>JALAZF010000026.1:5000000-7500000 GCA_022829125.1 Lathyrus tuberosus
AATGCATGTGAGAATGAGAATTATCGTGGACCTCCTATACTTGTCGGTGTAGTTAGGGATGATGAGAAGTTTGATTTTTGTATGTGTAATCCTCCGTTTTTTGAAAGCTTGGAGGAAGCGGGACTTAATCCCAAAACCGCTTGTGGTGGCACTTCTGAAGAAATGGTTTGCTCTGGTGGTGAGAAGGCCTTCATTACTCGCATTATTGAAGATAGTACTCAACTGAAGCATCAGTTTAGGTATTATTTTTTGGCCTATTCTATGGCGAGCATGTGAGATAAGTGTTGCATCATGCACAAGTTAGTTTCCACTATTGGATCAATAAATCCCACCACTAGATCAAATGCGATGGGATTTTTTGATCCAATAGTAAAAAACACACTTGTGCATGGTGCAAGACAATTTTACTTGTGCACATTAGACAAAGCCTTATTTTTTAAATACGGATAGATTATGTTTCTTATGTTTTAGGTGTTGATATTTACTTGCATCAAATTTGTGTTCATTTGTTTCAATGCCTTCATAGGTGGTTCACTTCAATGATAGGTAGAAAGTCAAACCTCAAGTGCCTTACACCAAAACTTTGGGAAGTTGGAGTCACTGTAGTGAAGACAACTGAATTTGTCCAGGGCAGGACATCCCGATGGGGGCTTGCTTGGTCTTTCTCGCCTATTGTGCAACAGAAGTCATCGATTTCTTTGCCGAACAAGAGTACCATGTCCTTCATGCTTGAGGTTTAGTATCTAGCATTGAGCAATGCTAGCACCACACTCTTTCCAAAACTCTATCATTGATCACATTGATTTATGTTATTATACAAATTTACTTTGCAGGGTCTTCAACGCAAGGATGGGGCCATTAATGTGTTGGAAGATGTCAAGTCTTACTTTTCCTTACATAGTCTCTCCTGCACAATGAACACCTCCTCTTTCACGGTGGATGTAAGCTTAGTTTCTCACATTCTTATCTAATTTCATTGTGATGTCTGTTAAGCGTGAATGCGATTTTGATAGGTTGTGGCAACAAAAGATGACTGCAATTCAATCTTGAAGAATGAAATGCCCATTATCAATCAATCCACTGATTATCAACCTACAGAGAAAAAGACATCTAATGGATCAAGTGTTAATCTCTCTTGTGATAGATCAGGTCTTCGTATATCGGTATGCTTGCACTTTTTGCCAGCTTGAAAAATAATTTAATCGGCAGATTCATGTTGAACTTAGGTGATTTTCTTTCCAAGCTGTAGGTTTTTCAGCAAATCCCTGGGAGACTGTTGGTGAAAGGCTCAGTACAAGATAAGAACAGCCCATTATCAGGTTTTCTCCAAACTGCTTTTCCCTACGGTATTTTTTCATTATTTTAGAAGCATTTTAGAGTACAACTGAAATAGCTTTGGAGGAATGTATTATTACCATGTGTTTGCTGAATTGTCCTTATTGGAATTTCCTGTTTTGTGCTCATGCATATTGACTCGCCATTCTGTTTTAACCTTTGTAAACCAGTCCCTGATATTGATAACTTGATATTCGCAATGGTTAAAGTTCAAAAGGCAATGCCTCCTCTAGGATGAGTGAATAAATTATTTGTTGTGTGTTGTTCTCTTTGCAGGAGCATTCTCAGCGATTTTCCACAAACTGGAAGAAGCGCTACGAAATAAATTTTGTACCAGATCAGTATAGAGTTCTTGTGTATTTGATTTATCATTTGGCATGGTGACTGGATATGTTACATCGAGTCCAATGCTCTCGTGGATCTGCCATCTAAATATGGTAGCTCAATAACCGATATGCCACAGGATACTTTTACGCATAATCATTTTTTTATGTAATGTCGGCCAATTTTAATGTGTTTTATTTTGTCATGCAGAACATGATTATGTACAATATTGATGACTGATTTATTGTCACAAAATGGTTTTATAGGATATTCACATTGTATATTCAAATCTTCTAGTACTTGTTTCATCTATAAAAGCTCACAAATTTCTCTAGTCTTCAATTTGCTTCTGCGTTTGGGCAAGTTACTTCACTTTGTTTTTTACTCCTCCAAACAAGGTACAATAACCTGAAGTAGAACTTTTATCAATCATTGAACTTGCTTAATTAGCATTAGTGTAAGTCTATAATTAAACTTTTACTTTTTCTAAATAAGAGTCATCTCTTATTGGTTTGCATTGAGGCTTTCCTAATTATTGAAAGAGGTCAAACAGATACTTTCTCTTAGCAATACAAATGCCTTTATTTTAATAAGTTGCCTTAATTTTCAAGAAATATTTGTGTTTCTTAATATTCTTCATCTCAAACTATGTTAATTTTTTTTAGGAAGTGTCACTCAATCAAATCATCTCATCTCATGTAACAATAATACCGTTAGCATAGGCAAGAAGTGCAATATGTATTCCTCTCTTTGTATGTTTAAAAAACTAAGTGTGATGTCCTTGGCTTTACTCACAACATTGTCTTTGTGGGTTTTCTAAATCATGTCCGAGGGAACTACTTTAGTTCATATAAGATATTCTTTAATTGACACATTTTGTTGGCTCTCCACCCATGGCATCAAGGGCGTTATCTGATTAGCGCTTTGAAAAAATATAAATCAATCTGCATTCAACTCACTTTTTTGCCTCTCATCCTCTCAACAATTTCCTAGGCATCATATTTTCCAAAGCTTTCATTTCCTCACTCATACCTTAAGCCCAATTTTTACTTTTCAATGTTTCTTTAACAAATAATAATAGTATTCTCATAGAATAAGCCAATAAAACTCTAATATTGCCTGAAAAGATGTTTAGAAGAGATATATTAAGAAATACAATATATATATATATATATATATATATATATATATATATATATATATATATATATATATATATGAAGAGATCTTTTATTTTTTTTTTAAAGCAATGGGTAAATCTTTTGGATCCATATTGCAAGAATAAAAAAAAAAAATGAGAATCACTAATAGGAGAATCTTTTAGACGATTAAAGTTGTTTTTGGAGCGGATCAAATTTATTTTTTCTCTGATACACTATAACTGGTGTTAGATGTGTTGATTTCTACAAACTAGAAGACAATGGAGAAATCAAAATAAAAATATGAGTAGTGATGTTGGAAGGATGGTTGCGTGTATTGAAGAAAAAGCCGCACATCAGAAAGGTTCAACAGACTTTGTGTAAGTTTGGCATCCGATGTCAGAATGACTATTATTATACCTTTTCGAGTTTGTTTCAGGCCCAAAAACATTTTACTATTTTACACAAATTTTTATTTTATTTATGCTTTGGATTAAAAGTCCATTAGGGTTTCTTTGTTTATGTATTTTTTTATGGGTTGACCAAATGCCCGATAAGATAAAGCCCACTCATTTCTCCCGCTCCACGGGGCCCAAGTTATAAATATAGTTACAAAAGAGTAAAGGTAGACAATCTCTAATCTAAACTCTCACTATGATTATCTTGAACTCAAAACTGACTTGGGCGTTGAAGTGCTAACCATGCAGGCACCCCCACTCGGTCCACCATACCGGAGATTAGCAACACCAATTCAAGATCAATGTCTCGGTCCAAGAAGTCGCAACACGAAATCGCTCACGAAGCTTCGTTCCACTATAGCTTCCACAATCTTCTTCATTTCTGGTTCCGTAATGGAAAAGTGGTCGATTTCTACGATTTCTACGAGGTCAAATCCGATTCTAAGATCTCGAATACGAAAGCGCCTCTGGTGAAGAAATCAAGGCAGTTGGATCCGTTGAACTTTGATCCAACTCCGATCGACCGTTCATCTCGATATCAAACACCCATGAGAAGAAACCAACAGATATCCTCAGATATGGATTCAGATATACGACGTTCTGATCACTCAGGCTCAGGTTAAGCTTAGGCCGGCCAAGAATCTTGACTTGTAACTCCCCCCGAGGCTTGTCAATAAATCCCCTAAGATCTAGAGTCAGATCCGCGGAGCTAGGGTTGATTAAGTTCCATTTCGCCTCCGGTCGAGAAATATTTTGGGGCCATAACTAAAAAAGAAGTCCTCAAATAGATCTTCATTAATCCGAGCTTGGATTCATCACGAATCTGGGCAAAGACAGAAGAAATCTCATCAGAGAGACGTTTCTGTACATATGCCACCATGATCAGTTCATGCCGGATGTCCTATCATCGCAAAAGCCTCACGCAAGATGTCTTATCATCGTAACGATCGGAGCCTGGTCCTGAATGATCACAAGGTGTTCGAGATTACAAAATAATAAGGGAGTTGTAAGGCGACTTACATCCTGGAGTATAGGGCGACTTGAGGGATTAAGTGGTCGGTTGGGTATCAAACCCAGTGGAGTTACTGAAAGCCACACATCTCTCCATCGACGTCTGAAGTCCCCAGCACTCCGACAAAGGACATACTATAAGCATGACTAGGGTACAAATAAAGAAGATGGAAGATATTATGGTTGCCACAGGCGGCCCAGACATAATTACTCCGGAGATTCTTCCTGATAAAAAATTTAGAAGGGTAAATGTGAGTTCAACATTGAGATTTCTCTGATCCCCGAACGAACAAACAAGCAACCCAAACACCCCGGAGAGAGTTTGCTAAAATACACCACTTGTTTTTATGAAGGTGTGTTTTAGCAAATGCACATTTGGGTGTGTTTATTGAATTTTTAATTATTATTTACTAACACACTCCTTCTAAAAGACAAATAAATGTATTTTAGAAAATTCATATAGGAGATGCTAACTTACACCTACATATTTTTCAGAAGGAGTGTTTTAACAATATGCACCTTAGGGTGCGTTTAATTATTTTTTAGTTAAAATATGCTAAAATACTCCTTCATAAAAAATAGTGGGTGTATCCTAGCGCACGCACACACACACACACACACACACACACACACACACACATATATATATATATATATATATATATATATATATATATATATATATATATATATATATGTCTTGTTCTCTCTCTAGGGCACCAGAGTACGAATGCACGCAACAACGAACTGGGGTACAACTAAAGTAGTTGATATTCAAAATAAAGATTTCAGGGGTGTTGTCAGAGACGCTTTGTACGTCCGACTACATCAATCAATAACCTATAGTGCCGAGAAAGCTTAAAGATTTCAGGGGAGTTGTCGAAGAAGCTTTATACGTCCGACTAGAGAAACCAATTCTCCCAGGGGTGTTGTCAGAGACACTTTACACGTCCAACTACAATAATTAATTTCCTATAGTCAAAGATTATGCACATTTCTGCATAGGTGGCACACCCCCTCTTCGGCTCTAGCCCATCCAAGGGACGTGAGTGGTGGAGTTCGGAGATGTCCACCTCGATTCGAGCTTTACCTTGGGGGCAAGGATGGGGATCCTCTACCATTGAACAGAGAATGATCCTCTATGACACAGAGTGTAGTTTAAAGCATAGTCACATCTAGTCGATCTCATGCCTCATCCATATAAATACGATTCAAAGAATAACTGCATCTAGCCGGTCTGATGCAAAATAATTACAAGTGTAATTTAAAGCATATATGCATTTAGTCGGTCTCATGCCTCATGCCTATTGATTTAATTCAAAGCATAACCGTATCTAGCTGGTCTTATGACTCACAATTGCGAATTCAACGTAGGGCTATGACAAGCCGTATCAACATTTCGACGTTATAAATGCAATTCAAAGCTCATCCACATCAAGTCGAACCAATACACGATCAACGTTAGTGCATTTTGATTATGGTCGCATATAGCCGAAACAACATCGTATAAATAAAAACATACTTCTTTACGCGACATACACGTGAATAAAGTAGCCAAACACGACCTCACGAAGAACTTAAGGTTATTTACACTTTAAGTAAATACTATTTATTGATTTTTATAGCAAACAAATTCTATAGATTGCAGGGGTCAAAATCGAACCCTGACGCTCCTCGGCTCTCAGTTAACTGAAAAATTACGATTAGAAGAAACATTATATGAAACCAGAAGCACAAGCATGCAAAAGATAATGATATAAATAAATATTATTTACAAGTCGAGGCAAAAAAGCCCGACAAAGTCTTAAAGGAACAAAGCAAAAATGAATGAGAAAGGGGAGCAAAAAGATCCTCAAACGTCAGCACCATCTCCGACATCTTCTCTAGGAACGCCTTGGAAGGGATCTAGTTGGTCGGTAGTGACAGAAATGCCAGGACAAAATCCTCACGCCTACTGCAACATCTGATCTCGTACCCAGTACATGGGTTCCATAACCTGCTGAAGGGACTCCTGAGTCTCCTCTGGGTAGCGGCCATGTCTTCGTCGAGGCTTATTAAAATTTTGGCTCGATCATCTTTCTTCTGTTGAAGAGCTTTCCGATCCGCTTCGAAATCACGACACACCTGCGCCACATCTTTAGAAGCTTTCTTTCAACATTTCTCTCCCTCAGCAAGAGAAGCCTTCAGCTCCACTATCTGAGCAGCCAAAACCGACAGAGAACCGTATCGCTTCACTTTCTCATGTAAAGAGTTCGCAAGCTCGACCTTTTTCCGCAACTCAACCAATTCCTTCTCAGCCTTGAAATTCTCTCACTCGAGGGTCTTACACTTATCCTTCAGTTCATCTCGCTCCTTAGTTAGATCGCCAGAACTTAACACATCATCATGGCCAGTGGCTACCATCAAAACCAAAGATCCGACCCTAAGTAGGGTGTGAGAAGTATATCCTCTCTATCATATCTATTGGAAGAATTAACCAATCCGTTGGGTTGCCGACCGTAATATCGACACTAGTTATAGCCGTAATAGTGTCCAAAGTGGAAGAAGTCCTTATCACTTCAACAACCATCCAATGATATTTATTGGCATTACCTGACTCAACTAGATTAAGCCCCTTTCAGGCCAATACATCAGTTTTAAAGTGATCATCGAGTTTGATCCAAGATACATCATTGGACTTTCCCTAGTCCTCCAAATGATTCACAATTTCAACATCTCTAGGCTCGCGACCATTCATCCATTGATAGAGCCAAACAAAGCTACTAACACGTTCTCTCTGTTGTCAAATAACTTCTATTTCTCCCTCAGTCAAGACAGGGGGAGGCATCAATTTCTCGATAAGACCCTCACCCCCGTCAGCCTTCCTTGAAAGCATAGCCTCTAAAGAATCATTGAAAGAAACTCTTTTAGAAAAGAAGTCCCTAAACACTCATTCCATTTCAAAATCATCAATCAGAGAGAAGATCCCCAATTCAAAATCCCCATTGACAGAAGAAAGGGAATGCGATTCAGATTCCATTCCCTTTATAGAAGAAGAAGAAGGGGTACCTTTCGAATCTCTCTATGATAATAGGGTTATTACTAATTTTAACAAAGAGACAATAAATAATTGAACAAAAAATCTGGAGTTTAAAGAAGGTACCTCGAAGTGTAAGGTCAAGAGCATTTAGACGAAGGAGATGTTGAAGGTTGGAGCTTTGAAGCTTTGAATGCGTGACGACAATTACTCCAAGAAAAACACTCTTAGAGAAGAGGGGAAGAATCAAAGGAAATAAGGGAAATTAAATCTAAGAGGTTGAAAAAATTCACACAAATTTCCTCTGTCCTTATATAGGCAAAGACAATCAGATTGAAAGTAATAAGCAAATGCAAAAGAACAGTCATATTTCACCTTTGAAACACAATCAAACTTAAGTGCACTTGAGTGTGCAGTAAACAACAACATGCTAGTCTCAACCGTTTCAAGTCACACGTCTAGAGAAAAACTGAGAAACATTTCAATGTTGTGACTACATTTAATGCTCATGTTCTCCATCACTATTTGGAAATACCGAAGCAATGCTTGCCCGATGACGCATGGACAACCATTCCTGAAGGTCGGACACAATCGTTAAATGACTCCACTGGCATCCAGAGTGCCCGACGAGTCTTGGGGGGCCACTGTTTTGGGCCGGCCAAAGGCACAATAAGATAAGGCCCACTCATCTCCCTCGCTCCAATGAGCCCAAGGTATAAATACACTTACAAGAGAGTTCAGGTAGAAAATCTCTAATCTCCACTCTCACTATGATTATCTTGAATCCTAAACTGATTTGGGCATTAGAGCGCTAACCATGCAGGCACCCCCCTTCGGTCCACCATACCAAAGATTAACAACACTAGTTCAAGATCAATGTCTCTAATTCAAGATGTGTCACGATCGCAACCATCGGTATAAGAAGTCGCACCACCGAATCACTTACAAAGCTTCGTTCCAATGTAGCTTTCGCAATCTTCTCCATTTCTAGTTCCACAACGTAACAATATTTAAACACTCGTGGCGTGGCCGTCAATATTACTTTTGAGAATAATATTCAATATTTTTTTTCTATCTGGTGGTTTCTAGAATTTTATCTGGCAGGTTTGTTGATTGCACTCTGTATTTACCGCTTGGTTATCCATAGTGTTTCTAACTACGTCAAGTAGATCCAATAATAAGACTGAAAATAGGTTTACTCACAATAGACGACAACTCAAATTCTGATGTAAACTTAAGACTAGGCGTAGACTCGAGCCTAGAACTAAGAACTAAGAGTAGATTCAGAACCGAAACACGTATTTTAAAAAAGCGACTAAGAATCATGAATTCAAAATTATAACCAGTCATTTATGTTCCAATGAGGCAGAAGAAGAGAGTTTTATTTTAATATAATGGATTTTGAATATGTCGTAAAAAGACAAAACTGAATGTAACTTTTTCATATTTTTCTTGCAAATATGTGGAAGTTTTCATAAAATCAGAAATGACTTTGAAAAATGTAGAACTTAAAAAGAAAAAAAAAAACTACATTTAGCGGCAATAATATTATTTTAATTTGCGGGAGTGTTTATCTATCAAATTGATTTCTGCATTTCTAATGTAAATATGCAATAAAATTGGAAAAAGTTAAAAGATTTTCTTTTATTTTTATTTTTATCTTTTATACTTAAAAGTTTAAAAGGTATAATAACATTTTCATACAACTTATAGAAATGAAAGTAAAAACTAGTAAAAGTCTCATAAATTTATTCTACAAAAGACACAATAACATCTTGCATAAAAACAAAATAAAAATATAATAGAAAAATGTATTCATTTCTTACGTATAAGAAAATACATGTCTAGCAAAAATACCAAAATGTCCCTCTGCTCCTACAAGCCACCACGTGGCTGCTTTGTTGTTCTCCACGTAGATGCATGAGAAAGAGAAAGAAATGATACATCTAAGCATGCCACATCATTGTCCTTTTTCCCAAATTTTCAATTCTTCCTCTTCACTTCCTCTGCTTTGAAAATAGGGTTTTGTTTTCCAACCAGATTCCATTATTCTCTCTTCCTCTTCTTCCACAATTTTTCTGGTTTTGCTTCTCTCTCTGCACTACCAACTTCATCTACTTCTTCTTACTCTATCTTCTCCTCTGTGGTTCGGTTTCGAGACATAAAATGGAAACGAAACTGCGAAAAGAGCGTCGACTGGAGTTTCTCAATACGCTATTCATTATGCCTGAAGCAGGCCTAAGTGTTGATCTTGCGCTGATGATGGGGAGGCGCGATTGAAGATGGCGGAGCTTTCATGGTTGGAAAGGGAAACCAAACACAACAATGGTGTGTGATTCCGTTTGCGGTGGTGCGGCGATTGGACTGCGTGAGATACGGTGGTTTCTAACCCAGGTACACTCTGAGTTTTTCGTACAATATACTTAACCCTATTGGTCTCACATTAACATATTTTTCTTTTTTCATATGATGGAACATGCCTACAGGTTTGAATCTCTTTTTATTTACAACTCTTGTTGTTGCTGTTGTTATTATTACTACTATTATTGAATGTGATTAGTATGAAGTAACATTTTCGGGTTGAGATCGGAAAGCTGAGCCATTGAAGTAACATTTTTTATTACACAGTTTTGTGATTTGGCTTATGGTAGAAAGACTCTCAATCTGACCAACCCAAAAAATATTCTTATGAAAAATCTATTTCATTTGTTGCAGTTTGTAGATTGGAGAAGAGTTAAAGTGAAGCCGTTTGTGAGTGACTACAGAGCGTTTAGGTTGCAGCAATCAATAGATTTTTCGGTACAAATGCCTTTGAATGTGTTTCAACATAAACATGGATTGCCAAGGATTGTGTTGACCGATCCAAATGGTTCTTCAGCTGAGGTTGGTTGGTTTGTTTCTCTTTTGATTATGAGATTAATTAAGTGATTATAGTATAATCACTTATCATATAAGTGATTATGTTGATTATATATGCTATGGTTATTACAATATTTTAAACTTTTGGTTTGCTGTTGATTATTTTTTTAATTATATGGTGTTTTGTAAACTTGACTCATTTGTTAGAATGATTTTGGAAAAGTTCATATTTTTTCATGTTTTTTAATTGGAATTGATATAGTTAAGCATTAATTTAGGACATAATTGAAATTGAAATTGATATAGTTTCAAATACTCATTGTTGATGCTGCTTCCAATATTCAGGTTTTAAAGAGGAGGTAACAGGAAAAAGAAAGATCGAATGGTGTCCAGAATTTGATGTTGTCCAAGATGCTGATAGGCTTGATGCTATTGGTGCTATAGGTATTTGATAGAATCTGGTACGTTTGTCCTTACATCACACAAACATGCTTCCTTCATCTTCATTCTTCTTGATTTTCTATGTTTCAGTAATTTTTTCATTTTTCATTCTGATTGAGCATAGTTTTCTGCTTCATTATAGGGTTCCGGAAGGATTTACAGAGATCTACGATTCAAAGTTTTTTAATGGTAAATCTGTGGTGATGACAATATGTTTCCGATGGTGAGTGTGGTGGTGGTCGGATTCGAAATGATTTATGTGTGACTTTTTCACTTTAGGTTTTGTTATTAACTTATTCTACCTTAAACCCAAAGTTTAGGTTTTTTAAATGATTTTTTGTATAAGAAAATGATGTTAATGATCATATTTATGTATTATTTGATCTATTTTATTTGATCCGTTTAGGATTCAAACTTTGGGAAACCAACATTTACTTTTAGGCATTTGGCCTTCAGTGGTGAAGGTGATGATTATTAATGAAATGATTACTGTGTTTTATCGACTCGAGTTTGTGCAGAAAATAGCCAATAACCCTATTTAACTATCTATTCTATAAGCCAATATCCATAAATGTTTTATTTTGATCATATTTCCATCTATACGGTAGTGTTTCAGTGCTGATTAGGGGGTGGCATGTGTTACAGAGAGTTGGGCACTGTTTCGGCACTCACTGTTTTTCCATGATTTTTGCTTTCCCACCCTATCTTTGAGTGGGTACAGTGTGGAAATTGTGTTTGATGGAAGCAAGCTTAGAATTGAGCCTTATGCAGTTGAGGTATTGTCTAATGGAGAACTTCTTGTTCTGGATTCGGCTAATAGTAACATTTATAAGATTTCATCTTCACTTTCTTTGTGTAAGTGTCACAATGTTGTAGCTTAATCTTATGAGTTATGATTGTCTCACTAATTACTAACAACTTTTTTTGAATGATAATTGTTGTTGTTGATGTTGTTGTTGTGGAATCTACAGATAGTATACCAAAATTAGTAGCGGGATCGGCGGAAGGATATTCGGGACATGTTGATGGGAGATTAAGAGAGGCTAGGATGAACCATCCAAACGGGATTACGGTTGATGATCGAGGAAATATCTATGTTGCAGATATTATGAATATGGCAATTAGGAAAATTAGTGATTCAGGTTAGCTTCGTGTTATACTTTGATTAATCTTATGGAAACAACTTATGACATGTCTATAAGTTGTTTCCAACTTATGTTTGAGAGAGCTTATGGAAACAGCTTATGACATGTCTATAAGTTGTTTCCAACTTAGTTTCACAAGTTCTCCAGGATAGCTAAAGAAAATGGCTTATAGCTTATTATATAAAAACAATTTGACATTATTTTATCTGTTATAGAAATAGCTTATACATAAGCCCTTATATGAGAAGCGCTTATGCTATAAGTGCTTAGTTAAACTGGTTATCCAAACATGGCATTGATTATAAAACTGTTATACCTCTGACATTTAAGCTTTAGTTAGAACTTTTTATTGAATTAAGATATCTGTTTTAAGGTGTCACAACAATTGCGGGAGGAAAATTAAGCCGTGGAGGTGGCCATGTGGATGAACCAAGTGAAGAGGCGAAATTCTCTAATGACTTTGATGTGGTTTATGTTGGAAGCAGTTGTTCCCTACTTGTTATTGACAGGGGAAACCAAGCCATTCGGAAGATCCAACTGCACTTTGATGATTATGCTTATCAATACGAAAGTGGATTTCCTCTTGGTAAACTGAATTGATTCAGATCCTATCTTTAGAGTTTTTATTAGTTACAAATTAACAATGTGTTTGTTTGCCTTACAATTTGTAGGAATTGCAATGCTTGTTGGAGCTGGTTTCTTTGGTTATATGCTGGCATTGCTCCAGCGTCGGCTAAGTACAATTGTCGCATCTCAAGATGTGGCTCATGTGAGTGTTTGTCTTGTCCTATGCTTTCTGATGCTTTATATTATATGAAATAAGATGAATATAGTCTATGTAGCATTGAAACTTCAAATCAATGGTTTGTCTGGTGTCTGACACTGACACTAAACCATATTTGGTTACATTCAATTACTTTCGTTTTTAAAAATCATTACCAGTGTGCATGTGTGTGTCATATGTCCGTGTCAGTGATTGATAGAAAAATTCAGCCAATAATTGTTTTTATGCTTATGTAGGATGAGGGCCAAGTAGTGCCCGTCGATTCATTGAGTCTGTACCAAAAGACGTTGAAATATGTCAGGCCTCATTTGATTCCATTTGAAGATGAATCTTATAAGCAAGAAGAAGGTCTCTTTGGATCCATTGGGAAGCTTCTTACCAATGTCGGGGCATCAGTAGTGGAAATAATGGGTTTTAAGAAAAAACCGCAAAGCTATGAATTTCAAAGCCAACCCTTATTTCATCAACCTGAAAAGCAAGTAAATGGTTGGCCTGTGCAAGAAAGTTTTATAAAAACATCATTATCGTCATCAGTATCATTCATCTGTCTCTCACACTTACTATGAGCAAAGTCGCGAAGAAACAAATGAGATAGTATTTGGTGCAGTACAGGAACATGACAAGACGTCTGCGGTTATCAAGCCTTTGGCTTATGGCGATTCTCTCTATGATCACCATAATATGCGGTCTCGAATCAGTTCCATTGGTTATATCCAAAAGTACTGAGTATATATACAATAAAAATGTTTGCAGCAATGAATCTCCAATAGAGGAGAGTGAAATCAAGTACATAAATTATAATGATTTCGTTTTAATAGTATGATCTCATCGCAGTAAGGAAAAGTTAGTCATTAGAAAATTTTCAGCCGGTCAATCGCTCTGGTGTGAAAACCAATTGAACATTGAGCAAATTTGAAGGGCAAGATCAAAAAAAATTTGGCATGAAATTCTCTTCTGGTGACCATGTTTAAATATTTAGTAGTAAATTATATACCATATAAAAACTAAAATGCTTCTTGGGAAATTTTTCTTCCTCCATTTGTAAGTAGCTTTCATAATTTTCTGGTTTCAAATTATTAACTTGGATTTTTGTGATAAAGTATTTTGAGTAGAAATGTTCCTAAAGTTTTTTTTTTCTAGTAAAATGTTCCTAAAGTTGATTGTTGTTGTTTTTGACAAAAAAATACTCTAATTCTATAGTGGATCGGTCTGAAGTCATCGAGAAAGAACAAATGGATGCACAATCGGTTAAAAAAAGGAAGAGGAAGAAAACAATAACTGATCTAACTTTCTGCCAAAATAGACCATGAATCTTAGGAATCCAGTAATGATTTTGATAGATTTTGTACCCATTTCAAAATTTCACTGCAATTCCTTGATCATATTTTCATTATTTGTTTTCTGAATCCACCTTTCAAAATCTTGGGCATGGTTTTGACTTCAACTAGATAAGAGTAACTTGGTGAGCCGTGAAACTTAAGCATCACAATCACCTTTGTTTTTTAATTATGTACTTTTGATGTTAAATGGCTTCCAATTTAGTGTACATGCTGGTTTCAAATTTAATTATGTACTTTTGCATGTTATTTTTCCATGAAGCTTCCTGTCTCTTATGAGTAAATGTTGTTGAAAGCAACTTGAAGTCACCTCTTTGTTTTCACTTTGGCCCCACCCCCTGACCATTTTTTCTCTTCTTTCCATATTTTCATTGCATTTATACTGAAGTCTTAAAAATATTTAGACTTTAATACTTTCGTTGTATATGTTCTTGTGCCTTTTGTTACTTGTATGGTATGTTTAGTAATTCATCTCAATCTTATAAGCATAAGCTGTTGTTTCCGGTTTTGAAAAATAAACTTGCCACAAAGAAAATTACCGGGACGAGTCGCGTACTAGGTTGCTTTCTTTAAGACGTTTCGCCGAACTGCCAATAAGTATGCAAAGCAGTCGAGTTTCGACGACGTCTCCAGGATAAAACAACCCGTTCAGAAATACGATTATCAATTGCACTGTGATAAATCGCTCTAGAGATACACCTTCAGATGATTATTAAAAAACCAGTCGTAGTATCTAGAATTAATCCAGTCGATGATGGTGCGATAAACCACTCGTTAATCAGAAAAAGAAAAATTATAGATGAAGTGAATGAGAGAGGGAAGAGAGATTCCGGAAAATTCAGAATCTGGAGTATTTTCTCAACTGATACGCAGAATATAATTTATAGTCATGAATCTGATATGATGGAGAGAAAATAGTGGGAGAGTGGAGAAAATAGTGGGAGAGTTGAGAGAAAAAAGTGGGAGGGAGTTATTCAATCAAAACTAGGTTAAGACTAGGTTTTGATGAGTGACTCATTATAATTATTTAATTAATAATTCATTAATATTAATTATTTAATTTCTAAGTAATCAATAGAATTGACTTCCATTAATTAATCGGTTGACCTTTTCAAATTCACACAAAGTTTTCCAACAATCCCCTACTTGAATTTAAAAGATAATTTTAGAAGTAACGTCAAATATATATAAGATTGTGCATAAGCAAAGGTGTCTACGACTTGAACCTTAGCGTAGCAAGTATGATTCTGATTCAATAAGAGTGACACTATTATCTTGAACTCTATCTCAGACATCAGACCCGCACACAACCTTTTCGTAAGGTGTATTCTAATAGCCCGTGCTTTAATGGCCCTGCACGTGTATCCCGGTTTAGTGAAGGCTCTAGGAATTCTGCCTCGAAATTCCATAGGAACCGACCTCAATTCCACAATCACGTAGGTGAGTCTATCAAGAGTACTCCTGTAGCCTAGGTACTCCCTCATACAGAGTATAGATATCATTAAGAGTTTCTATTATCTCATCCTCTTATTACTTCAGGATTCATGCTTCACTTGCATGGTCATCTCATATTACTCACAACTTGTTATTACCCATTGAACCTATTTCTTGGGATCTCCAGTCATTTAGGTTGGGTTACCATCATGAGTAACTCATTTCTTTATAGGCATTAGTCCCATCTTCTTGGATGTATTATGGACTTTCTCTCTAACTAATCCATTCGTCAAAGGATCTGCTAAGTTTTCATCAATGCGTACATGATCCACTCTTACAGCTCCTTTAAAGATACAGTCTCTAACGGTGCTGTGCTTTCTTCTAATTTGACGTCTTTTACCATTATAATAACGATTCTCAATTTTTGCAATAGCCGTGGTACTATCGCAGTGGATCAACACAGTTGGCATAGGTTTTTCCCATAAGGGAATCTCAGTTGGCAAGCATCTTAACCAACTTGCTTCTTCACTAGTTGTAGCTAGTGCTATCATCTCAGACTCCATTGTGGACTGTACCAGGATGGTCTGTTTCTTTGATTTCCAAGATACAGCTCCTCCAGCTATACTAAATATATAGCCACTAGTAGCTTTGAATCATCCGATAAGGTGTTCCAATCTGCATCACTATACCCTTCTAGTACAACAGGAAATTTCTGATAGTGTAGGCCGAGGTCCATAGTCCTTTTAAGGTACCTCATGACTCGCTCAATAGCTTGCCAATGCTCGTTACTCGGCCTACTCGTAAATCTACATAGCAATCCTACAACATATACAATGTCGGGTCTGGTACAATCAGCGGCATACCTAAGACTGCCAATGATGCTCGCATATTCTGTTTTTCTGATACTTTCTCCAGTGTTCTTAAACAGTTTCACACTTGGATCATACAGTGTGCACGCAGGTTTACAATCAAAGTATTTATATTTCTTTAAGATCTTCTCCACATAGTGAGATTAATCCAAAGAAATTCCTTGTTCGGATCTCGTGATCTTGATACCCAGGATCACGCTTGCTTCTTCGAGGTCTTTCATATCAAAGTTATTGCTCAACAATGATTTCATATCATTAATGGCCTGAATGTTTGATCCAAATATGAGTAGATCGTCTACATATAGATATATGATAGTGCAAATGCGATTCTCAGATTTATAATAAACGCATTTGTCACTTTCATTCACTTTGTACCCATTTGATATCATTAAGTTATCAAACTTTTCATGCCATTGTTTAGGAGCTTGTTTTAGTCCATACAGAGACTTATCTAACTTACAGACCTTGTTTTCTTGTCCATGGATCACAAACCCTTCTGGTTGTTCCATATAGATTTCTTCTTCTAAGTCACCGTTTAAAAAAGTTGTTTTAACATCCATTTGGTGTACTATTAAGTTATAAATAGTAGCTATTGAAATGAGTACCCTAATGGATGTAATTCTAGTGATTGGAGAAAATGTGTCGAAGAAATCTATATTTTCTCTTTGTCTAAAACCCTTGGCTACAAGGCGAGCCTTGTATTTATCAATAGTTCCATCAGGTTTTAGTTTCTTTTTCAAAACCCATTTACAACCAATTGGTTTGCAACCAGGAGGTAAGTCTACTAAGTGCCAGGTCTTGTTAGACTCTAGAGAATCTATCTCATCATTAATAGCTTCTTGCCATAAATCTGCATCCAGAGATGACAGTGCTTCTTAAAGATTTATTGGATCTTCTTCTACATTATAAGCCGCATAATCGGGCCCATAGTCTTTAGCAACTCTTGCTCTTTTACTTCTTCGAAGTTCTGTTTCTACATTGTCGTTACTTTAAGTACTTTTTATCACAGGAATGTGACCCGATTGGGTGCCCCCACTATTTCTCGATTTGAAAGGAAATTTGTCTTCATAGAATTCAACATCGTTTGACTCTATGATCACTTTTGCATTTAGGTCATACAACCTATATGCTTTACTATTTGCTGCATACCCAATGAATACGCATTCATAGGCTCTACTAGCGAGTTTAACTCGTTTCGGATCCGGAATCCTGACATAAGGCAGACAGCCCCAAGTTCTCAAATAAGACAAGTTTGGTTGTCTTTTCTTTAATATCTCATAAGGTGAGATCTTAATTTTTGACTTGGGAACTCTATTAAGGACATAGCAGACAGTCAATAAAATTTCCCCCCACCAGTGAGGTGCAGCACCAGAATTCAACATAATTGCAACAACAAGTTCAGTAAGAGTTCTATTCTTTCTTTCTGCTTTTCCATTCATTTCAGGAGAATATGGAGCAGTCATTTCATGTACAATGCCATGTTCAATATAAAAATCATTAAATAACCCAGAGTCATATTCAGTTCCCCTATCACTACGAAGTCTCTTAATCTTCTTGCTAAATTGATTCTCAATTTCAGTTACAAACACCTTAAACATGTCAAGTGCTTCACTTTTATTCTTTATTAGGTATACATAAGTATAATCAGAGCAATCGTCAATAAAAGTGATAAAATAACGTTTACTATTTCTAGTTAAACTTCCATCTAATTCACATATATCAGAATGTATAAGATCTAGGGGATCAGATTCTTTTATAACAGATTTATGCGAAGTCTTTGTTATTTTAGCTTGACTACAAAATTCACATTTATTAGAGTCATTGGCATTTAATTTAGGGATTAGGCCTAAGTTGCTTGCATTAGAAATAATTCGTTTATTAACGTGACAAAGTATAGCATGCCAAATATTAAAATCACACAAAGAGTAAACAAAAAGAGAAATTTTATTCAAATCAACATTCAACTTAAACATGCCATCAGTGGCGTACCCTTTCCCGACAAAAATACCATTCTTAGTGATGGTGTACAAATATGCCCCTATAGTTTGACTAAACCCGACCTTATTTAAAAGAAAACCAGAAACAAGATTCTTCCTAATATCAGGAACGTGCATGACGTCCTTCAAGATCAAAGTCTTTCCTGAGGTGAATTTCAGCTCAACATCTCCAATTCCAGCAACATTAGTGGTGTGAGCATCTCCCAACATCACTTTCTTATCTTCAGCATTCATGTATATCTTGAACATAACACGATCGTAACAGACATGACGAGTGGCGCCAGTGTCTATTCACCAACCATCACTTCCACCAACCATGTTGACTTCAGTGATCATAGCAATGAATTGCTCATCAGTCAGGTTAACCTGAGCACTTGAGCCAGCAATAGGTTTAGGCCTGCTCTTACATTTTTTTGCCATATGACCCGGTTTCCCACAATTGTAGCAAGAGAAAAACGAAGCATCATTTCTTTGAGGTGGTGGCTGTTGCCTAGAAAATGGAGCAGATGAGGCATTAGAGGGATTCCCATTCTTAATTCGGTTCACAACATTGCGGTTCTGATTCTTTAATGGTTTTCTCGTAGGCTTCAGAACCGCACCGAATCTCTTTTTGTTGTTAGAAACAACTAAGACTTCATTTTTCTGATCTTGTCTCCGAGCTTCCTCTTCAATTCGGAGGCGAGTAATCAGACTTTCGATTGAAAATTCTTTTGTTTTGTGGCGAAGCACATTTTTGAAATCTTTCCAACCAGGGGGCAGTTTGTCAATGATAACAACAATCTGAAATTGTTCGTTGAGGGGCATACCTTCTGTAACAATTTCATGAGCAATTTTCTGAATTTCGTGGCTTTGAGCTTCCACAGACTTTTCATCCACCATCTTGTAGTTCAAGTAGCGGCTGACAGCATATTTTTTCGCACCTGCTTCTTCAGTATCATATTTCCTTTGCAGAGCCTCCCATACCTGTTTAGCAGTCTTGTAACTACTGTAGTAGTCGTACAGATCATCAGCAAGACTGTTCAGAATGTGATTTTTGCACAAATAGTCATTCTCTTGCCATAGGGTGATTTCTTTCCTGAGCTGTAAGTCATCTGCTGCAGCCTTAGCTTTTGCAGAGTCTGATTCAGACGTTTTGGAAGTCCCGTCTGATTCTGCAGGTGACTTACCATTAGGTAGTTCAGTTGATCCAGAAGGAACAACTGGGATATCCTCAATTAGGACGTGGGAAACCTTCTTCAGAGTTAAGAAAAATTTCATCTTAGCTTGCCAACGTTTGAAATTGGATCCCTCAAACTTGAATGGTTTGTCAGAGACAGAAGCGGCCGCAGTAGTACCGATAATTTCCTCAGTAGTCATGGCAATTATGAAAACGTCTTAAAATTGTTGTTTCCGGTTTTGAAAAATAAACTTGCCACAAATAAAATTACCGGGACGAGTCGCATACTAGGTCGCTTTCTTTAAGACGTTTCGCCGAACTGCCAATAAGTATGCAAAACAGTCGAGTTTCGACGACGTCTCCAGGATAAAACAGCCCGTTCAGAAATACGATTATCAATTGCACTGTGATAAATCGCTCTAGAGATACACCTTCAGATGGTTATTAAAAAACCAGTCGCAGTATCTGGAATTAATCCAGTCGATGATGGTGCGATAAACCACTCGTTAATCAGAAAAAGAAAAATTATAGATGAAGTGAATGAGAGAGGGAAGAAAGATTCCGGAAAATTCAGAATCAGGAGTATTTTCTCAACTGATACGCACAATACAATTTATAGTCATGAATCTGATATGATGGAGAGAAAATAGTGGGAGAGTGGAGAAAATAGTGGGAGAGTTGAGAGAAAAAAGTGGGAGGGAGTTATTCAATCAAAACTAGGTTAAGACTAGGTTTTGATGAGTGACTCATTATAATTATTTAATTAATAATTAATTAATATTAATTATTTAATTTCTAAGTAATCAATAGAATTGACTTCCATTAATTAATCGGTTGACCTTTTCAAATTCACACAAAGTTTTCCAACAGAAGCTAATCAAAAGAGAATTGTTGAAGCTGGTGGTCTTACTTCCTTGTTGATGCTTCTTCGAAGATATATGGATATTATTAGTTAATTATAGTTCTGACACACTGCATTACAGGCCACTGCTGCCAATCCTGTTGTTGGTTCCCAAGTTTGGGTGGAGGACTCTGATGTAGCTTAGATGGATGGCGAGGTCTTGGAGGTTAATGGGGAAGAAATAAAAGTCGCATTGGCTTAGCGCTCCTTAATTTAGGATTTGTTCTTCATTTCACCCATGGTACGAAATCTTACCTCAGTGTTAGTTCGAACTTACTAAGCAATCAAAAAATCTGATGATTCACACAAAACATGCTTTTGATAACATGCTTTTGATTAGCAGTTGTAGTTGTGTGTCGAAAATAGAATTCGATAATATAAGGTCGATGAGACTTCAATTGCAGCCAATGCGACTTCAATTACAGTAGCAGTTTAGTTTATGAAAATGTTTGACATAGGTTACTGTGATTGAAAATTTTCTAATTAAGTGCTTATATTGAAATTTTGTTAATTTTAGGTAAGGTGGTCGTCACTGATGAATACAGTGCTCGGCGATGAATGCCCAGGTCAAAAGTTGATAAACATGATGTCTATTGGTTCCATGTGGTATGGTCTTCAAAATAATGATGTTAAACTAATTGTATGGCAGATTTTGTGATATATCTTGGAGATGTTGTTACAGCTAACACTATAATGATTGGAAATGCAAGTTTGTATTGGGATCAAGCAACTTTGCCGACAAGAAACAAGGGCATACCTTGGGCAAGTGTATTTGGAAACCATGATGATGCTTCATTTCATTGGCCATTAGACTGGTTTTCTGCTCCTGGAATTCCTCCAATTCACTGTTCTCAAACCAATGCTTCATTCTCCGGTAATTTTTTTCCATACTTACGCCAGTTTGTGGTCTCTCAACATCTAATTGCGGCTGCAACTTCAATTGTGACCATAATGTAAAGGATATTTTGATTCCATTTTTTAGTCCTTTTCTGATAGACTTCTTATAGAGTCGGTTCCGTTCCTGCTTCTGACATATCTAAGGAAACTTATGGGGTTGTCCATGAGGGGTCAACGCTGGTAATGTTGCTTGGAAACTTCTGCAACATCATGGTTTTTCAATAAATTGTCAAGATTTTTATATTTGTGTTTAAAGTTAACGTGCACTCATGCAAATTGTATTGTTATGAGAATACAAATGAAATGATTAGAAGTTTTTGGATTCAACTTGGCATGTTAATTGTTCATGATTTTGCAATGAATTGAACCTTTGAGTTTGTAATGAATTTTACCTGCTATTTAGTAATATTATGGATCAGTAATCATCTGTTACAAAGAAGAAAGGCCGTTTCAAGCGGTATCGAGATATGTATAAGGTACTTTCCTCACTGCTAAAATAAAGTTGTATATGTATAATGAATTAAACTCATTATTTTACATTCTATTTGATGTTGCAGCATTACATTGTATCAAAATCTATATTTTGAGGGTCTCTATCTTTATTCTTCTTCAATTGCAAGTGCCATGATCAATCTTATTCCAGGAGTTACATTTGTAATATCAGCCTTTGTAAGGTAATTAATAACTAATTTAACTTATTTTTGTTAATCAATCAAAATTCAAACCAATAATATGTTTCTTTGAATATTTTACTGAATGGAGAAAGTGAATATTAGAAGTTTGAGAACTATAGCCAAAATTGTGGGGACAATAGTATGTATTAGTGGAGCTTTGCCTATCGTATGGTTGAAGGGTCCAAAACTATTAAGTGCAAAGATCATAGGCTTAATACCCTTTTTGGTCCTCTAACTATAGGGGTAGGTCCAATTAGCTCCTCTTTCTTTTAAAAGTTCCAAATTGGTCCCATACGTTATTAAATAGGTTCACGTTTGTCCTTGCCGTTAGAAAAGTTAAAATTTCACTTAAAATGTTGATGACGTGGATTGGATGTGCTGATGTGTATGCTAATGTTGATTTATCATACGCTTGCTGTTTCAAAACATTTTCTAAAACATCAGGAGAGGAGAACTATTCTTGAGGTGAGTTTAATTCATTGTTTTTTTATGCATTGAAGCCTTTACTAAGTATCAAACCCTGATCAGACTTTTTCCTCTCTGATATGTTACATATTCCTTGATTCCATACTTTTGTTTTCTTGTTTGTTTCATTAAATCAATTTTACTCATTTATTCTATTTTTTCTGGGGTAAAAAGGCGCTTGAGGATTTTCCTTCTATACAAATGCCATTTGAGTGGCTAATTCCATACTTTTTGCAGTTTATATAAGGTCTGATTGTTACACAATCAGACTCTTAGTTAAGTAACTTATCACATGTCTTGTTTTATGCAGCCGTCAGTATCCCTGCCTGGTTCCAAAAAGGTTCTCTTCCGGCACCATCAGCCTCACTTCCCCTCATACTTGTTGGACCAGGAACAGGATATGCGCCTTTTCGCAGATTTATTGAGGAAAGGGCATTGCAAAGTAAAACTATTTCCACTGCTCCGATTATGTTTTTCTTTGGCTGTTGGAATGAAGATGGTGATTTCTTATACAAAGACTTATGGTTCAATCATTCACTGAACAATGAATTACACTTGTGAATCGACGCGGGTTCTTGAAGATGAAGAAGAAACGCGCCCAAAACTCATTCTTGGAAGAGGATTTTCCTTTCAATTTGGTAAATTTTGGGGATTTTGTAACCTAGGGTTTGGAATTGGGGGTGGATTTATAGAGTTTCAGATTCAACGAACAAGAAGACGCTGACTGTGCTACACACACCATCCAAGTCAGATTCCACATCATCATTTTTAACACTGTTAGCCTGTAATTAACGGAAAGGATCACTACGAACCTATTTAATAACGTATGGGACCAATTTGGAACTTTTAAAAGAAAGAGGACCTAATTGGACCCACCTCTATAGTTAGAGGACCAAAAAGGGTATTAAGCCAAGATCATACATTCAAAATCAATCATGGCTGGAAGTGATGAGAATTGGTTGCTAGGATGTATTTTTCTTTTGGGAAGTAGTGTGCCTGGCCAGTTTGGCTCATTTTGCAGGTACTTAATTTCATTATAATCAAAGTTTTAAATAACGGTCGCTTTGGCTGCAATAGCATATGTAATTGTAATTGCAATAGCATAAATCAACTACAACAAATATGCTACTGCTCTAGACGGCATCCTGATTTTTGGGCTTTGTAATAAATCAGGTGCAAGATAATCCTTCTTATTCAGTTGTCATGTATGTGATCAATTTCATTCAAATAATATGCTTAACCTTATTTTGTATGATTACCATTTATATAAGATATGGAAATGATCTAAAAAGTGAAGTGTTCCTTATAAAAAGGACCGAAGGGAGTATTATATTTCGACCAGGAAGACAATGGTGGCTTTAGTCTTGCCCTCTAGGTATAAAACATTTTCTCCTGATTGTACTAACATAATGTGTTTTTCTTTATCCTAAAAAATTATTTCTGATGTAATGTGTTTTGGAGTGCGACATGTGATGATTGAAGGCATCTCTGGTACCAAATCTGAATTTGAATTAATCAAATTTCTACTTTTATATTCTCCTAAGCAAGAGCATGTCATTGTGAAACCTGACCCAAACATTAAACTGGAGTTGATGATTGAACTAATTTGATTCAGGAGAGCGTCGGTACATGTTGAAGTTATTTACGTTGCGCAAACGTCTTTGTAATATATTATGACTAAAGTTAAGCTTTCAACGCTCCAACAAATTATGAGTGATTGATATTGCAATTTTTGTATATTGATAATAATACTTATATATTAGTATCATTTTTTATCTTTCACCAAACACCAAACTAAAATCAATTAGAATGGAGAGCATGAACGAAGCACAAATGATGAAACATAGTAGTACATGCGCAACTGTTGTTATTTTACACTTAACTTTTAAGTCATGCCATTCTACAACTACAAGAGCAAGAAGAAGTTAAGCCTAGAGAATTTTTGCTCTCATGGTTTAAAAGTTATCAAAATGTTTTTGCCAACACGTATCATACTGTAAAAAGATTGCATACAAATATTAAACAAGTAAACAATTTTGGCTCACACTGGTGTGAAAAGTCATGATGAACATTTACGCCATACTAATGGAATTTTGTTCAAAGCAAAAACAATACTATTGTTAAATGTAAAATCACTAATTTCAAAACTCACCTTTCAAAATGCATTCACTAAAATTTGGTACTTGACGCTTATTAAGATTGAAAAACAAAAATATATGAAAATGCGCACAGAGAGAAATCCTTGATGATATATTAAACCGAATGAAATAAAAAAGGTAAGTTAGCCAGTTAAAGATGAGATTAATAACAACATTTTTTTAATCGAAATGCTTTATTATAGTAACAATATTTTATTCACTGTCGAAAATGGTCAAATCCTGCAGAAATAAACAATTAATTTTTGTAGCTATGGACAGTGGAACTCACTCATGACTGGTATATTGTGCTGCAAAATGATGATCCCAGGAAGTGTAGTTTATGGCTGCAATTGGTAATTAGTAAATAAAAAATATTTCCTTGGTTTAATTGTCTGATATGGCATAACACACTTTATATGCACAAATATTTTTTGATTTATAGGTGACTTTGATTCATCACAAATATGGAGATTCTTATTTCTTATCTTTATTCTTTTTTTTTTTATTGTTGATAATCCAATATGATTAGAATAATGAGAAACATTGATTTACATTATTAAACTCACATAACAAATGATACATTAGTAGTGAGCTAATATGTTAACTTCTTAGTAAAACAGAACTTTAAGTATTGTAATTTATATGAAGGATCTTAATTTTAGAGACTACTAGTAACTAACCCGTGCGTTCGCACGAACATGTCTGTTCGAGGATTTTATGTTACGAAAGCATAATTGTTAATCAAATTGAAAAAATTGGTAAAATTATAAAAATAAATATGATTGAAATTAAAATTTTGTATTGGTACGTATAAGAAATTGTTGATAAATTTCTATTATTCAATATTTGAACCAATAGTAAAATTGTTCCCGTTTATAACAACAATAATTATTTTTGTATATAAAAATATTTTAATCAACAATGAATTTTTTTCCCATATATAAATAATAGTTTTGTTTTGACACAATTTATACAAAAAATTGAATGAACAGTAGAGTTTTTTTCGTATATAAAAAAATTTGAATGAAATGTAAAGTTGTGCCTGTTTATAACAATAGTATTTGTTTTATAAATAAAATATTTTGAATCAAGATTAAAGTTGTCCCCATTTATAAAAATAATATTTTTTTGTATATAAAAATATTTGAATCAAAATTAAAGTTGTGTCCGTTTATAGCAATAGTATTTTTTTCGTATATAAAAAAATTTGAATCAAAATTAAAGTTGTGCCAGTTCATAACAATAATATTTTTTCTTATATAAAAAAATTTGAATCAAAATTAAAATTGTGTCTGTTTATAACAATAGTATTTTTTCGCATATAAAAAAATTTGAATCAAAATTAAAGTTGTTTCCGTTTATAACAATAATATTTGTTTCGTATATAAAATAATCTGAATCAAGATTAAAACTGTGTTTGTTTATAACAATAATATATTTTTTTGTATATAAAAAAATTTGAATCAAAATTAAAGTTGTGCCCGTTTATAACAATAATATTCTTTCTTATATAAAATTTTTTGAATCAAAATTAAAGTTGTGCCCGTTTACAACAATAGTATTTTTTTTCGTATATAAAAAAATTTGAATCAAAATTAAAGTTGTGTCCGTTTATAACAATAGTATTTGTTTCGTATATAAAATAATATGAATCAAGATTAAAGTTGTGCTCGTTTATAACAATAATAATTTGTTCGTATATTAAAAAAATTGAATCAAAATTAAAAGTGTGCCCGTTTATAATAATAGTATTTTTTTCGTATATAAAAAATTTGAATCAAAATTTAAGTTGTCCTCGTTTATAACAATAGTATATTTTTTCGTATATAAAAAAATTTGAATCAAAATTAAAGTTGTGACTGTTTATAACAATAGTATTTTTCGTCTATAAAAACAATTTGAATTAAAATTAAAATTGTGCCCATTTATAAAATAGTATTTTTTTCGTATATAATAAAATTTGAATCAAAATTAAAGTTGTGTCCGTTTATAATAATAGTATTCTTTCTTATATAAAATAATTTGAATCAAAATTAAAGTTGTGCCCATTTATAACAATAGTATTTTTTTCGTATATAAAAAAATTTGAATCAAATTTAAAGTTGTCTCCGTTTATAACAATATTATTTGTTTCGTATATAAAATAATATGAATCAAGATTAAAGTTGTGCCCGTTTATAACAATAATAATTTGTTCGTATATTAAAAAAATTGAATCAAAATAAAAGGTGTGCCCGTTTATAATAATATTATTTTTTTCGTATATAAAAAATTTGAATCAAAATTTAAGTTGTCCCCGTTTATAACAATAGTATATTTTTTCGTATATAAAAAAATTTGAATCAAAATTAAAGTTGTGACTGTTTATAACAATAGTATTTTTCGTATATAAAAAAAATTTGAATCAAAATTAAAATTGTGCCCATTTATAAAATAGTATTTTTTTTGTATATACAAAAATTTGAATCAAAATTAAAGTTGTGCCCGTTTATAACAATAGTATTCTTTCTTATATAAAAAAATTTGAATAAAAATTAAAGTTGTGCCCTTTTATAACAATAATATTTTTTTCGTATATAAAAAAATTTGAATCAAAATTAAAGTTGTGTCCGTTTATAACAATAGTATTTGTTTCGTATATAAAATAATATGAATCAAGATTAAAGTTGTGCTCGTTTATAACAATAATAATTTGTTCGTATATTAAAAAAATTGAATCAAAATTAAAAGTGTGCCCGTTTATAATAATAGTATTTTTTTCGTATATAAAAAATTTGAATCAAAATTTAAGTTGTCCTCGTTTATAACAATAGTATATTTTTTCGTATATAAAAAAATTTGAATCAAAATTAAAGTTGTGACTGTTTATAACAATAGTATTTTTCGTCTATAAAAACAATTTGAATTAAAATTAAAATTGTGCCCATTTATAAAATAGTATTTTTTTCGTATATAATAAAATTTGAATCAAAATTAAAGTTGTGTCCGTTTATAATAATAGTATTCTTTCTTATATAAAATAATTTGAATCAAAATTAAAGTTGTGCCCATTTATAACAATAGTATTTTTTTCGTATATAAAAAAATTTGAATCAAATTTAAAGTTGTCTCCGTTTATAACAATATTATTTGTTTCGTATATAAAATAATATGAATCAAGATTAAAGTTGTGCCCGTTTATAACAATAATAATTTGTTCGTATATTAAAAAAATTGAATCAAAATAAAAGGTGTGCCCGTTTATAATAATATTATTTTTTTCGTATATAAAAAATTTGAATCAAAATTTAAGTTGTCCCCGTTTATAACAATAGTATATTTTTTCGTATATAAAAAAATTTGAATCAAAATTAAAGTTGTGACTGTTTATAACAATAGTATTTTTCGTATATAAAAAAAATTTGAATCAAAATTAAAATTGTGCCCATTTATAAAATAGTATTTTTTTTGTATATACAAAAATTTGAATCAAAATTAAAGTTGTGCCCGTTTATAACAATAGTATTCTTTCTTATATAAAAAAATTTGAATAAAAATTAAAGTTGTGCCCTTTTATAACAATAATATTTTTTTCGTATATAAAAAAATTTGAATCAAAATTAAAGTTGTGTCCGTTTATAACAATAGTATTTGTTTTGTATATAAAATAATTTGAATCAAGATTAAAGTTGTGCCCGTTTATAACAATAATAATTTTTTTCGTATATTAAAAAAATTGAATCAAAATTAAAGGTATGCCCATTTATAATAATAGTATTTTTTTCGTATTTAAAAAATTTGAATCAAAATTTAAGTTGTCCCCATTTATAACAATAGTATATTTTTTCGTATATAAAAAAAATTTGAATCATAATTAAAGTTGTGACTATTTATAACAATATTATTTGTTTCGTATATAAAAAAATTTAAATCAAAATTAAAGTTGTACCCATTTATAACAATAGTATTTTTTCATATATAAAAAAATTTGAATCAAAATTAAAGTTGTGTCCGTTTATAACAATAGTATTTTTGTCGTATATAAAAAAATTTGAATCAAAATTTAATAACTACAATTTTTTTTCTAATATAAAATTATTTGAATCACTATATTATTTCGTATATAAATAATTTTTTTTTGGCATTATTTGCAGATATATTGTAATTAATAGTAATTTTTTTTTTTTTGTTATTATTCAATATTTTGATCGTTTACCATTATAATTGTTTTAATTTGGTATTATTAAAAAATGATAAATTCTTATTTGATCAAAATTTGTTTGTATAGTTGATAGGCTTTCATCAAAAATATTAATAGCATTAAAAATCTTAAATCAATAAAGGATTGTCATATCATTATGTCACATTGGTACCTAACAAATTTACATAATCACAATCAATAACATTGATATTAAACAAATTTGATATTATTTCTTTAAATAAAAATTAATTGAGAATATGCAGATGTAGTAGTGTGACTTTTCAAAAAATTTAACGTATTGTGGACATACATAAAAAAGTAAAATAGCACTAAATGGATCAATCAATAATATCAAAAAATTTGAATCAAAATTAAAATTGTGCCTATTTATAAAATAGTATTTTTTTCGTATATAAAAAAATTTGAATCAAAATTAAAGTTGTACCCGTTTATAACAATAGTATTCTTTCTTATATAAAAAAATTTGAATCAAAATTAAAGTTGTGCACATTTATAACAATAGTATTTTTTTCGTATATAAAAAAATTTGAATCAAAATTAAAGTTGTGTCCGTTTATAACAATAGTATTTGTTTCGTATATAAAATAATATGAATCAAGATTAAAGTTGTGCCCGTTTATAACAATAATAATTTGTTCGTATATTAAAAAAATTGAATCAAAATTAAAGGTGTGCCCGTTTATAATAATAGTATTTTTTACGTATATAAAAAATTTGAATCAAAATTTAAGTTGTCCCCGTTTATAACAATAGTATATTTTTTCGTATATAAAAAAATTTGAATCAAAATTAAAGTTGTGACTGTTTATAACAATAGTATTTTTCGTATATAAAAAAATTTGAATCAAAATTAAAATTGTGCCGATTTATAAAATAGTATTTTTTTCGTATATAAAAAAATTTGAACCAAAATTAAAGTTGTGGCCGTTTATAACAATAGTATTCTTTCTTATATAAAAAAATTTGAATCAAAATTAAAGTTGTGCCCATTTATAACAATAGTATTTTTTTCGTATATAAAAAAATTTGAATCAAAATTAAAGTTGTGTCCGTTTATAACAATAGTATTTGTTTTGTATATAAAATAATTTGAATCAAGATTAAAGCTGTGCCCGTTTATAACAATAATAATTATTTTTGTATATTAAAAAAATTGAATCAAAATTAAAAGTGTGCCCGTTTATAATAATAGTATTTTTTTCGTATTTAAAAAATTTGAATCAAAATTTAAGTTGTCCCAATTTATAACAATAGTATAGTTTTTCGTATATAAAAAAATTTGAATCAAAATTAAAGTTGTGACTATTTATAACAATAGTATTTTTCATATATAAAAAAATTTGAATCAAAATTAAAGTTGTGCCCATTCATAACAATAGTATTTTTTTCATATATAAAAAAATTTGAATCAAAATTAAAGTTGTGTCCGTTTATAACAATAGTATTTTTTTCGTATATAAAAAAATTTGAATCAAAATTTAATAACTACAATTTTTTTTCTAATATAAAATTATTTGAATCACTATATTTTTTTCGTATATAAATAATTTTTTTTGGCATTATTTGCAGATATATTGAAATTAATAGTAAACTTGTTTTTGTTATTATTCAATATTTTGATTGTTTACCATTATAATTGTTTTAATTTGGTATTATTAAAAAACGATAAATTCTTATTTGATCAAAATTTGTTTGTATAGTTGATAGGCATTCATCAAAAATATTAATAGCACTAAAAATCTTAAATCAATAAAGGATTGTCATATCATTATGTCACATTGCTACCTAACAAATTTACATAATCACAATCAATAACATTGATATTAAACAAATTTGATATTATTTCTTTAAATAAAAATTAATTGAGAATATGAAGATGTAGTAGTGTGACTTTTCAAAAAATTTAACGTATTGTGGACACACATAAAAAAGTAAAATAGCACTAAATGGATCAATCAGTAATAAATGTCAATACATTTTTGAATGGTGAATAATTTAATACAATTTTTTATTATTTTTTTTATAAAAGGAATATGTCTATTGCTAAGTTATTACAAAATTAGTAGAGAAAAAAATTATTAATTTAAATATTAAATTAACAAAACAAAATTAATATAAAGATATTAGATATTTAATAAAAATATTTCATAAATTATGTGTTCGATTTTTTTGATGTCAAATTGTAAATTTATATATTACTATTTATTAAAAATTATAATAAAATAGATTGATAGTTAGCTACTTTTTCTCTAGTGAAAATACTAATATATTTGCTCAATGCAAATCATGACATATAAGATGATAATTACTTTTCATGTCATGTAGGGTCATGAAAACTTCCTATTTCCAATTCATTTTCACATAGCATATATAATATTTAAAAAATAATATTTGTCCAATCTTTATGTAACCTTCATCGTGAAATCCTTCTGTAAGGTTGTACATATCATTTAATGTTTGTATTCATATTATAATTGAATGGCATAATAAAGTTAATGTTTACATCGTATGGCGAATTGGGAAGACAAATCTGGTCTCACCATGTCAAATCTAGCCAAAAGCTAAAAACGGTGATGTGCAGAAAGAGACCGCAAAAGTTATAAAAGAAAGTTGGGTTGGGGAACTGAATTAACACTGTACAGTTACGTTTGGATCAATTATAGTATGTGCAGTGCAAATTAGACAGTTAGTATTGAATTAGATGCAGATTTGGTTGGAAATGGTTGGAATTGGACTCAATTTGTCCCTAATTTGATGAATTGTCAACATTAGATCAAAGGTTAAATTAGTGTTAACCACAATGCATAAATTTCTTATATTATAGATTTTGAATTTCCAAGGTTTCTTTTCTAAGTATACGACTTTTGACCATCAGACACTAGGATTATGTTGATAAATTTCCATTTGAATTACTTGAATTATTGGTTACAAAAATTAAGATCAATGTAGTAACTAAAACTCCTGCAGGTGTATCACAGATTTTGAGGTTTTGGTGGTGTAAGCTTGTCTGTGTTGTCACTTAAAGATTTGCATTGTAAAACTACAAACCTCCTTGATTCTGACAACCACAAAACCACGTCTAACATTTGAGTGTTGTGCCAATGTTTGGTGGCCTTGAGGTGGACACTCTACATTCAAGATTCATAGCTTCAGTTTTGTTAAATGAGTCTTATATTTTAATAAAAAGAGACGGATGAAGTGATAGGAAGTTTTCCTATCAAAGATTTGAGACTAGGGTTTAATGATAAAATAGAGAGAAATTAAAACTATTTAAGGAAAGTAAAAATTAAAGATAACATTTTTCTTCATTGATTCCTAAAATGTGTCCAAGACACTTACATATATAGTGCTCATAAAGGGTAATGAATTAAAAGCTCAATTACACAATAGCCCAATAACACTAATAACTAATAACACTAAACATAAAAGACTAATTAAATTGATATTCTAATTAAACCAAATTATTAAATTATAACTAATGATACTCTCTATCATGAAGCATCCAGATTTATGTTAAGAGTACATAAATCTGATATTATATCCTATATTTTAACAAAAACAATTAGACATAATGAGTATTATAAATAAAAAGAGTACATAAATGTCCCTTGATAGTTTTATATTTGTTCTAATAAAATTGATTTTCTCTCATATATTAATATGGAGTTTATATTTATTTAATTAAAAGAGTTTTGATGTGTAATAAGTTTTATACAAATATTTTTGTTCAATTTTTTAATTTTTTATTATAACTATTCAATAAATAAATGTAATATAAAATTGAATTTTGATGGTTATTAAAATAATTAATATTTTTAAATATTTATGTAATATATATACATATTTTTCAAATATTTGTATAGCTAATTATATTTATTTATAATTTTAATAAAATTTGTATTTTCCTGATATGAAAATTATATAAAATGGGAAAAATCAAGTTATTGATTAAAATATTGAGTGATAACGGGAACAATTTTAATATTAATTTAAATATTTTAATAAATTATGTCAAAACAAAAATAATATTTATATACAGAAACAAATACAATATTGATTAAAATATTTTTATATGTGAGAAAAATATTATTATTATAAACGGGAACAACTTTAGTACTGATCTAAAAATTAAATAATAAAAATTTATTGACCATTTTTTTCAAATATGTGAAAAATATTAATGGATCTTATTAAAAAAGATTGATTAATATTTAAAAATTGAAGACAACCCTGCAAGAGCAAGTAGGGTGAGACCTGTTTCAACTCAGCCATTTTGAGGATGTGTGTGAGTACATGAAAATTTGTGAGTTGTGTCTCTTGTGTTGAACAGAGTGGTGATAGCTTGAAATTCAATCCACTATGTGTTTGCACGACTTTCACCGTAGTACTAAATTATACATCAATAGCAGTGAAAAAGTGTTTGAAAGGGATGAGGACATCTGTTTTTAACTCAACAAGATAAACCCAAGTGTATTTAGTGCAAGCATCCACACAAGTAAAGTATGTCCTTATAACCTAAAGTAGAAACCAGAGGGACATGACCCCAAAACATCAACAAAGAATAAGTAAAATAGGGAATGATAAACTGAATTGGATAAAGTACTAGGAAGTCTATGGGTTTTTCCTAGGAAACAAAAACTACCAAGTTCAAAACCAGATTTGTAAGGAACATAAATATAACGACGAAAATGAAATCATTCATAAGATAGTAATGTATACGAGACATATATATTTTTATACACGGAAAAATTTTAAATACTTTAGACTAAATTTTATTTGTATATATGAAAAAAATAGTGTATAAATGATCCAAATACTTTTATTAATACTACTAATATTTATTTATACAATTAAATTAATATTTACAAATACTATGTTATTATTTGATATTTTTTAAAACTAAAGTATTACAACAATATTTTTATAAAAAATATCAACCGATATTCGCGGGTATTGATTCTATTTATTTAAAATATAAATTATATTTACTAATTTTTATTAATCATATTTTTTGACAAATTTTTAAATATAGACAAATGCGCACCCGCTAGTTTAATATATATATGTGACAATAACATAACATAACATGTGAATAGAATCTTAGAAAATCAAAATAACAACAGTGAAGAGAATCTATAAAGAAGAAAGAATGGGAGCATGTGAATGTACCAAGAAGAATAAGAGTCTGTGAAGAAGGTGGACCAACAGGTAACAAGTAATCGATTAAGACAATATATTTGATCAATAATTAAGCTTAATTAAAATAATAGCTGGTGAATAAGATCGCTTAATGACATATCTGTTTTATTCTATATAATGCGCTTCATGCATACACTGTCTTCATCACTGTCTCACTCCAAATAACAGTGATTACAATGAACCCCAAAACAAATCTACTCATAACATAAACCAATTCTTTTTTAATCTATAGCCCGTGACACACACAAAAACAACAAATACCACGTGAACCGAAGCTTTGGCAAACTTTGACCGACAATACAGCTATAATACTAGTAATAATTAATAAAACAAACTTGCTTAGGTGATATTAATGACACAGATGTATTTGCTGTGTTAGGATGTCAAAAGATGAGAATTTTTTTCATGGAGACGAAGAACAAAGTACTCTTGAAATTACTTTGGGGTTAGGGATGGTGAACATTTTTCTGTCTGGCCTAAAATACGATAATATTCTTAATTAATAGATATATTTAATTTGTATGTAGGTTTATTTGTCTTTTCATATATTATTCTAAATTATAAGTCACTTTGCAAAAAATATTTGTCCCAAATTATAAATCACTTTATAATCTCAATACAACATTAATAACATTTTTTCTAATATACCCTAAATTATTTATTTCTCTTTCTTCTTTTGATTCTATTAATTTCTCTTTCCTCGTAATTAATGAAGAACAATAATGCAAAGTCATACTATATAATTTCTCTTTTCCATACAACATTAATTACTTTTCTTAAACTGTATAAAATGCCTAAAACGTCTTGTAATTTGGGACTGAGTGAATAATTTTTTATAGTTTTATTTAGAATATATATTTAGTAGCACTTGTAAAAGAGAAATATCTAAATGATTATTTTAATTTTTTTTTTTTAAGTTTGAAAATATAGTGGTCATGACTTTCATGTGTATAGATTAAATATGTCAAAAACAATATATTTAGTGGAGATGATTAATTTCTTAATTTCTTGTAATTAGTTTTTGAATTTTTTTTTATTATTAATTTTTTTTTTATGTTTATAGATCTTTGCACGAATCTACTTGAACGAGGATGAGAGACAAAACCTCCATGTGACGAAGATTTGAGAAAGAGATAAAAAATAGATTTGAGGGTGTGAATTATGCTGAGGATGCATATATCTCTGCCTCGCCCACCTTTTTTTTTTATTTTTTATAATCATATGGAAATATATTAAAAAGAGTATAGGAAGTACTCAAAGTAATACAAAGGCATGAAAGCTATTCACTCCTAGTAAGACAATTCAAAGGAGATCAATATCATTCAAAGAAGTTGCAATTCACAATATAACTGTTTTCAATTACAAGCCAAGACCAAGAGTACAATTGAATTAAGAAGAAAACATCTTTGAAAATACAAAGCTTCCCTTGGAAAAGAATTATATTTCATGTCACTTAAAGACTCCAACAATTTGCTAACCATATTATCCTCTCTTTGTTTTTCCTGCATCTATTTTTCAAAACAATTCTATATATATTAAAACAAATCCAACTTTGGTTTCCCAAATCAATTTCCACACACAGCCGGGACTTAACACCCTTCTAGATTCTTTCGCTAAAGCTGCATTGAAAAACAAATTGTTGGGAAACAAGTGTGAGTTATGTGGAGAAACAAGTGTGAGTTTTAAGTTCCACATTGTTTGGAAAGATAGAGGTTAATCACTTTATAAGTAAGAGGACCCATACACCTATCACCTTAGGGTTTTGGGTGAATATTGAAATAAAAGAGAAAGTTATCACTGAATTAATTTTCTTTTTTTTATCATGAAAGGTAAAAGATGAATCCGGGTTACATCAAGAAAGATCAAAGCCCCCTCGTGCACAAACTCTAAAGTGAACGACTAAGCCGATCAAATAACCAATACACGAGCACAATAGACACACCCCAAGCTGGAAAATAGCTAGCCTAACCCCTCTTGGTAGCTAGCAACTCTAGAGGAAGCGGTAGGTCATTCAATATGTTAGCCTCAAACCAGGTCTACACTTGTGGCATGGGAATGGGCAGCAATTCTTGGCCGAGCATGGTGCCCAAAGACGTCCAATAAAATCACGAGCATGAATCTCAAAAAATGGGATTCAAATTCTATCAACAATGGTATGAGTTAAACATAACCGAATAAACAAAATACATTTATACATTACATTCAAGATTTACATACTTGGGGCTCAAGTTAATTAGCCTAAAAAAACTATTACTTATCCAAAAGGACCACACGCCCGTATTCAAATATCTAGCTGAGACAGACCTGAGTTAGAGAGATGGGACCGGTCAATTAAAATTTTTTAACTTGTTGAAGCATGTTTTCAAAAGCTTCCCCGGCCACAGAAAAACTTTCCTGTAAAGATTTATAAATCTCCTTGCAAATAGAAAGATTTTCTCCACGTATGTTGGTAAGATTGGCCTCAGTGTTTCAATGATTATATTAAGATTCCTTCAAAGTTTTTCCATCTCCCCAACCCTCTTTTTGGTAACTTCCAAGGCCCACTTTGCCTTAATCAGAGATCTGTCCTTATCAACCACCACTTGAACTAGTCACTACGCTTTTTCAGGAAAAGAACCAGGATGCCCTAAAGGTTCTAAGGCAGTTTCTATGACAAAGAAGGAGTTGGAGACATCCTGAACCTCCTATAAGCACCTGTCCCTCTCAAGAGTAAGGTTGCCAACCTTTTTATTCAAAGATCTGAATACTGTTTTGAGTGGATTCTGATTTAACAACAGATTCACATTCCATCCAGCCAGTTAAAGAAATATTTTTATTAGGAAAGTTAATTCCTCATCATCAGACATTCCATAGGAAGTATCCTTCAACAGGATGTAGGAAAGATGATCTGTTAGATATCTTTTCATCATCTAATTCCATTTCTTTTCTTTGGAGATTGCAAGATAAACCTACAAGGCACATTAAACTCAAGTTGTATGACTTCTTGAATAACTGTGTCCTCATGTTTGAATTCAAAACAATCTTCTCAGAATTTTCTTGGAAAGATTAGATGAAGTGTAACTGGACAAGCTTCATAACTGATTCCCACAAATATGAGCATAAGGATTCAAAGAATGTCTGAGCATTGGACATATCGATGATGTTGATATACTCATAATCGAGATAGAGCACCTACCAGAATGCTTCTACCTTTGGTGATATTTTCAATAAGCTTCTTCTGAGCTGGTGAGAGAGACTTTCAAACTTTGATCATCCTTACACCATCAACTTCAATAGTAATACCTTTTTCAAGGGTATTCTACAGACCTTCACAAAAACCTTTTTCAAGTCCAATAAATTAAAAATATATTTAACTTTTCCATCTTTTAAATTCAGTGGAATCACCCTTTGAATATGGTAGGAAAATCAATGTAATATTTTTCATGTGGCACTTGATTCCTTCTTGAAGGAAAGTCTTTAACAAACTTATTTTTCTCATTGGATCATTATCTGCACCATTGTTAAGTGTTATGTACAAATGCTCTGATACCAACTGAAGGTGAGAAAAATACACAAGAAGGGGGAGTTTGAATTGTGTTTTCCGTTTTCTTAATTTGTGTCTGATCAGAGTTCAGAATCTAAACTGGTGTTCAGATTCTGGTTATACTTAGCAGCGGAATGTTAACAAAAGAAAATAAATAATAGAAGAAGACACAAACATTTATACTGATTCCTCCCAAATGGGAGTAGTCCAGTCCCCTTGCTTCACTAGAGATTTTCACTATAATCAAATCATGATTACAATCGCTTATGCATTCTGCATAAGACTTTTACAATGCTCAGACCTTAAGTCTGAGACTTTTTGCTTAAACCCCTAAGGCTCAAGACTTCCTTGCTCAAGTCCTACATGCTAAAGACTTTCTTACTTAGACCCTTAGCCTAAGACTTTTCTGCTCAGTTCCCTCAGACTCGAGACTTCCTGTTCAATCCCCTCAGACTCAAGACTTCTTGCTCAGACCCGCGGTCCAAGACTTCCCTGCTTATGTTCCACGAACCCAAGACTTCCTGCTTAAACCCCTCAGGATCAAGACTTCAATTCATACCCTCAATCCAAGAGTTCACTGCTCAGATGCACAGTCTAAGTCTTCTTTACTCAGATTCTCAATCTAAGACTTCACTTGCTTAATTAAAACAGATCAAGACTTTCAATGCTGAAGCACATAACAAGAAACTTTGATCTAAACTGCTAAACAACATGTTCAGCAGAATAGAGAACAAGGTGTAATTGATACAAATATCAGAGATACAGGAAAATCACTATAACAAAGATCTAAAGCTCTTAAGATTTCTAAGATATTCAATGTTTAAGAAATCTTAAGGCTTTTACAATTACAACCTACAACAGAAATTTTGCATACTCGATTGTGTTGATAATTGTTGATCTTGTTACTCCTCCATCAGGTTGATCCTTGTTAAAGATTTAATATGAACCTTCAGTTACTTATATAGAATTTGCAGAAGACTAGCCGTTGAAGACATAACTTGATCAAGTGTCTTTGCTTTCTCCATAGTACAAGAGACGTTGAAGATAAATACACCAAAAGATATTGATCCATTGAGTCTTCAAACAAATCATGTACTATAGAGCCGTTGAGAGTAGATATCTGTAAAGCACTCCAACATTTCTTGAGCCTTCTGAACTAAAACTCTAGCTGACAAATTTATTTGACAATGCAACTTGCTTTCTGCAGTACGGATAGGGTCGCGGTGAAAATTAGATACCATAGTTATTTGTTAACTAGGATCGCATTTTTAATGTCACCACCGGTCTTTGATTTTATCCAAGGGAAGGGAGAAAAACCGAATTCCCACAATGCAATGCAAATGCACTAAGATTCTAAGTTCGGGGGTTGGTTATACCTAGGGAAGGTGTTAGCATCCTAGATATTTGTAGTACTCTACAGGAACCTCTTGATTTTATTTATGTTATTTGTTATTTGTTTGCTAAGGGTTTAAGGGTAGGTGATTTTTGTTGCCTTCGCTCTAGGTTTTTTTCGTTTTTTGTTGTTCTCTTATGATGCAGAAAGACCGTGTATTTATAGGGCCAATGATGAATCCTTGTTTTGAAAAAAAATCTTTATGTTGATTGATTGGGTTTAAATGCTGATTGATGGTGTGATGCTGTATTGAAAACTTGATTTCAAATCTTTGATTTGATTTGATATCGTCTGAACAGTTTAGGAAACCTTTGGTTCTATCTGATAGTTGGAAACTTTTGGAAATTTTGGAAACTTTCGTGATTTCAAGATTTTGATAGCTTTGCCTAATTCTGTTTCGGGAATAAATCTTTTTCCTCGAGTAGCATCCTTTCTGGTTTAGGAAACAATCCTGTAACCACTGTGATGTTGCCATAATTTCTATTTTGAAAATGATGAAGAGATTTTCTGATTCGAAAAAATTAGCTCTGAGGCCTGAATCCGTTTACCCTTATTTTTTTGATTCTGAATTAATTCGGATTGTCAAAGCGATTCTGGTTTGGGAAAGTTTGGCTGGCGGTATCCCTTTGGGATATTGCTCATCAATTCATATTTGAAAATGATGAAATCTTTCCGATTCAAACGAAACTGAGACCAAAATAGGAAGGTTTTGAAATATTGTCTGAACATGTTTCGATCCAAATTATTCGATTTCAATCTCTTTTTGGGTGTTTGGTTCAAAGATAAAGATTTTGCTGATTTTTCCATTATGCTTTGCAGGGTAGGATTTCGAAAGGCTTTAATCCGTTAATGCCGCGATTGGTCGGAAGGCTTTCTCTGATATCAAGACTCATCCAAGATACGAATACCGTCAACAAATCTTTGGTATCATGTTAGGATTGATGAATTTCCTTTTGGTTTTGATTAGGTTAGGATGTCTTTATGTCCTGATAATGTTTGGAAAGAACCTGTTGGCCACCTCAAATGTGATATTTGCCATAGTTTATGCCATAAACATGCTCTGATTATTTTCCATTTTTCTTTGTCAGGTTTGGAACGTGGATTGGTGCAAACCATGTGAATTTTGTTAAAGTCACGATAAGGTAAAATTCTAAACCTTTCCTTTTGATTAATCACAACCTTTTAATCTCCGCAAAATATCCCTTCATTCCCAAATGCTTCAAAATAGTTTTAAAATATACTTGCATTACTCACAATTCTCAGACATATGTTGATTTGATTGCAGGTATATGACAGTCCCTGAGATTGAAAGGTAGACAGACCTTCCAGCACATATGATCTTATCTAAGTGGTGTTTTTGATATGTCGAACACTAGAGATGATAGCACTGCAGAGTTACGGGGCACAATAAGGAGACTTGCTGCAGGTTTCAGTTTCCGTTGCTTCTTGGTCAGTATCCTCTTAGACGTGCTTGGAATAATTTCCAAACTCCATTAGGTATGGCTTCCGAGTCGCATTCAGACAATGCTATAACTTCTGCTACTTTCCACCATTCGGACCTTACCATGATTTTCTTTACATCTCTATTAGGACTTGATTGGTGTTGATTGGTTCTCTTCTTTTAATTTAGGAATAAATTGAGTTTTCTTCCACGTAGGACCAATCTCTTCCAGCAAACTTTGTAGCTGCTCAAGATAAGTTATGCTCTTCAAAAACTTGTCTAGACAAACTTTGAATGAGTCACTTCTTAGCTGCATTCTTGAAATTCTTGGCAGGTTTTAGGAATTGTGGAGTTCTCATGGTAACTTCTAAAGTTAACGAAGGCGTGGGGCACCAGTTGGCGATAGTCATGGCGAGTGACGATTCATTCTTAGCATACGTCTATGTAAGCGCACCATTCAAGTGAGAATCCAAGGTTAACTCCCTCAACAGTAGCTCTTACATCACGGTCGTTGGAAGCTATCTCATCGGCATATTCCTCCGGCCACTGTTCTTGCATATCCTTGTGACTTTGGTGATTTTGGAATTTTTAGGAGTTTGTAACATGTGAACCTCTTGTAAAGGTATTTCGGGCATTCTTGTAACTGAATTTAGAATCTAGTATGCTTGACCTTGTAATCATGACTTGAGTTTTGTATTTAAACCTGTGACGCCTCAATTTTAGGGGTTTGATGAATGGCTGGAAGACAATGTTTGAAGTACTGCTGTATCAACATCTGTTACGTGAGGTCTAAAGCTCAGCTTCATATAACCATGATCAAGTCGGCAAGTTGCTTGGATTTAATACGTTCAGATGTTGAGCTTTCATCCAATGTTATATTTACGCCTCATATCCAATGTTTTGCTTTCTATTGTATAAAATTCCTTGTTACCTAAATTTTGAATATAAAACCACCAAGATGTCTCAGTTGTAATAGAACTAATTGTAATGCCATATTATTGCTTCAGTAAAAGCCTTATAATTTGTGGAATTGCGTGAGATTATTCATTGGAAAAGTATTAACAACTCCATAGTAAACGTGGCCATCACAGTATACAAGTTTAGCATTAGTTAATGCTTTGTTTATTGCCCAAATAAAATGCGTCAAATAGCCTACAGCCAATGCATGGACTTCCCAGTAAGGTCTTCAAACGAGGAAAACAGGTCTTTCTCCTTGCAAGAGAATTTGAACTATGACATGGTGTGTTGGGCTTATACAAAATAGTTTGGACTTGACATTGTAAATCTCTTTGAATGAATTTTGAATTATGTAATCTTGGTTTTTGAATGGTGGTACTCTTTGTATGAGGGAAACTCTCCCTTTTTCTTTTGAATCCAACTTTTATATAATATCCACTTGAATTTGTGAATTTCGAAATTTAGATCTTTTGAAAGTTCTTGCACCATCTTTAATTCAACCAAATAGAATTATTGTGACTCCAAACATTATGTACCCAGGCTTTGATGTCATCCATAAACCAAGTCACCCTTCTTTGTCACCTTAACCTTAATGAACCCACGACCTCCTCTTTTACACCACAACTTAATTTCAAGTACTCTCAACTGAAGCAATGATGAAGCATTGATCATACACCCTAACATTTTAATCCTGAGGCATCCTTGAACCATACATTACCAATGCTTGATATCGATTTTAATGAGATATAGCCAGAAAGTCCATCCAAGACATCTTCAAAGTATTGACCCAAGAATGGCTCAAAATGATGAAAGAATCCTAAAAGCGAAGCCCAAATCTAGTGGAAACCCTAGGACCACTGAAATTGGAACCCATTAGTCAGGCCTTGAATAGCTTGACTGGGAAAACTAATACGCTTGAAATCAACGTACCTGCACAAACTTGTTAGTAATCAAACATGCAGACATGCAAGATGATGCACAAAGAGGTGAGATTTTAGGGTCAAAAATTAGGGTGCGACAGATGCCCCTATTTAAGTTTCTCCTATTCGGAGATATGGAGATTGAAATCTTCATCTCGACGAGATAGGAGAGACTTAAATACAAACATGCACAAAATTTTTGGCCCTAAGATGACGCCAAATGCACATGATATGGTATGAAATGCAAGACAAGGATCCTGTGAGGAATAATGTCACAGGGGAATAACCGACGTTAAAACAAAAGGAAAGAGAGACCCGACGAGGACGAATCAGCGAGACAAGACTCCACGGGGAAAAATCTAACTCCACTGGGGAAAGGAGACTACCAACTGACAATCACAAGGTAGCTTAAGCACATGGCAAGAAACTTGAAAGGAACAGGATAACTTACTACCAACAGCTGGTAGCCTAAGCCAAGGTATCCAGTTGCAATAAAAGGGCGTATATTACCTACTATCACACAGGATAGCCTAAGCAGAGGTAATAAACCGGGGAGGAAAGATCACCTACTACCAAACGCGGTAGCCTAAGCATAGGTGTCCGACCCAAAAGAAAGGTGTGTTACCTACTATCAAGCATATGATAGCCTAAGCGAGGTAAACACAACAGGAAAAGATGACCTACTACCACCACGGTAGCCTAAGCGAGGCATCTGATCAAAATACATACCTATTACCTACTATTCCATGATACCCTAAGCAGAGGTAATAGACTGAAGAAGAAGGATCACCTACTGCCAACTTGTGGCAGCCTGAGCAAAGGCGTCCGACCAAAAGGTGTGTTACCTACTATCAAGCATATGATAGCCTAAGCCAGGTAAACACAAGAAAGAAAGATGACCTACTACCACCATGGTAGCCTAAGCGAGGCATCTGACCAAATTGGTGTGTTACCTACTATCAAGCATATGATAGCCTAAGCCAGGTAAACACAAGAAGGAAAGATGACCTACTACCACCCCGATAGCCTCAGCGAGGCATTTGACCTAAAAGGGGTGTGTCACCTACTATCAAGCATATGATAGCCTAAGCCAGGTAAACACAAGAAGGAAAGATGACCTACTACCACCCCGGTAGCCTAAGCGAGGCATCTGACCCAAAATACAGACGTATTACCTACTATCCCACGATAGCCTAAGCAGAGGTAATAGACTGGAGTAAGCTTTAACAATCAAGATGATGATTCAGATTCCTTAAATGTTCTGCTTAGGAAGAGTAAATGCTTTCCCACGCCCCAAGGTTGTATGCCACAGGCAAGTCTTGAAAAGATGTTGTGAGGTTCTCCGCCTCAAACAAAGTCTTGAATTTCCCACCCTCTTCAAAGAGATATCATCTGGCGGGAGTCACTTGAATAGTGGATTCACTGGGGATAGCCATTGTAGGGTGATATTGCTGTAGTTGAAATTTCAGTGAAGTAAATAGAATTCTTGCAACGGGAGTTCTCAAATAAAGAGAATGCCTGTAAAGTCTTCAATAAGTTTCTCTGACGGATTTCCGGGGAGATAACATCTGTCGGAGAATAAATGGAAAATCCTGATAGCTTGCTGGGGATAGACAAACTGTCTTGAGGAGACTGCCATTTGTAGAAATCTTGATAACCAAACTGCTCAAATAAAGAGCTGCTACTCGTTGTTTGGGTGTAAATCCCTTGAAAATGTAGTAATCATTATTGGAGAAACATCTTCTGTCTTCTATAGAGATCTTCAAGCAAACTCTTCTTTGGGAGACAAAGTGCAAAATAAATGCACGCTTAGTTCGGGTTTAACATCTCATAAATATCCAAAATTGTGAGTGTCAGGGGCCAAAGTTCGATCCAGGGAATAACTGGAAAAAAACGGTCAAACAAGACCCCATCCATTGAGGATTGAACTCAACGGGTTTATCTTTATCCAAAAATGGAAAAGAAAACTAAAGCAACCATCCTCCACGAGGATCTAACTCAGTGGGTAATTAGAAAGGGTGAGCTTTTTTCTGCCTAGGGCTGACGATTCTACTTGGAGGGAGCAGACAAATCCAGATCACTTGGGATAAACATGACCAAAGTGACAGAACAAAACAAACAACACAAAACGCAAGATGCAAAATGTGCACATGCCATGAATCTAAATGCAAGGATGCCATGCTATGCTTATGCTTATGCTGACAAAACAACAACGAAAAGCAAACCGGAGATAAAAACAAGCATCTCGATACGGATACTCGGCCAATATTTGCAATATAAGAAGCATCACTGGGGATGAAAGCCATATATGAGGACACGGTCCTGCTTCAAAGCTTCAAATCTCTCTGGGGAAAAGAGAGCACTCCACTTGGGGATGAACGTCATGACTTCGCATAGGGTTGTCAAGATGAACCTTGTGATTCTATTGAGGATAAGAAAGATTCACTAGGAACAAAACAAACTCGTGATCGAGGAAACTTAATGGGGATAAAGTAAATATCCACCGCGAACTGAAGTAGTCTTGAATGAAAGTTGTAACTGGATAAAATAAATATCCACTTCATCTGGGAAACTTGAATTAATATAAGTTGGAAATGTCAGAGATAAAGACTTCGAGAGGATGAAATAAACATCCGCCTTCACTGGTGAAGATTGAGATAGTGAGAAAGTCCAATGAGGAGTGAAATAAACACTCGCTTCACTGGGGAAGATTGAAATTCAGGAAATTCATTGAGGATTCTTAGGTTGCCAGCCGGGGAAATCTTGCGTCAAATGTGCCATAACTTCTTGAAGTGAAGATTTACCGGGGAATAGTCGTGACTACTTGAAGTAAAACTTACTGGGGAGTTGTCACATTAGTTGGGATAGAAACTCTTTGAGATATGAGTGAATAAAGTCGTGAGACTGATGTAACTCTGTATTGATGAGCTGCATGGTGGTTGCCATTTTGAACAAGAGTTGTTGTGGATGAGAAGAAATCTTCACTTCTCAAATGCCTCAGATCACTTGGTTTATGAGACTAAGTCATTCCAAGAGGATTTTACAGAAAACTTGGCATCCAGCTGTTCCAATGTCTTCAAACTCTTGGAGAGATTCGTCGAATCTCGATGTAACTGGCCCGGATTGACTGTGTTTTGTAACCGATTCTTCAAATTCTTTGAGAGATTTACCAAATCTCGACGTAACTGCCCAAGATTGACGGTGTTCTGAGTCTTCAAACTTGCCCCTGCTCAGTAAAGTCTTCAGGTATCGTGCCCCTGGATATAATCATCTTTGAAATGATCTGCCATCTACTCATCAGAGCTTCAAATCTCAAAAGATCTAGCTCATTGCTGATGCTCGTATGCTAGCTTCTATGATGTCAAGCAATGCTAGCACGCAGAAAATGTTAATTCTGAAACTGATAATGCAACATATGTTTGTCTCAAAAATTTTATTAAAAAAAGTTTTGGTGGTTGAATTGCCGATTTTATAATGCCAACACAAATTTTTGAGCATAGCTCATAGGAGTCAGGAAATGATATCTCAATGAGTATGCTTTTAAAATAAACCTTGCTTCAATTAGGAATTTTGAGGGTTGTATTATAGATTGGTTCACGGTTTAAGAAACAAAGGATATAAGGCTCAAAGTTTGTCCATGCCCACCCAATCTTCGTGATGTTTTACTCCATTTTTTTTTTAAAATTACCCTGCCCCAGGTTAAGAATGAGGGGTTTTTGATCTGGAAAAAGAAAACTCCTACTTCAAAAGGTTCAAAAGGGTTAACGAGGGTTTATCTCCTTATATCTCCGGTGTTTAGGATTTTTTTGAAATAATGCCTTATATCACCAGCAGAGTTTTATTCAAAAGCATACAATAAGAGATCTTGCGTTTGATTTTCCTCATCCTCCATTCAATTCTCTGCCAAAGCAAGAGATTAGGTAACATTGGCATTATAAAATAGAAAAAGCATTTTAAAATGAGTGAAACGAATGGATTTCTTCAAGACAAACATTATTATTGCATTAATTATTCAAAACAAACAAGTTCTTACACGCCAAAACAAATGCATTAACAATCGTAGAAAATTGCATATGAAAACAACAAATAAGCATAAAATATGATGAGACGTAGCCTTAAAGAAATCGTCATTGGTATTAATCCACCATGTGCAAGGAAGGGATTGCTTCTTGTTCGAGTGAGAGATGGATCTCAACTTGGGGTTCGCACACTTCGAAAGACAAGACTCCCTTCTGAACCATCTCTTTCACTTTCTCCTTCAAGACATAACATTCCTCGATATCATGGTCGGATGCCCCTTAATGGAAGGCACAGAAAACATTAGCTTTGAGATAACTCATATGGGTTATCGGGATGGATATTGGAGTTTCCTTCTTGATCAAACCATATTGTAGGAGGGTAGGGAACAGATCAGCGTAGAGCACAGGGATGTCCCTATATTCACCACTTCGTTCAACTGGCTGGTTGGCTGAGGAGGCAGAAAATCCATCCTGGCGTTGGGATATGGCCAACTCTTTGACCAAATCCATCAGGCTCCTCTTGGTAATCTTTAAGTCTGCAACCTCGTCGCGAAGTTCTTGCTTTTCATGCTCTTGAATATCTATCAGATTCTTCATAGTAGTAGAAAAAGTTTCCATGTTGGCCTTTAGAGTGGCAATCTCCGCTCGGAGTGCTTGGTTTTCCTGTTCCAAATGATCCATCCTTTTCTTGCGACCGACTAGAGTATCGTATCGATGATTCAGAGTCTGAGAAGAGAGACACGAATAAGAACCTGGAATGCAAAGGAATGCAAATGCAAATGATGCGTATAACGCAACAAGATTCATGGAACTCAGCTATTTATAATCATTGAGGAATATCAACATGCTCGCTTATTAATCATGAAAATGCAGTTACAATCATTATTACCGAAATACTAAAAATTGATTTAATACAAAATTAAAACGCGTATGTGCGCCTTACAACAATCATAACGTAAAGCTAAATAAAAGCTAATAATGATAGATCTAAGGAGACTCTCCCAACGGCCTTCTTTGAGTCCTTTGGCTTCTTCCAATTGAGCTTCTTCTAAAAGTGTTGACTGAAGATTAGAATGGGATAAGGCGTCTTTGAGCTTTCCGTTTATGCAAGAAGTAACCTCTTTCCAACAAATCCTCTTTTTGTAGTTATCTTAGCTCGAATATCAATCGAAATTGAGAAATGGATACTTGTCCTAAATTAGTAACTCCATTAGTTGAGAAAGATTCTCCAGGGTTAGGTATCGACTGATAATGATAGATGTCAGTAGAACGAAGATGATAACTTCCCATATCTGGTCTTGAACCTTTCTTCATTTGCCCACAAAGTCTTCAGTCTCCTTAGATCATCCAAGTTATGACTCTTGTAAAGGTACTTCAACGTTTTTTTTAGAGTCCATGATATCCTTATGATGTTTACAAACGAGAATAAGCTCCATGAATCTTTATGATAAAATGCTAATGAATGCATGGATGCAAACACAAAGACAAAGCACACACAAGCAATCAAACCGATAGAAGGTCCTAGGTTTGAAAGGTCGAGCGTGGAGCCAAGGTCTAACCATCCCAATAGGTGTGTACTATGGTTTCATTTGTATCTGCCGAACGGGTTCTACAAAGTTCCCAGAGTCTACAATCCATCTTTCGGATATTATCGATTTCCCAATTACTTGGTAGTCAACAATATTCTCAAGAGAATCTCGTCTGAGAGTAGTATCGCGTATCAACCATTTTGGAATTACTCCCTCATAGTCATCGCACTACATCCTAAAAGGCCAAGTTGGGTTAAAGGTAACTACGGTTCTCAATATCCCGGGCTCCTAGGTCGAAAGTAGTAATGTATTCACGATAGCTCGTTCAACAAATACCACCTTCAAGAGGGCCTCAACTTAGTGTGGAATCAAATCGACTTCTTTGGAATTACTTCCTCGAAATCTCCTCGATTATATCCACGATCCTATCTTATATGTGCTCTCAAGTCCGGGTTAGGACTTATCTCACCACTCAAGTGTAACAACCCTGCCAAACAGAAAATCCAAGCAAACAGATAAACAAGTATACAGATATATACACGTATAAACAAATAACATAAATAAACAAGTTAGGGGGAACCCTCTTATGAGAATCCCCAGTGAAGTCACCATTTCTGTCGCGGTGAAAATTAGATACCATAGTTATTTGTTAACTAGGATCGCATTTTTAATGTCACCACCGGTCTTAGATTTTATCCAAGGGAAGGGAGAAAAACAGAATTCCCACAATGCAATGCAAATGCACTAAGATTCTAAGTTCGGGGGTTGGTTATACATAGGGAAGGTGTTAGCATCCTAGATATCTGTAGTACTCAACAGGAACCTCTTGATTTTATTTATGTTATTTGTTATTTATTTGCTAAGGCTTTAAGGGTAGGTATTTTTGTTGCCTTCGCTCTAGGTTTTTTTTTCGTTTTTTGTTGTTCTCTTGTGATGCAGAAAGACCTTGTATTTATAGGGCCAATGATGAATCCTTGTTTTGAAAAAAAAAATATTTATGTTGATTGATTGGGTTTAAATGCCGATTGATGGTGTGATGCTGTATTGAAAACTTGATTTCAAAACTTTGATTTGATTTGATATCGTCTGAACGGTTTAGGAAACCTTTTGTGCTATCTGATAGTTGGAAACTTTTGGAAATTTTGGAAACTTTCGTGATTTCAAGATTTTGATAGCTTTGCCTAATTCTGTTTCAGGAATAAATCTTTTTCCTTGAGTAGCATCCTTTCTGGTTTAGGAAACAATCCTATAATCACTGTGATGTTGCCATAATTTCTATTTTGAAAATGATGAAGAGATTTTCTGATTCGAAAAAATTAACTCTGAGGCCTGAATCCGTTTACCCTTATTTTTTTGATTCTGAATTAATTCGGATTGTCAAAGCGATTCTGGTTTGGGAAAGTTTGGCTGGCGGTATCCCTTTGGGATATTGCCCATCAATTCATATTTGAAAATGATGAAATCTTTCCGATTCAAACGAAACTGAGACCAAAATAGGAAGGTTTTGAAATATTGTCTGAACATGTTTCGACCCAAATTATTCGATTTCAATCTCTTTTTGGGTGTTTGGTTCAAAGATAAAGATTTTGCTGATTTTTCCATTATATTTTGCATGGTAGGATTTCGAAAGGCTTCAATCCGTTAATGCCGCGATTGGTCGGAAGGATTTCTCTGATATCAAGACTCATCCAAGATACGAATACCGTAAACAAATCTTTGGTATCACGTTAGGATTAATGAATTTCCTTTTGGTTTTGATTAGGTTAGGATGTCTTTATGTCCTGATAATGTTTGGAAAGAACCTGTTGGCTACCTCAAATGTGATATTTGCCATAGTTTATGCCATAAACATGCTCTGATTATTTTCCATTTTTCTTTGTCAGGTTTGGAACGTGGATTGGTGCAAACCATGTGAATTTTGTTAAAGTCACGATAAGGTAAAATTCTAAACCTTTCTTGTTGATTAATCACAACCTTTTAATCTCCGCAAAATATCCCTTCATTCCCAAATGCTTCAAAATAGTTTTAAAATATACTTGCATTACTCATAATTCTCAGACATATGTTGATTTGATTGCAGGTATATGACAGTCCCTGAGATTGAAAGGTAGACAGACCTTCCAGCACATATGATCTTATCTAAGTGGTGTTTTTGATATGTCGAACACCAGAGATGATAGCACTGCAGAGTTACGTGGCACAATAAGGAGACTTGCTGCAGGTTTCAGTTTCCGTTGCTTCTTGGTCAGTATCCTCTTAGACGTGCTTGGAATAATTTCCAAACTTCATTAGGTATGGCTTCTGAGTCGCATTCAGACAATGCTACAACTTCTGTTACTTTCCACCATTCGGACCTTACCATGATTTTCTTTACATCTCTATTAGGACTTGATTGGTGTTGATTGGTTCTCTTCTTTTAATTTAGGAATAAATTGAGTTTTCTTCCAGGTTGGACCAATCTCTTCCAGCAAACTTTGTAGTTGCTCAAGATAAGTTATGCTCTTCAAAAACTTGTCTAGACAAACTTTGAATGAGTCCTTTCTTAGATGCATTCTTGAAATTCTTGGCAGGTTTTAGGAATTGTGGAGTTCTCACGGTAACTTCTCAAGTTAACGAAGGCGTGGGGCACCAGTTGGCGATAGTCATGGCGAGTGACGGTTCATTCTTAGCATACGTCTATGTAAGCGCACCATTCAAGTGAGAATCCAAGGTTAACTCCCTCAATAGTAGCTCTTACATCACGGTCGTTGGAAACTATCTCGTCGGCATATTCCTCTGGCCACTGTTCTTGCATATCCTTGTGACTTTGGTGATTTTGGAATTTTTAGGAGTTTGTAACATGTGAACCCCTTGTAAAGGTATTTCGGGCATTCTTGTAACCGAATTTAGAATCTAGTATGCTTGACCTTGTAATCGTGACTTGAGTTTTGTATTTAAACCTGTGACGCCTCGATTTTAGGGGTTTGATGAATGGCTGGAAGACAATGTTTGAAGTACTGCTGTATCAACATCTGTTACGTGAGGTCTAAAGCTCAGCTTCATATAACCATGATCAAGTCTGCAAGTTGCTTGGATTTAATACGTTCAGATGTTGAGCTTTCATCCAATGTTGTATTTATGCCTCATATCCAATGTTTTGCTTTCTATTGTATAAAATTCCTTGTTACCTAAATTTTGAATATAAAACTACCAAGAAGTCTCAGTTGTAATAGAACCAATTGTAATGCCATATTATTGCTTCAATAAAAGCCTTATAATTTGTGGAATTGCGTGAGATTATTCATTGGAAAAGTATTAACAACTCCATAGTAAACGTGGCCATCACAGTATACAAGTTTAGCATTAGTTAATGCTTTATTTATTGCCCAAATAAAATGCGTCAAATAGCCTACGGCCAGTGCATGGACTTCTCGGTAAGGTCTTCAAACGAGGAAAACAGGTATTTCTCCTTGCAAGAGAATTTGAACTATGACATGGTGTGTTGGGCTTATGTAAAATAGTTTGGACTTGACATTGTAAATCTCTTTGAATGAATTTTGAATTATGTAATCTTGGTTTTTGAATGGTGGTACTCTTTGTATGAGGGAAACTCTCCCTTTTTCTTTTGAATCCAACTTTTATATAATATCCACTTGAATTTGTGAATTTCGAAATTTAGATCTTTTGAAAGTTCTTGCACCATATTTAATTCAACCAAATAGAATTATTGTGACTCCAAACATCATGTACCCAGGCTTTGATGTCATCCATAAACAAAGTCCCACTTCTTTGTCACCTTAACCTTAATGAACCCACGACCTCCTCTTTTACACCACGACTTAATTTCAAGTACTCTCAACTGAAGCAATGATGAAGCATTGATCATACACCCTAACATTTTAATCCTGAGGCATCCTTGATCCATACATTACCAATGCTTGATATCGATTTTAATGAGATATAGCTAGAAAGTCCATCCAAGACATCTTCAGAGTATTAACCCAAGAATGGCCCAAAATGATGAAAGAATCCTAAAAGCGAAGCCCAAATCCAGTGGAAACCCTAGGACCACTGAAATTAGAACCCATTATTCAGGCCTTGAATAGCTTGACTAGGAGAACTAATACGCTTGAAATCAACGTACCTGCACAAACTTGTTAGTAATCAAACATGCAGACATGCAAGATGATGCGCAAAGAGGTGAGATCTTAGGGTAAAAAATTAGGGTGCGACAAATAGCTTTAACTTTTTCACTAACTCTGAATGATCACCAGAAGTCAATTTACATTCACCAAGTGTAGAGACAATTATGTTGCTTCTTCTGATGCTGAGACCTTCAACTCCAGAGTCTACACCAGACATCACTTAGAGAGTGTTCTTCAGATTCTGCACCACCAGAAGCTATCAATTTAGCTTCTCTCAAGTGTGCCATTGTATATCAGATTCTGAAGTGATTATTTAAAATTGAATTAAAAGATTAATTTAGTTTTATTTAGTGGAGTTAATTAACAATGAATATCCTGATTTATATAGAGCGGTATCTATGTTATAAACCATTTTTTATGAATGTGTTAGGTTAAACTTTAATTTTAATAATGTATTAGCCTATCGACCCATTTATTGAGAAGAATTAACCTGCCACCTCTATAGTTAAATCTGACACTCCCACATATTTTTATAATTCCCAAATTGTTCAGGAAAATACTTGAGTCAAAAGTGCGAATGAAATTTTCGGTAGTTCATTCAAAATTTTCGATAACATGTCAAATTTTCGACAGAAAATTTTTATGTATTTTATCAGAAATTTTGAAAAGTTCATTAGTTTACCGAAAATTTGAAATTTCCGATAGTGTAAATTTTTTTTTTGAAATTTTTCAGAATTTTTTTCTTCTCAAATTCCAGGATTTTTTACCGGAAAAATTCTGTATTTTTTCAAAATTTCTGGTAAATGCTAGAAAATCCTAAGAAAAATTTAGTAAGGGCAAAAAGATAATAGAAATCACAATGTGGGGGTGCCATGTTTAACTGTAGGGGTGGTAAGTTAAATACTCATTTATTGAGCGAATCATGGGTCACTCACCATTTATATCTACGCATCGAATCCAATAAAGCTTGGCGTGAAGGGTATATTGAGAAAATTTTCAAGTTTTATATTGATTAAAGATAGAACATGGAAAGAGTGATACGTTATCATTTGATTTTGTAAGGATGATTTACAACGTCACCTGAATATAGACAACCAAACACATTATTTGCTACAGTATTCGGCATGGTTACATATTTCGACAACTATATGTTGTATTCGACTTTATCGAATACATCTAACTCTTACTCTCTTAGACTAAATTGTTTATCGTTTTTGTTATAAGTAACATTATATTCAAAGGGAGTACTAGGGGTACTCCAAACCTATCTACAAGTTACAGTACAAAGTAACTCCTACAAAAAACATCAGCCAAGCTATATAACAGACCTCCTACAAGAAATCAGATAGGCTTTTGAACCATTCATAATAGTTACACTTAACTCTTTGAGGTGAGCATAAATCTAACCACCACCAAGAGGTATGGATTATCCTATGTACAATGTCATATAGAATACCAATAGCATCATTGTAAATGACCTGATTTCTTGTCCACCAAATGATCCAGCAGGTAGTAATCCAAATGAGACATGTCGACTTCTTCGAGCATTTCCTTTCCATCTCCAAAAACCAATCCATCATATGTTCACAACAATTTTCTTCCGTTATCCATGCTACCCCAACCCAATCCGATACCAGCCTCTAAACCAAACGAATTTGAGGACAAGAAAATAATACATGATCATTATCTTCTACAACATTAAAACAGAAAACACAAAACTTGTCGTGACTGATAGAGATTACTCCCATGGCCATAAGATTGAACCTCGCTGGAAGGCTGTTCAAAATTATTCTCCCGCCAAAGATCTTGGCTTTCAAAGGAATCTTTGTTTGCCACAAAATTTTCAATGCAGTCTTGGGAGCAATCTCTAACTCTATAATAACACCAGCTTGCAACAGAATGTCATAACACAATTTTACTGTGCTACACATCTCCAAATTCCACAGCCACACATCTCCAACCCACTCATACGTGTCCTTGATTACCCCGAATTTCATTTCTGAAGCTTCAAATAAGTCATTAAAAAAGCAGTTCATTGGGGTCAGACCGAACCATCAAGAATTCCAAATTTACAAGATAGCTGCATAGTGAATCCCTCTTCCTCCATTGAGTCTCATGTCATCATCAAATCCCTCCCCAAAGAGATTCATTCCTTGACACCCTTGACACATTCTTTAACATAATTGTACTCACTAAACTACCATATTTAAATTCGAGGATGCCCTTCCAAACTGCATTTTGTTCCTTAATAAATCTCCACAACCATTTTGTAAGCAAGGCTCTGTTAAACACACAAATATCCTTGATTCCAATTCCCCTAAACTCCTTAGACTTACACACAGAAGCCCAGCTAACCCACGATATGCATATGTTATCAGCTGATCCAGACCACAGGAACCTCCTCTGAATAGACACCAATTCCTTGACTATTTAAAGTGGAGCTTTAAAGAATGAGAGACAACGAACTAGCAGGTTAGTTAACACAACATTTATAAGTGTTACCCTTCTCCCAATTGATAGCATCCTCCCCTTCCAAGTAGATAGCCTTGACCTGAAGCTGACTAGGACAGAATTGAACACGTCTATAATTTCCTCCAATTGATAATCCAAAAAATTTGAGAGGTAGCCGTCTCGATTTACAAGCCAAGAATGGTTTGTATTAAATTGTTTATAGCTACTTCGACAGGTCAAATACATTGTTGTCGAATACAATTTTTTATTAAACAATGAATTACTAGCTTCTAAATCAAATCACGTATATCAAGTCACATATTGGTTAAACATAAAACTTAAAATACTCCTCAACTTACAACTCAATTTTTGTAAGAATTATTTTCTATTAGTAATATAATATTAATTTTAAAAAAATTGAACAATAAGACTAGACCGATATTTTTATAGTTTGTACTCTAATTAAGTTGGAAATTTTTATAAACAAGACATGTGAATATAGTTTAGTGAAAAATAAGCAAAAGAAAACTATTTAAAAAAATGGTGACAATAGTACAAATGTAGTTCATTAATCATGTAACATGTTGAATTCTCTGTGGTTTCCACTGTGAAGATACCAACACGGACAAATGCAGGTTCAGAAAAACAAAATCAATTATATATTCATAACACTGCACGTGTTGGTTGAAACTAAGGACCAAATCCTTGTTTTCTACGTACAGTATCAGATTTACTGATTAAGCAGCAACGAAGCTAGCTAGCTATAAGAGCATCATAATGGTTCAATATTAATACAGCTTTCATGGACATTATTATCCTTCAGGAAAAACAACATATATATACAAATAATTGAACTATATATCCTATAATACAATCCATAGTACTGAGAAGTGAAGATGCATGAATAAAAAATAGCAAGTCCAAAAATGATGTCGATCTCGTGAGTGTTTGTTGTTGTTTAGCTTGGTGTGGTGTGGGCAAGGCAGCATATATTAGGTGGAAGACAACAAAATTGAATCATTCACGGGCTACAATTAATATTTTTATTTTTTATAATAAATGCCAGAAATATACTTTTGTATAAAAAATAAAAATGATGAATGAGTGAGTGAGTGACCAATTAGACCCCTGTACTCTAATTCACTAGTCTATCTATACATTATCTCTCAATACTAGCAAATAATAGAGATATTAATTCAAAAAGTATAGTTAATTTGTTTTTGCTATGTTTTGTAAGCATGCAAAGATAGTGTGTGAGAGTAATTGACGTGCAAAATAGAATGAGTTGGGGTTTGTTGAGTGTGGAGTTTGGAATGAGAGAAATGCATGCGTGCGAGTTTGTCTTAACCCGTCACGTTCATAGTTAACCTCACTCCTCACACCACGGGTGTGTTGTTTTGTAAGAGTCGATCTGAATCAAACATAGATCACAAGGTTAAGTTATTAACAGAAGATAAATAGGCAATAATAATGAAATTAATTATAGAATGCGACGCGAGAACGTGTGTGTGTCTCTGACACTAGTTAAAGTGTGCGGTTCTCATCGTAGACAAGTGTCATTCAACCTCATCCAGCATCTTTCCCCATATTTTGACATAGAGGTGTGTTATATATATTATCACAAAGAAATGCAATAATAGAAAAAAGTTGTTAGTTTGTATTTTAAAGCTTTATAATGAGTTGCGTTTTCGGTTAACCGTTGTGGTGTGATCGAAGTTGTGTTTAGAAGTGTAGTCGAAGTTGTGTCGTTGATGTGAAGTCACTAGTTCAACAAGAAGGAGAATTCGATAGATAATTGAGTCAGTATGTAGTGTCGAATTCAACTAGAAATACTTGTTGCACAAGAGTTTATTGTGAAATCTGGTAAACAAATACAAGTTTCTATTAATATTTAAGAGATCAAATTCGAAAATCTCCCAGACATGTTTGTGTGTGTTATTCATGAAAACCATAAAGCCTATCAAAGTTAAAGTAAACTTCTTGAAAATACTTTGAAAAGATGCCTATTGAAGTTATTTGTAAATAAGAACAACAATCGAAGAACTGAGTAATTGTAAACAAAATGCAAGTTACGTAAAGAAAAATACTTTGAAATTGAAAGAGATAAAATACATAAAAGGTTAAGATCAAAGTGCAGGGAATATAAAATGACATAAAAGGTAAAGGAAATCGAAACGTAAAAAAAAAACTTTTAAAGTAAAATTGTTGAAATTGTATAAAGTGATGGAATGCATACATACATCTTTCTTCACTCGTTTCTCACAACGCAAATACTCTGAGTGTTACAGAAATGTGTATAATTTGCGGACCCTTTAAAAAATAAACATAAGTGTCTTTATATACTATTCTAAAATAACCGTCCAAGAATGATAATGCACTCCCATGATGACATGTTCTAAGTGTATGTAGCGGTTTTCCCCGACGTGTCCCATGTTTCTAAGTAACTGTCGACATTGACGTAGTTCCCACCTTATTCTATTATTTGAATTTCTCAACTGCTTTGCTGGCGCCAAGTACTATCTATCCCCGTCGATGACTTCGACGTCGATCCTGTCAGCTAGCGTTCTCCATTGGATTGTCCATTGTAGTGATGTACCATACATGTAGCATCCAAGTCAATATTGTTTCCATTATAGTGATGAACTCCACGTCTGGTGGCTGAGTCGACGTTACTTTCATTGTAATGATGGACTCCAATCTTAGCCAACATAACATAATACTCAATTTCACTAAGTCCCCATGCTCTTTACCACATCCTTCGACCTTGCCACTTTCAACCAATATCCCTTTACATGACATCCGACCTTGATTCATCTGACCTTCCACGTGGCGTATCTATAGCTAGTCTCACGAATACTTGCCATTTATAGTCAATTCGAAAATCCAGTGTAACAAATTGCCCCCAAAAGGTCATGTTTCGATTTGCATCAAATAAGAGAGACGTGGCCTTTTTTTATCACAATTTTTCGACTCCGTTTCACTTCTACTGACGTCATCGTCATCATTACCCCTTTTAAGGATTATTGCCATTTTCAAGAGATTGGCTCAGAATCTCATCATCATTCATCATTCCTACTTTTCTAGGAAGATGTGGGTTTTTTCATTTTCAGTAACTGCTTCCACTCCTCATTAATGTGTTGCTTCGAAACCCCGTGAAATCTCCTCAATCACTCCCACGCGGTCGCCAGGTGTCAGATTCAACACATGCACTGAAGCCTATAAATAGTTCCTCTCTGTTCTTTTCTTTCTTTTCTTCACTTCGTCTTTTTTCATTGTTCTTCTTCGTAAAAAAAAAACTCGTAACCCTTTTCACCATTCCTGTTTTAGAAAACTCTTTTTCAGCAGGCTTGTTCCATTTCCCTTGGGCTGCAATTGCTAAAGGTTTGTAAGTATTTAGCCTAGCTTTCTGCGAATTAGGTGTTTGTTCCTTCCACTGTGGCACCCCTCTTTTGTTGAATTAGTACTGAGGCCTGGCTTTCTCAGCTTCTTTGGCCTTCTGAGCACCTTCGATCTGTTTATCAGCCTTCTTGTCGAACACCATGCTATGTTGTGAACATAACATTACCGCATAATCATCAGTCTGACACCTGTAAACGAACTCCACCAGACTCTCACGTGTTTTTGGGAACATAGTTTCGATTTGATTCTCACTTTCAAATTCAGCCATGTCGAAATCTTCAGTAATTTCGACCATGTTGATCACAACAGGCTCTACGTAACTGGCATCTCCAATCTGCAGTGGGTCAACATCAATCTTCATAGGGGTTTTCCCTTTAGCAAATTTGGGTCTGCCTTCGTTCAAAGCATTCTGCACCAGATCCCTGAAAAGAAAATATTGTGAAGTTTTATGTCCCAAGAAATTATGATATTTACAAAACCCTCGTTTCTTTCTTTGTTCTAATGGTGGCACTTTTGCCCTTGGGGGCACAAGCACTTGACCAACTGCAACCAGCAAATCGAAAATCTCATCGCATTTGTTTAAGTAGAAGGTGTAAGTTTTCTTAGGAAACTTATCGTTTTCTTTAGGTTCTGCAGGATTCTTCCCATTTGCAGGTGTAAGCAACTTATACACATATGGGGGACCTGTCTTCAACTCATCCACGTCAACCTCAGACTCTTCGACATGCTCATACTCAACCTCAGACACTATGTCTTGGTCTTGCATGTCGATGTAAGCTATACACTTTTTCTTACTCTTGCCGGCGCTAGCCTTCTCGGCCTTTAATCTCTCGACTTGTTTGACTGTATCTGCTAATTGGGCCATATCCCTTAGATATTGAGTGTCAAACTTCTTCCTAATGGAATAGTCTAATCCTCCAGCAGTTATTTCTACATGCTCAAGTTCAGACACTTGGGTGAAGCACCTTATTTTTAATAACCAAAATCTGTATAAGTAGTCGTCAATTGATTCAACGAACTTTTGCTTCACGCTCGACAATTCCTTCAAGCTAATCTTAGATTGTCCCATGTAAAACTGGTCATGGAGCAACCGTTCCAAATATGCTTAATCACGGATTGAGTGAGGAGATAGGTTCGTAAATCCTGTGAAAGCGTTTTTCGTTAGAGAACTAGGGAAATATCTCATTCTTAAGTTCTCATTGTTTGTTATGTCACCTGCTTCAGTCAGGTAATGAGCAATATGTTCGACAGTAGATTCGTTGGTATCACCAGCAAATTTTGTAAACTTAGGGATTTTCCATCACCTTGGCAATTCTGTCTGTAACACATATTCTGATAGAGGAAATGTATAATTTGGTCTTTGTAAGCCCATATTAACTCCATTTTGAGCCGTTATTCTTTCAACAATGTTTTTCAAGTTGTTTTCTCCTAACAAATTCCCTTGTCGAACTTGGTGGACCACTTGGTCAGCATCCTGGTTTCGATTAACTACTATCATAGGTGGATTACCTTTCCTAACATGCACTTCCTGTTTGACCTGTGAGGGATTTCCTTGTTGTCACTGGTTCATAGTTTCTTCTAAAACTATTCCTTCGTTCTGAACCTGGGCAGCCACCTGGGGTTGTTGCAACTGGTAGAACTTGCACTAGGGGAGGGCCAAAAAAGTCAACAATCCTTGTCATCTGAGTCACCAATTACTAGTAACTCTGATTCGTATTTTGAATCAATGGGTTAAATATTGTACCCATTTGTTGTGTTATAGTGTTTACCATATTGTGGTTACTCTCATCCATCTGCTATCTTATTTCCATGACAGAGTTTGTGGTCATTGCATGCATCACTTGGGAGCCAAATCCCATCCCCATATGGCGTGGCACATTTCGACCATGGTTGCTTATGGCTGAACGAGACGCCATAACGGGCGAAAACATATTTGTGGCATTATCCACAAATGTCGAAGGTTTATTCTGCAAGCTTGCCATAACTATTGTTGGCATCCCAAAGGGTTGTTCACGTCCTGGAATTGGCATTGTGAAATTTGTGGCAAAAGGCCTAAAATCCGTTTCCATATTTGGTCTAGGAGTCACTGGATAATTCTGGGGAATTGGGGACAAAACTATCCCCTCAGGCGAAATTGTTGATACTACCATTATGGATGGCATCACCGTCGCGCTAGTGGTTGTAAGGATAGGTTTGGTAACCGTTGAAGAAACTGTTCCTGCCCCAACACTATTAGAAGGTTGGTGTCCATTATTATTTTTAGGATTCACCATTCTTCTAACTGATCTTCTAGCAGGTTTCCTCACTTCTCGTTTTGTTATCTTACCACATCTTAATCTCATGCACTCATACACAGGATAAAAAGTTGAAGAAAATACATGTAGAGAAAAGTATGAATTTTAAACCAGAATGTATAAATTTTAAACAAGGATGTCTAAAAGAACACACAGACTAGTCCCACCGGGTGTGCCAATTTATTTGCTGTGAAATCTGGTAAACAAATACAAGTTTCTATTAATACTTAAGGGATCACACTCGAAAATATCTCGGACATATTTGTGTGTGTGTGTTATTCGTGAAAACCATAAAGTCTGTCGAAGTTAAAGTAAACTTCTTGAAAATACTTTAGAAAGATGCTGATTGAAGTTACTTGTGAATAAGAACAATAATCGAAAGACTGAGTAATTGTAAACAAAATGCAAGTAAAGTAAAGAAAAATACTTTGAAATCGAAAGAGATAAAATGCAGAAAAAGGTTAAGATCAAAGTGCAGGGAATACAAAATGACATAAAAGGTAAAGGAAATCGAAACGTAAAAGAAAGGTTTTTAACGTAAAATTGCTGAAATTGTGTAAAGTGATGGAACGCATACGTACATCTTTCTTCACTCGTTTCTCACAACACATGTACTTTGAGTGTTACAAAAAAGTTTACAATTTGCGGACCCTTTTACAAAATGAACATAAGTGTCTTTATATACTATTCTAAAATAACCGTCCAAGAATGGTAATTCACTCCCATGATGACACATCCTAAGTTTATGTAGCGGTTTTCCCCGAAGTGTCCCACGCTTCTAAGTAACCGTCGACGTTTACGTAGTTCCCACCTTATTCTATTATTTGAATTTCTCAACTACTTTGCTGGCGCCAAGAACTAGCTGTCCCCGTCGAGGCTTTCTAGTCGATCCTGTCAGCTAGTGTGCTCCATTGGATTGTCCATTGTAGTGATGTACTGCACATGTAACATCCAAGTCAACATTGTTTCCATTTTAGTGATGAATTCCACGTCTGGTGGCTGAGTAGACGTTACTTCCATTGTAATGATGGACTCCAATCTTAGCCAACATATCATAGTACTCCATTTCACTCAGTCCCCATGCTCCATACCACATCCTTCGACCTTGCCACTTCCGACCAGTATCCCTTTACATGACATCCGACCTTGAGTCATATTGTGACACCCCCAATCTATACCCCGAGCAATTAAAGCAATAACAAATAATCAGAGTATAATTAAAACATTCATGGCATAGACGGGAGCGTCACATCAAAGTAATGAAATATAACAACCTGCTCATATAGATATGCAACAATCAGGTAGCAACATAAACAGAGGAACTCAGTTCCTAACACCCATAATTCAGATACAGAATAAAAGCGAAAAATCTGCAACTGAAATCTCATATATAAACATAAAAGTTTGTCTGTCATATACAGATTCATACATGTACAATCCAAAAAGATATATATACACATAATCACATAACGATCTCCCCGACTACCCGGTCCCACATATCAGAGCCGACCGACAAAAGAATGAAGACATAATCTTCACAAAAAGACCTCCAACATCTAATCTGCAATGCCTCATAGAGCATTCAAAATAGCAGAAGGGTGAGAAACACAATTATAATATAGTTGCATACAATTATGTAATAACATGAAATACACAGGCCAAACATTCTCACCACAACGTACGCCATAGTTCAAATACAAAACAAAACAATTCATAGTTAATGCATCCATCACCAAGGCATATCAATCATGCTCAACACATTTATCACCAATATATATATATATATATATATATATATATATATATATATATATATATATCAACTCATCAATCCCATTCACAATTCCCACACATAATCAATCCATTCATGACTTATGCAAATGCACAAAGACCGACACAACGACTCTATGCATGTGGTACCATTCCATCCATCATTCTCATCATCATTAATTCACTCAGGAATTATTGGAATCATCGCTTGTTACGTAGTGTAACTCCCATTTGTATAAGGCACACGACGTTTATGGATCGCTTTAGGTCCTCTTTGTATAAGGCACACGACGTTTATGGATCACTTTAGGTCCTTTTTGTATAAGGCACATGATTCGGTCGCTTTAGATCCTCTTTGTATGAGGCACACGATCGTCTATAATGTCGCTTTAGGTCCTCTTTGTATAAGGCACACAATCGTTACAGCAGATTCCCTCTGGAATCGTTTTGTCGCTCACACCCCACAAGGGCACACGACATCACATGGTGGATATCATGATGCATGGCATACTAGTGACTCATGACAATCAAATGCATATACATATATAACCATGTGAACCATATCAACATCCATAATCATGCATTGCAATCAAACCTAAAACAATGCATTTATTTGCCATAAGGCCACAAACCATCATCACAACATTTCATCACATGCATTCATATCATATAACAGCACACAAGCTATACGTTATATATAAAAAACATATCGCATGATAACACATCAATCGCACACAATTACGACGGTAAAAGTCGACAAAACAACACGTTTCCAAATTCCTGACATAATTAAATCGGCCACTAATCTCAAAACCCATTTTTATAAGAAAGAACATCTCCTTAGCTTTTCAACGGTACTAAGAACGTCTCGATCCGAGTTACGGATCAAAAGTTATGGATTTTAGAGAAAAAAAAAGCAGTTTTATTTTTGCTCCAGGTCACACTAAGCGGGCTCCACCCCGCGCTAAGCGCGCTCCTCACTGCCTGAAGAGGTTGCAAATTCTCCAGACCGCGCTAAGCGGGCGTCTGCGCGCTAAGCGCGCACTGCGATTTTCAGAAAAATAACCCTTCGACAATCCTTCCTAAAATCACCATTTTCATCTCAAATCAGTTCCAAACAGCATAACAAGTATCAACAAATGTTCATATGCATAGTGTGATCATTCAACACAGTTTATATCGATTTCCGACCGTGAAAACATCGATTTCTATTCATTTTTCTCATTTCAACCTAGAATTGAAAAAAAACTAGGCAAAGCAAGAGAACATTCAAACACACATATACATATTCATACACAAGCATATAGTAATCGAGTTTCGCACCCTTACCCGATTAATCGTGCTTTGAAGTGTCGGTTGAATCGGTTTCTTAAACCTTAAGTTTTCCTCTTTTCTTCTTCTTCTCACTCTCTTTTTCTCTTCTCTTTCTTTTCTCTCTTTCTAATCTCTATGTTTCTATTTTATGAAAAACAAATAATATCTAACCAAGCAAAATGACCAAAATACCCCTACACTCAATTTTCTCGCGAACGCTCTCAAACGCGATAAAACGTAATAACGATAAACATAACATATTTACCAAATAAAAAAGAAGAATAAAATAATATCAAAACAAAAATAATTAAATCGACTCGATTAAATAAATCTAACAAAAACTGGGGCGTTACAACTCTCCCCCACTTAGAAATTTCCGTCCTCGAAAATATTACTTGAGAAGAACAACTCCAGATACGATTCCCGCATCCGACTCTCCAACTCCCAAGTCAAATTGCCCTTAGCAGCGCCTCCCCACGCTACTTTCACAAGCACAATATCTTTGCCTCTTAACTGCTTCAACTCGCGATCCAAAACCCTCATCGGTAATGCCTCAATCGTAAGGTTCTCCCTTACCTCAACCTCATCCATCAGAATCACATGCGACGGATCCGAAACATACTTTCAAAGCTGTGAAACATGGAACACATCATGCAAGTTCGAAAGATTCGGTGGCAACGCCACCCGATAAGCCACAACACCCACTCTCGCTGATATCTGATAAGGACCAATAAACCGAGAAGTAAGCTTCTTCGACTTCAATGCCCGTCCAACACCCGTCACCGGCGTAACTCTCAAAAATACATGATCGCCTTCTCGAAACTCAAGATCTTTCCTCCTTCGATCATGATAACTCTTCTGCCTACTCTGAGAAGCCTTTATCTTCTCACGAATAAGTTTCACCTTTTCCGTAGTTTGTTGAACTAACTCCGGTCCAACCACCGAACTCTCACCAGATTCATGCCAACACAAAGGTGTTCGACATCTTCTTCCGTACAACGCTTCAAAAGGTGCCATTCCAATACTTGAATGGAAACTGTTGTTATACGTGAACTCAACCAACGAAAGATAACTATCCCAAACACCACCTTGCTCAAGAACACAAGCTCTCAACAAATCTTCCAATGACTGAACAGTTCTCTCGGTCTGACCATCCGTCTGAGGATGATAAGCAGAACTCAATCTCAACTTGGAACCTAACGCCTTTTGCAAACTTTCTCAAAATCTAGAAGTAAACCTCGGATCTCGATCTGAAACAATACACAACGGAACACCATGTAATCTCACAATCACACGGATATAAATCTCAACCAACCTTTCTAAAGAAAAACTGATGTCAATCAGAATGAAATGCGCCGATTTAGTCAGCCTATCCACAATCACCCAAATGGCATTATGTCCCCTCTGAGTATTCGGCAACCTTGTCACAAAATCCATAGAAATGTTGTCCCATTTCCACTCGGGAATATCCAACGGTTGCAATAATCCACTAGGTTTCTGATGTTCTACCTTTGAATTCTGACACGTCAACCACGCATAAACAAATCGAGCCACATCCCCCTTCAATCCGGACCACCAAAAGATCTTCTTCAAATCTTGATACATTTTATTAGCTCCCGGATGTATACTCAAACTACTCCGGTGTCTTTCCTCTAAAATCATCTTTTTCAATTTCGAATAATCAGGAATACAAATCCTACCACGGAATCTCAAAACACCCTGATCATCCATTTTAAAGTCACCATTCACACATTTACCTCCAACTGTCATCAAATCAACAAATTTCACATCCAGCCTCTGTTTCTCGCTAACGGTCAACAAAAAATCATTAGTGACCTTTAACATACCAAGCCTCACGCTATCAGATGTTAATTCACACACCAAACTCAAATCTCTAAATTCTTCCAAAAGTTCCCACTCTTTAACCATCAAAGAAGACATATGCAAAGATTTCTAGCTTAACGCATCGGCTACCACATTAGCTTTACCAGGATGGTAATTCAAGCTAAAATCGTAGTCCTTCAAAAATTCCAACCATCTCCGTTGCCTCATATTCAACTCTTTCTGATCAAACAAGTATTTTAAACTCTTATGATCACTAAAGACTTCGAATCTTGCACTGTAGAGATAATGTCTCTAAATTTTCAATACAAAAGCACCGCAACTAGTTCCAAATCATGAGTAGGATAATTCTTCTTATGAACCCTCAATTGTCTCGAAGCATAAGCCACAACCTTACCTTCTTGCATCAATACTCCACCTAAACCACTCAAAGACGCATCGTAATACACCACAAACGGTTCACTAGGATTCGGTAAGATCAAAATCGGAGCTGTAGTCAATCTTCTCTTCAGCTCACTAAAACTTTCCTCACACTGAATATCCCAAATAAACGCTTTACCTTTACAAGTCAGCTTGGTCAATGGAAGTGCTAACTTGGAAAAGCCTTCAATGAATCTTCGATAATATCCAGCTAAACCCAAAAAGCTTCTAATTTCAGTAACAGATCTAGGAGCCTCCCATTGTAGAACTGCATCTACTTTAGATGGATCCACAGCAATACCATTACCTGAAATCACATGTCCAAGAAAACTCACTTCTGACAACCAGAACTCACACTTGGACAACTTGGTATAAAGTTTCTTTTCCTTCAAAATTTGCAATACAATACGCAAATGTTCCGCATATTCCTCCCGAGACTTAGAATAAATCAAGATGTCATCAATAAACACAACAACAAATTGATCCAAATGCTCATGGAATATGCGATTCATATACTCCATAAACACTCCCGGCGCATTAGAAACCCCGAACGGCATCACGGAATATTCGTAATGTCCGTATCGTGTCCTAAAAGCCGTCTTCTGAATATCTTCCTCCTTCACTCTAATCTGATGATAGCCTGACCTCAAATCAATTTTACTAAACACACACGCACCTACCAACTGGTCCATCAAATCATCAATTCTCGGAAGAGGATACTTATTCTTAATCGTCACCTTATTCAGCTGGCGATAATCAATACACAATCGCATACTTCCATCTTTCTTCTTCACCAATAAAACTGGCGCACCCCATGGCGATACACTCGGCCTCACGAACCTCTTCTCCAATAATTCATTCAACTGCTTCTTCAACTCAACCAACTCAGGTACCGACATACGATAAGGTGCCATAGACACAAGTCTAGTACCAGGAACTAGATCTATAGAAAACTCCACCTCTCTTTCTGGCGGCACATCAGAAATATCCTCCGGAAAATCACACACGACTGGAAACACATCAATTGCAACTTGACTATCCACATTCAACAATGCAAACAACCCGAACAACTGAGCTTCATCTGCCAAAAGTTTCTTCAACTCTTTGGTAGATAAGAAACTCGATTCCTCGTCTTCTTCAAGAGAAGGAAATCTTACCAACTTATGATAACAATCGATATGAACTCGGTTGAACTGCAACCAATTCATTCCCAGACTACGTCTAAACCCTCCAACGGCAGACACACCAAATCCATAGCAAAATACTTACCATAAATGGTCAAAGGACAACTTAAACAAACCAGAGAAGTAGTTACCGACCCCAATGCTGGAGTATCGATAACCATCTCTCCACCCAACGACGACAACAAAAGATTCAAACGCCGCGCACACTCAGACGAAATAAACGAATGAGTCGTTCCGGTATCAATAATAGCAACTAAAGGCGTACTATTAATAAAACAAGTACCTCTGATCAGACGATCTGCACTAGTAGGCTGAGCTCTTGCCAATGCAAATAATTTCCCTCTAGCTTGAGCTTGCTTTGGTTTTGGACACCTCGTACTAACATGACCAGGTTCACCATATTTGAAACACTTCACCAGATTCCTCTTGCAATCAGCTGCGATATGTCCTATACCTCCGCAATTGGAACACTTCCTCATATTCTTTCTACATTCAAACTGACGATGTCCTAAGTCACCACACTTAAAACATCTCGGAGGATTATACATACCTCCCCCACTTGGCCTTTTAGCAAAATTAGCCCTTTGTTTTCCCTTGTCAGCTGGTGCCACATAAGGACCACCACGAAATGGTTGCTTTCCTTTCCTTTCGTTCACACTCTTATAATGAATAGAACGAGCTTTGTTATCCTCCTCATAAATTCTACAACAATCCACCAAATCTGAAAACCTCCTAATTCTTTGATAACCAATTTCCTGTTTGATCTTAGGACGCAACCCGTTCTCAAACTTCACACATTTGGAAAACTCCGCAGTTGCTTCAGCATAATGTGGGTAAAACTGAACAAGCTCCACAAACTTAGCAGTGTAATCAGTAACAGACATGTTACCCTGTTTCAACTCCAAAAACTCTATTTCTTTCTTTCCTCTAACATCTTCAAGAAAATACTTCCTCAAAAACACACTGCTAAACAAAGCCCAAGTGACAACTTCACCTGTAGCTTCCCACACATGACGTGTACTAACCCACAAATCATCAGCCTTCTCCTGCAACATGTGAGTACACAGTTTCACCTTCTGTTCCTCAGCACAGTCCATCACTCGAAAGATTCTTTCAATCTCCTTAAGCCAAATCTGAGCACCATCAGGATCATGTCTCCCTTTGAAGACAGGCGGTTTGTTCTTCCTGAACTCATCATTCCCCCCAGAATTAGGTGCATTCAGCACAGCATGGGCCATAGCTTGCATAGCAGCAGCAAGAGCAGTATCATTCCTACCAGTCATATTCTGTTCATATCCAATAACAGTAACTATGGTTAAACAATCAATTCGCCAGAACATAACTGCCGCACAACAAATAACTTGGTCAAAATGACCGACACGGACTGGCTCTGATACCACTTAATGTGACACCCCCAATCTATACCCCGAACAATTAAAGCAATAACAAATAATCAGAGTATAATTAAAACATTCATGGCATAGACGGGAGCGTCACATCAAAGTAATGAAATATAACAACCTGCTCATATAGATATGCAACAATCAGGTAGCAACATAAACAGAGGAATTCAGTTCCTAACACCCACAATTCAGATACAGAATAAAAGCGGAAAATCTGCAACTGAAATCTCATATATAAACATAAAAATTTGTCTGTCATATACAGAGTCATACATGTACAATCCAAAAAGATATATATACACATAATCATATAACGATCTCCCCGACTACCCGGTGCCACATATTAGAGCCGACCGACAAAAGAATGAAGACATAATCTTCACAAAAAGACCTCCAGCATCTAATCTGCAATGCCTCATAGAGCATTCAAAACAGCGGAAGGGTGAGAAACACAATTATAATATAGTTGCATACAATTATGTAATAACATGAAATACGCAGGCCAAACATTCTCACCACAACGTACAACATAGTTCAAATACAAAACAAAATAATTCATAATTAATTCATTCATCACCAAGGCATATCAATCATGCTCAACACATTTATCACCAATATATATATCAACTCATCAATCCCATTCACAATTCCCACACATAATCAATCCATTCATGACTTATGCAAATGCACAGAGACCGACACAACGACTCTATGCATGCGGTACCATTCCATCCATCATTCTCATCATCATTAATTCACTCAGGAATTATTGGAATCATCGCTTGTTACGTAGTGTAACTCCCCGTCGGGAAAACGATGTTCCCCGTCGCTTTAGGTCCTCTTTGTATAAGGCACACGACGTTTATGGATCGCTTTAGGTCCTCTTTGTATAAGGCACACGATCCGATCACTTTAGGTCCTCTTTGTATAAGGCACACGATCGTCTATAACGTCGCTTTAGGTCCTCTTTGTATAAGGCACACAATCGTTACAGCAGATTCCCTCTGGAATCGTTTCGTCGCTCACACCCCACAAGGGCACACGACATCACATGGTGCATATCATGATGCATGGCATACTAATGACTCATGACAATCAAATGCATATACATATATAACCATGTGAACCATCTCAACATCCATAATCATACATTGCAATCAAACCCAAAACAATGCATTTATTTGCCATAAGGCCACAAACCATCATCGCAACATTTCATCACATGCATTCACATCATATAACAGCACACAAGCTATACATTACATATCAAAAACATATCGCATGATAACACATCAATCGCACAAAATTACGACGGTAAAAGTCGACAAAACGACACGTTTCCAAATTCCCGACACAATTAAATCGGCCACTAATCTCAAAACTCATTTTTATAAGAAAGAACATCTCCTTAGCTTTTCAACGGTACTAAGAACGTCTCGATCCGAGTTACGGATCAAAAGTTATGGATTTTAGAAAAAAAACAGTTTTATTTTTGCTCCAGGTCGCGCTAAGCGGGCTCCACCCCACGCTAAGCGGGCGTCTGTGCGCTAAGCGCGCACTGCGATTTTCAGAAAAATAACCCTTCGACAATCCTTCCCAAAATCATCATTTTCATCTCAAATCAGTTCCAAACAACATAACAAGTATCAACAAATGTTCATATGCATAGTGTGATCATTCAACACAGTTTATATCAATTTTCGACCGTGAAAACATCGATTTCTATTCATTTTTATCATTTCAACCTAGAATTGAAAAAAAAACTAGGAAACGCAAGAGAACATTCAAACACACACATACCTATTCATACACAAGCATATAGTAATCGAGTTTCGCACCCTTACCCGATTAATCGTGCTTTGAAGTGTCGGTTGAATCGGTTTCTTAAACCTTAAGTTTTCCTCTTTTCTTCTTCTTCTCACTCTCTTTTTCTCTTCTCTTTCTTTTCTCTCTTTCTAATCTCTATGTTTCTATTTTATGAAAAACAAATAATATCTAACCAAGCAAAATGACCAAAATACCCCTACACTCAATTTTCTCGCAAACACTCTCAAACGCGATAAAACGTTATAACGATAAACATAACATATTTACCAAATAAAAACCAAGAATAAAATGATATAAAAACAAAAATAATTAAATCGAATCGATTAAATAAATCTTACAAAAACCGGGGCGTTACACATATGACCTTCCATGTGGCGCATCTATAGCTAGTCTCACGAATACTTGCTATTTATGGTCCAGTAGAAAAATCCAGTGTAACAACAAGTTGGTTAGTTAGTTAGCTTTGTGTATAAATACCTATGCAATAATGTTGGCGCACAAGAAGGAAGAAGATGAAGATGATGAAGATGGAGAGAGAGAAGAGAGAAACGCAACTAACTTTTTTGGTGGAATGAAAATTCTGTTACTGCATTTCTTATGAAATTAGTTACAAAATTGTTTAAATACACAACTGAAATGCCACGTAGGCTAAGCTAAAAGATAAAACTATGTTATACTAAGCTGAAATGAGTTATATCTAACATCTTCCCTTAATTCATATGTAGCTACTTAAAATCTACAACACCAGTTTCATTCCTCATGTGGATAAAGTGTTTAATCTTGATAGCCTTAGTCAGTACATCTGTTAGCTTCTTCTGAGTGCTACAATGCACAATGTCAAACAATCCATTTTGAACTTGGTTTCTTAGAAAATGGAACTTCGTATTAATGTGCTTGCTTCTTCCATGCAGCATCAGATTCTTGGCAAGGCTTATAGCTGATTTTCTTTTCTTGTTTGACCAACAGTCAGCAACAAAGTGAAATTTGAATTGAAATTTAATCACCACATTACTCAAGAAACTCTTCACTCTTTTCTCTCTTTCTCAACCCTAGAGTTATTTTCCGTTCCAACAAATTGGTACCAACGAGTATGATTGTGATTCAGAGAGAATCAGTAATGGTAAACAATAATACAACATCAACATAATTTTCAGTGAATTTCTCGTTTTTCAAAGGCGAGAACTACGAGAGGTGTTGCGTAGATCAATGTCATCTTCAGATTTTAAGATGTGGCTGAAATCATGTGTGATGAAGTACTTGCATTAGAAGAAAATGCAAATGATGTTTGGAAGGTTGCACACAAGGAACAAAGAAAAAAAGATGGAAAAGCTCTTTTTTTATTCATCAATGTGTGGATCATAACGTGGTCGAGTAGATCATTGAAGAAGAAACATCCAAAGGAGTGTGTGACAAGTTGAAGAACTTGTATGGCAGAGATGAAAAACTAAAGAGGGTGAAGTTGTAGATGCTGAGAAAGGAGATTAAGATAACATAGATGAATCAATTGTTGTTTTCTTCTCAAGATTAGTGTTACTCGTGAACCAGATAAAGGTGTATGATGAATCGATAAATGATTTACAGAAGATTGAGAAAGTGTTGAAATATTTGATTGCTAATTTTGATTACATTGTAGTGTCTATTTAAGAGTCCAATAACCTAGCTGAGATGAAGTTAGAACAACTTCAAGCTCTATTAGATGCTCACGAGATGAGGCTGGAGCATAGGAACTTGGAAAGGAGGAATGTGACTAAATAGGCATTGCAAGCAAGATTCATTAAGTTTGGAAAAGAAAAGGTAAAGCAGAGAAATAATCTTGCTAATGATGAGAAGTCAAGCAAGAATTCATAGAATCAATCTGATTCAACTAAGAAAGGCATGGGCAACAAGTATTCGGGGAAGAAAGTTGATATGAAGGAGGTAAAGTATTAAAATAGTCAAGGATTTGGTCATTATGCTTGAGATTGTCTAAGATAGAAGGATTCAAGAGAAAAAGATAACAACGAAGTTCAATATGAACATGCTAGAGGAAGCGACTCTGATGATATGCTACTCATGGAAAATACTTAGTCGAATAATGAATAAAAAAATATGTGGTACCTGGATTCAGGATGCAGTAACGACATGAGTGGTAATAAAAATTAGTTTACCAAGTTAGATGAATCACTCAAGAAAGTTATCAGGTTTGTAGATGGCAGACATGTCACATTGAGTGGAAAAGGAAATATAAATGTGGTGAGAAAAGATGGTAAGAGGGCCAATATTACTGACGTATTGTATGTACCTTCGATGACAAGTAATTTGATAAGCATAAGTCAATTAATTGAAAGGGTATAACATGAAGTTGAAAGAAAATATGATGAAGGTGTATAATGGTGAAGGAAGGATGATCCTGAAGGTACCAATGGTAGATAACAAAACATTCAAAGTAAAGATCAACAAAATTGTTCAACCAAAAGAAAATGTTGTATGTCTTACCTCAAGTGAAGAAACCAAGTCAAGAGTGTGAGTAATGGTGCAAAGCAAAGCAGGCTAGAAAAGCATTCAAACATGACTTGTCCATGAAGTTGAGAGAAAAACTAGAGCTTGTTCACTCTGATGTGTGTGGATCTTTTGAGGTAAGATTGAATGGAGATAATTTCTATTTCCTAACCTTCATAGATGAATTCACCAGATACATATGGATTTATATTATTGAAAGGAAGAGTGAGGCATCCACACAGTTCAATAAGTTTAAGTTGTATGTCGAGAAACAAAGTGGATGCAAGTTAAAGAAACTGAGAACTAACGGGGGAGGTGAATACACATCTAGAGAATTTCCAAGATTTTGAAATGAGGAAGGTATAAAGTATGAGTTCATTGCACCTTATACACCTCAACATAATGGTATAGTTGAAAGGATAAATAGAAGTATATTGAACATGACAAGGAGCATGTTGAAAGCTAAAGAAACGCCGATAAGTTTTTGCGGTGAAGCAACTCCGACAATAATATACATTCTAAATAGATGTCCAACCAAGAATATAGTCGAGAATACACCTTATGATACTTGGATAAGACTAAAGCCAAATGTTAGTCATCTTGGAGTATTTGGATCAACGTGTTTCAGGCATGTACCAGAACAATTGAGGAAGAAGCTAGATGATCGAAGTTAAGTTATGGTGCTCATAAGTTATCATTTGACTAGTGCATACAAGTTGTATTCATCAAATGAAGATAAACTAGTGATCGGTAGGGATGTTCTAGTAGACGAGAGCAAAGGGTGGAATTGGATCAGGGGTCAGTTCGACATGAGCAAGATACAGTCATAATTGTGCTTGAAGAAGACCAACAAACTGAAGCCACAACCACTCAAAATGATGAACCACTTGAGAAATTTTTTAAAAGATCGACTAGAACGAGAACTGAGTTGACAAGACTAGATGGATTTGAGAGGTTTCAAAATCAAGCAATCGATGTAGATGGTGACTTCATAGAAGAAGTGACGATGATGGTTGAATCAGAACCTATTGATTTGGATTAAGATATGAAAGATTCAAATTGGTTGGCAGTCATGCAAGAAGAACTCAGGGCATTCAAGAAGAACGAGACCTAGGAGCTTGTAGAAAATTCAATCAAAAGGCAAATTGGTGATTACAAGTGCAGATGAAGTAGAAATAGAAAGGGTCAAGTTATAACTGATGCAAGATTTTGAAATGTTCGACCTAGAGAAATTTTCATATTTCTTAGGGATAGAGTTTAAAGACACAGGTGAATGAGTGTTTCTACACCAAACAAAGTATGTCGAAGATATCTTGAAAAGGTTCAACATGAGTAATTGTAATGCAACAGTTACACCATTTAAGACTGAAGCAAAACTGAGAAAGGATACACATGATGATTTTGTAAGTGCAACACTGTACAAGCAAATAATTGGATCCTTAAGGTATCTATGCAACGCCGGACCAAATATTTGTCAAAATATCGGGTTGTTCAGCAGATTCACGGAGAAGCCACAAGAATTTCATCTCACTGTAGACAAAAGAATGTTGAGATACGTAAAAGCTACCATCTCTCACAGTGTGCTGATGTCCAGGAAGAAGAATACCAACAGACATGCAGAGGTACATGGCTACACTGATTCAGATTTTAGTGGAGATCAAGACGAGAAGTAAAGTACTACAAAATATATAGTCATGATAGGATGTGCTCAAATCTCTTGGAGCTCAAGAAAACAAAGCATTGTGGCTTTGTCTTCTTGTGAAGCCGAATACGTGGTTGCATCAGATGCAACATGTCAAGCAACATGGATAGAGATGTTGCATGAAGAGCTCAAGATCATGGAACATAAGAAGATGAAGTTGTTTATAGATAACAAGTCAACTATCGACCTAGAAAACCATTATGTGTGTCATGGTCGAAGTAAGCACATAGAGAGCAAGTTTCATTTCCTTAGGGATCAAGTGAACAGAGATAAGATTGAGCTTGAGTATTGCAATTCAAAAGTGCAATTGGAAGACTTGGTTACAAAACCTTTGAAGAAGACAAGGTTTGATGACTTGAAAAAGCTATTTGGAATTAGGAGTTTAGAAAGTATGAAGTCGGGGTGTGTTGTTTGTGTTTCAAAGCTTTCTAATGAGTTGTGTTTTCAACTAATAGTTGTGGTGTGGTCGAAGTGGCGTTTAGAAGTGTAGTTGAAGTTGTGTTGTTGATGTGAAGTCACAAGCTCAACAAGAAGGAGAATTCAACACATGATTGAGTCAGTCTGTGTGTCGAATTTACCTAGAAACATTTGTTTCACAAGTTAGTTAGTTAGATAGCGTTGTGGATAAATATCTATGTAATACACCTTTATGGATATAACAATTTGAATTGAAATTTAATCAACACGTTACTTAAGAAACTCGTCGCTCTTTTCTCTCTTTCTCAACCCTAGAGTTATTTTCTGTTCCAACAAAGAGTACTAGAATGTGATTGCATGAGATAATAAAAAATCGCTTTCTACTTAATCAGAGATCTTTAGTTTGAACTCAACTCTATGTATAGAACAATGTTAAATTATCTCGAGAGAGAATTTTGCTGCCTATTGTGGTCCTTCTAAACTCTAGAGAATAGTCCTTAATATTCTGTTTTTATAGGGAAAAAATGAATAAAATAAATATTAATTTTAAAAAACAAAGTTTGGAAAAAAAGAAAGAAAAATATGTATATAATTTGTGTTAAGCTCAATTTTTTAGATAATTTAGGCCTCATGAAGTGATTTGGAATTTTCTGTAAACATAAGATTCACGGATATAGTAATATATGGTAGAGACAAAAACAAAAAAGGCATTTGTATTGATGTATAAGAAGAGAAAACCAACCAAGAATGCATCACACAAGGGACCATAACAAAAGTGATCATTCTAATAGATACAAAGAAAAATAAAGGCATTGAAACCAAAATTTGCTAGACCTCAAAAACCAAAAGTGCTTTTAAAAGCCTCCAATCGTATCCTTGACACCTCACATCCTTATGCTTCTACTCAACACAAACCTAACACGTGGCAACATTAGTATGCTTTCAGAATCCATTTCTCAACAATCATATAAGTTTTTTTTAGTATAAATAAGAGATGATCCTTCCTAGACCAATGTGCTATGTTAACATTATACCTTAGCCACTTTCTTCAATTTCAATTCCTCCAAATTATCTTTATGAAACAGAAACTTTTGTCTATATATATTGAAACAACAATTTAGTACTAACATTTTTGTTGTTCCATATTGTCACATACATAAACATGGATTTTATTCATGGATTGTTTATTCTATGTATTACCTTAATACTTATCAACCATGATTTGAAAAATGTGGAAGGAAGGAGCCACTTTCACAAGGAAAAGAAAGTAACTCCCCCTATTCCTACTGAGTCTTCCAATTCTTCTCCTAGTGTTCCTTCTGATCCTTATCCGAACGATCCTCGCAATTCGTCTTCGGACTGTGTTTTCGATGTGAGATACTTTGGAGGAGTTGGAGATGGTTTAGCTGATGATACACTTGCATTCAAGAAAGCATGGAAAGAAGCTTGTGCTGTTGAGTCAGGGATTATTCTTGTTCCAGAAAACTACACTTTTAAAATCACTTCAACTATTTTTTCAGGTCCATGCAAACCAGGATTAGTATTTCAAGTAAGATTACTTTTTCAATTTCAAATTTCATTATTTATTATATGATGACAGTGTTAACAAAGTTGAAATGAAATCAGGTGGATGGTGTGCTAATAGCACCAGATGGACCTGATTCATGGCCAGAAGCAGATAGCAGAAATCAATGGCTTGTGTTTTATAAACTTGACCAAATGAGTCTTAATGGCACAGGAACCATAGAAGGCAATGGAGATCAATGGTGGGATCTTCCCTGCAAACCTCATAGGGTAAACTTTTCTACACATACAATATATTTGTAGAAATATTTTTAAAAACTAACATAACAAAGTGATGTTCTAGTTTAATTTGATTAGATACTTGTCATTTTCAGGGTCCGGATGGAAAAACTTTATCAGGACCATGTGGCAGTCCAGCTGTGAGTAAAACTATTCATCTCAGTCATTAACTAGACGTGTCCATGTCTGTGTCCATGTGTCAGTGTAGATGTCGTGTTTGGTGTATGTGTGTTTGTCTCTGCTTCATAGCTAGTGACTAATAGCTTTTTTATTTATATATATTTTGTAGATGATACGGTTCTTCATGAGCTCCAATTTGATGGTGAGTGGACTGCAAATTCAAAACAGTCCTCAGTTCCACATGAAATTTGATGGTTGTCAAGGTGTAATGATTGATAGGTTATCCATTTCTGCACCTAAACTTAGCCCAAACACTGATGGAATCCATGTTGAAAACTCACAAGATGTTGGCATATACAACTCCTTAATAAGCAATGGTAATTAAACTAGCTTAATTAATATAAGCAACTTGCCTAAAACAAAACTACTTGTTTCTATATTAATTTCACTGTTTTTATTATAAGCAACTAGCTTAATATAATAACATGATTTGAACAGGTGATGATTGTATCTCAATTGGACCCGGGACATCAAATGTGGAAATAGCTGGTGTAACCTGTGGTCCTAGCCACGGGATTAGGTACATTTCATAGTCTTTTCTTATTTTAGTGTTTAATAAAAACTAGTGTCACGTCCGCAAATCCTAGCTCAACTGGCAGAACCCGTGCTAGGATTGGACGCCGTCACCAGAGTTTGAAACAACTAAGTTTAATGTGTTCTTAATTTTTTTTTACAGCATAGGAAGTCTTGGTGTACACAATTCACAAGCATGTGTGTCAAACTTGACAGTCCGCGACACAGTGATAAGAGAATCAGACAATGGACTAAGAATAAAGACATGGCAAGGTGGAATGGGATCCGTATCAAATTTAAAATTCGAGAACATACAAATGGAAAACGTAGGAAACTGCATCCTTATAGACCAATACTATTGTTTGACAAAGGAATGTCTAAACCAAACGTCCGCTGTTCATGTGAATGATGTGTCGTATAAAAACATTAAGGGTACTTATGATGTTAGAACTGCTCCTATTCATTTTGCTTGCAGTGACACTGTTGCTTGCACAAACATAACACTTTCTGAGGTTGAGCTTTTGCCATTTGAAGGTGAGTTGTTGGATGATCCTTTTTGTTGGAATGCTTATGGTGTTCAAGAGACATTGACTATACCTCCAATTGGTTGTTTAAGGGAAGGGGACCCTGAGGCTGTGGGTGATCTTTCTACTTATCAATGTAGTAATTAGTTAATGATACTGTTCTATAGTTGGTGTCTTAGCTAGAAGATATGTTATAGTGTTACATAGCTATAGAGTCCTATAATGTCCATTATATGTTTTTGATGTTTTTGGTTTTGGTTTTGATGTATGGCTCTTAGGATTCGTCCCTATTTGGGTGTATTTTCCCATAGTGAGTGATGAGTTTCTATTAGGATGCTATTCAACATTTGTCTTTCATCTATATCATCTCTTTCATTTTATTTGTAAAAATTTTGGGCAACAACTTATACATGCACTCACTTAAAGAAATATGATACAAATCAATCAATGCGTCCCATTTCGCAATTAGCACTAACGCGTTGTTGACTCCACATACTAGATCTCCATTGACACGAAGCTCCTCAAGAAATTTCTAAAATTCTTTTATGAAACAGAATGTTTACTATAAAATGTTTCTATTTAATTTGAAAAAGGTAAACAATTGAGCAGTAGCTTATCTCTTACATTTGATATCAACTTTGCATAACAGTCTATCTTTTCCTTTCCTTTTTATCACATTTACTTCCTTATTTAAATCCTCAATTCTTTATATCCTATTCAAACTATGTTGTTTTTACCAATATTTCAAATGTTGTTTGATAATCATTGGTTTTTCTTTGAGTCCACCCCACCCTTCAATTTCAAAACTCTTCTACTTTTCTCACACAAAGTTATGGCATCCTTCAATTTCACTCCACCAATTAAGCATTCTAAACAGTTTTGATCCCTAATTCATCACTTCATCTCTAAATAAAATAGCACAGTGATCAGACTGTCCCTTATCCAAACACCATTGGGAACAAGTTGGCCATTGCAAACTTTACGCTTCTAATACTAAGAATTGGCCGATATCACTCATAGGTGAACCATTGAGTTTTTACTGAGTGAATCTCCTTCCTATCAAAGATAATCGATCAAATCTGCAATCTTTGATGACTGAGATAAAATCCATGTTTGATAATTTATAAGATTGTTAGAATTTTGGGTGACAAATGTAACATTAGATGTGTTAGAGCCATTATTTAATTAGTCAAAATTATTGCGGTCTAATTAATATTAAGTCTATAGTTAAAAACATAAATGTCATGAAAGATAAGGTTATTGTTTAGATATCATTAATCAATATCTAATTTGATTAGAAATTAAATTAGAATATTGAAACTAAGAAATAATTTTACGATTATTTATATGAGTTATTGTCCCTATTTGTAGAGTAATCGAAAAACACTATTTATTAGAATTCTTTCTTCATCTCCATCAAAGGATATTCAAGAAATCCTAAGGAACTCTACAAAGTGACCAATTTCATGGAAATTACTTATAAAAAATATTAAATGTTTATTTTGTGTGTGTGATTTTCCATGCGAGTATCAACTAACCCAGAAGACAATTGATGTTTGGTCGGATTTAATACATATCTTTGATGTAAACATGTGATAAATATAAGATTTTACATGTGAATGATAAATCAATCCAAAGAGGTGTTTATTATATGACATGTTTTATTATCAATGTATGATCATTATAACAAGAGTATTACTAGCAGTCAATATTATTGTCTAAAGACTTGATATCAATGGTGAACAAGGTATCTTTAGATGTGTTAACGTTATTCCATAATTTGAACATATTGATAATTAAGTTTAATTTTTTTATGTGAGTATATTTATAGTGTTTATTTTGTTCTATTCTTAGCTACAATTGCTTCGATATCTACTAATCTGAATTTGGTTACGTTTTTTAATGGAGCAAATTTTAAGGACTGAAAGGCAAACATGGAAATTGTTCTTGGTTAGATGGATCTTGACCTTGCATTAAGGATGGAACAACCACTTTCTACTATGGAATCTAGTATCTCTGTAAAGATGAAAGATTTTGAGAAATGGGATCGCTCAAATCGCATGAGTCTCATGATCATTGAGTGTGAAATTCCTGGGGTCTTTAGGGGTACTATCTCGGAAGAGATAACAAATGTCAAAGATTTCCTTACTGAGATTGAAAAGCGCTTTGCAAAATACATAAACAAGTACTCTTCTTCTAAACTTGATTTCTATGAATTATCAAGGAAAAGGAAATATAGGGGGATACATTAGGGGCATGTCAAACATTATTTCAAAACTTAAGACACCAAAGCTTGAGTTGTCGAAAGAATTACTCATTAATTTGGTATTACTTTCTCTTCCTTTATTGTTCAGGCAGTCTAAGATATCTTATAACCGTCAAAAAGAGAAATAGTCTCTTAATGAGCTTGTTTTATTTTGCATGCAAGAAGAAGAAAGGTTGAAGCAAGAAAAGACAGTAAGTGCTAATTTTGATAGCACCTCTAAGGACAAGGTAAAAAGAAAGAAAACGAATGAGCCCAAGAATGAAGCTGCAAAAGCTATGATCTGTTCTGAGGTTAATTTAGCTTCAGTACCTAGAAACACTTGGTGGTTAGATTCTGGTGCAACTACTAATATCAGCGTTTCAATGAAGGGTTGCTTGAACTATCAGAAGGAAAGTGATGTTTAAAAATACATCTATGTTAGAGATGGAAAGTCAGAGGAGGTGGAAGATGTAGGGAATTTTAGATTATTAATGTGTACCGAATTTTATTTGGATTTAAAAGATACTTTGGTGGTACCTTCATTTAGAAGGAATTAAACGATGAACATCTTGTTACAAGCAAGAAAAATAGTCACGAGCGTATCAGAAAGTAAATACAATTAAAGCATATGAGTAAAGTGAAATGTGATTAGATTAAAACGATCATAAAGGTCGATGTTGTCATGATATTACAAAGAAGGGGCGACGCCCAAAAATTATAAACCACGACACGCAGGCCGGAACAAATACAACAAATTATAGAGATCAAACATCACGCCCCCCTCATTGGTGACCTCCTCCTCCTCCTCCTCGTTGGTGCTGGGAGGGGTGATTATCTGATCGCCGACCACCCTATACAGGAACTCGGTCCCCTCGGTGGAAAGCTCGACCCCGGGGTTAGCAATTCGAAGTTGAACCACGACATTCTCGAAGCTCATCTTGACGGCATCTACACAGTCCTGATCAAGACTTTTGAACCGGGAAACCAGCTGGGCACGGGTCCCAAGGGCTTTCAGTTCGTTGTCCTCGTCCACAACAAGGGCCGCAGTAACTTCAAGAGCAATGATCATGTCCCCGAGGATCTTTTTCTCGGCGGCATGCTTGAGCCTCAGGGTAGTCAATGTCGCATTTAACTTAGCATTCTCGGTGACAATCCCGGTCTGGACCTTATACTTCTCTTTGTAGTCATCGAAGGTAGACTCCACCTTAATCGCCTGTGCTTCGAGCTTCATATACGCTACCCGTTGCTTCTCCAGCTCGACGACGAGACAGATTTTCTCTACGTTGATGACATGTAAGGGTGGGAATAGGCGGGGCCGAGCTAGGCTTTGTGAAGCCTGAGCCTGACCTGCTAAAAAATTCAAAGCCTAAGCCTGACCTGTAGCCTATCATAAGCTTATTTTTAGGCCTAAGCATGGCCTTTTTGAAGGCCTGATTAGCCTACTAGCCTATTTAAAAGCCTACTTCATTTGAACATCTGTAAATAAGAAATTCAACTAATGTTAAATAGACAAACAAGTTAAAAGATCAATGAGATTAAATGTTTGTTTTCATTGTCTCGTTCAAGTTTTCTTATTAGCATAAGTTTGGTGATACTATTTGTTGAAGATAACTTATGAGAAAAACTTATGACGACAACTTATGACATTGTTTATAATGTTTTTTTAACTTATTTTCATAAGTTCTTCAAGATAACTAAGTTTTATTTTCGTATTTTAATTCAAAGTACAAAATAGAATATAATAATAATAAATTTATTGATTTTTTCTTAAATAGGTTAGCCAGATAGGCTTAAAAGACTTTTCTTACGGCCTGTGGCCTAACCTCTTTAGCTAAATAGGCTTATAAAAAAGCCTATGCCTTTTCTATTTAAGAAAAAGTCTGGCCTGGCCTGAGCCTATGTAGGCTAGGCCGTAGGCCCCTGTTAGTTGGTCTGACCTATTCCCACCCCTAATGACAAGGGCAAACTCCAAGACCCTCATCAGAGCGGCCGCATCCTGAGTCAATATTTTCCTTCTTGCCACCACGTCGAGGTCCAGAATAGCCGAAGAGTTTTCCTGAAGAAGGGCCCCCTTCGAAGAAACCCCTATCGGAGAAGCAAGGAGGCAGCGCAAACTTGTCATCGGTGTCCCCTTCCTCAGTAAGATCTTCTACCTCGAAATCATCCAGCCGCTGCCTCTTCTTGGTCGGGGTGCCCCTGTATTGTTAAGGAGAAGAAGACTGGTCGCCACTTGGGGAAGAAGTAGAGTCGGGGCCAGAGTCAACCCTTGACTGGTTTTGGAGGTTGACGAGTATGTTCTTGGAACCCATCTTTCAGCCTTTCGCAACATTCCTCTTGGCCATCGCCATTTTGAGCACGTGTTCCTAGAGGCACGACATGTTGCCTGCGACAAAAGACAAACACATGTCTGTACACCAAGAAACGACAAACACACAAGTTAAAAGAAAAATTGCTACCTAAAATCAGTCTAGCTTCCTTGGCGGTACTACACTTGAGGAACTCCTTAGTATTAATGAACCGGGCCTCCAATATGCCTTCGCCTCGCTCGTCGAGGACAGCCTCCCCATCCTTGGTCTGCCACTGAGCGGGAGTAAAGCTCTCGAGAAACTTCACTAATTTATCAAAGTCACACAGATCCTTAAGGTCCATCTCATTGGGCTTCGTAATGTAATAGTTTGTGCTTGTAGAGAAGTGGGTGTTAGTTCATTAGAAAGCAAACTTCGAGACCCTCTTTGGCACGCGCTCGAACATGAAGTCGATAGATGCTCTGGAAGTAGGCTTGACCACATAGTATATATCCTTGAAGGTACGAACAAAATTCGAGAACGCCTTGAACAGTTTCTTCGGTTGCTTTAGGGACACCCAGTTGTGTTTCCCATGCAAGGTTTGTCGTTGAAGGTGGAAGCAGCGAAAGAACAAAGGGATGATAGCACCAATATCGAGATACTCACACACGATCTCGAAGGCCCGGACAAAGGCGATCGAGTTCGGGTGCAGTTGTGTGGGATCTAGCTTCAGCCAGTCGAAAATTCCCATTTGAAGGTCGTTGAATGGCAACCGGTGCCCCAACTCCTTAAAGACGGACTCATAATGGCGAAGCGATTCCCTGGGAATTGTGAGCAGATCCGATCGTCCCGCCCAGGCTGATAGACCTCCCAGTTCTCCGGAGCGCCCTCAACACCCCTGTCTTCCTCGACAATTATGAACACGCTCTCTAGAGAATTTGCAAAGTGCGAGGTTATCCCTCGAGGCTCCAGTCCGACCCTAGCTAGTTTATGATCGATGATGGTTTCGACCAGCTCATGACCTTCTGCGTTGCGAGCCATCGAAACCTAGAATGCAGAGGAAAATATTGAATTTGACGATCAAATCAAATCCACTCTTCCACTGCAGATTAAGTGAAAGGACGGAGAATGGCATGAGGACGCTGCCCTCGACCAAGGCCCTTACTCAACGGCGGGCGAGGGATACACGAGGATTCTCTCCTCGACGGATGTCTCGGTCGGCCCATCAAAAATCGCGAGAAAATCCTCCTCGACGCGAGGATTCATAAAAAAAAAGCTACATTCACCCTGAAGTCTACGAGCGTCACGAGGAAAATCCTCCCCGACGCAAGGATTCATCAGAAAATACACGGGTATTCATCATAAAAGTCATAAACGTCACGGGGAAGAACATCCTCGACATGGAGTTTCGTCAGAAACTCATGAGCCTCGCGAGGAAGACCCTTTTCGACACAAGAACTTCATCGAAAAACTCAAGTTTCACCAGCGCAAGTCGTGTTCACCGCCGTAACGGGGGCGCCGAGGCGATTTTCTACTCAAAACCTAACCTTTCTAGCATAATACTCTCCTACCGCCGGTATTTGGAAATGGCTAAGCCACCACCAAACACTAACACTGCCGAAACCCAACGTAAAGAAAATCATGCATCCTAAAACAACCAACATTCTAGAACTAATCTACGATTCTAAATTCAGCAGGCAAATTGAGAATCATATGAAGAATGCTTATTTGGTTTAAAGAGTGGTTGAAGTTGACTGGAAGAAATTTTGTGGCGACGACAATGATGACGGCGGACGACAGAGATATTATCTGAGGCTAGAAGGGAAGTTGAGAAAAGAGTGAAAGCGAAATGAGCAAATGACCCCTTTTCTGCCTATTTATAACTCATCTTCATCGCATGGGTAAGTGTGTCGTCGCCTAGACTCTTGAGTATCCTTACTCATAGGCCGTCATAGGCATTTAATGATTCTGACACGTGGTGCGAGGAGGCGAAACGATTCGTTTTCTCGTGTCTCATCGCGTGGCTCAAGGAACCGATGCGTTTGACCCTTTGAGTCCCATCAGCCTTCCGAACTCAAAGATGTCGGGCACCCATTGTCAGGCACATGGGAGTACCTTCGCATTCATTCGCGAGCATAGTCCCGACAAAATTTGGAAATAATACATTCAGTCGCGAGCATAGCCTCGACAAAATTTTGAAACAAATTTATGAGCGACTTGACATTTCGCGAGCAAAGATCTTACGGGCGCATGTTAAGTCCTCGACCGCAGAACCTGCGCGACGCTTCCTCCTCATAAGCGAATCTCAACAAGTTAAGGACAAAGCATCGTGCCCGTGGGCAAGAAACCTCGAACAGCGTCCACGGCAACGCGAGCTAGCAAGGGTCAAGGTTCCCTTCGTAGAGTCTCTTGTTCCTCCTCGACATGCGAACTGGCTCTAAGTCATTGACACCATACCTGGAAAAAACGACTTGGAGGGCTCTTGTTCTTGAATAGGTCGGTGGCTGACTCAACATCGGGTACGACCCAATCAAGTCCTACGTCGAGGACGACCCAGAATACTGGCCCAACCCTTTAGGGTCAGTAGAAGACATTTCCTCACGTGCTCATCACCCGAAGACACGTCATCAACTTGGTTCGCACACCTCGTAGAACTAGTCTGCCCTTCGTAATGGACAAGGCCACCCACTATCGCACTATCCGAAGTTACGGAGCAGTTGATTCATCCCTAACTCCACGTAGGAATTCTGGCAGTCATCTATTATGGGCCTAAACGCCTAGTCCATAACGAAGATCATTGGTCCAACGTTAGAGACTCTTTATAAAAATTCCCTCCTCTGCAGAAGGGTCAGGTATTCTATTCTCTATATTCTATTCTCTACTCTTTCTTGTTACCTCTTCATCTGATTAACTTAAATGCAGAAGGGTCAGGTATTCTATTCTCTACTCTTTCTTGTTACCTCTTCATCTGATTAACTTAAATATCGAACTTGTTACCTCTTCATCTGATTAACTTAAATATAGAAATATCTGCAGATACACCCCCCCTCCTTTCTTGTTATTACCCCCCTCCTTTCTTGTTGACTTTTAATGCTAAAATAAAAAATAATAATTAAAAAAACAGTAAAATATAATATAATATATGTTTTTAAAAAAACATGCTAAAATAAATAATAATAATTAAAAAAAACAGTAAAATATAATATAATATATGTTTTTAAAAAAACAGTAAAATATAATATAATATATGTTTTTATGTAAGAATAAAATTTTTTTAAATAGAAGTGACCACATTAAAAGCACCCCCAACATACTGCTCCGCAGGATTTTTTTTACTTTCGTTTGCTTATTCTTCGTGCGTACACTTACACTTTCAGTTTATTTTCATAATTAAGGATAATGTATGAAATAGTTATCCATAGCTATCCACGCACGTCCCTAAAGATGAGTAAATATCCACGGCGAACGAAAAGTTCTCATGTACTATTAATTTATAAGTTTATCAACACACTAGTTAAAATTAAAACCATAGACATAGATTCCCCAGTGAACAAAAAGATACAAAAACTTTGTTTATATTTGTCCATAGATAACTATTTAACAAAACAAGAAGCCAACACATATATACTAGAGTACTACAGGCTTCAATAGTTTCATTACGATAGATAACATTAAGAAGGATTCTTCTATTACATGCTTCACTTCATGTGGCAACCACATCAAACATGGGTGAACCTAAGATATTCCTTTTTTGATGGAAGATCAGCAGTCTCAAAGCCTTGAGGAAACATATCCTTAGCTTGTTCATTAGTCACATCAGGCGAAATCACAACAGGATCTCCAACCTTCCAGTTAGCAGGAGTTGCAATCTTGAACTTTGATGCCTTCTGCAATGAATCCACCACCCTCAGCACTTCATCCATGTTCCTCCCAGTTGTTGAAGGGTACAGAAAACTCAACTTAATCTACAACAAACATCAAACAAACCATCATCATTTAAGCATGAACAAGACTAGTAAAAAATAAACACATAATTTTCTAATTTTTCACCTTCTTATCTGGGCCAACAATATGAAGAGCCCTTGATGGCAAATTCCCATTGGAATCTTTCTCATCAGGATCAACCATGTTGAGTTGCTTGATGATTTCTCTTTTCGGATCCGAAATTATAGGATAGTTTACCTTTGCACCTGGCTGCATTCATCAAATACATATTAACATAAAAACATAACATAAACATGCATGCATGTGAAAATGAAAATAGGAAAACAAAGAAACTCACAGTGTGGGCTTCAATGTCTTTGATCCACTCCTTGTGTGATTCTATGTCATCACAAGACAACCCTAATAGTAAAACCTTTCGTTTGTTAAACTCAGAAGCATACTGAGCCATCTTACCAAGCTCAGTGGTGCAAACCGGGGTGAAATCACCAGGATGAGAGAAGAGAATGGTCCATGTATCAGAACAGAACTGGTGAAGTTTGATTTTGCCTTGTGTGGTGTCAACTTGAAGATCAGGAATAGTGTCTCCTATAGTAAGGCCTGGCATTTTTTTCTGAGGAAATTTGAAACTGTTTTTGTGTCTTTGAGAGGATTCTCAGAATGTGGTTATTTATAGATGATGATAGATGATGAGAGTTGTTTGCATGAAGAGAACGTGGCAAGTTGATGAGGTGAACGTGACTGTGCTGTTGGTTATACATAATCCCACGTATACATTCCTAGTTTTCTTCGACATTTGCAACATTTCCAATGAAAAAATAAAATAAAAATGAAAAAATAAAAAAATTCCGTTGCCGGGACTTGAACCCGGGTCTCTCGGGTGAGAGCCGAGTATCCTGACCAACTAGACTACAACGGATGATGTGCTCTCTTGCGTAACTTATGATAATATTCCTTTTATTTAACATCTGCTTAATGTACAATATTTTAAAATTTCTACCTGAGTTTGCGGATAATAAATAAATTGCTATAATTTTAATTAACAAACAGAAATTGGAAAATAATCTTATAGTTATATACAAAGGAGTAATGGACATATCAATAATTACATTCTCTATTTTTTATATTGATATTAGATAAGTTCATATCGAATTTTAATTGGGTTAAAATATGCAAAGTAGTTTCTTCATTTCAACCTCAACTAGTGTGGAACCCGTGCGTTCACACGGGGACCCGTCGTTGTCGCCAGTGGCGGAGCCAAAAAAAATTTGAAGTCTAGGCAAAAATTTAAAGACCGCAAAAATTGTGTTTAATAAAACCGCCACTATTTACATTAAAATATGACAGTTTAATAAACTGACGTAGTGTTAATAGAAAAATGGCAGTTTTGACCGTCTTTATTTTGACACGCCAGTTCCTTTATGGTGAATTTTGTTTTTATTATTTTTTTAAATCGAATATTTTCTTTTATAATTGTAAAAATTGATCTATAGAATTGTAGAGTCCTAATATATTTTTAATATATTTGAGGATAAAATTTATTCTTTTCTACTTCTTTTTTACAACACTGTACATGTTTTTATTTTAATTTTAATAATTGCTACATTTATGTTAATTTTTATTTCTTCTAAGTATTCATTTTTAATTTTTGGTTCATTCTTTCATAAATTGCAACTTTAATCTTTATTTCAATTCTTGCACTTTTTGTAATGTAGTTGAATCTAGATATTATAATATCAAAACAAATTGATATAATGTATACTTAGTTGCATAAAAATATAATTTTTTTGCATAATTTATAATTTTTTGGTTTAAACCTCTATTTTTATGCATGAAAACATAAAACTTTTGGTTTAAACCATAATTTACAACATTATACATGTATTTTTTTTCATAATTTATAATTTATAATTTAATTTTAGAGTTAAATTTGTATTTTTCTGCATTTTCATTAATTTTGGCGGTTTAAACGGCCATAATAACACTTTTATAATTTAGTTTTTGATTTAAATTTGTATTTTTCTACATTTTCATTAATTATGGCGGTTTAAATACCCGTAATAGCACTTTTATAATTTATTTTTTGATTTATATTTGTATTTTTCTACATTTTTATTAATTGTGGCGGTTTAAACCGCCGTAATATTACTTTCATAATTTAATTTTTGGTTGAAATTTGTATTTTTCTGCATTTTCGTTAATTGTGGCGGTTTAGATCGCCGTAATAATACTTTTTAACCGCCGCAATTTTCAAAATTGTGGTGTAAAGAAAGAATTTTTTTTGGCCAGAGCTGGGCACATGCCCAGGCTGGCCGGACCTTAAAACTGCCCATGGTTGTCGCGCATTTTTTTGAAAATGTATTTGTTGTTATATTATTTATTCGTAAAAAAAAATGTTGAAATACAAAAAAATATTTAGAAATACCAAATAAATTATAATTAGTGAAATATTTAAAAATTAATTAACATAAATTAAAAAATTTTAAAGAGTTGTAATATTTGAATAAACATGATTAAAATAGAAAGTTAGAATTATTTGAAGTAAATAAAGAGTAACAAATGTTTAATCAAAAATAAAATAAGTTATTGAAAATATAATTTGAATTTAAACATCATTAATAGAAAATATAAATAAATTCTTATGGAGCTTTTCAACCAGTTCAGTTTTTATACATTGTAATTTATTACAATGTAATTTATTAGTTGAAACATCGTAATTTATTACATCGACGCGTCGACACTGTAATAGTTTTCATACCAGTTAAGTTTTGAAAATCTATTTTGGGATGTGCATAAAGGTTGACTTGTTATTACGTAGGATCCACATACATGCTTTATGAGTTGTTTAGAAAAGAGGAAGCAGTAAATATCAAGCATGACCCTTATATTGATGTCTACATGAAGGTATTTTCGTTATTGTATTAAGTTATTACTTGTGATGATGGTTCTTTTTTATGAAGAGTTTTAATTAGTTTTCACATATACACATTCAAGAAATATGCAAATTCAACAATGCAGAATGGCTAATCTAAATGTTCATCTCAAGCACTACATGTTTTTCAAAATTAAAATACCAAAATTTTTAAATTGTTAATCTAAAAAGAAATTATGTGTAAAATTTATAATAATTTAGTGGGTATAATCAACAACGAATTTGACCCCGTATATAAATGTTAAATTTAGTTTGACATGACTTATATAATTTTCATTAATCAAATTGAAATGAGAAAATTAATGAAATAAAATGAAAAATAAGCAATCAAATTATAAATTAAAATAAGTGATTTATACTTGACATGATGAGTTGAGTGTTCGATATGCAATGAGCAACCGAAAATCTAATTAAAAAAAAGACAATAAAACACCATCAACAGAAATATTAAAATAATAAACAGAGAAATATTTCAATGGGTGTTGTCGTATATAAAAGATTAAAAAGACACAATTAGTTGTGCAATTTGTTTGTTATGAAATAATGCGGAAAAATAACAGATTTTCATATTTGCTTCGAACAATTTAATAGATGCTTAAGTCAGCATGGAATACGAATAGTAGCAGTACAGGAAAAAGACAACTTGAATTTGGAGTGACGTACAAAAAACATAGTAAATAACTTAAAACAAAATGAAATAAAAGGTGCAAACTTAATCACTATCAGTAAAACTCCTTCCATACATAAACTTCTCTCATGTATAGTCCCGCTCATCGTCATCATCAGAATCAACCGGGTCATAGTCAGGTTGTTGGTCATCATCTGAATCCAACAAAAAAACTGGCCTCACGAATGTAGTTGAAGTCGTTGTTCTTGTCCTCTTTTTTGAAAGTCGAATTGGAGGAGGGACATGGACCTGTAGGAAAATGACCAGTCAATCAGTTTTGGCAACAGGTATGGAGGGAAATATGAAATCATGATGTGTTGTAGGATATTGTAGAACCTACTCCATGAAAAATGAACAAACTGTCTATGTAGTAACATGGAAAGAAAAAAAAACAGACCGTGTGAATAATGCAGGGAAAACTGAAATGTATCAGGGGAAATTGCAGAGATGGTTGATAGTCGGGTCCCTGTTGGTGCGGTTGAAGGGGGTGAGAATCCGGCAATGGTTGAACCTCCGTAGGTGGTCGGTTCTGAGTATCTGGTTGTAGCTGGATGACAGATTCGACATGTTGTTGGGTCTGTTGATGTTAAGAAAATTATAATATATAATCAGAATAAAAGAAAAAGGCACAGAATATTTGAATGAGATTTAACTATGCCGCAATTAATGTATTACCTGAACCTGTACAGTTAGTTGGGGTTGCAAAGGATGATGGGTAGCTTGAGGTCCTTGCAATTCCGGAGAAGGTGGTTGATGAATTGCAATGTAGACCTCAATAGGGACAGGGGGTTGTATAATTTTGTTGGATGCCATATAAATAGTTGGGTAATTATGAACAGTGGTGTCTAAAGCAGAGAATAAGAGGAAGGCTTAAATAAGGAGTGTTGTGGCTGTACAGGTTCCCCCTGCATTGGAATTGAAAATGAATTGGAAATGCATTGGAATTGGAAACTGTAAAGTTGGAATAATAAAAGCAAGAATAATAATGACTGGTGATGGTCAAGATTTCCATAAAACATATTATGGATAGAAAACGCAAGAAGGAAATGTAGGTACCTTTAGTCCAATAATGACAGGCAAACCCTACGAAAGAGAAATACTTTCTCCCATGTTTTGTTTTGTTCTCATCTGTTGTTGAACCTGAAAAGTTGGGTGAATGAATAAGTATTATGAACCAATATTCCTGCTAAAATATTTCATCATTTTCAATATTTCAGAACCAATAATCAATTTGGAAACAGTATAGGCAAAACACTAAAGATGCAGGCAATCGAAAGAATGTACAAATAATAATGATTGTATTGTTAATGGGCATTAAAGGATATTTGAAGTATCCATAAAACATATTATGGATAGAAAACGCAAGAAGGAAATGTAGGTACCTTTAGTCCAATAATGACAGGCAAACCCTACGAAAGAGAAATACTTTCTCCCATGTTTTGTTTTGTTCTCATCTGTTGTTGAACCTGAAAAGTTGGGTGAATGAATGAGTATTATGAACCAATATTCCTGCTAAAATATTTCATCATTTTCAATATTTCAGAACCAATAATCAATTTGGAAACAGTATAGGCAAAACACTAAAGATGCAGGCAATCGAAAGAATGTACAAATAAATCACTGAAGTATATTGAATTCGAAACGTTAGCGAAATCGCATAATTGACACACATCAATTTACAGCGATGGCATGGCATTTTAATACAAACAATTTCTTGAAACTTCATAACAGCAAGTGAGTAGTAATAGAAACTTATTGTATAAGCTATGCATAATTACAAATCAACATGAGCCACGCGAAACAGAATTCGAAGAAACACCGAAATCGTATTCAAAGTATTATCGCAACATCGAATCATGGACACGAATTAAAACCAATAAAATTGATGAAACGTATCCAACTTTCTAGTAATTAGCTTGCATATTTCAAACACTTTAGGTTAAATTGACACGTAGATTCATCAGACAATATCCGTGTATCAGCAACACTAAACATATATAATGGTAAACTAAAGAAATTATTTTTAGAAAACTAACTTATAGAATGGTAAAAAACTTGCAACCCACATTATTCTGTGACACCAAGCCAGCGAGTTGTCCAAGAAAGAAATCCTTACCTGGAGGAAGCTTACTTGTATGATATGATTTAAGGATCTTATTATGGAAAAAATTATCATATCCAGGTGGCTGTGAAACTTTCACAGGCCTGTCATCTGAACGTTCTCTTTTCAACCCTTTTTTTCTTTGTTCACGTTCCTAAAACAAAGGAGGAGTTTAGCAATTGGTTTAATGAAGACACCTTAAAAAGTAAAATACATTTTGATTACTTATGGAGACATACATGAAATAACTATAACACTCATAAGAAAAATCAAAATTCAGAGAGATACATACTGCTTTGGCAGGTGCTTCAGCAGCTGGAGAAAGTGAATGGTGAAATATAGCAGTGGTCCATCAAGATAGCTGGTCTTATATGGAGAAGAAGTCCATGTTGACATGAGCCCACTTCCATATGCTTATTTTTCCATATAGTGACATAATAACGTAATACACCGCCTAATACAACATAGACAGCAAGCATCAATAGTAGAATATAAGAAGGGTTAAATATAATAAGAATAATAAAGTGATATTAGAAGCAAGAAAGAATAATATAAAAAAACCATTGATTCGAAACTGATATTAGAAGCAAAAAGGAATCAAAGACATTTTATCTGCATTTGAGTAACGGCCTACACATATACATGAATACATTTACATTCAAATTAAATAATGGCCTACAACCCCTAATTAATTTAGACATGATAATTCAAAGCAATAGAAATGAAGAAAGACTCACTTAATAGTAACACAAATGCAAAAAAGAATATAAACCGATAGCTGGAAGTTCGACCTGCAAAATTTTTATAGCTACATATAATGTACATACAAAAAAATAATATTGTAATGTACATACAGACTGGAATTTTAAAAAACAAGTCTGAATACGCTTTCCAATTTGTTTGTCAATAGCCTATCCCTCCTTACAGAAACTAAGATTGCATCCTGCATATCCAACAGACATTTATAATAAGATTGAATAGAAAAAAACTTCATTTGCTTCCTTCGACCAACAGAATTTGTCGTCAACTTGTTCAATTAGGAAACTTCTGCTAAAATAATGCAAAGCAGTTCATTACCTCCTCCCCTCCCTTAAATTTGAAACCCCTACAATCTCCTCCCCTCCCTTAAAATTGAAACCCCTACAACCTCCTGTAGTTCCACTCCCAAACACCATTACATGAAGAACCTATCTCGTTCTATACTTGCCATTCTATCCTGATACCTAACAAACTCTTCCGAAAATACTTCCTTTAAATTCTTATCCCTAAGCCACTTAAACCACCATAATAGAATACAAAACTCTTTCCCTATTTTACACACAACATTTTTAGAAAACCATATGGAAACCTAGTTTATAAGGAACCTACTAATTTCAAGTCCTTATACCAAATAGACTTATTCTTATTTGCTTTCACATAACCAATACAAAGAGCTCCCCTCTAATTTCAATCTTATATCATCGAATTAGATTTTGGACAGACAACTACAACTGCGACTGCAACAGCTAATCAAAAGTGTGCTAACAAAAAACATTTACAAAATACGTTAAACCTCATTGTTCAGATAAATGTGAAGAGAGTAAGAAAAATACAGATGATAAACTAATCAGTTTGCATCACATTTAGATGTAAGCATTTATGTGATGAATTCAATAAGCCACTTCTATCTCCACTATGATTATAACCCTTTGACAGTTCTGTAAATCATTCTAAATAGCTTGTGAAAAAAAGCTGAAAAACAACTTATGAACCTGTTATAATATGTTTTTTAATCTTAAGCTGCAATTACTACTTCAATCCAAAATCCATCAATAATAACTTCCATTACACATAAACACAAACACAATAGGAAAATTCATGTATGCATAACTTACCGGCACTGAAAAATAAAACAAAACCAAACACAGAGCACAGAAATCATCAAAATCAAATTAGAATAAAGACACCGGCGAATCTCAAACGAAATAAATTCATCAACAATTGCATATTTAACCTGATCACCATTAAGCCGTGATCTTCCCCTGTGTCCTGGTGTTACTGAGCTATGGTATAATGATGTCAGTTACAGGGCCAACTCCAATTGCAAAAGAGAATTTATAAATGATTATAATTAGCAAGTAAATGCTTACATGATAGTTCCAAATATTGAAATAACATGTTTAATTGCTTTGTAGACTCCAGGCTTAATGCTCCTAAAAAGTCACATACAACATTTCTCAGTCTACACTAAATATGCCGGAAATATTGAAATTTGTTTTTACAATTTTACCAACTGTTTAGAATAATGTTTCCAGCTTTCATCATGCAAACTGAAGTTGAAAAAATTAGATACATCAACAATTGGATATTTCCATGGTTTCTCTTCAAAACTATCAATATCGACGTCAAATATAGTCCTGAAAACAAATGATGGTTATATAAGCATCAACCAGGTAACACGACTTAGATTTAGTTATACATCAACAAAGACATTAAAAGAATGGAAATGATAGTATCCTGCACAGGGCCTCATTAGTAACATTTATCAAAAACACAATTATCAGTAACATTTTCGTATAAAATATTTTATCAAACAGATGGTGTGCACAACCAAAACTGAAATAAAGCAACAACAAATTGAAACATCAAACCTGAAAAACCCTATCAGATCGAAAACTGAAATTCAAGCAACAAAAGAGTGAGGTTTGTAGGGATTATGACTTGAATCTCGGTACCCTGCAATGATAGACAATAAAATTACAAAATCACAGCCATAAACTCATAAAAAACTTAAATACAAAATACAAAATAAAAAAAAACTGCAAAAAATATCTTTGTCAATTAAAATCATTTCAGTGTGTTTTATGTTGTTGGAGAATACCGTCCATTTATGTACAACCTTCACAGGTATCTTCCACAACTATTTTTCGGTCGTGATGTCTTTGATGGACTCGAAAAGATCGGACGATTGTAAGAGAAATGGTTGAAGATGAGAATGAGAAAGGATGAACAATGGTAAGCTGAGAGAAGAATGGCACAGAGAATGGTAGAGAGAGAAAGTTTACCCAAATGATTTTGTGCATTGAAAATCTGCTTCCGAAATCTTCTCCAACAACGGTTCACCCTTCACTTCGCCATGCTGCTGATGATCTGCCATAACCTCTCGTGATGATTTGTAACAGAGGAAGCTGGAAGAAGAGAAGAGGACGAACGAAGGGAGAGAGAGGTTGCAGCACAATGTTTGATGCATGTTGGAAACAACAATCTGAGAAACCAGAAAAAGGTTCCCCAAAAGCAAACTTATTGATGTACCCTATATCAGAAAATGGTTAGGTTTCTATTTTGTCACTTACTATATGGGCACAATTGTTCTTAGTAGTGTAATTAGTTTAGTTAGGATTCAAATAACCCAGGATTTAGTTGGAAATAGTTGATTTTGGACTCAAATTACCCCTTATTTGCTGACATGGCAAGCAAATTAGAAGGGTTAATTAATGGTTTTCCACAACCATTAATTTTCCTATATTATAGATTACTTGGTGTATTAGATGGGCTAGTTTGTTATTGAGTTTAGATATAACTAGAAACGACTTTGCAATTTCTAAATTTAGTGAGTTTGGTTCAGATAGTATTTCCCCTACACCGTTCTAATTCATTCTTATTTTGCTCATACAAAAATTTGTTCAATTCAAACAATCTATCTAAAAGAATATGTCACGCAAAACAACAATAAACAATAATCCAATACTTAAATTCATTGCTAATAAAAAAATTTGGTTTTAAAAACAATTTTCACAAAATTGAGTAGCAGAAATTGTATATCATATGAGAGTGTTTGTTTCATGGATGTAAAAATTATAGGTTAAATAGTGTTTATTCCCTGCCATTAGGGCGCCAAAACGTTTTTTTTTATTCCCCCTTATAAAATCAAGATTTTGTTTGCAAAACCACTATCCCTTGGTTGGCTGACTGGGCGTCTGCACATGTGGAAGTTAGGATTTGCTGACTGGGCTTATTTTTAATTTTTTTAATTTTTTTAATTTAATTTTTTTAGTTTACGTTTATTTAATTTTTTTAGATATTATTTAATTTATAATTTATTTAATTATTTAATTTTATCTTTAATTAATTTTCGTATTAATTTTATTTTTTTTAATTATCAAAATATTAAATTTGGGCCTAAGCCCATTTTTATTTCAATACAAACACACATGCTCCAAGATTATTTTCAATTCATTAATGTATATTATTGATTGGTATATATACACTTGTTTTGCTTCCATACCAACCGATGTGAGACTTGTTCTCACCGTAGCAACAACATTTACCAGGTTTATTGCCTTATCGCCCATTATTAGCTCAATATACACATGCACACAAACTACTTCGTGATTCTTACATCATGAACCTGCAAAACCTCATATGACAACCCTTATCAACAATCCCAATCTCATTGACTACATGTTAAAAACACACACTGTTCATACATAAAACCTCCATTGATGAGCACAACATCACTAATTTCACAATCATTATTAATCACCCTTCAAACAACATGCCACCACCTTCAAAGCCAAATTAAATCACACTATAAACATTACTCTCCCACTCACACGGTTGATCCAAAATAGTCCCTATAATCCTCCATTAACTACTGTCAAACCAAAACCTTCAATCACACAATATTGTTACAATTTCAATCACAACTTAATTAACAAACCACAAAACACATACACACACACATTTACAGAAAGAAATCACACACATCATCATCAACCACAACAGCATATTCACAATAGTATACAAAGTTGAGAGAGACAAATTCACAAAATTCAGAACAAAAGCACACTTACAACATACATAAAATAGCAGCAAAAGGAAGATCATTGCAACATACACCAATCATACATATGTTCACAAATTGAGGATAATTCATATACACTCACAACATAGCAGTTATCAAAAGTCACACAAGATTGTAGCAAGAAGACCATCACGCATAGCAGAAGAAGAAGAAGTATCAACATACCACGCTTACACACATTACAGACACAAAAATAATCACAACATCACAGAGGGATACCATAGTATTTGTTCTGGACTGGACCAATGGCTAGAATTAGCCCAATCCGCCTCTGCTCCAGAGCGGCCCAAATTACCTAAACCCAATCCACAGAGGGGCAAAAATGACATTTATGCCCCTCCAACCGGGCAAAGAACGCAACGTTCCTCCCCGGTTTTTATGCCCGTTACGCACGGCTTCCTCGCTGCCCAAACAGCCAAGGACAGGTGCCCGGAACTGCGTTTATGCTCGACATAACGACTAGTTTCTGGCACCCTGCCCGACATAACGGCTAGTTTGGGCAGTTACCTATTCTTTGGGGAAAACGGTTATTTCGCCCCGAAAATAGGACCGTTGGCCACGCGCTGGGGGCTCTATATAAACCCTCTCGCTTGAGAGGGTCAGGTATCATATTTTTCACCCTAAGAATACACTTTGTGCTTGTCCCTTTTCTCTGACCCTTTCTTACTTGAGCGTCGGAGTGTCTTGCAGGTACACCCCCTTTTCTCCACATCAACATTCTGAACACCTCGCGCGTCTGACGACCAGCATCCGTCCGAGCACCTTGCCATCTGACGACCAGCTTACGTGGACCCGTTCGAATATTCCAGATCAGTGGCGCCGTCTGTGGGAACTCCTTGTTCTCCCCTTCTTTCTTTCCTCCTCGAAAACTAAAAGATCAAAACATACTTTCTTTGATCCGACCACATATGGCCGCTCAGAACTCCACAAAAGGTGCTGACGTTACGGTTCTCGTTTCCGTCAACAAGATGGACGTCGACGGCAGATCTCCGTTACTTTCAGATCCCCGTTTCCTCCGAGACGGGGCTGCTGCATCTCCAACTCCTCCTCCCGCCGGGCAAGGAGACAAGCAGCCACCGTCGGGTGAACAACCGATTCCTGGCCCCCCCAGCGCCGACCTGGCCGTTGCAGCTCTTTTGGAAGCTGTCAACCGCACAAACCTCCTCATCTTGCAGCAAGGAGAAAGAATAGGAGCTCTCGAGGAAGCATCTCTTCCAAGATCCTCTCCTCCCAAGAGTAAGCACAAAAAATCAAGAAACCCGCTACCTAGGCGCGGGGAAGACCACAGATCGAGGCATGAGCTTGAATCACAACACGTTCGCAAGTGCAACCAGATCTACCCGCGGGATCGATCACCACCAAGACACAAGAGAACGAGGCAGGATAGGAATTCTCCACCGGTCAGACCTCGTGACCGGCCACGTTCACCCTCACCTCGCAGAAACCGCCGCCGCGAGCGCAGACAACGGTCACCATCAACTCCAAGTTCAGACAGCGACGATGAGCCTCGCGGCCCGTTGTCCCGCAGGATCTTGGCCACCCGTCTTCCTAAAGGACTAGAGAAGCCTCCGTCTCTAGGGACTTACGATGGAACCACCGACCCAGACGAGCACATAGAAAACATAGATGCTCTTTTGGACTACAGAGGGGTACGGGGAGCCATCAAATGCCGCCTGTTCCCGACCACGCTCCAGAAGAGAGCAATGACATGGTACAAGCAGCTGCCAGAAGAATCCATTACATCCTGGAGGCAGCTATGGAGGATATTCTCCCGTTAATTTACTGCATCGCGACGCCACCCAAAGACCGAGGCGCCCCTCGGAGCTGTCGTACAGGGAAGAGATGAGCCTCTTCGGGCCTACATTAAGCGGTTCAACAAGGAGGCCGTCCAAGTGCCAACGACCGACGAGATGAAGAAATTCCTGCTTGAGCAGGGATTATGTCCTGGCTCAAACTTCGCGAAAGCCATCGGCCTCGATCCACAGAGGAACCTTAACGCCCTTCTCCTCCAAGCCCAGTCGCATATACAGTACGAGGAGAAGGTGGATGCCCATTCTGTCCGGGCCTCTCGAAACCAAGAAGGTACCCGGTCATCCAGAGCTGAAGAACCCTCGACGTCCCGTTGAGGAGATAAAAGACGCGACGATCGGCCTCGTGATGCACGTGAACAGAAGGGACCTTCTGGGAGGTTCCATGACTATACCCCCCTCACTACCTCGAGGGAGAAAATCTTGTCCGAATGTGCCAACTCAGAATTCAAGCAGGCGGGAGTCCGTTTCCCCAAATAGCTGCCGGCCAGACCGGGTGTAGACAAATCCAAGTATTGCCGCTTCCACAAGAGTCACGGCCATACGACGGAAGAATGCATCCACCTCAGGGATGCCATAGAGATCCTTATTCGCGACGGCCACCTGAAGCAGTTCGCGAAAAAGAAAGATGCTCCCCGACAAGAAACCCAGGAGAGCAAAAAGGTTGCAGAAGAGACTCCGCCCTCCGATGACGCCAACGTACAGGTCGCTATATCCATAACTCGGCCGGAGGACTTCCGCATCCCTGAGGGTCTGCCCTTCTCCACATACCTCGCTGCTCGTAGCCCGTGGGAGGCCTTCCCGTCGGCCATGGTCATTTCCGGTGGTGGATTCAACAAAATCACGGTCAGTTCAGTCAGGAGGAGATTCGATCAACTGATCAGCAAAAGCTCCAATGAAGTCACCACGCTGGACACCACTCACAAAGGATCCGCTCCTATTTCCTTCTACAAGGAGGAGCTCCTCGGCGGGGCACCGAACTCGAGCATCTCGCTGCTTATCCGGGCAAGGATAGCGAACTTCGACGTTCGCAGAATACTCGTGGATCAGGGCAGTTCAGTTGATATAATGTACAACCACCTGTTCGAAACGCTGCAGCTGAACGACTCTCACCTTACTCCATACGTTGGATCCGACCTGCAGGGATTCAACGGAGCAGTGACGAGGCCCCGGGGTTACGTAGAGCTCATCGTAACCTTCGGTTCAGGAAAGACAACCCGAGCAATTAAAGCACAGTTTCTGGTAATTGAATGCCCGTCACTATACCAGTGCATTTTTGGAAGGCCAACCCTGGAAGAGTTGATTGCAGTACCTTCCACCGTACATCTCAAGATGAAGTACTACACTTCTGAAGGGATGGTCGCCACCCTCCACGGCGATATCGAAGCTGCCCGTCGGTGCTTTGAAGCAGCATCAAAAGGTCTAAGCACCATCTCAGCGAGACCGAGGACTTCTGGTCGCCCCCTCTGCCCAGCAGCTCCGAGCAGCCAAAACCGCTCCCCCAGGTCGAATCTATCCACTTGGACAGCCGTTTCAGCGAGGAAGATCACGCTAGGGACCCAACGACTTCGGGCAGCCAGTCCGACAACGGCGGCCACCTCCTACGTCCTGTCCCAGATGGCAACTTCGAGATCATTCCGTTCGGAGAAGAACCCCAACGGGGAGTAAAGATCGGAGCAGACCTCCCCGACCTGGCCAGGAGACAACTAAAAGCGTGCCTCCGGGAGAACGTAGACTTGTTCGCATGGAGCGCTGCTGAAATTCCAGGATTGGACCCATCCGTCGCTTGCCACCAGCTTACAATTGATCCGGCCGTCAAAGCCGTTGCCCAGCGCAGAAGGAAACAGTCCCCGGAAAAGATGGAAGCCGCGGAGAAAGCTGTCAAAGACCTTATAGAAGCTAGGTTTATTTCTGAGGCCAAATACACTACATGGCTCTCAAATGTTGTACTTGTAAGAAAAAATAATGGCAAATGGAGGATGTGTGTTGATTATACCGATGTTAATAAGGCCTGTCCGAAGGACGCCTACCCCCTCCCCAACATAGATAAGCTCGTAGATAACTCAGCAGATTTTAAGCTTTTATCGTTCCTCGACGCCTACTTGGGCTACAACCAAATCCCAATGGCCGCGAGTGATAAAACTTACACGGCCTTCATGACCGAATCGGGCAACTATTACTACAACGTAATGCCCTTCGGGCTGAAGAACGTCGGCGCCACATACCAATGAATGATGAACAAAGTCTTCCAAGGACAAATAGGCGACATGCTCGAAGTATACATGGACGATATGATCGTCAAGTCCCACGAGGAACTAGATCATGTCGCCCATCTTCGCAAAATTTTCGAGCAAGCAAAGAAGTACCAAATGCGTTTTAATCCAGAGAAGTGCACGTTCGGTGTACGGGATGGTAAATTCCTTGGCTTCTACCTAACGGAGCGAGGAATAGAAGCTAACCCCGAAAAATGTCGGGCATTCTCTGAATTCCCAACGCCCACGTCTAAGAAGAACATCCAGTCCCTCAACGGGGTACTTACTTCGTTGTCCCGCTTCGTCGCAAAATCCGCCCAACACGCCCTTCCTTTCTTCAAGCTCTTGCGAAAATAAGCAGCGTTTGAATGGACCAAGAAATGCGAAGCATCCCTCCTTCACTTGAAGCAAGCTCTGTCAAAACCGCCCGTATTATCACAGCCAGACACCGAGGAAGTCTTGTTCCTATACCTCGCCGTCACTGCTGAGGCCGTTAGCGCCGTTCTTATTCGCGAGAATCCTGGCGGGCAAAGGCCAATATACTTCACGAGCAAAGCGTTGCAGGACGCGGAGTTGCGATATCAGCAGATCGAGAAGGTATCATTGGCCCTCGTCAATGCTGCCAGACGACTGAGACACTATTTCTTGGCCCACACGATCGTGGTAAGGACGGATCAGCCCATCAAGCAATTACTGGGACGACCAGACATGGTCGGGCGAATGCTCAAATGGTCACTGGAACTGTCCGAATTTGACGTCCAGTATGAAAGCAGAAAAGCTCTAAAAGCTCAAGCCCTGGCCGATTTCGTAGCGGAAGTAACCTTCTCAGACTCCTCGTCCAACATAGCGAACAGATGGACCATCTATGTGGACGGAGCATCCAGCTCGACCAGCAGCGGGGCAGGAGTAATTCTGGAGAACGACGAAGGAACCATAGTCGAGGCTTCTCTCACATTGTCCTTTCCCACGTCGAACAACCAGGATGAGTATGAAGCCTTCCTCGCCGGTTTGCGCCTAGCCGAAGACCTAGGGGCTGAAGAAATCATCATCTGCACGGACTCTCAGCTCGTAGCCCACAAGGTATCAGGAGAATATCAGACCAAAAATGGCAGTCTCTCCGAATACCTAACCCTAGTCAAGGGAAAAATGTCGAAGTTTAGAGCAGTAGAAGTAAGACATGTTCCACGCGAACATAATGTGTGAGCAGACGTCCTGTCCAAACTAGCAAGCACTAAGAGGAAAGGCAGAAACAGGTCAGTCATCCAAGAAATACTTCCCCAGTCCAGCATCGATAAGGGATCCTCGACCCTACACGTGCATGCGATTGGAGACAACGACTGCTGGATGATGCCCGTGTACAACTACCTCACAAGGGACGAACTTCCGGATGACCCCAAGGAAGCTAGCACCATCAGACGAAGAGCTTGCTCGTACGTCATCCTCGAAAACAAACTCTATCGACGAGGCTTCTCCATCCCACTACTCAAATGCATAGAGGAGGAAGTTGTCACCCACGTATTACGAGAAATCCACGAAGGCATTAACGCCCAGCACCTAGGAGGAAGGTCCCTTGCCCGCAAGGCCCTCCGGGCAGGGTATTATTGGCCAACCATGCAGCACGATGCCAATGAGCATGTGAAAAGATGCGACAAATGCCAACGGCACGGGGATATGCACCTAGCCCCACCTAACGAGCTAAAAAGCATGACCTCCCCGTGCCCATTTGCCTGGTGGGGCCTAGACATCCTAGGACCCTTCGTGACGGGGTCCAGCCAAAACAAATACCTAATAGTGGGCGTAGACTATTTCACCAAATGGATAGAAGCAGAAGCCTTAGCAAAGATAACAGCACTTAACATTCTGCGCTTTTACAAGCAGAATATCCTTGCCCGTTTTGGGATTCCCCAAGCAATTGTCACGGACAATGGAACGCAATTCACGGACAAGAAGTTCCAAGACTTTGTCGCCCATCTCGGAACAAAGCAACATTTCGCTTCTGTAGAACATCCCCAGACCAACGGGCAGGCAGAAGCGGCCAATCGTGTCATATTGCGTGGCCTCAAGCGAAGACTGGATGAAACAAAGAAAGACTGGGTCGAGGAGCTCCACAGCGTCTTGTGGGCGTATCGCACCACTCCTCAGTCCACCACCGGGGAAACACCTTTCCACTTAGCATATGGCATGGAGGTTGTTTTACCCATCGAAATTCACGTACCGTCCAGGAGGACCGAATCACCTCTGGACGAGGAAATGAATGACGAAGCAATAAGAGAGGAGCTCGACATTGTCGAGGAAATCCGAACAGGAGCAGCCCTCCGCGAAGCATCTCTTAAGCAAAAAATAGCAATCAGGCACAACGCCAAAGTCTTACGACGAGAGTTCGATGTGGGCAGCCTTTTCCTGCGAAGAAACCACAAGGACTCTTGCGAAGGCAAACTAGCAGCCAACTGGGAAGGGCCATACAGAGTCTGTGCCAGAACGGGGAATGGTGCATACTTCCTCGAAAACCTCAACGGGGATGCAATCCCCCGACCGTGGAACGCTGAAAAACTTAAGCAATACTACAGCTAAAGTAACTATAGGCTTCCTCGCATCAAAGGACCACCTAACGGTCATCATGCTCGTCCAGGTACAAACGACGCATACGCACAAAGTAGAATCCCGCTCAAGTAAATGAGTCAGAGCTCTGCTCGTCGGCGGTCCTTAACCGAGCATCGCCTTCGCCCAAGTACCATGATTGGCAGAACCCCAGCTCGCGATGGGACGTTCACGCCGCGACCTCAGGCCTCAATCGCGACCTGAGATCCGCAACCTCGCCAGGACCTTCCCCGGCTATTCGACCAGTTCTCCGCACTGGCGATTTCACACACAATGAGCTATCTTTCAAAAGAAAACTCTATTAACAGACACACCCTCCGACGGGCAGTCACACATGCACAACTAATGTAAAGTACATCAATATAAACAGAAATGATATAAATAACATAAATCGGGCATAAAGTGAAAAAGGCCACAAGGACCAAAGATTGTGCGAATTACATAAGAAGGGGGGCCACGCCCCCCCAAAATCAAATAAAGTTACAAATACCTCAACGACGCGCAGGCCGGACAAGATACAACAACATCAAAATAACAAAACTCCTCATTCATCTGCATGCTCAGTTGACGCCAGCTCAGGTCTCTGCTCCTCCGCGGGCTGGTCCTCGGGCTGAACCTCGGGGGTATCAAGAACAACGCCTGCGGGCAAGACGATGCGACCATCCTCCACACGCGCAAGATATTAGATGCCCTCGGTCGAAATCTCAAGCCCAGGGTTCACCACCCGCAACTGGGCCACGGCACTGTCGAAGGACTCCACTGCCACGGCGATACCATCATCCTCGGCCTACAGAATGCTGGCGACCAGCTCAGCCCTAGTCTTCAACGCTTTTATCTCGTACGGTTCATCAGCACCCTGGGCACTGGTCGCCATCAACTCTTTGTTCAGCTCCTCAGCAGCCATTTTCTCCGCCGTCAGCTTGGTGACCTCCTCTTTCAACTTGGCTGTCTCCTCTTCGGCCTTCTTCCTAGCCTCGCGAGCACTCTTGACTTCCTCCTTCAAGGCCGTCTCGGAAGCCCGGGCAGCAGTAAGTTCGGCCTCAAGCGCAGTGTCCCCTTCCGCATAAACGGCCGCCATCTCCAGCATCCTCACAAGGGCAGAAGTATCTTGGGCTACCAGCGCCCTCTTGCTCGGCCGGTCCATGCTCTCCAAGCTAAGAGATTCTGCCCGAGGAACGACCAGGGTGTTGCCCTCAAAAAATCTCCTGTCAAGAATGCACGGGGGGGGGGGGGGGGCTCAAACTTCCCTTTCTCAGGCGCCCGAGTCAGATCCACAACATCTAACGTCTGTGGCCGCTTCGCCCGCCCGGTCAAAGGCAGTGGAGAATCCCGTGGACCAGGAGAGGGAGTAGAAGAGGTCCCCGGGGCAGTTTGAACAAGGGGAGGAGCACGAGTACCAGCAGCAGTCCGGGTCTTAGGGGGAGCCGTTCCAGCTTTATTCCTCGCCATGGCGTTCCTCACCACGTGATTGCGAGCTTGAGGCATCTCACCTGCACAAATAAAAATAAGCACGTTAGTTACGAGGAAAAGAAATAACACAAATAAAGTCTAAACAACTAAGACTACCGAGCAGCTTCTCGGCATCCGCGGGAGTCTTGCACTCCAGCAGTGCCTTAACGTTGATGAATCTGCGCTCAACCCTCTGGCTCCCATCCTCCTCGAAGATAGGGTTGCATTTGCTCGTCCAGCAGCTGGCCAGACTAAAGGAATTGACCCAGTTCACCAGCCTCTCGTAAGACACGGCGTCCTGCCCGCGTAGCACGCTCGGCTTGAAAACATAAGCGTCGGGCTTCTTGGAGAAATGGTTAGGTGCCCAGCGGATCGGGAACTTGTACACCCTCTCCCCGATATACTTCCCCTCCTCGTTGAGTATCTCCTCTCCGTCCTCATCAACCTCTATCTCCCAGGCATACGTGCTGTCCTGGGCTGCCTCAGACACTGGCTCGACGATGAAATACCGTCCCTTGAAAGTTCGGATTGACTCCGAGAATGGCTTGAATAACTTTTTGGGCTGCTTCAAGGAAACCCATCCGTACTTTTTCCCCGCCAGCTGTCGTTGAAGATGGAAAACCTCAAAAAAACAGAGGGAGAGTAGTGCCCAGATCGAGATGCTCGCACACTAACTCAAAAGCCTGGATAAAGGCCAGTGAATTGGGGTGGAGTTGAGAGGGCGCCAGCTTCAGATGCTCGAATACCGACCGCTGGAAATCAGTGAAAGGCAACCTCAGCCCCAACTCCTTGAAAGCGTACTCGTACATCGTGAAGCGGTCCCTAAAATCCGAGCAGACCCGCTCGTCCAAGGTGGGAAAATGCACTTTCCAGTCCCCCTCTAGGCCCACCTCTGTAAAGGCGTCCGCCACAGACCTTGCGAACATAGAAATATGATCGGAAGGCTCGGCCACCTCCCACTCCTCCGGACAGAACCCTTCAACATCTTCCTCCATAACATCTAATTCTTCTTCCTCCTCGACTCTGCTCGAGGAGCTCGATGCCGCCGAGCTCGAGGACGCCGAACTCGAAGCCGTCGAGCTGCTATTCTCCTCGGAGCCGGTTTCCTCCTCGGACGTGTCTAAAATAACCTCTCTCTCTCTCTGGCCCTGTCACCATTACGATCACCTGAAAAAACAGAGAAAGACAGTGAATTCGACAGGAAATCAAATCCACCCTTCCACTGCCAAGTCAAGTGAAAGGGCGCGCAAAAGGCTAAGGACAACGTCCCCGACCTACGCCCTAACATCAAATGTAAATCCTCCCCGTGAGGAGATACCCGAGATATACCATCTTCCTACGGAGAACCTCCCCGCACTCGTGCCCAGATTCCGTTTGAAGCTCCACCGGAAACCACAAGACTCCACCGAAATTTGGAAACGTTCTACCAAAAAATTCACCGTTCCATCAAAAGACAATCAGACACGGTGGTCACGACTCGCAACCACGACGTGGACCACCACGCTCACCAAACACACTACCTACTCCCGCGAGATGCTAGAAGCAACAAAAGGACAGAACCACCGTCCACCACCAACTCTCGCCAAAAATCTACCTATTTTGTCACCTAAAGCTAACCCTAGCCACATGCAATCTACCACTAACAACAAAAGAAAGTAAAACAAGCTGGAAATCAGAAAACTTACTTGATTTGAGTAGAAAAAAGAGACAGCTCGAAGCTTGGCACGGTGGTCGGTTGCTCTGAAGACGGCGACGGACAAGAACGCAGAAGAGGCGAAGAGAAATCAGAAGAGAAAAAGTGCAAAATGGGACAACCTTCCCTCTTTTATACTGAGGGGCACGTGCGCACACGCGCCCGTAGGCAATAATGACTGCCCACTAGCCATAATTACCTATTAACTGCTACACAGGGCTCGATGCACACGTGGCACACCCAACGTTTCCCATTCTGTCTGACGCTTTATCTCCCCGAATACCGGGCAATATAGTCTCGACCACGAATATCACGGACACAGAGAGCCACGAGCACCTCGAGACAATCGTCCTCGTCTTCAAACGACGACTCCGCACTAACTCCCCGGAGCGACGAGCAGTCCTTAAGTCATCACTCCCATGCTCGGGAGCAACGACTTGGGGGACTCCTGTTCTGGACTGAACCAATGGCTAGAATTGGCCCAATCCGCCTCTGCTCCAGAGCGGCCCAAATTACCTAAACCCAATCCACAGAGGGGGAAAAATGACATTTCTGCCCCTCCAACCGGGCAAAGAACGTAACGTTCCTCCCCGGTTTTTATGGCCGTTACGCACGGCTTCCTCGCTGCCCAAACAGCCAAGGACAGGTGCCTGGAACTGCGTTTATGCCCGACATAACGGGTAGTTTCTGGCACCCTGCCCGACATAACAGCTAGTTTGGGCAGTTACCTATTCTTTGGGGAAAACGGTTATTTCGCCCCGAAAATAGGACCGTTGGCCACGCACTGGGGGCTCTATATAAACCCTCTCGCTTGAGAGGGTCAGGTATCATATTTTTCACCCTAAGAATACACTTTGTGCTTGCCCCTTTTCTCTGACCCTTTCTTACTTGAGCGTCGGAGTGCCTTGCAGGTACACCCCCTTTTCTCCCCATCAACATTCCGAACACCTCGCCCGTCTAACGACCAGCATCCGTCCGAGCACCTTGCCATCTGACGACCAGCTTACGTGGACCCGTTCGAATATTTCGGATCAAAAGATATGATGGGTCCAAGTGTAAGTGGTTTTGGATGGGATGATGCTAGGAAGATGATTGTAGAGAGAGAGAGGTTTATAGCCAATGGTGCAAGGTGATATTTCATTTCAAATTCTAACACCATATAATATATTTTAATTTATGCTTTTCCAAATATATTTATAATTGATACATGTTTACTTCAATGCAGTCTCATCCTACTGCAACTGGTTTATATGGAAAACCATTTCCACACTTTAACAGTTTGGATGTTGTATTTGGAAAAGATAAAGCATCCGGTCATGTATCAGAAAGTTCAGTAGAACACGCTTATAATATCGTGAAAGAATTTTTCCAACCAACACAAGGGAGTGAGTTTGAATTCGATTTGAATGAAGGTGAAGAGAATTATTATGAGTCACAAGTACCAGAAACACCTACGTAGAATGATACTCAAGCACCAAGTCAAGTAAACCAATCACAATGCGAGGCTACTTCAAGTAAGACTGGAAAGTGTGCATGCAAAAGGGTAAAGTATAATGAAGATGTTTCTAATAGCTTATTAACTTCATTGAACAAGTTAGGTGAGTTTTATGCTGGAAGTATGCAACAACTTACATCTTGTTTTCTGCACGAAAAACACACGATTGATAGGAGGAATCAAATTGTTCCTATTTTAAAAGAAATAGAAGGATTACAGGCGGTAGATGTGGTAAGGGCTGCTATGCTTATCACCAAAGACAATAATCTATGTGACTGCTTTTTCACTATGGATACCCATGAATTGAGGAAGGAATTTGTGAAAATTGTTTTAGTAACAATAGTTCTTAGTTCTTAGTGAAATTTAGAATTTTAATGTCTTTTGAATTTAGTAAAGTAAACTCATGTGAACATTATCTTTATTGGCTTTATTTGTTTTAGTTTCTCTTAATGTTCCATTTTCTTTTTATTTTCATTTCTGATTTGTTTATATAATTGTGTGATTGTGTTTCTACTAATGTGTTATTCTGGTATTTATTTTTTTATTTGTTTTTATACTATGTGTTTTTGTTTCTGTTAGTGTGTCTTTTTCCATTCTACTACTGCTATTGTGTGCATTTTGTCTTGAAACTGTAACAAATGAAATTATGTGTTGAAAACTTTAAGCTAGCTTATCCATAAAACTTGCTCTTAAAACTTGCTACTGCTATTGTTATTTCATAAAACTTGATAAAGGTATCAAAATATAGTAAAAGAAATGTGGGTGGCTATAACAGATTGACTTTTTCTTGGAGGAATGCAAAAACAAATTATTATAATATCCTTCACGAAGGTTGATATAATTTTTTACTATGTTAAATTTGGATAAACGTATAAATAAATAGAATAGAATGCAATCAAAGCTTATAAATTAGGTTCTATATATAAGCCAAAGTCATAAAAATGTGTTCCTTATTTGGATTTTGAGGATTTATTATCTCATTAATTAGCTTATTAAAGATAATAGATATAATCAAACAATAGTAAGAAAAAAGCTATATCTAAACCACAAATGGCATGATAACATATATGGATTGTGATATTCAATCTACACAGTGACTCTCATGTAGTTTTAATGTTTTTAAAGACAAATAAGTCTCATGTAGTTTAGTGAAATTTTGGTTTTTGTAATGATTTTTGTTGTCAAATATATATAAAAGGTATTTTAATAATTTTAGATTTTTTCCTGCGATTATAAGTTGCAAATCAAACATGTTTTTAGTTATTCCCAGAAATTTTCAAATAAATATTCCAGGAGTTGAAATTGATAACCAAACACTTTTCTAAAATATTCTAAGGAATATAATTCCCACTATTTTATTCTTGGGAAAATTATTCCAAGCAATAATTTTTGGGTTAAATAGTGTTTACCCCTGCCATTAAGGCGAGTTTTGGTTTTCCCCCTGAAGTTTTTTTTTATTTCCCTTATAAAATCAAGATTGGGCATGGGGAATCTGCATATGTGGAAGTTAGGGTTTGCTGACTGAGCTTATTTTTAATTTTTTTAATTTTTTTTAGTTTACGTTTATTTAGTTTATTTTAGATATTATTTAATTTATAATTTATTTAATTATTTAATTTTATCTTTAATTAATTTTCGTATTAATTTTATTTTTTTAAATTATCAAAATATTAAATTTGGGCCTAAGCCCATTTTTATTTCAATACAAACACACATGCTCCAAGATTATTTTCAATTCATTAATGTATATTATTGATTGATATATATACACTTGTTTTGCTTCCATACCAACCGATGTGGGACTTGTTCTCACCTTAGCAACAACATTTACCTTCAGTACATCATCCACCTACAACACTACCCCAACCCTAAGCCAATTTCTTCCAATTCCTAAACACTACCCTGAATTGAAACCAAGAGGGTATGAACCCTAAACAACGACCATCAAGATTATATAGTGCAGGAGTGTGTCGGAGTTCCGACTATAGTGTTTCGACATTGCAACATTAACTTCAAGAGCATGAGTATTGAGTGTTTACTTGAGAAACAAAGGTTCATCGAGGAGCGTCGGAATGAAGATGATGGAGACGAGACCAGAAAATCAGAGGGTGTTCTTCAAAGATAAGTAATTCGAATTACTTTCATTCTTTATGAAATTCTCTTCTTAAAATCTTAGCCTTGCTCTTGATTCATGCCTTATGTGCTTCAATTTTGCCCGTGTGTTGCTATGAGTGTATGATTGTGGCTTTTGGTATGAATACTAATCTGGAATATTCGAATGGGTCCACGTAAGCTGGTCGTCAGATGACAAGGTGCTCGGACGGATGCTGGTCGTCAGACGGGCGAGGTGTTCGGAATGTTGATGGGGAGAAAAGGGGGTGTACCTGCAAGGCACTCCGACGCTCAAGTAAGAAAGGGTCAGAGAAAAGGGGCAAGCACAAAGTGTATTCTTAAGGTGAAAAATATGATACCTGACCCTCTCAAGCGAGAGGGTTTATATAGAGCCCCCAGCGTGTGGCCAACGGCCCTATTTTCGGGGCGAAATAACCGTTTTCCCCAAAGAATAGGTAACTGCCCAAACTAGCCGTTATGTCGGGCAGGGTGCCAGAAACTAGTCGTTATGTCGGGCATAAACGCAGTTCCGGGCACCTGTCCTTGGCTGTTCGGGCAGCGAGGAAGCCGTGCGTAACGGGCATAAAAACCGGGGAGGAACGTTGCGTTCTTTGCCCGGTTGGAGGGGCAGAAATGTCATTTTTGCCCCTCTGTGGATTGGGTTTAGGTAATTTGGGCCGCTCTGGAGCAGAGGCGGATTGGGCCAATTCTAGCCATTGGTCCAGTCCAGAACAGGAGCCCCCTAAGTCGTTGCTCCCGAGCATGAGAGTGATGACTTAAGGACTGCTCATCGCACCGGGGAGCTAGCGCAGAGTCGTCGTTTGGAGACGAGGACGATTGTCTCGAGGTGCTCGTGGCTCTCTGTGTCCGTGATATTCGTGGTCGAGACTATATTGCCCGGTATTCGGGGAGATAAAGCGTCAGACAGAATGGGAAACGTTGGGTGTGCCACGTGTGCATCGAGCCCTGTGTAGCAGTTAATAGGTAATTATGGCTAGTGGGCAGTCATTATTGCCTACGGGCGCGTGTGCGCACGTGCCCCTCAGTATAAAAGGGGAAAGGTTGTCCCATTTTGCACTTTTTCTCTTCTGATTTCTCTTCGCCTCTTCTGCGTTCTTGTCCGTCGCCGTCTTCAGAGCAACCGACCACCGTGCCAAGCTTCGAGCAGTCTCTTTCTTTTACTCAAATCAAGTAAGTTTTCTGATTTCCATCTTGTTTTACTTTCTTTTGTTGTTAGTGGTAGATTGCATGCGGCTAGGGTTAGCTTTAGGTGACAAAATAGGTAGATTTTTGGCGAGAGTTGGTGGTGGACGGTGGTTCTGCCCTTTTGCTGCTTCTAGCATCTCGCCGGAGTAGGTAGTGTGTTTGGTGAGCGTGGTGGTCCACGTCGTGGTTGCGAGTCGTGACCACCGTGTCTGATTGCCTTCTGATGGAATGGTGAATTTTCCGGTAGAACGTTTCCAGATTCCGGTGGAGTCTTGTGGTTTCCGGTGGAGCTTCAAACGGAATCTGGGCACGAGTGCGGGGAGGTTCTCCGTAGGAAGATGGTATATCTCGGGCATCTCCTCGAGGGGAGGTTTTACGTTTGATGTTAGGGCTTAGGCCGGGGACGTTGTCTTTAGCCTTTTGCACGCCCTTTCACTTGACTTGGCAGTGGAAGGGTGGATTTGATTTCCTATCGAATTCACTGTCTTTATCTGCTTTTTCAGGTGATCGTAATGGCGATAGGGCCAGAGAGAGAGGTTATTTTAGACACGTCCGAGGAGGAAACCGGCTCCGAGGAGAATAGCAGCTCGACGGCTTCGAGTTCGGCGTCCTCAAGCTCGGCGGCATCGAGCTCCTCGAGCAGAGTCGAGGAGGAAGAAGAATTAGATGTTATGGAGGAAGATGTTGAAGGGTTCTGTCTGGAGGAGTGGGAGGTGGCCGAGCCTTCCGATCATATTTCTACGTTCGCAAGGTCTGTGGCCGACGCCTTTACAGAGGTGGGCCCAGAGGGGGACTGGAAAGTGCATTTTCCCACCTTGGACGAGCGGGTCTGCTCGGATTCCGGGGACCGCTTCACGATGTACGAGTACGCTTTCAAGGAGTTGGGGCTGAGGTTGCCTTTCACTGATTTCCAGCGGTCGGTATTCGAGCATCTGAAGCTGGCGCCCTCTCAACTCCACCCCAATTCACTGGCCTTTATCTGGGCTTTTGAGTTAGTGTGCGAGCATCTTGATCTGGGCACTACTCTCCCTCTGTTTTTTGCGGTTTTCCATCTTCAACGGCAGCTGGCGGGGAAAAAGTACGGATGGGTTTCCTTGAAGCAGCCCAAAAAGTTATTCAAGCCATTCTCGGAGTCAATCCGAACGTTCAAGGGACGGTATTTCATTGTCGAGTCAGTGTCTGAGACAGCCCAGGACAGCACGTATGCCTGGGAGATAGAGGTTGATGAGGACGGAGAGGAGATACTCAATGAGGAGGGGAAGTATATCGGGGAGAGGGTGTACAAGTTCTCGATCCGTTGGGCACCTGACCATTTCTCCAAGAAGCCCGACGCTTATGTTTTCGAGCCGAGCGTGTTACGCGGGCAAGACGCCGTGTCTTACGAGAGGCTGGTGAACTGGGTCAACTCCTTTAGTCTGGCCAGCTGCTGGACGAGCAAAGGCAACCCTATCTTCGAGGAGGATGGGAGCCAGAGGGTTGAGCGCAGATTCATCAACGTTAAGGCACTGCTGGAGTGCAAGACTCCCGCGGATGCCGAGAAGCTGCTCGGTAGTCTTAGTTGTTTAGACTTTGTTTGTGTTATTTCTTTTCCTCGTAACTAACGTGCTTGTTTTTATTTGTGCAGGTGAGATGCCTCAAGCTCGCGATCGCATGGTGAGGAACGCCATGGCGAGGAATAAAGCTGGAGCGGCTCCCCCTAAGACCCGGACTGCTGCTGGTACTCGTGCTCCTCCCCTTGTTCAAACTGCCCCGGGGACCTCTTCTACTCCCTCTCCTGGTCCACGGGATTCTCCACTGCCTTTGACCAGGAAGGCAAAGCGGCTACGGACGTTAGATGCTGTGGATCTGACTCGGGCGCCTGAGAAAGGGAAGTTTGAGCTCCCCCCGTGCATTGTTGATAGGAGATTTTTTTAGGGCAACACCCTGGTCGTTCCTCGGGCAGAATCTCTTAGCTTGGAGAGCATGGACCGGCCGAGCAAGAGGGCGCTGGTAGCCCAAGATGCTTCTGCCCTTGTTAGGATGCTGGAGATTGCGGCCGTTTATGCGGAAGGGGACACTGCGCTTGAGGCCGAACTTATTGCTGCCCGGGCTTCCGAGACGGCCTTGAAGGAGGAAGTCAAGAGTGCTCGTGAGGCTAGGAAGAAAGCCGAAGAGGAGACGGCCAAGTTGAAAGAGGAGGTCACCAAGCTGACGGCGGAGAAAAGGGCTGCTGAGGAGCTGAACAAAGAGTTGATGACGGCCAGTGCCCCGGGTGCTGATGATCCGGATGAGATAAAAGAGTTGAAGACTAGGGCTGAGCTGGTTGCCAGCATTCTGCAGGCCGAGGATGATGGTATCGTCGTGGCAGTGGAGTCCTTCGACAGTATCGTGGCCCAGTTGCGGGTGGTGAACCCTGGGCTTGAGATTTCGACCGAGGGCATCCACTATCTTGCGCGTGTGGAGGATGGTCGCATCGTCTTGCTCGCAGGCCTTGTTCTTGATACCCCCGAGGTTCAACCCGAGGACCAGCCCGCGGAGGAGTAGAAAACTGAGCCGGCGTCAACTGAGCATGCAGATGAATGAGGAGTTTTGTTATTTTGATGTTGTTGTATCTTGTCCTGCCTGCGCGCCGTTGAGTTATTTGTAACTTTATTTGATTTTGGGGGGGCGTGGCCCCCCTTCTTATGTAATTCGCACAATCTTTGGTCCTTGTGGCCTTTTTCACTTTATGCCCGATTTATGTTATTTATACAATTTCTGTTTATATTGCTGTACTTTACATTAGTTGTGCATGTGTGACTGCCCGTCGGAGGGTGTGTCTGTTAACGGAGTTTTCTTTTGAAAGATAGCTCGTTGTGTGTGAAATCGCCAGTACGGAGAACTGGTCGAATAACCGGGGAAGGCCCTGGCGAGGTTGCGGATCTCAGGTCGCGATTGAGGCCTGAGGTCGCAGCGTGAACGTCCCATCGCGAGCTGGGGTTCTGCCAATCATGGTACTTGGGCGAAGGCGATGCTCGGTTGAGGACCGCCGACGAGCGGAGCCCCGACTCATTTACTTGAGCGGGATTCTAGTTTGTGCGTATGCGTCGTTTATACCTGGACGAGCATGATGACCGTTAGGTGGTCCTTTGATACGAGGAAGCCTATAGTTACTTTAGCTGTAGTATTGCTTAAGTTTTTCAGCGTTCCACGGTCGGGGGATTGCATCCCCGTTGAGGTTTTCGAGGAAGTATGCACCATTCCTCGTTCTGGCACGGACTCTGTATGGCCCTTCCCAGTTGGCTGCTAGTTTGCCTTCGCGAGAGTCCTTGTGGTTTCTTCGCAGGACAAGGCTGCCCACATCGAACTCTCGTCGTAAGACTTTGGCGTTGTGCCTGATTGCTATTTTTTGCTTAAGAGATGCTTCGCGGAGGGCTGCTCCTATTCGGATTTCCTCGACAAGGTCGAGCTCCTCTCTTATTGCTTCGTCATTCATTTCCTCGTCTAGAGGTGATTCGGTCCTCCTGGATGGTACGTGAATTTCGATGGGTAAAACAACCTCCGTGCCATATGCTAAGCAGAAAGGTGTTTCCCCGGTGGTGGACTGAGGAGTAGTGCGGTACGCCCACAAGACGATGTGGAGCTCCTCGACCCAGGCTTTCTTTGTTTCATCCAGTCTTCGCTTGAGGCCACGCAATATGACACGATTGGCCGCTTCTGCCTGCCCGTTGGTCTGGGGATGTTCTACAGAAGCGAAATGTTGCTTTGTTCCGAGATGGGCGACAAAGTCTTGGAACTTCTTGTCTGTGAATTGCATTCCATTGTCCGTGACAATTGCTTGGGGAATCCCAAAACGGGCAAGGATATTCCGCTTGTAAAAGCGCAGAATGTTAAGTGCTGTTATCTTTGCTAAGGCTTCTGCTTCTATCCATTTTATGAAATAATCTACGCCCACTATTAGGTATTTGTTTTGGCTGGACCCCGTCACGAAGGGTCCTAGGATGTCTAGGCCCCACCAGGCGAATAGCCACGGGGAGGTCATACTTTTTAGCTCGTTAGGTAGGGCTAGGTGCATATCCCCGTGCCGTTGGCATTTGTCGCATCTCTTCACATGCTCCTTGGCATCGTGCTGCATGGTTGGCCAATAATACCCTGCCCGGAGGGCCTTACGGGCAAGGGACCTTCCTCCTAGGTGCCGGGCGTTAATGCCTTCGTGGATTTCTCGTAATACGTGGGGGACAACTTCCTCCTTTATGCATTTGAGTAGTGGAATGGAGAAGCCTCGTCGATAGAGTTTGTTTTCGAGGATGACGTACGAGCAAGCTCTTCGTCTGATGGTGCTGGCTTCCTTGGGGTCATCCGGAAGTTCGTCCCTTGTGAGGTAGTTGTACACGGGCGTCATCCAGCAGTCGTTGTCTCCAATCGCGTGCACGTGTAGGGTCGAGGATCCCTTATCGATGCTAGACCGGGGAAGTATTTCTTGGATGACTGACCTGTTTCTGCCTTTCCTCTTAGTGCTTGCTAGTTTGGACAGGACGTCTGCTCGCACATTATGTTCGCGTGGAACAAGTCTTACTTCTACTGCTCTGAACTTCGACATTTTTCCCTTGACTAGGGTTATGTATTCGGAGAGACTGTCGTTTTTGGTCTGATATTCTACTTATACCTGGTGGGCTACGAGCTGAGAGTTCGTGCAGATGATGATTTCTTCAGCCCCTAGGTCTTCGGCTAGGCGCAAACCGGCGAGGAAGGCTTCATACTCGGCCTGGTTATTCGACATAGGAAAGGACAATGTGAGAGAAGCCTCGACTATGGTTCCTTCTTCGTTCTCCAGAATTACTCCTGCCCCGCTGCCGGTCGAGCTGGATGCTCTGTCCACATAGATGGTCCATCTGTTCGCTATGTTGGACGAGGAGTCTGAGAAGGTTACTTCCGCTACGAAATTGGCCAGGGCTTGAGCTTTTAGAGTTTTTCTGCTTTCATACTGGACGTCGAATTCGGATAGTTCCGGTGACCATTTGAGCATTCGCCCGGCCATGTCTGGTCATCCCAGTAATTGCTTGATGGGCTGATCCGTCCTTACCACGATCGTGTGGGCCAATAAATAGTGTCTCAGTCGTCTGGCAGCATTGACGAGGGCCAATGCTACCTTCTCTATCTGCTGATATCGCAACTCCGCATCCTGCAACGCTTTGCTCGTGAGGTATACTGGCTTTTGCCCGCCAGGATTCTCGCGAATGAGAACGGCGCTAACGGCCTCGGCAGTGACGACGAGGTATAGGAACAAGACTTCCCCGGTGTCTGGCCGTGATAATACGGGCGGTTTCGACAGAGCTTGCTTCAAGTGAAGGAGGGATGCTTCGCATTCCTCGGTCCATTCAAACGCTGCTTCTTTTCGCAAGAGCTTGAAGAAAGGAATGACGTGTTGGGCGGATTTTGCGACGAAGCGGGACAACGAAGTAAGTACCCCGTTGAGGGACTGGATGTTCTTCTTAGACGTGGGCATTGGGAATTCAGAGAATGCCCGGCATTTGTCGGGGTTAGCTTCTATTCCTCGCTCCGTTAGGTAGAAGCCAAGGAATTTACCTGCCCGTACACCGAACGTGCACTTCTCTGGGTTAAAACGCATTTGGTACTTCCTTGTTTGCTCAAAAATTTTGCGAAGATGGGCGACATGATCTAGTTCCTCGTGGGACTTGACGATCATATCGTCCATGTATACTTCGAGCATGTCTCCTATTTGTCCTTGAAAGACTTTGTTCATCATTCGTTGGTATGTGGCGCCGGCGTTCTTCAGCCCGAAGGGCATTACGTTGTAGTAATAGTTGCCCAATTCAGTCATGAAGGCCGTGTAAGTTTTATCGCTCGTGGCCATTGGGATTTGGTTGTAGCCCGAGTAGGCGTCGAGGAACGATAAAAGCTTAAAACCTGCTGAGTTATCTACGAGCTTATCTATGTTGGGGAGGGGGTAGGCGTCCTTCTGACAGGCCTTATTAACATCGGTATAATCAACACACATCCTCCATTTGCCATTATTTTTTCTTACAAGTACAACATTTGAGAGCCATGTAGTGTATTTGGCCTCGGAAATAAACCTAGCTTCTAGAAGGTCTTTGACAGCTTTCTCCGCGGTTTCCATCTTTTCCGGGGACTGTTTCCTTCTGCGCTGGGCAACGGCTTTGACAGCCGGATCAATTGTAAGCTGGTGGCAAGCGACGGATGGGTCCAATCCTGGCATTTCAGCAGCGCTCTATACGAACAAGTCTGCATTCTCCCGGAGACACGCTTTTAGTTGTCTCCTGGCCAGGCCGGGGAGGTCTGCTCCGATCGTTACTCCCCGTTGGGGGTCTTCTCCGAACGGAACGATCTCGAAGTTGCCATCTGGGACAGGGCGTAGGAGGTGGCCGCCGTTGTCGGACTGGCTGCTCGAAGTTATTGGGTCCCTGGCGTGATCTTCCTCGCTGAAACGGCTGTCCAAATCGATAGATTTGACCTGGGGGAGCGGTTTTGGCTGCTCGGAGCTACTGGGCAGAGGGGGACGACCAGAAGTCCTCGGTCTCGCTGAGATGGTGCTTAGACCTTTTGATGCTGCTTCGAAGCACCGATGGGCAGCTTTGATATCGCCGTGGAGGGTGGCGACCATCCCTTCAGAAGTGTAGTACTTCATCTTGAGATGTACGGTGGAAGGTACTGCAATCAACTCTGGCAGGGTTGGCCTTCCAAAAATGCACTGGTATAGTGACGGGCATTCAATTACCAGAAACTGTGCTTTAATTGCTCGGGTTGTCTTTCCTGAACCGAAGGTTACGATGAGCTCTACGTAACCCCGGGGCCTCGTCACTGCTCCGTTGAATCCCTGCAGGTTGGATCCAACGTATGGAGTAAGGTGAGAGTCGTTCAGTTGCAGCGTTTCGAACAGGTGGTTGTACATTATATCAACTGAACTGCCCTGGTCCACGAGTATTCTGCGAACGTCGAAGTTCGTCATCCTTGCTCGGATAAGCAGCGGGATGCTCGAGTTCGGTGCCCCGCTGAGGAGCTCCTCCTTGTAGAAGGAAATAGGAGTGGATCCTTTGTGAGTGGTGTCCAGCGTGGTGACTTCATTGGAGCTTTTGCTGATCAGTTGATCGAATCTCCTCTTGACTGAACCGACTGTGATTTTGTTGAATCCACCACCGAAAATGACCATGGCCGACGGGAAGGCCTCCCACGGGCTGCGAGCAGTGAGGTATGTCGAGACGGGCAGACCCTCAGGGATGCGGAAGTCCTCCGGCCGAGTTATGGACATAGCGACCTGTACGTTGGCGTCATCGTAGGGCGGAGTCTCTTCTGTAACCTTTTTGCTCTCCTGGGTTTCTTGCCGGGGAGCATCTTTCTTTTTCGCGAACTGCTTCAGGTGGCCGTCGCGAATAAGGATCTCTATGGCATCCCTGAGGTGGATGCATTCTTCCGTCGTATGGTCGTGACTCTTGTGGAAGCGACAATACTTGGATTTGTCTACACCCGGTCTGGCCGGCAGATGTTTGGGGAAACGGACTCCCGCCTGCTTGAATTCTGAGTTGGCACATTCGGACAAGATTTTCTCCCTCGAGGTAGTGAGGGGGGGTATAGTCATGGAACCGCCCAGAAGGTCCCTTCTGTTCGCGTGCATCGCGAGCCCGATTGTCGCGTCTTTTATCTCCTCGACGTCCGTCGAGGGTTCTTCAGCTCTGGATGACTGGGCACCTTCTTGGTTTCGAGAGGCCCGGACAGAATGGGCATCCACCTTCTCCTCGTACTGTATATGCGACTGGGCTTGGAGGAGAAGGGCGTTAAGGTTCCTCGGTGGATCGAGGCCGATGGCTTTCGCGAAGTTTGAGCCAGGACGTAATCCCTGCTTGAGCAGGAATTTCTTCATCTCGTCGGTCGTTGGCACTTGGACGACCTCCTTGTTGAACTGCTCAATGTAGGCCCGAAGAGGCTCATCTCTTCCCTGTACGACAGCTCCGAGGGACGCCTCGGTCTTTGGGTGGCATCGCGATGCAGTAAATTGACGGGAGAATATCCTCCATAGCTGCCTCCAGGATATAATGGATTCTTCTGGCAGCTGCTTGTACCATGTCATTGCTCCCTTCCGGAGCGTGGTCGGGAACAGACGGCATTTGATGGCTCCCCGTACCCCTCTGTAGTCCAAAAGAGCATCTATGTTTTCTATGTGCTCGTCTGGGTCGGTGGTTCCATCGTAAGTCCCTAGAGACGGAGGCTTCTCTAGTCCTTTAGGAAGACGGGTGGCCAGGATCCTGCGGGATAACGGGCCGCGAGGCTCGTCGTCGCTGTCTGAATTTGGAGTTGATGGTGACCGTTGTCTGCGCTCGTGGCGGCGGTTTCTGCGAGGTGAGGGTGAACGTGGCCGGTCACGAGGTCTGACCGGTGGAGAATGCCTATCCTGCCTCGTTCTCTTGTGTCTTGGTGGTGATCGATCCCGCGGGGAGATCTGGTCGCGCTTGCGAACGTGTTGTGATTCAGGCTCATGCCTCGATCTGTGGTCTTCCCCGCGCCTAGGTGGCGGGCTTCTTGATTTTCGGTGCTTACTCTTGGGAGGAGAGGATCTTGGAAGAGATGCTTCCTCGAGAGCTCCTATTCTTTCTCCTTGCTGCAAGATGAGGAGGTTTGTGCGGTTGACAGCTTCCAAAAGAGCTGCAACGGCCAGGTCGGCGCTGGGGGGGCCAGGAATCGGTTGTTCACCTGACGGTGGCTGCTTGTCTCCTTGCCCGGCGGGAGGAGGAGTTGGAGATGCAGCATCCCCGTCTCGGAGGAAACAGGGATCTGAAAGTAACGGAGATCTGCCGTCGACGTCCATCTTGTTGACGGGAACGAGAACCGTAACGTCAGCACCTTTTGCGGAGTTCTGAGCGGCCATATATGGGCGGATCAAAGAAAGTATGTTTTGATCTTTTAGTTTCCGAGGAGGAAAGAAAGAAGGGGAGAACAAGGAGTTCCCACAGACGGAGCCACTGATCCGGAATATTTGAACGTGTCCACGTAAGCTGGTCGTCAGATGGCAAGGTGCTCGGACGGATGTTGGTCGTCAGACGGGCGAGGTGTTCGGAATGTTGATGGGGAGAAAAGGGGGTGTACCTGCAAGGCACTCCGACGCTCAAGTAAGAAAGGGTCAGAGAAAAGGGGCAAGCACAAAGTGTATTCTTAGGGTGAAAAATATGATACCTGGCCCTCTCAAGCGAGAGGGTTTATATAGAGCCCCCAACGCGTGGCCAACGGTCCTATTTTCGGGGCGAAATAATCGTTTTCCCCAAAGAATAGGTAACTGCCCAAACTAGCCGTTATGTCGGGCAGGGTGCCAGAAACTAGTCGTTATGTCGGGCATAAACGCAGTTCCGGGCACCTGTCCTTGGCTGTTCGGGCAGCGAGGAAGCCGTGCGTAACGGGCATAAAAACCGGGGAGGAACTTTGCGTTCTTTGCCCGGTTTGAGGGGAAGAAATTTCACTTTTGCCCCTCTGTGGATTGGGTTTAGGTAATTTGGGCCGCTCTGGAGCAGAGGCAGATTGGGCCAATTCTAGCCATTGGTCCAGTCCATAACATCTTTGATTGCTGAATATTGTGATTTTAAACGTTTCACTCTTGATTCAATGTGAGGGTTAGCTTTTAATGTGCAATTTGGATTTTTTCTATGGAGATACTTTTCTAACACTTTAGTATATCCTGGTTTAAATGTGCCTGCATCCGCCTTCCACCCGTCATCCACTAATTGTAATAAACCTTTGACTAATATATCATCTTCTTCTGCAGTCCACTGCCGCTTTGTGCCTTTTGCATTTTGGTTTTCAGATAACTCGTCCATCAATCCAAAATAGAGCACCAATTAATATTTATTACATAAAAAATACTACAATGAAAATAAGAATATCAGTGGACATGTAAATTTATTTCATGAACCTTTTAGTCGAAGGCATTAATACAACTAAGATTAAAAAAAATCATACAAAAAACCATACAAAATAGAAAAGACAAATAACGAGCACAAAATTTAATGATGATTCTCACTTCTCCATCTATTAAAGATGTCCAATGCTAAATTATCTCTCCATTGACTCCATGCATTAATTGGCTCCACCACTGTTATCATTTCACCAGACATGAATTTGTTAGCAGACTCAACATCTCCTAAATCCCTTTCTAATGGATCTCGTGTCATTTCTTTTCGAATATGATTATGTAGAAGACAACAAGCTGTTATAATCCTTATTTGAGATTTTAGAGGGTAGAATGACTTCTCTCTCAATATAGCCCAACGTCCCTTCAAAAGTTCAAAACATCTTTCTATTACATTTCTAGCTGTTGAATGTTTCATATTGAAAAACTCCTTAGATATAGCCGGTTGTAAGCCATTCCTCCATTCACTTAGGTGATACCTATGACCTCTATATGGAGTGAGAAAACCTTCCCCGTTCATGTATCCAGCATCACATAAATAATAAAATCCTATCACCAATAAAATTAAAGTTATTATCTTATAAATATGCAAGACATGCTTTATATAAACGTGAATTCATGATGCTATACCATGAGGAACTCTTATCCCATTTGGTCGAGAAATAGCGTCTCTCAGAACTCTAGAGTCAGCTGCTGAACCCTCCCACCCAGGCAACACATATATAAATTGCAAATCTGGTGAACATACACCTAGTACGTTTGTCGCTATCTCACCCTTCCTAGTTCTGAATCTACTTTTATCAGCTTCGAGCACATTGACCTTGATATAAGTTCCATCAAGAGCTCTTAAACAATTCTATAAATTGACATAACTAAAAGTTTTAGTATTTCAAAATTGAAGATTAAGTCTCATAATAATGAATAATCATAGATAATGGAATTAAACTTTATACCTTGAAGTATTTCCATCTTTCATCAACACTGCTATCCAAAATAGGTTGTGGTTGTTTTAACAATTCTTTATGACACTTCACAATAGCTAGTAAAACATTCATGAAATGTTTACTAATCATTTCACCGGACCTAACAATTTTTCTTCTAATCATTATATTCTTAACATGATGAGCCAATATATGTAAAAACATGGCCACTAACTCCTCAATACACATATGTCGAGTAGGAACTAATCCACCAATACCTTTCAACATCTCACATAGTTTATGAAAAGTTGCCTTGTCCATCCTTGTATTCTCAATACAAGCCACATCACTTGTGTAAATAATTCTCTGAAAATGCACTTCTCTGACTAAACTCCTTTCATAACAATCCCATGACCTTTTTCGCTTTTTTAAGCGTTTACTTAGAGAAAAATAACATAACATCATTGTCATCAAAGTAAATAAATTCAACATCTCTGAATGCATGATCAATATTGTTGTAATCCTTTTCTTCCTCCCTAGAGCTTCCATCAAATCATCCATGGCCAAAACTTAAATTACTTATTTGATTTGATGTATCATAACACTGTACTACATTATTCAGTAAGTAAATAAGTTAATTAATAAGAATTGTAAAAGTTTAACTATGATATGATCTTAATCAAAAGATCCAGATCCACAATAGTGTACTTGTGTAACTCCACACAATTCATTTTTAATAAAACATAAAAATTGATAAAATAAAATAGTATTGGTCCCCTTAAAGAAAAAAATTGGACAATATTTCTCTAATAACCACAAAACAACTATAATTGTTTGATTAAACACTTGTATTTTCTTTCTAAAAAAATAAAGTAGCAATATTTCTAGCAGGAGATTTTAATCTAAAGGACTAAATCCATAACAGTGTGACAATGTAACCTCAAACAATACATTTTTTAAAAAAATCAACTCATGAACACTGCACAAATAATTCAATTTACAATACATATGACTTACACAATGAAATTAACTTAGAAAATTATATGAAATAATTAGAGCATACCTTTTATCCTAAGCTCCCAAGGAAGGTTATATAGACTTAAATATATCACACTCTTGGATATATGGGTGAATGAAAAGTAGACTGAAATTGAAATTGAGACTTGTAAAAAGCTAATTATTAACAAATACATAATAATGGAAGAGACATTAATAAAGGAAAAAACATGAAATTGGTGATTGTGATATTTGTATAAATACTCTTATATGTGGTGCTCAACACAGTAGCATTTGATACGTAACCGCTGTGTACGACACATGAAATTTATACAAGTAGCAGTGTTATATATGCATCAATGTTTAATACATGTCGACGTTGTTCAACACACGACTCACAACAGAGCGCAATACAGTGCGAGAATGTTTGATACACAATTGTGTTCTACACACAACAATTTTTAGTACCCGTCGACATTGATCAACACGCAACAAAGTTCAATACATGATGACAATGTTCGACACACAACAGTGTTCTACACAACAATGTCTCGTATACGATAACAACATTTTACACTAAGTAGTATTTCGATATACGACGATGGTATTCGACACAACAATAATGATAATGAAATACATAAACAACAGCAGAGAAATTCAATGAACTTGAAAAATTATACCTTTTAAAATATAGCAAAATCCAAGTAAATTTTGGAGATGGTTGAAATTGTAATTCTCTAAATTAAAATTGAAATCTACAACAGACAAAAATAGTGCATTAGAGTGAAATCAAAAAAGTAAATAAATAAAAGAATCAAGAAAATAGACATATCAATACCATTGTTGAATGGAGAAATATCAGGAGAAAGTTAAAAAGAAAAGAAATGGGTTATCTTGTTATAAAGAAGGTGGTAAAATTTAGAGGGAAGAAAACACAGGTAAAATAGAGGATATTTATGACTTTTGCTATGAACGTGGGTATTTCATTCCCAGGAATACAATTTTCCCATCTTAGTCTCATGGGAATAGAAATGGGGAGAACGTGGGTGAAATGGGTTTCCTGGGAACAATTTATTCCTAGGTTTATTTTTTTATTCCCATCTACCAAATAAAGGAATATTTAATTCCAACACTAGATTCCCAAAAATCTCTATTTTAGCACCGAAACAAACACACCCTATGTGTTGGATTGATATCATGAGTTATTTGATGTTTAGGCAATAAAATGAAATATGGAATAATAAACAACTTAGCCAATCAACAAATTAATCAACAAAAACATCAATTAAAATGCGTTGTCTAAATAAAATTTTGTTGATTAATAAATCAATCTAACATTATAGTTTTAAACAATTTTAATCGCAAGAAAGATAATTTAAATAACTTCATATATTTTGAACTTTATTGTATACAACAAATCACTATAAACAGATTAAATCTAACAATATGTGATTTCTAAGAAAGCGATAAAAACCTAAACATGTGACATATACTGAAAGTTAAAATAGATAGAAACATTGAAGATTCTAACATGGTTTATACTGGTTCAGCGTGTTCGTCCTCGCTTTGCCCCTAACTCAATTTCCAATGACAAGCCATTGATAGTACGTAGTCTTTCATTATTTTGACAAATTTTACAACATGTGTTTTATACAATCAAAGAACCATATGCCAAAATTGAAAATATATTTAACAGTTTCAATATGAATCTTTCCTTTTTCTGTTGTACACAATCCGCACAACTAAAATCTTAATACATTCACTCACTCTTAATCGTCATCTTACTTAGATCCATGATCTTCTCCAAACATTCATCTGCAACGATCTTCACTTGATCCTACCAATCCATTGTCTAAGCTCTTAGTTTATTTGAAGGAAAAAAAAAATTCTCAACTTTGTTCAGCGTCTACCTTCACTTGGCACTACCAAAGTCTTCAATGGAGAAGAAATTCTTTATTTTTGCTTATGCTGAATTGTCAATTCTCAACAACAGCACATAATACAAATCTTGATATGCAACTCAAAAAATTCACAAACACTAACAATGAATGAACTCATTTATGATAAATCTCACACTTCCTAAGAATTCTGAAGCAACCAAATCATGGTAATCTTTCTAGAGGTTGAAAATGAATTTAGATGCAATCAAAAGTTGAGATATGGTGTACTTTGAACGCTAAAAAACTTAGTTTTTAACAACTTCCAAATTTATGACGTGATGATCTTATTTTGTTTTTGAAAAAGTGACAAGAAATGATTTGTATAAGTGTTTAAGGGTCAATGTCTACTTCAACATTATCCCCACCAAAGTAGTACACAACATTATCCTTAACAAACTTCCCCTGGTAATGAATATTTACTGTAAATGTCATACCTGGTAGATTCGAATAGGTCGCTCAATCAGGATTGTAACTTCGTCACCCTTCGTCGCCTTGCCCAGACAAGCTCTCGTACCAGTCGCTTCACCTTCCCTGGGCTGAGTTCCTTTCTAAAAATGAAACCCTAATTTACAGGGACTAAACATAAAAGAGGGAAATGTCTTTTGGGTGGCTTATTTTTGGGGGGAAAAACATTATATCCACGTGTTCAAAGAAAATATAAATAAGAATGATAAGGAATAAGCCAAGTCATCACCGTCTGTCATCTCAACTTTTTTTAACGTTCCATTGACAACAGGGACTAACGCCAAAGAGAAATGAACATATGGGGACTCATACCAAAAAAAAAAGATTCAGGGACGAAAACCATAAAGTCGCTAACTTACAAAAACGAAAACACTATTTTAGCATATATATATATATATATATATATATATATATATAATGGGGGCACATGCCCCATATTCACCCACCTAGCTCCGTCCTTGGGTCAAGTACGACAAGAATTCAATCAATTAATTTCTCTGTTTCTTTTTAAATGTCATTTTTTTAGAATCAGTTACTTAATAAAAAATTAGTTAGTTAGGAAGTTGAAGTTAGGGGTGTTCATGGGTGCGGTTCGACGCACAAATCCGCTGGCTCAAACCGAACAAATCCATCAATGACTCGAACTCATTTATTTACGGGTATATCCAACCCATTTCATAATAATCCGTAGAATTTTGGTTTGGGTATCGGGTTTGAGTTTTGCAACCCGCGGACCTATTGACCCAACTCATTGATATGTCTTTAGTAATTTTTTATTATTTTTATTATTATTTTAAATAAAATATAAAATTAATATTTCACTAATAATTATAATTTTTCCAATTTTTTTATCCTCCACAAATAAAATTACTAAACCAATGAGTTTATGTAATTCTAAGATTAAATATTGTTTTTTACTTTATTTTGTATCATTTCTAACTTATATATTTTATGGAAATAACGTATCATGTTGAATTTTATATTATTCTCAAATTTTATGTCATGTTGATGAATTTTATTGATATTATATGATGTGTTTTATCAAATTTAAATGTTATAAATGAGTATGATTGTATTGAGTTGTGTTACATTTATTTTAAATCGACAAAAAATAAATAAAAAAAAATATATCTTTTATTTGAAACACAACTCGCGAACTCAACTCAACCCAACCTATAAATAAACGGGTCGGTTCGGGTTAGTTTTGACAATAAAATTGCGGGTTGGATGAAGAACCCAACTCATTGAAGTTTGAACAGATTGAGTAACGGGTTAGGTCAAACTCAGTCCAACCTAACCTATGTACACCCCTAGTTGAAGTTATGTCAAAGTTAAAAGTAATATGGATTGTTGTTTTGTTAAAATTACCACTAATTATTTATGTGTGTGAGAGAGAGAGAGAGAGAGAGAGAGAGAGAGAGGTAAAATACACAAAAAGATCATCATTGTCTAAAAAGTAACAACAATTATTAATTTTTTTGATATGTGTAAAAAGTAGACATGGCAACGGGGCGGGTTTGAGCAGCCCCGCACCCGCACCCGCACCCGCCACCCTGAAACAGACCCGCCCCCGCACCCGCACCCAGTCGGGGGTAAAAAACTACCACCCAGATCCGCCCCCAATGGGGAACGGGTTCCCCGCACCCGCACCCGCCCCCACCCGCAAAACTATTTTTTTTTAAATAAATATTTTTCATAATAATAAAAATTAATTATTTTAATAATAAACATGTTTTTAAAGAGTAAAATAATTAATAAACATGTTTTTCTAGTAAAACTATTTTTAAAAATTAAAATAACTTTAATAAATATATAATAAAATAATTAAAATAAGATATAAAAGTAAATTAAGGTAGACCGGAGCGGGGGCGGGGCCGGGTGCGGGGCGGGTAGTAGCATCCCCCGCCCCCGCACCCGTAATAAAAAATCGGGTTTTACCCGCACCCGCACCCGCACCCAGTTAAACCGGGTTTCCCCGCTAATTTTGGGGCGGGTCCGGGCTGGTCTGGGCGGGTCTCGTTTTTCTTGCCATGCCTAGTAAAAAGTAACAAAAAATGACAGATATGTAGTGGAAGAATAAATGATTGCAAAAACATGCTCCCTCCGTCCTATAATGAGTGACTCGTTTGAAATAAAAAAATGTCCAAAAATGAATGACTCATTTCAATTTTCAATGTATCTTTTTTCAATTTTACCATCTAATTAATCTTACTTTCATCATTCTCAATACATGATAAGGGTATTTTAGTAAAAATATCATTCTCTCTTTCATTTTTTTTTTTTTTAATCTGTGAAAAATCAACCGGGTCACTCATTGTGAGACAGAGGGAGTAACTTTTGAACTTAGATAAGACTCTAAATACTCTCTTCGTTTCACAATAAGTGACTCAGTTGACTTTTCACGCAAATTAAATATAAATGAATAAATGAATAAGAGAATAATATTTTTACTAAAGTATCTTTATCATGTATTGGAAATGATGAAAGTAATATTAATTAAAGAGTAAAATTAGAAAAAGATGTATTAAAAATTGAAATGAATCATTTATTTTCAAACATTCTTTTATTTTAAAGAGATCATTTATTATAAGACGGATGGAGTAATTCCGATTGATTGACTGAATGACGGCTATGAATGGAGATATCAAACCAATTGAAAAAAATCAACTGAGGAGCTAGTTTATAAACTAAGTGGTAAGAAACCAAAACGGGTCTACAAACTAAAGATGAAGCCAAATAGGGAAATACTCAAGACCAAAACTATATTGGCTGCAAAGGGATTTCTACAAAGAAAAAACCTAGACTTCAATAAGATTACTGCACAAGTTGCAAGAGTTAAAACCATTAGATTGGTTACAGATGTTGCAGCATATAGGGATTAGCCCATGTATCAACTTGATGTAAAGTTAGTCTTTCTCAATGGTCTCTAGGAGAAGTATATGTTAGACAATCTCATGGTTTTAAAAAAATTAACCTGAAGGACAAAGTATACAAATTAAAGAAATTAAAGAAGACTCTAATGAATTGAGGCAAGACCTTAAAACTTGGAATAAAAGGATTGATGACTTTTTTTCTGTGTGCAAAAATTGAAGTTTATAAATTGCTCTTAAAAACATGATGTATATGATAATCACTCTTCAATATCTTATATACTAACACTTTGTTTATATGTAGGTAACTTCTTGGTAATATGCACTAATGATGGTGAAATTGATTAAAAAGAAGCATGCTGAAGGAGTTTGAAATATCTGACTTTTGGCAAACTAGTTATTGAATTCACTAACATAAACAAAGACATTTTTCTACTTCAAAAGAAATGTGTTGAATACGTATTAAAGAGATTTAAGATTTTGAAATTAGAGTCAGTAGTTACACCCATAAAAATAAAAATTAAATTGAACAAAAAAGCCAATCAGGGCCGGTCAAACCCGCTTATAGAGGTCTAAAAAAAATTTTAAAATGAGGCCTTCAAAATAAATAAATAAAATCAAATTTTATACTTGACAAAAGTTAAACTAAAGACCTTAAAGATACAAAGTCTCTCTTCTACCAACTTCTTATTGGAATTTTATGTAAAAAATATAGGGTTAATATCCCTTTTGGACCCTGCCATATAGGCCAAATCCCAAAAACAACCCTGTAAAAAAAAAAACACAGATTCCATCCCTGCCATTTGTAGATTCCCTCGTTTTGCCCCCTGAGTGGATTTGGTCAACCATATTGATGACATGGCGCTGCTTAGTTGGAATTTTATTTATTTTTTATTTATTTAATTACACACGTGGCATTTTTATTAATATTTTAATATTTAATATTTTTTTTTTTTTATTTTTTATTTTTTTTTAAATTTTTTTTTAAATTTTTTTTTTATTATTATTATTATTATTTTTTTTTTTTTTTTTTTAATTTTTTAAATTTTTTTTTTTTTTTTATTTTGTTTTATTTTTTTAATTTGTTTTTATTATAATTTTTTTATTTTTATTTTTTTTTTTTTTTCGTTTTTATTTATATTATATATATATATATATATATATATATATATATATATATATATATATATATATATATATATATATTTTTTTTTTTTTTTTTTTTTTTTTTTTTCGTTTTTGGACCTAATTTTTATTTTTAATTCTATTTTAAACAAATTGTTCTTTTAAAAATTAGTTTCATTATACTAATCCATTTATTTCAATTTATTACCATACTAATCCATTTATTCTCATACTAATTTCAATTCAACAATACTTATGAGTGATTTATTACCATTATAACTTCACTCATCAACCATCTTTATAACCTCTCTCCACTTCTTTTTTTTTTCGTTACAATATTGTTTCATTTCTTCTCCATTGTTTTCAATACTCATCAACCATCCAAAACTCAATACAAAGCATACTCACAACACAACAATACCACACACCCTAATAAACAAGAATCTCAAGCTCTCATCACTCTCCACATCCTCATGAAAATGGTAACTTGCTACTGCCATGTTCACACCATAAGTTGGTAACTTACTATATCATTATCCTTACAGACAAACATTTGAATGTGAAAACGTCATTTATTGATGATAAAGTAAGCAAACAAAAACATCAAAGCCCTACAGACAAACATCACTACGTCTTGGGCAGAACGTAGGATTTTACACAAACAGAAAACAAAGGCAATTACTCTTGATGGGTCACTTGGATGACTTTCTCAGACGACCAATTGCATAGACTTTTACCGGGAGTACAGGGGCGGATCCACTCATCCATGTCGCAATCACTATCCCCCTCATCATCAATGGCATTAACCCGATTAAAGAAGACACCAGCACTTGTGAACTGGACTGGACCATAAAACTTAAGAGGCTCTTGAGCTCGTCGGGGTGGCTTATATCCCAGTCCATAAGTATTCTGCTTCACCTGAACATTAATGACTTGGCCCCACTTCTGGGAATCACCAACTTCAACTACAGCGCGTGCATCTTTGAAAGAAGACATTGAAACTTCTGGCTGATTTACCACCTCGGGTTGATTAACCACCTCAGGCTGACTGATCACTCTTGGAGTGGACGTCGCTGCCCCAACACCATGGATCCACAGACTATCCAATAAACAACTATAGGCAGGTTGAATGTCCATGATATAGAAAGTGGCTTCAAAAATTTCAGGACCAACTTTGATCGGCAATACAATTTCTCCAAAAACGTACCTCTTAGAACCATCGAACGCGCGCATCACCAGGTCACTTCCCAATTAGGGTTGCTATTACCGACGCGATAATAGGGCACACACACAGCCTGCTATTACCGACGAGATAATAGGGCACACACACACAGTCTGCTATTACCTTACATTACATTCATATGTACTTATATATGTTACTTGTCAATCATATAACTGTTTTGAGATACAACATCCTTATCCTCCCCTTACATGCACATTCATATGTTCTTTGTACAAAAAATTGTTCATACCAAAGGATAATGATATAGTAAGTTACCAACTTATGGTGTGAACATGGCAGTAGCAAGTTACCATTTTCATGAGGATGTGGAGAGTGATGAGAGCTTGAGATTCTTGTTTATTAGGGTGTGTGGTATTGTTGTGTTGTGAGTATGCTTTGTATTGAGTTTTGGATGGTTGATGAGTATTGAAAACAATGGAGAAGAAATGAAACAATATTGTAACGAAAAAAAAAGAAGTGGAGAGAGGTTATAAAGATGGTTGATGAGTGAAGTTATAATGGTAATAAATCACTCATAAGTATTGTTGAATTGAAATTAGTATGAGAATAAATGGATTAGTATGGTAATAAATTGAAATAAATGGATTAGTATAATGAAACTAATTTTTAAAAGAACAATTTGTTTAAAATAGAATTAAAAATAAAAATTAGGTCCAAAAACGAAAAAAAAAAAATATATATATAATATATAAATAAAAACGAAAAAAAATAAAAAAAAAGAATAAAATTAAAAAAATTATAATAAAAACAAATTAAAAAAATAAAACAAAAAAAAAAATAATAATAATAAAATTTAAAAAATTAAAAAAAAAATAAAAAAAATAAAAAAAAAATAAAAAAAAAATAAAAAAAAATAAAAAAATAAAAAAAATAAATAAAAATAAATAAAAAAAAAAATAAAAAAATATTAAATATTAAAATATTAATAAAAATGCCACGTGTGTAATTAAATAAATAAAAAATAAATAAAATTCCAACTAAGCAGCGCCATGTCATCAATATGGTTGACCAAATCCACTCAGGGGGCAAAACGAGGGAATCTACAAATGGCAGGGATGGAATCTGTGTTTTTTTTTTTACAGGGTTGTTTTTGGGATTTGGCCTATATGGCAGGGTCCAAAAGGGGTATTAACCCAAAAATATATTATTTGAAATATTTATGGTCAAATTAAAAAAATTTGAGGCCTATATCTCTTACGTAACTCACTTTATCTTTGAGCCGGTCCTGAAGCCGATGAAAAATCAATGTACCCATCATTGTATAAACAAATCATTGGCTCACTAAGTAAGATACTCGTGCAATACCAGATATGATAAAACCTATAGTGTAGGATTAGTGAGCAGGTTCATAGAAAAACCCAAAGAAGCAAGATGCAGTGCTCTTTCATCATGCAAAGTTGAGTAAGTTGCAGCATCACTCGCAATATGTCAAGCCCTATTGCTTCAAAATTATCATGAAGGACCTCAAATTGGACACATATGAGGTAATGGAGCTACATGTGAACAACATTAATTTCTGCAATAAACTTAGTCAAACACCCAATAACATATGGTAAAACCGTAAAAGTAAACATATACAGAGAAAGAAAAAAAATACAATTTTCTTCGTAATCAAATAAACAAAGAGAATTTAAACTTGGTTGCTGCAAAACCGAGAATCAATTAGCTGACTTGCTAACAAAACTATTGAAGAAAAGTAGGCTTATAAAGATCTGAAGAACAATACTAACCTTACAAACAAGGCCTAGAAATCAATCTACACAAAACTAATATCTATATGTAGTACTATAATCTTTCTAAGCTATGAGAATATAATCACTAGACTCGAGTGAGATTCCTGCAAGTAGGGCAAGAAGAATGAGACAACAACCACTTATCAATACAAACCACATGGAAATGATGATTGCATTTTGGCAGGAACCTTATTTGGTCTCCATTACAGAATTCACCTAAACAAATCACACAACTAGAAGCTGAAGACGGAGAACCCGAGTCATGAGTACTATATGTTGAAGTTGGCAAAGCTACCATATCTTTTTTCTTGATTCCGGAGTTCAACCTCCTAGAAGCAATCCATTGCACAGGCTCGGTAAGTACACGACCAAGACATTGAAAAACACATTGTAACATAGTATTAAGACCAAGAGCACAAACAAAAGCACATAAAATAGCCGCCAAAAGAACCATCCAATCAAAACCAGCTACTTGTTCATGATCATGACATGGTATAGGAGATTGAGAGTGAAAGTGAGAATGAGAATGATTTTCAGCCATGGAGATGGAAAAATAATGAGTAATGATTGAAACATAGGAGAGGGTGACATATATATGAAAAAACTAATTTGGTAGTACAAGATAAGCATAACCACTAGCATAAAGAGAATGTTTTAATTCATTGATTGTAGTCAAAGAAAAATAATGAGTGATTAAATAGATATGGCGGCATTGGATTTGGCATCATTGGACATGAAAGATGCTTACTTGATAATCCACTCTTTTGTTCAAATTAATGAAGCTAATAGTAACCTGTGAAGGGGCTTGATGTGATGGATTTCGAATGATTGAATCCACTAACAAGGTATCACGTTCTTTTGCCTTCCACTTCTAAAGTAATGGTGCGGCGTGGGGTTGCCGCAAAAATAAAATAGTACTTGTTATGTGGTAGGGGTGGACAGAAACCCGCAAACCGATAATATCCGCAAAAACCGAAATCATTTTCACTCAAATGGGTGAGCCGGGTCGGATGTGCGGGTGAACGGGTGGCCATACCGGTTTCATACATGTTTAAATGGGCGGGTTCGGATTAAAAATCTAAACCCAGCGGTAATCTAAACCCAGCGGTAACCGCACCCGCCTGTGAATGCACATGCAAAGGGCAATATATCATATCAGTTAGTGATTCAATAGTTCCTAAGAGTAGAATATGCACTCATTTAATTCATATTTAATGCCTGAAACTCCACGCTCGAGGTTCTTAAAATATTGTATTATGCAGTTTTATGTTCACATCAATATTACTATAATAATTTGTAGTAGCTGGTAAATTAGTAGGTAGCTATAAAGTAGGAAAATAAAACAATTTTATTTAGATTAGAATTATTTATTTTACATAAATTGTTCTTTGAAATTCTAATCAGCATTATTTCATATTTCGCTTCAAGTCAAGTCTGAGCATTGTTTTAGAAGACCACACAAAGAAGATGATTAAAATCACTTTCTCCCTCCTCCTTCTTCATTTCTTCATCGTTTGTATCTTCTTTTAGTGTATCAATTTTTTATATTTTGTTATTCTTTCTTTGATTAAAGTTTGTGTTTGTTTGATTAATATTTAAGTTTTATAGATCTAAGATTGATGAAATAGATCTGCAGTTTAGATCCTGATTTCTTCTTCTTTGAGTTTTTTGTTTGTTGACTTTTTCTGTTAAAAAATTGCTTGTTTAACCCGCCCAAATCAACCTGCAAACCCGTAAACCGTTTGATCCGCGACCCGTCCAATCCGCAGCAGCTAAGTGGGCGGAAATGGGCTCTATTTTCTCAACCGCGGTTTTGGACGGATTGTTCATTAGGGCCCAAACCCGCCCAACCCGGCCCGTTGTCCACCCTGTAGAACTAGTAGTATAACATCTCTTGAAACATCTCACCATGTACTTCTTCATTGGTAAGAGAAAATTTTGTGTGATGACAACACATTTTGTATTTTGGATGATCACAACACTTTAAGCTCGTCACATAAGTACATGCATATAAGAAAAAATATAGTTTTTTAAATATTGTGTATTTTTAAAAATAACTAAAAAAAATGAGAAATAAAATAAAATGCTTTGCTCTAATGCAAAGGTTTATCATTAATTTTAAAAATAATCTCCCACCGCCATGTCAAAATTAGAGATTGTCAATTGTGCATGCTTAAATTTTTCTTCTACTTTACAATCAATCACCATCTCTTCTCCCACAAAGCTTCCAATCAAGAAAAAAAAATACTTTTGCACAAGTTCTAAGCAATGTGTGTGATATTGTTGAGTGAGTTTTCGCAACCACGTGTTAGTTCTAAGCAATGTGTGTGATATTGTTGAGTCAGTTTTCACAACCACGTGTTAAAAGTAATAGATCATAATAACGATTCTTAAAGATAAATACTTAATTCGAAATGAAACAAGTAAACACAATTTACACATAATAATCATTTGGTCAAAAGGAGAAAACTTCTTTTTATGTGGATTTCTTGCGCGACAAGCTTGCTATATTGTGGAAATCGATTGGATATTGGGGGTTGACTTCATTAGGAAAAGACCTTTATGGATTTAATTTTTCGTCACTTTGAAAATTTAAGAGTGTAAGATCAATCTCTAACTGAAACTTGAAACCTCTATTAATGCTATTTGCTTGGACAGAAGACTTCAACTCTAATCTCCAATAAAAATATGTTAATCATGCTTAGATCAGAATGCATGGACTCTCCCAAGAATACTAGACACCTTGAAGGTGAGAAAAACACAAGAAGGGTGGTTGAATTGTGTTTTCGTTTTCTTTCTTTTTAAAACTCTTAAATCAGATTCTAAACACAAGGTTATAGAATTTGAGTTAGTTAAAGATAGATAACGAATATAAAATGCAAGAAAGAATAATAACACAAAGAGTTATATTGGTTCCTCTAACAAACCGAGAGTAGTCCAGTCACTACAACAAAAAAGTTATTTAATAGCATTTTTTTTGCTTTTTGATAGCACTTAAAAGCGCTATTAACCAGCCTGCTATTGTAAATATTTTTGTTTGATAGCACTTTAAAAACGCTATTATAGTACAGGCAATTAATAGCGTTTTTCCAAAAGCGCTATTATAGTACCGGTATTTAATAGCGTTTTTTCAAAAGCGCTACAGAAGTAGACATTTTGTATTTTATAATACGTATTTTGCTTTGATTTTGATAGCACTTTCAAACAAAGCGCTATTATAAGGCACGTGTTTGATAGCGCTTTTCCGTAAAAGTGTTATTATATTATGTTTCATTAATAGCGCTCTCTCTATAAAACGCTATTGTAGCACACTTTTTTTTTTTTTTTACAAAATCATTCTTTTGATCAATATATATATATATAAAATAATGATTATAACCAACTAAAATATTTGAAAATGAAATAAAACCACTTATTCAAGAACAAATGTGATACCATATATATCTACCACTGTCATAATTTACAAATTAATAACAATTAAAATTACATTACATATGCTGAAAAATCAGGCTTGTCTTAGAATTATACATCAACAATTGTATTAGAATTAATAAGAATCCAATTTGAGAGTTGTTACTGAAAGCAGGACAGAAACATTGGACACATAAGAATCCAATTTGACATCAAATGAGTAAAGAAGCATCTTGCCTAAGCTAGCAGCACCAAAATAACATGCAACTTCTTGTATTGTGCAAGGACCAAAAACATACCAATCTTTCATAAGCATGGACGTGGCCAGCAAAGATCACGTCAACCTATATTTGAGAGTTGTTACTGAAAGCAGGACAGAAACATTGGACACATAAGAATCCAATTTGACATCAAATGAGTAAAGAAGTATCTTGCCTAAGCTAGCAGCACCAAAATAACATGCAACTTCTTGTATTGTGCAAGGACCAAAAACATACCAATCTTTCATAAGCATGGACGTGGCCAGCAAAGATCACGTCAACCTTATACTTGACGAACCAGCTCTCGAAAACCACTCGCATGCTTTCACCTTCCATATAGTGAGCATCATTAGAGTTGTACATCGGCACATGCATGAGAAAAATGAGCCAAGGTGTCTTTTCTCTATCAACCCGAGTCAGCTCTTCAGCGAGCCATTCATATTGTGGTGTGTACTTCACTGTTATGAAAGATCAAAGTGTTATAAAAGTGTATAAAAGAAGGCAAACAACACTTTCAAAAAAAGACTAGGTATACTTCGATAAATATACCTACTTGTGCATGAATTGCAGAAACTAGAGCTGATGTCGTGAATGTCAACTACATTTCCCTTGACAGAAATCAACTTGCCCTCAGTAAACAAGCGGTTTGAACTCGGAGGCATAGAACAAAAACTAGGCCAAGCAACTAATGTCCCAATGTTGAAAGAAATATTTGCACTCTGTTCTGATGTTGCAAATTTCTTGATTCTATCATCTTCTGATTCCATAATAGTATTTTCCAGAAGAGCTGTAAGGTTGACAGGTAGATAAAGACAAACATCCGAACCGACACTAGAAGAATCATCATTGGAACTCAGCAGTTGCTTTTCGATTTGAACTTTAGGCAGAACCACATCTGTGACAGGAGGTGAAGAATCTTCTACGGATGCATATGATGATTTATCATTGAAAAGAACATCATCATAAATAAATGCAAGGCTCCAGATATGTTTTCCATAATCAATAACAAATTTAGCAGTGCCACTGCTACTACCAAAATCAGCACCATTTGTGGTACTAAAGCAATCTTTTGCATTATGGTCTATGATATAATAACCACCAATTTGCAACAACTGAAAAGCAGTAGAAAGTGAATTAATACTCCGGTTCACATCACAAAGAGGAGCACCAAGGCAAGCTAGTTAAAGAGAATGAGAAAATTACCAGATACTTTAAAAATCTATCAGATGAGAGCTCAAGCAAAACATTCTTTGCAGTAGGTTTTGAATTAAACCCCGTATCTTTCCTAGGTGATGATGTAGAGCGCAACAGAGCCGGGAAAACCACATACTCCTTTTTAAGGCCTCTAAAAAAAAGAATATAATTGTCAAACAACATGTAAGAAAGACGAGATTAGTTACCATATGGTGAATAGCTGGATAGTACAATTATATGAGCAGATGCACGCCTGATTGCGTACCAAAGGGGGCTGCTGCTATTGGACGCCAAATAAGGAGTAGTATATCGTTGAAGATAGTTCTTGAATGGAACAACTTCTCCCTAATCATGCAGATTTATTTCAGAATATTAGAGATAAGTTTGTAACCTACATAATTCTAAGAGTATGAAGTTTTCAACTTGGGCAACAGGAGAAAATTGAAGTTTTATACTAAAAGAAGCTTCACAAAGGTCAAGTTAATACAACAAATCTGAGTAACAACTAACTAGAACACATTACTGGGAGACTTAAACAGTTAAATGTATGCTGACATGTGCAATGATCATGCAAACTACTGAGAAAAGGAACAAACCAGTCCAGACATTGTAGTTAAGAAAACATGCACACGTCTCTCACACTTTCCGACGCCAAAAATGGTCCAGAAAATAAATACAAAAATAAAACTTGTTTAGTACTCTACCATGTAAGGAAAGTAATCTACTTCATGGTTTCCTGTATTCCATATCCATGGCTGATATGTTGTACTCTTTTCAACGAATCGACCCCATGTATCCCACCGTAAACCAACATCATTGTACTTATACGCATCAGCATAAGACAGATCTCCAAGAAATAGAACAGCCTGTGAAACCAAACACCCGCTTATAGAAATCAAGAGAGCCAGTGAAAATAAGTTAAAAACAACTTATGGATATGGCACAAACTGTTTCTATAAGCTCTGTCAAACAATGTTATGAGTACATTAACATACGCTTCGATAACGGCATGAGAGAGTGTGTTAATGATAGTACATTAACATTAGCATATCCATGTTGATCTCAGATAGTGAATTGAAAGCTTCTGGAGGTACATCCCGTAAAGTAACCTCTGATGACATGCTTTCACTCATTCCATTTGTAAACATCTGTAAAAAATAACAGCATCTTTAATTGATAGTAGGTCAGATGAAATATCTTTCAAACTTAAAGGCGTAACTACCTTAACAAGTACCACAAGTAGTCACTTCTATCAACCATGGTATTTATTTGCTCGAGTAATCCAATTTTCGACAATGAATCATCCTTCGAAATACCAACAGGTTCGGTTTTCCAACTTCATTTTGAACTAAATTTGCAATAGTTAACATTACTAAAAAAAAGTACAGAAAATACTGCAATGAGGGCATGTAAATTAGCTAGATGCCTAACTTGTTTTTTAGCATATTCTTGTGCAATTTCTCCAGCCAAATTTCTGACATCAAAAGAAAACATAAGATTGAGATTGATGATATAATCAACTCTTTTCAGTCAAACTCCATCACCAAAATTTAACTAGTGATCAGTTGTTTCTAATAGCAGTTCATCTTCAACAGTATAAAGCACAGACACAAATAAGAATAAAATAATTCTCACCTAACATATTCATGTCTCCATGAACCAATATCGCCCTCTGAACCTAGTAATCTGTATTTGAGACTTTCCTGGTAGATTCAATGGAAACATTCAATATAACAGCTAGATGAAAACTGTTGTGGAATGGTTTCAAAGGAAAAAAGATTGGCTACCAGAAGAACCCAATGGAGTGTTACAGGTGTAAAGAAGAGGGAGATAGAAAGGACAAAAAAGAAAAACATAATATGGGTGACGCAATGGGAAAGAGAGAATATGTAGGAAAACGAACTATGGGAGAATCAGAGTTGAGTATTAAAAAATGTCTTTATGAAGGTACACCCCAAACTTGAACACAATTAAAGCAATAGCCCAAAAAGATATTCAGTTTCTAAATAGAGCAAACTCACTCGTTCTCCTTCTGCAGACATTGTAAGGGCCAACACTGATAATATGTCTGCCAAGTACTTCTGCAATAAGGAAATAAAAATCAGTTAAGTAGCATAATACCATAGTGTTACTCCAAAGCCATTCCTAAAACACACAAATAGCAATACCTTCAACTCCGATTCCGCCATAGTTTCATAATATGCCTTAAGAGTACCATAATGAGGGCGCAGAAACTTCAGTGCCTTGGGAACAGAGGTCATGGAGCTAGTTGAAGTACGAATTTCTTGTCTACAATACCACCATAGATTCCAATTTCAACATACAAACACACAATTTAATAAAAATAAGCCGATTCCCACTAGAATCAAAATTTGTTCACTTAATCACTTAAAGTAAACCCTCAACTATAAAATTAGGTTTACCTCATGCTCTCAAGTGCAACCTTATGCAATCCCGGCTCGGAATCCTGAACCCTCTCAACATACAGCTCGAGTTGTTGCTTCAAAGCCAAATCCTCATCTGACTGCAAGTATTATCACAAAACAATCGAATTTGTTTACCAGATCTTAATAGACACACGAACCGTAAAACGAGTAATGGAACAACAACAAAAATCGAATCCAGGATGTTCGACTTACCAGATCTTCACTCTCGAACTTCTTCTTTGCCGCTGCTTCGTCTTTGGAGGTTCCACTGGTGCTGGCGCCGGTACCGGCACGATAAGCATCGGGAGCCATCGGAGAAGGAGGAGTACGGAAAACCCTAAAGTGAAAAGAATGAAATTGAATTAATGATGCACTTGGAGAAGGTCAAGGGTTTCACATAGAAAGTTAGGAGAAGTAATGATGCACTTGAATTCCTAACTCTGGATTTGGAGAAAAGAATGAAATTGGTTCATGGAGGATGAGGGTAAGGTTTGAGTTCGATGAGTGAGGGTGAAGGTGAAGGTGAGAAACTGATAGAGTAGTACAAAAAAAATTGTGCGTATTTTTTAAAAGGAAAACAAAATATCATTTATAATTTGGAGGAAAATAGCGCTTTCTAACAAAGTGCTATGGTAAGAATACCATTTTATTAGCGATTCATATAAAAACGCTATTAAACTTCTATTTTAACTTTTTTTTATTATTATTAACCTATAATAGCGTTTATAAGCAAAGCGCTATTATAGCTTTGAGTTTGAGAGTTTTGATAGCACTTTAAAATAAGCGCTATTAAATTAGTGTTATTAAAGCTCAAAATTGTAGCAGTGATATTAATAGCGTTTTTAAAAAAACGCTATCTTAATTGAGAATATTAATAGCGTTTTTAAAAAAACGCTATCTTAATTGAGAATATTAATAGCGTTTTTAAAAAAACGCTATTTTAGTGAAATTTATTAATAGCGTTTTTTAACAAAGCGCTATCAAAATTACATTGTCTGCATCCTATAATAGCGCCCGACTATAAAGTGCTATTATAGATGTCAGTGTTCCCTTTTTAATAGCACTTTCTTTAAAAGCGCTATTAAATTAGGCGATACAAAAGATCAATTTTGGCGTAGTGAGTCTCCTTGTATTTACAAGAGATTTTTACTATAATCACACAAGATTACAATTTTCTCAAGCACATAAGCAAGAGACTTCTTTGCTTACACACATAAGTCTAAGACTTCCTTACTCAAGCACACAAGCTCAAGACTTCCTTGCTCAAGCACCCAAACTAAAGACTTCATTGATCAAGCACACACGCTCAAATCTTCCTTGCTCAAGCACACAAGCTCAAGACTTCCTTGCTCAAACACTTAGTAAGAGACTTCTAACAATCTACCTAATAGATAAATGATTTTTGTGTGAGTACATGTAATATACAATCAGAGGTGTATAAATAATACAACACAATAGGAATCTTTTAGTATGAAGGCCAGTTCGATTTGAAGAAAAAGGAAATATATTTTTGAGATTGCAGAAACAAGAAATCAACCTAGAAGTGAAGTCAGTTGTGTAGGCGCAACCGTGGTTTGGGTATGGCGGCCGGTTCAGTATGGCGTAGCTTGGGTCATGTTTTCTCAATTTGCGTGTATTAGGCTTCATTATTTTAATTTGTGGATCTGTTCGTTCATGGATTATGTTTTGGGATTTTTTATTTATTCGTTGGGTTTCTACAGTTATAAATATGTATCTTTTGCTTGCTTGTCATCACAACCTTAAGAAATAAAGACAAAGAAAATAGTTTGGGAATCCTAGTGGTAATATTAGAGAGACAATGATGAATTCTTAAGAGTGTGTTCTTGAAAATTAGGAAACCCTTAGAGATATCTAATAGGGATTGAGAAACACTTCTAAACACCTTGGGCTTGTATTATTCTAATATACAGAGTTTAAGACATTGGAAAACACTTGGGTAGAAAATAGATTTTGTTCTTTGGAACATGAGTGACTTTTTTCTTGTAACTTATTTGTAATCTTTTGTAAAAACTCTTGGAAATTGGTGAATTATAGAGCTTCTCTCTCCCCTATAGTAGACTATTTGATCGAACTAGATAAACAATTTATTGTGTTTATTGTCTCTAGTTTATCTTCTTCTACCAAGTTAAAATGATGTCTTATTGCATAGAGAGTTATTTTGCTGAAGGCCATTTATTTTGGTTGTCATGATTATTTGTCCATACACATCAAATTTATTTGTGTGTTTTAACTTAGAATAATCCTTCTGAAGTGCTTCTAATTATTCTATCAATTTCACAATAAGCGACGTCTACTGTGGGGAAAAATTTGTTTACAAGTGAGCACCATGGGTTCTAAATGGCAGATCGAGAGGTTTTTTTTAAACTGTAGGTATGTGAGGCAATCTAGGGGGTATTAGATTTTCTGGATTTTTCTTACTTTTATGCAAAGTTTTTATCTCTTATTTTTATCGGAAACAAGAGATTGATTGTAACTTTAATGTGAATGTTAAGTGCAGAAAATTAAAGGCAAAATGATAAAGGACGCACAAGAATTATATTAGTTTTCCTTATCAACCAAGGGTACATATATTCCCAATACTCCTTAGAGGATTATTCACTATGATTAGATTTTTGTACAAGTCTCCAACAAGAACTCCTTCCGATATTCTAATATGCAATAAAAAGAAAGAGACATACTTCATTTTTACCACAACTTATCACCATAAACTTGGTGATTAAGTCACAACAGTTACTTATAATAATTTAGAATATAATTCGTATTGGCTTGATTCCTAGTTGTATAATTCAATATTCTCTTTCATAATATTACAATCCAAAGTATGGTGCTTTAAGTGCTCATAAATTTTTATGAAACTTTGAATGATTTGAAAGATATGCTAACAGTTTCAACACTTGAAAATGAATGAACACTTAGAAAATTTGTTTGAATTGAAATGGAAATGATTTTCAAGAAAGAGGTAAGTTGTGTTTCTAATGTATAAACCATTATATACATCCTAAAACACCTCTTTGTAATGATGCATAAGTTTAAAAGTGAATCATAAAATATTGCAATGAGTTGCACACATTCTAATTTTGAAAAAATGCAATGTTTCAGGATGGTAGTCAAATACAAATATATGGTAGTTGAATACAACTTCTCCCAACGTTCATTTTTTCAAATTTTGATCATTGGTAGTCGAATACCAAAATATGGTAGTCGAATACCATATTTTCCAGAACTAAAAAATTGTAAAATTTTACACTAGTAGTCAAATATCACATTGCCTTTTTACTTAAAAATGACTTTTTAAGGTATTGCTTCATGTGTACTTATGAATGATGATGCAAGAAAGATTTAGATGAAGTGAAATATGAGTTTCTGAGAAAATTAAAGTGGTATAGCATGGATTGATATAATTACCTTAGTTATGATTACTTGACTCAAAACTTCACTTGAATTCCAATGTTCATACAACTATGATCAACTTCATTAATGATGTAAATGATACTTTTGATCCCTTTTTCTTATTTGATAATATTTTTCCTCCTCAAAACTATAATTTATATAAGATGTATTCTTCACAGAGACAACAATTTTGGGTTGTGGAAAGTGAAGATGCAAGTAATCTTAACTTAAGAGACTTGCATTAAAGCATTGAAAGGTGAGGAATCGATGCCTGGTCGCCTAACAGAAGTAGATAAGACTGAGATGGCAAATAAAGCCAGAACTATAATTATCTTGTGCCTCGAGGATAAAGTTCTAAGGGAAATCTCTAGGGAGAAGACTACGGCTTCGATGTGGGTAAAACTTTAATAATTGTATATGAACAAGTCTTTGCTTCACATGGTGTGTCTGAAACAACAAATCTACACACTCAGATTGTAGAGAACAAATCCATAGTGCATTACTTGATATAATTTCACAAGATTATTGATGATCTTGAAAATATTGAGGAGAATATTGAGGATGAGGACAAGGCTCTACTTTTGTTGAACTCGTTACCCAAACCTTTTAGAATTTTAAGGATGTCTTTCTTTATGGTTAGGAAGGTACTATAACTTTGGATTAAGTCCAGACGGATGTGAGGTCCAAAGAATTTTCAAAGGTGAATTATTTGAATATTAACAATAGTGGTGAAGACTTAAGTGTCTCAAGAGGAAGAAGTGTGCATAGAGAGACGTCCAAATCAAAGAGGTTTAACATGTCGGGGATAAAATGTTTCACTTATCAGAAAACCAGCCACTTGATAAGGGATTTTCCAGAGAAAAATTACAATAATGATTATGTTCAGATTGTAGTTGTCTTCGATGAGAATAGTTATGATAGTGTTTGTGTACAAGTGTTGTCGAGTTTGGAGACTGAAGAAAGTTGGATCATGGACTCAAGTTGCTCTTATCACATGTTTCCAAGGAAATAATACTTTGAGACTTTGAAGTTGGAATAAGGTGGAGTGATTCTCCTTGGTGACAATGAGATTCGCAATATTCTTGGTATTGGTATGGTCACACATAAAATGTTCTATGATCTTGAGTTTCTTATTCATAATGTGAGGTATGTTTCAGAGCTTAGGTGAATTTTTTTATCCATAAGCATGCTTAATGATTTAGGCTATTGCACTAAATTTAAACATGGGGTATTGAAGATTTTTCATAGTGAAGAGATCATAGCTAAAGGGTCTAAAATATATGGTCTATATATTTTATAAGTTTTTAATGTTTTTGTTCATTCATCATCTTCTAGTGAAGACTTTCATGACAATAACAAGCTTTTGGATTTAAGGTCAAGGCATGGTGGATGCCTAAAGGTTGTTTCAGAGCATCTTTAATGAGTTTTACAAAAAATAAGGGATAAAAATGCATGTGGCCACTAAGTTGTCATTCATTTTTTAGGGTAAGGATGGTGCCAAAACAACTTACCTAGTTGGCAGGTGTTCATTTACAAGAATAGACTTCCAAACACTTAAGGAGGTTTGGAGTAGGAAGACTGTAAGCTACTCTTTTTGAAAGTCGTCAAAGCTTTTCCTATTATACAAATCAAGCTAATTCATCTTGATGGTAAAGTTCTGGATTGTGTATTCAATGGCCATCTAAGAGGTAGGAATGATTATGAGTTTTGGGAGTGGAATCTAGAGGATCGAAGTTCATCAATGGCAATTGTATTACTTTTAGTGTGTCCAGTCAGTGGAAGAAACTCTTAGAAAGTATGACGGAAAAGACTCGGTTTGAGGTGAAGGTTCCTACTATGGATACTATAGTAGTAAAGGAATGATTATAGAGGCATGTATTTATCATTTGACTCGTGATACGGTAAGGAGGGAGATTATACCATCTCAAATGGACAGTTATATTTGCCTTGGGTGTTATGCTTTTAATATGCTTGAAGGGGGTATAAAACTTTTGAACATGAATCTTCAGGGAGGCATTAGAAAGTAGGTGGAGTCTGTTAGACGATGGCTATGGATCTAGAAGGGGGGTTGAATAGATCCCTTGAGTTTTACACGCAAATGGACTACAAAATTCTGTTTTAAAAATTTGTTTAACGGAAGCTACCGCTGGATAGAAACGTCTACAACGAACCTTCTACCGAAAGGATCGGATATGCGCGAATATATTGTGGATGAGTACGAAAGAGAAAAATTCAGTTCTGAATATAACACTTATAAATGCAGACAACAAATTATCACTTGCTTGATGTTTATACCAATCCAATGAGGTTAATTGATAAACAATTTAAAGCACTGTGTTTGAATTTTGCTCGGAAACAAATTATCAAACACGTAGTGTGCGTAAACACACTATGTGCAGAATTTCTGTTGAGAATAATGTGCAGTTGCTCCAAAACACAATTCAATGAATTGTATCGATTTAACAAAATCAGTTTAACAACATACAGTTATTCTATGACAGAAATTACGATAGTTTGCAACGTCACAAAATCGAACAATACTGAAATGTAAAAGAGTTTAGGGAAAGAGAGAGAACACCCGAGATTTGATTAGGCAGTTCCCCAATCGTCCTCGCTTTGGGTACGTCTGCCCCCAATTCCACAAAAGGAATTGAGATATATATATATATATATGTGTGTAGCTGTTGCAATGTTTATTACAAGAGAAAACTATGAACATTCAAACCCCGAACGTCTTCGATCTTTGATGAAGAATTTTCTCTTCCCTTGATTCAAGATGAATCAAGTGCTCCGAATATGGATGATTCAATTACCGTCCCACGCTACTAAACCGAAAGAAAACTCCGTTCTTCAGTTACCTTCACTCGGTCAATTGAAATCTTCCAAGAATTCGAACCCAAACCTTCTTCTACGATCCTCTGATTACAGCTACTAAACCGAAACAGTTGCGCCAATTTCCGGTTACCTTCTCCCAGCTGAATCCCTGTAGAAAGAACAGTTTGTACAAAACCCCCAAAATCTCCTCGATTCTTGGAGGACAAACCCAACTGGTTTGATTCAAGAAACACCTGTCAATCTCTCAACCCAGAAGATGAAGATCACACTTCCTAAATTCTGAACGTTATCACTTCAATCAATGGGCGACACAAACAAAAATGATTATGTGTGATTGTTTGTTTACACAATGAAGAAGATGAAGATGAAGAGAGAACTGACATATATTTTTCACGTTTCTTGTTCTGTGTGAAAAATGAAGACCCAAAACTATTTATATGAAAAAATATAACCAAAAGATATAACAGGAAATAACAGAAACGAATTTAAGTGAAAAAGCACAAAAAGCAGTGTCATGCGTCGACCTCTGGAGTCTATGCGTCGACGCATAGAAAGGCAGTTTTGGGTTCTCAGGTTTATGCGCTTACCCGTGAGTTCTGGGGGGTCAGCGCATGATTCTTGAGGTCGGCGCATAAGATCTGAGGTCAGCGCATGAAGGCCAATTTTTTGAGAAATTTCAATTTTTGAATTGTTTTTACCAGACCAAGGACAAACACACATGCTAGACACTATTAAATCACTTGTGGACATTTATTTTTGACGAGACTAGGATCCTATGCATCTAGACACATGGCCAACAACGATGAGATGCTGTATGCCCGACACGTGAAGTGATACCGCTCAAATTACAATCTAATGCATTTGTTGACATCATTAAAACAAGATGGCTAGAAGGATATCCCTCACATACTCCCCCTTTTTGATGATGGCAACACTTCCTTGTTTTTCACGAGAGATGTAATTTGAGATGATCAATACTCCCCCTGTCTTTAACATCCGGTTTAAACGTTTCTGTAGCTTGTATTCTTCTCCCTCTTTGGCAACATCAAAAAGACGAGAAGACAGTGGTCAAAATAGCATACGAAAATATGTATTGGATCAACAAATATTTGCAACAACAAAACAGTTATCAGCATCCACATATGATATCGCTAATGTAAACTAGTATTGATTAAATACAGAACAACGATATTAAAGCAAAACATTCACTTCATAAAGTTTGAAACATAACAGAAAAGTGCAGCGCGTGTCAAAATAACAGAAAGCAAACAACAAAACACAACTTCATGCACAACTAAACATGATGCCCTAAGGTTTATGGTCTCCTCCCCCTAAACGAATAACCTCGTCCCCTATGGCATTGACTTGGTGGTGGAAATTCCTCGAGTTGAAGATTGAGGTCAATCAAGGTGCTGTTAAGGTTACCAAGGCTGTTAGCCAAGTTTTGATTTTGCTGAGTCAGATTGGCATCCATTTGATTGAACCTTGTCATAGCAGCATTTGCAAAATTGTTGAAATTGGTGGCATGGGATGATAGTTGGTTAGACAGGTTGGTAAGATGTTCTTGTTGAGTCAGGTATCGAGTTTCCTGCTGCGCTTGAAATTCTTGATGTTGCAGAGATAACTCAGTCAGTCTTGCCAAAATTTCATCATTGAATTGTGAATAATGCTGAGACGGTGGAGTTGGTGGAGCGGAATTTTCTGGAATCTGCCATTCAGAGTTAGCATCATAGGATGGAGGAATATATGCAGCGCCAAGGTTGGTCCAGCAGTTTTGTTGCCACTGACCCCGGCCTTGATTGTCATAGGATTCTTCCGGTTGATATCCCATCCTTGCCTCATTGTCTTCTTGATTGTCTTCTTCTTCTTCCGCTTGATTATCCTGCATGACAACGTCTTCCTGTATTACTACATTTTCATCATTACCAACAGGATCTGCATTACCTTGACTTCCTTCATCCTCACTGGCTTCAAGATGGATAGGTTCAGGATGGGTAGCTCTTTGTCTATGGATGAACCTTTGCTCACGAGAGTTCCAATGATAACCCATCATGGACAAAGTTCTGGCCAGAAACTGTTGTTCAGCAGTAATGTGAACATGGCAAATCTGTGGAATAGGAATGTCAAAGTGATTCAGAAAATTTGCCATAGCAGATGCATATCCAAGTGCTAAAAATTTGTTAGAGCTGCGAGTTGTGAACATCCTAGAAGCAAAGTAGTAAGGCCAGTTGATTTTGATCTTTTCCCTCAGGATGTAGATAAGATGCACCTCCGCTTGTTCAACTCTTGAGAGGCCTCCTTTCTTAGGTCTCAAGATGCGAGAAATAATCCACTGAAGGATACGTTCTTTAAATTTCAGATGACCGGTGGTGACACTCTTAGGAAATGCTTCACTTGCCACATAATCAGCTGGATATGGTTCTCTCAGCATAGAATTCAAAGCAGTTTTGAATGCATAGTCTTTAACAAAGGTTTTATCAGTAACCTTTGGGAGACTCTCATCAGTATTCAAAACAAACAATGTAGACCATACATCGTTTGTCACTTGATATTCTGCATTATTGATAGAGAACTTAAATTCAGTCCCACGAAATTTTCCCTTTATCCCACAGTAGAACAATCTAGTCAAGTCTTCACTGTACTTGTCATCACATTCAACAAATTCATTCAGATTTTGAAAATTGATGAGTTCAGAAATTTCAGGAATGTGAAAATCTCGACCCATTAACGGATAAAAGCCATGTTGTCTGATAACAGCCCGATTAGAAAATAATTCTGCAAATGGAGTGGCTAACCTTTCAGAAATTAGGGATTGAAATGTTACCCGTTGTGTGGATGATTCTCTTGTTTGAGCTTGTTGTGAAGTGGATCCTCTTCCTCCTCTTGTACCAGCATTTCTTCTGGAAGCCATTGTTGAAGAAGAGTTTAAGGGAGATTATCAAACTTGATTGTTGCAAAGATAGAAGAGAAGACGTGTGAAATCCTGTGAGTACCTTGCTGTAGATATATAGAGAAATTTCTCTCTTGGTATTCCCTTCCCTTTTTCTAATTTATTAGGGTTTTGATGAGAGTTTAGTGGGGATTAATTGAGATTGATGAGGTTTAAAGGAGTAGAATAGGGATAGATTGACCACAAAAGCTAATTAAATGACATGCAAGAATCATAGTTTAATGTGCAATAGAGAATATAGGGAAGGTGAAGCATTTATAGGTCGGCGCACGCAACCCAGAAACATAAAGAAGTCTGAACGAATCCTTCATGCGTCGACCTGTAAACCTGTGTGTCGGCGCATGCTTTCTGAAAATTTTGAAAATTACTTGACCATGTTGTTATGCGCTAACCCGAGAGTTTAATAGGTCAGCACGTGAAATCATGCGTCGACGCATGGAAGTGTAAAATTGAAATTTTTGCAAAATTCTTGTTCCAAGCAGATAAATACACATATACACACAGAACCAAACATTCACATGAATGATAAGTGCTCAAAATGAAATAAACATCAAGATTGGAGTAAGTAACATGGCACAAAATGTTGATAAACCTCTATAAATTGGAACGATATTACCTTGAACGCCATGACGGTGAGATCCCTCACATATGAATAAATTTCTCTTTGCATTGTTAGTCAAAGATATGAACAAGCATATATATATATGTGAAGATCATAATTCTCAAGGATGTTATGTACGATCCGAGATATCGAGAATGCCAAGTTCCCTATGGATGTGAAAGAAAGGCTCTGTAGCTAATGGTTTTGTGAAAATGTCAGCAAGTTGATTCTTAGTGTCAACATGCTCAAAAATAACATCACCTTTCTCTACATGATCCCTAAGAAAATGATGGTGTATTTCGAAATGCTTGGTGCGTGAATGTAGTACAGGGTTCTTAGTTAGATTAATCGCACTAGTGTTATCGCACAAAATTGGAATACGTTCAAGTTTTAAATTGAAATCCAGTAATTATTTTTTAAGCCATAGGACTTGAGCACAACAACTACCGGCGGCAACATATTCCGCCTCGGCTGTTGACAGAGCAACGGAAACCTGTTTCTTGCTGTGCCAACTCACCAAGGAATTTGCGAAAAAGTGACATGTGCCACTAGTACTTTTCCTATCCAACTTGCACCCGGCAAAGTCGGAGTCAGAGTAACCAACTAAGGAACAAACACTTCCTTTGGAATACCACAGCCCATACTTTGGAGTACTAGAGAGGTATCGAAGTATGCGCTTAACTGCCTTCAGGTGGGATTCCTTGGGATGTGCCTGATACCTTGCACACATGCATACACTAAACATTATATCGGGACGTGATGCGGTAAGATAAAGGAGAGACCCTATCATACCTCGGTACTTCTTTACCTCAACATCCTTACCCTTTTCGTCACGATCGAGATTAGCACTTGTAGGCATAGGAGTATCTATTGCTTTGCAGTTCAGCATATCAAAATGTTTTAGTAACTCAAGACAATATTTCGTTTGACTCACGAATGTGCCCTCTTCAAGTTGTTTGATTTGCAATCCGAGGAAATAGTTGAGCTCCCCCATCATGCTCATTTCAAACTCCCCCTGCATCAAACTAGAAAACTCCTTGACCAAGGTCATGTTGGTAGACCCAAATATAATATCGTCAACGTAAATCTGTACCAAAATTAAGTGTTTTCCTTGACGTTTAATAAAGAGGGTTGTGTCAACCTTTCCTCTTGAATACCCTTGATCAAGTAGAAATTTTCTTAGACGTTCATACCAAGCCCTAGGGGCCTGTTTTAGTCCGTACAAAGCTCGCTTAAGTTTATAAACATGATCAAGATATTCATGTGATTCAAAACCTGGAGGTTGGGCTACATAAACCTCTTCATTTATATATCCGTTAAGGAATGCACTTTTGGCATCCATTTGGAATAGCTTAAAGTTCTTTGTGCAAGCGTAGGCAAGTAGAAGGCGTATGGCCTCGAGTCGGGCAACCGACGCATAAGTTTCCTCATAGTCGATTCCTTCCTCTTGGTTATAGCCTTGCGCTACAAGCCTAGCTTTGTTACGCGTTATTACTCCATTTTCATCAAGTTTGTTCCTAAACACCCATCGGGTGCCTATTACTCGATGATCTCGCGGAGGGGGGACAAGGTCCCAAACCTCATTTCTCCAGAATTGATTTAGTTCATCTTGCATTGATAGATACCAATGCTCATCGAGTAACGCTTCCTTAGAGTTTTTAGGTTCGACTTGGGAAACAAAAGCAGAGTAATAACAAAAGTTACTAAGTTTAGAGCGAGTAGTTACTCCCTTAGAGATATCACCGAGAATGTTGTCAATTGGATGGTCTTTGGAAGACTTCCAAGCTGGAGGAAGTTCATCTTTCTTAGCATGATGATCATCCTCACTTTTCATTGGTTAGTGATCTTTTTCCTCCTCAATACGCACTGCTTCAGGCTTATCAGTTCCCTTGTCAGTGTCCTTGAGTATGTCTTCAGTAGGTACACCTGCACCATGAAAATAACTACCTTCTCCGACATTTCTCGGATAAGACTCGTCAAAAGAAACATGAACTGACTCTTCAACTATACGTAACCTTTTATTATAGATTCTATAAGCTTTACTTGACTAAGAGTATCCAAGAAAAATACCCTCGTCAGCCTTGGCATCAAATTTGCCGAGAGTCTCTTTTCCATTATTTAACACAAAGCATTTGCAACCAAATACATGAAGGTGAGATATGTTTGGCTTACGCCCTTTTAGAAGCTCATACGGAGTCTTGTTTAGAATAGGTCGGATGAGCACCCTATTCAAAACGTAACAAGCCGTACTTATGGCGTCGACCCAAAAGTATTTTGGTAATCCACTATCATTGATCATAGTCCTTCCAAGTTCTTCCAAAACTCTGTTTTTACGTTCCACTACCCCATTTTGTTGAGGGGTACGTGGTGCTATACTACCTTTACCGAGAATTTGTCCCTTGTTATTATCTCCGTAAGTGACAAACCCCTTTTTCTTCGCCACAAAGTCGATGAAAAGAGATATGTCTCTGGTCATATGTCTTAAGCAGCCACTATCTAGAACCCATCTTCCTTCGGTGGTCTCAAGACTATGTACCTACAAAAATAATCAAGGGAGAGTAGGTACCCAATTCTCATTGGGTCCTTCATGGTGAGTGAAACTAAAATTGCCTTTGGGCACCCATTGATAAATGCCCTTTGGAACAAGAAATCTCCGAAAGCGGCACTTAGCAATAGTATGACCGGGCTTACAACAATATAAGCAATCACGATTAGTTTGGAGTTTACCTTTGCTATCACTATCTCGAATCACATACGTGTATTGTTGATAAGGATTATTCATTGTTTCACGATAATGTGATCGATCAATAGCAAACGTAATCTTAGGCTTGAGAGCCTTGTCTAACTTGGCTTTGAGGGTTCTCACCTCTCTTTGCCAAATGTGACAAGTACCACAGCCCCCAAGGTCAAACCATGTATATTTATTCTCATCGATTTTAGTTTTTGATGCATTCATCATGGAGTTTTTAAGATCTTCCAATTCCTTTTGGGAATCGGAGACCTTTTTCTCCAAATAGGAAAAAATCTTTTTATTCGAAGCTAAGCGTTGAAATGCTTCCTTAGCTTCGTGGTGTAATGTATCAAAAGCTCTTTGTAATTCAGCATGAGACATATTTTGACAGTTTTCATATTTAGAGTGTTTTACCTCTTTTCCTTTGTTGTGACGTGCCATGAGACAAAGGTTGACGGATTCACTTTCGTCACTTGAAGAGTCATCTTTCTTCGACTCGCTGTCACTTTCCCAAGCGATGTATGCTCGTCGAGACTTGTTGGACTTTTTGTTTGAGCGACTCTTGTCATTATCCTTGTCTTTGTCTTTCTTTAAGGATGGACAATCCGATTTGTAGTGCCCGGATTTTCCACAGTTGTAGCACGTCCCTTTTACCTTGCCATTTTTATTTCCTTCACTTCTCGATTGCTTACGGAACTTGACAAGATTTCTGTCCGAGTGCTGAATATCATTCTTACGAATGTATCTATTGTATCTTTTCACAAATAAGCTCATATCGTCACCGGAATCTTCATCTTTGTCGTTTTTGGCTTCATCATCACTTAGCTCTTGATGTGTGAACTTTGAACAAGAAGCCTTAAGAGCTATCGACTTCTTCTCCGTATCTTTTACCTTCTCTTTCTTTATGCTCTTCTCATGTTTATCCAAGCTAATGAGCATTTGTTCATGCTCATTGAGTTTACCAAAGAGTGTTGAAAGGTCTAGAGTAGCAAGATTATTGGCCTCCTTGATAGCGGTAACCTTCGGTTGCCATTCCCTGCTAAGACACCTCAGAATTTTATTAGTAGAAACCTCATTAGGAATTAGTTTACCAAGAACATGCAATTTGTTGATGATGTGAGTGAATCGTTTTTACATATCCACAATGGTTTCCCCTTGCTTCATGTAAAACAAATCAAACTCTTGCGTTAGTGTATTGATACGAGCCAATTTAACATCATTAGTGCCTTCGTGGGCTACTTGTAAGGCATCCCACATGGCTTTGGCTGTTTCGCAATGGGAGACTCGATAATATTCGTCAACTCCCAAAGAGGAAATGATCATATTACGAGCCTTCCAATCATAACTGTACTTTTTCTCGTCCTCCTCAGTCCATTGGTCTTCGGGTTTAGGAACAACAACGCCTTCCGCGTTAGTAATAGTGATTTCCATGGGACCATTTAAAATAACGTTCCAAACCTTCCGATCTAAGGAGTTAATATGAACACGCATACAATCCTTCCAATAGCTGTAGTTTTCACCTGTAAAAACTGGAGCTCTATTATAAGCCCCCTTAGGTTCGTTCGCCATTTGTTTAACGGAAGCTACCGCTGGATAGAAACGTCTACAACGAACCTTCTACCGAAAGGATCAGATATGCGCGAATATATTGTGGATGAGTACGAAAGAGAAAAATTCAGTTCTGAATATAACACTTATAAATGCAGACAACAAATTATCACTTGCTTGATGTTTATACCAATCCAATGAGGTTAATTGATAAACAATTTAAAGCACTGTGTTTGAATTTTGCTCGGAAACAAATTATCAAACACGTAGTGTGCGTAAACACACTATGTGCAGAATTTCTGTTGAGAATAATGTGCAGCTGCTCCAAAACACAATTCAATGAATTGTATCGATTTAACAAAAACAGTTTAACAGCATACAGTTATTCTATGACAGAAATTACGATAGTTTGCAACGTCACAAAATCGAACAATACTGAAATGTAAAAGAGTTTAGGGAAAGAGAGAGAACACCCGAGATTTGATTAGGCAGTTCCCCAATCGTCCTCGCTTTGGGTACGTCTGCCCCCAATTCCGCAAAAGGAATTGAGATATATATATGTGTAGTTGTTGCAATGTTTATTACAAGAGAAAACTATGAACATTCAAACCCCGAACGTCTTCGATCTTTGATGCAGAATTTTCTCTTCCCTTGATTCAAGATGAATCAAGTGCTCCGAATATGGATGATTCAATTACCGTCCCACGCTACTAAACCGAAAGAAAACTCCGTTCTTCAGTTACCTTCACTCGGTCAATTGAAATCTTCCAAGAATTCGAACCCAAACCTTCTTCTACAATCCTCTGATTACAGCTACTAAATCGAAACAGTTGCGCCAATTTCCGGTTACCTTCGCCCAGTTGAATCCCTGTAGAAAGAACAGTTTGTACAAAACCCCCAAAATCTCCTCGATTCTTGGAGGACAAACCCAACTGGTTTGATTCAAGAAACACCTGCCAATCTCTCAACCCAGAAGATGAAGATCACACTTCCTAAATTCTGAACGTTATCACTTCAATCAATGGGCGACACAAACAAAAATGATTATGTGTGATTGTTTGTTTACACAATGAAGAAGATGAAGATGAAGATGAAGAGAGAACTGACATATATTTTTCACGTTTCTTGTTCTGTGTGAAAAATGAAGACCCAAAACTATTTATATGAAAAAATATAACCAAAAGATATAACAGGAAATAACAGAAACGAATTTAAGTGAAAAAGCACAAAAAGCAGTGTCATGCGTCGACCTCTGGAGTCTATGCGTCGACGCATAGAAAGGCAGTTTTGGGTTCTCAGGTTTATGCGCTTACCCGTGAGTTCTGGGGGGTCAGCGCATGATTCTTGAGGTCGGCGCATAAGATCTGAGGTCAGCGCATGAAGGCCAATTTTTTGAGAAATTTCAATTTTTGAATTGTTTTTACCAGACCAAGGACAAACACACATGCTAGACACTATTAAATCACTTGTGGACATTTATTTTTTAGGAGACTAGGATCCTATGCATCTAGACACATGGCCAACAACAATGAGATGTTGTATGCCCGACACGTGAAGTGGTACCGCTCAAATTACAATCTAATGCATTTGTTGACATCATTAAAACAAGATGGCTAGAAGGATATCCCTCACAGAGTCAAAGATATTTGAAGAACCATACTTGTGGGCTTGTTAAACTACTAAAACCAGCTAAGGTGGTTGGAAGCAAATGGATACAAGTGGAAAGATAAATGTTGTTGAAGAACCATACTTGAACTTGAGCAATGTTGTTGAATAGTGATCCAACATGGTTATAATCACTTTTCATTTATTAAATATTCATTCAAAATAATTTATAATACACTTTTCATTTGTGTCAAATATTCAATATAATCTCGTTCACTACTATAAATAAGATATTTTATGACGAAGCTTTTACCTTGAACAATAAAAAATCGAGAAATAAATCCCGGGAGCGTAATGTTATATATATATATATATATATATATATATATATATATATATATATATATATATATATATATATATATATATATATATATATATATATAACCTATTTCCTCGTTTTTTAAAAAATCAAGGGAATATAGTTATAAGGAAACTCGCTTTAAATCTCATTTACTGGATTTTATGTTATTTTCTTCAATTGTTTAATTAGTATTTCTCAGTTGGCACCTTTCCAACTTCCCTTTTTTATTTATTAATCTTTTTTATCTCCATTTTTTTATTAGTATTAACCTCAATTACATGGTCCAACTGAAAAGTAATAGATTTTGCATTAATATTTTCAAATCATTTTTTTCAAAACCTCTTATTAATTTTTTTTATTTTATATATTCAAATCCCTCAATTTTTCTAAAAAACCGACATGATATATATATATATATATATATATATATATATATAATTTTTAATTAATACATACACGTCGGTTTTTATGAAAAACAGACGTGATTATTCTTTTGCTTGAAATACTTTTGAGATCTAAACTCTAACTTTTTATTTACCTATCAACACTCTAACTTCATATCATCATTCTCTTCACAAAAACCCTAAGCGATTTTCTTAGTCACTCGCTTCAAAACTCTTCCAACATTATGCGATATTCACACTACTACGAAAAACTCATTTAACGACGCCAGGTTTACAACGGATTTGTATCTCACCGTTGTAATAGGTTAAAAAATTTGCATCTGATTTATAACGCCATATTTAACGACGGTCGTATTATAAAACCGTTGTAATACATGGTGTGTAACAAGCTTCGATTCCCAACAACTACATTTTTTTCATATTTTTACATTTTAAACACGCTTGTATTAAAACACCGTTGTAATACATGATGTTTAACAAGCTTCGATTCCCAGCAACTACATTTTTTTCCATATTTTTAGATTTTAAACATGCTTATATATTTTAAACATAGATTTTTTTCCATTTTTCCCAGCAACTACATTTTTTTTCCATATTTTTCCATATATTTGATCATAACTTCTTTAAAAATAAAAGTGAAAGAGATGAGTATATATAAAAGAAAACTTTATTAAGATTCCAGATAAGAAGAGTACATTGATAATCATATATTACATATATTTATCAATGTCAGAGCCCATAGCTGCAAATGCATCTTCATAATCCAGGACTCTCTCCTCACTTCCCTCATCGGAATCATAATAAACAGTTCTCTTTTTCGTCTTTTTCTTTTTCTTTTTCTTTTTCTTCTTCTTCTTCTTCTTTTTCCTTACCCTTAACGCATCCCTGATGTTGGTCGTTGGTTGAACCTCCTCATTTGGCGGCTGACGTTGTTCATTTGTGCCCTCATTGGTGATGTTTCTAGCATTCTCATTTGTAGAACTCATTGTTACGAAGAATATATTATGAAGAAATGTAAAATTATCTATTTATAGATGAGGTTGAAGATGTGAAGTCTGATAGTTTAATGCTTGCAATGATGATAACTTATAAATGATTGATATTCTGGAACGATATTTTTTGAAAAACGGAGAAAATTTTAAATCATTATTATACTTGGCCAGAGTGTTCTCTATTCCGGGAAGAGCAAGGGTTATAATATTACAACGGTTAGTAATAATAACTGTACCAATGCCCCTTATACTTGGTACAAGGTTCGACTCAGACAACAACGTTTTTCTATTTTACGTAATTATAGAAAAATGTTGTTGCCTGGAGTCGAACCTTGTACCAAGTATAATGGGTATCGCTACAGTTAATATAACTAACCGTTGTGATATTATTAAAATAATATATATAGTTATCATTACAGTTATTTTAGAAAATCGTTGTGAAATATTTACCTTTATAAGGGAATTAACTTTCCCTTATTGACAGTAGCGTCGTTTCCTTCACAGAGAAACCCTAGCACCCATTTTTTCTCTACATTTTTGGCAGAAAACTTCATCTTTTTTTAGAATCCGTGAAAAGAAATACAAGAAGTATGAAGCTTTTGATTTAAGCTTCTTCCTCCTTGTATTTCTTCTTGCAGAATCTAAAACTAGATGAACATGGTGATGATGCTGGCGGCAGCAAGCGTAATGTACATATTATTTATGGAAAATAAGGTATTCTTCTACTTCAATCTTTTTGTTAGATAGTTCTCATTATCTCGTTTGCTTCATGTTGTTTTTGTTGATTGTTCTCATTTTGTGCAGATTCGACTTCAATGCTTCACAAGCAAGGTGAACTTCATTGTAATGGTACAGTCCCACTTCTTAGGGTTTTGTTTCAACTTTTGCTTGTTTTGTTTTGAATACTAACTAATTTTTTTCATTGCTTCCCACTTCTTAGGGTTTGTTTCACATGGTGATGATGATGGTGGTACATATATATGAATTCATTTTGATAAGGTACATATACATGAATTCATTCTGATATTGTATATGAAATTTAGTTTATTATATACTATGTATATTGTTTGTTTCACTATCCTTTTATTGAAAATGCAATCATTTAAATTGATATAGAACATTAGTTTATTATATACTATGTATATTGTATATAGTTAAATTGAATACTAACTAATTTTCTTCATTGCTTCCCACTTCTAAGGGTTTGTTTCATATGGTGATGATGATGGTGGTACATATATATGAATTCATTCTGATAAGGTAGATATATATGAATTCATTCTGATATTGTATATGAAATTTAGTTTATTATATACTATGTATATTGTTTGTTTCACTATCCTTTTATTGAAAATGCAATCAGTTAAATTGATATAGAAACTTATAATCTGAAAATTAAGATGTATTTGAAAACCAACCTTTATCATGTCAATGTTTTCCAAATTGCATTCATTTCATTCAGCACATTGTATGTTCCTTAACATAAAATTTATGGTTTAATGGTTTGTTTGCTTCAATTCATCGATATCTACAATTCTACTTTACCTCATTGTCGTCACTAATCATCGTGGTTGTTAATATCATGATTGTTATGATGATAAAATCGCGATGATTTGTGGCGATGATGAGGTAAACTATAATAAAAGATATCAATGGATTGAAGAAAACCGACCATTGAACCATAAATTTTATGTTAAGGAACATAAAATGTGCGGAATGAAATGGATGCAATTCGGAAAACAGTGGTGTGTTTAAGTTGGTTTTCAAGAACAGTTTAATTTTCAGATTATATAGTTCTTTAACAATTTTAATGGTTGTATTTCTTTAATTAGGTGTATGGTAAAACAAGCAATATATATTTTTATTTAATAAACTAAGGGTACATTCCACAACGGTTGAGACTCATAACCGTTGTGATAGTTAATATATATTACAACGGTTGAAATACCTAACCGTTGCAATGTAACGCGCGCTTTCCAGAATACAACAACAGTTTCCAAACCGTTGTAGAAACAGCGAACTTACAACGACAATCTACATAACAACGCCTTCGCCCGCGTCATTATATGTCATTCTCAACCGTTGTTAAATGGGTTTTTCGTAGTAGTGTCATCAACACTCGAACATCAAAAGTCATCACGTTTGAGGTATGTTTGTTCTTCTTTTTCACGTTTGTTCTTCTTCCAACAGTAGGTTTATATCATTGAAATCACTTTAGTACCACCGAAATGTCCAATAGTTTCTCTTGATAATTTGTTTTTCCATTTTGATCATTTGTTTCGGCACCTATTGGACCAGTGTCTTCTATGAGTTATTTTTCACTTGCATTTGTTTTTCCATTTTGATCATTTATTAGAGGATCTGGAACATTTCTTGTTTGGGGGCTTGTGCTTGCAGTTGAGGTCGTTTAGAAGTCTGGTCTTGAAGAAACTGTTGGAAAGTTTGGAAGATCGGGAAGAAATGGAAAGTGCTTTGGTCGACGAGATAAGTGATTGGAGCCTAGGGAGATGACATGGTTGGAGAAGTTACAAGAACTGGATCAACTACCTCTGCATGAGGAGGTAGGATCTCTGGCGTGGGAGCAAGGACCAATGTGTCAATTTCAATCGCAGAAGTTGTGATGAGCCAATAACCGAGCTGACTTGGAAGCTATTATTGTTGGCAAAATAGTTTATCAGAGATTAGGTGGGGCAGTAGAACGGTTGCGGCGGTGCAACAAGTAGCATCAGGTGGATTTTCGTGGAAATTCGAGAGAATTAGATGACAATTCTAACATAAGTGCCACTATTCTGATAAGGAATATAAGATGGTGATGTGTAAACTTAGCTCTTTCGGTTTGATGGTGCGAACCTCCGATACGGTGGAGCGAGGATGTACCTACAAGTTTATCACTTCAACGACCAAATCAGTGATGTTAGAGAGATATAATTTTGCAAGAGTGAATGACAAAGTACTTGTTATATCGCGTATAAGAGTTTTTATACAATTGACAGTTAAAATCGCTCTTATTTGACCTAATGTGAAACGTTGAGACTATAGGATTAGATCCAACCGTTAATGAAGGATAAATGGTCTCGATCTATTGTGTGGTCCTCTAGAGAGAGTCTATATATCTGTCACTCCACACAAAAGTATTTTAGATTGAGTCTTTATTATTGGTTCGATTTTGTTGGATAATTTGACCTACGAAAAACATTATCTCTTTAGTTTACTCAATCTTTCGCCAAAAACTCTAAAGGTGTTTAGATGATATATATATATATATATATATATATATATATATATATATTTAAATGAAATTTAATATTATAACATCTATTTTTAAACAATCTTAATTTGTCAGACTTCTATAAGGATCTCGTTACAACGGTTCTTCTATCTGGCATTGGGATTGATCTCATTACAACGGTTCTTCTATTTGCCATTGGGATGCACTTGTACTCGATTTTAATATTTTGATATGACAATAAGATAATTGATTTCTCATCTATTTTGGACACTTCTAAATGTTGTGGGAGTACTCAAGTCAATTATATTGTCATTATTCATGTTGTTTGGATCATGTGGCATGTGATAGATCAATCTTGTTTTCATAATAGAAAGGATAGGTAGTAAGAATATGCAAGGTGAGTATTTTTAATATAGTTTATACTTTGTTAACCAATGCTGACTAAATAGCATTTTCCTTTTATTTTCTAATCCTTATTTTGTCTTCTTCCACATTTCTAAGGTGTTCAATCTATATGTGGAGATGTGTTAAGCAGCTCAGTCACGCCTTTTTTTTATTTATTATCCGCTCACTCCTGTCTTTATCTTATGATTTTTTTAAGAGATTTGGTTAAGTTAAAATTTCATATTTTAATTTTCTATCCTTTTGACATGAGCAAACACGCAAGAAAAGAAGAAAAATACAATAATTAGTCTAGTCGGCTATCCATGTGGATATACAATATAAGTCCTCGATAGAGGCTTTACTTTTTTTCTTCTTTTTCTGGTTGCATTTCCACGTTCAATTTTACTGATCTTTAACCAAAAGTACTACCATTGTCTTTTAGAAATATAATTTGTTTTTAAATGTAAATTTAATTTTAAGTTATTAGATATAGTATTTGCTTAAGTATATCTTTTATTATTCATATTTGATATCATGATGACGAGTACTTTATAAGGAATTTTATGGAGGAGACTAAAGCAATTATTATAATTAGGAATTTTAGGAATTTTATATGAAGCATCTCATTTATTATATTTATCTTATATTATTTGTGATTTTATATCATTAATATAATATTAATTAATATTTTCTATAATGTTACTTTATCCTTTGTATCTTAACTTAGCTTATTATAATTAACAAAGATATTAAGTAAATTAATCTCATTTTATATTATATAAAAATATATTCATAAAATTCCATAATATACTTAGAAAAATTAGAACCTTAAGACAAGTTTAATACAAGTCATAGAAAATTAAATACAAGCAATTGACCGAGTCATGTAATAATAATCCATGAGCAATAATTAAGCAATTTCCATGAATTATCCTATCCATCCACAACAGCTGGTGTCAAGACTAAAAATGGTGGCCCTACTTCTAGTGACTTGACTAGTACTAGTAAGTTGCAACAAAAAAGCCCATGCCTCTATCATTTGATTTCACATAGATGCTAATATCCAAGTAGTATTAAAGTGTTCATCAAAAATAAATAATAGTTAATTTATAATACAAATATTGTGTTGAATTTCTAAGTCTGAAAATGCTAGTCTTCCCTCGATTCTCATTGATTAAGAATGAAGAAAATATTTGATTTATAAATTTTAGATGAACATGTAATATCAAAGTTGTTGAGAATAAAGTAAATGTGAATAATGTGGATAATAATCACACATTAGTTGAAAATATAATTACTTAATTATTTATAAATAAAAAAATTCACTTATCTATTTCTTTAATGTTTTAGACAAACATACAGTGTGTCTCTCAAAAAAATATTGTTCTAAAAATAAAGTTTTACAATATTTAATGCTCGATAATGAAAAAAAAAATTCCCTTATCACACAATATTAGAGTCTCTAGTTCAAATGAAGAGACCGATTTACTTGGATAAAAAAGAAACAACCTCGTAGGTTAACATTGACCATTCTACTTCTAACATCCAACTTTTCAGTGTCAAAGTCAATGCTAACATTACAATTCCGTTCTACACATAGCTACTGTAGTGCTCCGTGACCAAACCAAAAAACCTCTAATGTGAATTGAATGAACCCAACGCCCCCACTCAGTTACACCTTCCCCTATAAAAAAACAAACACCAACAGCACAACACAAAATAAAAAAAACCAAAACAGGAAACAATCGAAACGAACAAGATGGCTCCTGTCTGGTTACTCACCGTAACAGTAGCCACTTTACTGTCAACAACACTAACAGAAGCTCAAACAGAAGCAAATTTCAAATGCGCCGCCGAAGCCACGTGTCGCAGTCTAACCGACTACACTTCCACCAACATAACAACCTTAAAGGAAATCGAAACCCTGTTCGGCGTGAAACACTTCCTCGACCTCCTCGGAGCCAACAACCTCCCAACCGACACCAAAAACACTTACAAAGTACCCGCCAACCAAGTCATCAAGGTTCCGTTTCCCTGCAAATGCGGTAACGAAACCGGTAAATCCAACAATTTACCGCGGTACAAGATAAAACCAGGTGACACGTTAAGCCAAATAGCGACGGTTCGGTTTGCTGGTTTGATGACGTATCAACAGATCCAAACCGCTAATAAGATACCAGATGCTAACAATATAACCGCCGGTGATACGCTTTGGATTCCTTTGCCTTGTAGCTGTGATATGGTGGGTGACAGCAGTGTGATGCACTATGCACATCTTGTGGAACTTGGTAGTAGCATTGATATCATTGCTCAAAAATATGGTACAACATCACAAACTCTTCTCTCAATCAACGGTATTAATGATCCTAAATCACTTAAAGCCGGTCAAGTTCTAGATGTTCCTCTTCCAGGTAAAAAGTTTATCTATTTGGTCTTAACTTGTGATTGAGTTTAATTTATTTATTTTTTCAAATTATTATCGGTGTGGTGTCGCCGCGTCAATGTCGAGGTCATGTTTGGGGTGTTAGTGCTTCAGATATTAGAACCAATGAATGAATGAATGAAGTATGTGTTTGTTTGATTTGTGCAGTTTGTAACACAAATGTGAGAAACAATTCGGTGGATTCTCCGTTGCTTGTACCAAATGGGACTTATTTCTATACTGCAAATAACTGTGTGAAATGTAAATGTAACTCTACTGGAAGTGGTAATAACAATTCTATGTTACAATGTGAGGAGTCGAAACTAAAACCGATAAATCAATGGTCGGTTTGTCCGTCTGCGAAATGCTCTGGGAATGTGTTGATTGGGAATACTACGTTTACTGATTCGTGTAATCGGACATTTTGTGATTACGCTGGTTATACTTCTAGCAATATCTCTACCGTTCTTGCAACTCAAAACACTTGTGCTGGTTAGTTAATTAGTTAGTTACAAATTGTGTTTTTGGTATGTGAAATTATGTTCTGGTTGTCAATGATGTTTTTGTTTGTTTTCAGTAGCACCAAGTGGTTCGGCCGGTTCAGGTTCGGGTTCAGGTGGTTCGGATTCAGGGGCATCTAGGAGTATCTTGAATGGCTGGGTTTGGAATAAGCTTCTCATTCTCATTCACTTCCTTCTGTTTTTTGTTTATCTTTTGTAGTACAAACCTTGCATCTTTGTTCTTTTCTTTTCATGAGTTCATTGTTTAGTGTTGTGTCTTGTGAGTGTTGCCGCTAAATTGAACATTTTTATGTTTTTTTTTCCTTCTATTTAGTGCATGTTTGGATTGATAGAGTTAGACTTAGTCAGAGTGCTACCATGACTTTGTCATACTCACATTGATTTCAGAGATACACTTGCAATATTTGTAATATACTAGCATGTTTGAACGAATAAGAAATTTGTATAAACTACAATGTTCTGTATCTTTTTTAGTGTATGCCTCTTTTTAACCGTAAATGAACTACAATGATCTGTATCTTTTTTAGTGTATGCCCCTTTTTAACCGTAAATTAACTGTGAAATTTGTATATGGAGACCCTTTTTTGCTATGGCCTAATCATGAAAAAGTGTGAGGCCGTGCTTATTGATGACTTGATAAAGCCTTGCAATATTCAATTCCACTCTTTGGACTTCAAAGGCTTTTGATGGAAGACTCCAAGTGTTGACTTACCTAACATTAAATTATTCGTATTGTTTATAGTCAATTTTTCCATTATCTTAGCCACTAATTTTGAAGACAAATATCTAGACTTTTAGATGATGTGCAAGTTGCTTATGCACAATTCCTAGTGGGATGACTATGATTTAGCCACCTTCTTTCCTCCATTATCTTTTCATTTTCTACATTTCCAACCATAAATAATAGACTAGATATAAGATAGTAGTACATTAATCATCATAGATTTACAATCGTACACTATTAGCTTTTTTCTTATTGTTCAACTCTGAAGAATACTGATCCTTTAGCTTCTTTCTCACTCTCCACAACTACAACATTATCCGACACATTGGTAACAGAATGTGCTACAAATTTTGGCTCCCCTTGAGCATAAAATGAATATTGAACATGACTAATCCGATTAGGAAATACCAAAACCGATGAAAAATCAGCCTCCCATTTCGTGCTGTTACTGCTCACGGTTAACTTCCCAACCGTTGATCTCAGCCCCATACCGTTTACATTGTTTCTATCAATCACTACTTGATCAACATTACTAAATTGCCCATCTAGATTTACAATCGGAACCTTCTTATTAGGATCGCCATTGAACATATTATCAACTATATTCAAGCCCAAAATCTGACCTTTAACCGACTTCAGTAAAATATTAGCATCCCCGAGAAATAGGCCATTAGTGACATGAACTTGAACCGGGTCTTCCATTACTATACCAGTATAATCCATATAACAGTTGTCGATTCTAGTTAGAGAATTTCCTGCCAATTTCACTAATATACCTATACCACCAAATGCTGCTGCTTTGTTATAACAATGCACCCCTGATAGAATGTTAGCTTGGCCTCTTAGCACAATACCGATGGCTGCTGAGAAAATCGCGACATCCGTGACAGCGTTATCGTTACTTGCAAGATCAATAGCAACCCCCGAATAGCCCTTCTCACCTTGGTCACCACCGACTGTTGAATGTTGTCCAAGAAAACAACTCGATATGAATGTCTCGTGCCCTTTCTGTACTAGAATTCCTTCTGTGGTGAAATGCAGGAAGAAACAGTTGTTGATTCGGATTCTAGCAGAATCGACGATGAAGATTCCTCCTCCTCGGTAGGTTGAATCAAAGAGGATGTCCCTGAAAGTTATGTCTTCATAGTAAATGCCATTGTTTTGTGTCTTTATGTCACTGAGGTTAGCACTTTGCATGGATTCTGCTGTGTTGAGTTTGTTGGAATTTGATGAGCACAGCTCAACTAGATGTCGGTCACCAGGAAAAGTATCAGATGCTCTTAAGGTTCCTCCTTTAACCTGTTCACGATCATATCATACTTTTCATAAAGTTTTTGTTGTTGTTGAGGCAATTCATAAAGTTAAGATGCGAAAAAGATACATGTGGAGTAGAGTGTTTATAATTATACAACTCACAAGTTAATAAAGAAATTAGAAATATATATGATTATACAATAATTTCATTTTTGAGATCATATTATAATTATAAATTATCATATAATTTAATTTATATAATAGTTACGGATTTAATAATTTTATGGTATACATGGCATAACAATGTATACATAACTCATCTAAATATATTAAGATTTTAAAAAGTTTTTGTTAAATAATATTTTTTTATAAGTTAGTTATATGAATTTTATTTGAAACTCTGTACACAAATATTAATATCAAATAAAATAAAGTAAGGGAATTTGTTTATATCTGTAACGTTTTAAATGCAAAAGAATATAGGAAACACATTTTATAGAGAATCCAAATTAAGTGGAAAAATTAATTATTATTATTATTATTATTATTATTATTATTTCTTTTTCAAAAATATTTGATTGCCATCGACCATAATTTTTCTTTTGATAATTTATTGGCTAAAATACAGTTTTGGTCTCCCTGTTTTTCAAAATTCACAGTTTTGGTCCTCCTGTTTTTTTTTTAACAGTTTTGGTACCCCCACCCCTCACTGTTCATGTACGGACGTGTACTGTTCATGTACGGACAAGTTACTGTTCATCACTTTTTTTGGGCCAAAATTGGGGTGGGGGACCAAAACTGTTAAAAAAAAAACAGGGGGACCAAAACTGTAAATTTTGAAAAACAAAGGGACAAAAACTGTATTTTAACCTAATTTATTTTATCCGTCTTTTAGCAAATTTTAATGAGGGTCCTTAAGATGTTACTTTAAAAACCTAAAAAAAAAAGTAAAGCTCTTATTACATAGAGAAGAAATATATTTAATTTTATGATAAATAATTGCTTTATTTAGAAACCTTAAACAACGTCTTTAGAAAAAAAAAACACCTGAATAAATAATTGGGTATCAGTACCTTTAATGCAAATTGATTTAAAATATTAATTTATTTTTAAATAATAAATTTATAAAAAATAACATGACATTAATTGTAATTATTTTATTAGATAAGAATAGCGATACCCAACTAAATCCAAAGATACCATAATGTTCTTCAAGTAATTAGCTTCATTTATTGAGTAAAAAAAACTTCATTTCTGCCATGTCAATAATACATAAAAAAAAAAAATATATTTTTTAAAGAAATGTGTCAAAAAAATAATTGGTGGTACATACAAACAATAATTTAAAATACTATTATACTGCGTCCAAAAATGTATTTTTTTGAAATTGAAAATATTTTTAAAATTTTGTATGGTGTCTAACCAATAAAAAATGATCATATTTTTTTCGCGATGAGAAAAGTGACATACAGGTAAACAAGCGGCATGTCATGCATGTTTGGTCGTGTAAGCCTAGCTCAAAAGTTGGAAAAAAAAGGACATCTGCCATTTATTTTGGAGACTTGACAATTAATAGTGGGCAATATATATTAATTGTTTTTTATTTTATTTTCTATTTTTTTTTATTATGTGATACTTTTTAAAGAGATCTTTCAATATTTTTTTTTTAATTAAAGAAATGAAAACTAAATTTTTAGAATGTATCACTTGTTAATTTTCTTGTGTAAATGTCGCATTTAGATGTGTATGATTGCTAAGAATATGTATGATAGAAAAAGATGATGAAAGAGATATACTAACCACAACATTGCCACCACCTGGGGCAAAAGTAATTGGCTTACTGATTCTGTAATCTCCACCTTGCAAATCAATAACAACACCTCCCAAATCATTCACACCCGCCACCAATTCAAGACCCTTTCGCAATCTAAATGCATCCTCCACAGCTTTCAATATCGCATCACTACTCTCTTCTGATCCTGTTGGGTCTGCACCATATTCACTCAGGTACAGCACCCTGTTGCTACTCTAGTAATACACACAAAAAATAAGTTACAAATTGGTACAAAACACTAGTCATAGTTCAATGTACATATAGCTACACTGCTTACTGTGTTTGTTTGTGAAGATGATGGCAAAGGTGGTGAAGGATTAGCAAGTTTGTGGTTGAACTCTGATAGCTTTTTCTCTCTGGTGAAAAATGCAGAACATGTTGCTGGTTCTAGTACCAACACCAATGATAAGACTAAATAAACTGCTGAGAATCTCATGCTTTGTTCAAACAGATTTATGATTCTTAAAAAACAGAACAATATTATGAGTGTTTTCTCTTTTTGATCTAGGTTGAAGTGAAAGTAAAGGAAGGACAATTGTGTTAGGCTTTTAAGATCATTGAATTCAACTGTTGGCACTGGTCATCTTACTAAGGTAAGGGCACCAAAAGCAGTTGGGACATTTATTATAGGCTTGGACAGTTTCGTACTCCCTTTGGAGCTTGGTGACAAATACAAAAAAATCACTTATTTTGTGCCAAAAATAAATAAATTTTTGAATATAATGTTTGTCTTTTAATTAAAATTAGTTTTCTTAGTTCTTGAAATTAGTTCATTAGACAAAAAATGCTGATGTACCAAAGTTAGGCCATGTGACTTCTCTACATATCATTAATGAATTCTCATCCATCTCATTCTGACTTTTTCTATTTTTTTTTTTTAGATATAACAAAATTCAGAATCCAAACATGTTAATCCCTTCAAGTATATCATTCTTCAACCCACAAACTTATACATAAAGAAAAAGAAAAGGCATAAGCTAAGGAGGTTTAATTTAATATATAGAGATACTTCCTAGTTTTAACAAGTGAAAAATTGTGATATTCGAGTTTTTCTATCAATTCTATTCGAGGAAATTGATTTATAAGCTCTTACAAGTTTATTTCAAATGTATTTCTAATTAAATGTTTTAAAAAGAAAGTGAATTTTTTATCTTTTCATTTTTCGAAAATAGTTTTTTGATAATTATTATTTATTTATTTATTTTTTACTATTTTTTTTTTTAAGATTTGGTCTCTTGTTCTATTTTTTTAATCGATTAAGGTGATTATGAACTATATATATATATATATATATATATATATATATATATATATATATTCATGCCATATTTAAAAGATAGTTTTGATGATGTATTAAATTAAACTTGGCCATTTATTCGTTACTACATTACCAAAGTTGAATTTTTTTTTTGTTAAGAAGAAGGGTTAAGGCTCAAAATTAGATTATAACCTGTTTATGAATTGAAACTTCTAAAATTTCTTTAAAGAAATATATCTCCCTTTGACTCATTATTTTTTTATTTGCTGGCGCATCTGCACACTTATTTACTTCCTGAAAGGTATGCGCCACTTTGATTCCATCATGCCACTCAATTAGTTTTTGAATTTGTTTAATCAAAGCAAATCCTTCTGATATCATTACCATGTTTTCCTCTACCATTTTGACAATATAGAATCCACTTTAATCTCCACATACCTCAATTCTAGCCTTTTCGTTAACCTCAACCCTTTAAGAACGCTCCAAAGTTCAGCCTTAATCGTATTACACATTCCTTTGGGATTCGGAAAACCAACTTTGCACCTTCCACAAGAGTCTCGAATGATGCCTCCACAATCGACAGACTTGTTTGCCTTACTCGCCCCGTCTGTGTTTAACTTAAACCAGTTGTTATCTGGGGGTTTCCAACTTACCATTATGGTTAGTTCTTCTCCACCAACTGTTGTTTTCTTGTTAATGATAGAATTGTCATACTCATTCATCAACTGTGTCACAAAGTTGCTCGGATTATGCGACATCTCATATAAATTATCGTGTTCTTCATTGTTTCTCCACCTCCAAAAGATAATGACACTGAATGGCACAAAATCTATTCCGCGTGTTTCTCAAATCATCCCGAGCATTAATGTTTAACTTAATCCGATCGGCTAGCTCCAACCGATAAAAATCAACAGCGATATGACTAGGCACTTTATTCATCCAGGGAAGTCCCTAAACACGCGCATGGTATATTCACTCACGCAACCACACAACTTACAAGGTGCTTCTCCCAAACCTTTATTGCTCTTATGCATGTTTGTTAGAAGTTTATCATGTCCAAGCATCCACACAAAAATCTTGACTCTTTCTCGCACCTTAAACTTCCATATTTTTCTCCAATCTTCACTTTTTTTTTCTCATTCTCATGTCTCACCATCATACTATAAAAGTCACTAATTACCGCTCCTTTTTTATTTGATCCTGCCATGATTAATTCATCGTTTCTGTTATCAATACTTGGAGGCAAGCAAGCTTTAATTTTCTGGATCAGCTCTTCCCGCATCCACCCCTGCATCTGTCAATGGAATTGATTACAGAATATTGGTCATTATTAGCAGAATAATGACATGATAATTTTCTCATTATTAGCTGTAATTATGTAATTATTATTAGCATATCCTTAATTATAGAAATAGATTGTATACACTATATATAGAGAAAAACAATACAACAGCAAAACACACGGTTTACGATACATTTTATGTTTGACATGGTATCAGTCTAGGTTTCGATCTTTCTCTATTTCAGTCCAAAAGTCTTAGTCTCTTGTCTTTCTCAAGTCTGCCCAGATCTAGTTTTTTGTCCTTGTCATTTTTTTCTCGGCCTCATGTCTACCGAAAAGTATGACAAATATGATATTTTATTCATTCGCCTGAATGACAAGAATTACTCAGCTTGGGCATTTCAATTCCAAATATTTGTCACTGGTAAGGACCTTTGGGGTCATGTTGACGGCACCAAGCCTACTCCTGACAAAGAGAAGCAGAAGGAAGAACATGCTAAATGGGTAGTCAAAGATGCTCAAGTCATGGCATGGATCATAGGCTATGTTTATTTTACCATTGTTCCCAATCTTAGGCCATTTAACACTGCAACAAAGATGTGGGCCTATCTGAAAAAAGCATACAGCCAAAATAATACAGCTCGCAGATTCCAGCTAGACCACGACATTGCCATTTCTCAACAGGATAGTCGCTCAATTTCTAAATTTTGTTCTCATTTCATTAATCTTTGGGCTAAATACACTGACATTGTCTATGAAGATTTGTCAGCTACCCGTCAAATTGTAGTGCGAAAAGTTCATGAAACTACACAAAGAGATCAATTTCTTATGAAATTGAGATCTGATTTTGAAGGTATCCAGTCCAATCTCATGAATAGAGCCATTGTCCCCACCTTGGATGCATGCTTTAATGAGCTTCTTCGTGAAGAACAGTGCCTCCTAACTCAAATAACAATGGAACAACATAAATCTTCTCTTATTCCAGTTGCATAGTTGTACAAGGCAAGCCTAGAAGACGGGATATAAGTGTTGTCCAATGTTTCTGCTGCAAAGGACTTGGACATTTTACTTCTCACTGTCCTAAAAAGTTTTGTAACTACTGCAAAAAAGATGGTCACATCATTAAGGAATGCCCTATAAGACCACCAAAGAAAACTGTACCAGCCTTTACTGCCTCTGTTAGTTCTTCTTCTGCTACTGGTAGTATGGATCAGATTGCTTCCACCAATGTTCAAAACCTGACTCCTTAAATGGTTCAACAAATGATAATTTCAGGAAAACCTTCTCTCCCCTGTTCTCCATGGTATTTTGACTATGGGGCCTCCAATCATATGACCAACAATGTTGATACTCTTACAAACATTGCAAGATATTTCAGTGTGTTAGACGATGGCTAGGATCTAGAAGGGGGGTTGAATAGATCCCACAATTTTATACATGCAAATGGTGTTCCAAAATTGGTTTTGAAAATATTTTTACGGAAGCAACCACTGAATCACACGTCTACAACGAACCTCTACTAAAAGGATCGGATATGCACGACGATATTAGGAATGATACGACGGAAGAGAAAAATTGCCGAAGAATCAACAAACACACAATGCAATCAACCAAATTTTATTAACTTAAAATTTGTCCAATTACCAACGAGATAAGATGACAAAATTTAATAACAAAGTGCTTTAGAGCTTGCGCTTAATCAATTTATCGAACACTTGGGGTGTGCGACACTCCAAGTGAGAATTTCTAATTAATGTGAATGTAGAGCGTATTCCAAATGCAATCCAAGGGATTGTATCGTTTTTACAAGTTTAATTTCAGCTCTATATTACACTATATCATAAATTGTTGATCAATTGATATTTCCCAAGTTCGATTAATAACAAAACGTAAAAGAGTATGGAAAGAGAGAACAAACACGATTTCATTAGGCAGTTCCTCAATCGTCCTCGCTATGGGTACCTCTGCCCCCAATTTCGGACATGGAATTGAGATATATATATATATATATATATATATATATATATATATATATATTTCTGTTTGCAAATTTTGTACAAGATAAAACTGAATAATTAAACCCTTAAAGTCTTTGATGTCGATGCAAAGTCTTATCTCCCCTTGGTTCAAGATGAATCAAGTGCTCCGAATTTGGTCGAACAAATCACTGTCTCACGCTACTAGATTAAAAGAACCCACCGCTCTTTAATCACCTTCACTCGGTCGATTTCGATCTTCCACAATTCGAACCCAAATCTTTCTCGTACGATCCTCCGACTGTAGCTACTAAACTGAAACGAACAACCCGTTCTTCAGTTACCTTCGCACGGCTAAATCCTTGTTGAGAAACTGATTTGTGCAAAAAACCCTCAAAATCACCCGGATTCTTGGAGGACAAAACCGGAGATTTTATTCAAGAAACACCTATTGATTCTCAACCCAACACAAAGGATACAACACCTATGTCTGAACGTTATCACTTCACACAATGCAAGACACTAACAAAAATGATTATGTGTAATTGCTAGAGATCACAAGGTTGAAGATGAAGATGAAGAGAAAAATCAGTATCTATTTTCACGTTTCTTGTTATATTGTAAAATGAGATGAATCCACTATATATAATGCAAGAATAACCAACTAACATGAAATAACAGCAAAAACAGAAAAAACAGAATGCAGAAAAATAGTCCAGACCAGCGAAGGGTCGACCGCTCACTAAATGAGGGTCGACGGGAGCTAACCCGTGGAGGTATCTATGCAAAATAGTTGACCATGCGTCGACCGCCCATCACCTTGCGTCGACGCAAAGACGCTGAATTTGTAGAAATACAAAACCCAGAAGCATGCGTCGACCACATGCATCAGGGAGGTCAGCGTGCGATAACCCGACTGTTTCATAAGAAATTGACAAAGCTGCATGAGTCGACTCATGCTTAGCTTTGGTCGACTCAAAACCTGCAAGAACTCAAAAATTCATTTTTAGCACACTTTGACCAACTGAGACTCGATTTATGCACACCAAACACTAATACCATGATCATGCATATGTAGAAATTGTGTAGACCCTTTCCTATGTGTTTAGATACATGAATATCAATGGTTAAATGCAATGTGACCGACAACAAAGTGATACTGTCCAAATTACAAACTAGACACTATCCTACTTGTTGACATCATTAAAAAAAACTAGATAAAAAGCACTTAGCCCTCACATACTCCCCCTTTTTTATGATGGCAACATTTTCTGTCTTTCTCTTGATTTGTAATTTGAAGACTCCCCCTATGTTTGTGAGGTCTTTAAACATTCAATTTAGATCACTTTCTGCTGCTAGTAGATGTATCCTTCTCCCCCTTTGACAACATCAAAAAGAGAAATGGAAGTTGGTCAAAGATAGAGCATCATAATATGGAAAGATCCACTCGACAATTTGCAAACAGATACACTAACAATCATCCACATATAATGACGTTAATGTGAGAATAAGAGTGGATAAATACGGCACGCAATATGCAAACATAATTCATTCCATAATAGTGAAAAATAGAGAAACATAGTCCAAATTTAAAACAAAATAAAGCATCATGCAAGAAAGGAACTAAGCATACAAGCAAAATACAAATGATAACATGCACTAAAAATTATCCTAATCCTTATGGTCTCCTCCCCCTGAATGGGTGACCTCTGCCTCGAAAGTGTTGTCCCTGTGGTGGAGGTAGCGGTTGTTCCTCTAAATACTGATTCAGTTCAATCACTGCTCTATTGAGAACGCCTAAACTGTTTGTGAGGTTTCGAGTCTGAAGTTCCAGTGTGTTATCCAAAGTTGTAAATCTTTTCATCGTAGCATCAGCAAACCTGTCGAAATTTTGAGTGTGTGCGTTCAACTGATTGGACAAGGAAGTGAACCTCTCCTCCTGAGTTGTGTATCGTTGTTCATGTAATTCCCGGAATTCCTCTTGTTCTAACTGCATCTGATTTAACATAGCTAGAATTTCTTTAGTGTCCTAGAAAGCTTGTTGTGGCTGTGGTGTCGGAGGTGTCGAATACTCAGGCTGTTGCCAGTCGTATTCGTCAGCTTGTTGTTGCCAACCATAATTTTGAGGAACATAAGCAGCACCAAGAGTAGTTTAACCAGTGTGCTGCCATTCTCCCCAGCCTTGATTGTCATAAGTCTCTTGCGGTTGAGAATAGCCCATCCATGCCTCATTATCTTCATCCATCATATTCACATCATAATTGTTACTAGCTTGGTTTTCATTCACATTTTCTTCCTCGACAGCTTGGTCATCAGGAACCTCATGCTGAGGGTGAGTTGCTTTGGCTCCGAATTTATACTCATTTGCGACAGAATCCCAAAAGTATTCCATCATAGTCAGAGTCTTTTGTTGGAACTCATGCTCAGATGAAATAGAGATATATCGAATGCCTGGAACCTTGATCTCGGCCTTATTGAAAATGCGCTGAATACACGACGCATAGCACAAAGAGGTACCTCGTGTAGAATCCCGTAATGCGAACATTCTAGACGTAAAGTAATACGGCCAGTTGATACGGATCTTGTTCTTCAGTATATAAATCAGATGAACAGTGATGCACAGATGAACAGTGACAATGCTCTTGCTTCCAAAGTGAAACGAAAACCCCTTTCTTAAAGACTTTGTGAATTTAATCTTTGTGGGTTTTGATGAATGTGGGTTTTAATGGAGGTTGAAGGAAGAAGTTTGAAAGGGGAGGAGAGGAGAAGACCAAAAAATCTGATTTATGACATGCAAATATGTGAAATAAAATGTATTGATTGTGTGTAGTGACTTTAGAAGACACCAGGCGGCCCGCGCGTTCCCAAGAAAATAAGAATATGGGTTCGTCAGCCATGCGTCGACCTAAGCATGTCATGCGTCGGCGCATGCTGACGAGATTTTGAAATTTTTTAAAATTCTTGGGATGCGTCGACCACATGTAGGCGCGCGTTAACCCGTGCCTTTGCTTAAAAAATGGACAATTCATGAGTCGGCCCATGACATGCTTTGGTCGACTCATCCAAGTGAAAAATGAAAAAAAAATCATATTTTATCTTACGAATGCACCAATACAAGATAAATAAACATGTTAATACATAAATCAAACATCCAAATGAAGAACATATGCTTAAATGTGTAATAAACATCATTTTTAACACTCAACATGTATATATATATATATATATATATATATATATGTGTGTGTGTGTGTGTGTGTGTGTGTGTATATGTGTGTGTGTGTGTGTGTGTGTGTGTGTGTGTGTGTGTGTGTTTAAAGAGCTAATATGTTAAAGAATTATCAAAAACGGTCTGAGATGTCGAGAACGCCTAGTTCCCTACGGATGTGAAAGAAATGCTCTGTAGCTAGTGGTTTTGTAAAGATGTCAGCAAGTTGATTTTTAGTATCAACATGCTCAAAGACCACATCACCTTTCTCAACATGATCCCTAAGGAATTGATGACGTATTTCGATATGCTTGGTGCGTGAATGTAATACGGGGCTCTTAGTTAGGTTAATAGCAATAATGTTATCGCATAGAATAGGAATACGCTCAAGCTTTAAATTGAAATCGAGCAATTGTTGCTTAAGCCATAGGACTTGAGCACAACAACTGCCGGCGGCAACGTATTCTGCCTCGGCTGTTGACAAGGCAATGGAAACCTATTTCTTGCTATGCCAACTCACTAAGGAATTTACGAAAAAGTGATACGTGCCACTAGTGCTTTTCCTAACCGATTTGCACCCAGCAAAGTCGGAATTGGAATAGCCAACTAAGGAACAAACACTACCTTTGGAATACCACAACCCATACTTTGGAGTACCAGAAAGGTATCGAAGTATGCGCTTAACTGCTTTTAAGTGGGATTCCTTGGGACGTGCTTGATACCTCGCACACATGCATACACTGAACATAATGTCGGGTCGTGATGTAGTAAGATAAAGAAGAGATCCAATCATACCTCGATACTTCTTTACCTCTACATCCTTACCATTTTCGTCACGATCAAGATTAGCACAAGTAGGCATAAGAGTATCTATTGCCTTGCAGTTTACCATGTCAAAGCGTATGAGAAGCTCAAGACAATATTTTGTTTGACTTACGAACGTGCCCTCTTCGAGTTGTTTGATTTGTAATCCGAGGAAATAGTTGAGCTCCCCCATCATGCTCATTTCAAACTCCCCCTGCATCAAACTCGAAAACTCCTTGACCAAGGACATGTTAGTAGATCCAAAGATGATATCATCAACATAAATTTGTACCAAAATTAAGTGTTTTCCTTGACGTTTAATAAAGAGGGTTGGGTCAACCTTGCCTCTTGAATACCCTGGATCAAGTAAAAAATTTCTTAGACGTTCATACCAAGCCCTATGGGCTTGTTAAAGTCCGTACAAAGCACGTTTAAGTTTGTAGACATGATCGGGATATTCATGGGATTCAAACCCCAGAGGTTGGGCTACATAAACCTCTTCATTAATATATCCATTAAGGAAAGCACTTTTAACATCCATCTGAAATAGTTTGAAATTTTTAGTGCAAGCATAAGTAAGTAAAAGACGTATAGCCTCGAGTCGGGCAACCGGCGCATAAGTTTCCTCATAGTCGATTCCTTCATCTTGGTTATAGCCTTGCGCTACAAGCTGCGCTTTGTTTCGTGTTATTACTCTATTTTCATCAAGTTTATTCCTAAACACCCATCGGGTGCTGATTACACAATGACCTCGCGGAGAGGGACAAGGTCCCAAACCTCATTTGTCCTGAATTGATTTAGTTCATCTTGCATTGATAAAAACCAATGCTCATCGCGTAATATCTCCTTTGCGTTTTTAGGTTCAACTTGTGACACAAAAGCAGAGTAATAACAAAAGTCACTAAGTTTATAGCGGGTGGTTACTTCCTTAGAGATGTCACCGATGATATTGTCGATTGGATGGTCTTTGGAAGACTTCCATGCTAGAGGAAGGTCATCTTCATTAGTTGGATGATCCTCCTCACTCTTCATAGGTTGGTGATCCTTTTCCTCCTCAATACGCACTACTTCGGGTTGATCAGTTCCTTTACCAGTGTCCTTGAGTATGTCTTCTGAAGATACACCTCCACCATGAAAAGAACTACCTTCTCCGACATTTTGCGGATAAGACTCATCAAAAGTAACGTGTACTAACTCTTCAACAATTCGTAACCTTTTATTATAAATTCTATAAGCTTTACTTGACTGAGAGTATCCAAGAAAAATACCCTCGTCGGCCTTGGCATCAAACTTACCCAGTGTCTATTTTCCATTGCTTAACACGAAACACTTGCAACCAAAGACATGAAGGTGAGAGATATTTGGCTTACGCCCTTTTAAAAGCTCATACGGTGTCTTGTTTAGAATATGTCGGATGAGCACCCTATTCAAAACGTAACAAGCCATACTAATGGCGTCAGCCCAAAAGTATTTTGGAAGTCTACTTTCATTGATCATAGTCCTTCCAAGTTCCTCCAAAATTCTATTTTTACGTTCCACCACCCTATTTTGTTGAGGGGTACGTGGTGCGGAAAAATTATGATCAATTCCATGGGATTCACAAAATGCTTCAAACAAATGATTTTCAAACTCACCCCCATGATCACTTCTAATTGACACAATGTTCGTGTTTAACTTGTTTTGAAATAACTTAGCAAATTTTTCAAAGGCCGAAAATGTATCACTCTTATTTGTTAGGAAAATAGTCCAGCAAAACCTAGAAAAGTCATCGACTATTACAAAACTATAATAGTTACCACCTAGGCTTTTAACCCTAGATGGTCCAAAGAGGTCCATATGAAGGAGCTCAAGGGGTCTCATAGTTGAAACGATGTTTTTAGATTTGAATGAGATCCTTGTTTGCTTCCCCATTTGACAAGATTCACAAAGGTGATCCTTTGTGAATTTTATTTTGGGCAAACCGATGACTAGGTCTTTAGAGACTATTTTGTTAAGCAAATCAAAATTGATATGAGCCAACCGTCTATGCCACAACCATGAATCTTCATTCATAGTGACTAGACACTTGTCTCCATTCAACAATACCTCATTTAAGTCTAGCATATAGACATTGTTCACCCTCAAACCCTTAAATACATCCTTCTTGTCACTATCTTCAACTATGCAACAATCCTTTGAAAAATATACTTTATAATTCTTGTCACATAGTTGACTAATGCTTAAAAGATTGTGTCTAAGGACTTCCACAAGAAGCACATCAGAGATAGTAGTAGATGAGGGGTTACCTACACTACCTTTGCCGAGAATCTGTCCCTTGTTGTTATCTCCGTAGGTGACAAACCCCTTTTTCTTCGCCAAAATATCGATGAAAAGAGATATGTCTCCTGTCATATGTCTTGAGCAGCCACTATCCAGAACCCATCTTCTTTCGATGGTCTCAAGACTTTGTACCTACAAAACAATCAAGGGAGAGTAGGTACCCAATTCTCATTAGGTCCTTTACGGTAAGTGAAACCAAGATCGCACTTGGGCAACCATTGATAAATGCCTTTTGGAATAAGAAATCTTCTAAAATGACATTTAGCAATAGTATGACCAGGCTTGCTACAATATAGGCAATTACGGTTCATTTGGAACTTACCTTTGTTATCTCTATCTCGAATCACATATGTATACTTTTGATACGGATTATTCATACTTTCTCAATAATGTGATCGATCAATAGCAAACGTAACTTTAGGCTTGAGAGCCTTGTCTAATTCGGCCTTAAGGGTTCTCACCTATTTTTGCCAAATATGACAAGTATCACAGCCCCAATTGAACCATGGAGACTTATTCTCATCAATCTTAGCTTTTTATGTATCCACCATGAAGTTTTTAAGAGCTTCCAATTCCTTTTCGGAATCGAAAACCTTTTTCTCCAAGTGTGAAAAAATCTTTTTGTTCGAGGCTAAGCGTTGAAAAGCGTCCTTAGCCTCATGGTACAACATATCAAAAGCCTTTTGTAATTCTAAATGAGACATACTATTAGAATGATCATATTTAGAGTGTTTTACCTCTTTCTTCTTGTTTTGACGTGCCATAAGACATAGATTTACAGATTCACTTTCGTCACTTGAGCTGCCACCTTTTTCCGACTCGCTATCGCTCTCCCAAGCGATGTATGCTCGTCTAGATTTGTTGACTTTTTGTGTTGACGACTCTTATCCTTATCCTTACCCTTGTCTTTCTTAAGTGATGGACAATCCGGCTTGTAGTGCCCTGATTTTCCACAGTTGTAACAAGATCCTTTCACCTTGCCATTCTTGTTTCCTTCATTTCTAGATTGCCTCCTAAATTTGACTAGATTTTTATCCGAGTGTTGAATCTCATTCTTCCGAACATATCTATTGTATCTCTTCACAATAGGCCAATGTCATCATCGGAGTCATTATCTTCGTCATTGTTGGTTTCATTATCACTTTGCTCTTGAGATGTGGACTTTGAACAAGAAGTCTTAAGAGCAATCGACTTCTTTTTCGTTTCCTTTGTTTTCTCCTTCTTTACACTCTTTTCATGTTTTTCCAAGCTAATGAGCACTTGCTCATGTTCATCGAGTTTTCCAAATAATGTCGTGAGGTCTAGAGTAGCTAGATTATTGGCCTCCTTGATGGTGGTGACCTTCGACTGCCATTCCCTGTTAAGACACCTCAAAATCTTATTAGTAGCAACCTCGTTGGGAACCGGTTTACCAAGTACATGCAATTTGTTGATTATATGAGTGAATCGTTTTTGCATATATGCAATGGTTTCCCCTTGCTTCATGTAAAAAAGATCGAACTTTTGCGTTAATGTGTTGATTCGGGCCATTTTCACATCATTAGTGCCTTTGTGGGCTACTTGTAAAGCATCCCACATGGCTTTGGCCGTTTCACAATGAGAGACTCGATAATATTCGTCAACTCCCAAAGAGGAGATCAAAATATTTTGAGCCTTCCAGTCATAGCTGTACTTTTTCTCGTCCTCCTCATTCCATTGTGCTTCGGGTTTATGAATGACAACACCTTCTGCATTGGTCATGGTTATTTCCATAGGACCATTTAAAATGACATTCCAAACCTTCCGATCAATGGAATTTATATGGACGCGCATACAATCCTTCCAGTAGCTGTAATTCTCGCCTGTAAAAGCTGGAGCTCTATTATAAGCCCCTTTAGGTTCGTTCGCCATATTCCAAGAAGTTTTACCGAAGCACCAGATAAACCGGAGCTCGTGATACCACTTGTTAGACGATGGCTAAAATCTAGAAGAGGGGTTGAATAGATTCCATAATTTTATACACGCAAATGGTGTTCCAAAATTGGTTTTAAAAATATTTTTACGGAAGCAACCGCTGAATCACGCGTCTATAACGAACCTCTACTTAAAGGATCGGACATGCACGACGATATTAGGAATGATACGACGAAAGAGAAAAATTGTCGAAGAATCAACAAACACACAATGCAATCAACCAAATTTTATTAACTTGAAATTTGTCCAATTACCAACGAGATAAGATGACAAAATATAATAACAAAGTGCTTTAGAGCTTGCGCTTAATCAATTTATCGAACACTTGGGGTGTCGACACTCCAAGTGAGAATTTCTAATTAATGTGAATGTAGAGCGTATTCCAAATGCAATCCAAGGGATTTTTTTGTTTTTACAAGTTTAATTTCAGCTCTATATTACACTATATCAGAAATTGTTGATCAATTGATATTTCGCAAGTTCGATTAATATCAAAACGTAAAAGAGTAGGGAAAGAGAGAACAAACACGATTTGATTAGGCAGTTCCCCAATTGTCCTCGCTATGGGTACCTCTGCCCCCAATTCCGGACATGGAATTGAGATATATATATATATATATATATATATATATATATATATATTTATTTTTTTTCTGTTTGCAAATTTTGTACAAGAGAAAACTGAACAATCAAACCCTCAAACGTCTTTGATGTCGATGCAAAGTCTTCTCTCCCCTTGATTCAAGATGAATCAAGTGCTCCGAATTTGGTTGAACAAATCACCGTCTCACGCTACTAGATTGAAAGAACCCACGACTCTTCAATCAGCTTCACTCGGTCGATTTCGATCTTCCACAATTCGAACCAAAAATTTTCTCGTACGATCCTCCGACTGTAGCTATTAAACTGAACCGAACAACCCGTTCTTCAGTTACCTTTGCACGGCTGAATCCTTGTAGAGAAACCGATTTTTGCAAAAACCCCCAAAATCACCAGGATTTTTGGAGGACAAAACCAGAGGTTTTATTCAAGAAACACCTACTGATTCTCAACCCAGCACAAAGGATACAACACCTATGTCTGAACGTTATCACTTCACACAATGCAAGACACTAACAAAAATGATTATGTGTAATTGCTAGAGATCACAAGGTTGAAGATGAAGATGAAGAGAAAAATCAGTATCTATTTTCACGTTTCTTGTTATATTGTAAAATGAGATAAATGCACTATATAAAATGCAAGAATAGCCAACTAACATGAAATAACAGCAAAAATAGAAAAAACAGAATGCAAAAAAATAGTCCAGACCAGTGAAGGGTCGACCGCTCACTAAATGAGGGTCGGTGGGAGCTAACCCGTGGAGGTATCTATGCAAAATAATTGACCATGCGTCAACCGCCCATCACCTTGCGTCGACGCAAAGACGCTGAATTTGTAGAAATACAAAACACAGAAGCATGCATCGACCGCATGCATCAGGGAGGTCAGCGTGCGCTAACCCGACTGTTTCACAAGAAATTGACAAAGCTGCATGAGTCGACTCACGCTTAGCTTTGGTCGACTCAAAACCTTCAAAAACTCATAAATTTATTTTTCGCACACTTTGACCAACTGAGACTCGATTTATGCACACCAAACATTAATACCATGATCATGCACATGTAGAAATTGTGTAGACCCTTTCCTATGTGTTTAGATACATGAATATCAATGGTTAAATGCAATGTGACCGACAACGAAGTTATACCGTCCAAATTACAAACTAGAGACTATCCTACTTGTTGACATCATTAAAACATAACTAGATGAAAAGCACTTATCCCTCACACAGTGATCTTCAAATTCACACAGCTGATGGGAATAACTTACCTATCACAGAAATTGGTGATATTTCTTCATTTTTAACCAATGTCTATGTTTCCCCTAGTCTCACTAGTAACCTTATTTCTGTCGGACAATTAGTTGACAATAATTGCCGAGTTGAATTCTCAAAATCTGGTTGTCTTGTGCAGGATCAACACTCGGGGAAACTGATCGTGAAGGGGCCTAAAGTTGGATGTCTTTTTCCTCTTTATTTATCTTTGTCTCCATGCTCTTCATTACATTTTGTTTCTTGTAATTCTGCTACTGTTGATTTTCAAATATGGTATAAGCGTCTTGGTCACCCAAATTCATATGTACTTCATGACTTAGTGAGATCTAGTGTTCTTGGTAATAAAAATTCTCCTTTTGGTGTTGTTCAATTTGATTGCAATTCTTGTAAACTTGGTAAAAGTAAAAGTCTACCATTTCTGATTCATTAATCAAATACAAATCAACCTTTTGATATGATTCATAGTGATTTATAGGGGATATCACCTATTGTATCTCATGCAAATTACAAATATTTTATCACTTTTATTGACGACTATAGTCGTTTCACATAGGTCTATTTTTTGCGCTCTAAAAATGAAGCATTTTCCGCTTTCACAAAATTTCATGCTTATGTTCAAACTCAATTTTCTTCCAAAATCAAAATTTTGCGTTCTGACAATGGGGGGAATACACATCTCATTTATTCCAAGATTTCTTGCAGGTCAATGGTATTTTATCTCAGATGTCATGTCCTTCCACACCTCAACAAAATGGGGTAGCTGAAAGAAAAAATCGATATCTTCTTGATGTTATTCCTACTCTCATGTTGGAATCCTTTGCGCCACCATGATTTTGGTGTGAAACTTTCTCCACTGCTGCCCACCTTAGTAATCGATTTTCGTCTCAATCTTTAAATAATGATTCTCCTTTCTCACGACTTTTTGGTCACACACCCATTTATTCCAATCTTCGTACTTTCGGTTGTGTATGTTATATTCATCTCCTCCCACGAGAATGCGCTAAGCTCACAGCTCAATCTGTTAAATGTGCTTTTCTTGGTTACTCAACCAACCAAAAATGTTTTCTATGTTATGATCCTAATCTATGTAGGATTCGGGTTTCTAGAAATGTCATATTTCAAGAAGATACATATTTTTTTGCAACAAATCAAGATATTCTCTCTTCTACATGTAAGTATATTTTGCCACTGTTTTCTAATGTTTTTTGCAGGAGAATCAACGCTTAAACCTCTATTGGTTTACCAGAGACGTCCGACTGTTCTACCCAATACTAGGCCCCCTCTTGATCAATCCCTATTTGTTGGTCCAATACTTAATCCAGAACCAGCTCCCCAATGTCGTAGTACTCGTGTCGGTAAACCTCCATAAAAATACGGTTTTTCTTCCCATTTGTCTTTAATAGCTACTTTAGCATCTGTTCCTATTCCTTCTTCCTATAAGCAAGCCATGGAGTACAACTCATGGTGAGAAGCTATTGAAGCAGAACTTCTAGCACTAGAAGAAAATCAGACATGGGATGTTGTTTCTTTTCCTCCATCTGTTAAACCTCATGGTGTAGCGCGGTTTTTGTGACCGCCCGCATCCGTCTGTGGATGGGATTGGGTGCTACTTTCTGATTTCTTATTTATCCTATGAAGCTGGAAAGGAAAGGGAAGTTATCTCAAACTAACCTTGCATGCAAATGTGTTCTTTAACAAATGCTAAGAGATTGGGGAGTTCGGGGTCAGGTTATACAATTGGGAGTTGTTAATTACCCATCCTATACATGGTTATCCATGGGTTGATAGCAATTTTCTACTGTTCTACTATTTTCTACTTGATGGTGTTTGTCTGTAAAAGGGAAAGTTTCTCCTTGGAGAAGGTTGAGAGATGTTGAAAAGATATTTTTGTTGTTTTCGAGTTTTTGGATGTTTTTGGTAAGGTACTGGACCTAAGGTTTTTGTTTAGTGTGCTCTCTTAGATTTCACAATCTTATGCCTACGTATTCCCGTAATGATAACAGGGAAATCAGAGCAATCGCAGTTCCTCCTATTCTATGGGAGGAAAAGAGATATTTGGGTATCTTGTTCAAAGCCCAAGATATGAAGCTAAAGGTGATTTGTATCTTGTTCAAAGCCCAAGATATGAAGCTAAAGGGTTGTTTGTGGGAATTGATTGAAAAGAGTGAAGATATTAAAGATTAAGATATGAATATCCGGGAAAAACATCCGATGAAAATAGAAGGAATATCCGGGAAAGCGTCGGATGAAAATAAAAGGAATATCCGGGAAAGCATCGGATGAAAAGAAAAGGAATATCCGAAAAAGCATCGGATGTTAAAAAAGAGGAAAGGGTTTTTCCTGTGTTTTTTTAGGAAAACTTGAGGGTTTCTGGAGATCCAAAAGGAGGTGAGACTGTCCAAGTCTAGTGGTATGAGAAGGTTGATCTTTGTATGATGCCCAAGAGGAGGCTGATGTTTCAAGGGATGAGAATCAACCCTAAATTGGTTTGATGTTTTGACTCTAGAAAGACTGCTCTAGCAAAGGATGACTAGGTTCTGTTCCTATACCTTTAAGAGGTCGTCGGGTCCTTGTATTAAGCCCAAGAGAAGGCATGAGAACTTCTAAGAAGCCGAAGGGTCCTTGTACAACGCCCAAGAGGAGGCGGGGGTACTTTTAAGAAGCCTGTGGGTCCCCAAACCCCGAGAAGTTCAAGACATGCCATTCACCGAGAATAGATCAAGCCAGGAAAGTTCGAGAATTTGGAAGAAACTCAAGAGATGCCATTCACAGAGAAAAGATCATCTCTGGGGAGTTAGAGTTTCTTTGACAATTTCTAAGAGTGACAGTCTGAGAAAAGATTCACCGAGAATATTGCCTTTCTCTTTGTTCCATAATGTTTAACCCCAAGAGAAGGGAAGACTGTATCTGGAATCCTACGGGGGATCTAGTTTTGTTTGTATTCAAGAGTGACCAACAGGGCTTTACCTAGTTCTAGATGTAGTTGCCGGGGAAAACTCTAAATAACTATACTAGTATATATACAGTTGATATATGACAAGTATTTAAAGAGGATATGAAAGAAGACTTACAGTGAAGCAGCCCCACAATACAGATATGTATATGAAAGCGGGTAATGAAAGCATATAAACACTTACTCGGTTGTAGAGCTTCCATGCTGTTTGGTTAGTTGTTCAACAAAGAAAACTTTGATAACAACATTATATTCAAAATCAAAGGAAAAAGTGCTTTGAAAAAGTTGTTTGGGCTTACAGCTCAAGGAGAGGCCCATAAAATCAGAGTCAATTATACATGGAAGAACGTCATGTGAAATAAAACATACACGGAAGAACATCGTGTTGATAAACAAACATACACGGGAAAGCATCGTGTGGTGAAACAAAAGTAAAGGGACTTATACTTAAGTGGAGACCCAAATATATTTAAACATGATTGAATAAAAAAAGTGGAGGGACTTACACTCTAATAGTGGCCCAAAAATTATTTATACTCAAAAGGGTTGGGGCTTACACCTTAAGGGATGCCCATTGTGTACAAAGATCATGTCAAGCTAAAGTTCACAACAGAAGTACAATATTTAGAGAATAAACAAAGTGTGTTTGAAATGAAGAAAATCTTTGGACTTAATAAATTAAAAGGTAATAAATATGTTTAAGGTTTTTTTTTCCATTAAAGATAATAAATGAAAGATTTAACTAAAGTATAATCATATTTTTAATGACAAAAGTTTAAGTAACCAAAAGAAAGTTTAATAAAGTGATTAAAAGGATTTTTAGGAAAATAAAAAGATAAAATAAATGATTTAAAGGAAAATAAATAAGAAATTAAAATAACTAAGAGAAAAGAAAATATTATTAAAAAGAAGAAGTTAAAATAAATATTTGGTTAAAATAAATAATAAAATAAAATAAATAAATAAATAAATAAGATACTAAAAAAATAAATAATATATAAAGCAAAGAGTTTTAACATCGCTCCTGGCAAGGGAGCTGTAAATTGTGGCGTAGGAAAATAAACATCAGACTTTTAACAGCGCTCCTGGGCAGCACCGGTGTGTATCACAGCGGAGAGGAACAAAAACAATAGGTTTTAACAGCGCTTGTTGCACAACAGCGCTGTCTATTGCAGCGACAGTAGCATAATTTTTACATGATCAACAACTTCTTCCAAACACAACTCTCTCATTTTTTAACCAAATCACAGGTTCCAATATACCATTTTGAAGGGAATTTCATAAGGAATTCAAATATGTAATTATAACAAGCATATCATGAATTTAAATGGATGTAAATGATGCATATTTCATGAAGTTTCAAAGTGAGAATCCTTACCTTCCAAACCATGATTGATTGGAGTGGAAGTTGCTTGGAGTTGAAATTCCACCCTTGCACTCCTTATGAAGCTCAAAATTTGAAGAGAGGAAAGAAGAGAGAAAACAAAGGCTATGCTTGTTTTGGTGTGATTTTGAAAGTGAATTTGATGTGGTATTTATAGGAAAAAGAAACTTGGTGATCAAGTTAGAAAAAGATAGAATAATAAAAAATTCCAAGTTTGAATTCCAAGTCTTCATTACTTGGTGCACAAGATTCAAAATTCAAAATTAATAATGGTTTTTTATTCAAAAATTCAAAGTTTGTTACAAAATAAAAAATATATATAAAACAAAGATGAATTTGGCAAAAAAAAATGGTATTAAAAATAAAAGTTATTTAAAACAAAATATATAAAAAATAAAAATTCATAAAAAACAAAATTGTATAAAAATATATGAATTTACATTATTTTTTTCTAAAAATAAACAAATATATATATATATATATATATATATATATATATATATATATATATATATATATATATATATATATATAAACGTGAGAAGAAAAAATATGAGATAAGATGATTAGATAAACTATTCTAATAAATTAAAATGATGGTGGAATAAAAAATATGGTTAGTTAGAATATTCTATTATAACAAAAAATGATGATGAAATGAAAACATGAGATAATGGTTAATTAGGATTCTTATCATATAATAATAAAACAAACCGTGTAAAAAACAAAATTATCAATTAAAATGAAACAAAACCGGTTAAAAACAATAAAACCGTCCGATATTGACGCGTCCGAAAAATAAAAATGGACACACCAAAATGATCAGTACAAAATATTAAGTATTGAAAAAATAGACTACGCGATCAAATTGTGAAATTTTACCCGGTAAAAAGGCTCAGACGGGTCAGAAACATGATGACCGAAAAGTCAAAAAATTAAAAGGCTTAATAACCTTTTTGGTCCTCTAAATATAGGCCCGAGTCCAATTTGGTCCTCTTTCTTTTAAAAGTTCCAAATTGGTCCTTTACATTATTAAGCAGAGTTAAATAAGTCCTTTCCGTCAAATAATGTTAACAGTGTTAGTTTTTAATGATGTGGCAGCTGACGTGACAAATTTCCAGATTTTGATAACAATCTTCATCTTCTTCATAAAATTTTCAAATTTTGATAACAATCTTCATTTCTTCATAAAATTTCCAGAATCCATAAAATTTCCACATTTTTTCAGCAGAACCAAAACACTCTCTTCACCTTCAAAATTGTTGCCAATTGAATCCTACATTTATTTTTTTCAGCAGATTTCCAGAATTAGGGCCAATTTCATATAAACCCCAAACCAATTTCTCCCCTTTTGAACGAACAAACGAATTTTCATATAAACCCCAAACGAAATTTTTCGAATATAAACCACAAACAATAGTCATTGCTCTCTCTCTCTCTCAAAGCAAAAACGAGACTACTTATATCGCAGCGGCGGCGTTGGATCAAAATGGGATTGATCGTTTCTGACTTTCATTCTCTGTCGCGCAAGTTTGTCGTATAGCTACTAATGTTGTAATCGTATTGATGTTTTGTTATTGCTGCTTTGAAATCGACCATGTTTGCGTGTGTATGATTCCTTGCGTGAATTGTAATTGTTGCTGCTCTTGTGTATGATTCGTGCGAGTGTGTATTTGATTCTCCTTCTTCCTATGTGTTTGTAATAGCACAACAGATAGCCACTGGATCCCGTGACTATGTGGCAAAATCACCCATGTTGCTGCAACATAGCCAGTTGCCATAAACGCCAAAGCCACCCACATAACCTTATGCAATGATCAATAGTATTGTTTGTGGCTTTCTTCGAAACGAAATTTCCAGATTTCCAGAATTAGGGCCAATTTCATATAAATCCCAAACGAAATTTTTCGAATATAAACCCCAAACCAATTTCATAAAATTGTGGCCAATTGAATGAACTTGAATAATTAGGGTTCTATGTTCATGAAGGTCCAAGAACATTCATGAACATGGATTACAGGTTTCTTGTTTTGGACCTGTTTCAAGCAAACAATCATTCAAAATGGTGGAAACTGTGGAGATATTTTCCAATATATATGTGGAAATTTTATGGATTCCGGAAATTTTATGAAGAAGATGAAGATTGTTATCAAAATCTGGAAATTGTATGAAGAAGATGAAGATTGTTATCAAAATCTGGAAATTTGCCACGTCAGCTGCCACATCATTAAAAACTAACACCGTTAACATTATTTGACGGAAAAGACTTATTTAACTCTGTTTAATAACGTAAGGGACCAATTTGAAACTTTTAAAGGAAAGAGAACCAAATTGGACCCGGGCCTATAGTTAGAGAACCAAAAAGGGTATTAAGTCAAATTAAAATAAGCACACCGGGTTAAAGTACGCGAAAAATAAATAAAAAATAATGTCTGAAAGTTCGATTTTAAAAACTGCCCGGATACCGACTTTTTTGCACAATTGACTTTTAATTTGACCAAAAATACATGAAAATTTTATACGTTAAATCCGGCTGATAAAAAAAATATTCATGAAGAAAATATATGATATTGTACGCAGACGACACAGTATGAAAATATAGACAGATGAAATGAAAAAAATAAAAATGCCTGGTCAAAATTTAGGGTATGACAGATGCCCCTATTTAATCCTCTTAGACCTGAAGGTATGAATAGCAAAGAGTTTTAGACATTCGAGGTATAAGAGGATTAAATATCAGAGTACCTAAAATTTTGACCGTGAATGCAGATGAAATGATATGTGATGAAAGGAAGACTTTTGAACACTGTGGGGAATGATGCCACAGGAGACATACCAACAAAATTTTCTTGGGATATAAGATATTATGGAAATTTGCCGATGCGATAAAGGGTATTCAGTTGTATTTGGAAAGAGAGGGATAAACTCTAGAACAGAGATTCAGACATCCGGAAAAACATCAGATGCGAAAAAGGTAACACACTCTGGAAACATATCTGCAATATCTAGAAAAGCGTTAGATGTATTAAAAATAACTTTGAGGGTAAACCCGAAACATTTAGAAAAGCATTAAATGTACAGAAAATTTTTTAGAAGACTGGCAGAATGATGAACATATCTGGAAAAGCATCAGATAAGCCATCCGAACAAAAGTTGCATCTGGAAAAGCATCGGATGAGGAAAGTCATATTTGGGAGAGCATCAGAGAGACAAAAGTTATATCTGGGAGAACATCAGATAGACAAAGAGAGTTCTGGAAAAAAATCAGAACGGGTTTTGGAAAAAACTTCAAAACCAAAAGATATATCCGGAAGAACATCGGGTAGACATAGAGAAATGTTCTGGAAAAGCATCAGAACAGATAGACATATCCGGAAGAACATCGGATAGAAACAAAGTTATATCTGGAAGGCCATCAGATAAAACATAAAAGTATAGGTGCCAGATAAGTTGGACTTTGTAGAAAGGTTAGATGTTGATAATAACACAACCACTGATGAATGCAAATGAGGATTAAAACACTCTTGAATGCATAGTGTATGAAAATGTTATGATGTATGATTAAATGCAAATTAAAATTCTTACAACAAGTTTAGACTCTTTGAAGAGTGGAAATCAACAAGTTTATACTCTTTTGGGGAGTGGAAATCAACAAGTTTATACTCTTTTGGGAAGTGACAGACAAAACCGATTCCTCAACACAGAGATCACTGCCACTGCTTAGGGACTAAAAATGTTGTATACTGGGAAGGCTTGCCCCAGTAATGAGTCTTGAAAGTTTTTCTGAATAAACCAATTCTGAGGACTTGCACTGAACAAATCTTGAACTGATTCTTAACAGGCTCTGGAAAGAACTTGCCCCTGATAGGATCACTGACCAAGTTTCTAAACTGTTTTGAAAATTCCTTGATAGGAAAGCTAGTTTGCAATAAAAAATGTTTATTTAAACATGGAAAATTTAAGGCAAAGTTCATGCAAAAATTTTGAAAAAAAATCATTGTTTTTTAGAAAAAATACAGTAATATGAATTACTGGTTAAAAACATGGTGGTTTAAAATATTTTGAATGAAAAGTAAAACAGAGGTATGATACCAAAACAAAATAATTTGCAAAAATGATTTTGGAATCAGTTTACGCAACCTTGCTGTAGTATGCTCTCAAAATAACCTTACTTCAATTAGGTCTTTTGAGGGTTATAACGTGGCCTGGTTCACGGTTTATGAAAGAAAGATAAAGGCTCAAAGTTTGTTTGTGCCCACCCCAACTTCGTGATGTTCTCCAGTCTTATGCTCAGTTATACTTAAATTGTGTATTCAGGTTCCAAAAGGTTTTGGAATTGTACTGATGATAATGATGACGATGGTCCAGAAGTCTTGAGACGACAGCTACTGCTTCTTTACAACATTTAGTTGTTTTTCGTCTTTGTGGACTTTTTTAAAGATCGAGGATTTAAGGACCTTTTCTCTGTATTATCCCTAACTTTTGCCTGACCTATTTTTTTTTTGAAATTTATAGTCAGCGGGACGCCCTAGTTTTTGCCTAAGCTTTTTAACTTAGCGGGCTTTTTTATTTTTGATTTCTTCTTAGAAAGAAAATGACTGCAAGATTTAATGATTACGACGGACCATCACTGGCTTTTGATTTGAAAGACGTTTTCAGTATCTGCTTGTTGTATGTAAAATTTTGAACTTGATTACACAACCCAAATTAAACTGAGAACTACCCTGCCCCGGGTTAAAATTGCGGGTTTTTTTATAAAGAAATAAACTCCTACTTCAAGGCTCAAAGGGGTTAACGAGGGGTTATCTTCCTTATATCTCCAGTGTTTGGGAATTGAAAAAATGCCTTACATCGTCAGCAAAGTTTTTTATTCGAAAGCATACCGACAGTAATTATGGGTATTATGTTTTTATCATCCTCCCACAAATATTTGCATAGTCAAAAATTTGAAAAAGAGGTGTATTTTTTTTTAAGTTTTTATTTTTTGAAAGTTTTTGTTTTTTGAAAGAGAAAACATAAAGATGAAAATAAACAGATGATTTGAATCAAAATACTGTACATGCTCATTTCATTAAAACTGACATTTAAAGATAAACAAGCTGAAAGCAACTATGATACAAACAAGGAAAATGCAAATAGACAGAAACAAGGTCAGTGATTAATCAAACACAAGGATGAGTTGTCCTGTCTTTGGGAAGTAACTGAGCTGAAGTTGATTGAAGTTTCAGTTCTGTATCGGTGATGAGGGATCAGTTTGACGACTTACAGATGACTGAAAGACAGAAGGTTGGAATGAATTGACGATGACCCGGACATATGTATGAAATATGTAAGGGATGCAAATGAACGCAACACACAAAAACATAGAAAAAACATGGGGTCAAAGGTTCAGTGTCATGAAGTCAAGGCTCTACCCATCCCCAAAGGTTTATACTGGTGATTTTTGTACCTGTCCTCAAAATCACCAGCTCCTCCCAGGATAACAACAGCAAGCGGATCGCCAGCGAGCTGCATTATCTTAGAGTAAATGCTATTCACCGAGAATAGATCATCAGCCTTAAATGAGGGTAGTATCGCGTGACAACTATTTCTGATAGCTTCCGCACTACAAAATGGTTTTAGTCTACTAAATCAGTTTCACCGACAACCACAATCGAACAACACTGCTTTCAACAACCAAAGTCGTATAGGCATTGAATCCGCAAAGGGTGCCTCCACTGATCCGATGGTCGAGGTCTCTTATTTGGGAGTCACTCCCTGTAAGATTACTCGTTTAGCCATCACCTATCTTAGGTGTATACTCAATCTTTCCGCATGCGGCATCACACGCATTCCTATTAGTAGAAAAATAAACACGGATATCAAGTAGGAAAAACATTATATATATATATATATAGCATGATTGCTAACGACCTAGACCTCTTAGGAATTCTAATCCTAGTTTGCGTCCCCAGCAGATTCGCCATTTTTCTGTAGCGCGGTTTTTGTGACCGCCCGCATCCGCCTGCGGATGGGATTAGGTGCTACTTTCTGATTTCTTATTTATCCTATGGAGCTGGAAAGGAAAGGGAAGCTATCTCAAACTAACCTTGCACTCAAATGTGTTCTTTAACAAATGCTAAGAGATTGGGGAGTTCGGGGTCAGGTTATACAATGGGGAGTTGTTAATTACCCATCCTATACATGGTTATCCATGGGTTGATAGTAATTTTCTATTGTTCTACTGTTTTCTACTTGATGGTGTTTGTCTGTAAAAGGGAAATTTTCTCCTTTGGGAAGGTTGAGAGACGTTGAAAATATATTTTTGTTGTTTTCGGGTTTTTTGATGTTTTTGGTAAGGTACTGGACCTAAGGGTTTTGTTTAGTGTGCTCGGTAAGATTTCACAATCTTATGCCTACGTATTCCCGTAATGATAACAGGGAAATTAGAGCAATCGTAGTTCCTCCTATTCTATGGGAGGAAAAGAGATATTTGGGTATCTTGTTCAAAGCCCAAGATATAAAGCTAAAGGTCATTTGTATCTTGTTCAAAGCCCAAGATATGAAGCTAAAGGGTTGTTTGTGGGAATTGATTGAAAAGAGTGAAGAGATTAAAGATTGAGATATGAATATCCGGGAAAAACATCGGATGAAAATAGAAGGAATATCCGGGAAAGCGTCGGATGAAAATAAAAGGAATATCCGGGAAAGCATCGGATGAAAAGAAAAAGAATATCTGGAAAAGCATCGGATGTTAAAAAAGAGGAAAGGGTTTTTCCTGTGTTTTTTTAGGAAAACTTGAGGGTTTCTGGAGATCCAAAAGGAGGCGAGACTGTCCAAGTTTACTGGTATGAGAAGGTTGATCTTTGTATGATGCCCAAGAGGAGGCTAATGTTTCAAGGGATGAGAATCAACCCTAAATTGGTTTGATGTTTTGACTCTAGAAAGACTGCTCTAGCAAAGGATGACTAGGTTCTGTTCCTATACCTTTAAGAGGCCGTCGGGTCCTTGTATTAAGCCCAAGAGAAGGCATGAGAACTTCTAAGAAGCTGAAGGGTCCTTGTACAACGCCCAAGAGGAGGCGGGGGTGCTTTTAAGAAGCCTGTGGGTCCCCAAACCCCGAGAAGTTCAAGACATGCCATTCACCGAGAATAGATCAAGTCAGGAAAGTTCGAGAATTTGGAAGAAACTCAAGAGATGTCATTCATAGAGAAAAGATCATCTCTGGGGAGTTAGAGTTTCTTTGACAATTTCAAAGGGTGACAGTCTGAGAAAAAATTCATCGAGAATACTGTCTTTCTCTTTGTTCCATATTGTTTAACCCCAAGAGAAGGGAAGACTGTATCTGGAATCCTCCGGGGGATCTAGTTTTGTTTGTATTCAAGAGTGACCAACAGGGCTTTACCTAGTTCTAGACGTAGTTACCGGGGAAAACTCTAAATAACTATACTAGTATATATACAGTTGATATATGACAAGTATTTAAAGAGGATATGAAAGAAGACTTACAGTGAAGCAGCCCCACAATACAGATATGTATATGAAAGCGGGTAAAGAAAACATATAAACACTTACTCGGTTGTAGAGCTTCCATGCTGTTTGGTTAGTTGTTCAACAAAGAAAACTTTGATAACAATATTATATTCAAAATCAAAGGAAAAAGTGTTTTGAAAAGGTTGTTTGGGCTTACAGCTTAAGGAGAGGCCCATAAAATCAGAGTCAATTATACATGGAAGAACGTCATGTGAAATAAAACATACACGGAAGAACATCGTGTTGATAAACAAACATACACGGGAAAGCATCGTGTGGTGAAACAAAAGTAAAGGTACTTATACTCAAGTGGAGGCCCAAATATATTTAAACATGATTGAATAAAAAAAGTGGAGGGACTTACACTCTAATAGTGGCCCAAAAATTATTTATACTCAAAAGGGTTGGGGCTTACACCTTAAGGGATGCCCATTGTGTACAAAGATCATGTAAAGCTAAAGTTCACAAAAGAAGTACAATATTTACAGAATAAACAAAGTGTGTTTGAAATGAAGAAAATCCTTGGAATTAATAAATTAAAAGGTAATAAATATGTTTAAGGTTTTTTTTTCATTAAAAATAATAAATGAAAGATTTAACTAAAGTATAATCATATTTTAAATGACAAAAGTTTAAGTAACCAAAAGAAAGTTTAATAAAGTGATTAAAAGAATTTTTAGGAAAATAAAAAGATAAAATAAATGATTTAAAGGAAAATAAATAAGAAATTAAAATAACTAAGATAAAAAGAAAATATTATTAAAAAGAAGAAGTTAAAATAAATATTTGGTTAAAAATAAATAAGAAAATAAAATAAATAAATAAGATACTAAAAAAATAAATAATATATAAAGCAAAGAGATTTAACAACGCTCCTGGCAAGGTAACTGTAAATTGTGGCGCAGGAAAATAAGCAACAGACTTTTAACAGCGATCCTGGGCAGCACCGGTGTGTATCACAGCGTAGGGGAACAAAAACAACAGGTTTTAACAACGCTTGTTGCACAACAGCGCTGTCTATTGCAGCGACAGTAGCAGAATTTTTACATGATCAACAACTTCTTCCAAACACAACTCTCTCATTTTTTAACCAAATCACATGTTTCAATATACCATTTTGAAGGGAATTTCATGAGGAATTCAAATATGTAATTATAACAAGCATATCATGAATTTAAATGGATATAAATGATGCATATTTCATGAAGTTTCAAAGTGAGAATCCTTACCTTTCAAACAATGATTGATTGGAGTGGAAGTTGCTTGGAGTTGAAATTTCACCCTTGCACTCCTTATGAAGCTCAAAATTTGAAGAGAGGAAAGAAGAGAGAAAACAAAGACTATGCTTATTTTGGTGTGATTTTGAAAGTGAATTTGATGTGGTATTTATAGGAAAAAGAAACTTGGTGATCAAGTTAGAAAAAGATAGAATAATAAAAAAATTCCAAGTTTGAATTCCAATTCTTCATTACTTGGTGCACAAGATCAAAATTCAAAATTAATAATGGTTTTTTATTCAAAAATTCAAAGTTTGTTACAAAATAAAAAATATATATATAAAACAAAGATGAATTTGGCAAAAAAAAACAAATGGTATTAAAAGCGCTGCGCACCTTAGATAGCGCTTTTTTCCAAAAGCGCTGCTATAAGTTAAATAAAAAATAAAACACGGAAAGTATGTACGAAATTGTGTAAAAGCATTGCTAAAAGGCCCACCTTAGACATCACTTTTCTTAAAGCGCAGCTAAAGGCCCAACTACAAAGCGAAAGCGCTGCTAAAAGCACTCATTAGATAGCGCTTCACAAAAGCGCTGTCTAAAGTCGTTTAAAATTAAAATTAAAAAACATATTCTATTCATTCTTTCTCTTCTCATAACTGTTTCTTCTCTCGCGAAAAACCCTAAACCCAGAAAAAAATCTCCGTCCTCCGTCCTCTCACGCACCACGCACCTCCGTCCTCTCCGGCGAGGCTTCTCCACAATTAGACGAAGCTTCTCCACAATCAGACGAAGCCTTTTCACGGATATCTCTTTCAGACGAAGCTTCTCCATTCCAAGGTTAGTTCACATAGCGAAAAAAATTTACTCAAGAAAAAAGTTTGAAATTTAGGGGATACAAAATTATATTAACTTACTTGCTGTTGCTCTATTTGCTAAAATGTTTTTCATTATCCTCATTACAGTTTGATGCATAATGTGCTTAGTGTACATGAATTCAGAATAAAAGAAATTAATAGCCTCAGCCATCATCGACACCACATTGCATGTTATAGATATTTACTTGCATGTTACAGATATTTGCTGTGTGAAATTTGATTAAGGCAACAACTATTGCATGATAACACTCCTATTCATAGTCCTTCTCTTGTATGATAAAAATTAATTTTCATTAAATTAGTTTCAAAAACTTGATTTTGTTTAAAAGTGTAATTGAAAATAAATTGATTTATGTTTAAACAAGTCCACAAAAAGTGAATTCACTAATATAATACTACCTCCCGTGTTTTTCTCAACGAATCTTATATAGGGAATTTTGTAATACTTTTAGAAGCATAGTGTACAGGAATTCAGAATGTGAGACCCATTTTGGAATTCAGAATGTGAGACCCATTTGTTTGTGTAATACTAATTAACAACGAACTGCCAATATATAATAGAATTGTGAGAATATTGTGATATTACATTATTTTGTAAATGAAATGTAACTATTACAATCTCTTATTACAGGTTAGATGGCTAGTAATGAGGATCACCCACATGATGATTCTATTCATGATGGAGATGAGACCGGTAATGCAGTGGAAAGGGAAATTAGACGAGGAATTACAATTATGAAGCGACTCATTCGTGATAGAGATCGAGGCATAAAACATGATGTGCATTGGAGTTAAGATAACCAACTAATTGAGCCTAACGGTTCAACGTTGACAAGTTATCTTAGTTCAGTTACAAGGAGAGAAGTTCCAACTAATTGAGCCTAACGCACTCTGTGTATGATTTTCGTAGAGGTCTTTCAACATTGATGATACCAGAAAAGATTATATACTCGGATTGGCCGGAAAAATACATAGAGGGTTTAGATCTTTTTTATCAAACAAGTATCTTAAGGATGCGGATAAAAAATTTATTGATGCAGAGCTTCCACAGAAATATGCAGATTTGATTACACCTCATGAATGGGAAACTTTTAAATCCAAACGAAAAACCCCAGAATTTGAGAGTGTAAGTGACATAAATCGACAACGAGCATCAAGTCCCGCGTATCCATACAAAAAAGGGCGTATGGGATATGCACGCTTACAACAAGCTATAGTAAGTATCTATAAATTGCAATGATATACTTGTTCATCATGAGTTATTTTTTATCATGTTATTTGGCTTAATGTGTAGTTAACAAAGGAGAAAAGTTCTGAAACATCTCTTCCGGGCCATGTTTTGTGGAAGGAAGCCCGCGTGGGTAAGGATGGAGTTGTTAAAGAAGATGTTCAACAAATTTTTGAGAAATGTGTAAGTATAACATTACTGCTTGAATTAAATCAAACGTTTATTAACATATAATTAAGTCAAATTTTCGATATTCATATGAATTTCAGGAGCAGTTATCTCAGTCTATATCTCCAGATGAAGACAATGATTGCAGGAGGCTACTTAGTCGAGCATTAGATGTTCGTGAGTATTCTGGTCGTGTGAGGGGTAAGGGATATGGGATCACTCCAACATCCATGAAAGAACCAAAGAAAAAAACGGCTAGCAATAAAGAACTACAGGCAAAGTTGGAAGCATTAGAATCTGAAGTTCGTGAATTAAAAAAGGAAAAAGAAAGAGATCAAGCTTCAGCTTTTAAAGATACTAGTGAGAAAGATAGTATCAATTGTAATTTTCAACCGAATATTCCCGAGGTAATTATATATATTATTATGAAATTAAATTAGCTTAATTTATTTAATTGACATATATACACATTAACAATGTCATATTTATTATTGGTTTTAGGGCATTTCTCGTTGTCAACTCTATTTATCGTCACCGACTTATCGGATGGTTGGCAAGGGAAAAGTGCATAACACTTTGGGAGAAATGCTTCACCATAAACCGCTCCCCAGTGGATTTTTGAAAGTATCGATTGATATTGTTTTAGAGGGGGATGCCTTATTACCACTACCTGACGATGTTTCGGATGCAACATTGTTGGGAGATGCAATAGGATCGTTTGTTGCATGGCCGTCAAGCCTCATTTGCCTAGATGATAAGGTAAGCTTAAAACCATTATGAACCTTTGGGTATTCAAATTTTTTACGGGCATTTTACGTACATTTTTTTTACATGGTAATGTTAGACTCCAACAAAATCCAAATCAAATGATAAGGGGATTATGAGGGAAACCGAGTCGGTTGCATCGAGAAAAGAGGTACAACACAATTATATGATATTTATGCATGGAAAATGTTAATTCGTGATCTTATACTTCACCTAACTAATTATATGATATTTAGATTCAGGCTAAAGAGATTGAACAAGTCAGTAGGGGTAAGATGCCTGAAATTAGCAACATTCCCACACAAACAAAGGGTGTTGCTAAGAAGACCGCGGCTAGAAAAAAACCTACTTCTCAGTATAGGTCGTGCCTTCAGACATGTTTACTTATAACAGATATTCCGGATGGTGGTACTCGGCTTATACCTATGGAGGAAGGTATTTTTGGTTTTGAATATTTGGAAACAATTGGTAGAGAGGACATGGAGCAAGTTTTTAAACATTTGGAATTGGGCATCGGTGTTGTCGATACATACATTCGGTATACTCCGATCAACTTTGTTTAATTAATTGAACAATTTATTTACTCATTTCAAATGAATAGTCTAATATGTTAATGATGTTTTTATTTAAGGTTTCTGTATGACAAATTGATGCGCCCGCGTGGATTGGAACAAAGATTCGCTTTCTTATCTCCCATGACTATCAACCAATGGTTAATCGTACAGAAACCAGATGAAGTCATACAGTATGTACTCGGTTTATTTATGGCCAGCAAAGATACAGAAAAGTTGTTCTTTTTACCATATAATACTGGCAACGGGTTAGATTTTCATTCTAACTTCATCTATTATAATTTTTTGTTTTTTGAAGTTGTGTAGAAAGTTTCCATCTAACCTTTGTTTTCATTCTAACCTTTGTTTAATCTTACAGTGGACATTGGTTGTTGGTGGCAATTAATCCGATAAGAGAAATTGTATATTATCTGGATTCTTTACACAATGATCAAGCAACATACCCAGATATGAAGAAGTTGATTGATACGTAAGTGAGATTGTTCTAAAAATTCGTGTGTGTATTTATTTATTTATGTGACATGTTCTAAATATTCGTTTATATTTTATTAGCGTTATACAAGTTTTTCGATCACAAAGAGATATTCAAGTTCAAAAGAGCAAAGCCAACAACATTACATGGATTAGAGTGGAGGTATATTTTCACAATTTTGATTATATTATTGATGATACTTGATAAAACTAGGTAAAGGGTATATCCTGATATATATCTGTATTTTCTTTCCATGTGTAGTGTCCTCGTCAGCGCAATGGAATAGATTGCGGATATTTCATGTTGAGGTTTATGAAAGAAACTCTTCTTTTGGATCGAATAGATATTCCATCCAAGGTATGGATTTCTAACTTAGGAATTATTTTAATATTTACCACATATGTCTCATATAATTAAATAGTTTTAGCTAAATCATACTATGTTATATTATTATGTAGTACTTTGATGAATTCAAATGTGTTCATTACTCAAAAGATCAATTGGATGAACTTAAGGAGGAATGGTGTCAATTCATTATTGAGCTGAGAGTTTTATAAGATATATTGTCTTTCTTTCATTGATGAGAATTTTGAGTATATATAAGTTTGAGTTTTGATGAATATGTCGTCATTAGTATATTAAATTGTGTTGCAATGTTGTTGTTGTTTGTTATAGAAGGTTGGAGTCATAAATTGTGTTGCTGCTGCCAAATATTGATTGATATCTTGTCCATAGAAGGTTGGAATCATATACTAATTTTCATAGGCACTTGACAATATTCAATAACTCATGATCATTTGTTGACATTTTTGGCAATGCTTGCAGCTTGAATATCAGATTTGGCAATGCTTGCAGCTTGAATATCAGATAAGAACAATGCCTTCTTTGTTTTCTTCTATATTTTGTCTAATGTTGTTGTTGTTGTTTTGTTTCAGGTTATATGTGCAGATGTAGAAGATAGAGCTAACAAGTTCATTGTTGTTGTTTTTTAGCTTGAATATCAGATTTTTTGTAGCTAACAAAATATATGAATTGTTGTTGTTTTTTAGCTTGAATATCATCAATTTTTTGTATATATAAATTATTGGATTAAAGATGTATATATAAATAGACAAATTTGGTGCATATTTATTGTATTGAAGCTCTAATTTATGAAAATTTGGTGCAAATTCTAAATGCACTAGCGGGATACCCGTGCCTTCGCACGGGTACCCGTCGGTGTGACGCGCATTTGTCTACATTTAAAATTTGAAAAAAATTAATAGAATTAATAAGAATTAGTAAGTATAAAAAATATAATTTATATTTTTTATAAAAATAGAATAAATAACCGCAGACACCGATTGATATTTTTTATAAATTTATTTATCAAATAATTTATAAAAATATTTTGATGAATAAAAAATTTGTTCTCAATTATATAAGTATTTGGATCATTTATACACTTTTTTTCATATATAAAAATAAAGTTCAATCTAAAATACTAAAATTTTTCCCGTGTATAAAAAAATTTGTCGCGTATGTTTTTCTATATTATCAATGACTTCATTTTCGCTGTTTCATTAATTCAGTTTTTACCGTAGCTATATATTTTCTATTACAATCTCCTAATTTATGTAAGTATTATTAAAAATATCTCTTTTGTGAGATACCCATAAAGATCATAATTAAATAACAAAATTTTAAATAATTAACGATTTTTGAAAATAAAGTTGAAATTTCAAGTATTGGTATTTGACTCATTTCAAGAATAAAATGTTAAATTTATTAATATTTTTCATAAATATTTAATACATAATAAAATATATTTAATTATATTTATACAATGATATGAACGATACATTTAAAAAAAATTAAAAAGTTTAGTTTAATCCATTTAAAAAAATAATTTAACTCAAAAATCAATTATAAATATCATATTTGGCTAATATGTACGATAAATTTAACCAACCAAACAAATATATAATACAAAAACAATCCTTCATAATAATTTACAATAATGTATAAATATAGAGATATTTATATATTATAATAGAATTTTTTTTTTGGGTAAAAATAGGAAGATTGTTTACAATATTGTACTTTTTATTGGGTAATAAATTATTATAAATAGTACTTATAAATTATTACAATAAAACAATAAAACAATTGTTCATAATAACTTACAATAGTGTATAAATATAGAGATATTTATACATTCTAATAGAAATTTATGTACAAAATTATATTTTTTATTTGTATCGATCTACAATAAGTCTTGAATAATAAATTATTATAAATAGTACTTATCATTTATAATTTATTTATCATATAAAATTTATTTATCATTGGCATCATTGCCAAATGAAATATTGATCTCGTTGGGTAAAAAAACATTTATATTTATATTAATATATTTTTTTAATATGTCATCGTATTAATTTATGAATTTTCCTTTTTGAATACAATGATAATATATATGTTAGTAGTAAATATTTTTCAGATAATTTTATAATTATATTGATGTTTTTAATTAATGTATTAATTATTTTTGATATAATGACAATAAATATTTGTATATTAATTTAAATAGTTGTTAATATTATAATGTCGAGTTTGAACGTTAGAACTGTCGATGTTCTATTAGTAGGTTTTATATTTAGAATAGTTGTATATTTACGTTTAAATATATATATATTTTTTAATTATATAGATAAATATATATTGATCAATGATGACCTTGACCCGTTAATATTTTTGTTTTTTATTTATTTTTAAATAATGTTATATTTTGTGTTAAGATTCTTTTTAAGTTATGTATCTTGTTTCTAACTAATGAAATTAATTTTGTTAATATTTTAAAAGTTATTAAATTTCATTTATGACACATTTCAAAATTATTAGTATTTAATAATGTTAATTCTTAATAATATTTTACCCTAGTTATTTGATTCTCTTATCAGAGCACAAGGAATTAATTTTGATGTTATAAATTAAAAATAAAACCCTTGTAAAAATTTAACTATTATAATTAATTAAGAAGAGAGATATGCCAAGATTGTTAAATTAAATGGGTTAGAAAATTGAAAAGCATTGATAAGAGATATGGTAAGATTGTGAAGATGTTAAAAGATAACATTGGGAATGGAAAAGGAAGATGAAAATACGAATGATTTGACAATCAAAGCTATTCAAAAATTAAATTGTATTATAAATTATGTGATATTTGAGTCAGTCTTTCACATCTTTTCAATAAAATACACTGCCCAATACAAAATATTATTATTTCTATTTTCCAACAACTTTACATTTAAATATAATACACATCACAATAATATCTTCTTACAACAATTTTACATTTTTAATCAGGCCAGACACTAAAATATACTAAGGTACATGCAATATTTGATCTTTCAGTAGCTGATCTCACGCAAAATACGCGTAGCATCCGAAACATGTTCGAATATATCAGTGATTTTCTTTATCGCAACAATTCCGATTCTGAACCGCAGCTCAAACCTTGAAGCCAAACCACGAACAGAACTTATATTCTACTTACAACGTAACAAATTATGTATATTGCCTTGGAACTTATATTTATACGGCTGCCGAAAAATGCTCTCGTCACAGTTTTCCTGTAAAGTCAGAGGAAAAGATTTAAGGGAAAACTCTAACACGTTTTGCAAGACAGTGCTAATCAGTATATAGAAGAAAAAAACTCTATAGAAATATGTATATGTGTCTATCTTAAACGAATGTTATGATAATCACATTTTCAAAACCTTTGCATAATAACTAACCTTAAACTCATTTTTCTCATTTTTGGATAAATAGTACACTTTTTCCCTATATATATATATATATATATATATATATATATATTTCCCTTATTTACATCAATAACATATAATTGTCAAATTTTTCTCGTATTTTAATTGATGAATAAGTATTTAATAAATTGTAAATATGCACCTTTTCCCTGTAGATATATATGTTCAATTAATATTTTTTATCTATTTTTAGATAAATTAAGAATGAATGTTGTATAAAGAAGATAAAAAAACATATTTAATTCTATCATTTAATGTTATTAAATTATAAACTAAAATTTAAAAGATATTCAATTAAAATTATTTTAGTAATTTATTATTTTCATTTATATAAAATCATAAATTTAATTTAAAACTTCTTTTAATTTTTCTTGTATTTAGTTATACAATTATAGCTTTAATTGTATAAATTTTAATTAAAAGCATTTATTTAAATATTTTCTTTAAATGTATTTAAAAATACAATAAATATTTTTTAATAATTCATTTATTTCTAACTTATTATAAAACATTTATTTAATTTCTGAATCTTAAAGTTAGTTATTTTTATCATGTAACCCCTCGCTCTGATTAGTAATCATGTAACCCATTAAAACTTTGTGGAAGTTAACCAATTTTTATCATTTGCTTTAAGTTTTAAAATTGTATGCTTGACCAAATCAAGATCCCGGATTGAATAAGATAAGAGAAGATAATTCGTTTCTATATACAACTTCAATTTTTCAATGATCTTACCTAACAAACTAAGAGAACAAATTATATTCCTCCAGTTTTCAAGAAAACTTGAAGCAGAAGCTAAATTCTCAAAATTAAAAGAAAAATCACTATATTTTCCATAAAAATCTATTTCATTAAAAGTTGCTCCATTTGAAACCTCCAGGTGCAAACTACAGAACTCATTAACATAGCTCTTTGTCCTATATTTAATATGCAAATGACAAGCATTGAATAAATAAATAAATAAAAACCATAAGACAACAATCTTCTTTCTTTCTCTAGAGTTTCATTTTATTTTAAGACATGTAGCTTGATATCCAAGAGAAAAAAACTTATTCACTTAATGCCGAGTGTATCAGCACAAAGAATTCTTGCCATAAAAGTAGAAAACACATATCAACCACATGTGTATAATTCTGCAAATATTTGTGTAATCAACATTACTCTGGCTAAGTTAATTCTATGATATTTCACCTTAAAGCATTCTCATGCTAGCATACGAATCATAAACATTAAATAAAGAACCAACTAATAAAATTCATATCAAATTTAAGAAAAAAAAGTTAATGATACCGTTCACAAACACAATAGTCATTAGCCGTACAATTCTGCTGCTATAGGAAACAAACTAAAATGAAATAAATGTCAACTTTAAAAATAGTGTGAATGACATTTGACTCCAACCTTGCATGAATTTTCATAACAACATGAGTTAATGTGCCTGAATGAAAAAAAAACTTGATAGCATATACATTGAAGCAAGTCTATACACATCGACTCATATTTGACTCCGCAAAGGAAATGATTCACTAAGCAAGAACCTTGATACCATAAAACTAAAAGCATGTTATCCACTTTTGATTATGTGCGTAAATGAAACTTCACACTTTGTACATACTCACGGTAGCTGCAACATGTCCAATTATATGTGCCACTCCAACTTCGTTGCTCCCGCTGCTACAAATACTTATGCACCTGGATAAGGTTATAAATTAAAATAGAACTGATGCATATCATCCATGTCAACACATTAGGTGCGAAAAGAGATCCAATCCGGAGAAATATCAGGTGCAGTCGAATCATCCGTAGTAGCAGTATCTTTTAAATTCATAATACGCTGAAGATCCAATTGACATGTTTCTCGAACCTCTTGAGCGAAATCAGAATCCAAACTATGCTTCAACAGAGAACCATTACTATCTGAACCAATATCGTCGAGTGCTTCAGCTACCTAACGAAAACCATAACAAACACAATCATCTTAAAAGTCAAAGAGGAAAAAAATTTGATACATAGAAAAAACAACGCAGAAATATCCCCATATTGAGCATAACTTCACATAAAACCATGGTAATCACTAAACAAATCCTGTACCGATTGTTTCAACTTGGAGTTTCAACTACCGTGTGATCCACATCTTGTGATGACCCTTATCATCTGAACAGCTAAAGCAGAAATAAAAATACATTCAGGTAAAATAAGAAAATGAAAACACAATTCAATATGTGTCTTTAATGTATGAATCAAAACCTAATGTTGTATCTTTCCATACCTAGTTTCCGAACACTATAAGGGTAGGCAGCTTCAAAAGTCTTGAAAATTTAAACTACAACAATAGCCAAACATGAAAATATTCCAAAGCAAAATATAAATAACTATTAAAATTGATTAACAGATAATGCGAGTGTTATTCTACGAAACTGAAACACTGCTGCTGAGCTAACCCAAGCTAATACTGATATAACACCAGAGGATGCTCAGTATTAACCTGAGATAGAAAAATTACGATCAAATGGAATCATTTATGACATGCATATGCACCTATAATTCATGAGTTGTAATATATCATAGTTTGCAAACAAAGTACCACATTGATAGTCCATAATAACCAGCTTCTTGAACCTTTATCTTCCAAAAGACTAAACTACAAAGAGAAAGGAAACACACATTCAAAGTTGTCAATAGTATTTTTTTCCAAGAATGTATCCAATGAAAGACAATTAGATAAATTTCTAGGTAAATAAAATTCATATTAAATTAGTGGCTATAAAAGGAATCTATACTAAAAAATAATCTGGAGAAAATACAAATTTAAAAACCTTTATGTTGAAGACCATTTTATTCAGCCTGCATTCCTCAATAATCCTTCTAACTTGCTTCAAACCTTTGTATGAACCCATCACATAAACAATTTTCACTATGAAATTACAAGCAAAATTAGATGGCAGTCAACTTATTCTGAACTACACCCAAATCTTAGTGAAGGTAAATGTTTCAGCCATTAGAATTTGAAGCAACAGTTAATAACGTGTGAACAACATTATGTTTAAAACCTTTCACTATAGAAAACCAGAAACACTTCAAACTGATGCATCATAAAATGCTCTCTGTCTACAACAGAAACGGGTCGAATAAAAGCATATAGCACCTGCTGCAAAGCACCTTCAACTGACACTTCTAATAAGTATATAGAAGAAGAAAAACTCTATAAATGTCTTCTTTCTCTCTATTTAACTTTGTGAAACCTAAGCAAAATGCATATGAAGGAATAATCAAAACCTTTGTGTTTTCGTTCATTGGTTTTAGATAAATTCCAGTCCCTGAAATAGTGCCTCCAGTCCCTGACTCTACTCTAATAAACAAATCAATCAACATAGAACGAAAATGACTTTACTTGTTCGAAGATTAATCACTGTCATTTGTCTCGATCAAAACATAAAACTCATGTCGCGAATCAGGAATTGGTCATTTTGAACATATAGATCAGAAAGCTTCCATCGGACGAGATCCAGCACCTTAGGCTCAGGCACAGGGTCTGTTGCATTTTCATCAATTTTTCCTCCCAACTTCTTGAGCCAAATCAATTTTGAGCACATTTCTATGACAACATTTTACTCTTTCTCAAGAGGTATCGGTAAATCATACTTGTAAACAGCTCCCGCATTCATCACTGCCTATGATATACCCACAAACAATTACGTAAAATTTTAAAAAACCAAGAACTTTGACGGTCTTTTCAACGAAAAACAATGAAAATTTTCATATCAAAATTAAATTTTATTCACTGCTGACAGAAAACCATTCTTGAAAAATGAAAATTTAAAACGACAAGGACTTTACTTGTTCGAAGATTTATCGCTTCCGGTTGTCTCGATCAAAACATAAAAGTCATGTTGCGAAACAGGAAATGGTCATGTTGAACCTCAATCTACATAAAACAAAAGGAATATCAGATGGGAAGATGCATGCTTTAATATTAATCCTTAACACCAATAGAAGAAGAATATGATCAGAAACATCATATCTAAAACATTGTAAACAACTGAAAAAACAATAATTGTCTCGATAAGAAAAAGAGTTCATATTATAGGATCTAAATGTGTCTTATAACGGAAAGCCAAATACGCTGCAATCAATAAAGAAATTGCAACACCTTCTTTTGTGTCCCAGATCAAGAGAATAATTATATAGTATAAGTTTTTATTTTAATAAATAGGGTAAAGTTGAAAACAACTTTAAAAAAATGGATTTGCTTACCTTAATCTTATAGCCTCATAAGGAGTTACAATCACCAATAGTAACACTATAAATGGAAAATTAATCTTAAAATCCACCATTTGCAGTTGTGTTCCATAATTATGTTTAAAGAGCTTGATACTAACCTACATGCCTTCAACCCCACTGATTCCAACACCAATGTCAATGTCAGCTTCTTGAATCTTGCGGACATCATTTGCACCATCACATATTGATAAAGTCGTCCTCCAGTTCCTTCTTTCACTAACTAAACTAAACAGATTTCAGTATATTATTATTAATAATACAATTAAACTGAATAGAAAAATTTCATGAACTAAATTGTGAATCGATTGAAACTCATCATAACCTAAACTTATAAATCATTAAAGGCTGTTAAAAGAACAGAAAAAAAATACTTTTTTCTTAAATCATTAGGAATTAGGGTTACCTTATGAAACCTAACAAATAACATGTAAGATATAGAAGCAGATATGGAATGGTAGATTAGAATAAGTTGATTAAAATAAATTATTCTAATTGGATCTAGATTATACATTAAAATCTGAAACCTGAATCCTTGTTAGTCTTCACTTGAGCCAAAATACCTAAAACCTGAAACAAAGTTACATCAGTTGTATAAGCTAAAGCAAGTTAGAACCAAGAAAAAAAGACAAGAGCTTTCATATTATTTAACAGTTGTATAAGCCAAAGAAAGTTAGAACCAACAGTTATAGGAAGAGATCGTACCAACCGACAACAACTCACAAAACCTAAAAAAAGATTAGAGATTTATGTGAACAATGTATATTGGTTAGAATAGATAGTAATATAGGTGGTGTCATCCTTGTCGTGAAACCCCTTTAAATAGTCACCTTCAAGGTCGCCGGAAAAAGTGGTGTCATCCTTGCCGTCGTAAAAGTTCGCATATGATCATCAAAGTTTCAGATCTGGATCGCTGCCACTCGCATCCAAATATGCTGCTGTTGGTAGAAAGAAGAAGAAAAGGGAGAAAGAAGAAGAAAAGAAAGAAAGGACGAGAGAGTGTCAGAAGAGAAGAAATTTCAAATTTCAAATTGTAATTTTTCATATAATTTGGTTTTGGAAAACATGTAAGCTGTGTAGCAAAACAGGAGATGCTGGTTTCTAAGACCATCCACGTGGCCGCGTGTGGGATCAAAGGGATAAATTGGTCTTTTCCAGAGTATCTACCTTTCTTATATGGTAGATATTCTGGTGCAAAATGTGGTGAAAACCTGGTGCAAAATATGGTGATAATCTGGTAAATATTTATTGTATATATCAGACAGCGTTTTTTTTAAGTTTTATATATAAAAAATTTCGTGGACATTAGACAGCGCTTCAAAGAAAAAAGCGTTGTCTGAAGTGGGGATTAGACAGCGCTTTAAATAAAAAGCGCTGGCTAAAGTGACAAACAGATTGCGCTTTCAAAGTAAAAGCGCTGGCTAAAGCAGACATTTAGCAGCGCTTTATCATTAACTAAAGCGCTGTCTTTACTTATAGCAGCGGTCGAATAGGCAGCGCTTTTAAGCGCTGTCTAATCCCTTCTTTGGCATAGTGATTTAAAACAAAATATATAAAAAACAAAAATTCATAAAAAAACAAAATTGTATAAAAATATATGAATTTACATTATTTTTTTCTAAAAATAAACAAATAAACAAAAATATAAATATATATATATATATATATATATATATATGTGCGAAAAAATAAATATATATATATATATATATATATATATATATATATATATATAAACGTGAGAAGAAAAAAATATAAATAAAAATATGAGATAAGATGATTAGATAAACTATTCTAATAAATTAAAATGACGGTGGAATAAAAAATATGGTTAGTTAGAATATTCTATTATAACAAAAAATGATGATGAAATGAAAACATGAAATAATGGTTAATTAGGATTCTTATCATATGCACTACTAATAAAACAAACCGTGTAAAAAACAAAATTATCAATTAAAATGAAACAAAACCGGTTAAAAAAGATAAAACCGTCCGATATTGACGCGTCCGAAAAATAAAAATGGACACACCAAAATGATCAGTACAAAATATTAAGTATTGAAAAAATACACTGCGCGATCAAATTGTGAAATTTTACCAGGTAAAAAAGCTCAGACAGGTCAGAAACATGATGACCGGAAAGTCAAAAAATTAAAATAAGCACACCGGGTTAAAGTACGCAAAAAATAAATAAAAAATGATGTCTGAAAGTTCGATTTTAAAAACTGTCTGGATACCAACTTTTTTGCACAATTGACTTTTAATTTGAACAAAAATACATGAAAATTTTATACGTTAAATCCGGCTGATAAAACAAAAAATATTCATGAAGAAAATATATGATATTGTATGCAGACGACACAGTATGAAAATATAGATAGATGAAATGAAAAAAATAAAAATGACTGGTCAAAATTTAAGGTATGAGACATGGCAGTAAATTTGTGTTCACTATAAAGCTTCGTTCAGATGGATCAATAGATCGTTACAAGGCTAGGTTGGTTGTTCTTGGAAATAAGCAAGAATTTGGTCTTGACTATGAAGAGACTTTTGCACCTGTGACCAAGATGACTATTGTGCGCATTATTCTTGCCATTGCTGCATCCAAATCTTGGCACCTACACCAGATGGATGTAAATAATGTGTTTCTACACGGTGACCTTAAGGAAGAAGTTTACATCAAACTCCCTACAGGTATGCCTTGTCCATCGCCTAATGTTGTTTGCAAACTGAAGCATTCTTTATATGGATTGAAACAGGCCCCGAGAATATGGTTTGAAATTTTAGAACAACACTTCTTGGCTTTTCATTCACACAAAGTCACTATGATCCCTCCCTTTTTTATATGAAAGACCTCCAAGGGAATTGTATTACTCCTTGTATATGTGGATGATATTGTAGTTACTGGATCTGGTCAAGAGTCTATCTCATCAATCAAGAAATTCTTGCAGTCCAATTTTCACATGAAAGATCTTGGCCAACTAACTTACTTCTTGGGATTACAAGTACAGTATCAACAAGAAGGCATTTTTGTTAACCAACACAAATATGTTCATGATCTAATTAAGCTCGCTGGTCTTGACAATGCAACTACAGTTGACAACCCCATGGAAGTAAATGTGAAATATCGACGAGATGAAGGTGAACTTTTACAAGACCCGACTATTTATAGAAAAATTGTGGGAAGTCTTATCTACCTAACCATTACACGGCCCGACATCTCTTTTGTTGTCCACACAGTAAGCAAATTCATGCAATCTCCTCGACACTTGCATCTTTCAACAGTCCACCGTATTATTAGATACCTCACCGACACCTCCAATCATGGTCTATTCTTCCCCGTTGTTGCATCTCCACAACTTCAAGCGTACAACGATGTTGATTGGGCTGGATGTCCAGACACTAGAAAATCTACTACCGGCTGGTGTATGTCTTTAGGCAATGCACCAATTTGATGGAAATGCAATAAACAAGACTAGTCTCCAAGTCATCCACTGAATCAGAATATCGCGCCATGTCTGCAACATGCTTTGAGATTATTTGGTTGCGTGGTCTTCTTTCGGAGATTGGTATTTCCCAAACACAACCGACTCCCCTGCATGCTGACAATACAAGTGTCATACAAATTGCAGCAAATCTTGTTTACCGTGAACGAACAAAGCACATTGAAGTTGACTGTCACTCCATCCGGGAAGCTTATGACCGTAGAGATATCACTCTACCTCATGTCTCCACCTCTATTCAAATTGCAGACATATTTACCACATCTTTGACATGTCAGCGTCATAGTTTCCTTGTCAGTAAATTGATGTTGATAGATTTACCAACATCAATTTGAGAGGGGATGTCAATGGAATTGATTACATAATATTGGTCATTATTAGCAGAATAATGACATGATAATTTTCTCACTATTAGCAGAATATTAGTTATTATTTGTTGTAATTATGTAATTATTATTAACATATACTTAATTATAGAAATAGATTGTATCCACTATATATAGAGAGAAATAATACAGTAGCAAAACACACGGTTTACGATACATTTTATGTTTGACAGCATCCGCTACCAGTCCCACTCTCTATTTGTTCCCACTAGACTACTTACTTTAGCATTCTGCAGATCTTTCGGAATCTGTAGGACCCAATCCTTAAACTCAAGCCCTTGCTCAATCCAACAATCAGGTCACACATCTATATCATTTTCATCTTTGATACTCCAAAATCTATTTTCTACTATATGTGGGACGGTCTTTACAATGTCTTTCCAAAGTTTTGAATAAATACCACGAGATGAACAATCCAAGAAGGCTCTGAACGTATATTTTTTCTTTAAAACTTTATACCACAAATCTTCAGTATCTGAGTGTAATTTCCATTCTAGTTTCATGATGTGAGTTTTATTCATGATATCTAGTTTCCTTAACCCAAGGCCTCCAACCTCTGTATGTAATTAGTGTGTCCCACTTGATTGCATGATATCTTTGATTATCATTTATATCCCCCTATATGAAGTTCCTTTGCATTCAATGAATGTCATCAATACAAGATTTTGGTAAAATATAAGTCATCATCAGGTATATCGGAATTGTTTTCATCACGCTCTTTGCCGAAGTAACTGCCCGCAAAAGAAAGGAAATTAGTTTTCCAACTTGTCAACTTAGAAGAAAGTTTCTACATAATATAGTGATAGTCAACTTTTCTAAGTCTCTTTCCACTAATGGGGACTCCAAGGTATTTTCCAAAGTTTTGTGTTTCCTTGAAGTTAGATATCTGGAATTTCGTCCTCTCACTCCTAGAAACAATATTGGAAAACATCATTCCAGTCTTCTCGTTTTTTACTTCTTTCCCTGACATCTTACTAAATTTCTTTAATATATTCATGATACATATCATTTTTTTCTCCTTGGCTTCACTAAATAACATCAAATCATTCGCAAACATCTGGTGAGAGATCTACGGTCCCTACTTCCTAAGGTGAATAGCCTTATACTCTTTATCGTTGAATGCTTGCAATATGAGATTTGAAAGCTTTTCCATGCAAAGCATAGACAAATAAGGAGATATATGATCTCCTTTACTTATGCCTTGTTGTGGTCTAAAAAACTCACTTATTGTACCATTCCACTTAACATCAGTTTCGACACTCGTTACAGCATGCAGAATGAGATTTACCTAGTTGCGAAATTTTAATATTAATAACATAAACAATAAAAATGAAGACAATAGAAAAAGTAAAATAGACCAAACCTAATAAGGAATGTATGAAAATCAATGCTGATGCACATTTATCAAAAGACATTAATGGGAGATGTGAAATAGTGATGAGCGATGAACACAACACCTTAATGGTGGCAGTGGCAGTGGAGAAGCTCGGTTCATTGGAAAAAGTCTTACATAGACCCAATAAGGGCTGGAAAACGGGCGGGCTAGGCAGATTCAGGCTCAAAACTTCCACCCAGCCCAAACCGTGGATAACAATAATAAACCAATTTTCGCCCAATTTCAAAGTCGGTTTAGACGGGTTCGATTTATTACTGACGGGTATTTCAGGTTAATTGATTTATCCAATATTTAAGTCCAAAAATATTAAAACTCATTTAACTTTGGCCATTGTTTTAATACATAAATTAATCACCACATATTAAGCTGGTGTTTGACAAACTAATCATAACTTTGGCCATTTTACACAATGATTCAATCAATTTTCACATACTAATCACAACTTTGACCATTTTACACACTAATTCAATCATTTTTCACATAACCAAAGACTTAAAATTACTCCAACATTATCATTTAAGTTGTCGTGTATCCGCTTCTTCTTCCCAAACAACCAAGACGTAGTTGTGTTGTGCTAACTGGTCTTCTCGTACCTATAAAATGACAACTTGTTAATATAGTTCTTTCTAAAAGATTACAAAAATAATCAACATTATTGAAGGGGAAAAACACTACTCAATATAAAATTTACTTTGACAAACAGTCTAATTTCAATACTTCCATAATGTTTAAACATTATTAAATGACATTTTTTAATAAAAAAATATCTTTACCGTTATTTTTTTATTGTATCCATATATGACAAAGATTATCCTGTAAAGCAACATTTCTCCAAACACATTTAAGATAAACTATACCTCTATGCTTGCTATAAGTATTCATAAGAAATAAAACAAATCAATTTTAAGACACTAATTCCTATAAAATATTAAGATTTATAATACATTGTTTTAAACAATCAATTTTTTTTCATACTTCTAGCATAGTCTTAACAAAAAAATACCCAAATGAGAACCTTTTCAAATCATCCATTATAGAAATTATATTGAATTAATTCGTGATACCAAACTTTATTTCACTTCAAAATCAATACAGTTAAGCATTTTCAAAATAGACAATAACATACTAAACCAATACATTTAGTCAATAATTGGTTTGAATTGTATTATCTTCCTTCCTCAAACAAAGATCGCAATTATGGTAGTGTTTGCTTACATAACCACCAAGTTAATGTATGAGGTGACAATGATACATGATAGGATGCTAAATTAAAATCCTAACAAACTATGAGAAAAATGCATAATTAAATCTAGACTAATAAACTAGAAGATGAAAGAGATAAAATAAACTTCATTTGATTTTTTTTTTGATCCCATACAAATAGAATACTACATTTTAAATACAACTTTAAACATATCTTAGCCATCCAAATGACACAATCACAAAGATCTAAGAAACTTCTAGAATAATACTAATTAATTATATTAAAATACTAATAAGAATATCTAATTTATTAAATATAAATTACTCTCTATCACTACTTACCCCTTCAAAATCAACCTTGTCCTCAAGGTTGTAAATTAATATCAAGGTTCCAAATTAACTCAATTTAAAAAAAAAAAAAAAGAGAAGTTGTTGGACATCTGGCCATGGAAAAAAAAAAGAAATGCAGTATAATGCATGTCTCGAGGTAGTACAGAGGAGTGGAGGTATGCATGTGACAACAATTTTTCGTGGATCCCACGCATGCAGGGAGAAATTGGAAAATGACATTGGGTGCAGAAGGTACAAAAATCTGCTGCATGTGGCAGTAATTTTTCTTTTCAATTTTTTTTTTACTCTTTCTTTTCTCTGTCTTTCTCCTTCTATTTTTTTCCTCTCTCTTTCTTTTCTCTTTCTTACTGCTTTTTCTTTCCCTCTTTCCTTCTCACGTTCTTTTTTTCTTTTTTTGCTTCTTCTCTTTCTCTTCCCTTTCTACTTCTTCTTTCTTTCTTTCTTTCCTTCTCACGTTTTTTTTCTCTGTCTTTTCCCTTTCTACTTTTGCTATCTTCCTTCTTCCTTTTCTCTCTCTCTCTCTCTCTCTCTCTCTCTCTCTCTCTCTCTCTCTCTCTCTCAAGCAATACAAAATAAGAAATAATATGATGAATGAAATAAAAAATGGTGGTGGTTCCGGCGGTGGCCGTTGAAAATTTAATGGTTGTGGATATGATGGTTCTGATAATTTTGGAAAATTCACCGGAAATGTCTTCGAAACCTTTGCAGGAGAAGATGTCGGAAATCCTTTCGAAAATTTCGCCGGAGAAGACACTAGAGATGTTGCCGGAGTCGAAAAATTCGCCGGAAATATCCTTGGAGAGGTCTTCGAATGTGACATCAGAGGTATCACCGGAAATGACGGCGGAGATAAATATATATAGATAAATATATATTGATCAATGATGACCTTGACCCGTTAATATTTTTGTTTTTTATTTATTTTTAAATAATGTTATATTTTGTGTTAAGATTCTTTTTAAGTTATGTATCTTGTTTCTAACTAATGAAATTAATTTTGTTAATATTTTAAAAGTTATTAAATTTCATTTATGACACATTTCAAAATTATTAGTATTTAATAATGTTAATTCTTAATAATATTTTACCCTAGTTATTTGATTCTCTTATCAGAGCACAAGGAATTAATTTTGATGTTATAAATTAAAAATAAAACCCTTGTAAAAATTTAACTATTATAATTAATTAAGAAGAGAGATATGCCAAGATTGTTAAATTAAATGGGTTAGAAAATTGAAAAGCATTGATAAGAGATATGGTAAGATTGTGAAGATGTTAAAAGATAACATTGGGAATGGAAAAGGAAGATGAAAATACGAATGATTTGACAATCAAAGCTATTCAAAAATTAAATTGTATTATAAATTATGTGATATTTGAGTCAGTCTTTTACATCTTTTCAATAAAATACACTGCCCAATACAAAATATTATTATTTCTATTTTCCAACAACTTTACATTTAAATATAATACACATCACAATAATATCTTCTTACAACAATTTTACATTTTTAATCAGGCCAGACACTAAAATATACTAAGGTACATGCAATATTTGATCTTTCAGTAGCTGATCTCACGCAAAATACGCGTAGCATCCGAAACATGTTCGAATATATCAGTGATTTTCTTTATCGCAACAATTCCGATTCTGAACCGCAGCTCAAACCTTGAAGCCAAACCACGAACAGAACTTATATTCTACTTACAACGTAACAAATTATGTATATTGCCTTGGAACTTATATTTATACGGCTGCCGAAAAATGCTCTCGTCACAGTTTTCCTGTAAAGTCAGAGGAAAAGATTTAAGGGAAAACTCTAACACGTTTTGCAAGACAGTGCTAATCAGTATATAGAAGAAAAAAACTCTATAGAAATATGTATATGTGTCTATCTTAAACGAATGTTATGATAATCACATTTTCAAAACCTTTGCATAATAACTAACCTTAAACTCATTTTTCTCATTTTTGGATAAATAGTACACTTTTTCCCTATATATATATATATATATATATATATATATATATATATATATATATATATATATATATATATATTTCCCTTATTTACATCAATAACATATAATTGTCAAATTTTTCTCGTATTTTAATTGATGAATAAGTATTTAATAAATTGTAAATATGTCACCTTTTCCCTGTAGATATATATGTTCAATTAATATTTTTTATCTATTTTTAGATAAATTAAGAATGAATGTTGTATAAAGAAGATAAAAAAACATATTTAATTCTATCATTTAATGTTATTAAATTATAAACTAAAATTTAAAAGATATTCAATTAAAATTATTTTAGTAATTTATTATTTTCATTTATATAAAATCATAAATTTAATTTAAAACTTCTTTTAATTTTTCTTGTATTTAGTTATACAATTATAGCTTTAATTGTATAAATTTTAATTAAAAGCATTTATTTAAATATTTTCTTTAAATGTATTTAAAAATACAATAAATATTTTTTAATAATTCATTTATTTCTAACTTATTATAAAACATTTATTTAATTTCTGAATCTTAAAGTTAGTTATTTTTATCATGTAACCCATCGCTCTGATTAGTAATCATGTAACCCATTAAAACTTTGTGGAAGTTAACCAATTTTTATCATTTGCTTTAAGTTTTAAAATTGTATGCTTGACCAAATCAAGATCCCGGATTGAATAAGATAAGAGAAGATAATTCGTTTCTATATACAACTTCAATTTTTCAATGATCTTACCTAACAAACTAAGAGAACAAATTATATTCCTCCAGTTTTCAAGAAAACTTGAAGCAGAAGCTAAATTCTCAAAATTAAAAGAAAAATCACTATATTTTCCATAAAAATCTATTTCATTAAAAGTTGCTCCATTTGAAACCTCCAGGTGCAAACTACAGAACTCATTAACATAGCTCTTTGTCCTATATTTAATATGCAAATGACAAGCATTGAATAAATAAATAAATAAAAACCATAAGACAACAATCTTCTTTCTTTCTCTAGAGTTTCATTTTATTTTAAGACATGTAGCTTGATATCCAAGAGAAAAAAACTTATTCACTTAATGCCGAGTGTATCAGCACAAAGAATTCTTGCCATAAAAGTAGAAAACACATATCAACCACATGTGTATAATTCTGCAAATATTTGTGTAATCAACATTACTCTGGCTAAGTTAATTCTATGATATTTCACCTTAAAGCATTCTCATGCTAGCATACGAATCATAAACATTAAATAAAGAACCAACTAATAAAATTCATATCAAATTTAAGAAAAAAAAGTTAATGATACCGTTCACAAACACAATAGTCATTAGCCGTACAATTCTGCTGCTAAAGGAAACAAACTAAAATGAAATAAATGTCAACTTTAAAAATAGTGTGAATGACATTTGACTCCAACCTTGCATGAATTTTCATAACAACATGAGTTAATGTGCCTGAATGAAAAAAAAACTTGATAGCATATACATTGAAGCAAGTCTATACACATCGACTCATATTTGACTCCGCAAAGGAAATGATTCACTAAGCAAGAACCTTGATACCATAAAACTAAAAGCATGTTATCCACTTTTGATTATGTGCGTAAATGAAACTTCACACTTTGTACATACTCACGGTAGCTGCAACATGTCCAATTATATGTGCCACTCCAACTTCGTTGCTCCCGCTGCTACAAATACTTATGCACCTGGATAAGGTTATAAATTAAAATAGAACTGATGCATATCATCCATGTCAACACATTAGGTGCGAAAAGAGATCCAATCCGGAGAAATATCAGGTGCAGTCGAATCATCCGTAGTAGCAGTATCTTTTAAATTCATAATACGCTGAAGATCCAATTGACATGTTTCTCGAACCTCTTGAGCGAAATCAGAATCCAAACTATGCTTCAACAGAGAACCATTACTATCTGAACCAATATCGTCGAGTGCTTCAGCTACCTAACGAAAACCATAACAAACACAATCATCTTAAAAGTCAAAGAGGAAAAAAATTTGATACATAGAAAAAACAACGCAGAAATATCCCCATATTGAGCATAACTTCACATAAAACCATGGTAATCACTAAACAAATCCTGTACCGATTGTTTCAACTTGGAGTTTCAACTACCGTGTGATCCACATCTTGTGATGACCCTTATCATCTGAACAGCTAAAGCAGAAATAAAAATACATTCAGGTAAAATAAGAAAATGAAAACACAATTCAATATGTGTCTTTAATGTATGAATCAAAACCTAATGTTGTATCTTTCCATACCTAGTTTCCGAACACTATAAGGGTAGGCAGCTTCAAAAGTCTTGAAAATTTAAACTACAACAATAGCCAAACATGAAAATATTCCAAAGCAAAATATAAATAACTATTAAAATTGATTAACAGATAATGCGAGTGTTATTCTACGAAACTGAAACACTGCTGCTGAGCTAACCCAAGCTAATACTGATATAACACCAGAGGATGCTCAGTATTACCTGAGATAGAAAAATTACGATCAAATGGAATCATTTATGACATGCATATGCACCTATAATTCATGAGTTGTAATATATCATAGTTTGCAAACAAAGTACCACATTGATAGTCCATAATAACCAGCTTCTTGAACCTTTATCTTCCAAAAGACTAAACTACAAAGAGAAAGGAAACACACATTCAAAGTTGTCAATAGTATTTTTTTCCAAGAATGTATCCAATGAAAGACAATTAGATAAATTTCTAGGTAAATAAAATTCATATTAAATTAGTGGCTATAAAAGGAATCTATACTAAAAAATAATCTGGAGAAAATACAAATTTAAAAACCTTTATGTTGAAGACCATTTTATTCAGCCTGCATTCCTCAATAATCCTTCTAACTTGCTTCAAACCTTTGTATGAACCCATCACATAAACAATTTTCACTATGAAATTACAAGCAAAATTAGATGGCAGTCAACTTATTCTGAACTACACCCAAATCTTAGTGAAGGTAAATGTTTCAGCCATTAGAATTTGAAGCAACAGTTAATAACGTGTGAACAACATTATGTTTAAAACCTTTCACTATAGAAAACCAGAAACACTTCAAACTGATGCATCATAAAATGCTCTCTGTCTACAACAGAAACGGGTCGAATAAAAGCATATAGCACCTGCTGCAAAGCACCTTCAACTGACACTTCTAATAAGTATATAGAAGAAGAAAAACTCTATAAATGTCTTCTTTCTCTCTATTTAACTTTGTGAAACCTAAGCAAAATGCATATGAAGGAATAATCAAAACCTTTGTGTTTTCGTTCATTGGTTTTAGATAAATTCCAGTCCCTGAAATAGTGCCTCCAGTCCCTGACTCTACTCTAATAAACAAATCAATCAACATAGAACGAAAATGACTTTACTTGTTCGAAGATTAATCACTGTCATTTGTCTCGATCAAAACATAAAACTCATGTCGCGAATCAGGAATTGGTCATTTTGAACATATAGATCAGAAAGCTTCCATCGGACGAGATCCAGCACCTTAGGCTCAGGCACAGGGTCTGTTGCATTTTCATCAATTTTTCCTCCCAACTTCTTGAGCCAAATCAATTTTGAGCACATTTCTATGACAACATTTTACTCTTTCTCAAGAGGTATCGGTAAATCATACTTGTAAACAGCTCCCGCATTCATCACTGCCTATGATATACCCACAAACAATTACGTAAAATTTTAAAAAACCAAGAACTTTGACGGTCTTTTCAACGAAAAACAATGAAAATTTTCATATCAAAATTAAATTTTATTCACTGCTGACAGAAAACCATTCTTGAAAAATGAAAATTTAAAACGACAAGGACTTTACTTGTTCGAAGATTTATCGCTTCCGGTTGTCTCGATCAAAACATAAAAGTCATGTTGCGAAACAGGAAATGGTCATGTTGAACCTCAATCTACATAAAACAAAAGGAATATCAGATGGGAAGATGCATGCTTTAATATTAATCCTTAACACCAATAGAAGAAGAATATGATCAGAAACATCATATCTAAAACATTGTAAACAACTGAAAAAACAATAATTGTCTCGATAAGAAAAAGAGTTCATATTATAGGATCTAAATGTGTCTTATAACGGAAAGCCAAATACGCTGCAATCAATAAAGAAATTGCAACACCTTCTTTTGTGTCCCAGATCAAGAGAATAATTATATAGTATAAGTTTTTATTTTAATAAATAGGGTAAAGTTGAAAACAACTTTAAAAAAATGGATTTGCTTACCTTAATCTTATAGCCTCATAAGGAGTTACAATCACCAATAGTAACACTATAAATGGAAAATTAATCTTAAAATCCACCATTTGCAGTTGTGTTCCATAATTATGTTTAAAGAGCTTGATACTAACCTACATGCCTTCAACCCCACTGATTCCAACACCAATGTCAATGTCAGCTTCTTGAATCTTGCGGACATCATTTGCACCATCACATATTGATAAAGTCGTCCTCCAGTTCCTTCTTTCACTAACTAAACTAAACAGATTTCAGTATATTATTATTAATAATACAATTAAACTGAATAGAAAAATTTCATGAACTAAATTGTGAATCGATTGAAACTCATCATAACCTAAACTTATAAATCATTAAAGGCTGTTAAAAGAACAGAAAAAAAATACTTTTTTCTTAAATCATTAGGAATTAGGGTTACCTTATGAAACCTAACAAATAACATGTAAGATATAGAAGCAGATATGGAATGGTAGATTAGAATAAGTTGATTAAAATAAATTATTCTAATTGGATCTAGATTATACATTAAAATCTGAAACCTGAATCCTTGTTAGTCTTCACTTGAGCCAAAATACCTAAAACCTGAAACAAAGTTACATCAGTTGTATAAGCTAAAGCAAGTTAGAACCAAGAAAAAAAGACAAGAGCTTTCATATTATTTAACAGTTGTATAAGCCAAAGAAAGTTAGAACCAACAGTTATAGGAAGAGATCGTACCAACCGACAACAACTCACAAAACCTAAAAAAAGATTAGAGATTTATGTGAACAATGTATATTGGTTAGAATAGATAGTAATATAGGTGGTGTCATCCTTGTCGTGAAACCCCTTTAAATAGTCACCTTCAAGGTCGCCGGAAAAAGTGGTGTCATCCTTGCCGTCGTAAAAGTTCGCATATGATCATCAAAGTTTCAGATCTGGATCGCTGCCACTCGCATCCAAATATGCTGCTGTTGGTAGAAAGAAGAAGAAAAGGGAGAAAGAAGAAGAAAAGAAAGAAAGGACGAGAGAGTGTCAGAAGAGAAGAAATTTCAAATTTCAAATTGTAATTTTTCATATAATTTGGTTTTGGAAAACATGTAAGCTGTGTAGCAAAACAGGAGATGCTGGTTTCTAAGACCATCCACGTGGCCGCGTGTGGGATCAAAGGGATAAATTGGTCTTTTCCAGAGTATCTACCTTTCTTATATGGTAGATATTCTGGTGCAAAATGTGGTGAAAACCTGGTGCAAAATATGGTGATAATCTGGTAAATATTTATTGTATATATCAGACAGCGCTTTTTTTAAGTTTTATATATAAAAAATTTCGTGGACATTAGACAGCGCTTCAAAGAAAAAAGCGTTGTCTGAAGTGGGGATTAGACAGCGCTTTAAATAAAAAGCGCTGGCTAAAGTGACAAACAGATTGCGCTTTCAAAGTAAAAGCGCTGGCTAAAGCAGACATTTAGCAGCGCTTTATCATTAACTAAAGCGCTGTCTTTACTTATAGCAGCGGTCGAATAGGCAGCGCTTTTAAGCGCTGTCTAATCCCTTCTTTGGCATAGTGATTTAAAACAAAATATATAAAAAACAAAAATTCATAAAAAACAAAATTGTATAAAAATATATGAATTTACATTATTTTTTTCTAAAAATAAACAAATAAACAAAAATATAAATATATATATATATATATATATATATATATATATATATATGTGCGAAAAAAAAAAATAAATAAATAAATAAATATATATATATATATATATATATATATATATATATATATATATATATATATATATATATATATATATATATATATATATATATATATATATAAACGTGAGAAGAAAAAAATATAAATAAAAATATGAGATAAGATGATTAGATAAACTATTCTAATAAATTAAAATGACGGTGGAATAAAAAATATGGTTAGTTAGAATATTCTATTATAACAAAAAATGATGATGAAATGAAAACATGAAATAATGGTTAATTAGGATTCTTATCATATGCACTACTAATAAAACAAACCGTGTAAAAAACAAAATTATCAATTAAAATGAAACAAAATCGGTTAAAAAAGATAAAACCGTCCGATATTGACGCGTCCGAAAAATAAAAATGGACACACCAAAATGATCAGTACAAAATATTAAGTATTGAAAAAATACACTGCGCGATCAAATTGTGAAATTTTACCAGGTAAAAAAGCTCAGACAGGTCAGAAACATGATGACCGGAAAGTCAAAAAATTAAAATAAGCACACCGGGTTAAAGTACGCAAAAAATAAATAAAAAATGATGTCTGAAAGTTCGATTTTAAAAACTGTCCGGATACCAACTTTTTTGCACAATTGACTTTTAATTTGACCAAAAATACATGAAAATTTTATACGTTAAATCCGGCTGATAAAACAAAAAATATTCATGAAGAAAATATATGATATTGTATGCAGACGACACAGTATGAAAATATAGATAGATGAAATGAAAAAAATAAAAATGACTGGTCAAAATTTAAGGTATGAGACATGGCAGTAAATTTGTGTTCACTATAAAGCTTCGTTCAGATGGATCAATAGATCGTTACAAGGCTAGGTTGGTTGTTCTTGGAAATAAGCAAGAATTTGGTCTTGACTATGAAGAGACTTTTGCACCTGTGACCAAGATGACTATTGTGCGCATTATTCTTGCCATTGCTGCATCCAAATCTTGGCACCTACACCAGATGGATGTAAATAATGTGTTTCTACACGGTGACCTTAAGGAAGAAGTTTACATCAAACTCCCTACAGGTATGCCTTGTCCATCGCCTAATGTTGTTTGCAAACTGAAGCATTCTTTATATGGATTGAAACAGGCCCCGAGAATATGGTTTGAAATTTTAGAACAACACTTCTTGGCTTTTCATTCACACAAAGTCACTATGATCCCTCCCTTTTTTATATGAAAGACCTCCAAGGGAATTGTATTACTCCTTGTATATGTGGATGATATTGTAGTTACTGGATCTGGTCAAGAGTCTATCTCATCAATCAAGAAATTCTTGCAGTCCAATTTTCACATGAAAGATCTTGGCCAACTAACTTACTTCTTGGGATTACAAGTACAGTATCAACAAGAAGGCATTTTTGTTAACCAACACAAATATGTTCATGATCTAATTAAGCTCGCTGGTCTTGACAATGCAACTACAGTTGACAACCCCATGGAAGTAAATGTGAAATATCGACGAGATGAAGGTGAACTTTTACAAGACCCGACTATTTATAGAAAAATTGTGGGAAGTCTTATCTACCTAACCATTACACGGCCCGACATCTCTTTTGTTGTCCACACAGTAAGCAAATTCATGCAATCTCCTCGACACTTGCATCTTTCAACAGTCCACCGTATTATTAGATACCTCACCGACACCTCCAATCATGGTCTATTCTTCCCCGTTGTTGCATCTCCACAACTTCAAGCGTACAACGATGTTGATTGGGCTGGATGTCCAGACACTAGAAAATCTACTACCGGCTGGTGTATGTCTTTAGGCAATGCACCAATTTGATGGAAATGCAATAAACAAGACTAGTCTCCAAGTCATCCACTGAATCAGAATATCGCGCCATGTCTGCAGCATGCTTTGAGATTATTTGGTTGCGTGGTCTTCTTTCGGAGATTGGTATTTCCCAAACACAACCGACTCCCCTGCATCCGGGAACGAACAAAGCACATTGAAGTTGACTGTCACTCCATCCGGGAAGCTTATGACCGTAGAGATATCACTCTACCTCATGTCTCCACCTCTATTCAAATTGCAGACATATTTACCACATCTTTGACATGTCAGCGTCATAGTTTCCTTGTCAGTAAATTGATGTTGATAGATTTACCAACATCAATTTGAGAGGGGATGTCAATGGAATTGATTACATAATATTGGTCATTATTAGCAGAATAATGACATGATAATTTTCTCATTATTAGCAGAATATTAGTTATTATTTGTTGTAATTATGTAATTATTATTAACATATACTTAATTATAGAAATAGATTGTATCCACTATATATAGAGAGAAATAATACAGTAGCAAAACACACGGTTTACGATACATTTTATGTTTGACAGCATCCGCTACCAGTCCCACTCTCTATTTGTTCCCACTAGACTACTTACTTTAGCATTCTGCAGATCTTTCGGAATCTGTAGGACCCAATCCTTAAACTCAAGCCCTTGCTCAATCCAACAATCAGGTCACGCATCTATATCATTTTCATCTTTGATACTCCAAAATCTATTTTCTACTATATGTGGGACGGTCTTTACAATGTCTTTCCAAAGTTTTGAATAAATACCACGAGATGAACAATCCAAGAAGGCTCTGAACGTATATTTTTTCTTTAAAACTTTATACCACAAATCTTCAGTATCTGAGTGTAATTTCCATTCTAGTTTCATGATGTGAGTTTTATTCATGATATCTAGTTTCCTTAACCCAAGGCCTCCAACCTCTGTATGTAATTAGTGTGTCCCACTTGATTGCATGATATCTTTGATTATCATTTATATCCCCCTATATGAAGTTCCTTTGCATTCAATGAATGTCATCAATACAAGATTTCGGTAAAATATAAGTCATCATCAGGTATATCGGAATTGTTTTCATCACGCTCTTTGCCGAAGTAACTGCCCGCAAAAGAAAGGAAATTAGTTTTCCAACTTGTCAACTTAGAAGAAAGTTTCTACATAATATAGTGATAGTCAACTTTTCTAAGTCTCTTTCCACTAATGGGGACTCCAAGGTATTTTCCAAAGTTTTGTGTTTCCTTGAAGTTAGATATCTGGAATTTCGTCCTCTCACTCCTAGAAACAATATTGGAAAACATCATTCCAGTCTTCTCGTTTTTTACTTCTTTCCCTGACATCTTACTAAATTTCTTTAATATATTCATGATACATATCATTTTTTTCTCCTTGGCTTCACTAAATAACATCAAATCATTCGCAAACATCTGGTGAGAGATCTACGGTCCCTACTTCCTAAGGTGAATAGCCTTATACTCTTTATCGTTGAATGCTTGCAATATGAGATTTGAAAGCTTTTCCATGCAAAGCATAGACAAATAAGGAGATATATGATCTCCTTTACTTATGCCTTGTTGTGGTCTAAAAAACTCACTTATTGTACCATTCCACTTAACATCAGTTTCGACACTCGTTACAGCATGCAGAATGAGATTTACCTAGTTGCGAAATTTTAATATTAATAACATAAACAATAAAATTGAAGACAATAGAAAAAGTAAAATAGACCAAACCTAATAAGGAATGTATGAAAATCAATGCTGATGCACATTTATCAAAAGACATTAATGGGAGATGTGAAATAGTGATGAGCGATGAACACAACACCTTAATGGTGGCAGTGGCAGTGGAGAAGCTCGGTTCGTTGGAAAAAGTCTTACATAGACCCAATAAGGGCTGGAAAACGGGCGGGCTAGGCAGATTCAGGCTCAAAACTTCCACCCAGCCCAAACCGTGGATAACAATAATAAACCAATTTTCGCCCAATTTCAAAGTCGGTTTAGACGGGTTCGATTTATTACTGACGGGTATTTCAGGTTAATTGATTTATCCAATATTTAAGTCCAAAAATATTAAAACTCATTTAACTTTGGCCATTGTTTTAATACATAAATTAATCACCACATATTAAGCTGGTGTTTGACAAACTAATCATAACTTTGGCCATTTTACACAATGATTCAATCAATTTTCACATACTAATCACAACTTTGACCATTTTACACACTAATTCAATCATTTTTCACATAACCAAAGACTTAAAATTACTCCAACATTATCATTTAAGTTGTCGTGTATCCGCTTCTTCTTCCCAAACAACCAAGACGTAGTTGTGTTGTGCTAACTGGTCTTCTCGTACCTATAAAATGACAACTTGTTAATATAGTTCTTTCTAAAAGATTACAAAAATAATCAACATTATTGAAGGGGAAAAACACTACTCAATATAAAATTTACTTTGACAAACAGTCTAATTTCAATACTTCCATAATGTTTAAACATTATTAAATGACATTTTTTAATAAAAAATATCTTTACCGTTATTTTTTTATTGTATCCATATATGACAAAGATTATCCTGTAAAGCAACATTTCTCCAAACACATTTAAGATAAACTATACCTCTATGCTTGCTATAAGTATTCATAAGAAATAAAACAAATCAATTTTAAGACACTAATTCCTATAAAATATTAAGATTTATAATACATTGTTTTAAACAATCAATTTTTTTTCATACTTCTAGCATAGTCTTAACAAAAAAATACCCAAATGAGAACCTTTTCAAATCATCCATTATAGAAATTATATTGAATTAATTCGCGATACCAAACTTTATTTCACTTCAAAATCAATACAGTTAAGCATTTTCAAAATAGACAATAACATACTAAACCAATACATTTAGTCAATAATTGGTTTGAATTGTATTATCTTCCTTCCTCAAACAAAGATCGCAATTATGGTAGTGTTTGCTTACATAACCACCAAGTTAATGTATGAGGTGACAATGATACATGATAGGATGCTAAATTAAAATCCTAACAAACTATGAGAAAAATGCATAATTAAATCTAGACTAAGAAACTAGAAGATGAAAGAGATAAAATAAACTTCATTTGATTTTTTTTTTGATCCCATACAAATAGAATACTACATTTTAAATACAACTCTAAACATATCTTAGCCATCCAAATGACACAATCACAAAGATCTAAGAAACTTCTAGAATAATACTAATTAATTATATTAAAATACTAATAAGAATATCTAATTTATTAAATATAAATTACTCTCTATCACTACTTACCCCTTCAAAATCAACCTTGTCCTCAAGGTTGTAAATTAATATCAAGGTTCCAAATTAACTCAATTTAAAAAAAAAAAAAGAGAGAAGTTGTTGGACATCTGGCCATGGAAAAAAAAAGAAATGCAGTATAATGCATGTCTCGAGGTAGTACAGAGGAGTGGAGGTATGCATGTGACAACAATTTTTCGTGGATCCCACGCATGCAGGGAGAAATTGGAAAATGACATTGGGTGCAGAAGGTACAAAAATCTGCTGCATGTGGCAGTAATTTTTCTTTTCAATTTTTTTTTTACTCTTTCTTTTCTCTGTCTTTCTCCTTCTATTTTTTTCCTCTCTCTTTCTTTTCTCTTTCTTACTGCTTTTTCTTTCCCTCTTTCCTTCTCACGTTCTTTTTTTCTTTTTTTGCTTCTTCTCTTTCTCTTCCCTTTCTACTTCTTCTTTCTTTCTTTCTTTCCTTCTCACGTTTTTTTTCTCTGTCTTTTCCCTTTCTACTTTTGCTATCTTCCTTCTTCCTTTTCTCTCTCTCTCTCTCTCTCTCTCTCTCTCTCTCTCTCTCTCTCTCTCAAGCAATACAAAATAAGAAATAATATGATGAATGAAATAAAAAATGGTGGTGGTTCCGGCGGTGGCCGTTGAAAATTTAATGGTTGTGGATATGATGGTTCTGATAATTTTGGAAAATTCACCGGAAATGTCTTCGAAACCTTTGCAGGAGAAGATGTCGGAAATCCTTTCGAAAATTTCGCCGGAGAAGACACTAGAGATGTTGCCGGAGTCGAAAAATTCGCCGGAAATATCCTTGGAGAGGTCTTCGAATGTGACATCAGAGGTATCACCGGAAATGACGGCGGAGACTCTGTCGGAGTTAGCTTCGGAGACGATTTTAGTGAATCAGGATGTTTTTCTTCTTCTTCTTCTTCTTGTTATGGTTTTTTTTCAACAATAAATTGTTGAAACTTTTTTGTGCATTTTTTTTTTTGCATTAGAAAACTCTTGTGAGAAAGTTTTAAGAGAATAACTCAAATTTTGAATTAATTCCTTCAACTCTTCTCATTATTCATTTTTTATTTTTTGAGTTTCAATCAAATATTGTTCTAGAGTTTCTAGTTCTGAATAGAAATCTTGAGATTGAGGTTGGTAGCTATGGTAACTTGAATGTTCATGAAAGGTGGAAGATGATTGTTGAGGTGAAATAGAAATTATGTGATGTTGTTGATATAAAATATATGGAGTGTATAGGGTGTAGGAATAATAATATGGAAATGCCATGGAAGGAATGATTGAAGTTCAAGAATGAGAGCACCAATTGATAGGATGCTAAATTAAAATCCTAACAAACTATGAGAATAATGCATAATTAAATCTAGACTAAGAAACTAGAAGATGAAAGAGATAAAATAAACTTCATTTGATTTTTTTTATCCCAATATAAATAAAATACTACACTTTAAATACAACTCTAAACATATTTTAGCCATCCAAATGACACAATCACAAAGACCTAAGAAATTTATAAAATAATACTAATTAATTATATTAAAATACTAATAAGAATATCTAATTTATTAAATATAAATTACTCTCTAACAATACATCAGCTGGGATTTAAGGTTTGAATAATAGTAAGAATGACACTGTGATACCTTCTTTAAATAGTCCCATGTAAATAGAAAACAGTTTCACTATTTTTTTCAATCATATCTCATAGAGAAATATAAAGGTTCTTTCTACCTTTAATTTTTGTATCAATGAGTTCCTCCATTCATGTTTGTTTAGTTAATAATGAGGTTTGAAAATAAAGAGTTTAAGTATATAAAGTCAGTTTGTTACAGCTTTAAAAAAATGATTTTTTTTTTGTATTTTTGAAAATGGATTCTACAAAAATGTTTTTCAAAATATTACAAATTTTTTTAAATTTGTTTTTTATAAATTAAAAAACTAATTTTGACATTCTATAACATTAATATACATTATTGAAGACCAAAACATAGTCAAAATCACAATTTTTTCAAAAAGTTGTATTTCAAAAATGATTTTCATGAAAAACTATTTGAAATAACTTCAAAATTAAGTGATTTTTTGAAATTTTGATATCCAAAAAAATTTTCTATAAAATGATGAAATACCTAAAATAACATTTTAAGAATAACTATTCAAACCAAATTTTTATTTGAAGCTTTTATGAAAAGTTTCTTTGTAAAAAAATTTTCTACAAAATTATGTTACACTATAAAAATCATTTTTAAAAAAAACCAAAACAAACTGACACATAGTTTGATAACTTTTCTTTTTTCTAACACACTCCCTCACGCCCAACACTTTTTTTTTGGGCTTAGTGCGTGAATTTAAACTGCGGACTGTCTAAAGTCCAATTGATAGGCTCTGATACTATATTAGAGTTTGGCCTAACACAACCTTACAAAACTAGTTAGTAGAGTGAGGATGTCACTCTATATAAATTATTTCAATATTTTATCTCCAACCAATGTGGGACTTTAGGATCTTCCTAACAAGAAGCAAAATGAAGTGCAAGTTGGGAATGTATAATCCAATATTTGGACACAAATTTTGACTACGCGCCTATAAAATAAAAAGATAAAAATAAAAAATAATATATATGCCTAAATAATTTTTTTTTTTATTGTGTCCAAGGTATCACTTCGGTTTATTGAGGTCGAAACATTTTATATATTTAGAAAAATATTACAATCAACATAACTATAAAAAATCAATCACAATTTTTTTAGTAATTAAATATTGAAAATAAATTATTCTCTCTCTCTTTTATTATTACCACTATTTTATAATTTCAATTTAAAAAAACTAAATTTAAAATCTTTTTTCTTATTAATTGTTTATAAGAATATAAATATAGATGTTTTATATGCAAGAGTTTCTCCCATATTGAGACTTGCAAAAATCTATGCAATTATTTTAGTAGGTGTTATATTTAGGGTTGGACAAATTTAAACTGACTGACCTGTTGTTTTATTTTTGTGCAAATGAGTTGGGTCAGGTGCCGAATTAATTCAGTTGTTTAATTTGAATAGTATAAGATTGTTTTGGTCAGACTCATATGCTTATTTTGAATCTGACGAAAACTGAAACAAATCGAACTTAATTAATATATATTTTATGTATTTTTATTACTATATTTTTGACTCACTATAAAAATAAGATTCGTTGTGTACTCCCAAAAATACAAGACATACAATATAAAATTTTGAATATTATTTAGTTTATGATTTAATGTATGATAATGATCAAAATTAATGTTAAATAATATTGAAAATACTATCCCGAAATAATAATTTTTCTTTTAATAATAAAAAAAATAGTTCTATTCTAAAAATTTAATATTTTTTTATAAAAAAAAAAAAGCCATTTTTATAAATTTGTTCTAATAAATATTAAATCGACTAAACCGGTCCGATTTAACCGCAAAACGACTTAATTGAATCCGACAAAAACCAAAATTTTATTGGTCGAAATTAAACCATAAAAAATGAAATTGCAATTTCGTCAAATTTAAGTTTTGGGTCCGAAACCGACCGAATGTCCAACCTTAATTGTATTGAAGGATTAAAATACCTTTTAAATATTACTATTAAATTATTAAAAATAAATATTTGGATACGTTTAAATCTAAATAGAACATCCTCATAACACAATGTTAACAATTTTATAGATTTTTTTGATTACATTCAAAAGAATAAATAAATTAAATTATGTAGATTCGTTTATGAAAAAAATTAAAATTTTTTAATATAACGTATTTTTTCAATAAAAATACCATAATAACAAACATTTCAAACAAAGTTCTAAAATGGCATGGTTTGAAAAAAAATTAATAGGGTGGCGCCATATGGTATGACGCCTTAGGCATAGGGAAAAACCCTAAATGACAATCCATATGGCGCCTTGGTTTAATAGGGTGCCCTATTTTTTTTGTTTTTTTCTTTACAGGGGAGGCGCCATATGGTATGGCGCCTCAGTTCCCCTTCCTTTTTTTAATTATTATTTAAATATGGAAATTAAAAAATTTAATAAAAAAATGAGGGTATCCAAAAATACATAACCATGTTCAGAATAAAAATTAGTATAATTGATGGTAAAGAAAAATTTAATGATCGTGCCTATCTAAACGTCCACCGGTTCGACATGTCGGGGCTCTTGCGCGGCGTCTTTGTCTACCACGATGTTGTTGAGGTGTGCCTGACCTTTGTGTCTGCTGAGATGGTCCCAGCGTATTAGACAAATTTTGAAGCATATGTCCCCAATAACCGAGGGGGTTGCCGCCAACAGCGCTTCCGTAATCCAGTTGCATGCCCATGTTTTCGTAGTTTGTAATGGGGGGTTGGGTTGATTGTGGACGGTTTGGTTGGCCGAAATGTTGCATTGAAGGGTGTTGGTACCGATCCAGTAGCTGATTTGGGGTTTGGTAGTCGAATAGTGAGTGGGTTTGTTGGTCATAGGACGATTGTGTTTGCTGGTTGTAGGACGCTTGTGTGTTCATTTGCGCGCGCGGGGGGGGGGGGGGGGGGGCTATGGTGGTATGGGGTAGGTTCGAACGAGTTGTCAGGGCTATAGGCATTAGTGGGGTCGGTGTAGGTGGGCTGGGGGTAGGGGTAAGCCTCTTCTTGTTGTGAAAGGGTTGGTGGCATGAAAGTGTTGCGGCTTTGTGAATAGGTTGATTCGGTTTGTCCACATGGTTGCTGGGTATAATAAGGTGTATGATGTTGGTCATGTGGCTGAGCATGTTGCTGTGAGGAAGAGGCACGGTGTCGCGGATCAATTAGATACGTCGGCTGAGAAAGGAACTGTTAGGGTGTTGTAACAGACCTAAACCAAGTCATATATTGTTGAGTTGGTATAACATCTTCCACAACAGGGTCGGATAAGATGTGCTGGTGTCGATTCTCCTAGTGTTCACACATCTCTGTTGCAAAGTTCGTCCAATGACCCACGGTCCACTGTGTGTCCACTCTACGTAGATGCCACTGTCCCAAACGTGTCGGAGCGACCGGAATATCCTGATGCCTTCCGAACTGCAGTTTTACCCGATTGCGTTGATGCATCTCCACAGTGGTGAACCGAATGATGGGTGTCTTTGACGTCCACACTACACCATCATTCACGTTTGGGACGTGGTCGAGAACCTGGTACGGCCTCCAGACAAACTACAAAAAGAAAATAATATTTAATTAGAAATTCGGCGATGTTGCAATTCATTAGACAAAATTATGGTATTTCAAGAAAAAATTACATCGTCTGGGCCAATGTGATCTATTAGGTTGTGGTAGACAGTTATTGCGCTCCTGGGATTTCGATGATAACTCATTCCCGGAACTGACCACCTAAAATATGTGACACAAATAAGTTAGTTACAAATAAACATCTTATTAAACGACATACGTTAAGTTCGAGTAGTAAAATTGAGTGTACTTGTTTTCGTAGGGAAAAGTGAATGGATTCCGGTTAATAGGAGCCAACATTGGCATTCTGGACCAACCCCACGCTTGAAGGAGATAAGCGCAACCATAAAAAGTACAAGTGTCTTTTTTTGCAGTTTTACAGAGTGAACTATAGAGATGGGCCAGGACAGCTGAACCCCAACTATATTCACTCACTTTGTTGATGTTAGACAACAAAGGTAAATACATACTATTAACACTATTTCCAGTACTTTCTGGAAATAAAAAGTGACCGAACAAAAGCATTAAATAACACCGAGTTTTTATTATCTTGTAATACGGGATGGTTTCCTCGTCTAATACAATAGACTGGTAGTATTCTTTAAGGTATTTTAAGTTAATACCTTGGCCCCTAGGTCGACCATCCCGTGTTGGTTCAGGTGCATCGAGACTGAGCGGTGTGCCCAACAACTCATCACACAGTTGGTTGTTTACAAATACGTTCCCATTGACGGTCTTTCCGTCAATGCTTAGGCCAAGCAACATATAAAAATCTTGGAGGGTGACCGTGCATTCACCGAATGGAAGGTGAAATGTGTGGGTCTCAGGCCTCCATCATTCTAGCAAAGCTAGAATGAGTTTTGGGTCAATCGTGTATGACGTGATTTTAATCAACTCACCAAATCCACATGCAGTTAGGTATTCTTCGATGAATGGGTCGTGTGGCATGTATTCGTGCCCACGACAACGGAACCTTGATACCTCCTGAACAAAAATATAAATAACATTAGTTGTAGTAAAAGATGGTTCTAGGTTTAGGAAGACAAAACGAACCAAAGTCAAGACACTTACAAAGTCTTCAATGTTTTCCGGTGTGCCTCTGTGATCGTTTCCCATGGTGAGTAAAGACATTTTTTGGTATGAAGAAGAAGAGGTTGTAATGGATGCGAATATTTTGTGATTTGAGTAGAAGAGTTAGTGATCAGAAGAGTTTGAGTAGAAGAGTAGAAGAGTAGAAGAGTTTGTGATAAGAAGATTTTGTGAAGAGTTATTTGGTAGAGAGAATGTATTTATAATGGTGAATAATGAGATGAGGAGAGTCACATGATATTGCATGCATTCTTGGTCATTGTGTAACGAATCTCTTAGGTGTTCTATTACATGCATGCTTTGGAATTGTAGTGTAACAAGTGTAGTCATAGAGAGAAATGTATTACTTTTTCATGTGATGTGAGGAGTGTAAGGAATCTTGCTGGCAATGCATGTAACCCCATGTGAAAATGCAAGGCTAGTGTAGTCTTCTGATCTCGTAGACTGTGCAAATGAATAGTGGAAGGCTAGTGTAGGCATGTAGACTTGTGTGGTCTTGTCAAGGCTAATGTAGCCATGCAGACTTGTGTGGTCTTGTCAAGGCTTGTGTAGGCATGTAGACTTGTGTGGTCTTGTTAAGGCTAGTGTAGCCATGCAGAGCTTTGGAATCATTTATTTTGTGGAGTGTGAGAAGTGTGGTTAGAGAGTCACATGAGAAAGTGAAGGCATGGTAGTATTGTCACATCTTTTGTTAACATTTTCTTCCAAACACTAAACCTTGCCAAGAGACATAATACCAATAAAAATAATAACAATAATGAAAAAGCATTCTGAAGTGTGGTCTTGTCATAATAGTAAAGAACAGTGCATAGACGGGCATAATAGAAAAGCATTTTCAAGACATGCTACTTGTATCAACTATGAATAATAATGCATAGACGTGCTAAAGAATAGTGGAAGGCTAGTGTAGGCATGCAATCTTGTGAAGGCATGGTAGTATTGTCACATCCTTGGGAGATTCTTGGCGTGGAAATGTGGTATTGTTAAGCAGAGAATCACATGGTTCATGCAAGGCAATGGTAAACCATTCTGAAGCAATTAAACTCCCAAGAAACATAATGTGTATCTACTATACGACTATTAATACACATGAAACATACAACTTATGTTCACATCCTTGAGTTAACATTTTCTTCTAAACAATAAAGTTTGTAAAACATTTCTTCCAAACACAATTTATCAACGTTTTTTGTAATGGCTCAAAGACCACAATACATGATAAGTGTACATCTCAATTGTGAGATATTTGAATGTCCCATCACAGGTTTCAATTTTAGGGATACTGAAGTTACTAGGTTTTTAATTGATATGAGATCAAATTTTTTACATTTGAAAGCCAGGTTAGAAAAGAAAATACAGTGCGGTCCAGTTGGACAAATTCTATACAAAAATCCTATGTTTTTTTACGGGCACGACCAATGAAAATTTTTTCCGCTGAAGATTCGGGACGAGGATGATGTGCGTAATATGTTTCGCAGTCATGAGTATTCTGGATTCAATGATATTGAGTTATATATTACGTTACAACAACATCAACTATCTCAACAACTTAAAGTTTCTCAGGTTTTTAACGAATCCGACGACGAACACGCTGAGGTCGATGTCGTTGACGAGGAAGAAGAAGAAGCGGAGGACATTGTCGACGACATGGTAAAAAACTAGGAGGAAGACCAATTACCAGGCAGTCATGTTTATTGCCCACCTCAACACATGACAAGACTCAACTTAGGCGAGGACGAACCGTCAACGGATATTTTTTACGACCCATACATGCAGACGGAGGGAGTATTAAAAGTTAGAGACAATTTTCGAACGAAAGAAAACTGTGTCCGAGCAATAAAATAATACCACATGAACTTATCTGCAGATTATAGAGTCGATCGAACAAATCTTACTCTATATAAGATCTATTGTCGGAATGAGGTGTGCCCATTTAGATTAACAACATCTTTCCGGAAGCGAAGCGATTCCTGGAAGATAGGGTCAATGGGTCCAGATCACACTTGCATAATCACGAATCCAAGTCAGGATCATCGCAAACTCAGATCTCAGTTGATCTACAACGAAATTCTATCACTAATTAGCGATAACCCTTCTTTGAAGGTGAGTACAATAATAACGCATATGGTTCAAAGATACAACTACACTTCTTCGTACAGGAAGGCGTGGATTGCTAGGACTAAGGAAGTTGAAACGATTTTTGGAAATTGGGAGGACTCTTACAAAGAACTTCCAAGATACCTGGTGGCACTTAAACACTATGCTCCAGGGACTGTTGTCATGTTGGAGACACTGCTGGCGTATACGCCAGACGGGAATTGCGTAAGTGGAAATGGCATTTTCCACAGACTCTTCTGGGCGTTCGAACCATGCATCAAAGGATTTGCGTACTGTAAACCTTTAATTAAAATTGATGGAACATGGTTGTACGGAAAATATAAGGGCACGCTACTAATGGTCGTGGCACAGGATATCAACAGTAACATTTTCCCTATCGCCTTCGCTCTAGTTGAAGGGGAGACTGCTGGAGGTTGGAGTTTTTTCCTAAAAAATCTCCGACAATACGTTACTCCCCAACTTAACTTATGTTTGATCTCCGATAGACACCCTTCAATCGAGAGTGCTTACAACAATCCCGATAACGGTTGGCAGGATCCTCCCTCAAGCCATGTGTATTGCATTAGACACATCGGTCAAAATTTCATGCGGGAGTTCAAGGACAAGGAGCTAAAAAAGATGGTTACTAACGCGGGCTATGAACTAACAGAGCCTACCTTCAGATACTACTGTTGATTGCAGAATAGGGCAAGCAAGCAAAAATATTTATTTTCGGAAAGAATTCCCTCCGGGATTTATGTCGTGTCCACAGAGATCGGTTCGAGGGAAAGAATGCCGTTCGACAATCTCTCACGTTTATGAGTTTGGATTAAATGGTTTCAAACAAGAAAATAGAAAAGTAAATATTAAAACATAAAAAGAATACATTCTTTGAAGAGAAGAAACCTATCAAGCATGAATATACACTACTCAGAACAAACGTAAACCTATCGATCGGTCGCATTCAACATACAATACTCATCAAAATCATCATGTATCGCTCACAACAAAGGTTATGTCTAACGCACAGTTGAGAGAGCAATCGTATTACTCTCGTCGACGCTCTCGCGCACGACGCCTCGAAACACGGAAGACATTAAGTTCCGACACCATAAAGATTATTATCTAAATCTATCTCTAGAGTCTAGACAATAGATATTCATCCTTAATCAAGATTCATGATGTTTATCTCTAACACAACACAAATCCAAACATAAATGCAAAAAGATCAAGGAAAACATCGATAATGATTTGTAAAGCATATATATTATACAACCATGATCAATACATGTACATAGGTTTAGAGTAACAATACAAACATAACCCACAAAATAGAGAAATACATAGAGAAGAAATGGAGAAAAACCAAACATCTCAAAAGTTGTCGGCTCCGATTCATGAAGGATTCAACTCTGGATCATCCTAATTCATGCTCCAATGTGTTTTCTAGCCTAATTCTGGTCAAAAAATGCTATTGGATGGATTTGGAATTAAAAATATCAAACCCATAACTAAAAAATGATGAAAAATGGCTTAAATGGGCAATTCTGCTTTTCCAGGTTCGCCTAGCGAGTCCCCGTTCGCTAGGCGAACGTAAACCGCCTTTCTGTTGAGTTTTTTCACGATTCTGGAACTTTTCGTTCGCCCCGGTTCGCCTAGCGAACAAGCTAGCGAGTGCTCGCTACGGGGGCTCGCCTAGCGAGCATGACAGAAAACCAGAATTTGTTTTCTTCATAACTCTTGAACCGTAACTCCGATTGACGCACGATTTGAAGCGTTGGAAAGCTTATTCAATGCTCTTTATGAATATGGAAATATCCCATTGCTGGAACACCTAAAAAAATAAATGAAAATCGATTAAACTCAATGATATTTACACGGTAACGCACTATACACCGAAAACGTAAAGTAAACGTATTTACGAACAAAGCGGGGTTTATTCGCACGATATTTACCACAAAGCATTGATAAGTGCAACAAAACATATATACAAAAATAGGTACAATTTGCACTTATCAAACTCTCCCCAACTTACCTAATTGTTTGTCCACAAACAAGAATCAAACAAACTTGAAAATGCACAAGCAATATCCAAAGAATGACGAATCAACAGGTTTTGAAAAACGGAAACGAATGAATGGTTCAAATGAAAAAGGTACACACAAAAAGTAAATACTTACCACTAAACTGCAACGACAACATAGTCACGAAACAAAAGCAAAGTACACAAGTCATGCCAAAAATTCTAAAACAACACAAGTTCAAATGTGAATCACACCTAGCAAAAACAATCATCGGTAGATGAAAAACACAAAATGAGGTTCTTTCACTCACACAACAATCTTGCAAACAAAAGACTAAATTATGCATACATCCAAAAATCATATTGAACATACAAAGGCAAGAATCACAAGGACTTTCAAGGTTGTAGCGTGGTCGGGTAAACAAACAAGGGGCAATTTCTAAAGGTAATTGAAACAAAAACTTGCCTAAACCTAAGGGAGTGAAAACTCACAAAGATTCACACACAAAATTTCAACCAACTTCTTCCAAAATCCCAAGTGCTACACAACACACAATACTTATTTAGCACAATTGTTGCAACTCTTTTTGTTTCCTTTTTCAAGGATTTTTCTTTTTCTTCTTTTTTTCTTTCTTTTTCTCTTTCACAAATTTTTCTCTTTTTTTTCTTTTCTTTTTCAATCCGCATAGAATCCAACCAATGAGTACATAATCATTCTCTCCCCAACTTGAATTCAACCGCACCATCATGTGAATACTCCCTACTTTCTAACGCAAGGAAAAAAATCCATACAACAACACAAAGTTGAGGTCCAAGAAAAAACAAAATCCATTCAAAAATAAGTGAACTAAATACTCATAGACAAGCATTAAGTTCAAATAAAAACTTGGATCAAAAAGCTCAAAGGGGTTACGAATTCTCACACACTCACAAGGTGAATTGACTATTTGGTTAAGGTAGTTGTGCTCAAAATGAAATAATTGCCTTGATCACTTTCATGCATTCATATAAACAACACAAACAACAGATTCAACATAATAAAATCCAGTAAAACAAGAATGTCGGTACTCCGCATATATGAACAATGGAAGACCACCTCACAAAATGGTTGGGAACTAAAGTGATTCACAATAGAACAAGTATACAAAAGAATGGATGACATGAAAGTTTGTAAAAAGCCTAAGTATCATGAATATGCTACAGTATAGAAAGCGATAAATACATACCTCGGACGTGTACAAAACTTACAAAGATCATTACCATACATCCGCAAGTTGAAACGAACCAACTTGGAAAATCACAAAAGCATCCTCAAGTAAGTCAATCAAAATCTGTGAGGAAACAACAACCAAAATCTTAGCAGCCTTCGCCTAGCGAATGAACTAAAACATGGCACTTTAAGTGCCTCAAACTTAAATCGCCCACAAAAGTTATCGTGGGTTCGCTAGGCGAACCAAATCATTCGCGACGCGAGCCTTCGCTACATCCTTCGCCCCAGCGAAGTTTGGGTGTTTTCAAAAGTGAAAGTTTCTGCCACCCCCTCGCTGGCACCTTCGCCTCGCGAACACATCAGCGAGTATTCGCTGGCTCCCTCGCCCAGCGAATTTACCCAGTTTTCCTACTGAAGGTTTTTGCATACTTTCTGCCACTCCCTCGCTGGCACCTTCGCCAACGTTCGCCAGGCGAACCTTCGCTGGTGACTTCGCCAGAACTCGCTTAGCGAGAACAAGAATTATTAATATAAACAAACGAAAAGAAAGGGAGAAATTTCATTAAACAAGTTGTAAAGTGAAGATTTGAGAAGTTTACGAAAAATCCGAGTACAACTTGTTTAATGAAAGTTCACCACACAACCAAAGAAAATAATACAACATGCTTGTTTTACGTCGTAAGCTCGACGCCTTTACATTGCTTAGCTAGCAAACTCACTTCCTTCATGCCATAGTGATGCCTCACCGCGCAAACCTAAAGTAAGTGTCCTAACCAAACATATGAACAAACGGTTACGGGAACAAAATGTATACAACACTTGAACAAACATAATGGAAATAGACAATATATACGATATATACAAAACTCAAAAACAAAGAAACTATCGCAATGCGATTCAATATCAAAACCAATCACCGGCAACGGCGCCATTTTGTTGGTTGCAGAATAGGGCAAGCAAGCAAAAATATTTATTTTCGGAAGAATTCCCTCCAGGATTTATGTCGTGTCCACAGAGATCGGTTCGAGGGAAAGAATGCCGTTCGACAATCTCTCGCGTTAATGAGTTTGGATTAAATGGTTTCAAACAAGAAAATAGAAAAGTAAATATTAAAACATAAAAAGAATACATTCTTTGAAGAGAAGAAACCTATCAAGCATGAATATACACTACTCAGAACAAACGTAAACCTATCGATCGGTTGCATTCAACATACAATACTCATCAAAATCATCATGTATCGCTCACAACAAAGGTTATGTCTAACGCACAGTTGAGAGAGCAACCATATTACTCTCGTCGACGCTCTCGCGCACGACGCCTCGAAACACGGAAGACATTAAGTTCCGACACCATAAAGATTATTATCTAAATCTATCTCTAGAGTCTAGACAATAGATATTCATCCTTAATCAAGATTCATGATGTTTATCTCTAACACAACACAAATCCAAACATAAATGCAAAAAGATCAAGGAAAACATCGATAATGATTTATAAAGCATATATATTATACAACCATGATCAATACATGTACATAGGTTTAGAGTAACAATACAAACATAACCCACAAAATAGAGAAATACATAGAGAAGAAATGGAGAAAAACCAAACATCTCAAAAGTTGTCGGCTCCGATTCATGAAGGATTCAACTCCGGATCATCCTAATTCATGCTCCAATGTGTTTTCTAGCCTAATTCTGGTCAAAAAATGCTATTGGATGGATTTGGAACTAAAAATATCAAACCCATAACTAAAAAATGATGAAAAATGGCTTAAATGGGCAATTCTGCTTTTCCAGGTTCGCCTAGCGAGTCCCCGTTCGCTAGGCGAACGTAAACCGCCTTTCTGTTGAGTTTTTTCACGATTCTGGAACTTTTCGTTCGCCCCGGTTCGCCTAGCGAACAAGCTAGCGAGTGCTCGCTACGGGGGCTCGCCTAGCGAGCATGACAGAAAACCAGAATTCGTTTTCTTCATAACTCTTGAACCGTAACTCCGATTGACGCACGGTTTGAAGCGTTGGAAAGCTTATTCAATGCTCTTTATGAATATGGAAATATCCCATTGCTGGAACACCTAAAAAAATAAATGAAAATCGATTAAACTCAATGATATTTACACGGTAACGCACTATACACCGAAAACGTAAAGTAAACGTATTTACGAACAAAGCGGGGTTTATTCGCACGATATTTACCACAAAGCATTGATAAGTGCAACAAAACATATATACAAAAATAGGTACAATTTTCACTTATCAACTACTGTGACGAGATCAGACTTACAAACGCAGATGCATTGAGATGGATTGATAATATTCAACGGGAGAAGTGGACAAAGGCATACGACAATGGGCAACGATAGGGCCACATGACAACAAACCTCGTTGAATCGATGAACTCTGTATTCAAGGGCATCCGAAACCTACCGATAACCGCTCTCGTGAGGTCAACATATTTTAGGCTCGCTGCACTCTTTGATACCAGACGTACCAATTGGGGTTCGGTCTTACCATCTGGGCAGTTGTTTAGTGATAGTTCAATGACATTCATGAAGAACGAAGCTGCAAAGACCAACACACATGTGGTCATGGTCTTTGACCGTACTAAAGGTCAATTCAGTGTTGCAGAGTCTATTGATCACAATGAAGGAAGGCCTAGGGGATGTTACCGAGTGGAACTGGATAGGAGTTGGTGTGATTATGGAAAGTTTCAGGCATTTCGTATGCCTTGCTCCCATGTTATAACAGCTTGTTCCAAGGCCCGGCTGGACCCAACCAACTATCTCTCTGTTCTTCACCAAGTCATTACTCTATGCAATGTCTACGACAATAGCTTTCAAGTGGTAGCACGGGAGGACTACTAGCCTCCATACGAAGGTGAAATTGTGTGGCATAATAATTTGATGCGAAGAAATAAAAAGGGTCGCCCTAACAGCACCCGTATTCGAACGGAGATGGATGCAGCAGACAAAATGGTGAGGTTATGTGGTTTGTGCCGCCAGCCATGCCACAATCGTTCCAAGTGTCCAAATGTGGGCTCTAGCACAACATCATAGTTTCAACTATAAACTTGTCTATTTATAACAACAACAAATTTCATTTCATTGATGGCAACCCTAATTGATTACAACGACATAACATAACAGAACATAACTTAATAGCTAAACATCAACAAATAACAACGACATAACCTAATACCAAATCAGAAAATAACAACAACATATATAAAATAAACAACCCAACGCATCAACTTATCTAGGAAATTACAACCATCAACTGAATTTTCTTTGGTGTCAACATCATCATGAGGACACCATCATCATTTTCCACTGACCAGACTGCTCAACCAGCCTCTCAATCTTCCTGATCTTTTCACCTGCCTGAAATTCTCCTTCTAGCCAGCGGTGAAGTTCCCTATGCAAATGCTCCAACGTCTGCGTGTTCCACAATAACATCTTCATCGGAGGCTTGACAGTTGAGAATACAACTAGGGCATTTCTTTGCATCAGTGGAAATTCTGGAAACGGTTCCTCCGGTGCTGATGATGATGATGACGATGGACGACGATTTAACCACTCAAACATGGTGGGAGAGGAAAGATTAGGATATTGGTGAGGAAATGGAGGAAATTAGGATTTTGGTGAGAAGTGTGGTGTAATAACAAATGAGGGTATACCCTTATTTATAGGCACATGATACCCTATTAAAAAATAAAATTAATTATATATTAAAATCATAAAATTTAAATCGTTTTAAAAAAAAAAAAGGATTGGCGTGAGGCGCCATACCATATGGCTCCTCCCCTAAGAATTAGGGCACCCCCATTTACACTGAGTCGCTATCTCATATGACTTGTGGTATTTTTCAAAAAAAAATTTGCTTGAGTCGCCATACCATATGGCGCCTCAGGTCATTCATTTATCCCAAACCATGTCACTTTGGTAATATTTTTGAAAGTATAATATGTTTGGTATTTTTTTAATAAGTGTGTTATATTAAAAAAAAAATCAAAAAATTGTGTAGCCTTTACCCGTAAAATTACTCTGATTAGGAAAAATGAACTCCTACTGCATCGGAGCATCACTCCGGTTACGCTAGTCCCACCCGGAAAACCAAACCACCGACATCCCTGATTCGAATTCTCAATTTTCAAATCCCTAATCATAAATCAAACTTCAAATCTCATTTCGTTTCATCTCAACCAGATCTCATTCCCCAACCTTCAAAAATGTCATCAGGGTTTCTCCACCAAAGAACTCTCCACAACCCTTTCTCAACTCAATTCTACATTTCACCTTCATCTTCAACAAATTCCAAGAAACCCCTTTCAATTCTAACTCCCACAGTTCTTCTTTCTCTATTATCTCTCATTGTGCTATTGGGTGTTTTCTCTCCTTGGTTAGGAATGCCTCAAAAACTCTTTTTTACTTCAAACCCTGAAATTTCCAAATGGGGTCACTATACATTGGATCAAGCACTCACCTTTGTGGCTAAAAATGGGACTGTCATTGTTTGTATCGTTAGTCAGCCTTACTTGCCTTTTCTCAATAACTGGTTGATAAGTGTTGCTATGCAGAAGCGGCAAGACATGGTTCTTGTGATTGCTGAGGATTATCCTTCGCTTTATAAGGTCAATGAACTTTGGCCGGGTCATGCTGTTCTTATTCCTCCTGTGCTTGATGTCGAAGCTTCTCACAAGTTTGGTTCTATGGTTTGTAAACCCTCTCATTTTGTTCCATTGAGCTTTCTTATATTTTGTCAGTGTTGAAGATTTGATTGTTTTTTTGTTTTTTTGCCAAATACTTTTTTGATTAGTTACATAGCTTATAATTTCATATTCTTGCTTTGTAAGTAACTTATGATTCGGTACGATTTAGTATATGTCTATTTTGAACATGAATCCCCATTCACTATGTTGAATCCCGATTCGTTCTTATGTATCACTACCTAAACTTAGTGTAGTCAGGCACAATTTTTTAATCAAATTTATATAGCCAACCGCTTTATTTTGTTGTTTGATTTAGGACTTGAATCTTGAAATATTTTGAAGTTCATATACGATATACCAACTAATAAGTTTACTATGCCCCTTGCTTTTACTGAAAAATATCATGTTATTGGTAATGTAGCATAAGATTCATAATAAGATCTGTTTCATGATTTAGAAAATAATTCTTTTGATTCTTGATTTGATAATTATTGAATATAATTTCATTATAGGCTTGTAACTAGATAATGTGATGTAATTATCTGGTGTGTGTCTTGAATTTTTGTTATTACCCTGAATGCTTCGTGGATATGTAACATGTTTTGACATCATGGGTGGTTTTTCTTTTTTTGAGCCTATCTTTCCTGTGGTATTATTAATTTTTGGGTCCATTCCTTTCTGTTGTATGGTGCTGTATTTTAGAATCCATGCTTGTTTATTTCAATGTGTAGGGTTTCTTCAACTTTACAGCCAGGAGGCCAAGCCATCTGCTGAAGATTTTGGAGCTTGGATACAGCGTGATGTACAATGATGTCGACATGGTTTGGTTAGCTGATCCATTTCCTTATCTGCAAGGGACCCATGATGTGTACTTTACAGATGATATGACTGCGGTAAGTACTCTCATTTCAATTATTATATTATAACTTCGAGCTACATTAATCCCAGAAACTTGTTGTCTACACCAATGCTTTTACTGTGTGTGTAATATATGTAATTCTCTTCGATAACCATGTTAGTTAGTTGGTTAGTTAGTTGCAGTTAGTTTCTTAGTAGCCGATATAGTTAGAAAAGGTAGGATATTACAACGCATATACATAATAGAAGAGAAGAGAAGAAAATTATCCAGACATTTTGAGAGAAATTTTGGCCGATGGCTATAAGATCTTCAAAGCAGTGTTATCAATGGCGGATGGAAGATTATGACAGCCAGCCAAAAATCCGCCATACAACATGATGTTGCGGCTGGCACAAAAATCCACCGTGCTACAAAATGGTACTGCCGTAACGTAAATTTGTCAACACTGATTCAAAGTTGTGTAAGTTTGTGGTTTGTAGCTATATTCAAGGGAGACCTTCCATATTCCTTCTAATGAAGTATCGAGTTTCTAAAAAACTCATATTGGCTCTATCAGTTGGAAGTGAAATGCTAGCTACACATTTTTCACACACATTATTATTGGATAAATTTTATGTAGGTTTCACTAAATAATCGAAGCCCTTCGAGAAGCTCACTCTATTTATCCGTCCTAGAATGAGATTCTTACATTTCTCTCAGTTGAAAACCTTTGCAAAATATTAATTCTGTGTTTCAGCAAGTGTAATTTAATAACACGATGCAGTATATCTGTTTTATCATCTTACAAGTTTGTAGACTTGGGAGTAAGATTGTTCTTTTGCTTTACTCTCGTATCAGTCATCTATATTGCTTATAACTAGCATATAGATATATAGGTGATGTTTGTTGTCAAAAGTTTTAATACAAAACAATATTTTCAGTAGTTTGTACCTTTGCTTAAACTCCATTTTGTGAATCTGTGAAACAACTATGCAGAGGAATCATCATGAGATCCATGACAGTACTTAATGGGCATTTAGCAGTTCAACGATAGTGTTCTCCTTGTTCTCGCAATCCTTTAAGATTTTCATTTCTATCATGAAAAAAATAATTATAAATGTATTCAGATGATACCAAGGAAGATTACATTACAATCTACTCGGGGACATTCTAATGTACCCCAAAGTGCATCCACAAGATTTAGTAAATCAGGCTCCAATTCTTTGTTCTAGTGTGATTCTATTTTTGTTCTTATATAGTTGCCTTGTTTTTCTTTCTATTTCTTTGTGAGAGCAGATCAAGCCATTGAACCATTCGCACGATTTACCACCACCGGGAAAAAAGGGGCGGCCTTATATATGTAGTTGCATGATTTTCCTTCGCCCTACGGATGGAGCAAAGCTAATTTTGAAAAAGTGGTTAGAGGAACTTCAAATGGAGCCATGGTCTAGAACCAAGAAATCTAATGATCAACCTGCTTTTAACTGGGCTTTAATGAAGAATGCTAAAGAGGTATGTTGCAGTTTTCTCACTTCGTTTCGCAAATGTTCGACTTCAATTGTCCTAAAGACATCATGATTTCTCCATTGCAGGCTGATTTGTACCTGCTTCCACAAGAAGCATTCCCTACAGGCGGATTATATTTCAAGAACAAAACATGGGTTAAGGAAACTAAAGGAAAACATGTTATAATTCACAACAATTATATAGTTGGTTTTGAGAAGAAGATAAAGCGATTTCGGGACTATGGTTTCTGGTTGGTGGATGACCATAAACAAGAGTCACCTCTAGGTGGATTATGACGAGGCCATTGTTACAAGTTTACCTTCAGCCTAACTTTGTCCCTAAGCATTTGGATTCAGAGCATGCCTTCTGCCAAATTGTCCAGCCTTACTTCCTTGGTTGATATTTTTCTGAAGATGTTGCAACTGCTAGTGTCAACACACGGTGAGGGAAGAAAAATGTGTCCTGTTTTGAATTTGTGATGAAGAAAGGTGCTTGCTTACATATGGATATATTTTATTTAAGGGTCCAAAGAAGATAAGGGTAGATTTTATTTGGTTCTTAGAGATTGTACCTATGGTACAAATATTCAATTAGCATATGTATGAAATATTCACAAGTATTATGAAATATAATTTTTATAGCATGAAAACATTCAATTTGGCCTATACTTGAAACATATTCTTCATACGTGATTTTTCCGTACATAAGGCAAAAGCTACGGCACAAAATGAAAAATTATTTTGGCAAAATAATAAATGCGTTTGCCGGGAGTCGAACCCGGGTCTATTGCTTGGAAGGCAATTATCCTAACCGTTGGACTACAAACGCATGTTGTTGAGGTTTTCTCTTCTTATTTTTATATATTATAATTTGAAAGCAAGAACACTCTACATGTTAAACTATTCATTGAGGTGTGTTGAATACAATAAGTAACATCAATACAATACATGAAAGTGAATTAACAATGTAGCTACACTCACTAAAGAGACATTACGTAAACATTTAACATGAACTGTTCTTGTAATGAAACACAACAATTGTTACATGTAAAATTTTTATTCCGACAACACCGTTCGATGTAGTAGAGTAACCATAAAAAATACAAATATTTAGAGTTCAGGGGTGTATAAACTTTCCGTCTGCAGCAAGCATTCTCTAATACCTCTCTATTCTTTCTTTTTCTTTTCCAACTTATTAGAGCCAACAGCAAAGATGCAGTTAGGAATCAGTCACATGCTCGAGAGAAAATCAGCAAAACTAGGGTACTTAGGCTCCCACCCAACTTCCTGACGTGTTCTTGTGTTGTTTAATTTCTTTCCTAGAGGGCCATCAGTTACTGCAAAAGTAAAGATAAAATGTAACATGCTCTTAGAATCATACACACTTCTGTGGTTATCGTCGTGTTTACCTGAATTACTACACGATAACCACAGAGATCAACTCAACTTACAATAGAGTAATGATAATATCAGTTAGAGATGCACGTTTTACTAACAAACATTAACTTACCACTAAACTTATCAAACTTTTTACTGAATTTACCACTTCTATTAACCAGATCCATCATTTCTTGCCTGCTAATATCAAAATGTAAGATTCATATAGTCTATCAACATTATAAATTCAGAGAGGAATACTTATTCTGACAACTTAAAGAGAGAGCGCCTAACCTAGACAGAGGATGATTATCACAACCCAAGAAAATCTGTTTATGGAATTTTTTCTTCAAGATTGCAACTAAGAGAGAGGCTGCATCCTCGTAATGTATAAGATTCAGGATGTGATCAGGACGACTATCAACAATGCCCTTTTCTAAGTAATAGTTGTGCGCACCTCTTTCTGCTTTGTGAAATTAGTCAAGGATTACCATGACATAAAAGCAATAATCACTCAGATTAAGGTTTTTTTTTTGGTTGCGATTCTAATAATTTGAATCTTATAAAGGATATATAAAGCCCGGCCAATCTTAGAACACATCCGCCAAACTCCAGTACCACATTTTCCGCTTTTAGAAGGATGTCGACCCTGGGGCTTCTCCCAATTGGCACAGCTGGAGTATCCTAAAACAGGATCCGTAGGAATAGAAGTATGCAATTGCACAAGTTAAGCAATTAAAACAATCTGCAACCGCGTGTATATCAATGTAGAATGGAAATATGAAATATGATCATCTCTTCAAACACAAACAAAACAATAATATGACAGTCTAGATGTATGACCCACCTCATCACACGGTCCGTTATCATTGCAGTCATACGGAGCACTGCTTGACGTAAATACGAAAGAACCTTCACCATTCCAGCTTAAAGCAGCTAGCCTGATTTGTTGAAAATTCACATCAACTTATAAGAAGGCAACTAGTAACTACAACTCATACTCATGAAATAGCATTAGAACATCCAAGTTGATCTGACCAACCAACCACTTCAAAATTACTAAAAATTGATGTCAACAAATCAAAAGCAGAACAAGTTTTGTGGTAATTCATTATGTTCCTCGTGCTCCACTTATAAACATCGGCAAAGAAAGTGGCAATAACCACTAGAAACTCACAGAAACAACTGTGAGTATCAGGATTCGAACCTGATGACGACGTCCAACCGAATAATATCAACTTCTACCAGTTGACCTAGGATTCGAGAATGAGGCATTTAACTACTAAATAGTACAAAATAATGGAATCAATATCAAGATTTGTTACCTAACATTATCAGCATAGTTATTGGTCCGGGATGGAGGAGCACAATATAAGACATTTGGAAATTTGTGAGTAGCTTCTGTCCATTTCAAAGATGGATTAATACCCATTTGAATCAACTCATTGTGATGATCAACAGTCATTGTCTGTCCATAAACTTGACAACCCGGAATTTCCTACATGCATAATAACCATTTATAATAACGTCATTGCCAATAAATCATAAACAAAGTATGAAAAGAAAAACAAAACTCACAATCACAACATTCCACATATATAATTGATGTAGTTGTAAGAAAATGAGAGAGTACCTGTTGCCATTGGTGAGCTACTAAGCGACCAAGAACACCGGGACCCACAATGAGCAAGTCGTGTTCTTCTGAGGAAGAACGTGATTTTTCAGTGGGCGTGAGTGAATTCTGCGAAGCATTCAAATGGGTTGCTCTAGATATGGATAAAGACTGCAACTTTACTCTGGTTTTCAAATTGGGGTGAAGTAATGTGAGATGGAGGGGCTTAGGAGTGAGGAACCCTAAATTGGGAGGATTGAGAAAAACATTTGTAGTAGTTGCCATTATACAGGATGTGTGGGATGGGAGGGAAGTGGAAGACGTAGTTTGGTCTGACCTTTTGGAGTGGGGATGATGTAAGCTGTTGCTTGCCGTTGAGAGTGCGGCGTAAGAACCAAAGCAACCAGGAAATTGGATATTCAATTCAAATTAATTAAAGGTGCCAACTTTATTACCCTACTAAAATTTAACCTCAGGGGATGCATTTACCAAAAATCAGGATTAGAAAACCTCAAAACATGATTTAAGAACTTCAAATACACTACATTGATCCATTTGCAACAATGGATTGACCCAAAAAACTTGGTTCACCAGTTTCAATTTCATCTGGACCACAATTAGGGTTTTGAAGGGAAAAGTCAACAGTACCTTTGACCTTTGACCAAGACATGCTCCCAAACCTTGGGACATGATTCAATACACCCTATATCACCTATGGAGTCCATCCATTAGGTTTGATTTAGGTCAAGGACTTGATTTCACAAAGGATCGCACAGTTTGGATTTCATCCGATAAAAAGTCAACTGTGCACAAAATCAAGTTTGACTTTTTGGAATTTTCACAAATGTGATTCCCCTAAGTAAAAAATAATGTTAATGTGTGGTATTGATCATCATTCATCAAGAAAAATCAAGAAAAGTGAGGTTTCTTGCAAAAGGGGCAACCTTGAGAAACCAAATTTTTTCTAAGTTATGGAATAAAAGTGATTTTGGTACCAAATTTCAAGGATCATAACTTGAGATCCAAGCAACCATTTTGGGTGATCCAAAGCTGGATTTGTAGGTCTTGCTACACTCTACAAAAGCTTCAACTATCTCAGACTCCAATTCCTTATGGATTTTGAGTTATGGAATGATCAAAATGGCAAAAAACATGAAAATGACACTTTTCCAACACTTAGTGAAATTTTCAACAAAAGTCAGAATCTGCCTTACTTTTTCCAAAATGTAGGGACATTTTTCACCTTGATCCAAGTTAAATCAGGTGTAGGGGTGAACATCAAAGTTGAAGTATTCCATGAGGGCTTTCCAACAAGTACCAGATCATCTCCAAATTCCATTTGAGCAGGGAGATACAACGCTTGGAACATGGCATCATGAACTGGTTTTTACAAGGCAGAATTTGTGCATTTTGTTCGATTTGTCCAAATCCGATAAATCCAAACCTTGTCATCAATTTTGACACATCAGAGGATAAAACAAGAAGGGAATGATCTGATCCCCAAGCCTCCAAAGTCCAAGAATCTACATTAGCCATAACAAACCTAAAAAGGCTAAAAAGGTGCCAAGACTCCAATTTTGTTGCAATGCATTTAATGGATTCACCAAGGTTTTATAATAAAATATATTTCATAACTAAATGTTATTAATTTTTTTATAAATTATTGATTGACAAAATTAATGCGATTAACTTAATGTTTATTTCATAACATAATGTTATAATTTTGTGACTAATTTATTAAGATCGACAAATACTTATTTGTTATTAATTTGTGTTATTGTAATTAGTGTGTTTTATAATAACAAAACGAATCACTCAATTATAAAGTGATTTCTTCTTATTCTCCTTTAATAATATCAAAGACTATAACACATGATTATAGATTATACAAGTCATTTTTTTCTAAAAATAAATAAATAAATAAACATATGACTTAAATATTTTTGTATGATATATATTTATTTATTTTTAATATTTTTATATTGTAAAGATAAGTCTTAGTGGTGATTTGATTGAATAAATTATTGTTGTACCCCAAATTTTACCCTCAGATATTCTGATCGTTTGCATATCATTTTAAATCGGCCATTTTTGCATGTCATTCTTAATTTTATTTATTTATACATTCATATTTGGTCAAATAATTATTTTGAATTATTTAGAGTTTATCCATTTTAATTTTGATTTTTGGTGTAGTCTATATTTTAATTAGATGTTATTTTAATTTTAGTTTGTTTAATTCAAATTATATTCTATATCTATTTTTAATTTCAATTTATTTAGTTTCTCTTCTACTTCTATTTCTTTTTTAATTAGGATACATTTTTTATTTAATTTTAAGATAAGGTAAGTATGTTTAGACTAGGATTTAATTTTTAGTTTAATTATCTTTTGTTCCTTATTAAAAAAAAAATAATAATTACTACAATCAAAATCACAGAATACAAAGCTCACATAACATTACTTAGGCCCATTCACCAGGTTAAGAAAATTACAAAAAGGTACAATTACAAGAAAATAGGTACAACAAAGTGTGGCATCTTTGGTCAGCACATGAGTTCTCACGCATTCCCCATTTTTTGCAACAAGGCAACCTGTACCAAGAAAGTTACTTTAGAATCAATCAAAAATTGAGCAAATTCTGTTGCCATCTCACCAACACCCCAGCCTGCGCATCATTATAAGCAGCAAATGAAAGGGACAATACTTTCCATTCCCAAAGCAAAACCTGCGATAAAAATAAACGAAACATAAGATCTGAGCATTGAAAGGGAGATATCATCAACAATAAGACAAGAATACAAACTTAGCAAAGAAGTTTTATAGGTTTTAAAGGGGGATTCAAAAATCATCAGCTGGAGGGGAGAGGTGGAAAACCGAAAGAAAAAAAACAATCTTTCATCTCTCTCTCGCAAGCCGCTACTCTCTCTCACTGTTTTCCTCTTCTCTCACACTCACAAAGCCTCACGCGGCTACCCTCTTCATCTTATCTCAAGACAAATCGCGGCCAGCTTTTCTTCACACCGTCCGCCATCCCGAACACCACCAAAATCCAAACCGATACACTCTCAAAACCACACAGACCCAGAAACCCGACCACTTCATCATCAAGCTCCTAAATCCACCTTGCAACCACCTCCAATCCGGATCCCCTTCAACAACAACAATCTTCACTCCCGCCGTCCACAACCACCCCCAAATCAAACCCTTGTTTTTTTAACCCGTTTCAAACCCAATCACAAATCAACCCAGAAATCCAGAAAGAGGAGATGAAACAGAGTTGGAGAAGAATAGTAAGCGAATCGATGCAAACCACAAACCTGAACAACGTTGAATCCGGAGTAGATCAAAGTGAGTGATCGAAGCTCATACATGAAAACTGGTAACGGCCGTGCATCTCTTATTGTTAATTTCGTGAGGATTTTGTTCTGATAATAGGATTTAAGATTGATGTTTAAGCTACTTCTTGGAACTCTTTTCAACCATCCAAATCCATAAACCCACCAAATCGTGAATCTGAATCACAAAAACAGAGAGGAAATCACGAGATAGAGAGATGAAGCGAAGTGTGAGATTCCGCGCGATGACGAAGAGATGTTGTTACCTCTTCTGAGCTTGATTCCACACCATAGCCGCCGCGAACAAGAAGGTTGAGGGCGAACGAGAACCGCGAGCGAGCAGAAGATAGATAGAGCGGATCGAGAAAGAATGTGCGATTGAGAAAGATGAGGGTTTCAGCGTTGGCTTTTGAATCGTATTAACGTTTTTTCCTTTTTTTTTCTCTTCTGAATGTATTCACGGCTGAGGTACTAGGGTTGTCACATAACCCTTTCTTCAACAAAGGAGACTGACCGGGTTTGGGCCTGGGCCAACCTGACCCGCCTTCTCCAGCTTCCAGTTTGGGCTTAATCGCCCCATCCCTTGTTCCTGACCCCAACTTTTTTGTTTTAAATATGTGAAATTTATTTCTTTCTTTTAATAATGTTTTATGTAGAACTTAATTTTGGTTAATCATTTTGTGACTACTTAGTGTATGTTTGGATTGGCTTTTGGAAGACCCAGAATCAATTCTAGATGTGTAGAATTGATTCTGGGTGATTTTGAGATGTTTGTTTTATCAAAAGTAGAATTGATTCTGCCTCTAGAATTGATTCTACTTGAAGCTAGAATTTGTAGCTTCTACCTCCAGAATTGATTCTGGGTGATTTTTACACTGAAATTTATTGTTTAACTCACTTTTACATAAATGTATCCAAACATAAATCAATTCTGTTAAACTCAATTCTATTAAAATCAATTCTACTAAACTCAATTCTACTAGAATCAATTATGTTCACCGCCAATCCAAACATACCCTTAGTAATGTTTTGTTTAATTACGTTGGTTAGTTATTTTGTTAATAATTTTCATTAATAACCTTTGTTAATATTTTAGTTATTTCTTCTTATTAAATAATCTTGTTAATCATTTTGATTAATTATTTTGATTTAAAGTTTTTGTTATTTCTTTTTGCGTAAACATTTTATTAGATATTTTCTTAAATATTATTTTGTTTCCTCAAACCCTTTTCAATTACATTTTTTATTATCATTTTTAGATTCATCACTTGATTTACTTTTCATTTTTACTTTGATTTTCATCTTCGATTTTCTTTATTCTGGGCCAATGATATATAAAAATCTTGATTTATTGATTTTATTCAAATCACTAAAAATCTTGATAAATATGAGGCCATATTTCATTTTTATGTTATCGGTCAATGAAAGTCAAATATCATTAGATTATCGATTTCTCGATTAAATTTTGATTAAGACGAGACCATTTCGATTTTCATTTTATTAAATAATTTTTATTAACTCGGACGAATAAGAGCCGTCAAGATCTAGCATCTTGGCACAACTCTTTGAACAATTGACTTGCATCAAATGTTCGTTGTCCGATAAATAACTTTAAGTCTCAACTTGGACGAATAAGAGCCGTCAAGATCTAGCATCTCGGCACAACTCTTTAAACGATTGATTTCATCAAGCGTTCATCGTCCATCAAACTTTTTCTTAGTCAATACGAAAGAAAAGGACTGTTGGAATCCAGCATTCTAGCATAACCCTTGAATGATTGGTCTCAAGCCTTGCGCATTGGGATAACCGGTCATTCCTTTCTTTCATCCTTAAGACACTTAACAATAACTTGGACCAATAAGAGCCGTCAAGATCTAGCATCTTGGCGCAACTCTTGAACCATTGATCACTATCAATGTTCATCGTCCAACAAACAAATTTTACAACCAATCTTGAATGAAAAGGACTGTTAGAGTCTAGCACTCTGGCATAACCCTTTGGCATTCTTAAAACATATTCAAGCCACTTTTAAACCACTAGCTTTTTCAAGAGATAGTCATTAATCTCTTGTGATTTTTAACCCTTCCTTTAACCTTCATAAGAGATAGCCATTAATCTCTTCTCCTAAACAATCAATCCTCGCAAGCTTTGCTATCAAGCTTTTCACCTGTAGTCGCCAGAACTACGGACTCTCTGATTTCTTAAGTTCATCTTGAGAATACGTAGGCATAGGATTGCGAGATCCTAGCGAGCCACCTTTTTTCTTTTTCCTTTGTTCCCTTTACATCCGATGCCTTCTCGGATTCCACCTTTTCTTTTTTCTACCTTCTACCTTTTCCTTTACATCTAATGCCTTCTTGGATTCTACCTTTCCATTTTTCATCGTAGCCCGAACTACGAAGGCTCTGAGTTCCTCATTGCACTATGAAGATACGTAGGCACGAGACTGTGAAGTCTTGTCGAGCCCCTAGTGATAAAAACCCTTAGGTCCCCCCTTTAAAAAATCCTAAAACATTTCTCTCTCTTCCCATTCCAAGTAGAAGATTAGAAACAAACCTTAAGCTAACATACATTCAACCCTGACTAAATGGTTCCCGTTGAGTATAACGGACGTGAGGGGTGCTAATACCTTCCCCTTGGGTAACCGACTCCCAAACTCAGACATTGGTTGCGATGACCATATTCTTATCCTTTCTTTTAGGGTTTTATTCGATATTTTCCCTTTCCCTCTATGAAATAAATAAAGATCGGTGGCGACTCTATTAAGTCCATCCCACGGGCGTGCGATTGCGCTTCGCGAGGTCGTTCTCATTTTTTGAGGTACGACAATTATCTTTTTAAAAATAATGCATTTTGTAGTATATAAATATATATTTTTGTTTAATTTTCTAATGAACAAATATTTATTTTTCTTTTATTTCAATTTTTTATATTAAGTAATATTTCTTGCATAAAATTTGTGGAGTTTTTTATATTTGTTGAATATTTTTTGTATTTTAAATTCTATATACATAAAGCGTAAGAAAATGTAATAATATGTTTTATGTACGTGATTTTTAACAAAAATTTAGAAACTTTTGATTTAGATGTCAAAATTATAATTAAATCGCATGCCATCAATTTTGATAAATATATTTTATACAAATTATTTTATTATTTACACTAGATTGAAACATATTAGAAGAATATAATCATATACATTATTCTAAACTAGAAGTTTATATATCACACTTAAGTGGGTTGCTGGCAAAATCGATTGGGTCATCTCAGATGTATTATGATGCGAGAACTAGTTTTGAAGAATCAGAAATTTCTTCAATACAATAAAATTTATGTGTTTTTAAATGAAATTAAAAACTTGAGAAATTGAATTTTTCATGATATTAATTGTTGCACCGACTAAAATATCATGCAAATATTTATTGTCTACTCACAGCCAGAAGCTTGTGAAGTTGTTTTCTCAGACTAAGATCTCAATTTCTGAATTTTTCAAAACTTTCTTGATAAGTATCACATATATTATTCAAATTGATATTTAACATATTGCAGCATATGTTCATAAAAAATAGATTTGAAGATCCATTCTTTAGATGTCTAAAGTTAATTGTATGATTGATATTTCTGAGAGCATAAATTCTAAATGTGATATTTAAAACACACAAAATATGAATATTAAGATATTAATTCGTATTAAGCCAACAAAATAGTATATGTTAATTCTCTCTTTAACTTATAAATTATTTTAGAATAATAATCTGATACGTCTCATCTAAATAAACTTTTAGATGTGTTTTGATTATTCAATTGCTCTAATATAATACGTTAAGATGAGTTTAATTTAATGCCCATATTTCTAAAAAAAACCAATGAGATGACTTCAATTTAGGGTAACGATCTTTCTGTTTTCAGTCATCATTGTCTTTATGTTGTCAATAGTTTTGTGGTTTTCCCCCTATTAACATAGAAGCATGGCAATCTCAAACACCAAAAACTCAAGTGCAACTTCACCACAATAATGTCTTCTTCATTTTAACTAATTCTGCAAAGGAAAAAAGCAGAACCAATTCTATCAGAGCATTAAGCTTCATTGTACCAACAAAATATGAAACAAAGTAGATCGGATTTTACTAGCAACAACAAAATTCTAAGAGAAAAAATACACCAAAATTTTCACTTATCAGTTCAATTTTGACCAAATGATAAGCTTCCAATTAAAATATTTGCAGTGTTAATATGGAAGGATGAACAATTATGCGCTTAAAATATAGGAGAATTTAAAGTTTCAAGAAAAAATTGAGGCAAAACCTAATTTACAATTGAGTTTACTAATAACCAAACAAGAACAATTTAATTTGGTAGAGAGTACGAATCTGCAACAAGAATTAATGTCTGGAGATAATTGAGATTGTAACACCGGTGACAACGGTAAAAGCTACATTCAAATAGCTTGTAACAGCGGTGATAGCAGCAACTGGTCAGAGCCAGAAAAGGATGGGCTACCTGAGGTGGTAAAGCGACTGTAAAAACAAGGTGAAGATTTGTGAGCTTTTGTGTTGTCCTATTTCTCATCTCCGTGCAATTCTTGTTTTCCATCTGGTATATTTTTTATTTTATTTCTCTAAAAAAATAAAGACATGTGGAAGGATCCTTGCAATTTGAGAGATCGTACGGCGGAAAGCAACTGAAAGTTTCTCTAATGTTCCCGCGCGAACGTTAATGAATCTGTATCCAATATTATAACTTAAGCTACATCGATCCTAGAAACTTGTCTACACCAACACTTTTACTATGTGTGTAATCTATATAATTCTATTTGATAACCATATTAGTTAGTTGGTTGTACTTAGTTTCTTAGTAGCCAATGTAGTTAGAAAATGTAGGATATTACAATGTATATTCGTATTAGAAGAGTATCAAGATCAAGCACTGAGTCAGAATACAGAGCCCCAGCTGACCTAGCTGCTGAAATAGCATGGATTCGTTCATTACTTGCTGAACTTAAACTCCCACTTCCAAGGAAACCCATACTGTGGTGTGATAACTTGAGTGCCAAGGCACTAGCCTCAAATTCTGTCCTCCATGCTCGCTCCAAACACATTGAAATTGATATTCGCTATAACAGAGATCAAGTACTACAAAATGAAGTTGTTGTGGCCTATGTTCCTACAACTGATTAAATTGCAGACTGCCTCACCAAGCCATTAAGCCACACACGTTTCAGCCAGTTCAGAGACAAACTTGGTGTTATCCACTCACCACCAGTTTGAAGGGGGAATTAGAAACATGATTCCTTAATATCAGCATTGTGTCCCTATTGTTTCATATATAGTCAATAACATTTATGTTCTAATTATAGGCTAGAATATTATGTTTCCATATTCAGTGTATAGTTATCAATACTAGCTTAATTGTAGGATCATACTCTCCCTTCTCAACTGTATATATGTGTATGTTACTAATCAATAGAACAATCACAAATTTATACATATTACAATTTTTAACTTGGCATCAGAGCTACATTGCCAAAAGGCTAGTGATCCAATCAAAAACCATGGCATCCACTGCAAATACAAACAACAAAAATGATCTTCCATCATCTATCTCTGTCAAGTTGGATAGAGACAATTTTCCCTTGTGGCAGTCCTTAACTTTGCCCATCATCAGAGGCTGCAGACTTGAAGGATACATGCTAGGGACAAAGGAGTGTCCTGAGCAATATATCACAAATTTAGATTCAAGCAAGAAACTGAATCCTTCGTTTGAAGATTGGCAAGCTTATGACCAACAACTTCTAGGTTGGTTAAAGAATTCCATGACTGCAGACATTGCAACACAGTTTTTGCACTATGAAAATTCAAAGCAACTTTGGGAGGAGGCTCAAAGTCTAGCTGGAGCACATACAAGGTCTAAAATCACCTACCTGAAGTCAGAAATCCACAGTACCAGGAAAGGTGAAATGAAAATGCATGATTATCTGTCCAAAATGAAAAATCTTGTTGATAAACTCAAGCTGGCAGAAAATCCAATTCTCAACTGAGATCTAATCATTCAAACCCTGAATGGATTGGATTCTGAGTACAATCCTGTAGTTGTAAAACTCTCTGATCAAATCAATCTCAGTTGGATTGATTTATAATCTCAATTGTTGAGTTTTGAGAGTCTCAATGCCTCAGCAAATGTTGCAAACAAGACTGATTACAAAGGAAACCGGAGAAACAATAGACTTGGCTTCCATGGCTCAAATGGAAACTGGAGAGGCTCCAACTCGAGAGGTTGGAGAGGAGGCAGAGGTAGAGGCAGGTTTTCTAAACCTACCTGTCAAGTATGCTCAAAGACTGGTCACACAGTAGTGCAGTGCTTCTATAGGTTTGACAAAACCTACTCTGGATCAAATCACTCAGCAGAAGAGGAAGAGAAATCTGCATTCCTAGCATCACAAGGAGCCAATCAAGAATATGATTGGTACTTAGGCAGTGGAGCAAGCAATCATATGACACATCAAACTGAAAAATTCCAAGAAATAAATGAACATCATGGTAAGAACTCTCTGATTATTAGAAATGGTGAGCAACTAGAAATTATAGCCACAGGCTCTTCCAAACTGAAGTCACTTAATCTACATGATATATTATATGTGCCTAACATTACCAAGAATCTATTAAGTGTATCTAAATTGGCTACTAACAATAACATTCTTGTTGAGTTTGATAAGAATTATTGTTTTGTGAAGGACAAGTTGACAAGGAAGGCAGTACTAAAAGGAATACTTAAAGATGGATTATACCAGTTCTCAGGAATTGAAAGGAGCCCAAGTGCTTATATATCTGTCAGGGAGAGCTGGCATAGGAGACTTGGTCACCCAAATAACAACACATTAGACAAAGTCTTGAAAAATTGTAATGTCAAAGTATCACCTAGTGATCACTTTAGTTTTTGTGAGGCTTGCTAATATGGCAAAATTCACCTCTTACCCTTTAAGTCTTCTTCATTTCATGCTAAGGAACCACTTGAGTTGGTTCACATTGATGTATAGGGCCCTGCACCAATAATGTCATCTTCTGGTTTCAAATATTATGTGCATTTTGTTGATGATTTTAGTAGGTTCACTTGGATTTATCCTTTAAAACAAATGTCTAAAACTGTGCAAGCTTTCATTCAATTTAAAGCCTTGGCTGAAAATAAATACAATAAGAGAATCAAAGTAATTCAGTGTGATGGTGGTGGTGAATACAAACCTGTTCAGAGATTTGCAATAGAAGATGACATAGGTTTTAGAATGTCTTGTCCTTATACCTCTCAGCAAAATGGAATAGCTGAAAGGAAACACAAACACATAGCTGAGTTTGGTTAAACTCTGCTTGCACAAGCTCAAATGTCATTCCAATATTGGTGGGAAGCATTCTCCACTGCAATATACCTTATAAACAGACTGCCATCTTAAGTTACCAAAAATGAGACCCCCTACTCACTTATGCTTCATAAGGAACCTGAGTATAAGCTCTTAAAACCCTTTGGTTGTGCTTGTTATCCATGCCTCAAACCCTACAATCAACACAAGCTACAATTTCATACAACCAGATGTGTGTTCTTAGGCTATAGTAACTCTCACAAAGGGTATATATGTCTCAATTTCTATGGCAGGATCTTCATATCAAGACATGTTATCTTCAATGAAGATCACTTCCCATTCCATGATAGGTTTCTCAATACAAGAGGTCCTCTAAAAATAACTAACAATCCATCATTCTCTTTTCATCCATCATTCTCTTTTCCCTTGTACCCTGCAGGTAATCCTATCACTGATGCAATCCCTGGAGGAGATATCTCAGATGAAGTGAACTCAGCTGACTCACAAATTGAGCAACAATCAAAAGTTGACAACAATGCCACAGAAGTTGACAATAATATCACAGAATAATCTGAAGATACTGTACTAGATGATGCAACTCATCAAGAGATACAACCTGACATAACCCAGCAAAGTACAGGTGAAATAAGCAATGCAGGCATCATACAAACCAGAAGCAAGTCAGGCATTCACAAGCCAAAGCTTTCTTACATTGGTCTAGCTGAGACCTACAAAGATACAGTGGAACCTACAAATGCCAAGGATGTTCTCAGAAGGAAGCAATGCAAAAGGAGTTTTAAGCACTCATGTCTAACAAAACTTAGACACTAGTACCTTATCAAGATGAAGAAAACATAGTTGACACAAAATGGGTCTTCAAGACCAAATACAAGTCAGATGGTACCTGATCGTACCTGGATCAGACAGGAGAACGGTGGCCAACAACGTCGTGAGTCCTCAGCTCCGGTGATGGTGAGACGGCGGGGGGAGGGGGTGTACCTGCTAGGTACTCTGGCGCTCAAGTAAGGTACAGGCCAGAAGTAAAAGCAAGTACAGAAAAAGGTTAGAGTGTATTAGATTGTGTGTAACCTGACCCTCTCAAGTGATAGGGTATTTATAGAGAGCCTCCAGCGCGGGGCCAACGGTTACTTGCACTGGGCTGGATTGTAAGGCCCAATCCAAGCAACTGCCAGGGCTTACGTGGCGTAGTGAAGACCAGCACGTGGTCTTCTCCCTGGTGTAACGGTCCCTAAATCTCTGGAAGTAGGGAAGACTGATTCTTTTGGGAGTGGGAAGTTAGAAGAGAACGTGTCCTCGTGGGGAGGAACACGTAGGGTGTCGGGGAGAGGGGCGTCCATAGGCCAGATGCTTCTGCCCGACAGCCTTGACCTTGCGTGCCCGACACGGGAGTGGCTTTGACCTTGTTAGGCTTTCGATGGCTTTGGGCTTGGACCTGCCCGACAGCAGGGCAGGCGCTGGCCCAGTCCAGAACAGGAGTCCCCCAAGTTGTTGCTTTGAGGTGTCAGAGCAATGACTTAAGGATTAACACCATGTCGAGGAAGCATCCCGTTGAGGAAGGGATTTTAAACGAGGGGCGGTTGGTCAGCCAGGCAGAAATAAGCCAACTTGCTTGCGCTAGCCTGGTCAAGGTTAGGTGACGTTGCGGGGATACGAGAAGTTTGAACCGAGGAGAACAGAAGGACGCGTGATCGGGAATGAAGAGACATGCGTGCGAGAGAGTGTGCCACGTGTCGCATCTCATCATTGCCTAGGGCGGCTATGCTAGGGTAGCGTAATCGATTGCCTAGGAGCCCTCGAGGCTCGTGGGACCCTTATAAATAGGGGTCATCTTGTTTCATTTCCATTTTTGCTCTCCCTCTGCTCAGACTTTGCCTTCTTTCGTTCTCTCTCCAACCACCGCTCGCCGCCACCGACAGCCGCACCGGAACCCTACCGGAAGTACCTTTGAAGTAAGTCTCTCTTTTTTTCCCTCTTTTGTTTGCATTTGTAGGGTGAATCTATGGTGAACTGATGAAGTTCCCATGGAAATCACGAAATATCCGGCGAAAACGGTGGAATTTCATAGTTTAATCGCTGAACCTCGCGGGGAGAGACGATGAAATCCACGAGGACATGAAGAATGTCCCGGGGTCGTGAGATGAACATCTCTCAGTTCTTTTGTTGAATCTCTCGGGGGTAAAGGAATGAATCCCCGGGGAAACAAAGAATGTCTCGGGAACATGGGTCGAATATCTCGGGGTCCTGCCCGACGTCGCTCCCCGCGGACCTGAAGATGGTCGCGGGTTTGCGTTCCCCGACGTTCCTTCCTCGCCCTTTCACTTGATCAGTGGTGGAAGGGTGGATTTGATACGGGTCATGGAATTCACCATTTCCTTCTGCTTTTCAGGTAAATGGACGTACTGCCAGTGGCCGAGGGATCTCTAGATACTTACGACGGGCCTGAGTCACCCATGGCGGAGACAACCAGCGTCGGGGAGGGATCACCCGACGACTGGGCCTGCGAGGAGGCCGTAAACATGATGTCCCTATTCGTCGATGGGGACGAGGACGACATATTTTGCATCGTCGAGCACCGGCTAGTGGGCTCCACGAAGACGTGGAACGTATTCAGGCCGAGGCCACATCATCGAATATGCTCGACATACAGCGGGATGCGGTTTCCCGTATACGAGTTCATTTTCGATGAGGCGGGGTGGTGTTTGCCCTTCACGGATTTCCAACAGTCAGTGTTTGTCTGGCTGCGTTTGGCCCCTTCTCAGCTCCACCCTAACTCTCTTGCTTTCATCAGGGCTTTCGAGCTCGTGTGCAAATACCTGAAGGTCGGGCCGACCATGCCCTTATTTTTTTGCATTTTCCATCTTCAACGGCAGACCGTCGATGATAAGCATGACTGGGTGTCCTTCAAGTAGGTGAGCAGCCTGTTTCACACTTATATGGACTCTGTGCGAGATTTCAAGTACCAGTATTACCTTGTGAGGCTGGTCACACTCGAGGCCATAAATTCAGTGTACCATCGGGTCGTCGAAGAAGTAGATAGGCGGCGAGAGGAGGCCCTTGTGCCCAAGTTCCCGTTGTTCTGGACTGAAGAACACTTCAAGAGGGGAACTGACAGCTATATTGTCAGCCCTGGTAAACTCTGTGAAGGGGATCGCTTGGCTCACGAGGCCATAGTCAAGTTCGCCAGTGGGTTTAACAAAGCCAAGTTTGTGACGCCGAACGGGGACTTCCTTCTGGGCGACGACGAGGAGGTCTTAATGAAACGTCGATTGATCAACACTAGTGCTCTCCTCGAGACGTTTTCTGATAAGGAGGTTCTCGAGCTGTTAGGTGGGCGCTAGTGGAGGACATGTCCGCGGTGATACGGGTCTGCACTGTTGCCTTGGTTCTGAACGATGAGGCGTGCCCGGAAGACAAGCTGAACAGGTTGCGAGAGAGTTTCAGGTCCATCTCAGCTGAAATGGAGAAGGTGGGAAAGGAGCTGGCTGACTGCAAAAGCCAGAACCAGACCCAGATCGAGCTTCAAGGGAAGTTGGAGGAAAGGTTGAAGAATGTTGAGGAGGAGAGGAAACGTCTCTCGGCGAGGAACGTCGAGCTGGAAGGGTCTGTTCGCCAGGCTAAGGAGGAGAGGGAACGTCTCTCGACGAGGAATATCGAGCTGGAAGAGGTTGTTCGTCCTGCTGAGGAGGAAATTGAGGAGGACATGTTGTTGACCTCGCCAGCAGCGCTGATAGTGAAGCTCAGGGAAGCCGAGCAGGACAACCTCGTGGCGGCTGACATAGGTTTCCGGAATTGCCGTGGAGCAGCTTCGGGTTCTCAACCCCGACCTTATAACTGAAGGGATTGACCCTGACTATGAGGTGGTCGATGGTCAGATCGTGCAGTCGATGCAAGAGGACGAGGTCGGCGGAGGGGCAGAAGAGCACGGGCAGCCAGAGGGGACAGTCGCCGATTGGATCTTTCCTTTCTCGTTTTGTTTGGCATACGAGCCATTTTTATTTTTTGATGCTTATGCCCGGCCTGCTCGCCAGGGGCTTTTTGATATTTGTCTGTAATACCTGTACAATGGGCTTCTGCCCGCTTAACACATTTTTGTTTATCTGCTCGTGTTATGCTTGTATGTTTTCGCTTGTGTTTGATGTTATTGTATTTACTATACTTTGTTTATTTTTGAAGTAATAGAGATTTTGGGGCTTGCTCGACTTCGATAATCCTCGACTGCGTGGGGAGCTGGTCGAGTGGCCGGAAGTGTATTCCGACCTTCAACGAGGCTAAGAGATCGGTCGTGGTCTTAGCTTCGTGGCGTGAACTTCCCATCGCGAGCTGGGTGTTTTGCATGCATGGTACGGCGACGATGAGGCTCGATCGAGGTGTCCTCATCAGATCAATGGTCCTCGCGCACACACAACGCGGCCTTGATCATTGCGTTGAAGAGGAGTGTCGCGCTTGTACCTTAGCGCGCCCCCGTAATCACGACGTTGGGGTGTCACGGGCAGTGTCTAACTGTAGTATTGCTTGAGTTTCTCAGCATTCCATGGTAGAGAAAGTTCCTCCCCGTGTATATTTTCGAGGAAGTAGGCTCTCATCCCAGTCTTTTCGCGGACGCGGTACGGGCCCTCCCAGTTCGCGGCGAGTTTACCTTCCCGCGAATCGTTTTGGTTCCTTCGTAGGACGAGGGTGCCTACTTAAAAATTACGCTTAATAAATTTGCTGTTATGGCGTAAAGTAATTTTTTGTTTGAGTGAGGCTTCCTATAGGGAGGCCCCCGTTCTTGTCTCTTCGACGAAGTCGAGTTCTTCCCTTAGGGCCTCGTTGTTTGCCCCCTCCTCGAGGGGAGCTTCTGTCCTCCTCGAGGGTTCCCTGACCTCCACGGGGATCACTGCTTCTGTTCCGTAGGTCAGGCGAAAGGGAGTCTCCCCGATTGTGGAATGTGGGGTCGTTCGGTAGGCCCAGAGGACGCTGTGGAGTTCTTCGACCCACCTTTGTTTGGCCTCGCCGAGCCGACGTTTCAATCCTCGAAGGATCACCCTATTTACTGCTTCGGGCTGCCCGTTTGTTTGTGGGTGCTCGACCGACGTGAAGTGCTGCTTCGTGCCTAGTTTGGCGACGAAGTCTTGGAAGTTCTTGTCGGTGAACCGTGTCCCATTGTCGGTGACGATTGCTTGGGGAACGCCGAACCGAGCGAGGATGTTCCTCTTGTAGAAACGGAGCATGTTGAAGGCCGTGATCTTGGCTAAGGCTTCCGCCTCGATCCACTTCGTGAAATAGTCCACTCCGACGATAAGGTATTTATTCTGGTATGAACCCACGACGAAAGGTCCGAGGATGTCCATTCCCCACCACACAAATGGCCACGGGGACGAGAGAGTTTTGAGCTCATTGGGGCGAGCGAGGTGCATGTCCACGTGCCGTTGGCATCTATCGCACCTCTTAACGTGCTCCTTGGCGTCGTGTTGCATAGTGGGCCAATAATACCCTGCCCGAAGTGCTTTGCGAGCTAAAGATCGTCCACCAAGGTGTTGGGCGTTGATGCCCTCGTGAATATCTTTGAGGATACCGGGGACCTTGTTTTCTTCGACGCACCGAAGAAGGGGGATTGAAAATCTCAGCGGTATAGTTTATCCTTGACTATCGTGTACGAACACGCTCGTCGTTTGACCATCCTCGCTTCCTTGGGATCTTCGGGGAGCTTACTCGTCATTAGATATTCGTATACCGGTGTCATCCAATAATTGGTGTCCCCGATAGCGTTTACATCTGTCATTGGAGCGGGTTTGTTGATGCTCGGATGAAAGAGTACTTCCTGGATGACTGACTTGTTTCCTCCTTTCTTCTTCGTGCTAGCAAGTTTAGACAAGATGTATGCCCGGGTGTTGTGCTCGCGCGGGATGTGGGTCACCTCCGCGGAGACGAAACTCTTCATTTTTTCCTTTACTAAGGTTAAGTATTCGATGAGGCAATCGTTCTTGGCCTGATACTCTCCTCGGACCTAGGAGGCCACGAGCTGGGAATCAGTAAATATCTTGACTTCCTAGGCCCCGAGGTCCTCGGCCAAATGTAGCCCAGCGAGGAAAGCCTCGTATTCTGCCTGGTTGTTCGATGTTAGGGAGGATAACTCGAGGGAGACTTCGATCAGGATATCGTCCTCATTCTCGAGGATGATGCCTGTCCCACTTCCTTTCGTGTTGGACGCCCCGTCGACATAGATTGTCCATCTTTGGGCTCCGTTGGTCGAAGGTTCGGGGATGGTCATTTTAGCCACGAAGTCGGCCAGTACTTGAGCTTTCAAGGCTTTCCTTCCTTCATATTGGACGTCGAACTCAGTGAGTTCCAACGACCACCTGAGCATTCTTCCCTCCATGTCTGGTCGACCGAGGAGTTGCCTTATTGGCTGCTCGGTTCTTACCACGATCGTGTGTGCCAGAAAGTAATGGCGAAGTCTTCGAGCTGCAGTGACGAGGGCCAAGGCAACCTTTTCGATCTATTGATACCTGATTTCGGGGCCCTGGAGGGCTTTGCTGGTGAAGTAAATCGGTTTCTTCCCGTCAGGAGTTTCCCGGATAAGGACAACACTGACCGCCTCTTCCGTGATGGCGAGATACAAGAAGAGCGTCTCTCCGTTCTCTGGCCGTGAGAGGACCGGGGGTTACGACAGTACCTGTTTGAGATGGAGGAGTGCCTGCTCGAACTCCTCACTCCATTCGAAGGTGGCCTTCCGGAGAAGAAGTTTTAAAAATGGGAGTGCGTATTAGGCTGATTTGGCGACGAAGCGGGAGAGGGCGGTTAGCATCTCGTTCAGCGACTGTATGGATTTCTTCGAGTCCGGGTGGGTATCTCGAAGAAGGCCCTACACTTGTCGGGGTTCGCCTCGATTCCTCTCTCTATGAGGTAGAACCAAGGAATTTGCCTGCCCGAACGCCGAAGGTGCACTTGTCGGGGTTGAATCTCATACGACATCTCCTCGCTGTGTCGAACACCTTTTTGAGATGAGTCGCGTGGTCGGGTTCAGCCGTGGACTTGACGATCATGTCGTCATGTAGACCTCGAGCATATCGCCGATCTCTACTCGGAAGACTTTGTTCATCATCCGTTAGTAGGTCGCGCCGGCGTTCTTTAGGCCGAAGGGCATTACATTGTAATAGTAATTTCCTGACTCGGTCATGAAGGCGGTATGCTGCTTGTTGGCCTTGTCCATAGGGATTTGGTTGTACCCCGAGTAAGCGTCCATGAAGGACAATAGCTTAAAACCTGCAGAACTGTCGACCAACTGGTCGATGTTAGGCAAAGGGTAAGAATCTTTCGGGCATGCTCGGTTAAGGTCGGTATAATCACCACATCCTCCATTTTCCATTATTTTTCTTAACGAGTACAACGTTGGACAACCAAGTTGTGTACTTGGTTTTCGAAATTAAATTTGCCTCTAGGAGGTCTTTTACATCTTTTTCAGCAGCCTCCGCTTTCTCCGGAGACTGCCTACACCTACGTTGAGCTATGGCCCTAACGGTCAGGTCTACAGTCAGTTGATGACAAGCCACTTCGGGGTCGAGTCCGGGCATTTCTGAAGCACTCCAGGCGAACAAGTCAGAATTCTCGCGGAGGCAGGCCTCCAGCTGCTTCTTCGCCAGGTCGGGGAGTCCAGAACCAATCTTCACGCTTCGGTCGGGGTCGTCTCCGAGGGTCACCAACTCGAAGTCTCCATCTGGAACGGGGCGCGTTGGGTAGATGGGTTGCCCGTTGCCTTCAGCTGGAAGGTCATCCCCGACAGCATCTTCCGGATCCTGTTCCCTGGGGAACCTGCTGTCAAGGTCGACCGCGTTGACGGGTGGGAGTGGCATCTGCTCTGCGCCCGAAGGTATCTTTGCTTGGTTCTTGGGCTTGGAACCAATGATGTTCAAACCCTTGATGGCAGCGTCGAAGCATCTTCTGGCCGCCTCGATGTCCCCGTGCATGGTGACCACACGACCTCTGGCGGTGTAGTACTTCATCTTTAGGTGGACCGTTGAAGGCACCACAGTAAGTTCAGTCAGGGTGGTCCTCCCCAAGATGCAATTATAGAGGGAAGGACAGTCGACCACCAGGAAGCGGGTCTTGATCTGTCGGGCAGTGTCGTCGATCTCGAAGGTGACCATCAGCTCGACGTAACCCCACGGCCTAGTGGTGGTGCCGTTGAACCCTTGCAAATCCGAGCCCACGTGTGGGGTTAAGTGTCTTTCGGTGAGCTGGAGGGTGCTGAAGAGGTGAGCGTACATTATGTCCACCGAGCTTCCCTGGTTGACCAAGATCCTGCGGACGTCGAAGTTGGCCATCTGCGCTCGAATCAGGAGGGGAATAGTTGCATTTGGCGCCCCTCCGAGCAACTCCTCGAGGTAGAAGGTGATTGGGTTTGATCTCCCTTGCACCTTGTCGAGGGTGGTGGTCTTTGCAGACGTAGCCAACTCCAGCTCGTCAAACTTCCTCTTTATTGATCCACGAAGATCTTTTCGGGGCCCCCGTCTGATATAACCATCGTCTTGGGGAAGCCTTCATACATGCTGCGGGCAGCGATGGGGTCTTCGTCGGGGAAGCTCCTCTAAAGGTTGCGGACAGCCTCGGCGTCCTCGATTCCCTCGGGAATGCAGAAATCCTCTGGTCGAGTGATGCTGAGGGCGACCTGAAGTCGATTCTCCCCGTTTAGATGGGTCGTATCCTCGACGCTCTGGGCGTCCCGGTTATCTGCTCGCAGGGGGTCATTCTTCTGGGCGTACTTCTTCAGATGGCCCTCCTTGATCAAGATTTCGATTGCATCCTTGAGGTGGATGCAATCTTCGGTGACGTGTCCGTGGCTGCGGTGGAACCTGCAGTACTTGGACATGTCAATGTTTGGTTTGGGAGCCGTCGGTTTGGGAAGACGGACGCTCCCCTTTTGAAACTCTGAGTTGGCGCATTCGGAGAATATTCGCAAGCGGGTCGCGTTGAGTGGAGTGTAATCCAAGAACATTCCAGCAGAACCACGGGAGTCCTGGGGTTGGTTATCCCTCCTCTTCTCTTCTCCACGTCGAGGTGGAGGAGAGCCTTCATCTCTGTGGCTGCGGGAGCCTTCTCGTCGTCGCGAGTCGAGGGCCAGCTGGGCTGCCTGTGACTCCTCGAACTCGATGTAAGACTGACCTCGAACGAGTAAATCTTCCAAGTCTATGGGCTTATGGATGTCCACGGTCTTGGCGAAGTCAGTTCCCTTGCGCAATCCCTTCGCGATCAGGAACTTCTTCATCTCATCGGTCGCGTGGACCTTGACAGCTTCTCGGTTGAACCTCTCGATAGAATTTCGGATAGATTCGTTCCGTCCCTGGAAGATGGCCTCGAGGGACGCCACCGTCTTCGGATGTCGGTGCGAAGCGGTAAAATGTCTGGAAAACCGCTGCTTGAACTGTTTCCAGGAAGTGATGGACTCTGGAGCAAGCCGTTTGTACCATGTCATGGCCCCTTTCCTGAGAGTCGTAGGGAAGAGCCTGCACTTAACGGCTCCTTGAACGTTCCTAAAGTCGAGCATCGCTTCGAAGCTCTCAATATGGTCGTCAGGATCAGCCGTGCCGTCATAGGTCCCTAGCTGTGGGGGCTTCTCCATGCTCGGAGGTATCGGGGTGTCCATAATTTCCTTGCACAGGGGAGTTCTTGGATCGTCTTCGTCGCTTCGGACCGGGGACCTGGACGGGGAGTGACGGTCCTGCCCAGATCCTTGTCCACGAGGAGGATTCTTGGGCTGTCCCCTGGGTCTCTCGCCAGCGTCTCTGCTCCTTTTCTTGGTCGTCTCTTTCGGGGGAGGTGAGCGGTGGCGTTTCTGGGTAACCGCTGGTTGAGGGCGTTCGAAACGTGGCCCGCGACCCTCGTGTCGCGGGGAGGGACTGTGGGAGTCCGCCTGGGCAGTTCTCTGGGGAGATTGATGGGGAGAGGGAGGACGACCATGTCTTCGCGGGGAAGAACGTCGGGGTCGCCCTCTCTCCAGAGCTTCGATCCAGATGTTCTACTGTGTGATCATCTGGTTGGTCTGGTTGACCAGGGCGAACAGGGCCACCGTACTGGGATCTGCGTCGGGCGATGGCGGAATAGGCTGGTACACGGCCTGCGGAATCACCTGTTCGGCGACATCATCAGCTATGTCCTCGAAGAATGGGGAGCTGGTATGCCCATCTCTGATATCGACGTCCTCGACTTGGACGACAATGTTATCTTCACGATGGTCGCCGTTTTCGGATGGTGCGGCCACGGTGTCCGGTGCTTTGGTTCCAGATATACTGGTCATGGTTGTTAAGAAGGAATGCTTTGGTTTATCGAAGGAGAAAAATAGGGAAGCAAAGAGTCCCCACAGTCGGCACCATTGATCGTACCTGGATCAGACAGGAGAACAGTGGCCAGCAATGTCGTGAATTCTCAACTCCGGTGATGGTGAGACGGCCGGGGGGGTGTACCTGCAAGGTACTCCGACGCTCAAGTAAGGTACAGGTCAAAAGTAAAAGCAAGTACAGAAAAAGGTTATAGTGTATTAGATTGTGTGTAACCTGACCCTCTCAAGTGAGAGGGTATTTATAGAGAGCCCCCGGCGCGGGGCCAACAGTTACTTGCACTGGGCTGGATTGTAAGGCCCAATCCAAGCAACTGCCAGGGCTTACGTGGCCTAGTGAAGACCAGCACGTGGTCTTCACCCTGGTGTAACGGTCCCTAAATCTCTGGAAGTAGGGCAGACTGATTCTTTCGGGAGTGGGAAGTTACAAGAGAACGTGTCCTCACGGTGAGGAGCACGTAGGGTGTCGGGGAGAGGGGCGTCCGTAATCCAGATGCTTCTGGCCGACAGCCTTGACCTTGCGTGCCCGACACAGGAGTGGCTTTGGCCTTGTTGGGCTTCTGATGACATTAGGTTTGGACCTACCCGACAGCAGGGCAGACGCTGGCCCAGTCCGGAACCGTACCATAGAAAGGAGAAAAGTTAGGCTAGTTGCCAAAGGATTTCAACAAACATCTGTCATTGATTATGAAGAAACCTTCAACCCTGTAGTCAAAGCTAGCACTGTCAGAATCATTCTTTCAATTGCAGTCCATCTCAACTGGGAAGTCAGGTAACTAGACATTAACAATGCTTTCCTAAATGGATATCTCAAGGAAACAGTGTTCATGCATCAACCTGAAGGATTTGTTGATCCAACCAGGCCTAATCACATATGCAGGCTATCTAAAGCAATCTATGGACCGAAGCAAGCACCAAGAGTTTGGTTTGATAGTCTCAAGGCTGCATTTCTGAAGTGGTGCTTTCAAAACACAAAGAGTGACTCCTCTCTTTTTCTTCTAAAAGGTAAATATCACATTACTTTTCTGCGTATCTATGTGGATGTCATAATAATTACAGGAAGTAACACCAAGTTCCTTCAAGCTTTCATCACTCAGCTTAATGATGTATTCTCTCTCAAAGACTTAGGTCAGCTACACTACTTTCTGAGCATAGAAGTGAAAAGAGATACCAATGGAATGTATCTCAAACAATCTAAGTACATCAGTGACTTATTGAGTAAATTCAAGATGGACAAAGCCTCACCATGTCCCACACCTATGATAACAGGTAGGTCGTCCACAGTTGAGGGAGAGAAACTAGCTGACCCAATTGTGTTTAGACAAGCCATAGGTGCCTTACAATAGTTGACTCACACAAGACCTGATCTAGCATTCTCTGTTAACAAACTCAACCAATACATGAGCTCACCAACACTTAAACACTGGCAAGGCATAAAAAGAATCTTTAGGTATCTCCAAGGCACCATAAATCATTGCTTACACATCAAGTCATCCACTGATCTGAACATTCATGGCTTCTCTGATGCAGACTAGGCCACCAGTGTTGATGACAGGAAATTCATCGCTGGTCAATGTGTGTTCCTTGGTGAAACACTTGTTTCTTGGTCATCAAGGAAGCAAAAGGTGGTATCAAGATCAAGCACTGAGTCAGAATACAGAGCCCTAGCTGACCTAGCTGCTGAAATAGCATGGATTCGTTCATTACTTGCTGAACTTAAACTCCCACTTCCAAGGAAACCCATACTGTGGTGTGATAACTTGAGTGCCAAGGCACTAGCCTCAAATCATGTCCTCCATTCTTGCTCCAAACACATTGAAATTGATATTCACTATATCAGAGATCAAGTACTACAAAATGAAGTTGTTGTGGCCTATGTTCCTACAACTGATCAAATTGCATACTGCCTCACCAAGCCATTAAGCCACACACATTTCAGCCAGTTCAGAGACAAACTTGGTGTTATCCACTCACAACTAGTTTGAAGGGGGAATTAGAAACATGATTCCTTATAATATCAACATCGTGTCCCTATTGTTTCATGTATTGTCAATAACATTTATGTTCTAATATTATGTTTCCATATTCAGTGTATAGTCATCAATACTAGCTTAATTGTAGGATCGTACTCTCCCTTGTCACCTGTATATATGTGTATGTTACTGATCAATAGAACAATCACAAGTTTATACATATTACGATTTTTAACAAAGAGAAGAGAAGAAAATTATCCAGGCATTTTGAGAGAAATTTTGGCCAATGGCTATAAATGAAACAGGAGCAAACCTTCAAAGCAGTGTTATCCATGGCGGATGGAAGATTATGGCAGCTAGCCAAAAATCTGCCATACAAGATGGTGTTGCAGCTGGCACAAAATCCACCGTGCTACAAAATGGTGCTTCCATAACGAAAATTTGTCAACACTGGCACAAACTCCCAGTATTAATATTCAGGAGAGACTTTCCTTATTCCTTCTAATGAAGTATCAAGTTTCTAATGAACGCATCTTGGCTCTATCAGGTGGAAGTGAAATGCTAGCTACACATTTTTTACACATTATTATTGCAGAGTAGGTTTCACTAAATAATCCAAGCCCTTCCCCGAAACTTGCTCTATTTGTCTGTCATAGAATATGATTCTTTTCATTTTCTGTCTGAATATGTACTGCAGTTCTAGTGTGATTCTATTTTTGTTCTTATTTAGTTGCCTTGTTTTTCTTTCTATTTCTTTGTGAGAGCAGATCAAATCATTGAATCATTCGCACGATTTACCACCACCGGAAAAAAATGGCGGCCTTATATATACAGTTGCATGATTTTCCTTCGCCCTACGGATGGAGCAAAGCTAATTTTGAAAAAGTGGTTAGAGGAACTTCAAATGGAGCTATGGTCTAGAACCAAGAAATCTAATGATCAACCTACTTTTAACTGGACTTTAATGAAGAATGCTAAAGAGGTATGTTGCAGTTTTCTCACTTCGTTTCGCAAATGTTCGACTTCAATTGTTCTAAAGACATCATGATTTTCCCATTGCAGGCTGATTAGTACCTGCTTCCACAAAAAGCATTCCCTACAGGCGGATTATATTTCAAGAACAAAACATGGGTTAAGGAAACTAAAGGAAAACATGTTATAATTCACAACAATTATATAGTTGGTTTTGAGAAGAAGATAAAGCGATTTCGGAACTATGGTTTCTGGTTGGTGGATGAACATAAACAGAAGTCACCTCTAGGTGGATTATGACGCGGCCTTCTTACAAGTTTATCTTCGGCCTAATTTGGTATTTTTCTGAAGATGTTTCAACGGCTAGAGTCAACACACAGGGCGAGGGAAGAAAAATGTGTCCTGTTTTGAATTTGTGATGAAGAAAGGTGCTTACATATGGATACATTTTATTTAAGGTCCAAAGAAGATAAGGGTAGATTTTATTTGGTTCTTAGAGTTGTACCTATGGTACAAATGTTCAATTAGCATATGTATGAAATATTCACAAGTATTATGAAATATAATTTTTATAGTATGAAACATTCAATTTAGCCTTATACTTCTTGAAACATATTCTTCATACGTGATTTTTCCGTACATAAGACAAAAGCTACGGCACATAATGAAAAATTATTTTGGTGAAATAATGAAATGCGTTTGCCGGGAGTCGAACCCGGGTCTATTGCTTGGAAGGCAATTATCCTAACCGTTGGACTACAAACGCATGTTGTGATGTTTGTTGTCGTCTTAATTTTATATATTATAATTTGAAAGCAACAACACTCTACATGTTAAACTATTCATTGAGGTGTGTTGAATACAATAAGTAACATCAATAAAATATATGAAAGTGAATCATCAATGTAGTTACACTCACTAAAGAGACATTACGTAAACATTTAACATGAACTGTTCTTGTAATGAAACACAACAATTGTTACATGTAAAAAATTTATTCCGACAACACCGTTCGATGTAGTAGAGTAACCATAAACAATACAAATATTTAGACTTCAGGGATGTATAAACTTTCCGTCTGCAGCAAGCATTCTCTAATACCTCTCTATTCTTTTTTTTTTTTTCCAATTTATTAGAGCCAACAGCAAAGATGCAGTTAGGAATCGGTCACATGCTCGAGAGAAAATCAGCAAAACTAGGGTACTTAGGCTCCCAGCCAACTTCCTGACGAGTTTTTGTGTTGTTTAATTTCTTTCCTAGAGGGCCATCAGTTACTGCAAAAGCAAAGATAAAATGTAAGAATGGTCTTAGAATCATACATACTTCTGTGGTTATCGTCGTGTTTACCTGTATTGCTACACGATAACCACATAGATCAACTCAACTTACAATCGAGTAATGATAGTATCAGTTAGAGATGTACGTTTTACTAACAAACATTAACTTACCACTAAACTTATCAAACTTTTTACTGAATTTACCACTTCTATTAACCAGATCCATCATTTCTTGCCTGCAAAAATATCGAAAATGTAAGATTCATATGGTATATCAACATTATAAATTCAGAGAGGAACACTTCTTCTGACAACTTAAAGAGAGACCGCCTAACCTAGAAAGAGGATGATTATCACAACCCAAGAAAATCTGTTCGCGGAATTTTTTCTTCAAGATTGCAACTGATAGGGAGGCAGCATCCTCGTAATGTATAAGATTCAGGATGTGATCAGGACGACCATCAACAATGCCCTTTTCTAAGAAATAGTTGTGCGCACCTCTTTCTGCTTTGTGAAATTAGTCAAGGATTACCATGACATAAATGTAATAATCACTCTGATTAAATTTTTTTTGCAATTCTAATAATTTGAATCTTATAAAGGATATATAAAGCCCTGCCAATCGTAGAACACAACCGCCAAACTCCAGTACCACATTTTCCGCTTTTAGAAGGATGTCGACCCTGGGGCTTCTCCCAATTGGCACAGTTGGAGTATCCTAAAACAAGATCCGCAGGAATACAAGTATGCAATTGCACAAGTTAAACGATTAAAACAATCTGCAATCACGTGTATATCAATGTAGAATGGAAATATGGAATATCATCATCGCTTAAAACATAAGCAAACATGTATGACCCACCTCATCACACGGTCCGTTATCATTGCAGTCATACAGAGCACTGCTTGACGTAAATACAAAAGAACCTTCTCCATTCCAGCTTAATGCAGCTAGCCTGATTTGTTGAAAATTCACATCAACTTATAAGAAGGCAACTAGTAACTACTACTCATACTCATGAAATAGCATTAGAACATCCAAGTTGATCTGACCACCCAACCACTTCAAAATTACTAAAAATTGGTGTCAACAAATCAAAAGCAAAACAAGTTTTATGGTAATTCATTCTGTTCCTCGTGCTCCACTTATAAACATCGGCAAACAAAGTGGTAATAACCACTAGAAACTCACAAAAACAACCGTGAGTACTAATTACCAGGGTTGGAACCCTAGTGATGACGGCCAACTTAACAATATCGGCTTCCGCCAGTTGAGCTAGGATTTGCGGACAAGGCCTTTAACTACTAAATAGTACAAAATAATGGAATCAATATCAAGATTTGTTACCTAACATTATCAGCATAGTCATTGGTCCGGGATGGAGGAGCACAATATAAGACATTTGGAAATTTGTGAATAGCTTCTGTCCATTTCAAAGATGGATTAATACCCATTTGAATCAACTCATTGTGACGACCAACAGTCCGTGTCTGTCCATAAACTTGACAACCCGGAATTTCCTACATGCATATTGCCACAGGTAGAATAACCACTTATAATAATGTCATTGCCAATAAATCATAACAAATTATAAAAAGAAAAACAAAACTCACAATCACAACATTCCACATATATAATTGATGTAATTGTAAGAAAATGAGAGAGTACCTGTTGCCATCGCTGAGCTACTAAGCGACCAAGAACACCGGGACCCACAATGAGCAAGTCGTGTTCTTCTGAGGAAGAACGTGATTCTTCAGTGGGCGTGAGTGAATTCTGCGAAGCATTCAAATTGGTTGCTCTAGATATGGATAAAGATTGCAACTTTACTCTGGTTTTTAAATTGGGGTGAGATAATGTCAGATGGAGGGGCTTAGGAGTGAGGAGCCCTAAATTGGGAGGATTGAGAAAAACATTTGTAGTTGTTGCCATTATACAGGAAGTGTGGGATGGGAGGGAAGTGGAAGATGCAGTTTGGTCTGACCTTTTGGAGTGGGGATGATGTAAGCTGCTGCTTTCCGTTGAGAGTGCGGCGTAAGAACCAAAGCAACCAGGAAATTGGATATTCAATTCAAATTAATTAAAGGTGCCAACTTTATTACCCTACTAAAAAATGGGTAACTTTACCCAACCCAAATGTCACAAACCGATTGGCTTAGAGATTTGCTATTTGACCTGTCATTAAAAGGTTAATTTATCTTGTGGCAATATAGTCTTCAATAGTTCTAATTTAATTTACTGTTTATTTGCATTATCAATAAAAAAAAACTCAATCCCGATGTTTTTAATACACAATCCAAAGAAGGTTTAAATTGTTAAATTGTAATTCATTGTGTCTGTGTCGAAGTCGAAGCAGAACAACAGGCTGTTGTGTCGAAGTCAAAGTCGAAGAAGACAACAGGTTGTTGTTGTCGAAGTCGAAGTGTAGTTACACAGATTTGATTTAGTTTGTTTTAGATCTAAAAGATATGATTTAGATTTAAATAGATATTTTGGGCCTTTAGAGTTTTGGGCTTTTCTTATTATAAATAGAGGGAGTAACCCCTATTTTGAAGATAACTCATACTTTGTAATTCACAGTAATTCTGCAGTTGCAGAGTGAAAATAACAAAGAGAAAAATCCCACAGTTGTGGGTAGCAACAACAACTTCTCCATCTTTCTTTCTTTCTCTCAATTTTCTGTTTTTACTTCTTGCTGCGTGATAGTGGAATTCCCATAGGTTCTTGGTGAATTCCCAACATCTGGTATCAGAGCTCCGGTTTAAGAGATTCAAGGGCAAGAAATCGCAAGAACGCGATGGCTACGAATCATCCAAACGGCCATTTTTCAGCAAACCTTCCAATTCTCAAGAAAGATAATTATGAGAATTGGTGCAAGCAAATCAAGGTTGTTTTCTGTTATCAAGATTTGTGGGATCTTGTGAAGGAAGGAATAACAACTCTTGAAGAAGGTGCGACGGATCAAGAAAAAGCTGCATTCAAAGAATTGAAGAAGAAAGATTATAAAGCTCTCTTTATAATCCATCAATGTGTTGATGCAGATAACTTTGAGAAAGTTAGTGATGCAGAAACAGCGAAGGATGCATGGGAGATTCTGGAAAAATCGTTTGGAGGCGCAGAGAAGGTGAAAGAGGTGAGGTTACAAACTCACAAAAGGGCGTATGAATTGCTTCAGATGGAAGACAATGAGAGCATAACAGATTTCTTCACAAGAGTTACGAAACTTGTGAATCAAATCAAAGTGTGTGGAGAAGTGTTGACGACGAAAGCAGTTGTCTCAAAGATTTTGAGATCGTTGGCTCCAAAATTTAATCACGTGGTAGTAGCCATAGAAGAATCAAAAGATTTGTCGAAGGTGACGAAAGAAGAGCTTCAAGGGACGCTTGAATCTCGGGAACAAAGAATGGCTGAAAGAGCTGCAGGCAAGTCGAAGAATGATGTGGCCTTGCAAGCTCAATCAGCGAAAGATAAGAAGGGTAAAGAAAAGATGGTCGACAAAGGTAGAGGAAGCTACAACAATTCGACAGGCAGAGGAAATCAGCAAGAGGCGAATTGGTCGAACCATAGAAGGACCCAGAACCAAGGCAACCAAAGAGGTGGTGCTGCAGGTAGAGGAAGAGGTGGTGGTCGAAAGCCTGACAAAAGCCACATTCAGTGTTATAATTGTCACCAGTATGGTCACTATTCGACAAAATGTCCTGAAAGAAAGAATCAAGAAGATGATGCAAAGTTGGCGAAGCATGAAGAAGAAGAAGGTATGATGCTGATGGTTACAACCAGAGATAATGAGAGTTTCAAGGACCAGTGGTACTTGGACTCAGGATGCTCATCACACATGACTGGGAGGAAAGATTGGTTTGTCAACATGAAGCCCTCGTCGAAGAACACAGTGAAGTTTGCAAATGACAACACTCTAGCAGCTGAAGGTGTTGGTGATGTTCTGATTATGAGGAAAGATGGCAAAAGGACAACAATTTCCAATGTGTTGTACATTCCAGGCATGAAGAGTAATTTGCTCAGTATAGGGCAGCTTGTCGAAAAGAACTACAAGGTAGTTGTCGAAAACAAGATGATGAGAGTTCTCGACGCAGGTGGTAGGTTGATCTTGAAGGCTCCAATGTCTCAGAATAGGACCTTCAAGATTGAACTCAATGTGATGGAGCACAAGTGTCTAGCAACAGCAGCCAGTAGAGATGAGTGGTTATGGCACTTTCGACTAGGCCATCTCAACTTCAATGACATCAGGGAGCTGAAGAGAAGAAATATGGTGTCAGGATTACCAGAAATCGACATTCCCAGTGAAGTTTGTGAAGAGTGTGTTCAGTCGAAACAACACAAGAATAGCTTCAGCAAGGATGCAGGAAGGAAGTCGAAGGCAATTCTTGAAGTCATATACTCTGATGTATGTGGTCCAATCCAGGTGGATTCGATTGGTGGCAACAGATACTTTGTCACGTTTATAGATGACTTCAGTCGAAAATTATGGACTTATCTCATCAAGAAGAAAAGTGATGTGTTTGAGGTATTTGTCAGATTCAAATCCATGGTCGAAAGACAGAGTGGTCGAAGGTTGAAAACTCTGAGAACTGATGGTGGTGGAGAATATGTGTCGAAAGAGTTCGATGCATTATGTAGAAAAGAAGGGATTGTGCATGAGGTGGTGCCACCCTACACTCCACAGCAGAATGGGATTGCAGAACGCAAGAACAGAACCATCATGAACATGGTAAGAAGTATGTTGAATGGAAAGCATCTACCCAAAGAATTATGGGGAGAAGCAGTTTCGACAGCAACATATCTTTTGAACAGGTGTCCGACAAAGAAGCTTGAAGGAATCACGCCAGAAGAATGTTGGTCTGGTGACAAGCCTAGCCTTAGTCACTTAAAGGTGTTTGGATCTATAGCACATAGACATGTGCCAGATCAGTTGAGAAGGAAGCTTGATGACAAGTCGAATCAGATGATCTTGATAGGATATCATTCGACAGGTGGATACAAACTGTTCGACCCAGTGAACAAGCAGATTGTGATCAGCAGAGACGTGATCATTGATGAGCTTAAGGAGTGGGACTGGACAGAAAATGTCAACAAAGATTCAGTAAGAATCAGTTGTGAAGAACCAGCTAGAGAAGCTGAGAGAGAAGTTCGACAAGAAAGTGTCGAAGACCAAGCAGAACCAAGTAGACCTCGTCGAACAAGACAAATGCCAGCAAGATTGCAGGAATGTGTGATTACATCAGATGATGTTGTCGATGAAGAAGGTGAACTGGTACACTATGCTTTCTATGCAGATGTCGAACCTGTCAATGCAGCTGAGGCATTGAAAGATTCGAAGTGGGTGAAAGCAATGAATGAAGAAATAGAATCCATCGAAGTCAACAACACCTGGTCACTTGTCGAATTGCCTGAAGGCAAGAAGGCAATTGATGTGAAGTGGGTTTACAAAGTAAAGTTGAATCCAAAAGGTGAAGTAGTTCGACACAAAGCAAGACTCGTAGCGAAAGGATTTCTTCAGAAGGAAGGAATTGATTATGAAGAAGTCTTTGCACCAGTTGCTAGGATCGAAACAATCAGGTTGGTTGTTGGTCTAGCAAATATGAATAATTGGCACACATGTCAGATGGACGTGAAGTGTGCATTCCTGAATGGCCCCTTAGACGAAGAAGTTTATGTTGCACAACCAGTTGGGTTTGTGAAACAAGGCAAAGAGAGAAAAGTGTACAGGCTGCACAAAGCCCTGTATGGACTCAAGCAAGCTCCAAGAGCTTGGAATAAGAAAATCGACAGCTTCTTAAGGGAGAAGGAATTTGTGAAGTGCACAACTGAGCATGGAGTATATGTAAGAAGAAGCAATGGCGAATTGCTTATACTATGTCTCTATGTCGATGATCTGCTGATAACAGGAAGTTGTAAGAAGGAGATCGAAGATTTCAAACGTAACCTGAGTGAAGAGTTTGAAATGTCAGACTTGGGAAATCTCTCATATTTCCTTGGCATCGAATTCTACAAGAGTAGTAGAGGTTTGATGATGCATCAAAGAAGATATGCAGGCGAAATATTGAAGAGATTTGAGATGCAAGATTGCAACCCAACTTCGACTCCAGCTGAGCCCAGACAGCAACTGTCGAAAAATTCAGATGAAGATGATGTCGACCCAACCCAATACAGAAGACTTATTGGGTCACTTCGATACCTTTGTCACACAAGGCCTGACTTAGCATACAGTGTTGGTATGGTAAGTAGATTTATGCAGAAGCCAAAGGTATCACACCTAGCAGCGGTGAAGAGGATACTAAGGTATCTGAAAGGAACTCTCGACTATGGCATTTTGTTTCCAGCAGCTGATGATGGGAAAGAATGCAAGTTAGTGGGATACACAGACTCTAGCTGGTGTAGTGATGCAGAGGATAGAAAATCCACAGCTGGATATGTGTTTATGTTAGGTGGTGCACCAGTTGCTTGGAGTTCGAGAAAGGAGCCAGTAGTGGCATTGTCATCATGCGAAGCAGAATACATTGCTGCTTCTCTTTGTGCATGTCAAGCAACATGGATGGTGAATCTGGTCGAAGAAATTACATCAATGAGTCATGGAGCAATTACCATGAAGATCGACAGCATGTCAGCTATCAACTTGGCGAAGAATCCAATAGCACATGGTCGAAGCAAGCACATCGAAATGAGGTTCCATTATCTTCGAGAGCAGGTAGCAGAAGGGAAGATGAAGTTGGAACACTGCAGAACTGAGAATCAGATTGCAGATATCATGACGAAGGGAGTGCAGGTCGAAGCCTTCAAAAGACTAAGATCTATGATGAATGTAGACAGTTTAGACACAATGTATTAGGTGGTGTGTTAAATTGTAATTCATTGTGTCTGTGTCGAAGTCGAAGCAGAACAACAGGCTGTTGTGTCGAAGTCAAAGTCGAAGAAGACAACAGGTTGTTGTTGTCGAAGTCGAAGTGTAGTTACACAGATTTGATTTAGTTTGTTTTAGATCTAAAAGATATGATTTAGATTTAAATAGATATTTTGGGCCTTTAGAGTTTTGGGCTTTTCTTATTATAAATAGAGGGAGTAACCCCTATTTTGAAGATAACTCATACTTTGTAATTCACAGTAATTCTGCAGTTGCAGAGTGAAAATAACAAAGAGAAAAATCCCACAGTTGTGGGTAGCAACAACAACTTCTCCATCTTTCTTTCTTTCTCTCAATTTTCTGTTTTTACTTCTTGCTGCGTGATAGTGGAATTCCCATAGGTTCTTGGTGAATTCCCAACATAAATTACATTTGTACAAAAATTAGAAAAAAGAAGTAGACGAATCAAGAAAGATAATTCAATTATATCAGTAGTGGTTGTAGTTTTGCAAATAAACACCATTTTAAAATTAGCAATTCAATTATAATAGTATTTGTTGTAGTTTTATAAATAAATACAGTTTTAAAATTAAATAATACGCTAGTATATTATAAAATTTTATTTATTTAAAAAAAAATCTATTTTTGTAATATTTTTTATTTATTTTCCCAATTTATATAATATGAAAAATTAAAAGAACTTTGAAATAAAAATATAAAATTTATAAAATAAAACCACTTATATAAACAAACAAACAAAATAAAAAATTTCATCAACCAAACTTCTGGCGGCCCACCATACATTCCGAAATCACCACCACTAGAAAATGTTTTCTCAACTGACTCTTTCACTAGAAGAACACAAACTAGAATTTTTAATATTAGACCATCTATGTCATGTAACATGGACTAACAAACAAACAAAATAAAAAATTTGATGAATCGGACTCACAGAGGTCCACCGTCAACTTCCTAGATTACAATTCACATGTATTTAACTAGAAAGACTCTTTCTTCTCAACTAATTCCTTTATTAGAAGAATTTCACCTAGAATTTTCAATATCTGACCGTCATATGTGTAAAATAGACTTAAAAATAAACAATTTCAAAAATTTCATCAAGTAGACTTTTGAGATCCACAATCACCTTACCAAATAAAAATTCACAAGTCTTCCATTAGAAAATGGTCCTTTAAATTGACTATTTCCTTCACTAGGAGAATACCTACTAGAATTTACAATATTGGACCATTCACATTTAGTAAAATGGACTAAGAAACAAACAAATTCAAAAATTTCATCAATCGGACTCCCCGAGGTTCACCATCACATTCCCATATCACAGTTTACAAGTCTTCCATTAAAAAAAGATCATTCTCAATTGACTATTTCCTTTACTTGAACAACACCTATTATAATTTATAATATCTGACCGTCCATATATACTAGTATATTCAAATCAATTAATCAAATTTCATTGGTTAGTGTCTATTTTAGATAATTTATTATCCATTATTCGATAATCAAAAGCAAAGATACACTAGATCCTCTAAGTTTTTTTTTAATAGATTGGTTTTTAATTTTTTTTAACAATTTGATCATTTAAGTTATTAAACGTGTACTCAGTTATTCTTTTTTAACATAGTGGAAATCTTAATTGTGAATACAATTATTTTTAGTGGTATGAAAATGATGAACTGCAATCAGAAATACAACAGTCACATATTTTTAATTGTTCAAAATATGAAAAAAAAGCATGTAGAAATCACTCTAAATGACCAAATTGTTAAAAAAAAACTTAAAGGGGGCCAACCTGTTACAAAAAAATAACTTAAAGGACATCTGATGTAATTTTGGCATAGTCAAATTATTGCAGTGCCTTGGTAAGCATGTCAATAGCAGTACAAATCTTTGTCGATGAAATAAGTTTTTTTTAAGAGAGCATATAAGTGAGTGGCGTGTTTGGTTGAAGTGCTTGTAGTGTGGTAAAAATGTGGATGAAATAGCATCCATTTGAGTAGGAGCATAAAAGTGGACGAATTCACGATTGACGGGAAGATTGTTTTTTATGCAAGTATCAGTTAGAAATCTCACAATGTTTGAAAAAAAGGAGTTTGAACACTTTATACGTGAAATGACCTAAATTTCTAATGTCTTTAAATTTTGAGTTATGAAAAAAGTTTTCTTTATAAAACTTGGTTTTGATGAAATAATTTATATCAAAGAAGAAAAAGAGGTTCGATATCAAATGATTGAACAAAGAATGTGTTATAAAGATGATTAATATGAAATCAAGAAGAATTTGTAGTTGATAAACAAATTGTAAAGGTACTTATTACAAAACACTCTATGTTACCTTAAACATGTTCAAAAAATCACTTCTACTTCATCTTATTTTTCTCAAAGTCAAATTACATGAAAAATATTGAAGTTTTGCTTTAAAACTATTAATTTTCTGGCCAAAACACAGTAGTAATCGATTACCACATCCCAATAGTTGACTACCAGCCTTCAGATTTCAAAAATATGACTGTTGGATTATTATAATTGATTACCACGTGAAAAATCACATTTTTTCATCAATCAATGACACTGTTTTGGGTGAGAAAAATTCATGGAACCCCTATATTCTTATGCATCTATTCATAGGGGTTTCAAAAGGTGCATTTAAGGCTTCTTACACCAGAAAACGAATTCAACTCTCTCATTAATCATTTTCACATCAATTCAAATATTTTTTTAAGTGTTTATTCAATTTTAAATTCATGAAACTTTGCATAAACTTCATATCATTCACAAAATTTCATTAAATCTTTATGAGCACTTGAGGTATAATAGTTTGGATTATAATATTAAGAAAGAGAATACCAGTCATTGAACTTGAAATTCAATTTAAGATCAAAACTATTATCAAAGTGTGTTGAAACTTAATTACCAAGTTTGTGGTGATAAGTTTTATTAAAAAGAATGTAGTGTTCTTTCTTGTGTTTATGTTTTAGAAGCTTGTAAAGTGATATTGGAGAAGACTTATACAAATATTTTATCATAGTGGAACATCTTCTAAGGTGTAGATGGATTAGATGTACCCTTAAGTTAGTAAGGGGAACTAGTATTAATCATAGTGTCATTTATTTTTGACACTTTAAACTTATGCACTTTTATCATCCTAAGAATCAAAATTCCATTGCTTCCTCAGAAACTCCAATTCACCCCCTCTTTGGTTGCATCTCGTAGTAACATGAGTACATATGTGGTGTCTCTCACTTGTGTAGTTGATCTTGACCTAATGTGAATGCCCCCGTCATGACCTATCATAGCTATCATAGGAAAGAAAAATACTTAAAAAAAATATTTAATACATTTTTTTATCCCTTAACTTAAAAAAAAATTAGGGGTGTTCACGACTTGGGTTGAACCGGATTTGACATAACCTTCTACTCAACCCATTTAAATTTTAAAGGGTTGAGTTCATCATTCAACACAGAATTTGATTTCCAAAATAGAAGCAAACCAACCCGCTCATTAATGGGTTAAGTTAGGTTGTGTCATACCCTAAATTTTGACCACCAAGATTTCCCATCATTGTACAAATCATCACCACAATATGGATGTATCATTATGCCTTAGCAGTCTCCCCAAAGATGGGTGAGTATTCACTACAAATAAGGATTAGGGTTTCAAGCCCTCTCTGAGCCTTAGACAGAGGATCAATAAAAGAATGACATGATCTTCAACTTGTCTAAACTCTCCAACCTCCATAAAGAATCAAGAGGACTCCCACATCAAGGAATCAAGCACAAGATTGCAGCATTCCAAGTGGATTAAGCCTCAAGATCGCCAGTGTCACCAAATTAGGGTTTTGGTCGACCAAGGCCTCCAGATGGAAATTTTCCTCTGGGCATGAGCCAATGCTTCAAAACATAACTTAAGATACTCAATGGGACCTCATAAACCCAATAATCAAGTCAATTTAACCTCAGGGGATGCATTTATCAAGAATCGGGAATTAGAGTTTCTTGACCTAATTCACCCCTAAGTTGACTTTTGGGACAAAACATGATCCAAGATCTCAAGACATGATTTAAGGGTCTCTAAAACACTAAATTGATCCATTTGTAACAATGGATTTATCCAAGAAGCTTGATCAACAAGTTTCAATTTCATCAGAACCACAATTAGGGTTTTGAGGAAAAAGTCAACTGTACTCTTGACTTTTGACCCAGACATGCTCCCAAACCTTGGGACATGATTCAATACACCCTACAACACCTATGGAACATATCCATCAAGTTTGATTTAGGTCAAGGGCTTGATTTCATAGAGGATCGCACAGTTTGGAATTCATCTGGTAAAAAGTCAACTGTGCACAAAAGTCAACTTTGACTTTTTGAGATTTTTTCATAATTATGGTTCCTTGGCCCTAAAATGATGTTAATGTGTGATTGGAATCATCATTAATCAAGAAAAATCAAAGAAAATGGGATAACTTGTAAAAAGGGTAACCATAAAAACTTAGAATTTTTCTAAGTTATGGAACAAAGTGGCTAGGGTACCAACTTCCAGGGATCATAACTTGAGATCCAAGCAACCATTTTGAATGATCCCAAGATGGATTTGTAGCTCTTATGTCCTACTTTAAAAGTGTCAACTACACCTCATTCCAATTTCTCATGGATTTTAAGTTATGAAGTTATCAAAATGGTTGAAAACATGAAATGTCACTTTTTCCAACACTTAGTGAAATTTTCGCTAAGTCAGAATCTGTTTCACTTTTTTCAAAATGTAAGGGCATTTTTCACTTGGATCCAAAAAGTGTCAAGACATACTATGATCACACATATGTTGTATTATATGAGAGCTTTCCAAAATGGCCAAGAACTCCATCAAATTCCATCTGAGCTAAGAGTTGTGACAATGGCAATATGCCTTGCTGCAACTGTCATAACAAGGCAGATTTGAGTATTTTACTCTATTTGCTCAAATTTTGCAAATGACAAACAAGATTATCCATTTGAACACCTCAGGGGGAGACCAAGGAGGAACCAACACTGATCCATAAACCTCCAAAGTCTTTGGAACTACAAGTAGCATGCCAAACCTAAAAAGCCTAAAAGGGGGACAAGACTCCAATTTTGTTTTAGAGCATTCAATGGGTGCACCAAGGTGGCATGAACTGAGCCATTTCCAACTAAATGAGTCAAGGATAAGCTCTGAACAAAATACACATAGGCATGTGCTCTAACCTCTAGTCAATGGCTAGAGGAGACTTAAGATTCCAAAGTGATGCAATTGGACAATGAGTTGCTGCAGTTACCATTCACTGTTGCTTGCAAAACAAACTTGCTCTACTATAAATAGAGCTCATTTGTGCTCAGTTTAAGTACACAAAAGCACTACAACACTTGCTTTCCTCAAAATTCCTTTCTCTAGGCAAAAATACCTTCTTTAGCAAGGTAACTCTGAGTTTTTGAGTTAGAGAGCATTTCCACCACAGCTCATGATCCAAACATATCCAATATGTCATATCTAAGCTGTCCAAACTCTAACATGTGACCTGTAACACCAAAATCACAAAGTCCCCTCTCAAAACCTCAAAATAGGACTTTTTTGCATTTTTCAAGCCATGTCTTGATTCAGTCACTTTCAAAACTAAATAAAATCTCAAAAACACTCCAAATATCATCCTTGAACTGTCCCAAGTGGTTGCACACATCTGGAACACCATTTGAGAGAGTTGCCATATTGGTCACTTTTTCCCCTTTTGCAAGAAAGAGCTCAAACTTGTTCCTGAGGATTCCAGTTGGTTCCAACCATTCTAAAAGCTTCTAAGTGATCATTTGAGGGTGTCTAAAGCATCAGATTATTTCTGGAACAAAGCACTTGACAGATTGCACAAAAAGCTCATAAGGAGCACGGAAGCTCTACAATAGGTAAGTGTTTATCCGCTTTCTTTTATCTGCTTTCATATATATAACTGTATTGTGGGAAGCTGCGCATAGTTAGTCTTCTTTCATACCCTCTTTAAATACTTGTCATATATCAACTGTATATATACTAGTATAGTTATTTAGAGTTTTCCCCGACAACTACGTCTAGAACTAGGTAAAGGCATGTTGGTCACTCTTAAATACAAACAGAACTAGATCCCTCGTAGGATTCCAGATACAACCTTCCCTTCTCTTGGGGTTAAACAATATAGAACAAAGAGAAAGGCAGTATTCTCGGTGAACCTTTTCTCAGACTGTCACCCTTAGAAATTGTCAAAGAAGCTCTACTCCACAGAGACGATCTTTTCTCCATGAATGGCATCTCTTGAGTTTCTTCCAAACCCTTGAACTTTCTTGGAATGATCTTTTCTCTGTGAATTGCATTTCTTGAACTTCTCTTGGTTTGGGGACCCACAGGCTTCCTAAAAGCATCCCCGCCTCCTCTTGGGCGTTGTACAAGGACCATTCGGCTTCTTAGAAGTTCTCATGCCTTCTCTTGGGCTTAATACAAGGACCCTGACGACCTCTTAAAGGTATAAGACAGAACTTAGTCATCCTTTGATAGAACAGTCTTTCCAGTGTCAAAAAACTCTGGCCATTTTAGGGTTGATTCTCATCCCTTAGATGCCCGTGCCTCCTCTTGGGCATAGTACAAAAGATAAAACTCCGGACTTGGACAGTCTAATCCCCTTGAGTCTCAAAGACATTATCAAGTTCCTTCTAAACATAGGAAGAAACCCTAATTATTCTGGACCAATCTCCAACAGAAACCCGATCTCTCTCATGAGGGCTCTCCCACTCGGACCTGCCTAAAGATCTCAATAATCCTCGGCAGTAAGATAGCCTCCTCTTAGGCTTTGTATAATGATCCTTTCCTCAAGAAAGTTATCCTCCTCTTGGGCTTTGTACAAATGATTCTCCCCAGCGGAGTTAATCTTTTCAGACTCTCTTGTTGAGTCACTCACTTTTCAAGACTCTCTTGTTGAGTCGATCTCCTTTTACCTTCAATCTCGGGCTTCGTACGAGATAGAAAAACACTCTCTTGTTGAGTCAAACCCTTTTAGCCTCCCTCTCGGGCTTCGTACGAGACACTAAATCACTATCTTGTTGAGTATAAAAGACTCTCTTGTTGAGTCAAACCCTTTTACCCTCCCTCTCGGGCTTCGTACGAGACACTAAATCACTCTCTTGTTGAGTATAAAAGACTCTCTTGTTGAGTCAAACCCTTTTAGTCTCCCTCTCAGGCTTCGTACGAGACACTAAATCACTCTCTTGTTGAGTATAAAAGACTCTCTTGTTGAGTCTAACCCTTTTAGCCTTAATTTTGGGCTTTGTACAAGAGAGATAAAACATTTTCCCCAGAAAAGCCAAACTTTCAGCCTCCTCTTAGGCTTTGTATAAAAAATCCCCCAGCCGGGTCAATTAACCTTTTAGCGTCAACCTTGTGCTTTGATCAAGGCACCCAAAAATCAACAATCCATCTTTAGAGATGACAAATTCTCTCTAATAAACTTTAGCTTCAATCTTGGGCTTTGAACAAGAAACCCAAACACTTTTTTTCCTCCCATAGAATAGGAGGAACTATGATTGCTCTGATTTCCCTGTTTCGTTAAACGGGAATACGTAGGCATAAGATTGCGAGATCTTAGCGAACATACTAATTAAAAAAAACCTAAGTTCAGTACCGTCATACCTCAATCAAAGAAAAAAAACCAAATCCATCACCTTATCAAAAGCCTCAAAGACACCCTATTCTCAAGTGAAATAAACCTAAGACAGACCCCCCTATTTTGATAGCATCTGTAAACCAACAGTCATCTGTTTAAACTCAGTATGCAAGCAGGGTTAATTGGAGACATCTATTTCCCTTCCTTAATCAGCTTCATAGGATAAAAAGTGAATCGAACTGTAGTACCAAAGCGATAGTGATTCGAAACCACAAAAATTGCGCTACAGAAAAAATGGCGACCATAGTGGGAGGCATTCTTTCTTACAATCTTAGGTGGAAAACCTTGAGTACCACAGAAATGGCGACTCTGCCGGGAAGTCATTGTCTGTTAGGATCATAGGATTATAGAGGTCTAGGATGTTAAGAAAAATATATATACTACTTTTCCTAATTGATATCTGTGTTTATTTTTCTGCTAATGGGAATGTGTGTGATGCCGCATGTGGAAAGATTAAGTATACACCTAAGATAGGGGATGGCAATATACGGGTAATCTTACGGGGAGTGAATCCCAGATAAGAGGTCCCGGTCGACCATCAAATCAGTGGAGATGCCCTTTGCGGATTCAATGCCTATACGACTTCGGTTGTTGAAAGCAGATTGTTCCATTGGGTTATTTGAGAAGCTGAGGATTTTAGTAGACTGAAACCATTTTGTAGTGCGGAAGCTATCGGAAATAGTTTTCACGCGATACTACCCTCATTTGAGATTACTCTAAGATACATCAGCTCGCTCGGATTCTGGGCTGCTGTTGTTATCCCAAGAGGGGTCAATGATTTTGCAGACAGGTACAAAAAATCACCAGTAAAACCTTTAGGGATGGGTAGAGCCTTGACTTCATAACACCGACCCTTTGACCCCATGTTTTTTCTATGTTTTTGTATGCTTCATTCATGTATTCATTTCATTAAAAAACATTAATTAAGATAATTTCTCTTCTAGTCTCTCCTTTTCAAATTAAACTGAGACAATGATTGCAAATATCAGAGAGAAAGATTGCGTCATGGATTTCGGTAGAAGGAAAACTCACAAGTACACCTTCAAGGTTCCAAAACTAAAGGATTTAAGAGGATTGGCGAGGATGATCACCAACCCTGATGCTTTCAGAGCTAAGTACGGAGGACTGTTGTCTCTATTAAAGATCCATGTAATTGAGGGAATACTTGCTACGCTCATTCAGTTCTACGATCCGGGTTACCACTGTTTCACATTCCCAGATTATTAGCTAGCACCAACACTAGAGGAGTACTCTCACCTGACTGATTTACCTATCACTGACCAAGCTCCCTTTTCTGGACTGGAAGAAATTCCAAAAGATCAGACTATTGCAAGAACAATTTATTTGGACGAGTCAGAAGTCAGGACTCACATGACCACTAAGGGTGGAATCCAAGGTTTGCCAGCCCGGTTTTTGATAAAGAAGGCTATGTACTTTGCTAGTATAGGGAATGTGCCTGCTTTCGAAGGCATCTTTGCTTTACTCACCTACGGGTTATTTCTGTTTCCCAACATTGATGACTTCGTTGATATCCATGCCATTAAGGTTTTCCTAATTGGAAATCCTGTACCGACCTTGCTCACAGATGCGTATCATTCTGTACATTTAAGAAATTTATACAGCGGAGAAATGATCGCATGCTGTGTACCCCTGCTATACAAGTGGTTCATTTCCCACTTACCCAAATCTGCTGCATTTTGGGATCCTAAGAATACTTTACATTGGTCGCAGAGAATCATGTCTCTTACCAACTCTGACATCGATTGGTACAATCAAATCTATGACGGGATCAGAATCATTGACTGTTGTGGAAATTTCCCTAACGTACCCCTCATAGGAATTAAAGGAGGAATCAATTATCATCCAGTTTTAGTTCGTCGTCAATTCGGATACCCGATGAGACATGTCCCGCGTAATGTTCATCTAGAAGGTCTTTTCTTCAAGGAAGGAGAAAATGACAGGGTACTAAAGACATAAATAGTGCATGCTTGGAAACACGTTCATAGAAAAGGACGAGAGTCTCTAGGAAAACCAGACTGTGTCTCGGTGGAGCCTTCTCTCCACTGGGTATAAACTAGAGCTCTCAAAATGAGGATGCCTTACCCTCATCAAGAAGTTCTTCCGTTAAGGGAATCTACCCTTTACTTTATGTCGGATACAGAAAAACTTCAGGTTACTCTCAACAGAGTTCAACAGGAGAAGAAGTCTTGGAAGAACAAGTATCGTATTCTCAATGTGGAGTGTAAGAAACTACATCAACTGTTAAAAGAAAAGGATGCTCTGATTGAGATTTTAGAGCAACATGCTGTAGAGAACCAAGATGACTAAAGGAATTTGCTCGCTCCTTTCACTTGGCAAAGGAATGACAACCCGACAACGGCTCAAGAGCCCCAGTCAAAGAAAAGGAAAGTACCAGAACCAGCACCTGAGCTTTCCTCAGAGAGGACTCAGGATCCATTAGTTTAGACATTTCCTTTTACAGCACTTTGTAATCTACTGTATTTCCATTTCCGCAATCTTTGAATTCAATAAAACGGGGTCTTTCCCACTGTTTGATATTTGCAATCCAATTATTGAAGTTTATTTTGATTAAAAAAAGGTTAATTAATATAATCATTGCATATCATTCATCATTCTCACATAGTGCATTCTTCTTCCCTACGAATCTCACGTTTGTGTCTCGATTCTAGAGTCAAACTGTCTCATTCGTACAATACTCGGGCCAATCGACAAAAGAAAATGGATGATCTCGAGGAAGAGAACAGAGGGTTGAGAGAAGAAATCGACACTCTGAAAGAAGATTTGAGAAAGCTTCACAATGACATGCAATCTCTGGCAGCAGTCCAGATGCAACAACAATGGACTGTGATTTCAGAGATCACATCGACGCCTATAGTGGAAAAGTATGAGCCTCGATATACCATGCCAGAGAATCGTCCCTGGGGCATGCCACTCAACTATATCCCGGAAGGATATATTCCGCCGATCATGGAAGATCCAGAAACTGCAGCAGGAGCCGCTGCGCCTGAAGGTTACAAACTTCGGGAAAGCAAAGATGCCAGGGGCATGATAGTAACTCCTGAAGGTTACAAACTTCGGGAAGCACCAGGAGTCACTGCCGTAATGACTGTACCACTACTCGTGGTACACACTATCCCAGAAGGACAGATTCCACAAATACCTTCTGGTGGAAACGAAAGTATGTTCGATAGAATGAATGAGTTCCAGGAACAATTCCTGGAAATGCAGAAGGAACTGCAAGCCATTCGCGGTCAGGATTTATTTGGAAAGGACGCCGCAGACCTTTGTTTGGTCCCCAATGTGAAAGTTCCCCTCAAATTCAAGGTGCCCGAATTTGAAAAGTACAAGGGTAACTCTTGCCCTCAAAGTCATTTGGTGATGTACGCTCGGAGGATGTCAACTCAGACAGAGAATCAACAACTACTGACCCACTACTTCCAGGATAGTTTAACCGGTGTCGCACTTAAATGGTACATGGGTTTAAACCGCACTAAGATCGTCACTTTCATGGATCTTGGCGATGCTTTTGTTCAACAATATAAGTATAATCTGTACATGGCACCGGACAGAGATCAACTCTGAGCCATGTTGCAGAAGGATAAGGAAACCTTTAAGGAATATGCTCAGAGATGGCGTGAAATTTCCGCTCAGATTTGTCCACCTCTTGAGGAAAAAGAGATGACAAAGATCTTCTTGAAAACCTTAAGCTCGTTTTACTACGACAGAATGGTTGCCAATGCACCCAGTGACTTCACCGAGATGGTGGGCATGGGAGTTCGTCTTGAGGAAGCTGTCTGAGAAGGACGTTTAGTTAAAGACGATGGACCATCAAGCAATACCAAAAGATACAGTAGTACTTTCCCTAAGAAAAAAGAGCAAGATATTGGCAATATCTCTCTCGAAAAGCAAAGGCGACGTTACCAACCAGTAGCAGCTGTAACTCCTGCTATTAACCCTGCGCCTATTCCTACGTATCAACCCCAGGTTGTTCAGAGCCAACCTAATCAACAACAGTATCAGCAAAAGACACAACAACCTCTTCATCAGGCTCGTCCTCCATACAACAATAGCCGTACAATGCGACCCCCAGGGTTTTACCCTATACCAATTTTGTATGCTGAACTGTTTCCGTTACTGCTGGTCAAAGGACACGTCCAAACCAGGTATCCTCTTACAGTATCGGAAAATCCTCCTTTTTGGTTCAAAGTAGATCAGACTTGTCGTTACCATCAAGGAGGACCAGGGCATAACATAGAAAACTGTCTCAGCTTCACATCCGATGTGCAGAAGCTTGTTATAAGCGGGGTATTATCCTTCAAGGATACAAATCCAAATGTTCTCACGAACCCGTTGCCACAACATGAGAAAGCTGCAGTCAAGTTGATAGAGGGAGAGTCTAACCACAGCTATCAAATTCGTGATGTACTCTTATTAAGGGCCAATCTGGTCAAGATGCATTGCAGACAGAGCGGATATGGTCATGTACCACCTCATAACTATCACCAGTGTGATATCTGCTCTAAGAACAATCAAGGATGTTCTAGGTGCAACTAGCTCTACAGGAATAGTTGGATCTCGGATGGATCCAGGATCATCAAATTCGTGAGGTCAACATGACTTATTCGAATTCTAACATCATTCAAAACCACGACATCCGTACGATGAATGTCAACTTGGTGGCAATGCACTCAAGGTAAAGCCAACATCATAATCTGACACGACACGATTATGATTCTTGTCTGATTTACTCGGTAAATAATCTGGGATGCTCTTTTATACAAGAGACCCTCCAGCGTCAGATGGATCTTGGATGGATCCAGGATTACCGTGATAAGAATCCCTATCAGGTCAACATGATTCAAATCTTCGATATTCTCTTGATGAATACCAGCTTAGTGGAGTTACACGCTAAGCAAGTCCAGCTCGGTTTTCTGACTTCGCATGACTATCAGAACTGTAAAGTGTGTCGTGAGAGTAACCAAGGTTGTGCACTCGTTCAGAGAACTTTACAACACTTGTTAAACCACTGGTGGCTTCTGATCTATATGGACGAAGACACACAACAAGTCAGTATGATTAATGGGAACCCTACTAAGCATCAAAGTCAGGATGTTCGATCAATGGAAATAGATCTAGTGAAGTTGCACTGCATACAAAGCGGACGTGGTCGGGTGCCACCACACAACTATGAACGCTGTAGAGTTTGCTCGGAAGATAATCAAGGATGTTACCTCGTGCGAGCAGCCCTTCAAGGTCAGTTGGACCACAAAGAGATTCGACCGTGTCCAGGTTCTAGGTCAACCAACTAGAAGCCAGACTATTTATGTGGTCAAATCGAGGACGTCGTAGTAATCTATGATCATAAGAGGACCAAGGATGTTTGTGCCATCATCCCTCTACTTGACGAATCAAAAGTTCCTAACCAGGAACTAATTGAAATTACTTACAAATCCGATAAGGCTATCCTTTACAAGTACGATGCAACAACAATTGAGAATGGAAAGGAAATTCCATTACCCTCCGTCGTGAATATTGCAGACATTAGTCGAGTAACACGGAGCGGTCGAATCTTCAACCGAGGAGTTGGAGAACCTAGCAAAGCAAAGGAACCTCAAACAGAAGTTCCTGATCAACCAGTCGGTCAATCCAATGATCCCGACCTTTCAAAGAACAACGATGTGATGCTGAAGCTCATCCAAAAGAGTGAATACAACATTGTTGATCAACTGTTGCAAACTCCTTCAAAAAATCTCGGTGTTATCTCTATTACTCAGTTCCGAAGCCCACAGAGAGGCTCTACATAAATTCTTAGAACAAGCCTTCGTGGAACAAGATGTAACGATAAGACAGTTCGATAACATCGTTTCCAACATCACTTCCTGTAACAACTTGGGGTTTAGTGATGAGGAATTGCCAGAAGAAGGCAAAAGTCACAACATGGCGCTAAATATTATAGTCAACTGCCAGGACGATGCTTTAGCCAGCGTACTGGTAGACATGGGATCGGCTCTGAATGTCATGCCGAAATCTACGTTAATGCGACTATCATTCAAAGGATCCCCGATGAGGGGCATTGAGGTCATCGTCAAAGCATTTGACGAATCTCGAAAAACAGTTATTGGCAAAGTCGACCTTCCCATAACTATCGGTCCTCTCACTTTCCTGGTCACTTTCCAGGTCATGGACGTCTGGGAAGCGTACAGCTGCTTATTAGGAAGACCTTGGATACACCAGGTTAGGGCAATCACTTCGACACTACACCAGAATTTGAAGTTTGTCAAGAACGACCAACTAGTCACAGTCTGTGGAGAGCAAGCCTTGATCTTGAGTAATTTATCATCATCCTCTTGTGTAAAACCAGAAGAGGTTGTTGGAACTCAGTTCCAAGCACCGTCGGTGAGCAATGAGAATCAATCAGAAAAAGGAACATCGATTTCCTCGTACGAAGATGCTCTCGAAGTGATCAAGAATAACAATGCCAAGGGATGGGGACAACTTGTCATTCCTACTGATAACGAAACAAAGAAGGGTCTTGGTTTTTCTTCAAACTGTGCCCAGACTGCTACTAACGATGAAAGTTTTCATCCCATTCAGGATTTCTTCCATAGTGGAGGTTTCCTTCACCCAGTGCCTCAGGAAGTGCATACCATCAACGAGGGAGACCCCTCTGATACAGATGAAGAGTGGAAGTCCTATCTTAACGAGGACGGTTATATGTCTCAGGAAGAGGTGCCCATGCCATTCTGCTATCCCGTACAGTGTCCGAGATATATACCAAGGTCAGATGTCAAAATGATATACGGAGATTGTGATCTGGAAGGATGCCACGCTCCACCAAATTCATTAGAGGAGGACACTCTGATGAAAGACAACTTTGACCACGACTATTATGGCCCAATAGATGGCCTGCCTATCTGGAAGTCATACCCAGGAGACTTGGGGCAAGAGAATCAGTTCAACGATGCTTATCAGCTGAGCATCATTGAAAAGAATACCTGTGTCCCCACCATATCATGGGATCAACACTCAGGGCATTCGGAAAATATCCAGTACGATGATGAATTGGCAAAGCTTGCTGGACTAGAGTTCATCAACTACGATTTTCCTGAGGTCAACGTCGTCGAAAGGGATGACTCCTCCAGTTCCACAGAAGTGTGGGACACATTAGGACAACCAAGTGAAAGGTTCGACTACTTGGTCAAGTACACAGCTTCCGAAATCTCTCGTATCAGGATCGAAGACATCCAGCCAACTGGATGGGGAGATTTACCTGAGAGTAAAAATGCTATGCAAGATACAACAAAAGAGTGCGTCTACGGCAACTCTTCCTGGGAAACAGATTCCAATGATCCTGCTCTGCCAGAAATCAGCGTCAATTCCGAGGACAAACCAGGTAAGAAGGCGTCAGACTTTGTGATTCACCGAGGAGTTCGCCACCAATGGATTGCTGTCAATGTTCCGAAAGTCGTTCCTAAGTCGAAGTAATTGCCATCTTTATCTTAACCTTTCACCTTGCCCCGGTGAAATGGATGTTTTGATAGAGCTCACTTTCTGTAAATATATCTCTTCGCTTTGTCCAAAGCGACTGAGTTTTGTTTTATAGGACTGTAGTTTCAAGAATCGACCAAATCATAAATAAAATAACGTCGTTCTGTAATTCCGCATTTATTGTTGTTTTCTCTTTTTGCTTTTTCAGAAAATGGTAATCCTAAAAAACAACAAATAATAAAAACAAGCAGTTTTCCAAAGAAAAAAACACTGCACACACTCTTGCATTCTCTCTATCTCTTCTAAAAATAAATCATCACGTCCTGCAGATTGCTTGTTTTAAACCCCATTGAAACATACAATCCAATGCATTCTCCCAACTTTGAATTCCTGGTATTTGAGGCTGAAGAAGAAGATGACGAAGAAATTTCAGAGAAGATATCCCAATTACTTAGGCAAGAGGAAAGGTTCGTTGAACCTCACAAAGAGCCGTTGGAAACGATCAACTTAGGTTCAGAGGAAGAGAGAAAAAAAATCAAGATTAGAGCATTGCTCAGTCCGACTGTCAAAGAAAGTTTGATAAAGCTTCTCAAAGAGTTTCCCGATGTATTCGCTTGGTCCTATCAGGATATGCCAGGGTTGGATACTAGCATCGTGGAACATCATTTATCGTTAAGATCGGAATGTCCGCCAGTAAAGCAGAGGTTGAGAAGAACTCACCCGGACATGGCCATCAAAATCAAGGAGGAAGTACATGTCATACCCCAAATTTTGACCACTAAGATTTCCCATCATTGTGTAAATCATCATCACAATGTGGATATACCTATATGCCTCATCAATCTCCTCAAGGAATTATTGAGCCTTCACTACTATCAAAGATTAGGGTTTCAGGCCCTCTCTAAGCTCTTAGACAAATGATCAATCAAGAAATGACATGACCCTCAACTTTTCTAACCTCTCAAACATCCCCTAATGGATCCAGAGGACTCCCAGAACAAGAATCAAGCACAAGGTTGCAGCATTCCAAGTGGATCAAGCCTCAAGATCGCCAGTGTCACTAAATTAGGGTTTGGTCGGTCAGGGCCTCCAGATGGAAATTTTCCTCTGGGTATGAGCCAATGCTTCAAAGCATAACTTAATATGCTCCATGGAACCTCATGAACCCAATCATCAAATCAATTTTGCCTCAACGGATGCATTCATAAAAAAATCAGGAATTAGGGTTTCTTGACCTAATTTACCCCTAAGTTGACTTTTAGGACAAAACATGAGCCAAGACCTCAAGAGATGGTTTGAGGGTCTCTAACATACTACATTTATCCATTTGAAACAATGGATTAATCCAAGAAGCTTGAGCAACAAGTTTCAATTTCATCAGAACCACAGTTAGGGTTTCACGGAAAAAGTCAACTGTACTTTTGACTTTTGACCAGGGCATGCTCCCAAACCTTGGGACATGATTCAATACACCCTATAATACATATTAAATCAATCCATCAAGTTTGATTTAGGTCAAGGACTTGATTTCATAGAGGATCGCACAGTTTGGAATTCATCTGACCAAAAGTCAATTGTGCACAAAAGTCAAACTTTGACTTTTTGAGATTTTTCACAATTATGGTTCTTTGACCCTAAAATGATGTTAATGTGTGATTGAAATCATCATTCATCAAGAAAAATCAAGAAAAGTGGGATAACTTGAAAAAGGGGTAACCATAAAAACTTAGAAAATTTTCTAAGTTATGGAACAAAGTGGCTAGGGTACCAACTTTGGAGGATCATAACTCCTAAACCACAAGGCTATTTTCCCCATCCAAAGATGGATTTGTAGATCTCATGACCCTCTACAAAAGCTTCAAACACACCTCATTCCAATTCATCATGGATTTTGAGTTATGAAATGATCAAAATGGCTGAAAACATGAAATGCCACTTTTTCCAACACTTAGTGAAATTTTCACTAAGTCAGAATCTGCCTTCACTTTTTTCCAAATGTAGGGGCATTTTTCACTTGGATCCAAAAAGTATCAAAACCAATTATGATCAAACAGTTGTTGTATCATATGAGGGATTTCCAAAATGGCCAAGAACTCCATCAAAGTCCACTTGAGCCATGAGATATGACTATGCCAATATGCCTTGCTGAAAACTGTCATGGCAAGGCAGATTTGGGAGTTTTGCTCCATTTGCTCAAGTTTTGCAAAGGGCAAACAACTCTATCCATCTGAACACCTCAAGGGGGGGGGGGACCAAGGGGGAACCAACTCTGATCCCAAGCCTCCCAAGTCTTTAGAACCAAAAATAGCATGCCAAACCTAGAATTGCCTAAAAGAGGGACAAGACTCCAATTTTGGTTTGGAGCATTCAATGCATACACCAAGGTGGCATGGACTGAACCATTTCCAACTGAATTCAGTCAAGACTTATCCAAGACCAAGGGAACCAGTAGCCTGTGCCCTAACCTCTAGTCAATGGCTAGAGGAGACTTGGATTCTCATTGCTCAACATTGGCCAAACCTATGCAGCAGTTGCCATTCACTATTCCTTGCAAAACAAACTTGCTCTACTATAAATAGAGCTCATTTGTGATCAGTTTGAGTACACCAAAGCCATCAAACAGATGCTTTCCTCAAAATCTCTTCTTTCACTCTAAATTTTCCTTCCAAAGCAAGTCACTATCGGGTTTTGAGTTTGAGAGCTATTCCAATCAAACCAATCACACACATACCTGATAAACATCATATAGAAGTGATCTAAACACTTAAACAACATCTGGAACACTGATTTCTCAGAATCACCAGCCAGCTGCTCAAGGTTTTAACCAAGTTGCAGTTGGGATACCATCCTCAATTCCAGATCATTTCCATTCATTCCAAGCACCCAGACACACTCCATAACACCTAGGGAAGTTGTCCATAACCTTGGAACCAAGATGTAACACCTCTAACACAAAACACGATCACCAGCTGCAAGAGGTAAGCATGAGCTCTTCTAACTCTATGATCCATGCATTTTTTACTGCACAATAATTTGACCATATGTTCATAATCATGCATAGAGTGTTTTCCCTCAATCAATTGCTTTGTTTGAATCGTGTATGGGATTTCTGAACCTTCATGCAAATTTTAAAGACCATAGACATGATCGTGAGGTTAAAACGAGTAGATTGATATGTAGATTGCATGATATCATCAAGTATTCAGTGAGATTGGATAGAAAACGCAAATCTGCAGAAACAGAGGGTGGCGCGTCTTCTTGCCCTTGTTCTTGGCGACATTTTTGAAAATTCAAATATTTGAATTTTGTGATTTTATTTAATTGATTCAATAATTAATTTCTCTCTGAGTTTTAATGATTTTGAGTTGATTCTTTTTTTAATAATTCACAAAAATGTTAAAATATTTTATTTCCCCAAAAATCCCAAAAATATTATTTATTTCATATACTTGATATTTTTGAAAAGAATTAATATTTTAATTGTTTTTGACATTTAAAATATTTGTTCCTTCTTGATTTTTCAAATTTTAGTGATTTCCAAACATTTTGTAGATCAAAACCTGATTTTTGAAACATTAATCCAAGATCATAATTTGTTTTCCACATGCTTAACAATTTTGATCATTTTAATTGAATTTTTTATTCATTTAAAATACATTTTGAAAACAAATTAGGGTTTTTGATTAATTCAACCCTCATCAAACTTTTTCAAACACTCATGGGCCTCTATTAGAGTGTAAGACCCAACCCCTTTGAAAACCAAACCTTTTTGGGCCTCAGTCGTTGTATAAGACCCACTGCGTTTTCAAAAATCTCGGCGCGATCACCATTTCAAACAAAAATCATCTGGGCCTCTCCTTGAGCTGTAAGCCCCATCACTTGTACAAAAATAAATCAGTGGGCCTCTAATAGAGTGTAAGACCCAACCCCCATTTAACCAAAAACAATTTTGAGCCTCAGACATTATACAAGTCCCTCTGCCTTAAAAAAAGAAATCGCTGCGCGATCGTCATTTTTCAAACAAAACCCTTTGGGCATACCCTCGTGTTATAAGACCCATTCCTTTTCTTTAAACACTTGGGCCTCTTGAGAGAGTTTAAGACCCATCCCTTTGTACAGAAAACCTTTTTGGGCCTCAGTCACTTGTATAAGTCCCTGTACAAACAACAGTGCAATCACTGATAAAACCTTGGGCCTCTCCTTGAGCTGTAAGCCCCAAGAATTCTTTCAAAGCACTTTCTCCTTTGATTTTATATATAATATTGTTACCAAAGCTTTCTTTGTTGAACAAACTAATAAAACAGCATGGAAGCTCTACAACCGAGTAAGTGTTTACCTGCTTTCTCTACCGCTTTCATATATATAACTGTATTGTGGGGCTGCTCACTGTAAGTCTTCTTTCACAAACTTTTATATACTTGCAAATATCAACTGTGTAATACTAGTATAGTTATTTAGAGTTTTCCCCAGCAACTACGTCTAACACTAGGTAAAGCCTTTTGGTCACTCTTAAATACTGTCAAAAATAGATCCCCCATAGGATTACTAGACACATTCTTCCCTTCTCTTGGGGTTAATCAATCGTCAAAGAAGCTCTACTCCCCAGAGATGATCTTTTCTCCGTGAATGGTATCTCTTGAGTTTCTTCCAAATTCTCAGACTTTCCTGGCTTAATCTATTCTCGGTGAATGGCATGTCTTGAACTTCTCGGTGTTTGGGGACCCACAGGCTTCTTAAAAGTATCCCCGCCTCCTCTTGGGCGTTATACAAGGACCCTTCGGCTTCTTAAAAGCTCTAATGCCTTCTCTTGGGCTTAGTACAAGGACCCAGAGACCTCTACAGGTATAGGAACAGAACCTAGTCATCAATTTGCTAGAGCTGTCTTTTTGAGTCAAGTGTCAGTTAATGGGTTGACCTTTATCCCTTAACATACCAGCATTCTCTTGGGCATCATACAAAGATTATCCGCTATCTGAGAACCAATTTCTCAAACCACCAGTGGACTTGGACAGTCTCAATCCCCTTTGGATTTCCCGCTTCCTTAAGAGTGTGTTTGGATGAAGGAATTTAATGAGGGAAAGTAATTTTTTGAGGGAATTTGAAATGAATTGATCAAAATCCATTGTTTGGATAAAAAATATGGAGAATTGTTAAAATGATGTAAATTTATGGAGTATTTTATTCATGTTAAATTTAAGAAATTTAAAATGACACCAAAAAGTAAAGAATTTCAAATTGCTTCTCAACTCTATATGATTGTTAAATTGTTTATTATTAATTTTTCAAATTTTGCAATATGGTTCTCATATTTTATGAAAATTTTAAATTCACCCCCAAAATTTTCAAAAAATTTGCAAATTAGTCCCTAATAATTTGGTCCCTATTTTTTCATATTTTAAATTTGACCCAGAAGCTTTAAAAATTATAAAAATGACCCTAAATTTTTTAAATTGAATCATTTTAATATTTCATCCAAACAAAAGAATTTAAAAATGAATGAATTTCAATTGAATCATTTCAATTACTTAGAATTTTAAATTCCCTAAAAATTCTCAAATTCCTCATCCAAACACGCTCTAAAGAACAAGAAATAACCCTGATCTTCTGATCAATCCTAAAACACAACCTTACCTTTAATCAGTCCCTTTATAAGAACTGATTTTTATCCAACATACTGGACCTGTCACTAAACTCAGACAGTCACCAGCACAATAGCCTCCTCTTAGGCTTTGTATAATGATCATTCCTCAGTGAAGTTAGCCTCCTCTTGGGCTTTGTACAATGATCCTCCCCAACGGAGATAGCCTTTTCAGACTCTCTTGTTGAGTCAAACCTTTTAGCCTTTATCTCTGGCTTCGTACGAGATACAAAAGCACTATCTTGTTGAGTATAAAAGACTCTCTTATTGAGTTAACCTCCTTTTAGCCTCCATCTCGGGCTTCGTACGAGATACAAAAACACTCACTTGTTGAGTATAAAAGACTCTCTTGTTAAGTATAAAAGATCCTCTTGTTGGGTCATAATCACTTTTAGCCTCCATCTCGGGCTTCGTACGAGATATTAAAACACTCTCTTGTTGAGTCAACCCTTTTAGCCTCTATCTCGGGCTTCGTACGAGACACAAAAGCATCCTCTTGTTGGGTCACTAGCCCCCTTTTAGGCTTTGTATAAGGAAATCCCGGTTGAGTCAATCAACCTCTTAGCATCAATCTGTGCCTTGCTCACAGTATACAAACATCAAAAACTCCTTTTCCCCTTCATCTAATCGCTGTAAGCGGCAAACCTCTGGATTATTTACATCCACGTCACTGTCCCTCTTTTAGCATGATAAATACCGAAGGAAAGATAACATTGCTCTATACTGAGTTAAAGTCTGCTCCTTCAGGTTAAAAATCCCCTATAAAGGAAATTATGGCATTGCTGGATTCACATATCCCAGTTAAAGTAATTCTCCTTTATAATCAATCACCCTTCAGACGTGACAAACAAACCAAAAATCCCCTTTAGAGATGACAAATTCTCTCTAAAGTCTAAACTCATTAGCTTCACATCTTGGACTTCGAACAAGATACAAATAGACACTTCAGCTTCACATCTTGGGCTTTGAACAAGATACAAATCACCTTTAGCTTCGTGTCTTGGGCTTTGAACAAGACACCAAAACAACCCTTTTTCCTCCCATAGAATAGGAGGAACTACGATCGCTTTGATTTCCCTGTTTCGTTAAACGGGAATACGTAGGCATAAGATTGAAAAATCTTAGCGAGCACACTAATCAAAAACCCAAAATCCCGTACCTTCATACATCAATCGAAAAGCACCAGTCCTAACATCCTACCAATAGTCTAGACCCCGTGTTCTTAACAAAATAAGCAGAGAGAGACCCACAATCTAAACCGCATCTGTAAACCAACAGTCATCTGTTTAAACTTAGTATGCAAGCAGGATTAATTGGAGACATCTATTTCCCTTCCTTAGTCAGCTTAATAGGATAAAAAATGAATCGACCTGTAGTACCCCAAGAGCGACAGTGCTTAAGAACCACGTCCAAAATCGCTCGCTACAGAAAAATGGTGCCCAACAGGGCAGTTTTCCCCTCTTATCTCTCTGGTTGAAACCTTAAGTCTGAAAACTGCCAAGAAAAAATGGTGACTCTGCTGGGGAGTATCATTATCATCCCTTCCCATCTCTTAGGTGGAAACCTTAAGTTCACATTCATGTCACAGAAATGACAGCTCGGCTGGGGAGTCATTGTCTATATAGGATCATAAGACTAGAGGTCTAGGATAATTAAGACAAATATATACTGCTTTTCCTAATTGATATATGTGTTTATTTTTCTGCTAATGGGAATGCGTGTGATTCCGCATGTGGAAAGATTGAGTATACACCTAAGATAGGTGATGGCAATGCGAGTAATCTTACTGGGAGTGAATTCTAGTTAAGAGTCCCTGATCGACCATCAAACTCAGTGGAGACTCCCTTTGCAGATACATTGCCTATACGACTTCGGCTGTTGAAAGTAGTGTGGTCGACTGGGTTATCTGAGAAGCTGAGGTTTTTAGTATACTTAAGCCATTTTGTAGTGTGGAAACTATCGGAAATAGTTGTCACACGATACTACCCTCATCTGAGATCACTCTAGGATACATTAGCTCGCTGGCGATCCGCTTGTTGTTTTTATCCTAGAGAGGTCAATGATTTTACATACAGGTACAAAAAATCACCAGTATAAACCTTGGGGGGGGGGGGGTAGAGCCTTGACTTCATGACACCGACCCTTTGACCCCATCTTTTTTCTATGTTTTTGTGTGCTGCATTCATACATTCATTTAAAAAACATTAAAACAAAAAGAATCTTCTCTTCTAGTCTCTCTCTTTTTCAAATTAAACTAAGACAATGATTGCCAATGTCAGAGAGAAAGGAGATTGCGCTAATGGATTTTGGTAGAAGGAAAACTCATAAGTACACCTTCAAGGTTCCAAAGTTAGAGGATTTGAGAGGTTTGGCGAGAATGATCACCAACCCCGAGGCTTTCAGAGCCAAGTATGGAGGACTCCTGTCTCTATTAAGGGTCCATGTAATTGAAGGAATCATGTCCACACTCATTCAATTCTACGGTCCGGTCTATCACTATTTTACATTCTCGGATTATCAGCTAGCACCAACGCTGGAGGAGTACTCTCACCTGACTGATTTACACATTACTGATCAAGCTCCATTTTCTGGGCTGGAAGAAATTCCAAAGGATCAAACCATTGCAAGAGCAATCTATTTGGACGAGTCAGAAGTTAGGACTCACATGACCACTAAGAGTGGCATCCAGGGTTTGCCAGCCCGATTCTTGACAAAGAAAGCCCTGTACTTTGCCAGTATAGGGAACGTGGCCGCTTTCGAGAGCATATTTGTTTTGCTCACCTACGGGTTATTTTTGTTTCCCAACATCGATAACTTCGTAGATATCAACACTATTAAGATTTTCCTGATCAGAAACCCTGTACCGACCTTACTCGCAGATGTGTATCATTTGGTGCACTTAAGGAATTTATACAGTGGAGGAATGATCATATGCTGTGTCCCCCTGCTATACAAATGGTTCACTTCCCATTTGCCCAAGTTTGCTGCATTTTGGGATCAAAAGAATACTTTACGTTGGTCACAGAGAATCATGTCTCTTACCAACTCAGACATCGATTGGTACAATCGAATCTATGACGGGATCATAATTATTGACCGTTGTGGAAATTTCCCAAATGTACCCCTTATAGGGACTAAGGGGGAATCAACTATCATCTGGTATTGGTTCGTCGTCAATTTGGATACCCAATGAGGCATGTCCTGCGGAATGCTCATCTGGAAGGTCTTTTCTTCAAGGAAGGAGAAAACGATAGGGCACTAAAGACAGAAAAAGTGCATGCTTGGAAACACGTTCATAGGAAAGGACGAAAGTCTCTAGGGAAACTAGATTGTGTCTCGGTGGAGCCATATCTCCACTGGGTACAAACTAGAGCTCTCAAGATGAGGATGCCGTACCCTCATCAGGAAGTTATTCCATTAAGGGACTCTGCCCTTTATTTTATGTCTGAGACGGAAAAGCTTCAGGTTACTCTCAGCAAAGTTCAGCAAACTTGGAGGAACAAGTACCGTATTCTCAATGTGGAGTGCAAGAAAATACAACAACTATTAAGAGAAAAAGACGCTTTGATTGAGATTTTAGAGCAACACGTTGTAGAAAATCAGGATGACCAAAGGAATTTGCTCGCTCCTTTCACTTGGCAAAGAAATGACAACCCGACAACGGCCCAAGAGCCCCGGTCAAAGAAAAGAAAAACACCAGAACCAGCACCTGAGCTCTCTTCAGAGAGGACTCAGGATCCATTAGTTTAGATTTCCTTTTTCAACACTTTGTAATCTACTGTATTTCCATTTCCGCAATCCTTTGGATTCAATAAAACGGGGTTTCCCCACTGTTTGATATTTGCAATCTAATTGTCGATGTTTACTTTGAATAAACAAAAATAATTAATAATCATTGCATCCATCATTCTCATAAACACATTCTTCTTACCTACGAATCTCACCTTTGCGTCTCGATTCTAGAGTCAAACTGTCTCATTCGTACAATACTCGGGCCAATCGTCAGAAAAAGATGGATGATCTCGAGGAAGAGAACAGAGAGTTGTGAGAAGAGATCGACACTCTGAAAGAGGATATGAGAAAGCTTCATGACAGCATGCAAGCTCTAGCAGAAGCTCCGATGCAATAACAAAGGACTGTGAATTCAGAGATCACATCGACGCCCATAGTGGAGAAGTCTGATCCTAGGTACAAAATGTCGAAAGATCGTTCCTGGGGCCTGCCACTCAACTATATCCCAGAAGGATATGTACCATCGATCATGGAAGATCTGGGAAACGCAGTAGGAACCGCTGGGCCTGAAGGTTACAAACTTCGGGAAAGCGAAGATGCCAGGGGCATAACAGCAACTCCTGAAGGTTACAAACTTCGGGAGGCACCAAGAGTCTCGGCCATAATGACTATACCGCCACCTGTGGTACACAGTGTCCCGAAAGGACAAATTCCACAGATACCTTCTGGTGGAAATGACAGCATGTTCGATAGAATGAATGAGTTCCAGGAACAATTTCTGGAGATGCAAAAAGAACTGCAAGTCCTTCGCGGTCAGGATTTATTTGGAAAGGACGCCGCGGACCTCTGCTTGGTCCCCAATGTGAAAGTCCCGCACAAGTTCCAAGTGCCCGACTTTGAAACGTACAAGGGTAACTCTTGCCCTCAAAGCCATTTAGTGATGTACGCTCGGCGAATGTCAGCTCAGACAAAGAACCAAGAGCTACTGATTCACTACTTTCAGGATAGTTTACCGGTGCCGCATTAAAATGATACATGGGGTTAAACCGTGCCACGATCGGCACATTCAGAGATCTGGGCGCTGCCTTCGTTCAGCAGTACAAGTATAATTTGGACATGGTATCGGACAGAGATCAGCTCAGGTCAATGTCACAAAAGGACAAAGAAACCTTTAAAGAATACGCTCAGAGATGGCGTGAAATTGTCGCTCAGATTTCTCCACCTCTGGAGGAAAAGGAGTTGACAAAGATCTTTTTAAAAACTTTGAGCTCATTTTACTACGACAGATTGGTCGCTAGTGCGCCCAGTGATTTCACCGAGATGGTGGGCATGGGATTTCGTCTTGAGGAAGCCGTCCGAGAAGCACGTTTAGTTAACGATGCTGGATCATCAAGTAGTACAAAACGATACAGAAGTGTTCTCCCTAAGAAAAAAGAGCAAGATATTGGGAATATCTCTCTCGGAAAGCAAAGGCGACGTTACCAACCATTAGCAGTTGTAACTCCTGCTATCAACCCGGCGCCTGTTCCTACGTATCAACCCCAGGTTGTGCAGAGCCAACCTACTCCACAGCCTCTTCAGCAGGCTCGTCCTCCATATAACAACCACCGTACAACGCGACCAATAGGGTTTGACCCTATACCAATGTTGTATGCAGATTTATTTCCGTTATTACTGGTCAAGGGGCACGTCCAAACCAAGTCTCCTCTTACAGTACCGGAAAATCCGCCTTTTTGGTTCAAAACGGATCAGACACGTCCTTACCATCAAGGAGGACCAGGGCATAACATAAAGAACTGTCTCAGTTTCAAATCAGATGTACAAAAGCTTGTTAGGAACGGGCTCTTATCTTTCAAAGATAAGAATCCGAATGTTCTCACGAACCCGTTGCCTCAACACGAGAAAGCTGCAGCCAATTTGATAGAAGGAGAGTCTAACGACAGCTATCAAATTCATGATGTAATCTTATTGAGGACCAATCTAGTCAAGATGCATTGTAGACAGAGCGGGTACGACCATGTGCCACCTCACAATTATCACTAGTGTGATATCTGCTCTAAGAACAATCAGGGATGTTCTGTGGTGCAAGCAGCTCTACAAGAATAATTGGATCTCGGGTGGATCCAAGAGCATCGAGTTCGTGGGGTCAACATGACTTATACGAATTCCAACATCATTCAGAACCACGACATCCGTGCAATGAATGTCAACTTGGTGGCGATGCACTCCAGGCAAAGCCAGTATCATAATCTGCCGCGACACGATTACAATTCCTGTCTGACTTGCTCGGTAAACAAACAAGGATGCTCTTTTGTACAAGAGGCCCTCCAGCGTCAGATGGATCTTGGATGGATCCAGGACTACCATGATAGAAATCCTTATCAGATCAACATGATCCAAATCTTTGATATTCGTCTGATGAATACCAGCTTGGTGGAGTTACATGCCAGGCAGGTCCAACTCGGTTTTCTCACTTCTCACGATTATCTGAACTGTAAAGTATGCAGTGAGAGTAACCAAGGGTGTGCTCTCGTTCAAAGAACTTTACAACACTTGTTAAACCACTGGTGGCTTCCAATCTATCTGGATGAAGACACGCAACAAATCAATGTGCTTAATGGAAACCCCACTCGGCGTCAAAGTCAGGATGTCCGATCTGTGGAAACAAACCTGGTAAGGTTACACTGTATTCAAGGCGGGTGTGGCCAGGTGCCACCACACAATTATGAACACTGTAGAGACTGCTCGGAGAATAACCAAGGATGTTACCTCGTGCGAGCAGCTCTCCAAGGTCAGTTAGATCGCAAAGAGATTCACCCATACCTACCTTCGGGGTCCGTTGACTGGACGCCAGACTACTTTGCTGATCAAATCAGAGACGTGGTTGTAATCTCTGACCCTGAGAAGAACAAGGATGTTTGTACCATCATCCCTATATTGGATGAATCAAAGGTTCTTATCCAGAAACCGATTGAAGTTACTTACGACAGTCAGAAAAATCAGAGAGCTCCTGTAGTTATCTATCTTCCGGGACCATTACCGTATGAAACAGCTAAGGCGATCCCTTACAAATACGGTGCAACAATAATTGAGAATGGAAAGGAAATTTCATTACCCTCCATCGTGAATATTGCAGACATCAGTCGAGTAACACGGAGCGGTCGAATCTTCAACCGAGGAGTTAGAGAACTTACCAAAGAAAAGGAACTTCAGACAGAAGCTCCTAATCCACCAGTCGGCCAATCCAGTAATCCCGACCTTTTGAAAAACAATGATGAGATGTTGAAGCTCATCCAAAGGAATGAATACAACATTGTTGATCAGCTGTTACAAACTCCTTCAAACATCTCTGTGCTATCACTTTTACTCAGTTCCGAAGCCCACAGAGAGGCTCTACAGAAAGTCTTGGAGCAGGCCTTTATGGAACAGGATGTGTCAATACGACAGTTCGATAGCATCATCTCTAACATCACTCCCGGTAACAACTTAGGATTCAGTGATGAGGACTTGCCAAAGGGGGGCAAAAGTCACAACATGGAGCTCAATATCACAGTCAACTGCCAGGACGATGCCTTAGCCAGCGTACTGGTAGACACAGGATCAACCATTAATGTTATGCTGAAGTCCACTTTAATGCGGCTATCATTTAAAGGATCCCCGATGAGGGGCAGTGAGGTCATCGTCAAAGCATTTGACGGATCTCGAAAAGCAGTTATCGGCGAAGTCGACCTTCCCATAACTATCGGTCCTCACACTTTCCTAATCACTTTCCAGGTCATGGACGTCCGGGCAGCATACAACTGTTTATTAGGAAGACCTTAGATACACCAGGCTGGGGCAGTCACTTCGACACTGCACCATAAACTAAATTTCATCAAGAACGATCAACTCGTCACGGTCTGTGGAGAGCAAGCCTTACTCGTGAGTAACTTATCATCGTCTACTTGTGTAGAACCCGAGAAGGTTGTTGGGACTCAGTTCCAAGCACTTTCAGTGAGCAATGAGAATCAGTCATAGAAAGGAACCTCGATTTACTCGTACAAAGATGCTCTCAAAGCGATCAAAAGTAACGATACAAAAGGATGGGGACAGCTTGTCATTCCTACTGATAATAAAACAAAGAAGGGTCTTAGTTTTTCTGTAACCTGCACCCAGACAGCTGCTAACGATGAAAGTCTTCATCTCATTCAGGACTTCTTCCACAATGGAGGTTTCCTTCACCCAGTGCCTCAAGCAGTCCATACTATTAACGAGGAAGATTCCTCTGACACAGATGAGGAATGGAAGTCCTATCTCAACAAGGACGGTTATATGTCTCAGGAAGAGGTGCCTACGCCCTTTTACTATCCCGCACAGAGTCCGAGATTTATACCCAGGTTAGATGTCAGAACGATATACGGAGATTGTGATCCGGAAGGATGCCGTGCTCCACCAAACTCATTAGAGGAAGATACTCTGATGAAGGACAACTTTGACCACGACTATTACGGCCCAATGGATGGTCTGCCTATCTGGCAACCGTATCCAGGAGACTTGGGGCAAGAAAATTAGCCAAACAATTAGTTGAGCATCATTGAAAAGAATACCTGCGTCCCCACTGTCGCTCCCAGGATTTTCATCCAGGTACAAGCGCGAGAGTGGCGCGGAAAAACAGAATCGCCAGCCGTGTAAATTTATCCCAAGAGAGGGAAAGGGAACACCGCATAAACCTGAGGAAGAGGGAAAGGAATGGTCATCGCAGCCATAACCTGGGTTCGGGAGTCGGTTACGCGAGGGGAAGGTGCTAGCACCCCACGCGTCCATCGTACTCGATGGGATCCACGCTTGTTGTCTAATCTAAGGGTGAGTTATCCTATCATCTATGGCTGTACTAAAACGAGGAAGGGGAAAACAAAGACAGACTTGGTAGGACGTCGACGTCCTAGGTCTACGTACCCCCCTTGTGCAATGGGGAATTCAGAGTCAACGTAGTTCGGACCAAGTTCTTTTTGTGTTTTTTATGAGCGACATTAAGCTCGCGTCCGGCAGTTAGGGTCGATGCCTGTTTGCGTCTCAGATGAAAGTAACACACCCTTTTTGAAAATAGCCTTTAGTTTGACAATCCTGAAGGAAAAAAAGGTTTGAAGTTTGTTTGTATTTTTTAGGACAGAAGTGACTTAAGTTAGTTCATAACTTGCATTGCACCAAAGTCTAGGGCACAAGGGGCGAATACTTAACGCATCGTCCCAAGACAGGACGCTCGCTAAGCACTCTAGAAAGATGAGAGAAATCCCCTCATTTCTCATTCCCCACGCTTAAGGCTCGTGCACAATACAATTTATCCTTATTAAGTGTTTTCAAGAAATTTTGAGATGAGAAGAGAGAAGACACAAGGGAAACTCTAAAGGGAAATTAAGAGTCCTAATGTTATCATGCATGGGTGACCTACGGTTAGTGAGGTTTGACGACAACCTAAGCTTAAAGAAAAGAAAAGATGAGAGAAGGAAGGAGTAAGGGTGAATATGGATGACTATCCACACCCTCAAAGAACTTACCTCAACCCCTGCATAAAAGGTTAGTACCAAATAGACATAAATAGTATCAAGGCAAATGAAAACCAAACAATGGCATATACTAGTGATAACAATCCAAACATGAATTAAGAAGTCAAAGACACAATCCCCAAAACACTGGCACAAGTGCCTTTTCAAACAAGGTAACCAAACGTAATCAGAAATATGCATACAAGGAGATTTCACATAAAGAGCAGTTAAACAATTAGCAAACATGTTGTAAAATCACCAAATAAATTATCAACATAGCTCAACCAGAAACAAACCAAATACCAAAAACTCCTGCAAAAATTCAAGATGTTAGTCACTCAAACAATCATGCAAAGTTCAGATGAGAAATGTGGTTCAATGTGCCAAAGGAAAGGACTAAAATGCAATATGAGATGATTTTAAAAATGGTAGAAAAATATTTTAATGCATTCCAGTGTGTTGGTGAATGAATGCAAAAAGAATGAGTTCTAAATAATTTATAGATACAGAGAAATAAAATAAACAAATTTAGGTATGCATGATATGACTAATTAAAAAGAAAATAAACCAATATTAATTTCAGATGCTAAAAATAAAATAAAATAATAAAATAAAATTTGTGAAAATTTTATAAAATTATAAAAAGTATGCATGAATTTTCTGGGATTTTTTTTATGCAAGAAACCATTTTTAAAATTTAAAAATGAAAACGTAATAATTAAATAAAAATAAAATGAAATGCGCATGGGGGTGTGAAAAGTAAATAAAACACGTGAAAAGTTGAAATGGGCTGAGAGGGGGTGTGTGAATAGCAGGCCCAAACTTAAATTCAATCAGAAAAAAAAATAAAATAAAATAATAGTCCACCTGTGGTCCTCAGTCAACCCAGTTGACTGACTGCTTACCATTAGATTGATCAGACGTTTATCATTGAGTCAACCAACCAACATGTATTCATGATCTAGGGCCAAGATTGAAAGCACACCATAGTTATCAAACACGCACGTATACACAACCACCCAGCATACCATACATCCCCATGTGCCAGGCACATGTCTTTTTTAATTCGCTGGCACGTTTGTGGCCACATGATTCATCCAATGCACACGGTTAAGTCAATAAAATACAAAGTAATTAAAATGACAGGCAATTATATGATGGTATATGATAACAATCGTGGGGTAATATACACACGATTAAATAAAATAAAAACAAAAAAAAAGCACGCGTGGCATCATGATGGCCACACGATCAAGCGAACCAACGGCCTGGATTGTGTCTTCTACCTCCAGCCTCTCCCTTCGCCGAACCACCACACCAGTCGCCGAAGCCCTAGCTCCGGCCGCCCCCACGGCCACCTGCAACTAAAAAACAACCCAGAAAACGCAAGTGCTTATACCATTCTGACCAGAATTTTGTCAGGATCTCAAATATGTCATCAAAAATTCCAAACTATTAGCACACAATAAAAAACGCAGAGAACAAGCTTTGGGTCCTAAACTTTAAACACACCATATGCACATAATACACGTCCACATTCAAAACAAATTATATCAGCATGATCCATGGATGTCACACAACATTATGCACACTTAAAAACAGAGTTCTATGATCATACAAAACATCACTAACTTGAAGCTATGCACTACGTATCCTTGCTTTTAGCTCCAAAAGATGGTTGGTTTTTGCTCTGTGGATCCCCAGAAAGAAAGTTGTGGAAGAACCTTTGGAAAAAACCTTGTAGATCGTGAGATTCGAAGAGATGAATTTTTAGGGCTCACACTTGAATTCTCCTCCAAAAGCATGTGTTGAAACCCTAACCAGTGCATGAATTGGTTTAAATAGATTAGGGTTTCTCACTGATAATGGTTTGGGCCTTGGAAATTCTCCACTTAATGAGTTTTGGACAAATTTGGAAATTTACATTATGTGAGATACACCTCCTTCCATGCATGTATATCCAAACATTCTATGATGGATCACCCATGTTTGAATTGCTAATTACACCTGAGTTTGATTTGGGCCTTGAAACCATTTGATTCATGAGTTTTTAATGACTTGGCAATTTTGAATAATGGAGAATAAGTGATAAATACACCATGGATTCACTTGATTCAAAGGCCTAAAATGATCCTTGAGGAGTGTCCTTTGATGTTAGCATGTGACATGAAGCAATGGAATTAATTATAGGTCACTATGCCAAAGTTGTGAAAATGGAATCATGAGAAACCCTAAAAAACCACTTTGCCTTCTTTTGATCATAAGTTGAGTTTCACAAATGATATGGAGACCCACTAGTACTTGTTGGAAAGAGGAGAAAAAGATATTCAACTTTCATTTTGGAGAAAAATTCATTTGAAGCTTCTTTGATGATGAAAAGTCAAGGTAAATGTAGTGTAGGAACTTGCCCAAAAAGGAAACTTTCGAATTATAGGTCATTTCCATATTTAGTAACTTTTGCACCAACCCTTGATTCTTGATAAATGGCATGAAACTTGACCCTTGAAGACCATATGAGGATGTGAGACCTTGAAAACCCTGGGGAGAACCTCAAGATCCCACAGTTGACTTCCCCTTTCACTGTTGACTTTTACCCAATTCACCTGATTCCTAATCCATTGGCCAATTGAATCTCTCCTGAATCAAACTAATGGACAATCTTCCATTCCTAGATACCTAGGGACCCAAGGAATATCATGGAATCAAGTCTTGCCCAAAATATCATAAATAAACTGACTTTATAGTAAACCCTAATCTTGGTACCCTCAGTCTAGGAGGAAATAGCACAGTCTCCAAATCCAAATTCCTCTGAATATGATGTGTATCCTCTCCAACAAAGATAAGATATGCCATTTGGTGATGATAAAAACCCAAGAAACTTGCCCATTGGAGCAATAAACCCAAGAATCTCAAAACCCTAGTCTCTGCACTGGTTAGGAGAGAGTGATCCACTTGAACTCTCTTGCTTGACCCTTTGAGGAACATCTTCTCCTATTGAACTTGCCTCAGGCACCTTGACCCCATGCTAAGAACCAATGATATGCACACATGATAATGCAAAAATGAAATGAAACATAAGCCAGTTAGTACTAAAGGTAAGAGAGCAAATTTTGGGGTGCTACAGCTGCCCCTATTCAATCAACTTGGTCCTGAAGGTATGATAGCGACGACTTTCAGATAATCGGGATACACGGGGATTAAATACCGAAAGATCCCCGGAAATTTGCTAATGGTGAGAATAACGAAATGGAGCGTGCTGAAAAATGAGGAATATGACCTCAACCATACCCTCAAAAATAAGACGAATACGACCTCAATCGTACCCACAAAGAAAATACGAATACGACCTCAATCGTATCCTCAAAACGAATACAACCTCGATTGTGCCCGCAAAGGAAGATTGACCTCAATCACTCTACCCACAAAGAAAAACACGAATACGACCTCAATCGTACCCACAAAACGAATACAACCTCAACTGTACCCATAAAGGAAGATTGGCCTCAATCACTCTACCCACAAAGAAAAGACGAATACGACCTCAATCGCATCCACAAAACGAATACAACCTCGATTGTACCCCCAAAGGAAGACTGACCTCAATCACTCTACCCACAAAGAAAAGACGAATACGACCTCAATCGCATCCACAAAACGAATATAACCTCGATTGTACCCCCAAAGGAAGACTGACCTCAATCACTCTACCCACAAAGAAAAGATGAATACGACCTCAATCGCATCCACAAAGTGAATACAACCTCGATTGTACCCCCAAAGAAAGACTGACCTTAATCACTCTACCCACAAAGAAAAGACGAATACGACCTCAATCGCATCCACAAAACGAATACAACCTCGATTGTACCCCCAAAGGAAGACTGACCTCAATCACTCTACCCACAAAGAAAAATACGCATACGACCTCAATCGTACCCATAAAACAAATACAACCTCAATTGTACCCGCAAAGGATAACCAACATAAAGTGGGCTTTGCTGGGGATAACGTGAAACAAAACTTCTGGTTCATACCATCCCTACTGAGAAAACATGCCAAGCGAGAACTGACTACCGGGCGAGAACTGGATTTCATAAAAGAGAAAGGCCAAACAAAGGCAAACTTCTAACGGACTCACGATCCACAGATAAGATGACTCCGTCGGGGAAAGGAGAAGTCTAAATAAAAGATTCTGCCAGGGAGCACAAGCATGAGGAACGCATCTCTCCAAAATCTCCTGAGTTATGCCATCTCTGCTGGGAAAGAGAACTGGCAAGGAAAGCATCAAACCTGGTTTATGCTTCGAATGCAAATGTTTGAATTTTGCCGTAATGCTCCACACGAAGTGGAAATGCTACGCGTTTTGAGGATGCAATGCCAATGCTTATGATATGCAAAAGGGGCCCCTCCAGCAAAATAAATGCATGGAGAGAAAAGACCAATTCAACTGGGGATGACAAAAATAAATTATCCTCTGAATCCAGGAACTCTGCTGAGAAGGATCATACTGATCGACTCTTTGGATCAACAACTTCTGCTGGGGATGAAATCCCGAAAGAACTACCGGGGGTCACACCTGTCTTTCACTGAAGGTAACATCCAAAACCTGAGATTCCTACTCTGTTGGGGGAGTTGAGAATGAATGCTAATAACAGAACCGGAAGTCCGTTACTGAAGATTGCCAATAATAGATGGGCTTAAGACCTGCTGGGGGATGCCAACCCATAATACCATCCTGCTTGGGGAAAATAATCCGTAATACTATCCTTCTTGGGGATACTGCTGGACTTAACCTGCTGATGGGGAGAATGACCTTACTCCCTTCTTGCTGGGGATTAGAATATGACATCGTCAACAAAAGCACGCTTCCTGACTGGATGGGGAAGATGAACACCCTGATTCCGTGGGGAAATAACATCTTGATTCAGAGAAAGTACTTTCCAGGTCTCCTGCTGGGGAAGGTCTGCTCTGCTGAGGAAAGTGCAATCTCAATGCTGGGGAGAGCAAGTTGCTGGGGAAATACAATCCTGCTGCCCTGCAAGTCAAATAACAACAACAAGAATATGCCACAACATGACTATCACCGTTAACGCCTAAGTAATTTCTACTGTTTTTCGTTATGCTCCGCAAAGCTCGAAGTTTTATATGCAATGTTTATCAAAAATATCGGAGGTTTTTTGCAAACAAAACAGTAAAAGTAAAACAAACAACGGGAAGCTCTTTGAGTGAAATGAATATTTTATTGAGAAAAGTGGCCTGTAAATAGGCTTTTACAACAGGAAGCAATTCCTAAAAAGAGGTAATTGCGCAAAAGTAAAAAGAAAATACACATGTCGGCAATGTGGGAACAGATATCCACCATGATTCGACTCAGCTATGACCCATATGTCTTGCTCATCCACAAATGTCTTGACCTTTGAAGAGACTAACTGTACTGATTCCTTTCTTTCAGAATTTCCAGGTATTGAAAGTGCTCACAGATCGAACGCAGACCATAGCCTTTCGCTTATAGATCCCTAACTTTTGCCTGGATCGCCCTTTTTGGGTTTTTAATCCATCGGGATACCCGTTTTTGCCAAAGTCGCCTTTTCAGGTTTTCAACTTTGCGGGTTTACACATCTCTTTTTACATTTTATCCCTAACTTTTGCCCAAACCTTTTCCTTTTTATGGTTCACCGGGATGCCCCTTTTTTGCCTGGACTTTCTTTTTATGTCCAGCGGGTCTCTTTTATGCGAAGTATTTTTTGACTACGTCTGCGATCACAGGGGATGTAAAATCTTCGCCATCCATAGTTGACAGTAGTAAGGCTCCACCAGAGAAAACCTTTCTGACTACATACGGCCCCTCGTAGTTTGGAGTCCATTTGCCCCTGTGATCTGTCTGAGGAGGAAGGATCCTTTTCAAAACCAATTTGCCTGTCTGAAAACTCCGAGGATGCACTTTCTGGTCAAAGGCGTGCTTTATCCTGCTCTGATACAACCGACCATGTGCGATGGCTGCCAATCTCTTTTCTTCAATAAGGTTCAACTGATCCAACCTGGAACGTACCCATTCAGCCTCATCAAGCTTCACATCTGCCAAAACTCTCAAAGACGGAATCTCGACCTCTAAGGGTAAAACTGCTTCCATACCATACACCAATGAGAAAGGGGTTGCCCCAGTTGACGTACGCACCGAAGTACGGTAACCATGTAGGCCATACGGTAGCATCTCATGCCAGTCTTTATATGTTACCACCATTTTCTGCATAATTTTCTTGATATTCTTATTCGTCGCCTCAACAGCACCATTCATCTTCGGACGATATGGAGAGGAATTATGATGCTCGATCTTAAAACTCTGACATAGTTCCTTCATCATCTTATTGTTCAAATTTGAGCCATTATCAGTAATGATTCTCTCCGGGATCCCATAACGACAGATGATATCCTTCTTTATAAACCGGGCTACCACTTGCTTAGTAACGTTGGCGTACGAGGCTGCCTCCACCCACTTTGTGAAATAGTCAATGGCAACCAAAATGAAACGATGCCCATTGGAAGCAGCGGGCTCAATTTTCCAATCATATCTATGCCCCACATTGCAAAAGGCCAAGGAGATGACGACACATTTAGAGGCATAGGCGGTACATGCATCTTATCTGCATAGATCTGGCATTTATGGCACTTTCGGGCGTACTTGAAACAATCAGCCTCCATAGTCATCCAGTAATATCCTGCCTTCAACAACTTTCTAGCCATGGCGTGTCCACTGGAATGTGTACCAAAAGAACCCTCGTGAACTTCCTCCATCAATAAGCCTGCCTCGTGTTCATCAACACACCGTAGCAAGACCATATCGAAGTTCCTCTTATATAACACATCATCCTTGTTCAGAAAGAAGTTTCCTGCCAACCTCCTCAGAGTCTTCTTATCTTTGGTGGAGGCACCCTCTGGATACTTCTGTCTCTTCAGAAAGACCTTAATATCATGATACCACGGTTTGCCATCTGACACATCTTCAATTGCAAACACAAAAGCTGGTCTATCCAGGCGCATGATTCTAATCAACGGAGTTTCATTCCAATGATTCACCTTATACATGGATGCCAATGTCGCTAACGCATCAGCCATCTGATTCTCAGCTCGGGGCACATGATGAAAATCCACCCTATCAAAGAAAGGTAACAACCTCCTGGCATAGTTGTTATAAGGCACCAAATTCGCCTGACGAGTCTCACATTCTCCTATAATCTGATTAACTACCAACGTGGAATCACCATGGACATCGAGGTTCTTAATTCTCAAATCAATTGCTTCCTCTAACCCCATGATGCATGCTTCATACTCCACCTCGTTGTTGGTACACACGAATGCTAACCGGGCAGTGAAAGGTATATGAGAACCCTTCGGGGTTATAATGATTGCCCTAATTCCGTTACCATATGAGTTGACAGCTCCATCAAAAATCATCTTCCACTGTGACCCAATCTCAGGTCCTTCGTCAGGCAGAGGCTCTTCACAATCCTTCATTTTTAGAAACATAACATGCTCGTCTGGAAACTCAAACTTCATTGGCTGATAATCTTCGACCGACTGTTCGGCAAGATATTCTGACAGAACACTTCCCTTAATGGCCTTCTGAGAAACATACTGAAAATCGTACTCTGTCAAAACCATCTGCCAACGGGCTATCCTTCCAGAAAGTGCTTGCTTCTCAAACACGTACTTAATCGGATCCATCTTCGAAATCAACAAGGTTGTGTGGTTTAACATATACTGCCTTAGGCGCTTGGCTGCCCAAGCGAGCGCACAACATGTCTTTTCCAACATAGAATATCTTGATTCGCAATCAGTGAACTTCTTACTCAGGCAACCCATCGAATATCTTGATTCGCACAACATGTCTTTCCTACCTGTCTCGTCGTGTTGACCGAGCACACAACCCATCGAATTCTCAAGAACCGTAAGGTACATAATCAATGGTCTCCCAGACACCGGTGGCATAAGGACTGGAGGTTCCTGCAAATACGTCTTTATCCTTTCAAACGCCTCTCAACAATTTCCATTCCACCTGACCTCTTGATCCTTTCTTAACAACTTGAAAATTGGTTCACACGTGGCTGTCAGATGAGAGATGAACCTAGCAATGTAATTCAACCTCCCCAAGAAACCATGAACCTCTTTCTCTGTTCTTGGCTCAGGCATCTCCTGTATGGATCTTATTTTTGCAGGATCAACCTCGATACCTCTTTCACTAACAATGAATCCCAGCAATTTACCAGACCTCACACCGAAAGTGCACTTGTTCGGATTCAATCTCAATATGAACTTCCTCAACCTTTCAAACAACTTCTGGAGGTTCGCCAAGTGTTCTTCCTCTGTCTGTGACTTCGCAATCATGTCATCAACATAGACTTCAATCTCCTTGTGAATCATATCATGAAAGAGAGTCACCATCGCCCGCTGATAGGTTGCCCCAGCATTCTTCAATCTGAAGGGCATTACCTTGTAGCAAAATGTTCCCCACGATGTTATGAACGTAGTCTTCTCCATGTCCTCTGGGGCCATTTTGATTTGGTTATACCCAGAGAAGCCATCCATGAAGGAAAATACAAAGTATTGAGCGATATTGTCCACTAACACGTCAATGTGGGGGAGCGGGAAATCATCCTTCGGGCTCGCCCTGTTCAAATCTCGGTAATCAACACACATCCTGACCTTCCCATCCTTCTTCGGTATAGGCACAATATTAGCAACCCACGGAGGATAATTTGTCACAACAAGAAATCCGGCGTCCAACTGTTTCTGAACCTCTTCCTTGATCTTGACAGCCATATCTGGTTTTGTTCTTCTTAGTTTCTGCTTGACTGGAGTACAACCCTCTTTAAGCGGCAGTCGGTGTGAAACGATGTCAGTGTCAAGCCCGGGCATGTCTTGGTAAGACCAGGCGAAGATATCCACATACTCTCGAAGTAACTCCACCAATCTTCCCTTAATGGTGTCTTCCAGGGCAGCCCCAACCTTTACTTCTCGTTTAACATCCTCAGTTCCCAGATTAACAGTCTCAACTTCCTCCTGATGAGGTAGAATAACCCTTTCCTCTTGTTTCAGTAGCCTGGCTAATTCTTCTGGTAAGTCACAGTCTTCGTCAGTCTCTTCTTTGGCTTGATAGATGGGATTGTCGAAGTCATATCGAGCCATAGCTAAGTCATGGGTGGAATCTGAATAAAGGAACCTGCATGATGGATGTTTTATGTTTATTATGAGTGCAACAAACAAGAAAACACATTGCCATTTTGATTTGGGTTAATGCAAAAAGTAAAAACAGAAAGACAGGGATCAAAATATTTGAATGAAGAAAACGTCCTTTATTGATGATAAAAATAGCAAATAAAACATCCAAGCCCTACAAATAAATATCACTACGCCTTGGGCAGAACGTAGGATTCAACATAACAGAAAACAAAAGTAAATTACTCCGGGCGCGTCACTTGGATGACTTTCTCGGAGGACCAGTTGCCTAAACTCTGACCAGGGGTGCAGGGACGGATCCACTCATCCATGTCACAGCCATTATCTCCTTTATCCTCAATAGCATTGACTCTGTCGAAGAAAACACCGGCACTGGTGAAACAGACTGGACCATAGAACTTGGGAGGCTCTTCAGAACGCCTAGGTGGCTTGTAACCCAGTCCATGAGTATCTTGCTTTCTTTGAACATCAATGACACTGCCCCACTTCTGAGAACCACCAGCTTCAACTATAGCGCGCGCCTCCTTGAAAGAGGACATTGGAACTTCTGGTTGTTTAACAACTTCAGGTTGGGCAACCATCTCAGGCTGACTGACTGCTTTTGGGGGTTCCTCTAGAATCTTCACAGCCTCAAAGGCTTGGCACAAGGTTTCCTATATCTCACCATCTACCTCTACATACTTGAAGGTCGATAGGTGACTCACCATGATATCTTCTTCACCACAAACAGTCACAACGTGGCCATCCACCATATACTTCAACTTCTGGTGCAGCGTAGAAGTTACTGCCCTAGCACCATGGATCCAAGGACGACCCAAAAAACAACTATATGCAGGCTGAATATCCATTATGTAAAAGGTGGTGTTGAAAATCTCAGGACCCACCTTGATTGGAAGAACTAACTCTCCAAACACTGACCTCTTGGAGCCATCAAAAGTGTGTACCACCAAGTCACTTGGTGTACAAATCAACCCACGAGTATCCAATTTCGTCAAAGCCTTCTTCGGTAATACATTCAAAGAAGACCCAGTATCAACTAACACATGCGACATTAACGAACCACGGCATTCCACTAAAATATGCAGAGAGTTATTGTGATTCCTCCCAGTCGGAGTCAGATCTAAATCGGTGAAACCCAAACCATTACCAGCATTCACATGAGCCACAACCCCTTCTAACTGGTTGACAGATATTTCCTGCGGTACATAAGCCATATTCAGAACCTTCAGCAACGCATTTCGGTGTGCCTCGGTGCACAACAGTAAGGACAGAATGGAAATCTTCGATGGAGTTTAGTGAAGTTGATCAACAATCTTGTAATCACTTTTCCTGATCAGCCTCATAAACTCTTCTACGTCTTCTGAGAAGGTATCTCAAACTTGCTTTGTCATAGAATTATTTGCTTTCTGTCTCTGTGCAGACTCGTCCATCATCTGTTTGCCTTTGTCTTGTCTTGAACTTCCAGCTTGATTCTCGGACGGAATAAAGACTCTACCACTCCTAGTGATAGCCCCTGCTTCAACAAGATTTTCAACCCCTGTATTCACAGCTGATGTCTCTTCCAATTCCAGCTTCTTACCATTAACAAACACCTCAGCCCCATAGTTCCATGGGATGGCCTTGGTACTCTCATACGGGACTGGTCCAGGAACAGTGATAGTGACCGGCGCTGGTCTCGCTGGGGCTGATATAGTTACTGTCTTCAACGGAATCATTATTGTGGTAACATCAATCTCTCTGTCAGTAACAGTACTCTACCTACAACCCCTGTCAAACTGTAATATCCCTTCCCTGATCATTCTCTGAATACCTGCTTTCAATAAAACACAACTGTCTGGTTGCGACACACATCCTACACAACCTTCATCACAGCCTGGAAACACCCCTCCCTTTAATAGTCTCTCCTTCACCACACCCAAGGGAGTTTGGACTTCGTTCACATCTGAAACCAAACTCAAGTCTTCATAGTCTTTAATAATAGCATTGACCCTCGGCTCACCATGATTCGACATCGGGTTCTGATTCACATTTGGAACATCATTGGAGAAATTGATGGCCTTGGAATCCAGCAAATCTTGAACTTGATGCTTAAAAGCTTTACAGTTCTCAATATAATGTCTGGGTGCCCCAGAATGAAACTCACAGTGGGCGTTAGCATCATAGCCGGGAGGTGGATTACCAGTAGGTGGAGCCAAAGTTCTCTTCTGAATTAACTGTAGCTTTAACAAGTACTGAAATAATTGAGCGTAGGGAAGAGGTGGAGTGTCAAAATGCCTATCCCGCCTAGTCAGAGGCTGCGACCGGCGAGGAGCCTGATTTTGTTGTTGAGACACTGCTGGCTGCTGAGGTGCTGCTGGGATGGTTACAGAAGCCACATGCTGATTGTAGTTCTGACGAGGTCCATCTCTACCACGATATGATGACACAGAGTTTGTATCTCCCTCCTCCTTCTTGTAACCACTAGCATAAGGCTTCTTATTTCCTCCAGATGAGGACCCATCACCGCCTGATATTTTTCCCGCCTTAATTCCGCTTTCCACTATCTCTCCTACTAAGATCAAATCAGCAAACTTTCCAGTCATACACGGCACCAGCTTTTCATAGTAATGACCCTGCAAGGTGGCCATAAACATAGTTATCATTTCACGTTCCAACATGGGAGGCTGAACCCTCGCTGCCAGTTCACGCCACCTCTGAGCATACTCCTTGAAACTCTCATTGGTCTTCTGTGATAAGTTCTGCAGCTGTGTTTGGTTAGGAGCCATATCAGTGTTATATTGATAGTGTCTAATAAATGCCCCTGCCAGATCTCTCCAACTACACACATCCTTCCTCTCTAGCTGCATATACACTCTAGGGATGCCCCAGATAGGCAATCCTGAAAGCAATGCATCATCAGCTTTTCATTCGTCGCATGTGCAGCCATCTTACTCGCGTATGCCCTGACGTGGGTCCTTGGACAAGTTATACCATTATACTTCTCGAAAGTGGGAGTCTGAAATTTGTGCGGGATAACAACGCCTGGAACCAGCCCCAAATCCTCTAGATCCAAACCCACATAATCTTGATTCAAAACACCCCTTAGCTGCTCCTCAATCAATCGGAGCCTCTGATCATTGTCAATCTGGGGACCAACATCCCCACCAGGAATAGAAAATGCATCATCTCGAACATCATCATACTGACGGGCATGAACTGCGCCAGCACCAGAAACAGGAATACCTCCGCTCGTGGGGCTATTCTGAACATTATTACCGTCTTCCTCATTTCTTGTAATCAGTGGCTGAACGAGAGTCCTCAACTGCTATTGGCCTTGAGCAACACCTTGCATTAATTCCATGAATTGGTTCATGCGAGTCCGCATCTCAATGATCTCATTCTGTAGCTGATCCATGAATCTCTTCTGATTTTGTCTAGTAGGGTACCGGTGAATGTGCTGACCTGCAATCCTGTACTGCGGAGGAGAACAATGTAAGAACACCAGAGATAAACACCTGTCATGTGAAATAATTATGCAAAATGATTATGAATATGCAAATGGAAATGGACATGCTTGAATATTCGCAGGGCGATCCACCCCTTGATTCCAGTTTAACAACAATATAGAAGGGAACTTCTGCTCATATATTAAGAAAACCAGAGGAAAACCAAATGTCAACAATCGCAAATCCAAGATAATAAGTCTGAACACAATAATCATAGATCCCAACCAACAAGCCTGGTGGTGATCCAAATAATGAAAGAAAATAGAAAACTATAGCATGTCATCAAAGTCCACAAGTGTCAATCCCCCCCCCCCATCCACTATGCTTCTTGCTCCAGTCTTGAATTTCTTTGAACAACTCTCTGGTGTCGGGATGCTTCGGTCTCTGGAATAGCTCTTGAATGAGAAGGTCTCTCCTATGCATGATCCCTTCCAAGTATCGGCAATGCAACTCCCAAGCGTCTTCTCCAGAAACACCATTCATGCTAGGTCCTTCATGTCTAGATCTCTTCACTTCAGCTTGGACCTTCAGTTCCTCTATGGAGGCTATGGCTTCATTGAGTTGACCCTCAACTGCTTGTCTCTTGAATACCCCTGACAAGATCTCGGCGTCTTTCTTCTTGAGCTTCGACTTCAACTCATCAATCTGAGCTAGGTAACCGTCTTCCTTTTTCTTATTCTCAGCCATTGCAGTTTCTCGGTGATTATTGAACCTGTGAATTTTTAACAAAGCCTCATCCAATTCCTCCTTCTTAGACTCGAGAACCTTACTGATACCATCCAAAGCTTGTTTCATCCTTCGTCTGGATGCGACCATGTCAGCTAGCTCTTTTTCTACCTTAGCAAGAAGCTCTGTCTTCAACTCGGCGGTATGAACAGCTTCACCCCGCTCATGCTTCAACTGATAAATCTCTCTTTTTAGCTCACTATTTTCTTCCCGCAGTCTTTCCTTTTTAGCCCACAACTTATTAAACTTATCTATCTCAACTGTGGTAGGAGGCTCGACCGTCAAGGGATACAAAGGTGGCTCCACCGGGAAGGGAAGAAGCTCCTCTTCTGCTCTCTTCTTAATCCACTCTTTATAGGAAGAGAAATCCCGGTTATTACATTTCTCGAATGAAGTTTTACCCTTCTTGGTCACCTGTTTCCAAGCATTCACAATCTTCCTTATCATCTCTTGATCCTCAATACCATTGAAGAATAAGGACTCTCTGATATCTCGCTCTTCAGGTGGACCTCTCAAAGGATAACCAAACTGCCTGATAACAAGGGAAGGATTATAGTTAATTCCACATCTTCTCCCTATCAAGGGTACATTAGGGAATTCTCTGCACTTGCAAATAATCTCCATTCCTAGCAAATCATGGTTGAACCAGACAATGTTGTCAGCAGTCAAGCCCATTAACCTCTTTGACCACTTCAGAGAATCTTTCGTATCAACAAAGGCACCAGTTTCAGGGAGATGGCCCAGAAACCAAGTAGATAAGAGTGGTGAACAACAACTCACGGTTTTTCCCCGCCTGTTTTCATTCTTGTAGTGGACTGAGTGATACACATCACCTAGCAAGGTAGGTATAGGATTCTTTGAAATAAAGATTCTGACAGCATGCATATCCACCAGATCAGGAACATTGGGAAACAGGACAATCCCATAGATGCACATTGCCAGAATGGCTTGGAAAGCAGTCCAATCCTTCTCTTTAACATGTATGCAAGCTTGATCAAACAAGAACTTCAATAAGAAACCCTTAGCTCCTTGTTTTTCCTCAATATTACTGCTCAGAACAGATTCACTAATATGAAGAGCAACAACCATTTCTTTTATCCCGGGGTGTTCTTCAGAAAAGAACACTATGTCATGCCTGATGGGGATTCCCAAAATAAATGAGAACTCCTCCAACGTTGGGGCCAAGATGTAGTCTGGGAAAGCGAAGCAACGCAAAGACGGATCATAAAACTGAAGAAGTGTATGAATGGCATCCTTCTCATACTTAGAGATATTGTAGACAAACTTCAGAAGTCTCCTATACCCTCCACTGAACTCTGTATGAACTCCGGGGCCTGCCATACTAATCAGCTTGTGAATCAATGTCAAGGTCGGCTCTGGGAACGAATAGGCAACAGTCTTCTTTCTCTGGACATCCATGCTAAGGTAACCTCAGAAAACCGGAATCAAGAGTAAGATGCAAGCCCTGAAAAATGTCAAACATGTTAGAATGCAAGAAAAATGATATGCTTATGCAAACATGGGATCAAGGCAACACTGCTGGATGTGCTGTGTTGTTAGCTGAACGAGAACCACAACCCAGAAAACCAGAATTTTGAACCACTGAGATAATCAGGAACCCAGATAATCAAACATTGATGAGAAATCCAGAAAAACAGGGTAGGTTGAAAGTTTCGGTTACCTGCAAACCTGCAAACACCCATCCCCTCTCACGTGTGGGTACTAGGATGTTCAGTATCCCGGGCTCTCAGGTCGAGAAATGATGATACGTTCACCATTTCTGGTTTGGCATCATCATTAATCGAGGAGGCCTCAACTGATTCTCCAAAGCGGAAGGTCCTCAGCTTTGGCACTGAGGTCGAGAAACAATAGTACATTCATCCTCGGGGTACAGTACTATCGTCAATCGAGAAGTGCCTCCACTGATTCTCTTCAAAAGATAGGGGCCATCCTAGCGAATTCCAAAGTGGGCCCTCGGGTGCGAATGGGTTTGCCACAGGATGTGGTCTGCCACTGTCACCACTAAAGAGGGTGTTTCCACTAAGGTCCTCGATGATCGGTCACCAGAGTCGACAGCTCTCTAGATCAACACCCTAACATGCACAAGACACACACGTTAGAATGCGTCCCAAGATAGCCTCATCTGGTTGTGAATTTCGTGAACACACAAACGTACCAAACGGGCACGTAGGTCCCACTACTTTCCACTCTAGTCCTAAGGTATACTCAAGCCTGGGTATTGGGCTTATCTCTCAGACCCACCCAACCTGCAAAACAGAAACAACCAGTACAACACAGTAGTATCCAGTATGACAGTAATAAAAATGAAATGCAATGCGGAAAATAAAGCAAAACAAAATCAAAGACACCCAAAGAGAACAAAGACAAGAAAGCGCTAGGATTGACTCGCTTAGGGATGGACCAGCATAGGTCAACCAGGTCCCCAGTAGAGTCGCCAGCTGTCGCTCCCAGGATTTTCATCCTGGTACAAGCGCGAGAGTGGCGCGGAAAAACAGAGTCTCCAGCCATGTAAATTTATCCCAAGAGAGGGAAAGGGAACACCGCATAAACCTGAGGAAGAGGGAAAGGAATGGTCATCGCAACCATAACCTGGGTTCGGGAGTCGGTTACGCGAGGGGAAGGTGCTAGCACCCCACGCGTCCATCGTACTCGATGGGATCCATGCTTGTTGTCTAATCTATGGGTGAGTTATCCTATCATCTATGGCTGTACTAAAATGAGGAAGGGGAAAACAAATACAGACTCGGTAGGACGTCGACGTCCTAGGCCTACGTACCCCCCTTGTGCAATGGGGAATTCAGAGTCAACGTAGTTCGGACCAAGTTCTTTTTGTGTTTTTTATGAACGACGTTAAGCTCGCGTCTGGCAGTTAGGGTCGATGCCTGTTTGCGTCTCAGACGGAAAGTAACGTGCCCTTTTTGAAAATAGCCTTTAGTTTGACAATCCCGAAGGACAAAAAGGTTTGAAGTTCGTTTGTATTTTTTAGGACAGAAGTGACTTAAGTTAGTTCATAACTTGCATTGCACCAAAGTCTAGGGCACAGGGGCGAATACTTAACGCATCGTCCCAAGACAGGACGCTCGCTAAGCACTCTAGAAAGATGAGAAGAAGCCCCTCATTTCTCATTCCCCACGCTTAAGGCTCGTGCGCAATACAATTTATCCTTATTAAGTGTTTTCAAGAAATTTTGAGATGAGAAGAGAGAAGACACAAGGGAAACTCTAAAGGGAAACTAAGAGTCCTAATGTTATCATGCATGGGTGACCTACGGTTAGTGAGGCTTGACGACAACCTAAGCTTAAAGAAAAGAAAAGATGAGAGAAGGAAGGAGTAAGGGTGAATATGGATGACTATCCACACCCTCAAAGAACTTACCTCAACCCCTGCATAAAAGGTTAGTACCAAACATGCATAAATAATATCAAGGAAAATGAAAACCAAACAATGGCATATACTAGTGATAACAATCCAAACATGAATTAAGAAGTCAAAGACACAATCCCCAAAACAATGGCACAAGTGCCTTTTCAAACAAGGTAACCAAACGTGATCAGAAATACGCATACAAGGAGATTTCACATAAAGAGCAGTTAAACAATTATAAAAACATGTTGTAAAATCACCAAATAAATTATCAACATAGCTCAACCAGAAATAAACCAAATACCAAAAACTCCTGCAAAAATTCAAGATGTTAGTCACTCAAACAATCATGCAAAGTTCAGATGAGAAATGTGGTTCAATGTGCCAAAGGAAAGGACTAAAATGCAATATGAGATGATTTTAAAAATGGTAGAAAAATATTTTAATGCATTCCAGTGTGTTGGTGAATGAATACAAAAAGAATGAGTTCTAAATAATTTATAGATGCAGAGAAATAAAATAAACAAATTTAGGTATGCATGATATGACTAATTCAAAAAGAAAATAAACCAATATTTATTTCAGATGCTAAAAATAAAATAAAATAATAAAATAAAATTTGTGAAGATTTTATAACATTATAAAAAGTATGCATGAATTTTCTGGGATTTTTTTTATGCAAGAAACCATTTTTAAAATTTAAAAATGAAAACGTAATAATTAAATAAAAATAAAATGAAATGCGCATGGGGTTGTGAAAAGTAAATAAAACACGTGAAAAGTTGAAATGGGCTGAGAGGGGGTGTGTGAATAGCAGGCCCAAACTTAAATTCAATCAGAAAAAAAATAAAATAAAAAAATAGTCCACGTGTGGTCCTCAGTCAACCCAGTTGACTGACTGCTTACCATTAGATTGATCAGACGTTTATCATTGAGTCAACCAACCAACATGTATTCATGATCTAGGGCCAAGATTGAAAGCACACCCTAGTTATCAAACACGCACGCATACACAACCACCCAGCATACCATAAATCCCCATGTGCCAGGCACATGTCTTATTTAATTCGCTGGCATGTTTGTGGCCACATGATTAATCCAATGCACACGGTTAAGTCAATAAAATACAAAGTAATTAAAATGATAGGCAATTATATGATGGTATATGATAACAATCGTGGGGTAATGTACACACAATTAAATAAAATAAAAACAAAAAAAAGCACGTGTGGCATCATGATGGCCACACGATCAAGCGAACCAACGGCCTGGATTGTGTCTTCTACCTCCAGCCTCTCCCTTCGCCGGACCACCACACCAGTCGCCGGAGCCCTAGCTCCGGCCGCCCCCACGGCCACCTGCAACTCAAAAACATCCCAGAAAATGCAAGTGCCTATACCATTCTGACCAGAATTTCGTCAGGATCTCAAATATGTCATCAAAAATTCCAAACCATTAGCACACAATAAAAAACGCAGAGAACAAGCTTTGGGTCCAAAACTTTAAACACACCATATGCACATAATACACGTCCACATTCAAAACAAATTATATCAGCATGATCCATGGATGTCACACAACATTATGCACACTTAAAAACAGAGTTCTATGATCATGCAAAACATCACTAACCTGAAGCTATGCACTGCGTATCCTTGCTTTTAGCTCCAAAATATGGTTGGTTTTTGCTCTGTGGATCCCTAGAAAGAAAGTTGTGGAAGAACCTTTGGAAAAAACCTTGTAGATCGTGAGATTCGAAGAGATGAATTTTTAGGGCTCACACTTGAATTCTCCTCCAAAAGCACGTGTTGAAACCCTAACCACTGCATGAATTGGTTTAAATAGATTAGGGTTTCTCACTGATAATGGTTTGGGCCTTGGAAATTCTCCACTTAATGAGTTTTGGACAAATTTGGAAATTTACATTATGTGAGATACACCTCCTTCCTTGCATGTATATCCAAACATTCTATGATGGATCACCCATGTTTGAATTGCTAATTACACCTGAGTTTGATTTGGGCCTTGAAACCATTTGATTCGTGAGTTTTTAATGACTTGGCAATTTTAAATAATGGAGAATAAGTGATAAATACACCATGGATTCACTTGATTCAAAGGCCTAAAATGATCCTTGAGGAGTGTCCTTTGATGTTAGCATGTGACATGAAGCAATGGAATTAATTATAGGTCACTATGCCAAAGTTGTGAAAATGGAATCATGAGAAACCCTAAAAAACCACTTTGCCTTCTTTTGATCATAAGTTGAGTTTCACAAATGATATGGAGACCCACTAGTACTTGTTGGAAAGAGGAGAAAAAGATATTCAGCTTTCATGTTGGAGAAAAATTCATTTGAAGCTTCTTTGATGATGAAAAGTCAAGGTGAATATAGTGTAGGAACTTGCCCAAAAAGGAAACTTTCGAATTATAGGTTATTTCCATATTTAGTAACTTTTGCACCAACCCTTGATTCTTGATAAATGACATGAAACTTGACCCTTGAAGACCATATGAGGATGTGAGACCTTGAAAACCCTGGGGAGAACCTCAAGATTCCATAGTTGACTTCCCCTTTCACTGTTGACTTTTACCCAATTCACCTGATTCCCAATCCATTGGCCAATTGAATCTCTCATGAATCAAACTGATGGACAATCTTCCATTCCTAGATACCTAGGGACCCAAGGAATATCATGGAATCAAGTCTTTCCCAAAAGATCAGAAATAAACTGACTTTATAGCAAACCCTAATCTTGGTACCCTCAGTCTAGGAGGAAATAACACAGTCTCCAAATCCAAATTCCTCTGAATATGATGTGTATCCTCTCCAACAAAGATAAGATATGCCATTTGGTGATGATAAAAACCCAAGAAACTTGACCATTGGAGCAATAAACCCAAGAATCTCAAAACCCTAGTCTCTGCACTGGTTAGGAGAGAGTGATCCACTTGAACTCTCTTGCTTGACCCTTTGAGGAACATCTTCTCCTCTTGAACTTGCCTCAGGCACCTTGACCCCATGCTAAGAACCAATGATATGCACACATGATAATGCAAAAATGAAATGAAACATAAGCCAGTTAGTACTAAAGGTAAGAGAACAAATTTTGGGGTGCTACACCCACCATGTCATGGGATCAACACTCAGGTCATTCAGAAAATATCCCGTACGACGATGAACTCGCAAAGCTTGCAGGACTAGAATTCATCAACTATGCTTTTCCCGAGGTCAACGTCATCGAAAGAGATGACTCCTTCAGTTCCACAGAAGTATGGGACACCCTAGGACAACCAAGTGGAAAATACGACTTCATGGTCAAGTACACTGCTCCTGAAAGCTCTCGTATCAGGCTCGAAGACATCCAGCCAACTGGATGGGGAGATTTACCTGAGAGCATGAATACTATGCAAGATGCAACAGAAGAGTTCGTCTACGACAACTCTACCTGGGAGACAGATTCCAATGATCCTGCTCCACCAGAAATCAGCGTTATTTCTGAAGACAAATCAAGGAAGGTACCAGACTTTGTGATTCACCGAGGAGTTTGCCGCCAATGGGTTGCTGCCGATATTTCGAAGATCGTTCATAAGTCAAAGTAATTGTCGTCTTAAACTTTTCACCCTGCCCAGGTGAAACGAATGTTTTGATAGGGCTCACTTTCTGTAAATTTCCCTCTTCGCTTTGCCCGAAGCGACAAAGTTTTGTTTTATAGAGCTGTAGTTTCAAGAATCGGCTTGTTCATTAATAAAGTAACGTCGTTCTATAATTTCCGCATTAATTGGTGTTTTCTCTTTTCGCTTTTTCAGAAAATGGTAATCCTAAAAAACAAATAATAATAAACAAGCAGTTTTTAAAAAAAAAAATACACTGCACACACTCTTGTATTCTCTCTATCTCTTCTAAACACAAATCATCACGTCATGCAGATTGCTTGTTTTAAACCCCGTTGAAACATATGATCTGATGCCTTCTCCCAACTTTGAGTTCCCGGTATTTGGGGCTGAAGATGAAGTTGACGACGAAATTCCAGAAGAGATCTCCCGATTACTCAGACAAGAGGAAAGGTCTATTGAACCTCACAAAGAGCCGTTGGAAATAATCAACGTGGGTTCAGAAAAAGAGAGAAAAGAAATCAGGATTGGGGTGCTGCTCAGTCCAACTGCCAGAGAGGGTTTGATAAAGCTTCTCAAAGAATTCCCCGATGTATTCACTTAGTCCTATCAGGACATGCCAGGGTTGGATACCAGGATCGTGGAACATCATCTACCGTTAAGGTTAGAATGTCCGCCAGTAAAACAGAGGTTGAGATGGACTCACCCGGACATGGCCATCAAAATCAAAGAGGAGGTACAGAAACAGATTGACGCGGGTTTCCTCGCCACATCAGAATATCCTCAACGACTAGCCAACATCGTACCCGTTCCAAAAAAGGATGGAAAGGTCAGAATGTGTGTCGACTACAGGGATATGAACAAGGCTAGTCCAAAGGACGACTTTCCTTTACGACATATTGACATGCTGGTTGACAGTACAACAAAGTTCAAAATTTTCTCCTTCATGGATGGATTCTCGGGCTATAATCAGATAAAAATGGCGCTGAGGAATATGGAGAAAACTTCATTCATCACCCCATGGGGTACTTTTTGTTACAAGGTAATGTCGTTCGGTTTGAAGAACGTCGTGGCAACCTATCAAAGGGCCATGAATACTCTGTTTCATGACATGATACACAAAGAAATCGAGGTATATGTCAATGATATGATTGGAAAATATAAAACAGAGGAGGAGCATGTGACCCATCTGTCAAAGCTATTCGAGCGGTTGAGAAAGTACAAACTCCGCTTGAATCCCAACAAGTGCACCTTCGGTGTCCGTTCAGGGAAAATTTTAGGGTTCATCGTCAGCTAGAAAGGAATTGAGGTTGATCCTGACAAGGTCAAGGCCATTCAAGAAATGCCTTCTCCGAAAACTGAAAAACAAGTCAGAGGATTCCTAGGACGTTTGAACTACATCTCTAGATTCATATTCCTCATGACCGCGACATGCGCGCCAATTTTCAAATTACTCAAAAAGAACCAGGACTGCGTTTGGACAGAGGACTGTCAAACCGCCTTCAACAGTATTAAGGAATACTTGTTGAACCCGCCGATTCTATCACCTCTAGTGAAAGGAAGACCACTGATCATTTACTTAACAGTCTTGGAGGACTCCATGGGCTGTGTACTTGGCCAACAAGACGAAACCAAATGGAAAGAGTCTGCCATCTACTATTTGAGCAAGAAATTCACCGACTGCGAGACTCGGTACACTATGCTTGAGAAAACTTGATGCACTTTGGCTTGGGCAGAAAATCGTCTTCTCCAGTACATGATTCGTCACACTACTTGGTTAATCTCCGAAATGGATCCTATCAAGTATGTATTTGAAAAACCTGCCCTCACGGGAAGAATCGCCCGTTGGCAGATGTTGTTATCAGAATACGACATCGAATACCACACTCAAAAAGTCGTTAAAGGAAGTATTTTAGACGATCATTTGTCTCACCAACCGATTGACGATCAAGAATCAATCGGGTTTGACTTCCCAGACGAAGATGTCATGTATTTGAAAATGAAAGACTGCGATGAACCACTACCCAGTGAAGGGCCAGAACCAGGGTCCCAATGGGGACTAATTTTTGACGGAGTAGTTAATCATTACGAAAACGGGATTGGGGCAATCATCATAACACCTCCGGGTACCCACATTCCTTTCACTGCCAGACTTACATTCAAGTGTACAAATAACGAGGCCGAATACGAAGCTTGTATGATGGGGCTCGAGGAAGCAATTGATTTAAGGATAAAAAACTTGGATGTATATGGCGACTCAACCCATGTTATCAATCAGATCAAAGGAGATTGGAACACATACCAATTAGGACTGATTCCTTACAAAGACTATGCAAGAAGGTTGTTACCTTTCTTCAACAGAATCGAGTTTCATCACATCCCTCATGATGAGAATCACATGGCTGATGCCTTAGCCACTCTCTCTTCCATGATTAGTGTAGGTCAATGGACTGACCTACCTAAGACCGACATAATGCACCTAGAACGGCCCGCTTACATCTTCACGATTGAAGCCGTCATCGACGACAAACCCTGGTATCATGATATCAGATGCTTCCTTCAGAAACAAGAGTACCCACCTGGGGCACTAAGGAAAGACAGAAAAACCCTCAGACGGCTAGCAGGAAGCTTCTTCTTGAGCGGTGATACTCTCTATAAGAGGAACTTTGACATGGTCTTGCTCCGATGCGTAGACAGACCAGAAGCAGACATGCTGATAAAGGAAATTCACGAAGGATCCTTTGGCACTTATGCCAATGGACACACAATGGCGAGAAAAATTCTGAGAGCAGGGTACTACTGGTTGACCATGGAATCCGATTGCCACAAGTACACGAGGAAGTGTCACAAGTGTCAGATATACTCCGACAAAATTCATGTACCGCCAACGTATCTCAAAGTTCTTTATTCCCCATGGCCTTTTTCCATATGGGGAATCGACATAATTGGCCTGATTGAGCCTAAGGCTTCGAACGGACATCGGTTCATCCTGGTAGCCATTGACTATTTCACTAAGTGGGTCGAAGCAGCGTCATATGGTAATGTGACCCGACAAGTTGTAGTCCGCTTTATCCAAAATAATCTCATCTGCCGTTATGGTGTTCCAAGCCAGATCATTACAGATAATGGATCTAACTTGAACAATAAGATGATAAAAGAGTTGTGCACTGAGTTCAAGATTGAACACCATAACTCATCTTCCTACCGACCTAAGATGAACGGAGCGGTAGAAGCGACTAACAAGAACATAAAAAAGATTGTTCAGAAAATGGTCGTAACCTACAAAGATTGGCACGAGATGCTACCCTTTGCTCTTCACGGTTATCGGTCATCTGTCCGCATTTCAACAGGGGCAACCCCTTTCTCTCTAGTATATGGCATGGAGGCAGTGCTCCCCATAGAAGTAGAGATCCCATCAATCCGGGTATTGATGGAAGCTAAGCTAACAGAGGCTGAATGGTGTCAAAATCGACACGATGAACTCAATCTATCGAAGAAAAGCGAATAACGGCTCTATGCCACGGTCAGCTGTATCAGCAAAGAATGAAGAGGGCGTTCGACAAAAAGGTCCGACCTCGCGTCTTCAAGAAATGAGACCTTGTGCTAAAAAAGATACAATCATTCCTCACTGATCCTCTGGGCAAATGGACTCCGAATTATGACGGCCCCTATGTGGTCAAGAAAGCTTTCTCAGGCGGCGCCCTGAGACTTGCAACCATGGATGGAGAAGAATTTGTCTACCCCACAAATGTTGGCGTAGTCAAGAAATACTTCGCCTAAACTAAAAAAAAACATATCGGTGGATTGAAAACCCGAAAGGGCGGTTCAGGGAAAAATTAGAGACATGATCAAAAATCATCCCGATGGATTGGAAATCTCAAAGTATAATCCAGGCAAAAGTTAGGGATAATGGCAAGTAACTAAGTCCAACAGGGGCAAGTCCCTCATTAGCAGTCATGCCATCCATAAAAAAACTCCAGTCACGGTCATCTTCGACAGAAGCTCAGGATGTCCCGAATTTAAAGTTAGTAGAAGGATAGTGGTTGTTATGTTTCAATGTATCCCTTTTCCCTTAAATTACCATTTTCTAGCTTTGTAAATACTCTATGGGATCACGCGTTTGGCTGATTTCCATCCTATCAATAAAATTTGAGCCCTTGTGCTTTTGCTTGCAATTCTCATTTGTTTTAGCTTTACAGAACGACGTTTTAATATGATTAACGATTCTTGAAATAAAACAAAAATGAATTTACTTAACTTTTCTGCTTTTAAAATAAAGTTGGCAATTTCTTTTGACTGTTGAACATCGAAAGAACATCGATCGCTTCTCCAGAAGTATGCGAGCTCCAAAGTGCAGAATCAAAGTACTCCTTCTAAACCAGTGTGCCTGAATGAAGGATCAGCTATGTCAGATGCGAATATTCCATCTGACATCCTCGGCCGAGTTCTTACCTCCTAAGCTTGACCAACGTGTTCCCCGCAGGAACTACTTTCTCCTAAGCAAGGCGGAATTGCTATCTTGAACCAGCGATACTTTTCATCTCCTGCAGTGGCTGAGTATCCAGTCATGTTCATCCGTCAGTTTGTATGTCGTGCCAGTTTTGTCAGCATATACATACATACATCATGCATTATTGATTTACATTCACATTCATATTGCATCACTATCACTCTAGTTGGTCTTGTCCCCTAGTGATAGAAGTCCTCTCAATCGAGTTGTCAGTTTTTTCCTCGTCAGGAAATGTTGCGTCTGAACAATCTCTCTCTCCTCCCATTTACTTCTGGGATGAAGACAGCCCTTGCCCACTTTGATAACTTGAACCTCTGAAAGATCAGAGAATCTTCGACGAACGTCACTCTTAGCCATTAAAGATGATATTTTCGATTTCCCGGATTAAGGAAAATCCCTAGAGAAAGCCTCTTAATCAGAGATTCGGCAATACAACAGTTTTTCTCCAAAAAATCCGCTGACGAAAAGGTCATCAGCACCTCAAAATTGGGATACATTGTATGGCATCTCTCCGAGAAGATCTCGAAGAAAAGTATGATGTAATATCCCCAAGCCAGAAACAGTCTCTCAAGAGACTCGTTTTCCCCAGTAGAGTCGACAAATGGCGTCTCCAACAGAGAAGTTTGAACACCTCTACAACTCAGATGACTGGGTTCCCCAGCAAGTCTGACATCAAAACCTTTTCCATCAAATGGCATCTCCCCAGGAAAATTCGGCGAGAAGTTTGAGGAAAACCGCTACAAATAGCGTCCCTTGTCAATAAAGTTTATTGACAAAAGAAACTTAGACCAGTTCCTCGGTAGGAAACCAGGATCGAGGGGAAGTTTATTTCAGAAACTAAGACCAGTTCCTTAGTACAGAGGCCAAGATCGAGGGGAAGTTTTTTACCTTTTATAAGCATCATTGCTTAGCAAAAGAAGATGGATGCGCAAACTGCCATTCATAACCACCATCAAAATTTCGGGTATTCCGATATTTAATCCTCTTGCACCCCGAATGCCCGAATACCTTCGCCATTCACACCTTCGGGTCCAAGAAGATTAAATAGGGGCATCTGTCATACCCCAAATTTTGACCACTAAGATTTCCCATCATTGTGTAAATCATCATCACAATATGGATATACCTTTATGCCTCATCAATCTCCTCAAGGAATTGTTGAGCCTTCACTACTATCAAAGATTAGGGTTTCAGGCCCTCTCTGAGCTCTTAGACAAAGGATCAATCAAGAAATGACATGACCCTCAACTTGTCTAACCTCTCAAACATACCCTAATGGATCAAAAGGACTCCCACAACAAGAATCAAGCACAGGGCTGCAGCATTCCAAGTGGATCAGGCCTCAAGATCGCCAGTGTCACCAAATTAGGGTTTGGTCGGCCACGGCCTCCAGATGGAAATTTTCCTCTGGGCATGAGCCAATACTTCAAAGCATAACCTAATATGCTCCATGGAACCTCATGAACCTAATCATCAAGTCAATTTTGCCTCAGGGGATGCATTCATAAAAAAAATCAGGAATTAGGGTTTCTTGACCTAATTCACCCCTAAGTTGACTTTTTGGACAAAACATGAGCCAAGACCTCAAGACATGGTTTGAGGGTCTCTAACATACTACATTGATCCATTTGCAACAATGGATTAATCCAAGAAGCTTGAGCAACAAGTTTTAATTTCATCAGAACCACAGTTAGGGTTTCGCGGAAAAAGTCAACTGTACCTTTGACTTTTGACCAGGACATGCTCCCAAACCTTGGGACATGATTCAATATACCCTATAACACATATGAAATCAATCCATCAAGTTTGATTTAGGTCAAGGACTTGATTTCATAGAGGCTCACACAGTTTGGAATTCATCTGACCAAAAGTCAACTGTCACAAAAGTAAAACTTTGACTTTTTGAGATTTTTCACAATTATGGTTCTTTGACCCTAAAATGATGTTAATGTGTGATTGAAATCATCATTCATCAAGAAAAATCAAGAAAAGTGGGATAACTTGAAAAAGGGGTAACCATAAAAACTTAGAAAATTTTCTAAGTTATGGAACAAAGTGACTAGGGTACCAACTTTGGAGGATCATAACTCCTAAACCACAAGGCCATTTTCCCCATCCAAAGCTAGATTTGTAGATCGCATGGCCATCTACAAAAGCTTCAAACACACCTCATTCCAATTCATCATGGATTTTGAGTTATGGATTGATCAAAATGGCTGAAAACATGAAATGCCACTTTTTCCAACACTTAGTGAAATTTTCACTAAGTCAGAATCTGCCTTCACTTTTTTCCAAATGTAGGGGCATTTTTCACTTGGATCCAAAAAGTATCAAAACCAATTATGATCAAATAGTTTTTGTATCATATGAGGGCTTTCCAAAATGGCCAAGAACTCCATCAAAGTCCACTTGAGCCATGAGATATGACCATGCCAATATGCCTTGCTAAAAACTGTCATGGCAAGGCAGATTTGGGAGTTTTGCTCGATTTGCTCAAGTTTTACAAAGGGCAAGAAACTCTATCCATCTGAACACCTCAAGGGGGGACCAAGGGGGAACCAACTCTGATCCCAAGCCTCCCAAGTCTTTGGAACCAAAAATAGCATACCAAACCTAGAATTGCCTAAAAGAATGACAAGACTCCAATTTTAGTTTGGAGCATTCAATGCATACACCAAGGTGGCATGGACTGAGCCATTTCCAACTGAATTCAGTCAAGACTTATCCAAGACCAAGGGAACCAACAGCCTGTGCCCTAACCTCTAGTCAATGGCTAGAGGAGACTTGGATTCTCATTGCTTAACATTGGCCAAACTATGCAGCAGTTGCCATTCTCTATTCCTTGCAAAACAAACTTGCTCTAATATAAATAGAGCTCATTTGTGATCAGTTTGAGTACACCAAAGCCATCAAACATATGCTTTCCTCAAAATCTCTTCTTTCACTCCAAATTTGCCTTCCAAAGCAAGTCATTATCGGGTTTTGAGTTTGAGAGCTATTCCAATCAAACCAATCACACACACACACCTCATAAACATTATATATAAGTTATCCAAACACTTAAACAACATCTAGAACACTGATTTCTCAGAATCACCAGCCAGCTGCTCAAGGTTTTAACCAAGTTGTAGTTGGGATACCATCTTCAGTTCCAAATCATTTCCATTCATTCCAAGCACCCAAACACACTCCATAGCACCTAGGGAAGCTGTCCATAACCTTGAAACCAAGCTGTAACACCTTTAACACAAAACATGATCACCAGCTGCAAGAGGTAAGCATGAGCTCTTCTAACTCTATGATCTATGCATTTTTTGCTGCACAATAATTTGGTCATATGTTCATAATCATGCATAAAGTGTTTTCCCTCAATCAATTGCTTTGTTTGAATCGTGTATGGGATTTCTGAACCTTCATGTAAATTTTAGGGTTCTTGAGGTTTCTCTTTGATTTCTTATTCCATGAGTAAAATAAATGAAATTAAAGACCATAGACATGATCGTGAGGTTAAAATGAGTAGATTGATATGTAGATTGCATGATATCATCAAGTATTCAGTGAGATTGGATAGAAAAGCAAATCTGCAGAAACAGAGGGTGGCGCGTGTTCTTGCCCTTGTTCTTGGCGCCATTTTTGAAAATTCAAATATTTGAATTTTATGATTTTATTTAATTGATTCAAAAATTAATTTCTCTCTAAGTTTTAATGATTTTGAGTTGATTCTTTTTTTAATAATTCACAAAAATGTTAAAATATTTTATTTTACCAAAAAATCCCAAAAATATTATTTATTTCATATACTTGATATTTTTGAAAAGAGTTAATATTTTAATTGTTTTTGACATTTAAAATATTTTTTCTTTCTTGATTTTTCAAATTTTAGTGATTTCCAAACATTTTGTAGATCAAACCCTGATTTTTGAAACATTAATCCAAGATCATAATTTGTTTTCCACATGCTTAACAATTTTGATCATTTTAATTGAATTTTTTATTCAATTAAAATACCTTTTGAAAACAGATTAGGGTTTTTGATTAATTCAACCCTCATCAAACTTTTTCAAACACTCATGGACCTCTGTTAGAGTGTAAGACCCAACCCCTTTGAAAACCAAACCTTTTTGGGGCTCAGTCATTGTATAAGACCCACTGCGTTTTCAAAAACATCGGCGCGATCTACATTTCAAACAAAAATTATCTGGGCCTCTCCTTGAGCTGTAAGCCCCATCACTTGTACAAAAATAAAACAGTGGGCCTCTAATAGAGTGTAAGACCCAACCCCCTTTTAACCAAAAACAATTTTGGGCCTCAGACATTGTATAAGTCCCTCTGCGTTAAAAAAAGAAATCTCGGCACGATCGTCATTTTTCAAACAAAACCCTTTGGGCCTACCCTCGTGTTATAAGACCCATTCCTTTTCTTTAAACACTTGGGCCTCTTGAGAGAGTGTAAGACTTATCCCTTTGTACAAAAAACCTTTTTGGGCCTCAATCACTTGTATAAGTCCCTGTACAAACAACAGTGCAATCACTGATAAAACCTTGGGCCTCTCCTTGTGCTGTAAGCCCCAACAATTCTTTCAAAGCACTTTCTCCTTTGATTTTATATATAATATTGTTATCAAAGCTTTCTTTGTTGAACAAACTAACAAAACAACATGGAAGCTCTACAACCGAATAAGTGTTTACCTGCTTTCTCTACCGCTTTCATATATATAAGTGTATTATGGGGCTGCTCACTGTAAGTCTTCTTTCACAAACTTTTATATACTTGCAAATATCAACTGTGTAATACTAGTATAGTTATTTAGAGTTTTCCCCGGCAACTACGTCTAGCACTAGGTAAAGCCTTTTGGTCACTCTTAAATACTGTCAAAACTAGATCCCCCATAGGATTACCAGACACAGTCTTCCCTTCTCTTAGGGTTAATCAATATGTAACAAAGTGAAAGGCAGCATTCTCGGTGAACCCTTTCTCAGACTGTCACTCTTAGAAATCGTCAAAGAAACTCTACTCCCCAGAGATGATCTTTTCTCTGTGAATGGCATCTCTTGAGTTTCTTCCAAATTCTCAGACTTTCCTAGCTTGATCTATTCTCGGTGAATGACATGTCTTGAACTTCTCGGGGTTTGGGGACCCACATGCTTATTAAAAGCATCCCGCCTCCTCTTGGGCATTATACAAGGACCATTCGGCTTCTTAAAAGCTCTCATGCCTTCTCTTGGGCTTAGTACAAGGACCCAGAGACCTCTACAGGTATAGGAACAGAACCTAGTCATCAATTTGCTAGAGTTGTCTTTCTCAGTCAAGTGTCAGTTAATGGGTTGACCTTCATCCCTTAACATACCAGCCTTCTCTTGGGCATCATACAAAGATCATTCGCTATCTGAGAACTAATTTATCAAACCACCAGTGGACTTAGACAGTCTCAATCCCCTTTGGATTTCCCACTTCCTTAAAGAACAGGAAATAACCCTGATCCTCTGATCAATCCTAAAGCACAACCTTACCTTTAATCAGTCCCTTTATAAGAACTCATTTTTTATCCAACATACTGGACTTGTCACTAAACTAAGACAGTCACCAGCACAATAGCCTCCTCTTAGGCTTTGTATAATGATCCTTCCTCAGTGAAGTTAGCCTTCTCTTGGGCTTTGTACAATGATCCTCCCCAACAGAGATAACCATTTCAGACTCTCTTTTTTAGTCAAACCTTTTAGCCTCTATCTCGGGCTTCGTACGAGATACAAAAACACTCTCTTGTTGAGTATAAAAGACTCTCTTGTTGAGTCAACCTCCTTTTAGCCTCCATCTCGGGCTTCGTACGAGATACAAAAGCACTCTCTTGTTGAGTATAAAAGACTCTCTTGTTGAGTATAAAAGATCCTCTTGTTGGGTCACAATCACTTTTAGCCTCCATCTCGGGCTTCGTACGAGATACTAAAGCACTATCTTATTGAGTCAACCCTTTTAGCCTCTATCTCGGGCTTCGTACGAGACACAAAAGCATCCTCTTGTTGGGTCACTAGCCCCCTGTTAGGCTTTGTATAAGGAAATCCCGGTTGAGTCAATCAACCTCTTAGCATCAATCTGTGTCTTACTCACAGTATACAAACATCAAAAACTCCTTTTCCCCTTCATCTAATCGCTGTAAGTGGCAAGCCTCTAGATTATTTACATCCACGCCATTGTCCCTCTTTTAGCATGATAAATACCGAAGGAAAGATAACATTGCTCTATACTGAGTTAAAGTCTGCTCCTTCAGGTTAAAAATCCCCTATAAAGGAAATTATGGCATTGCTGGATTCACATATCCCAGTTAAAGTAATTCTCCTTTATAATCAGTCACCCTACAGTCGTGACAAACAGACCAAAAATCCCCTTTAGAGATGAAAAATTCTCTCTAAAGTCCAAACCCTTTAGCTTCACATCTTGGGCTTCGAACAAGATACAAATAGACACTTCAGCTTCACATCTTGGGCTTTGAACAAGATACAAATCACCTTTAGCTTCATGTCTTGGGCTTTGAACAAGACACCAAAACAACCCTTTTTCCTCCCATAGAATAGGAGGAACTACGATCGCTCTGATTTCCCTGTTTCGTTAAACGGGAATACGTAGGCATAAGATTGAAAAATCTTAGCGAGCACACTAATCAAAAACCCAAAATCCCGTACCTTCATACATCAATCGAAAAGCATCAGTCCTAACACCCTACCAATAGTCTAGACCCCGTGTTCTTAATAAAATAAGCAGAGAGAGGCCCACAATCTAAACCGCATCTGTAAACCAACAGTCATCTGTTTAAACTCAGTATGCAAGCAGGGTTAATTGGAGACATCTATTTCCCTTCCTTAGTCAGCTTAATAGGATAAAAAATGAATCGACCTGTAGTACCCCAAGAGCGACAGTGCTTAAGAACCACGCCCAAAATCGCTCGCTACAGTACAGAAACAGATTGACGCGAGTTTCCTCGCCACGTCAGAATATCCTCAATGGTTAGCCAACTTAGTACCAATTCCAAAAAAGGACGGAAATGTCAGAATTTGTGTAGACTACAGGGATCTGAACAAGGCAAGTCCAAAGGACGACTTTCCCTTACCACACATTGACATGCTGGTAGGCAATACAACAAAATTCAAAATATTCTCCTTCATGGATGGATTCTCGGGCTATAATCAGATCAAAATGGCGCCGAAATACATGGATAAAACTTCGTTCATTACCCCATGGGGTACCTTTTGTTACAAGGAAATGTCGTTCGGATTAAAGAACGATGGGCAACCTATCAACGGGCCATGACTACTCTGTTTCATGACATGATACACAAAGAAATCGAGGTATATGTCGATGATATGATTGCAAAATCTAAAACGGAAGAGGAGCATATGACCCACCTGTCAAAACTATTCGAGCGGCTGAGAAAGTACAAACTCCGCTTGAATCCGAATAAGTGCACATTCAGTGTCCGCTCAGGGAAACTCCTAGGGTTCATCGTCAGCCAAAAAGCAATTGAGGTTGATCCTGACAAAGTCAAGGCCATTCAAGAAATGCTTTCTCCAAAGATTGAGAAACAAGTCAGGGGATTCTTGGGACGTATGAATTACATTTCCAAATTTATATTCCTTATGACCACTACATGTGCGCCGATTTTCAAATTACTCAAAAAGAATCAGGACTGCGTTTGGTCAGAAGATTGCCAAACTACCTTCGACAGTATTAAGGAATACCTGTTAAACTCGCCGATTCTATCACCTTCAATGGAAGAAAGACCACTGATCCTCTATATAACAGTCTTGGAAGACTTCATGGGCTATGTACTTGGCCAACAAGACGAAACAAAAAGGAAAGAGTTTGTCATCTACTATTTGAGCAAGAAGTTCACTGATTGCGAGACTCGATACACTATGCTTGAGAAAACTTGTTGTGCTCTGGCTTGGGCAGCCAAACGTCTTCGCCAGTATATGATTCGTCACACTACTTGGTTAATCTCAGAAATGGATCCAATCAAGTATGTCTTTGAAAAACCTGCTCTCACGGGAAGGATTGCCCATTGGCAGATGTTGTTATCAGAAAATCACATAGAATACCACGCTCAGAAAGCCGTTAAAGGAAGTATTTTAGCCGATCATCTGGCTCATCAACTGATTGACGATCAGGAATCAGTCAGATTTGACTTCCCGGACAAAGATGTCATGTACTTGAAAATGAGAGATTGCGATGAACCGCTACCCAGTGAAAGGTCAGAATCAGGTTCCCAATGGGGACTAATATTTAACGGAGTTGTTAATCATTATGGAAATGAAATTGGGCAATCATCATAACACCTCAGGGTACCCATATTCCTTTCACCGCCAGACTGACATTCAAGTGTACAAACAACGAGGCCGAATACAAAGCTTGTATTATGGGTCTTGAAGAAGCGATCGACTTAAGGATCAAGAACTTGGATGTATATGGCGACTCAGCCCTGGTTATTAATCAGATCAAAGGAGATTGGAACACATACCAATCAGGACTGATCCCTTATAAAGATTATGCGATATAGTTGTTACCATTCTTCAACAGAATCGAGTTTCATCACATCCCTCGTGAGGACAATCACATGGCTGATGAATTAGCCACTCTCTCTTCCATGATTAGTGTAGGTCAATGGAATGACTTACCTAAGATCGACATAATGCGCCTTGAAAGGCCCGCTTACATCTTCACGATCGAAGTAGTCATAGACGACAGACCTTGGTATCATGATATCAAATGCCTCCTTCAGAAACAAGAGTGCTCACCCGGGGCATCCAGAAAGGACAGAAAGACCCTCAGAAGGTTAGCAGGCAACTTCTTCCTGAGTGGTGACACACTCTATAAGAGAAATTTCGACATGGTCTTGCTTCGATGTGTAGATAGACCAGAGGCAAACAGGCTGATAACAGAAATTCACGAAGGATCCTTGGCGCTCATGCCAACGGACACACAATGGCGAGAAAAATTCTAATAGCAGGGTACTACTAGTTGACCATAGAATCCGATTGCTACAAGTACATGAGGAAGTGCCACAAGTGTCAGATATACTCGGACAAAATCCATGTACCGCCAACGCATCTCAAAGTTCTCTCTTCCCCATGGCCTTTTCCATATGGGGAATCGACATGATTGGCATGATCGAACCCAAGGCTTCAAATGGGCATCGGTTCATCCTGGTAGCCATTGACTACTTCACCAAGTGGGTCAAAGCAGCATCATACGCCAATGTAACCCGACAAGTGGTGGTCCGATTTATCAAAAACAATCTCATTTATCGTTATGGTGTTCCTAGCCAGATCATTACGGATAATGGATCTAACTTGAATAATAAGATTATGAAATAGTTGTGTGCTGAGTTTAAGATCGAACACCATAAATCATCTCCCTACCGACCTAAGATGAACAAAGCGGTAGAAGCGGCTAACAAGAACATCAAGAGGATTGTTCAGAAGATGGTTGTAACCTACAAAGACTGGCACGAGATGCTACCCTTTGCTCTTCACGGTTATCGCACACCCGTCCGCACCTCAACAGGGGCAACCCATTTCTCTCTAGTATATGGAATGGAAGCAGTGCTCCCCATAGAAGTAGAGATGCCATCGATCCGGGTATTGATGGAAACTAAGCTAACAGAGGTTGAATGGTGTCAAAGTCGGCATGACGAACTGAATCTGATCGAAGAAAAAGGAATAACGGCTCTATGCCATGGTCAGTTGTACCAACAAAGAATGAAAAAGGCATTCGACAAAAAGGTCCGACCTCGCGTCTTCAGGAAAGGAGACCTTGTGCTCAAGAAGATACAATCATTTCTCACTGACTCTCAGGGCAAATGGACTCCGAATTATGACGGTCCCTATGTGGTCAAGAAAGCTTTCTCAGGCGGTGCCTTGAGACTCGCAACCATGGATGGAGAAGAATTTGCCTAGCCCACAAATGTTGATGTAGTCAAGAAATACTTCGCCTAAACTAAAAAAAACGTCTCGGTGGATTGAAAACCCGAAAGGGCGGTCCAGGCAAAAATTAGAGACATAATAAAAAAAATCATCCCGGTGGATTGCAAATCTTAAAAGTACAATCCAGGCAAAAGTTAGGGATAATGGCAAGTAACTACGTCCAACAAAGGGGCAAGTTCCCCAGTAGCAGTCATGCCATCCATCAGAAAACTCCAGTCAAGGTCATCTTCAACGGAAGCACAGGATGCCCGGAATTCAAAGTTGGTAGTAGGATAGCGGTCGTTATGTTTCAATGTAGCCCTTTTCCCTTAAATTACCATTTTCTAACTTTATAAATACTCTATGGAACCACGCGCTTAGCTGATTTCCACCCTATCAATAAAATTTGAGCCCTAGTGCTTTTGTTTGCAATTCTTATTTATTTTAGCTTTACAGAACGATGTTTTAACCTGATCAACGATTCTTGAAATGAAACAAAAATGATTTTACTTGTCAAATTTTTCTGCTTTTAAAATAAAGATGGCAATTCTTTTTACTGTTGAACATCGAAAGAACATCGATTGCGTCTCCAAAGGTGTTCGAGCTTCAAAGTGCAGAATCAAGGTGGTCCTTCTTAACTAGTACGCCTGAACGAATAATCAACTGTATTAGATGTAATTTTCTCATCTGATACCCCCGACAGAGTACTTATCTCCTAAGCCCGACCAACGTAGTTTCTCACTGGGACTATCTCTCCTAAGCAAGGCAGAATTTCTATTTTGAATCAAATAGTACTTCCTCGTCCCAGCAGTGGCAGAGTATCCAGTCGTGTTCATCCATTAATCTGTATGTTGCGTCAGTTTTGTCAGCATAAACATACACACATCTTGCATTATTGATTTACATTCATATTCATATTGCATCACTATCACTCTAGTCGGTCTTGTTCCCAAGTGATAAAAGTCCTCTCAATCGAGTTGTCAGTTCTTCCCTCGTCAGGAAATGTTGCATCTGAACAATCTCTCTTCCAGTTTATTTCTGGGATGGAAACGGTCTTCGACCACTTTGACAACTTGAACCTCTCAAAGGCAAGAAGGCCTTCGACAAACATCACTCTTCGCCATCGAAGATGATATCTTCGCTTTCCCGGATTAAGGAAAATCCCCAGAGAAAGCCTCTTAATCAAAGATTCGGCAGTATAACATTTTTTTCTCCGAAAAAATTCGCTGAAGAAAAGGTCATTAGCACCTCAAAATTGGGGTACATTGTATGGCATTTCTCCGAGAAGATCTCAAAGAAAAGTATGGTGTAATATCCCCAGGCCAAAAACAGTCTCTTAAGAGACTCATTTTCCCCGATAGAGTCGACAAATGGCATCTCCAACAGAGAAGTTGGTACACCTCTACAGCTCGGACAAATGGGTTTCCCAACAAGTTTGACATCAAAACCTTTTTCCGTCAAATGGCATCTCCCCGGGAAAATTCGGCGAGAAGTTTGAGGAAAACCGCTACAAATAGCGTCCCTTGTCAAGAAAATTTATTGACAAAAGAAACTAAGACCAGTTCCCTGGTAGGAAACCAGGATCGAGGGAAAGTTTATATCAGAAATTGAGACCAGTTCCTTGGTAGGAAACCAGGATCGAGGGGAAGTTTATATCAAAAACTTAGACCAGTTCCGTGGTAGGAGACCGGGATCGTGGGGAAGTTTACCTTTTCTAAGCATCATTGCTTAGTGAAAGAGGACGGATGGGCAAACTTCCATTCATAACCACCATCAAAATTTTGGGTATTCCGATATTTAATCATCTTGCACCCCGAATGCCTTCGCCATTCACACCTTCGGGTCCAAGAAGATTAAATAGGGGCATCTGTCATAGCCCAAATTTTTACCACCAAGATTTCCCATCATTGTGCAAATCATCACCGCAATATGGATGTATCATTATGCCTCAGCAGTCTCCCCAAAGATGGGTGAGTATTCACTACAAATAAGGATTAGGGTTTTAAGCCCTCTCTGAGCCTTAGACAGAGGATCAATCAAAGAATGACATGATATTCAACTTGTCTAAACTCTCCAACCTCCATAAATAATCAAGAGGACTTCCACATCAAGGAATCAAGCACAAGATTGCAGCATTCCAAGTGGATTAAGCCTCAAGAACGCCAGTGTCCCCAAATTAGGGTTTTGGTCGACCAAGGCCTCCAGATGGAAATTTTCCTCTGGGCATGAGCCAATGCTTCAAAACACAACTTAAGATACTCCATGGGACCTCATGAACCCAATCATCAAGTCAATTTAACCTTAGGGGATGCATTTATCAAGAATCGGGAGTTAGGGTTTCTTGACCTAATTCACCCCTAAGTTGACTTTTGGGACAAAACATGAGCCAAGACCTCAAGACATGATTTGAGGGTCTCTAACACATTATATTGATCCATTTGTAACAATGGATTAATCTAAGAAGCTTGATCAACAAGTTTCAATTTCATCAGAACCACAATTAAGGTTTTGAGGAAAAAGTCAACTGTACTCTTGACTTTTGACCCAGACATGCTCCCAAACCTTGGGACATGATTCAATACACCCTAAAACACCTATGGAACATATACATCAAGTTTTATTTAGGTCAAGGACTTGACTTCATAGAGGATCGCACAGTTTAGAATTCATCTGTGCACAAAAGTCAACTTTGACTTTTTGAGATTTTTTCATAATTATGGTTCCTTAACCTAAAATGATGTTAATGTGTGATTGGAATCATCATTCATCAAGAAAAATCAAAGAAAGTGGGATAACTTGTAAAAGGGGTAACCATAAAAACTTAGAATTTTTCTAAGTTATGGAACAAAGTGGCTAGGGTACCAACTTCCAAGGATCATAACTTGAGATCCAAGCAACCATTTTGAATGACCCAAAGATGAGATTTTAGCTCTTATGGCATACTTTAAAAGTGTCAACTACACCTCATTCCAATTCCTCATGGATTTTAAGTTATGAAGTGATCAAAATGGCCGAAAACATGAAATTTCACTTTTTCCAACACTTAGTGAAATTTCCGCTAAGTCAGAATCTATTTCACTTTTTTCAAAATGTAAGGGCATTTTTCACTTGGCTCCAAAAAGTTTCAAGACAAACTATGATCACACATATGTTGTATCATATGAGAGCTTTCCAAAATGGCCAAGAACTCCATCAAATTCCATCTGAGCTAAGAGTTGTGACAATGACAATATGCCTTGCTGCAACTGTCATAACAAGGCAGATTTGAGCATTTTGCTCGATTTGCTCAAATTTTGCAAATGACAAACAAGTTTATCCATTTGAACACCTCAGGGGGAGACCTAGGAGGAACCAACACTGATCCATAAACCTGCCAAGTCTTTGAAACTACAAGTAGCATGCCAAACCTACAAGTAGCATGCCTAACCCAAGTCTTTGAGACTCCAATTTTGTTTTGGAGCATTCAATGGGTGCACCAAGGTGGCATGAACTGAGCCATTTCCAACTGAATGAGTCAAGGATAAGCTCTGAACCAAAGACACATAGGCCTGTGCTCTAACCTCTAGTCAATGGCTAGAGGAGACTTAAGATTCCAAAGTGATGCAATTGGACAATGAGCTGCTACAGTTACCATTCACTATTGCTTGCAAAATAAACTTGCTATACTATAAATAGAGCTCATTTGTGCTCAGTTTAAGTACAACAAAGCACTACAACACTTGCTTACCTCAAAATCCCTTTCTCTTGGTAAAAATACCTTCTTTAGCAAGGTAACTCTGAGTTTTTGAGTTAGAGAGAATTTCCACCACATCTCATGATCCAAACACATCCAATATGTCATATCTAAGCTGTCCAAATTCTCACATGTGACCTGTAACACCAAAATCACAAAGTCCCCTCTCAAAACCTCAAAATTGGACTTTTTTGTATTTTTCAAGCCATGTCTTGATCCAGTCACTTTCAAAACTAAATAAAACCTCAAACACACTCCAAATATCATCCTTGAACTGTCCCAAATGGTTCCACACATCTGGAACACCATTTGAGAGAGTTGCCATATTGGTCACTTTTGCCCCTTTTGCAAGAAATAACTCAAACTTGTTCCTGAGGATTCCAGTTAGTTCCAACCATTCTAAAAGCTTCTAAGTGATCATTTGAGGGTGTCCAAAGCATCAGATTGTTTCTGGAACAAAGCACTTGGCAGATTGCACAAAAAGCTCATAAGGAGCATGGAAGCTCTACAACGGGTAAGTGTTTATCCGTTTTCTTTTATCTGCTTTCATATATATAACTGTATTGTGGGAAGCTGCGCATGGTTAGTCTTATTTCTTACCCTCTTTAAATACGTATATATACTAGTTTAGTTATTTAGAGTTTTCCCCGACAACTACGTCTAGAACTAGGTAAAGCCATGTTGGTCACTCTTAAATACAAACAGAACTAGATCCCCCTGTAGCGCGATTTTTTTTGTGGTTTCGAATCACAATCGTCTTGGTACTACAGTTTGATTCATTTTTTTATCCTGTTGAGCTGATTAAGGAAGGGAAATAGATGTCTCCAATTAACCCTGCTCGCAAACTGAGGTTAAACAGTCAAAACTGTTGGTTTACAGATGCTATCAAAATAGGGGGTTCGTCTTTTAAGGTTATTTGCTTAAAAACAATGTCTGGACTATGGGCTAGGTTTTTGGTAAGGTGTTTAAATTTGATGCTTTTGGGTTGATTGATGGAGGTACTGGATTTTGGGTTTTTGATTATTATGCTCGCTAAGATTTTTGCAATCTTATGCCTACGTATTCCCGAAATAGGGAAATCAGAGCGATCGTGGTTCCTCCTATTCTATGGGAGGAAAAAGGTTGTTTTGGTGTCTTGTTCAAAGCCCAAGACATGAATCTAAAGGTGATTTGTATCTTGTTTAAAGCCCAAGATGTGAAGCTAAAGGGTTCTGGATGAGAGAGAATTTGTCATCTCTAAAGAGGAGTTGTTGATGTTTGTATGCTGTGAGCAAGGCACAAATTTGATACTAAAAGGTTGATTGACTCAATCGAGGTTTTCTTATACAAAACCTAAGAGGAGGCGATTGACCCAGCAAGAGGGTGTCTTTTATTTGTTGTCTCATACGAAGCCCGAGATAGAGGCTTAAAGGGTTGACTCAACAAGAGAGTACTAACAAGTGGTTGACCCAACAAGAGAGTCCTTTATACTCAATAAGAGAGTGATTTGCTGTCTCGTACGATGCCCGAGATAGAGGCTAAAAGGAAAGTGACTCAACAAGAGAGTCTTTTATACTCAACAAGAAAGTGTTTTAGTGTCTCGTACGAAGCCCGAGAGGGAGGCTAAAAGGAAAGTGACTTAACAAGAGAGTCTTTTATACTCAACAAGAGAGTGTTTTAGTGTCTCATACGAAGCCCGAGAGGGAGGATAAAAGGAAAGTGACTCAACAAGAGAGTCTTTTATACTTAACAAGAGATTGTTTTAGTGTCTCGTACGAAGCCCGAGAGGGAGGTTAAAAGGAGATTGACTCAACAAGAGAGTATTTTATACTCAACAAGAGAGTGTTTTAGTGTCTCGTACGAAACCCGAGAGGGAGGCTAAAAGGAGATTGACTCAACAAGAGAGTCTTTTATACTCAACAAGAGAGTCTGAAAAGGTTAGCTCCATTGGGGAGAATCATTATACAAAGCCCAAGAGGAGGTTGTGTTACTGCTGAGGATTAGATCCATAGGCAAGCCAAAGGGTGTGGAACTCTCATGAGAGAGATCGGGTTTTAGAGTGATCAGTGTTTTTTCCTATATTTAAAAGGAACTTGAGAATGTCTTTGAGACTCAAGGGGGTTTAGACTGTCCAAGTCTAGAGTTTTATCTTTTGTACAATGCCCAAGAGGAGGCACGGACATTAAGGGATGAGTATCAACCCTAAAGTGACCAGAGGTTTGACACTGGAAAGACTGCTCTAGCAAAGGATGACTAAGTCCTGTCTTATACCTTTAAGAGGTCGTCAGGGTCCTTGTATTAAGCCCAAGAGAAGGCATGAGAACTTCTAAGAAGCCGAAGGGTCCTTGTACAATGCCCAAGAGGAGGCGGGGATGCTTTTAGGAAGCCTGTGGGTCCCCAAACCAAGATAAGTTCAAGAGATGCAATTCACAGAGAAAATATCATTCCAGGAAAGTTCGAGAATTTGGAAGAAACTCAAGAGATGCTATTCACGGAGAATAGATCAACTCTGGGAAGTAGAGTTTCTTTGACAATTTCTAAGGGTGATATTCTAAGAAAGGGTTCACCGAGAATGCTGCCTTTCTCTTTGTTCCATATTGTTTAACCCCAAGAGAAGGGAAGACTGTATCTGGAATCCTACGGGGGATCTAGTTTTGTTTGTATTTAAGAGTGACCAACAGGGCTTTACCTAGTGCTAGACGTAGTTGCTGGGGAAAACTCTAAAATAACTGTACTAGTATTACACAGTTGATATATGACAAGTATATAAAAGGTTGTGAAAGAAAACTTACAGTGAAACAGCCCCACAATACAGTTATATACATATGAAAGCGATAAATGAAAGCGGATAAATACTTACCCGTTGTAGAGCTTCCATGATGTTTTGTTAGTTGTCCAACAAAGAAAGTTTTGATAACAACAAATATTTGAATTCAAAATCAAAGGAGAAAGTGCTTTGAAAAGATTGTTGGGGCTTACAGCTCAAGGAGAGGCCCAAGTTTTAACGATGATTGCACCGTTGTTTTGAAAACTTTACAGAGGGACTTATACAATATATGAGGCCCAAAAAGTTTTTATATACAAGAGATGGGACTTAAAACTCAAGGAGAAGCCCAGGGTTCTTTTGTTTTAAACTGGTGATCGCGCCGAGATTTTTCTTTTAACATAGAGGGACTTATACAATATCTGAGGCCCAAAAATTGTTTTGGTTAAAAGGGGATTGGGTCTTACACTCTATTAGAGGCCCAAAGATGGGTCTTATAGCTCAAGGAGAAGCCCAAGGATTTTTGTTAAAAATGCGACGATCGTGCCGAACTTTTTGACGGTATCGGGACTTATACAATACATTGAGGCCCAAAAAGGTTTTATTTACTAAAGGGTTGGGTCTTACACTCTATTAGAGGCCCATGAGTGATTGAAAGAGATTTGTGAGGGTGAAAATCAAAGAAACCCTAATTTTGTTTTCCTTTAAAAGTAAATATTTAAAGAAAATTAATAAAAATGATAAAAATACCAAATAAGTTTGAATAAACCACTTGTGATTTTTGTTTAAGGTTTTAAAAATGAGGTTTTAATCACAAGATGATTTAGAACTCATTTGGTTTTGATTTTCAAGATAAATATTCACTTTAAAAATGTTTAAAAATGAATTTATTCATAAAAATACCAACTATATTAAATAAATAATATAAATTTGATTTTTTTGTGGAATAAAATATTTCAACATTTTTGTGATTTTTTGCAAAAAGAACCAATAAAAAATAATTAAAATTGAGGAAGTTATTAATTTTTCAAATCATTAAAAATAATATGAAAAATAATAAAAAAGTGAAAAAAAACCATTAAAAAGGGGTCTGGGGCGAGGGGGATTCGAACCCCAGACCTCTTGTGTGCAGTGTGCGCGCCCTACCACAGGGGTGGTGATACATACGTGTATCAAACCCCAGCCATAAATATACAAGGGTTGCCTTGTTCTTGGCCTGACCAAGGCAAGGCAAGACAAGGCTTTTGGTCAGAAACGTGAAGGCCATAACTTCCTCATTTCTCCATTGATGGAGACAAAATTTATATGCATCTGACCTAGAATTTCCCAAGGAATCCAATGGTGGTGGTGGTTTTCCAGAAAATCAATCCTCCTCAAAACCCGATAGTGATTTTGAAATAGGCCATAATGTGCATTTTCTGTGCTATCTCTTGTTATAGGCATGAATTACATGATGAATTGGTTCAAACACAACACATATAACATGTATGAGATGTGCATGATCAGTGGACCTCAAAGCAATGCATATTTTAAAGAGTTCAAGTTGAGATGCTTACCTCTTTAGGAGCTTTTTGGGCAACCTGTCAAGTGCCTTGTCCAGAAATGTTTTGATGCTTTGAACACTCTCAAATGATCCCTTAGAAGCTTTTAGGGTGATTGGAATCACCTGGAAACCTCAAGAATGGAAATTGGCCCTTTCTTGCAAAAGGGGCAAAAGTGGCCAAAATAGCAACTCTCTTAAATGGTGTTCCAGATGTGTGGAACCATTTGGGATAGTTCAAGGATGATATTTGGAGTGTGTTTGAGGTTTTATCTAGTTTTAAAAGTGACTGAATCAAGACATGGCTTGAAAAATGCAAAAAAAAAGTCCAATTTTGAGGTTTTGAGAGGGGACTTTGTGATTTTGGTATTACAGGTCACTTGTGAGAGTTTGGACAACTTAGATATGACATATTGGATGTGTTTGAATCATGAGCTATGATGAAATTGCTCTCTAACTCAAAAACTCAGAGTTACCTTGCTAAAGAAGGCATTTTTGCCTAGAGAAAGAGATTTTGAGGAAAGCAAGTGTTGTAGTGCTTTGGTGTACTTAAACTGAGCACAAATGAGCTCTATTTATAGTAGAGCAAGTTTGTTTTGGCTGCAATAGTGAATGGTAACTGCAGCAGAGGTTTGACAAATGTTGATCAATAGGAATCCAAGTCTCCTCTAGCCATTGACTAGAGGTTAGAGCACAGGCCTATTGTCCCTTGGTTCAGAGATCATCCTTGACTCATTCAGTTGGGAATGGCTCAGTTCATGCCACCTTGGTGCATTCATTGAATGCTCCAAAACAAAATTGGAGTCTCGTCCCCTCTTTAGGGTTTTTTAGGTTTGACATGTTATTTTTAGTTCCAAAGACTTGGGAGGCTTATGGATCAGTGTTTGTCCCTCCTTGGTCCCTCCCTGGGGTGTTCAGATGGATAAACTTATTTGTCATTTGTACAAATTACTCAAATCGAGCAAAATGCACAAATCTGCCTCGCCATGACAGTTTGCAGCAGGGCACATTGCCATTGTCATATCTCATGGCTTAAGTGGAGTTTCATGGGGTTCTTGGCCATTTTGGAAAGGTCTCATATGATACACTATATGTGTGATCATATTTTGTCCTGACACTTTTTGGATCCAAGTGAAAAATGTCCTTACATTTTGGAAAAAGTGAAACAGATTCTGACTTAGTGAAAATTTCACTAAGTGTTGGAAAAAAGTGACATTTTCACTTTTTGATATTTTGGTCATTCCATAACTTAAAATCCATAGAGAATTGGAATGAGGCGTAGTTGACACTTTTAAAGTATGCCATGAGAGCTACAAATCCATCTTTGGATCAGCCAAAATGGCTGCTTGGATCTCAAGTTATGATCCTTGGAAGTTGGTACCCTAGCCACTTTGTTCCCTAACTTAGAAAAATTCTAAGTTTTTATGGTTACCCCTTTTACAAGTTATCCCACTTTTCTTGATTTTTCTTGATGAATGATGATTTAAATCACGCATTAACATCATTTTAGGGTTAGGGAGCTATAATTGATCAAAAAATCAAAAAGTCAAACTTTGACTTTTGGGCACAGTTGACTTTTTATCAGATGAACTCCAAACTGTGCGATCTTCTATGAGATCAAGTCCTTGACCTAAATCAAACTTGATGGATTGATTTCTTAGGTGTTATAGGGTGTATTGAATCATGTCTCAAGGTTTGGGAGCATGTCTTGGTCAAAAGTCAAAGGCACAGTTGACTTTTTCTGCGAAACCCTAACTGTGGTTCTGATGAACTTGAAACTTGGGAATCAAGCTTCTTGGATCAATCCATTGTTGCAAATGGATCAATGTAGTGTGTTGGAGACCCTCAAATCATGTCTTGAGGTCTTGGCTCATGTTTTGTCCCAAAAGTCAACTTAAGGGTGAATTAGGTCAAGAAACCCTAATTCTTGATTTTTTTAGTAAATGCATCCCCTGAAGCTAAATTGACTTGATGATTGGGTCCATAAGGTCCCATGGAGTATCATAGGTTATGTTTTGAAGCATTAGCCCATGCCCAGAGGAAAATTCACATCTGGAGGCCCTAGTCGACCAAAACCCTAATTTGGTGACACTGTCGATCTTAAGACTTGATCCACCTGGAATGCTGCAACATTGTGCTTGATTCTTGATGTGGGAGTCCTCTTGATACTTTGTGGATGTTTGAGAGGTTAGACAAGTTGAAGATCATGTCATTCCTTGATTGATCCTTTGTCTAAAGCTCAGAGAAGGCTTGAAACCCTAATTATTGTTTGTAGTGAATGCTCACCCATCTTTGGGGAGACTGATGAGGCATAATGGTTCATCCATATTGTGATGATGATTTGTACAATGATGGCAAATCTTAGTGGTCAAAATTTGGGGTATGACAGATGCCCTTATTTAATCTTCTCGGACCCGAAGGTGTGAATGGCGAAGGTATTCGGGGTGCAAGAGGATTAAATATCGGAATACCCGAAATTTTGATGGTGGTTAGGAATGGTAGTTCACGCATCCTTCTTCTTTTGCTAAGCACTGATTCTTAGAAAAGGTAAACTTCCCCTCGATCCTGGTCTTCAACCAAGGAACTGGTCTCAGTTTTCTGAAATAAACTTCCCCTCGATCCTGGTTTCTTACCAAGGAACTGGTCTAAGTTTCTGATGTAAACTTCCCCTCGATCCTGGTTTCCCACCAAGGAACTGGTCTTAGTTTCTGATGTAAACTTCCCCTCAATCCTGGTTTCCTACCAAGGAACTTGTCTTAGTTTCTGATGTAAACTTCCCCTCGATCCTGGTTTCCTACCAAGGAACTGGTCTTAGTTTCTTTTGTCAACTTCCCCTCGATCCTGGTTTCCTACCAAGGAACTGATCTTAGTTTCTTTTGTCAATAAACTTTCTTGACAAAGGGACACTATTCGTAGCGATTTTCCTCAAACTTCTCGCCGAATTTTCATGGGGAGATGTCATTTGAAGGGAAAAACTTTGATGTCAGACTTGCTGGGGAACCCATTCGTCTGAGTTGTAGAGGTGTACAAACTTCTCTATTGGAGATGCCATTTGTCGACTCTATCGGGGAAAACGAGTCTCTTGAGAGACTGTTTCCGCTTGGGGTCTTACATCATACTTTTCTCGGGATCTTCTCGGAGAAATTCCATATGATGTGATCCAATTTTGAGGTGCTGATGACCTTTTCGTCAGCGGATTTTTTCAGAGAAAAACTGTTGTATTGCCGAATCTCTGATTAAGAGGCTTTCTCTAGGGATTTTCCTTAATCCGAGAAAGCGAAAATATCTTCTTCAATGGCAAAGAGTGATGTTCGTCGACGGTCTTTTTGTCTTTTAGAGGTTCAAGTTATCAAAGTGGTCAAGGGACCGTCTCCAATCCAGAAATAAACTGGAGGAGAGATTGTTCAGACGCAACATTTTCTGACGAGGAAAGAACTGACAACTCGATTGAGAGGACTTTTATCACTTGGGGATAAGACTGACCAGAGTGATAGTGATGCAATATGAATGTGAATGTAAATCAACAATGCATGATGTATGTATGTTTATGCTGACAAAATTGACGCTACATACAAACTAGTAGATGAACACGACTGGATACTCGGCCACAGTGGGAGATGAAAAGTATCACTGGTTCACGATAGTAATTCTGCCTTGCTTAGGAGACATAGTCCCTACGGGGAACAACCGTTGGTCGGGCTTAGGAGGTAAGAACTCTGCCGGGGATGTCAGAGGGAACATGGTCTCTGACACAATTGATCCTTCGTTCAGGCGTACTGGTTTAAAAGGAGTACTTTGATTCTGCACTTTGAAGTTTGAATGCCTTTGGAGAAGCGATCGATGTTCTTTCGATGTTCAACAGTCAAAAGAAATTGCCATCTTTATTTTAAAAGCAGAAAATTTTTTACAAGTAAATTCATTTTTGTTTTACTTCAAGAATAGTTGATCATGTTAAAACATCATTCTGTAAAACTAAAACAAATAAGAATTGCAAACAAAAGCACAAGGGCTCAAATTTTATTGATAGGATGGAAATCAACCAAACGCGTGATTCCATAGAGTACTTACAAAGTTTAGAAAATGGTAATTAAAGGGAAAAGGGCTACATTAAAACATGACGACCGCTATCCTTCTACCAACTTTGAATTTTGGGCATCCTGAGCTTCCGTCGAAGATTACCTTGACTGGAGTTTTCTGATGAATGGCATGACTGCTGTTGGGGGATTTGCCCCTGTTAGACGTAGTTACTTGCCATTATCCCTAACTTTTTCCTGGATTGTACTTTGAGATTTCCAATCCACCGGGATGATTTTTGATTATGTCTCTAATTTTTGCTTGGACCGCCCTTTCGGGTTTTCAATCCACCGAGACATTTTTTTTTAGTTTAGGCGAAGTATTTCTTGACTACGTCAACATTTGTGGGATAGGAAAACTTTTCCCCATCCATGGTTGCAAGTCTCAAGGCACCGCCTGAGAAAGCTTTCTTGACCACATAGGGGCCGTCATAGTTCGGAGTCCATTTGCCCTGAGAGTCAGTGAGAAAAGATTGTATCTTTTTTAGCACAAGGTATCTTTTCTTGAAGACGCGAGGTCGGACCTTTTTGTCAAATGCCTTCTTCATTCTCTGTTGATACAATTGACTGTGGCATATAGTCGTTATTCATTTTTCTTCGATCAGATCCAGTTCTTCGTGTCGACTTTGACACCATTCAGCTTCTGTTAGCTTAGCTTCCATCAATACCCGGATTGATAGGATCTCTTCTTTGATGGGGAGCACTGCCTCCATGCCATATACTAAAGAGAAAGGGGTTGCCCCTGTTGAAGTGCGGACAGATGTGCGATAACCTTGAAGAGCAAAGGGTATCATCTCGTGCCAGTCTTTGTAGGTTACGACCATTTTTTGAACGATCTTCTTGATGTTCTTGTTAGCCGCTTCTACCGCTCTGTTCATCTTAGGTCGGTAGGGAGAGGAGTTATGGTGTTCGATCTTGAACTCACCGCACAACTCTTTCATCATCTTATTGTTCAAGTTAGATGCATTATCAGTAATGATCTGGTTCGGCACACCATAACGACAGATGAGATTGTTTTTGATAAATCGGACTACCACTTGTCGGGTTACATTGGCATATGATGCTGCTTCGACCCACTAGGTGAAGTAGTCAATGGCTACCAGAATGAACCGATGTCCGTTTGAAGCCTTAGGTTCAATTAAGCCAATCAAGTCGATTCCCCATATGGAAAAAGGCCATGGGGAAGAAAGAACTTTGATATATGTTGACGGTACATGGATCTTGTTTGAGTATATCTAACACTTATGACACTTCCTCATGTACTTGTAGCAATCGGATTCCAGGGTCAGCCAATAGTACCCTGCTATCAGAATTTTTCTCGCCATTGTGTGTCCATTGGCATGAGTACCAAAGGATCCTTCGTGAATTTCTTTTATCAGCATGTTTGCCTCTGGTCTGTCTACGCATCGGAGCAAGACCATGTGAAAATTTCTCTTATAGAGTGTGTCACCGCTCAGGAAGAAGCTACCAGCCAGCCTTCTGGGGGTTTTTTTGTCCTTCTCTAGTGCCCCAGGTGGGTACTCTTGTTTCTGAAGGAAGCATTTGATATCGTGATACCAAGGTTTGTCGTCTATGACTGCTTCGATCGTGAAGATGTAAGCGGGCCGTTCTAGGCGCATTATGTCGATCTTAGGCACGTCATTCCATTGACCTACACTAATCATGGAAGAGAGAGTGGCTAAGGCATCAGCCATGTGATTCTCATCATGAGGGATTTGATGAAACTCGATCTTGTTGAAGAAGGGTAACAACCTTCTTGCATAATCTTTGTAAGGAATCAGTCCTGATTGGTATGTGTTCCAATCTCCTTTGATTTGATTGATAACCAGGGCTGAGTCGCCATATACATCCAAGTTCTTGATCCTTAAGTCAATCGCTTCTTCGAGACCCATGATACAAGCTTCGTATTCGATCTCGTTGTTTGTACACTTAATGTAAGTCTAGCGGTGAAAGGAATATGGGTACCCTGAGGTGTTATGATGATTGCCCCAATTCCGTTTCCATAATGATTGACAGTGTCGTGGCCGGCTAAAAATTTTCGAGTCGCCACCATATTTTTTAAGGAAAATAATGATAAACCTAAAATCCTAATCCTAAGGGCAGAGATTCCTAAGGTTCGGGAGTCGGTTAAGTGAGGGGAAGGTGTTAGGCACCCCTCACTTCCATTGTACTCAATGGGATCCTCCTTAAGTTTTAGGGTATGTTTGTTTGTCGTCTAAATTTTTATTTACAAAAAAAAATCCTAAGTTTTTAATTATTGTACTCGCTAGGATTTACAACCCTATGCCTATGTACCTTCAATTTTGAAGGATCAGAGTAACCGTAGTTCACCTCCCCTATTCCTACCCCCTAATCCTATTTCTAACCCTAATCCCAACATTAATCCACTATTTATACTCTTGGATAAAGAGTTATATCCCTTTAATCTATTGTTTATACTCCTAGATAAGGAGTTCTATCCCTTAAATCTAATATTTATACTCCTAGACAAGGAGTTATATCCCTTAATCCCTTATCCACTGTTTATACTCTCGGACGGAGAGTTTTATCCCTTAATCCGTTATCCATTGTTTATACTCTCGGACGGAGAGTTTTATCCCTTAATCCTTTATCCCTTGTTTATACTCTCGGACGGAGAGTTTTATCCCCTAATCCTTTATCCATTGTTTATACTCTCGGACGGAGAGTTTTTTCCCTTAATCCTTTATCCCTTGGCCTATATTTTAACTCTTGGAACCTAAGATTTTTATCCCTAAATCCCATCCTTTATTTAGACTCTTGGACAAAGAGTTTTATCCCAAATTAGATCTTTAAAAAAAATCCCTTTATCCCTTACTTAAACAATAAAATCCTCAAAATCCATAAAATTTAAATAAACCCCAAAATACCATTTATGCTAAAAAGATAGCAAAAACAATTACCCAAATTATCCCAAAGAATGATTTTTAAAATCAGTATGAATCCTAAAATAACAGAATTTTAATCCCCAAAAACTATTTAAGAGTAAACATTTTTAAATATATGTATTAAAACCCAACCCAAAATTCTCCCTAAAACCCTAAATAAAACTCGTAGATGAAAATTAATTCCTATTTTTTCTACAAGAAAAAACCCAAGTATGTTAAATACATAAAATATAAATTTAAACCCAACCCCACGATTAACCCAAAAATTCTTATGTAAAAATCCTAAACAAAATTAAATCCCCATTTAAAAATAAACATTTTAAATATATAACACTATTTATTACGAAAATCATCAAAAATTAAAGAATTAAAATAAAAACCTAAATATTTATCCTAATTAAATATTTAAATTAAGTTATTAATTTAATTATTAAAACCCTAAAATCCTACTTCTAACCCTAATTAAAATTTAAAACCTAATTAAACAATTAAACTAAGTTATTAATTTAATTATTAAACCCTAAACCATATTTCCTCACAAACTAAATCAATTTAACCTAATTAAACAATTAAATTAAGTTATTAATTTAATTGATTAAAAACCCTAAATTAAAAGTTTAACCCAATTAAATAATTAAATCAAGTTATTAATTTAATTATTAATAAAAAAAATCCAGAGGGTGCGTTTTACATTGAACAAGCAATTGGGCTTACTGTCTGGGGGCGTTAATAGTAATCTGGGCGCAAGGCCCAATTACCAAAGTCCAAAGCCTGAAAAAAAAAACACAAAAAAAACCATGGGGACAGTCAAAGGAGACTCACGGTGCGCCCGCGTATGGAGGCACTCGTTGACTCAAACAGTCAAACGATCTAGGAAGTTCAGGGGAGGGACACTTGGCGTGCATCCAAGGTCGCACGGAGGGAGTACATAATCCTCCTCCCCCTCAGATCCTCCCCATTTTCACACTTTCTTTCTCTCTCTAACCCGTTCTCCCTCTCTCTAACTCACAATTCTCTCTCACTTCTCTCTAGCCCTTCTCCCTCCGGCCACCACCTTAAACACCTCCGGCCGCCCTCAAACCTAGATCTCCGGTTGAAGTTCAACCAGAATCTTCGTCCTCAAGAACCCTAAAACCCCAGAAACCCAGAAACCAACCCAGTTCCTTAGGGTTCGTGAAGAACCCTAGAACCCTAACCCTAAACCTTCATCCCAAACCCAGAAACCCCAAGAACCCTAAGAACCCTAAGGGTTCTGCAAAAAACCTACCCTTCCCCAGATGAACCCTAACCCTAAGTAGGAACCCTAACCCTATTATCTTAGAACCCTAACCCTAAAAATCCAGAAATCCACAAAACTTTAAACACGCAACATTCAATAATCCAAAAGCTAAGTGATTCGTGTTTACCTCCCCTGCCGTGTCTGTTTAAGCTGCTCCGATTCCTCTCCCTTATTCCTCTGTTTTGTCTTTCTAACCCTTTTTGTTTTCCTTGTTGCAGGTGGCTTAGCTCAGGAAGTCTTAGGGTTCTAATGATGAACCCTAAGTCCCTATACGGCGAGAGCTTTCAGTAATGGGTGGGGCGAATTTGTAGCAGCCGTTCGTTAGCTTAGGGTTTTTTTATTTTAATTATGAGTTTCTTCTTAGTTTATATAGGCTTAAAAATTAGGTTTAGATCTTAATCAGATTGATTTGTTTTAGGAAGAAATGATATAATTAGATTTGATTTGATTTTGTATTCGTTTTTAGGATTAGGGTTACATCTTGTACAAGACGTAATTTTTGGATCTGATTTGGATTTTGTAATTTTAAGTTATTCTGATTTGATTGTATATGTTGTACCAATTTGATTTGGAAAACAGATTCTACTTGATTTGATTTTTCCCAAATTTCAGTGTGAATTAGGGTTTCAGGCGAGAGGAAGGAGACGACCCACTTAGGTCAACCATTTTGACCAAAATAAAAATAATAATTATAAAATATTAATAACCATAATCAGAATAAAAATAAATCCTAATATTAGCAGACGATAACCAGATTAATTTGAAATAACAACTTAATAAAAGCTATTCTTAATTAACAATTATGTTAAAAACAATATACTTGAAACTTAAACATATTTAGATAAAACTAATGACCTTGAAAAAACAAAATAAATAAACATCTGGTATACTTAATCTTTTCAAAATAAATCAACCACTATATTCAAAAAATAAAAATAACTAATTTCAAAATAAAATCCTGATTATAAGACTATTAATCTAAAACCCAAACTTCCTAATTCTCTAAAAATAATTAATAAAATCCTTAACAAAATATTAAAAATTAAACAAGCTCCCTTTAAATAAAACAAATAATACAAAAAAAAACCCTTACACCAAACCAAGTCCAAAAATGGGCCTAAAAAGTGTTAGCAAACTCAGAAGCCCAATGACCTCTAACTGATACCCCCTGGTAGCACCAAAATCCAAAAATAGATAAAAACACTGGTCAAAATTTAGGGTACTACAACTGCCCCTATTTAATTGTCTTCGAACCAGAAAGAGGAAGTCGATGTGTCTTTCTCTTGTGAAGAGGAGATGATTAAATACAAGAAGGACCCTAATTTTGACCGCAGAGTCCGATAGATACTACGCTGATTATCCTAAGACCCCTAGTAATAAAACCCGTAGTGAAATATCCGATTAAACCCTGGTATCCCTGAGAGAAAGGTATGAATCTATGCCATGTATGCATGTTTAAAAGTATGTGTGCTCTTATGCATGATGCATTATTTGGGCTAACGCCTCTTTTATGATATGCAATGCGTGTTTTTACGGGAACCAATATCCTTTGCAATATTCCAACTTCCTGACCCTCAAACCCTTGACCCTTTGACGAGCGTAGCAAATCATGATGCTCTTGGTGTCTGGGGATGCGTATCATTCCTTCAAAGAAACCTCCCTAATGATTGAATTGTGACTGTTAGCATATAGACCCTGTACTGGAGGAATATTATCCCTTTACCGTTTCAAAATCGAAGTAAAATACAATTTCCTTTTTAAAAGCTTTTTCATTATGTCCAATGTTTCAATGTATTATTCCATAATTAATCAACATTTTGTAATCAAGCAAAATAATTGGAAAAAGGAGAAAATTTTATTTATTAAAAAATGGGCCCATAAACAAGCAATAGTACATAAGGAAAGTAATCCTCATAAGGAGGAATTACTACAAATCTACAAGATGAAAAATGGCAATACGGAAAAAACAGACTTATTTATGTCCTAATTGAATTCAAACACAAACTAATATCCCTAAGTCTCCGAGGCCATGATACTTCGCTTCTGAAGATGACGACTGGATTGATCATTCCTTTCTGAATCTTCGTTGCGTGACCGTAAGTGCTATCAGTCATATGCCTTTTGGATATCCTTAATTTTGCCTGGACTGCTCTTTTCGAGTCTTAGTCCACCAGGATGATATACCATTTTTTTCAACTAAGCCGCCCTTTAGGGTTTTCGACTTGTCGGGTATCATTTTTTATTCAAGTCCCTAATTTTTGCCTGGATTGCTCTTTCAAGTTTTCAATCCACCGGGACGCCCTAATTTTTGCCTAAGTCGCCCTTTAGGGTTTTCGACTTAGCGGGCTTTTATCCCCTTTTTCTAGGCATAGTATTTTTTGACTGAATCGGAATTTACCGGTCGTGGTAAATCCGCTCAATCCATAGTAGTCAACATTAAAGCTCCACCAGAGAATGCGCTCTTTACGACATATGGTCCCTCATAGTTTGGGGCCCATTTGCCACGAGGATCTTTATAGATGGGTAGCACTTTTCTTAATACCAAGTCTCCTTCTTCGAATAAACAAGGATGAACTTTCTTGTCAAATGCCTTTTTGAGTCTCCGCTGATATAATTGACCATGGCATACAGCGGCCATGCGCTTTTCTTCTATGAGGTTCAGTTGATCAAATCTGTTTTGTATCCATTCTGCTTCATCCAACTTAGTCTCCATTATGACTCTTAGTGAAGGAATCTCTACTTCAATGGAAAGTACCACTTCTGTCGAAGTACGAACTGAGGTTTTGTAGCCATGTAGTGCAAAAGGGAGCATTTCGTGCCAATCTTTGTAGGTCTTCACCATTTTCAAGATGATCTTCTTGATGTTCTTATTGGCTGCCTCTACCGCGCCATTCATCTTCGGGCGATAAGGTGACGAGTTATGGTGATCGATTTTGAAGCTCTCACACAGCTCATCCATCACTTTGTTATTTAGATTAAGCCCATTATCCGTGATGATCTTGTTAGGAACCCCATAGCGACGAATTATCTCTTTCTTGATGAAGCGTGCGATTACTTGCCTTGTCACATTGGTGTAGGAAGCAGCCTCTACCCATTTAGTGAAGTAGTCAATAGCAACTAGAATGAATCGGTGTCCATTTGATGCTTTTGGTTCAATCATCCCAATTATGTCTATTCCCCACATAGAGAAAGGCCACGGAGCAGTTAAGACGTTCAAAGGAGTAGGCGGCACATGAATTTTATCCGCGTAGATTTGACACTTATGGCACTTCTTGACGTACTTAAAACAGTCTGATTCCATAGTCAACCAATAATACCCTGCTCGAAGAATATTTTTAGCCATTGCATGCCCATTAGCGTGGGTTCCAAAGGATCCCTTGTGGATTTCTTTGATAAGTATGTCCTGCTCATGTCCATCTAAACACCGGAGCAACACCATGTCATGATTCCTTTTATAAAGTACATCTTCGTCGAGAAAGAACTGGGCGGCCAGTCTTCTAAGCATTTTCTTATCCCCACTTGAGGCATTTGCAGGATATTCCTGTCTCTGGAGGAATTGTTTGATATCATGAAACCATGGTTTACCATCCACTTCAACCTCTACTGCTGCACAGTAAGCTGGTTCATCCAGGCGATTGATCCTTATAGCCGGTGCTTCATTGTACCATTTGACTTTTAACATGGATGCCAAAGTTGCTAGAGCATCTGCCAATTGATTCTCATCTCGAGGGATATGATGGAAAGTGATCTCATCAAAGTAAGTGATCATCTTCCAGACACAATATCGATATCGAATTAGTTTAGCATTAAGTGTCCTGCATTCTCCCTTGACTTGATTGATGACGAGAGCCGAATCTCCATATACTTCCAAGATCTTAATTCCAAGGTTAATGGCTTCGCTGATCCCCAAGATACACGCCTCGTATTCTGCCATATTGTTGGTACACGTGAAGCATATTCTCGCAGTGAAAGGTATGTGGAATCCTGTTGGAGAAGTTATAACAACCCCCACCCCATGTCCTTCTGCATTTGAGGCACCATCGAATATAAGCTTCCATCGAGATCCGGGTCTAGGTCCTTCGTAGGAATCTGGAATATCATCATCTCTTACAGCCATCACATCCTCATTGGGGAAGTCAAATTGCATAGGCTGATAGTCGTCTACTGGTTGATAAGTGAGATGATCGGCTAATATGCTTCCTTTTATGGCTTTTTGAGTGACATAACATCTGCCACCGAGCCACTCTCCCAGTCACTGCAGGCTTCTCGAATATATACTTGATGGGGTCCATTCTAGATATCAAGAAAGTAGTATGGCACACCATGTATTGTCTTAATCGCCGGACGGCCCATACAAGAGCACAACAAGTCTTCTCCAAGAGTGAGTATCTGGATTCACAATCCGTGAATTTCTTACTCAAGTAATAAATTGCATGCTCTTTTCTCCCTGTTTCGTCTTGTTGTCCGATTACACAGCCCATCGAATTGTCAAGCACCGTTTGGTACATTATGAGCGGTCTTCCAGGTACTGGTGGCACCAATATGGGTGGTTCTTGCAAATATTTCTTAATTCGATCGAAGGCCTTTTGATAGTTTTCACCCCACTCGATGGTTTGACCTTTCCTCAACAACTTGAAGATTGGCTCACAAGTAGCAGTAAGGTGTGAGATGAACCTAGCGATGTAATTTAATCTCCCCAGGAATCCACGTACTTCCTTTTCTGTCCTTGGAGCCGACATTTCTTGAATGGCCTTCACTTTATTGGGATCTACTTTTATACCTCTTTGACTGACTATGAACCCCAACGACCTCCCAGATCTGACCCCAAAAGTACACTTCACAGGATTTAGTCGTAGCTTGAACTTCCTCAGCCGTTCAAACAACTTTTGTAAATTGACCATGTGACCTTCCTCAGTTTGTGACTTAGCGATCATATCATCTACGTAAACCTCTATTTCCTTGTGCATCATGTCGTGAAAAAGAGTTACCATTGCCCTTTGATGAGTTTCCCCAGCGTTCTTTAACCCGAAGGGCATTACCTTGTAACAAAAGGTTCCCCAAGATGTAATAAAAGTGGTCTTTTCCATATTGAAATGAGACATCTTGATCTGATTATATCCGGAAAACCCATCCATAAATGAGAAGACTGAAAACTGAGCAATGATATCCACCAGCACGTCAATGTGGGGTAGTGGAAAATCGTCTTTAGGACTTGCTCTATTGAGATCTCGGTAGTCTACACACATTCTGACCTTTCCATCTTTCTTTGGCACGGGCACAATATTGGCCACCCATTCTGGATACTTTACTGCTGCTAAGAACCCGGTGTCAAACTGCTTTTTAACTTCTTCCTTGATTTTGAGAGTCATATCCGGTCTGGTCCGCCTTAACTTTTGTTTGACCGGTGGACATTCGGGTTTGAGCGGTGGCTTATGTTCAACAATATCCGTGTCTAACCCAGACATATCTTGGTAAGACCAAGCGAACACGTCCACATACTCTTGTAGCAGCTTGATCAACTTTTCCTTTACGTCCTTGTTTAAAGAAGCACCGACTTTAACCTCCTTCTTGACTTCTTCAGTTCCCAGATTGATCACATCCACTGGTTCCTGATGAGGTTGTATTACTTTGTGCTCTTTCTTTAATAGTCTGGCCAACTCTTCCGGGAGTTCACAATCGTCCTCATCACCCTCTTCCGCTTGGTTAATGGGGAACTCGAAGTTGTAAGGAATTATAGCAGTGTCGTTTTCAATAGGTTCATTTTTAAATCTGCAGGAGGGAGATTTTTATTGCTTATTATTTCTTGAATTAATGTGAATGGAAGCATAGAAAGAAAGTGTATTGCCATTTGAAAAAAGAACATCTAAGAAATAAAAAGATCTTGATTGAAAACAAAATGCGATTTTATTATTAAATAATTCAATGAAACAAAAGGTGGCCCTACAAAGCTTGTCCATTTGCCTTGGCATAGCAAAGGACTTATTGTTATTTTAAAGAAAAAAGTAAATTACTTCGAAACAGAAATCATCTCAGGAATCTCGATGGCCCTCCAATTGTTGAGAACTGTATCTGGTGAGCAATGGCACACCCAATCTGGTATCCCCTTATTTTCCTCTTCAATTGCAGTCACTTGATCTTCATCTCTAAATCCGGCATTATGGAAAGTTTCTTCGAGAGGAGGAAATTTCATCTGACGAGACTTCTGAACCCCTTTATTAGCTGGTTTGTAACCCAGCCCGAATCGATCCTTCTTTTCATGTATCTCTATCACCTTGCCCCAGCCCCTAGTATCCCCATTCTGTATTAAGTTTGTGATCCTTCTTGGCTTTTCTTCTTGTCGAATAACTTGCTTACAACTGACCGTTGCAACCTCCAAAGCTTGGAAAGGTATTTCAAAGGTCTCCCCATCCACTTCTATGTATCTGAATGACGAGAGATGGCTGACAAACATGTCTTCCTCCCCATCAACGATTATTAATCTGTCCCCAGATATGAACTTCAATTTCTGATGAAGTGTGGAAGTAACTGCGCCCAGAACATGAATCCATGGTCGTCCTAGAAGACAAGTGTATGAGGGATTGATGTCCATGACTTGGAAAGTGATCATGAAGGTATGTGATCCCACCACTGTAGGTATGTCCACCTCCCCAATTACCATTTTTTTCGAACCGTCGAAAGTCCTAATAATCAGGGAACTGGTCTTCATAAAGGTCCTTACAGATGTTAATTTTATAAGGGTATCCTTAGGCATGACATTTAGAGTAGACCCTGTGTCCACTAGCACCCTTGAGAGAATAGTGTCTTGACATTTGACTGATATATGTAAGGCCTTATTATGTGCTTGCCCCTCGAGAGGTAATTCCTCACTAGTGAAACCCAGACAGGTGCTGGCGACAATATTGGCGACTACCTCGTCGAACTGAATCACTGATATATCTTTGGTGACATGGGCTTCATTCAGGACCTTCATCAGGGATTCCCTATGCGCCTCCGAGCATAACAACAAGGATAGAATGGAGATCTTGGACGGTGTTTGATTCAGCTGGTCCACCACCCTATAATCACTTTTCTTTATGATTCTCAAAAATTCCTCGGCGTCTTCTTGAGATATACTCTTCTTGGAAGATCCCTCCCCTGTATTTATGGCCTCCTTCCCCTTTGAGCTTTCGGGGGTATCCTTCTTAGGTTGTTCTGAGGAGTATGCTCTTCCACTACGGGTCATCCCTCCAATACTAGCTATGTTAGTAACAACTGGTGATGGTATTATAGTCTTTCCTCCCACAGATGCAGTGATGCATTACTTCCAAGGTACAGTCTTAGTGCTTTCATATGGAAATGGTGCGGGAATATGGAAAGTGATGGGGCCTTCTGACCTTGCCGGCACTGGCACTTTGACTGGTGCAGGAACAGGTATTTGAATTGGTGCTCGTGCAGGTACCAGAATTGATATCTGAATAGGAACCTGTGCCGACCTTGAAATTGGTATTTGAATGGGTACCTGTGCAGGCCTGTGAACTGGTATTTGAATAGGCGCTTGTGTAGACCATGGAACTGGTATTTGAATAAGAGTCGCAACTCCTCTTTTCTGGTATGGAATCTCAGAAGGTACTTGCCCCTGGGATTCTAAGGTAGCCACCTCATTCATATTCCTTAAGTACCCAATTTAAACTATCCCTTAGTCTATTAATTGTTGGAGGACCTTCTTCTTCTTCTTACAGTTATTGGGATCAGACGCGCAATCCTTGCAGTCACCGTGCAACCTTTCAAACTCCTCGTACCTAATTAATGCCTCCCTTACTTTTGTCATAGGGGTCTTTACTTGGTCTGCCCTCCTGATTAGGACATCATCTCTCAGTCCCTCAATAGAGTTAACGGTTGGCCCCGCATGCCCTGGAAAAGGATTATCTCCCACATTTGGATTGTCATAAGTGAAATTAATGACCTTCTGTTCCATCAGATCTTGTACCCTAAACTTGAGGGCTAAACACTTTTCAGTCGTATGCCCCGGCGATCCAGCATGATAATCACATCTAGCATTAGCGTCATACCCTCGAGGAGGAGGCGTAGGAGGGGGCCCTAACGGCTTGATTTCTACCAGTCCCTTTTGAATTAGCATAGGCAGGATCTGAGTATATGTGGTGGGTATAGGGTCAAAATCCTTCCATGGCCTCCTTTGTTCCCTTCGGGGATACTTCTATTGTTGCTGATTTTGCGGAGGTGGCGCCCTTGGCTGTTGGATTTGGAGCATAGGAGATGCTTGATTAGAGGTCGTAGCCACCACATAAGGGTTATAAGGTACTTGAGTGTACCTATCAGCAGAAATGGCATTGGCCTCCTTCTTCGAGTTGTTTCCCGAGTACCTTTTGTTGTTATGTTGACTGGAAGACGACTTTCCAATCTTTCCGCTTTTTAATCCATTCTCGATTCTTTCCCCAATGATAACTAAATCCGCAAATCTAGTTGAGACAGACCCAATCATCTTTTATAGTATAACCATTGCAATGTTCCCATGAACATATCTACCAGCTCACTTTCCAGCAATGGGGGTTGTACACGAGAGGCTAGTTCCCTCCATCTCTGGGCGTACTCCTTAAAAGATTCATTCCCTTTTTGGGACATGTTTTGTAATTGCATACGATTAGGCGCCATGTCTACATTATATTGGTACTGCTTCAGAAAGGTGCTTGCAAGGTCTTCCCAAGTCTTAATGTGAGCCCTCTCCAATTGCATATACCAGTCCAAGGACCCCCCCCCCCCCCACTAAGGCTGTCTTGGAAGGTGTGTATCATCAGCTTCTCATTCTTAGCGTGGGCACCCATCTTTTGGGCGAACATCCGGATGTGGTTTTTTGGGCAACTAACCCCTTTATACTTCTCGAAGTCGGGTGCCTTAAATTTAGGAGGTATGACCACATCGGGTACCATACACATTTCCAAAGCATCAACCCCAAAGACCTTGGCTCCTTCCACAACCCTTAATCGTTCTTCAATCATCTTATACTTTTCATCCGCTTCTCTTCCTTCCATGGCAGCCAGTTTGGTTTCACGAACTACCTACCTGGAATCCTCCTCTCCATATTGGAGGTGCCTGTCATCAGAGACTTCACGAGTGACAGGTATTTGTATAGGTCGTGATTCTCCATTATGCTCAGGTGGAGGAACAAACCCTACAGGGGGCTGAGTGTTAGTCTTCCCTTTACTAGCCTCTAATGTTTCACGTTCTAAGTCAGCCACAAATCCCAAGAGAGGATTATTATCTTCATACTGGGGAGGAGGGGTAGGGATACTCCTACGATTACTAGCCTCGGTGTCTCTTGCTATCAGATTCTGAATAGCTCGAGTCAGTTGGTCGATTTTGTCCTTCATTTCCTCAACATTTCCTTTGACAGCATCTGTAGCGCAGTTTTTGTGGTTTCGAATCACTATCGCTTTGGTACTACAGTTCGATTCATTTTTTATCCTATTGAAGCTGATGAAGGAAGGGAAATAGATGTCTCCAATTAACCCTGCTTGCAAACTGAGGTTAAACAGTCAAAACTGTTGGTTTACAGATGCGGCTTTAGTTCGTGGGTCTCTCTCTGCTTATTTTGTTCAGAACGAAATACTGGGATTGTTCATGGGGAATTTGTTGGGATACTGTGCTAGATTGCCTGGAGGTAGGGGACTTTGGGGTTTTTCGATTAGAGTGCTCGCTAAGATTCTTTGTCAATCTTATGCCTACATATTCCCGGGATAGGGAAATCAGAGCGATCGTAGTTCCTCCTATTCTATGGGAGGAAATGCTGTTTTGGTGTCTTGTTCAAAGCCCACGACAGGAAGCTAAAGGTGGTTTGTATCTTGTTCAAAGCCGAAGATGTGAAGCTGAAGGGTCTATTTGTATCTTGTTCGAAGCCCAAGATGTGAAGCTAAAAGGGTGTTGACTTTTGAGAGAATTTGTCATCTCTAAAGGAGGGTATTTGGTCTGTTTGTAACAACTGTTGGGTGACTGATTATAAAGGAGAATTACTTTAACTGGGATATGTGAATCCAGCAATGCCATAATTTCCTTTATGGGGGATTTTAACCTGAAGGAGAAGACTTTAACTCAGTTTAGAGCAATCCAAACTTTCCTTAGGAATTTCTCATGCTAAAAGAGGGACAGTGGCGTGGATGTAAATAATCCAGAGGCTTGCCACTTACAACAATTAGATGAAAGAAAAGGAGTTGTTGATGTTTGTATGTTGTGACCAAAGCATGATTTAATGCTAAAAGGTTGATTGAATCAAACGGGGATTTCTTTATACAAAGCCTAAGAGGAGGCTATTGACCCAACAAGAGGATGCTTTTGTGTCTCGTACGAAGCCCAAGATAGAGGCTAAAAGGGTTGACTCAACAAGAGAGTGTTTTTATATGTGTCTTGTACGAAGCCCAAGGAGGAGGCTAAACGGGTTTGACTCAACAATAGAGTCTTTTATACTCACCAAGAGAGTGATTTGTATCTCGTACAAGGTCCGAGATGGAGACTAAAGGTGATCGACTCAACAAGAGAGTCTTTTTATACTCAACAAGAGAGTGTTTTGTATCTCGTACGAAGCCCGAGATGAAGGCTACAAAGGTGATCGACTCAACAAGAGAGTCTTTTTATACTCAACAAGAGAGTGTTTTGTATCTCGTACAAAGCCCGAGATGAAGGCTAAAAAGGTTTGACTCAACAAGAGAGTCTTTTATACTCAACAAGAGAGTGTTTTTGTATCTCGTACGAAGCCCGAGATGGAGATTGCAAAGGTTAACTCTGCTGGGGAGAATCATTGTACAAAGCCCAAGATGAGGCTAAGGTTACTGTTTTAGTTGAGTGACAGGTCCAGTATGTTGGTTAAAAGAGAAAATCAGTTCTTATATGGGTAATGTTGTACTCATGGATTTGATCTTAGGACCGGGATTATTTCCTGTTCTTTAAGGAAACGAGGAATCCGAAGAGTATTGAGACTGCCCAAGTCTACGGCTGTTTTTTCCTATTTTTGAAAGGAACTTGAGAATGTATTCGAGACTCAAGGAGATTAGACTGTCCAAGTCTAGAGTTTTATCTTTTGTACTATGCTTAAGAGAGATCAAGAGACAGTACATTCGCGGTAGAAAGATCTAGACTCTTTGAAAGACTGTTCTATTAAGATGACTAATTTCTGTTCCTATACCTTTAAGAGGTCGTCGGGACAATTTGTACGAAGCCCAAGAGGAGGCGAGAAAAACTTTTAAGAAGCCGACGGGATAATTTGTATGAAGCCCAAGAGGAGGCTATCTTCCTGGAGGAAGAATCATTATACGAAGCCTAAGAGGAGGCTGTGAAAACTTCTAAGAAGCCGATGGGTCCTTGTACAATGCCCAAGAGGAGGCGGGGATGCTTTTAGGAAGCCTGTGGGTCCTTGCACTAAGCCCAAGAGGAGGCTGATGAACAGTTCCAGAAGGGGTTTCACTTGGAACATTGGCCTTCTGTATATGAACTGTTCAAGGGGGAGATTTCTTAGATCTAGTTATCTAAAATTGTTGTAAAAGAAAATTTTCATGGTTTAGGTTATGTTGAAATATCCGGGAGAACGTCGGATGTAAGGAGACGAGGTTTTGTCTAGTTCTAGACGTAGTTGCCGGGGAAACTCTAAATATCTATACTAGTATTACACAGTCGATATGAGTTTATGAAAGAAGACTTACAGTGAAACAGCCCCACAATACAGTTATATACATATGAAAACGGTAAATGAAAGCGGGTAAACACTTACTCGGTTGTAGAGCTTCCATGTTGTATTGTTAGTTGTTCAACAAAGAAATTGAAAATAACAGTATGTTACAAAATCAAAGGAGAAAGTGCTTTTGAACGGAAAATTGGGGCTTACAGCTCAAGGAGAGGCCCAGGGTTTTATCAGTGATCGCACTATCATTTTGTACAGGGACTTATACAAGTGACTGAGGCCCAAGAAAGGTTTTCTGTACAAGGGGGTAGGTCTTACACTCTCTCAAGAGGCCTAAAATGATTGAAAGTGAACAAAAATGGGTCTTATAGCTCAAGGAGAAGCCCAAATGGTTTGTTTTAAATGGACGATCGCGCCGGGATTTTTGAAAGCGTAGCGGGTCTTATACAATGACTGAGGCCCAAAAATGGTTTTGGTTTTCAAAGGGGGGTTGGGTCTTACACTCTAATAGAGGCCCAGAGTTTGAAAATGTTTTTTTGTGAGGGTGAAAATCAAAGAAACCCTAATTTTGCTTTTCTTTAAAAGTAAATATTTAAAGAAAATCAAATAAAAATGATAAAAATGCCAAATAAGTTTGAATAAACCATTTGTGATTTTTGTTTAAGGTTTGAAAAATGAGGGATTAATCACAAGATGAATTAAAACTCATTTGGTTTTGATTTTCAAAGTAAATATTCACTTTTAAATGTTAAAAAACAATTAAAAAGGAATTTATTCACAAAAATACTAATTATATTAAATAAATAATATAAATATGATTTTTTTGTGGAATAAAATATTTCAATATTTTTTGTGATTTTTTGCAAAAAGAAACAATAAAAAATAATTAAAATTAAAGGAGTTATTAATTTTCCAATTAATTAATAAAACATGAAAATATTGGAAAAAATAGCAAAAATGTGAGAAAACACAAAATGGTCTGGGTGGGGTTTGAACCCATGACCTCAAGGTTATAGGGCGCGCGCCTTACCACTGGGGTGGTGATACATCCGTTGATTGAAACAAACCAACAAATACACAAGGCTTGCCTTGTTTTCTAGGCCTGGCCAAGGCAAGGTAAGGCAAGTTTTGGCTCAGAAACGTGAAGGCCATAACTTTCTCATTTCTCCGTGGATTGAGACAAAATTTAGGTCTATCCTGCCTAGAATTTCACAAGGAATCCAATGGCGGTGGTAGTTTTTCAAGATCATGTCCCTATTTTAAAACCCGATAATGGTTTTGAAATAGGCCTCCAATTGTATTTTCTGTGCTATCTCATGATACAGGCAAGAATTGCATGGAAATTTGGTGCAAACATAACACATATAACATGTACAAGATGTGCATGATCAGTGGACGTCAAAGCAATGCATATTTTGGAAAGTTCAAGTCATGATGCATACCTCTTTTTGAGCTTTTGGAGTTTTTTGTGCAATCTGCCAAGTTTCTTGTTCCAGAAATGGTTTGATGCTTTGGACACTCTCAAATGATCTTTTATAAGCTTTTAGGATGGTTGGAATCAGCTGGAAACCTCAGGGATGAGTTTGAGCTCTTTCTTGCAAAAGGGGCAAAATTGGCCAAAATAGCAACTCCTTCAAATGGTGTTCCAGATGGGGGGAACCATTTAGGACAGTTCAAGGATGATATTTGGAGTGTGTTTGAGGTTTTATCTGGTTTGGAAAGTGACTGATTCAAGACATGGCTTGAAAAATGCACAAAAGGCCCTATTTTGAGGTTTTGAGAGGTGACTTTGAGATTTAAGGATTACAGGTCACTTGTGTGAGTTTGGACAGCTTATGTATGACATATTGGATGTGTTTGGATCATGAGCTGTGGTGGAATTGCTCTCTAACTCAAAAACTCAGAGTTACCTTGCTAAAGAAGGTATTTTTGCCTAGAGAAAGAGATTTTGAGGAAAGCATCTGTTTGATGGCTTTGATGTACTCAAACTGAGCATAAATGAGCTCTATTTATAGTAGAGCAAGTTTGTTTTGGGATCAATAGTGAATGGCAACTGCAGCAGAGGTTTGGCCAATGTTGATCAATAGGAATCCAAGTCTCCTCTAGCCATTGACTAGAGGTTAGAGCACAGAGCTGTGGTTCCCTAGTTGTTGGATCATTATTGACTGAATTCAATTGCAAATGTGTCAGTCCATGCCACCTTGGTGCATCCATTAAATGCTCCAATCCAAAATTGGAGTCTTGTCCCTCTTTTTGGGATTTTTAGGTTTGGCATGCTACTTATTGTTCCAAAGACTTTGGAGGCTTGGATCAGTGTTTGTTCCCTTTAGATTTGATCCTCAGATGTGTCCAAAGTGATGACAAGGCTTGGAATTATATGATTTTGCCAAATCGAGCAAAAGTGCAAAATTCTGCCTAGCCTTGGCAGTTTTCAGTAAGGCATATTGCCATTGTCATATCTCATGGCTCAAGTGGAGTTTAATGGAGTTCTTGGCCATTTTGGAAAGCCCTCATATGATACAATAACTATTTGATCATAATTGGTTTTGATACTTTTTGGATCCAAGTGAAAAATGCCCCTACATTTGGAAAAAAGTGAAAGCAGATTCTGACTTAGTGAAAATTTCACTAAGTGTTGGAAAAAGTGGCATTTCATGTTTTCAGCCACTTTGATCATTCCATAACTCAAAATCCATAATGAATTGGAATGAGGTGTAGTTGAAGCTTTTGTATAGGGCCATGAGGGCTACAAATCCAACTTTGGATGGGGAAAAATGGCCTTGTGGTTTAGGAGTTCTGGTCCTCCAAAGTTGGTACCCTAGCCACTTTGTTCCATAACTTAGAAAATTTTCTTAGTTTTTTATGGTTACCCCTTTTACAAGTTATCCCACTTTTCTTGATGAATGATGATTCCAATCACACATTAACATCACTTTAGGGTTAAAAAACCATAATTGTGAAAAATCTCAAAAAGTCAAAGTTTGACTTTTGTGCACAATTGACTTTATGTCAGATGAATTCCAAACTGTGCAATCCTTTATGAAATCAAGTCCTCGACCTAAATCAAACTTGATGGACATGTTCCATAGGTGTTATAGGGTGTATTGAATCATGTCCCAAGGTTTGGCAGCATGTCCTGGTCAAAAGTCAAAGATACAGTTGACTTTTCCCGCGAAAACCCTAACTGTGGTTCAGATGAACTTGAAACTTGTTGCTCAAGCTTCTTTGATCAATCTATTATTGTAAATGGATCAATGTGATGTATTTGAGACCCTCAAATTATGTCTTGAGTTCTTGGCTCATGTTCTGTCCCAAAAGTCAACTTAGGGGTGCATTAGGTCAAGAAACCCTAATTCCTGATTTTTTTGATGAATGCATCCCCTGAGGCTAAATTGACTTGATGATTGGGTTCATGAGATCCCTTGGAGCATCATAGGTTATGCTTTGAAGCATTGGCTCATGCCCAGAGGAAAATCTCCATCTGGAGGCCCTGGTCGACCAAAACCCTAATTTGGTAACACTGTCGATCGTGAGGCTTGATCCACTCAGAATGCTGCAACCTTGTGCTTGATTCTTGAAGTCGGAGTCCTCTTGATCCATTGTGTATGTTTGAGAGGCTAGACAAGTTGAATATCATGTCATTCCTTGATTGATCCTTTGTCTAAGAGCTCTGAGAGGGCTTGAAACCCTAAGTCTGATTGTAGTAGATACTCACCCATCTTTGGGGAGACTAATGGTTCATCCATATTATGATGATGATTTGCACAATGATGGGAAATCTTAGTGGTCAAAATTTGGGGTATGATAGATGCCCCTATTTAATCTTCTTGGACCCGAAGGTGTGAATGGCGAAGGTATTCGGGCATTCGGGGTGCAAGAGGATTAAATATCGGAATACCCGAAATTTTGATGGTGGTTATGAATGGCAGTTCGCGCATCCTTCCTCTTTTGCTAAGCAATGATGCTTAGAAAAGGTAAACTTCCCCTCGATCCTGGTTTCCTACCAAGGAACTGGTCTAAGTTTCTGAAATAAACTTCCCCCTCGATCCTTGTTTCCTACCAAGGAACTGGTCTAAGTTTTTGAAATAAACTTCCCCTCGATCCTGGTTTCCTACCAAGGAACTGGTCTAAGTTTCAGAAATAAACTTCCCCTCAATCCTAGTTTCCTACCAAGGAACTGGTCTAAGTTTCTTTCGTTAATAAACTTTATTGACGAGGGACGCTATGTGTAGCGGTTTTCCTCAAACTTCTCGCCGAATTTTCCTGGGGAGATGCCATTTGATGGAAAAAAAAACTTTTGATGTCAGACTTGCTGGGGAACCCATCTGTCTGAATTGTAGAGGTGTACAAACTTCTCTGTTTAGAGACGCCATTTGTCTACTCTACTGGGGAAAACGAGCCTCTTTGAGAGACTGTTTCTTGCTTGGGGATATTGCATCATACTTTTCTCGGAGATCTTCTCGGAGAAATGCCATATGATGTGATCCAATTTTGAGGTGCCGATGAATTCATTAACATCGACTCTCCGGAGAGCAAAATCAATGTGTTGTTGAAAGTCTTTAGTTGTGAGGCTTTCTCTAGGGATTTTCCTCAATCCGAGAAAGCGAAGATATCATCTTCCATGGCGAAGAGTGATGCTGGCTGAGGGTTCTCTGGTTTTTCAGAGGTTCAAGTTATCAAAGTGGTCAAGGGCTGACTTCATCCCAGAAATAAACTGGAGGAGAGAGGTAGTGCATACGCAACATTTCCTGCCGAGGAAAGAACTGACAACTCGATTGAGATAACTGTTATCACTAGGGGATAAAACCGGCCAGAGTGATAGTGATGCAACATGAACATGAACGCAAAGTAGTAATGCATGATGTATGTGTGTATATGCTGACAAAACTGACATGACATACAAGTTAATAGATGAACACAACTGGATACTCGGCCACAATGGGAGATGAAAAGTATCACTGGTTCACGATAGCAATTCTGCCTTGCTTAGGAGAGATAGTCCCTACGGGGAACAACCGTGGTCGGGCTTAGGAGATAAGAACTCTGCCGGGGGTATCAGATGGGAAAGTCGCATCTGATACAGGTGATCCTTCATTCAGGCGTACTGGTTTAGAAGGAGTACTTTGATTCTGCACTTTGAGGTTCGATTACTTCTGGAGCAGCGATCGATGTTCTTTCGATGTACACCAGTCAAAAGAAATTGCCATCTTTATTTTAAAAGCAGAAAAAAGTTTAACAAGTAAATTCATTTTTGTTTTATTTCAAGAATCTTTAATCATATTAAAACGTTGTTCCGTAAAGCTAAAACAAATAAGAATTGCAAACAAAAGCACAAGGGCTCAAATTTTATTGATAGGATGGAAATCAGCCAAACGCGTGATTCCATAGAGTATTTACAAAGTTAGAAGATGGTAATTTAAGGGAAAAAGGGCTACATTGAAACATAACGACCACTATCCTTCTACCAACTTTGACTTCGGGGCATCCTGAGCTTCTGTCGAAGATGACCTTGACTGGAGTCTTCCTGACGGATGATGTAACTGCTGCCGAGGGACTTGCCCCTTTGTCGAACGTAGTTACTTGCCATTATCCCTAATTTTTGCCTGGATTGTACTTTGAAGTTTCCAATCCACCGGGATGATTTTTGATCATGTTTCTAGTTTTTGCCTGGACCGCCCTTTCGGGTTTTCAATCCACCGAGACGTTTTTTTTATTTAGGCGAAGTATTTCTTGACTACATCAACATTTGTGGGGTAGGCAAATTCCTCTCCATCCATGGTTGTGAGTCTCAAGGCACCGCCTGAGAAAGCTTTCTTGACCACATAGGGGCCGTCATAATTCGGAGTCCATTTGCCCCGGGAGTCAGTGAGAAATGATTGTATCTTTTTGAGCACAAGGTCTCCTTTCCTGAAGACGCGAGGTCGGACCTTTTTGTCGAACGCCTTCTTCATTCTTTGCTGATACAACTGACCATGGCATATTGCCGTTATTCGTTTCTCTTCGATCAGGTTGAGTTCGTCGTGTCGATTTTGACACCATTCAGCTTCGGTTAGCTTAGCTTCCATCAATACCCGGATTGATGGGATCACTACTTCTATGGGGAGCACTGCTTCCATACCATACACTAGAGAGAAAGGGGTTGCCCCTGTTGAAGTGCGAACAGATGTGCGATAACCGTGAAGAGCAAAGGGTAGCACCTCGTGCCAATCTTTGTAGGTTACGACCATCTTTTGAACAATCTTCTTGATGTTCTTGTTAGCTGCCTCTACCGCTCCGTTCATCTTGGGTCGGTAGGGAGATGAGTTATGGTGTTTGATCTTGAACTCTGTGCACAACTCTTTTATCATCTTGTTGTTCAAGTTAGATCCATTATCCGTAATGATCTGGCCCGAAACACCATAACGGCATATGATATTGTTTTTGATAAATCGGACCACCACTTGTTGGGTTACATTGGTGTACGATGCTGCTTCAACCTACTAAGTGAAGTAGTCAATGGCGACCAGAATGAACCGATGTCCGTTCGAAGCCTTAGGTTCGATCATGCCGATCATGTCGATTCCCCATATGGAAAAAGGCCATGGGGAAGAAAGAACTTTGAGATATGTAGGCGGTACATGGATTTTGTCTGAGTATATCTGACACTTGTGACATCTCCTCATGTACTTGTAGCAATCAGATTCCATTGTCAACCAATAGTACCCTGCTATTAGAATTTTTCTCGCCATTGTATGTCCGTTGGCATGAGTGCCAAAGGACCCTTCGTGAATTTCTTTTATCAGCATGTCTGCTTCTGGTCTGTCGACGCATCGGAGCAAGACCATGTCAAAGTTCCTCTTATAGAGTGTATCACCGCTCAGGAAGAAACTGCCTGCTAGCCTTCTGAGGGTTTTTCTATCTTTCCTGGATGCCCCATGTGGGTACTCTTGTTTCTGAAGGAAGCATTTGATATCGTGATACCAAGGTTTCTCGTCTATGACTGCTTCAATCGTGAAGATGTAAGCGGGCCTTTCAAGGCGCATTATGTCGATCTTAGGTAAGTCGTTCCATTGACCTACATTAATCATGGAAAAGAGAGTGGCTAATGCATCAGCCATGTGATTCTCCTCACGAGGGATATGATGAAACTCGACTCTGTTGAAGAAGGGTAACAACCTTCTTGCGTAATCTTTGTACGGAATCAATCCTGATTGGTATGTGTTCCAATCTCCTTTGATCTGATTGATAACTAGGGCTGAGTCGCCATATACATCCAAGTTCTTAATCCTTAAGTCGATCGCTTCTTCGAGACCCATGATACAAGCTTCTTATTCGGCCTCATTATTTGTACACTTGAACGTAAGTCTGGCAGTGAAAGGAATGTGGGTACCCTGAGGTGTTATAATGATTGCCCCAATTCCATTTCCATAATGATTGACAGCTCCGTCAAAGATTAGTCCCCACTGGGAACCTGGTTCCGGCCCTTCACTGGGTAGTGGTTCATCACAATCTTTCATTTTTAGATACATGACATCTTCGTCTGGGAAGTCAAACCCGATTGGTTCCTGATCGTCAATCGGTTGATGAGCCAAATGATCAGCTAAAACACTTCCCTTAACGACTTTCTGAGCATGGTATTCTATGTCATATTCTGATAACAACATCTGCCAACGGGCAATCTTTACCGTGAGAGCAGGTTTTTCAAATACATACTTGATTGGATCCATTTCGGAGACCAACCAAGTAGTGTGACAAATCATGTACTGGCGAAGATGTTTGGCTGCCCAAGCCAGAGTGCAGCAAGTTTTTTCGAGCATAGTTTACCGAGTCTTGCAGTCGGTGAATTTCTTGCTCAAATAGTAGATGGCAGACTCTTTCCTTTTGGTTTCGTCTTGTTGGCCAAGTACACAACCCATGGAGTCCTCTAGGACTGTGAGGTAGATGATCAGTGGTCTTCCTTCCACTGGAGGTGATAGAATCGATGGGTTCAACAGATATTCCTTAATACTGTCGAAGGCAGTTTGGCAGTCTTCTGTCCAAACGCAGTCTTGATTCTTTTTTAGTAATTTGAAAATCGGCGCACATGTCGCGCTCATGAGGAATATGAATCTGGAGATGTAGTTCAAACGTCCCAGGAATCCCCTGACTTATTTTTCAGTCTTCGGAGAAGGCATTTCTTGAATGGACTTGACCTTGTCAGGATCAACCTCAATTCCTTTCTGCTGACGATGAATCCTAAGAGTTTCCCTGAACGGACACCGAACGTGCACTTATTGGGATTCAAGTGGAGTTTGTACTTTCTCAGCCGCTCAAATAGTTTTAACAGGTGGGTCACATGCTCCTCTTCTATTTTAGATTTGGCAATCATATCATCGACATATACCTATATTTCCTTGTGTATCATGTCATGAAACAGACTAGTCATGGCCCGTTGATAGGTTGCCCCGACATTCTTCAAACCGAACGGCATTACCTTGTAACAAAAGGTACCCCATGGGGTAATGAACGAAGTTTTCTCCATGTCTTTCGGCGCCATTTTGACCTGATTATAGCCTGAGAATCCGTTCATGAAGGAGAAAACTTTGAACTTTGTTGTACTGTCTACTAGCATGTCAATGTGTGGTAAGGGAAAGTCGTCCTTTGGACTTGCCTTGTTTAGATCTCGGTAGTCGACACACATTCTGACTTTTCCATCCTTTTTTGGAACTGGTACGATGTTGGCTAACCATTGAGGATATTCTGATGTAGCGAGGAAACCTGCGTCAATCTGTTTCTGTACCTCCTCTTTGATTTTGACAGCCATGTCTGGATGAGTCCGTCTCAACCTTTGTTTTACCGGCGGACATTCTGATCTCAACGGTAGATGGTGTTCCACGATGCTGGTATCCAACCCTGGCATGTCCTGATATGACCAAGCAAACACATCAGGAAATTCTCTGAGAAGCTTTGTCAAACTCCTTTTGACAGTTAGACTGAGCAGTGCCCCAATCTTGACTTCTTTTCTCTCTTCTTCTAAACCCAAGTTGACCGTTTCCAACGGCTCTTTGTGAGGTTCAATGGACCTTTCCTCTTGTCCAAGTAGTCAGGAGATCTCTTCTGGATTTTTGTTGTCAACTTCTTCTTCAGCCCCAAATACCGGGAACTCAAAGTCGGGAGAAGGCATCGGATCGTATGTTTCAACGGGGTTTAAAACAAGCAATTTGCATGACGTGATGATTTGTGTTTAGAAGAGATAGAGAGAATGCAAAAGTGTGTGCAGTGTATTTCTTTTACTGCTTGTTTTTGTTATTGAGTTGTTTTTTAGGATTACAATTTTCTGAAAAGCGAAAAGAGAAAACAACAATTAATGCGGAAATTATAGAACGTCATTATTTTATCAATGAACAAGTCGATTCTTGAAACTACAGCCGTATAAAACAAAACTCTGTCGCTTTGGGCGAAGCGAAGAGAGATATTTACAGAAAGTGAGCCCTTTCAAAACATTCGTTTCACCTGGGCAAGGTGAAAGGTTAAAGTAAAGATGGCAATTACTTAGACTTATGAACAATCTTCGGAACATCGACAGCAACCCATTGGCGGCGAACTCCTCGGTGAATCACAAAGTTTGGTACCTTCCTTGATTTGTCTTCAGAAATGACGCTGATTTCTGGCAGAGCAGGATCATTGGAATCTGTCTCCCAGGCAGAGTTGTCGTAGGAGGATTCCTCAGTTGTATTTTGCATAGTATTTGTACTCTCAGCTGTATCTCCCTATCCAGTTGGCTGGATGTCTTCGAGCCTGATACGAGAGCTTTCAGGAGCGGTGTACTTGACCAGGAAGTCAAATTTTCCGCTTGGTTGTCCCAGGGTGTCCCACACTTCTTTGGAACTGGAGGAGTCATCTCTCTCGATGATGTTAACCTCGGGAAAAGCATAGTTGATGAATTCTAGTTCGGCAAACATTGCGAATTCATCGTCGTGCTGGGTATTTTCAGGATAACCTGGGTGTTGATCCCATGACATGGTGGGGACGCAGGTATTCTTTTCAATGATACTCAGCTGATTTTCATTATTCGACTTACTTTCTTGTCCCAGGTCTCTTGGGTACGGTTTCCAGATAGGCAGACCATCCATTAGGCCATAATAGTCGTGGTCAAAGTTGTCTTTCATCAGAGTGTCTTCCTCTAATGATTTTGGTGGAGCACGGAATCCTTCCGGACCACAATCTCCATATATCATTTCGACATCTGACCTCGGTATAAATCTCGGACTCTGTGTAGGAAAGCAAAAGGGAGTCTGCCTTTCGCCCTGAGACGTATAACCGTCCTCGTTGAGATAGGACTTCCATTCTTCCTCCGTATCGGAGGAATCATCTTTATTGATGGTATGAACGTCTTGAGTCACTGGTTGAAGGAAACCCCCACTGTGGAAGAAGTTATGAATGGGACGAATACTTTCATCGTTAGCAGTTGTTTGGGTGCAGGTTGCAGAAAAACCAAGACCCTTCTTTGTTTTGTTATCAGTAGGAATGACAAGCTGTCCCCATCCTTTTGCATTGTTATTTTCGATCACTTCGAGAGCATCTCTGTATGAGGAAATCGAGGTTCCTTTCTCTGATTGATTCTCATTGCTCACCGAAAGTGCTTGGAACTGAGTTCCAACAACCTCCTCGGGTTCTACACAAGTAGATAATGACAAGTTGCTCACGAGCAAGGCTTGTTCTCCATAGACTGTGAGGAGTTGGCCGTTCTGGACGAACTTTAGCTTTTGGTGGAGGGTCGAAGTGACCGCCCCAGCCTGATGTATCCAAGGTCTTCCTAATAAACAACTGTATATTTCCCGGATGTCCATGACCTGGAAAGTGACTTGGAAAGTATGAGGACCAATAGTTATGGGAAGGTCGACTTCGCCGATAACCGTTTTTCTGGATCCGTCAAATGCTTTGACGATGACCTCGCTGGTTTTCATCGGAGGTCCTTTGAATGATAATTGCATCAAAGTGGACTTCGGCATAACATTCAGGGCTGACCCTGTGTCTACCAGTATGCTGGCTAAAGCATCGTCCTAGCAGTTGACTGTAATGTTGAGTGCCATGTTATGACGGTGACCTTCTTCAGGTAATTCCTCATCACTAAATCCCAAGTTATTGCAGGAAGTGATGTTAGAGACAATGCCATCAAACTGTCTGATTGTTACATCCTGTTCCACAAAGGCTTGCTCCAAGACTTTCTGTAGAGCCTCTCTGTGGGCTTCTGAGCTAAGTAACAGTGATAATACCAAGATCTTCGAAGGAGATTGTAACAGTTGATCAACAATATTGTATTCACTCCTTTGGATGAGCTTTAGCATCTCATCATCGTTTTTTGAAAGGTCGGGATTACTGGATTGACCGATTGGTGGATCGGGAACTTCTGTCTGAGGTTCCTTTTCTTTGTTGGGTTCTCCAACTCCTCTGTTAAAGATTCGACCACTCTGTGTTACTCGACTGATGTCTGCAATATTCACGACGGAGGGTAACAAAATTTCCTTTCCATTCTCAATTGTTGTTGCACCGTATTTGTAAGGATAACCTTAGTTGATTCATGTTGACTACAGAATAGGGCAAGCAGCAAAAATATTAATTTTAGGAAGAATTCCCTCTGGGATTTATGTCGTGTCCACAGAGATCAGTTCGAGGGAAAGAATGTCGTTCGAAAGTCTCTCGCGTTAATGAGTTTGGATTAAAATGGTTTAAAACATGAAAACAGAAAAGTAAACATTAAAACATAAAAACAAATTCACTTTTCAGCAAGACAAACTTATCCGGCATGCACATAATCGACTCCTCACAAACTTAAACTTACCGACCAGTTATACTCAACCTACAATACTCCTCAATATCACCCAGCATCGCTCACAACACAGGTTATGTCTAACGCAAAGTTGAGAGAACAACCGTGTTACCATTGCCGATACTTTCGTACGCTAGCTCAAGGCACAGAGGCATTAAGTTTCGACGCCTATTGAATATTGCTATCCCTAAATCTATCTCTAGAATCTAGAAACTAACAGACAATCATCCCTAATCTAAGTTTGCGACGGTTATCTCTAACGCAACCCAAACCCCGCGCATAAAGCAAAAATCAGAGACAATCACCAATAGAGATTTGTAAAGCAAGTTTTTTACAACGCCATGGGCGACAAATATACATGAGATCATAGTCAGTACATATACAAAACCCAACAAAGAAGAAAAACACAAAGAAGAAGAGAAATGAGGCAAAAATCTCGCGGTTTGTCAACACCGGTCGACGATCCATCCACCCCGGATCATCCATATGCAAGCTTCCATGTTGTTTTCTAAGCTAATCTACTGAAAAAATTAAGTTTGATGGAGTTGGAGCAAGAATCCCCAAAACCCTCCTCTAAAAAATGCTGAAAAATGAAGTTTATAGGCAAATTTTGCTGCCCAGGTTCGCACTGCGAACCCCCGTTCGCACTGCGAACATACACCGCCTTAGCTACTACCAGAATTGTGTTTTTCATGATTCCAGACACTTTTTATTCGCCCCGAGTGCGAACTCGCTAGCGAGTGCCGCCTCCTGGTTCGCCTAGCGAACATGACAGTAAACCAGAATTTGTTTTGGCCATAACTCTTGAACCGTAACTCCGATTGATGCACGGTTTGAAGCGTTGGAAAGCTTATTCAATGCTCTATACAACAATGGCAAAATCCCATTACTGGAATACCTGCAAAAATAAATTAAAATCAATTAAACTCAATGATATTTACACGATACGCAATATATACACTAAAACGTAAAGTAAACGTAATTACGAACAAAGCGGGGTTTATTCGAATGATATTTACCAAAAAGGATCGATAAGTGCAACAAAACATATATACAAAAATAGGTACATTTTGCACTTATCAAACTCTCCCCAACTTACATAATTGTTTGTCCACAAACAAGAATCAAACAAACTTGAAAACACAAAAGCGATATCCAAAGAATGTCGAATCAACAGGTTTTGAAAAATGGAAACGAATGAATGGTTCAAATGAAAACGGTACACACAAAAAGTAAATACTTACCACTAAACTACGACGACAACATAGTCACGAAACAAATGTAAAATACAAAAATTCATGCCAAAAATTCTAAAACAACACAAGTTCTAAAGTGAATCACACCTAGTAAAAACAATCATCGGTAGATGAAAAACACACAATAAGGTACTTTACACTCACACAACACTCATGCAAACAAAAGACTAAATTATGCATACATCCACAAATTCACATTGAAAATACAAAGGCAATAATCACAAGGGCTTTTCAAGGTTGTAGCGTGGTCGGGTAAACAAACAAGGGGCAATTTCTAAAGGTAATTGAAACAAAAACTTGCCTAAACCTAAGGGAGTGAAAACTCACAAAGATTCACACACAAAATTTCAACCAAATTCTTCCAAAATCCCAAGTGCTACACAACACACAATACTTATTTAGCACAATTATTGAAACTCTTTTTGTTTCCTTTTTCAAGGATTTTTCTTTTTCTTTCTTTTTCTTTTTCTTTTCTTTTTCTTTGTCATATTTTTCTCTTTTTTATTTTCTTTTTCAATCCGCATAGAATCCAACCAATGAGTACACAATCATTCTCTCCCCAACTTGAATTCAACGGCACCATCATGTGAATACTCCCTACTTTCTAAGGCAAGGAAAAAATCCATACAACAACACAAAGTTGAGGTCCAAGAAAAAACAAAATCCATTCAAAAATAAGTGAACTAAATACTCATAGACAAGCATTAAGTTCAAATAAAAACATGGATCAAAAAGCTCAAAGGGGTTACAAATGATCACACGCTCCCAAGGTGAATGACTATTTGGCTAAGGTAGTTGTGCTCAAAATGAAACAAAATGCCTTGATCCTTTTCATGCTTTCACATAATCAACACAAACAAAAGATTAAGCATAATAAAATCCAGTTAGAACAAGAATGTTGGTAATCCGTGCATATATGAACAATAGAAGGCTTCCTCACAAAAAGGTTGGGAACTAAAGTGATTCACAATAGAACAAGTATACAAAAGAATAGATGGCATGGAAGTTTGTAAAATGCCTAAGTATCATGAATATGCTAAAGTATAGAAAGCGATAAATACATACCTCAGACGTGTACAAAACTTAACAAAATCATTACCATACATCCGCAAGTTGAAACGAACCAACTTGGAAAATCACAAAAGCATCCTCAAGTAAGTCAATCAAAATCTGTGAGCAAACAACAACCAAAAACATTCAACAAGAAAAAATATAAAACATGCTTGTTTTACGTCGTAAGCTCGGCGCCTTTACGGTGCTTAATTAGAAACTTCCTCCATTCATGCCATGGTGATGTCTCACCGCGCAACCAAAAGCAAGCGTCCTAACCAAGCACTTAAACAAACGTTACGGGAACAAAATGTATACAACACTTGAACAAACATAATGGAAACAAACAATATATACGATATATACAAAACTCAAAAACAAAGAAACTACCGCAATGCGATTCAATATCAAAACCAATCCCCGACAACGGTGCCATTTTGTTGACTGCAGAATAGGGCAAGCAGCAAAAATATTTATTTTCGAAAGAATTCCCTCCGGTATTTATGTCGTGTCCACAGAGATCGGTTCGAGGGAAAGAATGTCGTTCGAAAGTCTCTCGCATCAATGAGTTTGGATTAAAATGGTTTAAAACATGAAAACAGAAAAGTAAACATTAAAACATAAAAACAAATTCACTTTTCAGCAAGACAAACTTATCCGGCATGCACATAATCGACTCCTCACAAACTTAAACTTACCGACCAGTTATACTCAACCTACAATACTCCTCAATATCACCCAACATCGCTCACAACACATGTTATGTCTAACGCAAAGTTGAGAGAACAACCGTGTTACCATTGCCGATACTTTCGTACACTAGCTCAAGGCACGGAGGCATTAAGTTTCGACGCCTATTGAAGATTTCTATCCCTAAATCTATCTCTAGAATCTAGAAACTAACAGACAATCATCCCTAATCGAAGTTTGCGACGGTTATCTCTAACGCAACCCAAACCCCGCACATAAAGAAAAAATCAGAGACAATCACCAATAGAGATTTGTAAAGCAAGTTTTATACAACGCCATGGGCGAAAAATATACATGAGATCATAGTCAATACATATACAAAAGCCAACAAAGAAGAAAAACACAAAGAAGAAGAGAAATGAACCAAAAATCTCGCGGTTTGTCAACACCGGCCGACGATCAATCCACCCCGGATCATCCGTATGCAAGCTTCCATGTTGTTTTCTAAGCTAATCTATTGAAAAAATGAAGTTTGATGGAGTTGGAGCAAGAATCCCCAAAACCCTCCTCTAAAAAATGCTGAAAAATGAAGTTTATAGGCAAATTTTGCTGCCCAGGTTCGCACTGCGAACCCCCGTTCGCACTGCGAACATACACCGCCTTAGCTACTGCCAGAATTGTGTTTTTCATGCTTCCAGACACTTTTTATTCGCCCCAAGTTCGCAGTGCGAACTCGCTAGCGAGTGCTCGCCTCCTGGTTCGCTAGCGAACATGACAGCAAACCAGAATTTATTTTGACCATAACTCTTGAACCGTAACTCCGATTGATGCACGGTTTGAAGCGTTGGAAAGCTTATTCAATGCTCTATACAACAATGGAAAAATCCCATTACTGGAATACCTACAAAAATAAATGAAAATCAATTAAAGTCAATGATATTTACACGATACGCAATACATACACTAAAATGTAAAGTAAACGTAATTACGAACAAAACGGGGTTTATTCGAACGATATTTACCAAAAAGGATCGATAAGTGCAACAAAACATATATACAAAAATAGGTACATTTTGCACTTATCAATTCATACGGTAGCGGTCCCGGTAGATAGATGACTATGGGAGCCTTCTGATTTTTCTGACCATCGTAAGTAATTTCGATCTGTTCCCAGTTCGGAACTCTCGATTCGTCAAGTAGAGGGATAATGGTACAAACATCCCTAGTCCTCTGATGATCAGAGATTACAACAACGTCCTCGATTTGATCAGCGAAGTAGTTGACTGATCTAGAACTTGACCATGGTTGAATCTCTTTGCGGTCCAACTGACCTTGAAGGGCTGCTCGCATGAGGTAGCATCCTTAATTATCCACTGAGCAAACTCCACACCGCTCATAGTTGTGTAGTGGCACCTGGCCACGTCCGCTTTGAATACATTGTAACCTTACTAGATCCGTTTCCATTGACCGAACATCCTGACTTTGATATCTAGTAGGATTCCCGTTAGTGATGCTAATTTGCTGGGTGTCTTCATCCATATAGATTGGAAGCCACCAGTGGTTCAACAAGTGCTGAAGTGTTTCCTGGACAAGGGAACAACCCTGATCGTCTTCGCAACCCGCTTTACAGCCCTGATAATCATGTGATACCAGGAACCCGAGCCGGACCTGTTTAGCATGTAACTCCAACAGGCTGGTATTCATCAAGCGAATATCGAAGATTTGAATCATGTTGATTTGATAATGATTCCTATCATGGTAGTCTTGAATCCATCAAAGATTCATCTGACGCTGGAGGGCCTCTTGTACAAAAGAGCATCCATGTTTGTTTACCGAGCAAGTCAGACAGGAATTGTAATCGTGTCATGGCAGATTATGATACTAGCTTTGCCTTGAGTGCATTGCCACCAAGTTGACATTCATCACACGGATATCGTGGTTTTGAATGATGTTGGAATTCGTATAAACCATGTTAACTCCACGAACTTGGTGCTCTTGGATCCATCCGAGATCCATCTGTTCCTGTAGAGCTGATTGCACCACAAAACATCCTTGATTTCTTTTAGAGCAGATATCACACTGGTGATAATTATGAGGTGGCACATGGCCATATCCACTCTGTCTACAATGCATCTTGACCAAGTTGGCCCTTAATAAGAGTACATCATGAATTTGATAGGTGTTGTTAGACTCTCCCTCTATCAAATTAACTGTAGCCTTCTCGTGTTGAGGCAGCGGGTTCGTGAGAACATTCGGATTCGTATCTTTGAAAGATAAGGCCCCGCTCCCAACAAGATTTTGCACATCGGACTTAAAACTGAGACAGCTCTCTATGTTATGCCCCGGTCCTCCTTGATGGTAAGGGCAAGTCTGATCCACCTTAAACCAAAATGGCAGATTTTTCGGTACTGTAAGAGGAGACTTAGTCTGGACATGCCCCTTGGCCAGTAGTAATGGAAATAGTTCTGTGTATGATACGGGTATAGGATCAAATCCTGGGGGCCGCGTTGTACGGTTGTTGTTGTATTGAGGACGAGCCTGCTAAAGAGGCTGTTGTGTCCTTTGCTGAAATTGCTGCGAATATGGTTGGCTTTGAGCAACCTGAGGTTGATATGTAGGAACAGGTGCAGGGTTGATAGCAGGAGTTACAACTGCTACTGTTTGGTACCGTCGCCTTTGCTTTTCGAGAGAGATATTCCCGATATCTTGCTCTTTTTTCTTAGGGAGAGCACTACTGTATCGTTTTGTACTACTTGATGATCCAACGTCTTTTACTAAACGTCCTTCCCGGACGGCCTCCTCAAGACGAACTCCCATGCCTACCATCTCGGTGAAGTCACTGGGTGCACTGGCTACCATTCTTTCGTAGTAAAATGAGCTTAAGGCCTTTAAGAAGATCTTTATCATCTCTTTTTCCTCCAGAGGTGGACAAATTTGAGCGGAAATCTCACGCCATCTCTGAGCGTATTCCTTAAAGGTTTCTTTGTCCTTTTGCGACATTGATCTGAGTTGATCTCTGTCTGGTGCCATGTCCAAATTGTATTTATATTGTTGGACGAAGGCAGTGCCAAGATCTCTGAACGTGTTAATCGTAGTGAGGTTTAAACCCATGTACCATTTTAATGCGGCACCAGTTAAACTATCTTGAAAGTAGTGAATCAGTAGATCCTGGTTCTCTGTCTGAGCTGACATTCGTCGAGCGTACATCACCAAATGGCTTTGAGGGCAAGAGTTACCCTTGTATTTTTCAAAGTCGGGCACCTGGAATTTGTGTGGGACTTTCACATTGGGGACCAAACAAAGGTTTACGGCGTCTTTTCTAAATAAATCTTGACCGCGAATAGCTTGCAGTTCCTTCTGCATTTCCAGGAACTGCTCCTGGAATTCATCCATTCTATTGAACATACTTTCCTTTCTACCAGAAGGTATCTGTGGAATCTATCCTTCCGGGACAGTGTGCACCACAGGGGGTGGTACCGTTACTACGGCAGTGAATCTTGGCGTTTCCCGAAGTTTGTAACCTTCAGGAGTCCTCATTATGCCTCTGGTATCCTCGCTTTCCCGAAGTTTGTAACCTTCAGGCCCAGCGGCTTCTGCTATGATTCCCTGATCTTCAGTGATCGACGGAACATATCCTTTCGGGATATAGTTAACAGGCATACCCCAGGGACGATCTTTCGGCATTTGATACCTAGGATCATACTTCTCCACTATGGGCGTTGAGGTGATCTCTGAGATCACAGTTCTTTGTAGCTGAGCTTCTGCCATGGCTTGCATGTCGTTACGAAGCTTTCTCATATCCTCTCTCAGAGCGTCGATCTTTTCTTTCAACTCTCTGTTCTCTTCCTCGAGATCATCTATCTTTTTCTGACGATTGGCCCGAGTATTGTACGAATGAGACAGTTTGACTCTAGAACCGAGACACAAACGTGAGATTCGTAGGTAAGAAGAATCCGTGGCATGAGAATGATGAATGCAATGATTATATTAATTGTTTTTTTTTGTTTAATCAAAATAAACTTCGACAATTAGATTGCAAATATCAAACAGTGGGGACACCCCCGTTTTATTGAATTCAAAGGATTACGGAAATGGAAATACAGTAAATTACAAGGTGCGAAAATAGAAACCTAAGCTAATGGGTCCCGAGTCCTCTCTGAGGAGAACTCAGGTGCTGATTCTGGTACTTTCCTTTTCTTGGACCGGGGCTCTTGGGCCGTTGTCGGGTTGTCATTCCTTTGCCAAGTGAAAGGAGCGAGCAAATTCCTTTGGTCATCCTGATTTTCTACAGCATGTTGCTCCAAAATCTCAATTAGAGCATCCTTATCTTTCAGCAGTTGCTGTATTTTGGTACACTCTACATTGAGAATGCGGTACTTGTTCTTCCAAGACCTCCTTTCCTGTTGAACTTTGTTGAGAGTAACTTGAAGTTTTTCCATTTCAGTCATGAAGTACATGACAGATTCCCTTGGCGGAAGAACTCCGTGACGAGGATAATGCATCTTTAGCTTGAGAGCTCTAGTTTGTACCCAATGGAGATAAGGCTCCACCGAGACACAGTCCGGTTTTCCTAGAGACTCTCGTCCTTTCTTATGAACATGTTTCCAAGCGTGCATTATTTCCATCTTTAGTGCCCTGTCATTTTCTCCTTCCTTGAAGAAAAGATCTTCCAGATGAGCATTACGCAGGACATGCCTCATCGGGTATCCAAATTGATTATAGTTTGCTACCTATAATGACGGTTGAAAACATACCCGTCGTGAAAGGCCTCACATTTCACCACGGTTTGAATATTAACCGTCATTAAAAGCCTTTTAACGAGATAAAAAAAAGCGCGCATCTATTACAACGGTGTATAGGCAATCCGTTGTAAGCCTGGCATTGTTGTTTGCGCGTTTTTTAGTAGTGACAAAACCTGTCATTATTCCAAAACGAAATCACAGACTCTGCACCAACCTCACACATACAAACCGCGAATCCGCAGCGACCTATACCTTCATGTACCACATGACCCTACAAGGCATACGACAAAACCACGTCACAACTTAAAACCAATTCCCAATCTACAAAAATGATTTCCACCCATTACTCACCTTCGCAAAACAACCTGTACGACATCAATTCGCAAATGCGCAAAGCAGATTCCAAACGCAAAGAAATGAATAAAAATGGCAAAGCGATTCCTCATTGCTCATTCTATAAATACCACTTCCAAATCCCCTCATTTCTCCAAGCTCGATACAGCCGCCAATACTCTGCCAAAATCTCCCCAAATCCATCTTATTCCTCTTCATCCTCAACTGAAACTGAGCCTTCATCTTCATAAAAGTCTCCAAACCTCTTCAATCACAGAACCTCTTTCAATCCAAATCGTACAACACACAAATCTCCTCAACCTTCACTCACCCCTAACCTTCTTCAACTCACTCCTTCCATCAACAACCATCAACAACATTTCCTCCATTAAACCCACAACCGAACTTCATAAATCAAAAATCACAAACCCATTCAAACAATCACCATAAACCATAAACAACTCCGAAACTTCAAACCCACAATCACAGAATAATCAAAACCAGATCCAAAAATAACAAAGATGAAGAGAGATTGAAACGTAGACTACAGAGAGGGATTCGAATCGAAACCCGCGACGAGCAGAGACAAACGAAATCGTGTGAAAGGTTAATGCTTGCATTTGTAATGTTCTTCGCGTCATCATTTTCATGGCTGAGTTTTTTTTATGATTTGTTTTATTGCAAAACTGACGGTGTGATGCCCTGTGCTGATATTGTTAATAAGCCGTGCCCTGTTCTTCCATCATCTTGTTTCGTTGTTTGTGTTGTTTTTAAAAGGAAAGAGGATCATGTGGTTATTAGTGACTATACCTTGTTTCTTTCCAAGTTTTAGATTTTAGCTGTGTCACATATGGGCCAATGAAACCTCCTTGAGGCCAACTCGGATCTACACTCACCACCCGTTTTGCTTCATCATATCTTTTTTATTTTTTAAGGGATGATAGGGTTTTAAGCCCACGTGATTCCAATTTTTTCAGTCACACCTCATTTACAATAATGCACCCCCATCTCTGTTGTTTAGTTTAATGTTTTAAAATCTTAGTTTATTGATTTTAAACTATTAATTCTTAATTTTCTTTTGTCCAATTTTTTTTAAGTTTTTTCATTTTCTCTTTTCGATTTCATTTTCCATTTCCTTTTGGGCCAATGATATAACAACACTCATGATTTAGTTGATTTTCTCAAAATCGATTCAAGATCTTGATTAATATGAGGCCTATTTATTTTTCTTTTTTATCTGTCGATGAAAGTCAAAAATCATAGCTTATCGATTATCGATTTAAGATCTTGATTAAGACGAGACCGATTTTATTTTAATTTCGATTTCCTTTTCATTTCATATTCTATTTATTTATTTCTCTTCTTATCGGTTGATGAAAATCTAAAACCAAAGATTATCGATTTATCGATTTAAAATCTTGGTAAAGATGAGACCTTTCTTCATTTTCCATCTTATTTTCGATTATATCTTTTCATTTTCGATTTCTATCTTTTCTTTTCATTTTTGGTCAATGAAAGTCAAATATCGTTGATTATCGATTTCTCGATTAAATCTTGATTAAGACGAGACCACTTCGATTTATTTTCTATTTCCATTTCATTGTCTATTATCTTCTTCTATTTTCTCATTTTCGATCGATGAAGTCTTTCTATTCGCGAATGTTGATTGTTGAAGCGATTAACCTTCATCATTTCAAATCTGTAGTGAGTGATCATCGAGATCTCTTTCTATACTTTGGGATCGTGATAGGTTACCTTCGATTAATCGACGAAAGTTTTTTATTAAGACAAGATCTTCACCTTTTCTTCTCGTGTGGCACGATTCAATTGGAGAATGATCCTCAATATCATTTCTCCATCGTGTTTTAGCACAAAGATCAAATTGTGTATCCTCCTATAGTGTGATCTTCGTCATAGATTGTGCTACGATGGCTTAGCGCTACATTGGACCCGATTCATCCGATTAACCACTAACTTTACATTTCTGTCAATATTATCTTGATTTACTTTTATGCCAATATTATATCTTGTTCATATTATCTTGATTATTATTCATATTGTTCATATCATATTCATACTTGTTCATCTAACCCTCTTCTTGTTTCTTTGTTCATACTTTAATCAAAACACACTAACAATTATCGAAACAATAAAAGACTAATTGGTGGACTGTTGGTTACTATCCTTTGCTTGGAGCTTTTGTCTGACTCTTGCTCAAGGCTTAGTTTAGGACACCTCACATACACACGGCTTCCTCTTGGGCTACCTTACAATGAGAGCTTTTATTTCATGTCATCCCCTGTATTTTACATGTACCCCTCTCCCCATTCTGATGTACGCATTCGTTGTTTGTTTGATTGTGGTTTGTTTACTAGGAGCACCCCTAGGGACTAGCATAGACAACCCATTTTCAAACTAATTCTCGATTCGTCGTCGAGCCATTTTCAAACAAACCTCTTTTCAACCAAACCCTCGACTCGTCATCGAGCCATTTTCAAATCAACCTCTAACCAAACTTTTATTTCAAACTAACCTCTTCGAACACAAATAAACCCTTGATCCAACGTCAAGCGGATTTTCACAATAAAACACAAAAATGACTAACAACTATCGCAACTCTTTTCAAGGTGAAAAATGGGGGTTCAAGTCTTTGATCTCTCTTCGGTTGTTTAGGTGCGGGTTCTCTTACTCGTGTGTGAGCAATTGACGCCGTTAAAACAAACCAACTCTCCTCCTTTTCGTGGGCGTACCATGAACTACGACTGCTCTGATTCTTTACTCTCGTTCGAGTAAAGACACGTAGGCACAAGATTGTGATGATCTTGGCGAGCACACTTTTTCTTTTTCCCCCATTTCCACACTACCATTTTTCCCTCAAACCCCGTAGTCAAACTATGATTGCTCTGATTACTCATTCTCGTCCGAATAAGCATACGTAGGCACAAGATTGCGATGATCTTGCCGAGCACCCTATCCTTAAACCACCCATTTCTCCCTTAGCATCCTTCCCTTTTATCTTACTGTTTCACTTTTATTTTTGAGAAGAAAACAAACAAACTTAGCTAATGAGTATTGCAATTCAAATCAAGAGGTTCCCGTTGAGTACAACGGACGTGAGGGGGTGCGCGTACCTTCCCCTCACGTAACCGACTCCCGAACCCGGAATGTGGTTGCGACGACCATGTTCTTATCCTCCCTCCTTAAAGGTTTTCTCAATATTTTCCTTTCCCTCTTTTGGGATAAATAAAGTTCGGTGGTGACTATGTCGAACCGTTCCACGCCTTTCGCGCGAGGGTCGTGTCTTCGATGAAGCGATTTTTTCGAGGTGCGACAGCTAGCCTTATCAGGAAGACAATTTTGGAGGATCTATCTGAGTGTGGCATCAATGCATAGTCGGGATGTTACATCCCTTCCATTAACATTTCCATTCCACGTCCTAATATTAAGGTATACTCCAAGCTTGGGCTTTAGCTTCACACATCATCATATCCCAAACCGATGCAAAAATGACAATATAATAAATATAAAATGAAAAATATAATAAAACAAATTAAGACATATAATAAATCATGAGAAAAATAAACAACAAAAGAAAAACAATAAACACCCAAGACAAACAAATAAACCCCTAAAACCTAAGGTTAGGATGGACTCTCTTTAGGTTACCCCCTCCCCGGCAGAGTCGCCAGCTGTCGCGGCCGGCTAAAAATTTTCGAGTCGCCACCATATTTTTAAGGAAAATAATGATAAACCTAAAATCCTAATCCTAAGGGCAGAGATTCCTAAGGTTCGGGAGTCGGTTAAGTGAGGGGAAGGTGTTAGGCACCCCTCACTTCCATTGTACTCAATGGGATCCTCCTTAAGTTTTAGGGTATGTTTGTTTGTCGTCTAACTTTTTATTTACAAAAAAAATCCTAAGTTTTTAATTATTGTACTCGCTAGGGTTTACAACCCTATGCCTACGTACCTTCAATTTTGAAGGATCAGAGTAACCGTAGTTCACCTCCCCTATTCCTACCCCCTAATCCTATTCCTAACCCTAATCCCAACATTAATCCACTATTTATACTCTTGGATAAAGAGTTATATCCCTTTAATCTATTGTTTATACTCCTAGATAAAGAGTTTTATCCCTTAAATCTAATATTTATACTCCTAGACAAGGAGTTCTATCCCTTAATCCCTTATCCACTGTTTATACTCTCGGATGGAGTGTTTTATTCCTTAATCCCTTATCCATTGTTTATACTCTCGGACGAAGAGTTTTATCCCTTAATCCTTTATCCCTTGTTTATACTCTCGGACGGAGAGTTTTATCCCTTAATCATTTATCCCTTGTTTATACTCTTGGACGGAGAGTTTTATCCCTTAATCCTTTATCCCTTGGCCTATATTTTAACTCTTGGAACCTAAGAGTTTTATCCCTAAATCTCATCCTTTATTTAGACTCTTGGACAAAGAGTTTTATCCCAAATTAGATCTTTAAAAAAATCCCTTTATCCCTTACTTAAACAATAAAATCCTCAAATTCCATAAAATTTAAATAAACCCCAAAATACCATTTATTCTAAAAAGATAGCAAAAACAATTCCCCAAATTATCCCAAAGAATGATTTTTAAAATCAGTATGAATCCTAAAATAACATAATTTTAATCCCCAAAAACTATTTAAGAGTAAACATTTTTAAATATATGTATTAAAACCCAACCCAAAATTCTCCCTAAAACCCTAAATAAAACTCCTAGATGAAAATTAATTCCTATTTTTTCTACAAGAAAAAACCCAAGTATGTTAAATACATAAAATATAAATTTAAACCCAACCCCACGATTAACCCAAAAATTCTTAAGTAAAAATCCTAAACAAAATTAAATCCCCATTTAAAAATAAACATTTTAAATATATAACACTATTTATTATGAAAATCATCAAAAATTAAAGAATTAAAATAAAAACCTAAATATTTATCATAATTAAATATTTAAATTAAGTTATTAATTTAATTATTAAAACCCTAAAATCCTACTTCTAACCTTAATTAAAATTTAAAACCTAATTAAACAATTAAACTAAGTTATTAATTTAATTATTAAACCCTAAACCATATTTCCTCAAAAACTAAATCAATTTAACCTAATTAAACAATTAAATTAAGTTATTAATTTAATTGATTAAAAACCCTAAATTAAAAGTTTAACTCAATTAAATAGTTAAATCAAGTTATTAATTTAATTATTAATAAAAAAAATCCAGGGGGTGCGTTTTACATTGAACAAGCAATTGGGCTTACTGTCTGGGGGCGTCAATAGTAATCTGGGCGCAAGGCCCAATTACCAAAGTCCAAAGCCTGAAAAAAACACAAAAAAAAACCATGGGGACAGTCAGCGGTTGACTCCCTCAGGAGCATCTGATGATGATCAGACGATCCCCAAAGGCTTGAAATCCTGGCCTTAGATCCTAATTGCCATCCCAGGTATGCTAAATGAACGGTCCATATGGAGGCACTCGTTGACTCAAACAGTCAAACGATCTGGGCGGTTCAGGGGAGGGACACTTGGCGTGCATCCAAGGTCGCACGGAGGGAGTACATAATCCTCTTCTCCCTCAGATCCTCCCCATTTTCAAACTTTCTTTCTCTCGCTAACCCGCTCTCCCTCTCTCTAACTCACAATTCTCTCTCGCTTCTCTCTAGCCCTTCTCCCTCCGGCCACCACCTTAAACACCTCCGGCCGCCCTCAAACCCAAATCTCCGATTGAAGTTCAACCGGAATCTTCCTCCTCAAGAACCCTAAAACCCCAGAAACCCAGAAACCAACCCAGTTCCTTAGGGTTCGTGAAGAACCCTAGAAACCCTAACCCTAAACCTTCATCCTAAACCCAAGAACCCTAAGAACCTTAACCCTTCCCTTCCCCAGATGAACCTTAACCCTAAGTAGGAACCCTAACCCTATTATCTTAGAACCCTAACCCTAAAAATCCAGAAATCCACAAAACTTTAAACACACAACATTCAATAATCCAAAAGCTAAGTGATTTATGTTTACCTCCCCTGCCTTGTCCGTTTAAGCTGCTCTGATTCCTCTCCCTTATTCCTCTATTTTGTCTTTCTAACCCTTTTTGTTTTCCTTGTTGCAGGTGGCTTAGCTCAGGAAGTCTTAGGGTTCTAATGATGAACCATAACTCCCTATACGGCGAGAGCTTTCAGTAATGGGTGAGGCGAATTCGTAGCAGCCATTCGTTAGCTTAGGGTTTTTTTCTTTTAATTCTGAGTTTCTTCTTAGTTTATATAGGCTTAAAAATTAGGTTTAGATCTTAATCAGATTGATTTGTTTTAGGAAGAAATGATGTAATTAGATTTGATTTGATTTTGTATTCGTTTTTAGGATTAGGGTTACATCTTGTACAAGACGTAATTTTTAGATCTGATTTGGATTTTGTAATTTTAAGTTATTCTGATCTGATTGTATCTGTTGTACCAATTTGATTTGGAAAACAGATTCTACTTGATTTGATTTTTCCCAAATTTCAGCGTGAATTAGGGTTTGGGGCGAGAGGAAGGAGACGGCCCACTTGGGTCAACCATTTTGACCAAAATAAAAATAATAATTATAAAATATTAATAACCATAATCAGAATAAAAATAAATCCTAATATTAGCAGACGATAACCAGATTTATTCGAAATAACAACTTAATAAAAGTTATTCTTAATTAACAATTATGTTAAAAACAATATACTTGAAACTTAAACCTATTTAGATAAAACTAATGACCTTGAAAAAACAAAATAAATAAACATCTGGTATACTTAATCTTTTCAAAATAAATCAACCACTATATTCAAAAAATAAAAAATAACTAATTTCAAAATAAAATCCTGATTATAAGACTATTAATCTAAAACCCAAACTTCCTAATTCTCTAAAAATAATTAATAAAATCCTTAACAAAATATTAAAAATTAAACAAGCTCCCTTTAAATAAAACAAATAATACAAAAAAAACCCCTTACACCAAACCAAATCAAAAAATGGGCCTAAAAAGTGTTAGCAAACTCAGAAGCCCAATGACCTCTAACTGATACCCCTTGGTAGCACAAAAATCCAAAAATAGATAAAAACACTGGTCAAAATTTAGGGTACTACAGACAGCTCCGTCAAAGATAAGTCCCCATTGGGAACCTGGTTCTGGCCCTTCACTGGGTAGCGGTTTATCGCGATCTTTCATTTTTAAGTACATGACATCTTCGTCTGGGAAGTCAAACCCGACTGATTCCTGATCGCCAATCGGTTGATGAGCCAAATGATCGGCTAAAATACTTCCCTTATCGGCTTTCTGAGCGTGGTACTCTATGTCATATTCTGATAACAACATCTGCCAACGGGCAATCCTTCCCGTGAGAGCAGGCTTTTCAAAGACGTACTTGATCTGATCCATTTCGGAGATTAACCAAGTGGTGTGACGAATCATATATTGGCGAAGACGTTTGGCTGCCTAAGCCAGAGCACAGCAAGTTTTCTCAAGCATAGTGTACCGCGTCTCGCAGTCGGTGAATTTCTTGCTTTGATAGTAGATGGCAGACTCTTTCCTTTTGGTTTCATCTTGTTGGCCAAGTACACAACCCATTGAGTCTTCCAAGACTGTGAGGTAAATGATTAGTGGTCTTCCTTCCACTGGAGGTGATAGAATCGGTGGGTTTTACAGGTATTCTTTAATAGTGTCAAAGGCGATTTGGCAGTCCTCTGTCCAAACACATTCCTGATTCTTTTTTAGGAATTTGAAAATCGGCGCGCACGTCGCGGTCATGAGGAATATAAATCTGGAAATGTAATTCAGACGTCCCAGGAATCCCCTGACTTGTTTTCCAGTCTTTGGAGAAGGCATTTCTTGAATGGCCTTGACCTTGTCAGGATCAACCTCAATTCCTTTCTGGCTGACGATGAACCCTAAAAGTTTCCCTGAACGGACACCAAATGTGCACTTATTAGGATTCAAGCGGAGTTTGTATTTTCTCAACCACTCGAATAACTTTGACAGGTGGGTCACATGCTCCTCTTCCGTCTTAGATTTAGAAATCATATCATCGACATATACCTCGATTTCCTTGTGTATCATGTCATGAAACAGAGTAGTCATGGCTCGTTGATAGGTTGTCCTGGCGTTCCTCAAACCGAACGACATTACCTTGTAACAAAAAGTGCCCCATGGGGTAATGAATGAAGTTTTCTCCATGTCTTTCGGTGCCATTTTTATCTGATTATAGCCCGAGAATCCACCCATGAAGGAGAATACTTTGAACTTTGTTGTACTGTCTACCAGCATGTCAATGTGTGGTAAGGGAAAGTCATCCTTTGGACTAGCCTTGTTTAGATCTCTGTAATCTACACACATTCTGACCTTTCCATCCTTTTTTGGAACAGGTACTATGTTGGCTAACCATTGAGGATATTCTGATGTAGCGAGGAAACTTACGTCAATCTGTTTCTGTACTTCCTCCTTAATTTTGACGGCCATGTCTGGGTGAGTCCGTCTCAACCTTTGTTTTACTGGCGGACATTCTGACCTCAACGGTAAGTGATGTTCCACGATGCTGGTATCCAACCCTGGCATGTCCTGGTAGGACCAAGCAAATACATCGGGAAATTCTTTGAGAAGCTTTGTCAAACTCTCTTTGGCAGTTGGACTGAGTAATGCCCCAATCCTGACTTCTTTTCTCTCTTCTTCCGAACCCAAGTTTACCATTTCCAACGGCTCTTTGTGAGGTTCAATGGACCTTTCCTCTTGTCTGAGTAATCGGGAGATCTCTTATAGAATTTCGTTGTCAACTTCTTCTTCAGCCCCAAATACCGGGAATTCAAAGTTGGGAGAAGGCATTTGATCGTATGTTACAACGGGGTTTAAAACAAGCAATCTGCATGACGTGATGATTTATTTTTTAGAAGAGATAGAGAGAATGCAAGATTGTGTGCAGTGTATTTTCTTTGGAAAACTGCTTGTTTTTATTATTGATTGTTTTTTAGGATTACCATTTTCTGAAAAAGCAAAAAGAGAAAATAGCAATAAAATGCGGAAATTACAGAATGACATTATTTTATTTATGATTGTCGATTCTTGAAACTACAACCCTATAAAACAAAACTCTGTCGCTTTGGAAAAAGCGAAGAGGTATAATTACAAAAAGTGAGCCCTATCAAAACATCCACTTGTTGAGGAAGGCATTCAGGGGGATGATTGTACATCGGATTAGTCACCACAGTAAAGCCTGGTGGAAGGCTAACATTCTCTGCAATAGCATGCTGAAAATTTAACATATCTACCACAGGTTCCAACATCTGGTCTACTTCTCCTTTCAAGGTGTCTATATTCCTCTTATCGCCGTATGATCCTGCTTCAAAAGCTCTGTCGTCCTTCAACGACTACCACTAGTTCAGAGCAGGTACCGAGAAATCAGTTGGTGACATGGACAAAGGCAGAATGAGTTTTTTTGTTTTGGATGAAATGAAATGCATGCTGACAAATGCAAAATCAATGTATGCAAATGGATTTTTTTTTTTTGTATTTTGAAAAACGATATGCATGCTGATGAATGCAGATGCATGAACTGATTTTTTTTTGTATGCAAAGAAAATATAATGCAGGTAGTTAGGATCTGGGGTAGCACGAGTAAATCAGAACACCTATTAGGTAGGTTTGCTTATAACGGATAGTTCTAGATCGGCTACCCATAAACCCATTCACATGATAGTTTCTAGGTTGATAGATAGGGTTCCCAAAGTCATGGACCTTAGTCGTATAAACATCATTCAACAGGCTAGCCACTTTATGACAAGAGTGACGAAAGGTCTCTTCTGAGCGGGGTTTTCATGTTGGTTGCAACAAGGAGAATTCCTTGGAGTCTAACATTACACAACCACTAAAGCAGAAAATGGTTCTAAGAGGGGGTCATTGAATCATGGACCATTCATGAATCAGCGTCATGCGACATGCTAGCTGTCGTATAATGAGATCTACGAATAGGTCTACTCTTGAGGAGTTTTCATGCTAGGCACGCAAGGAGTGGCCCTTGGTGACTAGCATTACAAAACTTACAAATCTAAACTATGTTTTCTCTCTTCTTTTTCCAAAGCTCGGGTGTAGAGCTTTATTCATGATTTTGAATCCCAAAACTCACACATAATATATATATATATATATATATATATATATATATATATATATAAAATACGATAAAGCAAATATAAAGGAAACATATAAAGAAGAATAAATAAACAAAGCTAACAAACAAACGAAAACCTAACTAAACTAGGGTTGACTCACATAGGGATGGGAAAGTCCCTAGCAGAGTCACCATCTGTCGTACCTTGAAAAATGAGAACGACCTCGCGAAGCGCAATCGCACGCCCGCGGGATGGACTTAACAAAGTCGCCATCGATCTTTATTTATTCCCATAGAGGGAAAGGGAAAATATCGAATAAAACCCCTAAAAAAGGAAAGGATATGGTCATCGCTACCAATATCTGAGTTCGGGAGTCGGTTACGCAAGGGGAAGATATTGGCACCCTTCACGTCCGTTGTATTCAACGGAAACCTTTTAGTTAGGGTCGAATGAATGTTAGCTTATGTTAATTTATAATCTTCTATTTACTGAGTGGTATCCTCATAGTGCCTACGGGTTTTTACTAAGGATATTTTTTAGATTTATTAAAGAGAAATTAGACCTATGGGTTTTTACTAAGGGGCTCGACAAGACTTCGCAATCTCGTGCCTACGTATCCTCATAGTGCAATGAGGAAATCAGAGCCTTCGTAGTTCAGGGATTACGGTGGAAAAGGGAAAAGGGGGGAGGTGGCTCGCCAAAGATTAGGGTCCTTGTGCTTACGTATTCTCATTGATAAATGAGAAATCATAGTTCTAGGTAAAAATGTTGGTTTGTTGGTCGATTTTAGCGAAAGATATTTAGTCGCATTCGACAGAAAACATTGTTTTACCCAAAACAGGTGAGGAGCGAATGTTTGCATCACAACATAACGGATTTACAAATCAACATTCGCGGGAAACGCCTCTTATCTCAACTCAAAGTAGTTTGTGGACGAAGCAATGTTTTGCGTCGTCTCAAACACAATATCTCTCATTTATGAAAAAGAGTTTAGGGCTATTCGTATGTCGGCAAGAAAAATAATTTGATTGGTTGGATGTATTTTAAGTGAATGACAAACATTTGATCAAATGTTCGAAGAGTTACGCCAGAATGCTAGATCCTAACGACTCTTTTTCATTCAAGTTATTATGAAAATTGTTTGATGGACAATGAACGCTTAATGATAATCAATTGCTCAAAGAGTTATGCTAAGATGCTAGATCTTAACGGCCCTTATTTGTCCAAGTTGATATTAAGTGTTTTAAGGACGAAAGAAAAGAATGAATGGCTATCCCAAAGTGCGAGACTTGAGACAGATCATTCGGGGGCTCTGCTAGAATGCTAGATTCTAGCAGTCCTCTTCTTTCGTATTTATTTTAAAAAAAGATTTAATCACATTAGTGAAAATGTTTCGTGAAAAAAGAGTTTGAGAATGAATTATGAAATGGTTTAAGGTTAACTTTTAAATAGTTTGAATTGATGGTGAAATGTTAGTGAAGTTAATCTAAAATATTAAAATGTTAGAAAGATGATGAGCATGGTTATTGTTGTTGTTACAGTATGGACATACCTAATTAATCGACTAAATAATGGTCGAATAAACAAATAATCTAATTAACAATTAAAAAATAATAATTAATCAATTAAGATCAAATCAACTAATTAAATAAAAATTTAATCCATTAAACAAATACAAAATTAAATAATTCAATTAATAAAAAAGAAGGATAAAGACTAACACAAAGAGGGTGTATGCATGATTGGACAAGGGGTGTGTAAGAATAAAGGGACTAAAAGGCCCAAAGCCCACAAATAATAATAATAATAATAATAATAATAATAATAATAATAATATCTACATAAACTTAAACCAAATGCATAGGTGTATCTAGGGGTGGACATTGGGCGGGTTCGGGCAGTTTCGGGCCCAAAATCTCTACCCGACTCAAACCGCGGATTGGATATAGAAGCCCATTTCCACCTGTTTTTCAATTCGGTTTGTACGGTTATATGATTTTCGGGTTGCGGGTTTTTCGGATGGGTTTGCACGGGTTAGCATCACAAATAAATAATCAAAATTTTGAAACAAATATCATAGAAAAAACCTAGTTTTAGAATATAAAAAATTGGAAGATTAGTATAATCAATTTTAGATCTATATGAACCATCTGCTAACAAATAAATACCAAAAACAAAAATGTAAAAAATTTAAATTAGAAAGAAAATGAAGAGGAGAAAAGAAGAGGAGGGAAGAAGCCAAGATGAGATAGTAATATTCTTCTTGATTTAATTTTATTTGGTTGATATTTCTGGTAGAAGCTTCACCTTCTTTGTAACATAAAGAAAGAAATTAATGGGAGTTTATAGAACATTGTTAGGAGTGTTAGAAAAAGAAAGAGAGAACAAAAAAATTGATAAAGCATGGTGGCAGCGTGAGAAAGAATAAGAGAGAAAGAATAAGAGAGATTGATATCTTTCTAATAGAGTTGCATAATAGAATATTATAATATAAAGTAAATAATAATAATAAAGTAAAAATAATGATGGGGGAAGCCAACTGTAACATAAAAAATGAAAGTGTATTAATTGTAATAGTAACTGTAACAATAAAGTAATGATGGTGAATCAATATAGTATTATTTAATTTTAAATAAAATGATGTGCATTCATTGCTTCTTAAAAAAATATTATATAATACTCAGTATTAAATGAACAGATTCATTACTTCCTAAAAACATTATCTATGTATACTCGGGCGGGTTTGGGTTCCGCCGGATTTAATGATTGAATCCGCAACCGCCCATTTAAAACCATATGAAACCAAATTTGAAACCCGGTCACCCGATTAACAGAACCGACCCGCCCATTTAATCATTAATAACTTCGGTTTATGCGGATTAAAACGGGTAGCGGGTTTTTGTCCACCCCTAGGTGTATCTACATAAACTTAAACCATGTGTATATAAAACAAACAAAAATGCTGAAAGTAAATATAAAACTTAAAACTTAAAGTATATATATAAATATAACTTAAAACAACAAACAATATATAAAGAAGATAGAACAGGTAAAAGAGTTTAAAGATCGGAGAGGAAAATGGAAGTATACCAGAAGGCAAGGGGTTTCACGGTAGCCGAAAAAGAGATGGTTGTTTCGGTTGTTTTGATGAGTGTGGTGGGAGTTTACTTTGAGGTGTGATTTTGATTGTGAGTTAGAGAGATTTTATGAAGCATGTTAGGGTGTTGGTGGTTAATATAAATATGAAGGTTGTGTTTGTGTTGCAAAAATGCTAATTAAAAATGAGAGTAAGAAATTTATGAGAGTGTGTAGAAAAATGGTATTAATGGTTTTCATGAGCTTGAGTTGTTTACATGGTGAAAGGGTTGTGTTCTTGGTGGTGTTATGGAAGAGTTTGTTTTTTCATGGTGAGAAGTGTGGATTATGGTTGGCTTGTGTAGTTAGAAGAATAAAGTTGTTATGTGAAGTTAAATATCATTCTACAGTAGCAAATATTTAGAAGGGAATATGTTGAAGTTGTGGAGGAAAGTGCTCATGGTAGGTTCAAGGTTGTAGTTTTGTGTTTAGTGAATCAAGTGGGTAAGTTTGAAGAGAAAAAAAATGAAAGATGAGAGAGGAGATGGTTAAGTGTTTTTACTATTAAAAAAGAAAGAGTTTTGTAGGTTGTGATGAGAATGGAGCTTTTATTTGTGCATGGAGGGAGTATCTTGTTGAGAAGATGAAAAAAGATAAAAATGGTTATGGAGTATCTTGTGAGTTTGGCATGTAAATAAAATAAAAGGGAATGAGTTGTTGTTGTGTTTTATTGAGATAGTGGTATGTGCTTGTTCATAAAAGGAGGTGGAGGTGATCTATGGTGGTGATAGGTGGATAACAAAGACACCAAAATAAAGAAGAAAAAATGTGAGTTTTTTAGTGATGGTTAGAAGAAGAAATGGAGTAAAAAAAATGAGAGATTGAGATGCGTGTCATTGAATTTGTTGCGGTGAGAATCAGATATCAAACTATTAATTAACTTGAATCACAAATCATGAAGTTTACCACCGAGTTTTGATTTATTCAAAGGAAAGGGTAAAGATCGAAGAAAACCCTAAATGCGCTATGTAACAACAAAACTAAGAGATCTAAGGTTCAGAGGTTGGTTATACCTAAGGAAGGTGCTAGCATCCTAAGTATCTATAGTTCTCTACAGGAACCTCATATTTGTATTTGTGTTATGTTATTGTTTGCTTGCTAAGGAAAAGGTGCTAAGATAAAGACCTAAGTTATTTACTAAGTATGCTCGCCAAGACATCGCATCGCATGCCTACGTATCCTAACTAGGATGGAATCAGAGCATTCATAGTTCACCTCACTAAAGGTGAAGAACTCTTGATTGTGGTCAAGGTTCCAAGGGGAAGTAAGTGTTCATAACCATGACACGTACATAGAGTTAACAAACTCTCTAAGTCTAAGTTAAAAAACCAACTAGAAATTGACTCTAACAAGGTTAAGGGGAAAGTGAGTACTCATAACAATGGTACTCATATAGAGTTTACAAACTCTACACTTAATTCTAAGTTACAAGATCAGTTGGCTCTAACAAGTTTAAGAAGGGAAGGTAAGTACTTATAACAAAAGTACTCACATAGAGTTAACAAACCCTAACCTAAGGCTAGGTTAAAGAGGGAAGATGGCTCTGACAAGGCCAAGGGAATGACTCTAATAAAGTCATAAGGTAGTGTAGGAAGTAGACTAAGTTATCCTAAATGTGACATGGCAGTCAATAGAAGATTCTTTCCTTTGGAGCTAGGGATAACAATAATACTTAAATAGATAAAAATTCAACAATTTAGGTCAAGGACAAGAGCATGTGTCAAATATCAAACACCATCAAAACTTATGCCAACCAAGAAGCAAATGAATTAATCCAAAAAATTTAAAATAAATGGCTAACGAAACCTAGAATATATTTTGTACCTTCGTATAATGCCTAAGAAATAAACATGTTTTTTTAGATTTTTAGGTATTAAGGAAAACTTTTTTTTTTTCTTCACATTTTTATACACCTTCATTAAAAGAAAACTAAACATCTTAATAAAATGCTAAAATGGAAATTAATAATAAAAACAGAATTGAACCACTAATTTGATAAGAAAATAAATTATAAAAATAAATTTAAGAATAAAACAAACTTGTGTTATTTACTATATCAAATAAAAATACTAAAAAAACTAGACATGTAGCGCAGGAAACAAGTCTTGGGGCGGGTCAAATTGTGACCCAAACCCGGTTCAACACGCTCTACATTACAGATGAAAACCTAAAAAGAACCAAAATGCACGGCTGCTACAAAGCTTTCACGGAAACAACGATTCAAAACCTCCGCATCGTTATTTTGCTCGACCTCAACTCCACTCTGTTCTCTCACAATATCCCCTCACTATCATTCTCTCTTGATCCCAAACCTAAAACAACTCACGCTCTTTGCTGAAATCATCTACCGGATGAATCATTTGGGTTATGCCGAGGCAAAATCAAATGGAATCAGCAAGCGAAATTACATAGAATGCGCATACGAAAAGCATAAAAAAGTAAGACAGGAAAGAGACCAACTGCCGACAGAAAGTGCAGAAACTGATAGATATTCTCAGGTAAGTCCCTCTGCTCTTTCAATCTTATTATCACGAACTCTTCTTCTTCTTCTTCTATTTAATCTGGTTCTGGGTTTTGTTTTGGATAATTGTGATTTTTTTTTTAGTTTCGGTTGAGGAAAAGGTTGAAGGAAGAATTTGGGGATTTGATTTTTTGCTTTCTTTTGGGTGAAGATGGAGCGATGGTTTTTTTTATATGGATCCCTCCTGTTGTGATGTACTATTTTCTGTTAGATGAAAAAAAGAATATGAAGTTGGTCCACGGATCCCCTGAGGAAGTGTGTTCAGCAGGAAATTGAGTATGCTTTTTGTTCAGCAGGAAATTGCAGGTTTTAGGATGTAGCATGTTTTTGTGTATCTGTGACAGCAGGCTTGTGCAGTGTTTGAGGATGTGTAAGTCAGAGCAAAGTTTAGCTTGTTATGGTTGCAACAATTCTTTTGGATTTTTTTAGCGTCGTCTTTTTCACTTGCAGGTCTTGCTATGTTGTTTTCGAATTGCTGTGGGGTAGTGGTGCAACGGGTACGATTTGCAGAATGGTGTTGAATTGTTGCTGTCAAGTGGTAGCAGTAGGTTTAGGATAGGTGATAGCAGGGTTGTAGCATGAAGTAGTGGATGCAAGTTTATGGTTTGTTTTGGGAGTGTATGTGGTCTTGCAACAAGTAGCAGGATTTTTTGATTATAGTGGCAATGTATTGTTGTTTGGCATGTAGTGAGGCTTGGGGAGCAGCATACAGTTTGACAAACCTGGATCTCTGAACTTGCAATTTTTCCTTTTTGTTGTAATTTTTGGTTTTGACTGGTCTTACTATTATTTTTTTGTACCCTTCTTTATTGTAACACAAATGTCTTAATGGACCTTAAAATAATGACGGGCTTCAAAAAGAAAAATGAATTGTAATGGGCTTTGGTATGTAAGCCATCAAAAATTGAAATGGACTTGTTTTTGTGGAATTTTGTGTAGAATTTTGGTGGAAATGGATTTAATTGGATAAATGAAAAATGAATTTAAAATGGGTAATTTGGAAAATTGAATGGATTTCATGGATATCGAAAAATTGGTTAAAATAAAATGGAAGGATTGAAAACGGATTTGAATGAATGGATAATTGCAAAATTGAAATGGAGAATGGATATGGAATAAAATGGCTTAAAAATGAAGTGGATTATTGGATGAATTAAATTGGTTTGGATTGGATGAAAAACTGGAAGAAAAAAAAAAGAAGGGAAGCCACCATAAAAAATTCATTGACGCACATCTTGGTTGAATCAAAGAAAATCCAACTCGAATCAACTTCTGATTAATGACATCACAACAAATGAATCCATCTGGTCCAGGTCACTTGAGTACTGACAGTCAAAATCTTCATTTCGAACCAATCTTCAAAGTAGCCTGTGCCACAGATGACTTAAGATATAAATTGGGACGACTGCACCAAAACCCTAATTGAAAGTGAAATGGCTCTGATGATTATCCAACTTGTAACAACTGTCTTTGCCACGACCTGATAACATGATAGTAAAACAAACCAACCGTTTGGCCAAAGTTAGGTCAAACTTCCACCGAATCTCAAACCACACTGCACACACCCAATCTGATAACCTTTCTTGATCCTTGATTCAGTCCTACAAGACCTGAGCCTCGAAGAATTTGTGACAAAACCAAATTGCATTGGATTATTGAGGAAAGTGGGCCTCTTAAGAGTATGAGAGCTTAATTGGTGAATGACCCATCCAAAACCTTGATTGATCAAAACCTTTAAAGTCTCTTGAAGTAAAACCTTAATTCAAAAATGACACAAAACAACAAAGCCTGATAAACTGGTTAGTTATGCATTAATGATTTACCTAAATGACATGCAAATGATGATGACATTTAAGGAGTAAAATTTGGGATATGACAGGATTTGTGTGGTGATAATAAATATATGGTATCGTGGTTTGTGTGTAGAGGAAGCTTTGTGTAATGCATGTACCAGGCTTTTTCCAAAAACGAAGAAAAAAATAAAATAACTGTATAACCCTTAATAACTAAGTATTTCTAAAAAGAGAATAGAAACAAATATTAAATATTATTTTAACAAGAAAAATAAAAAGATAAATAAAAAAAACTAACTAATTAAAAAAACCTAAATTAAAAATGTGATTAAATTAAAATTAACTAAAAAATTAAAATGAAAACGGTTAAAAACGAAAAATCAGACTAGTATCGAAGTGCTCGAAAAAATAAAATGAATGCACCAAAATGATCAACGCGAAATAAACGACTCGGAAAAATACAACGTTCAGTCAAATTTAGAAATAAATTTCCCCCAGTTAAAAGGCTCATAATGATCAAAATGTGGTCGAAAAGTCATCAAAAATTTAAAATGAGCACGTCAGGTTAAACTACACGAAATGTAGATTAATATAATTGACGACTGCAGGTTCAATTTTAAAACTTTTCGTCCATTGATTTTACGCACAATTGACTTTTAATTTGACCGATTCATCTGTAAATTCGACAGGTTTATTCTGGATGATAATTTGGGCATTGCACAAGATGAAATTCATGTTATGCTATGCAGATGATGCAGATGCTATGCTAACCTTCGATTCAAAAATTCAGGGTCAAAATTGGGGTATGACACTTCTTAACGTTCCTAACCTTTTTCTCAACATTTCTCTCATTTCCTTTTATGAAACATTCGACAAACGTCACTACCTCTGCCATGGAAGTAACCCGTTTCTGGGACAGGGATTTATTAACATACTTGGCTCTTAAACGATTCTAGAAAGCTCCTATAAACATCTCATGGTTCGGTTATATGACCTTGATAGTCTCCTTCCAACGAATTTTGTGAATAATTAGAGCTTGGAACTTTCTGGTATGTGGCCCACTAAATCTCATCAAAGAGAGGTTGGTGATCCAATATTTCTATTTCCTCAATGGATACATGTGTCTCACTGGCGCTGTTGGAGGTTAAGGGTGTTATCCTTCAAAGTCTAGATGTGGCAACATAAATTTTCCATAGTGGCGTGCATCTCTGCCATGGCCTCATGGTCGCCGTCAGAGCTGTTGTGAGCTGACAATGTTGCTCGCTTGTTCACCATGTTGGAGGGGATTAAAGAGGAAATTGTGAGTTGGTCATTGATTAAGAGGGTGACCAATGTGTTTACAGTGAAAGTTGGTAAACAACCGCCGGTCTTCCAAAAAATTAATTTGGTTTACTTTGTATGATCAACCAGTGAATCCTAAGGACATAACTATTGTGTTTAATATATTTTTGGAAAATTATAGAACACTTCGATAATATTCATTTATGTAAAAAGGGTGTTTTGATTGTTTGTTGAAAAGACTAAACTTTGTAAAAGTTTGGTAAAGTAAAGCAATGAAGAAAATAACTTCAAAGTAAAAGAAATGCAGTAAAGAGTGATTGGTAAAAGAAAGTAAATTTCTATTGAATAAAATGTATGGTGTTTCAAATGTACGTTTCTCAACAATAACTCTTTTCTCACGTTAACTTGGATACTTTGAGTAAATTTTGAGTATAGTACAATAATTGAACACACGGAAATCCTAATACTAAGACCCCTATTTATAATGCGTGGAAATAATTGTCTCCAACGAGCATTTCTTCAAAAGTTGACACGTCTCGCCCTGCATGCCTTCGTTTCACCATGGTTCGCCACGCTTCTCTCCTGAGAAACGGATAAGGACAAAAGACAATTATTTATCCGTGTTTGAAATTCAAACTTCCGTCGAAGGAAGGCCTCATAACATCCCTTCGTCGAAGCGACCTCCTATACTTAGAAAATATTTCTAAGTATTTGCTCAAGCACGTTTCCTCATGAGAACCATTTCGACAGAATTTCAAACCTATCGAAATCAACCATATTCAAGAAACTTTTAATTTTCACTTAGTTTCCCAAATGGGAACATGGCGTCGAAATTCCCAGCCAACAAATTGCCCCCCAAAAATGTCATTTTCGACTGAAATGGAGAAAATGACATTTTTTGAAGTTCTCATATTCGACGCCGGAAAACCTTTGGACTGCTATAACGTCATTGTCATTATGACAAATTTCCCCAAACGTCTCCTCAAACCCATGAGTGAATCTTTTCAATCCTCACACGTCTAGTCCCTAGGAGATCATGGGTCAGATTTTTAACTGCTACCGTCTCATCACACCACCCTCACATGACACGTGTCCCATGATTTTTATCACTATAAATATTGTACAGTAATCATGTATAGTAACCATTCCACTTCATCCATCTATAACAGAGTGAAAATCACCATTTTTACTCTTTTCACTTTCTGAACTCTCAAGCGCATTTCTTTCAAACTTCATCTTTTTCAACTATTTTTCACTGCAAACTCACTACAAAAATGTCTTCCACTTCAAAAATCTCCAAGGAAACAAGCAAGAATGCCAAAGACTCTAAGAAATCCAAAGAACTCGCTCCAGTTCATAGAATTTTGGGTCCAAGCGTGGTAGGAAATCAACAGTACATCCCTAAACCTCCAAATGAAGAAGAGAAACGCAGGATTTATCAATCACAGGTACTTATCCCTCTTCCTGTTTCATGTAAGACCCATGCTATGTTAGGTCCTTTACCTGATCTTGCTGTTGACCCTACTAAGGTTAGGGAACTTTTCCCCGCTTACCACTGTTACAAACCCATAGCTAACAGTTTAAAACCTAGGACTAGCGAGGAGATTAAAATTGATGATAAATCTAGGGTAGATGGTCAAGGTTCTCCTTTGACCATAACTTCTAGAGACCACATAAACTTAGAGTTCATGAACACTAGTTTTAGGGTTTTCAGATCATGCCCTTTGTCGAAAGACCCTTCTGACTACTTAGTTTGGTTAGAAAAAATAGAAAAGGTCAAGTCCCAAGTTTGGAAAAACATGGGCATCTATGACCTAATTCAGCCGTCGAAGGTGGGGTCAGTTTATTGCCTTTCTATGCTTATTGCTTCCCTCTATTTTTGGGATAGCACCCACAATAAATTTCAACTTCCTTGCGGAATGGTTACCCCAACTTTGTTCGACGTCGCTGCCATTACCGGCTTAAAACCTATTGGAGTGGATTATGATCCCAACCATTTAGCTGATGACTCAATAGATTTTGACACCAACAAAGTTGCTTTCACCACCTACATAGTCTACTACCATGACAAAAAAACCAAAGAAGTTTATGACCAAGAACACATTGCCTTCCTGGTTCTTTGGTTTTCACGCTGTGTTTTCTGCTCAAGGTCCATTCGAGTGGCAAAGAGGTACCTAACTATGGCCAACCAAATGCATGTTGGACATGACATCTATCTCAGCAAAATAATTTTGGCCAGCTTGTATGAATCCCTTGGCGAAAGCATCACAACACTGAAGACGATCAAGTCGAGAGGAAGCATACTCCTATATGGACCTTTCTGTCTGCTACAATTATGGCTAAGTGCCACTTTTGAAGCATCTCTTCCTACTCAAAATCCCATCAACGAAACATTTATCAAAGTGAAGAGTTGAAGAGTTGAAGGGACGAGGCTTGTCCTGTTGTCTCCTAGTGACGAAGGAATGAACCTTCAGCAGACATTCACCAACTACGTGATGATGTTTATGAAGCGTTACAAATTTTCTCCCAACATGGCCCTGTTTGCAAATAGAAAAGTAGGCCCTGAATGGTTTACGAGAAGGTTTCCTCCTGAGTCGAAAGAACAAGAAGCTAAATCTCTTGACATTTGGGAATCTTTCCTTACGCCAAGACTGCTGGCTTCAAGGCTCAACCCTTCCAAGCTTCGAATTTCTCTTGTTAGTTATCAAACAAATCTCGTCTCTCGACAGTTTGGTCTAATTCAGATTAAACCAAAACCCCTCTTTCCTAAAAAGGGTTCACTGATCCATTACAACCTGTGGCAAAATGAAGCAGAATATGCCAAGTTGCTAGCCAAGTATTCCGACCTCACAGAGTTCAATCATGTGACCTTCAAAACATGCTTTCTCTGCAACAGAGAGTTGGACGATTAGTGGAGAGAATATTACACTACAGAATTCTTTGATGTAGCTGCCTTCAATCTCCAACTAACTAAAGCTTTTGCCCTTATGCAAGACAAAGTGAAGAAAGGTACTTCATCACACATCAAAGAGATCCAAGCATTCCAGAAATACTTTGAAAACTGCCTACAGGCCAAATGATCTTAGTCGAACCATTAACGAAGCAAAAATAACTTTAAAAGAAAAATTTACAAAGAAATTAGAGGACTTAAAACTTCCTTCGTACGTTCGACCTAGTCAACGTTACGAGTTAGCTTTTAATCTTTATCCTCCAAAATTCCCTCGATTGCCAACTGCTGATTTTGGTGTGGCTTTTAGCCCTTCATTTCCAGACTGGTTCGTCTGTGGGGATTTTATGAAAATTCTTCGCCAAGAAACCCAAAAGCGTGCTAAGCGAGTGGCTCCGACTAAGTACACTCTGGACAATTTCAAAGGCCACCTTCATATTGGCATAGAACACGTTCGTGTGGAGTCTCCAATATATGAAGGTGTGGAATGAGAGGTTCTTCGACACAACTTCTCATATCCATTTCTTTTATTTACGTTTTGTACTTGGCTTATGCTAACTGCATTATTTTTCTCTTGCAGCTGTGAGGATTCCAGCCAAGAAACCTACTCCCGCTGAAAAAGAAGTTGTCGAAGAAGAAGAAGAAGAGAATACCAAGAAAACCACAACCAAAGTAAAACTTTGTACTTATTATTCTTTTTTATTTATTATATTGCCTTCTCAATCTTACATCAGAAATATAATATTTTTGCAGGGAAGTCGGAAACCACCTCCGACGACAAAAAAGAGAAAGCATAAGGAACCTGAGGTTCATGTAATTGAATCTGATGACGGGGATCTTTCGCCAGACCACTCCAAACACACCAAAAAGAAGAAAAAGCAGACGAAAATTACTGATGCCGATTTTTGACCTCAGCCAAAATCAACCAAAGCACCTGCGAAGACACCTTCTACCCCAAAGGTGGTAGAGACTGATGTCAGTCATGGTAGTAAAAAACCAACTGACAAGAAGAACCCAGATCAGGTAGAGAGTGACAATTCTAGCCTTGGGACTGAAAATCCTAAGGTACATAGATTTCTTCTCCGTCTTTGAATTTTATGATTATCTTTGACTAACACGCTTCTAATATTTTTCTTGATTTCTTCTTATTAGGATGCCAAAGATGATAAGGGGCATCCCATTGTGCAACAAATCATCCCCACCACAAGCAATGATCTTACCTATCATTCGACAAGCCCTTCCAAAACTTCTCCCAAGGATTCCACAAAAGAATCCGTTGACGAAGTGAGACAACTAGCTGGTGATCAAAAGAAATCACCGCTCAAGGCCACCACTGAGCTCTCACACACCAACGTACCTGATCATGAGAAAAGCTCAGCAAGGGAAGAAGTCTTAGTTGATGTCGCAGGAGATACTGAAATGTTGTCTGCAGAAAAAATTGTCGAAGACAAGTTTGAAGATGGTTCCCCAATCAATCAACAAGACGGTGGTGACGAAAAGGGTGAAGAGGAAGAAGAGGAGGAAAAGGATCACTCTATGTTTGATTTTGAAACTGAAGCTGTTGTGGAGGACGAAGATGAAGAAAAAGAAGAAGAGAATTACATAAATGAAAATGAAGACGAAAAAGAACAGCAAGAAGATCAATCAAAAACTAACCCACATCCAGATGATTGACTGGCACAAACTCTACCAGCCTCTCACACGAAGAGCTAGAATTCCTGAAGGTGCAGAGGCCACTGAAATATTAAAAAGCCATGATCAACTCCAGATTTAGCTTTAGTGATAAGAGTAGCGGCACTTCGATTGCCTTAGGTAATCAGTATGCCACTATGCATGAGGATGACTTGCTTCCCCAAATCAAAGCGATGGTTTTTAATGTTGATTTTGGGATCAAGAAACTCTTGAAGCAAGTCAAAGTCTTGGAGGTTTATCTAGAAGTTGCTGATGCCATAATGGAGCTGGGCACGTTGATTGATCTCGTCGTTGCTGATCTCAATCATCTTAGAGATTTTTCAGGCAAAATTCACAATAAATCAGAGACCTAACTGGCTGAATGGGATGCATCCTCTGAATCCATCATGAAGGTTTCAAATTTGGAAAAGGTCACTGAACAAAATAAGAAAGAAATTGAAAGTTGTGATAAGAATGTCGAAGAATAGGAGCAGCAAATCAAAGCTTTACGGACCAAAATCTTTCAGGCCAAGCAACACAAAGACGAACTTCTTAAGTTTGATCAATAAGAAGTGGCCAAAGAACTCAAGGTTGGAATGCATTACGTCGACAGAGCCCAACAACTTGGAAAGGAAATTGAAGTCCTTTCGACCAACAAGGATCTCTGTGAATGTCACTTGATGCTTCAGAAATCCAAATACGAGAAGATGAAAAGCTCTCTCCCATTTTAACTTGATAGTTGTTGAACTTGTTTCTTTCAATTGTAATTTTAATCCCTTTATGGCATGGCTTGTAATGACTTAGCCACTTTGGAAATTTTTTACTTTTTAATTCCCATTTTGGATTCGACTATCCTTTGCATGAATTACTCCGTATTTATTTTTATCTCTTGAAGTGTAAGCTTATATTTATTTAAATGTTTACCATTTACCTTCAAGATTCTTCTATCTTCATTTAACTCTTCGATCTCTATGTGCCATCAGAAAACACTTTAATGATTTGAAAAGGACCTTCCCACTTAGGGACCACTTACCCAGAGTTCTATCTTTCTAATCCATGGGAAAAATTACTTTCCAAACTGAATCTCCAGTCGAAAATAGTTTAACTTTCACCTTTTTGTTGTATGACTTTTCCACTCTCTTCTTTTGCCTTTTTAATAACTCTAAGGCATTTAATCTTTCTTCGTCTAAGTCAACTAATTCATCCAACATCATATTCCAATAGGAATCAGATGGAATCTCAAGTTGTCTCTGAATTCTGGTTGTCTGTAAATATATTTTGACTGGTATCACAACATCATGACTATATATTAGTCGAAAAGGCGTAGTATTTGTAGCATCCTTAGGGGAGATTCAACAAGCCCATAAAACTTGGTCCAATGTCTTATGGTAATTTCTTGGCTTCTTCCTCACATGCTTCTTAATTAACCCAAACGCCACTTTATTTGCTGCTTCGACTTGACCATTAGCCTGAGCATAATAAGGTGTGGATGTTAAAAGTTTAAATCTCATTTGTTTAGCCAATTCTTGCATCTTTTCACCAGTAAAACCTAATCCCTGATCCGTTGTAATAGTTTCTGGGATTCCAAACCTGTAAATAATGTTCTTTTGAATGAGTTCGATTACTGCATCCTGATCCATGTTTACCAATGGTATAGCCTCAATCCATTTAGTGAAACAATCTATTCCCACTAAAATGTATTTTTGACTCTTGGATGATGCTGGAATTTCACCAACTAAATCCAAAGACTAACCTCTGAAGGGACAAGGCTTCACTATAGAATTTAGTTTGCTTGCAGGAACATGTTGAATGCCTGCATGTACTTGGCGTTCTTGGCATCCTTTAGAGAATTTAATACAATCCTTAAGCATTGTAGGCCAATACATTCCTTGTCGAAATAATAACCATTTCATCTTATGGCCCACGTGATGTGCTCCACATGCCTCACTATGGACATTAGAAATGGCCAAATATGCCCAAGATTCGCTAAGGAATTTGAGTAAGACACCTTCAGGCATCTTTTTGAATAAACCATTCCCCATTAAAATATAACTTAAGGCACGATATTTAACCTTTCGTTCGACAGAAGCCGTAGGACTCTGCAAGTAGTCTACTATTGGCTTTCTCCAATCTTTGTTTGTCAAACTATCTATAGCCAATATCTCAAAGCTTTCTTCGTCAGCATATCCTAGCTTCGTTGTCTCCAAATCTGTTGGGGATAGTTTAGTTGATACGACCCTTCCTATGACTTCGATTGCATCTTGTAGTTTTTCCTTTGAAATTTTGTACCCTAAAGCAATCTAGGCCAAGTCATTGGCCTCTTGATTCTCAAGTCGAGGTATGTATCGAATGCTTACCATTTTGAATCTTCGTAACAACCTATTGGCTATCACAAAGTACATGATAAGATTTTCCTTGACACATTTGTATTCCCTTGTAATTTGTTTTATTACCAACTCTGAGTCTCCCATTATTTCAACTCGAGTTGCCCCAATTCCAACAATATTTCAAGTCCGAAAATTAAAGCTTCATGTTTAGCTTCATTGTTTGAACAAAGACCTTCAACCTTATAATTGAATTTTGTTGGAATTTTTTTAGGAGAAATAATCAATACTCCTACTCCCGTTCCATCTTTATGACTAGAACCATCAAAATATAACTTCTAAGGTTCAAGCTCCATAAAGTTTAGGGAGTTTTCGAATATAGAGTGGTCGACTATAAAGTCGGCTACCACTTATCCTTTAACAGCCTTTAAAGGCATATAAGTTAAAGAATATTCTGTTAAGGCTAGCGCCCATTTACCAATTCAACTGTGCAAAATAGGTTTAGAAAGCATATGTTTAATAACATCGAAATGAGATGAAACATAAACTTCTACTAGCTTTATATAATGCTTCAATTTTGCACAAGAGAAGTATAGACAAAGACATAATTTTTCGACTATACTATATCTAGTCTATGCATCATTCAATACTCTACTAAGGTAATAAATGGCTTTTTAGACGCCATTTTCATCCTCTTGAGCTAACATACTCCCTAAAGTCTTGTCAGACGCAGATATGTACAATCTCATACTCCTATTTCTACAAGGAGGCGCCAGAATTGAAGGGTGAGCAAGGTACTCCTTAATCTTGTCGAACGCCTTTTGCTGCACTTGCCCTCACTCAAAACCTTCTTGCTTGAGTCAAAGTAGAGGTGAAAAGGCTTGAGTCTTGATACTTAGATTGGAAATGAATCTCCTCAGAAAGTTGATCTTTCCTAGTAATGACTGCAACTCCTTCCTTATCGAAGGCGTTTTCGCCTCCATGATGGCCTTATTCTTATTCTGATTGATCTATATTCCTTTTTTTGTGGACCACAAAGCCTAGAAAATCCCCCGCCTACACACAAAAATCACACTTAAGAGGGTTCATCTTGAGACCATGCTTCCTCATTCGTTCAAACGATTGTCGAAGATGGTCTATATGACTTTTTCCTGAAACTGACTTAACCACAATATCATCAATATAAATTTGCATAAATATTTCAATAAAGTCATGAAAAATAGAATTCATTGCTCTTTGATAAGTTGCCTCAACATTCTTTAAGCCAAAGGGCATTACTACCCATTCGAAAGTGCCTAATGCTCCAGGGCATCGAAATGTTGTTTTCGGCACGTCTTCCTCAGCAATGAAAATCTGATTATAGCCAGAATATCCGTCGAGCATACTTAAATACTCATGGCCTGCGGCAGAGTCGACTAGCATTTCCGCCACAGGCATTGGATACTCATCTTTTGGGGTTGCAGCATTTAAGTCTCTAAAATCTATGCAAACCCTTAAAGTTTCATTCTTTTAATAACTGGAACAATGTTGGCAATCCATTCGACATACCTGGTCGTATGGATGAATTTACATCTCAGAAGTCTTTCGACCTCCTCTTTGATCTTTGAGAGAACCTCAAGTGCAAATGCCTTGGAGTTTGCTTGAGGGGCTTCTTCCCAGGCTTTATTGGCAACTTTAGTTTGACCAGATCTCTGCTTAAACTAGGCATTTCTTCATAATCCCACGCAAAGCAGTCTCTGAACTCCTTCTGCAGTTGAATTACTTTGACTCTGAGTTGTGGGTCAAGGTTGGCACTGATGTAAGTTGGCCTTTTTGTTGTCCCTTCTCCCAAGTCGATCTCTTCCAAAGGGTCTTGCACCAGTATTTTAATATTGCTTGCTAGCGGATCCTTCTCAAAACCCAAAGGCTCATCATTGTAGATGGCATCTAGCCTTTGGCTCTACACTTCGACTTGTTCTTTTTTGGGTGGCTCCGGATCGAAGTCCTTCCCAGGAGCTTTGAAGTGTCTTTCTTCCACTTTGGCTTCGACAGCCATGTATTTTATTTTGGCCTCGAAGGCCGCTTTCAATTTGTTTTCAGCTATATAAGCCAAAATATTTTTGAGTGCCAATGAATCAGTCATTGTCACTAAGTTCACTGCCCTAACTAGTTGGTTGGATCCCAGCTGTTTCGAAGACATAGTCTTCTTCGTCTACAACCTCCATATCCCACTGAAAGCCGTGGGTGGGGTGCAAGTACAAGGAACAAAAGGCGTTGTCTGTAGGTGTAAAGTCAAAACCTGCAAGGTTACAAGGCACTATATGGGCTAGATTTTTATCAAAGTGTCGCCCACTTATTTGGTTAACCTCAACCATGTAATAACTTTGGTCTGCCTCGATATTTTCAACAATTTCATCACTTCTCCAGATGGATATCCCTTAGTGAAGTGACGAAAGTACTGCACCTATTCCATGGATTCACTCCCTTCCAAGGAGTATATTGTAATTCGCCTTAGATGCGATCACCATAAACATCGTTGGCCTAGTAATCGTGCCAACAGTCAAGTCTACCTGAATGACTCCCATGGTTGTTCTTTCCTTCCCTTTGTAATTCGAAAGGACCATATTATGAGGCTTCGTATCGGAGTCACTTTTGTCAATCTTTTTTAACATATAATGCGGCATAAGATTTACTGTTGCTCCTCCCTCACTAGTGTCTTGTTGATACCCGTGTTCTCTATCTTTCCTCTAATGAATAGAGGCTTCAGGTGGTTTTTCATGGCTTCATCTAGTCTTTCAAAGAATGCATTTTGTTCCTCGACACAACCATTATTCAAAATGTAGTAACACATTGGCCTTTGACAGGCCACTTCTTGTTCGACCTCATCTTCCGGGACTTCCAATTCAGTCACCCTATCATACTCCCTGGGTAGCACAGATATGAAATTACAGATAATGTTGAGTGACGGTTTTGATCCTGAGTCAAAATTATTCGTCATGATATCATCATCTGCCAACATCTGGTCAGACTTCCCCTTTTCATTTTCCTGCTGGTCTATGAACAACTTTCTTTCGACAGCTTTCTTCTCGATAGGTTTTCTGTCTTTATTGTTATCCTTTTTAATCTGCACGTTGCTACTAGACTCAACATTCTCTTTCTCTGCAGCTCCTCTCTCAGCCTTGTGCTTCCTATGCTGACGTCTCCACTGAGACCTCATCATTGGATTCTTCCCTTTGTAGTTTTTTGAATGCCAAGCTGATTTCTTGAAAGCTTGGAACTCCTTCGGTACGCTATCGAAGATCCTCTTTCGACTTCGAAATTTTGCCACTTTCTTTGGCCATTCTCTCTTTTCTCCACTGGTCTCACCCACTTTCCCTTGCGGGCATCATAAGTGGGCTTGAATATTGATGGCCTATTGCCACATACCCCTGGTCTATGTTAATTATATCTTCTTGGTGCTCCCTCTTTGTTGAAAGTGCCATGTTTGCTTGAGTTCCTCCAGTTGTTCTTATCCTTTGCACGTCGAACACCTTGGATGTTCTCTGCAGCTTTTCGGTCGAAGACAACACTACATCTGGGACACATAAACACTTGGGAATTCTTTAGCTGGCATTTGTGAAGAAACTCAACCAGATTTTCTTCTTGTTTTGGATATGCCACTTTGGCATATTCTTCTTGTTTAAGAGTGCATTTGTCCACTTCTATCACAGACTCGTTGGTCATCTCGACCATGTTAACTCCAAGATTAGTACCTACAGAGATATCCATTTCCTGAAATTTCATCCTAAGGCCTTCAATGGCCTTAGTTTCGTTGTTGATTTGTATAAAACCATCATTAGTTTCACACATTGAAATTACTTTGTTGGGGCCCTTAGTAGTCCCATTATTAAACCCTTCAGCAACTTCATTCATGAAACCTTCCTTGGTTTCAATTTGAAAGTCGTCAGTAACCTTCTTAGTGAAGCCCTCACTGACTTCTTTGTCGAAGCCGTCAATGACTTCGTAATTGAAGTTTCCAACAATCTGGACGAAACCCTCAGTGGTTTCTTAACCAGTGCCTTCAGCAACTCTCCTAGTGAAGCCATCAGTAGCTTCAACCATTTCAGCATTACTGGTGAAGTCATCAACAACTTCGACCATGTTTATCATGGATGACTCTGAATAGTGTGCATTAGCAATGGGGAGGGGATCAGAGTCCGCCTTTATCTGGTTCTTTGATTTATCATCAAATTTGAGGCTTCCTTCATTAATTACGTTTTGAACGAGATCCCTGAAAAGAAAACATTGAGATGTTTTATGGCCAAGAAAACTATGATATTTACAAAAACCTATCTTTTTTCTCTATTCTAAAGGAGGCATTTTAGCACCAGGAGGCACTATCATTTGGCCATCTTTAACTAATACATTAAAGATTTCGGCACACTTTGTGGCGTCGAAGCTATAGGTACTTTTAGGGAACCTATCGTTCTTCTCTGAATCGACTGGATTTTTTCCATTCGACGGTGTTAAAACTTTACATGAGTAAAATGGGTCTTGCTTTAATTCAGCAAGGTCAATTTCACTCTCGTCGAAAAAGGCATCGTCACTAGTTTCTTGCTCATATTCGTCGAATTCGACGTAGGCTACCCTCTCCTTTCTATTCTCGTTTTCCCTAGCTTTCTCAGCCTTCAATCGTTCGACCTGTCGAACTCTATCAGCCAACTGGGCCATATCTCTCAGGTACTAGATATCCAACTTCTTCCTAATTGAGTAGTCGAGGCCATCAGCGGCCATTTCGACCAACTCATGTTCAAGCACTTGAGTAAAGCACCTTACCTTAAGTAATCAAAACCTATTTAGGTAATCATCAATTATCTCAGAGAACTTCCTCTTAATGCTAGCCAATTCTTTTAGACTTATCTTTGTTTGTCCCATATAGAATTGCTCATGGAACATTCTCTCCAACTGAGTCTAATTGTGGATCGAATTCGCTGGCAGTGTTGTAAACCATGTGAAGGCGTTTTTGGTGAGTGAACTTGGGAAATACTTCACTCTTAAGTTTTCGTTGTTAGCGATTTCGCCAGCCTCTATGAAATATCTTGCCACATGTTCGACTGTGGACTCACTAGTATCCCCATAAAACTTAGTGAATTTGGGGTCTTTCCATCTAGGGGTAAATCTGACTGTAATATGTATTCAGATAAAGGTGATGTATAGTTTGGCTTGTGAAGGCCAATATTTACCCCATTTCTGGCCATAATCCTTTCGACCATGGCCGCTAGGTTATTATCTGATGCTACATCTTCGCGTCGAACTTGATTTATTACTTCATCAGCATTCTGGTTTCTATTTACCATTACTACCCTTGGTTCCCTCTGGATTGGTTGTTCAACTCTAGGAGGTTCGACCCTATTGTGTTCGACTACTGCCCCCTGATTTAAAACGTTCGCCTGGGGTGCATTTGGTTGAACTTGGTTAATTGTAGGTCTTCTTCTAAGACTACCCTGGTATTTTGTACCATCCATTCTCTCTGAGGATGTCGAGGGGGTTGTGGAACACCAAAGAAGTCAGCAATGCATGTCATTTGCGCTACCATTTGTTGGTTAGTTTGGGTAGTTTTCTGGATTAAGGGATTAAATATAACCCTAATCTATTAGGCAAGCAACTGGACCATCTCATGATTACTTTCGTCCATTTGTTGCCTTATCACTGCTGCAGAATTGTTGGTGATGTTTGGCATCTGGGTAGGAAATCCAGTTCCTAAGAGTTTGCTAATTCGACCCATATTGTTTATACCCAAACCAGATCCTTGTAATGACAAAGTCACATTCACCACTGGGTATGCAAATGCTGATGAGGCATTGTGCAAACTTGCCATCACTAACGTTGGCATACCATAAGGTTGACCACGTCTTATTGGTAGCATTGAAAGTCCAAGCATATAACGCCTGAATAAACTATGTCCCACTTAAGGGGTGTCGTTGGTAGACCCTGGGTTCCCCCAGAGGATGGAATGGGACCACTTTGCGCAATCGACTGCAAAGGCGTCGAACTTACCATGCTTGGTATGGCTTCAGATACTGATGCTGAAACCGTATTGCCCCATGAAGAAGAAGGGGGTGATTCTCCATCATTTGGTGGATTTTGGTTACTTGGCGGATTTGGATTCACCATCCTCCTTACGTATCTCCTTCCAGGAATTTCTTCGTTGTTTGTGGCTATTCTACCACTCCTAAGTATCACGCAACAAAGCGTAGCAAGATCGTAAAAATGAAGAACTTAAATGTAAAAAATATTTCCCAAAAAAAGTAAAAGAAAATATTTTAAAACATTATAGCACCGTCCCACCGGGTGTGCCAATTTGTTTACCGTGAAAATTGGTAAACAACCGCTGGTCTTTCAAAAAATTAATTTGGTTTACTTTGTATTATCAACCAGTGAATCCTAAGGTCATATCTATTGTGTTTAATATATTTTTGGAAAATTATAGAACACTTCGACAATATTCATTTATGTAAAACAGGTGTTTTGATTTTTTGTTGAAAAGACTAAACTTTGTACAAGTTTGGTAAAGTAAAGCAATGAAGAAAATAACTTTAAAGTAAAAGAAATGCAGTAAAGAACAATTGGTAAAAGAAAGTAAATTTCTATTTAATAAAATGTATGGTGTTTCAAACGTACATTTCTCAGTAGTAACTCTTTTCTCACGTTAACTTGGATACTTTGAGTAAATTTTGAGTATAGTACAATAATTGAACACACGGAAATCCTAATACTAAGACCCCCATTTATAATGCTTCAAAATAACTGTCTCCAACGAGCATTTCTTTAAAAGTCGACACGTCTCGCCCTGCATGCCTTCGTTTCACCATGTTTCGCCACGCGTCTCTCCTGAGAAATGGATAAGGACAAAAGACAGTTATCTATTCGTATTTGAAATTTAAACTTCCGTCGAAGGAAGGCCTCTTAGAATCCCTTCGTCAAAGCGGCCTCTTATACTTAGAAAATATTTCTAAGTATTTGCTCAAGCACGTTTCCTCATGAGAACCATTTCGATAAAATTCCAAACCAGCTCCTATCGAAATCAACCATATTCAAGAAACTTTTAATTTCACTTAGTTTCTTAAATGGGAACATGGCGTCGAAATTCCCAGCTAACACCATGTTATTTTTACTAGGGCCTCATGGTGGATACCAATTGTACTTGCTAAAAATGTATAATGAGAGACAATCCCTAGTTGTGTAGGACTCTCTTAGATTTAAGGGCTTGGAGTATGCTTAGAGCTCTCCCATATTCTGATTATGGAGAGCTCCTATATACTTTTCTAGGGAAAATTTCTTGATCATTTTCCCATTTTCCCAATGGTGTATATATAGGATATCCCTTGACCAGGATCAGAGGCAAATGGGTGTAGTTTGCTCAAGGAGAGTGTAACACCCCGATTTCGTAAGAATATTTATTTAATTTATTTAAATATTATATTCGTGAATTTCTGTGAATCTTGGTGTTTCGTGTCGATGTCGGTGTTTTTGTGAAGTTTTGGTTATTTAATTAAATAATAGTATATAACATGAATATATATATATATATATATATATATATATATATATATATATATATATATATATATATATTTGTATTATTATTTATTTTAAATAATATTAGAGGAATTAAGCGTAAAGTGGGCGTTTGAGGAGAATTAGTGAGGGTGAAAGGGGAAGAGCACATTTAGGGGTATTTTAAGGGAGAATAGTGAAAGGAACTCATTATTCGTATTATTTTGGAGAAAGAGGCAAAGGTGCTCTGAAGAACAAGTGAGAAGGAGGCTAGGGCATAGAAGAATTCCGTCGAATTTTCAAGAGAAACCGAATGAATCAAACTCTAAGGTATGGGGAGTATCACCTTGCAATATTTTGATATAACGATTAGGTGTTAGTGGACAATTGGGGTTTTGAGGAAAAACCTAGGAATTGTAGGTTAGGGATGATAGATTTTGATGATTTGATATGTGATGATTGCTGTTGTTGTTGTATATGTGGTAGATATATGTTATAAGGTCATAATCTATGGTAAATTGATGTTAAAAACCAGTTTAAAGGTAGGAAAACCCAGAAGGATTAGTGCTGTTATCGTAGGGTTTTTCTGCAGAAATCGCAGAGCCCGCTTAGCGCGGTCTAGCGCGCTTAGCACGGTCTGGGAAAATTTCGCCTCTTCGAGGCAGTGAGCAGCGCGCTTAGCGCGACCTGGAGCTGAAAAACATGTTTTTTATTGACTTAAAATTCAGAGAAAATATTTGTTTTATATTACATTGATGCTGTGATGTTGCTGTAAACTGCTGCTATGTGTTGAAGTGTTATATGATGATTATTTAGGGATGGAAATGATGTTATTGATGATTATTAGATGTTATGTGTGATGTGAATGATAAAATGGCGAGGTGAAGTACCATGAGTATATTGATAATTTTATATGACTATCCTGATGTGTGTATTGATGAATTGACGATGATGTTTGGATGATTATTTGATGAGTATATGATGATATGGCATATATGAGGATTGATGAATGATGATGCATATTATGATGTTTAATTGATGATGATTTGTGATGTTGTGTATCATACATTCATATGCATACTCTGTGACGACGCTTCATTCCCATTGTGCGGATATGAAGTAATTATGACGTGCTCCGGTTCTAATTTCGGAATCGATCCTATTGACGGGGATCTTTGGAGGGTTGATGGCCCAGTGTCCATTATTATGGCGATTTGGTACCACATGCATTTTTATGAGGTTGCATTTCATTCTTGGTGGCATGGCATGATTGCATATGAGTGATATTGGTGATGTGGTGTTTTATGTGATGTTTTGGGTGAGTCGGTGTAGTGTTTGAGAAAAACAATTGTTGCCTTGTTAATGTCTTTTCTTTATATGATTATATTGGATTGTGATTACTCACCCTGCCTGTTTGAATGTTGCCTCCACGTGGGTAACGTGCAGGTGATCTGGTTTAGCTTTGGACGCTTTCGAGGACTTGAAGTTTATTTGCTTTTGGTCGATTTAGAGGGTCTTTCTCTGATAGTGTAACATTAGGTTGGGGTCCGTTGAGTCGAACTATGTTGTTTTCCTTATTTTGTTGCTATTCGATGATGTGGTTTTTATTTTGATTATTATGATGTTTTGATGAAAACCTTTTAATTAGAATTTTTGAGTTCCGCTGCCATGTGAAGCTTTTTTATTTAATTATGGAGGAAGACCCTTTGTTTATAGGGCAATTGTGTTATTTTGAATTAAATGAGAAATGTGCACCCTTCGAGGAAATTTTTATGCTTTACTCTGATATTTGAGTTGTTTCTGTTGCAACATTATTTGGGGGGTAGAAAAGGGTTCTCCTTCTTTAGGATGAAGGCGGGGTAGTGTGAAGACTCAACTATTTCCAGCAATCATGAAAAGGTAATTACGTCCCTTCCATTGACAAAGTATATGCACGTCACTTACCCCCTTAGTTGAATCACTAGGGAACATGATTGGGTTGGGGGGTTAAACCCAAGCCCAATACGATGATTGAGGTAAGTGTTTGGTTTAGGGGGCCTACAACACACTGTCGTGCGGTCGCCCAATATTGGTGTAGTTGCCTTGCCTCAAATCCCTTGAAATATTCCTCTCAGGGCCCAGTAAAATTATCTCAATCAACAACTTAATCTCATGTTCTTGCAATTTGTCAAACAAGATATCCAAATTCATATAAGACACATCTTTAGATTCAGAAATCATTGTGCATTTAAGTTACTAACTACATTTTAGGCTTCTTTGGACTTTGTTAACTAAATCTTAATTTAGAAATTTTTAACCAAAGTCCTTAAGTGATTAACAATTGCCCGACCTTAAACCAAGCAACTTATTTCAATCCCAAAGAGGTTCCCCTTGAGAGTTTCATTATCAACTTGAGCTTTCTTCACAGGATTAGCCCACAACCTCCATACATTAAGCTTTTACTCAAGTTTAGCTTGCAATTTTTATATCAATTACAATGTCACAATAGAACATAGCTCTCGATTTATAATTAAGCACAGACTGATCAAAACAACAAATTACACAATTCTACTTTAAGTTTTTCGCTTTATCAACACTGAGATAATGACAAGTGTATACAGTAGTTCATATGAAGAGAGTGAGCGAGAAAGAAGAGTGTAAAATCATATTTTCGTGATTAGAGCGAACACAAAGACTCTTTTATGTAGGAAAACGAAATTGACCAAGAAATGAAATAAATCATGGGTCGAGAATGCTCTCTAATCGATTAGTTTGTATTGCTAATCAATTTGACCAACCTAATTAGGAGACAAATTAGTCCGACTCAAAGCCTAATCAATTAAAATGGTTTCTAATTGATTAGGAGGGGAGTTTTCTCCTTAGTCAATTAGATACAAGTTCTAATCGATTAGAGAACTAGATTTTGCTTTTTTACACTACTACGCAAAATATATACAACAACGGTTGTAAAAGGGATAACATCAAGCGTGACATGCCGTTGTTACGTAGGGCATGGTTGTATATGCGCAACTTACAATCACGGTCTTACGACCATTGTAGAAAACCTGAAAGCGCGCTATATATGATCACAGTTTCTTTAACTAACAGTGGTGGTATATACCTTTAGGCAAATAACATTTTATAATGGTTATTATAAATAACCGTTGTTGAAAGTACGCAGGGTTTATTATATAATATGTAGATTGCTTGTTTTTCAATAAACCTCACAACAACATACATCCGTTCAAATTGATGAAGAAGCATATAATCTAAAAATTAAATTATTCTTGAAAACCAACTTACACAAACCACTGTTTTCCAAATTACATGTGTCTCATCATTCATTTCCCGCTCTTTAACATATAGAATGTGGTTCAATGGTCTAAGTCCTTCATCACATCAATTCCTTATATTCTAGTTTAATTTGAATAATATCAATAAATTGTTGTTATTCAAATTAAACTATAAGAGAAGATATGGATGTGTTGGAGGAATCAGGTCATTGAACCACATACTATATGTTAAAGAGCGGGAGATGAATGATGAGACGAATGCAATTTGGAAAACATTGATTGATATAAGTTGGTTTTCAAATACAAATTAATTTTCATATTATAAGTTTCTATTTCAATTTAAATGAAATGTATTTTCAGTGAAGGGTTAGTGAAACGAACAATCTACATAGCATATAATAAACTCAACTTCATACAACAACACAAGATATTATGTAATTTTTTGAGAATTTTTTAAAGAACAAAACATTGCAAGTCTTAAGAAGCTTCTTTCTTGTGACTTAACAATGTTTTGTTCTTTAAATTTTTAAGACATTAATCAACAACAACATACAACAACATTTATCAACAACACAACAACATACAATAAAATAAGATTCAAGGACAACAATAGCCATATACAACAACAACAACATAAAACATCATACAACAACATAAGATATTATGTAATGTTTAAAGAACACATTTTTTTAAAACTAATCGTAGATCAAGAACAAATTATGATTTTCATCTAGTTTATGAAGCTATGAAGAAGAAGAAGTACAAGTTGAATGAAGTTATCACAATAACTTCATACTTCTTGTATTTTTCTTCATAGCTACACAAACCATATGCATTATAACCAAAGTATACACTTTGTTAAGGTGGTGAAGACGAATCTGAAAAAATGAGAATATTCACCAAATAAAAAAATGAGAACCCATTTCTAACAAGAAATGTAAACGAAATCGAAGCATAAGTTTAATGAAAGAACTTGAAATATGATTAAAGAGTATCGTAACGATTGGTGAAGACGAATATGAAGGTTTAAGAAAGTTTAAAGAGTGACATGGATGTTAGGGTTATGTTATGAGAGAGAAGAGTGAAATATGTTAGGGTTTTCATTTGAGAGAAACGATTGTTATGTACTGAACGATAGATATTTTCGCTTATATAGTAAAAAATATCACATTTCATCACGGTTAAAAAGAAAAACTGTGATATAATACATAACTTTTACAACGGTTCTTTAGTAAAACCGTGGTTAAATCTCTCACAATTTTTTTATTTTTTTATGAACCCAATTGTTAGAGAGGTATTAATTATTGTTATAGTTATTTTTCATTACTGCTGTGATTGTTGTTTTTATTTTTGTTGGCTTGTACTATTTTTTTTGTAAAACAATAATATAAAGTGATATAAATGAAATAGTATATATAACAATAATAAATATTTTCATTAAGAGGGCCAAGAGGGCAGAGTACATAAATTATTTCATTACATATGGTCAATGCCGGAACAACAACCCCTAGCAGAAAAGGAATCTTCATAATCTATGACTTTCTCCTCACTACCCTGGTCAGAATCATTGTAACAAATCTTCCTGGACACCTTTTTCTTCTTCTTCTTCTTCTTCTTCTTCGTCTTCTTTTTCTTTTTCTTGGCCTTCCTAACCTTAAGTGTATCCCTGAAAGCAGTCAATTTAGATGGTTGGACGTCTTCAGTTGACTGCTGATCATTGTGTTGTATTATGGTGGCTTCAGTCGAGATATTTTTGTTAGCATTTTCAGATGGAGAACTCATGTTGCTATATGCAATTAAGAAGAATAGTTTTGAAGAAGTGGAAATTCATTATATGAAACTGTTCCTTTATAGAAGAGGTAGAAGATGAAAGATCTGATGATTTAATGTTTGAAATGATTACTTCCAATGGTTGATATTCTTGAATGACATTGTGACCGTCTTGAAAACTAAAGAAAATTTTTAATCATCATTTTAGTTGGGAGGAGTGTTTCTCTCTTTAGGCAAGTGCAAAGGTTATACAGATAATATTACAATGGTTAATTATTAAATTCGTGATTAAATAATCTTCAATATTTATTTATGAATTTAAGTGACACATTCTTTTTGTAATAGGAAAAAATGGAAAAAATGTAGATGTCAGGATTCGAACCATGTACCACTCACTCTATCACCACGGTTGTGTCTATAAACTGTATCCAATTTCATATATTACAACAGTGGATGGAATGACCGTGGTAATATTATGTTACCGACAGGGCCAACCCAAGCCTAAGACGAGTGAGGCTATTGCCATAGGCCTCAAATGCATAAAAATAAGGCCTCAACTTTCATATAATAAAAGAATGTTTCATAAAATTTAACATGAAACATAATGGCTTAGTGGTGAAAGATTTTGACAATTATATTTTGTCACATGGGTTCGAATCCTGTTGTGATTGCACATTTCATTAAAACAAATTCTATAATTATTAAACAACATTTATAAAAATTATATATATATATATATATATATATATATATATATATATATATATATATATATATATGGAACGTATCATATGGGAATGTCATTTTTATGTGAGAACATGAGAATGAATCTGAACCATTAAATTTTAAAATAAATTGTGGAGATTATGAGTCAACTTTTTTTCTCTCTCCTCCATCATTTATTTTAATTTGTAATTAAATATTATTTTAAAAATAAATTTAAATCAAATTTCGCCTTAAGTCTCTGAAAGCGTTGGGCCGACCCTGGTTACTGAATGTGTATTTTGTAGTAGTGTTAATTGGTCAACGTGCTTTCTAATCGGTTAGACAAAGGTCATAAATGATTTTAAAGGTGGTTTTAAAATATATGAAGTTTGTAAAATCATTTTAAGTGTGTGTGTGCGCGCTCATTACTTATTACCTTGAGAGTTACTAAACCTTAATTTACATACTATTGATCTTAAGCAAATAAAATTACACTAAAGCATATGACGATACAAGCTTTCATGGGCTTGAGTTCCTTTGACGTTAATCTTTTTATTTGATTATTTTTACTCTCAACACAAGAACTTTCTTAGAATTTTTTTAAAAAATAACCTATTAATTCAATTTAAATACCAAAATAACATATTTTTCAAATTAATTACCAAAGTAGCATACTTTTATCATGCATGCGCCATTTCATTTGGAATCGAGTCATAAATTTTGTGCCATAGGAGTGCATGCGCCATCCCATGTGGCGCCACCATTAATTTGTGGAGTGCATGCGCCATCCCATATGGCGCATCCTCCTTTTTTTTATTTTTATTTTAATTAGGAAATTAAATGGAAAAAATTAAAATAATCCAAAGAAAAAATAACAAACAATATTTAAATATAAAAAAGTTTACAACTGATGAAAAAAATTCAATGACCGACCCTATCAAAACGTCCGTCGGTTCTAGATTCCGGTGCATTTGCACGGCGTCGAGGTCTACCAGAATTTTGTTGAGGTGTTTGTGGTCTTTGCGTGTTGACATATGGAAAAGGTAGTTGTTGAGATGGTCCCGGCGTATCTGACTAATTTTGAATCATTTGTCCCCAATAGCCGGGGGGTTGCTGCCAACGGTGCTTCCGTAATTCAGTTCCATGCCCATGTTTTCGAAGTTGGGACCGGGGGGGGGGGGGGGGGGGGGGGGGGGGTTTGGGTTAGGAGTGAATGATATGGTTGGCCGAATTGGTATATTGAATCGTTTTGGAAACGATGCAATGGTTGTTGTGAGGTTTGGTAATAGTGGTTGGGTATTTTGGTGGTAGGACGATTGTGTGTTCATTTGTGGGAGGCTATGGTGGGCCGGGGTGGAGTCGAAAGAGTTATTAGGGCTATAGACAGATGTGGTGTCGGTTTCGGGACGTTGGTGGTAAGGATAAGGCTCTTGTTGTTGTGATTGGGTGGGTGGCATGAATGGGTTGCGGTTTTGGAAGAATGATTGGGTGGGTAGTCTTGGTTGTTGGGTATAACACAGTGTTTGATGTTGGGCATGTGCTTGTTGTTGTGTGTGAGGAAGAAGCATATTGGTGCGGATCAATCAAATATGTCGGTGCATCTCCACTGTAGTGAACCGAATGATCGGTATTTTAACTGTCCATACTGCAGCATCATCGGCGTTGGGCTAATGGTTAAGTCCCTCATACGACCTCCAAACAAACTACATGAACAAAAAATTTAATTAGAAAAATTACAGTGTGGGAATTTAATATCCAAATTTATGGTAGTGTAAGAATAATTTACATCGTCCGGCCCAATGTGTTCTAATAGGTTGCGGTACACAATTATTGAGTTTCTGGGACATCGTTGGTAAGTCATTCCCAGAACTGACCACCTAAAAAAAAATGACGGAAATAAATTAGTTACAAAGAAACATTTCATCAAAGTATATATGTTTGATAGTTAAAAATAAACTTACTTGTTTGCGTAGGGGAATGTGTATGGATGCGGGTTGACCGGAGCTAGTGTCGGCATTCTAGACCAACCTCATGCTTGAAGTAGAAAGGCACAACCATAAAAAGTACAAGTATTTTTTTTGGAATTTTTACACAATGAACTATATAGATGGGCCAGGATAGCTGAACCCTAACTATAGGTGCATACTTTATTATTGTTGTGTAACAATGGTAAATACATAATATTTACAGTATTTCCAGTACTTTCTGGAAACAAAAAATGTCCAAATAAGATCATACTTTATTAATGTTGTGTAACAATGGTAAATACATAATATTTATAGTATTTTCAGTACTTTCATGAAGGACGAAGCTGCCAAAGCCAACACACATGTGGTCACAGTCTTTGACCGTAATAAAGGTTGGTTCAGTGTTGCAGAGTCAATTGATCACAATGAAGGGAGACCTAGGGGATGTTACCGAGTGGAACTAGATAGGAGTTGGTGTGACTGTAGAAAGTTTCAGGCATTTTGTATGCCTTGCTCTCATGTTATAGCAGCATGTTCAAAGGCTCGTCAGGACCCAACCAACTATCTTTCTGTTGTTCACCAAGTCATTAGTCTATGCAATGTCTACAACACTAGCTTTCAAGTGGTAGCAAAGGAGGACTATTGACCTCCATACGAAGGCGAAATTGTCTGGCATAATGATTTGATGCAAAGAAAGAAAAAGAGTCACCCTAATAGCACGTGTATTTGAACGGAGATGGATACGACAAACAAAATGGTCAGATATGTAGTTCGTGTCGTCAGCCTGGACACAGTCGTACAAAATGTCCCAATGTAGGATCAAGCACAAGATCATAGTTTCAAATGTAACACTGTCTCTTTAAATCAACAACAAATTTCATTCCATTGATAGCATAACTAAGCGATTACAATTAACAACGACATAACTTATATAAACATGACTTAATATCTCAACAGCAACAATTAACAACGACATAACCTAATACCAAAAGTCTTCATCATTCTCAACAATCGGAAAATAACAACATACCCAAATAAAACAACTCAATGCATCAACTTATCTAGGATATTACAACCATCAAGATAATATCCTTTGGTGTTAACATCATCATAAGGACACCAGCATCATTTTCCACTTTTCTCCAAGCACGAGTAACTCTATTTGGGCCTGACTCCTCAACTAGCCTCTCAATTTTCCTGATCTTTTCACCTGCAACAATTTCTCCTTCTAGCCAGCAGTTCAATTCCCTATGCAAATGCTCCAAGGTCTGCGCGTTCCAGAGTAGGACCTTCATCGGAGGCTTTGTTGCTGGAAAAAAAACTTGGGCATTTCATTTCATAAGTGGAAATATTGGAAGCGGTTCCTCCGATGATGATGATGATGATGATGATGATGAACGATGATTTAAGAATTCAGACATACTTTTAGATTGAGTTGAGGATATTGGTGATAATTTTTGTGGAGAGTTGAGGATATTGGTGATAATTGTTGTGGAGTAACAAATGAGCAGACAATCTTATTTATAGAAAAATGGAATAGTGTAGTAGCCATATCATATGGCGTATCTACTCATTAAAAATAAATAATTTCGCACCGTTTTAATTCGAAATTAATTTTTTTGAAAAAAACACATTAATGCGCCATATCAAATGGCTTTTAAAAAAAATATATTAACTAAGGCGTCATATGATATGACACCTCCTCTTTGAAACACCACTAATGTGCCATATGATATGGTGCCTCCACTCTAATTTTTTTAATGCGCCATATCATATGGCGTCTCCTCGTTGAAAGTATGTCATTTTGGTAATTAGTTTGTGTTCTGGAATGGGCCGGAGCTTGCCCTTCACACGGGCAGGCCCAACCAACACGACCTGGGACGACCCAACAAGGCCCTTATGCAATGGCTGCATCGAGCACGCGCCAGCCTTCAGCAGTGTCGGACACGTGCAACACAGACCGTCGAACAGAGACGTCAATCCTTGCAGGGCTTTACGTCTCTCCCCGACACGCAAGGGCTCCTCCCCGCGAGGACATGTTCTCTTGTAACCTCCCACCTCCGAAGGATTCGGTCTGCCCACCTTCAAGAAATCTCGGGACCGTTACCCCAGGGTGAAGACCACGCGTTGATCTTCACTACGCCGCATAAAGCCTGGCAGTTACTTGGATTGGGCCCTGCAATCCAGCCCAGTGCAAGTAACCATTGGCCCCGCGCTGGGGGCTCTCTATAAATACCCTCTCTCTTGAGAGGGTCAGGTTAATTCATATTCTAAACTCACACCTGCCTTCTGTACTTGTTTTTCTCTGACCTTACCTGACTTGAGCGTCAGAGTACCTTGCAGGTACACCCCCCCCCCCCCCCGCCGCATCATCATCGCCGGAGTTGAAGACCATACGACGAATGCTGGCCACTGTCAAACTGTCTGATCCAGGTAGGATCAGTGGCACCATCTGTGGGAAACTACTGCTTCCCTGTTTTTCCATCATTTTTAAACCAAAGCAATCTCTTTGTTCATAACTACCATGGCCAGCACTAGCACCCAGCAAGGGAACAACGCTCCGGACACCGCCTTCACGCAGCTCGACAACGGAAACCACCGTGAGGACAACGCTGTCGTCCACATCGAAGAAGGCGACGTAAGGGACGGGCAGACTGCCTCGCCTTTTTCCGAAGACGTGGCGTACGACGCCGCCGAACATGACATCCCGCCGGTCGTCTACCAGCCAGTCGCTCCACCACCAAACGCTGACCCGGGCACGGTGGCCCTGTTCGCATTGGTCAACCAGACTATACAATTGATTGCCCAGCAAAACCTCAGGATCGAAGCGCTCGAGAGAGGGTGACCACGACGCTCTTCCCCACGAAGGCATCGTCGCCCACCGTCTCCCAACCGCTCCCCTTCCCCGCGAAGGAATCTCCCGGCCAGCTCTCGCAGCCCCTCCCCGCAGCGCGAGGGCCGCCGGCCGCGCCTGGAACGACCCCAGCAAGCAGTCGCCCAGAAGCTCCCTCGCTCCCCTCTGCAGGGCGAGCATCGACGTTCCCCGACCAAGAAGAGGAGCACAACTGAAGGCGAAAGGCCAAAGAACCGCCCCAAAAGCTCTCCTCGGCGGCATGGACCCAGTCGGGGTCACCACTCCCCATCAAGATCGCTGGCCAGAAGCGATGAAGACGACCAGAGGACTCCTTTGTCCAGAGAAATTATGGACACACCTATCCCCGCGGGCATGGAGAAGCCCCCACAACTGGGGACCTACGATGGCACGACCGATCCTGACGATCATATCGAGAACTTCGAAGCCCTGCTCGACTATAGAAACGTCAGGGGACCTATCAATTGCAGGCTCTTCCCGACTACCCTCCGGAAAGGAGCCATGACTTGGTACAAGAGGCTTTCTCCGGAATCCATCATGTCCTGGAGACAGCTGAAAATGCAGTTCTCCAGGCACTTCACCGCCTCTCATCGACACCCGAAGACGGTGGCCTCCCTGGAGGCCATCTTCCAAGGACGGAATAAATCCCTCAGAGACTACATCGAGAGATTCAACAAAGAAGCCGTCGAGGTCCACGCGAACGACGACATGAAGAAGTTCCTGATCGCACGGGGACTACGCACTGGCACCGACTTTGCCAAAGTTGTGGGCATCCATAAGCCTCGTGACTTGGAAGACCTGCTCTTCCGAGCTCAATCGTACATTGAGTTCGAGAAGACGCAGGCCGCCCAAATAGCCCTCGACTCACGGAGACGAGATGGTCCCCGCGGCCACAGAGATGATGACTCTCCTCCCCCCCCCCCCCCCCCCCGGCGTGGGGGAGAAAGGAGGAAGGAAGGCCGCCCCTGGGACTCTCGCGAACCGAGAAGTCCTGCAGTCCGGTTCACAGAATACACGCCGCTCAACGCTCCCCGCGCGCGAATTCTCTCTGAGTGCGCCAACTCAAAATTTTAGAAAGGGGGCGTCTGCTTTCCCAAGCCAACACCCTCCAAATCAAACACGGACAAGTCCAAGTATTGCAGGTTCCACCGGAGCCACGGACATGTCACAGAGGATTGCATCCATCTCAAAGATGCAATTGAGATCCTGATCATGGAAGGGCACCTAAAGAAGTATGCCCAGAAGAACAACGCCCCTCGTCCCGGTGCCTGGGAAGCCCAAAACGTCGACGAGATGACCCCTCCTCCCGACGAGAGTCGGCTGTAGGCCGCCCTCAGTGTCACTCGACCCGAAGTCTTCTTTGTCCCCGAAGGCATCGAGGGCCAAGAGGCAGTTCGCAGCATGTGGGCAAACTTCTCCCACGAAGACCCCGTCGCTGTCCGCAGCACGTGGGAAGGTTTCTCCAAGATGATGGTCATATCTGGAGGTGGTTACGAGAAGGTGTCAGTAGGGTCGATCAAGCAGAATTTTGGTGAACTGGAGTCCGCAACATCGGCGAAAACCACCACTCTCGAGAAGGTGCAAGGGAAATCAAACCCCATCACCTTCTACCTTGAAGAGCGCCCAACGCCGCTATCCCCCTCTTGGTCAGGGCACATATGGCAAATTTCGACGTTCGCAGAATCCTTGTCAACCAGGGAAGTTCGGTCGACATCATGTACGTTCAACTGTTCGAGACTCTCCAGCTCGCCTGACCCCTTACGTGGGTTCAAATCTGCAGGGGTTCAACGGCACCACCACCAGACCGTGGGGCTACGTTGAACTGATGGTCACATTCGGGGCTGAAGACACTGTCCGACAAGTCAAGACCCGCTTCCTGGTGGTCGAATGTCCGTCTCTCTACAACTGCGTCCTCGGGAGGACCATCCTGTCCGAACTCACGACAATGCCATCAATGGTCCATCTCAAGATGAAGTGCTACACGGCCAGGGGCTGAGTGTTACGAGGCACGGGGATATAGACACGGCCAGGAGATGCTTCGACGTTGCAATCAAAGGCATGAGTTCCATCAGCACCAAGCCCAAGACCAGAGCGAAGTCATCCCAGGACGCTACGCAAAAGCCACTCCCGCGCGTCAACGCTGTCGACCTCGACAGCAGGTTCCTTGGCGAGCATGAAGAAAGCGGAGCAGCTGACCTCGACCTCCAAGCGGAAAACAACGAGTAGCCCCTCCACCCAGCACGCCCCGTCCCGAACGGAGACTTCGAGCTCGTCGCCCTCAGAGACGACCTAGACCGAAGCGTGAAGATCGGCACTGGACTCCCCGACCTGGCAAAGAAGCAGCTGAAGGCAAGTCTCCAAGAGAAAGCTGATCTATTTGCATGGACCGCCTCTGAGATGCCCGGCCTTGACCCCGAGGTGGCCTGCCATCAGCTCACCGTAGATCCAATTGTTAGGGCCATAGTTCAACGTAGGCGTAGGCAGTCTCCCGAAAAAGTGGAGGCTGCTGAAAAAGCAGTAAAAGACCTCCTAGAGGCAAATTTTATTTCGAAGGCCAGGTACACAACCTGGCTGTCCAATGTTGTACTTGTCAAAAAGAATAATGGAAAATAGAGGATGTGTGTTGACTATACCGATCTTAACCGGGCGTGCCCGAAAGACTCTTATCATTTGCCTAACATCGACCAGCTGGTCGACAATTCTGTAGGTTACAAGTTATTATCCTTCATGGACGTCTACTCAGGGTACAACCAAATCCCCATGGTGTTGCACCCCAAAATTTGCCCTCCTTACTTTATTACTAACTGGCTTATGTTGCATTGCATTTTACATTATCATGTGTGCATATCATTTTTTCTTAGCATGGGGTCAAGGTGCTTGAGGCAGTGCTTCAGAGGGTCAAGCAAGAGTCCTGATATTGTCCAAGAGAGCTCAGGTGGATCATCCTCTCCTAACCAGTGCATAGATTAGGGTTTTGAGATTCTTGGGTTTATTGCTTCAATGGGCAAGCTCCTTGGGTTTTTATCATCATCAAATGGTATATCTTATCTTTGTTGGAGAGGATACACATCATATTGAGAGGAATTTGGATTTGGAGACTGTGTTATTTCCTCCTAGACTTAGGGTACCACAACTAGGGTTTGCTATAAAGTAAGTTTATTTCTGATTTTTTGGGCAAGACTTGATTCTATGGTATTCCTTGGGTCCCCAAGTATCAAGGGATGGGAGGTTGCCCATCAGTTTGGTTCAGGAGAAGTTCAATTGGCCAGTGGATTGAAAATCAGTTGAATTGGGTAAAAGTCAACAGTGAGAGGAGAAATCAACTGTGAAATTTTGAGGTTTTCTCCAAGGTTTTCAAAGTCTCACATCCTCATATGGTCTTCAAGGGTCAAATTTCATACATATTTGTCAGGAATCAGGAGTTGGTGCAAAGTTTCTAAATTTGGAAAGTGACCTATAATGAAAAGTTTCCTTTTTGGGCAAGTTCCTGCACTGCATTCAACTTGACTTTTTATCATCAAGAAAGCTTCAAATGAATTTCTCTCCAACATGAAAGTTAAAGATATTTTTCTCCTATTTCCAACAAGTACTAGTGGGTCTCCATATCATTTGTGAAACTCTAGTTATGATCAAAAGAAGGCAAGGTGGTTTTTAGGGTTTCATTTTCACAACTTTTAGGTTTTGGGACATATGGACCTATGATTAATTCCATTGCTTCAAGACATGTTCTAACATCCAAAAACAATTCCTAAGAAGCTTTTTTTACTTTTTAATCAAGTGGCAGCATATATGTGCCTAAACATCAATGGCAGCTTACACAGTGAACGTCATTCAAGAAGCTTGATCCTACCAAGTTGAGATGCTTGCAAATTCCGAAGGACAATCATATCAAAGAGCATGCTGCCAAGAGACTCAGTGTAGAGTGGGTTCTCCCCAGTAAGTCGTGTTAAGATGTAGCCAATCTGGGGCAGTCACGTCGAGAAAACTCTCCAAAATTCAGTCACTCTGGGGCATTCATTCTAAGATCAGGGGCAAAGTAACTTCAAAGCCCATAGTGGGGCAGGTCACCTCTAGAGCATGGGAGATCGGCCACTCCTAAAAATGGTTAATTGAAAACACCTCCTCAAGGTTCAAGATACTAAAGCAGAGCATTGTCAAGTCATTACGATCCCCTTCGAGGTAATGTACGTCATGGATTATGAAGACTGGGGCAGTTATGTCGAGATATGATAAATCTCTCCAAGAGTTTGAAGACCCTAGGGTAGTGCGAACGCCCGATCTTCTGTAAAATCCTCTTGAGATGAAAAGTTCAAAGGGCCGCTTATGACCATAAAGACAAGTCAGGTTGCAGAGCAACAGATTGTACATCCCCAGCAGTCGGCTCCCCCCAGCATTGAGATTGCTCCTTCCCCAGTAGGACAAACTTTCCTCAACAGAGCAGACTTCCCCCAGCAGAAGACTTGGGAAGCATTTTCTCCGGATTAAGACGTTATTTCCCCACAGAATTAGGGTGTTCATCTTCCCTATCCAGCCAGGAAGCGTGCTCTCACCGACAATGTCATATTCTAGTCCCCAGCAAGAAGGGAGTAAAGTCATTCTCCCCATCTGCAGGCTAAGTTCAGCAGTACCCCCAAGCAAGCTAGTATCATGGACTATTTTCCCCAGCAGGTTCCGAGCCAATTGGATATTAGCAATTTTCAGTAACAGAATTTTGGTTCCATTATTAGCGTTCATTCTCAACTCCCCCAACAGAGGAGAGATCTCAGGTTTTGGATGTTACCTTCAGTGAAAGACGTGTGGGGTCCCCGGTAATCCTTTTGTGATTTCATCCCCAGCAAAAGTTATTGATCCAAGGAGTCGATCAGTACGACCCTTCTCAACAGAGTTCCTGGATTCAGAGGACAATTTATTTTTGTCATCCCCAGCTGAATTGGTCTTTTCTCTCCGGCATTTATTTTGTTGGAGAGACCCTTTTTGCATATCATAAGCATTTGCATTGCATCCTCAAACGCGTAGCATTTCCATGTCGTATGGAGCATTACACCATTATTCAAATATTTGCATTCGAAGCATAAGCCAGGTTTGATACTTTCTTTGCCAGTTCTCTTTCTCAGCAGAGATGGTATAACTCAGGAGATTTTGGAGGGATGTGTTCCTCATACTTGTGCTCCCCGGCAGAGTCTTTTATTTAGACTTCTCCTTTCCCCAGCGGAGCCATCTTATCTGTGGATCATGGGCCCGTTAGAAGTTTGTCTGGCCTTTCTCTTTTGTGAAATCCCATTCTTGCTGCCAGAAGTGGTTTAAATCAGAAAGTCTTGTTTCACATTATCCCCAGTGAAGTCGCCATTGGTATTGCTAGTTTCTCTTTATCAGCAGGGATAGCAATATTTCGGATATTTTCTTCGTCAATTCCCTTTATCAACAGGGATGGCATCAGTTTGCTAGTTTCTCTTTATCAGCAGAGATAGCAATCTTTTGAAGATTTTCTTTCGTCAGTTTCCCTTTATCAGCAGGGATGGCATTTATTTTGCTAGTTTCTCTTTACCAGCAGAGGTGGAAATCTTTTGAAGATTTTCGTCCGTCAGTTTCCCTTTATCAGTAGGGATGGCATTTATTTTGCTAGTTTCTCTTTATCAGCAGAGATAGCAAGCTTTTGAAGATTTTCTTTCGTCAGTTTCCCTTTATCAGCAGGGATGGCATTTATTTTGCTAGTTTCTCTTTATCAGCAGAGATAGCAAGCTTTTGAAGATTTTCTTTCGCCAGTTTCCCTTTATCAGCGGGGATGGCATTTATTTTGCTAGTTTCTCTTTATCAGCAGAGATAGCAAGCTTTTGAAGATTTTCTTTCGTCAGTTTCCCTTTATCAGCAGGGATGGCATTTATGTTGCTAGTTTCTCTTTATCAGCAGAGATAGCAAGCTTTTATAGATTTTCTTTCGTCAGTTTCCCTTTATCAGCAGGGATGGCATCAGTTTGCTAGTTTCTCTTTATCAGCAGAGATAGCGATCTTTTGGATAGTTCTTCGTTAGTTTCCCTTTATCAGCAGGGATGGCATTTATTTTGCTAGTTTCCCTTTATCAGCAGGGATGGCATCAGTTTGCTAGTTCTCTTTATCAGCAGAGATAACGATCTTTTGGATAGTTCTTCGTCAGTTTCCCTTTATCAGCAGGGATGGCATTTATTTTGCTATTTTCCCTTTATCAGCAGGGATGGCATCAGTTTGCTAGTTTCTCTTTATCAGCAGAGATAACGATCTTTTGGATAGTTCTTCGTCAGTTTCCCTTTATCAGCAGGGATGGCATTTATTTTGCTAGTTTCCCTTTATCAGCAGGGATGGCATCAGTTTGCTAGTTTCTCTTTATCAGCAGAGATAGCGATCTTTTGGATAGTTCTTCGTCAGTTTCCCTTTATCAGCAGGGATGGCATTTATTTTTCTAGTTTCCCTTTATCAGCAGGGATGGCATCAGTTTGCTAGTTTCTCTTTATCAACAAAGATAGCGATCTTTTGGATAGTTCTTCGTCAGTTTCCCTTTATCAGCAGGGATGGCATATTTTGAGATTCCTTTGTCAATTCTCTTTATTAGCAGAGATGACTTTATACCCAGCATAGCTAGCATTCGTCTGCGTTGCGACAGTACAACGTTTATGGCTAATTCTCCAGCGGAGGATTGCAAATTTTCGGGTTCTTTGGTATTTAATCTCCGTGCATCCTGATCATCTGAAAGTCGTCGCTATCATACCTTCAGGACCAAGTTGATTGAATAGGGGCAGCTGTTGCACCCCAAAATTTGTCCTCCTTACTTTATTACTAACTGGCTTATGTTGCATTGCATTTTGCATTATCATGTGTGCATATCATTGGTTCTTAGCATGGGGTCAAGGTGCCTGAGGCAGTGCTTCAGAGGGTCAAGCAAGAGTCCTGGTATTGTCCAAGAGAGCTCAGGTGGATCATCCTCTCCTAACCAGTGCATAGATTAGGGTTTTGAGATTCTTGGGTTTATTGCTTCAATGGGCAAGCTCCTTGGGTTTTTATCATCATCAAATGGCATATCTTATCTTTGTTGGAGAGGATACATATCATATTGAGAGGAATTTGGATTTGGAGACTGTGTTATTTCCTCCTAGACTGAGGGTACCACAACTAGGGTTTGCTATAAAGTAAGTTTATTTCTGATTTTTTGGGCAAGACTTGATTCTATGGTATTCCTTGGGTCCCCAAGTATCAAGGGATGGGAGGTTGCCCATCAGTTTGGTTCAGGAGAAGTTCAATTGGCCAGTGGATTGAAAATCAGTTGAATTGGGTAAAAGTCAACAGTGAGAGGAGAAGTCAACTGTGAAATTTTGAGATTCTCTCCAAGGTTTTCAAAGTCTCACATCCTCATATGGTCTTCAAGGGTCAAATTTCATACATATTTGTCAGGAATCAGGAGTTGGTGCAAAGTTTCTAAATTTGGAAAGTGACCTATAATGAAAAGTTTCCTTTTTGGGCAAGTTCCTGCACTGTATTCAACTTGACTTTTCATCATCAACAAAGCTTCAAACTAATTTCTCTCCAACATGAAAGTTGAAGATCTTTTTCTCCTCTTTCCAACAAGTACTAGTGGGTCTCCATATCATTTGTGAAACTCCAATTATGATCAAAAGAAGGTAAGGTGGTTTTTAGGGTTTCATTTTCACAACTTTTAGGTTTTGGGACATATGGACCTATGATTAATTCCATTGCTTCAAGACATGTTCCAACATCCAAAAACAATTCCTAAGAAGCTTTTTTGACTTTTTAATCAATTGGTTCTATGGTTTATTCTTCACTTATTTTTTATTATTCAAAAAAGCCAAGTCATCAAAAAACTCATGAATCATTTGTTTTCAAGGCCCAACTTAAATGTGGTGTGATTAGCAACTCAAATGAAGGTGATCCATCTTGGAATTTTTAAGAGAACATGCATGGAGAGAGGTGTATTTCATATTATGCTATTTTCCAAAATAATTCAAAAATCATTAAAACAAGTAATTATCCAAGCCCAATTCATATTCAGAGGCAAACCCTAGTCTTTATAAGCTCAATCATGCACTGGTTGGGGTTCATTCACGTGCATTTGGAGGAGAACAACAACTTGTACCCTAATTCTTGAAATCAACAAATCTCACAATCTACAAGGTATTTCTTCAAAGTTCTTCCACAAATCTCTTCCTGGTGATTTCTAGAACACAACCCAACCACCATTCGCAGCCAAAAGCAAGGATTGGAGCTGTGCCATCTCAGGTTGGTGAATTTTTCGTACTCCTAAAACTCTCCTTTTTTATGTCTATATTGAAGTGTGATGAATGGTGATTATCCTGATATAATTATTTTTAATTTTGGACGTGTGGTTTGCTTGTAATATGGATTTAAAGTTTTGTGCCCTAATGGTTTCTCATTCGTTTTTTATTATACACTAACAATTTGGGGTTTTTGATGCCATATTTGGATTTCTGACGAAATTCTGGGTCGGATAGTGTACCCCATTTCATTTTCTGGGCAGTTTGGTGGTTGCAGGTGGTGGCCGGAGGTAGGGTTCCGGCGGCTGGCGGTGGTGGCCGGCGAACCAGTCCGGCGAGGGTTAGAGGAGGAAGAAACAATCCTGGCCGTCCACCAGGTTGATCCAACGATCAGGATTCAGCCACGTTTTTTATTTTATGTTTTTTCTTTTATTGTTTGTGTGCAGGCTATCCCATAGTTGCTACCATGAGCCTCACATCATGTCCGTTGGTTTTATTTAATTTTTGACTGTTTGATTCAATTGTACGCGTTGATGAGATCTGGTGGGGGAGAATGTGACAGCACATTAATGAATGCATGTGCTTGTCACGTCGGGCGGTGCATTGTGTTCTTCCTAAGTGTGTACACATGTGTCTTCTAGACTACAGTGTACATGCTTATCGTGACCGTTGGTTTTAACTACTTTTTGATCATGTGGACTGTGCCTGATGTGTTTTTGAACGCATGATCAATCCAGTGGCAAGCAGCCAGTCAACCGGGTTGACTAAGACCCATGCGTAGGTTTATTTTTATGTTTTATTTTTTGTTTTTTGGATTTAAGCTTGGGCCTTAATATCTGCACCCTCCTTCCTAGCCCACTTCAATATCTAACGTGTTTCCATTACTAAGCGCACCCCCATTCATTTTATTTCATTTTCATCTTATTTTAATTATTACATTTCACTTTCATTTTAAAAAATACATAAATACATTTAAAAATCATCATAAAATTCATGCATACTTTTCAGCATTTTATAAAATTTTTACAAATTTTATTTTTTATTTTTATCATCCAAATTAATTATTTTATTAATTTCCTTTTTGCATTACGCATCTCATGCATACATAAATTTCTTTATTTTAATTCTCCTCATCTATAATACATTTTTTATCCGTTCTTTTTGTATTTGTTCACTAACATCTTAAATTGCATAAAAATATTTTTCTTTCATTTTTAAATTTATTTCATATTGCATTTAGGTCCTTCCCTTTGGCCCATTGAACGCTACTCCTCACTGGAACTTTGCCCAATTGTTTGAATGACTAACACTTGGAATTTTTGCAGGAACTTTTGGTATTTTGTTTGCCTCTGGTTGAATAATATTGATGTTTAATTTGGGAATTTTAGGAGTTATTTTTCTAATTATTTGATTGGCTTTCTCTCGAGATCTTCTTGTATGCCTATTTCTGACTACATCTGATCATCTGTTTGAAAGGCACTTGTGTCATTTGCTTTGGGGTTGTTCCTTTGATTTCTGAATTCATGTTTGGATTATTATCATTATTGTTTGCCATTGCTTGATTTTCCTTTGCTTTGATATTATTTATGTCTGTTCCTCACTAACCTTTTATCAGGGACTAAGGTAAGTTCTTTAAGGGTGTGGATAAGCATCCATATTCACCTTTACTATTCTCTCCTTCTCTCATCTTCTTCCTTTAGGATTTAGGTTGTCGTAAAACCTCACTAACCATAGGTCACCCATGCATGATGACTTTAGGATTCATAGTCCCCCTTTAGAGTTACCCTTGTGTCTTCTCTCTTCTCATCTCAAATTTCTTTAAAACACTTAATAAGAATAAGGTGTATTGCGCACGAGCCTTAAGTATGGGGAATGAGAAATGAGGGGCTTCCTCTCATCTTTCTAGAGTGCTTAGCGAGCGTCCTGTCTTGGGACGATGCGTTAAGTATTCGCCCCTGTGCCCTAGACTTTGGTGCAATGCAACCTAGGAACTAACTTAAGCCACTTCTGTCCTAAAAAACACAAACCAACTTCAAACCTTTTTGTCCTTTGGGGTCTTCAAACTTAAAGGCTATTTTCAAAAAGGGCACGTTACTTTCCGTCTGAGACGCAAACAGGCATCGACCCTAACTGCCGGACACGAACTTAACGTCGCTCATAAAAAACACAAAAAGAACTTGGTCCGAACTACGTTGACTCTGAATTCCCCATTGCACAAAGGGGGTACGTAGGCCTAGGACGTCGACGTCCTACCGAGTCTGTCTTTGTCTTTCCCTCCCGTCTTAGTACAACCCTAGATGATAGTAACTCACCCTTAGAATAGACAACAAGCGTGGATCCCATCGAGTACGATGGACGCGTGGGGTGCTAGCACCTTCCCCTCGCGTAACCGACTCCCGAACCCAGCTTATGGTTGCGATGACCATACCTTTCCCCCTTCCTAAGGTTTATGCGGTGTTCCCTTTCCCCCTCTTGGGATAAATTTACACGGCTGACGACTCTGTTTTTTCCGCGCCACTCTCGCGTTTGTACCTGTATGAAAATCCTGGGAGCGACAGCTGGCGACTCTGCTGGGGACTTGGTTGACCTATGCTGGTCCATCCCTAAGCGAGTCAATCCTAGCGCTTGTTTGTCTTTGTTTTCTTTGGGTGTTTTGTGTTTGTTTTGCTTTATGCATTGTATTTTATTTTATTTTTACCGCATTTTCCGCATTTCATTTTTTACTACTGTCATGCTGCTGTGCTGTGCTGGCTGTCTTTGTTTTGCAGGTTGGGTGGGTCTGAGAGATAAGCCCAATACCAAGGCTTGAGAATACCCTAGGACTAGAGTGGAAAGTAGTGGGACCTACGTGCCCGCTTGGTACGTTTGTGTGTTCACGAAATTCACAGCCAGACGAGGCTATCTTGGGACGCATTCTAACGTGTGTGTCTTGCGCATGTTGGGGTGTTGATCTAGAGAGCTGTCGACTCTGGTGACCGATCATTGAGGACCTTAGTGGAAACATCCCTCTTTAGTGGTGACAGTGGCAGACCACATCCTGTGCCAAACCCATTCGCACCCGAGGGCCCGCTTTGGAACTCGCATAGGATGGCCCCTACGTTTTGAAGAGAATCAGTGGAGGCACTCCTCGATTGACTTTAGTACTGTACCCCGAGGGATGAATGTACTATTGTTTCTCGACCTCAGTGCCAAAGCTGAGGACCTTCCGCTTTGGAGAATCAGTTGAGGCCTCCTCGATTGATGATGATGCCAAACCAGAAATGGTTAACGTATCATCATTTCTCGACCTGAGAGCCCGGGATACTGAACATCCTAGTACCCACATGTGAGAGGGGATGGGCGTTTACAGGTTTGCAGGTAACTGAAACCTTTAACCTACCCTATTTTTCTGGATTTCTCCTCAATGTCTGATTATTTGGGTTCTCGGTTATCGCAGTGGTTCAGAGTTCTGGCTTTCTGGTTTCTCGTTCAGCTAACAGCACAGCACATCCAGCAGTGTGCCTTGACCCCATGTTTGCATGAGCATATCATTTTTCTTGCATTCTGATGTGTTTGACATTTTTCAGGGCTTGCATCTTACTCTTGATTCCGATTTTTTGAGGTTACTTCAGCATGGATGTTCAGAGAAAGAAGACTGTTGCCTATTCGTTCCCAGAGCCGACTCTTACATTAATTCACAAACTGATTAATATGGCTGGTTCCGGAGTTCGTACAGAGTTCAGTGGAAGGTATGGAAGACTTCTAAAATTTGTTTACAATATCTCCCAGTATGAGAAGGATGCCATTCACACACTTCTTCAGTTTTACGATCCGTCTCTGCGTTGCTTCACTTTCCCGGACTACATCTTGGCTCCAACGTTGGTGGAGTTCTCATTTATTTTGGGAATCCCCATCAGGCATGATATAGTTTTCTTTTCCGAAGAACACCCCGGGGTAGAAGAAATGGTTGTTGCTCTTCATATTAGTGAGTCTGTTCTGAACAGTAATATTGCAGAAAAACAAGGAGTTAAGGGTTTCTTGTTGAAGTTCTTGTTTGATCAGGCTTGCATACATGTCAAAGAGAAGAATTGGACTGTTTTCCAAGCTATTCTGGCTATGTGTATCTATGGGATTGTGCTGTTTCCTAATATTCCTGATCTGGTGGATATGCACGCCGTCAGAATCTTTATTTCGAAGAATCCTATACCTACCTTGTTGGGTGATGTGTATCACTGGGTTCATTATAAGAATGAGAATAGGCGTGGAAAAACTGTAAGTTGCTGTGCACCGCTTTTAGCTACTTGGTTTCTGAGTCGTCTCCCCGAATCTGGCGCTTTCGTTGATACGAAAGATTCTCTGAAATGGTCAAAGAGGGTTATGGGCTAGACTGCTGACAACATTGCTTGGATTAATCGTGACTTGCTAGGAATGGAGATTATTTGCAAATGCGGAGAATTCCCTAATGTTCCCTTGATAGGGAGGAAAGGTGGAATTAACTATAATCCCTCCCTAGCTATCAGACAGTTTGGCTATCCTTTGAAAAATCCACCCGAAGAGCGAGATGTCCGAGAATCCTTATTCTTCAATGGTATTGAGGATCAAGGGTTGATAAGGAAAGTTGTGATTGCTTGGAAACAGGTGACCAAGAAGGGTAAAATTCTGTTCGGGAAAAGTAACAATCGGGCTTTCCCTTCCTATGTAGAGTGGATTAAGAAGAGAGCAGAAGAGGAGCTTCTTCCATTCCCGGTGGAACCACCTTTGTATCCTTTGGTGATCGAGCCTCCTACCACCGTTGAGTTGGAGAAGTATAACAAATTATGGGCTGAAAAGGAAAGGCTGCGGGAAGAAAATAGTGAGCTAAAAAGAGAGATTTATCAGTTGAAGCATGAGCGGGGTGAAGCTATTTATACCGCCAAGTTGAAGACAGAGCTCCTTGCTAAAGCAGAAAGAGAGCTTGCTGACATGGTCGCATCCAGACAAAGGATGAAGGAAGCTTTGGATGGTATCAGTAACGTTCTCAGGTCCAAGGAGGAGGAATTAGGCAAGGCTTTGTTAAAGATTCACAGGTTCGATGAGCACCAAGAAACTGCCATGGCTGAGAATAAGAGAAAGGAAGACGACTACATAGCTAAGATTGATCAGTTGAAGTCGACGCTCAAGAAGAAAGACGCCGAGATCTTATCAGGGATATTTAAGAGACAAGTAGTCGAGGGTCGACTCAATGAGGCCATAGCCTCCATAGAAGAACTGAAGGTCCAGGCTGAAGTGAAGAGATCTAGACATGAGGGGCCTAGCATTGAGGGTGTTTCTGGAGAAGACGCTTGGGAATTACATTGCAGATACTTGGATGGGATCATACACAGGAGAGACCTTCTCATTCAAGGACTAATTCAGAGACCCAAGCATCCCGACACCAGAAAGCTGTTCGAGGAAATTCAAGACTGGTGCAGAAAGCATAGTGGATGGGGATGATTGACGCTTGTAAACTTGGATGATATGCCATAATTTTCTGTTTTCTTTCATTGTATGTGGATCACCGCCAGGCTTGTTGGTTGGGACCTATGGTTTTTATATTCAGACTTGTTATCTCGGATTCGTGATTGTTGACGTTTGGCTTTTCTCTGGTTTTCTTAATATATGAGCAGAGGTTCCATTATATCTTGTTATTAAACCGAAATCAAGGGGTGGATCGCCCTGTGAATTTTCAAACACGTCCATTTGCATTTGCATATTCATAATCATTTTGCATAATCATTTTGCATGACAGGTATTTATCTCCAGTGTTCTTATCTTGTTCCCATCTCAGAATTGCAGATTTAACTCCTCAGACCATTCAAGAGTTGATCATGGAGCGAGTTCAAGCTGAGTTGAGGGAAATGCGAAGCCAGATGGGGCAATTCGGGGAAGACATGCTCCAGGAGCAGAGGATGCTGAGGGAGGAGATCAATCAGTTGAAGACTCAGATGGGTTTAATCATGGAGATTTTGAAAACAGTGTTGAAGAAGGAAGACAGTCCTGTGCCCGCTTCCACAACAGAGATCCTTACTCTTCCCATCTCTTTGGGGTCTCCTCTAGACCATGAACTGCCTCATGGATCCTCCCCACGGTCAGAGCTTTTTCATCAACAACCATTTCTTGAGGGTCTTAATCCAGAAAAGCTTGAAAAGAAGTTTGATCAGATTCCGATGCCATACGCTAAGTTGCTTCAATACTTGCTCAAGTTTCAGCTGATTGAATTGATTGCTGCGGGACCTCCACACACCAAGTTTCGTATGGGTTCCAACGTCCATGATAGGTGTGAATTCCATTCAGGGGCACCTGATCATAATGTTGAAGATTGTAAGATGCTCAAGTACAAAGTCCAAGAGCTCATTGATTCAGGGGTAATCAAGTTTACATCAGTTGGCACCGGTAAACAAAGTGATGTTACTCCCAGTGTTGCAAAGGGACTGAGGACTCCCTCTTTTGCCAAAGGATCCACCTCGCGTCAGGGATCCCTTCCACGATCCTTGTTTGTGCCTCAACCGAGTGCATAAAGGAAAGTGCAGGGCCAGACTGGGCGCCCAAATCAGCACCGACAACAGAATTATCAGCAACAGGGGCAACCGAGACCAAGAAGGCCCAAAAGGATATTTGATCCTGTTCCTATCCCTTATAGTCAATTGTTTGCTCATCTGCTCAAGAACTCTCTGATTCAAACGAGGGGTACCGCGCCAGTACCATACCCTATTCCTCCGGATTTTGACATGACTGCTAGATGCGAGTTCCACTCGGGAACGTTTGGGCACACAATTGATGAGTGTAACGTGTTCAAGCACAAGGTGCAAGACCTGGTAGACTCAGAGATCATTGTATTCACTGAAGATGATATGTAGATCAATGGAAGCCTCCTTTCTCAAATGAACACTCAGTCTGCAAGTACGTCCAGACAGAATTAAGCTTCCTCAGCAATGGCAATCTTCAGCTTCTTTACTGTATTTTCATTTGTAGTTTTTTTTCATTTCTTGTTAAAGCATCGTATGTATGCAAGACTTGTTTGTTTTTCTTATGATGATATTAATGCAATGAGTATGTTTTCCTTGAAGTAATCCATTTGTGTTCACTCTTAAATGTTTATATGCACTGCAATACCAATCTTCTTGTTTAGAACTCTTGAGGGAGGATGATGAAGTAAAAACGCAAAATCTTTGGTTGTATGCTTTCGGATAAAACCCTGTTGAGGATGTACAGGCATTGTTTCAAACCCCTAAACACTGGAGAGATAAGGAGATAAACCTTCGTTAACCCCTTTGAGCCTTAGAGTAGGAGCTTCTTTCATATGGAAAAACCCTCATACTTAACCCAGGGGCAGGGTAGGCGTTAGTTAGTTTGACCGAGCGTTCAAAATCCAAGGAGAGTGTGCATCCGAGGAACCATTACCTTCTATCCCACTGTCAAGAGGGCGAGAGATGTGAAACCACAATGGTTATCCATCAACAATCAAGGAGTGAGGCAGTCACAACCTTTTCAGCAAGTAAGACAACCAGTGTCACACGCTTTGTTCAAAAGAGGGATATAAAAAGAAAGAAAAGAGAAAAGCCCGCTAAGTCGAAACTTGAAAACAAGCGACTTAGGCAAAAGTTAGGGCATCCCGCTGGACTTCAAAATGGAAAAAACTCAAAAGAGTCAGTCCAGGCAAAATTAGGGATCAAAAAAAGGCAAAAGAAAGAAAAAGCGAATCCCCGATAAGAACAGATTCGTGTGTTTACAGACACAAAAGATAAAAAGGGGTGACTGTCATTAGTGGCATAGGTTCCTTAAGGATCATAAACCTTTCGAGAGATGAGCGTTTGGGTCAGATTAACTGAACATAGGACTGGAGAACATCACGAAGAGTGGGTGGGCACCGATAAATTTTGAGCCATAAGTGTTTTTTCTGAAACCGTGAACCAGACCACGTTACAGCCCTTAAAAGTACTAATTGAAACAGGGTTCAGTCCGAAAGCGTACTTCAACCGGATGGCGTTCCTGACTCCTATGAGTTGTGCTAATAAGATTTGTTGGTATTGCATGTGCGCATTGTTTTTGCCATTCAAAAATTAAGGTCGCATCCCAGCAAGTGATTCATTCACAAGGCTCGGCGACGCATTTTCAATAAAAACTTCAAGGTTAACATGAATGTTACATTAGGATTGTCATTCTCATAAATAACTTGTTCTGTTTGCATATATGTGCCTAAACATCAATGGCAGCTTACACAGTGAACGTCAGTCAAGAAGCTTGATCCTACCAAGTTGAGATGCTTACAAATTCCGAAGGACAATCATATCAAAGAGCATGCTGCCAAGAGACTCAGTGTAGAGTGGGTTCTCCCCAGTAAGTCGTGTTAAGATGTAGCCAATCTGGGGCAGTCACGTCGAGAAAACTCTCCAAAATTCAGTCACTCTGGGGCATTCATTCTAAGATCAGGGGTAAAGTCACTTCAAAGCCCATAGTGGGGCAGGTCACCTCTAGAGCATGGGAGATCGACCACTCCTGAAAATGGTTAATTGAAAACACCTACTCAAGGTTCAAGATACTAAAGCAGAGCATTGTCAAGTCATTACGATCCCCTTCGAGGTAATGTACGTCATGGATTATGAAGACTGGGGCAGTTAAGTCGAGATATGATAAATCTCTCCAAGAGTTTGAAGACCCTGGGGTAGTGCGAACGCCCGATCTTCTGTAAAATCCTCTTGAGATGAAAAGTTCAAAGGGCCGCTTATGACCATAAAGACAAGTCAGGTTGCAGGGCAACAGATTGTACATCCCCAGCAGTCGGCTCCCCCCAGCATTGAGATTGCTCCTTCCCCAGCAGGACAAACTTTCCTCAGCAGAGCAGACTTCCCCCAGCAGAAGACTTGGGAAGCATTTTCTCCGGATCAAGACGTTATTTCCCCACAGAATTAGGATGTTCATCTTCCCCGTCCAGCCAGGAAGCGTGCTCTCACCGACAATGTCATATTCTAGTCCCCAGCAAGAAGGGAGTAAACTCATTCTCCCCATCTGCAGGCTAAGTTCAGCAGTACCCCCAAGCAAGCTAGTATCATGGACTATTTTCCCCAGCAGGTTCCGAGCCAATTGGATATTAGCAATTTTCAGTAACAGACTTCTGGTTCCGTTATTAGCGTTCATTCTCAACTCCCCCAACAGAGGAGAGATCTCAGGTTTTGGATGTTACCTTCAGTGAAAGACAGGTGGGGTCCCCGGTAATCCTTTTGTGATTTTATCCCCAGCAAAAGTTATTGATCCAAGGAGTCAATCAGTACGACCCTTCTCAACAGAGTTCCTGGATTCAGAGGACAATTTATTTTTGTCATCCCCAGCTGAATTGGTCTTTTCTCTCCGGCATTTATTTTGTTGGAGAGACCCTTTTTGCATATCATAAGCATTTGCATTGCATCCTCAAACGCGTAGCATTTCCATGTCGTATGGAGCATTACACCATTATTCAAACATTTGCATTCGAAGCATAGGCCAGGTTTTATACTTTCTTTGCCAGTTCTCTTTCTCAGCAGAGATGGTATAACTCAGGAGATTTTGGAGGGATGTGTTCCTCATACTTGTGCTCCCCGGCAGAGTCTTTTATTTAGACTTCTCCTTTCCCCAGCGGAGCCATCTTATCTGTGGATCATGGGCCCGTTAGAAGTTTGTCTGGCCTTTCTCTTTTGTGAAATCCCATTCTTGCTGCCAGAAGTGGTTTAAATCAGAAAGTCTTGTTTCACATTATCCCCAGTGAAGTCGCCATTGGTATTGCTAGTTTCTCTTTATCAGCAGGGATAACAATATTTCGGATATTTTCTTCGTCAATTCCCTTTATCAGCAGGGATGGCATCAGTTTGCTAGTTTCTCTTTATCAGCAGAGATAACAATCTTTTGAAGATTTTCTTTCGTCAGTTTCCCTTTATCAGCAGGGATGGCATTTATTTTGCTAGTTTCTCTTTACCAGCAGAGGTGGCAATCTTTTGAAGATTTTCGTCCGTCAGTTTCCCTTTATCAGTAGGGATGGCATTTATTTTGCTAGTTTCTCTTTATCAGCAGAGATAGCAAGCTTTTGAAGATTTTCTTTCGTCAGTTTCCCTTTATCAGCAGGGATGGCATTTATTTTGCTAGTTTCTCTTTATCAGCAGAGATAGCAAGCTTTTGAAGATTTTCTTTCGCCAGTTTCCCTTTATCAGCAGGGATGCCATTTATTTTGCTAGTTTCTCTTTATCAGCAGAGATAGCAAGCTTTTGAAGATTTTCTTTCGTCAGTTTCCCTTTATCAGCAGGGATGGCATTTATTTTGCTAGTTTCTCTTTATCAGCAGAGATAGCAAGCTTTTGAAGATTTTCTTTCGTCAGTTTCCCTTTATCAGCAGGGATGGCATCAGTTTGCTAGTTTCTCTTTATCAGCAGAGATAGCGATCTTTTGGATAGTTCTTCGTCAGTTTCCCTTTATCAGCAGGGATGGCATTTATTTTACTAGTTTCCCTTTATCAGCAGGGATGGCATCAGTTTGCTAGTTTCTCTTTATCAGCAGAGATAGCGATCTTTTGGATAGTTCTTCGTCAGTTTCCCTTTATCAGCAGGGATGGCATTTATTTTACTATTTTCCCTTTATCAGCAGGGATGGCATCAGTTTGCTAGTTTCTCTTTATCAGCAGAGATAGCGATCTTTTGGATAGTTCTTCGTCAGTTTCCCTTTATCAGTAGGGATGGCATTTATTTTGCTAGTTTCCCTTTATCAGCAGGGATGGCATCAGTTTGTTAGTTTCTCTTTATCAGCAGAGATAGCGATCTTTTGGATAGTTCTTCGTCAGTTTCCCTTTATCAGCAGGGATGGCATTTATTTTGCTAGTTTCCCTTTATCAGCAGGGATGGCATCAGTTTGCTAGTTTCTCTTTATCAACAAAGATAGCGATCTTTTGGATAGTTCTTCGTCAGTTTCCCTTTATCAGCAGGGATGGCATATTTCGAGATTCCTTTGTCAATTCTCTTTATTAGCAGAGATGACTTTATACCCAGCATAGCTAGCATTCGTCTGCGTTGCGACAGTACAGCGTTTATGGCTAATTCTCCAGCGGAGGATTGCAAATTTTCGGGTTCTTTGGTATTTAATCTCCGTGCATCCTGATCGTCTGAAAGTCGTCGCTATCATACCTTCAGGACCATGTTGATTAAATAGGGGCAGCTGTTGCACCCCAAAATTTGTCCTCCTTACTTTATTACTAACTGGATTATGTTGCATTGCATTTTGCATTATCATGTGTGCATATCATTGGTTCTTAGCATGGGGTCGAGGTGCCTGAGGCAGTGCTTCAGAGGATCAAGCAAGAGTCCTGGTATTATCCAAGAGAGCTCAGGTGGATCATCCTCTCCTAACCAGTGCATAGATTAGGGTTTTGAGATTCTTGGGTTTATTGCTTCAATGGGCAAGCTCCTTGGGTTTTTATCATCATCAAATGGCATATCTTATCTTTGTTGAAGAGGATACACATCATATTGAGAGGAATTTGGATTTGGAGACTGTGTTATTTCCTCATAGACTGAGGGTACCACAACTAGGGTTTGCTATAAAGTAAGTTTATTTCTGATTTTTTGGGCAAGACTTGATTCTATGGTATTCCTTGGGTCCCCAAGTATCAAGGGATGGGAGGTTGCCCATCAGTTTGGTTCAAGAGAAGTTCAATTGGCCAGTGGATTGAAAATCAGTTGAATTGGGTAAAAGTCAACAGTGAGAGGAGAAGTCAACTGTGAAATTTTGAGGTTCTCTCCAAGGTTTTCAAAGTCTCACATCCTCATATGGTCTTCAAGGGTCAAATTTCATACATATTTGTCAAGAATCAGGAGTTGGTGCAAAGTTTCTAAATTTGGAAAGTGACCTATAATGAAAAGTTTCCTTTTTGGGCAAGTTCCTGCACTGCATTCAACTTGACTTTTCATCATCAATAAAGCTTCAAATAAATTTCTCTCCAACATGAAAGTTGAAGATATTTTTCTCCTCTTTCCAACAAGTACTAGTTGGTCTCCATATCATTTGTGAAACTCCAGTTATGATCAAAATAAGGCAAGGTGGTTTTTAGGGTTTCATTTTCACAACTTTTAGGTTTTGGGACATATGGACCTATGATTAATTCCATTGCTTCAAGACATGTTCCAACATCCAAAAACAATTCCTAAGAAGCTTTTTTGACTTTTTAATCAAGTGGTTCTATGGTTTATTCTTCACTTATTTTTTATTATTCAAAAAAGCCAAGTCATCAAAAAACTCATGAATCATTTGTTTTCAAGGCCCAACTTAAATGTGGTGTGATTAGCAACTCAAATGAAGGTGATCCATCTTGGAATTTTTAAGAGAACATGCATGGAGAGAGGTGTATTCCATATTATGCTATTTTCCAAAATAATTTAAAAATCATTAAAACAAGTAATTACCCAAGCCCAATTCATATTCAGAGGCAAACCCTAGTCTTTATAAGCTCAATCATGCACTGGTTAGGGTTCATTCACGTGCATTTGGAGGAGAACAACAACTTGTACCCTAATTCTTGAAATCAACAAATCTCACAATCTACAAGGTATTTCTTCAAAGTTCTTCCACAAATCTCTTCCTGGTGATTTCTAGAACACAACCCAACCACCATTCGCAGCCAAAAGCAAGGATTGGAGCTGTGCCATCTCAGGTTGGTGAATTTTTCGTACTCCTAAAACTCTCCTTTTTTATGTCTATATTGAAGTGTGATGAATGGTGATTATCTTGATATAATTATTTTTAATTTTGGACGTGTGGTTTGCTTGTAATATGGATTTAAAGTTTTGTGCCCTAATGGTTTCTCATTCGTTTTTTATTATACACTAATAATTTGGGGTTTTTGATGCCATATTTGGATTCCTGACGAAATTCTGGGTCGGATAGTGTACCCCATTGCATTTTCTGGGCAGTTTGGTGGTTGCAGGTGGTGGCCGGAGGTAGGGTTCCGGCGGTTGGCGGTGGTGGCCGGCGAACCAGTCCGGCGAGGGCTAGAGGAGGAAGAAACAATCCTGGCCGTCCACCAGGTTGATCCAACGATCAGGATTCAGCCACATTTTTTATTTTATGTTTTTTATTTTATTGTTTGTGTGCAGGCTATCCCATAGTTGCTACCATGAGCCTCACATCATGTCCGTTGGTTTTATTTAATTTTTGACTATTTGATTCAATTGTACGCGTTGATGAGATCTGGTGGGGGAGAATGTGACAGCACATTAATGAATGCATGTGCTTGTCACGTGGGGCGGTGCATTGTGTTCTTCCTAAGTGTGTACGCGTGTGTCTTCTAAACTACGGTGTACATGCTTATCGTGACCGTTGGTTTTAACTACTTTTCGATCATGTGGACTGTGCCTGATGTGTTTTTGAACGCAGGATCAATCCAGTGGCAAGCAGCCAGTCAACCGAGTTGACTGAGACCCATGCGTAGGTTTTTTTTTATGTTTTTTGGATTTAAGCTTGGGCCTTAATATCTGCACCCTCCTTCCTAGCCCACTTCAATATCTAACGTGTTTCCATTACTAAGCGCACCCCCATTCATTTTATTTCATTTTCATCTTATTTTAATTATTACATTTCACTTTCATTTTTAAAAATACATAAATACATTTTAAAATCATCATAAAATTCATGCATACTTTTCAGCATTTTATAACATTTTTACAAATTTTATTTTTTATTTTTATCATCCAAATTAATTATTTTATTAATTTCCTTTTTGCATTACGCATCTCATGCATACATAAATTTCTTTATTTTAATTCTCCTCATCTATAATACATTTTTTATCTGTTCTTTTTGTATTTGTTCACTAACATCTTAAATTGCATAAAAATATTTTTCTTTCATTTTTAAATTTATTTCATATTGCATTTAGGTCCTTCCCTTTGGCCCATTGAACGCTACTCCTCACTGGAACTTTGCCCAATTGTTTGAATGACTAACACTTGGAATTTTTGCAGGAACTTTTGGTATTTTGTTTGCCTCTGGTTGAATAATATTGATGTTTAATTTGGGAATTTTAGGAGTTATTTTTATAATTATTTGATTGGCTTTCTCTCGAGATCTTCTTGTATGCCTATTTCTGACTACATCTGATCATCTGTTTGAAAGGCACTTGTGTCATTTGCTTTGGGGTTGTTCCTTTGATTTCTGAATTCATGTTTGGATTATTATCATTATTGTTTGCCATTGCTTGATTTTCCTTTGCTTTGATATTATTTATGTCTGTTCCTCACTAACCTTTTATGCAGGGACTAAGGTAAGTTTTTTAAGGGTGTGGATAAGCATCCATATTCACCTTTACTATTCTCTCCTTCTCTCATCTTCTTCCTTTAGGATTTAGGTTGTCGTAAAACCTCACTAACCGTAGGTCACCCATGCATGATGACTTTAGGATTCATAGTCCCCCTTTAGAGTTACCCTTGTGTCTTTTCTCTTCTCATCTCAAATTTCTTTAAAACACTTAATAAGAATAAGGTGTATTGCGCACGCGCCTTAAGTATGGGGAATGAGAAATGAGGGGCTTCCTCTCATCTTTCTAGAGTGCTTAGCGAGCGTCCTGTCTTGGGACGATGCGTTAAGTATTCGCCCCTGTGCCCTAGACTTTGGTGCAATGCAACCTAGGAACTAACTTAAGCCACTTCTGTCCTAAAAAACACAAACCAACTTCAAACCTTTTTGTCCTTCGGGGTCTTCAAACTTAAAGGCTATTTTCAAAAAGGGCACGTTACTTTCTGTCTGAGACGCAAACAGGCATCGACCCTAACTGCCGGACGCGAACTTAACGTCGCTCATAAAAAACACAAAAAGAACTTGGTCCGAACTACGTTGACTCTGAATTCCCCATTGCACAAAGGGGGTACGTAGGCCTAGGACGTCGACGTCCTACCGAGTCTGTCTTTGTCTTTCCCTCCCGTCTTAGTACAGCCCTAGATGATAGTAACTCACCCTTAGAATAGACAACAAGCGTGGATCCCATCGAGTACGATGGACGCGTGGGGTGCTAGCACCTTCCCCTCGCGTAACCGACTCCCGAACCCAGGTTGTGGTTGCGATGACCATACCTTTCCCCCTTCCTAAGGTTTATGCGGTGTTCCCTTTCCCCCTCTTGGGATAAATTTACACGGCTGGCGACTCTATTTTTTCCGCGCCACTCTCGCGTTTGTACCTGGATGAAAATCCTGGGAGCGACACATGGATAAGGCCGACATGCAGCATACAGCCTTCATGACCGAGTCGGGCAATTACTACTACAACGTAATGCCCTTCGGCCTAAAGAACGCCGGCGCGACCTACCAACGGATGATGAACAAAGTCTTCCGGGGAGAGATCGGCGACATGCTCGAGGTCTATATAGACAACATGATCGTCAAATCCGCATAAGAATTCGACCACGCCGCTCATCTCAAGAAGGTATTCGACACGGCGAGGAGATACCGTATGAGGTTTAATCCCGACAAATGCACCTTCGGTGTTCGGGCGGGCAAGTTCCTCGGTTTCTACCTCACGGAGCGAGGGATCGAGGCCAACCTCAACAAATGTAGGGCTTTCTCTGAGATCCCAACCCCGAACTCGAAGAAGTCAATACAATCACTGAACGGGATGCTGGCCGCCCTCTCCCGCTTCGTCGCCAAATCTGCACAATACGCACTCCCGTTTTTCAAACTTCTTCGACAAAAAGCGACATTTGAATGGAGCGAGGAGTGAGAGCAGGCGCTCCTCCACCTCAAACAAGTCCTTTCGCAACCCCCGGTCCTCTCACGGCTGGAGAACGGGGAGACATTGTTCTTATATCTCGCAATCACGAGTGAAGCGGTCAGCGCTGTCCTCATCCGGGAAACCCAGGACGGGCAGAAGTCGATTTACTTCACGAGCAAGGCCCTCCAAGACCCCGAGCTCATGTATCAACAGATCGAGAAAGTTGCCCTAGCCCTCGTCGCCACAGCCAGGAGGTTACACCATTACTTCTTAGCCCACACGATCATTGCACGAACCGAGCAGCCAATAAGGCAACTCCTCGGCGACCAGATATGGCAGGAAGGATGCTCAGATGGTCGCTCCAACTCGCCGAGTTCGACATCCTGTACGAGGGAAGGAAAGCCCTGAAGGCTCAGGTATTGGCTGACTTTGTGGCGGAAATGACCATCCCGGAACCTTCGACGAACGGATCCCAAAAATGGACAATCTACGTCAACGGGGCATCCAGCACGAAAGGGAGTGGGGCAGGAATTATTCTCGAGAACGAGGAAGGCATCCTGATCGAGGTCTCCATGGAGTTATCCTCCCTGACATCGAACAACCAGGTAGAGTATGAGGCTTTCCTCACCTTGCTACGACTGTCCGAGGACCTTGGCGCCAAAGAGGTCAAAATCCTCACCGACTCTCAGCTCTTAGCCTCGCAAGTCTGAGGAGAGTACCAAGCCAAGAACGACAGACTCATCGAATACTTGACCTTGGTGAAAGAAAAGATGAAAAACTTCACCTCCGCAGTAGTAACCCACATCCCACGTGAGCACAACACCCAAGCAGATGTCTTGTTCAAGTTGGCGAGCACAAAGAAGAAAGGCGGAAACAAATCTGTCATACAAGAGGTGCTTTCCCTCCCGAGCATCGACAAACCCGTTCCGACGACGGACGTGAACGCCATTGGGGAAAGCAATTTCTGGATGACCCCGGTATACGAATACCTCACGCCGAGCAAACTGCCCGAGGATCCCAAGGAAGCGGGGATGGTTAAGCGGCGAGCGTGCTCGTACACAATAGCCGAGGACAAACTATACCTCCACGGGTTTTCTATCCCCCTCCTCAGGCGCGTCAAGGAGACCAGGGTCCGCGGTATACTCAAGGAAATCCACGAGGGAATCAATGAACAGCACCTCGGCGGGCGATCCTTAGCCCGTAAGGCTCTCCGAGCGGGGTATTACTGGCCCACCATGCAACATGACGGCAAGGAGCATGTCAAGAAATGCGATCGATGCCAACGGCACGGGGATATGCACCTTGCCCCTCCAAACGAGCTTAACACTTTGTCGTCCCCATGGTCGTTTGCGTGGTGGGGAATGGATATCCTCGGGCCCTTCGTCGTGGGATCATACCAAAACAAGTACCTCATCGTCGGCATGGATTATTTCACGAAATGGATCGAGGCGGAAGCCTTGGTCAAAATCACGGCCTTCAACATACTTCATTTCTATAAGAGGAACATCCTCACCCAATTCGGCATGCCCCAAGCGATCGTCACCAACAACGGGACACAGTTCACCGACAGGAACTTCCAGGACTTTGCCATCAAACTGGGCACGAAGCAGCACTTCACATCAGTCGAGCACCCTCAAACAAACGGGCAGGCCGAATTAGCGAACAGAGTGATCCTTCGAGGATTGAAATGTCGACTTGGTGATGCCAAACAACGATGGGTCGAAGAGTTACACAGCATCCTCTGGGCCAACCGAACAACCCCACATTCCACGACAGGGGAGACCCCCTTTCGTCTGACCTACGGAACAAAAGCGGTGATCCCCGTGGAGATCAGGGAACCCTTGAGAAGAACGGAGTCCCCCCTCGACCAGGGTGCGAATGATGAGGCCCTGAGAGAAGAACTCGACTTCGTTGAGGAGATAAGGATGGACGCATCCCTCCAGGAAGCCTCACTTAAGCAGAAAATAACTCTGCGTTATAACAACAAAGTTATTAAACGAGATTTTCAAGTAGGCACCCTCGTCCTACGAAGGAACCAGAAAGACTCGTGAGAAGGCAAGCTCGCCGCGAACTGGGAGGGCCCCTACCGCGTCCGCGCAAAAACAGGGACATGGGCTTACTACCTCGAAAACCTACACGGGGAGGAACTTGCTCAACCATGGAATGCTGAGAAGCTTAAACAATATTACAGTTAAACACTGCCCGCGACACAGCCGCATCGCGATTACGGGGATGCACTAAGGTACAAGCGCGACTCCCCTATACTAAACACGAAGATCAAGGGTCGCGTTGCGTGTGCGCGAAGATCCTTGATCCGACGAGGATACCTCGACCGAGCTCCGTCATCACCATACCAATTAGGCAGAACGCCCAGCTCGCGATTCGAAGTTCACGCCATGAAGCTAAGACCTCGACCGAGCTCTTAGCCTCGTTAAAGGTCGGAATACACCTCTGGCCACTCGACCAGCTCTCCACACAGTCGAGGATCATCAAAGTCGAGTCAAACTCCCAAAATCACCAAATTACTTAGACAAAAACAAGTAAAGTATATCAAATACACAAGCATCACACACACAGATAAGCACAAAAAGAAAAGTATTAAAATCGAGCAAAAGCCCATTGTGAAATATTACAAACATGTCAAAAAGCCCCTGGCGCGCAGGCCGGGTAAAAGGCATCAAAAGAAAATGGCTCGCAGGCTAAACAAAATGAACAAGTAAAAACCTAGTTGACGGTAGGTCCCTCTGGTTGCTCGTTTCCCGTAGCCCCTCCGTCGACCTCCTCCTCCTACATTGGCTGCACGATCTGACCCTCGACCACCTCGTAGTCGGGGTCAGCCCCTTCGGTAATGAGGCCAGGGTTGAGGACCCGAAGCTGCTGCACTGCGTTGTTGAAACCAATGTCGGCCGCCACGAGGCTATCCTGCTCGGCTTGCCTGAGCTTCGCTATCAGAGACGCCCGGGAGGTCAACAACTTGTCTTCCTCGGTTTCCTCCTCGGCTGGACGAACAGCTTCCTCCAGGTCGGCGATCCTCGCCAAGAAACCTTGCATCTCCTCCTTGGCATTCTTCAGCCTCTCCTCCAACTGCTCTTGAAGCTCGGTCTGTGTCTTATTCTGCTATTTGCACTCGGTCAACTCCTTCCTCGCTTTCTCCATCTGAGCACTTATATACTTGAAGTTTTCCTGTAGCCTGGTCAGTTCGGCTGCTGGACAGGTCTCGTCGTTCAGGATCAATGTTGTCGAGCAGATTCGCATCACAGCGGACAGGTCCTCGAGCAAAGTCCTCCTCCTCGAAGCCTGAGCAGCGCCCAGGATAAGCGATACCTGGAGAGTTGGCATCCGAAAAGAAATGAGGCTTCGAGTGACAAGGTGGAAGCACGAACTTCTCCGAGGGAAGACTGTTGGTCACAGTCAAGTTGACCAGTCCGTCCACGCGCTGCCTCTTGGGGACCCCTGACTGTCGGGAGATTGACTGCCTTGGGGAGAGCTGGAAGAACCCCCGGGCGCTGGAGCGGGGCCGGGGTGCTGCGTACGGATTTGCTAGACACGACTTTTCCCACTTTTCTTCGAATTACGGGCAGCCGCCAGTTTCTTGACGCGCTTCTCCGCACTCGACATCTTACCTGCAAAAGAGAAAGAAATGTGACAGTAAATCGATCCCAGAACGGGTAGAAAGAGTAAGTCGAGGAAGATTCCACCACCTAACAGCTCCATGGCATCCTCATCGGAAAATGTCTCAAAGAGGGCCCTCGTATTGATCAACCGGGGTTTCGTTAGGACCTGCTCATCATCACCCCAGACAAATTTCACGTCCGGTGTCACGAGCTTGGCTTTGTTAAATCCGGCGACGAAGTTGACTATCTCCTCGTACGCCAGATGGTGTTCTTCGCAAAGTCGGCCAGGGCTGATGAAATAACTGTCCGTGCTCCTCTTGAAATGCTCCTCCGTCCAGAATAAGGGGAATCTGGGTTCGAGGGCTTCTTCCAGCTGCCCGTCTACTTCTCGGAAGACCCGACGATACACCGAATTCACGGCCTCCAGCGAAACCGGCCTTACGATGTAGTATCAGTGTTTAAAGTTGCGAACAGGGTCCATATAGGTCTGGAACAGTCTGCTCACCTGTTTGAAAGACACCCAGCCGTGTCTGCCATCGGTTGTCTGTCGCTGTAGGTGGAAAATGCTGAAAAAGAGGGGCACAGTCACCCCGATCTTGAGATAATTGCAGACGAGCTCAAAGGCGCAAATAAAGGCGAGGGGGTTAGGATGGAGCTGCGATGGCGCCAGCCGCAGCCAAATGAACACCGATTGCTGAAAATCAATGAAGGGCAGGTGCCACCCCGCCTCGTCGAACATAAATTCGTACAATGGAAACTGCATCCCTCGGTACATCGAGCAAATGCGATGGTGCGCCTGAGGCCGGAACACCTTCCATGTCTTCGCGGAGCCCACCAAGCGATGCTCGACGGTACAGAAGATGTCGTCCTCGTCCCCGTCGACGAACTGGGAAATCATATTTAGAGGCTCATCGCTGACCCACTCCTCGGGTGGCCATTCCTCGACACTGTTAATCAGCGTCATCGTGGAATCAGGTTGGTCGTCAACGTCTAGAGATCCCACGGCCACGGCCAAGGCTTCCATTTACCTGAAAAGCAGAAGGAAACGGTGAATTCGATGGTCCGTATCAAACTCACCCCTCCACTACTGATCAAGTGAAAGGGAGAAGAAGGAGCGTCCCCGGGACCATCCTCAGGTCGTCGGTACGTCACCCCGGGGGGGAATTCGTCCCACAGCTCAGGATAGTAGCGAGAGCCTCGAGTTATTCATCTCGTGTCCTCGGAACATTCTTCTTGTCCCCGTGGAACTCATCCCATCTCCCCGCGAGATTCAATAAGAATATAGAGAAATTCCGTCGTTTTCACTGGAAATTTCATGGTTTCCCCGAGAACTTCATCAGTTCACCGGAGGAACACCATATAAAACACCTTAAAGAGAGAAATAATCAAGAAACTTACTTGAAAACGGCTGTTACGAAGTTCCGGCGCGGCGGTAGGTGGCGGAGAACGGCGGTGCAGACAGAAAAGGAAAATAGAGAGAATCTGAGCAAGGGAGAGCGAAAAGTGCAAATGAGGGGGACTGACCCCTATTTATAAGGTCCTTCATGGGACTCGAGGAGTTCCTAGGCACTCGATTACGCTACCCTAGCCAAGCCGCCCTAGGTAATGATGACGCGTGACATGTGGCACACGCTTCCCCACGTGCGCCCTTTCGTTCTCCCACACATGTCTTTTCACAATGTCTAGTGCTCGATTCCACAACTTCTCGTATCCCCGCGAAGTCACCCAGCAGTGGCCTATCAAACTCGAGCAGACGTCAAGGTTTCTGCCCCATTTGACATTCCTCGCTCGTAGTATGATCCCGTCAGAATCGAAGAGGTCCCCGCGACTGTCACCATCCCGGTTCCACGATCAAGTCCAATACGTCCCCGACACGGTTGTTGACCCTTAAGTCATTACTCCAGCACCTCGGAGCAACGACTTGGGGGGCTCTTGTTCTGGACTGGGCCGGAGCCTGCCCTTCAGACGGGCAGACCCAACCCACACGACCTGGGACGGCCCAACAAGGCCCTTATGCAATGCCTGCGTCGAGCACGCGCCAACCTTCAGCAGTGTCGGGCACGTGCAGCAGAGACCGTCGAACAGAGACGTCAATCCTTGTAGGGCTTGACGTCTCTCCCCGACACGCAAGGGCTCCTCCCCGCGAGGACATGTTCTCTTGTAACCTCCCACCTCCGAAGGATTCGGTTTGCCCACCTTCCGAAAATCTCGGGACCGTTACCCCAGGGCGAAGACCACGCGTTGATCTTCACCCTGCCACGTAAGCCCTGGCAGTTACTTAGATTGGGCCCTGCAATCCAGCCCAATGCAAGTAACCGTTGGCCCCACGCTGGGGGCTCTCTATAAATACTCTCTCTCTTGAGAGGGTCAGGTTACTTCATATTCTAAACTCACACCTGCTTTCTGTACTTGTTTTTCTCTGACCTTACCTGACTTGAGCGTCAGAGTACCTTGCAGATACACCCTCCCCCCGCTGCATCATCATCACCGGAGCTGAAGACCATACGACATTGCTGGCCACTGTCAAACTGTCTGATCTAGGTACGATCAGTTTGCAAAATATGTTTTTTGATATTTAAATTGAATTAATGTTATTTAAAAAAAATCACTTTCTTAGCTGTGTTTTTTTATAACCTTAAATCTTTTTCTACTTTAAAATGCTCATGATTACATTACATTTTTTTTGTTATCATCAAAATCATAAATATAATCAAAATCATAAATATAATCATAATTACTTATACAACACATAGAATTATAATAGTCTGGGAAATTCGCCTATTTTGTAAGGTAAACTTTATGTCTCAAATTTGTTGAGCGATAGTTGCTCGTCCAATGAGTTTAGTCTGAATTTAGGCATTCAAGCTTTTGTTGCCTTGTTCTATATTTGCTTGATTTTAGATTCTTACTATGTGGCTTTGCGTCTATCAAATCTATTACCTTTACATGATTCTAAATTATGACCAATTAACAATTACAGGACAATGATCATTATATACATAAATCAGGGCATGGCTTAGGTGTCTTTGAGGCGCTAAAGGCACCATGCCTTTAGGTGATAAATGCTGTTATTTTTCATGAAAAAAATAGAAATAATAAATAAATAACATGAGTGAAAAAATTTTGTGGAAAAAGAAAAACACAAAGGCATGTGCCTTTGGCGGCTTAAAGGCACCCGGACCCTGCCCCATAAATCAAGAGTTTTCTGTATTACTTTGTGTGCAAGTAACTCAATAAGTGTGTGAAAACAGTGATAAAAAAAAATAATAATTTACACTTATCAATTAAGCATCACTCAACTATAAGAATTGGATTAGTTACCTTCACTGTTAAGTACCTTTGATAACTTTAGTCTATTAAAAAGATGCATAAATTAATATAATTAATTGTTGAGATGAGAGAGAAATATTAGTTAGAGAGAGAAAGGGACAAAGTCACCAAAGGTATGGTGATCAAATGTAGCCAATCTCAACCCCTCAACTATAACACCTATATGCATACATCTAACCTTATTTTAGCATGGAAATGTCATTGCACAATCAGTCACTTAGATAATGGTGATGACAAGAAGGGGCATAAATCAAAACTCCACTTGAAGATTCATGTCCACCGATCCAAGTGATTCTCTTTGTAAGTTAGCACAAAAACAAATGAGTTTATAGAAAATATATATGTTATAGCGTACTGTAATCTGTTTGTACAGTATATTCGTGAGATAGTAATCATTCATCAAATTCTATTAACCGATACACACGACACACATATTAAAATAATATTGCATTAAGATTCAAAACCACATAGATTAACAGTTGAAGTTATTAAACTGATCATTACTAATACAAGTTACAGCAAATTACACTGAAGATGCACTTTCATTACTAGCTAGCTATGATCACAAGACATTCATTCAAATACATATTAATCACCACACATACCATACCATCACTAATTAAACACTAAAACTGCGGAAGAGGCATTGCCAACTGATCAAGTAGAGCAGTAACAGGCGTAGCCAACCTAGGATCATAAGCAAAACCATGCAACTCAAACCCATCATAACCAGCATAAGGACATGGTGGAATCCACTGCCACCTCTTCCTTCCAATATCATACACCAAACCCTTATCACTTCCTTTGATCATTATCACAATAAACTCACCATTTCCGACACACTCAAATCCATTCCCATTTTCCATATCAGCAAACTGAACATAAAGTTGTTGTGGCATTCTCTCAGTTTCCACCCACACACTTCCACAGCCTTGCAAACTCCAAACCCTCAAACTCTTTGGAACATTCAGCTTACTCTTCTCAACAGCAGCAACAAGCAACAACTTTCCTTTGCATTCAACCAAGTTAGGTGACCTTAAAAACCTCCTCATAGGAGCTTGGATTTTGAACCAAGTGTTTGTAGCTATATCATAAGCTAAAACACTAAAAGGACTACAGTTCATGCAGTAAAATTTCCCTTGTGCATAAACCATTCTACCTGATTCAAGACTACAGAGTCTTGGTAATGAAGAGGTTGTTCCCCAAATGGAGTAAAACCCACTTGCATCGATATGAAAGCTTTCAGATGATAGGTTTTTGACTGCATAAGGTGATATCATGTCATCACCTGCAGCAGTAACATCTATGGAAGATGGAGTAATGGTTAAACCTATTGAAGGGAAGAGCCTTGGTCTTAGTGTTGGTGGAAGCTGAGTAATGGAACCGAGTATTGGGTTTGAGAGAAGCATTGTTTTTGGACCGGACTCATCAGAAACCCAACAGAGTAAACCAGCAGATGAAGAAGATGGTGAGAAACCAGTAGGGATTAAAGCAAAGGAAATACGGTACCATGTGACTTCATTAGGATCAAAGATGTAGCCTTCAAAGGAATTATTATCAGTGATGCTGTTGTTTTTGTAGATGTGGGTTTTTGACCTGGTTTTGTGTTTGAAGAATATGAACCAGTGGAAACGAGGTGAAACTTGAAGGTAAAGTTCAAGGAAAGAGTTGGAAAAGAGAAGAGAGTAAAATCTCTTGCAAACAGCACGTGCACGAAAGAAAGCAGGTGGAGGAAGGAAAACAATGATGCGATCAAGTAGTCTTTGAGGAAGCTTACTCCATATCCTGCTGTTCATCCATGGAGTAGTACTGGTAGTGTTGTAAGTGGTGGTTGTAGTAGTAATATTTGTGATAGCACCAGAAGCAGTAGCAGTGATAGGGAAAGTGTATGAAAAAGAAGGGTTCATGTTCATGTTCATGCTCATGCTCATATTCATAGATGGGTGAAAACCTTCCATAAATATATAGCTAGGGTTTGGCTTTAAAAAAAAAGGAAGGTTATGGTTATGTTTTGTTACTTGAGAAAGAAAATATTTGTGGAAAAGAACGCTATTAGGGAAGCACCTAAGAGGGGAAAGGAGAGTTTGTAGTGTATGGTTGGAAGGGTGAAAAAGGTGGTTTTTGGAAGGATAGTTGGTGGTGAATACTAAAAATCACCTGGGAGGAGATGGGAGATTCTGTTCCTCATTTTCAGTGGGATATGGAGAAAGATATTGGAGAGAGAGAGAGAGGAGGGATATGCAAGAAGTGATCAAAGTGTGATCGGTTTCATAGCCAGAAATGGAACAAAAGACGTGAGTTAGAAAGAAGCATTGAAATGGGTAGTGGTAGTGGGTAGGGAAACTGTATATATAGGCTAATAAATATAGAAGAATAGAGATAATGAGGTTTTGTTACTTGTTTTTTAGAATAGAAAATGTTTATTTTTTTTTCTGTTTATTCACCCTAGGTTCTTGGTTTGTTTCTGATGTATGCATCTATCATTTCAGTGTTGTTTTGTCAAAGCCGAGGTTGGAAGCAAGGACATATTTTTGCAGAAGAGAGACTCAGCTCCACGCTAGCTAGTACAAAACTACAGCGTCAATGTGGCGTCAAGGTTTATTATAGTTTCCAACATTAGCCACTTCTTGATTCTAACAACTAGTATCCCTTACACTCTCCTACAGATGGTTTATCAAAGCTTCGATTTGGTGGAGAGGATTGGAAAAGAAAAATGCTATATTAAGATTTTGTGATGAATTAGAAGGAGAAATTTTTTTAGGAAATGCTTCTAGTTGCTTCCACTAGCTTTTAATAGTTACGTTTACAAATGATAAGCTCTTCCTATTTATAAGATTTATAGGAAAATTCTACACACAACTATAAATTATTCTAGACTTTTCATGAGAGAGATAGTTTTGCACACTTCGCTCTACTACTTACATTCATTATTGTGACTCGACTAGTCTACTTCTACATCTCTCTATAACTTTATTTGGATTACATCTCTAATACCAACATATAGGCCTAACACTTTATTAGTCTAATGGATCAAATCAAGTTTATATTCAAACACCCGCTACTATGGAAAAGATATATCACAACCGTTGGAAAAGAGATACCACAACGCGTGACCAACCGTTGTGAGATAAGAGGTAATTGTGTGTCTGGTGCTTTCCACCACGGCCGCGAAATCGTGATAATAAGGCAGGACACACATTATTTATCACAACGGTTACTTATATCAACCGTTGTGATATATACATTTAGGTACTCGGTTCGAAACACATCAACAATTTATTTGGAACATAAATAACATTTCATCACGAATAAAATATATAACCGTTGTTGAAAGTACCCAAAGTTTATTATACAATATGTAAATTGCTTGTTTTTTCATACACCTCACTAAAGAAATACAACCATTCAAATTGATGAAAAAGTATATAATCTGAAAATTAAACTGTTTTTGAAAACCAACTTAAAAAAATCACTATTTTCCAAATTGGATGTGTCTTATCATTCATTTCCCGCTCTTTAACATATAAAATGTGGTTCAATGGTTTAAGTCCTTTAAGGTATCGATTTCTTCTATTCTAGTTTAATTTGAATAACATCAATTTATTGGCTAAATCTACCTCATCATTGTCGCTTATCATCGTGATTGTTATGATGACTTATCATCATAACAATCACGATGATAAACGAAGATGATGAGTAGGCTTACCCAATAAATTATTATTATTCAAATTAAACTATAATAGAAGATATCAATGTGATGAAGGAATCAGGTCATTGAACCACATTCTATATGTTAAACATCGTGAGATGAATGATGAGACACGTGCAATTCGGAAAAAATTGATGGATATAAGTTGATTTTCAAATACAACTTAATTTTCAGATTATAAGTTTCTATGTCAATTTAAATAAAATGTATTTTCAGTGAAGGGTTAGTGAAACAAACAATCTACATAACATATAATAAACTCAATTTCATCTACCGTGCAACCGACATAAGAATTTAAGGAACAAAACATTGCTAAGTTACAATAAGCCTCTTTCTTGTGACTTTGCAATGTTTTGTTCTTGTTCTGAAAACATTAATTAATAACAACAACATACAACAGCATTTATCAACAACACAACAACATACAAAAAAAAAGGATAAAAAACACAAGATATAAAAAATAACAACAACAACAACAACAAATTATGAAGTTCTGAGAACATTAATCAACAACAACATATAACAACAACATACAACAACACAAGATATAATAAAATGTTTCAAGAATGCACCTTTTTAGAAACTAATCGTGGAACTGGAACAAATTATGAAGTTTATCTAGTTTATGATGCTATGAAAAAGAAGTACAAGGTGAATGAAGTTTACACAATAGCTTCATACTTCTTGTATTTTTTCATAGCAACACAAACCATATGTATCATAGCCAAAGTATGCGCTTTGTTAAGGCGGTGAAGATGAATCTGAAAAAATGAGAACTTTCACCAAATGAAAAAATGAGAACCCATTTTTAACAAGAAACGTAAACGAAATCGAAGCATAAGTTTAATGAACGAACCTCATGGTAGCGATTGGTGAAGACGACTCTGAAGGTTGAAGTATGTTTAAAAAGTGACTGTAGGGTTATGCTAAAAGAGAGAATAATGAAATATGTTAGGGTTTTCTTTTGAGAGAAACAACTATTATGTGCTGAACGACAGATACTTTCACTTATATATTAAAAAATATCACTTTTCATCACGGTTGACAAGAAAACCGTGATGCAATGATTGGACTTTTCACAACGGTTGAAATCAATAATCGTAATGATAAAAAAGAAGTTGAGATAATGAAGGAGTTGGGATTCGAACCATGAAACTCCTGGTACATTTCACTACAGAGTTTAACAAAGACCGTAGTGAAATACCTTTTAGTAAAAACAAAAAAAAAGGCCCAAAATTGTGATTCCACAACGGATAAAGAAATGTCGTTGTAATATTGTTTGACGAAAGGTGTTTTCTGTAGTAGTGACCCCTTCTTAAACTTAACATGTCCATAAGTTGTCTTCCTTATATTGAACTTCTTGTATCTGTATCATTTCACCTTGTTTCTCAATAGTTGTTCTGTTTACCCTTCTTCCTCAATGACTCTATCCAAAAAGGTACACTTCACTCCTCGATTATGTTGGCATCTCTCATTTTTGTTAAGTTTCTTTATTATCCTTTAGTTGCATCTTGAATATTTCTTCTGTGATCTATTTCTTCTTTTTCTTGTGTTTCTCCTCATAAGCTAATAATGATCCTTGGAGTTTCTCTACTGTCATAGTCTCTAAATCTTTTGTTTCCTCGATTGTCATAACAATATAATCAAATTTTTGGTCTAATGAGCGGAGTATCTTCCATAATTCTCACATCTTCTAACTTTTCACCATTTCTTTTTAATTATTTTGAAATAGTGATAACTCTTGAAAAATATTCGAAAATTGACTATGACTCTTTCATATGTCAAACTCACATTTTAGAGTTTGGAGACACGCCTACTTTACTTTGTTTTCACCTTTGCAAGATGTTTGGAGTTTCTCCCATGTTGTTACCTTAGATATAAATGGCAAGAAGTGAAGTCGAACATGGTAAATCAAAACCATGAGGAGATTTGACTTTGGCATGTCGAAAGGTATATCTGATAATCTATGTCGAATCGTGTAGTTGAAGGTCAATGAGTATTTGTAGAGTCTTTGGACTTAGTGAATTTTCCAAGTGTTTTAGTTGGTTATTTTTCTTAATCGAAAGAGCAGAAACTGGATAAGATCAAGTGGTTAATCAAGTGTTTTAGTTCGATCCCTAGTAGAGTTGCCACTTTATATCTGTAGCGGAAAAATTTGAGCTTAAACTATTGATTAACTTAACTCATAAAACAAGAGTCACCACCGCACTTTTATTTTTCCAAAGGAAAGGGAAAAGAGCGAATAAAACCTAAAGAAGCTTTAAAACAAAACTAATAAAAAACAGAGACAGGGTAAGGGGGTAGGTTACGCAAAGGGAAGGTGTTAGCACCCAAAACATCTATAGTACTTTATAGGAACCTCTTTCAAAATCTAGCATTTGCCTTAAAATGTGTTATTTGCAAAAGATTGTGGAGGTGAGAAGAGAAATATTTTTTTAATAATTTTGTGTTTGACAAGACTTCCTGAGCTTCGTGCCTACTTACCCACAAAGTGCTATGGAAGATCAAAACCTCGTAGTTCGTAGTACAAATAACAAAATGATTTGTTATGATTCATTTTTAAATGAAAACACAACTTGTCATTTTAAGGAGAAAACTTCAACTAATCACCCACAAGTATGTGAAAATGCACATTTGCATCACCATGAGAAGGGCTTCAACTTGGATAAAATCAACAAGTATGCCACTAACTCTCTAAGGTGGAAAAAAATCAGCTCATTTCAAACAATATTATGGGAATATGAGGATCACACCTCAACTATAGAAATGACTCATGTCTAAACTTTATAAAAAGTTTTAAAAGAAAAAAGTGCACAAAAGGCACAAAATGATTTGAATTAGTTAAGTGTTTTTATGTCTTTTGAAAATGGTCTTGATATGCTTAAAATTGATTAGCATTTATTAAGAAAATGCACTTGACAAAGTCAAGGTTTATTAAGAAAGTGATTATAGTTCGAACAAAAGAAGGTTTTGAAAAAAGGAGAAGATTTTGAAAATTTAAGTGGAGGATATGAAAAGGTTATCCTAAAGCATAAAATAAAAGCTAAGGAAGGAAAGATCTAACCAAGATACAAGCCTTTGACATAAACAAGCAAAAACTCTCATCCTTTGGACTCAAGCAACCAAGATAAGAAATAAGATAAGTAGAGAAATAATCAAGCATCAGATGAAAGCCAAATCTCTAAGCCAAGTCTTCACAAGAGATCAGCTCAAGGTCAAAGTACCAGATAAGATCTAAGGCCTCAAGTTACAACTCCAAAGCATAGGGCAAGGAACCTAATTCTAAGTTCATCATTCATGAGCCAAGGATAGTCACCAAGTAGTTTAAAAAAAGTATTAAGTCATTTAAAGTTTAAGCCTTTATTAATGTCTTAAGAAAAAAAGAAAGTCCAAATAGACAAAGAGAAAAAGGCATAAACATAAACAAGATGATAATATGATATGAAATGATAATAATAAAGCAATATAAAGTGCAAGAAAGTAAATGACTTAAAGATAAACGTGCATAAAAGCAAATGACATAAAAATAAATGTTAGTACAATTAAAGTTAGTGTTAGTGTTAATGAAGGTATTTTGTCATTTGAAGTAGATTACTCAACTAATCAATCCAACAAGTGTGATAACTTTGCATCATCCTTTGAGAAGGGCTCCAACTTGGATATAATCAACAAGTATGACACTAGTTCTCTTAGGTGGAAAAGAATCTACACACTATGGAGATAGTAGATTTACATCTAAACTAAAGATGAATCATATCTAAAATTAGATCAAATGATTACTTTCTGATTAGGGACAAATGTAGCGCTATGTTAAGCAATCGTAGCACAATCTATAAGGAGGATTATACTATGGGATACCGGTCAATAACAATTTATGTACCATACATGTTAGAGATATGATATAAAGATCATACTCCTAAAACATGTAGCACAAATAAAAACAAGGTTGATCAAGACCTAAATCAAGGAAAGATGGATCCATTACATCAATCAACCCCTCATGATACCTTAGAAAAACTTATGCATCAATCCAAAGTACCTCAATTGATAAAATGATAAATCAAATGGTAGATTTGAAATGATGAAAATTCATCAAGTACCACTTAAGAGCCATGAATAAGATGGCCTACACATCTTCCAATTGATCAAAGAAAAGTGAAAAAAAAGAAAAAAAATTGGATGAAAAGATAAGATCAAACAAAAAGGCAAAACCAAATTGGATCCAAGTGATGATCAAGTCATCATCAAAATCAATCATCCATTTTGGTGGATTAGGATTTTCATGAAGGGAAATCGCGATTCAAAATGCAACGGAGATTAAAAATTCCCTTTAGCGATCCTTACGAAAGATCATGATCAGTGATAGAATGGTTACCTCTTGTGGCGATGAAACCTTTGATTCTAAATCGAAGGAATGATCACGAGCGATGTACGATGAACAGCGCCTCTACTCAGTCCACACAAATAGCTTCCTTCAGTCTCAGTGCTAGCTGCTACGATTAAAGGCTTTGAGTGAGAGATGGAGAGAAGGAAAATACGAATAGGGCTTCACAACTGAATTTTCATCAAGTGTTTATGCTTCTGCACAAGGGTTATATTTATAGAACCACTTGTGTGGGCTGCAAGCTAATTAAAAAGCCCACTTAAGTGCATGCACACCATATCTTATGATGTACCGTATATCACTTAAGCACGCGGTACCTTACCACAATCCGTATTCCACTTAAGTGCACTGTACCTTACGGTGTTACATATTTACTTAAGTACATCGTACCTTATGGTGTGCCTTATTTACTCTACCTCTTATCAAACTGTCCTTATGTGTGTGACCCTGTAGGATTTCGCGACGTTGGTAATTATATTAAATCATGCATTTAACATAATAAACAGTGAGCGGTATCTAGCATCACATCACTGCTACCTAAGTCACGAAATTGTCATGTGATCTGACAAAGCCTTTTGTGATAGTGCTAGTGTGTTCAATTACCCATTTTCCCTTATGTCTATATTGAACACAAGACATATACCGTGTCATCCTTGTTCAGTTCAATATTGGGCTCTTAGACATTTATCCTGTTATGCAGGATGGGCAAATTCCATCTAGGTCACTCATGTCCCTCAGCATGCTTTATGAAGTACCCATCAACTGTCTTTATAGCCATCCAATTACGGACAATGTTTGATCAACAATAAAGTACTTGACTCTACATCTAGGGTTCATAGTGGTTTCAGGTCGAAGGGTGGTATACACCACTATCACCATGAGAGTAACTTATGACACTTTGCATAACATTCTATGTAGTACTCTCATATTGGGTCAATCCAGTATAAATATTACTCCTAATATTCATACCTATGTTAAGACTTGATAACTCCTTATATATGATCCATGAGATGTGATCATCAGTCTATCTACATAATAGTCTTAATGTTTTAAGGTTATCCCATTTCACATTAAAGCTCGACTACGGATACTTTAAGAATAGTGTCCTCGTGTTTAATAGAATCTCATGATTAAGTCACTCTTAATATTTCATTAAACGAACTAGTTATTCTAGGGACTTTATCACTTTGGAAAAATAAACATAAAGAATTGTCTTTTATTATTAATAAATAATTCGATACAAGTACCAAAAGTATCAGCCTCTAGGGCTTACACAGACAATCTCACACTAGCACTAGAGCCAATCAGGCATACCCCTAATACCCATAGATCTAGTATGGTCATCATGCTCCTGCTACGCAAGAGGCTTTGTTAGTGGGTCAGCAATGTTGTCAAGTGTAGGTACTCTGCATATCTTCACATCTCCCCGATCTATTATCTCTCGAATGAGATGATAACGCCTAAGTATGTGTTTGGATCGTTGGTGAGATCTAGGCTCGTTAGCTTATGCGATGGCACCATTATTATCACAATAGAGATCAATGAGATCCACAATGCTAGAGACTATGCCAAGTTCACTAATGAACTTTTTGATCCAAACAACTTTCATTGCTGTATTTGAGGCACCAATGTACTTGGCCTCAGTTGTAGAATCAGCAACTGTTTCTTGCTTTGAACTTTTCCAGCTCACAGCGCCACCATTTATGCAGAACACATAGCCAGATTGTGATTTAAATTCATCCTTATCTGTCTGAAAGCAAGCATCGGTGTATCCAATTACCGCGAGCTCTTCCTGCCTCCATATATCAAGAATGAATCCTTAGTCCTTCTCAAGTACTTAAGGATATTCTTGACAGCTACCCAATGAGCATCGCCGGGATTAGATTGGTACCTACTCGTTGCACTTAAAGCATACGAGATATCTGGTCAAGTACATAACATGGCATACATGATATATCCTATTGCAGATGCATATGGAATCTTATTCATGCAATCCTTTTCTTCCTTAGTTGAAGGAGATTGTGTTTTTGATAGACACGAGCCATGTTGCATAGGTATGAATCCTTTCTTAGAATTATGCATATTAAAGCGTCTCAGCACTTTGTCTATGTATGTACTCTGACTTAGGCCAAGCAGTTTTTGTGATCTATCTCTATAGATCCTGATTCCTAATATATAGGCTGCTTTACCAAGGCCCTTCATAGAAAGCATTTCCCTAACCAAGTTTTTACTTGTTGCAATGTATGGACATCATTTCCAATGATTAATATGTCATCTACATATAATACCAGGAAGATGATCATGCTCCCACTAACCTTCTTGTAGACACAAGGCTCATCTTCATTCTTTATGAATCCATATTGTTTTACAGTTTCATCAAAATGAAGATTCCAGCTTCTAGAAGCTTGCTTCAATCCATAGATTGATCGATGTAACTTGCATATCTTTTGGGCTTCTTCTAGTATGTTAAATCCTTCAGGTTGTGTCATGTAGACATCCTCAAGAAGATTCCCATTAAGGAAAGCAGTCTTGACATCCATCTGCCATATTTCATAATCATGATATGCAATGATAACAAGTAAAATCCGAACAGATTTAAGCATTGCAACTGGTGAAAAGGTTTCATTATAGTCTACACCATGAATTTGTTTATAACCTTTAGCAACCAATCTTGCCTTATAGGTATGTACCTTACCATCCATGTCAGACTTCTTTTTGAATACCCACTTGCATCCTATAGGATTAACTCCTACAGGAGGCTTTTCCAAGGTCCAAACCTGGTTTGTGTACATGGAATCCATTTCAGATTTCATGGCTTTTATCCACTTCTCAGGCTCAAGACCAGTTATGGCCTCTTGATAGGTTACAAGCTCATCTTGATCCATGAGTAATACATCACCTTGATCATCTTAAAATCCCCTCTGACCCCCCAACAAGACTTAACTTTCACCTTACAGATCCCCAGCCAGGATCAATTTACCATCAACAAATCCCCAGTAGAATTAGAGCCTCATGGTCACTGATACTTCAACTCTTCCCTGATTCTCAATAAGAGTAAACCCTTTAGATTCCCCAATATAATTTAGACCTGCTCCTGGATTTCTATAAATCCTCAGCAAGAGATATGCTCCTCTTAGGCTTCATATAAGAATTTTCTCCAGCCAACCTCAATCTTGGGCTTTGTACAACACAGATAAAACCCTCCCCAGAGGAGTCATTCTCTTTTAGCTTCAACCTTGGGCTTTGATCAAGGCACACAAAAATCAACATCCCCTCAGATGAGACCATGAGTCCACTCTGCAGGAGAATATTTCCTCTATACATCACATATCAAAATAAACAATCAAAACCTTTTTCCAGATAGTTGCTATAAGTGGCACACTTGTTGATTCAAAATCCAAGCTGAAGATTTTCTCTTATCCTGGATAAAATTCATCTTTCATTTAACAGCTGTAAGTGGCAAACCTCGGGATCCCTAACATCCAAGCCAATGTCCCTCTCTTAGTATGAAAGACTCATAAGGAAAAAGTGGCATTGCTTTACACTGAGTTAAATCTTTCCTCCTTCATGACATCACCCTTATAAAGGAAATTATGGCATTGTTGGATTTCTCATATTCCAGTTAAAGTAATTTCCCTTTATAACTAATTCTCAATATTTTGTGATGAATAGGTGAGATATCTTCCTTTAGAGATGACAAATTCTCTTTCAATCACCCTTTTAGCTTCAATCTTGGGCTTTTAACAAGACACAAATACTCTGATAGCTTCAATCTTGGGCTTTAAACAAGACACCAAACATTTTCCTCCCATAGAAATAGGAGGAACTACGATTGCTCTGATTTCCCAAATCTCTTTACGGGAATACGTAGGCATAAGATTGCGAAATCTTAGCGAGCACACAAACCAAAAACTTTAGGTCCAGTACCTTCCCAAAAACAACGAAAAACCCGAAAACCACAAACATTCTCTTAATCCTCCCAAAGGAGAAACTTTCCCAAGTCACGACAGATAAACACGAGAAAGCATTTTAAGTTAACAGAAAAACATGCAATAAAAGGTTCCTATGGATTACCATAGATACACTGGGTGTTAATAGCTTCCCTTTGTACAACCAGACCCCGTTCCCCGATCTCTTAGCATTTGTTAAAGAAAATATTTACGTGCAAGTTTAGTTTTATATATCTTCCCTTTCTTTTCCAACTTCATAGGATAAATACAAAAATCAGAAAGTAGCACCCAAATCCCAATCCATTGCGATAAGGTGGTCGCGTCACCGACAAAAACCGCACGCTACAACCCCCCGCACTCAAAACATTGAATTCCCTTTCCTCTGTTGGATTTCTTATCATTGCTAGTTCTTCTTCCAAAATTTTCCTTCTATAGATGTCGGAAGTTTGAGCCTTGACATTGGTTCTAGACTTCTCATCCAGTTTCTTCAACAGTTGGTGATACTATTTCTCAAGAAATCCCACAACTTTGGACAGTTCCTCATTAGAGTCACACTCATCTTGGTTAGTCACCAAGGCTAAACTTTTCTTCTTTTCATCCTTCTCGTTGATAGCCATCTCAAAAGTTTGAAGTGATCCCATGAGCTCATCTACTTTCATAGTATTTATATCCTGGGCTTCCTCAATAGCTGCCACCTTCATATCAAATCTCTTGGGGAGAAACCTCAGGATTTTTTGAACCAACTTGGCTTCTGGAATTTTCTCTCCAAGGTCACTTGATGTGTTGGCAATATCAATAATGTTCATATGAAAGTATTGTATACTTTCATCCTCTTTCATTCTCAAGTTCTCAAACTTAGTGGTGAGAAGTTGAAGTCTTGAAGATTTTACTCTCGAAGTTCCTTCATGAGCAGTCTTCAAGATCTCTCATGCATCCTTGGCAACAATACAGTTCTTGATCAGCCTGAAGATGTTCTTGTCCAACCATTTAACAATGCATTCAAAGCTTTGGAATTACCTTGAGCAAGCTTATTATCTTCATCATCCCAGTCTTCCTCGGGTTTTAGCTCACCGGTAATCTTTCCATCCTTGTCTTTGGTCTTTGGTGGATCCCACCCTTTGACCACAAACTTCCAAGCTTTACCATCCATAGACTTGATAAATGCCACCATGCGCACTTTCCAATATTCATAATTGGAACTATCAAGTATGGGTGGTCTATTTAAAATCCCTCCTTCTTTATCCATTGAACCAGAAAGTATCGTCCCTGAATACTCATGAAAAATCTGATTCATATGCTCCTTGAACACCATACCTCGTCCTGAAAGCTGTCTTCGGAATATCATCAGGCTTAACACGAATCTGATGATAACCATACCTCAAATCAATCTTGCTACAACCCAAGCGCCCACCAATTGATCCCTCACATCATCAATCCTCTGAAGTGGATACTCATCCTTGATCGTCACTTTATTCAACTATCTATAATCTACCCATAATCTCATAGTACCATCTTTCTTTTTCATAGACAACATTGGAGCACCCCATAATGGAACACTCAGTCGACAACTTCATCCCAAGTAACTCTTCCAATTGTTTCTTCAATTCTCCCAACTCAGATGCAGACATCCAATAAAGAGCCATTAACACCGGAATCATGCCTGGTATCAAATCCACCACAACCTCTACCTCACGCTCTGGAGGCCAATCACTTACGTCATTAGGAAACACTTCCGAAATTTCATAAACACCAGGCAAAACACCCACTTATACACCTTCACTAGTACTCAAGATTGCCCTCACCTTAAACATCTCAGCACCATCCTACAACGACTCATCAAAACCATCTGTAAGTACTTGGCTTAACTCTACACGATTCACTGCACACACCACTTAAGCTCGCACGACATGTATATCCCATCCAACATAATCCCGTCTATTATCAACAAGAGATTAAGGGTGATTAGTTCCTCAATTTATCAATAACAGCCGACTATCATGAGGCGGTACAAACTATCTTACCAAACCATCGTAGCGTCCAACACCACACTTAGCCATTGTTCCACGCTTGAAGCATCTTGAAGAAGCACCATCTTCTCCCCCACTTGTTTCATTCCCAACCTGCAAATGAAAAACAAAACAAGCATCGACAGTGTTTTCACGCACATGTCGCACACTATGGAATAGACAACATTAGACAACCTGGCCGGACGGACCGACCTGCTCTGATACCACTAATGTAACACCCTTTTCTACCCCACAAATATCGCAGCGGAATAAACATAAAATCATAGTAAAATCAGGATCACCTCAAAGGGTGCACATTTCTCAATAATTCAAATCAACAAAATTACTCCGTAAACAACGGGTTTTCCTCAAAATAACTCAAAATGCCTTCAAAAGGCAGCAGAACCACCATAACCACAATAATCCCACAAAAGGGTTTATTACAATAAACCATAGTCATCAAATAATCAATAAAATAATAACCAAATAAAACTCAACATGGTTCGACTCAACGACCTAACCCGATGTTACACTATCAGAGCAAGACCCTCTACATCGACCAAAAAGCAAATAACTTCAAAAGTCCTCAAATGCATCCACGGCTAGTCCTGATCACCTGCACGTTACCCACGTGGAGGCAACATTCAAACAGGAAGGGTGAGTAAAACAATTCATTATAATCAATATAAAATAAGATATGCATATAAATGACGTCATCATCATATACAACATCATCAGAGTCATCACGAGGCAAACATCAAAACACGACATCATAAATCATAACAAATGCCACATAACTGCAATGCACAACAAGACTCATGCATGTGCTACCAATCGTCACAATCGATGGACACTTAGGCCATCACCCTACAAAGATCCCTGTCAAATAGGATCGGTTCCACACAAGAACCGAAACACGTCATAAACCACTTCACATCCACACAATGGGATGAAAGCCACAATAGACCGAAGTCTAACATCATTATCACTGGACCGAAGTCTTAACATCATCACCAGAATATGCTATGAATGCATGATACACAACGTCAATAATCTTCATCATCAAAATATCATTATGTGCATCATCATTCACCAAAACATCATGTTAATCATGTCATCATATATTCATCAAAACATCACAAATCATCATCTCAATATCATCAGTAACATCACAGTAAACCATCAGAAAGATCACAGCATCAAACATCAGAACATCACAGAAATCATAAACAAAATTTTGCGAACAGCAGGGTTCGCTGTGCGAACACATTCGCTGAGACCTTCGCTTCGCGAAGCTGGAAGCGAAGCCCCAATCCCATACAAAAACCATAGAGTTCCCTATTCTGCCTCTCCTCGCTCCTCTATTCGCTGTGTGAAGCCCTTCGCTGGGACATTCGCTGTGTGAGCCCACAAAATTACATCTCAGAATTCATCCCAGTATCATCACACAATCTATCGCGCATTCGCTGTGATGCTCGCTTTACGAGCCTGGGCGAATATTCGCCTTGCGAATGATTTGTTCGCTTTGCGAACTAGCGATTCCTACAATCGCTGCTACGCACCAGTAGCATCCCAGCCCCAAAAACCTTTGCGATTCCAACCTTAATTAACCCCAAAACACTCGCAAAACAGTCCTGAAACATCAAGGCAATCAAAGGCACAAAACTTACGACTATTAGGTCGGTTAATTCCACTGTCCTAACTCAAAATCACATAAACCTTCACAAACTCTCAAGGTTCCCATAAACCCCATAAATCCCTTCCTCATACAAGATACCACATATCAACAAAAGGTTTTTCCTTGAAGGCTTATTTTTACCCAAATCAATTCAACCCTTAATAATCCATCACCGATCCTCAGAAATACCTCTAAATCATCAATAACTCATAAACCCTTCAAAAACCCCAAAAACCTCAAATCCATTTTAAACACATCACTCATATATTAAAAGCAATGAAAGGCAATACTCCATATACCTTAGATTGTCGATCCGGAGCTTTTTCTACTAATTCTTCGGAAACCTTCACGAATCCTCGCCTTTTCCTTCTTCCTAAGAGCTCTGCACTTTCTCCTTATTTTCACGTTCCAACTAAATGAATCATATTCCTTTCCAATTCCTTTTTGTTAAACCCTTGGCTTCCAAAACGGGCTTTCCCCAATTTACCCTCACTAATCCTCCTCAAAAGTCCACCTTGCCCTTAATCCCTCTAATATTATTTAAATTAATAATAATACTAATATATTCATATTATATACTATTATTTAATTAAAATAACCAAAACTCCACCAAAATACCGACATCGACACAAACCACCAAAAATTCACCGAAAATTCACAAATATTATATTTAAATAAATTAAATAAATATTCTAATAAATTTGGGGCGTTACATAGGCTGGCGAGGAAGGCTTCGTATTCGGCTTGGTTATTAGACGTGGGGAATGATAAGGTGAGTGATAGCTCTACGATAATTCCCTCGTCGTTTTCCAAGATGATGCCTGCCTCGCTCCTTGCAAGGCTGGATGCTCCGTCTAGGAAAATGGTCCACTTGCGTGCTCTGCAAGTAGGAGAATTCGCGAATGTCATCTCTGCGACGAAGTCAGCCAAAGCCTGGGCTTTGAGGGATTTCCTGCTTTCATACTGAGTGTCAAATTCGGACAGCTCTAACGACCATTTGAGCATTCTATCGGCCATATCGGGTCGCCCCAGTAGTTAACTTTCGGACTGATCTGTTCGAACCACGACCGTGTGGGCTAGGAAGCAGTGCCTCAGTCTTCTCGCAGCATTGATGAGGATCATCACTACCTTCTCTATCTGCTGGTATCTCAGCTCTGGTCCCTGTAACGCTTTGTTGGTGAAATATATGGGCTTTTGCCCGTCAGGTGTCTCACGGATAAGGGCGGCGCTCACGGCCTCGGTTGCTACGACGAGGTATAGATACAAAGTTTCACCGTTATCAGGCCAAGAGAGGACTGGTGGCTCTGACAGTGCCCATTTTATATGGAGGAGAACCTGGTCGCATTCCTCTGTCCATTCAAACGTTGCCTCTTTGCGGAGGAGTTTGAAAAAGGGCAGGACGTGCTGGGCAGACTTGGCCAAGAAACGGGACAAAGAAGTGAGCATCCTGTTGAGGGACTGGCTGGATTTCTTCGAGATGGGTGTCGAAAATTCAGAGAATTCCCTACACTTGTCGCGGTTGGCCTCAATTCCTCGTTTTGTCAGATAGAAGCCGAGGAACTTGCCCGCCTAAACTCCGAACCTGCACTTTTCTGGGTTGAAACGCATCTGGTATTTCCTGGCCTGTTCGAAGACTTTTCTTAAATGGGTCGTGTGATCGGTTTCCTCGTGGGATTTTACGATCATATCATGCATATAAACTTCGAGCGTGTCTCCTATTTCTCCCAGAAAGACCTTGTTCATCATCCTCTGATAGGTCGCACCGGCGTTCTTCAGGCCGACGGGCATTACGTTGTAGTAATAGTTACCTGATTCGGTCATGAAGGTCGTGTATTTTTTATCGCTCATTGCCATTGGTATTTGATTGTAGCCCAAATAGGCGTCCATGAATGATAATAGTTTAAAACCGGCAGAGTTATCAACAAGTTTATTAATATTGGGGAGGGGTGGGCATCTTTCGGGCATACCTTATTAAGATCGGTATAATCAACACACATTCACCATTTTCCATTATATTTTTTCACGAGTACAACGTTGGACAACCAAGTGGTGTACTTGGCTTCCGAGATCAATTTTGCCTCGAGGAGGTCTTTTACAACTTGTTCTGCAGCCTCCATTTTCTCTGGAGACTGCTCCCTCCTACCTTGTGCTACTGCTTTAACGGCGGAATCAATCATGAGTTAATGGCAGGCGACAGAGGCATCCAAGCCGGGCATTTCTGCGGTACTCCCGGTGAACAAGTCTGCGTTTTCTCGAAGGAAGGCTTTGAGTTGTTTCCGTGCGATGTCGGGGAGACCGATCTCTATCTTCACTCCCCCCTGATGATCGTTGTCGAGCAGAACAAGCTCGAAGTCACCATCCGAGATAGGGCACATCGGATGAGAGTTTTTGTTGGTCGAGGCGGGTGAGCTGCTCGGGCCGACCTAGTCCTCCCTCTGGTCCTCTTCAGCGAAGCGGCTGTCGAGGTCGATGGAGTCGACGCGTGGCAGGTGCTTGGCTTTCTATGAGCTGCTGGGCAAGGCTGGCTTGTTAGACGTCTTCGGCTTGGAAGAAATGGCGCTGAGTCCCTTGGCGGCCGCTTCGAAGCATCTTTGCGCAACTTCAATATACCCGTGCAACGTGGCGACCATACCTTTCGAAGTGTAGTACTTTATCTTGAGATGAACAGTTGATGGCATGGCTACCAGCTCGACTAAAGTTGGCCGCCCGAATATGCACTGATAGAGAGACGGGCAGTCAATTACCAGGAGCTGAACTTTAATGGATATGGTTGTCTCCGCATATCTGAAGGTCACGATCAACTCGACGTATCCCCAGGGTTTCATGACCGACCCGTTGAAACCCTGGAGGTCGGAACCCACATAGGGGGTGAGGTGTGATTCGTCCAGCTGGAGGGTCGAGAAAAGCTGTGAGTACATAATATCGACCGAGCTGACTTAGTCGACTAAAATCCTACGAACATCAAAATTGGCCATCTGGGCTCGAACGAGCAGAGGGATACTTGAGTTCGAGGATCCTCCGAGGAGCTCTTCTCTATAGAAGGAGATGGGGACTGATACCTTCTGGGCCTTGTCGAGCGTTGTCACCTTGCTGGTAGGGGTGTGTATGGTTCTTAAACCAAACCAAATATATGGATCAGTTTGGTTTTTAAAACCACTTTGACAAAACTGGTTTATTTTTCTAAAACCAATTTATGTTTGGATCGGTTTGGCTAATAACCGGTTTGCACCAACAAACCAGTTTTTATTTGGAACAATTTTAAAACCAAATTTTCCTCAATTTTGTTTCAACTAAAACTCAATTTTCAATCCAACAACTTATTATTCACTCCATCCAACTGTTTTTTAAATCAATAACCATTTGTCGGCGATGAATCCTTGAATCTCGACCGAGACATTTCCTAAAATTACTCATCTCAATAAAAATGAATAGAATTAATAAGTAATAATTATGAAACAAAACTACTAAGAAATTGGAAAAAAAAAGTTTTAATTTTTAATCAGGAAAAATAAAATTGAGTAATTTCAGAAGTACAGTTTTAATACAAGTTATACTCCAACGGTTGGAAAAATAAAATGAATAAAATTTAATTTGAAAATTCATTTTGTCACTTATGACCATGAAACAAGGCAAGGCAAATAGTACACTATGTTTGAAAAGTGGATTAACCATTTATGTACTGGTTTTCAAAAGTGGATACTGATTTTTTATGGTTTTAGTAAAATGGATCTGGACTAATTTTTAAACCAAATAATATGGACTTTTAAAATTGGTGCACCATATTTATAAAAGTGGTTCTTGTAAACCAGTTTTTTTGCACACCCCTACTTGCTAGAGCTTGTGCTGATCAAGTGCTCGAATTTTCTCTTAACGGAGCCCACGGTGACTTTGTTGAAGCCCCCTCCAGAGATGACCATCGCGGAGGGGAAAGTCTCCCACGGGCTATGGGCCGCTAAGTACGCGGGAGCGCTGAACTCATCTGGAGTGTGGAAATCCTCTGGTCGTGATATACACATAGCGATTTGGAGGTTGGTTTCTTCTGAGGAAGGCACCTCTTCCTCTACTTTCTTTGACTCCTGGGCGTCTTGCCAGGGAGCATCTTTCTTTTTTGTAAACTTCTTCAGGTGGCCATCCCTGATCAATATTTCTATGGCATCCTTCAAGTGGGTGCAGTCTTCGGTGGTGTGGCCATGACTCTTATGGAAACGGCAGTATTTTGATTTATCGGCGTTGGACTTGGCCGATATCTGTTTGGGGAACCTGACTCCTGCTTGTTTAAACTCCAAATTAGCACATTCGGAGAGAATCTTTTCCCTGGAGACAGTCAGGGGAGTGTAGTCGTGGAACCAGCCGGAGGGCCCCTTGTTGTCCCTGGACTCCCGGGGACAATCTTCGCGCTTTCTTTCCCCTCGACGGGATGTCGGGGCTCATCGCCTTTAGAGGCCCGGGCATTCTCCTGATGGCGGGAGGCTCGGGCGGAGCTGGCCGATTCCTTCTCTTCGTATTGAATATACGACTGCGCCTTGAGGAGGAAGGCGTCCAGGGTCCTTGGAGGTGCAAGGCCAACAACTTTGGAAAATTCTGAGTGCAGGCGGAGCCCCCGTTCGAGCAGAAATTTTTTCATGTCGTCTGTAGTGGGGACTTGCAAAGCTTCTTTATTGAACCTCTCAATATATGTTCGGAGAGGTTCATCCTTCCCTTGAATTATGGCCTCAAGGGAGGCTTTAGTCTTGGGGTGGCGGCGTGATCCCGTAAAGTGCCTGGAAAAAATCCTGCCTAGCTGCTTTCACGAAGTGATGGATTCCTCAGAAAGTTGTTTGTACCAGGTCATTGCCCCTTTTCGGAGCGTGGTTGGGAACAGACGGCACTTGATGGCGCCCCATATGCCATAGTAGTCTAACAGCGCATCGATGTTCTCGATGTGCTCATTTGGATCGGTCTTTCCGTCGTAAGTGCCCAAAGATGGGGGTTTCTCCAAGCCTTTAGGGAGGCGTGTAGCCAGTATCTCCTGGGACAATGGGTCGTGGGGCTCATTGTGGCTGTTGGAATTGGTCTGGGAGGGGGAGTAGATGATTCGCTCGTGACGACGACTTCTTCGGGGTGATGGTGTACGAGCTCGACCGTTTGGTCTGACCGGGGGTGAACGTTGATCCCTCCAGGCTGTCTTGTGGCCCGAGGAAGGTTGGTTTGGCAGGGAAATATGATTGCGCTTTCGAACAGCGTGGGGTTCTGGCTCTTGGCGCCCCCGATGATCGGCTTCCCGCCGGGGTTGTGGACTCTTGGATCGTCGTCGATTCTTTCTCGGCTTGGGGGATCTCAGATGGGCAGATTCTTCCAACACCCCGATCCTCTTATTTTGTTGGAGGATCAGGAGGTTAGTCTTGTTGATCGCTCCAAGGAGGGCCACCACGGCCGAATCGGCGTTGGGCGGCGTTGGAATGGGCTGGAGGGCCAGCAAGGGCTGGTCGTCGGCACGGTCAGTGGGAGTGGGGGACGGAGATGTGGTAGCTCCGTCTCTTGGATGACGGACGTCCCCTCCGAGGAGGATAGAAGGTCCGTCAGCATCAGTTTTGTTGACGGGGAGGACAGAAAGATGGTGAGCACCTTGGACGTGATCTTGAGAAGCCATGATCGTAATCTTAGACAGAGAATGTGTTTTGGTCTTAGAATCTGAGGCGGATGTTAAGACGGGGACAACAAGATTTCCACAGAAGGCGCCACTGATCGTGAAGGTTGATCAGATCCTGTAATGGGCCAAGAAAGACGTCTGTGATGCTGGGGAGGAGAAAGATGGGGTGTACCTGGAAGGCATTCCGACGCTCAAGTAAGAAAAGGTCAGAGAAAAGGGCAAGTACAAAGTGTGTTCTTAGGATAATTATTGGATACCTGACCCTCCCAAATGAGAGGGTTTATATAATGCCCCCAGCGCGTGGCCAACGATCCCTATTTTTGGGGCGGAATAATCGTTTCCCGAAGAATAGGTAACTTCCAAAAACTAGCCGTTAAGACGGGCAGCGGTGTCCAAAACTAGCCGTTGCCATGGGCAAGGGCGTAGTTCCGGGCACAGGCGTCATGACCGTTCTTGGATGGTGGAGTCGTGCGTGACGGGCAGAAATGCCGGGGAGGAGCAAATGACTTTGAGATTCATCTGCCCACATGTGCCCGGTAGAGGGGCAGAAAGGTAAATGTTGTCATTCCTCAGCTGGACTTAAGCAATTGGGTCGTTCTGGGAGCAGAAGTAGATTGGGTCATGCCTAACCATTGGTCCAGTCCGGAACTATATATATATATATATGTATATATAATCTTTCAAAAAATAAATTTTATAAATTTTTTCAACAACACTTTTGATCCTTTATGCAATTTAGCGATGGTGTTTACAATTTAACGATAGTTTTAACACGATTTACTACATAGCGACTAAATTAACGATGATTTTAGCGACGGTTTACTACATAGCGACTGAACATGAAGAAGCGAAAATGTGGATGAAAGTTTTTAAGAGGAGCACTCTTTGAAGAAAATTTTGAAGAACTAAAAATGAAATATGAGATATTTAGTAAGATCACAAACATATTTAACCATAACCCTAAGTATATTATATAATTTAAAAAGAGAAATATTGATTGTAATATGTTAAGAAACGTGGTTGAATTTAATTTAAATTCTATAAAGTTGATTTGTAGCGCAAGGAATATCTTATAAATTTTTGTTTGATGTGAGAATTTGAACACATTTCTCATGTTTAATATTGGATATTTGAAGTGTGAAAATAGAATTTAATTGAAATGCACTGATAGTGTAAAAAAGTTTTACACTGTCTGCGAATCATAACCGTTGGATGTTAAAAGAAGTTTGACTTTTATTTTAAAAATTTATAAACTAATGCAAATGGGTGATGGTGATGAATTGACAATGTAAAACTTTTTATACTGTTAGTGCATAGCAATTAATTCCGTGAAAGTAGTGTTAACGGAAACTTGATAACAAGTGTTCTACCGGATCTTAAACGAGACTTTTGTTATCATATTAAAAAAATATAATTAATTTTATTTCAATTCTACAAAATCAACTTCTAAATAAAAATTATTCTCATTTATAAGTACATATTCAAGGTATTGTCAGATTTGAGACTTGTTACAATTTACACCGGAATCAAATCAATTTCTAAAAAGAAAAATATATGTAGGGCATGGTGTGTTTTTCTTTTGTCGTCGTCATGTTCAAACGCATGTTATTCATTCACAAAGCAACAAAAAAGACCTTCAGCAGGAAGTGCCACTAGAATCCATACCTTATTACCATGTGTCTGGATGATGACGATTCTAACAGCAGACACAGGCGGCACATATATTTTCTATGGAACTAGCGGGGTACCCGTGCGAATTCGGTGATGCGCATTTGTTTTTATTTAAAATTTAGAAAAAAATAGAATTAATAAACATTAATAAATATAAAAAATATAATTTATATTTTATAAAAAAATAGAATTAATACCCGCGAACATTGGTTGGTATTTTTTATAAAAATATTTATGCAATAATTTAGTTTTATAATTATTAAATAATATTATAGTATTTGTAAATATTATTTTAACTGTATAAATAAATATTATTGACATAAATAAATATATTTTATTTAAGTATTATTACAAATATCTATTTCGTGGAATATTCATATCAGTACCCGTATGTTCGTCCGAGTACTTGTGTGTTACGCGCATATTTATGCAATGATTTAGCTTTATAAATAACAACCAATAATATAATATTTAAAAATATTATTTTAATTGTATAAATAATATTTCACTTGTTCTCAATTATATTATAAAATATTTTATAAAATATTTTATAAAATATTTCACTTGTTCTCAATTATAAAATTATTTGGAACATCCATATACTTTTTTTTCATATATAAAAATAAAGTTCAATCTAAAATATTTAAATTTTTCCCGTGTAAAAATATTTATCTCGTATGCTTTTCTATATTATCAATGATTTCATTTTCTCCGTTTCACTAATTCAGTTTTGCCCGTAGATATATATTTTCTCTTACGATCTCCTAATTTATGTAAGGTTTATTAAAAATATATCTTTTGTGGGATACCCATAAAGATCATAATTAAGTAATAAAATTAAAAATAATTAACAATTTTTGAAAATAAAATTGAAGTTTCAAATATTGATATTTAACTCATTTTTAGAAAAAATGTTAAATTTATCAATATTTTTTATAAAAAATTAATACATAATAAAATGTATTTAATAATATTTATACAGTGGATTTGAAAGCGCATTTGGTTAAATTTAAAATTTGAAAAAGAAAGTAGAATTAATAAAAGTATTTAAAATATAAAAACTATAATTTATATTTAAAAAAAAAAGACAGAATAAATACATATGGACACCGGTTGGTGAAGCATATTTATTTAAAAATAAATAAATACAAAAGAAGACATAATACCTATGACACACGTTTATTCAATATTATTTTAATTAGATAAATTTCAATAAACGACACATATTTTTCTCATATTTTGATAAATAATATATTTTTACCCGTATACAATTATTATTTTTGTTCAGGCATTATTTATAAAAATATTTTTATAATATTTATTTTAAATTATAAAATAATTTATTAATGAAATGTATTATCTTATAAATATGTTTAAATACCTAAAAAAACATAACTTTCACGTAATATTTTTTGTATTTGCATCATTTAAATTACTATACCACGGAAGTTAATTTTTTAAAATATTAAAGACAATGTTAAATGCAATTAACCATCATTTATAGTGCTCTAAATAAAATTTTACTTTTCATTAAACATTAAATATTATAATGATAATAAAAAATTAATTAATTAATTTCAAAACCTCTGAATGAGATAAAAAAAATTGATTTAAATTACTATAAATAAATTGTAACAACAAAGGTTACTAAGTAAAAATTGTGTGGAAGAGAAAAAACAAAAAAAAAATATTAAAAAAAATAAAACTTCAGTAGGTTGAAACATTGAACCATATTTCACGTTTGTGCATAATGTAAGCATATATTTATTTTTCATATATTTATTTTTAATTAAAAGATTTAATTGACTCATATTTAATTTACAAACAAAATAATCATGTATTTAATATGTTATAAATTGAATAGAAAATTAATACAAATTTTTTAAAAACTTGTTATATTTATGACAAACGGAGTTTTTGACAAAAAAAAAAAAAAAAGAAATGCTTAATACTATTTATATCACTTATAATATAAAATATGATTGTTATAATCTTATTTTGTTAGGAAATATACACATTTAATTTATAGTAAAATAATGTGTAACCTTATTTAATTTAAATTTTAAAAAATTAAATGATGTGTATTTTTAATTTTTAATTATAATATATTTAATAAATTATAAATTGAACAATTAACTAATGATAGCTTTAATGATTTATATTTGTATATAGTTACAAATTAATGACTTTTCTTTCCCCATTTAATATCTCAACTGATTATTTATATAGATACTGATTTTGAAAATTGGTTTACTCTTCCATAATTTCTTAAATCAATATTTAAACATGTTAAAATAATTTTCTAAATTAATTTTCTTTTATTAATTCAAACTTAATTATTCTTTTATAAATAACACTTATAATTATTTGGAAAAATATTTGGACTTTCCCGTACGTAAAGATTATTTTGGTTTTTGTTTTTGTTTTGGTTGTTTTGGACTAAGTTATTAATATAAATAATTAAAATGAAAATTAAAATTTAAAACTAATAATTATAAATTATTGAAAGAACATATTTAGAATTGATTGATAAATATAAGACACATATTTCTAAAATATTTATTTTAATACCTGAGAAAATTATTAATGACATATATTATTTTGTTAGGTAAAAATGACATATATTCTTATAATGACATATAGTTGGATCATGTTAAATCAGCTTGATTACATTTTTTGTGATTGCAATTATACACTTTTATTTTGAATTGGTTGCCTATGTCATAAGGTATTCATGATACTTTCTTACTGACCTGTACATATATTTTTTATTATTTAATTTCATAAAAGGTTGTACATAACTACATATCATCAATTGGTATTTGACTTCATATATATCAAAGTATCTATATTTTTTTAATTCTCATAACCTATTTTTTCATAAAATCTATAAAATCTGATTTTGTTCTTTTTCGAATGTTATTTTTCAAACAGATCGTATTAAAAAGTATGTTTTTGGAAGCGAAACAATTTATGTTAAAATTTTGGATCATAGATGCAACATGTTAATATTATTATTTTAATTAGTCAGATGTCTAATTAATATAATATTAAATTTGTGACTAAAATCATAAATATGCTGAAAGATTATGTTATTTTATAGATAACATAAGTTAATATCTAATTTGATAAGGAATTAAATTAAAATATTGAAAATTAAAATATAATCATAGGATTATTTAAATGAGTTATAGTTCCCGTTAGTAGAGTACGATCAAAATACGGCTTATCAGATTTTTTCTCTTCATTTTCACCAGAGAAGATTCAAAGAACTCTAAAGAACTCTATAAATCAGAAGATCATATACCCACAACCTTCAACAATTTTAATGACAAATTCATTTACGCTCCGTTTTTATTCTCTTATTGAATTTTAATATGAGTTTAAGAGATACAAGTTGATGGTATATAGACTTATAGAGATTATTTTAAAGTTCTATTTTTTATTTCTATATTAATATAAATTATAAGATTATGAACAGATTTAACAAGTGGTATCAGAGTCACAATATCTGAATCAATTTGAATTTGTAAAATTTTTTTATATTAGAATTCTAAAATTGAGAATTTTTTTTTTTTATTTTTCAATTTGTGTAAGGATTATTTATCCACGATACGAATCATATTTTTTTTATCATTTGATTGTATGCTTCATTGATTTTTTTTTATGCATATTAGTTTTATTCTACCATGACTACATTCAAATATTATAATAGAATATTTAAGGCAATAGAATATTTAGGGCATCTACACAAATTATATTTATGGCATAGCAAACTCATGTTATAAAATTCAATGAAATTTATATATAATATTAAAATAATTTGTCAGAGTATTACTATAACTTATTCAATTATTTGAAGGAAGAAAAAAAACATTGCGTATATGTTGCCGTCGTAACTATTACAGTATATGCTATTACACTTGTTCCGTCACTATTCATGCTAGCTATTACATTTGAAGAAATTTGGTGCTTTTCCTATAATGCTTATCATAGTGTACAAAGCAACTAGTGACGTGCAGGAAACAATTTTTTTTATGAAATTAAGAATTATTATGCTTTTAGATAAACAACGTATTAAATTATAATTTCTTGTGTCGAAGTGTTGAAGAAAGGTTGTGTCAAAATAATTGTTTTACACAGATTTGATTTAGATTTGATTTGATATAGTTCTAAAATAGGTATTTTGGGCATTTATAGTTTTGAGTTTTTTCTTGGAGAACAAGTAAACCTAAATCTATAAATAGGGAGTAACCTTTATTTTTGTAAAAAATCACAACACATTGTAATTCACGGTTTGCAGTTGTAAGTTAATAGAAATAGAAAAATCTCATAGTTTGTGGGTAACAACCTTCTTCTCCAAATTCTCTTAGAATCCTAATTTCCTTTCTTTCTCTATTTTCTTCTTTTCTTTGGTATTGTTGCGCTAAGAACCCTTCTTGTTTATCAAGATAAGGTCGGAATTCCCATAGGTTTTGGGTTAATTCCAACATCTGGTATCTAGAGCTCCGGTTGCGATTCACGGAAGGAAAATCGTGATGGCAATGAATCATCCGAACGGGCACTTTCCAGCGAGTCTTCCGATTCTCAAGAAAGATAATTATGAGAATTGGTGCAAACAGATGAAGGTGGTTTTCTGTTATCAAGATCTTTGGGATCTTGTGAAGGAATGAGTAACACCGCTTGCAGAGAACGCGACGGATCAAGAAAAGGCTGCACACAAAGAGTTGAAGAAGAAATATTATAAAGCTCTCTTTATAATCCATCAGTGTGTTGATCCAGATAACTTTGAAAAGGTTAGTGATATAGAGTCAGCGAAGGAAGCGTGGGAGATTCTTGAAAAGCCGTTTGGAGGCGCAGAGAAAGTGAAAGAGGTGAGGTTACAAACTCACAAGAGAACCTATGAGTTGCTTCAGATGGAAGATAATGAAAGTATAACAGATTTCTTCACCAAAGTTACAAAGCTGGTGAATCAAATCGAGGTATGTGGAGAGGTGTTGACATCAAGATCAGTTGTTGCAAAGATCTTGAGGTCATTGGCTCCAAAGTTCGACCACGTGGTAGTAGCCATAGAAGAGTCGAAAGACTTGTTAGTATTGACGAAGGAAGAGCTTCAAGGGACGCTTGAGTCTCATGAACAAAGGATGGCTGAAAGAGCTGCAGGAAAGTCGAAGAGCGATATGGCTTTGCAGGCGCAGTCAGAAAAGGAAAGAAAAGGCAAAGGAAGCTGGAATGGCAACAAAGGTAGAGGAGGCTACAACAATTCGATCGGTCGAAATCAGCATGAAAGAAACTCACTACGCCAAAGAAGACCTTTAGCAGCGCTTTTTTTTTTCCTTTAGTAGCGCTGCCAAAGCTGGCGCTGCTAAATGTAAAGACAGCGTTTTTTTCCTTTAAAAAGCGCTGTTTTAGGTCTCCCTAAGGATCCCTATAGCAACACTTTTCCACAGAAAAACGCTTTCATAGTCCCCCCCTTTAGCAACGCTTTTAAAAGCGCTGCTAAAGGTCCACCTTTAGGCAGCGCTTTTCCAAAGAAAAGCGCTTTCGTATGTCCCCCTTTAGCAGCGCTTTATAAAGCGCTGCTAAAGGTCCCACTTTAGGCAGCGCTTTTCTAAAGAAAAGCGCTTTCATATGCCCACCTTTAGCAGCGCTTTAAAAGCGTTGTCTTATGTATACGCCATTACACCCCTTTAGGCAGCGCTTTTTTTAGAAAGTGTTGTATTTTATTAAAGAGCTTTTTAAAAGCTTTTTTTGAAAAATCAATTATTAAACCTGTATAATTCAAACCTGTATAATTTAAACCTGTATAATTTATCAGAATTCATAACCATTCATCATATGGCCTTTGATACCATTATATGTCAACACATAGGCCTTATAGCATTATAATTCAACAATAGGCCTTCATACGATAAAACTTCAACACATAAATGGTAAAAACCATTATATATACAACACCAAAATAAACATTACATATGTATAACTCAATACAAACTATACAACACCAATTCCATACACCAATTCGAAACCTTATACACCATATCCATCACCTATATATACAACACCTTCCATAAACCTAACACAATTTCTAAAACTAACAAATTCTCATTTCAACCATGTATTGACACCAATTCTCCTTTATTTCTTCCAATTTATCTTTCGTGTAGGTGGCACACTTGAATTCATCAAAATACTACATTTTACATAATATGCAAGATTTAGTTAAAAGTAATTAATTAGATGAAATATCCGATAATAAATCTTAAAATAAATTCATACTATGGTTGGAATCTCTATGTGTTCCAAAAGAATAATTTCTTTCATGAATCTCAAGACAAAATAACCACAATCGATACCATTACGTTGCCGATGACACTACACATGGATAAAAGAAGTATTAATAAGTATCATAGATGAATTGTCTTATCAAGTAGCATTACTATTATAATATCAAATCATACCTCCACTCTTATCCACATAATGTTGTTTGCTCTGGACTTTGGTACCCGAGCTTGTCGTTGTGATCGGAATATTTTTATGGATCTAACATATTATAAACGAATAGTTAGAACAATCTCACATAAATAAAGAAATACACACGCGAATATTTAGAACAATTTCATCACTTACGTATCAATCATATTCTTCATCTCCGGGTATTTTGTGCAATCACCCTCTAGCGAATCCAGATAATAGACAATTTCTTTTATCGGATTAATCGCAAGCAACAACCAGTGTCCACTGTAAAATAAAACAAAAGTATAGATGGAAATGTTATACACAACGTAAAAAAGCGAAAAATTATAATAAAGGAAGTTAGGATGAAAATCTTACCCATGGCAAGTATTATACGCTAAAAGATACAACTTCTTTGTATCAATGTTGGTCATAAATGCATGCACTGGGTGATCTTTGACCTCATCTGGAGTTCGAGTGATTAAATTTGCATTGACACAGTTGGGAGCCAAGAAGGAGTATCTTTCAGTCAATTGACGCGGGAGCATCAATTTTTCATACAAGAACCTGAAATAAAAACGGATTATAATAAATATGTTATTATAATTAACATTCTAATATTCGTTAAAATGAGTAAATAAATTGATCAATTAAATAAATAAAATCGATGCATTACCTGATGTATGAATTAATAACAGCGACGCCTAATTCAGAATGCGTAAATATCTGATCAAAGTCTTCTTTAGAAATTGTTTCTGAATATGCAAACCCAAAAATACCTGCTTCCATAGGTATTTCACGGATACCACCTTCTATCAAATCCGTTGTGCCTACAATTGTTTCAAGGCACAAATAGATGCTTTTTTTGCCTTGGCGACTACTGGCTTCTTGTTCTTGATCCCTTGTTGCACCTCTTGTGTAGGAATCTGAAAATCATATAAGTCATAAACTTAGTAATCATGAAGCTTTTGAATTCGGATCACAGAATTAACATTTTCGATGCATATATATCATTGTACCTCTTTTTGTGATGCAACCGACTCGGTTTTCCGCACAATCCCTTTGTCTTTTGATTTGGATTTTGAAGGAGTCTAACGATGTCATGTAAATTAAATGTAGGTAAAAGTAAGCATATCATAACTTACATGCAAGTAAAACATTTGAAAACTAAAGGGTTAATAATGGTTTTTAACATACCGAGTCATCTATGACGATGAGGTTTGACGGTCATGCAACATACGACCCTATTGCGTCCCCCACCAATGTTGCATCTGACACTTCGTCAGGTATAGGTAGTACCGCATCCCGCTCTAAAGCAATATCAATGGAAACCTTCAAATATCCAGCAGGGAGCGGTCTGGTGTGAAGGACGTCTCCGGGAGTGTTATGAACCACAAAGTGTAAGATTCTTGAAAACGATCCGAACTCACTCTTCATAAGTAACCCATATAGTAAATGAACGTAAGTTAGTAAGTGATGGTGTATACCACATATAACAAGCCAATGTTTCAAGAAACAAATTTAGTAAACATCATCATTAAATCAAATAGCATGGTATAGTTTCAACTCAACATTGTAAAAAAAAAACTTCAACGCTTAAGTTCAAGTAAGAATTCAATCACTATTTATCATTTTCAATCATCTCTCAAAATAAATTCAATCACTAGTTCACTTAACTACTAATTTCATTATCATTTTCAATAACAACCAAATTCTTACATCACTAAAATTTTCCGATAAATGTTCACTTTAACTTTACAAATAGCCCTATAACAACCTCAACAATCTAACTTCTACAACACTCTTAACTACCTTGAATTTTCTAATTAATCACTATTCTACAAATTTTACACATTAAACTAACTTCTACTATTCTACAAATTAATTATTAAACTAACTTCTACAAATTAATCACATTTTACATAATAATCACTATACTAACTTCTACTAATTAATCACTTTTCTAATTAATCACTTTTCCGATTAATCACTAACTAACTCCTACAAATCAAAAAAATGAAAACCTAACATCAACAACTAATAATACACCAAATTTATCTCACAGAAACAGCAGAGAAACAGTCTACAATGGAGAATATTAGACATTTTCATTAATGGAGAGAAAACCAGAAAAAGGAGAGTAAAAACCTCAGAGAAACAATCAACAATGGCGGACGACGGTGTGAGTAAGCAAAAACGACGGAGGGAAGCCACAAACGGAGTAAAGCCACGATGGATTTCGTTTGTAGAACGACGGCGGACGGCGTGGTTTCGTCCGTTTGCAGAAAAAATGGAGGAAGAAGAGAAACAGTAGTCGCTAGGGCGAAAATAGAAACGGTCATAATGAAACAGTACTAGTTGTTTGCAGAATCTGTTTTAATTTTAATATTTAAAACACCTTTAGCAACGCTTTTAGAAAGCGCTTTCTCATGTTAATCCTTTAGCAGCGCTTTTGGAGTAAAAGCGCTTTCTTATGTGGGATTAATGAAAGTCCTTTAGCAGCGCTTTCTAAAAGCGCTGGCTAAAGCGTGTTGTACGAAAGCCCTTTAGCAGAGCTTTTCATAAAACGCTTTCTAAAGTTCAGCTGCCTTAGGGCTTTAGCAGCGCTTTTAAAAAGCGATGTCTTATGTCCCCCATTTAGCAGCGCTTTTTTCTTTCATTTTTTCTTTTTGTTTTTAGCGAAACATATAGCAGTGCTTCTGCCAAAAAGCGTTGTCTTTGTTGCGCTGCGAAAACTCATTTTTGGCGTAGTGACTGGTCGAATAAGAGAAAACCCTAGAACCAAGGCAACCAAAGAGGTGGTGTTGCAGGTAGAGGAAGAGGTGGTAGTCGAAAGCCTGATAAAAGTCACATTCAGTGTTTCAATTACCAGAAGTATGGTCACTATTTTAGTGACTGTCCAGAAAAGAAGAAAAATTAAGAAACTGATGCAAAGATGGCGAAACATGAAGAAGAAGAGACGTTACTGATAGTCACAACAAGAGATGAAGAAAGATTCCAAGATCAGTGGTACTTGGACTCAGGATGCTCATCACACATGACTGGAAGGAAATGTTGGTTTGTTAACATGAAGCCCTCGTCAAAGAACATGGTGAAGTTTGCAAATGACAACACTCTAGCAGCTGAAGGTGTTGGTGATGTTCTAATTATGAAGAAAGATGGCAAGAGGTCAACAATTTCCAATGTGTTGTACATACTAGGCATGAAGAGTAATTTGCTCAGTATAGGCCAGCTGATCGAAAAGATCTACAAGGTAGTTATCAAAGATAAGATGATGAGAGTCCTCGATGTAACACCCCATTTTTAATTATTTAATCGTCTGGTTTTATTTTAATTGTTTGACCTTGTTTAGGGGGTGTGTCTTTTAATAGCAATATGAAGTTTATTATTACTGTTATTATTAATAGTATTATTTTATATTAATATTATGGTTATTATTATCATTACTATTAATATTATTAGTAAAATAAAAATCTGATATAATTAATTAGATAATGGGATAATAGAGAGTGATAAGGGCAGCTTGGTAATTAGAGGATAATTAGTGAAATTGGTGGGGTTTAGCATAATCAGAATTTTAGAGAGAGAAAGAGAAAGGCTAAGAAGAGGAAGAACAAGGGTGATAGGGCTATCATCTTCATCAGATTTTCACACGAAATTAATCAAGAATTCGAGGTAAGGGGGGAGAATGGGTTTAATATTGGTGATATGTTCATGATAGGGTAGTGGGGAGTCCTTAACCCCGTAGGAATTCGTATGCAAATTACTGTGCTATTGATATGTGTGTATGTCTGATGTGATGATGAAATTGTGCATGAATTGATTCGTGTTAATATGATTTCTGTTGTTGTTATTGTTGTAAGAATGCATTATGTTGCAGATCTGGTTTTGGTGCAGGTTGAAGGAGAAGAATTAGACATAGAATTCGTAAATCTAATCTAGTAATGTTAAGAGAAAGATGTAGGATGAATAATAGAACATAAAATTGGTGTAGAAACAAGTTTAGGACTGAATTGGAGTGAAAAGGAGAGGATCCCGTAGCAGAACATGAACTGGTGTGGAGAAATTGGATTTTTCGTAACAGATCTGGCCATACGCGTATCAGGTGTGGTAATACGCGTATGGGATGGCTTATACGCAGCAATACGTGTATGACAGACTAGGTAATACGTGTACTAGGAGGTCCGTGCGCGTAATGGGTTGGAATTTGGGAAATTCAGTGGGAAAACGTCTCTGTCCGTACGCGTACTGCACAAGGAATTACACGTAAGGACTTGGGCAACGTGAGGCAATACGCGTATGAAGGGAGGCATTACGCGTACGGGTTGGGCGAGCGAGCTGGCAATACGCGTATGGCACAAGACAATATGCGTATGGCACAAGGCAATACGCGTATGGCCAGCGAGTGTGCAGAATTTTACCATTTCGCGATTTATTTCCCGTTTTCGCATCCGAAGTTGTTTCTTTTGGTTCGGGAGGTTGGGGATAGATGTCAGACCTTGAGAAATGTAGGATTGGTGATGAAAATAATTAATTTAATAATTTTAGGGAATTAATTAATTAATTAACCATTGGTTGATGTTGTGTGAGGTAATTGTATGATGTTGGATGTTGATGTGTGATTCAGATGTGATCAGTAGGATCGTGAACATGTATCTGTATGATATTGTACATGTGTTTTATATACATAATTGTGTCATGCATTTCATGGTGTTGGTGGGATGAATCATTGCTTATGAGGAGTGTATGTGATTCATTCGTACTCCGATATGGAGAATGGTGGGGATAGATCATTGCCAAGTAGGGGTGTATGTGATCTATCCTGGTTCGATTGAATGAACCGTGACGTTGGTACCACATGCATTGTGTCTTGTTGAGTCACATCACATTATTCTTGATATGCGTTGTTTGTATGGTAATGATTTGTGGACCAGTGGGTCGTAATTTGTATGATTGTGTGTAAATACTACTTTTATCATGTATTTATTCACCGTTCAATATTGAATGTAATTCTCACCCCTTTGTTGTTGTTGTTGTTGTGTCTGTGCTTCTTCGGAAGTACAGATAATCCATGTACTTAGGTTGCTGGAGTTCGTGTTGTTTGTTCGAGTCGTAGGAGACGCTCTGATACGTAACACGGGATATTATGGGGATTTTAAATCATTTGTTATTTGTTATTCTTTCATTTTGTTATGTATCTGGTTTTTGATTAATTTTATGGTGAACCACGATGTTATGAGGAGTTTTCTTGAAATTGTTGGCATGGGGCCGTGAAATGAATAAATAAATTATTTTACGCTATTTATTTCATTTAATAAAAGGAGTTTTGATGTTGTTTTTATGAATGTGGCATCCTACTTTATTTTTGGTGCAAAAACTCTGATTATTTCATAGAATTTTGTGTATTTTTCATAAATGGTAAAGTGGGGTGTTACAATTGGTATCAGAGCAGGTCGGTCCGTCCGGCCAGGTGTAGTAGTTGAGTCTGTCCTTAGCATATGAGTTGTTTGTGTGTCCTGACCTTGTGATGATTGTTGTCCAGTATGGCAGGAAGGAATGATGCTGCTCTTGCTGCTGCTATGCAAGCCATGGCACAAGCTGTATAGAACGCCAATCAGGCTGGAGGTGCTCAGTTTCGTGACTTAGCACAGTTCCAGAGCAACAAGCCACCTACATATGAGGGACGTATCTTGGATCTAGAGGCTGCACAGAAGTGGCTGAAGGTTGTGGAGAAGATCTTCAGGACCATGGAGTGCAGTGATGCTCAGAAAGTACGGTTTGGTACTCATATGCTGGAAGGGGAGGCTGAGGCCTGGTGGGACAACAGTCGTCAGAGATTGGAAGCTGCAGGTACTGAGATTACTTGGGCAGTGTTTCAAGCTGAGTTTCTGGAAAAGTATTTTCTGGAAGACATTCGTAGTGCGAAAGAGGTTAAATTTCTGGAGCTGAAATAGGGTGATAAGACAGTTGCTGAGTATGCCGCTAAGTTTGAGGAGCTGGTTCAGTATTGTGCTCATTACAATACGGAAGAAGCTATGACTTCGAAGTGCTTGAAGTTTGAAAATGGGCTGCGTCCCGAGATCAAACTGGGCAATGCTTGTCAGAAGATAAGAAATTATCCAGAGCTGGTAAGCAGAAGCAGAATTTATGACAATAACAACAGAGCTAGAATTGCTCATTACAAGGCTGTGAATGAGAAGAAAGGTAAGCAGAGATTTTGAGGTACTCCTTACAGTGCTCCAGCTGATAAGGGGAAACAGAAAACTGATGGGGGAATAAGCCAAAGGAGAAAGGAGCGGGTGTTGATACTCTCAAATGCTTCAGATGTGGTGGTGCGGGTCACCGTGCTAATAACTGTCTGAATGAGGTGAAGAAGTGTTTCAAGTGTGGCAAAGCAGGTCACGTTATAGCAGATTGCATAGCCACTATGCCTACTTGTTACAATTGTGGGGAGAAGGGTCACATCAACACTCACTGTGAGAAGCCGAAGAAGTCTCAGGCGTCTCAAACTTGTGGAAAAGTGTTTGCCTTGGTGGGAGCCCAATCCACTGATGAGGAGCGTTCCGTCAAAGGTACTTGCTTTATTAATGATATTCCTTTGATCACTATCATTGACACGGGTGCAACATACTCGTTTATTTCTGTTGATTGTGTGATGAGATTAGGGATTGTGCAATCTACTCTAGAGCAGAGGATGACGATTGAGACTTCATCTATTGGTTTCGTGGTTACTTTTTTGGTGTATTTGAAGTGCCTGCTGACCATGTTTGGTAGAGATTTCAGAGTTGACTTGATTTGTTTGCCACTCAGTAATCTCGATGTGATTTTGGGGATGAACTGGTTGGAGTTCAACCGAGTTTATATTGACTGCTTTAGGAAGACGTTACTGTTTCTGACTCCGGAAGAGGAAGCATTACCGGATTCCCTATCTAGCAGGGAGTTGAGGGCGTTGTTGGAGGATGAAGCGAAGTTGTTTGCGGTGTTTGCCTTGTTATCTGTTGAAAGCAAGACTTCAGTTAATGAATTACCAGTGGTTAATGAATTTCCTGAAGTGTTTCCAGATGACATCACAGAATTGCCTCCGACAAGGGAAGTTGAATTTACTATTGATCTTGTACCGGGTACCAGACCTATCTCTATGGCACCGTACAGGATGTCTGCATCAGAATTGGTAGAGTTGAAATCTCAGGTTGGAGAATTGCTCGTTAAGAAGTTTATTAGACCAAGTGTGCCGCTGTGGGGAGCTCCATTGTTGTTGGTGAAAAAGAAGGATGGTAGTATGCGTCTGTGCATTGATTACCGTCAGTTGAACAAAGTGACCATTAAGAATAAGTATCCACTTCCGAGGATTGATGACTTAATGGATCAGCTGGTAGGAGATCGTGTTTTCAGCAAAATTGATCTGAGGTCGGGTTACCATTAGATTAGAGTAAAGGAAGGTGATATTCAGAAGATTGCTTTTAGAACTCGCTATGGACATTACGAATATGCAGTGACGCCTTTCGGAGTGTCTAATGCGTCGGGGGTGTTTATGGAATACATGAATCGTATCTTCCACTCTTATCTGGATCAGTTTATTGTGGTATTTATTGATGACATACTGATTTATTCTAAGTCTGACGAGGATCATGTAGGACACTTGAGAATTGCATTGCAGGTGTTGAAAGATAATAAATTGTTTGTAAAGTTCTCAAAGTGTGAATTCTGGTTGAAGACGATGAGTTTCTTGGGTCATGTTATTTCTGGTGATGGTATAGCGGTGGATCCATCTAAAGTAAGTGCAGTACTTCAATGGGAAGCTCCGAAGATAGCAACAGAGATTAGAAGCTTTTTGGGTTTGGCAGGTTACTATAGAAGATTCATTGAAGGGTTTTCTAAATTGGCATTGTCATTGACTCAGTTAACCAGGAAGAATCAAGCTTTTGTTTGGGATGCTGCCTGTGAGGAAAGTTTTGAGGAACTGAAGAAGAAATTGACTACAGTGCCAGTGTTAATTTTACCAAGTCCAAACGATTCTTTCATAGTGTATTGTGATGCGTCTAAGATGGGATTAGGCGGTGTGTTAATGCAAGATGGCAAGGTAGTGGCTTATGCTTCACGGCAATTGAGGGTGCATGAGAGGAACTATCCTACTCATGATCTTGAATTAGCTACAGTGGTATTCGTGTTAAAAATCTGGAGGCATTATTTATATGGATCGAGATTCGAAGTATTCAGCGATCACAAGAGTCTGAAGTATCTATTCGACCAGAAGGAATTGAACATGAGGCAGAGAAGATGGTTAGAGTTCTTGAAAGACTATGATTTTAATCTGAGTTACCATCCGGGAAAAGCTAATGTTGTGGCAGATGCTCTGATTTAGAAGATAATCCACATGTCTGCATTAATGGTGAAATAAATGAAATTGATTGAACAGTTCAGAGATTTGAGTATGGTTTGTGAAACTACACCAGAAAGTATTAGACTGGGTATGTTGAAAGTGAATAATGACTTTTTGGATGTAATTAAGGAAAATCAGAAACTTGATGTGAAGCTGGTAGACTTGATGCCTACAGGAGGAGATAATCCTGATAGTGACTTTAAAGTGGATAAGGTTGGTGTGTTGAGGTTCCGGGGCAGAATTTGTGTGCCGGATAATGTGGAGTTGAAAAAGGCAATCTTAGAGGAAAGTCATCGGAGTAGCTTGAGTATTCATCCGGGAGCCACAAAGATGTACCATGATTTGAAGAAGTTGTTTTGGTGGTCCAGTATGAAGAGGGACATAGCTCAGTTTGTTTATGCTTGTTTGACCTATCAGAAGTCGAAAGTAGAGCACCAGAAGTCGTCGGGATTAATGCAACCGTTGGAAATTTCGAAATGGAAATGGGACATTATTGCGATGGATTTTGTTACTGGTTTGCCAAATACGGCGAGGGGATTTGATTCTATTTGGGTAGTGGTGTTTCGACTTACGAAATCTGCTCATTTTATTCCAATTAACATCAGTTTCCCGTTGTCGAAGCTGACAGAGATTTATATCAGGATAATTGTGAAGTTACATGGTGTTCCATCGAGCATCGTGTCAGATCGAGATCTGAGGTTTACTTCCGAATTTTGGAAGAGCCTGCAGGAAGCCTTGGGTTCTAAGTTAAAGTTGAGCTCGACTTATCATCCACAGACCGATGGTCAATCAGAGAGGACTATATAGTCGTTGGAGGATTTGCTGAGAGCCTGTGTGTTGGAAAAAGGTGGTGCGTGGGATACTCATTTGCCATTGATTGAGTTCACGTATAATAATAGGCACCGTTCGAGGATAGGAATGGCACCTTACGAAGCTTTATATGGTAGGAGGTGTAGGACACCTCTGTGTTGGTATAAAACAGGTAAGAATGTGGTACTGGGACCAGAAATTATGAAACAGACTACTGAGACAATTCAGATGATCTGTGAGAAGATGAAAGCGTCTCAGAGTAGACAGAAAAGTTATCATGATAATCGGAGGAAGGAGTTGGAATTCAGTGAGGGTGATCACGTATTCCTGAGAGTTAACCCAGTGACCAGTGTGGGGCGTGCATTAAAGTCGAAGAAGTTGGATCCTAAGTTTATTGGACCGTATCAAATCTTGCAGAGGGTTGGTGCAATTGCTTATAGGGTGGCGTTGCCGCCTGAACTTTCGAACTTGCATGATGTGTTCCACATGTCGCAACTTCAGAAGTATGTTTCAGATCCGTCTCATGTTATTCAGAGGGATGAAGTACAGATCAAAGAGAATCTTACTGTGGAGACGATGCCTTTAAGGATTGAGGATCGCAAGATGAAGCAACTCAGAGGAAAGGAGATACCTCTGGTGAGAGTAGCTTGGGGAGGAGCTGCTGGCGGAAGTGTGAGCTGGGAATTGGAGAGCAGGATGCGGGAGTCGTATCCGGAACTGTTTCCATCAGGTACATTTTCGAGGACGAAAATAATTTAAGTGGGGGAGAATTGTAACACCTCATTTTTAATTATTTAATCGTCTGGTTTTATTTTAATTGTTTGGCCTTGTTTAGGGGGTGTGTCCTTTAATAGCAATATGAAGTTTATTATTACTGTTATTATTAATAGTATTATTTTATATTATTATTATTATTATGGTTATTATTATCATTACTATTAATATTATTAGTAAAATAAAAATCTGATATAATTAATTAGATAATGGGATAATAGAGAGTGATAAGGGCAGCTTGGTAATTAGAGGATAATTAGTGAAATTGGTGGGGTTTAGCATAATCAGAATTTTAGAGAGAGAAAGAGAAAGGCTAAGAAGAGGAAGAACAAGGGTGTGCTAGGGCTATCATCTTCATCAGATTTTTGCAGGAAATTAATCAAGAATTCGAGGTAAGGGGGGAAAATGGGTTTAATATTGGTGATATGTTCATGATAGGGTAGTGGGGAGTCCTTAACCCCGTAGGAATTCATATGCAAATTACTGTGCTATTGATATGTGTGTATGTCTGATGTGATAATGAAATTGTGCATGAATTGATTTGTGTTAGTATGATTTCTATTATTGTTATTGTTGTAAGAATGCATTATGTTGCAGATCTGGTTTTGGTGCAGGTTGAAGGAGAAGAATTAGACATAGAATTCGTAAATCTGGTCTAGTAATGTTAAGAGACAGATGTAGGATGAATAATAGAACATAAAATTGGTGTAGAAACAAGTTTAGGACTGAATTGGAGTGAAAAGGAGAGGATCCCGTAGCAGAACACGAACTGGTGTGGAGAAATTGGATTTTTCGTAACAGATCTGGCCATACGCGTATCAGGTGAGGTAATACGCGTATGGGATGGCTTATACGCAGCAATACGCGTATGACAGACTAGGCAATACGCGTACTAGGAGGTCCGTACGCGTAATGGGTTGGAATTTGGGAAATTCAGTGGGAAAACGTCTCTGTCCGTACGCATACGACACAAGGAATTACGCGTAAGGACTTGGGCAACGTGAGGCAATACGCGTATGAAAGGAGGCATTACGCGTACGGGTTGGGCGAGCGAGCTGGCAATACGCGTATGGCCAGCGAGTGTGCAGAATTTTACCGTTTCGCGATTTCTTTCCTGTTTTCGCATCCGAAGTTATTTCTTTTGGTTCGGGAGGTTGGGGATAGATGTCAGACCTTGAGAAATGTAGGATTGGTGATGAAAATAATTAATTTAATAATTTTAGGGAATTAATTAATTAATTAACCGTTGGTTGATGTTGTGTGAGGTAATTGTATGATGTTGGATGTTGATGTGTGATTCAGATGTGATCAGTAGGATCGTGAACATGTATCTGTATGATATTGTACATGTGTTTTATATGCATAATTGTGTCATGCATTTCATGGTGTTGGTGGGATGAATCATTGCTCAGGAGGAGTGTATGTGATTCATCCGTACTCCGATATGGAGAATGGTGGGGATAGATCATTGCCAAGTAGGGGTGTATGTGATCTATTCGGGTTCGATTGAATGAACTGTGACGTTGGTACCACATGTATTGTGTCTTGTTGAGTCGCATCGCATTATTCTTGATATGTGTTGTTTGTATGGTAATGATTTGTGGACCAGTTGGTCGTAATTTGTATGATTGTGCGTAAATACTACTTTTATCATGTATTTATTCACCGTTCAATATTGAATGTAATTCTCACCCCTTTGTTGTTGTTGTTGTGTTTGTGCTTCTTCGGAAGTACAAATAATCCAGGTACTTAGGTTGCTGGAGTTCATGTTGCTTATTCAAGTCGTAGGAGTCGCTCTTATACGTAACACGGGATATTATGGGGATTTTAAATCATTTGTTATTTGTTATTCTTTCATTTTGTTACGTATCTGGTTTTTGATTAATTTTATGGTGAACCACAATGTTATGTGGAGTTTTCTTGAAATTGTTGGCATCGGGCCGTGAAATGAATAAATAAATTATTTTCCTCTGTTTATTTCATTTAATAAAAGGAGTTTTGATGTTGTTTTTATGAATGTGGCATCCTACTTTATTTTTGGTGCAAAAACTCTGATTATTTCTTAGAATTTTGTGTATTTTTCATAAATTGGAAAGTGGGGTGTTACACTCGACACAGGTGGTAGGTTGATCTTGAAGGCTCCTATGTCTCAGAATAGGACCTTCAAGATTGAACTCAAGGTGATGGAGAACAAGTGCCTAGCAACTGCAGCCAACAGAGATGAGTGGTTATGGCATTTTCGACTAGCCCATCTCAACTTCAATGACATCAGAGAGCTAAAGAGAAGAAATATGGTTTCAGGATTACCAGAAATCGACATTCCAAGTGAAGTCTGTGAAGAGTGTGTTCAGTCGAAACAACACAAGAATAACTTCAGCAAGGATACAGGAAGGAAGTCGAAGGCAATTCTGGAAGTCATATACTCTGATGTATGTGGTCCAATCTAGGTGGATTCGATTGGTGGCAACAGATACTTTGTCACATTCATAGATGATTACAGTCGAAAGCTGTAAACTTACCTCATCAAGAAGAAAAGTGATGTAATCGAGGTATTTGCCAGATTCAAATCCATGGTCGAAAGACAGAGTGGTCGAAAGTTGAAAATTCTGAGGACTGATGGTTGTGGAGAGTATGTTTCGAAAGAGTTCGATGCATTATGTGAAAAAGAAGAGATTGCGCATGAGGTGGTGCTACCCTATACTCCACGGCAAAATGGAGTTGCAGAATGAAAGAACATAACCATCATGAACATGGTGAGAAGTATGTTGAATGGAAAGCATTTACCCAAAGAATTATGGGGAGAAGCTGTTTCGACAGCAACATATATTTTGAACAGATGTTCGACGAAGAAGCTAGGAATCACACAAGAAGAATGTTGGTCTGGTGTCAAGCCTAGCCTCAGTCACTTGAAGGTGTTTGGATCTATAGCACATAGACATGTGCCAGATCAGTTGAGAAGGAAGCTTGATGACAAGTCGAATTAGATGATCTTGATAGGATATCATTCGACTGGAGGTTACAAACTGTTCGACCCAGTGAATAAGCAGGTAGTGATCAGCAGGGACATGATCATAGATGAGCTTAAAGAATGGGACTAGACTGAGAATACCAAGAAGGATTCAGTGAGAATCTCTTGTGAAGAACCAGCCACTGAAGTCGAAAGAAAAGTTCGACAGGAACCAGTCATAGATAAAGCAGGTCCAAGCAAACCTCGACGAACAAGACACATGCCTGCAAGGTTGCAAGAATGTGTAATTACATCAGATGATGTGGTTGATGAAGAGGGTGAGCTGGTACATTACGCTTTCTACGTAGATGTCAAACCAGTCAATGCAGCTGAGGCATTTTAAGATTCAAAGTGGGTGAAAGTAATGAATGAGGAGTTAGAGTCCATTGAAGTCAACAACACTTGGTCACTTATTGAATTGCCTCAAGGCAAGAAGGAAATTGATGTGAAGTGGGTTTACAAGGTGAAGGTGAATCCTAGAGGAGAAGTAACTAGACACAAGGCGAGACTTGTGGCGAAAGGATTTCTACAGAAGGAAGGAATCGACTTTGATGAAGTGTTCGCACCTGTTGCTAGGATCGAAACAATCAGGTTGGTTGTTGGTCTAGCAAATATGAACAATTGGCACACATGTCAGATGGACGTAAAGTGCACATTCCTTAATGGCCCCTTAGATGAAGAAGTTTATGTCACACAACCAGCTGGGTATGTGAAACGAGGCAAAGAAGGAAAAGTGTACAAGCTGCATAAAGCCCTGAATGGACTTAAGCAAGCTCCAAGAGTTTGGAATAAGAAAATCGACATCTTCTTAAGGGAGAAAGAATTTGTGAAGTGTACGACTGAGCATGGAGTGTATGTAAGGAGAAGCAATAATAAATTGCTTATACTATGCCTTTATGTCGATGACCTGTTGATAACAAGGAGTTGCAAGAAGGAGATCGAAGATTTCAAACATGATCTAAGTGAGGAGTTTGAAATGTCAGACTTGGGAAATCTCTCATATTTCCTTGGCATCGAATTCTACAAGAGTAGTAGAGGTTTGATGATGCACCAAAGAAGATATGCAGGCGAAATACTCAAGAGATTTGAGATGCAAGATTGCAACCCAACTTCGACTCCAACTGAGACCAGACCGCAACTATCGAAGGACTCAGATGAAGATGATGTCGACCCAACCCAATACAGAAGACTTATTGGGTCACTTAGATACATTTGTCACACAAGGCCTGACTTAGAATACAGTGTGGGTATGGTACGTAGATTCATGCAGAAGCCAAAGGTATCACAACTAGCAGCTACGAAGAGGATACTGAGGTATCTAAAAGGAACTCTCGACTACAACATTTTGTTTCCTGTAGCTGATGAAGGGAAAGAATGCAAGTTAGTGGGATACACCGACTCTAGCTGGTGTAGTGATGTTGAGGATATAAAATCCACAGCTGGATATGTATTTATGTTAGGTGGTGCACCAGTTGCTTGGAGTTTGAGAAAGGAGCCAGTAGTGGCATTGTCATCATGTGAAGCAGAATATATAGATGCTTCTCTTTGTGCATGTCAAGCAACCTGGATGGTGAACTTGGTCGAAGAGATTACAAGGAAGAGTCATGGAGCAATTACCATGAAGATCGACAGCATATCAGCTATCAACTTGGCGAAGAATCCAATAGCTCACGGTCGAAGCAAGCACATTGAAATGAGGTTACATTATCTTCGAGAGCAGGTAGCAGAAGGGAAGATGAACTTGGAACACTGCATAACTGAGAGTCAGATTGCAGATATCATGACGAAGGGAGTGCAGGTCAAAGTTTTTCAGAAGACTAAGAGCCATGATGAATGTAGACAGCTTAGACACAATGAATTAGGTGGTGTGTTAAATTGTAATTCCTTGTGTCGAAGTGTCGAAGCAAAGGTGTGTCGAAACAGTTATTTCACACATATTTGATTTAGATTTGATTTAGATTTGATTTGATATAGTTCCAAAATAGGTATTTTGGGCTTTTATAGTTTTGAGCTTTGGCTTTGAGAACAAGTAAACCTAAATCTATAAATAGGGAGTAACCCTTATTTTTGTAAAGAATCACAACACATTCTAATTCACGGTTTACAGTTGCAAGTGAATAGAAAGAGAAAAATCCCACAGTTTGTGGGTAACAACCTTCTTCTCCAAATTCTCTTAGAATCCTAATTTCCTTTCTTTCTCTATTTTCTTCTTTTCTTTGGTATTGTTGCACTAAGAACCCTTCTTGTTTATCAAGATAGGGTCGGAATTCCCATAGGTTTTGGGTTAATTCCAACAGGTTTTGGGTGAGTATGTGGTGTGTCTCTCACAAAGGTGTTGCTCTAGAAAAAGAAAGTCCCACAATGTTCAATGCTCCCTAGTGAAAATCTCCCCTAACACAACGTACTGTTACAACAACTAAAGATTTTATGTATAATTTTATTTATTTATTAAAACATGTTATTTTAATAAATTAACAAATAAATAATTTTGTTAAATTATATTATTTATTATTATAATGAATGATATATGACTTAATATTTTTTATATTATTTATTATTTATAATAAATAATATTATGTGATTTGATATTTTGAAATTAAACTCAGTAGTACCATTGTCATAATAGTGTGTAACAGTACAGTAAAGTGCATTAGTATTTTGGATTTAGATTTAATTTCAATTTTATCTTTGGTTCAATTTTGTTTGAATTTGGCTATGGATTATATTTTTATATAATAATTTCACCTTTTAAGCAAGTAGTAGAAATGAAAAAGTCGCCAAAGTGACCTCTTTTGTGAAAATTGTTTATGAAAAATGTTAAATCAATTTTCTGGTTGTGTGTATGTTTGTCCATGCGAGTATCAATTGACCCAAAGGACAGTTGGTGGTTGACCGACTTTCATGCGCGCCTGTGATGGTAAACGTGTGATAATTATAAGGTTTCACATGTGAATAATAAATCAATCCAAATAGGGGTTTATTATTCAACATGTTTTTCATTATCAATGTTTGATCGTTACAATAATAGTACTACTAGCAGTTAATATTATTGTCCAAAGACTATATATTGATGGTGCCCTAGGTATCTTGAGATGGGTTATGCCTTTATTTGAACAAATTGATAATTCAATTTTTTATGTGTGTATATTTATAGTGTTTATTATGTTCTATTTTTCAGCTACAATTGCTTCAATATTTGCTAATCTGAATTCCATTTCGGTCCTTAATGAGACAAATTTGAAGGATTGGAATGAGAACATTGAAATTGTTCTTGGCTGCATGGGTCTTGACCTTGCATTAAGGATTAAGCAACCTCCTTCTCCTGTGGAATTCGGTACCTCTGAACAGAAGAAAGATTATGAGATGGGATCGCTCCAATCGCATGAGTCATGGTTTGGTTTGTTCTGAGGTCAATTTATCTTTAGTACCTAGAAACATTTGGTGGTTAGACTCTGGTGCAACTGCTAACATCAGTGTTTCAATGAGGGGTTGCCTGAACTACCGGAATCCAAATGATATTGAAAGATACATCTATGTTGGAGATGTCAATTCGGTGGAGGTGAAAGTTATAGGACATTTTAGATTATTAATGTGTATTAGATTTTATTTGAATTTGAAAGACACTTTTATGATTCCGTCATTTAGACGAAATTTGATTTCAGTTTCTTATTTGGATAAATCAGGTTATTTTTGTTCATTTGGAAATAATATGTTCAAGTTGTCTTTCAATTCAGATATTGTTGGAACTGGTTCACTTATGGGTCATGATAATCTATATTTGCTTGAAACAATAGCTACCTGTGGTGAATCCTTAAATGTAGAATGACATGTACTAAGCGTAAAATTGATGATAACAATTCAAAAGCATTATGGCTTAAACGCCTAAGTCACATCTCTAAAAATAGAGTTGAGCGACTAGTGTCATATGAAATTTTGGATTCCATTGACTTCACAAACTATGATGTTTGTGTTAAATACGTTAAAGGCAAACAGACCAAAACAAAGAAATTTGGTGCATATAGAGCTACAAATGTCTTAGAATTGATACATACAAACATTTGTGGACCATTTCCGACACATTCTTGGAATGGTCAACAATATTTTATATAATTCACAGGCGATTATTATAGATATGCATACATTTTTCTTATACATGAAAAGTCTCAATCATTGGATATGTTCAAATCGTTTGTGGCGGGGAATATTACGGTAGATATGATGATTGAGGTGAACAACGTTAGGGTCTTTTGCCAAATACCTGGAGGAATATAGAATCGTACCATAGTACATCATGCCAGGATCTCCTAGCATGAGCAGTGTTGTTGAAAGACGAAACCAGACTCTTAAGGATATTGTAAGGAGTATGATTTGTCATTCTACCTCGCCAAAGTCACTCTGGAGAGAGACACTAAAAACTGCAGCTTATATTCTAAATAGAGTACCAACAAAAGGATGTGCCAAAACACCTTATGAACTTTGGACTGGGTGAAATCCTAGTCTCAAACATTTTCATGTGTGGGGATGTCCAACTCAGGCATGGCCTTATAGGCCAAATAAAAAGAAATTGGACTCCCGAACAGTGAACAACTACTTTATTGGATACTCTGAAAGATCTAGAGGCTACAAATTTTACGATCCCCAATTAAATTAAATTTTTGAGACGGGAACAACCACATTCTTTGAGGATATTGAGTTTGGGGGGAGAATATGGTTAGAGACTTTGTCTTAGAGGAAGAATCAGTAACAATTCCAGAACCGATTCATATAGTTGCTTTTGATCAAGCAAGAACGGAACCTCCACAAGACAATTTTGAAATTCCTCCAGCTCGAAATGATTTGGTAATTCATGAAGAACAAACTCAAGATCCTCAAGAACAACTGTTACAAGAACCAATACCATTGCGGAGATCCACTAGAGAAAGGAGAAATGCTATTCCGGATGATTACACAGTCTTTCTCCAAGAACATGAGAAAAGTAATGGTATGATGGAATATGATCCAATCAACTTCCGTCAAGCCATGCAAGATTCCAACTCAGAAAAATGGATTGAAGCAATGAAGGAAAAGTATAAGTCCATGCAAGACAATAAAGTTTGGGAACTTGTCCCGTTACCAGAAGGTGTGAAATCCATTGGTTGCAAATGAATTTTTAATACCAAGCGGGATTCTAGCGGTAATGTGGAGAGGTATAAAGCTCGTCTTGTGGCTAAGGGTTATACTCAAAAGGAAGGGATTGACTTTAAAGGGACTTTTTCTCTGATTTCATCGAAAGACTCTTTTAGGACAATCATGGCTCTTGTTACACATTATGATTTGGAACTCCATCAAATGGATGTCAAGACGGCTTTCCTCAATGGCAACGTTGATGAAATAATCTATATGATACAACCAGAAAACTTTATACTATGAGACTCAAAGAATATAGTTTGCAAATTGATAAAATCCATTTATGGACAAAAGCAGACATCTCGTCATTGGTATCACAAGTTTCATGAAGTAATTCTCTCATTTGGTTTTGAGGTGAATGTTGTTGAAGATTATGTGTATCACCAATTAAGTGGGAGCAAGCTCATTTTTATGGTCTTGTATGTAGATGACATACTGCTTGCCATAAATGATATAGGAATGATGCACGAAACTAAGAAATTTCTATCAAGAAATTTTGAAATGAAAGATCTTGGGTGATGCCTCCTTTGTATTAGGAATTCAGATGCATCGAGACCGATATCGTGGTATTCTAGGATTATCACAAAAAAGCTATATCGAAAAGGTACTTAAAAGGTTTTGCACGCAGGAATGTAAATCAAAAGATACTCCAATTGGAAATGCAAAAGGAAACTTAGAAATTTAAGAAATGCAAAAGATTCCTTATACGTCAGCAGTAGGGAGTATGATGTATGCCCAAGTATGTACGCGTTCGGATATTGCGTTCATAGTTGGGATGTTAGGAAGATATTTGAGCAATCCAGGAATGGATCATTAAAGCAGCCAAAAAGGTTATGGGGTATTTAAAGATAACAAAAGACTATATGCTCACATATAGGAGGTCAGACCAGTTAGAGATCACTCGATACTCTTACTCAGATTTTGCTAGATGCCAAGACAGTAAAAGATCTACTTCAGGCTATATTTACATGTTGGTTGGTGGTGCAGTTCTTGGCACTGTGCTAAGCAAACTCTTACGGCTTCATCCACCATGGAAGCAAAGTTTATAGCATGTTATGAGCCATTCAACCATGGGATTTGGCTGAGGAATCTTGTCACTGGATTGCGAATTGTGGACAAATTGAAAGGCTACTTAAGTTACACTGTGACAACAAATCAGTCGTTATTCCAACAATAATAGAAGCTCGACTAAGTCAAAACATATTGACATCAAGTTCCTAGTTGTTAAGGAAAGGGTACAAAGTGGACAAATTTCCATAGAACAATTGGGGACAAACTCCATGATAGCAGGTCCTCTTACAAAAGGTCTTTCACCCAAGGTCTTTCATGAGCACACTTCTCGCATGGGTGTTTTATCGTTAGAGGAGTTTTTAGTTTAGTGGGAGTTAGTCAATTATGAATTTTACGTTTTGTGTTTGGTATTATGTATGCATACTATAATTTTGGATATTTTCCAAATTAATAAAGTTTGATATTTAGCAGTTTACTTTTTGTACAATAAAATTATTGAATGATCTCACTAAAGTAAAGTAGGACCCGTTGAAAATCGGCATATACAGACTAACTTCATGTGATTTTCATGTTGTTGGGGGAAGTTTGGGGGAGTTTACTAAGGAGCATTGATACATATAGTGTAGGACTAGGCACCTTTGTGAGGGACACACCACTTGTCCACCTAAAACCTTAAGGTGATAGGTGAGTGGGTTCTCCCACTTATAAATGCTCAAGTCACCACATTCCTATCCAATGTGGGACTATTATCCATACTATTCACACTTGTTATATTATTCCCAATACTCCCCCTCAAGTGTGAGTCTACAATGTTCCCCCTTTTTTTTATACTTGTAGCGCCATTGACACCTATTACTAGGCACCTCTTATTAGGTATTTTGAATACACCTCTTTTTCCTTGGGCGTTTCGATTTCAACGGAACACCACTTCCTGGGCATTTCGATACAAGTAAGCCGGTCCCTTTCTCGAACCAAAGGCTCATGATACCATTTGTTGGGGGGAGTTTACTAGGGAGCATTGATACATAGTCTAGGACTAGGCACCTTTGTGAGAGACACACCACTTGTCCACCTAAAACCTTAAGGTGATAGGTGAGTGGGTTCTCCCACTTACAAATGCTCAAGTCACCAAATTCCTATCCAATGTGGAACTATTTTCCCACTTACTCACACTTGCTTATATTATTCCAATACATGTTACACACTTCATGATGGATATATGTCATTTAATTGTGTCACTATCGACGATCATTGATGGATTTAGTTATAAATGATATAACATAAATCACCTTGGTTCTAAATAGTGGCATGATTAATGGACAAGATAATTTTGATATGCTTGAAGTATGTAATGGAAAATTTTGAGCTCATAAAGTCTAACACACATGTAAAGTTACATATGTGACCAATGGGAGATTGTTAGAATTTTGGGTCACAGATGTAACATTTAAGGTGTTAGTGCCATTATTTTAATTAGTCAAGGCTTAAAGGGGTCTAATTAATATAATATTAAGTTTGTGGCTAAAAGCATAAATGTTATGAATTGTTAGGTTATTGTGTAGATACCATAAGTCAATATCTAATTTGATGAGGGGCCAAATTAGAATATTAAAAACTAAGAAATAACCCTAGGGTTATTTAAATGAGTTATGGTCTCCATTTGTAGAGTATGATTAAAATACGGTTTAAAGGGTTTTCTCTCTTCATCCCCATCAGAGGAGATTCAAGGAACCCAAAGGAACTCTACAAATCGGAAGATCACATACCGACAACCTTCAACGATTGCAATGGCAAATTCAGGTACGCTTCCGCTTTTATTCTCTGATTGAATTCTTATATGAGTTTAAGGGATATAAGTTGATGGTATATCGACTCATAGGGATCATTGTAAAGTTTTGTTCTTGATTTCTATATCAATAGAAATTATAAGGTTATGAACATATCTAACAATTTATACATGTGATTAGTTTTTTAAAGTCTTCTGTAATGTTCTATTTCATATTTTTTATATTTAAAAATAATCTTTTTTTGTTTAATTATTGTGCTTGATTAAATAATTGGGCTGTATTTTAAAATCATAAATCTTGTAATTGTTCTAAATTACAGGTAATGTCTATATGTATTATTTTAATTTATATTTTAGATATTTTTTTGGCTAATGGAGAAGTTATCTGAAAATAAGCTTATGGAATCTATCAAATCTTGTTCGAAAGAAACCTTTCGGATTAGTGTAATATTTATTTGACTATGTTTACGTTCAATGGCTGTAAGTATGATGAACCCTAATATTGTCAATCAAGCCAATGCACTAGAAGTTGGTGACCTGGATGATCCTAGATGTAGATGTTTCTGGTGATGGTAATTGCAGATATTGCGATGTTTCATTCTTAATTGGTAAGGGTGAATAGAATCATTCAGTTGTCCATCATAATATTATTAAAAAGTTATGTTCTCATAAGGAATATTACATGAAGTTATACGAGACTAAAAATAATACGATGATACTCAAAGTGCTATAATTCCTTGTAAAATTGTGTCCTAGCACTTCAAGGAAAATGTGTGTACTTTCTTGAAATAGGTCATCTTATAGCAAATGAATATGATCAATTTTTAGTTGAGTCGACAAAAAATGGTTTGTTGAAAAAAAAATTCCCTCTACGAAGTCGCCTTCTACAAAATATAATTGGTTGAGCTTTCTATATTGGATGACTTTCAAGTAAGATGCATTTTGTGTAGTTTATTTGAAACTAGAATGTATTTTAGCACAAACATATGTATAATCGAGAAACCATCACAAATATTAAAAATTTAGTTGTGACTTTCTTATATTGGGTATGATGGATGACTTTCACACATTTAATGATATTGAAAATGAATTAAATTGAAATGCGAAAAGTCCAATAGATTTAAATGGTTTCACATATTTTGACGTGTTCAAGTATGAATAGTCGTTCACGTGTGTTGAATATTTCATTTGTAAATATGTTTTTATTTTTTTAATTATATATAATATTAAATTTGATGGATTTTTGAAAATTATATATAGTTTCTTTGTAAAAATTAAAGGGATACGTCTGGAAGAAAGCTTATGGAATGTGAATAGCAAAGAAAAAATGGTGTGTACGGAAGTAAGTTTTTGGGATGTAAATAACAGAATAAACGGTATTTACGAATATAAGCTTATGGAATGTGAATAATAAAGAAAAATAGGTGTGTACGAAAGTAATCATTCGGAATGTAAATAACATAGAAAAAGTGGTGTATCCATAAAATATCTTATGGAAGCAAATAATAAATAAAAACAAGTTGTTTGAAAGTAAGCTTTAATAGGTGATTAACAAGCTATAAAAAATGTCTCTTGAAGAAAACATGTGAAAAATGAATAATAAGTAATCAGGAGTGTGTTCGAAAGTTATGATCTAGAGACATTTCCTTACTATAATTTAAATGATTTCGTAAAAATGTGTTTTTACTAGTTGGGTAATAACTTTTAGTGTACCTGGGGTATTTATAGCAGTTCTTGGGCCTAGTTCTCATACTCCCAAAAAGTAATAACCACTTCCATGAAAACATGGGAATAGGGCAATTAATACCCTATTATCAAGAAGACCATGGTTAGTTTCCCCCTGACTCCTTCTCCATACTGTTGTGGACTAGGGATACGCCACTTCCCACGTTCTCATGTTTCAGACTAGTTGTCCAAGCAGTGGGCGGCGTCTCTAAGGAATGGGTGACATATTCATTAAATAGGCGATCGATCTAGTACACTAGCGACCAGGAAGGTGTTGAGGTCAATGTGTTACATCATTTTTCGCCCATTATCCCCTTGTAGATCCTTCGCAAATATAACAATACATAGTCCCTTAAGCACGAGGGTTTGGAAAAGACTAAGTAATTTAGTCTTACTTTCCTTCTTGGAACCATTTAGAAGGAGCTTTAAGTGGAGTCACTCATGCGAGATTTTGAGTTGAGTCTCTCAGGAGAGACTTTAAGTTTAGTCCCTCAGGAAAGACTTTAAGTTGAGTCCCTTAGATGAGACTTTAATTTGAGTCCCTCAGGTAAGACTTTAAGTTGATTCCTTCAAGCATAACTATAAGCTTAGTCCCTCAGGCGAGACTTTAAGTTGAGTCCCTCAGGAGAGACTTAAAATGATTCACTCAAGATAAACTTTAAGTTGACTTCCACAGTTAAGATTTTAAGTTTATTCCCTCATGCATACCTTAAGTTGATTCCCTCAAGAAAGACTTTAAGTTGAGTCCCTCATGTGAGAAATTAAGTTTAGTCCCTAAGGAGAGACTTTAGATTGAGTCCCTTAGGAAGGAGTTTAAGTTAAGTCACTCATGCGAGACTTTAAGTTGAGTTCCTCAAGAGATACTTTAATTTGAGTCCCTCAAGTGAGATTTTAAGATGAGTCCCTCAGGCGAGACTTTAAGTTTAGTCACTTAGGCAAGACTTTAAGTTGAGTCGCTCAGGCGAGACTTTAAGTTGATTCCTTCAAACAAGATGTTAAGTTGATTCCCTTAGGGGAAACTTTAAGTTGAGTCACTCAGGCAAGACTTTAAGTTGATTCGTTTGGGAAAAACTTTAAGTCGAGTCCCTCATGAAAGACTTTAAGTTTAATGATCTATGAAGGAGGTGTCTCATATAAAACATTTATATTTCCCCTAAGATCTATGAGGATCTTTCTATTACATTTCCGCATTCTTATTACCCTTTAAGGGCAGCAAGGATCTTTTAGTGGAAGTTCATCATTTATATTGCATTTTTATGGCAACAAGGATCTTCATGTGGAAGTCCAACATTTATATTGCCCTTTTAGGGAAACAAGGATATTCATGTGGAAGTCCTGCATTTAAGTCGACTATAAAACCAAATAAACCTGCTACAAATAATAATAAAGGTTTTTCAAAGAGATTCATACACTAGCAGGAAGAATGCTTTTTAACAAACAATTAATTATATGATATCTTAGGTTAACTAAGTTCCATGCCCTGGGAATGAGTCGTCAATTTAACTCCTCGAGCTTGTTGGCTCTATAACAAAGTTTTGGTATATGTGATATGGTCAATCCTAGTTGGGTTGTAGTTGTTGGACATGTGACTTCGCAAATACGAGGGGATGAATTGTGTGTTTCATAAAAACTTGGATTTGAAAAACTTTGAAAATTAAAATAAGAGTTTGGAAACATTTTTTAGAAAAAGTTCTAGAGTTATGCAGCGGAAAATAAACTTGCAGAATATAAAATGCATAAATATAAAAAGTTAAGGGAATAGAGAAGACACCGTAAGTTATAGAGGTCTAGTCAAAGAGAAAAAGACCTAATCTCTCCCCACGAATTATTCTTAAGAGTATCCAATAAACTTAAGAGTTTTTAGTATGTTGAACTCTCCAACCCCCTTACACAAGGAAAAATGAAGTTTGTGTCTAACTTCCAACCATACATAAAACATGGGAGACAAGCGGCGAGTCTTCCTTCCAAATGATGGACCAAAGCAGTTAGTCTCATTTCCACAAGAAATTTGAAGCGGTTAGTCTTCAAGCTTTAAACAAATATTTTATCGTGGGCTTATCTTGAACCTTGAGAGCTTTTAATACTGGGTTGAGCTCGGGAATAGAAACTTGGTTTTATACAGGGCTAACTAAGAACCTATGAGATTTTACCATCGGGATAATCTTGGATAGAAATAAGATTTGATCGCAGCCTGAGCTTGAACCTAAACTTGGTTTTATAATGTGCTAAGAAAAAACCTAAACAGAGACTTGATCACACAATCCCTAAACAAAAGCTTTTCACGGGTTTAACTTTGAACCCAAACAAACAATCCCTAAGTGGATAAAATGTTCAACCAAGGAAAAAACAAAACTTCATTGGTGAACTTACAAAAATACTCTTCTAGAATTACAACTTCCTCACTCACAAAATGATTTCTCGAAAAGCAATACGACTAAAGTTTTAGTGAGAGAAAGTAAACAAAACATTTTAGAGAGAGAGTGAGAAGTGAGAAATGAAATCAAGTTTTTTGAATGATGAAAAGAGTGGGAAGGGGCCTCTATTTATAAGATAGAGTTGCACAAAAAAATGAAAATATTTTAAGGCCTTTATGACTTATCAATCGTTTGATAACAAACTCCAAGGGATTGGTTAGCCCGAGTCAATCGATTAATAGGCAAAAAATGGTAAGAAAATATATGTAGTTGCTACACCTCATTAATATGATGCCCTAGTCGCTTATGGCACATTTTTGAATTATCCCAATCGATTGGGTTAAAGTTCTAATCGATTGACAAAGACAAAAATTTGCCCATAACTTTTATGACTGCTCCTAACTCATCTGGAACGACTTCAAGGTGTTTTTAAACATCTTTTCTTGAGAAAAATAAGTTTGAAAACAAGTTTATGTGTGAGTGTGTGATTTAGCCATGCACTTTTATAAGAATGTCCTTAGGCTTTACAATGTATTCACTCAGATGAATCGAGGTAGGGCTTTCATACTTTTATATTCTTCAAGACTTGTCAGATGCTTTATCTTTGTAGACACTTACTTGAACTAGAGATGAGGCTTCAGATATATTACATTTGCTTGCTATCATCAGATAGTCAAGTCTGTTTAACCCTAATGATTTGGTTTCATCTTTAACCATTATTTGGTTATCATCAAGGACTTGTTGTCATTAATAGAGACATAGTCATATTTAATAGTTGTCATAATCAAAAGCATGTTCTATATCCTTCAAAATAAGGTTCCACATTCTCCCCCATTTTTATTATGACAATGAATCTCTCAGGGATGTGGTAAAAGACATAAAAGATATTTTTTGGAGTAATTAAACTTCCCCTCAATTAAGTAGAGAGTATACTTTACTCCCTTGAGAGTATACTTTTCCCCATTTGTCGAAATAAAAAATGCGGGTAAAGATGCATTACGATAAATTTAAATATATAAACATAGGCAGGTAAGCATTTAGGAAACATTGTTTTATTATTCAATATAAATTACTAGGAATTCAAAGTACATAAATGGAAATTGCGGAATTGAAAAAATACATAATACAGGAAACACCATAGAATTAAACATACATAGACATTTAGGTGAGACTATTTGTTATCAGAATCATCACCAATGAGCATGTCTCATGGTAGTTCTGATTTCTCTGGGATGAAGTAACGAGTTATGAAGTCAAACTTTCCGTTGATCACATTTATCTTTCCAATCATGACTTTAAGTAGGTCGTCAATTGTGGCTAATTGGGGCGGTTGAGGAATGGAGTATTCAAAATTGTCTATCTCTATGGATGCTACTTGACTATTTGCTTTTATTTTTTTCACATTTGATGGAGGATTTCAACTCACTTTTCCATTAATGAGCTCAAATCTTATTGATGGTAGAATTGATATTTCCATTATGGTTGGTTCTTCTTTGTGCTCTTCATCTCCAAAATTTTATCATGTCTCTTCTAGAATTTTTGTGATCAGATTAGAATATGGTGGACATACTTCTTCTCTCTTGTTTTCCATCTTGTACTCAATTACTTGCCTTGCCCAATTCACCTTGATTTTGTTTTCTATATACCATCCAACTTCAACATCAAAGTGGGTTATAAGGCTAAAGGTTCTATTCCCTGGGAAGAGTATGTGATTGATCACATAGTGAGTAATATGACTCTTATGATGGATATATCCAGAAGTAAATGGATTTGGTATGGTGGGTGTTGGTTCTTTAATGAGATAGGATGAAGCGAGCTTGTAATTTTACTTGTATCCTTTATCTTTGGGCTCAAGGATGATATCTTCATGAGGAAGATTGAAAATATTTCCAAACTCTTCTATAGACACAGTTATTATATGCGTTTTGACTTCAGATTGAACTATTCCATCAGTGATGTAGAGATTTGAGAAGAACATCTTGACTAAGGATGGATAAACCTTTCTTGAGGGGATATAAATGAAGGTTTAGAGGTTTGGTTATTCAAAGTTCTTAAAGATTTTACATTCATTAAAAGCTATCGGATCAAAGGTGTAGATTCTTTGTAGGGTTTGGTTGGCGAACTCTTGAAAAAATCGCACTTCTTGTTGTTTGGTGGTGAACAAATATAAGAAGGTGTTGGTTGAATAGCTCAATCTTTTGGGAGAAATGGTGAGTTTTTGAAATAATAATCTCACACTCACAAAGTTTGAAGGAAAATATGCAATGCAAAAAAAAGAAAGATGAATACCTATTTATAGTGTGTCGTCTGAGGATTTGATCATGTATTTTTTGCAAATAATCAATGGATATTATGATGATTGAAAATCAAGACAAAATCATTCTGAATTGGGACTTCCAATCAATTGGCAATGTCCCTAATTGATTGGTTAATCAAATCTTCCAGGATTTTGAGAGATATTCATTAATTCTGAGATTTGATTGACCTGGAGTGCGATTTTGGCTTGGATTTGATATGAAAATACGCACTCTAAGCCTCTTCAAGCGATTTCCCTAAGGTGTCAATCGATTAGGCTTTTGCTGTTCAACCTCATTGATGCATTTTGGGCCTTATGTTGGATTTCATTACTTTTCTGCATCCCTACTCAACCTTATTGCACCTTCTTTCTATAAAACACTTAGAAACTCATCTTTCTTATTTGTTAAAATATTTTATTGAGATGAGAACAAATTAAAACCACTATTTTAAGGATTAATTAGAGTTTTTTTATCATTTCAACCTTAAAATAATGTACTACCTTTTATATCAAAAGGCTTTGATAAAAGTTTCCCTTAATGGAAACAACAAGCATATTATGGTGTGTCATTCTCTATACATAGTTGGATGTGAGAGTTGGTATGAACAACAAGATGGAAAAGTCCATTACAGACATATCCACTCAACTGATCACTAAGGATCATAATCCTTGAGATATTCTAAAGAAAACTTACTTTGATCACTATGATTCATATATGTCATCATCTTACATTGTTGGATCAAAGACTTCAAAAAAACCTGTATACTTAGGAGTATACTCTTGCTTTGCACAACTCCATTGATAATCATTAGAAATTCGAGCTGCAAAACACTAAGGTTTCACCTTTGGTGTACACATCTTCTTGGGACAACGTGGAGTTCCAAAAGATCTAAGGTTGTTGCCTTTAGATCTTTTCCATTTGTCAAAACAAAAAGGCTCTAAGTGGCTGAATCTTTTGCAGTGTGTGCATTTATAAACTGGACAATTCTTTTTCTTGTGACCTATACTTTTACTAGGTTTTCTATCCTTTTTTAAATCCTGGTCCATTTTTGTTTAAGGAAAGCCTTTGACTTGATAGTATCAAGTCAAGCTTTTATTTCCCTTGGGTAAACTTACCTAGGGTTTCATGCAAATTATTGACTTCCTTTCCAAGGAGACACAAGTTTCTCTTTAGTTTCTAATTTTAGTTATTTCTATCTTAAATTAAGTATTAGTTTCTTAAAGATATTTTAACGACTCCTTTATATCTAATTTGCGTTCTTTTAGTTTATCATTTTCTTTAACTAACTGACCACTCATTCTAAATAGTTATTCATAAGACAGATTAGTTACTTGAACAATATCTACCTCGTAGGATGCCTTTAAGCAAATTAAGTCTTCTTTGTGGGATGCCTTTTCTTCTTTCGAAGAACTCACTTGAAGATACTTCTTCTTTACAGTTTCTCAAAAACGGGATTCCTTTATTTGATGTTGAATCCTCTGAAGATCTTTCAACTAATGAGTATGTTCTTTCGAATGATTCCACCGGATTTGTCTTATAGAAGTATGACAAAGCTGATGATTCTAAGTTTATATCTTTGTCTTTGAGCAATTGAACTAGTTCGTTCAATTATTCTAAGTTTATATCTTTATCTTCTTCGCCTCGTGAGTTTATCTCCTATTGCTCGATACTTGGATAAACTACATATATCATTTCAAGAGTATCCCACATTTCCTTGCCGGTTTTGCAATGATGAACATAGACAAATTTACTATCATATAGAGACATTTTTATAAAACTCTTAATTTTGAAATCTATCTCAAACTTTCTCTTTTCCTATTTGATCTAAATGAAATCGGGTTTATCTACTACTTTTCTAGTTACTTGGTAAGTAGAGTAAATGAACCATTGATTATAGTTTTCCATAATTCATCATTTATACTTTGAATAAAAATTCTAAACCTAGCTTGCCATATATCAAATTTACTACTATTAAAATGTGGTGGTGTATTTAGAAAGGAACTTTTGTTGGAAGTTATCTTCATTTTGAGATAATTAGTCCTTAAACTGGAGTTAGGCTCTTATGCAACTTGTAGGACATATGACTTCACACACATGCAGGGTGAATTGTGTGTTTTAGAAAAACATAGATTTGAAAAACTTTGAGAATTAAAATCAGAGTTTGAAACCATTTTTAGAAAATTACTAGAGTTATGAAGCGGAAAATAAACTTGCACAATATAAATTGCGGATATAAAAAAAGTTAAGGGAAGAGAGAAGACACCAGAAATTATAGAGGTTTGGTCAAAGAGAAAAAGTCTTAATCCTCTCCCCAAGAATTGTTCTTGAGAGTATCCAATAAACTTAAGAGCTTTTATTAGTTTTACCTCTTGAACCCCCTTATACAAGGAAAAATGAATTTTATGGCTAACTTCAAACCAAACTGCAAACACGGGAGAGAAGCGAAGAGTTTTCCTTCCAAACGATATATCAAAGAAGTTAATATCCTTTCCATAATAAATTTGGAAAGGTTAGTCTTCAAGCTTCAAACAAATATTTTACTAGGGAAAATCTTAAACCTTGAGAGCTTTTAATAGTGGGTTGAGCTAGCAACCCTAAAATTGGTTTTATATTGGGTTAACCAAGAACCTGTGAGATTTTACCACCAGTTTTATCTCGAAAAAAAACAATCTTTCATCGCAGGCTGAGCTTGAACCTAAACTTGATTTTATCACGTGCTAACGAAAAAATCTAAACGGAGACTTGATCACACAATCCCTAAACAAAAGCTTTTCACGGGTTTAGCTTCAAACCCAAATAAAGAATCCCTAAGTGGATAAAATTTTTAAACAAGGTAAAAAAATACTTCCTTATTGACCTTACAAAACTACCCTTCAAGAATTACAACTTCCTCACTCGCAAAATGACTTTCTCGAAAAGCACTATGGCTAAACTTTTAGTGAGAGAAAGTAAACATTTTTTTTAAAGAGAGTGAGAAGTTAGAAATGAAATCACGTTTTATGGATGATGAAAATAGTGGGAAGGAACCTCTATTTATAGGCTAGAGGTTGGTATCGCAACTGCAAAAATCAACCGGCAAAAAAGACAGAAGAGTCGCCACCGAACGTTATTTATTCCGACGCAGGGAAAGGAAACGATGGAAGAAAACCTAAAGAAGGGAAAGACATGGTCATCGCAACCATAGTCTGGGTTTGGGAGTCGGTTACACCAGAGGAAGTTATTAGCACCCCCTCGCATCCATCGTACTCGATGGGATCCACGCTTTTTATTATGATCAAAGGGTGTAGGTATCTAAAGCTCCATTGCTAACTCGAAAGGAATAGAACGAGAAACGGAGGAACGGGGAAAGAAAGAAAAGGTGGCGACTCTTCTGTCTTTTCCGCCGGTTGATTTTCGCATTTGCGACAACTGGCGACTCTGCTAGGGAAAAAGAGAAGCTTAAACTGACGACTCTGCAGGGGAATACCAATAAGATGAACAAGTTCATTGGCGATTTCACTGGGGATAAAGTAAGATTGAACCTCCTGAGTTAAACCACTTTCTGTTGGGGGAACGTCTGGCAACGGGAGTATCAAACCTAGCTTATGCTTCAGATGCATATGTTTGAATTTTTCTATGGCGTAATGCTCCATATCAAATGGAAATGCTACGCGTCTTAAGGATGCAATGTAATGATGATTACTATATGCAAGATGCAAAGAGAATCCTCTACCGGGGATGATGATTAGCAACTCTGCTGAGGAAGTGACCATTGATCTGATCTTCTGACTTTCTACGAGGAAAAGATCAACAACTCGGCTGGGGAGTAATGTTGATACATCTGGGCTCTGAACTTCCAAAACTTGTTGCGAACTTCCGGACACTGCAACTGCAGGGAATGGTGACTTGGCTGGGAAGACATCACCTGAACTAGTTTTTCTTGAGGAGAACTTATAGCCATAGAATTTTGCTGGGGAAATGACAACCTCTGACCTGGCTGCTGGGGAACTGAGATAAAATAAGCCTCTGCTGAGGAAGGAAGTGCTTATTGGAGAATAGAGATCAAACAAACTTCCTGACTTGATGAGGAAATTATACACCTGTACTCTGTTGGGAGAGAAACTCCACTGGGAGTGGGAGGTCAAATAAACCTCTTGCTAGGGATGCCGACCTACCTGGAGAGCAAAAACAAAACATCCTTACCCTGTTCGGGGATTGAATTCTTATTGGAGAAAAGACAAATCCAACTCTGGCTGGGGGAGCCAAATCTCTGGACTCTCGCTGGGGAGAATGATAAGAAAACATAGCGCTATACCGAGGATGATACAACCTTGGCTATTTCTGTCGGGGAGACATACATACACATATCTAAACGATGCCACCATTAATATGAGAGGAAAATGGTTCCTGACTTGCACTTACTAACCATTGAGTGCGAGTGCTGGTGCCTGCAAACAAAAAAAGATACACACATGTGCCCCGGGTATCACGTAGTCTAAATTTACCACCCAAGGACACTCAAAATTCAAAGAAATTATAAATGTTTTCACGCATGTTCTTGTAAAGCTTTATTGTTTTCAAATGCAATGTTTATAAAAAATTTGAACGTTTTTGCAAACAAAACAGCAAAAGAAAACGAAGGAGAAAGCTATTTTAATGAAATGAATTATATTGATTGAATTGGCCTGTGAATAGGCATTTACATCAGGAAGCCATTCCTAGAAAGAGGTAATTGCATAAAAAGAAAAGAAACTACACTAATGGCAATGTAAAATGGATTCTCATGGAGTTTCAATTCTGCTATAACTCGTATGTCTTCAAAACGCTCTGAGTACTCTGCTTTCCGAGAAAAGTGATTGGATTAATTCCTATCCTTTAAGATTTCCAGTTGTTGAGAAAAGATGAAATACAGACTACTCAGATCGCAACCTTTCGCTTAAATCCCTAACTTTTGCCTGGATCGCCCTTTACGGGTTTTTGATCCACCGGGATACCCATTTTTGCCTAAGTTGCCTTTTCAGGTTTTCAACTTACCTAGTTTACTCATTTTTCTTTTTTTATCCCTAATTTTTGCCCGAACCTTTTCTTTTTATGGTTCGCCGGGATGCCCTTTTTTGCCTGGACTTATTCTTTTTGTTGTTCAGCGAGTCTCTTTTATGCGAGGTATTTTTTAACTGCGTCTGACTTCACAGGGGATATAAAATCTTCACCATCCATAGTTGAAAGCATCAAGGCTCTACCAGAGAAAGCCTTCATAACAAGGTATGGGCCTTCATAATTCTGGGTCCACTTGCCCCTGTGATCTGTCTGTGGAGGAAGATTTCATTTCAACACCAAATCACCAGCCTGAAAACAACTAGGACGTACTTTTTGATCAAAAGCCTTCTTCATCCTCCTTTGGTATAACTGTCCATGGCATACAACTGCCATTCTTCTTTCTTCAATGAGGCTCAGCTCGTTAAATCTCGTTCGAACCTATTCAGCTTCGTCAAGCTTTACATCCGTCATAACCCTCAAAGAAGGGATCTCCACCTCAACTGGTAGGACTGCTTCCATACCATACACGAGTGAGAACGGGGTTGCACTGGTTGACGTACGCACTGAAGTATGGTACCCATGTAAAGCGAAAGGCAACACCTCATGCCAATCCTTGTACGTCACAACCATCTTCTGTACAATCTTCTTAATGTTCTTATTGGCTGCCTCAACAACACCGTTTATCTTTGGACGATACAGAGAAGAATTGTGATGTTCGATCTTGAAGCTCTAGCACAACTTTTTCGTCATCTTGTTATTGAGATTAGAACCATTATCAGTGATATTCTTTCAGGAACCCCATAACGACAAATGATCTCTTTCTTAATAAACCGGGCAACCACTTATATAGTGACATTTGCAAAGGAAGTAGCTTCCACCCACTTGGTGAAGTAATCGCTGGCAACTAGAATGAAACAATGCCCATTGGAAGCAGTGGGCTCAATTTTTCTGATTATATCAATGCCCCACATAGCAAAGGGCCACGGAGAAGTCATGACATTCAAAGGATTCAGCGACACATACACTTTGTCAACATAAATCTAGCATTTATGGCACTTTCGAGCATATTTGAAACAATCTGATTCCATGGTCATCCAGTAATAACCTACTCTCAATAACTTCTTCGCTATAGCATATCCGTTGGCATGGGACCAAAGGAACCTTCGTGCACTTCTTGCATCAAAATGTCAACTTCGTGTCTATCCACGCATCTGAGCAAGACCATGTCGAAATTCCGCTTATATAACATGTCATCCTCATTCAAGAAGAAACTACCATCCAATCTCCTCAGAGTCTTCTTTTCATTATTGGATGCCCCTGCCGGGTACTCCTGACTTTTAAGAAAGCACTTGATATCATGATACCAAGGTTTACCATCTGCCACTGCTTCGGCTGCAAACATATAAGCGGACCTATCAAGGTGTGTCACGTCAATTTTGGGCACATGATTCCACCAATTCACCTTAATCATGAAGGATAACATAGCCAGAGCATCTGCCATTTGGTTTTCATCACGAGGTATATGGTAAAGCTTCATTGTATTGAAGAAAGTCAACAGTCTTCTCGTGTAATCCCTGTACAGAATCAAATTGGGCTGATGGGTATTCTAATCTCCATTGACCTAATTTATCACCAAAGCGGAATCTACGAATATGTCAAGAGTTTTAATCCTCAGATCAATAGCCTCCTCGATACCCATAATACAAGCTTCATACTCAGCTTCATTGTTGTTGCATTCAATAGTCAGCCTGGCGGTGAAAGGTATATGAGAACCTTTCGGAGTGGCAATAACTGCCCCTACTCCATTACCATTTACATTAACGGCCCCATCAAACATCAAACACCACTTAGAATCCGGATCTGGTCCTTCGTCAACTAGCGGTTCTTCGCAGTCCTTCATTTTCAGATACATGATGTCTTCATCAGGGAATTCAAATTTCATCGGCTGATAATCGTAAAGTGGCTGTTGAGAAAAATAGTCTGACTGAACACTACCCTTGATGGCCTTCTGGGAAGTATATTTAATGTCATATTCTGTCAGAACCATTTGCAAACGAGCAACCCTTCCGGTGAGAGCTGGCTTCTCAAAGATATATTTAACTGGATCCATATTGGATATTAACAGAGTTGTGTGAGTCAGCATATATTGTCTCAAATGCTTAACAACCCATGCAAGTGCACAACATGTCTTCTCAAGCTTTGAGTATCTTGACTCGCAATTATTAAATTTCTTGCTCAGGTAGTAGATGGCACGCTTTTTTCTACCTGTCTCGTCATGTTGACCGGGTACACAACCCATCGAATTTTTGAGTATTGTCAAATACATTATCAATGGTCTCCCTGGAACTGGAGATATAAGGATCGGAGGTTGCTGAAGATACTCTTTTATTCTTTCAAATATCCTTTGGCGGTCATCATTCCACCTAATAGCCTGATCTTTTCTTAACAGCTTGAAAATTGGTTCACAAGTGGCTGTAAGATGAGAGATGAATCTAGCAATGTAGTTCAACCTCCCTAAGAAACCACAAACATGTTTTTCTGTTCTAGGCTTAGGCATCTCTTGAATTGCTTTTACTTTGGCTGGATCAACCTAGATCCTCTTTTCACTGACGATAAAGCCCAACAATTTACCGGATCTCACTCCGAAAGTGTACTTATTTGGATTCAGCCTCAACTTGAATTTTCTCAGCCGTTCAAAGAGTTTCTGCAAGTTCACCAAATGCTCCTCTTCGGTTTGTGACTTCGCAATCATGTCATCGACATAAACTTCGATCTCTTTATGAATCATATCATGAACGAGAGTCACCATTGCGCGCTGATAGGTTGCCCTTGCGTTCTTTAAACCGAAGGGCATCACTTTATAACAGAAGGTTCCCCATGGGGTAATGAATGTTGTTTTCTTCATATCCTTTGGTGCCATCTTAATCTGATTGTAGCCATAGAAGCCATCCATGAAAGAAAATACCGAGAACTGAGCTGTGTTGTTAACCAATACGTCAATGTGAGGTAATGGGAAGTCATCTTTCGGACTCGCTTTGTTCAAATTACAGTAATCAACACACATCTGGACCTTTCCATCCTTCTTAGGTACTGGCACAATATTTGCAACCCATGGTGGATAGCTGGTAACAACCAAGAAACCTGCATCCAATTGCTTCTGGACTTCTTCCTTGATCTTGATTGCCATGCATGGTTTCGTTATTCTAAGCTTCTGCTTGACTGGAGGACAATCCTCTTTGAGAGTGTCGCACCTCGAAAATTCATCGAGAAAATAAGACCCTCGCGCGAAAGGCACAGAAAACGGTTCGACAGAGTCGCCACCGAACTTTATTTATCCCAAAAGAGGGAAAGGAAAATATCGAGAAAACCTTTAAGGAGCAGGATAAGAACATGGTCTTCGCAACCATATTTCGGGTTCGGGAGTCGGTTACGTAAGGGGAAGGTACGCGCACCCCCTCACATCCGTTGTACTCAACGGGAACCTCTTGATTCTAATCGCGATACTCGTTAGCTAAATTTGTCTATTTTCTTCTCTAAAATAAATGCTGGAAAGTAAAGACAAGAGGGAACGAATGCTAAGGGAAAATGGGGTGGTTTAAGGATAGGGTGCTCGACAAGATCATCGCGACCTCGGGCCTACGTATGCTCATTCGGACGAGAATGAGAAATCAGAGCAATCGTAGTTCGACTACGGGGTTTGACGGAAAAAGATGGTAGTGTGGAAAAGGTGGAAAAAGAAAAAGGTAGACGCAAATGGGGGAAAAAGAAAAAGGTAGACGCAAACGGGGGAAAAAGAAAAAGTGTGGACGCAAACGGGGGAAAAAGAAAAAGGTAGACGCAAAAGGGGGAAAAAGAAAAAGTGTAGACGCAAACGGAGGAAAAAGAAAAAGGTAGCTCGCCAAGATTATCGCAATCTTGTGCCTACGTATCTTTACTCGGACGAGAATAAAGAATCAGAGCAGTCATAGTTTGTGGTACGCCCACGAAACAAGGGAGGGTTGGGTTGGTTTAGATGACGATTACTTGAACTTAAGAAAGATTCCTCGGGCCCAAGTAATCGGGAGAGTGAGTCAAAGATTTGGCTATCTCTCTTTTTTCACCTAAGGTGGTTAAGTTTGAAAAGGTTTGACGGTTTGAAAAGTGTTTTGGATGGTTGGACAGATGATTGTCGAGTTGGATGTGTTTTAGAGGCGTCAATTGCTCACACACGAGTAAGAGAACTCGCACCCAAACAATCAAAGGAAGATCAAAGACTTGAACCCCCATTTTTCACCTTGAAAGAGTTTCGATAGTTGTTAGTTATTTTTTACCTTTGATTATGAAAATCCGCTTGACGTTGGATCAAGGGTTTATTGTACAAAAAGAGTTTGGTTTGAAAAGACTCGACGACGAATCGAGGGTTTGGTTAAAAATGGGTTGTTTGAAAAATGTCTCGACGACGAATCGAGGTTTTGGTTTGAAAATGGGTTGCCTATGCTAGTCCCTAGGGGTGCTCCTAGTAAACAAACCACAATCAAAACCATATTAAGTGCATACATCGGAATGGGGGAGGGATACATGTAAATTACAAGTGTTGACAGAAATAAATGGTCTCGTTGTAAGGTAGCCCAAGAGAAAGCCGTGTGTGTGCGAAGGTGTCCTAAACTAAACCTTGAGCAAGAGTCGAGCAAGTGGATAATCATAACCACAGTCCGTTCATGTTCGTTTTTTATGGTTGCGATAGTTGTTAATTGTTTTCGATTAAGGGTGAGCGAATGAAATGAATATGAATATGATACAATATGTACAATGATATAATCGATATAGAATTGACAAGGTATAATATCGACATAAAAATGAAAGTTGGTCTCGTCTTAATCTCGATTTAATCGATAAATCGATAATCGGATTTTTGACCTTCATTGACCCAAAATTGATAAAATAATGGAAAAATAATGGAAATGAAATAAAAATTGAAAATGACAATAAATATAATAAAGGTCTCACCTTTATCAAGATTTAAAATCAAAAATTGATAAATCTTGATATTTTGGTTTTCATTGACCAAAATGAATAAAAATGCTAAAAATGAAATAAAATCTAAATAAAGTGATAAATAAATTGAAATAAAAATAAATGAATGGAGAATATAAATGAATATAAATGAAAATCGAAATAAAAAAGGGTAGGCCTCATATTAACCAAAATTATAGATCTATTTTCATAAATCTAATTTATGGTGGTTGTTATGTCATTGGCCCATAAAATGAAAATAAGATAGAAAATAAAATCGATTTGAAAAAACACTATAATACTTAGAAAATAAGTTATTATTTAAAAAAATCGTTTGAAGAAACATAAAATAAAATAAAAGTATATATAAAAAAGGGAGGGGGAGGCGCATGGTTTGGAAAAGGATATTAACAAGAAAAAAAACATGGGCCTCACGGCCCATAACACAACATTGTTCTCACCAACTCATTAAAACCCACAAATCAATGATATATCAAGACCAAAACAAAACTATTTTAATAGAAAAAATAAAAAAAGAAAAAAAGAAAATCATTAACACCATCAGTTCATGGAACACGATTGAGAAAGGATAAAGGCGACATGGTCAAGCGAAGAAACCGGCATCACCACCGTCATCTCTATCAAACAAAATTCGAAAGAAAATCAAAGCGGTTAATCGCTTCCAACCTTTTTCTCGTCCGTCTCCACTTCGACCCGATCCAGGTTTGTGTGTTTGGTTCGCGATCTCTCCTTCCAATCTCGGTTTCTCACTCGCTCTACTTTCTGATTTTGGAAAGGTTTTGGTTCTCTCTACGCTTCAAGTCTCAGGTTCGGTTGGGTTTTGTGATTTCATTTTAGTTCGGTTCACTCTTCCATCTTCTCTTCTGATTTATGAGTTGGGGTTTTTGCGATCTGGTTCTGTTTCGGTTTTAAAAGGGTTTTGAGGTTTGGGTTCTGTTGCGGTGATGATGATTTCGCAGTGGTACCTCGTGAACGCAGTGGTGATGTTCGGTCGGAGAAAGATGCAGGCGGAGGTTGTGGAGGACGACGTCGGACGTGTGCAGAAGTTGTCGCTGTTGTGGTTGTCGTTGAGTCGTGGTTGAAGGCACAGTTTTTATGGAGTGGTGGTCCGAAGGTGAGTTATGGGTTGTTGTTGATGGAGAACAGGGGATGGAGATTGGGTTATGTTCATGAGGTTTATGAGCTGTTTGGTGATAATGGTAGAAGAGAAACAAGTTTGAGAGGTGAAGGATATGGGAAATAAAATAGAATGAGTTCTGTTTTGGAATGGGGGAAAGCTTAAACTTGTTTGACTAATTTTTGTGGAGGTTCTGAGAATTTTAGGTTGTGTGTGTGAACTTGTATCAGTGGGTGATTTTGGTTTGAAGGAGTTTAGGTGGAGGTGAATGAAGAGAGAATTTTCGTGGTTGTTGGGATGACATTGTAAGGAGACAACGCATCCACCACGAGGTACTTTACTTTAATTATTCATGCGCTAAATTTTGAGCCAAACATTGTTTCGAGCATTACATGGCCCTTTACATGTACCTGTTTGCCTAACAAACCAACCAGAAAACCTTGGAATGCTTTAATGTTATCAGGGTTAAGCTGGAGCCTTTGGAAGGCACTATAGGATAAGACATCACTTGAGCTTCCAGGGTCAATTAACATTCGCATTATATCTCAATTATCATATTGCACCTAATGATCATGATATCATTGTTATGGGGGAGAAATCCAATGTCATCTTTATTTGAGAAGGTGATTCTTGATTCTCGTTCTTCCCTAAGGTTTTGGTGACGTTAGCAGATATGGTGTTTGCTATCAAAACTGTCTAACATACTTTCTTCGGGAGGAACTAGATTCTTCTCGGTTGGAAAAACCTTTAGTGATGGCGTTGACGGCATTCTTTGAGCTTTTCTTAAACATCCTTGCGGGAAGAGGCGAAAACAAATGGTAGATCATGATGAGCGTGGCATGATCAGCTTTACCAAGCCCAACAGTGAGCGCCAACTGTACTAGCTAAAAGTACAATATGTGACAAACCCTAATGATTAAAGGTATCAGAGGCTTTAATGTTTATTTGTAGCTTACGTAGAGAGGTGACAAGCTCAATGTCTCTAGTATCTACATAAATGATACTAATCCTTCTTAACCACAAGGTTGAGATATTAATAGCAGTCCCTAGGTCTGAGTCTCAGACTTTAAAAAAGTAGCAATCGCTTCCAAGAGATGGTGAGAATGGGGAGGTTAATTCCCTATTATCTAAAAGAAGCATGGTTAGTTTCCCCCTAACTCTTTCTCCATAACGTAGTGGACTAGGGACACGTCACTTCCTACGTTCGAACGAGTTGTCTAGGAAGTAGGCGGCGTATTTGACGAATTGAAGCCACATATAGTAAATAGGCAATCTATATAGTAAACATGAGATCAGAAAGGTGTTACATCATTTGCCTTCTATGTCACCCTTTGTGGCCCCTTCACAAACACACATACAGAAAATCACGCATGTGTTCCGCACGCGCACGCACACACACATGCGCACACGCATGCACACACACACACGGGGGCAGACACACACACATGCATGAATGTGCACATGTGTGAGCACACACACACAAACATGCACGTGCGCACACACATACATGCACACACACACGCACACGGGGAAGACACACACACACACACACACATATATGCATGCACGTGTGCACGCACACGCACACACAAACACACACACACACATGCGAACGGGGTAGACACACACACATACACATGCATGCACGTGCGCACGCATGCACGAGCACACACTTACCCCACACACGCACATGCATGCATGTGTTCACGCACGCATACAAGTACACACACACACACACAAACACACATACACAGACATTCACACACGCACACACACGCACGCGCACACGCACACACACACATATAAACGTGCACGCACACAAGCAAATGCATGCACACACGTAGGCATGCACGCATCACCAAACACAAACACACACGCACTCACGCACATGCACTCGCACGCACCAGATACACACAAACACACACATATATATATATATATATATATATATATATATATATATATATATATATATGGGCCAACCATATCGACCCTGGCCGAGCACTCTGAGTGAACAATAATCCTTCTAGAATCTTCTTACCATGTGAGAAATCTATTCATGATGATAACAAATATCTCAACTACAAGTGCATCCAATGACTCGCCACAATTCACTCTTAAAAAATAGAGAGTTTATTATTCCTTCTTTGTACTATATATACATAAGGCATAAAATTCAGGTAAGAAGTTGCTAACACAATTCGAATTCACTATTCTCCCTCACATACTGACTTGTGATTTGGAACATTAACCTTGTTGGTCTCCCTATCCATCGATTTTAAAGCTCATATCCATCATCACTTCCGATCCTCACCCTATTTATGGCTCCAGAATTGAACAGTGGTGTTGTCTGTGGGAATCGACTTTTGATTCCCGCCTTTTCCACAATATCATAATTGTTCTCAAATTCATCAATTTCTAACCTCCTAAGGTCATCTAATCAAGAGCTTGGATTCCATGTGATGGATGGATTTAAAGCTACTCAATTGGCCGTTGTGCGTGAATATGTTGTTGTAGCTCAAACAATAATTAATCAACCACTTCTTTCTCCACTTCCTTAGCAAAGCTTCGTGAATCCATAAGTGTTGATTCCGCTACATTGATACCTAGTTCCAACTCGTCAAATAGCTGGACATATCCAATTTCCTTCAATTGTATTTCTATTTAGGACTCCCCCTAAATATGAGAACCCCTCTCACTTTCTCTAAAACACTAACCCTAGATATCCATACAATAATCAATATATTGAATGTTGAATTACAACCAAACTAACAAACCAAACTCTATGCCTTTGGATATGAATGTAGGTGTTAGAGTGACGCACAAACAAAAGACCTGACACGAAAACCCTAACACAAAGATCTTCAATACTTGCACATATTTCAAATATTAGGTTTGAGCCTTCTTAAATAGAAATGCAATCTTTTGAGCTTTTCTCCAGTGAGCATAAGATTTGATCACATCCAAATTTTAGGAGATTGAGTTAAGATTTGTTTTTCAAAAACGTCTACCAAAAATATTTGATTTGTTTGAATTCAAATTTAAATATCTAACTGATTTGATTTGATCCTTTAAATCTTCCAAAAAATCTAATCAATGTGTTTCTAAAAGATAGCAAAAAATATGATTGAAAACCAACCGGGAATTATGCTCAGATAAACAATAATCATGGTCTACTGATAAGGGTCAGATGTTGCACACATGCTAGAACATCGTGTCCCACGTATGTCCTTTCTTTGCCAAAACAACTTGTACACTCCATGTTGTTATGAATTATGTAACCCATCTAAAAGGAACAGCAATCCCCCCTTTTGACAAATTTTGGCAAAATAACTCTTTACATAATGTTAATAAGTCTTACAAACTGAGCAACATAAGCAAACCAAAAATAGAACAAATACCAGCAACAGAAGTAGCAAAATTGGAAAGCATGAAATATAACTACATCAAAACAAATTAAGATTAATGCTCTCATACAGCCAGACACACAATCAATCACACATGCATATAATCAAATTCAGTAGTTAGTTAGGATTGTCAGGCAACTCAAAACTACCACTACACATCAAACATCAAAGGTTACACACATAGAGAGATCAACTCACATATGCTCACAAACATACATGCTTACAATTGAACGCCAAATACTCTAGCATGTGATCACACAACTCCACAAACACATCAGAACATCCATTACAACACATACACAACATTACTTCCCCCTTTTGCCACAATTTGGTAAAGGTATGAAAAGAAAGAAAACCAGAAAAATACCACCAAGCATGAACCATTGATATTTGCATGACCACAAATACCAAAGTTGAGTTACAGACCCGAGAACACAATAAATTAAAATATGTCCATATACAAGGGCTAAAAATAATCATAATATCTTTCTTCAGAAACAACACAAATAGCTCCAACCAGATGACTTCAGTCTTCAGACGTTGATTCTTCTTCACTTGAGGATTCTACATCTTCCTTACTGAACATATATTTACTCTTGAGGTATGAGTCTTCAAAAAGGAGATGTACTCCTTATATAGACACAAAATTCATGCTCTAAAAGCCCATAAGGATTTAGGTCACGAATTTGGTTGGATTTATAAAAAGTACATGAGACCAATCTTCAATGATGATGATTTCCAATCTCGATCAATCTCCTTGAATAAATCTGAATCTTTTGATTATTCTTATTGTATTTGATTCATATTACATCCTCAAAAAACACACATGATCAATAAACTCTTTATTAGGAAGTTTGATATTTTTATAACCAGTATGAGACAAATGTCTCACAGATCGTGCAATATTTGACTTGACATATGTCCACGTAACACAATTTTGAATCTTGAACAAATCAAATAAAATATTTACTTGATAAACATCATAATTCCAACTTCTCAAGTAAAGGATTCAGAATAAATCTCTTGCAAAAATTGAACCACACTTAAAATCATGTTTAATTGAGATTGAAGATTTCTTCATCAAGTGCAAATTCAAATCTTGTAATTAAAACAAATCCAATAAAATATCTTCATGGAATATTTGTTTAATTAAAACAGGGCCAAATATTACTTCAAAGCATATCAAATTAAATCTTTTCTCAAACTTTTGAATTAATAACCTTCTCCCGAAAGTAATCTTCTCATCATACCGAAAATAATGCAGGTTTTCTAAACAAATTCTGAAACGAACATTTAGTGCAGTAAGAGTATTTTGCGTGCCAAGATGTCACGTAACATGTTAAGACATATTGCTCAAAAAATTGCCTATAAAACTATTCCAATCAAACAAGCAACAACAAATTATAAAATCCAAAGCAATTTAGACCAAAACAACCAACAAAACAGACCATTTTCAGGACATTGTTCAGATATAAATAATATAGTGGATCAAAAAACGAAAGATGTTAGCTAATCACAACGATATGTATGAGCTTAAGATCATAGTCACACAAATTTTTATGAACACCAGTTGGAAGCAATATTCTTTCTTGCAAATCATCATATCATTAACTCCCCTTGGATTTCTCAAAGTGGCCAAGGGGTAATTTTGTTCTTCAGACGCACATATGTCAAAGACAATGTCTGGCATAATGTGCATGACAATGTACTTATGTAGTAGCAACAATAAGTTGAGGTAAAAAATCTCCACATTTCTCAATCAAGAACATATGCACAGATGTTGGACAAAATGTCTGCCACATCATTCCTAACATTCAATATGTAACTCAAATTCAAAACACTTGGGGAAGCACAAATCTCATCATCACAACTAATAATGTATTTCTTTTGAACACTCCAAAAATCACAAATTAAAGAGGGAACACCAATAGGTGGTTGGATGCCATGAGACTCAATATGTTTAACCAATTGACAAAGACAACATTATCCACATTCCAAGGTAGCATGAGTTCCTACCAGGTACAGAAAACCAGTGATGTAGTAGTTGTAGTTGCATGCCCCTACTTCAATCAAGGGGAGCTTCCATATCCAGTTATTTTGTTGCTTATCTTATTACTTTCATCCTTATTTTTATTTCGATTTGTTGAGTCTCCTTAATGATTGTATTTCTCGGAATTAAGTTTGAATTGATTCGCTTTTAGCATGCATAAAACTTTGGTAATTAGATTTGATCTTGATCTAAATGCCTTTGATCAATAACATATGTTAGTGGAATGAAATCATTTTGTGTTTTTGGTCAAAGTTGTTCGATTTTAAAATCTCAAAATGCTTTTGAAAGTTTGAAAATTTGAGATTTTACAAGATTGATTTGAATAATTCAGTTTTACCCTGAATTTTTTATCCTGATCAAATTGGACAGAAGTAAAACCCAATAATTTGATTCTGATTAAATTTTACACTTGATTCTGGTCATTTTCTTGGGACAAATTCTGTTTGATTTGATTCGAATCAATATTTGTACAGGATGCGAATTAATTTCATTTTTCAAAATTCATGGTCAGTTTTATGGCATTTGATTCGAATCAAATTTTAAACATGACTCGAATAATGTGGCATTTGATTCGAATCACACATTCTCTGATCCAAATTAACTAGCATTTTTTTTTAAAATTGGTTATTTATTTCATTCCACCTCATTTTGCTAATTTAATTCAAATCATATTTTTCTCGATTCGAATCTAACCACCTTTTTCAACCTTTTTGTGTCCTTATTCTCAAGCACATATAAAATCTTTTTGTAATCATCTCTCAATACAATATCTATCATTCTGTTAAGACTTTTCAGTGTGATTTTTAGTTAAAATCAATTTCCTCTGTTTTGAGTGTTCAAAGTCTTGCTACGAAATTCTTACAATCTTCAACTTCAATTGAGTTCAGCTCTTGATAATGAGAGTTCTGAGATCGATTGAAGGAGACGCTTACTTAAAACTAATCGTTCTTGGAGATCTTGTTGAGTTTTTCATGTTGTTAGCAAGGTTAAGGAATTGTCAATAGTGGTTACCAATTTCATTGAAAAAAAGTAGGCTCTTCTCTCAAAAATTGCCTTAGTAGTGATTGTGTTGAAGACAATGAATAAGACGGAGTTCTTCTCAGATCTTCGGACAATTTCACTATTCAAGGAATCGGTAAGATCAAAGGTTTGATTGCTACACACGAAGGATTGAAGCAGAATTGGTGTTATTGGAAGATTCAAGAAACATATTTGAGTAAAGATTATGTGGAAGAGTGTGGCAAGTTTGTTGCATACCAGTCAAGATCCAAACTAGGATATTTATTTACTCAGTTGTATTGTGGATTGGTGATTGTATGAACTCTTGGAAATATTTGTCAAATAACAAGGAACTATGCAAGTTCTAATAGGAAACGATTGTAGAGTGCACGAACGCCGAAACACTATAAATCTCAGTGTCATCTCTCTCTCTCTCTCTCTCTCTCTCTATTACTCTTTCATTTAAATTTGTAGTGATTATATGCTTGTATTTTTCAATTCCTTCGAATTATATTGTTTGTTGTTAATAGCAATTTATTACGTAAGCTTTAAGTTTTGTTGGAACTGGATAGCTAGTTAAGCTAGATTCACACTTAATAATAGTAAATTGCTTCTGATTGCAGACTTAAAATATTACCAAAACTATATTCATTAATAACAGGAACATTGGGTGGCCTAATGTCTAGGAAATCTTTCCAAACAAATAGATTGCTCCTGAAATTCAGTAACTGATGAGGAATACCATCATTCTTAACTATAAATTCCTTTATTAATTTAGAATAACTAGATCCAACATTCCACAATTTCTTAAACAATTGAGCATGACTAAGAAAATCCATAATTTCATTATACTTCATTGCTTTAACATAATGTTCTTCTTTATCCTCACTTGCAGTTTCCTCTTCTTCCTCACTGACAGCTTCCTTTTCCTTGGTCATAATCTTGTTAATAGAGAGAACCTTATCAGACCCCACTTTCCTCTATCATACACCTTTCTATACTCCTTGTTGCATTCAACATTACACTTAACAGTAATCTTCACAATGCATTCCTTGACTAGCTTTTCATAACAAGGACCAACATGAGTTACATTTTTCATTAACCCAACTACTTTCAACAACTCCTTAATCTCTTTACAATCATGAGCTTTTTTTACCTAGCTCTCGTTCACAATCAATCCTTCTTTGGAAAACATACTTTCAATTTTAAACATCTGTCTCAGAATGAAACAAAATATTATCGATGTGAACATATGGGATATTCACATGAATTCTCTTTCCACCAAACTTTCTCCTTACAGTGTGCACAATCTCCAAGACATCTTCTTCATCATTTGTCTCATAGTCACTTGCCCGAATAAGCTTTTTATTCACTTCATAATTAACAAGGGTAACATGTTAATCCTTCCTCTGAGTTAGAAATTCAGTCACCAACTTTTTTGCCACATCCTGGTTGACATCTTCATTATCATCTTTAATGATATCCTGTGTCAAATCTTTGAGCTTTTGGTTACTCCACAACAGTTGAGTGCAACTACTTCCAGTATATATACTTTGGGAATCAAAGATGACATCCTTCATTTTCTTAACTTGAAGACCAAGAAAGTATGTAACATCTCCTACCATGCTCAACTAAAATTCATACTGCGCTTGTTGAACAAAATGCTTCATCATCTTGTCTCACATGTCATCAACAGAAATGTGAATTATCATAATATTCTAACTGTATTTTATAATGACATCCTCTAATAGCTCAACAACCTCTTCAAATGTCAAAGCTTCCTTTGATAGCTTCCTTTCAAGGTTTATCCCTCTGTGATACAAATACTTCCACTTTAGTATACTTTCCTCATAATGGAAAGACACGTTGTCTAACGGAGCGAAAGGAACATTTGTGGGAATGTTTTTGCCACCAACTAGTTTCTTGTTTTTCTTGAGTGCAGGTACCACATTGTCATGCAGAATGTTCGTCACATCATCTTCCACACCTGTCACTTCAATTTAAAAATCATTAACAAACACTTTTATGAATCCCATCATAGACTTTGTGTGCTTGTTAAACATTGTATACACCCTAAAATTAATGGAACACTCTATAAATATGCTTTCATTACTACTTACCATGTCTTTACACAATGTCTCGACATCTGTCTCCACATCTTCTACTGCATGATCCATCTTTCCTTTTGATGCAAATTTTCTTTTCTCGTTATGGTTATTAATAGCACCAGCATGGGCTACAACATTATCAACCTCAACATCTTCATGAACATGATTATTATCACTCACATCATTATTCTCATGGGTCACATCTGTTGGTGTAAGCCCTAGAGGCCAATACTTTTGGTACTTGTATCGAATTATTTATTAATAATAAAAGGCATTTATTTATTATGTTTGTTTTTCCAAAGTGATAAAGTCCCTAGAATAGCTAGTTCGTTTAATGAAATATTAAGTGTGACTTAATCATGAGATTCCATTAAACATAAGGACACCATTATTAAAGTATCCGCAGTCGAGCTTTAATGTGAAATGGGATAACCTTAAAGCATTAAGACTAATATATAGATAGACTGATGATCACATCTCATGCATCATGGATAAGGAGTTATCAAGTCTTAACATAGGTATGAATATTAGGAGTAATATTTATACTGGATTGACCCACTATGAGAGTACTACATAGAATGTTATGCAAAGTGTCATAAGTTACTCTCGTGGTGATAGTGGTGTATACCACCCTTCGACCTGAAACCACTATGGAACCTAGATGTAGACTCAAGTACTTTATTGCTGATCAAACATTGTCCATAATTGGATGACTATAAAGACAGTTAATGGGTACTTCATAAAGCATGACGAGGGACATGAGTGACCTAGATGGGATTTGCCCATCCTGCATAACAGGATAAATGTCTAAGTGCCCAATATTGAATTGAACAAGGATGACACGGTATATGCCTTGTGTTCAATATAGACATAAGGACAAAAGGGTGATTGTACATATAAACACTATCACAAAAGATTTTGTCATATCACATGACAATTTCATGACTTGGGAAGCAGTGATGTGTTGCTAGATACCGCTCAGTGTTTATTATGTTAAATGCATGATTTAATATAATTACTAACGTCGCGAAATCCTACAGGGTCACACACATAAGGACAGTTTGATAAGAGGTAGAGTAAATAAGGCACACAGTAAGGTACGGTGTACTTAAGTAAATATGTAACACCGTAATGTATGGTGCACTTAAGTGGAATACGGATTGTGGTAAGGTACCACGTGCTTAAGTGATATACGATACATCATAAGATATGGTGTGCGTACACTTAATTGGGCTTTTTATCTTGCAGCCCACACAAGTGGTTCTATAAATATAACCCTTGTGCAAAAGCATAAAGACTTGATGAAAATTCACTTGTGAAACCCTAGCCGTATTTTCCTTATCTCTATCTCTCACTCAAAGCCTTCAATCATAGCAGCTAGCACTGAGACTGAAGGAAGTTGTTTGTGTCAACTGAGTAGAGGCGATGTTCATCGTACATCGCTCGTGATCAATCCTTCGATTCAGAATCAAAGGTTTCATCGTCACAAGAGGTAACCATTCTATCATTGATCATGATCTTTCGTAAGGATCGCTAAAGGGAAATTTTAATTTCCACTGCATTTTGAATCGCGATTTCCCTTCAGTGGTATCAGAGTCTGGTTACGAAACCATGCATCAGATAAGTGTTTATTTTCTGTTTTTTGTTGTTGTTTTAATTCGATTAAAACACATAACATTAAATTAAATTGAGAAATTGAATTTTGGCATGAGGCTGTGTACGATTTGGATGATCAATATTGACTATGCTTCGGAATCTGACAATAGTATGGTGAAGTAGCGATATATCGATCGTCCTTAAGTTACACAAATATGATCGATCAAATTTTATATGTGATATAATTAACTCTGATACAAAGATGGTATATTGGATATACTATTTCTATTTCGTTCATTTAAATCACATAATCATCATTATTCCTTTGAGCGATCCGTGTTCATTTGCTTTGGAATCCGACTTTAGTATGGTGAAGCAGTGGCATATGGATCAATCATACTAAATTATTGCTCATGGTGTTTTGACGATATGGAATTGTTACATTAGGGTTCATGACGATACAAGGGTTGTGCTGTCTAAAAGGTCTGCGATTAGGGTTGTGATGTAACAAAATTTGTGCTTTAATTTTATGGAAAATATCAAGTGTTGATGCAAAAAATGACGCCGAAGTGTGATCATTCGCCCAAATTTAATTTGATTCATTTAATTAACAGGATTTAAATTAATAATAATAAAAGTGTGTTTATTATTTTTCTCTTGTGGTGATCAGTTATGGCCTTAGTTTTCCTTTATTTTGTTTTGGAATTTTAAAATACGACCTGCGTGTCATGCCTCTCTTTTAATCTCTTGATGTAACTTCTTTTCTCATCTCACTCCTTCGTATGTAAAACGAGTATTCTTTAATGTAATGTTATGAAGAAAAAGAAGACTACAAGATCAAAGGAGGACAACCTTGGAGATCTTGCTTGGAGAAGTGTAGATCGTTATTAGGTTTAGCTTAGCTTCTCTCATTGGCTTGGGAGAACAATTACGCTAGGGGCCATAACTGTTTCATTTTGTATGTATGTTGATGCATGTGTATGTATGTTGATGCATGTGAGAGACGATTTATATGATAAATAAGCCGGTGAGATGAAAATAATGAAAATTCCCTCAAATTAAATATTAAGTTTATGCTTTCCAAGTTTTAGAACTCATTAAGACTACTATCGAATAATGTAGGTTTCTCCTAACGCGAGGTACATGTTCTATATTAGTAAGATGCGATGGGATAAATGTAATATCCAATTTCTAAAACAATGGGTCAAACTTAACTAAACAAAATGTAATAAGATTATATACGTTTAGAAGCAAGAGTTGGGAATAATCCATATGATGGATTAGAATAAGGAGTTATTTACCCAACTGAAATATTCGAGAATTATATTGGATACAATTGGAAGGAGTTCCTACCCTAAATAGCCGAGTTTTGTGTAATTAGCCTAACATTGACTTAAAACAAAGTGAAATATGGATCTCGATCCACTAGAAAATCTTCCATCGGGATTTTCCGAATCAAATGGTGAGGGTCATTTGGTTTGAGTAAAATAGTGGGAGCATATTTAATTAAAGGCCTAATTGAATATGTTGTTTTAATGATACTTATATTTTTCCATTCTATTTTGTAGATTACCATGACAACAAACACATGCAACAACATTTTTTGATCAATCCTTGATAAGCAAAAATTGTCTGGGACAAATTTTCTGGATTGGCACCAAAATCTGAGGATTGTCTTCAAACATGACAAAATGTTGTATGTCTTAGAGACACCTATTCCTGAGGAGGAGCCCCATAGTTATGCTTCTAAGGCTGAAAGAGATGCTTATAAGAAGCATGTCGATGATGCCAATGAAACTGCTTGCCTCATGCTGGCTACCATGAATTTTGAATTGCAAAAGCAACATGAAAACATGGCAGCGTTTGATATGATCAAACATTTGAAGATGCTCTATCAAGAGCAGGCAAGGAATGAGAGGTTTGAAGTTTCAAAATCCCTTTTTCACGCCAAGCTATCTGAGGGAGCCCTTGTAGGTCCCCATGTACTCAAGATGATTAGGTATGTGGAGAGCCTTGAAAGATTGGGATTTCCCCTAAAAAAGGAGCTTGCGATTGATTTGATCCTGCAATCGTTTACGGAAAGCTTCAGTCAATTTGTCCATAATTTCAACATGAATGATATGGACAAAACTCTTCCTGAATTGCTTGGCATGTTAAGAACTGTTAAGCAAAATTTGAAGCCAAAAGGGAAATCCATTCTGATGGTCAGTAATGGAAAGAAATAGAACAAAAGGCCCACCAAGCAGCGTGGTAAATGGAAAGGCAAGGAAGTTTCCAAACCCAAACATACTTCCCCTGCTTTAAAGCCTAGTGGAGGTATAGCAAAGGAGGGCACTTGCTTCTATTGTAGTAAGACCGGGCACTGGAAGAGAAATTGCCCAAAGTACTTGAAAGATAAGAAGAATGGAGTGGAGGCTTCGACTTCAGGTATTTTTGTTATAGAAATAAATTTATCTACTTCTACATCATGGGTATTAGATACTGGATGTGGTTCTCACATTTGTACCAATGTGCAGGGGCTAAAAAGGAGTAGAGTTTTGGCAAAAGGTGAAGTTGACCTACGAGTTGGCAATAGAGCAAAGGTTACCGCTTTAGCCGTAGGAACTTATGTATTGACTTTACCTAGTGGTTTAATATTTCAGTTAGAGAACTGTTACTATGTACCTACAATTAGCAGGAATATTATTTCCGTTTCTTGTTTGGACAAGTTTGGTTTTTCATTTATAATAAAGAACAATTGTTGCTCTATTTATTTGAATGATATATTCTATACTACTGCAAAAATGAACAATGGATTGTATGTCCATGATCTTGAAATGCCAATTTATAACATTAATACTAAAAGGATAAAACCTAATGATTTAAATCCAAGTTACCTCTGGCATTGTCGCTTAGGCCATATAAATGAGAGACGCATCTCCAAACTCCATAAAGGTGGACTATTGGACTCTTTTGATTACGAATCATATGATACATGCAGATTTTGTTTAATTGGAAAGATGACAAAGTCCTCATTCACAGGAAAATGTGAAAGGGATAATGATCTTTTGGCCCTCATACATACTGATGTATGTGGACCACTGAACATACCAGCCAGAGGAGGTTTTCAATACTTCATCACATTTACCGATGATTTCAGTAGATATGGTTATGTCGATTTAATGAAACACAAATCTGAATCCTTTGAAAAGTTCAAGAAGTTCAAGAATGAAGTACAAAACCAACTAGGTAAGAATATTAAAACTCTTCGATCAGATCGAGGCGGTGAATATTTAAGCCTAGAGTTTGATGACCATCTAAAAGAGTGTGGGATTCTATCCCAACTCACTCCTCCTGGAACACCACAATGGAATGATGTATCTGAGAGAAGAAATCAAACCTTGTTAGACATGGTCTGATCCATAATGAGTCACGCCGATCTTCCAAACTCCTTTTGGGGACATGCACTACTGACAGCAACTTACACACTTAACCGTGTTCCATCCAAAAGGTTGAAAAGACACCATATGAAATATGGAGTGGTAAGAAACCACATATGTCTTACTTGAAGATTTGGGGTTGTGAAGTTTATGTAAAACGACAAATTTCAACTAAGCTTGAGCCCAAATCTGACAAATGCTTATTTATGGGGTATCCTAAAGAAACAAGAGGGTATTACTTCTACAATCCTTCTGAGGGAAAAGTGTTTGTCGCTCGAACTGGAGTTTTCTTGGAAAGGAACTTTATTTCCAAAGGAATCAGTGAGAGGAAAGTAGAGCTTGAAGAAATTCAAGAATCACAAAGCATTGATACACTTATGGAGGAATTAGAGCAGGAGCCACAAGTAGTTGTGGAAGAGCAATCTGCTCAAGTAGAACAAGACCAGCGTAGGTCGAGTAGGATACGTCACCAACCAGGAGAAATGGATATCTCATAACTGATCAAGGTGATGTATTACTCATGGATCAAGATGAGCCTGTAACCTATCAAGAGGACATAACTGGTCCTGAGTATGAGAAGTGGCTAGAAGCCATGAAATCTGAAATGGATTCCATGTACACAAACTAGGTTTGGACCTTGGTAGAGCCTCCTGTAGGAGTTAATCCTATAGGATGCATGTGGGTCTTCAAAAAGAAGACTGGCATGGATGGTAAGGTACATACCTATAAGGCAAGACTGGTTGCTAAAGGTTATAAAAAAATTCATGTGTAGACTATGATAAAACCTTTTCACCAGTTGCAATGCTTAAATCTGTTCGGATTTTACTTGCTATCGCTGCATATCATGATTATGAAATTTGGCAAATGGATTGCAAGACTACTTTCCTTAATGGGAATCTTCTTGAGGATGTGTACATGACATAACCTGAAGGATTTGACATACCAGAAGAAGCCCAAAAGATATGCAAGTTACAGGATCAATCTATGGATTGAAGCAAGCTTCTAGAAGCTGGAATCTTCGTTTTGATGAAACTATAAAACAATATGGATTCATAAAGAATGAAGACGAGCCTTGTGTCAACAAGAAGGTTAGTGGGAGCATGATCGTCTTCCTAGTATTATATGTAGATGACATATTAATCATTGGAAACGATGTCCCTACCTTGCAACAAGTAAAAACTTGGTTAGGGAAATGCTTTTCTATGAAGGACCTTGGTAAAGTAGCCTATATTTTAGGAATCAGGATCTATAGAGATAGATCACAAAAACTACGTGGCCTAAGTCAGAGTACATACATAGACAAAGTGCTGAGACGCTTTAACATGCATGATTCTAAGAAAGGATTCATACCTATGCAACATGGCATGTGTCTATCAAAAACATAATCTCCTTCAACAAAGGAAGAAAGGGACCACATGAATAAGATTCCATATGCATCTGCAATATGATCTATCATGTATGCCATGTTATGTACTCAACCAGATGTCTCGTATGCTTTAAGTGCAACGAGTAGGTACCAATATGATCCCGATGATGCTCATTGGGTAGCTGTCAAGAATATCCTTAAGTACTTGAGAAGGAGTAAGGATTCATTCTTGATATATGGAGGTCAAGAAGAGCTCGCGGTAATTGGATACAACGATGCTAGCTTCCAGACAAATAAGGATGACTTTAAATCGCAATCTAGTTATGTGTTCTACCTAAATGGTGGCGCTGTGAGTTGGAAAAGTTTAAAGCAAGAAACAGTTGCTGATTCTACAACCGAGGTAGAGTATATTGTTACCTTAAATGCAACAAAGGAAGCTGTTTGGATAAAAAAGTTCATTAGTGAACTTGGCATAGTCCCTAACATTGTGGATCCCATTGATCTCTATTGTGATAACAATGGTGCCATCGCACAAGCTAAGGATCCTAGATCTCACCAACGATAAAAACACATACTTAGCCGTTATCATCTCATTTGAGAGATAATAGATCGGGGAGATGTGAAGATATGTAGAGTACCTACACTTGACAACATTGCTGACACACTAACAAAGCCTCTTGCGCAACAGAAGCATGATGGCCATACTAGATCTATGGGTATTAAGGGTATGCCTGATTGGCTCTAGTTCTAGTGGGAAATTGTTGGTGTAAGCCCTACAGGCCAATACTTTTGGTACTTGTATCGAATTATTTATTAATAATAAAATGCATTTCTTTATTATGTTTGTTTTTCCAAAGTGATAAAGTCCCCAGAATAACTAGTTCGTTTAATGAAATATTAAGTGTGACTTATTAATGAGATTCCATTAATCATGCGATAACCTTAAAGCATTAAGACTATTATGTAGATAGACTGATGATCACACCTCATGGATCATGGATAAGGAGTTATCAAGTCTTAACATAGGTATGAATATTAGGAGTAATATTTATACTAGATTGACCCACTATGAGAGTACTACATAGAATGTTATGCAAGGTGTCATAAGTTACTCTCATGGTGATAGTGGTGTATACCACCCTTCGACCTGAAACCCCTATGGACCCTAGATTTAGAGTTAAGTACTTTATTGCTGATCAAACATTGTCCGTAATTGGATGACTATAAGGACAGATGATGGGTACTTCATAAAGCATGTTGAGGGACATGAATGACCTAGATGGGATTTTCCCATCCTGCATAATAGGATAAATGTCTAAGGGCCCAATATTGAACTGAACATGGATGAAACGGTATATGCCTTGTGTTCAATATAGACATAAGGGCAAAAGGGTAATTGTACACACAAGCACTATCACAAAAGGTTTTGTCATATCACATGACAATTTAGTGACTTGGGTAGCAGTGATGTGTTGCTAGATACCACTCACTGTTTATTATGTTAAATGTAAGATTTAATATAATTACCAACGTTGCAAAATCCTACAGGGTCACACACATAAGGACAGTTTGATAAGAGGTTGAGTAAATAAGGCGCACTGTAAGGTACGATGTACTTAAGTAAATATGTAACACCATATGGTACGGTGCACTTAAGTGGAATACAGATTGTGGTAAGGAACTGCGTGCTTAAGTGATATACGGTACATCATAAGATATGGTGTGCGTACACTTAAGTGGGTTTTTAGCTTGCAGCCCACACAAGTGGTTCTATAAATATAACCCTTGTGCAGAAGCATAAAGACTTGATGAAAATTTAGTTGTGAAACCCTAGCCGTATTTTCCTTCTCTCTATCTCTCACTCAAAGCCTTCAATCGTAGCAGCTAGCACTGAGACTGAAGGAAGTTGTTCGTGTGGACTGAGTAGAGGCACTGTTCATCGTACATCGCTCGTGATCAATCCTCGATTCAGAATCAAAGGTTTCATCGCCACAAAAGGTAACCATTTTATCACTGATCATGATCTTTCTTAAGGATCGCTAAAGGGAAATTTTAATTTCCGTTGTGTTTTGATTCACGATTTCCCTTCAACATCATCGTTATCCTTATGAACTTAAGACTTTGTCACCAACTTGTCGGACAAGATGTCCGACACATCTTTTTCAAGGACGTTCTCATCAGCAGCTATATCAAAATTGTCAAAATATGGAATATTGTGGGGAACAATATCTTGGACATGTTTCTTGACATACAACTTAAAACTGAAATTCAACACGCTAAGAGGAACTTTAATAGGAAGAATAATGCTTAATCACTAATCTTCTTTAGTTATCCTAAACAACAGTTGGTTGTTTAATCTTGGGAGACCTCAAGCTTGACCATCAGCCATCCTTTTAATGACAACTTCTTTCATGAGTCTCATAAAGTCCATAAGTGATAATTAAGAAACTTGTCAATAATGCCTATGAGACTTCTCATTCAACTTGAGATACATATGTTGATGATGTAGTTTTCTTCCATTTAATTCACAACAATACAATGGATTGGAGGAGACAAAATTAATTCATTGGTAATCACGTGTGACAGGATGTTGAGACATGTTACCTGATATTGTGCATTCTGTTATATGAATCGGAATACCACATATATTCTTCGAATTTGATGACTCACCAGTATATATAACATCTTTCATGTCTTTGAAGGTTACAACATTATTTCATTGATTGGATTCACCTTCCTCTTCATTACTAACATTGTAGATTCTTCTTTGTTTCCTAGGAAAACTTGAGCATTCAACTTGAATATGTCTGAAATATTTGCATTTAAGACATTGGATCCAGTTGAGATTTTCACCACCTATTCATTTACGATGAAAGTTACACCTCTTGAAATTGTGTTGCTAATTGTCTTGAACATTTTTAGAGGCATTAATCCCATATCTCATATCAAGTTTTCTCAAGACTTTACTAAAGGTCTTAGCAAGCCTCAGATTCTCTTTAGTATCATAGTATACATGGTCTTCATAATCTTCACAAATGTCACAATCTCTGGAGGATTATTAGCACAATAAAGAATCTTTGCTCGATGAATTGATCATCCTTATTTGAAATTCTCCATCTTGAACAAAATAAAAACCCTAGAACACACCCAAACAGAATACGGTGTCTGCTCTTATGCCAATTGAAATTCTGTTCTTAAGGGGACAAATGTTGGACCAGATGTCTAAGATAATGTGTTTAACATCTTAAACCAAAATTTACAGACAATTTAAAACAAGATTATAACTCATAAAGCAATGAAAGAACATAACGAACTGTTAACCAAATTTTGTGAAACGTCACCTACGTCTGGGGGGCTTCCAACCCAAGAAAGGAAATCTATTGTCAATAGAATTAGTACATAGTGTCTTAGATAAACACACATTGTTCAATGCCTCTCTCACTTTATCTCAATCACTAACCCTAGTGATCCATACAATAATCAGAATATTGAACATTGATTTACAACTCAACTAACAAACCAAACTATATGCCTTTGGTTATGAATGCATGCGCTAGAGTGGTGCACAAACAACAACACAAACAAAAGACCTAAAATACAAACTCTAACACAAAGATCTTCAATACTTACACACACTTCAAACGTTAGGTTTGAGTATCCTTAAATAACAATTCAATTTTCTAGGATTTTCTCCAATGGGCATAAGAATTGATCAAGTCCATATTTGTAGGAGATTCAGTTAAGAATTATTTTTAACAACATCCACAAAAAAGATTTGATTTCTTTGAATTCAAATTTAAATTTCTAACTAATTTGATTTGATCCTTTAAATCTATCAAACAAATATAATCAATGCATTGCTAAAAGAAAGCAATAAATCTGATTGAAACCCAACCAAAAATTATGTTAAGAACAACAACAATCATGACATGCTGACAAAGGCCAGATGTTGCACACATGCTGCTACATCATGTCCCACATGTGGCATTTCTTCACCAAAACAACTTGCACACATGCTTTAATGCAATAAAACCTTGGACTACAAGGCGCTAATGAGCTATTAAATAGCATGTACAATATTGTTCATCAGCAGAACTAGTGCGGTAGAAAAAGGTTGTTGTGCCTCTAAGAGAGCCTTCACAACAATCTTTAATAAGGAAACACCACCCAGTAGGCTGTATCAAGAAGAACTCATGTTGTCATTCTAGAGTTGATAGGGATGAAGAATGATGAAGCTTCTAGATCAACAATTCAACCTCGGAGTGAGAGACATAAAATTCCTCCTTAAATTCTTGATGAAGATCTAGGCAATTATGATCCTACCCCAAATTAAGTGGAGAATAAGTCTGTGAGGGTTTAGCCAAAGCATCCCTTGAGCTCTAGCATTTCGGAAAGAAAAATACAAAAATCAATGAAGAAGCCACCCAAGCTAAGGGAGTACGACAAAAAGGGAGACCCTAATGAGCATGTACAACTCATCAATGAGTGTTTGAACTACTACAGTTTCGACAAAGTATCCAAATTCAAGTTGTTCACTCTAACTCTGGTCAAACCGGCCAGATTATGTTCAACAACCTTCCTGATGGGTGTATTAAGTCTTGGTATGATTTTTGTGACCGATTTTTTGCGTACTTTTTTTTCTAGAAGTGACGATCGATGATTGAATCCCTTTGAGCATAATTATCCAAGGTAAGAAGGAAATCATGTGGTATTACATTGGTTGGTTTACTCAAGTTGTCGTTGAAGTCAAAGGACCTGAAGAAGGCCTTAAGTGGCGGTTCCTCGAAAAGAGTCTTCTGAAAGACCATCCCTCCAAGTTAAAGACAGGAAGGAAGAAGGTGAAAATTACTCACGAGATGTGTAGCATGGCTGAGTCATACAAGATACTGAAAAAGAAGTTGGGAACTCACTTTAACAATCATGTATTGCCTAACACCAACTTCAGTCGCCCGAAAGGGAATGAGTCCCATTGGAAGAAAGAAGAATTTGACCGAGGTACACAAGGACATTACGATAATTACATTCCTCTGACTATTTCTCGAGAGAAGATCTACCAGGATTGTATTAACATAGAATTCAAGAATGGAGGACTTTGACCCCTTTACCCTGTCAAAGAGACATCTTAGACCAACAACTCAAAACTTTCCGCTTTCATAGAAATCACGACCATAACACCGACAACTGAATTCAACTGAAGGATGCCATTGAAACATTAATCAAGAGGGATCGGTTGACCAGATACGTGAAAGAGGGCAAAAGAGACAGAGAAGGGTATCCTAAGGGAAAATCTCCCTCAAAGATTTCATATGCCAAGACCAGTGGTAAGAGGAAGGAGGCTAGCAAAGGCAATCGCCAATACATCGCCACCATCATCGGAGGAGCACCTTGGGCAAACCTCCCATCTAAAAGGACCATAAAGCGAAAGATATATGAGATTCTAGCCGTCCATAAAAAGCATGTAATTACAACGACAAAGATTCCTGGCCTGCATATGTTAGGATTTTGAGACTCAAAGAAGGCGGGTGGTGTCCCTAATTAAAATTTTCCTCTGGTAATTACAACCACTGATGGGTAATTTGACGCCCCTCAGATATTGATTGACGACGACAGTTCCTGTGACTCAAGGTATTCATAGATATTTGAAAAGACGAACCTCGAAAGAGGAAGCTTGTGGCTGAATGATGGTTTGGATTTGTAGGCATTTAACAGGACGATCACCCGTTTATAGGGGAAACGTGGAGCTGACAGTATCAGTGAGCAACAAGAAGGATGTTCGAGACGTCAATTTTCAATTCCTTTCGTTCCTTGTTGAAGCGTCTAAAAGTGCATCTTAGGACGACCCTTCGCTACCATACAAGACACACTAGCCTCTTTGGTACACCTCAAACTCAAATATCAAAACCTGTAGGGGAAATTAACCATCAACAATGGCGATCTTGAACGTGCAAAAAGAATCAACCAAGTGGTCCAGCGATGCCAAAGAGAGGGTGTAGCCATGGAGACTAATGTGGCATCCCTGACTAGCTAGTTTTGAGAAATGAATATCCACCCACCAAGACATGGTTGAACCATAAAAAGGAAAACACGAAAAATATGTGGCAGTTAGCTCACCTGATTATTTTTTCTTTCTTATTTTGTACTAAATACTATTCTTGTATAATCCTCTTCCTCGTATACATGAGTTGTCTTCACTTATGAATAAAATATGCCAATTTCTGAAATGTTTGTTTTTCCTAGCTATGCATATTAATAGTAAATGTAGGGTGTGACCGACGAGATCTAATCTCGACATAAAGAAATCGAGGGTGTTGTCAGAGACACTTTGAACGTCCGACTAAAGCAAACAATTCCCTTGTAACATAAAATGAACACTAAAGTCAGAGGTGTTGTCGGAGACGTTTTGCACTTCTGTATAAAGCAATCAATCATCCACCTAAAATCATGGGTGATGTTGGAGACACTTTGCATGTCCTCCTAAAGCAACCAATCCCCCATCTAAAGTAAAGTGTGTTATCGGAGAGGTTTTGCGCGTCTGACTACATAAATCATTTCCTCACATGATATAATGATCCACTCCCTTTGGCAGCTAGCTACTCCAGAGATTGCGGTAGATTAGCCACACACCTACCTCTGATTAGATTTTCATTTGGTGAGGGGAAGAAGAACCAACCCTTGTTCGAAAACGACCCTAGTGACGTCGAACAAACTTTGAGGGAAGACCTCGTAAGTTCACACTGAATTTAGAGTCTTGCACTAAGGATCATACAATATACATTCAGAGCCTCATACTCAGGATCACGCGAATACACCTTAATCATGTAAAAAAAAATTCATTCAAAAAATGACAGTATATGCACATATATTGTCCCATTACATAAGTACTACACATGAAGTACATAAAAAAGATGAATATTCACCAACCAAGACGTGGTTGAACCATATAGTGTCAAACAAGGAAAATAAGTGGCGGCTAGCCCGCCCAGTTATGTCTTCTTTATTATTATATACTAAATATTATTCTTTTACAATCTCCCTCCTCATATATAGAGGTGGCAAAACGGGTCCGGCCCGTTGGGCAATGCCCGATTTGGCCACACTTTACTGCGGGGCGAGCCAATGTTTTAGGCCCGCACCCTACTGTCTCTGCTCCGCTCAGTCCCACCCCGTTTTTATGCAGGCTTTTGCAGGAACGGGTATTATCATAAATTTTTTTCACTTTTAGGCTTAAAAGTTGCATTGCCTGCGGACCCGCCCGTCCCACCCTTACTTTTTTGCGGGACAAACTAAGGCTTTAGGCTCGCACCCTTAAATATGACCACCCCGCCCTGCCCTATTTTTTGCGGGCTTTTGCAGAGCAGACCTAAACGGGGCGGTCATGTCCATTTTCTACCCCTACTCATATACATGTAATGTCTTCAAAATCTCTCTCCTCATATACAATGCACGTTTATCCATAACAAATGTTTTGTTTTAACTGGATGCTTTAATTAGTATATACTCCCTCTAGGGATGACAATGGACAAGGTTTGGGCAGGATACTATCGTACACATCCCCATACCCGTGATTTAAAAAAATCTTCGTACCCGAGCTCATACCTACTTGGGCACCAAAGTTTGCACTCATACCCGTGCCCTATGGGTTTGTAAGTATTCATATTCGTACCCGTTACCTGCATTCCTATTAAAAATAAATAGATCAATTATAAAATATCATATCATTTTAGTTTTTCACACAACAATAAAATGTACTCTTTTGGGTGTATTGGAGATTCAGGTAGTTGTGTGTTTCGATAGTGTTTTCTATTTTTCCGTTCAAAAATAGGTTGTTGAAAGGGTTTCCTATTTTTCCGTTCAAAAATAGTTTGTTGAGAGGATTTGCAATTTTTTCGTTCAAAATTTGCAATTAAGAGAGAGTTTGCAATTTTTCCGTTCAAAAATTGCAATTGAGAGAGGGTTTGCAATTTTTCCATCCAAAAATTGCAATTGAGAGAGGGTTTGCAATTTTTCCGTCCAAAAATTGAAATTGAGAGTGGGTTTGCAATTTTTTCGTGTAAAAATTGTAATTGAGAGATGGTTTACAATTTTTCCGTTCAAAAATTGTAATTTGGAGGGTTATCAATTTTCTCCTTAAATTTTGCAATTGTATGCGAGTGTTTGTAATTTCGTCCTTGTAAAAATTACAAGTTGAAGTATGATTTCACTACGCCATATAAGGGAAAAGACAACGTTTTTTTTGGCATAGACTGCGCTTAAAAGTACTGTCTATACTGGCGCTGCTGTAGGTAAAGACAACGTTTTTTTTAATGCAAAAGCGCTGCCTTATGTCCCCTTTAGGCAGCGCTTCTTTTTAAAAGTTTTTTCTATTGTCACCTTTAGGCAGCGCTTTTTTTAAAGCGCTTTCTATTGTCCCCCTTTAGACAACACTTTTAAAAGCGCTGTCTAATGTATCTTTTAGTTCTCTTTAAGGTCTCTTTTAGGCAGCGCTTTCTTTAAAAGCGCTTTCTATTATCCACTATAGGTATCGTTTTTTTTACAAAGCGCTTTCTGTTCTCCACTTAGGCAGCGCTTTTTTTTACAAAGCATTGTCTAATGTCTCATTTAGGAAGCGCTTTTTTGTTAAAAGTGTTCTCTATTGTGCACGTATGGCAGCGTGTTTTTGTTAAAGCGTTGGCATTAGTCTTATTTTTTAATAAAATGGCAGCATATTTTTTAGAAGCGCTGGCACAACATGAAACTGTTATAGCATATAGTTTTTGATATATATTCCTAATTAACATATTACCAATATATATACAACGGATAGTTTTTGATATATATTCCAAATTTTCATATATATATATATATATATATATGTGTGTGTGTGTGTGTGTGTGTGTGTGTGTGTGTGTGTGTGTGTATACCAACTCTAGCTAATAAACTATGAATTTGTCTTCTGCACATATCAACAACTTTTAGTAACTTGTTATCTCTATCTTATACACCTATCTGAAACAAAGCCAACAAATTAAAAGGCATAAGAACTAAGCTATATAACACATAATCCTTATAATCATTATAATTAAACACAAACCTTATAAATATTGCTATATACCTTTATACATCAAGAAAATCATATTTTTATCAAAATTTATCACAAACCTTTATAATTCAACACAAACCTTTAATTAAACACATAAACCTTATAACCTTATAAGCATTATAATTCAACACATAAACCTTATAACCATTATAATTCAACACAAGCCTCATACACCAAGTAAATAATGTTTTTATCAAAATTTGTAAATACTATATACCATTAATAATCAATTTTCTTCAAAATTAAAACATCCACCATTGTAATAACAACATATCCCCTTCCAAAACCTTTAACTTCTAAAGATTCACCAAACATAATTACAAATTCCATCAACCCTTAATTCATAACAACTTCCAAAACTATTCCAATCCAATATAGAACATCACAACAACAAAAATCTCTAAGGACCATAAACTTCACACAAAAGAAATAAAGACAATACCTTATATAATTCTCATCTCAAAAATGTATTGACACTATTCCTCCTTAATTCCTTCCAGTTGATCTTTCGAGTAAGTAACACACTTGAATTCATCAAAGTACTACATAATATAACATAATATGATTTAGTTAAAACTAGTTAATTTGATGAAATATTTGTTAAATATTAAAATAAATCCTAACTTATAAATCCATACCATGTTTGGAATCTCTATTTGATTCAAAACAATAGTTTCTTTCATAAACCTCAATACGAAATAACCACAATCTATACCATTAAGTTAATGAGGACACTACACATATAAAAAAAATACGAATATATACCAGGATATATAGTTTAACTTGTTTTATCAAGTAGCATCACTATTATAATCAAAATTGTAAAAACATACATGCACTCTGATCCATGTAATGTTGTTTGCTTTAATCTTTGGTACTCGGGCTTTTTTTTGTGATCGGAATATTTGTATAGCTCTAACAAAATATAAACGAATCTTTAGAACAATCTCACATAAATAAATAAATATACACACAAATATTTAGAACAATCTCACTTACGTATCAACCATCTTCTTCATATTTGGGTATTTTGTTTGATCACCATCTAACGAATCCAGATAATATACTATTTCTCTTATAGGATTAATTGCAACCAACACCCAGTGTCCATTGTAAAATAAAACAAAAGTTTAGATGGAAATTTTTTACACAACGTCAAAAAATGAAAATTATAATAAATGAAGTTAGAATGAAAATCTAACCCAGTATTATATGGTAAAAGAAACAACTTTTCTATATCTTTGTTGGCCATAAATGCACCGACTAAGTACTCTTTGATTGGATTTAGATTTTGATCGATTAACTGTGCGTAGATACAGGTGGGAGATAAGAAAGAGAATCTTTCTGTCAATTGACGTGGGCGCATCAATTTTTCATACAAGAACCTTAAATAAAAACATAATTAACATTAGAATATTCATTGAAATGAGTAAATAAATTGTTCGATTAATTAAATAAAGTTGATCGGAGTACCTGATGTATGTATTGATAACACCGATGCCTAATTCATCATGATGAAAAATCTATTCCATATCCTCTTTAGCAATTGTTTCGGTATAAGAAAAACCAAAAATACCTTCCTCCATAGGTATTTCAAGAATACCACTTTCCATCACATATGTTTTTCCTACATATGTTTCAAGACACGACCTAAATCGAGAAATATATGTGTTTTTAGGCTCGGTCTTTGCAAGATCCTGTTTTTTTTTTGTGTGGACATGTTGCTAAATTCAGGTTTCTTTTTCTTGATGACTTGTTGCAACTCTTGAGCATGAATCTAAATATCATATAAGTTGGGTAATGTATAGATCATGAAGCTTTTGATTTTGAAGGATAAAATTAACATTTTCTATGCATATATATATATATATATATATATCAATGTACCTTTTATTTTGATGCAATTGACTCGTTGTGCCGCCGCATAATCCCCTTATCTTTTGATTTGAATTTTGTAGGAGTCTAACATTACCATGTAAATAAAATGTACGTCAATGTAAGAATAACATACATGGCTCGTAAAACATTTGAATACTCAAAGGTTCATAACGGTTTTCAACATAGCTCATCATCTATGAAAATGAGGTTTGACGGCCATGCAACAAACGATCATATTGCGTCTCTCACCAATATTGCATCTGAAACATCGTCGGGTATAGGTAATAGTTCACCCCCTCTAAAGCAATATCAATAGATACTTTAAAAAATCCAGCAGGGGGCGGTTTATGGTAAAGTACATCTCCCAAAGTGTTCTGCACTTTTCCCTTGCCAACCATGCGATAAGACGGTGACGATAAATAGAGCTGACAAGGTAAAAGTCCCTAAACCAATAATAAATATGAAATTGTTAATGTGTATATATATCAATTAAAAAAATTATGCTAGTTTAATTTCATAATAATATATATAATTACCTCGGGAATTTTCTGTTAAAAATTATAATTGATACTATCTTTGTCGCTAGTATCTTTAAACCCTGAACCTCGCATTTCTAACATATAACTTTCTTTATCCTTTTTCAATTCATGAACTTGAGATCTTAATTCTTCCAACAATTCCATCACTTATTTATTGCTAGGAATTTTACTCTTTGGATGCTTATACAAGGATGTTGGAGTGACCCCAAATCCCTTACCCCTCACACGACCAGAATACTCATAAACATTTAATACTTGACTTAGTATGCTCCTGCAATCCTGGTCTTCAACTAGAGATAAAGACTGAGATAGATTCTCTTGAAATTCATATGCATATCGAAAAAGATTAGTGGGGATTAAATAGCATAAATATTATATTTTAATAAGCTTTTGATTTAATTAAATAAATAATGTTATACTTACACATTGCTCAAAAACTTGTTGAACATCTTCCTTAACAACTTCATCCTTACCCACACGAGCAACTTTCGACTAAACATGTTCCGAAATAGATGTTTCTTCACTTTTCTCCTCTTCTAAGTACACATTAAGGCAAATAATAAGATTAATTATAACACATGGGGAACAGGTATATCATAGCACTTATATACTTACTATTCTTTGTTGTAAGCGTGCATATCCCAAATGCCTTTTTTTTGTATGGATACGCGGGTTTTGATGCTCGTTGGCGATTTATGTCACTCACTTTCTGGATAAACAAGTTTAAGTCATATCAGAACATATGCGGAACAAGTATATAATACAATGTTCATGATAAATTAACATTACATGGAAATCTGGGGTTCTTTGTTTGGCTACAAAAGTTTCTCATTCTTCAGGTGAAATCAAGTCTGCATACTTCTTTGGACGTTCTGCTTCAATAAAATTTCCTTGGGCATCCTTAAGAAACTTGTTTGTTAAAAAAGCTCGAAACCCTCTGTGCCTTCTTCCGGCCAATTGAAGACAATATTTTTTTCGTTCATCACCAATAGTATAAGTAATTTAAAGACATAATCGTCAACAAAAACAAATAACATCACATATGGTACCTGTATCTCACTCCATATTTTTTCTTTAGTGGTTTCAACAATGGAGTTCTCCAATTATCACAAGTGATTTGAATTTGTGAACGAACAATTGCACCAATGTAACTTGTCAACATTGAACCATTAGGCTCAACTAGTTGGTCTGTTGCATTCCAATGTACGTCATATTTTATTGGCAAAATACTCCTTTTGGTCCCTCAACTATACCCTCTGGTTCACTTTGGTCCCTTAATTTTTTTTCGTGCCATTTTGATCCTTTAAATTTCTAAAAGTTACAAAGGAGTCCCTTCCGTCAATTGGCCTCAAACGTCCATTTATTTTGTCTACCTGGAAGGTGAGTTGGCTTAAATGTGTTCTCTTCTTCAAGCACTGTTATTCCTCTTCAAGTTTTTTCCAGTTTTTTCCCTATTTTCAATCTTTCCTCTCACAAAATTTTTCAATCTTCTTCCTTCACGTATCTTTCCTCTCTTCTTGCTCTCCCTTTTATTCAACATAAAATACCAATTTTCCATGAATCTAAGAGATTCAACCCAACCCTAAATTTTCCAATCCACATATTTTGGCGATGCGAACCCGGAAGTGGAAGGTCGAGCGTGCGGTGGGTGAAGGGAAAGCAACGACGGTCGAGCAAAAGCAACATCAGAGAGGGGATTTCGTGGCGGTTTTGCGTTTGGTTGTCGGATGGTTATCTTGTAGTGATCTCAAGCTTGGAAAAGCAGAAACACCAACATTTCTCTGAAACCTAGCAAATGGATCCATTGTTGCATTCATAGAAGGTGAAACAAGATCAAAACTTCCATTGTTGTTGTCGTTGTTAAAGCTGTTGTGACCAGAGACACCATTTGATGACGTAGATGATGTGGAGAAACAGGACACATGCTCCTTTAGATCCGTGTTGTTGGAGCTGTTATTGTAAGAACACATTTGACCGCCGTTGAATCCGGTGGTGCTAGCAGCGGCGTTGTTGGAGTATGGAGATGAGTCAAGTAGAGGTGGAAGATAAACTGAAGAAGGTGAACTTGGTTCAGGGAAAAGACTCGTACTGTTGTTATTACTTGCTATTGAGGCCATTTTGGTCTTTTTTGAACCACTTGTGGTGGCTGACACGGTGGTGCTTCCGCTTCCGGTGTTGCTCTTTTGAAACACACGTGATATCACCCATTCATTCTTGATGAATTAAAAAATATAAAAAATCATTAAAATTAGTTATTAAGAACAAAAAAGGATCTTATTAATTAATGTAATTGTTTAAGTGAGATTTTAGTAGTAAAAGCTGAACATTGGAAAAAAATTAGTACTATTGGTGATAGTTAATGATGATGATGTAACTGTTTCAATGATATTGCATTGCAAATGCCATCCACTTACCCACCTCATCATACAAACTGCCACCTGGAAGCTTTTTTTTGAACTTTGACTAACGGTTCACTAACGGAAGGACTAACATGGATATGTTAAGAAACTTAAAGGACCAAAATGACACGAAAAAAAATTAAGGGATCAAAATGAACCTAGGGATATAGTTAAGGGACCAAAAGGAGTATTTCGCCTATTTTATTCCTTTATCTCTTGTACGAATGATTCCCTTCATAATAGTTATTCCTCGTGTAATTTTTCTTTCCACATCATGAACTAATTCATTTCCATCGTTCTTAGAAGTATCATGTGAGTTTTCCTCGTTACTAGCCATTTGACCTGTAATAAAGAAAAACACAAAAACAATATCAATGTCCATAATCCATTGAATAAATTAAATGACAATATATAATTTTATTGAATGACAGAATATATAATTTTATTGAAAAATCCATAATAACATTTTACTGGTACTTTTTCCACTAACATCTCTTTCTTTTCTTGGTTGGAATATGATTTACTTGTCTCTTAACAACGCAGACGGATGGATTGATCCAAATTCCCTCATCTTGATAATTTCTAATATATGATTCATTCGCTCTAATATTCTCATCTTGATCATTTCAAATATACGATTCATTCCCTCTAATATATGACTCATTCTCAACATCAATATCACCTTGATCTACAATGTTATCATCAATTACTTTGTTAGATAAAAGCAATATAGACCATTTCATACTTGTCGGATCAGTGACATAGAACACTTGTTTAGCTTGAGAGGCTAGAATAAAAGGCTCATCTTTGTACCCCACCCTATTAAGATCCACTTGCAAAAATCCTAACTTATCCATTCGTATGCCACTATTATTTTCAACCCACTTGCAACCAAAGATAGGAATCTGAAACTTCTCATAATCAAACACCCAAATGTGCTCGATAACCCCAAAATATGATAGATTTGCATATTTGGAGTTTAAGTCATTCACACTTGAAATGTGCATTGCTTCAGCTACCACGGCGACACCACTATTTTGCATAGTACTTTTATCATCTTGTTCTTTGGTATAAAATGTGTATCCATTAATTGTGTATGCGCTATAAGAAAACACATGCAAACTTGGACCATATGCTAAACATCTCAACCTTTATGTTATTGAAGCGAGATCTAAATAAAACTTTGAATAAATATGATTCTTAAACCATGGTATAAAACTTCGATTGTGCTATTGTACTATCCAATTTTCATTTCTATTCGGATTTAAACCTCAGAGTACATCCTTGTGCATTTCAACATACGGGTCAACCTCATTGTCATTGTGCAGAACATACAAATGCACTTGCTCCCGTTCATCCCTTGATACGGTCACAATTTTATTTCCAACTAACTATTTTCCTTCTTTTTTTCGAAAATATGAGATTTGGGGAGTCCAATGGATTGAACATTGGATAAATATTCAGTACAAAAATCAATCACTTCTTCAACAATGTATCGTTCAACAATACAACCCTCTGGTCGACTTTGGTTTTTTACATACCCTTTTGATATTTTCATATAACGTTCAACATGGTACATCCATCTCATATAAGCTGGTCCACACAATTGCGTCTCTTTCACAAGATGAACAAATAGATGTACCCATTATGTCAAAAAATGAGGGAGGAAAATACATTTCAAACTCACACAAAGTAATAACTATTTATTTTTGCAAAGTTGGTAAGATCGCAGGATCGATCACCTTACTACAAATTGACCTGAAGAAAAAACACAATTTAGTTATGGCGCTTCTTACTTTTTCTGGAAAAATAGAACGTATACCTATTAGTAGAAAATGTTCCATTATAACATCGCAATCATGTCTTTAAACTCTTTAACTTGAGGTTTTTCATAGACACAAGTCTTCTAATATCTGAAGAGTATCCTTCTGGAACTTTAACTTCACTTAGAAACTTACACAATATTTTTTTTCTCCTTTCTAGATAGAGTATAAGCAGCAGGTGGTAGATATGTTCGTTTTCCTTTCTTCAATGGTCCTAATTCATTTCTTATTCCCATCTTTATCAAGTCCTTTCTTGTTTTAAGGTCATCCTTAGATTTTCCTTGTATATTGAGTAACATTCCAATAACACTTTCAAATACATTTTTTTCAATATGCATAACATCAAGAAAATGTCTTACATACAACGACTTCCAATATGGTAATTCAAAAAAATTGACCTCTTCTTCCACCCATTTTTGACAAGCGTATGTGCAAAAGGCTTGCCAAACTGAGTACTCACATCTTTCACCTTTTAAAAAATTTAGTCACCTGTCAATGTAGGTGGAGCTCTACCTTGTTCTGGATTTCCATTGAATGTTTTTCTCCACCCACGGTAGTGATGATTAAAATTTAAGAATCTCCGATGACCGAGAAAGACATTCTTCAAACAAAATTCCAATCGCGTCCAATCTGTTTTTTCTTCACAAATAGGACACGCACATTGACCTTTAATGCTATACCCTGATAGATTTCCGTATGCTGGAAAATAATTAATTGTGCCAAACAACATTTCCCTCAAATTGAAACTTTCTTTCCTATATCCATCATAAACCTCCACGCCGTTCTCCCACAAAATCTTTAAATCTTCAATTAAAGGTGTCAAGTATATGTCTATGTCATTCCCTGGTTGTTTAGGCCCAGAAATCAACATAGATAACATCATGTACTTAGGGTTCATACATAACCATGGAGGTAGGTTATAAATCATAATAATCACAGGCCTTGTGGTATGTGAGATACTTTAAAGACCATGTGGGTTCATTCCATCAGTAGATAATGCCAAGCGAAAGTTTCTTGCTTCTTCTCCAAAATCAAGATAATCATTATGAATTTCATCCACTGTGGTGAATCTGCCGGATGTCAAAACTTTCCATCTATAATTCTTTCATCTGCATGTCGAGTCAAGTGTTTTGCATCTGTTTCACTATGAAACATGCATCTAAATCTCAGAATTATAGGAAAATACCATAAGACTTTTGCTGGAGACAATGTTTTCTTATATTGAGAGACACCGCATTTAGAGCACTCATTTAACGATGCACATGGATTTCGAAACAAAATGCAATCATTTAGACAATCATGTATCTTATCATAGCTCATGCCAATAGAGCACAACATTTTTTTGGCCTCATAGGTTCGATTAGGAAGAACATTATCCTCCGGAAGCATATCTTTAATAAGGGCTAATAACTCTGTGAAACTTTTATCCGACTATCCATTACTCGCCTTTAAGTTATACAACTTTAATACCACAGACAATCTTGTGAATTTAGTGCAACCTTTATACAACGGTTTATCTGCATCGCTTACCAACCTCTCAAACATTTTGGGACAATCCTGAAGATATTCTTTAAGTGCTTCTGCAATCTCTTCGACTTGATCATAATCGTATGTATTTGTGCCATTGTCGTTTGAAGCATAGGTCGTATTATCCCCCGGTTAAACATTCTTGTTACTTATCTCTCTATGTAATATCCAACATCTATAACTTCGATCAATTACATGCCTCTTTAAATGCAATTCCAACTCAATTGCGTCAATCCGACGCCCATAACAGCAATCTAAGCAAGGACATGTGATTCGACTGGGGTCTTTGGCGTGTTCAACAACAAACTTAACGAATTCTAATACCCCATTCTCGTACTCTTTTGACAATCGGTTGGAAGACATCCATTTTTTATCCATGGTTTTAATAAGTAAGCTAAACAAAAACACTAATTATTCACGCAACTATAGCATAAAAAACAACTAATTACCTGTAGAGAAGTCAACAACTTCTGGAACCACACAGTGTAAGATTCTTGGAAACGATCAGAAAGCTGACGGAGGGAGTATGTCTGGAACTAGAGCGCGGCCAGAAACAGAGGCGGAGGCGGAGGGAGTAGCGTTGCGAACTGGTGAACGGAGGCGGAGGGAGTAGCGTTGCGAGCTGCTTCAGACGAAGGGGAGATCAGATGGTAGGGGTGGTTGAGTCGAACAGTGACGGAACGGGAGGGAGTGTTGAAGCTAGAATAGCAGCAAGCAAAAATATATAAGTAACCCAGTTTTGTCGTTCTCCACAGGGATCAGTGCGAGGGAAAGAATGCCATTCAACGGTTTCTATATTTCTAAGCTCATGAATCAAAAGTTCTGGTTTAAAGACGAACCAAAAGCAAATGCGGAAAATGTAAAGACGGAAAATATAAAGTAAAGACAGAATTATAAACGGAGCCTTGTTGGAATTGGATCTCATCAATTGATAACACATGCATTCTTCTAATCAAGCAAACACAAATTAATCATTCGCCAAATATCCTCGCGTATCACTCACAACAGAGGTTATGTCTAACGCAACGTCGAGAGGCCAACTGTATTGTCTCATCAGTGATGTCTCACGCAACAAAACCAACACAGAGCTTTAAGAGCAGATACTCACGCAAGTGTTAATCCTAAATCCATCTCTAGAGTTCAGTCCTAACAGATATTACTATAACATCCATATCAAATAAATGATTTCTTCATATTTAAGCAAGATCAAAATACGTACACACGCATAACCCTTTTTACATGTATTCAACTAATTTGCCCAATGAATGTGAATATCCTTCTTCATCACTACTATCACGCATCCTCGCGATACCGTATCGATCCTACTCATGTTACCCATGCTACTTAATCAACACAATACAACAAAAGATAAAATGAATATCAACTCGCAAAACCATGTCAAAAGCTTGTTCATTGATAGATGAAAATCTAAGATCAAAGATTTGTAAAGGTTTTGTCAAGACCACAAATAATCAACCAAAGACAACAACAATAGAAAATCAGAATTCAAATCACATACATACATTAGAGGAAATACAATAGGTATCAAAAGATTACATCCCTCTCCAACAAGAAATCAAAGATCCTACCTTTTCTCCCTTGGAAATGAAAGAGATATCAAGTTCTGATCCCAAAATTACAACAATATCAGAACAACATAAAAAAACCCCCCCACTAAAAAGTGTAAAAATTGTATTTATACAATTCAGAAATTTGAAGGTTCGCTAGGCGAACCAATTCATTCGCTAGGCGAATGGTTAAAAAATAGGCACATCAGGTGCCTCAAACAGTTAAACCGCCCCTGAAATTTCACGTGCATTCGCGAAGCGAGCCTTCGCCAAAACCTTCGCCCAGCGAATTTAGGGACTTTTCCTACTGAAACTTTCTGCCACCCCTTCGCTGGGACACTCACCAACGTTCGCTAGGCGAACCTTCGCTAGGAGCTCGCCAGCACTCGCGAGGCGAATCCTGCTGTTGCAACTTCAATACTTTAGCAGCTTGCACCATTTCTTTGTGTCTTCAAACTTTGATCATTTAGTGCATTTCCTGCACAATAACACACACATTACAAGCACCAAAGGTATATTCTCAATGTGTAGAAGAACAACAACAATAATGGATAAAAAAACATGAAAACATGAGAAAAGAGATGAAAAAGTGCAAAGAAAGATATGCCAATTTTAGGCCAAATCCGCACCTAACAACTCTCCCCAACTAAACTCTTGCTTGTCCTCAAGCAAAGTATGCCCCTCGTTAAAAACAAGCGGATTTGCTCAAGGTTAAGAATCAACCAAAATCCAGATAAACCAAGCATGAAAATGCGCACAAGCAACGTTTACCACTCAATAGAATCGAACAATGATAAAGAATTAAGTTCTTAAACAAATATCATGGACTGGTTCAAATGACAACTAAATTTTCATACTTGAATCACTCTAACACTCCTCTTCAAAATAAGAATGAAGAAATTGACGCGTTTGCAACCGCGGGGAAATTTCACTCACCCGACAAACAATGCAAATAGCAATCCAATTCATACAACATCTAACAATCAACATGAAAATATGGAAGCAAAAAGATCACTAAGGGCTTTAAGGGATATAGCTTGGTCGGGTTAACAACAAAGGGACATTTCTAAAGGTCTTTGAATCGAAATTGCCGATAAATGATATTTACACATTTACAACTTCATTCACCATTCACATTCCTTTACCACAAACCTTCTCAAACTTCCTTTTTGCACAATTATTTCACTTTCTATTTTTCTCATCAAACAAGCATTCTTTTTCTTGTGTTTTTCACATTCATATTTACACTTTTTCTTTTCATGCTTGTTTGAACTTTTTCAAAAGGTTCAAGCAACCTACCATCTTCTTTTTCATTCTCCCCAACTTGAATTCAACCAAACCTCATGTGAATGCTCCTTGCCTTTACGGCAAGGAAATCAAAGTATACAATTTTCAAAGGTTCAAAAAGAAATTTTCAAACCTCACAAAATTCAATGATGAACCAAACTAGCAAATTATGTACATAAACCAAGTTCATCACTAAAATGAGATTTAAATTGTTTTAGGCTCAAAGGGGCAAACAAATTCTCACTACTCACGGGTAAGAAACTTTTGGATACTGTTGTGCTCAATATAAACAAATGCCTTGATCATTTCTAATGCTTCCACAAAATCACAATAATCAAAAGATAAAACATGAATCAAACGAATTAAACAAAGTTTATCAGTCATCCAAGCATTTAGTAAACAATGGAGGTTTCCTCACAATTTGTGGCTTTTGGACCTAAGTGAAACAAGCATTCCAACAAGTTGCAAAATGAAACAAAGATACACATTTGCACAAAGCACAAAATTCTAAAATCATTCTAGCATTCTATAAAGCAATACAATTTACCAGGCATACTTTCAAAGCTCAACAACATCCAGACTCGGTCGAAGCTTCATTGAATTCTTTTATACAAAGCAACCAATCTAGAAGGAATTCTCAACATTCCTGAACACACTAGAGAAAACATTAAAGGAACACAAATGCATATAATATAAATAAATGTACAAAGCTTAAAAATATAGAAACTATGCGATGCGATTCAATATCGACACACCAATCCCCGGCAACGGCGCCAATTTGTTGAAGCTAGAATAGCAGCAAGCAAAAATATATAAGTAACCCAGTTTTGTCGTTCTCCACAGGGATCACTGCGAGGGAAAGAATGCCATTCAACGGTTTCTATATTTCTAAGCTCATGAATCAAAAGTTCTGGTTTAAAGACGAACCAAAAGCAAATGCGGAAAATGTAAAGACGGAAAATATAAAGTAAAGACAGAATTATAAACGGAGCCTTGTTGGAATTGGATCTCATCAATTGATAACACATGCATTCTTCTAATCAAGCAAACACAAATCAATCATTCGCCAAATATCCTCGCGTATCACTCACAACAGAGGTTATGTCTAACGCAACGTCGAGAGGCCAACTGTATTGTCTCATCAGTGATGTCTCACGCAACAAAACCAACACAGAGCTTTAAGAGCAGATACTCACGCAAGTGTTAATCCTAAATCCATCTCTAGAGTTCAGTCCTAACAGATATTACTATAACATCCATATCAAATAAATGATTTCTTCATATTTAAGCAAGATCAAAATACGTACACACGCATAACCCTTTTTACATGTATTCAACTAATTTGCCCAATGAATGTGAATATCCTTCTTCATCACTACTATCACGCATCCTCGTGATACCGTATCGATCCTACTCATGCTACCCATGCTACTTAATCAACACAATACAACAAAAGATAAAATGAATATCAACTCGCAAAACCATGTCAAAAGCTTGTTCATTGATAGATGAAAATCTAAGATCAAAGATTTGTAAAGGTTTTGTCAAGACCACAAATAATCAACCAAAGACAACAACAATAGAAAATCAGAATTTAAATCACATACATACATTAGAGGAAATACAATAGGTATCAAAAGATTACATCCCTCTCCAACAAGAAATCAAAGATCCTACCTTTTCTCCCTTGGAAATGAAAGAGATATCAAGTTCTGATCCCAAAATTACAACAATATCAGAACAACATAAAAAAACCCCCCACTAAAAAGTGTAAAAATTGTATTTATACAATTCAGAAATTTGAAGGTTCGCTAGGCGAACCAATTCATTCGCTAGGCGAATGGTTAAAAAATAGGCACATCAGGTGCCTCAAACAGTTAAACCGCCCCTGAAATTTCACGTGCATTCGCGAAGCGAGCCTTCGCCAAAACCTTCGCCCAGCGAATTTAGGGACTTTTCCTACTGAAACTTTCTGCCACCCCTTCGCTGGGACACTCGCCAACGTTCGCTAGGCGAACCTTCGCTAGGAGCTCGCCAGCACTCGCGAGGCGAATCCTGCTGTTGCAACTTCAATACTTTAGCAGCTTGCACCATTTCTTTGTGTCTTCAAACTTTGATCATTTAGTGCATTTCCTGCACAATAACACACACATTACAAGCACCAAAGGTATATTCTCAATGTGTAGAAGAACAACAACAATAATGGATAAAAAAACATGAAAACATGAGAAAAGAGATGAAAAAGTGCAAAGAAAGATATGCCAATTTTAGGCCAAATCCGCACCTAACAGGGAGGAGCTTCCTGATCTTCTTCTTTGTTTCGATCTATTTAGGTTTTACTTGAAATGTCCATGGAAACGACGTTGGAACGAACGGAGAAAGGCCTGTCGGAAACAAATGGGGAACGGTGCCAGAAGGAGAGTTTCAGAAGTTTTGGAAGTTTTAGGGTTTCGTAACTTGTTGAATATTCTAAAGTTCTGGCTGGTACTGTTTAGTATTTAGAAATTAATGACATAAGGCATCACTTTCTGAAGCGTTTTCTTATGTATTGCCTTTAGCAACGCTTTTTCATAAAATGTGTTTTCTATTCTATGGCTTATAGCAGCGCTTTCTAAAGAACATCATTTAGCAACGCTTTCTAAAGTGTGGCCTCTAGCAGCGCTTTTTAAAAGCGCTCTCGTATGTATGGCCTTTAGCAGCGCTTTTCAGAAGCGCTTTCTAAAGTTAGTCTTTAGCAACGCTTTTTATCAATTTAGTATATAGTTTTAATTTTTTTTTTGAACTTATAGCAGCGCTTTGGGAAAAAAGCGTTGTCTATGGAGTGCTGCCTAAAACCAGTTTTGGTGTAGTGTTTTATGAGTTTTTGTTGGAATTATTTGCTTATTTTCCTTTTTGTTGGAATTATTTTCTTCTTTTCCTTTTTGTGCGTAGAAATTTATTTATTTTTGTTATTTTGCCAACAGTTCGAGCAACATTTCTTATTTTTACACGTCTTTTCACTATGACAAATTATATTCTCTTTATAAATAAGCCAATAATCATTGTTTGGTATAACTAAAAAGCTTTTGTGATAGACAATGAATATGTTTACAACTTTGTAAACATCTGATAGATTCACAAAAGAGTCTTGGAGAACATTAATACATGTTGTAATGACATGTGAGTAAGACTTACATAAAACTTGAATTTTTCTTAAGTCGCACCATCTATGTGGTAGGTTGACCTTGTAATGTGTAATTAGTCATCTGACATTGTGGCCGATAGTTTATTTGACATATAAATAGTATTTTTCTAGGTTAATATTGTACTCTATTGAGAACTTATATTCGCAAATAGTTCTCTTAGATTATAGTTGGTCATCCTCGTCAATGCTATGACGGGGAAGTTACAAGTGCCCTTAAAAATAGAGTTCATTTACTGAGCAAGGTTTGTTGTCATGTGACCTCATTGTCAACCTTTGCCAAATGCATGTGTCCATTGTTCTACAAGGATATTTCTGATCCACCTCAAAGTTTGTGAGTTTTCCAAGAGAATTTATTTGTGGTAGTAATGTGATGTAGGCTCAATTAATTCATATCTCGTATTGTCAAAATAATTAATTTTAGTGTAAACATATGAGCGAGGATTATAGTTGTAAGGATAAATATAGACTTTTTATCCATATTAACAACTTTTTTACTTTGTCTTTGATCTCTCACATGAAGTTTTAAGTAATGTGTCTGATACAATACACATGTGAAGACGGTGAATATTGCTAATCATTTTCAACATTATTATTTGCACTCTTTATCGACTCATGTATGTCTCAAATCAAACAAAGGTTGAGTTGTGGTGTGACGTGCCTCCTCAAATTCTTTAGATAGAAACTCCAACCAACCTTCATCTCTCCTTCTGCTATGGCAAAAGTTATTGGAAAAATATCAATGCCTCCATATTGTTGTTTCCTAAATACTTATCGCGTACAAAGATGTGTATACATTGATTAGATGTTTCGTCTTACTCCAAGCATGGGAATGGTCAGGATTTCAATCTATAACACCTGAAAATTTAAATTCATATGTATATCCATATTCTACCAATAAGTTTTAAACTTAGTACACTTTATTAAATTTATAAATATATTTCTATTCACTTTTCACAACTTAATTACTTTTAAAAATTTTGGGTTAAGGGTGCGCATATGAGATGAAATATGACAAAATCTCACATCTTTGTAGTATAGCATATCGATAGTTTATAAGTCAAATGGAAACAACCGGTATAATTCTTCTTCAATTAACTACTTCTCTCTTTATATATAAAATTATTGCATAAGCAAATAATATAATTTTATGTACAAGTTTATCTGCTTATCTTGGTCTCATGTAATGTTTATTCAAAGGATGTGACAATTTGGAGTGCAAAAGTTTCATTTATATGTTTCCCCTTTGAAGAAATGTATCAAACAGACCAAGTCAAACTCCAGTTGACATGCATCAGGACATAATGGTTGACGTGCATCAGGACATGGTGGATCCACCAAGGTCCTTTGAAGAACAACATGGAATGACCAAGGGCGAGGTTTGGAAATAAGATAGTTGAAAAGATGTTAATAAGAAAGAATACAAAGAATAGAAGAACCGATACAATCTCGTCTTGACCAAGCATATTGTGTTGATGGAAGCTAAACTCAATCAGAAATACATGGATTGCATTTATGGACTACAAAACTGTTAGATGTCAATCATGCTTTAAATTTCTCATTTATAATTGACATTTTCAACTCTTTTGTGTTGATTTGTTGGAATTTATACTTGGAAGTTTGTCATTCTTCAATTGTGTGAAAATACCATTGGTACCTTTAATTTGTGTGTTATTGTGGAGAAAGTAGGCATTAAGTCATCAAAGAATGAGACACAAAGAAAGTGAGTAAAGTTGCCAAAGGAAGAGAAGAATCTCAGTAAGTTCGTTAGGCGAACTTGCTAGCGAATGTTCGCTGTACGAACAACTGGCGAAGAACCAGCGAAGGCACCCAGATTAGAGGCAGTAGCAAAAAGCATATAAGTTGGTTAGGCGAACAAGCCAGCGAAGGTTCGCTGTGGCAATGCTTTAGCGAAGAGCTAGCGAAACATCCCAGACTTGAGGCAGTAGCTAAAGGGTCTTAAGTTCGCTGTGCGAACTTGTAGGCGAAGAGTTCGCTAGGCGAATAATCATTCGCACTGCGAACTTCAGAGTTGTGAGGCGGTTTAACTGTGGAGAGGCACATCGGATGCCTAATTTGATGTTCGCTAGGCGAATAGTCTGTTCGCAGTGCGAACATGACAGATCCTGAATGTTATATTTAAGCACTTTTGGTCATTTTTGGGGATCATAACCCACTTTTACACACCAAAACCTAATTTTCTGAGTTTTCATCATTCAAGAGTGATATTTTACATAGAGAAGCTAGATTCGCATCCGAGTTCAATTATTCGACGTGGATGTTTTTCATCTCCTCCCGAAATTTGTGAAGCAAGCTACCATGCTTATGGGTAGTTAAACATTTCCTTGTGTCAAGATTAGAGGTAGATAATCCTCATTTTTGTATGTATTTCTCTTGATATGTGTATGTGAACAAGTTGATGATGAATATATGGTGGAAAACCCTTGTTTTTATTGTATATTTGTGTTGGATCATTATTGAGAAATATGTTTCAACCATTGAACTAGCTTTTTCATCTTTCAATAAACAAAGTCTAGAGATAATTTTGTGAGTTGATATTCACTAATATCAATCCTTTAATGTTATCATATTGATAGTTAGGTTGCGAAATCATCTAAGGATCAATATGATAAAAGTCACAATTTGTTTTAGAGATGAAACATATTGAGAGGATATGTGATTATATTTGTTGTTAATGAGTTCACATGCTTTGTTATGAAAATATGTATGAAATGGATTATTGAGCCCTAATCTTGACATGTTTTTACCAATTGATTAAAACCGAATTTTTTTACCGTTAATTATAATTTTTATGCGATCGTTGCGATACAAAATTAAACCAATCACTTTTTATGTTCTATGTTTAAAACGATTTCAATTGTAAAACGGCGATAATATCACATAATTCTTGCGGATACGATAACAAAACCCCACACTAATACTCTTTCAACAAAAACTATATCTCTCTAAAATCATATTGCTAGTTAACCCGTGTGAACAACCATCTTTCTTAAGACATAGTGCAGTTAAACACTGACACAATTTTCAGACACACCCAACTGCAAGTGTGGACCCAATTCCTAACATAATCCACTTACACCAACACACCTCAACCATTTTTTAACACTCAAATCCAATACATGCAAAATACCCTACAACATCAATTTAACTCCCTAATTTCCACAACAAAAGCCATATACCAACCCCGTTAACTAATACATCAACCCAAATACAACTTTTAAATACCCCATAAACAAATTCTATTTTATCTAACACGATCATTCACCTCAACTCCACCATCTAACTTCAACTATCAAGCAACAACAAATCCACCCCCACAAACAAATTTTTACTCCTCCTCCTTTAAAACATAAAAACACAATTGCAATACTAATTCATGTCAGGCAACAAAGTAAATTTTGAGAGGGCAAAGTTTACTTAGTTTTTTCAACAAGCGTCAATATAAATAAATGACATAATAAATACATCAAATAAAAGAGAGAGTTCTTTCAAAACACAATAAAAATGTAAACTAAGAGGAGTCTCATAGTAGTGAGCGATAAATAATACGTCATTGACGTGAAATCGACAATCTCTACAAAACCTGACCACTTAGATTTTTTTATAAATATTTTTTAATCAAATTTATAAAGTATTGTAGTTTATTAAATTGATAAAAAACTGTATAATAATTAACTCAAATATGATTTATTTAATATAATTAGTTTTAATAATTTTAATAATTATTAGTAATTATTAAACTATTTTTTATAATTTAAATAATATAAATATTTATAAACACTCAATTCAGTTTTTTCAAATGTTTAAAAAATTACAAAAATTATTTAAAAAAAAAAGGTTGGACTCCTTATTCTGCAAACACTTAATTTCTTTCCTATTAAGTTTGTTTCTCATTTTTTTTCTGATGTTCAAACATGATTCAAAAATAAAATTTTTTAAGGCAGCCATAGGCACCTATAGAATTTTTTACCATCTTGCCACACTATTAAAAAGAAAATTGTATAATGCCATGCAATTTAGTATATATACTAATTTGTCACACTTTTAAATAAAAAAATGGACACGTTAGCATTGCCGCCCATTGAAAGGACGACACACGTAAAAAAGTATACTATGCCGGCCATTGAAAGAACGGCAATGACCAATTTTTTTTTTTTTTACTTTTTTTATTACTGATATTAAAAATGTGACGTGTCTATTTTTTTATTTAAAAGTGTGACATATTATTAATATATGTACTGAATTGAATGGCATTATAGAATTTTCTTTTTAATAAGGTGGCAACATTGTAAAAAATTCGCACCTATATCCTAAAAGAACTCCTTCAATATTAAACTAATGCATCCGATGTTTAGAGTATGTACATACAATAAATAAAGCATTTGGATATGAAGATACTAGATATAAGTTGATAGCAAAAAGACAAAAGAATGATAGAAAGAGTTTGTCAGATCATAGATACGTCCAATCCCATCGAAGTGATGATAGGTTTCATTGCACAGCAAGAGGCGTGAAGTACTAGTGTACTAGAAGAATAGCTTTTCTGATGGGGCTGCATTGCTTTGAAGTAATAGCAAAGCTAGTTTTATCAGTAGTCATACACTACTACTACTATCTTCTGACTATTCCTTTCTTCTTTCTATGAGTCATAATATTCTCTTTCTCATTGGTTATTGGTTTTTGTTTAGTTTTGTTAAGGGAAGCAAATCTCAGTCAGAAAAGCCCCCCATCCTTCCCCCCCTGTGACTGACTTACTCACTCACTGCTTTCCGCAATCACGCTGTCTTGTTCATGTCAATCTCTCTCACCATTCAACACTCCTTCTATCATTTTTGGAAAAAGTTGGATTGCTCATCTTTGGAAATCTTTGTCTTCCTTCAAGAAATCTCCTTTTTTTAGAAAAAGTTTAACTAAACATTTTTAGTATATTGTTTTCATTCCCAAGCAATCCCTACATTTATTTCGAGCAAGTCAAACAAACTAGCTTTAGTTTTCACTTTTATATGAGTTTGTTACTTTAGATACATATTTGACATTAATGAATATAATTAATAATGTATTGGAACTAATTTCATTAATGACATTAATTCCAATACCTTATACTCAAATATGAACATATTTTCTGTAACAAATGAATAGTTATTTCACTTTGAGACTGTGGTTAATGAGTTGTGACATTCAATTATATTCATTAATTATATGTAATTTATCATATATTTATATATAATTTGTCACATTAAAAATTTATTTTGATATTTGTGGTTGAACTTTGATTTTATTTAACTATTTAAAAGATTAGAGCGGTTAAAATGGGCTAATATATATGAATCAGTCCGTTAGACCAAAAAAATAAGAAAATTTTACCACATACTCCTACAATTATACCTATACCCTTACAATTTTGCAAATATTCCAATTTTAACCTTTTAATTTTTTTTTTACTTTTTTACTGCGCAGTCAAATGAGTCAAAACGAAAATTTGGAAGTAAAGAAAGAGAACCGGATAACTAAAGGTAAAGAAATCCGGTTGGTATCATTATCAAACCAGAAAATTTGATCAATATACATCCGGTGTGTTATTTTTGCTTAACCGAATAACTTGTTTACAAGTAATCCAGTTTGGTTTTGAATGTCCAAAGAACTCCGGATAACATGTATGCAAGTTATCCGGTTTGAATTATTTATTCTTCCGGAAATCTTATGTTAAGGTAGTCCGGTTCATTAATTTTCTATATCAGATAAGTTTGACATAAAAGTTCCGTAACGTGTTTTTTTTAAATTTTTTAAATTTTTTTTTTTTTATATTTTTGTTACTTCTGTTATGAGACATGGATATTCCTTTAATGATATGCGACAAAAACTAGACATTTGTAAATATTACAGAGATATTCTCTACTACAGAAAAATTTGTTACACGAGAAGAGGCGACTAGGTGGATTAGGGAGGTTGGAATCAGAAATAGAGTCACTGTTATAATAACTCGTTCGGACATCAAAACTGGCAAGAGAGAAAGAAGTGACAAAGTCATATTTGGTTGTGATAGAGGTGGAAAATACAAAGAAGGAGATAGTGAAACACAAAGTGCTACCAAGGAATGTGGTTGTCCATTCAAAGTTAGGTCAACACCTTCTAAAGATGGTTCTGATTAGAATATTAACGTAAAATGTGGACTTCACAACCATGGTTTACCTGATAGATTTGAAGGTCATGCGTTTGTAAATCGACTTAATGCTGATGACCAAACGACATATGGAAGGACGATGTTTCGGGGTGCCACCTCTCAACAAATGCAGATACCAAGTTGAAAGCTCAAATGGTTTGACTAAATTTTGGTAAAACATAATGGTGGAAAAGATGCTCCAACACGAAGATTTATGTCCCAGATCAAAGATGTCGAATAAGATGTCACAACATGAAGATTCGACATCATGACTGTCATATCAGGTTTTGTTTAAATTTGTTCCAAGATTCAAGGCGCGATTGGCAATGGATCAAGGATCAAAGATATGAAGCCTAACACAGCAGAAGACTATAAAAGAAGACCAAGACCTAATGCAGAGAGAGAGAGAGGACGACATAGACTTAGGAATCCTAATTTGTAAAGTAGGGTTTAGGTTTGAGAGTCGTAGTTTTCTCTTGTAAGTCTCCCTCTGTATAGATTTGATGCAGTATGGTAGACATAGGAACTTGTACAGATTCAGAAGCCCGTAGGCAATGAATCGTTGGTGTTCTTGGATGAAGTTTTGAAGCAAATCCAAGTTAACTTGTTAGTCAAGGATGCTTGACTGAACTTTGTATTGGAAGGGGTGTCTTTCAATAGGGTAGATACAGTTATGGTGTAGTAACTGTTAGATAATCACAGGTTGTGATTTAGGAAGTGAGGGGGGCTTCTCTTATCATTTAGATATGACTTCTAATGATAAAGTCTTCATTGGGTAGTGATAGGTTAGCGTGGATGCTTTCTGTAAACCTGAGGTTGTTTACATAAAACTATACTACTGATAGTGAATTCTTCTTCCTGGATTGGTATCCCCCAGATGTAGGTGAGTTGCACCGAACTGGGTCATCATATTCTGTGTTGTTTATCATTCTGCTATTTTCAGTTCAGTCTTGATTAACATGTTGGATCAGATGTCGTAACATTTGTGATTTTGCAGTTCTGATATTCAAGGTATCAGTCTGCTGTTGTTCCTCTGCGTTTAACCGTTTATGCAGAATAATGTCTTGACATGTGTTAGGACATCTGCTGTCTGCATTGCCATAATTTCACAAGTTCTGATCTATCCTCGATAAACTAGTTCCTTGTAGAGAGGTTACACCAGAAGCAGATACCCACAACTTAATAGCTGGTGGGAGACTATGCGGAACCCATCCAATCAATTTGTTGCCATGTGCAGCAACCTTCAGCTCTTTCTTCGAAGATCTTTCCTAAAAATAATTCATAATATATGTCATCATACATAAATAATTAAAATTAGATTTTATTCAACGTTGAAATGTCATAGATTGACTTACTTCGTCGTCCCACAGATGACGAGCGACGTGGTTTTGATACCTCACCAAATGTGACGTATCAGACGGTCCTTCGGGAAATGGTGGATGCAGTGGAATAGGAATAGGAACAAGCGCAGGTATAGCAATCTGGTCTTCCTCTCGATTCGACTGCTGTCGAACTGCCCTTCCATCATGGTATCATTGATAAATGTGTTCGTCGCGTCCTCTAAAGTGAGCCAGTAAAAAAAATGTCAAGAACAAACTAGAAAACTACTGATGAAGATTTTCGGTGAAGATAACAAAGAATCGGATAACATTGTACCAAGTTATCCGATGTGGAAATATTGTTAACTGGATAACATGGCACCAAGTTATCCAGTGTGAAAATCATGTTAACTGGATAACATGGCACCACGCTATCCAGAGTGAAAATAATGTAAACCAGATAACGCGATTAGAAGTTATCCGGTGTGAAATATTTGAAAAAAATAAACCGAATAACTTACTTGTTAGCTATCCGGTGTAGGAAGCTACGATCCAGAATTCTTTTGCTTGAGTTTTCCGAGAGTAAAATTTGTTTTTAAATTTTTAACCGTTATTGAGATGAAATGAGGAAAAAAGTGAATAAATTGAAATTATTAATTAATAATTATACAGGGGTATTTTCATCCAAAATTTTATTTCGTAAGGGTATGGGGATAAATGTAGGGGTATGGAATAAACTTTTCAAAAAATAATAGGACTTAGGCCTTAAAATTAGAGTCCATATATTTTAGGGTTTTTTTATCCCAACCCTAAAAAATCCGCTACTCATTAGGAAAAGCCCATATGGGCTATGGGTAGTCCATTAGGCTCACATCGCTCTAAATTTTAAAAATTTATATTAATATTTATATTATCTTATTCTAAAATAACACATTAATTTTTCTCACCTCACTAAATTTTATCTCTATTTCATTCAATCTTTCTCTTTTAAATATTATACATTAATATAATTAACGCTCTTTTCTTGTATTCTGTTAGTTTCTTTTATGTTAAATATTCGAGTATTGTTTTATACAATTTAGATATATATATTGTATTTAAAAACACATTATATAGTATTTATAAAAGATAATATATTATTTTAAAATGTATTTTGTTTAAAATAACATAATTATAATTTTATTTATAATAAATACTATGACATTTTTATTTTAAAAAGATTCGTTTAAGGTTGAGTAGTCCGAAGCTCATCTAAAACTTGATTCCGATAATAATTTTTGAACTCATATTAAAAATAAGTTAAAATCCTAAAAAATTCGAGCTCATAAAAACCGACCCGTTTAAGACTGAGTAGTCCATTTTATTAGAATAATAATTTATATTTTAATTAATATTCACAAACTTGGTGACCAAGTTTGTTAGAGGGTATTTTAGTATTTTATTGTTATTTTGTAGCCCTAGTTTTTAGCTTATAAATAGGGTAGTGTAGATGTCATTCCATTCACTGTATCCTTATCATTTGTAGTCGTCACTCTCAATTTAATATATTCTCTTCTTTTCATCATTATTTTCACCTTGTACACCAACAATTGGTATCTAGAGCTCCGGTTCGGATCAACGGGAAACACGGGAAACACGAGTGAAACGTGAGGATTTCTTGTGTGATTGAATTTTGGTTCTTGATTTGTGTTGAATCTTGAACGAAATTCTGATCAGAATCATAAATTTGTGATTCTGTGGGTTGGGAAACACTGTGTGTGGTAAGTTCTGAGTGTACTGTACAAGGTTGAAGATGATGAACGGCGGCGGCGACATGAACACCAAGCTTCCAGTATTTGATGGCAAAAACTGGAATCGTTGGATGATTCAGATGCGTGTACTGTTCGGTGCTCAAGATGTTCTAGATCTAGTCACTGAAGGTTATGTTCCGGTAGCAGCAGATGCGACGGAGGAACAGAAAAACGCGCAGAAGGATACAAGGAAGAAAGATCAGAAAACATTGTTCTACATCCATCAATGTGTGGATGCGAATGTGTTTGAGAAGATTGCAGATTCAACGACGGCGAAGGCGGCGTGGGACACACTGGTCAGATGTTACGGTGGTGACGCATCAGTGAAGAAGGTGAAGCTTCAGTCTCTACGTAAGCAGTACGAGAATCTCAACATGAAGAACAATGAGAAAGTTTCTGAGTACATCTCCAGAGTGATTCTGATCACTAATGAGATGAAGGCGTGTGGAGAAACTCTTTCTGAACAAGTAATCATTGAGAAGGTATTGAGATCCCTTACTCCTCAGTTTGATTACATTGTGGTAGCAATAGAACATTCTAAAGATCTGAGCACCATGAGAATTGAAGAGCTGCAAAGCAGTCTAGAAGCGCAAGAGTTGCGTCTGACTAAGAGAACTTCTGAAAGGGAAGTAGAGCAGCAGGCTCTGAAAGCAGTTTTTGATAAGAAGCATCAGAAGCAGTCGTGGTCAGAAGCCAGGAGAAGATCTGATGGTGGTCAGAAGTCAGAAACCTCAACTTCTGATAGGCAAAAGAATGCTCAGAAGGGAAAAGAGAAGTATGACAAGAAGAAGATCCAATGTTACTGTTGCAAGAAGTTTGGTCACTTTGCTAGAGATTGTTGGTCAAACAAAGAAAGGAAGTCAGAAGAAGCAAATATAGCCAGAAGTTCTGATGATGAATCTGTGCTACTGATGGCTTCTGAATCTGATGATACGAATTTGACAGACTGGTGGTATATGGACACTGGCTGCTCAAATCATCTTACAGGAAATAAGAAATGGCTGGTTGATTTTGATTCTGAGAAGAAGACAAAGATCAGATGCGCTGATGACAAATATCTCAACGCTGAAGGTATGGGAGATGTCAGAGTTGTTCTAAACAATGGGAAAACAACATTGATTCAGAAAGTGTGGTATGTACCTGGCATAAAAAGCAATCTGATGAGCGTGGGACAATTAATTGAGAAGGGTTTTTCAGTTACCATGAAGGACAATCTTCTGAAGCTATATGACTGTAATCAGAAGTTGATTATGGAGTCAGAACGGGGAAGGAATAGAACATTCAAGGTGAATGTCAGAACTTCTGACTCTGAATGTCTTAGTGCAACAAGTGTTGTGAAAGAAAGTGAGCTGTGGCACAGAAGATTTGGTCATCTGAATTTCAGAAGCTTAGAACATCTGAATTCGAAGAAGCTGGTACATGGAATTCCTACAATTAAGAAGCCTGAGAAGTCATGCATAGTGTGCATGGAAGGAAAGCAACCAAGATTGCCATTTGCGTCAGAAGTTGCTCCAAGAGCAAAACATGCCCTGGGAGTAGTACATTCTGATGTGTGTGGTCCATTTCCAGTAGAATCATTCGGAGGGAATAAATACTTCGTGTCATTTGTTGATGAATTCACGAGAATGATATGGCTATCCCTTATTAAGTTCAAACACGAGGTGTTTGCTGAATTCAAGAAGTTCCGAATGAAGGTTCAGAATCAGAGTGGTCAGAATCTGAAGATTCTCAGAACTGATGGTGGGGGTGAGTATAACTCCAAAGAGTTTCAGAAGTTCTGTGAGGAGAATGGAATTGAGCATGAGGTTACTGCTCCTTACACTCCTCAACACAATGGTCTTGCTGAAAGAAGAAATCGTACTTTGCTTGATATGGTGAGAAGCATGCTGAAGGAGAAGAAGCTTCCTCAGAACTTCTGGGGAGAAGCTGTTGCCACCGCAGCATATGTGCTCAACAGATGTCCAAAGAAGAAGCTGAAGGAAATAGTTCCTATTCAGAAGTGGACGGGAGAAAAGCAAAGTGTTAGTCATCTAAAGGTGTTTGGTTCTGTTTGTTACAAACATGTTCCAGAAGCTAGAAGACAGAAGTTGGATGATAAAAGCAAAGTAATGTTACTGGTGGGGTACCACAGTACGGGTGCGTACAAGCTTTATTGTCCAGAAACTAATAAAGTTGAGTTCAGCAGAGACGTTATTGTGAAGGAATCAGAAGTTTGGAATTGGGATAAGTCTCAATCTGATTCTGATGTGAGAACTTCTGAAGAAAGGTCAGAAATAAGAGTTTCTGAAACTGAAGGTGATTCTGAAGATGAAGGTGACTCTGATGATCCAGATTCTGATGATGATCAAGATTCTGGTGGTGATTCAAATTCTGGGAATATGCCAGACTCTGAAGGTGGTCAAAGTTCTGGAGGAAGTCAACCTTCTGGAGCAAGAGCTTCTGAAGGAGGAACTTCTGAGGTTCAAGCATCCGGAGAAAGTTCTGAACGAGGTCAGAGGCCACAGAGAATCAGAAACATTCCAAGAAGATTTGAAGAGTTTGACATGTTGCAAGACACTGAAGTAGATTCTGAAGGTGAGATTATTCAGTGTGCCATGTTAATAGACTCTGAACCCGTGAGTACAGAAGAGGCTCTCAAGCAGAAGTTCTGGCTAAAGGCCATGAAAGAAGAACTTGAGGCCATAGAAAGAAACAAGACTTGGAAGCTGACAGAACTTCCAAAGGACAAGAAAGCCATCAGCGTCAGATGGGTTTTCAAGTAGAAGCTAAAGCCAGATGGATCAATTGGCAAACACAAAGCGAGGTTGGTAGCAAGAGGATTTCTGCAGAAACCTTGGCTGGATTATTCTGAAGTGTTTGCACCTGTAGCGAGACATGAAACAATCAGATTGGTGATTGCAATAGCTGCTAACAGGAATTGGCCTCTGATGCATTTAGATGTGAAATCTGCATTTCTAAATGGTCCATTAGAAGAAGAAGTTTATGTGTCACAACCCCCTGGATTTGTGAAAGAGAATAAGGAAGGGATGGTGTACAGACTACATAAAGCTTTGTATGGATTGAAGCAAGCGCCCAGAGCTTGGAATCAGAAGATTAATTCATTTTTCAAGAAGCAGGGTTTTCAGAAATGTGAGATGGAATACGGTGTTTATGTTCAGCATATTTCTGAAGGCAATATGATTCTGGTGTGTTTGTACGTTGATGACATATTGCTGACCGGAAGTTCTGAACAAGAATTAGCTAAGTTCAAGAAGATGCTGATGAATGAGTTTGAAATGACTGATCTCGGGAAAATGACATACTTTCTAGGGATGAAGTTCAGATATTCTGAGAAAGGTATCATTTTGCATCAGCTGAAGTATGAACGAGAACTTCTGAAGACATTTAAGCTGCAGAATTGTAAGGCTGCTATCACACCTGCAGATGCGAATCAGAAATTAGATTCTGATTCTGATGGTGAGGATGTGGATGCTACAACCTTCAAACAGTTGGTTGGTTCTCTGAGGTATTTGTGTAATACCAGACCTGATATTTGCTATGCAGTTGGAATGGTTAGCAGATTCATGAGTAAACCCAAGTGGTCCCATTACCAAGCTGCTGTCAGGATTCTGAGGTATATCAAGGGAACTCTGAAGTATGGAGTGCTGTTCCCTTCTGGAAGAAAAAGTGAATCAGAACTTCTGAGTTATTTAGATTCTGATTGGTGTGGAGATAGAGTTGATAGAAGAAGTACTTCTGGATACTTGTTTAAGTTTCTAGGAGGCCCTATTTCTTGGTGTTCCAAGAAATAATCTGTTGTTGCATTGTCAACCTGTGAAGCTGAATATATTGCAGGTGCTGTTACTGCATGTCAAGCTGTGTGGATTCTGAACTTGCTGGAGGATCTGAAGATCAAAGTTGACAAACCTCTGAAGCTGATGATTGATAACAAGTCTGCAATAAATCTTGCCAGAAACCCTGTGTTGCATGGGAGAAGCAAGCATATTGAGACAAAGTATCACTATCTGAGAAGTCAAGTTCAAATGGAGTATTAGAAGTTCTGCACTGTAGCACCTAGAAGCAGTTGGCAAATGTTCTGACGAAGGCTATCAAGACTGATAAATTCCTTCGCTTAAGGGATGGAATTGGAGTTGTTAGTTTTGAGGAAATATAAATTAAGGGATGATATTAGAATAATAATTTATATTTTAATTAATATTTACAAACTTGGTGACCAAGTTTGTTAGAGGGTATTTTAGTATTTTATTGTTGTTTTGTAGCCCTAGTTTTTAGCTTATAAATAGGGTAGTGTAGATGTCATTCCATTCATTGTATCCTTATCATTTGTAGCCGTCACTCTCAATTTAATATATTCTCTTCTTTTCATCATTATTTTCACCTTGTACACCAACACATTTTAACAACTCTGCATCAAAATGTGAAACAACTAAATTAAAAGATGCATAAAAAATAAAATATATAGATAAACTTTATAAAATAAATTAATTGATTGATTGAACATTTCAAATAATTTACGAGTTTGTGGTATATATAGGAGGAAAATTAGTCGAAAACATGTGCATTCACACGTCATGTATTTAAAAAATAACTAATATGAATGATAAATTTAAAATGTTAACAAAACTTTTTCTTAATATATTTTTTAATGCTATTTGTATGTAATAACATGTTTTAAAGTTGAAACATCCTCAAAAATATTGTTTTAAAAGCACTATGAATATTGTTTTATATCACATATATAGATAAAAAAAAAATTAACATGATAACATATAAGTATTGGAGCATAAGGTTAAAGATAAAGAAGATGATGAGAGAGATAAAAAGAATAAAAAGTGTGAATTTGTAATTAACTTTTCTTAACTCACAAACTCTTACAATTAGAATTAAATTCTTAACTAATTGAATGTAAATTTAGTTTATATACAAATTTTAAATCTGAAATCAAACTCAAATGATACTTAAATGAAATGTAATTAACTATTTGAATTTAAATTATAACTAACACCATCCCTTAATTCATATTCAAGACTAAAAATCAACAACACCAATTTCATCTTTCAAATTGATAAAGTGTTCAATTTTGATTGTCTTGGTCATTACATCTGCAGGTTGCTTCTAAATGCTACAATAAACAACTTTAAGTACTCCACTATGAACTTGATTTCTCAAAAGGTGAAACTTTGTGTCAATATGCTTGTTTCTTCCATGAAACACTAGATTTTTGACAAGACTTATAGCTGATTTGTTGTCAGTCATCATCTTCATAAGCTTGCTCACCTTGATCTTCAGATCCTGTAACAAGTTTAGAGTTTAAACAGCTTGACAAGCAAACAAAGCACCTGCAATGTACTCAGCTTCACAAGTTGGCAATGCAACCACTAGTTGCTTCTTGGAGCGCCAAGAAATGGGACCTCCCAGATACTAGGAGAAGTATCAAGAAGTACTTCTTTTGTCAACTCTGTCTCCACACCAGTCTGAGTCTGAATAGCATATCAGCTCTGAATCAAATTTAGCACCAGAAGGGAACAAAACTCCATACCTAGAGTCCTCTTAATATACCTCTGTCACCCGACAGCAGCTTGATAATGTGATCACTTTGGCTTGTTCATAAACCTATTCACCATTCCAACTGCGTAACAGATGTCAGGTCTGATGTTACAGAGATATCTCAATGAGCCTGCCAATTGTTTAAAAGTTGTAGCATCAACATCATCACCCTCAATATCAGAATCCCGCTTGTGATTTGTTTTAGCAGGTGTGATTGCAGACTTGCAATTCATTAGCTTAAATATCGTCAGAAGCTCAAGTTCATACTTCAGCTGATATAAAATTATACCCTTATCAGAGTACAAAATCTTCATCCCTAAAAAATACATCATATTTCCTATATTAATCATCTCAAACTCATTCATCAACGCCTTCTTAAACTTAGCTATCTCATGTGAACAACTCCCTGTTAGCAATATGTCATTAACATAAAGACATACCAGAATCATATTGTTATCAAATATATGCTAAACATAAACACCATACTCCATCACATTTTTTGAATCCTTGAAGCTTGAAAAATGAATCAATTTTCACATTTTAGACTCTTGGAGCTTGTTTCAGTTCATACAATGTTGTATGTAACTTGTACGCACTACTACAAAATACACCTTCGGTAACATAATATTACTACGGTTATGCCTTCCACCGTTGTAATATCGCAAACTGGAAGTGCCTAATGCTTATTTATTTTTTTGAAAGCTATTTAATCACGGTTGATATAAACAACCGTGGTGATAAAGTGAGTGGTACAAGGTTCGAATCCTAGCAACTACATTTTTTCCATTTTCCTATTACAAAAAGCGTGTGTCATATGATTTCATAAATAAATAAAAAATAAAAAATTATTTAATCACGATTTTAATATTTAATTGTTGTAATATGATATGTACAACCTTTATTCTTCTCAAAAGAGAGAAACGACTATAATGATGATTAGAATTTTTCTTCATTTCTCAAGACAGTCACAAGTCTTTCAAGAATATCAACCTTTAGAAATAATTATTGCAAGGATTAAATCATCAGATGTTTCATCTTTAACCTCTTCTATAAATGCACAATTTCATATAATGAATTTCCACTTCTTCAAACTATTCTTCTTAACTTCCTATAGCAACATGAGTTCTCCATCTGAGAATGCTAACAGAAATATGTCAACTAAAGTCACCACATTCCAACAACATCAGCAGTCAACTGAGGAGGTCCAACCATCTGGATCGACTGTTGTCAGGGATACACTGAGGGTAAGGAAGGCCAAGAATAAGAAGAAGAAGAAGAAGAAAAAGGTGTCTAGGAAGATTTTTTACTATGATTCTGATGAGGGTAGTGATGAGCGAGTCATATATTATGAAGACTCCTCTAGTTCTAGGGGATATTATTCTGATCCTGACAAAATTATGTAATGAAAAAATTATGTTTTATATACTCTTCCCTTTTGGGCCTCTTAATGAACTTATTTATTAGTATTGTTTTATATATTATTGCCTTTATATACTTTTTCCTCTTACAAAAAAAAAAATAGTACAAGCCAACACAAATAACAACAACAATAACAACAATAATAAAGAATAACAATAACAACAATTAATAACTCTCTCACCATTGTGTTTATAATAAATAAATAAATGAAATTTATTTAACCACAGTTTTACAATACAACCGTTGTAAAATTTGAAAATTTCATAGCGGTTTTTCTTTCTAACCGTGATAAAAAGTGATATTTTTTAGTAGATAAGAGAAAGTATCTATCGTTCAGTACATAACAACCGTTTCTCTGAAAATAAAACCCTAACATATTTCACTATTCTCTCTCATAACATAACCCTAACATCCATGTCACTCTTTAATCATACTTCAACCTTCAGATTCGTCTTCACCAATCGCTAACTTGAGGTTTGTTCATTAAACTTATCCTTTGATTTCATTTACGTTTCTTGTTAAATATGGGTTCTCATTTTTTTCATTTGGTGAATGTTCTCATTTTTTCAGATTCGTCTTCACCACCATGACAAAGCGCATACTTTGGCTATGATACATATGGTTTGTGTAGCTATGAAGAAAAATACAAGAAGTATGAAGCTATTGTATAAACTTCATTCACCTTGTACTTCTTCTTCATAACTTCATAAACTAGATGAACTTCATAATTTGTTCCAGATCCGCAATTAGTTAAAAAAGGTGCGTTCTTGAAACATTACATAATATCTTGTGTTATTGTATGATGTTGTATGTTGTTGTTGTTGATTAATGTTCTCATAACTTCAAAATTTGTTGTTGTTTTTGTTTAATATATCTTGCGTTATTGAACCTTATTTTTTTATTTTGTTGTATGTTGTTGTGTTGTCGATAAATGTTGTTGTTGTTGATTAATGTTTTCAGAACAAGAACAAAACATTGCTAAATCACTAGAAAAAAGCTTCTTCTGACTTAGCAATGTTTTATTCTTGTTTTGAAAACATTGATAAATATTTTGTTCTTGTTGATAAATGTTGTCGTATGTTGTTGTTATTGATTAATGTTTTCAGAACAAGAACAAAATATTGCTAAGTCACAAGAAAAAAGCTTCTTGTGACTTAGCAATGTTTTGTTCTTTAAATTCTTATATCCTATGTAGATGGAGTTGAGTTTATTATATGTTATGTAGATTGTTTGTTTCACTAACCCTTCACTGAAAATACATTTTATTTAAATTGACATAGAAACTTATAATCTGAAAACTAAGTTGTATTTGAAAACCAACTTATATAAATCAATGTTTTCCGAATTGCATTCGTCTCATCATTCATCTCCCGCTCTTTAACATATAGGATGTGGTTCAATGACCTGATTCCTTCATCACATCCATATCTTCTCTTATAGTTTAATTTGAATAACAATAATTTATTGATATTATTTAAATTAAACTAGAATAGAAGGAATTAATGTCATGAAAGACCTAGACCATTGAACCACATTCTATATGTTAAAGAGCGGGAAATGAATGATGAGACGCATGCAATTTGGAAAACAGTGGTTTGTGTAAGTTGGTTTTCAAGAATAGTTTAATTTTCAAATTATATACTTCTTCATCAATTTGAATGGTAGTATATTGTTGTGAGATTTATTGAAAAACAAGCAATCTACATATTTTATAATAAACTTGGGTACTTTCAACAACGGTTATTTATTTTAACCGTGATTAAATCTTATTTTCATAAATATATATACCACAACGGTTGATACTAGTAACCCTTGTGGTAGGTAGCGCGCGTCCTGCCTTACTATCACGGTCTCATGACCGTGATGGAAATCACCAGACATACAATCACCCCTTACCTCATAAAGGATGGTCAGGCGTTGTGGTATCCCTTTTCCAACCGTTGTTGTATGGCTTTTTCGTAGTAGTGACACCATCCCTTCCTGATTCTTTTTCACAAATCCATGAGGTTGTGACACATAAACTTCCTCTAGTAAAGAACCACTCATAAATGCAGATTTCACATCTAAATGCATCATAGTCCAATTTTTATTAGCACTTATAACAATCACCAGCCTGATTGTTTCATGTCTAGCTACAGGAGCAAACACCTCAAAGTAATTTAATCCACATTTCTGTAGAAATCCTCTAGCTACTAACCTTGCTTTGTGCTTGCCAATCGATCTAACTGGCTTCAACTTTAACTTGTAAACCCATCTTACACTGATGTCTTTCTTGTTTTTTAGAAGTTCAGTCAACTCCCAAGTCTTGTTTCTTTCTATAGCCTCAAGTTCATCTTTCATAGCCTTCAGCCATATTTTCTTCTTAAGAGCTTCTTCAGTACTAACTGGTTCAGAGTCTACCAACATGGCACATTGAATCACTTCTCCTTCGGAGTCTATCTCATTATCTTACAACATGTCAAACTCTACAAATCTTCTTGGTATTTTTTTATTATTTATGGTCTATGAACTTGTTCATAATCTTCTTTAGATGCTTGAATAGTATCAGATATTGGACTACCTTCAAAGGCTGGACCACCTTCAGAGGCATGATTACCACCAGAGTTTGAATCACCTTCAGGATCTGGATAAGAATTAGATTTACCTTCAGAGTCATACTCGTCTTCAGACTCAGCTTCAGCATCAAAGTCACCTTCAGACTCTGACTCCTCATCAGAGGAAGAATATCCTTCAGAGGCAAAAACATCTTCAAAAGTTTACTCAGGTGTTAACATTGTACTAGAGTTGGATTGAGGCTTGTTCCAATATCATGCTTTTGTTTCCTTCACAATGACATCTTTGTTGAATTCAACTTTGTTAGTGATTGGACAATAAAGCTTATAAGAACTTGTACTGTGGTACCCAATCAATAACATCACTTTGCTTCTATTATCCAGCTTCTTTCTAGTAGCACCTAGAACATGTTTATAACAAACAAAACCAAATAATCTGAAATGACTCACACTTTACTTATCTCCAGTACACTTCTAAAAAGGAACGATTTCCTTCATCTTCTTGATTGGACACATGTTGAGCACATATGCTACATTGGCAACAACTTTTCCCCACAAGGTGTAAGGGAGTTTTTTCTCCTTCAAAACGTATGTTCAACTCCATTCTCTTCACAGAACCTTATGAAATCTAATGAGTTGTACTCATTTCCACCATCAGTTCTGAGAAATTTCAGCTTCTGACCACTATGTTTTTCAGCTTTCACCTTGAACTTCTGAAACTCAACAAACACCTCATACTTAAACTTGATGAGTGCTACCTATGTCATTCTTGTGAACTTATATGCAAATGAAACAAAGCATTTGTTTCCTCCAAGTGAAGGTACTTCAAATGATCCACATACATCAAAATGCACTACTTCCAAAGCATGTTTTACTTTTGGAGCCACTTGTTATGCAAATGGCAATATAGATTACTTTCCTTTCATGCATATCTCATATGACTTCTCAAGCTTCACATTATTAGGAATTTCATCTAGCAACTTCTTGGAACTCATATGCCCTAAGCTTCTGAAGTTCGAATGCCACAATCTCTTGTGCCATAGCTCATTGTCACCTTCAGTACCTTCTGCCCCAAGGCATTTAGTTTCAATTATTTCCCCATTCACTTTGAATGTTCTATTGCTTCCCTGTTCAGATTGCATAATCAGCTTCTGATTAGAATCATAAAACTTTAAGAGATTATCCTTCATAGTAACTGAGAAACCTTTATGAATTAGCTTACTTAGACTCATCAGATTGCTCTTCATGCCAGGAACATACCAAAAATCCTTGATTAGAATAGGTTTTCCATTCTTGACTTTGACTTTGACATTTCCCATTCCTTCAACATTCAGATACTTATCATCAATACATCTTATCTTTGTCCTCTTTCTAGAGTCAATATTTACCAGCCATTGTTTGTTTCCAGTTAGGTGATTTGAGCAGTCATTGTCTATATACCACTAGTCTACAAAATATCCACCATCAGATTTAGAAGCCATTAATAGCACAGGTTCATCATCAAACTCACCTTTGGCTATGTTTGTTTCTTATGATTTCCTTTCCTAGTTTGACCAACAGTCAGCAACAAAGTGACCAAACTTCTTGCAACAGTAGCATTGAACCTTCTTCTTGTCAAACTTCTCCTTTCCCTTTTGATGTTTCTTTTCATCAGAGTTGGAGGCTTATGACTTCGGATAACCATCACCATGTCTCTTATTGGCTTCTGACCAAGACTGCTTCTGATTCTTCTTACTAGAAGACGCTTTCAGAGCCTGCTCTACCTCTCTTTCAGAGTTTCTCTTAGTCAGACGCAACTCTTATGCCTTTAGACTATTTTGTATCTCTTCAATTCTCATGGTGTTGAGGTCCTTAGAGTGTTAAATTATTACAACAATGTAATCAAATTGAGGAGTAAGTGATGTTAGTACCTTTTCATTGATTACTTGTTCAGAAAGAGTCTCTTCACAAGATTTCATCTCATTTGTGATCAGAATCACTCTATAGAAGTAATAAGGTACCTTCTCATTGTTCTTCATGTTGAGATTCTCATATTGCTTACGTAGATATTGAAGCTTCACCTTCTACACTGATACATCACCGCCATAGCATCGTATCAGTGTGTCCCATGCAGCTTTCACCATCATTGAATCAACGATCTTCTCAAACATATTCATATGCACACACTAATGGACATAGAACAACGCCTTCTGATCCTTCTTCCTCGTTTCTCTATGCTTCAGTTGCATCAGCTATAACCGTTGTGTAACCGTCATTGACGAGATCAAGAACATCTTAAGCGCCAAACAACACACACATCTTAATCATCCATCAATTCCAATTATTTCCATCAAATACTATAAGCTTTTTGCTTAAGATACCGTTTTTGTCGTTCATCTCCGTTCATGTGCAAATTCACTCAAAAAATCACTAACATGCGTATTTCCCAATCCCTTATAATCAAGAAATGTAACTCTGTTTCAATTCAGGTCTTCAATTCACTTTGAATTAAATGAGCATAATCAATCACACACGCCTCACATACACTCGTGTTTCCCGTTCCTGAATCCGAAACGGAGATCTAAATACTAATTGTTGGAGCACAAGATTAAAGATAAAGAAGATGGGGGAAGATATACATATAGAGAGAAATTGTAACTGAATTTGTAACTAACTTTTTTCAACTCACAGACTCTTACAAGTGGAATCAGATTCTTAACTAACTGAATGTAAATTCAGTTTATATACAATTTCAAAATCTCAAATAAAACTCAAATGACACTTAAATTAAATGCAACTAACTACTTGAATTTGAATTATAACTAACAATAAGTAACGTGGTTGGACCTTCTTCAAATTATTGTGGGTATTTGATAATGCATGATTCATCACTTCACGTAAGCTTTGACAGAAATCTTAATATCAATAAAAGTTGTCAAAGTATAGTGTAACATCCCACATTTTTTCTCTTTTAATTAATAAAGGTATTATGTTGTATAATTAATTGAAGACTTATTTACAATAGATTAGGTGTTCAGTGTGTTGAGAATCAATTATGTGTTGCAAACTATGAAATTAAGAGATAGAGGTGTAAAATAAACACTTTACCCTAAATAGTATTTTAGTTTTTTAAAATATTTTATGGAGTCAAAGTCAAGTTAAGACTAGTTAGAATTTAGGAAAATATAAGAATTTCACATTTATTAATGTAAGGGAAAATTGGTTATTTTGACAAAACCATATATAAGGAAAAGTTTTACAGAAAAACATATTTTATTTCTTCATCTCTTCTTCTTCCCCCTGCTTCAACTACATGTAATGGAGAGGAAATGTGGGATTGGTCTTGCATGCAAGCCATCCTTGCTTTCATGCAAGCTGAATTCACCACCACTGTCACCAATTCAAGGACATAAAATTGATTGATGAAGAAACTAATACAAATTTGTGGGTAATCATGGAGGGAGAGAACACAAAAAAGGAAAAAGATAAAGGATTAGCTCATAGTTATTTATCTTGTCATTGGAAGAAGAGCCTTAGACCATTCAATTGGAGAAGAATTATCACCATCATCATCTTGCAAGTGGGTTTTCTTTTAGCTTAATTATATTCAGGGTTAGATAGGAAACTTTTGTGTGTGTGATGTTAGAAGTAAGAACATTAGTCTAGAATATAGAAAGAGTTAAATTGGAATGATGAAAATTGCATGAGAAACTCTAATATAGATGATTTCATATGTGTGTGAGATTCGTTGAATTTTATGTATGGATGAATGTATGATCATGTATGTTTTGATTCATGAATGTTATGGAGTAATTAGATATGTTTGATGATCGTATGATAAGAAAAAATGAAGTTTTTATGAATTCTTTGCTTTGTGATCAAAGTCAACGAAGTTCTTGAGTTGAGTCATGGGGGTGTATGTAGAGGGGTCAATTTAGGGGGCTGGGGTCTAAATTTCAAGGCCCCAAAAATAAAAGGGTTTAAAATTTTAAAAATAAATGAGCCCCAAAATATATAGGCCTCCTAAATTAAGGGCCCCTAAAATTCAACTAAGGCCTCAAAGCTCCAACATTTTCAAAACTTGATTTTTTTTTTAAAATAGATTTTTTCAATCAATTTTTTTAAAATCGTTTTTTTTTTATTTTTTGAAAAAATTGTTTTTTTTTATTTTCGGAAAAAAATCAAAAATTTTTTTATTTTCGAAAAAAATCAATTTATTTTATTTGCGAAAAAAATCGATTTTTTTCATTTTCGGAAAAAATTGTTTTTTTTTTATATTTGGAAAAAATCGGGTTTTTTCATTTTCAGAAAAAATCGGTTTTTTTATATACGGAAAAAATTGGTTTTTTTTTTATTTTCGGAAAAAATCGGTTTTTTTATATTCGAAAAAAGTCAGCTTTTTTTATATTCGAAAAAAATCGGTTTTTTTCATTTTTGGAAAAAATCGTTTTTTTTCCGAAAAAAATCGGTTTTTTCATTTTGGAAAAAAACGATTTTTTTATATTCGAAAAAAGTCAGTTTTTTTCATTTTCGGAAAAAGTCGGTTTTTTTATTTTCGGAAAAAATCGAGTTTTTTTATTTGCAAAAAACAGTTTTTTTTCCAGAAAAAATCGAGTTTTTTTTCAAAAAAATCGAGTTTTTATTTTTTCAAAAAAAAACAGTTTTTTTTTTATTTTTTAGGAAAAAATTGAGTTTTATTTTTCGGAAAAAATTGTTTTTTATATATTTTTGGAAAAATTTGTTTTTTTATTTTCGGAAAAAATGTTTTTTTTTTTAATTTTAGGAAAAAATTTGATTTTTTATTTATGAAAAAAACCAGTTTTTTTCATTTTCAGAAAAAATCGGATTTTTTTATTTTCGGAAAAAATTGGTTTTTTTTTTTAATTTTTGGAAAAAATCGGTTTTTTTTTATTTTTGGTAAAATTCAGTTTTTTTTATCTTAAAAAAAATTGATTTTTTTTTTATTTTCTGAAAAAAGTCGTTTTTCTTAATTTTCGGAAAAAATCGGTTTTTTATTTTTTTGGGAAAAAATCGGATTTTTTTTTTATTTTCGGAAATAATCGGTTTTTTTTCCTTCTAAAAAAAACGGTTTTTTATTTTCGACTTTTTTTTTATTTAAAAAAAAAATCAGTTTTTTTTATTTTCGAAAAAAATCAGTTTTTTTTTTTATTTTTTGAAAAAATCGGTATTTTTTTTTTTTTTGAAAAAAATCGGTTTTTAGAAATAAACAGTTTTAAGAAAAAATCTGTTTTAGAAAAAAATCAGTTTTATAATATAAAATATTTTATTTCAAATAAATTAGATTTTGAGCCCCTCACTTAAGCCTCATTAAAGACAAAAATATGAAGGAGCTTAAAAATAAGGGGCCAAAAAAATATTCATTTAGTAAGGGATCTAAAAAAATAGAGCCAACAAAAAGCCTAATTATTGAGACTTTGTCATTTGGAGCTTTTTTTGACACCTCTAGGTGTATGAATCGAGTCATGACTATTTTGGCCTCTTGAATCAAGTCAATAGGGTGTGTGAACCGATTCAATAAAGTAAGATTTCAACCCTGCATTTTCTAATTTGATTCATGGGGTTCCATGAATCGAGTCATCAACTCAGATTTTCCCAAAAACACTATTTTAAGCCCTAAAACATTAGTTTAAGGTAGGCAATTATCTCTAATTATAATTTAATGATCCTAGGATAAATTATCACTCGAAAGTGACTTAGGAACAAGGGATAAGTGGGATTAAGAATTGTAAATGAACAAGATAAAATTGTGTTTATCAATAAGACTAGTTATATCTAGTAAGTGTAAATGTATAAGATCTAGTAAAAACATTAAATGGTAATAAACTTCATAGTTTCTATAATGTATTGTGATGAATGAATGATAAGGCTAAGTATGCTCCATGTGTAAACAGTATAGATATATATATAATCACATCATTAAGAATTTAGATGAGAAAATTTTATATTTTCAATAAGTACAATTAGTCAGAGATTAAAGAACTCAATGATAGTTTAGGAAATCCACTGAGAAATTAGTTATCCCACATTGTTTATATTTTATTCAGGAACGAAATTTCAGTATCATCAAGACGGGGCAAGCGAATAATCAAAGACAACAGATTAAAAATTATGTATTAGGTTTTTAAAAGTGGAATTTTTAATCATTTGTTCTCTTATCATCTGAGTATCATATCATTAAGCATTAAAACTAATAAACTTTATGGTTGTGTTTGATATGAAGACTATTGATGACAGTTTGTCATTACATGATTTTTATGAGTATTTGTGATGAATTCAATGAAATATCAAGTTAAAGATGAATTAAATATGAAGAAATATGAAGAAGATGAAGAAGTCGAAGAAACAAAGCAAAGCTAAGAAATCGAGAAGAAATTATGAAGAAACAACAATTTTCAGCATAATTAACATTTTGACGTCTGTCCAGTAAATTGATTATATCTGGAGTTCCGTAACTCGTTTTGACGCCCGGTTTTTTGCAAAATGATTCTAAGACAATTATCTACATTCTATAAAATTGTGCGTGATGGAAAATATCGTGCGTGAAATATCGTGTGCGCGATGGGACTTTTTCTGACGTGTTTCTAACCCATTCTGACTCTTTTTAAAAGGGATTTTGGCACTTTTTCAAGGGTTACGAAAGTGGGAGGCTATGGCACAAATTTGAGATCACAAAAGGAGATTTTTAAAGCATTTGAATTCATTGGAGGCCATCTCTTCAAGGGACTTCTCGTGTTATTTTCATCTATAGATTGTGGTATTCTTTTCTGAATATTGTGTTGTTAAATTCTCTTAGGTTAGGTTGTGTGATGATGAACCTTATCCAATTTTGTTGGAATTATATGGAGATTTGACTTTGTATGAATATTTTGAACTATAATTTTATTCAGTTGTTTCTTATACTTAATGCTTTTTATTTGAGATACTCTGTTAATCTGTTGTTAGACACATAGGGATTCCTGACCCGTAACCTATGTGTTAGACTTAGGGCAATTGTTCTACTTAAGCTGGTTGAATAAGGATAGGAAACCTCGAGTAGTGGCACAGGTAATTAACGGTCATCACATCGCCTAACATTGCTTACACTGGCAGATTAGGGATAAAAAGCTCTAAGTAGTTATTAGTGAGTTATTTTGTGGGGGACTGGCTATAACAGTTTTGTTAATTCACCATAAGATTATAAGGATAAGATCATTCATGCAAGGCATCGTACATCAACAAAAGGGGATAAGGAGATTCTAAAACACAACCTGACCATTTTCGTGACATAATTTCTCGTTTATTTACTTTTTGCACTGAAAACTTACACCCCTCCTTTTTATTATTTTTATTTAATATTGCACAAATCATTGTTTTGTTCGAACACAATCCTTGTGGTTTCGATCTTTTTATTACTGCGACATTATCGGTACACTTGACGAGAAGTCATCAACTTTTTGACAACGTTGCTGGGGACTGTTGATTGCAACAGGGCAACGCTTTCGTGCAACGTTTATTTTTTTTTTAATTTTATTTTTGTTTTCTATTGTAAATATTTTATTTTTGTTCCTTCGTAATTTTTCTTTTCTATTTCTTTTTCTTTTAGTTATATTCTTGTTTAAATTTTTTTAGTGTGCAGTACTACTAAGGTATTTTTCTTTTTGGATGCAAGGTCAAAACAATCATGTAAGAGGAACTAGCTATTACGTTAGCAAAGTTCATAGCTTCTACAAAGGAACGTGGACCAGAAACTATAATTCAAAAGATTGGGGGAAATTATTTTGAACCAGAACCCTACGTAAATGCTGATCATTCATGTGAAGAGAATTCATCACCTCAACTTGAAGAAACCTTGACTCAGTTTATAAAGATGACTCAAGTCAATTTCTTGAAACTCAACAGGCATCAAGTGACCGTGCTATGAAATAGGGAAACATCCTTCAAGAAGTTAGAGATACAACTTGGTCAAATATCCAGCCAACTAGAATTAAAATAGAGACCTAGTAGGGATTTCTATGAAAATAGGATAGATAGTCTTAGAGATGAAGAAATTTAAAGAGAAGTCAAATAAGAATGTGAGGTATTCGATGAAGGAGGAGTTGAAGAAACCTTGACCAAGTTCATAAAGATTACTAAAATCAATCTCCGAAAAATTAACGGGCAGCAAGAAACCTTACAAAGGGACATGAAAGCCTCCTTTGAGAACTTAGCTATGCAACTTGGTCTAGTATCTAGCCAATTAGCATTAAAACAAAGCTCTAGTGGGGAGTTCGATGGGAAAAGTTTAGCTAGTCCCAGAGATAAGGAAATTGAAAGAGAATTAAAACAAGAATATGAGGTAGTCGATGAAGGAGGAATTGAAAAGGAGAAAGAAGAAGAAAAATGCACACCATCTGGTAAAGAAATAGAAGCAAGAATAGAAGAAGCGGATGTGAAAATTATATGTGGGAAAAGAACAAGAATGAAATAAGAATATTATATAGTTTTGGATGATGCCCCAATTTCAATAATTCGTTTAGACGTAGATGTCCAACTACGAGATCTTCAACAAAAGGATAGTCCCACACCTAGAAACAAAGATGATAAAAGAGGATAAATAGATGAAGTATTGGATGAGATTTATGCCTTGTTCAATACTATCAAACTATATAAAATATGGAAGAAAAACCTTTAATTCTTGAAAGTGATGGAATTCCTTCCAAACAAAAGGAAGAAGGATGATGTGTTTTTTGTGTCATATATGCTGCCCTAACACAAAAATTAAAAGGTCAAGCTTAGGACCTTAAAGAAGCGCTTAATGGGAGGCAACCCATCATATAAGTTTTTATTTAATTTGAAAATTTTAAATTTAAATTTATTTCAATTATTTTTTTTTTGTTTTGTAGCATGTCACATTTAGGAGGAGTAGAACAAAGACTTAAGAAAGGGATTGAAAGAAGAAAGAGAGACAAAACATCTCTCTAATCGTATTATTTTTTCTAATCTCTTGGCATTTTTTAGTGTTGTTGTTGTTGTTTCAGACAATGGGTCCAAAGCGAAGCCGCTCCTCTTGAGTATCTTCATCAATCAGATGAGGGCAAAGTGTACCAAACAGAACCAAGACTTCAACAACACCATGCAAGAAGTGCAAGACTTTTCCGCTTCAATGACATGTTAATTTGGAGTTTTCTGAATTAATATTAATTTCTGCAATTCCCTTTTACGTACAACAAGTCAATCTAGAGTATTAGCTACAATAATTGGCTCCCCTTTGTACCAATAAATTTATGTTTGTCTTTAATAAACAAGTTTGTTGTTGTTGTTTCTTTCAGATTTACAAAATTACAATTTTAGCAGTGAACAAATGAACCATAAGCATCGTCAAAAACAAAGGTGATCACCAGGAAAGTTCCTTGTGGATTGAGAGTTAAGGAAGAAAGGAATAACCAACAACCTTGTACTCAATCTCCAGATACCTCAACTAGTAAGGTTTGATCCAAATATTTCATTGTTTACTTTTCCTTCTTATGAGAGTATTCGTATAATTGCTATTTTCTAGAATTTTCATTATTTCTGTTTTAATCTATTGGTTTGATAAATACACATTGAGGCACTTGTTTGTGGAAAACTCTGAACCTTTTTAAACTAACCCGTATATAATGTTTATATGTTTTGCTAACCACTTTGAGCCAAAGTTAATTCCTTCGGTGGCATAGCCACAATAACTAGCCAATTGACTTCAAAGATTAATACTTTCCACCCTCTCTTTGGAGTTAGGTAGAAAATTTAGTTCCTTGGGCATATGCAAAAGAATAAGTTTAGGGTTGCTCTTGGAAGTGAGCAAAGTTTAAGTTTGGGGATGGTGTACTAGAGATTTTAGTCAAAAATTCAAAAATACAAAAATAAAAATGAGAAAAATCAAGAAGTCAAAGCAACTTCTTAAAAAAATGAGAAAAGAAATGTTTAGGACCATAAAATGTTAATCTCTAGTAGACAAGTAATTAAACAAAAGTTGATATGAAAAGGAATATGATAAAATAAGTAAAACTAGGTACCTAACTCCAAATGTTTAAGCATACTATCCCAAATTATCCTACCCTGACATAAGCCCCATTACAACCTTGAAGGACCTCCAAAAGTGTGTGTTTAGATGACTTTGATTGATTTTATTAGAAATTTTACAAAATTATGGTAAAATACTTTTGTACGTTGATTGTGTGATTATCCTGTCAATTCGAGTGAAAAATTTGTGAGTTGAGAGACAGATTGAGTACTTGTTGTGTTTGAAGAACTTTTCCAAATTTGCTTGATTGAAGTCAAGAATTGGAACAATGATCTGGTAACACAATTGGTAATGTTCATTTGCTATTATTGCAATTTGTTTTTCTGTTTGAAATGTGCAGATGCAGGCGAGTTACTTGAGGACAAGCAACGATTCAAGTTTGGGGTGTTGTTGACAGTTTGTCATTACATGAATTTTATGACTATTTGCGATGAATTCGATGAAATCTCAAGTTAAAGATGAGCTAAATATGAAGAAGTATGAATAAAATGAAGAAGTCAAAGAAACAGAGCAAAGCCAATAAATCGGGAAGAAATTATGATGAAATAGGAATTTTCTGCACAATTTACATCTTGACGTCTATCTAGTAAATTGATCATATCTGGAGTCTCGTAACTCGTTTTTACGCTCGGTTTTTTGCAAAATGAATTTAAGACAATTATCTACATTCTACAATAATCGTGCACACAATAAAAATTATCGCGCACGCGCGGTACAACGTGTGCAATATCGTGTGCACAATGAAAAGAATCGTGCGCGCGATGAGCCTTTTCTGACGTGTTTCTGACCCACTCTGACCGCTTTTAAAGGAAATTTTGGCACTTTTTCAAGGGTTACGAAATTAGGAAACTAAGGCACGCATTTGAGAGCACCAAAGGATATTTTTAGAGCATTTGAAGCCACTGAAAGCCATCTCTTCAAGGGACTTCTCATGTTATTTTCAACTTCGATTATGGTATTCTTTTCTGAATAATGCATAGCTAAATTCTCTTAGGTTAGATTGTGTGATGATGAACCTTATTCAATCTTTTTGGCATTATATGGAGGTTTGACTTTGTATGAATCCTTTGAATTATAATTTTATTCAGTTGTTTCTTATACTTAATGTTTTTTATTTGAGATACTCGGTTAATTTGTTGTTAGACACATAGGGATTCCTGACCTGTAGCCTATGTGTTGGACCTAGGGCAACTGTTCTACTTAAGCCGGTTGAATAGGTATAGTAGACCTCGAGTAGTGGCACAAGTAATTAACGGTATGTACATCGCCTAACACTACTTACGCTAGCGGACTAGGGATATAAAGCTCTGAGTAGTTGTTAGTGAGTTATTTTGTGGGGGACTGACTATAACGGTTTTATTAATTCGTCGTAATATTATAAGGATAAGATCATTCATACAGGGCATCTTACATCAACAAAAGGGGATAAGAGGATTCTAAAACACAATCTGACCGCTTTCGTGACATATTTTATCGTTTATTTACTTTTTGTACTGAAAACTTGCAAACCCCCCCCCCCCCCCCCCCCCTTTTACTGTTTTTATTTAATATTGCATAAATCATTATTCTGTTCGAACATATTCCTTGTGGGTTTGATCTTTTTATTACTGCGACATTATTAGTACACTTGCCGAGAAGTCATCAATTATGTTGCCTTAGTCTGAAGGTGAGAAAAATATAAAAGAAGGAGGTTGGATTGTGTATGCCCAAATACAAAAACTCTTTTCACTTTGAATTCTGATACATCAAATCTAAACCATGTTCAAAGTCTGATAACAGAGTGAGTATCAATAGTGAAAAGTTTACTTTTTTTTCTTAACCTTGTTTTAGATCCTAAGGAGTCAAGCTCAGATTCGGATACAAGTAAGAGTCTGGATCAGATCAGAGTCTAACTTCAGAGTTTGTTGTACAATGGAATATAAATGAACAAGTAAATAAAAAGACACACAATATATCATGATTCCTCCCAATTGAGAGTAGTCCAGTCCCCTTGCATCATAACAGCTTTTAACTATAATCAGACTAATTACAATTGCTTAAGCCAGCAGCTCAAGACTTCCTGCTCAATCACCTAGAAAGAGACTTCTGCTCAAGCCCTCAAGCATGAGGCTTCCTTGCCTAAACTACCCGTTCATAACTTCCTTCTTTGCCCGCAAACATGAGACTTCAATGCCTAAACATCTAGTTCAAGACTTTTTGCTCTTCCCACAAGCATGAGACTTCAATCCTTTTTACACTGATCGGGACTTCCTTGCTTTCCCCGCAAGCATGAGACTTCAATGCCTAAACATCCAGTTCAGGACTTTCTACTTAATCTATTCAGAATGAGACTTACTCTGAGCACATAGGCTAGAGTCTCCAGATTCTCTTAACAAAGAAATTTGGTATTAACCTTATGTTCATATATGTGCTTCTTGGATAAGTTGATACACAAAGGTTTAAACTTTTAAGCAAATATGAGTTGTTTGTTCCTGAGTGTAGAAGAATGAATTTTTTATTCTTCTTCTCTCTATGCACAGATTTCCATCTTGTTGTTCCTTTCTGTTCTTGATCATATTCACATATTCTTTCTTCAGAATATATGTGAAAATGTCTCATTCTACTCTAACACACTTAACCCTTTTGGTTATATAATTTTTTGAAGTGTGTTTTCTCTCATCTGTGTTTTTTGTAAGACACAGATTCTCTTAACTCATTTTAGTGAACTGGTATCACATCCATGTAAACACAATTACAAAATCTTTGACTCACATTCATTCTGTTGAAAAATAGAGGTTCTTCTCAGAGAGATCTCTACTGGACGAGAGCTTATGAATGTTGTAAATCTTCTTCCTGAAATAGATGCTAAGAATATATTTGTTGAAGATTGAGACTACCATGGTACAAGTAGTCATTGAAGGTCTTTAGATGATGGACAATAGAGTGAGCTAAAAACTCAACTAGCATAAAGACGTTGAGAGTAGCAGAGCAGAGTTCAGAATAGTTGGAGAGATAAGATCCTGACAACCTTACTTTATGTTGATTAAACATAAAGTAGTGTACCATTGTCACGTGATCTTCTATGGATAACTTATGACTGGAGTCTTCTTGTAGATGTTTGTTAAAGCTTGCACAGAGTCATTGTTATCCTTATACTTAGCTTTCCTGAATCAAAGGCTTTCTATAGAATTAGTTAAAGCATGATCAGAAGCTAAAGTGTGTCTTCAGAACTAGGTTGGAATGAGTCTTCAGATTCTTGAGTTCACAAGTTCTGAGTTTTACCTTCATTAGAGTCTTGATCACAACTAGTCTGGATGAACACTTTCAGTGTTGATGACTTGATGTAGACAAATTCCTTTGAAGCATTATCTTCAGAATTGTTGATGATGCTTGCTCAGAAGATGCAGAGTCGTTCTTTATAATAGAGTCTGCTTGCTTCAAATAATTGCAGTCTTTAGAGCTTTGTCGAACATTGTATTCCAAGTAAGCTTAGGTTCAACATCTGAAAGACTTGAGTTGACTCTTCAGAGTCTGAAATCTTGGTTCTGATCCTTCATATTTATACCAGTTTTTCTTCTCTTTAATGGTTCTCCTGAGTGATTAACTAGATTAATATCAAGGTTAATGTCTTTTAATCTTGCACACTTGAATAATTATTAGTAAATCCTATTGTTATTTAAATACTTTTTTATCATCAAAACCTTTTAAGTGAATGAACAACTCTTGTTCTAACAATCTCTCCCTTTTTATGATGACAAACAAATGTATTTAAGAACAATGGTTAATGATTTAATTAACATAGTATAACATCATAGTTTGAGGTTTGTAAGCTCCCCCTAAGTTAGATAGTCCTTTAAGGTGAGGTTTGTAAGCTCCCCCTAAGTCTGATAGTCTATTAAGACGAGGTTTGTAAACTCTCCTTAACTCCTTATTTATGTTAATTGAATCTTATAACTTTAATAAACAAATTCTAATATCCGGGTCTGAGGTTTGTAAGCTACCACTGAGTTTGACAGACCTTAAGTGGAGGTTTATAAGATCTTCCTTTAGTCTGACAGTTCATTAAGGTAAGATTTGTAAGCTTTCCCTAATTCATGTCTTTGTTAATTAAGTTTATCATTTAAGTCCAGTAAAATAAATTACGCAAAATATAAATAACTGAAAAATAAATAACTTAAAGCTTATAACTCAGAAGCTATTAATGCATAAACTTTTTTGTTCAAGTTCTAATGCATTAATATCTTCTTAAATACTTTATGCATTTCTCCCCCTTTGTCATTATCAAAAAGATTTTAAAAGAAAGAGAAAAATAATAAAACTGAATAAAAAATTTGAACTGTTTAAATGCACAAAATGTTGAAAGAGTTTTAAACACGGCATAATTTGAAACGCAAAAAAACTCTTTAAATGTTTAAAATAATTAAAAACATTTTCAAAAGAAGAGGACAGTTGAAAACAATTTAAAGTATTTTAACCAAATAAATTATTTACTTCTGATGGTAAATCACTACCGTTTCAGTTTCTAAGAAGTAATTATGATTTAGTATGGCATGCTTAACTAGTGATTGGCTTTGAGAATTTCAAAGATCAGAAACTAAAACACCCAAAGTGTTTGAACTTCTAAAATTCTCATTGTAAAAGCACAAATCTTTTTTCAAGCCAAATAAAAAATCCATATTCATTTCAACATACATCAAATTCAAGATGAATACAACTTCTGATTACTCTTCTATTCCTATTATTCCAGAGGCTCCTATAGTCTTTAAGGAAACTTCTGATCTGGGGGTCAGACCCTTTGAAGAAATTCCTTCAACCTCTTTTCCCCAGGCACTAAAGCCACAGAAAAAGATTAAGAAGAAGAAGTCCAAGAGAAGAAGATTTAAAGAAGTTATTCATTTTGTTTCTGAAGAAGAAGAAGTGAATGTAGAATAGGAAACCTCTTTCCAAGCTAGGAAATCTAGGGATGATTAGGATTAGTGTTATAAATATCATTTTGTAATCATTCCTTTAATTCAATGAAGTTCCTTTTCCTTTAATTTTGCATTCCATCCTTTAATCATAACTATTAATTTTAATGTCAACTGATTAAGAAGTTCATAATAAAAACAAAAACAATGCTTTAATCTTGATATATCTTTTTCATTAGATTTATTTGATACATCCAGTTAACCATAGTAATTTCTTTGGTTATACAATCATAGGCTAAGAAAGAATACATCAAAATACACTAAGAGTCAAAATGTGTTACAATATACATTCATTGATTGGAAATGATTTACAAGTCTTACAATCTAAAATAGAAAAGAATATTATACACATGGAATCTCAAAATCTAAACAAAAATAAAATAACAAAACTATGCACAAAAGAGAAAAGAAAAGAGTAAGAAAGCTAAGGTAGGTTCTGAAAGGTTGCCCAAGCTTGAGTGGATGAAGAGAGATTTGGATTGTCCTTATGAAACATCACTATCTTCACCAGTAACTCTTTACCCAAGATTAAATGAAACTTCATCCAGATTTACAATTGTTCCTTGCAGAGAGACAAGTTCACCCAGAACTTGCTCTGAAGGAAAGAAGAACACTTTTCTCTCAAGCATAGAAAATGTTGTCTTCAAGAGGTTGCAAGTTACTTGAGGAAGTATGATTTGTACCCCTAAGTGAAGGAGGAGCAGAATATCATATTCAGAGGCTCCCAATTCTCCATAGAAGACTAGCCTTTCATTGATACTCTCCAGTTGGTTTTTCATGCCAAGGTTTGAGCTAGAGGTCATCTTAGGTTAGGACAAAAGCGAGAGATAAGAGCTTTTGAAAAACCAGATCAAGGTTGTACAACTGCGTCAACCAGGTTTGAGAAACAAGAATGAAAAACCTAGACTGAGGAAGACTAGTGTAAATAGAAAATGAAAAGGCTTAACTAAGAGAGAAAAAGATTTAATATAGCTAGATTTCGAAAAGACAAAGCATAGAAAATCTTTTGGAAAACCAACAAGCAAGATAAACTAGTACAAAGAAAAAGGTAAGACATGACGAGAGAGAGAGAGAGAGAGAGAGAGAGAGAGAGAGAGAGAGAGTGAGAGACCACAAAATATCTAGAGGATAAAGCATCACTACTATATAGGTTCTGCATATACACATGTAGAATATGCATGATAAATTTTCAAACTCGTGAATCTTTAAGTGCGGCAGTTGTCAAAAAGATTTTTTACTTAAATTCTATTTGAAATTTCTTATTCCTTAGTTGAGTTTTAGAGTCTAATACTTTTTAGAAGCCACACATCATTAGAGACTATTCTAGTTTTTTTGATGAGGCTACTTCCGTTCAGTATCAGTCTTTGATATTCTTAGAATCAAGTTTTTAATAAGATCAGAAACCCTATCTTTAGAAAAGAATTGATTCTTTAAAAGACAATAGGTAAACCAAGCAAAACAACTCAATAATGAGTTAACTTAAATAACAACACTTTCTAATAAAAAAACTGAGCTCACAATAATTGATTTTGAATAGAGGTCAGGAATAAAGATATATTCAAATAGCCACAATATTTATCCAAAGTGAATAAATATTCTTTTCATAGGTTTGAAAATATTCATAAGAGTAAGTTGTCCAAACTGGTTATACACAGACATATCATATACATACAGATAACTTATCATGCATATAAGCTATCTAAAGAAAGAGAATGATTGACATACCTTTGCATATTATTTCATAAAAGAATCAGTCTTCATGATTGTTTATTGTTGAAGCAGATTCATGTTTAGCAGGAACATGAAATTAGAAGACTGAAGACCATAACCTTTTTTTCCTTCCTTTCCAAAGAGTTAAGATCTATGATACATGCTTCCCTCAAGTTAGGGGTGTAGATGTCCATCATCCAGACTTCAGAACAGATGCTTCACCATTTACCTTAGTTTATGAATCTTTTGGAAACTAAGATCTAGAGGTCTTAGGTTTAGGATTCCTTTCACCTTTCTGATTTCTTCATAAACCACTGACTTTAAAGTTTTAGGTTTTATTCCAATCAAAACCTTTGACTTCTCTGTCATTGATTTTGGTGCATTCTGAATCTTGCCACACTCAGCAGTAGATATACTAAGGTCTTTAATCATTTTATCAGTGTAGATAATAAGAGGATTCTTTGGGTTTCTTTTATGTCAAGATTTTGGAATCAAAATATTTTTAAGAAAACCCATACCTTCTCCTTTTCTTATTACATAGATCATGAAAGCAAGCAAATTTCTGTTAAGACTCATTGTTAAGAAATCTTGGAGAGTCATAAATTAACCAAATAAAGATTCCTTGGAATCCCTTTTAGCTTGAGCAGTTAGATTTCTCTACAATGTCTTAACAGTTTATTTTAGAAGATTTTAATTCTTCTTAAAGAAAATCAAGTTATTCCTTAACAGTCTCATCAGATTATGAGTAAGAACCTGGTTGAGATTCAGAATTAGAGAGTGTGTCATCCATAAGTGCAAGGTTGACTTCTTCAGCTTCTCTGTCTGAATCTATCCTTTTGTAGATCATAACATATGTTTCTGGAACTAAAACCTTTGAAGTTAGAACTTCTACCAGAGAAAACCTTGATTTTCTTGGTCAGCTGTTGAAACCTCTTGATGATAAAATCCATTTCCCCATCATCAGAGTCCCCATTAGAATCTTTTCCATCAGAAGCTTCTTCTGGTTTTTCTGACACTTGAGGGTCTAAAAGTTTTTATCACTAGATCTTTCAGCATTAGACCTAAAAAAAGGAGATATGGGTTTCAACACATGTTCATCAGCATTAAGTTCCATTTCAAGGCTTTAAAGGTTACAGATCAACCTTTCAAGGTCTATAGTATTCAGGTCTTTAGCCTCCTAAATAGCTGTTACCTTGAAGTTGTATCTTGTAGGAAAATTCCTCAAGATCTATTGCCAAGCCAACACCATTGATCTTATAGTTAATGTTGTCTTCAAGAGTGTCCCAAATCTTATCATCACAACAAATGATGTGATTGGACATCTTGCTTTAAGTAGATTAAGATTAAACCAAGATTTATACAACAAGCACATTTGCCCCATGAGTCAATCTTAAAGATTAAAGAATCATTTCATACTCACAAAACAAATGACTTAAAGCAGAAACAACTTCTTGATTTCTTCATCAAGTACAATTGTCCCATGAGTCAGTCTTAAAGATTAAAACTCCTTTCATACTCACAAAACAAGTGACCTAAAGTAGAAACAAGTTTCTTAATCCATAGAAATTTGAAAGAACTCTTTATTTGGTTATACAAGAGTTCCTTCAAGGTCATGTGCTTATGTTTAGGCATTCAGCTCAACACTAGCATGACCTTCTTTAGCTTATCTTCACTTCATCCAAGCTGGGGCTCTTGACAGAGTAGTTTTTCTCACTGAATCTTTTTTGTTTCACTGTTAAGTGAGAAAGTACAATCGTGCTCTGATACCAACTGAAGGTGAGAAAAATACACAAGGGGGGTTGAATTGTGTATGCCCAAATACAAAAACTATTTTCACTTTGAATTCTGATACATCAGATTCTGAACCATGTTCAGAGTCTAATAACAGAGTGAGTATCAGTATTGAAAAGTTTAATTATTTTTCTAAACCTTGTTTCTTATCCTAAGGTGTCAATCTCAGATTCTGATACAAGCAAGAGCCTGAATCAGATGAGAGTCTGACTTTAGAGTTTGTTGCACAACATAATATAAATGCGGAAGTAAATAAAGAGACACACAATATATCTTGGTTCATCTAAACTGAGATTAGTCCAGTCCCCTTGCAACACAAGAGCTTTAAACTATAATCAAACTAATTACAATTGCTTAAGCCAACAACTCAAGACTTCCTGCTCAAGCCCTTAAGCATGAGACTTCGTTGCCTAAACTACATGTCTAGGACTTCCTGCTCTGCTCGCAAGCATGAGACTCCAATGTCTAAACATCCAGTGCAGAACTTCCTGCTCTGCCCATAAGCATGAGACTTGAATACTCAATCACACTGATCGATACTTCCTTGCTCTGCCCGCAAGCATGAGACATCAATTCCTAAACATCAAGTTTAGGACTCTCTACTCAATCTATTCAGAATGAGACTTACTCTGAGCACAGAGGTTAGAGTCTTCAATTTCTCTTAATATAGGATTCTAGTATTAACCTTGTGTTCATATATGTGCTTCTTGGATAAGCGGATACACAAAGGTTTACACTCTTGAGCATATATGAGTTGTTTGCTCCTGAGTGTAGAAGAATGAAGTTTTCATTCTTCTTCTCTCCTTGCATAGATTTCCATCTTGTTGTGCCTTTCTATTCTTGATCTTATTCACATATTATTTCTTCAGAATATATGTGAACATGTCTTATTATACTCTAACACATTTAACCCTTCTGGTTATATAATATTTTGAAGTGTGTTTTCTCTTATCTGTGTTTTGTGTAAAACATAAATTCTCTCAGTTTATTTCAGTGAAATGGTATCATATCCATGTGAACAAAGTCACTAAATCTTCAACTCACATTTATTCTCTAAAGAGGTAGAGGTTCTGCTCAGAGAGATCTCTATTGAATGATAGCTTATGAATGTTTTCAATCTTCTTCTTTAAACAGATGATGAGAATAGATCCATTAAAGATTGAGACTACCATGGTACAAGTAGCCGTTGAAGGTCTTTAGCTAGTGGAAAATAGAGTGAGCTAAAAACTCAGCTAGCATAAAGACGTTGAGAGTAGCAGAGCAATTTTTAGAAAAGTTAGAGAGAGAAGATCCTAACAACCTTACTTTATGCTGATTAAACATAAAGTAGTGTATTGTTGTCACATGATCTTCTATGGATAACTTCTGACTAGATTCTTCTTGTAGATGTTTGTTAAAGTTTGCTCAGAGTCACTATGATCCTTATACTTAGCTATCCTAAATTAGAGGATTTTTATAGAATTAGTTAAAGCGTGATCAAAAGCTAAAGTATGTCTTTAGAACCTGGTTGGAATGAGACTTTAGAGTCTTTAGTTCATAGGTTCTGAGTCTTACCTTCATCAGAGTCTTGATCAGAACTAGTCTGGATAAATACTTTTAGTGTTGAAGACTTGATGTAGAAAAATTCCTGTGAAGCAGTATCTTCAGAATTGCTGACGAAGCTTGTTCAAAAGATGCATAATAGTTCCTTATAACAGAGTCTGATTACTTCAAATGATTCTAGTCTTCAGTGCTTTACTGGAAATTTTATTCCAAGTTAGATTAGGTTCATCATCTGAAAAATTTGAGTTGACTCTTCATAGTCTGAAAGCCTGGTTCTGATCCTTCAGATTCATAACAGCTTTGCTTCTCTTTAATGGTTCTTCTGAGTGATTAACTTGATTAATATCAAGGTTAATGTCTTTTAATCCTGCACACTTGAATAATCATTAGTAAACCCTATTGTTCTTTAAATACTTTGTTATCATCAAAATATTTTAAGGGAGTGAATAAATCTTGTTCTAACATAGTCGAGTATGACATTCATGGAAAGTTATTGGGAAATAATGTGGTAGAAAAAAAATTGTAATGATCAACTATGTGAAACAGTTACAGATTTTTTGACAACCATCATGTGAAGGTGAGGTAAGGGAAACTAATGAAAATAAACCTACCTTGGAGCCCAATATCGAAGAGAAAGAATCGACAAGCCTAGACACAGATCAAACTAGAGTTTTAGGAACTCTTATCGATAATCAAGATCGCTTAATGCTCCACTTAAGTAACACCTAATGTAACATATGCTCCTAAAATATTAATGGATTACACATACCATTTTGGAACTATGAATATGAGTTCATTGTAATCGGCTTTGATGATATTTGAATTATATAAAAAAGGCTCATTAAAAATAAGATAATGGGATCTTAAGAAGGAGAGGTAGACACGAAGAAATGCAAATTTGCACCTCAACAACAAAGGTGGATTATCCCATCATACAGGTAACCTTGTATGGGTCCAAAAACATCGACACGTAAAAGGAGAATTATTTCTTAATACACCACCCTAGTTTCTTATACACCACGTGAAATTTCGTTTTTGCTCCCTGATTCCAGAGGTGCACATCCGGACGCACCATTTTTTTAAAAAAAGCTGATATTTTCTGGATGTGCACATCTGGAAACATAGTATAGCTTTGCTTTTTAAAATTTCGGAACTGCAGATCCGAAAAATAGCATAACTTTATTTTTTTTAAATCGGTTTTGTCGGTTGGTCGCATACGTTAATATATCATCACAAGTTAATATACATTCGAATGAGGGGAGCGAGAAGGGATTAGTTCGAAGGCTACTTTATTTGTTGTTTGTTGAATTAGAAAAGGAGAAACTCATCCTCTCAAGCACTATACCATTTTCCATTAAATATTTAGCTAATATAAGCTCATGCTCGTCTCCACTGACATTTCCAAATTTCATAACTTGGAGTGTGGATGTTAAATAATCTGGCACAGCAGCAGAGTTAAGAAGCTCATGGTTGAATTCCAATATTCCCTAATGATTTGTAATAAAACAAAGTCTAAATAAGACAAAAATTAGAGAAACAAGCTCAACATTTGCAGAGACGTGGCTCGTGAGTCAGTGACTTAGAATTTTGTCTTATGTAAACACTTTCAAGTAGAGGTGCTCTAAGTTCTAAAGTGACATCATCTGCACCCGCACTTAACCAAGAGCAGTCTCCAGTCTCAAACTTTTCCAATACTGGAAAAATAATACCTTGAGATTTGTCAATTGTAAATACAACTCTAGAAAACTTTGTTCTTCGTATCTCTTCAACAAAAAATTTTGTTCTTCGTATCTCTTCAACAAAAAACTTTGTTCTTCGTATCTCTCCAATAGAAAACTTTGTTCTTCGTATCTTTGCAATAGAAAACTTTGTTCTTCGTATCGCAAATTAATATAAATTCTAATGAGAATGAGATTAAAAACATATCAAATCTGAGAATGTACCTTTATCTCTAGTGTAACCACTGCTCCTGTTATCTTTCTTTGTTGATCCTCCAACACTACAGATGGACTCAATATTTTTCGGAGATAAACCCTTTTCGTTATTGAAAATAAGTAATGTGGCTGGTGCACCTGTAGCAGTAATGTCATCAGAAGTTATAACAAACTCTAGGGTTGGAGTCTCTCCGTCAATATAACGGTTGTCTCCGGCATTCTGATAAAGTTAACAACAGATTTACGGTCATGAATATAAACAACTATCATTTAACATCATGAATGCATCATGAAAGGTTAAATGTACTTGAATAAGCTCCATGCGAAAATGAACATCTTTAGCGTAAAGTTCAGCGGAGAGATTCTTGATAGCGTGATGAAGATCTTCAGTCAATGTAAATGAAGTAAACATGCATTACAGAGTGAAAGGTGAAAGGTTAAGAATGAGAGTACTTACTAACTTACACGATACAAGAAAAGTATTTGAATGCATAAATAACTCATTATTATTTACCATTTTGGTTTTCAGGGAGTGGCGTGTGGCTTTCTATAAATCAACTAGGTTTAAGCCTAAAAGGATTATATAAAGATTGTAGGACAAATCAAGATCAACTGTAAAACATTACTTCTTTAATGTTATCCAAGATAAATGGCAGCAGAGTCGACACAAAGTTGGTGGTACTCCTATTACCACTTGCAGAACCAGAATCATAATTTTCGACTTCACTTATGTAGTATCGAGGGCGAAAGCTAGCATGTGTGCATAATAAGCAGCAGGAACGGTATCATTAATATACAATTTATAATATATACATATACATCAATAGACATCAGTATGTATCATTTAGAAAAAACCAACGCGGACCTTTAAATTCTCATCCTTTTAGGCTTAAACCCAGTTGATTTATAGAAAGCCACACACCCCTCCCTGAATTATCCTATCATGAGGAATACATAAATCTAACAAAATTATCTTATCATTCCAGCGGGTCGATTTCCCTTCTAAGGATCCACTATTATTTTAAAGAGATCCTGAATTATCTCCTCGCAATGAACCTGAGAAGAAACAATTCCTCTGTATCTTGTGACCCAAAGTCAGTCCATTGGTTCTGCAAGTGGTAATAGGAGTACCACCAACTTTGTGTCGACTCTGGTGTCATTTATCTTGGATAACGTCAAAGAAGTAACGCTTTACTGTTGATCTTGATTTGTCCTACAATCTTCGAGGATATATTTGGGAGTTAGGATTTTCACAGTGCCTTTTTTGGATATATATAACTTATGGTTACAGAGGTCATGTTTGTCACGATTGCTGGATGATCGTTACTCTGTTAAAATACATATTATTATTTTTTAAAATAAATATACAATTTTTCCGGATGTGCACATCCGGAATTCGCGTAAATTGTCATTCCGGATTTGCACATCCAGAAAAAGGCAACGTTTTTTAAAAAAACGATGCGTCCGGATGTGCACATCCGGAACTGGGGGGTAAAAAAATAATTTCATGTGGTGTATAAGAAACTAGGGTGGTGTATTAAGAAATGGTCAAAATTTTTAACAAGAGTAAAATGTTCTCAAAACATGTGAGATAGAAAAGGGTATCATTTGTGTTGAAGTCATAGTTGATCGAAAAAAAGAGAAGTAAAATCAACTGTTCATTGATCCCAGTTAGTGGAAGTTCTAGTCATTGAGGCTTATTTTAGTGTGATCTTTAGGGATGGAGTGTGAAACAAATGTGAGAAGTTAATGTGTGTGATGGTGAATTATTGATGGATGAAGTGATCAAACTCGACCAAGAATTTCAATAAGTTCATTTTGGATTTCCCAGTTGAACCATGCGTGAGTCTTTGATTCTTTCCTTTTTTTAAATTGTGTCTTACTAAACTTTGGTATTCCTTAACCATGATTCAAGTAGAATGAGATTACCTCTGAATCGAGGGAAGAGTAATTAACCAAGTTATGATACGTGATCCTTATTACCCATAGTATAACCCAAGAACTTGATCCAATACTAACTCTAAGATTTAAATGTATGACCATAGTTTAGCATGCACTTCCCTAAATTGGTTGGAGGAAAAAATGACATCCAAAGTTAGAAGAAGAGCCTATCTAAGCAGTGTAATCGGGAAGTAATAAGTTAATTGAATATGGAGAAGAGACCTTAGAAGAAGTTGTTGAGGTTCAGATAAGTAAGTAATGTTGATCTTGAAGGAATAATATCCATGCTAGGTCAGATTTGCAGTAAAGCTGATGTTTTCAAAATAAAATTTAGATAAAGTGGAAGCTTTGAAATGTGATGTGGACCAAGGAAGGTTTCTTATAGGGTAACCCATTGGTTTTAAAGTTAAGAATCAAACCCTATAATTAAAGATCGATATTGTTGGTGAGTTGCATTTTATGCATTCTAACATGCTAAACGTACTTAGGATGATCGATTATCGATTGAGGGGTCTATAGAAGTCATGAATGTGATTAAGTGTGTTAAAGTGTGTACTTTGAAAAAAAATTGACACCATGAGCGTGAATCAATTGTTGTAATACCCCGTAAATTATTTCACTCTGGAGAATATTATTATGATCAACTGGGTTCTGGTTTACTCTGAGAAGTTATTGGATAAAATAATTAGAGTAAACTGATGAGCTCAGAGTAGATCAAATTAATATTATCTGACTCTGAGGTTTTAAGTTTTGGTGTTATAGAGACTTTTTGGACATTTAGTAGTGTTACTAACTAATGACATTTCTTTATATCATCTCATTTTTCGTTTTTTTCTTCATTTGGAACAAAAGATAGAAAATAGTAAGAAAGAGAAAATAGAGAGAAGGAAGAGGAAAGGAAAGAAAAGAAGAAAAGTTCAAGAGAGAAAGATCAAGATCATCATCCATTTCTTCATCAAATCATCTCATCTTAATCATCATCATCTTCTAATCCAGGTGGGTTCTAGATAGAAGCTTTATTGTAGAATTTCTTGAGGGTTTTAGAGTTAGGTTAGATTTTGAGGAAAATGGGTTTTTTTTACAAAAATCAAAGAATCTAACGGTTAAATTGTGTTATAATTCGTGTAGTATGATTTATATACGTGTGGAATCATTGGTTGATATTTGTTATGATGTTTGTGCTTGATTTGAAATGGTTGAGTTGTTTAGAAATTATGTAATGTTGTTGGAAATTATGTTTGTGAAGTTTGTGGAGTAACCCATGATAGAACCATGATCACATACCTCTTTTGGTTGATTGGGTATGGATTTAAGAGTGGAATTGTGGTTGGAAGGCTGCTGTTAAAAAGGAAAAAAATTTCTGCATAACGCAGAGCGCGGGTATGCCCGCTTAGCGCGGTCTGGAGAATTTTCGCTTCCATCAGGCCGAGAGTAGCGCTTAGCGCGGGGAGGGGCCCGCTTAGCGCGACCTGGAACCAAAGAAAAAATTTTTTTTTCTTCTAAAATTCATATCTTTTGACTCGTTCACCCGATTTAATTATTCTTGGTACCGATAGAGAGCTATCAAAATACTCTGTCTAATGGAAGTGAAAAATTACTAGTTTTAGATGCCCGATTAAATAAGTCGGAGGGAACCAGATTCGGTGTAACTTGTGGATTTGTTGAATTGTGTGATTCTATTATATGATTGACTTGGGCTTACCTATTTTTCTTGTTGTTATGCATGTTTGAGAGTATATGCATGTTAAAATACGAAATAGGTAGAGTGAGGGATATAACTATAACTATATCGGAACCTAGTAACGGCTAGGAAATTGTAGAATAGCAGAATGGTGACGCTCGTGCATGAGGGGCTGAGCCAAGCATCTATTATCGAATGGTATGGAACGTATTACACTAGTATGGATCATGTTAATTGTGTTTTATTTGAGAAAGACAAAAGAGGTCTTAAGGCAAAGGTGGGCTCGTGATTGTCGAATACAATCACGTTTTGTGTGTGATCACGTAATCGTAACCGGTTATCTTGAGTCTCAGTTTCATGAGTCTCGAGCTCCTCTGAAACGTATGCATGACTACTTGGCAGGTTTGATTCCCGCGTACAGTACGAACGGCGCTCAGGGAGCGTATGTTTGTGACGGTTAATGGCCCGTAGAACCTGAATCCATTCGTATGTCAAGTAGGTTACAAGGATCCATGACTCGGATCGACTTCTAGACGTAGAAACGGACAGGAAAAGGGGATGCCTTGGTGGGGGGTTACCATTTAGTGATATCGTGAGTTAAAGCGACTCGTGAGCATGGATCCATATAGTGTGTGTGAGTACTCAAAGTCACTTCCCTTCCCCTTTTGACTTGAGTTAGGTGTGATAGAACCTTGTAAATCCGAGAGGACCTATAAGATAGAGAACTCACTGAGGTTTGATGTATCTCACCCCACGTTGTTGATTATTTTACAGGTACTATAGGTTCGGCGAAGGATAAGGATAAATTTGTTTGACTTTCCTTACTATCTTAGCTTCTTGGGATGGCAAGACTTCTGTTGTGGAGATTATTTTAAGATCATTAATTGATCTAGTTCTTAGTGTTGGAACATCTTGTATATATAATGCCATAGTTGCTTTTGTATTAGGAGTTTTGGCATGTATATGTATAATGTGTTAACTAAGGACTTATAGTATTTCAGTACCAAAACGTGAATTCATGTATGATATGGATGCTTTGATGTATTATATTATATTTGGGTGTTACAATTGTACAACAAACCTAAATTCTTGTCACCACGATAAAATTGCAGGGTTTTAGAATTAATCCAAATAGTGCTAAAGATCTAAAAAAAATGCTATTTTATGATTTAAGTATGGTACTGACACTCGATTAAATTAGGAAATGTCTAGGGTGAACGATTGGTTATGCTTAGTCCAAGCTGCATACAATTCATATGTTATACCCCCAAAACCTAAAGTGGCTACCTCGTCAAATTCTTACCATCACTAGTCAATGTTTTTTCCTTCCACAAGTTAAGAGAGATTTCAAGCGCAACCAACGTTCTTAGAAGAGAAATGTAATATTCCTCCAACCAATATAACCATTTCGGAACTCCATTGAGTAATTTTTTGCATACCAAAATACCTTGTTGTAAGAGGAAATTAGAACAAAGCATATCCCAATTGTTTTAACTCTTTTTGGGAGGAGAAATGGTTAAGGTAAGGAATTGTTTATCACCAGTCGTTTTATTTGACTACGAGGGTGAACCTATAAATATGAGAGGTAATCTAAGAGGGGGTAAATTAGGTTTGTTGGATTTTTCTTGTTTTTAAGAAAAATTTCTTAACTTTTAATTTTACCGAAAACACATGAGTGATTACAACTTTAATATGAAGATAAAAAATTAAAAAATTAGAAGCATAAAGGTAAAATACACACAAGAATTATATTAGTTCCATTATCAGCCAATGGTACATATATTCCTTCTGCTCCTTAGAGGATTTTCCACTGTGTTTAAATTTTTGTACAAGTATTCACCAAGAACTTCTTACAACCTTCTAATACATACACAAACACAAAACCTTATGGTGGACTTTGAATCACCCTGACTCAAAGAACATTTTTCATAATCACCAAACATTATGATGATATTCACAAAACACTATGGTGAAACAAGCCACACTTGATTTTATAGAGAAATAAATAACTTATACTCCCCTATTTTGATCCTGCCATCCGTCCCTTGTTCTTGCACATGTGGCTCTCTCTCATCCATCTGATGCGCTGACTTGTAGCGCTGACCTGAGGCCCTTATACAGGGAGCCCAACCCTAACCTGGATGCACCCTCATTTCTATCCATGGGATCTGGTTGACTCCCTTGTTAATCTGATCTAATGATTGGAGTTGAGTCAACATCTTGACTCTGATTTGGGTCTTCTTACTTATTAGACTTCGCCTATTTTTCCTTGCAGCCTTGTTTTTTCTTCTACACGCTTAGTAGTGAAAGAGAGATAAATGTGTTGGGCCCCTGCTTTGCAAGCCCAAGCGCCACTTGGGGCGCCAACCTTGTTTTCTTTGTTTTATTGTTTGATTTTGTTTGTTGTTTCTTTAGGCCAAGCCCACTCTATTACTTTACCACACTTTGCATGTCCACACACCACTATTATTTTTGTCTAATTATTTCATTTTATTTTATTTAGTTTAATCAATTAATAAATCAATTAATTAAATAAATAATTAAAATGGGTCTTTTAAAAATGAAAATGCTTGATCAACATCAAGCAATTTTTAAAATATTTCACCAACCCTCACCCAATTCCACAATAATTTCGTCGTCAATTCAAACTTTTCCATTCAAATTCAACAAACTTGAATTAAACTACCTGATCAACAACAAGCTCTTTTCTGCTTACTCAAAGCGCTTCGGAATATTTTCTTAATTAAATTGGTCAAAAAAGGATTGGATTGGACGTAATATCCTCTCTTTTCCCTGAGTATTTGAATGTTACTCGTATTTAGCTTGTTGTTTGAATACTTGTCTTCTGTTCAGAACACAATAATTAACCGAATATAGTTTGGTCTTTATTAGATGAAAAATGATTGGTTTGAACGTAATATCCTCTCTTTTCCCCAAGTATTTGAAATCTAGCCGTAATTAGCTTGCTGCTCAAATATTTGTCTTTCGTAATGAACTTACGACTTAAATTTCGCCTCACAAATTTCATAAATAATTTGGAAGAAAATGGATTGGTTTGGACGTAATATCCTCTCTTTTCTCCGACTATTTGAATGCTAGTCATAATTCGCTTGTTGTTCATATACTCATCTTTCACCTAAAAAACAATTCTAACCAGTCAAACCTCTTTTTTTGCCTCAGCGTGATGTCAACACCTTTTCATAAACAAAAGATGCTTCGTTTATTCTGAGAAGATGAAAATAACGCTTCGTTCCTACTATGTGAGAGTAGTAAGTAACATTTTCCCCTCGAATGCGACGAGAACATAAATTTGTAAGAATCCAGATTATGTTGTCCATTTTGATGCAATGCAAATGTTCACTTCTCCAAGTTTTGGGTAGCAAGCAATATTTTCTGTTCGAATGCGTCTAAGTACCTTTCGCTAAAATTGATCAGACACAAACATTTTCTACCTAGAACTACATAGCTTTGAATTCCTCATCGCACCGGAGGATACATAGGAGGTAGACTCGCAATCTTGTCAAGCACTCTAATAAAAAACTTATTTTTAGTCATTTTCTACTTTCAAAATTTTAATAACTAGAAGAAATCAAACGAAGGCCGACACTCATATTCACAAAGCTAACTAAAAGGTTCCCATTGAGTACAATGAATGTGAGGGGTCTAATACCTTATCCTTGCATAATCGACTCCCAAACTCGAATTTGGTTGCCACAAACATTTTCTTTTTCTTTAAGGGTTTTATCGATATTTTCCCTTTCTTTTTTGGAATAAATAAACTTCGGTGGCGACTCTGATATAATTTTGGGCGTGCGAACGCCCGTGGTATTTTTTGCGCTGCGACACATGTCAATAATGAACTCTAATTGAATCTCTTTTTATTGTGAAAGGCTCCAAATTTGTTTTAGAATCCGATTCAGTGGACGGAGAATAACATGAAAAGGGATTCAAATAGAATAGGCACATGGAATAGCCATATGTTTTGATCATTTGTTCACATGATTTTCAACAACAATAAAAATAATCAAAATAAGAACATATCAAATAACAATAGTTATAAAATATATCTAACTTGGCTGAGATACCAATTGATGGATTTAAAATAATTGGATAGACACAAATTATAACATATTGTTATATTAAATAATAATCAACAATGATAAGAACGGTGTACCTTACATGATTTGAGAGATGACCATTGGAAGAGTGTGTATGAGAGGATTACTACCATCATTGTCGTCTAGGATTTCTAGAGTGTGTTAATCGTTTGATTGAGATATGCTTAATTAGATAAACAACTGAGGGCAAAGACCCCTCATTGGCCTTAAGTGAATAGTTTAATCCATCACGGTCCATTCAGGAACAAGACTCAATCAAGTAATTCATCAATAATTAGTGTTTTATAATAGTTGACTATAATATAATTTATTAATAATTAATTATGTCAATTCATATTTGATTAATTAAATAATTAATCTAATAATATAAATTTGTTAAACAAAAAAAATCATTAGAAGAACATTATAGAGATGGTTATATATATATATATATAATTCAAATAGCCATAAAAAGACATTAGAATAAGAGACAGTAGAATAAAAAAAAATCATAATTCAACTATTGTAGTAGTTGAGATTGTGTTAGGGTTTGATACGAGTATTCAGATAGTCAAACTATACAACTAGTATTCAAGTACTCGGGGAAAAAATGGGCATACACCTAACTAGTCCTTTTTTGTTCAAATTATTTGCGAAAAGTATTTGATATTGTTATACCCCAAATTTTGACCATCAAAATTTCCCATCATTGTGCAAATCATCACCACAATATGGATGAACCATCATGCCTCATCAATATCCTCAGAGATGTTTGAGCATCCACCACAAACAAGAATCAGGGGTTTTGAGCCCTCTCAGGGCACTTAGACAGAGGATCAATCAAAAAATGACATGATCTTCAACTTGTCTAACCTCTCCAACACCCATAAAAGATCAAGAGGGCTCCCACATCAAGAATCAAGCACAAGGTTGCAACATTCCAAGTGGATCAAGCCTCAAGATCGCCAGTGTCACCATATTAGGGTTTTGGTCGACCAAGGCCTCTAGATGGAAATTTTCCTCTGGGAATGAGCCAATGCTTTAAAACACAACCCAAAATACTCCAAGGGACCTCATGGACTCAATCATCAAGTCAATTTAACCTCAGGGGATGCATTTATCCAAAAATCAGGAATTAGGGTTTCTTGACCTAATTCACCCCTAAGTTGACTTTTGGAACAAAACATGAGCCAAGACCTCAAGACATGATTTGAGGGTCTCCAATACCCTATATTGATCCATTTGCAACAATGGATTGATCCAAGAAGCCTAATCCACAAGTTTCAATTTCATTAGGACCACAATTAGGGTTTCGAGGGAAAAGTCAACTGTACCTTTGACTTTTGACCAAGACATGCTCCCAAACCTTGGGACATGATTCAAATACACCCTATAATACCTATGGAATGTATCCATTAGGTTTGATTTAGGTCAAGGACTTGATTTCACAAAGGATCGCACAGTTTGGATTTCATCCGATAAAAAGTCAACTATGCACAAAATCAAGTTTGACTTTTTGGAAATTTTCACAATTATGGTTTGTTGCGGTGAGAATCGGATAACAAGATATTGATTAACTTGCATCACATTTCTTTGAATTCACAACCAACTTTGATTTAACCAAAGGAAAGGTTCAAGATCGAGAAAACCTAAGGGGGGGAGATCTAAGGTTCGGGGGTTGGTTATACTAAGGGAAGGTATTAGCACCGTTAATATCTGTAGTAGTCTACAGGAACCTCTTGTTTAAGTTTTTGTTATGTTATGTTTGCTTGCTAAGAGAATCTGTACTAAGGTAAAGGTAAAGACCTAAGGGTATGTACACTAAGTTTACTCGCCAAGACGTCGCATCTTGTGCCTACGTATCTGACTAAATAATCAGAGACACCGTAGTTCACCTAACTAAGGGTGGATTTGAGAAACCATTGACTATGGCTAAAGTACCAAGGGGAAATGAGTATGAGCTCATTTAGAGTTTAAGGAAACTCTCTAAGTCAAAGTAATGATGGGGAAAAGTGGATACTCAATGTGATGAGTCCATATAGAGTTTAGAAACTCTATCCTATTTCTAAGTTGTAGGATTCATGGCTCTTAGGAGGCCAAGAAAAAGAGAAAGGCTCTTAGGAGGCCTAGGGGAAGATGGCTCTTAGGAGGCCAAAAGGATAAAGGTTCTTAGAAGGCCTAAAGGGTGATGAGCTTTCTATGACTAAAAAGTCAATAGAGAGTCTTTCCTTTGGAAGGAGGGGAAGATAACGACTTATTAGCAAGAGTTTTACAAAATGTAACTTGATGCTAAGATAAGTTCAAGAGCTCAAAGAAAAATATATAACAATTAAGCATGATCAAACTCAAAAGCAAGATTCAAACATTCATGTATGACAAGAGATAGTTATATAATTTTAACAATTAGGCACAAGAGAACATCCACATATCATTTGCAAATTTGAAATCCAAAGCAAAATAAACAAGGCAAACCTAGTAATGAAATCCTAGTATAATGGATTTATCTAAGGTAAAAAAAACTCTCAAAATATACCCCTTAAGAATTAAGAACAAATCTAAAAAATCTCACAAAAATTCTTAAGAACTTAGTGAAATTTCAAAAAAAGAATTCTAAGACTAAAAAAACATGTTTTTGTAAATTTAGAAATAGATGTGAAAATAAAATAAAAAAATCAAATAATAATTATAGAAAATTAAATTAAGCATTAAAAAGTGTTCATGAGAATTTTTTTAGCATATATTTTATATAAAAGAAACTATTTTTATTCAATTAAAATTGGAAGAAGAAAAAGAAAGAAATAAAAAATCACTAAATAAACAGAGGGGGTGTATTGGCAATTTGTTCCATGAGTTATGGTTAAGTGTTAGGCGAAATGGGCCTTGGCAGCGTGGGTGTGAAAGTTAAATTCGCCTGGCCCAAATACTACTAACATGGAGAACGAAAAAAGTGAAAAAAAAAACACAAAAGGCGGTCTGGGGCGAGGGGGATTCGAACCCCAAACCCCTTGGTTACAGGCACGACTCGCTTACCACTGGGGTGGCTATACATCCAGTGTATACGCCCACCCCATAAATATATGAACCCAAGTTTGTTTCATAAAGGGCCAGCATGAAAAGCACATAAATATATTACGCAGATATGCTAGTGACTATGTATAAACCGGTCACACAACCTTTTAGTGACTAGCGAACAATATTACGAAACCACCACCCCACAAATGCCACACGTCCAATTCATGCAAATCATGCATACTATATTCATAAACTATCGTGAAAAGAAAGATATAGCCATAGCAGACTCATTCATTTATTCACCCCTTTTTCAATTCATTAACAACCATGAAATAATATGCTAACTTGTAGGGCTTACTCTACAAGATGATAACAAACTCCAAGTAACACAATGTAACAGATAGAATTTGGAGAAATAAACGATGAACCCATGTTCAATACTTATGAAACAAACATGCATTAATACAAACCACAACTATAACACTGACAAAAACAAAGATGCATCCTGATACTACTATTATTCCATCTTGGAATTCACATTTGCATTCCCAAGTGACATGACAAACATAGTAGCAAATATCTTAAAAACAATCAATGAACATATGAGTCATTAAGTCCTGAGCACGAAGGCAAAGAAACTTACACCACAAACGAGACAGAAAAGAGACATGCTCATCTAAACTTCATGATATTAAGAGGATTAAGTGCATGACAGTAGCGTATCAAGAGCAAGTTCATGTTATATTACAATGCAACATCATGAGTCAATCATATGAGTAGATGGAAACAAACATGACCTTAATCAAAAACATAACGCAACATGGTTTAAGCAGCTCTAACTAAACAAGTTTCATAACAAGGATATGGATCAACTACCATTTCAAACACTAGTAGTTCAATCAATGATCACATAATCTCAACTTATTTTATGAAGTTATGGAAACACAGAGATTCAAACAACAATGATTCAGGCATGGTATTATGGATCCAGACAGTAAAATAAAACAAGATTATTTAAACTAACATGAAATGAAATCACTCAAAACAAATAGTTTAGTTTAACAAATCATTACATGAGCATGCTAACATCACAATAAAACAAACCAACAATCAACAGTATGTTATACAGCTTCAAACTTTACATTATCATGTTCAGCAAAACACTTCACAATGTCTTACATGCGAATTAATGATGATAAAGATATGGACAACATGCACATGTTTAATTGAAAGAAAACGGTAGTTACCTATTCTGAGAACTTTGAAACAAGTAGAGCTGGAACTCTCCCTCTTAGGTTGGTCGTGCTTCAACTTCCCACAAGTACCTCTTTGCTCGACTGAAGCCTTTTTCTTAAGAAATATGGTGAGATGTTGGATTGTTGTTGATCTATAAGTGCTGAGATGATCTTCTTTTATAGGCTGGGAAGGTTGGCTTTGATTCCTTGAAACCAATGGAAAAACACATTGCCTGTTGGATAAAGAATTAGGGTTTGCAAGGACCCCTTCTCAGCCCTCAAATTTGGTCAACCTTGGAGACAAAAACGCTTCATGTGCAGCACAAAGGTCTCAGAGATGCAGTTCATGTTTCATGATTTCATGTGTTGCTTAAAACCTCTTTTTTGTTGTGTCATAGGAGTGAGTGTCAAAAGAGGTAATGGTTGGGATTACCCCTACAAATGAAGTGGACAATACTCATGGTGTACCATTCTATTTCACTAAACAAAGCATTGCTTCAACACATCCTTTTGGTGAGTCATAAGAGAGTGAACTCCAAAAAGGAAATATTTGGAACAAAAGAAAAATAACACGCTAGGAGATAGGCTTGTAACTGCTGAAGGGATTTTGCCCATGTTTTGTTTCAAGTCTGATTCACATTGTGAGGCATGGTTTGCATAGAATAAAGTTCATGGACTTTACTTGTTTATATGACAACTTCACTACCAATGGCCCAAATGAATTGTTTTTTTTGTTCCTTTGCAAGAGAGCATGTGGTAGAGCACATTTTATGTTGGTGACAAGTTGAAATTATACCATGAAACAAGTGAAAAACCGTGCACAATATTGGTGTAGTAAACTGATAAAAATCTGAATTTTCCTAAGTGTTCACAACATTTCAACATGCCCACTTTAGTGCACCATATCTTGATAACTACTGATCCAATTTGTGAGATTTTTGGCTCTATGTAAGGTGGACATTTGATAGAGCAATTTTCATGTGGAAGGCAACTTGAGATGAAGCTTGTAACATTGGTAAAAAATGCCATGAATTCGTGTCCCTCATGCTGCCCAAAAGAACTTAGAAAAATTTCTAAGTTATGGAAATTTCACAACTTGACACACCTAACTTTAAAACATCATAACTTGAGATTGGCTTATCCAAATGAGGAGTTCCACACATGCTTGGAAAGTTTGAAGAATAGGGAACAATTTTCAGGTCCAAATATTTTTGATTTGAAGCTTGGAATTAGGTGAAAAATCGAGTTAAAGTTGGATGAAAATTAGGGTGAAAATGACCAAAATGTCACTAAGTCCCAAAGGCAACTTATCTTCTAAGTCTCATAACTTAAGAATCATGCATTTCTTGGAGAGAGGTCCTCTAATACACCTTGAATTTCATGGAAAGAGCTTCCATTTGAGCTTTGAGTCACTCAATTTAGATGTGTGGTTTGAAAATTATGGTCTTCCCAATTTTGCACAAGAAGTGAATTTTCCACACTTGGAAAGTTTCAAAGACCAAACATTGCCCTCTTGATTTCTCATGCCCTAACTCAACAATTAGACATGTCATGATGGATTAAGGACTTGGATGCTTCATCTTGGATCAAAATCTCAAAAGTCAAAGCCTCAGTCAAACCCTAATCTTCCCCAGGAGTACAACATGTATGATCTCTGATGACCTTGCCTCTTCAATCTCTCCTAAAGCCCATAGATAGCCTATAAGGATGTCTATTATCACATGGAATCCAGTCCCAATGCTTGGGATCATGTCTTGATCAACATCAAAGGCAATGGTTGACTTTCTTGACCAAAACCATAGTTTGAGGTATGGTGAATTTGTGGCTCAAGTTACTCATGATGAGAACCAAATGAGACTTCTTGAATGTAGGTGAGCTTAATTGGTTGATAAACCATTTAAATCTTGACTTAGCAGGGCAAAATTCTTCAATGATTCCTCAGGTTAAAACCCTGATTCCACAGTTTGGTCTAGTGATCCTTTGTTGACTTGACTTGATTCAAAGTCTTGAGATCTTAGTTCCAAACACTGATGAATCCTTATGGTGATTACATGGCGCCAGAGAATACCTTAGGAGGCCTTGAATCTATCTGTGTGAACCCTAATTTCAAACATAAGAGAAACAAACTGCAAAATGTGGGTTAGTTAAACAATGCTTATGTGATTGCTCCTAAATGTCAATGCAAGATGTTATGACATCTGATGAGTAAAATTTGGGGTACAACAGTTGCCCCTAATTAAATAGCTTTATCGGATGGCACGAGGAATGGAAATCCTCAGGGCATCAAGGTGAAAAGGTATTTAAATTTAGCAAACCGAAAATTTTGCCCTTAGATGGAATGCAGTTGCTAAGGACGGGCGACGAATGTGCAAATGCTGACATGCCATGAACTTCTAGTATGATGATATGATGTCATGATAGTGCAAAGATGCAGAACGACCAGACACATGGATAAAGAGTAAACAACCACAGGTGAGCTATACTGGGGGAAGAATGGAGGTTAGTATTCATGAGGAAAACTCACTGGGGATGCAAACTAACCAACAAAAGAGACTCACTGGGGAGTTTCTAAGGAAACATCGGGGATAGAAAAATAAAGGGGGAAACCCTACAGATCCTCGCTGGAGATAGGAGCCAAAGAGGCATTCTCCACTGGGGAAGGATCTAGGGAGATGGATGACAGGTTCAAATGTGACTGAACGACACTAGGGAAAAAAGACACATTCTTACTGGGCATGAAATTAGAAAGAGGACATGACCTCCACTGGGGGATCGATTTGAAACAAAAGGATAAACATCCAACAAAATATTTTCTGTGAATTTCTTATACTGAAGAGTTCAAATGGGATCTTCAAGAAAAGTCAGAAAAGGTAAAAATAGAACTTGTGCGTCAAATAATAAAATATGACTGAATTTTTTTAGCTGGGATAAGGTTAATGAACCCTTAATAGGACTCGGGTATCAATATGAGTTGGATAAGAATTGAGGTTCATAGTTGACCTGGAATTTTGGTTCATATGTGACCGAGGATTTTGGTTTATAGGTGGCCAAGGTTCATAGTTGACCTGAAATTTTTGTTCATAGGTGACCAAGGTTCATAGTTGACCTGGAATTTTGGTTCATAGGTGACCAAGGATTTTGGTTCATGGGTGACCAAGGTTCATAGTTGACCTGAGATTTTGGTTCAAAGGTGACTAGGGATTTTGGTTCATAGGTGACCAAGGTTCATAGCTGACCTGAGATTTTGGTTCAAAGGTGACTAGGGATTTTGGTTCATAGGTAACCAAGGTTCATAGCTGACCTGAGATTTTGGTTCATAGGTGACTAAGGTGATGTTTAGGTTCATAGTTGACCTGAAATTTTGGTTCATAGGTGACTAAGGTTTTGGTTCATAGGTGACCAAGGTTTATAGCTGACCTGAGATTTTGGTTCATAGGTGACCAAGGTGATGTTTAGGTTCATAGTTGGCCTGAAACAAACAATGCCAGCAATCACTGGACTTTAGGTTCATAGGTGACCTGAGTTTAGGTTCAAATTTGACCAAGGTTCATAGTTGACCTGAGGTTTTGGTTCATAGGTGACCAAGGTTCATAGTTGACCTGAAATAATGTTTAGGTTCACAGTTGACCTGAAACAAACAATTCCAGAAAATACTGGACTTAAGGTTCATATTTAAAAAGGTTAAATATCAGATAGGTCAAAACCGGGGTTGCAGGTTAGACTTCCTGGGGAATAATACATAAGAGTCAAAATCTGGCACACGTAGGTTAAGACTGAACGTAGGCAAGACACAGACAAAGATCCAAAGACCAGCAAATAGAGATAAAGAGAGATAAAGACTCCACAAGCAACACCCAAATGCAAAGATGCACAAAGCCAAGGTACGATGCGAATGCTTAATGATATGCAAGAAACGACTCTAACGAGAGACGACAGGCTGGAAATAGTGAAAGGAAGGACAACACATCCATCACACTGAGGTCTGAAGGCCAAAGGTTTTAGAGTCAATTCGGGAATGTCTTCTCTTCACTGGGGAATCACATTTTCAACAAAACATCTGTGAAGATACTGAGGAGAAGTCCTTTGTATCAGTGGTCAGTCGTTACTGAAACATTTGATTCAAGAAGTATTGTCAATCTTCCTTTAGTGACAAAACTTTCGCCAGATGGCCCAACAGTGCTTTCGTCACAAACAGAGTTATCGAGGAAGGCAAATGATTTCACTAAATCGTCCCTAATGCCAAAGAAAAAAATATATATTTCATTGTGTTTTCTCAAAAGATTTTTCCAAAACATTTTCCGCTTTCAAAACTATTATTAATGAATAAGTGAAGTTTTGCATAACAAGGAAAATATCAGAGCAATGGTAAATGTCTAACAAGGAATGGCTCAAAATCTGGTTTTATTAGAATGGTAACTCGCCAATAGCGAAGTTCCAAGGAACATTACAATTGAAAAAATGGCAATTTGGGAAAAAGGTTACATCATATTCAATGACCACTACCATCCCTAATGACTAAGAGTCCTAGAATCTTTGCTGCTGATGAGGACAAGTGAAACTGGAATTTCTTCATGAATTTTTGGATGTAGGTGACAACCCTGTCTGACACAGTGAAACGCCTTTGTCCCTAATTTTTTCCTGGACCGCCCTCTCGGGTTTTCAATCCACCGGGACACTCTTTTTTGCCTAGGCCGCCCTTTCAGGTTTTCAACCTAGCGAGCTCTTTCTTTTTATTTGATCCCTAACTTTTGCCTGAGTCTCCTTCATAGGTTATGACCCACCGGTATACCCTTTTTTTGCCTAAGTTGCCATTTTTGGTTTTCGACTTAACGGGCTTTTTAGGCGTAATATTTTCGTACTGAGTCAGCATTCACACGGTGTGCGAGTTGTTCACCATCCATCATTGTGAGGAATAAGGAGCCTCCTGAGAACATAGTTTTTACCACAAACGGACCCTCATAGTTAGGTGCCCATTTTCCGCGAGCATCCCTTTGAGATGGCAGGATTTTCTTGAGTACAAGTTCTCCTTCTCGAAATTATCGAACACGGACCTTTTTGTCAAATGTCCTATTCATTCTCTTCTAATACAAATACCCATGACACATGGCGGTCAGTCACTTTTTGTCAATGAGGTTCAGTTGGTCATATCTCTCTCTGACCCATTCTGCTTCATCAAGCTTGGTTTCCGTTAGGATTCTCAACGATGGTATCTCTACCTCAATGGGGAGGACCACATCCGTTCCATATACCAGAGAAAAGGGAGTCGCCCCTGTTGAAGTTCGAACCGAAGTTCTGTATCCGTGTAAGGTAAATGGTAACATTTCGTGCCAATCCTTATAAGTCTTGACCATCTTCTGCAGGATTTTCTTGATGTTTTTGTTAGCAGCTTCGACAGCTCCGTTCATCTTGGGACGATAAGGTGAAGAATTGTGATGTTCAATCTTGAAATTATCACACAGCTCCTTCATTGTCTTGTTGTTCAGATTTGTCCCATTGCCAGTTATGATCTTGTTAGGGATTCCATAACGACAGATGATATTATTCTTGATGAAACGGGCAACCACTTGCTTTGTTACATTGGCATAAGAAGCAGCTTCAACCCACTTGGTAAAATAATCGATGGCCACTAGAATGAAATGATGGCCATTAGAAGCTTTCGGCTCAATAGCTCCAATAATGTCAATGCCCCACATGGAGAAAGGCCAAGGAGATGACAATACATTCAGTAAGGTCGGAGGAACATGCATCTTATCAGCATAGATCTGGCACTTATGACACTTTCTGGCGTATTGTATACAATCAGCTTCCATAGTCTACCAATAATAACCAGCTCTCAAGATCTTCTTAACCATGGCATGTCCATTGGTGTGAGTACCAAAGGCTCCTTCGTGAATATCCTGAATCAACAGGTCTGCTTCTCGTTTGTCAACACATCTTAGCAGCACCATGTCGTGATTTTTCTTGTAAAGTACATCATTACTGAGGAAGAACCTGGATGACAGTCTTCGCAAAGTTTTCTTATCAAGGTTGGAAGCATTGGCAGGATACTCTTGAGTCTTCAGATAATTCATGATGTCGTGAAACCATGGTTTCCCATCCACCTCTTCTTCAACTGACTGGCAATAAGCTGGTTCGGTCTTGCGCTCGATACTTATGAGAGGTGCTTCATTGAAAAACCTGAATTGCGACATTGAAGATAACATTGCTAGGGAGTCAGCTATGTGATTCTCCGAGCGAGGAACATGACGAAATGTAATCTCATCAAAGTACTTGATCATTTCCACAATATAATCACGATATGAGATCAGTTTCTTATCCTTAGTTTCCCACTCACCTTTGACTTGATAGATAACCAAAGCCGAATCAACCATAACTTCTAGAATCTCTATTCTGAGATCAATTGCAGCTTCTAAACCTAAAATACAAGCTTTATACTTAGCAACATTGTTCGTACATTCAAAGTCTAACCTTGTTGTGAAAGGAGTATAACCGCCATCGGGATTCATCAATACAACACCCACACCATGTCCTTTGAAATTGGAAGAACCATCAAACATCATCTTCCATCTAGAACCGGGTTCAGGACCTTCATCGAGGCCTGGCTCTTCACAATCTTTTACCAACATAATGTCCTCATCAGGAAAATCAAACTTGAGAGGTTCATAATTTTTAACGGGCTGATCTGTAAGGTACTCTGATAAAACACTTCCCTTGATAGCCTCCTGAGTAACATATTGGATATCATATTCTGACAATAGCATATGCCAACGGGCAAGTCTTCCGGTTTGAGCAGGCATCTCAAAAATGTACTTTATTGGATCCATCTTCGAGATCAACAAAGTAGTGTGACATATTAGATACTGCCTTAAACGTCTGGCGGCCCATGCAAAAGCATAACAGGTTTTCTCAAGCAGTGAATAATGACTTTTGCTATCAACGAACTTCTTGCTCAAGTAATAGATGGCATGCTCTTTGCGACCAGTTTCATCATGTTGGCCCAAGACACAGCCCATGGATCCTTCTAAAACAGTCATGTACATGAAGAGAGGCCTTCCAGGGACATGAGGAATCAGAATAGGGGGTTCTTGCAGATAGTTCTTGAGTTTTTCAAAAGCTTGTTGGCAATCAGAATTCCACTCTACAATTTGATCTTTGCGGAGCAACTTGAAGATTGGTTCACAAATAGGAGTCATATTGGAGATGAACCTGGAAATATAATTCAAACGGCCCAGAAATCCTCTTACTTGAGATTCCGTCTGCGGAGCGGGGATCTCTTGAATGGCTCGCACCTTGTCAGGATCTACTTCAATTCCTCTTTGACTGACGATAAAACCGAGCAGCTTCACTGATCTGAGACCGAAGGTACATTTAGCAGGGTTCAACTTCAGGTGATACTTTCGAAGTCTCTTAAATAACTTTAGAAGATGATCCAAATGTTCCTCCTCACTCTGAGTTTTAGCAATCATATCATCCACATACACTTCAATTTCTTTATGGATCATGTCATGGAATAAAGTCACCATAGCTCTTTGATAAGTTGCCCCTGCATTTTTCAAACCGAAAGGCATGACTTTGTAGCAATAGGTTCCCCATGGAGTAATGAACGTATTTTTATCCATGTCATCCGGATCCATTCTGATCTGATTATAACCTGAGAAGCCATTCATAAATGAGAAAACTGCAAATCGAGCCGTATTATCCACAAGAGTGTCAATGTGCGGAAGAGGGAAATCGTCCTTAGGACTGGCTTTGTTGAGATCTCTGTAGTCTACACACGTCCTCGCTTTACCATTCTTCTTCATTACTGGCACAATGTTCGCTACTCATTCAGGATACTTCGAAACTGCCAAGAAACCTGCATCTAGTTATCTTTTAACTTCGTCTCTGATCTTGAGGGCCATGTCAGGTCGACTTCTACAAAGCTTCTGTTTCACAGGGGGACATTCGGGCTTGAGTGGTAGCTTATGAACTACGATGTCTGTATCCAAACCAGGCATATCCTGATAAGACCAAGCAAACACATCCACATACTCTTCAAGAAGTAATACTAACCGTCATCTGGTGTCCGTCCCAAGTGTTGCCCCAATCTTGACCTCTTTCTTTTTTTCTTCGGTACCAAGATTGATGACGTCAACCTGTTCTTCATGTGGTTGAAGATCCGTGTATTGATACTCACACATTTCTGCCAAGTCATCGGGGACCTCATAATCCTCCTCATCCTCAGCTTGATAAATAGGTGAATCAAAGTCAATAGTGAGATTAGGGTCATTGAATACAACGGGTTTGAGATTTATTCTGCATGATGGAGGGATTTATTTTATTAAAATGCACAAAACTCAAATGCAAGAAGAAAAATGTTTTTGTAGTTTTGAAAAGATTGCCATTTTTCTTTAACAGCAAAAAACAGTAGAATAAAGACATAGAATTTTAACAAAACATCACTTTCATTGATTAATAAGAATTAAAAGCGGTGGCCCATACAAAATAATCCGATAGCCTCGGGCAAGGCTGCAGAATTGAAAACATCAACAAAAGCAAACAAATTACTCTGGCATAGGGTACAAAGTAGGGATTTTAATAGCTTCCCAATTACTCAAAGCAGCGTCACACTGAAAAACCAAGTGGTTGATGTCCTCATCTTCAGCGTCTTCAATGATGGCATGGACTTGATGTCCTCCATTGACAAATAGCTCTTGAATTGTCTTTGGTCTTCCCATTGTTGGAGCAGCTTTTTCCTCAAGACTTGGTTTGTAACTCAACCCTTGGTACTTTTCTCTTTCTTGGACTTCGACGACTTTACCCCAGCCTTCAAGTATACCTTCTTGCAGAGCAGATTGAATGCTTTTGAAGGAAGCAAAGGATGGACAATTAGAGGACACTGGTTTCTTATCATCAAGCATAACAACATTCGCTATCTCAAGAGCCTGAAAGGAGGTTTCCAGAGCATCTTCATCTGCTTCAATATAACGAAAAGAGGACAAATTACTGACCATCAGGTCTTCCTCACTGTGTATAATAACCAATTTCTCTTTGGCCACAAACTTCATTTTCTGATGCAGAGTAAAGGTCACAGCGCCAGCCTCATGGATCCATGGTCTACCTAACAAATTACTGTAGGCAGGGTTAATGTCCAGGGTCTGAAAAAGGATATTGAACACCTGGGGACCAATCAAGACAGGCAGCTCAATTTCACCCATCACTATCTTCTCGAGCCATCAAAGGATTTAACAACCAGTGAAGTGGGTTTCATCATAGCTCCTCGGTAAGACAACTTCTCAAGGGTTCTTTTTGGTAGGACATTCAGAGATGAGTCGGTATCCACAAGAACTCTGGCCAATGTATCTTCTTGACATTTTACTGACACGTGTAAAGCAAGGTTATGGTTCCTTCCTGCTCAAGGAAACTCCTCGTCACTGAAACTAAGAGTGTTACAAGCTGTAATGTTGGCAACGACATGGTCGAATTGTCCAGCGGTTATATCTTGGGCCATGTGTGCCTGGGCCAGTACCTTCTGTAGAGCTGATCTGTGAACAGGTGAATTGATTAACAGAGACAAGATTGAAATCTTGGATGGGGTGTGATGGAGCTGATCTACCACCCTGTAATCACTTCTCTTTATAATCCTTAGGAATTCTTCATCCTCTTCTTTAGAGATTACCTCCTTTCCTTTGTCTTTAGGAAATATGGGAACAGTAGTTTCCTTGGGTGCAATTTCTTTGAAAGAAGGAGTGTATACTCTACCGCTTCGGGTTATCTTTCCTGTTCCAACTATGTTTGTTACATCTTCTACAGTAGTTCCCACCTCATTCCTTGGAACTACATCTTCAACAGCGATTCCCACCTTTTTCCTTGGAATCACGTCTTCTCGCCCTTTGTTACCCATAACATTCTCATAAATCCACGGCACGACCTTGGTCCATCTGAACCTAAATGGAATAGGTTGTCGGGGGTCATATTGCTTGGAATGATTAACAGTGGAAGCAATAATGGTCTCAGGATTGTTAAAAACTGGTATGAGTTTATTAAACACCGGAACTACAGAACTTGACTTAGGTGCGTTGAACACAAATACCTACTCTCTTGGCTTCGGTAAGTTAAACACAGGTTCGATTACTGCAATCTCATCCTTCTTTTCTTTACTGAATACTTGTAGAAAACCTTCGTTGATCAAACACTGAACATCGTTTTGAACTAAACGGCAACCCTTGATACTGATATTACATTCTTCATAATCATCATGGAAAACTTTAACTAACCCCGATTTAAGCAACTTAGCATGAAAGGCCTTGATAGGGGTTTTGATCTTCGCTGCATCCAAAACCAACACCTCATCACTTTCATCTTCAATGGCGTTAGTAGTCCCATGTGTAGGCAGAGGATTGTTTTCACATTCGGCTGATTGTCCGCAAATGATAGGATATTCTTCTCCATCAATCTCTTCACTACATTTTTCAATGCTAAACAACCTTTCAAATCATGACCGACTCGTCCTTGATGAAAAACACAATTCACATTTAGATTGTAGAATGGAAAAGACTTCTCAGTTGGTGGTCCCAAAGGTCTAGTAACGATCAGTCCTTGTTCCACTAAAGAAGGGTACAACTCAGTATAGGACATCGGTATAGGTGGAAACGTTGGTGTTGCCCCTTGCCTTATGTGAGGAGCATTCTGCTGAGGACCCTGCTATCTTGGCTGTTGATAATTCTGGTTTTTCGGCCATTGTTGATAAGCTGGCTGTTGATAGGTTAGTGTCAGTTGTGCTGCTTGATGGTTGAACGTAGGCGTGACAGCTACTATATAAGGTTGCTGAGCATACTGCATTGGGTAGATCGGTTGCTGAGAGAAGTTTGGACTTGGCCTTTGCTAGTACATTGGATGTTTCCATCGAGGTTTTTGTTTCTTTCCTGTCGTGATGACATTGTTTTCCCCTTCCTTCTTTTTGTGAGAGTGACTAGGAGCTTTCTTGGCACTGATGCCAGTTAAACTGCTCGAAGAACTAATTACCTTCCCACTCTTTAATCCTGCTTCCACCTTCACACCAACTACAACAATATCAGCGAAATTAGCATTGACACTGCTGATCATCCTCTCATAAAATTCTAACTTCACTGTGTCTACAAACCAATCAGCAAACTCCTTCTCAGTCAAGGGTGGTTCAACTTGAGATGTTGTTTCTCTCCATCGTTGTGCATATTCTTTGAAGGATTCAGTACTGCTCTGGGTCATACTCAACAATTGCCTGCGGTCAGGAGCTAGATCCATGTTGTACTTGTAGTGTTTCACAAAAGCATCAGTCACATCCTGGAAACAACGAATCTGGGACTGGTCCAAACTCTAATACCACTTAGCGGCAGCTCCCTTTAAATTGTCTTGAAAGCAATGGATCATTAGTTTGTCGTTGCGCACATGTGCAGCCATTCTTTGATAGTACATGATCAGATGAGACCTGGGACATGTATCTCCTGAGTATAGTTCGAAATTTGGTAGCTTGAATTTAGGAGAAATCACCAAATCAGAGACCAAACTCATATCTTTAACATCAGTGCTAAATGCATTACTTCCTTCCATCGCCTTCATCTTTCTCTGCATTATCTCGACACTTTCTTTTAACTTTTTGTGTCGATCATCCCCTTCTTCTGACACACCAATGTAATCATAAGGATGATGGTTCTGGAAAACCGGGTGTACCTGTGTTTGTACTGCTGCTGGAGCTAATGTGGGAATAACTTGCAAGGTTTCATTAACCAGAGGAGCTGCTTGCTGAGTAGATTGAGGAATTGTGGCGCGGATGAAGTCAAAAGGCATACCCAAGGTAGGGTTTACAGCAGGAATGACAAGAGGTTCTACTTTAGTGGTGATGATTTCGGAGACCACGGTGGCCTGAGTATCCATTTTTACTCTCAAGATATTGACAACCTCCAAGAGCTGCCCCATTCCACCTCGTATTTCCGTCAGTTCGTTATTGACTCAGTCCATCTCTCCATAGGCTTCTGACATCTTCAATCGAGCTTGGGCCCGAGTGTTGTAGTTGTGCTTATGATTCAGTGTGACAGTTCTGAGATAACATGGCGACATAAGATAAGGATAAAAGAGAAGACAAGCATATGTCATGACATGATACGGATGAGGATGCAAATGCATGCTAAACTATCAAGAAACCAAAGAAGTTTTGTAAATAATATAGACAATGGAATTTTTGTCAAAATATCTTCTTCATTAAGAAAATCTGGCAATCATTACATCAAGAGCAGAGTATCTTCATGCTCTGGGTACAAAAGTGGGGACACACCCACAACAGAAAGGAAACAACAACGACAACATTAAAAGAAATATCAGCAACATTAGGGTTCTAGAAATTGGATCCACTAGTGGATGTCCCCTCTTCTCTATTGATTTTCTTCATAAGTTCCTCAATACGACCCTTGATCCTTTCTTTTTCGAGAAATAAGTCTGTCAGAGCATCCATCATCCTCTGTTTGGTCTCAGGCGTGCTTCGTGACGAGGAAATGGTTTCCTCATCACACGAGCTATCTTGCGAGACCATTGTAGGTGAGCTTCGGTGACAGGGCATTCAGCCCTCCATAGTTACCTATTAATCTGGTGCCAGGCGCGCTCAAGTCGCATTTTCATTTCAAAACCGTCCTCTTCTCCATAGTACATCATATGCATGTCCTCATTATCCGGAGGTCCCTCCTTCATGTGGCCCAACTGGCGGCGGTCAAGAACGGGGTTGTAATTGATACAACCATTTCTTCCCATTAAGGGTACATTAGGGCAATCCCCACAGCTAATGATCATGATGATTCCTTCTTCTTTTGAGTCATACCATTCGATATCGGTATGCTTTAACTCCATTAGCTTCTTTGACCATGTTAAGAAAGTGTAGTTGGGCCTAACTCAACCCTACAAAACTAGTTGGTAAGGTGAGGATTACCCTCACTTATAAACACATGTTCATACCATATATTATCCGATGTGGGACTCTTAACACACCCCCTCACGCCCAGGACTGAACATCTGGAGCGTGGAAATAAATGGTGGGTGGCCCGATAGCGGAAACCATAGAAGGTGGCCCACCGGATCTTAAACGAGACTCTTGATACCATGTTGAAATACAAGAGACTAAGAGACATATGAATAAACCATGTGTTTTGAAAAGCACTACGGAGACATTATTATATATAGATAGATTACAACTAATTACATGATATAGTCGATGTGGGACTATTCTATATACAAATACTCTTAACACTATATATATATATATATATATATATATATTTACAAATATCAACACTCCGCCTCAAGCTTGAGCATATAAGTCAAATGCACCAAGCTTGTTACATATATAGTTAGTTCTAGGGCTCCGTAGGGATTTTGTAAACACGTCTGCCAATTGATCATTAGAGTTGACAAAGCTTGTGACGATGTCGCCTGACTCGATCTTCTCTTTGACAAAGTGACAATCTATCTCAATATGTTTGGTTCTCTCATGGAAGACTGGATTTGAAGCAATGTGCAATGCAGCTTGATTATCACAAATAAGTGTCATTGGTCTTGCTTCTTCAATTTGAAGTTCCTTGAGCAACTGTTTTAACCAAATAAGTTCACAAGTTGTCATTGCCATGGCCCTATACTCTGCCTCGACGCTTGATCTTGCAACTACATTTTGTTTCTTACTTTTCCAAGATATAAGGTTTCCTCCAACAAGTACACAATACCCAGAGGTGGATCGTATATCAATGGGTGACCCTGCCCAATCAGCATCGGAGTATCCAACTATCTGGGTATGTCCTTTATCCTCATACACAAGACCTTTTCCTGAAGCATATTTGATGTATTTCAGAATCCGGATAACAGCATCCATGTGTTTCTGACAAGGGGAATTTAAGAACTGGCTTACCACACTGACTGCAAAAGAAATGTCCGGACGAGTGACTGTGAGATAATTCAACTTTCCAACCAATCTCCTATACCTTCCTGAGTCAGATAAAGGCTCCCCCTGATTGGGTAGAAGTTTAACACTCGGATCCATAGGAGTATCCGCTGGTTTAGCATTTAACAAACCTGTTTCTTCCAAAATATCCATAGCATATTTCCGCTGAGAAATCACCAAACCATCTTTAGATTGGGCTACTTCAATACCCAAGAAATAACGGAGTTTACCAAGATCTTTTGTCTGAAATTGTTTCGAGAGATGTTGTTTCAGCTGGAATATTCCCTGCTGATCACTACCAGTTATGACAATGTCATCAACATACATAATAAGATAAATACACCCTTGGGGTGAGTGATGATAAAAAACAAAATGGTCAGCTTCACTACGGATTATACCAAACTGCTGTACTACAGTGCTGAATCTGCCAAACCAAGCTCTCGGAGATTGCTTAAGACCAAAAAGAGACTTGTGTAGCCTACAAACCATATTCGATAACTCCCCCTGAGCAACAAACCCAGGTGGTTGCTCCATATATACTTCCTCTTTAAGATCACCATGTAAGAATGCATTTTTGATATCAAGTTGATGAAGAGACCAATGTCGAATGGCTGCAATGGCTAGAAGAAGTCTAACAGATGCCATCTTGGCAACAGGCGAAAAGGTATCACTATAATCCAACCCAAAAATCTGAGTGTATCCTTTGGCTACCAAGCGAGCTTTAAATCGATCAATCTTACCATCTGGACCAACCTTCACTGTATAAAGCCAACGACAACCTACTATAGATTTCCCAAGGGGTAGAGGAACCAGTTCCCAGGTACCACTTCTTTGAAGAGCACACATTTTATCAATCATTGCTTGCCTCCACTCAGGGTGAGATAATGCTTCACCTGGAGTTTTAGGAATAGAAACAGAAGACAAAGAAGACAAACAAGTATACTGCAAAGGGGAAAGACGATGATAACATAAATCAATATAATGTGGAGAAGGATTTCGTGTTTGACGTATACCTTTTCAAAGGGCAATCGGAAGATCAGACTCAGGTTGCAAGATCGAATTCGGTGATGGAGAGAGCGTCGGAGGAGAGTCCGTAGTGACCTCAGGGATAGGTACGACTTCAGGGACAGGTACGACTTCAGGGACAGATACGACTTCAGGGATAGGTACGACAGACGTTGGGTGACGACGATGATATGTTTGAAGTGGGCGAGGAGTGGGGGGATCAACCGTAGGGGTATCTAGTGGGCCAGGTTCCCTAGAATGATGGGGGATAATGACAGATGGGACTTCTGGAAGAGGTATGGGAATACTTTCCTGAAGGGGTTTCGGAGTTGCTTGGCTGGACTCGAAATATGGAACAGACTCGAAGAAGGTAACATCGGCCAATATGAGGTATCGTTGTAGAGTATGTGAATAACAACGATAACCTTTTTGGGATCAATGATAACCAAGAAAGACACACTTTAGTGATCGAGCTGATAATTTATCAAGACCAGGGGAGAGATTGTGTACAAAACATGTGGACCTGAAGACTCGGGGAGGAATTGGGTGAAGTGGAGAATTGGGAAAAAGGATTGAATGAGGGATTTTATTGTTAAGGACAGATGAGGGCATGCGATTTATAAGGTAACATGCCGTTAGCACAACATCCCCCCAAAAACGAAGTGGAACATTACCATGGAGAAGTAGGGTCCGAGTGGTTTCTACGAGATGCCGATTTTTGCGTTCGGCTACACCATTTTGTTGAGGTGTGTGAGGACAAGATGTTTGATGGAGAATACCATTGTGTGACATAAAATTTTGAAATTGTTGGGATAAATATTCACGGGCATTGTCACTTCTTAAGGTACGGATAGACACACCGAATTGAGTTCTTATTTCTCGATAAAATTGTTCAAAAATAGAAAATAATTCAGTTCTATTCTTCATTAAAAATAACCACGTGCAACGTGAAAAATCATCAATAAAGGTGACAAAATACCTAGACTCAAGAGTAGAGACAGTACGCGAGGGACCCCAAACATTGGTGTGAACTAAAGCAAAAGGGGATGAAGCCCGTTTGTTGACTCGATTGGGAAATTGACTAGAAGTGTATTTCCCTAACTGGCACGACTCACAATGTAAATTAGATACCGTCGATAAATTTGGCACCAATTTATGTAATTTGGAAAGACTGGGATGACCTAACTGAGCATAGATAGTGAGTGGAGAATCTTTGGCTGAGCATGTCTGAGATGACAATGAGAGGTAATAAAGGCCTTGAGACTCATATCCGACGCAAATCGTCCGTCCCGAACTCCGATCCTGCAGGGTAACATTATTGTTAGTGAATGTGACACTACAATCAAGAGAACGAGTTAAACGACTGACTGAAAGTAAATTAAATGGACAATTAGGTACATAGAGGACAGAAGTAACAGAGAGAGAAGGTAGAATTTGAACCGTACCAATCCCTTCGGATCGGGTTTGAGAACCATTGGCAGAAGTTATGGTAGGTAACAAACCAGAGGTAGAGAAGGAAGAGAAAAGATTTTTATTACCAGTAACATGATCAGACGCACCAGAATCAAGGACCCAAGGTCGAAGAGGAGATGATTGAGAGAGGCAAACAGATGAATTACCAGTGTGTGCTACCGTAGCAGTAGAATCTGAGTTCTGATAATTCTGATACCACCTGAGGAAATCATCGTAGTTTGGCATAAAGTTCTGAGGAGTAGCCATGAGTATCTAAAGAGAGAAAATATCACGACATCATCCACCGAACATGCTGTCACGTGCGGTTCAGGTGGCGGTGCGTGATGCCCATGCGCGGAGACGGAGGTGACGCGTGTGGAGGGTTCTGCCTATGAAAAAGTTTGTCGGAAGATCACTGGAAATAATAACGACGGCGGCGGACGGCGGCTATGCAGTTATGACCGGAGAATATTGAAAACTGATGGTGGGGTCGGCTTTCCGAAACGTCGTCGGAACAGTAACGGCGGCAGGGTGGTTACCAGAGAATTTTGAAAAGTGAGAGGCAAATCGGAGTGACAACACGGTTTGCAAAAAAAAAATTTCTCACCAGAAGACAGTGGGTCAACCGGGTAAAGCACGGCGAAAAAAGAATTGCCTCTTAGCAGGCTCTAGATACCATATTAAAGTTTAGCCTAACACAACCTTACAAAATCGGTTGGTAAGGTGAGGGATGCCACTCTACATAAACTATTTCATTGCTCTATCTCCAACCAATGTGGGACTTCTAGGATCTTCCTAATAGACCATATCTTACAATCTTTAACCTCCTAGAAGGTGGGAGTTTTTGGCAGATAGGAGATAAATAATTTGTAGAAGAGAGCTACACAACAGACAATTGGCCCACATCCTCTTGAGTATCTAGTCTGGACAGAGTGGTAGACGTCAGCCAACAAAGTTGGGACTGGATTGTTGATTGTGAAGATCTGAATGGCTTGGACATCCACAAAATTTTTGGCGTTTGGAAACAGAAACAAATCGTAGATCATCAGAGCGAGGGTTGATTCAAACAATGCCTCATTTCCTCTGTTCTTAAAATACATGGCTTTTCCTAGCAAGAACAAAGCGGGTAGCCCTTATCGACCTCCTTTGATGGTTAGATTGGCCTGAATGTCAGAGACTTTAATCCTTGTAGCCATATCAATTTCCTTAATGGAGGGTGCTGTCTCGATCCCAGAGAAGACTGGAGCTTCCCTGACGGGGATTCCTATCAGAGTGAAGAATTCTTCTAGCGTTGGGACTAATTGAAATTTGGGAAATAAGAAGCAACGGTAAGCTGGATGGTATAACTGAACCAGAACCTCAAGAGGTCCCTTAGTTACCGGGAGCTTCATTAACGGTAGGATGCACCCATACTTATCAGCAAAGGATGATGGGTCTTCGACTCTGTCACCCAACCACAATAATTGTTCAAGCTCGGGAAGCTCAAAGAAGTAAGGCCAATCTTTCTTTCCTGCAGCATCCATGTCTACAAAATCTGCAAAACAAAGTTAGTACATTGATAGCTTAGCAAAAGATGCAAAGTACAATGCAGATGATTGGTTTTAAGGAACTCAAGAAAGACAATTTTTGAAATAAGTCTGTTTCATTAGATATTGAGAAAGGTTTACAACTTAAAAGTACACTTCAAAATACCCCAAAATACAATAAGATAGCAATAAAGGCTAGGCCTAGAAATATCAACTCTATCTAGGAGTGTTCTGCTTCGCGTCTTCTTTTCTGTTTCTTCAACTGGTAATTCTCGATGATCAGCTTGTCGACAATTCCCTTCCACGCACCAGATGTCGGAGGAACATTAGCATACTCATGGGTGCTAGCAGTAGGCTTCATGCTAGGGAAAAATAAATTCTCTTGTGCCAAAGGTTCATCAATTACGTGTTTTTCCAGCCATTCGATCAGGTCATCCTTCTCTTTCATCTTTTCCTTCATTTTCTCTTGTTCGATGCAGAAGGTATGATATTTCCACTCCCACGTGTCCCTCTCAAGCTTCATCTTGGCTAGATTTTCTTGGTATTCTTCCATGCGCTCAATGGGAATAGTAGATGGAGGTACAATACTTGGCTGATAAAGTATCTTGGGAATATAGGGCATCTTGAGGTCCTGGGCTCGAGATCGAACCCACTAGAGGTATGGCTCCAAAGACACACAGTTTCTTTTTCCTAGCTCATTCTTGGTACTTTCGTGGAACTTGTCCCAAGTATACCAGACTTCACTCTTGGTTTCATTAGTGGCTTTTTCATTAAGGTAGAAGAAACCAGATACATGAATGCTCTTGGGCTTCTCTTTCATTGCAAATCCAAATTGGCGTCTAGCGAGAACAGGGTTATAGCTGATCCCACCATGAATACCAAAAAGTGGCACGTTAGGGAATGGACCACAGCTGTCAATGTATACATTTCTGTCATAAACAGGATCATGCCAAAAGATGTCGTTGTGAGTAAGAGAAATGATCCTTTGAGACCAATGAAGTTTGTCAGGGTTGTCTCAGAATTCAGATGTTCGAGGCAGATGAGTGATGTACCACTGGTAAAGCAATGGTGCACAACATAAAATAGTTCCCTTCCCTTGAAGAGTCCTATGATGGACAGAATGGAGAGCATCACCAAGTAGTGTAGGCACAGGGTTTCCACTAATAAATATCCTGATGGCGTTGACGTCGACAAAATCCTCCACATTGGCGAACAGAAACATACCATAGACCAATAAAACAAAGGTTGCTTCAAAGGCAGCAATATTGTTTGCATTGAAAAATTGACAAGCCTTTTCATACAAGAACTTAGATGGTAATCCCTTGATGCCATCCTTGATGGTGATGTGAGGCTTGACCTCTGACACGTCTAAGTGAATACACTCGACAATCTCTTTTGGAGTAGGAATTTTCTCCTGGCCGCTGAAAGGTCTTTGTTTTTTCACAGGTAAGCCAAACCAATGAGAGTATTCTTCCAAGGTTGGAACCAGCTGGTAATCCGGGAAAGTGAAGCAATGATAGAGAGGATTATAAAACTGGACCAAAGTGTCTAGAATTCCTTCCTCCATTTCAGTTCTGAGAAGGCCAATTAGTCTTCCATATCTCTTTCAGAAATTTTCATGTCCAGTCACCAAGGTTGCTAACTTCTTTAGCTTTGTTAATTTGGGTCTTTTGAAATTGAACTTTTTAGTGTTTCTCTTCTCAATATCCATGATACCTATGATTTCAAAGGAAAATATGACTGAGTTCCTTAAAACCAATAAAATGGATGCAATGAGATGTGTGCAATGCGCAAACATGGGAAAATATACACAGATATATGTACATAGCACACAAATCTTAGGTTTAGAGGTCTCATGAATGGAGCCATGGTCTACCCATCCCAACAAGGTGTGGACTATAGGTTCATCAACTGTAGAACAAGGTTCTAAAAGTTCCCAGTGTCTACGTAAATCCTTCGGATATTATCGGCCTGCACGACTACTCACGCGAGTTAATCATATTCTCAAGATAAACTCGTCTGAGTGTAGTATCGCGTAACAACTACTCAGGACTTACTCCCTTGTAGCCACCGCACTACATCCTAAAAGGCCAAGTGGGGTGAAGGTAACTACGGTCCTCAGAATCCCTGGCTTCCATTTGGAAGAGTAATATCAATGCGAGTCAGACATCAACAATCCCAAAGGGCCTCATCTGAGTGTGATCATCATATGCCATAAATTGTTAGGACTACTCCCAACAACCGACTATTGATTACACCACGATCCTATCATATGTGCTCTCGAGTCCGGGTTAGGACTTTATCTCACCACTCAATGGTACCATGCCAATAGGAGATCTCAAGCAAAACATATACAGTAAACATACATATATGTACAAAGATAGCAAGCAAGCATGAATAACATAAGCAAAAATAAGGTGGGCTTAACCCTCAAATTGTTTGTTTCCCCAGTAAAGTCGCCATTTCTGTTGCGGTGAGAATCAGATAACAAGATATTGATTAACTTGCATCACAGTTCTTTGAATTCACAACCGACTTTGATTTATCCAAAGGAAAGGTTCAAGATCGAGAATACCTAAAGGGGGGAGATCTAAGGTTCGGGGGTTGGTTATACTAAGGGAAGCTATTAGCACCCTTAATATCTGTAGTACTCTACAGGAACCTCTTGTTTAAGTTTGTGTTATGTTATGTTTGCTTGCTAAGAGAATCTGTACTAAGGTAAAGGTAAAGACCTAAGTGTATGTACACTAAGTTTGCTCGCCAAGACGTCGCATCTTGTGCCTACGTATCTGACTAAAGAATCAGAGCAACTGTAGTTCACCTAACTAATGGTGGATTTGAGGAAACATTGACTATGGCCAAAGTTCCAAGGGGAAATGAGTATGAGCTCATTTAGAGTTTAAGGAAACTCTCTAAGTCAAAGTAATGTTGGGGAAAAGTGGATACTCAATGTGATGAGTCCACAAAGAGTTTAGAAACTCTATCCTATTTCTAAGTTGTAGGATTCATGGCTCTTAGGATGCCAAGAAAAAGAGAAAGGCTCTTAGGAGGCCTAGGGAAAGATGGCTCTTAGGAGGCAAAAAGGATAAAGGCTCTTAGAAGGCCTAAAGGGTGATGAGATTTCTATGACTAAAAAGTCAATAGAGAGTTTTTCCTTTGGAAGGAGGGGAAGATAACGACTTATTAGCAAGAGTTTTACAAAATGTAACTTGATGCTAAGATAAGTTCAAGAGCTCAAAGAAAAATATATAAGAATTAAGCATGATCAAACTCAAAAGCAAGATTCAAACATTCATGTATGACAAAAGATAGTTATATAATTTTAACAATTAGGCACAAGAGATCATCCACATATCATTTGCAAATTTGAAATCCAAAGCAACATAAACAAGGCAAACCTAGTAATGAAATCCTAGTAGAATGGATTTATCTTAGGTAAAAATAACTCTCAAAATATACCCCTCAAGAATTAAGAACAAATCTAAAAAATCTCACAAAAATTCTTAAGAACTTAGTGAAATTTCAAAAAAAGAATTCTAAGACTAAAAAAACATGTTTTTGTAACTTTAGAAATAGATGTGAAAATAAAATAAAAAAATAAAATAATAATTATAGAAAATTAAATTAAGCATTAAAAAGTGTTCATGAGAATTTTTTTAGCATATATTTTATATAAAAGAAACTATTTCTATTCAGTTAAAATTGGAAGAAGAAAAAGAAAGAAATAAAAAAAACACTAAATAAACAGAGGGGGGTGTATTGGCAATTTATTCCATGAGCTGTGGTTAAGTGTTAGGCGAAATGGGCCTTGGCAGAGGAGGTGTGAAAGTTAAATTCGCCTGGCCCAAATACTACTAACACGGAGAACGAAAAAAAGTGAAAAAAAAACACAAAAGGCGGTCTGGGGCGAGGGGGATTCGAACCCCAGACCCCTTGGTTACAGGCACGGCTCGCTTACCACTAGGGTGGCTATACATCCAGTGTATACGCCCACCCCATAAATATATGAACCCAAGTTTGTTTCATAAAGGGCCAGCATGAAAAGCACATGAATATATTACACAGAGATGCTAGTGACTATGTATCAACCGGTCGCACACCCTTTTAGTGACTAGCGGAAAAAATTACGAAACCACCACCCCAAAAATGCTATGCGTCCAGTTCATGCCAATCATGCATACTATATTCATAAACTATCTTGGAAAGAAAGATATATCCATAGCAGACTCATTCATTTATTCACCCCTTTTTCAATTCATTAACAACCATGAAATAATATGCTAACTTGCAGGGCTTACTCTACAAGATGATAACAAACTCCAAGCAACACAATGCAACAGATAGAATTTGGAGAAACAAATGATGAACCCATGTTCAATACTTATGCAACAAACATGCATTAATACAAACCACAACTATAACACTGACAAATACAGATATGCATCCTGATACTACTATTGTTCCATCTTGGAATTCACATTTGCATTCCCAAGTGACATGACAAACATAGTAGCAAATATCTTAAAAACAATCAATGAACATATGAGTCATTAAGTCCTGAGCACGAAGGCAAAGAAACTTACACCACAAACGAGACAGAAAAGAGACATGCTCATCTAAACTTCATGATATTAAGAAGATTAAGCGCATGACAGTAGCATATCAAGTGCAAGTTCATGTTATATTACAATGCAACATCATGAGTCAATCATATGAGTAGATGGAAACAAACTTGACCTTAATCAAAAACATAACGTAACATGCTTTAAGCAGCTCTAACTAAACAAGTTTCATAACAAGGATATGGATCAACTACCATTTCAAACACTAGTAGTTCAATCAATGCTCACATAATCTCAACTTATTTTATGAAGTTATAGAAACACAGAGATTCAAACAACAATGATTCAGGCATGGTATTACGGATAGAGACAGTGAAACAAAACAAGATTATTTAAACTAACATGAAATGAAATCACTCAAAACAAATAGTTTAGTTTAACAAATCATTACATGAGCATGTTAAGATCACAATACTACAAACCAACAATCAACAGTATGTTATACAACTTCAAACTTTACATTATCATGTTCAGCAAAACACTTCACAATGTCTTACATGCGAATTAAAGATGATAAAGATATGAACAACATGCACATGTTTAATTGAAAAAAAATGGTAGTTACCTATTCTGAGAACTTTGAAACAAGTAGAGCTGGAACTCTCCCTCTTAGGCTGGTCGTGCTTCAACTTCTCACAAGTACCTCTTTACTCGACTGAAGCCTTTTTCTTAAGAAATATGGTGAGATATTGGATTGTTGTTGATCTACAAGTGCTGAGATGATCTCCTTTTATAGGTTGGGAAGGTTGGATTTGATTCCTTGAAACCAATGGAAAAACACATTGCCTGTTGGATAAAGAATTAGGGTTTGCAAGGACCCCTTCTCAACCCTCAAATTTGGTCAACCTTGGAGACAAAAATGCTTCATGTGCAGCACAAAGGTCTCAGAGATGCAGGTCATGTTTCACGATTTCATATGTTGCTTAAAACCTCTTGTTTGTTGTGTCATAGAAGTGAGTGTCAAAAGAGGTAATGTTTGGGATTACCCCTGCACATGAAGTGGACAATACTCATGTTGTACCATTCTGTTTCACTAAACAAAGCATTGCTTCAACACATCCTTTTGGTGAGTCATAAGAGAGTGAACTCCAAAAAGGAAATATTTGGGACAAAATCAAAATAACACGCTAGGAGATAGGCTTGTAACTGCTTAAGAGATTTTGCCCAGGTTTTGTTTCAAGTCTGATTCACATTGTGAGGCATGGTTTGCATAGAATAAAGTTCATGGGCTTTACTTGTTCATATGACAACTTCACTACCAATGGCCCAAATGAATTGTTTTTTTTGTTCCTTTGCAAGAGAGCATGTGGTAGAGCATATTTCATGTTGGTGACAAGTTGAAATTATACCATGAAACAAGTGAAAAATCGTGCACAATATTGGTGTAGCAAACTGATAAAAATCTGAATTTTCCTAAGTGTTCACAACATTTAAAAATCTGAATTTTCCTAAGTGTTCACAACATTTCAACATGCCCACTTTAGTGCACCATATATTGATAACTATTGATCCAATTTGTGAGATTTTTGGCTCTATGTAAGGTGAACATTTGATAGAGCAATTTTCATGTGAAAGGCAACTTGAGATAAAGCTTGTAACATCGGTAAAAAAATGCCATGAATTTGTGTCCGTCATGCTGCCCAAAAGAACTTATAAAAATTTCTAAGTTATGGAAATTTCACAACTTGACACACCTAACTTTAAAACATCATAACTTGATATTGGCTTATCTAAATGAGGAGTTCCACACATGCTTGGAAAGCTTGAAGAACAAGGAACAATTTTCAAGTCCAAAGATTTTTTATTTGAAGCTTGAAATTAGGTGAAAAATCGAGTTAAAGTTGGATGAAAATTAGGGTGAAAATGACCAAAATGTCACTAAGTCCCAAAGGCAACTTATCTTCTAAGTCTCATAACTTAAGAATCATGCATTTCTTGGAGAGAGGTCCTCTAATACACCTTGAAGTTCATGGAAAAAGCTTCCATTTGAGCTTTGAGTCACTCAATTTAGATGTGTGGTTTGAAAATTATGATCTTCCCAATTTTGCACAAGAAGTGAATTTTCCACACTTGGAAAGTTTCAAAGACCAAACATTGCCCTCTTGATTTCTCATGCCCTAACTCAAAAATTAGACATGTCATGATGGATTAAGGACTTGGATGCTTCATCTTGGATCAAAATCTCAAAAGTCAAAGCCTCAATCAAACCCTAATCTTCCTCAGGAGTACAACATGGATGATCTCTGATGACCTTGCCTCTTCAATCTCTCCCAAAGCCCATAGATGGACTCTAAGGATGTCTATTATCACATGGAATCAAGTCCCAATGCTTGGGATCATGTCTTGATCAACATCAAAGGCAATGGTTGACTTTCTTGACCAAAACCATAGTTTGAGGTATGGTGAATTTGTGGCTTAAGTTACACATGATGAGAACCAAATGAGACTTCTTGAATGTAGGTGAGCTTAGTTGGTTGATGAACCAATCAAATCTTGACTTAGCAGGGCAAAATTCTTCAATGATTCCTCAGGTTAAAACCCTGATTCCACAGTTGGGTCTGGTGATCCTTTATTGACTTGACTTAATTCAAAGTCTTGAGATCTTAGTTCCAAGCACTGATGAATCCTTATGGTGATTACATGGAGCCAGAGAATACCTTAGGAGGCCTTGAATCTCTCTGTGTGAACCCTAATTTCAAACATAAGAGAAAAAAACTGCAAAATGTGGGTTAGTTAAACAATGCATATGTGATTGCTCCTAAATGTCAATGCAAGATGTTATGACATCTGATGGGTAAAATTTGGGGTACAACATGGTTCCTTAACCTTAAAACAATGTTAATATGTTATTTGAGTCATCATTCATCAAGAAAAATCAAAGAAAGTGAGTTAACTTGTAAAAGGGGTAACCATAAAAAACTTAGAAATTTTCTAAGTTATGGAACAAAGTGGCTAGGGTACCAACTTCCAAGGATCATAACTTGAGATCCAAGCAACCATTTTGGATGGTCCAAAGATGGATTTGTAGCTCTCATTACACACTTCAAAAGTGTTAACTACATCGCATTCCAATTCTTCATGGATTTTAAGTTATGGAGTGATCAAAATGGCTGAAAACATGAAATTGACATTTTTCCAACACTTGGTGAAATTTTCACTAAGTCAAAATCTGCCTTACTTTTTTCCATAATGTAGGGACATTTTTCACCTTGATCCAAGTCAAACCAAGTCTAGGGGTAAACATCAAAGCTAAAGATGCCATAAGGGCTTTCCAAGAAGTACCAGACCATCTCCAAATTCCATTTGAGCAAGGAGATGCAACCCTTGGAACATGGCATCCTGAACTGGTTTTTCAAGGCAGAATTGTGCACATTTGCTCAAATTGTCCAAATCTAATAAATTCAAACCTTGTCATTATTTTGGACATATCTGAGGATCAAATCAAAGGGGGATGATCTGATCTCCTATCCTTCAAAGTCCAAGAATCTACACGTAGCATGCCAAACCTAAAAGGCTACAAATATGCCAAATATCCAATTTTGTTTCCAAGCATTCAATGCATACACCAAGGTGGCATAAACTGAGCCTATTTCAAGTGAATTCAGTCCAAGTTTATCTCTGAACCAAAGCTACAAAGCATGTGCTCTAATCTCAAGTCAATGGCTAGAGGAGACTTGAGATTCCTTTTGCATAACATTGGCCAAAGGCCTGCTGTAGCCTCCATTCAATATTGATGCCAAAAAAAACTTAACACACTATAAATAGACATCAATTGTGATCAGTTTGAGTACACCAAAGCACCCAAACTGATGCTTTCCTCAAAATCCCTCTCTTTAGGCCAAAATGCCTTCTTTTGCAAGGTATCTCTGAGTTTTTGAGTTAGAGAGCAATCCCATCACAGATCATGATCCAAACACATCCAATATGTTGTATCTAAGCTGTCCAAACTCTCATATGTGACCTGTAACACTAAAATCACAAAGTCCCCTCTCAAAACCTCAAAATTGGACTTTTTTGCATTTTTCAAGCCATGTCTTGATTCAGTCATTTTCAAAACTAGATAAAACCTCAAGCACACTTCAAATATCATCCTTGAACTATCCTAAATGGTTCCCCATATCTGGAACACCATTTGAGAGAGTTGCCATATTGGTCACTTTTGCCCCTTTTGCAAGAAAGAGCTCAAACTTGTTCTTGAGGAGTCCAGCTGGTGATGATAATTCTAAAAGCTTCTAAGAGATCAATTGAGAGTGTACAAAGCATCAAATTACTTCTGGCACAAGAAACTTGGAAGATAGCACAAAAAGCTCCTAAAGAGGAAAGCATCACAACTTGAACTCCTTGATATATGCATTGCTTTGAAGTCCATTGATCATAAACATCTCATACATGTTGTATATGTTGTGTTTGAACCAATTCATCATGTAATTCATGCCTGCGCCATGAGGTGGCACAGAAAATGCAAATGGAGGCCTATTTCAAAACCACTATCGGGTTTTAAAATGGGGACCTCATCTGAAAACACCAAGGGCACCATTGGATTCCTTGTGAAATTCTAGGCAGGATAGACCTAAATTATTTCCCAATCCATGGAGAAATGACAAAGTTACAACCTTTACGTTTTTGGACCAAAACCTTGCCTTGCCTTGCCTTGGCCAGGCCTAAAATAAGGCATGTCTTATGTATTCATGGGGTGGTTTTGATACACGAATGTATCACCACCCCAGTGATAGAAGGCGCTCACTGCAACCTAGAGGTCTGGGGTTCGAATCCCCCTCGCCCAGACCCTCTTTTTACCATATTTTCCACTTTTTTAATATTTGTCACATTATTTTAAATGATCTGGAAATTTAATTTCTCTCTCAATTTTAATCATTTTTTATTGGTTCCTTTTCTGAAAAATCACAAAAATATTAAAATATTTTATTCTACAAAAAAATCATATTTATATTATTATTTTAATATAGTTTGTATTTTTGTAAATAAATTCATTTTATTGTTTTTTAAACATTTTAAAAGTGAATTTTTATCTTGAAAATCAAAACCAAATGAGTTTTAATTCATCTTGTGATTAAAGCATCATTTTTCAAACCTCAGCCAAAAATCACATGTTGTTTATTCAAACTTATTTGGTGTTTCATCATTTTAATAAATTTTCTTTGAATAATACTTTAAAAAATGATGAAATTAGGGTTTCTTCGATTTTCACCCTAACAAATCATTTTCAAACACTCATGGGCCTCTAATAGAGTTTAAGGCCCAATCCCCTTTAACCAAAACCATTTTGGGTCTCAGACATTGTATAATTCCCAACACATTTTCAAAAAAACCTCGGCGCGATCGCCAGTTCAAAAATCAAATAACCTGGGCCTCCCCTCGTGTTGTAAGTCCCATATTTATTTTTAAAAACAATCCTTGGGCCTCTAATAGAGTTGTAAGATCCAACCCTTTTGTAAATAAACCTCTGCGGGCCTCAGTCATTGTATAAGTCCCTCTGCGATTTTCAAAACGACGGTACGATCACTGTTAAACCTTGGGCCTCTCCTTGAGTATAAGCCCCAATAATCTTTTCAAAACAACTTCCCTTTTGATTTAGATTCAATATATATGTTGTTATCAAAAGTTTCTTTAATTTCTTTGAACAACTAACAATACAGCATGGAAGCTTGCTCACCTGTAAGTTTTAACCGCTTTCATTTACTCGCTTTCATATATATATATATATATATATATATATATATATATATATAACTGTATTGTGGGAAGCTGCGCACTATAAGTTTTCTTTCATATCCTTTTAAATACTTGTCATATATCAACTGTATATATACTAGTATAGGTATTTAGAGTTTTCCCCGGCAACTAGGTCTAGAACTAGGTAAATCCATGTTGGTCACTCTTAAATACGGTAAAAAATAGATCCCCATAGGATTTCCAGATATAGTCTTGCTTTCTCTTGGGCTTAAACAATATGGAACAAAGAGAAATGCAGTATTCTTCGTGAACCTTTTCTCAGGCTGTCACCCCTAGAAATTGTCAAAGAAATTCTACTCCCCAGAGTTGATCTATTCTAGGTGAATAGCATCTCTTGAGTTTCTTCAAACCTTAGAACTTTCACTAAATGATCTATTCTCGCTGAATAGAATTTCTTGAACTTTTCTTGGTTTGAGACCCACGGGCTTCCTAAAAGCATCCCCGCCTCCTCTTGGGCTTTGTACAAGGACCCCCCGGCTTCTTAGAAGTTCTCATGCCTTCTCTTGGGCTTAATATAAGGACCCTGAAGACCTCTTAAAAGTATAAGACAGAACTTAGTCATCCTTTGCTAGAGCAGTCTTTCCAGTGTCAAACCTATGACTAATTTAGGGTTGATTCTCATCCCTTAATACACCCGCCTCCTCTTGGGCATCATACAAAGGATAAAACTCTTCCACGCCAGTAGACTTGGACAGTCTAATCCCCTTGAGTCTCAAAGACATTCTCAAGTTCCCTATAAACATAGGAAGAAACCCCGATCATTCTGGATCGATATCCAGTAGAGTTAAACCCATGGGTTCTAAAACCCAGTCTCTCTCCTGAAAATCCCCAAGCCAGGGTTAGTTTATCATTAGGATAACACTATCCAAAATCAGAACCTTAAGGCATCTGATACCCCAACTCTTCTGTAACCCTCAGCAAGAGTTGATTCCCCATTTGGACCTGCCTAGGGATCTCAATAATCCCCAGCAGAAAGATAGCCTCCTCTTAGGCTTTGTATAACGACCTTCCCTCAGCAAAGTCAGCCTCCTCTTGGGCTTTGTACAATGTTTCTCCCCAGCGGAGCTAACCTTTTCAGAATCTCGTTGAGTCAATCGCCTCTCAGACTCTCTTGTTGAGTCGATCACCTTTTTAGACTCTCTTGTTGAGTCCATCACCTTTTCAGACTCTCTTGTTGAGTCAACCCTTTTAGCCTCATTCTCGGGCTTTGTACGAGACAGATAAAAACACTCTCTTGTTGAGTTGATCCTTTTAGCCTCAATCTTAGGCTTTGTACAAGATAGATAAAAATACTCTCTTGTCAAGTCAATCGTTGTCTAGCCTCGTCTTAGGCTTGGTATAAAGATTTCCCCTAGCGGAAGTTAGCCTCCTCTTAGGCTTGATATAATGAATACTCTAGCTTTTAGCCTCAATCTCGGGCTTTGTAAGAGACAGATAAAAGCACTCTTTTATTGAGGCCAACCCTTTTAGCCTCAATCTTGGGCTTCGTACAAGACATAAATCTTCATCTCTTAAGCTTGGGACAATTATTTTCCCCTGCAGAGCCATTTCCTCCCAGCCTTCTTTTAGGCTTTGAGGAATGATTTCCCAAGCAGAGTCAAACTCATTTCAGCCTCAATCTTGGGCTTTGTACAAGACACATAAAAATATCCTCACCAGAGTAAGTTAAATCTCCCCTTTCAGCTTCAATCTTGGGCTTTGTACAAGACACATACAAATCTTAGACTTTGTATAATGATATTCCCAAAGAGCCAGTCTCTTTTATGCCTCAGTCTTAGGCTTTGTATAAGATAGATATAAACACTCTCTTGTTGAGTCGGTCTTACCCAGCCTCCTCTTAGGCGTTGGGTAAGGATTTCCCCAGTGGAGTCCATCAACCTCTGAGCTTCAACCTTGGGCTTTGATCAAGGCACACAAAAATCAACAATACCTCTTTAGAGGTGACAAGTTCTCTCCAGTTAAACCTTTAAGCTTCAATCTTGGACTTTGAAAAAGACACAAATACACCCTTTAGCTTCAATCTTGGGCTTCGAACAAGACATCAAAACATTATCTTTTTCCTCCCTTAGAATAGGAGGAACTACGATTGCTCTAATTTCCCTGTTTCGTTTAAACGGGAATACGTAGGCATAATATTGCGAAATCTTAGCGAGCATACTAATCCAAAACTCTAGGTCTAGTACCTTCATATCAATCAAAACTTAGGTCCAGTACCTTACCAAAAACCTCGGGCAAGCCCGAAATCAAACAAAAACTCACTCACTCTCTCATATTTCCCAAGAAACTTTCCCAACTCATTACCAAATAAACACCACCAAGTATAAAGAGAAACCTAAAGCTAATATTCTGTGGATAACCACATCTAGGATGGGTAATTGACAACTCTCCATTGTATAACCTGACCCCAGACCCCCCAATCTCTTTAAGCGTTTGTTCAGTTAAACATTCGCGTGCAAAGTTAGTTTTAGATAGCTTCCCTTTCCCTTCCAGCTTCATGGGATAAATAAGAAATCAGAAAGTAGCACCCCCTCCTACCATTGTGGTGAGGAAAACCCAGCGATAAGGTGGTCGCGTCGCCGACAAAAATCGCTCGCTACAGATATGAATTAGAGTATTTTGCAGATGTCAAGTACTCGAATAGTCAAGTTATACAACAGGTATTCAAATACTTGGGAAAAGAGAAGCATACGCCGAACTATTCCTTTTTCATCCATTTTATTGCGAAAATATTTTGATGTGAAATGGATTAGAATCTTTTGAAGATGACGAGTACTCAGATAGTTAAGCTATACAACAGATATCCAAATACTCGGGGAAAAGAGAAGCATACGCCAAACTATTACTTTTCATAATCTAGTTTATGAAAAGTGTTTGAAATAGTTAAGTGTTTTTTATTTGATTTTGAAAATGAACTTGATTGGGTCAAACGTTGATTTGTGTTCGTTTGGAATCGATTGAAAGGTTTGATTTAAAGGTGAGGAATGTTGGTTTTTGAAAACCACTTGATTTTGATCAAGATTTTTTTAATCTTGAAATTATTGATTTTATTTACAATTTAAATACTTAATTAATTAAAATTAATAAAAATAAACAATAAAATAAAATAGGAAAGTGGTGTAAATAGTAAAAGAGGGAGTAATGTGAAAGTAAACAAAACATGGGCCTAGTCCCACTAAGAAGAGCAACAAAAATAATGCACATAAAAAAGGATAGCAGCTAAAATAAATGGGGGTGTTGGAAGTAGGCACACGCATTGGGCCTAGTACAACAAGAGGCTAGGAGAGTCAACCAGTCTGACTCAATCCTAGGCATTAGATTCGTCTTCCAAATATCTAAATGATGGGAGGTAAGGGTGTGTGGTAGTGATGATGCGGGTCCCATGTCAACGTGATCAGTACACACATCTGAGGGCTTTGAGCTAGGTCACGTTGTAATACCCCATATTTTATTTTTGCTCTGAATAATATTAGTTTTGATCAATTGGGTTCCGGTGTACTCTAAGAAATTATTTGCAAAGATAATTTGAGCAATCGATGAGCTCAGAGCAGATCAAATTGATATTTTCTAACCCTGAAGTTTTATCAATTGATACTTTAGAGGCAAATTGGACATTTAAGTTAGTGTTACTAACTAAATGATATCTCTACATATTATATTTATTTCCTTTCCTCTTCATTTTGTGCCAAGTTAGAAAGAAAAATAGTAAGAGGTGGAGAGAAGGAAGAGCAAAGGGAGAAAGAAGAGAAACCTAGAAGAAGAAGAGGAAAGCTTTTATTCTTCTCCATTCTTCATCAAATCATCTCCCAATCTTTTTAATCTTGTTTATAGGTGAGTTCTAGTTAGAACCCTAAGTGTAGAAACTTAGGTTAGAACTTGAATAAAAATGGTAGATTTTTATTAAATGTGTTAAATGTTGTATCTATGGTTAAAACATGAAATATAATGCATAACATGATTGGTTTACGTGAGAAATTGATGTATAATACTTGTTATTATGATGGATCATGTTTTGGTTGGTTTTGGTTTGAGTTTGCACCATTAAAAACAGGTTTTTGTGCTTCTGGTTCAGTGGTAACCGGTTACTCACTTTGGGGTAACTGGTTACTTGAGGGAAAATTTGAGGTTTTACGTGAAAAATGGACGAAGTAACCGGTTACTCATTTTGAGGTAACCGGTTACCAAAATGTGTCTCTAACTATGATTTTGATTCTGTATGAGCAGTGACACTTGAAGTAACCGGTTACTCATTTTGAGGTAACCGGTTACCACTTTTGTGATTTTTGAAAAACGTTTAAAAATTCATATCTTTTGGATCGTAACTCCGATCGAAGCGTAGTAACAGTCGTTGGAAAGCTATGGAAATATCCTACGCAATGAAAGTGAAATATATTTATTTTGTTACCCGATTAAATAATTGAAGGAAACTCGAGAAATGTGCAACTTTTATGAGTTTAATTATTACATGTATTTTATTACACTATTCTGTTGTGCTATATCTAACCTCCTAATGTAAAAAGAAATAGAGTGATAACATGTTTAAAATATGGATAAAGAAGAGTGAGGAAAACTTACCCTAAAACCAAATGATGTGAACCTAGAGATGTAAGTAGATCTTGATAGAGGTTTAAATGACAATGCTTAGGCATCAATGCTAGAAGTGTATCTTTTATAAGTAGTTATTAGTGGAGGTTTGTGGTTTGTTTCAAAAGCTCCTCCAGAGTGTACGCTTTTTATCCCTCAATAAATATTCTTGACCCGTGTTGAAGGGCCTCTTGTATAGGCTGGCTGGGGAAAGTGTTTATTGAGTAAGTGACTGTGACCCATGTTGAAGGGCCTCTTGTCTAGGCTGGCCGGGGAAAGTTACTTAGTGGGTGGTATTAGTGACCCGTGTTGAAAGGCCTCTTATGTAGGCTGGCCAGGGAAAGTACCATGTGTAGATAACCATGACCCATGTTTAACTCTTTTGTAGGGTTGGCCGGGGAAAGTTGTCTTGGTATGTGTTACCGATTAGTGATATTTTGAGTTGGTGAACTCATGAACATGTTTCCATATGGTGTGCGATTGTGAACTCAATGTCACTTCCCATCTCTTTGACTTGAGTTAGGATTGATATAACCTTGTAAAGCTGAGAGAATCTATAAGATATGGAACTCACTGAGATTTAATATCTCACCCCACGTTGTTGATTATATTACAGGTACTTCAGGTTCCGCAAAGGGTAAGGATAAAGTCGTTTGATTATCCTTACGTTTCTTGGCTTTTTGGGATGACATGGCTTCCGTTGTGGAGATTTATTTTGAGATCACTTTGTTGATCTAGTTCTTAGTACTTTGGAACATCTTGTATACATTATGCCATAGTTTTAGTACTTTGTGTTTTGGGCATGTAATATATACAATGTGTTAACTAGAAACTTATGGTATTTCAATACCAAAACTTGGATTCATGTATAATATATATGCTTTGATGTATGTTATTATATATGGGTATTACAGTTGGTATCAGAGCAGGTCGTATCCTCGACCTAGCCATGAAATTGTATTAATGTTTTTTTTTCCGTTCATATGCGTTGTGTCGCCATTGGTCTTAAGTGTTATATTTATGGCATTGAGCCTGATCAACTTAATCCTATATGTATGACCTTTAGGAACATGGCTGACGGACGCATAACCCATGGTAGACCAAGAACTACTCCTGCTGGGACGAATTCGCCAAGGGTGAGGAATATGTCTCATGGCCCCATTTTTTACAACAGATGCAGCAGCAGCAGAACCAATTTATGCAGCAGATGGTGCAACAAATGAATGGGGGTTTTCATCCTCAAGTGGTTGTTCCGGATGCTGTAGGTGGGAGTTTTCGGGATTTCATCTGCATGAATCCTCCAGAATTTCATGGCAGATTTGATCCTGTGAAGGCTCATGAATGGGTGACTGGTATGGAGAGAATCTTTCTGATAGCTCAGTGTAGTGAAGAGAACAAAGTGGTGTTTGCTTCTCACTTGTTGAAAGGTCCTGCTATGAGGTGGTGGGAGAGTGCTTCAGCTCTAATGACTATCCAAGATGTGCCTAAGGTCTGGGAGCAATTTAAGATTACTTTTATGGAGAATTATTTCCCTAGTTCTTTGAGGACCCAAAAGGAGTTGGAATTCCAACAGTTGAGGCAAGGTACTATGACTGTGGCTGCTTATGTTGAGAAGTTTGAGATCATGGTTGCTTACTCTAGGCAGGCTGTGTATGCTCCGGATGAAAAATGGAAGATTGACCAATTTCTTTTTGGATTGAAAGCTGAGATGTCTCACAGTGTATCTCAAAGAGAGTTCACTACTTATACTGAAATGTTAAGACAATGCTATGTGGCTGAGCATAGTTTGAAGAAAGTTCAAGCTGAGGGAGTTGTGAGTAGGATAAATCAGGGTTACCGTGGGAGATCAAATCAACAGTATAGACCTAGACCACAAGCCTTTAAAGGGAAGCAGGTGCAAAGTGTTAGACCTAACACTCCTCCTTTCTGCCGGTTGTGCAACAAGTATCACTTCGGGAAGTGTATCGATGGAACTTTTAGGTGTTATCATTGTGATGGAGTGGGACATGTGGCTAGAGATTGTCCTCAAAATAGGAATAAGACGCAAGGAAAAAGTACCGGTCAAGTTTATACGTTAGATGCAAGGAAAACGAAGGGTGATAACTCTTTGATTGTTGGTACGTGTTTCGTTAATGAGAATCCTTATTTTGTATTATTTGATTGTGGAGCAACACACTTTTTTATGTCAATGCAATGCATGAAGCGACTTGGGTTGCAAGCTATTTCGTTGTCTTCATCCATGGTGGTTACTACTGCCATGGATGAGATGGTTGAAACACCTCTAATGTGTGAAAACTGTGTATTATTTGTGGATGGAAGATTTTTTTCAGATTGATCTTATTTGTTTACCACTTAAGAGAGTAGATGTTGTTTTGGGAATGGATTGGCTTTCTGCTAATTCAGTATTTATTGGTTGTGAAGAGAAGCTAATCATCATTCCGTCCGCTGAAACTACTCTGAAAGATGTGTTAACTACTATTTTAGAAGGTACGGTGGGAATGATAAATTTCTTATTTGAGAAGGAAAATATGTTTTTTTGGTTCTCACTAAGGAGTAGAGTAGCGACCTTCAAGTTCTGAATATTCCTGTAGTCTGTGAGTTTTCCAAAGTTTTCCCCGAGGATGTCAATTCTCTTCCTCCAGAAAGGGAAATGGAATTCTCTATTAACCTGATACCGAGAACGGCTCCTATATTCGTTTCTCTGTATCGGATGGCACCACTTGAGTTAAGAGAGTTGAAGGATCAATTGGAAGAGTTAATGGCTAAGCATTTTTTTTGACCCAGTGTTTCGCCCTGGGGAGCTCCAGTGTTGTTAGTAAAAAAGAAGGATGGTGGAATGCAGTTATGTATTGATTATCGGCAGTTGAATAAAGTCACCATTAAGAACAAGTACCCATTACCTAGGATAGTTGTCCTGTTAGATTAATTGAAAGAAGCCTGTGTGTTCTCGAAGATTGATTTACGGTCGGGTTATCAACAAATTCGTGTGAAGAGTTCAGATGTACCAAAAACCGCGTTTAGAACTTGTTACAGCCATTATGAATTCCTAATAATACCTTTTGGTGTAATGAATGCTCCAGTTGTTTTCATGGATTATATGAATCGGATATTTCAAGCTTACTTGGACCAATTTGTAGTGATCTTCATTAATGACATTCTTATTTATTCTCGTACTTCTCAAGAGCACGAATATCATTTAAGAATCGTTATATCGATCTTACAAGAGAGACAACTTTTTGCCAAGCTAAGCAAGTGTGAGTTTTGGATGTCAGAGGTTAGTTTTCTCGGTTATGTCATATCTCAAGGAGGTGTGACGGTAGATCCATCAAAAGTTGAAGCGGTAGTTAATTGGGAGAGACCAAAGAATGTTTCCGAAGTTAGAAGTTTCTTGGGCATGGCAGGTTATTATAGAAGGTTTATCAAAGGCTTTTCTCAATTAGCTTTACCAATGACCAAACTTACTCGAAAGGATTGTCCCTATGAGTGGGATTCAGCCTGTGAACAAAGTTTTGTGAGTTTGAAGGAAAGATTGATGACAACTCCTGTTTTGATCATTCCTGATCCTAGTAAGTCGTATGAGGTATTTTGTGATGCATCAAAGATGGGATTAGGAGGTGTTTTAATGCAGGATAGTCACGTGGTGGCCTATGCTTCTCGACAATTAAAAGTTCACGAGAAGAATTATCCAACTCATGATTTGGAATTAGCGGTGGTTGTATTTACACTGATAGTGTGGTGTCATTATTTGTATAGAGTACGTTTTTAAATGTTCAGCGACCACAAGAGTTTAAAGTATCTATTTGATGGAAAGAGTTGAACATGCGTCAAAGGAGATGGATGGAGTAGTTAAAAGATTATGACTTGAAACTAAAGTACCATCCGGGTAAAGCGAATAAAGTGGCGGATGCATTAAGCCGAAAAGTGTTGCATAATACCGAGTTGATGATGTTAGAGTATGCCTTATTGGAAAAGTATTTAGATCTTAATCTACAATTTATTTGGACTCCTAATGGTGTGATTATGGGAAACTTGAATGTTAATTCTACTCTTAAAGAGGAAATTCTACAAGGGCAAGTGTTGGATGAGAAGTTATAAGAAGTGTTAGTTCAACCGGGTTTCGTGCGAGCTACTGATGGAATCATTTTGTTTAATCAAAGGATTTGTGTTCCGGATGATGTGGTGTTGAAAAGAAGAAATTTGGAGGAAGCGCATAAAGGTGCTTTTACTATACATACTGGTTCTTCAAAAATGTATCAAGATTTAAAGAGGAACTATTGGTGGTCCAGTATGAAAAGAGATATTGCGGTATATGTATCGGAGTGTGCGGTATGCCAACAAGTGAAGATTGAACACCAAAGATCGGGTGGCTTATTGCAACCGTTAGAAATTTCAGTATGGAAGTGGGATGGTATTTCTATGGACTTTGCAGTTGGATTACCCCGTGCGCAAGGTGGTTACAATTCTATTTGGGTGATTATGGATCGGTTGACAAAATCTGCTCATTTCTTAGCCGTAAAGACTACTTACAAGGCAAGTCATCTTGCAAGGTTGTTCATTTCGAAAATTATGAGGTTACATGGCATTCCCTCTAGTATTGTTTCCGATAGAGATCCAAAGTTTACTTCAAGATTTTGGAGAGCTTTTCAATAAGCTATGGGGAAAAAGTTGTGTTTGAGTACGTCGAATCATCCTCAAACGGATGGCAGACAGAACGGACGATACAAACGATGGAAGATATGTTAAGGGCTTGTGTACTTGGAAGTGGAGGAAATTGGATAGAACTTCTACCGTTGATTGAGTTTTTGTATAACAATAGTTATCATGCAAGTATTGGTATGGCTCCTTACAAAGCATTGTATGGAAGGAAATGTAGAACGCCCTTGTGTTGGGCGGAAGTTGACGAAGATAAAATTTTGGGACCCGAGATTATCCAAGAGACTACGGAAAAGATTAGAATGATCCGTGACAAAGTTAAACAAACACAAGACCGTCAGAAGAGTTATGCGGATAACCGTAGGAGACCTTTAGAGTTCGATGAAGGTGATCACATGTTTTTGAAGGTTACCCTGAGATTGAGGTTGAAAGGACCGTTTAAATCGCGGAAGTTAAGTCCGAGATTCGTGGGACCGTATCAAATTTTAGAAAGGATTGGTGAAGTGGCTTACAGATTAGCCTTACCATCTTCTCTGTCAGAGATGCATGATGTTTTTCATGTGCCTTAACTCCGGAAGTTTGTTCCAGGTTCTCTTCAGCCAATTCTACCAGATACAATTGAGATAGAAGCAGATTTGACATTTACACCTCAACCAAGCCGTATCACAGGAAGAGAAACTAAGGTGCTAAGGAATAAAGAGATTCCTCTTGTGAAGGTTCAGTGGGATGAGACGCATCCAGGTGTAGCGAGCGATTTCGGACGCGGTTCTTAAGCGATGGTCGCTCTCTGCGGTTTGGGCTTAAAACTACAGGTCGATTCATTTTTTATCCTATAGTGAGCTGAATAAGGAAGGGAAATAGATGTCTCCAATTAACCCTGCTTGCATACTGAGTTTAAACAGCGGTCTGTTAGGTTACAGATGCTATCAATGTGGGGGGGCCTTTGTACTGATTATTTGTATTTTCGCCAATACTGTTTTCTTTCTTTTTATCTAGGCAAAAGGTTTCTGACGGGGAACAAGGATTAGGATGTTAGGACTGATGTTTTTGAAATACTGCTTTTGATTGATGGAGATATGGGATTTGGGTTTTTTGTTGATTGCGCTCGCTAAGATCTTTTCTTTCGATCTTATGCCTACGTATTCCCATTTACCGAAACAGGGAAATCAGAGCGTTCGTAGTTCCTCCTATTCTATGGGAGGAAATTGGTTTTTGGTGTCTTGTTCAAAGCCCAAGACGTGAAGCGAAAGGTAGTTTGTATCTTGTTCAAAGCCCAAGATGTGAAGCTGAAAGGTCTATTTGTGTCTTGTTCAAAGCCCAAGACGTGAAGCTGAAAGACCTCGACTTTAGAGAGAATTTGTCATCTCTAAAGAGGGAAAAGGAGAATTACTTTAACTGGGATATGCGGATCCGAGCAATGCCATAATTTCTGAAGAAAGGGTTTTATCCTGAAGGAGAAGACTTTAACTCAGTGTAGAGCAATGCCATCTTTCCTTAGGAATTTCTCATGCTAAAAGAGGGACAGTGGCATGGATGTAGATGATTCAGAGGCTTGCCGCTTACAGCGATTAGATGAAGGGGAAGGAGTTGTTGATGTTTGTGTACTGTGAACGAGGCACAGCTTTGATGCTAAAAGGTTAATTGGATTAACCAGTGGTTTTCTTATACAAAGCCTAAGAGGAGGCTAATTTCCGCTAGGAAAATCATTATACAAAGCCTAAGAGGAGGCTATTTTGTGTCTCGTACAAAGCCCGAGAGAGAGGCTAAAAGTTTTTGACCCGGCGATGGAGTCTTTTGGTATCTCATATAAAGCCCGAGATGGAGGCGATTGTTTGTTTGGCTCTATAAGAACCTTTTTGTATCTCGTACAAAGCCCGAGATGGAGGCGAAAGGGGGATTGACTCAACGAGGGAGTCTCTTATGTGTCTCGTACAAAGCCCGAGAGAGAGGCGAAAAGGTTGTTTGACTCCACTGGGGAGGATTATGGTATCTCGTACGAAGCCCGAGATGGAGGCTATTGTAACTGTTTCAGTTGAGTGACAGATCCAATATACTGATTTTAAAATAGAAAATCAGTTCTTATATGAGCAACACTGTACTCAGGGATTTGATTTGAGGATCAGGGATATTTCCTTCTCTTTGAGGAAACGGGAAATCCAAAGGGTATTGAGACTGTCCGAGTCTGCGGGTTTCCTTCCTATTTAACGAAGGGGTCACTTGAGAATGTCTTTGAGACTCAAGGAAGTTAGACTGTCCGTGTCTAGAGTTTTATCTTTTGTACTATGCTTTGAGAAACAGTAGTAGACTCTATGAAAGGACTGTTCTATAAGGATGACTAGGTTCTGTTCCTATACCTCTAGGAGGTCGTCGGGACAATTTGTACGAAGCCCAGGAGGAGACTGGAAACTTTTAAGAAGCCGACGGGTCCTTGTACTAAGCCCAAGAGGAGGCTATTATTCCCGGAGGAAGAGATCATTATACGAAGCCTAAGAGGAGGCTGTGAATACTTCTAAGAAGCCGTAGGGTCCTTGAATAATGCCCAAGAGGAGGCCGATGCTTTTAAGAAGCCCGTGGGTCTATCATCTCCTTTCCATTGGGAGAGATAACTCTTTTAAAGATAAAAAACCACTGGTAAACGTGCGAGGTTTACTATCCAGTGACTTCTAGCTTTTAAAGAGGGTTCATTAGTTAAGGTCCAAGATTATGACCGTAGTGGGTACCCAAACCCCGAGACATTCAAGGCAAGCTATCCACAAGGAATAGATCAAGTCAGGAAAGTTCGAGAATTGGGAAGAAACTCAAAGATGCCATTCACGGAGAATACATTCATCTTGGGGAGTAGAGCTTCTTGACGATTCCTAAGGAGGACAGCCGAAGAAAAGACTGTATCTGGTGCTCCTATTGGGGATCTAGGCGTCTATTTCTACGAATAAATGAAACGGCGTCACCTAGTTCTAGACGTAGTTGCCGGGGAAACTCAAAATATCTATACTATTATTACACAGTAGATATGAGTTTATGAAAGGAGACTTACAGTGAGCAGCCCCACAATACAGTTTATAATATGAAAACAGTAAATGAAAGCGATAACCACTTACTCGGTTGGAGTGCTTCCATGCTGTTTGGTTAGTTGTTCAACAAAGAAAGATGAAAACAACAGTATATTCAAAATCAAAGGAGAAAGTGCTTTGAAAAAGAAAGATTTGGGGCTTACAGCTCAAGGAGAGGCCCAGGGTTTTATCAGTGAGCGCACTGTTGAATTTGTACAGAGGGACTTATACAAGTGACTGGGGCCCAAAATGGTTTTCTGTACAAAGGGATGGGTCTTACACTCTCTCAAGAGGCCCAAAAAAGGTTTAAAGAAAAAGAGTGGGGCTTATAACACAAGGGTAGGCCCAAATGATTTTTCGTTTAAAAATGGCGATCGCGCCGAGGTTTTCTTTTAACGCAGAGGGACTTATACAATAAGTGAGGCCCAAAATGTTTTGGTTAAAAGGGGGATTGGGTCTTACACTCTAATAGAGGCCCAAAGTGTTTTGAATGGGTCTTATAGCTCAAAGAGAGGCCCAGATGATTCTTTTATTTTAAACGGGCGACGATCGCGCCGTTTACTTGTACAGAGGGACTTATACAATGAGTGAGGCCCAAAAAGTTTTTTGTACAAGGGGGGATGGGTCTTACACTCTCTCAAGAGGCCCAAAGTGTTTTGAAAATGATTTAAGAGGGTTGAATTAATCCAAACCCCTAATTTGTTTTCAAAATGTATTTAATTGAATAAAAATTCAATTAAAATGATCAAAAATTGTTTAACACATGGAAAACAAATTGTGATCTTGGATTAATGCTTCAAAAATTAAGTATTGACCTACAAAATAATTAGAAAGCATTAAAAGTTGCAAAATCAATGTAGAAAAAATATTTAAAATGTCAAAAACAATTAAAATATTAATTCTTTGCAAAAATATCAATTATATGAAATAAATAATATTTTTGGGATTTTTTGATAAAATAAAATATTTTAACATTTTTGTGAATTATTAAAAAAAGAATCAACTCAAAATCATTAAAACTCAGAGAGAAATTAATTTTTGAATCAATTAAACAAAATCACAAAATTCAAATATTTGAATTTGGAAAAAAAGGCGCCAAGAACAGGCTGAAGAACACGCGCGTGTTCTTGGTTTCTCAGATTTGCATTTTCTATCCAATCTCCATGAATACTTAATCATATCATGCAATCCACATATCATTATGCTCGTCTCAACCTCACGATCATGTCTATGTCCATTAATTTCATTTAAATTAAACATACAACAAGTAATCACGAAAAATCCTTAAGAACCCTAATTTTTGCATGAAGGCTAGGATTTTTTATACACGATTCAAACAATGCAATTAATTGAGGGAAAACATTCCATGCATGATTATGAACATATGGCCAAATTATTGTGCGAGGAAATATGCATAGATTGAGAGATGCCCAAGTTTAGGCTTACCTCCAAGTCGTGACAGCAAGAGCAGATGTGATTTTGAGTTGGAGGTGTTATAGACAAGTTGTGATGATATGGACAGCTTCCCTACACCATATGGAGTGTGTTTGAACACTTGGATTGAATTGAAATGGACTGGATCAGTTTATGGCATCTCAGCTGCAACTTCACTTCAAACTTGTGTGGATGGCAAGTGATTTTGAGATTTTGATGCTCCAGATGTTATGTGAGTGTTTGATCAGCTCATATGTGATGTATGTGAGGTGTGTGAGTGATTGGTTTGATTGGAATTGCTCTCAAACTCAAAACCCGATAGCTACCTTGCTAAGAAAGGCATTTTTGCCAAGAGAAAGAGATTTTGAGGAAAGCATCTATTAGATGGCTTTGGTGTACTTAAACTGACCACAATTGAGCTCTATTTATAGTAGAGCAAGTTTGTTTTGCAAGGAATAGTGCATGGCAGCTGGTAAGTAGGTTTGGCCAATGTTGGCAAATGAAAATCCAAGTCTTCTCTAGCCATTGACTAGAGGTTAGGGCACAGAGCTTTGGTCCCCTTGGTCTTGGATAAGTCTTGACTGATTTCAGATGAGAATGGCTCAGTCCATGCCACCTTGATGGTTTCATTGAATGCCTCATTCCAAATTTGAAGTCTTGTCCCTATTTTGGCCATTCTAGGTTCAACATGCTATTTCTTGTTCCATGGACTTTGGAGGCTTGGCTCAGTGATAGTCCCCTTTAGATTCAATCCTCTGAGGTGTCCAAGTGGATTGGAGCAATTGAATTTGGCTGATTTTGGCAAATCGACCAAAGTTGCAAATTCTGCCTTGCTTTGACAGATTTCAGCAAGGCAACTTGGCAATGTTGTATCTCATGGTGTAGGTTGAATTTGGCAATGTTCTTGGCCATTTTGGAAAGCTCTTACATGATACAACAACTGTTTGAACAAGTTTGGTTTTGATCTCTTTTGATTCCAAGTGAAAAATCCCCCTACATTTGGCAAAAAGTGAGGCAGAATCTGACTTAGTGAAAATTTCACTAAGTGTTGGAAAAAGTGACATTTTCACTTTTCAGCCACTTTGATCACTCCATAACTCAAAATCCTTAATGAATTGGAATGACTTGTAGTTGAAGTTTTTGTAGGTGATAATTAGGGCTACAAATCCATCTTTGGATGAGAAAAAATGGCCTTGTGGTTTAGGAGTTATGGTCCTCCAAAGTTGGTACCTTTGCCACTTTGTTTTTAACTTAGAAAATTTTCTAAGTTTTATGGTTACCCCTTTTACAAGTTATCTCACTTTTCTTGATTTTTCTTGATGAATGATGATTCAAATCATACATTAACATCATTTTAGGGTTAAAAATCCATTTTGGTGAAAAATCTCAAAAAGTCAAAGTTGACTTTTGTGCACAGTTAACTTTTTATCAGATGAATTCCAAACTGTGCAATTCTTCAGGAAATCATGTCCTTGACCTAAATCAAACTTGATGGACATGTTCCATGGGTGTCATAGGGTATATTCAATCATGTATTAGGGTTTGGGAGCATGTCCTGGTCAAAAGTCAAAGTTACGGTTGACTTTTCCCTAAAAACCCTAATTGTGGTGCAGATGAAAATGAGACTTGTTGCTCAAGCTTCTTGGATCAATCCATTGTTCCAAATGGATCAATATGGTATATTAGAGACCCTCAAATCATCTCTTGAGGTCTTGGCTCATGGTTTGTCCCAAAAGTCAACTTAGGGGTGAATTAGGTCAAGAAACCCTAATTCCTGATTTTTGATGAATGCATCCCCTGAGGCAAAATTGACTTGATGCATGGGTTCATGAGGTTCCATGAAGCATATTAGGTTATGTTTTGGATCATTGCCTTGTGCCCAGATGAAAATTCCCATCTGGAGCCCCTGGTCGACCAAAAGCCTAATTTGGTGATACTGTCGATCTTGAGACTTGATCCACCTAGAAGGGAGCAGCCTTGTGCTTAATCCTTGAAGTGGGAGTCCTTTTTGATCCATTGTGGATGTTTAAGAGATTAGACAAGTTGAAGATCATGTCATTTCTTGATTGATCCTTTGTCTAAGCACTCAGAGAGGGCTTGAAACCCTAATTTTGATTGTATTGGATGCTCACCCATCTTTGGGGAGACTGATGAAGCATGATGGTTCATCCATATTGTGATGATGATTTTCACAATGATGGGAAATCTAAGTGGTCAAAATTTGGGGTATTACACCAGGTGATGCAACTAGGGAACTCGAATCGAAAATGCGAGATGTTTACCCTCATCTTTTTAGGTAATTTTTAAATTCGTGGACGAATTTTTATTTAAGGAGGGGAGGATGTAATACCCCGTATTTTATTTTTGCTCTGAATAATATTAGTTTTGATCAATTGGGTTCTGGTGTACTCTAAGAAATTGTATGTAAAGATCATTTGAGCAACTGATGAGCTCAGAGCAGATCAAATTAATATTTTATGACCCTGAGGTTTTATCAATTGATACTTTAGAGACAAATTGGACATTTAAGTTTGTGTTACTAACTAAATGATATCTCTACATATCATATTCATTTCCTTTCCTCTTCATTTTGTGCCAAGTGTCATACCCCAAATTTTGACCACTAAGATTTCCCATCATTGTGCAAATCATCATCACAATATGAATGAACCATCATGCCTCACCAAATGCCTCAAAGATGGGTGAGCATCCACTATAATCAAAATTAGGGTTTCAAGCACTCTCTGAGCTTTAGACAAAGGCTCAACAAGAAATGACTTGATTTTCAACTTGTCTAATCTCTCAAACATCCTCAAAGGATCAAAAGGACTCCCCCTTCAAGGATTAAGCACAAGGTTGCTCCCTTTTAGGTGGATCAAGCCTCAAGATCGCCAGTGTCACCAAATTAGGGTTTTGATCACCCAGGGCCTCCAGATGAAAAGTTTCATCTGGGCACAAACCATTGATCCAAAACATAACCTAATATACTTCATGGAACCTCATGAACCCATGCATCAAGTCAATTTTGCCTCAAGGGATGCATTCATCAAAAATCAGGAATTAGGGTTTCTTGACCTAATTAACCCCAAAGTTGACTTTTGGGACAAATCATGAGCCAAGACCTCAAGAGATGATTTGAGGGTTTCTAATATACCATATTGATCCATTTGGGACAATGGATTAATCCAAGAAGTTTGAGCAACAAGTCTCAATTCCATCTGCACCACAATTAGGGTTTTAAGGAAAAAGTCAACTGTAACTTTGACTTTTGACCAAGACATGCTCCCAAACCCTAATACATGATTGAATATACCCTATGACACCCATGGAACATGTCCATCAAGTTTGATTTAGGTCAAGGACATGATTTCCTGAAGAATTGCACAGTTTGGAATTCATCTGATAAAAAGTCAATTGTGCACAAAAGTCAACTTTGACTTTTTGAGATTTTTCACCAAAATGGATTTTTAACCCTAAAATGATGTTAATGTATGATTTGAATCATCATTCATCAAGAAAAATCAAGAAAAGTGAGATAACTTGTAAAAGGGGTAACCATAAAACTTAGAAAATTTTCTAAGTTAAAAACAAAGTGGCAAAGGTACCAACTTTGGAGGACCATAACTCCTAAACCACAAGGCCATTTTTTCTCATCCAAAGATGGATTTGTAGCCCTAATTATCACCTACAAAAACTTCAACTACAAGTCATTCCAATTCATTAAGGATTTTGAGTTATGGAGTGATCAAAGTGGCTGAAAAGTGAAAATGTCACTTTTTCCAACACTTAGTGAAATTTTCACTAAGTCAGATTCTGCCTCACTTTTTGCCAAATGTAGGGGGATTTTTCACTTGGAATCAAAAGATATCAAAACCAAACTTGTTCAAATAGTTGTTGTATCATGTAAGAGCTTTCCAAAATGGCCAAGAACATTGCCAAATTCAACCTACACCATGAGATACAACATTGCCAAGTTGCCTTGCTGAAATCTGTCAAAGCAAGGCAGAATTTGCAACTTTGGTCAATTTGCCAAAATCAGCCAAATTCAATTGCTCCTATCCACTTGGACACCTCAGAGAATTGAATCTAAAGGGGACAATCACTGAGCCAAGCCTCCAAAGTCCATGGAACAAGAAATAACATGTTGAACCTAGAATGGCCAAAATAGGGACAAGACTTCAAATTTGGAATGAGGCATTCAATGGAACCATCAAGGTGGCATGGACTGAGCCATTCTCATCTGAAATCAGTCAAGACTTATCCAAGACCAAGGGGACCATAGCTCTGTGCCCTAACCTCTAGTCAATGGCTAGAGGAGACTTGCATTTCCATTGGCCAACATTGAGGAAACACCTGCTGCAGTTGCCATTCACTGTGGATCCCAAAACAAACTTGCTCTACTATAAATAGAGCTCAATTGTGGTCAGTTTGAGTACACCAAAGCCATCTAACAGATGCTTTCCTCAAAATCTCTTCTTTCACTCCAATTTTGCCTTCTAAGGCAAGTCACTATCGGGTTTTGAGTTTGAGAGCAATTCCAATCAAACCAATCACTCACACACCTCACATACATCACATATGAGCTGATCAAACACTTAGATTACTTCTGAAACATCAATTTCACAAAATCACCAGCTGGTTGCTCAAGGTTTTAACCAAAGTGCAGCTGAGGTACCACAAAATGATCCAGCCAATTTCAATCAAGTCCAACCATCCAAACACAATCCATAAGGTGTAGGGAAGCTGTTCAGATCATCACCACTCATCTGTAACACCTCCAAATCAAAAATCACTTTGAACTTGCTGTCACGGCATAGAGGTGAGCACATGCTTGGTCATCTCTCAATCTATGTATATTTCCTGGCACAATAATTTGGCCATATGTTCATAATCATGCATGGAATGTTTTCCCTCAATTAATTGCATTGTTTGAATCGTGTATCAAAAATCCTAGCCTTCATGCAGAAATTAGGGTTCTTGAGGTCTCTTCGTGATTTCTTGTTGTATGTTTAATTTAAATGAAATTAAAGTACATAGACATGATCGTGAGGTTGAGACGAGCATAATGATATGTGGATTGCATGATATGATTACGTATTCATGGAGATTGGATAGAAAATGCAAATCTGAGAAACCAAGAACACGCGCGTGTTCTTCAGCTTGTTCTTGGCGCCATTTTTAGAAATTCAAATATTTGAATTTTGTGATTTTGTTTAATTGATTCAAAAATTAATTTCTCTCTGAGTTTTAATGATTTTGAGTTGATTCTTTTTTTAATAATTCACAAAAATGTTAAAATATTTTATTTTATCAAAAAATCCCAAAAATATTATTTATTTCATATAATTGATATTTTTGCAAAGAATTAATATTTTAATTGTTTTTGACATTTTAAATATTTTTTCTACATTGATTTTGCAACTTTTAATGCTTTCTAATTATTTTGTAGGTCAATACTTAATTTTTGAAGCATTAATCCAAGATCACAATTTGTTTTCCATGTGTTAAACAATTTTTGATCATTTTAATTGAATTTTTATTTAATTAAATACATTTTGAAAACAAATTAGGGTTTTGGATTAATTCAACCCTCATAAATCATTTTCAAAACACTTTGGGCCTCTTGAGAGAGTGTAAGACCCATCCCCCCTTGTACAAAAACTTTTTGGGCCTCATTCATTGTATAAGTCCCTCTGTACAAGTAAACGGCGCGATTGTCGCCTTTTTAAAAATAAACTAGGGCCTACCCTCGAGTAGTAAGACCCATTTCTTTTTCTTAAAACTTTTTGGGCCTCTAATAGAGTGTAAGACCCAATCTATTTTTGACCAAATCATTTTGGGCCTCAGTCACTTGTATAAGTCTCGATACCGTCAAAAACAAACGGCGCGATCGTCGCCCTTTTCAAAATAACACCTTGGGCCTTTCCTTGAGCTATAAGACCCATTAAAAACACTTTGGGCCTCTATTAGAGTGTAAGACCCAATCCCCTTTTTAACCAAAATATCTTGGGCCTCACTTATTGTATAAGTCCCTCCGCGTTAAAAGAAAACCTCGACGCGATCGCCATTTTTTAAATGAAAAATCATTTGGGCCTACCCTCGTGTTATAAGCCTCACTCTTTTTCCTTTAAACCTTTTTGGGCCTCTTGAGAGAGTGTTAGACCCATCCCTTTGTACAGAAAACCATTTTGGGCCCCAGTCACTTGTATAAGTCCCTCTGTACAAAGTCAAACAGTGCGCTCACTGATAAAACCCTGGGCCTCTCCTCGAGCTGTAAGCCTCAAATCTTTCTTTTTCAAAGCACTTTGATTTTGAATATACTGTTGTTTTCAATCTTTCTTTGTTGAACAACTAACCAAACAGCATGGAAGCACTCCAACCGAGTAAGTGGTTATCGCTTTCGTTTACTACTTTCATATTATAAACTGTATTGTGGGGCTGCTCACTGTAAGTCTCCTTTCAGAAACTCATATCTACTGTGTAATAATAGTATAGATATTTTGAGTTTCCCCGACAACTACGTCTAGAACTAGGTGACGCCGTTTCATTTATTCGTAGAAATAGACGCCTAGATCCCCAATAGGAGCACCAGATACAGTCTTCTCTTCGGCTGTCCTCCTTAGGAATCGTCAAGAAGCTCTACTCCCCAAGATGAATGTATTCTCCGTGAATGGCATCTTTGAGTTTCTTCCAAATTCTCGAACTTTCCTGACTTGATCTATTCCTTGTGGATAGCTTGCCTTGAATGTCTCGGGGTTTGGGTACCCACTACGGTCATAATCTTGGACCTTAACTAAGGAACCCTCTTTAAAAGCTAAAAGTCGCTGGATAGTAAACCTCGCACGTTTACCAGTGGTTTTTATCTTTAAAAGAGTTATCTCTCCTAATGGAAAGGAGATGATAGACCCACGGGCTTCTTAAAAGCATCGGCCTCCTCTTGGGCATTATACAAGGACCCAAAGGCTTCCTAAAAGCAACCCCGCCTCCTCTTGGGCATTGTTCAAGGACCCTACGGCTTCTTAGAAGTATTCACAGCCTCCTCTTAGGCTTCGTATAATGATCTCTTCCCCCGAGAATGATAGCCTCCTCTTGGGCTTCGTACAAGGACCGATCGACTTCTTAAAATCTTCTAGCCTCCTCTTGGGCTTCGTACAAATTGTCCCGACGACCTCCTAGAGGTATAGGAACAGAACTTAGTCATCTGCATAGAACAGTCCTTTCATAGAGTCTACCACTGTTTCTCACAGCATAGTACAAAAGATAAAACCCTAGATACGGACAGTCTAACTTCCTTGAGTCTCAAAGACATTCTCAAGCACTCTTCAAAAATAGGAAGGAAACCCGTAGACTCGGACAGTCTAAATACCCTTTTGGATTTCCAGTTTCCTCAAAGAAAAGGAAACAACCCCGGTCCTCAGATCTAACCCATGAGTACAGTGATGCTCATATAAGAACTGATTTTCTCTTTCAAAATCAGTATACTGGACCTGTCACTTAACTGACACAGTAACCCTAGCCTTCTCTTGGGCTTTGTACAATGATTCTCCCCAGCGGAGTCAAACAACGTTTTAGCATCTCTCTCGGGCTTCGTACGAGACACATAAAGACTCCATCGTCGAGTCAAACAAACAATAGCCTCCATCTCGGGCTTCGTACGAGATACAAAAAACTCTATTGTTGAGTCCAATAGCCTCCATCTCGGGCTTTATACGAAATACCAAAAGATTCCATCGTCGGGTCAAAAACTTTTAGCCTCTCTCTCGGGCTTTGTACGGGACACAAAATAGCCTCCTCTTAGGCTTTGTATAATGATTTTCCTAGCGGAAATTAGCCTCCTCTTAGGCTTTGTATAAGAAAACCACTGGTTGATCCAATCAACCTTTTAGCATCAAAGTTGTGCCTCGTTCATAGTACACAAACATCAACAACTCCTTTCCCTTCATCTAATCGCTGTAAGCGGCAAGCCTCTGGATCATCTATATCCACGCCACTGTCCCTCTTTTAGCATGAGAAATTCCAAAGGAAAGATGGCATTGCTCTACACTGAGTTAAAGTCTTCTCCTTCAGGTTAAAACCCTTTTTTTTTCATAAATTATGGCATTGCTCGGATCCGCGTATCCCAGTTCAAGTAATTCTCCTTCTCCCCTCTTTAGAGATGACAAATTCTCTCTAAAACCGAGGTATTTCAGCTTCACATCTTGGGCTTTGAACAAGACACAAAATGACCTTTCAGCTTCACATCTTGGGCTTTGAACAAGATACAAACCACCTTTCGCTTCACGTCTTGGGCTTTGAACAAGACACCAAAACACCCATTTCCTCCCACAGAATAGGAGGAACTACGAACGCTCTGATTTCCCTGTTTTGATAAACGGGAATACGTAGGCATAAGATCGAAAGAAAAGATCTTAGCGAGCATAATCAACAAAAAAACCCAAATCCCATATCTCCATCATTCAATCCCAGTAATTCAAAAGCATCAGTCCTAACATCCTAATCCTTGTTCCCCGCCAGAAACCTTCTGCCCAGGTAAAAAAAAGAAAGAAAGCCGTACTGGCGAAAATACAAATAACCAGTACAAGGCCCCCCCACATTGATAGCATTCGTAACCTAACAGACCACTGTTTAAACTCAGTATGCAAAGCAGGGTTAATTGGAGACATTTATTTCCCTTCCATATTCAGCTCACAATAGGATAAAAAATGAATCGACCTGTAGTCAAAGCTCAAACCGCAGAGAGCGACCAGCGCTTAAGAACCGCGTCCAAAATCGCTCGCTACAGAAAAATGGCGCCCACCGTGGGGCCCGTCTTTCTTTTTCCTTTTTTCTCTTCACTTGTGTGAATACCACAGATTAGGGCTTCCGCCGGGGAACCCGTTTTCTGTCAGGAACTTAGGATTCTTAGCTTTATAAGTCTAGGATGATTAGGACAAATATATATACTGCTTTTCCTAATTGCTATATGTGTTTATTTTTCTGCTACTGGGAATGCGGGTGATGTCGTATGTGGAAAGAATGAGTATACACTTAAGATAAGTGATGGCGACGGGGTCGACCATCAACCTCAGTGGAGGCTGACCAACGCAACCCATTCACTCTTCTAGCCAATGGGCCGGTTGTTAAGTCTGAGAAGCTGAGGAGCCAAACCCTTTCATAGTACGGAAACTATCGGAAATAGTTGTTACGCGATACTACCCTCATTTGAGGCTGGTGATCTATTCTCGGTGAATGGCACTTACTCTAAGATTGCTCTACAACTCGCTGGCCATCCGCTTGTGGTCTTGCTTTCCTGGGAGGAGCTGATGATAATGAGTACAGGTACAAAAAATCACCCTAGTATAAACCTTTGGGGATGGGTAGAGCCTTGACTTCATGACAACGACCCTTTGACCCCATGTTTTTTCTATGTTTTTGTGTGCTGCATTCATGCATCCATTTAATAAAACATTAAAACATTCAAAAAACTTCTCTTCTAGTCTCTCTCTTTTTCAAATTAAACTAAGACTGTGATTGCAAATATCAGAGAAAAAGATTGCATTAATGGATTTCGGTAGAAGGAGAACTCACCAGTATACCTTCAAGGTTCCGAAGCTAGAGGATTTGAGAAAGTTAGCAAGGATGATCGTTAACCCAGAGGCTTTCAGAGCCAAGCACGGTGGTTTGCTACCACTGTTAAGAGTCCATGTGATTAAGGGGATCATGGACGCGCTCATTCAGTTCTACGATCCGGTTTATCATTGTTTCACATTCCCGGATTACCAGCTATCACCAACGCTGGAGGAGTACTCTCATCTGACTGATTTACATATCACTGATCGACCTCCATTTTCTGGACTGGAAGAAATTCCAAAGAATCAGACTATTGCAATAGCAATTCATTTGGATGAGTCTGAGGTCAGGACTCACATGACCACTAAGGGTGGCATCCAAGGTTTGCCAGCCCAGTTCTTGACAAAGAAATCCTTGTACTTCGCTAGTATAGGGAACACGACTGCTTTTGAAAGCATCTTTGTCTTGCTCACCTACGGGTTATTTTTGTTTCCTAACATCAATAACTTCGTCGATATCAACGCTATTAAGGTTTTTCTCATTGGAAACCCTGTGCCAACTTTGCTCGCAGATGCTTATCATTTTGTACACTTGGGAAATTTGTACAGCGGAGGGGAGATCACATGCTGTGTACCTTTGCTCTACAACTGGTTTATCTCTCACTTGCCCAAGTCTGCTGCTTTTTGGGATTGCAAGAGTGTCTTACGTTGGTCGCAGAAGATCATGTCTCTCACCGATTCCGATATAGATTGGTGTAATAGGATTTATGAGGGAATCAGAATCATTGACCGCTGTGGAAACTTCCCCAGCGTACCCCTCATAGGAACTAAAGGAGGAATCAACTATCATCCGACATTGGTTCTTCGTCAATTTGGATACCCGATGAGACACATCCCACTGGGTGTTCATCTGGAAGGTCTTTTCTTCAAAGAAGGAGAAAATGACAGAGCACTAAAGATGGAAATAGTGCAAGCTTGGAAACATGTTCATAAGAAAGGACGAGAGTCTCTGGGAAAATCGGACTGTGTCTCGGTGGAGCCTTATCTCCATTGGGTACAAACTAGAGCTCTCAAGCTAAAGATGCCTTATCCTCGTTACGGAATTCTGCCACCGAGGGAAACTGTCATGTACTTCATGACGGAAACTGAAAAGCTTCAGGTTACTCTCAACAAAGTTCAAAAGGAAAGAAGATCTTGGAAGAACAAGTACCGCACCCTCGACGTAGAGTGTATCCAAATACAGCGAATACTAGAAGAGAAAGATGCTCTGATTGAAATTTTGGAGCAGCATGCTGTAGAGAATCAAGATGACCAAAGGAATTTGCTCGCTCCTTTCACCTGGCAAAGGAATGACAACCCAACAACGGTCCAAGCGCCCCGGTCAAAGAAGAGGACTCGGGACCCATTAGTTTAGATTTCTGTTTCTGCACTTTGTAATCTACTGTATTTCCATTTCTGTAATCCTTTGGAATTCAATAAAAAGGGGTTTCCCCACTGTTTGATATTTGCAATCTAATTGTCAAAGTTTATTTTGATTAAACCAAAAAAAAAACAATTAATATAATCATTGCATTCATCATTCTCACATCGCGTATTCTTCTTACCTACGAATCTCACATTTGTGTCTCGATTCTAGAGTCAAACTGTCTCATTCGTATAATACTCGGGCCAATCGTCAGAAAAAGATGGATGATCTTGAGGAAGAAAACAGAGAGTTGAAAGAAGAGATCGACGCTCTAAGAGAGGATATGAGAAAGCTTCGTAACGACATGCAAGCCGTGGCAGAATCTCAGCTACAAAGAACTGTGATCTCAAAGATCACCTCAATGCCCATCATAGAAAAGTATGATCCTAGGTATCAGATGCCGAAAGATCGTCTGTGGGGTATGTCTGTTAACTATATCCCGGAAGGATATGTTCCGCCGATCACTGAAGATCAGGGAATCGCAACAGAAGCCACTGGGCCTGAAGGTTACAAACTTTGGGAAAGCGAAGATGCCAGGGGCATACTGAAGACTCCTGAAGGTTACAAACTTCGGGAGGCGCCAAGACTTACTGCCGTAGTCACGGTACCACCCCCTGTGGTGCACACTATCCCGGAAGGACAGATTCCACAGACACCTTCTGGTAAGAAGGAAACTATGTTTGACAGAATGGATGAATTCCAGGAGCAGTTCTTGGAAATGCAGAAAGAGCTGCAAGCCATTCGCGGTCAGGATCTATTTGGAAAGGACGCCGCAGACCTCTGCTTGGTCCCAAATGTGAAAGTCCCGCACAAGTTCCAAGTGCCCGACTTTGAAAAATACAAGGGTAACTCTTGCCCTCAGAGCCATCTGGTGATGTACGCTCGGCGGATGTCAGCTCAGACGGAGAATCAGGACCTGCTGATTCACTACTTCCAGGATAGTTTAACCGGTGCCGCACTCAAATGGTACATGGGTTTAAACCGTACTACGATCAGTACATTCAGAGATCTTGGTACTGCCTTCGTCCAACAATACAAGTACAATTTGGACATGGCACCCGACAAAGATCAACTCAGATCAATGTCGCAAAAGGACAAAGAAACCTTTAAGGAGTATGCTCAGAGGTGTCGTGAAATTGCCGCTCAAATTTGTCCACCTCTTGAGGAAAAAGAGATGACAAAAATCTTCTTAAAGACCTTAAGCTCATTTTACTATGACCGAATGGTTGCCAGTGCGCCCAGTGATTTCACCGAGATGGTCGGCATGGGCGTACGTCTTGAGGAAGCCGTCCGAGAAGGACGTTTGGTAAAAGACACTGGATCAACGAGCGGTACTAAAAAATATGGTAGTGCTCTCCCTAAGAAAAAAGAGCAAGATATTGGGAATATCTCTCTCAGAAAGCAAAGGCGTCGATATCAACCAGTAGCAGCTGTAACTCCTGCTACCAGCCCTGCGCCTATTCCTACGTATCAACCTCAGGTTGCGCAAAACCAGCCTGATCAGCAAAGGACACAATAGCCTCTTCAGCAGGCTCGTCCTCCATATAACAACAACCGTACAACACGGCCATCAGGGTTTGATCCTATACCAATGTTGTACGCAGAATTATTTCCGTTACTACTGGCTAAGGGGCACATTCAGACTAAGTCTCCTCTTACTGTTCCGGAAAATCCGCCTTTTTGGTTTAAGGCGGATCAACCATGCCCTTATCATCAAGGAGGTTCAGGGCATAACATTGAGACTTGTCTCAATTTTAAATCCGACGTGCAAAAGCTTGTTAGGAGCGGGCTCTTATCTTTCAAAGATACGAATCCTAATGTTCTTACGAACCCGCTGCCTCAACATGAGAAAGCTGCAGTCAATCTGATTGAGAAAGAGACTAACAACGTCTATCAAATTCATGATGTACTCTTGTTGAAGTCCAATCTGGTCAAGATGCATTGTAGACAGAGTGGATATGGCCATGTGCCACCTCATAACTATCACCAGTGTGATATCTGCTCTAAAGATAACCAAGGATGTTCGGTAGTGCAATCAGCTCTACAGGAACAGATGGATCTCGGATGGATCCAAGAGCACCGAGTTCGTGGAGTTAACATGGTTTACACGATTTCCAACGTCATTCAGAACCACGACATCCATGCAATGAATGTCAACTTGGTGGCGATGCACTCAAGGCAAAGCCAGTATCATAATCTTCCGCGACACGATTACAGTTCCTGTCTGATTTGCTCGGTAAACAAACAGGGATGCTCTTTCATACAAGAGGCCCTCCAGCGTCAGATGGATCTTGGATGGATCCAAGATTATCATGATAGGAACTCCTATCAAATCAACATGGTTCAGATCTTCGATATCCGCGTAATGAATACCAACCTGGTAGAGTTACACGTTGAACAGGTCCGACTCGGATTCTTAATATCACATGACTATCAAAGCTGTAAAGAAGGTTGCAAAAACGATCGAGGTTGTACCCTTGTCCAGGAGGCGCTTCAGCACTTGTTAAATCACTGGTGGATGCCAATCTACATGGATGAAGATACTCAGCAGATTAGTATCAATAACAGAAATCCTACTCGTCCTCAAAGTCAGGATGTCCGATCAATGGAAGGTAACCTAGTGAGGTTACATTGTATTCAAAGTGGGCGTGGCCAGGTGCCTCCACACAACTATGACAGTTGTAGCGTCTGTTCGGAAAGTAACCAAGGGTGCTACCTTGTGCGAGCAGCTCTTCAGGGTCGGGTCGATCATGGAGAAATTCGTCCATATCCAGGTTCTGGACGCCGAACTACCTTGCCAATCAAGTCGAGGATGTTGTCACAATCTCGGGTCATCATAGGACCAGGGATGTTTTTGCCATCATTCCTCTACTTGACAAATCTAAAGTTCCCAACCAGGAACAGATCGAGGTTACTTATGATGGTCAGAAAAATCAGAAGGTTCCCATAGTCATCTATCTACCGGGGCCATTACCGTATGAATCAGCTAAGGCGATCCCTTACAAATACGATGCAACAATAATCGAGAATGGAAAGGAAATTCCATTACCCTCCGTCGTGAATATTACAGACATCAGTCGTGTAACACGGAGCGGTCGAATCTTCAACCGAGGGGTTGGAGAATCCAACAAAGAAAAGGAACTTCAGGCAGAAATTTCTGATCCGCCAGTCGGTCAATCTAGTAATCCCGACTTTTCAAAAGACAAGGATGAGATGCTAAAGCTCATCCAAAGGAGTGAATATAACATTGTTGATCAACTGTTACAGACTCCTTCAAAGATCTCAGTATTATCACTGTTACTCAGTTCAGAAGCACACAGAGAGGCTCTACAAAAAGTCTTGGAGCAAGCCTTTGTGGAACAGGATGTAACAATCAGACATTTCGATAGCATTGTCTCTAACATCACTTCCTGCAATAATTTGGGATTTAGTGATGAAGAATTACCTGAAGAGGGTCGCCGTCATAACATGGCGCTCAACATTACAGTTAGCTGCTAGGGCGATGCTTTAGCCATCGTACTGGTAGACACAGGGTCAACCCTGAATGTTATGCCGAAGTCCACTTTGATACAATTATCATTCAAGGGCCCTCCGATGAGAGTCAGTGAGGTCGTCGTCAAAGCATTCGACGGATCCAGAAAAACAGTTATCGGCGAAGTTGATCTTCCCATAACTATTGGTCCTCACACTTTCCAAATCACTCTCCAGGTCATGGACATCCGGGCAACATACAGTTGTTTATTAGGAAGACCTTGGATACATCAGGCTGGAGCGGTTACTTCGACCCTCCACCAAAAGCTAAAGTTCGTCAAGAACGATCAACTTGTCACGGTTTGTGGGGAACAAGCCTTGCTTGTGAGTAACCTATCATTATCTACTTGTGCGGAACCCGAGGAGGTTATTAGAACTCAGTTCCAAGCACTATCGGTGAGCAAGGACAATCAGTTCAAAGAAGGAACTTCAATTTCTTCATGCAAAGATGCTATCAAAGCAGTCGAGAGTACCGATACGACAGGATGGGGACGGCTTGTCGTTCCTATTGACAATAAAACAAAGAAAGGTCTTGGTTTTTTTGCAACCTGTACCCAGACAGTTGCCAACGATGAAAGTTTTCATCCCCTTCAAAACTTCTTCCACAGTGGAGGTTTTCTTCACCCAGTGTCTCAGACAGTTCATGTTATTAATGAGGAAGATCCCTCTGACACGGAGGAAGAATGGAAGTCCTATCTTAACAAGGACGGGTATATGTCTCAGGAAGAGGTGCCTATGCTTTTTTGCTTTCCTACAGAAAGTCCGAGATTTATACCAAGATCAGATGTCGAAATGATCTACGGAGATTGTGATCCGGAAGGATGCCGTGCTCCGCCAAATTCATTAGAGGAGGACACTCTGATGAAAGACAACTTTGACCTCAATTACTATGGCCCGATGGATGGCCTGCCAATGTGGCAGCCTTACCCAGGAAACTTGGGGCAAGAGAGGCAGCCGAACAATGAAACTCAACTGAGCATCATTGAACAGAATACCTATGTCCCCACCAAGTCATGGGATCAACACTCAGGTCATTCGAAAATTACTCAACATGACGATGAATTCGTAACGTTTGCAGGACTAGAATTCATCAATTATGCTTTTCCCGAGGTCAACGTCATCGAGAGGAGTGACTTCTCCAGTTCCAAAGAAGTTTGGGACACTCTAGGACAACCAAGTGGAAAATATGACTTTATGGTCAAGTACACTGCTACCGAAAGCTCTCGTATCAGGCTCGAAGATATCTAGCCAACTGGATGGGGAGATACAGCTGAGAGCACAAATGCTATGCATAATACAACTGAGGAATTCTCCTACGACAACTCTGCCTGGGAGACAGATTCCAACGATCCTGCTCCACCAGAAATCAGCGTTATTTCTGAAGACAAATCAAGGAAGGTGCCAGACTTTGTGATTCACCGAGGAGTTCGCCGCCAAGGGGTTGCCGTCGAGGTTCCGAAGGTCGTTCATCAGTCAAAGTAATTGCCATCTTTAACCTTTCACCCTGCCCAGGTGAAACGGATGTTTTGATAGGGCTCGCTTTCTATAAATTTTCCCTCTTCGCTTTGCCCGAAGCGACAGAGTTTTGTTTTATAGGGCTGTAGTTTCAAGAGTCGACTTGTTCATTAATAAAATAACGTCGTTCTGTAATTTCCGCATAATTGCTGTTTTCTCTTTTCGTTTTTCAGAAAATGGTAATCCTAAAAAAAAAACAATTCAAAAATAAAAACAAGCAGTAAAACAAATACACTGCACACACTTGCATTTTCTCTATCTCTTCTAAACACGAATCATCACGTCATGCAGATTGCTTGTTTTAAACCCAGTTGAAACATACGATCCGATGCCTTCTCCCAACTTTGAGTTCCCGGTATTCGAGGCTAAAGAAGAAAATGACAACGAAATTCCAAAAGAGATCTCCCGACTACTCAGACAAGAGGAAAGGTCCATTGAACCTCATAAAGAACCGTTGGAAATGGTAAACTTGGGTTCAGAGCATGAGAGAAAAGAAATCAGGATTGGGGCACTGCTCAGTCCAACTGCCAGAGAGGGTTTGACAAAGCTTCTCAAAGAATTCCCCGATGTATTCGCTTGGTCCTATTAGGATATGCCAGGGTTGGATACCAGCATCGCGGAACATCACTTACCGTTGAGATCAGAATGTCCGCCGGTAAAGCAAAGGTTGAGACGGACTCACCCGGACATGACTATCAAAATCAAGGAGGAGGTACAGAAACAGATTGACGCGGGTGTCCTTGCTACATCTGAATATCCTCAATGGTTAGCCAACATCGTACCCGTTCCCAAAAAGGATGGAAAGGTCAGAATGTGTGTTGATTATAGAGATCTAAACAAGGCAAGTCCAAAGGATGACTTTCCTTTACCACACATTGACATGCTGGTTGACAGCACAACAAAGTTCAAAGTATTCTCCTTCATGGATGGATTCTCGGGCTATAATCATATCAAAATGGCGCTGAAAGACATGGAGAAAACTTCGTTCATTACCCCATGGGGTACCTTTTGTTACAAGGTAATGCCGTTCGGTTTGAAGAACGCCGGGGCAACCTATCAAAGGGCCATGACTACTCTGTTTCATGACATGATACACAAGGAAATCGAAGTGTATGTCGATGATATGATTGCAAAATCAAGAACAGAGGATGAGCACGTTGAACATCTGTCAAAATTGTTCGAACGTCTAAGAAAATTCAAGCTCCGCTTGAATCCCAACAAGTGCACCTTCGGTGTCCGTTCAGGGAAACTACTAGGGTTCATCGTCAGCCAGAAAGGAATTGAGGATGATCCTGACAAGGTCAAGGCCATTCAAGAAATGCCTTCTCCGAAAACTAAAAAACAAGTCAGAGGATTCCTGGGACGTTTAACCTACATCTCCAGATTCATATTCCTTATGACCGCGACGTGTGAGCCGATTTTCAAATTACTCAAAAAGAATCAGGATTGCGTTTGGTCAGATGATTGCCAAACCGCCTTCGACAGTATCAAGGAATATCTGTTGAATTCTCCGATTCTATCACCTCCAGTGGAAGGAAGACCACTGATCATTTACCTCACAGTCCTAGAGGACTCAATGGGATGTGTACTTGGCCAGCAAGACGAAACTAAACGGAAAGAGTCTGCCATTTACTATCTAAGCAAGAAATTCACCGACTGCGAGACTCGGTACACAATGCTTGAGAAAACTTGTTGCGCTTTGGCTTGGGCAGCCAAACGTCTTCGCCAGTACATGATTCGTCATACTACTTGGTTGGTCTCCGAAATGGATCCAATCAAGTACGTTTTCGAAAAACCTGCTCTCACGGGAAGGATTGCCCGTTGGCAGATGCTGTTATCAGAATATGACATAGAGTAACACACTCAGAAAGCTGTTAAAGGAAGTATTTTAGCCGATCATTTGGCTCATCAACCGATTGGCGATCAAGAATCAATCGGGTTTGACTTCCCAGACGAAGATGCCATGTATCTAAAGATGAAAGATTGCGATGAACCGCTACCCAGTGAAGGGCCAGAACCAGGTTCCCAGTGGGGACTTATCTTTGACGAAGCAGTCAATCATTATGGAAACGGAATTGGGGCAATCATTGTTACCCCTCAGGGTTCCCACATTCCTTTCACTGCCAGACTTACATTCAAATGTACGAACAACGAGGCCGAATACGAAGCTTGTATTATGGGTCTCGAAGAAGCGATTGATTTAAGGATCAAAAACTTGGACGTATACGGCGATTCAGCCTTGGTTATTAACCAGATAAAAGGAGATTGGAACACATACCAATCAGGATTGATTCCTTACAAAGACTATGCAAGAAGGTTGTTACCCTTCTTCAACAGAGTCGACTTTCATCACATCCCTCGTGATGAGAATCACATGGCTGATGCATTAGCCGCTCTCTCTTCCATGATTAGTGTAGGTCGATGGAATGACATACCTAAGATCGACATGATGCGCCTTGAACGGCCTGCTTATGTCTTCACGATTGAAGCAGTCATAGATGACAGACCTTGGTATCACGATATCAAATGCTTCCTTCAGAAACAAGAGTACCCATCTGGGGCACTCAGAAAAGATAGGAAAACCCTCAGAAGATTGGCTGGAAACTTCTTCCTGAGCGGTGACACTCTTTATAAGAGAAATTTTGACATGGTCTTGCTCCGATGCGTCGACATACCAGAAGCAGACATGCTCATGAAAGAAATTCATGAAGGATCCTTTGGCACTCATGCCAACGGACACACAATGGCCAGAAAAATTCTGAGAGCAGGGTATTATTGGTTGACCATGGAATCCGACTGCTACAAGTACATGAGGAGGTGTCACAAGTGTCAGATCTACTCCGACAAAATTCATGTACCGCCATCACATCTCAAAGTTCTTTCTTCCCCGTGGCCTTTTTCCATATGGGGAATCGACATGATTGGTATGATTGAGCCCAGGGCTTCAAACGGACATCGGTTCATCCTTGTAGCCATTGACTATTTCACCAAGTGGGTCGAAGCAGCGTCATTCGCCAATGTAACTCGACAAGTGGTGGTCCGATTTATCAAAAACAATATCATCTGCCGTTATGGTGTTCCAAGCGAGATCATTACTGATAATGAATCTAACTTGAACAATAAGATGATGAAGGAGTTGTGTGCAGAGTTCAAGATCGAATACCATAACTCATCTCCCTACTGACCCAAGATGAACGGAGCGGTAGAAGCGGCTAGCAAGAACATCAAGAAGATTGTTCAAAAGATGGTTGTAACCTACAAAGATTGGCACGAGATGCTACCCTTTGCTCTTCACGGTTATCAAACATATGTCCGCACTTCAACAGGGGCAACCCCTTTCTCTCTAGTATATGGCATGGAAGCAGTGCTCCCCATAGAAGTAGAGATCCCATCAATCCGGGTATTGATGGAAGCGAAGCTCACCGAAGCTGAATGGTGTCAAAATCGACACGACGAACTGAACCTGATCGAAGACAAGCGAATCACGGCACTATGCCATGGTCATTTGTACCAACAGAGAATGAAGAGGGCGTTTGACAAAAAGGTCCGACCTCGTGTTTTCAGAAAAGGAGACCTCGTGCTCAAGAAGATACAACCGTTTCTCACTGATTCTCGGGGCAAATGGACCCCAAATTATGATGGCCCCTATGTGGTCACGAAAGCTTTCTCAGGCGGCGCCTTGAGACTTGCAACCATGGACGGAGAGGAATTTGCCTACCCCACGAATATTGATGTAGTCAAGAAATACTTCGCCTAAAAAGAAAAAAATGTCTCGGTGGATTGAAAACCCGAAAGGGCGGTCCAGGCAAAAGTTAGAGACATGAAAAAAAATCATCTCGATGGATTGGAAATCTCATAGTACAATCCAGGCAAAAGTTAGGGATAATGGCAAGTAACTATGTTCAACAGAGGCAAGTCCCTCAGCAGCAACAACAGTTGCATCATCCATCGGAGGAAATCTCCCGTCAAAGGTCATCTTCGACAGAAGCTCAGGATGTCCCGAACTCAAAGTTGGTAGTAGGATAGTGGTCCTTATGTTTCAACGTAGCCCTTTTCCCTGTAAATTACCATTTTCTAACTTTGTATCTACTCTTTGGAATCACGCGTTTGGCTGATCTCCATCTTATCAATAAAATTTGAGCCCTTGTGCTTGTGTTTGTAATTCTTTATTTGTTTTAGCTTTACAGAATGACGTTGTTTAAACTTAATCAGCGATTCTTGAAATAAAACAAAAATAAATTTACTTGTTAAACTTTTTCTGCTTTTAAATTAAAGATGGCCTTTCTTTTGACTGTTAAACATCAGAAGAACATCGATCGCTTCTCCCGAAGTAAGCGAACTTCAAAGTGCAGAATCAAGGTACTCCTTCTAGACCAGTACTCCTGAATGAAGGATCAATAATGTCAGAGACCATGTTTCGTCTGACATCTTCGGCCGAGTTCTCATCTCCTAAGCCCAATCAACATAGCTCCCAACGGGACTATCTCTCCTAAGCAAGGTGGAATTGCTATTTTGAATCAACGGTACTTCTTCGCCCCGCGATAGCCGAGTATCAAATTGTGTTCATCCATTAGTCTGTATGTCGCGTCTGTTTTGTCAGCATATACATACATACATCATGCATTTTTTTTATTTGCATTCACATTTCATATTGCATCACTATCACTCTAGTCGGTCTTGTCCCCTAGTGGTAGAAGTCCTCTCAATCGAGTTGTCAGTTCTTGCCTCGTCAGGAAATACTGTGTCTGAACAACCTCGCTTCCAGTTTAATTCTGGAAAGAAGTTGGTCCTTGACCACTTTGATAACTTGAACCTCTGAAAAGCAAGAGAAAACTTTCAATAAACATCACTCTTCGCCATTGAAGATGATATCCTTGCTTTCCCGGATTAAGGAAAATCCACAGAGAAAGCCTCGTGATCAGAGATTCGGCAGCACGCCAGTTTTGCTCCGAAAAACCACTGATGAGAAGGTCATTGGCACCTCAAAATTGGATCCCATCATATGGCATTTCTCTGGGAAGATCCCGAGAAAAGTATGATGTAACCCCAAATGAAAACAGTCTCTCAAGAGACTCGCTTTCCCCAGTAGAATCGACAAATGGCGTCTCCAAAACAGAGAAGTTTGTGTACCTCTATAATTCAGACGAATGGGTTCCCCAGCAAGTCTGACTTCAAAACTTTTTCCACGCAAATGGCATCTCCCCAGGAAAATTTGGCGAGAAGTTTGAAGGAAAACCGCTACGAATAGCGTCCCTTGTCAGTAAAGTTTATTGACAAAAGAAACTAAGACCAGTTCCTTGGTAGGAAACCAGGATCGAGGGGAAGTTTAAATCAGAAACTAAGACCAGTTCCTTGGTAGGAAACCAGGATTGAGGGGAAGTTTAAATCAGAAACTAAGACCAGTTCCTTGGTAGGAAACCAGGATCGAGGGGAAGTTTAAATCAGAAACTAAGACCAGTTCCTTGGTAGGAAACCAAGAACGAGGGGAAGTTGACAAAAGAAACTAAGACCAGATCCTTGGTAGGAGACCAGGATCGAGGGGAAGTTACCTTTTCTAAGCGTCATCGCTTAGCTAAAGAAGATGAATGCGTAAGCTACCATTCATAACCACCATCAAAATTTCGGGTATTCCGATATTTAATCCTCTTGCACCCCGAATGCCTGAACACCTTCGTCATTCACACCTTCGGGTCCAAGAAAATTAAATAGGGGCATCTGTCATACCCCAAATTTTGACCACTAAGATTTCCTATCATTGTGCAAATCATCATCACAATATGGATGAACCATCATGCCTCACCAAATGCCTCAAAGATGGGTGAGCATCCACTATAATCAAAATTAGGGTTTCAAGCCCTCTCTGAGCTTTAGACAAAGGCTCAATCAAGAAATGACTTAATTTTCAACTTGTCTAATCTCTCAAACATCCTCAAAGGATCAAAAGGACTCCCACTTCAAGGATTAAGCACAAGTTTGCTCCCTTTTAGGTGGATCAAGCCTCAAGATCGCCAGTGTCACCAAATTAGGGTTTTGATCACCCAGGGCCTCCAGATGAAAAGTTTCATCTGGGCACAAGCCATTGATCCAAAACATAACCTAATATACTTCATGGAACCTCATGAACCCATGCATCAAGTCAATTTTGCCTCAAGGGATGCATTCATCAAAAATCAGGAATTAGGGTTTCTTGACCTAATTCACCCCTAAGTTGACTTTTGGGACAAATCATGAGCCAAGACCTCAAGAGATGATTTGAGGGTCTCTAATATACCATATTGATCCATTTGGGACAATGGATTAATCCAAGAAGTTTGAGCAACAAGTCTCAATTCCATCTGCACCACAATTAGGGTTTTAAGGAAAAAGTCAACTGTAACTTTGACTTTTGACCAAGACATGCTCCCAAACCCTAATACATGATTGAATATACCCTATGACACCCATGGAACATGTCCATCAAGTTTGATTTAGGTCAAGGACATGATTTCCTGAAGAATTGCACAGTTTGGAATTCATATGATAAAAAGTCAACTGTGCACAAAAGTCAACTTTGACTTTTTGAGATTTTTCACCAAAATGGATTTTTAACCCTAAAATGACGTTAATGTATGATTTGAATCATCATTCATCAAGAAAAATCAAGAAAAGTGAGATAACTTGTAAAAGGGGTAACCATAAAACTTAGAAAATTTTCTAAGTTAAAAACAAAGTGGCAAAGGTACCAACTTTGGAGGACCATAACTCCTAAACCACAAGGCCATTTTTTCTCATCCAAAGATGGATTTGTAGCCCTAATTATCACCTACAAAAACTTCAACTACAAGTCATTCCAATTCATTAAGGATTTTGAGTTGTGGAGTGATCAAAGTGGCTGAAAAGTGAAAATGTCACTTTTTCCAACACTTAGTGAAATTTTCACTAAGTCAAATTCTGCCTCACTTTTTGCCAAATGTAGGGGGATTTTTCACTTGGAATCAAAAGAGATCAAAACCAAACTTGTTCAAACAGTTGTTGTATCATGTAAGAGCTTTCCAAAATGGCCAAGAACATTGCCAAATTCAACTTACACCATGAGATATGGCATTGGCAAGTTGCCTTGCTAAAATCTGTCAAGGCAAGGCAGAATTTGCAACTTTGGTCGATTTGCCAAAATTAGCCAAATTCAATTGCTCCTATCCACTTGGACACCTCAGAGGATTAAATCTAAAGGGGACAATCACTGAGCCAAGCCTCCAAAGTCCATGGAACAAGAAATAGCATGTTGAACCTAGAATGGCCAAAATAGGGACAAGACTTCAAATTTGGAATGAGGCATTCAATGGAACCATCAAGGTGGCATGGACTAAGACATTCTCATCTGAAATCAGTCAAGACTTATCCAAGACCAAGGGAACCATAGCTCTGTGCCCTAACCACTAGTCAATGGCTAGAGGAGACTTGCATTTCCATTGGCCAACATTGAGGAAACACCTGCTGCAGTTGCCATTCACTGTGGATCCCAAAACAAACTTGCTCTACTATAAATAGAGCTCAATTGTGGTCAGTTTGAGTACACCAAAGCCATCTAACAGATGCTTTCCTCAAAATCTCTTCTTTCACTCCAATTTTGCCTTCTAAGGCAAGTCACTATCGGGTTTTGAGTTTGAGAGCAATTCCAATCAAACCAATCACTCACACACCTCACATACATCACATATGAGCTTATCAAACACTTAGATTACTTCTGAAACATCAATTTCACAAAATCACCAGCTGGTTGCTCAAGGTTTTAACCAAAGTGCAGCTGAGGTACCACAAAATGATCCAGCCAATTTCAATCAAGTCCAACCATCCAAACACAATCCATAGGGTGTAGGGAAGTTGTTCAGATTATCACCACTCATCTGTAACACCTCCAAATCAAAAATCACTTTGAACTTGCTGTCACGGCCTAGAGGTGAGCACATGCTTGGTCATCTCTCAATCTATGCATATTTCCTCGCACAATAATTTGGCCATATGTTCATAATCATGCATGGAATATTTTCCCTCAATTAATTGCATTGTTTGAATCGTGTATCAAAAATCCTAGCCTTCATGCAGAAATTAGGGTTCTTGAGGTCTCTTCGTGATTTCTTGTTGTATGTTTAATTTAAATGAAATTAAAGTACATAGACATGATCGTGAGGTTGAGACGAGCATAATGATATGTGGATTGCATGATATGATTACGTATTCATGGAGATTGGATAGAAAATGCAAATCTGAGAAACCAAGAACACGTGCGTGTTCTTCAGCTTGTTCTTGGCGCCATTTTTAGAAATTCAAATATTTGAATTTTGTGATTTTGTTTAATTGATTCAAAAATTAATTTCTCTCTGAGTTTTAATGATTTTGAGTTGATTCTTTTTTTAATAATTCACAAAAATGTTAAAATATTTTATTTTATCAAAAAATCCCAAAAATATTATTGATTTCATATAATTGATATTTTTGAAAAGAATTAATATTTTAATTGTTTTTGACATTTTAAATATTTTTTCTACATTGATTTTGCAACTTTTAATGCTTTCTAATTATTTTGTAGGTCAATACTTAATTTTTGAAGCATTAATCCAAGATCACAATTTGTTTTCCATGTGTTAAATAATTTTTGATCATTTTAATTGAATTTTTATTCAATTAAATACATTTTGAAAACAAATTAGGGTTTTGGATTAATTCAACCCTCATAAATCATTTTCAAAACACTTTGGGCCTCTTGAGAGAGTGTAAGACCCATCCCCCCTTGTACAAAAACTTTTTGGGCCTCATTCATTGTATAAGTCCCTCTGTACAAGTAAACGGCGCGATCGTCGCCTTTTTTAAAATAAACTTGGGCCTACCCTCGAGTAGTAAGACCCATTTCTTTTTCTTAAAACTTTTTGGGCCTCTAATAGAGTGTAAGACCCAGTCTTTTTTTGACCAAATCATTTTGGGCCTCAGTCACTTGTATAAGTCCTGATACCCTCAAAAATAAACGGTGCGATCGTCGCCCTTTTCAAAATAACACCTTGGGCCTCTCCTTGAGCTATAAGACCCATTAAAAACACTTTGGGCCTCTATTAGAGTGTAAGACCCAATCCCCCTTTTAACCAAAACATCTTGGGCCTCACTTATTGTATAAGTCCCTCCGCGTTAAAAGAAAACCTCGGCGCGATCGCCATTTTTTAAATGAAAAATCATTTGGGCCTACCCTCGTGTTATAAGCCCCACTCTTTTTCCTTTACACCTTTTTGGGCCTCTTGAGAGAGTGTTAGACCCATCCCTTTGTACAGAAAACCATTTTGGGCCCCAGTCACTTGTATAAGTCCCTCTGTACAAAGTCAAACAGTGCGCTCACTGATAAAACCCTGGGCCTCTCCTCGAGCTGTAAGCCCCAAATCTTTATTTTTCAAAGCACTTTGATTTTGAATATACTGTTGTTTTCAATCTTTCTTTGTTGAAAAACTAACCAAACAGCATGGAAGTACTCCAACCGAGTAAGTGGTTATTGCTTTCGTTTACTGCTTTCATATTATAAACTGTATTGTGGGGCTGCTCACTATAAGTCTCCTTTCAGAAACTCATATCTACTGTGTAATAATAGTATAGATATTTCGAGTTTCCCCGGCAACTACGTCTAGAACTAGGTGACGCCGTTTCATTTATTCGTAGAAATAGACGCCTAGATCCCCAATAGGAGCACCAGATACAGTCTTCTCTTCGGTTGTCCTCCTTAGGAATCGTCAAGAAGCTCTACTCCCCAAGATGAATGTATTCTCTGTGAATGGCATCTTTGAGTTTCTTCCAAATTCTCGAACTTTCCTGACTTGATCTATTCCTTGTGGATAGCTTGCCTTGAATGTCTCGGGGTTTGGGTACCCACTACGGTCATAATCTTGGACCTTAACTAAGGAACCCTCTTTAAAAGCTAAAAGTCGCTGGATAGTAAACCTCGCACGTTTACCAGTGGTTTTTATCTTTAAAAGAGTTATCTCTCCTAATGGAAAGGAGATGATAGACCCACGGGCTTCTTAAAAGCATCGGCCTCCTCTTGGGCATTATACAAGGACCCACAGGCTTCCTAAAAGCAACCCCGCCTCCTCTTGGGCATTGTTCAAGGACCCTACGGCTTCTTAGAAGTATTCACAACCTCCTCTTAGGCTTCGTATAATGATCTCTTCCCCCGAGAATGATAGCCTCCTCTTGGGCTTCGTACAAGGACCGATCGACTTCTTAAAAGCTTCTAGCCTCCTCTTGGGCTTCGTACAAATTGTCCCGGCGACCTCCTAGAGGTATAGGAACAGAACTTAGTCATCTGCATAGAACAGTCCTTTCATAGAGTCTACTACTGTTTCTCACAGCATAGTACAAAAGATAAAACTCTAGACACGGACAGTCTAACTTCCTTGAGTCTCAAAGACATTCTCAAGCACTCTTCAAAAATAGGAAGGAAACTCGTAGACTCGGACAGTCTAAATACCCTTTTGGATTTCCAGTTTCCTCAAAGAAAAGGAAACAACCCCGGTCCTCAGATCTAACCCATGAGTACAGTGATGCTCATATAAGAACTGATTTTCTCTTTCAAAATCAGTATACTGGACCTTTCACTTAACTGACACAGTAACCCTAGCCTTCTCTTGGGCTTTGTACAATGATTCTCCCCAGCGGAGTCAAACAACGTTTTAGCCTCTCTCTCGAGCTTCGTACGAGACACATAAAGACTCCATCGTCGAGTCAAACAAACAATAGCCTCCATCTCGGGCTTCGTACGAGATACAAAAAACTCTATTGTTGAGTCCAATAGCCTCCATCTTGGGCTTTATACGAAATACCAAAAGATTCCATCGTCGGGTCAAAAACTTTTAGCCTCTCTCTCGGGCTTTGTACAGGACACAAAATAGCCTCCTCTTAGGCTTTGTATAATGATTTTCCTAGCGGAAATTAGCCTCCTCTTAGGCTTTGTATAAGAAAACCACTGGTTGATCCAATCAACCTTTTAGCATCAAAGTTGTGCCTCGTTCACAGTACACAAACATCAACAACTCCTTTCCCTTCATCTAATCGCTGTAAGCGGCAAGCCTCTGGATCATCTATATCCATGCCACTGTCCCTCTTTTAGCATGAGAAATTCCTAAGGAAAGATGGCATTGCTCTACACTGAGTTAAAGTCTTCTCCTTCAGGTTAAAACCCTTTTTTTCGGGAAATTATGGCATTGCTCGGATCCGCGTATCCCAGTTAAAGTAATTCTCCTTCTCCCCTCTTTAGAGATGACAAATTCTCTCTAAAACCGAGGTCTTTCAGCTTCACGTCTTGGGCTTTGAACAAGACACAAATAGACCTTTCAGCTTCACATCTTGGGGTTTGAACAAGATACAAACCACCTTTCGCTTCACGTCTTGGGCTTTGAACAAGACACCAAAACACCCATTTCCTCCCATAGAATAGGAGGAACTACGAACGCTCTGATTTCCTTGTTTCGGTAAACGGGAATATGTAGGCATAAGATCGAAAGAAAAGATCTTAGCAAGGACAATCAATAAAAAAAAACCCAAATCCCATATCTCCATCATTCAATCCCAGTAATTCAAAAGCATCAGTCCTAACATCCTAATACTTGTTCCCCGCCAGAAACCTTCTGCCCAGGTAAAAAAAAGAAAGAAAACCGTACTGGCGAAAATACAAATAACCAGTACAAGGCCCCCCCACATTGATAGCATTCGTAACCTAACAGACCGCTGTTTAAACTCAGTATGCAAAGCAGGGTTAATTGGAGACATCTATTTCCCTTCCTTATTCAGCTCACAATAGGATAAAAAATGAATCGACCTGTAGTCAAAGCTCAAACCGCAGAGAGCGACCAGCGCTTAAGAACCGCGTCCAAAATCGCTCGCTACACCAAGTTAGAAAGAAAAATAGTAAGAGGTGGAGAGAAGGAAAAGCAAAGGGAGAAAGAAGAGAAACCTAGAAGAAGAAGAGGAAAGCTTAGATTCTTCTCCATTCTTCATCAATCATCTCCCAATCTTCTTCATCTTGTTCATAGACGAGTTCTACTTAAAACCCTAAGTGTAGAAACTTAGGTTAGAACTTGAATAAAAATGGTAGATTTTGATTAAATGTGTTAAATGTTGTTTCTATGGTTAAAACATGAAATAGAATGCATAACATGATTGGGTTGTGTAAGAAATTGATGTATAATACTTGCTATTGTGATGGATCATGTTTTGTTTGGTTTTGGTTTAAGTTTGCACCATTAAAAACAAGTTTTTGTGCTTCTGGTTCAGTGGTAACCGGTTACTCACTTTAGGGTAATCGGTTACTTGAAGGAAAATTTGAGGTTTTACTTGAAAAATGGACAAATTAACCGGTTACTCATTTTGAGGTAACCGGTTACCAAAATGTGCCTCTAACTATGATTTTGATTCTGTATGAGTAGTGACACTTGAAGTAACCGGTTACTCATTTTGAGGTAACCGGTTACCACTGTTGTGATTTTTGAAAAATGTTTAAAAATTCATATCTTTTGGATCGTAACTCCGATCGAAGCGTAGTAATAGTCATTGGAAAGCTATGGAAATATCCTACGCAATGAAAGTGAAATATATTGATTTTGTTACCCGATTAAATAATTGAAGGAAACTCGAGAAATGTATAACTTTTATGAGTTTAATTATTACACGTATTTTATTACACTATTGTGTTGTGCTATATCTAACCTCCTATTGTAAAAAGAAATTGAGTGATAACAAGTTTAAAATATGGATTAAGAAGAGTAAGGAAACCATACCCGAAAACCAAATGATGTGAACCTAGAGATGTAACTAGGTCTTGATAGAGGTTTAAATGACAATGCTTAGGCATCGATTCTAGAAGTGAATCTTTGATAAATAGTTATTAGCGGAGGTTTATGGTTTTGTTCGAAAGCTCCTTCGGAGTGTATGTTTTTATCCCTAAATAAATATCTGAGACCCGTGTTGAAGGGCCTCTTGTGTAGGCTGGCCGGGGAAAGTTACTTAGCGGGTGGTATTAGTGACCTGTGTTGAATGGCCTCTTGTGTAGGCTGGCCGGGGAAAGTACCATGTGTAGATAACTGTGACCCGTGTTGAACTCTCTTGTAGGGTTGGCCGGGGAAAGTTGTCTTGGTATTGTGTTACCGATTAATGATATTTTGAGTTGGTGAACTCATGAACATGTTTCCATATGGTGTGAGATTGTGAATTCAATGTCACTTCCCTTCCCTTTGACTTGAGTTAGGATTGATAGAACCTTGTAAAGCCGAGAGAATCTACAAGATAGGGAACTCACTGAGATTTAATATCTCACCCCATGTTGTTGATTATATTACAGGTACTTCAGGTTTCGCGAAGGGTAAGGATAAGGTTGTTTGATTATCCTTACATGTCTTGGCTTTTTGGGATGGCATGGCTTTCTTTGTGGAGATTTATTTTGAGATCACTTTGTTGATCTAGTTCTTAGTACTTTGGAACATCTTGTATACATTATGCCATAGTTTTAGTACTTTGTGTTTTGGGCATGTAATATATACAATGTGTTAACTAGGAACTTATGGTATTTCAATACCAAAACTTGGATTCATGAATAATATATATGCCTTGATGTATATTTTTATATATGGGTGTTACACACGTGTTGCCATAAAGGAGAAGGGAGATGATGAAAAAGCTAAGGGATCAAAGTGTTCAAGCCTCTCCACTCTCACTCTCTTTCTCTCTCTCTCTCTCTCTCTCTCTCTCTCTCTCTCTCTCTCAAGCCTCTCTCTCTCTCTATCTATCTATCTCTATCTCTCTCTCTCTCTCTCTCTCTCTCTCTCTCTCTCTCTCTCTATCTATCTCTCTCTCTCTCACACACACACACGCGCGCGCACACACACACACACTAAAAAAACATTTTCCACGCTTTTATTTTGTGAAAAACGGATCAAAGTGTTCTAATTGAAGAACACGAAGATGAACACCATGAAGATGTTCATTTGGATTTCCATATTATCTGCAAACCACTTCCAAACCAAAATTTCACAACATCTATCCCACTTGTTTTTTCGCACTGAGTCCGAATCCAGCATCCAAACACAAAAAAAAAAATTAATCATAAAATTTAACTCTTAGCCCTAACTGAAAACCTAACTCCCCTTTCAATAATTTGCACAATTACAACAAAATCTACATAATGGAAGCAACAAAACTACAAAGCAAACACAAGTAATGCATAACAATATGATAAACAAAAGAAAAACAAGGGGAAACAACCTCGCTAGAATCTGGGATTCCGACGAGAGCTCTGGTCGCCTGCCATTATTCAAGTAAACAGTCTTGGGCTTCTCTCATTCGTTTAGTTCCCTTCTCCTTTTCTTCCTGGTAATTTATTTCTTCCTCCTTTTTCTTTGGTTTGTTAGCAAGGGAAGGTTGTAGGTGTGGATGTGGATTGATCTCAAAGATTTTTAGTGAGGCTGAGACGAGTTTGGAAGAGTTTATAGGGATTTTTTTGTGTGTGTTTAAAGAGTCAGTGAGGAGTGCTTTTATAAGAGAGGTTTGAGGGAGAATTAGTGGAATCTGTGTGAGGTTTTCGGAGGGAATTATGTGTGTTGTGGAGTGAAATGAAGAAAGTGTGAAGGCAATGTGACCATGGCATGATTCTCGAATGTATGTGTGATGGGGGATAACCGTGGATGGATGTAGTTGTAATCATAACCGTGTAAGCCCTATAGGCTAATACTTTTGATACTTGTATCAAATTATTTATTAATAATAAAAAGAATTTCTTTATTATGTTTGTTTTTCCAAAATAATAAATTCCCTACAATATTCAGTCTGTTTAATGAAATATTAAATGTGACTTAATCCTGAGATCCCATTAAACATAAGGACATTATTCTTAAAGTATTCGTAGTCGAGCTGTACTGTGAAGTGGGTTAACCTTAAAGCATTAAGACTATTATGTAGATAGACTGATGATCATATCCCATGGATCATGGATAAGAAGTTATCAAGTCTTAACATTGGTAAGAATATTATGAGTAATATTTATACTGGATTGACCCGCTATGAGAGTACTACATAGAATGTTATGCAAAGTGTCATAAGTTACTCTCATGGTGATAGTGGTGTATACCACCCTTCGACTTGAAACCACTATGGACTCTAGATGTATAGTCGAGTACTTTATTACCGATCTAAAATTGTCCATAACTGGATGACCATAAAGACAGCCGATGGGTACTCCACAAAGCATGTTGAGGGACACGAGTAACCTAGATGGAATTAGCCCATCCTGCATAACAGAATAAATGTCTAAGGGCCCAATATTGAACTGGACAAGGATGACACGGTATATGCCTTGTGTTTAATATAGACATAAGGGCAAAAGGATAATTGTACATACAAGTATTATCACAAAAGGTTTTGTCAAATCACACGACATTTTCATGACTTGGGTAGCAGTGATGTGTTTCTAGATACCTCTCACTGTTTATTATGTTAAATGCGTGATTTAATATAATTTCCCACGTCGCGAAAACCTACAGGGTCACACACATAAGGATAAATTGATAAGAGGTAGAGTAAATAAGGAACACCGTAAGGTACGATGCACTTAAGTAAATGTAGAACACCGTAAGGTACGGTGCACTTAAGTAGAATACGGAATGTGTAAGGTACCATGCGCTTAAGTCATATACGGTACACCATAAGATATGGTGTGCATGCATTTAAGTGGGCTTTTTAGCTTGCAGCCCATACAAGTGGTTCTATAAATAGAACCCTTGTGCAAAAGCATTCACTATTGATGAAAATTTGGACTGTGAAACCCTAACTGTATTTTCCTTCTCTCTCTCTCTCTTTCTCTCTCTCCCTCTCTCTCTCTCACACTCACTCAAAGCCTTCAATCGTAGCAGCTAACTCTGAGACTAAAGGAATTTGTTCGTATGGACTGAGTAGAGGCGTTGTTCATTATTCAACGCTCGTGATCACTCCTTCGATTCAGCATCAAAGGTTTCATCGTCATAAGAGGTAGCTATTTCTATCACAGATCATGCTCATTCGTAAGGATCACTAAAGGTAAAATTTTAATTCTGGCTGCGCTTTGGATCGCGATTTCCCTTCAGTGGTATCAGAGTCACTTACGAAGCCATGCATCTTATAGTTGTTTATTTTCTGTTCTTTCAGTTTTAATTCGATTAAAACACATAATAAATTAAATTATAACCGAGTAATTAAATTTTGGCATCAAGCTGTGTATGATTTGGATGATCGATGTTGACTATGCTTCGGAATCCGACATTAGTATGGTGAAGCAGTGATACATCTATCTTCCTTAAGTTACGCAAATATGATCGATCAAATTTTATATGTGATATAAGTAAATCTGAAGCAAATATGGTATATTGTATATATTATTTCTATTTCGTCCATTCAATCACGTAATGATTGTTGTTCTTTTAAGCAATCCATGTTTATTTGCTTCGGAATCTGACGTTAGTATGGTGAAGTAATGGCATGTCGATCAATCATACTGAATTATTGATCATGGTGTTTTGACGGTATGAAGTTGTTATATTAGGTTTCATGACGGCACAAGGGTTATGCTGTCAAAGAGGTGTGCGATTAGGGTTGTGATGGCACAAAAGTTATGCTTCAATGTTTATGGAAAGTAGCAAGTGTTGATACAAAAAATGACGCCGATTTCAAATGAATTGTTCATTTAAATTTTGCATTGGGGCGCTGCCCTTAACAACCACGCAGGGGGCGCTGCCCCCTTGACCCCCCGTTAACCTCGTTCGCTGACCGGGCAGCAGAATCCTCGGCTACTCTGTGTAGTCTGATCATTTGCCAAAATTTAATTTAATTTTTTAAATTAACAGGATTTAAATTAATAATAATAAAGATATGTTTATTATTGTACTCTTGTGGTGATCAGTTATGGCCTTAGTTTTCCATTATTTTGTTTTGGGATTTTAAAATACAACATGCGTGTCGTGCCTCTCTTTTAATCTCTTGATGTAACTTCTTTTCTCATCTCACTCCCTCGTATGTAAAACGAGTATTATTCTTTGATGTAATGTAATATTATGAAGAAAGATAAGAATACAAGATCAAAGGAGAACAACCTTGGATATCTTGCTTGGAGAAGCGTAGATCGTTATTAGGTTTAGCTTAGGTTCTCTCATTGGCTTGGGAGAACAATTGCACTAGGGGCCATAACTATTTCATTTTGTATGCATGTGAATGTATGTTGATGCATGTGAGCGTCGATTTATATGATAAATAAGTCGGTGAGATCAAACTAATTAAAATTTCCCTCAAAATTGAATGTTAAGTTTATGCTTTCCAAGTTTTAGAACTCATCAAGACTAGTATCGAATAATGTAGGTTTCGCCTAACGCGAGGCGCATGTTCTATATTGGAAAGGTGCGATGGGATAAATGTAATATCCAATTTCTAAAACAATGGGTCAAACTTAACCAAACAAATTATAGTAAGATTATATATGTTTAGAAGAAATAGTTAGGAATGATCAATACGATGGATTAGAATAAGGAGTTATTCACCCAACTGAAAATATTCGAGAATTGTATTAGATAAATATGGAAGGATTTTCTACCTAAATAACCGAGTTTTGTGTAATCAGCCTAACGTTGACTTAAGACAAAGTGAAATATAGATTAAATGGTGAGGGTCATTTGGTTTAAGTAAAATAGTGGAAGCATATTTAATTAAAGGCCTAATTGAATATGTTGTTTTTTTTAATTGATACTTATAATTTCATATTTTTTCATGTAGATTACCATGACAACAAACACCTCTAACAGCATTTTACGATCAATCGTTGATAAGGAAAAATTGTCTAGGACAATTTTTATGGATTGGAACCAAAACTTGAGGATTGTCCTCAAACATGATAAAAAGTTGTATGTCTTAGAGACAACTGTTCTTGAAGAGGAGCCTCCTAGTTCTGCTCATAAGGCTAAAATATATGCTTATAAGAAGCATGTCGATGATGCCAATAAAATTGCTTGCCTCATGCTGGCTACCATGAATTCTAAATTGCAAATGCAACATGAAAACATGGCAGCATTCGATATGATTGAACACCTGAAGATGCTCTATTAAGAGCAGGCAAGGCATGAGAGATTTGAAGTTTCAAAAGCCTTTTTTCAAGGCAAACTAGCTGAGGGAGCCCCACTAGGTCCTCATGTACTCAAGATGATTGGGTATGTGGAGAACCTTGAAATATTTGGGTTTCCCCTTAAAAAGGAGCTTGCAACTGATTTGATCCTGCAATTGTTGTCGGAGAGCTTCAGTCAATTTGTCCTTAATTTCAACATGAATGATATGGACAAAAGTCTTCCATAACTGCTAGGCATGTTAAGAACTGCTGAGCAGAATCTGAAGTCAAAGGGGAAGTCCATTCTGATGGTCAGTAATGGAAAGAAACAGAACAAAAGGCCCACCAAGCAGGGTGAAAAATGGAATGGCAAGGAAGTTTCCAAACCCAAACATACTGCTCCTGCTTTGAAGCCTAGTGGAGGCATAACAAAGGAAGATACTTGCTTCTATTGCGGTAAGACCGGGCACTGGGAGAGAAACTGCCCAAAGTACTTGAAAGATAAGAAGAATTGAGTAGAGACTTCAACTTCGGGTATTTTTGTTATAGAAATAAATTTATTTACTTCTGCCTCATGGGTATTAAATATTGGATGTGGTTCTCACATTTGTACTAACGTGCAGGGGCTAAAAAGGAGTAGAGATTTGGAAAAAGGTGAAGTTGACCTACGTGTTGGCAATGGAGCAAAGGTTGAGGCTTTAGCTGTAGGAACTTATATATTGACTTTACCTAATGGTTTAATAATTCAGTTAGAGAACTGTTATTATGTACCTGCAATTAGCAGGAAGATTATTTTCGTTTCTTGTTTGGACAAGTTTGGTTTTTCATTCATAACAAAAAATAATTGTTGCTTCATTTATTTGAATGATATATTCTATGCTACTGCACAAATGACCAATGGAACATATGTACATGATCTTGAAATGCCCATTTATAACATTAATACAAAAAAGATAAAACTAATGAGTTAAATCCAACTTACCTTTGGCATTGTCGATTAGGCCACATAAATGAGAAACACATTTCCAAACTCCATAAAGATGGGCTTTTGGACTCTTTTGATTATGAATCATATGAGACATGCAGATCTTGTTTAATTGGAAAGATGACAAAGTCTCCATTTACAGGAAAAGGTGAAAGGGCTAATGATCTTTTAGCCCTCATACATATTGATGTTTGTGGACCACTGAACATACCAGCCAAAGGAGGTTTTCAATACTTCATCACATTTACATATGATTTCAGTAGATATAGTTATGTGTATTTAATGAAACACAAATCTGAGTCCTTTGAAAAGCTCAAGGAATTCAAGAATGAAGTACAAAACCAACTAGGTAAGAATATTAAAACTCTTCTATCAGATCGGGATGGTGAATATTTAAGCCTAGAGTTTAATGACCACTAAAAGAGTGTGGAATTCTATCCCAACTCACTCCTCCTGGAACACCACAATGGTCTGATCCATGATGTGGTTTAAGCCTAACATTAATTTCAAAATAGAGAATAATATCATTATGAAGCTAATGATATTATGAAAACAAAGGGATTTGATTAAAATTCATCAAAACTTTTTCAAAATGAAAATGATAATCATATGATGAAGGTGAGTGATAGACTAAAAACTTCATATCTTATGGTGTAAGAAAATGCAAATGCACAATGGCAAAAACCAATGAAAATCAACAAAAGACTTATGTTTTTATTCCAAAATGACACATAAATTAATCACCAAACTATTAACGCAAATGGTACTGAATTACCAAATGAAATGATCATATTATGATTATGATCCATATGAACTAGATGCAGTTATCAAGTGAAGAATCTTTGGGGTAAAATTAGGGTATGACACCTGAGAAAATCTCCAGGTCTCCTTCTCTAACATAATCACAAATCTCATGGGTAATTACTATATATGATCCCCTTTTTATAGACAAAGTATGGGTTTTAAATGATTTTAAGACATAGTATAACTTAGAGAAGAGAAATTTGTATTTCTAAACTTAATCCAAGGAACAGACAAAATTATATTTACAGAAATTGTATCAATTTTTAGAATTACATTAAATTAATACCTATTTTTTACATGGTTTAAATTATTTTATTTAGAAGGAAAAATAGAAAACTCATTTTCTGTTAAAATATTTTTAGATGTTAATGTTAGACTAAGTACACAATAGAAAACCTCTAAAAAAGAAATACAAGAATCAATCACCCTTCATTAGAAACCATTAATATTACGACTCCAAAAGAAAATTTAGAAATAGAAGCTTCACTCTTTAAGTCAATAACAAACCCTTTGTAAAAAAAAATTGACATTAATAACCTCCATAGTCATATAAATTATACAAATCATATTCTTTACACTATGTCACAATGGTTAGAAAGGATTGAGATTTTTATCACACGCGCGCACACACACATACACACACGCAAGTGCCCACGGGTACACACACACACGGACACACACGCGCGCGCACACACAATAATACCCCATAAAATAAAGAATTAAACGGAATTATTTTAGGTCATGATATTGAAAATAAGTTGGATGAATTAGTTAGTGACTTAAAAGTCTTAAACATAGGAATATCTCCATCAGGTGAGATTAATACTCTCTCATAAATAAGAAAATGATAACATACTAAGTAGATTAGGCAATAAAGCCCTTATACCAAGAATAAGAAACTATTACCCTAGACCTTCTTTTGTATATCTACCATCTATCTATTCCAATTCAATTGCATGAACTTCCAAAATTGTCCTTTTACCACAAATTATTTACACTAACCAAAGGTTATTTTAGTAATCAACTAATATTTATTTTTTTCATTCTCATCTTCTATTACATCATGACAAGTGACATTCATATATCAACCTCCACCAATTAAATCACAATTAAATATTACATGCACTTATTCTTTCTCTTCATTCAAATTTCAAATCTCTTTCACATTTTTTCCCACACTTTCTCACTTTCATTTTAATTTTTTTTCTCTATTTATTTATTATCACTAAAAATACTAATAATCTATTTTTTATTTTAATAAAATTAAAAACTTATTTATCTCACTGGTCATTATCAACACAATATTTATTTTATTTTAATCAGTCATTATCTTATTTTTAAATGTTTTTTTTCTTTCTCCATCTTATGAATTCTTTATATATATATATATAATTATTTAATACAGTTTAATTTATATGATTATTGTTCATTTTATAATTAAATATATCATTTTAAATTTTGCATTTGTCTCTAAATGCATTTTATATCACACAATATAATTTTTTTATCTCACGGGTCATTATCGTATCAAAATTTTCTTTTTTGTCTTTCTTCATCTCACGAGTCATTTTTTTTCTTTTTGCATGATTATTTAATACAATTAAGATTGTATAATTATTTTTCAATTTACAATTAAATAACTCATTTCAAATTTACATTTGTATATAAATACATTTTATATTGTATTAAATAAACTCTCTATTTCACGGGTCACTATAAACACAATACATATTTTATTTTAATAAATAATTATTTTAATTTGGACGATAAAATCCTTATTATCAAATATTAAATATTTCTTTTTTTTCATCTCAAGAATCCTTTTTTCTATTTGTATTTTAATACAATTGAATTTATATAATCATTGTTCATTTTATAATTAATAGCTAATTTCAAATTTAGACACGTATAAAAATACATTTTATAATGTTCCAAATGTATATTTAAATATATTTTATACCGTATCAAATAATTTTATCAGTGTGAAAGCACGGATATCTTACTAATTAATAATTTAAAGAAATAGTAGTTTTGTAGAAAATAATTATTCGAAATACCAATGATGAATGGAACATAGATGGTGCCTTTGAACAACATATATTAGATGTTATTCAAAATATGTTGATGGCTTTTACAACATACAAAATTAGAAAAAATAGTGATAGAAAAATTAAGGAATTATTAGTTCAAGATTTTACAGCAAAATTAAAAGGATTGTGGGATAACATCCTTCGTCTAGAAGGCAAAACTAAGATAGATTTGTTGGTGATTTTAGTATCATCAGTGTATTTTAGTAGTAATGTGATTTACTATAGGCCGATGCAATTATGCGTTAAACTCGGAAACGAGTTAGGGAAGTGCGGAGTGCACGCTCGTCGAGCCAACGTATAATTGAATACGAATAATTGAAACGGGGTTCCAAGGGGCGGAGCCCCTGGCGGGGTGCGGGGCAGTGCCCCGTTGGGGTTCCAAGGGGCGAAGCCCCTGGCGGGGTCCAAGGGGCAGAGCCCCTGGCGGGGTCCAAGGGGCGAGAGCCCCTGGCTGGGGTCCCGCTGCCAGGACAGCACCATCAAGGAGATGACTACAAATTTCGGAAAATTGGACAAGTTTCAAGGACAAGACTTCAGGCGTTGGCAGAAGAAGATGCATTTCATGTTGACAACGTTGAAGGTGGTGCACGTCCTGTCTACACCGATTCCAGAACTAGAGGAGGATGACACGGTTGAAAATCTGAGACGCAGATCAAAGTGGGAGAACGACGACTACATATGCAGAGGGCACATTCTTAACGGTATGTCTGATCCCTTATTTGATATTTACCAAAACGTGGAATCTGCAAAGGAATTGTGGGATTGTCTCGAATCCAAGTACATGGCAGAGGACTCATCCAGTAAGAAGTTCCTGGTAACCGATTTCAACAATTACAAAATGGTTAAATCGAGGTCTGTCATGGAACAATTCAATGAACTCCTCCGAATCCTTGGACAGTTCACACAACACGGATTGAAGATGGATGAAACAATATCTGTCTCAAGCATCATAGACAAGTTGCCTCCTTCGTGGAAGGATTTCAAACACAATCTGAAGCATGGAAAAGACGAACTGTCTTTGATCCAACTTGGAAGTCACTTGCGCATAGAAGAATCTCTAAGAGCGCATGAGGATGACAAAGGAAAAGGCAAAGAAATTGCTGGACCCTCGGTTAATATGGTCGAAGAGGGTGGTAAGAACGATAACAACAAAAACAAAGGAAAGAAGCGTGCTTTCAAGAACAAAAAGGGCAGTTTCGGTGCTAACAAGAAACCGAAACTAGAATGCTGGAAGTGTGGCAAAACAGGCCACTTCAAGAAGGATTGTCGTTTCGGCAAAAAGCACGACAACGCGAGTGCAAGTGGTTCAGGAAAGGGGTCTAAGGACCAATTCGAAAACCAAGGTCAGAAATCAATTCGTGATTTGAATAGTTTGATTAATTATTCGGTTTCACTAAATTCTGAAGCATTTTATGTGCAGGATGATGCTATCGCGTGGTGGATTGATTCTGGCGCCACAACACATGTTTACAAGGATCGTTTCTGGTTCAAGACTTTTGTTCCAGTGGAAGATGGTTCTGTCCTCTACATGGGAGATGATCACTTCGCTCCCGTTGAAGGCAAAGGAAACGTGGTGCTAGAATTCAGTTCTGGAAAGGCTATTACTTTGTTTAATGTTTTGTATGTTCCTAAACTACGTAAGAATTTAATTTCTGGTCCTGTATTAAATAAGCTTGGATACAAGCAAGTGTGTGAATCCGATAAATATGTTTTATCGAAGTCTGGTGTGTTTGTAGGATTTGGATATTATAATAATGGTATGTTTATGATGAATTTGAATGGAGTTCCTAATGATTCTGGTTCTGTATTTATGTCCTCTTCGAATGTTATCAATTTTTCGTTATGGCATGCTCGTCTAGGACATGTACATTATAAAAGAATGCATGAAATGTCTAAAGATGATTTAATTCCTGTTTTTAATGAAAATGTAGAAAAGTGTAAAACTTGCATGTTAACAAAGATCACTAGGCAACCTTTTAAAAGTATAACAAGGAAATCTGTCATTCTTGAGTTGATACATAGTGATTTATGTGATTTACATGCTACTCCATCATTAGGGCATAAAAAATATTTTGTCACTTTCATAGATGACGCATCTAGATTCTGCTATGTTTATTTGTTGCACGCTAAGGACGAAGCCTTAGATAAATTTAAAATTTATAAAACTGAAGTCGAAGTGCAACAGAATGTGCTGATTAAAACATTACGTACGGATAGAGGTGGTGAATATTATGATTCTGCATTTTTCCAATCCGTAGGAATCATTCATGAGACTACGACACCTTATACACCTCAACAAAATGGTGTGGCTGAAAGGAAAAATAGAGTTCTTAAAGAAATGGTGAATGCCATGTTATCTTACTCTGGTTTAAGTGAAGGGTTTTGGGGAGAAGCTATGTTAACGGCTTGCTATTTGTTAAATAGGGTTCCTAATAAAAGGAACAAGACTACCCCATATGAACTTTGGTATAAGAAACGACCCAACTTAACATTTCTACGTGTTTGGGGTTGTAGGGCCGTGGTTAGACTCCCGGACCCAAAAAGGAAAACTTTGGGTGAAAAGGGTATAGCTTGCATCTTTGTTGGATATGCTGAGCACTCCAAGGCCTATAGGTTTTATGTTATAGAACCTAATGACTCGATTTCTATTAACACGATTATAGAATCGAGAGATGCCATATTTGATGAGAATTGTTTCTCTTCTATACCTAGACCAAAGGGCTCTATACCTAATTCAGATGAATCTCTAAGGGATGATCATTCAAATGATGTGCCAAGTGAGACACTTGAACCCCGTAGGAGCAAAAGAGCTAGAAAATCTAGATCTTATGGATCTGATTTTCAACTATATTTAGTTGAGGGATCAAGGGATCAGATTGATACTCAATACTATTATTGCTATAGTATATAGGAGGATCCAAGAACGTATGATGAAGCTGTGAAATCTCGAGATTCTGTTTTTTGGAAAGAAGCAATTGATGAAGAGATTGGTTCTATCATGGAAAATAATACTTGGGTATTATCTGATTTACCACCAGGTTGCAAACCATTGGGTTGCAAATGGATCTTCAAAAAGAAGATGAAAGTCGATGGTACAATTGACAAGTTTAAAGCTAGATTAGTTATCCAAGGCTTCAGACAAAAGGAAGGGATTGATTATTTCGATACCTATGCTCCAGTTGCCCGTATCACTACTATTAGATTATTGATTGCCTTGGCGGCTATTCATAATCTAGTGATTCATTAAATGGATGTCAAAACAGCATTTCTGAATGGTGATTTGGAAGAAGAAGTGTATATGAAGCAACCTGAAGGATTTGTAATGCCTGGTAATGAGCATAAAGTGTGTAAGCTAGTTAAGTCGCTGTATGGGCTGAAACAAGCTCCGAAGTAGTGGCATCAAAAGTTTGATGAAGTTGTTTTGTCTAATGGTTTCATTCTAAACCAAGCTGACAAATGTGTATATAGCAAATTTGATACATCCGGTAAAGGAGTTTTCATTTGTCTATATGTTATGACATGTTGATCTTTGGCACCGACCAAAATCAAGTTGATAAAACGAAGAATTTCTTGTCATCAAAGTTCTCCATGAAGCATATGGGAGAAGCGGACGTTATTCTTGGTATTAAGATTAAACGGGAGAATAAGGGGATTGTAATTACGCAATCTCATTACATTGAGAAAATACTTAAGAAGTTCAATTATGAAAGTTGTTCTCCAGTAAGTACTCCCATGGATCCGGGAGAAAAACTTATGCCAAATACAGGTAAACCTGTGGATCAACTCGAATACTCAAGAGCTATAGGCTCTTTGATGTATGCTATGATTAGCACTAGACCGGATATTGGCATGCGATAACTCGGGTATTCAAGTACTTGAAGGGTACTATGAATTATGGATTGGCATATATGGGATTTCCTTTGGTGTTAGAGGGTTATTCGGATGCTAGTTGGATAAATAATGCTGAAGATTCATCCTCTACAAGTGGATGGGTGTTCTTGCTTGGGGGAGGTGCCATCTCATGGGCTTCCAAGAAGCAAACATGTATAACTGGTTCCACAATGGAATCTGAGTTTGTAGCATTAGCAGCTGCTGGTAAAGAAGCGGAATGGCTAAGGAACTTGGTATATGAGATTCCGATATGGCCTAAACCGATATCACCAATTTCTATCCGTTGTGATAGTACTGCCACACTGGCTAAAGCTTATAGTCAAATATACAATGGAAAGTCTAGACATTTGGGTGTTAGACATAGTATGATTAGGGAATTAATCATGAATGGGGTGATATCTATTGATTTTGTTCGGTCGTAACAAAACTTAGCTGATCACTTGACGAAGGGGTTAGCTAGAGACTTAGTGAATAAGTCGGTAATTGGGATGGGATTAAAGTCCATTTAAATCTATTAGCTGTGGTATACCCAATTCCCTTCTAATACAACGTTAGAAGCAGAATTCAATGTGGAAAGATCATAGTTAGAGATTGGAGCAATTGTGTTTATCTTCCCAAGGTATGTGCTCAGACCTGCAAGTGATGGCTAGGTTGAAATATATCTTCTTAATGGTTCTTTTGAAAAATTGCAAATGCAGGTGCAAGATTAAAAGGATCACCTATGTGAGCATGAAGTTTTGCCGCTTCAGGAAGCTTGGACTTGGCTTCCTATATGCTTATTAATGGATAAGGACACATGGCTTGTAAAGTGTCAAGTATGAATAGTAGAGTATTGTAAGAAACATATGTGTACTATATCTTCAGATATTCAAATGGATTGACGGGTTCAATCGATATGACACCCAGATTTTCGAGTATTTGGAATGTGTATTTGTACTAAGATGAAAATTCAATCGTAAGACATTTTCATCTATGCATTTGTTTTATCGTTATACCTGTGTGTTATACCCTTGTATATATTATTGTATATACTGAGTAAATCAAGGATTACACTAAAATGGGGGGGATTTGTTGGTGATTTTAGTATCATCAATGTATTTTAGTAGTAATGTGATTTACTATAGGCCGATGCAATTATGCGTTAAACTCGGAAACGAGTTAGGGAAGTGCGGAGTGCACGCTCGTCGAGCCAACGTATAATTGAATACGAATAATTGAAACGGGGTTCCAAGGGGTGGAGCCCCTGGCGGGGTGCGGGGCAGCGCCCCGTTGGGGTTCCAAGGGGCGAAGCCCCTGGCGGGGTCCAAGGGGCAGAGCCCCTGGCGGGGTCCAAGGGGCGAGAGCCCCTGGCTGGGGTCCCACTGCCAGGACAGCACCATCAAGGAGATGACTACAAATTTCGGAAAATTGGACAAGTTTCAAGGACAAGACTTCAGGCGTTGGCAGAAGAAGATGCATTTCATGTTGACAACGTTGAATAGTTGGACCCTTTCCCAACCGACATAACCGGTTTTTCGAACAGTTGCTTCCTTTCAATTTCGGTTATTGATCTCCTATATAAGGAGTCATTTGGCCTCGGTTTCGCACACAGAAAACATTGAAGTTCTCTCTACATTCAGAATCTATTCTCTTTGCCAGAAACAGATTGTTCTTCAAGAATTATCCCCACAAAGATTCCGTGAACCCAGGCAACAATAATAGGGTCGAAATACTTTGTTCGGAAAGTGTACGAACACGATTCTTTGAAGTTATCCAGGATTATCATACCTGAATTTCTAACAAGATTCAGCCATTAAATTAGAAACTAGTGAAGAGAATTGTGTTATAACTCTCTTATATGTCATCTCTAAGTTTTTTATGTCATCACTAAGTTTTTTTGGAGGCAAGTCTTTAAAGTTACAACCATGTCCTATTATAGGTGGTATAGAGATATATTTATATTCAGACTCTTCCTTAGATCTAATGGTGCAACAGAGTATTGGAAAGAAAGACATATTAGCAGTTTACCTAGATTATTTGCTGAAAAATTAAGATTAATATTATGCAAAATTGTATTTGAACCATACCTTATTATTATTTAACAATAGGAGAATTATCCAATTACATTATAGAAACTTGAATTCAAACTTTTATTGATTTCAAATTACAAAACAAAATCAAATATGAAAAGGCAACCAATAGGTGTGAAATGAGATTATTTTGCGAACATAATGGAGTTGTTCCTTCGAGAGCGCCTAGTAATCCAAAAAAAAAAGTTAGCAAAGGAAAAAAGAATCTCATTATCACAAAAAACAATATCACAAGGATACCAAAGATTTTTATAAAAAAAGTTATGGTAAAAAACATATAAAAAACTTACAATAATAAATCGAAGGCATAGATATGAAATGCTTTAAATATTGTTGTTTTAGGCACTACTCTAACAAGTGTAACGTTAGAGAAAAAAATACACCATATTAATAAATTAAATATTTGTAAAGAGTTAAAGGAAAGTGATCGTACCTGGCCGTACCAGGATCAGACAGTTGATAGTGGCCAACGGCGTCTGAAACGGCAGCTCCGGTGATGGTGAGAGACGGCCGGGGGGGGTGGGTGGGGGTGTACCTGCAAGGTACTCCGACGCTCAAGTGAGAGAGTGTACAGAATATCAGCAAATACAGAAAGAGAGAGTGGTAAGAAGAATGTGTCTAACCTGACCCTCTCAAATGAGAGGGTATTTATAGAGAGCCCCCAGCGCGGGGCCAACGGTTACCTGCAGTGGGCTGGATCAACTAGGCCCACTCCAAGCAACTGCTAGGGCTTACGGGTAGTAGTGTAGACTAGCACGTGATCTTTGCCCTAGAGTAACTGCTCCTAGATTTTTGGAAGTAGGGCAGACCGAATCCTTCGGACGTGGGAGGTTACTTGGAACGTGTCCACGTGGTATGGACCGTTGGGCACTCCTCGCGGGGAGGAGCTTTCTGTGTCGAGGAGAGATGAAGCCCGTAGAGTGGACATGGCCTCGCGGGGAGGATAGTGTCCGTCGAGGAGTGACGTGTAACATGCTCGCGGGGGAGAAGCTAGTCTGTCGAGGAGTCATCTCTCAGCAGGATGCCCTCTCCTATTGTCCCAAGTGCACGACACCGCTTAAGTGCCCGGCAAAACTGCGGCTAGCATATGGCAGTCGCGTGTCTAGCTGAAGGACCTTATGGGGTCTCCCCAGGTTGTATGGGTTGGGCCTGCTCGACTGTTGGGCAGCCTCGGCCCAGTCCAGAACAGGAGCCCCCCAAGTCATTGCTCTGAGATGCCAGAGCAATGACTTAAGGGTTATGGTCATGTCGGGGATACGCCAAGATAGGAACCGAGGAGGCCATTCAGCCATGCATAAGTCAGGCATCGGACAGCTGTGTTTGGTCGTAACGCCAGGGAGATGAGGGGTTTCAGATTCAAAACATTGGGGAAAACTGAAACGACACGCGTGGGAAGATGAGCTGTTGCATGTGTGCCACGTGTCGCCTGCCATCATTACCTAGGGAGGCTAGGGTAGTGCACTCAAGTGCCCTATGTCCCTCGAGTTCCGCGAGAACCCTTATAAAAGCTCCTTCCCTCGCTCACTTCTCACTTTTCCATTTCTCTCTCAACACTTTTTCTCCTTCTCTCTCTATCCTCTACAGCAGCCATTCGCCATCGTCAACCGCCGGGAACTCCGCGCCGGAAACCTAAACCGCCGCTTAAAAGGTATTTGCTCAAAAACTGGCCTTTTTCTTGCGTTTTTCTTTGATTTCAACTAGTGTATAGCGTTTCCTTGGTGAACTGACGAAGTTCCCATGAGAAACGAAAGGGTTCTTGGCGAATACAGCGGGAATCCCTTGTTGTTTAGAGAGGAAGTGTTAAGAACTTTTCTCGCTTTCGTTGAACGTCTCGGGGACCAGGGATGAACATCTCGGGGAACCTAGCGTTTACTCTTTTCGTTAGCATTACGGGGACGAAAGGGGCAGAATTTTCTGGGGAGGCGGTGGGTTCCCCGGTGAACATGTCGATCCTTGGCCGGTTATGTTGGGGAAACGAGAGAACCTTGCCCCTTCCTCGCCCGTTCGCTTGAACAGCGGTGGAGGGGTGAATTTGATACGACCCATAGAATTCACTGTTTCCTTCTGCTTTTCAGGTAAATGGACAATTTGGCTGCGAAAGTGGTCGTAGGATCATTCGAAGAAGACAACGACCAACCCGAATCTCCTATGGCTCATATGGCTTTTGCGCAGGAGCGCCCACTCGAGGAGTGGGTGTGCGAGGAAGCCCTGGAGATGTCATCCATCTTCGTCTACAAAGACGTGGACGACACATTTTGCACCGTCGAGCATCGGCTCATCGGGTCTGACAAATCTTGGAAGGTTTTCCGCCCAGAGGAGCACCATCGGATATGTTCGCCTTACCCGGGAATGCGCATCCCGTTATATGAATTCATGTTCTACAAGGCGGGGTGGAGGCTGCCATTCACGGACTTACAAGAGGGGATCTTCACCTGGTTGAAGCTGGCACCCTCGCAGATCCACCCGAACTCGCTGGCCTTCATCCGGGATTTCAAGCTCGTTTGTTAGCACTTAAAAATCGTTCCGACAGTGTCCCTCTTCTTTCGAATATTCCATCTCCAAAGGTCGTCGGCCGGTGGACGACACGGATGGGTGTCCTTCAAGCAAAGCAAAGCTCTGTTCCATATGTATTTAGATTCTGTCTAGGACTTCAAGCTCCGCTACTACTTCGTGAAGCCGGCCACCCTCGGGGCCGTCCACTCGTTGTATCGGAGGGTTACCCGTAAAGTCGACGGTCGCTCCGAGGAGTTTCTGGAGCCGAAGTTCCCCCTGTACTGGACAGAGAAACACTTCAAGAAGGGAGTCGACAAATACAAGGTGAAGCATAACCAGTTGGACGTCGACGACCGGGCAGCTTACGATAAAATCGTCGCTTTTGTCGAAAGTTTCAATGAAGCCCAACACGAAAAGCTGGGTGGCGAGCCTATAACGGGAGCAGACGGGCAGGTGATGAAGCAACGTCACTTGATCAATACCCGAATTTTGCTCGAGACCTACTCCGATGAAGAAGCGGACGAGCTGTTAGGTGGTGAAAATATCCTCGACCTAAGCCTTCCTCGTGTCTGTATGCTTTTGCCTTACTAATGTTTTCTTTCTTTTTGCAGGGAAAATGGCCGGAGCTGAGGAGAGGCTCAAGAAGTTGAAGGCGAAGAGGGCTCGGGAAGAGCAGGCCCGGGGGGAGGCATCTCGTTCAAAGGGTCAAGATGTTGCTCCTTCTGGGGTCATGCCTGAGGGTGTTTCCTCGGCTGCGATGCCCGAAGGTTCCAGCCAATCTCAGCCTGCTGCCACTGTGTCGGGGATTTCAGGTAGGCGGACACCTCCTACTGGGAGCCAGTCTCTGGGTACTCAAGGGACGCCGAAACGACAACGGGTTTCGAACGCGGAGGTCGTCGACCTGGCCCACGAAGAAAGTCCCCCACCTCCTTCAAGCTTTGAACTCCTACCCTGCCATCTCAAACCCCACTTCTTCTCTGAAGTCATCTATCCTCGCGTCCCTCCCTCTGAAGTCCAAGCTGTGCTGGGGACCGCTGCAGAAGCGAGGAGAAAAACGATCTTTGAGGACCTGTCTGCCGTCATGCGGCTCTGCTCGACTGCTATTATCCTGAACGATGAAACCTGCCCCGCTGCTGAACTTTCTCGACTGCAAGAAAAGCTCGAGACCTTGGATGCTGAGCTGCTAGACCTGCGCAAAGAGTTGAAGGAATGCAGGTACCTTAATAAAGAACAGAACGAGCAGCAGTAGCGGGCGAAGGCAAAGCTGAAGGAAGCCAAGGAAGTGGAGAAAGGTCATCTTGCCCGGATCACCGAGCTGGAGGCAGAGGAGAAGCGGCTCCGGGAGAGGGTTGCCGAGTTAGAGGATGCTGTTCGGCCATCTGAGGGCGAAACTGAAGAGGATAAGCTCCTAACCACTCGACGGTGCTGGTGACCCAACTCAGGAGACTCGAGCAGGATCTCCGGCTAGCCGAGGATGATGCTCTTGAAACTGCAGGCATAGGGTTCCGAAATGCAGTGGCGCAACTTCGGATCCTAAGTCCCGACCTGGTGACCGACGGGGCTGATGCTGACTGTGAGATGGTCGATGGCCGGATAGTGCTTCCCGGGCAAGAAGGGAATGCCAACGAGGGAGGTGGGCCAGACGCCGCTGAGACCGCTGCAGAGTAGGAATATAGTTTGCTTGGCCTGCGTGCCATTTTGTTGTTGTTGTCGCCCGGCTTGTGGGCTTATTGATGTAACATTTGTACAATGGGCTTTACCCCGATTTTAATACTTCGTTATGCCTCTTTATTAATTTTTCTTGTGTGTGATACTTTATATATTACTTATTTTGTCCTAAGTAGTTGAGATCGCCGGCGCCTTGGGGTTTGCTCGACTCTGATGATCCTCGACTGTGAAGAGAGCTAGTCGAGTGGTCGGGGGTTGTACTCTGACCTTCAACGAGGCTAAGAATTCGCTCGAGGTCTTAGCTTCGTGGCGTGAACTTCCCATCGCGAGCTGGGTGTTCTGCCTATTCGGTACGTTGACGACGGAGCTCGATTGAGGTCTCCTCGTCGGGCCAAAAAGTCTCACGAACACACTTCGTGGTTTTTGCCCGTCGTGTGTTATATAGAGGTGTCGCGCATGTACCGTTGCACGCCCCCGTGGTCGCGACGTTGTACTATCCCGAGCAGTGTCTAACTGTAGTATTGCTTGAGCTTCTCAGCATTCCATGGTCGAGCAAGTTGTTCACTGTGGAGGTTCTCGAGGTAATAGGCACCCGTCCCCGTCTTTGCGGTGACGCGGTATGGGCCCTCCTAGTTTGCGGCCAGCTTTCCTTCGCGTGAATCTTTTTTATTCCTCCGTAGGACAAGACTGCATACTTGGAAGTCTCGTTTGATAACTTTGTCATTATAACGCAAAGTTATTTTTTGTTTTAAAGAGGCTTCTTGGGGGGAAGCGCCGGTCCTTATCTCTTCGACAAGGTCTAGTTCCTCTCGCAGGGCTTCATTGTTTGTTTCTTCGTCGAGGGGAGCTTCTGTCCTCCTCGAGGGTTCCCTGATCTCCACGGGGATATCTGCCTCGGTCCCGTACGTTAGGCGAAACGGGGTCTCCCTGGTCGTGGAGTATGGGGTTGTCTGATACGCCTAGAGGACATTGTGCAACTCCTCAACCCACCGTTGTTTGGCCTCGCCGAGTCGTCGCTTCAATCCCCGGAGTATCACTCTGTTCACTGCTTCGGCTTGCCCATTGGTTTGAGGGTGCTCGACCGACGTGAAGTGCTGTTTTGTACCCAGTTTGGCGACGAAGTCTTGGAAGTTCCTGTCGGTGAACTGTGTCCCGTTGTTCATGACAATGGTTTGGGGCACGCCGAATCGGGCGAGGATGTTTCTCTTGTAGAAATGGAGTATGTTAAAAGCAGTGATTTTGGCCAGCGTCTCGGCCTCAATCCATTTCGTGAAGTAATCCACCCCGACGATGAGGTACTTGTTTTGGTACGACCCTATGACGAAAGGTCCGAGGATATCCATTCCCCACCACGCAAACGGCCACGGTGACGATAATGACTTAAGCTCGTTTGGAGGAGCGAGGTGCATGTCCCCTTGTCTTTGGCAGCGGTCACATTTCTTAACGTGTTCCTTTGCATCATGTTGCATAGTGGGCCAACAGTACCCCGCTCGGAGTGCTTTTCGGGCTAAGGACCTTCCGCCGAGGTGCTGGGCGTTGATCCCTTCGTGGATTTCTTGGAGGATCCCCGAAACTTTGCCCTCTTCGACACACCGGAGTAAGGGAATAGAGAATCCTCGACGGTATAACTTACCTTCGACGACGGTATACGCACATGCCCCCCTCTTGACTATGCCCGCTTCTTTAGGATCGTCGGGCAGTTTGCCCATCGTCAAGTATTCATAAACTGGGGTCATCCAATAGTTTTCGTCTCCAATTGCGTTGACCTCAGTGGTTGGAGCAACTTTGTTTATGCTCGGCTGGGTCAGTATCTCCTGGATAACCGATTTGTTCCCTCCTTTTTTCTTAGTACTCGCAAGCTTGGAGAGCACGTCTGCTCGAGTGTTGTGCTCACGCGGGATGTGAGCCACCTCTGCGGAGGTAAATTTCTTCAACTTTTCTTGCACCAATGTTAGGTACTCGATGAGATTATCGTTCTTGGCCTGGAATGCTCCCCGAACCTGTGATTCCACGAGCTGGGAGTCTGTAAAGATTTTGACTTCTTTTACGCCAAGGACCTCCGCAAGTCGAAGTCCCGCGAGGAAGGCCTCATATTCGGCTTGGTTGTTCGATGTCTTGAAGGACAGTTCGAGGGAGACCTCTATCAGGATGCCCTGCTCGTTTTCGAGGATAATGCCCGCCCCGCTACCTTTTGTACTGGAGGCCCCGTCGACGTAAATCGTCCATTTCTGGGAGCCATTGGTCGAGGACTCAGGGACGGTCATTTCCGCTACGAAGTCTGCCAGTACTTGGGCTTTCAAGGATTTTCTTTCTTTGTATCGAAGGTCGAACTCGGATAGCTCGAGAGACCACCAGAGCATTCTCCCCGCCATGTCTGGCCGACTGAGGAGCTGTCTGATAGGTTGCTTTATCCTTATCATGATTGTGTGGGCCAGGAAGTAATGACGTAATCTTCTGGCTGCAGATACGAGGGCTAAGGCGACCTTTTCAATCTGTTGGTATCTGAGCTCGGGACCCTGAAGAGCTCTGCTCGTGAAATAGATCGGTTTCTGTCCGTCGGGGGTCTCCCGTATAAGGACGGCACTCACCGCTTCGCCGGTGATGGCCAGGTACAAGAAAAGTGTTTCCCCGGTATCCGGTCGGGACAAGACCGGGGGTTGTGACAAGACTTGTTTTAGATGGAGGAGGGCTTGTTCGCATTCTTCACTCCATTCAAAGGTCGCTTTCTGTCGGAGAAGCTTGAAAAAGGGGAGTGCGTACTGAGCAGATTTGGCTACGAAACGGGAGAGAGCAGTCAGCATTCTGTTAAGTGACTGGATCGACTTCTTCGAGTTCGGGGTAGGGATTTCGGAGAATGCCCTACATTTGTCAGGGTTCGCCTCAATTTCTCTCTCCGTGAGGTAGAAGCCGAGGAACTTCCCCGCGCGAACACCGAAGGTGCATTTGTCGGGGTTGAACCTCATGCGACATTTCCTCGCTGTGTCGAACACTTTTTTGAGATAAGCAGCATGGTCGACTTCTTCTGCAGATTTGACGATCATGTCGTCCATATAGAGCTCGAGTACGTCGCCGATATCAGCCCGGAAGACCTTGTTCATCATCCGTTGGTAGGTGGCACCAGCATTTTTCAAGCCGAAGGGCATTACGTTATAGTAGTAATTGTCTGACTCAGTCATGAAGGCGGTATGCTGCTTGTCGGCCTCGTCCATGGGGATTTGGTTGTACCCCGAATAGGCATCCATAAAGGATAGTAATTTGAATCCTGCAGAATTATCGACCAGCTGGTCGATGTTAGGTAAGGGGTAAGAGTCTTTCGGGCATGCCTGGTTAAGATCCGTGTAGTCAACGCACATCCTCCATTTTCCATTATTTTTCTTAACGAGTACAACATTTGAGAGCCAAGTTGTGTACTTGGCCTCGGAAATAAAGTTTGCCTTTAGGAGGTCTTTTACAGCTTTTTCAGCAGCCTCCATTTTTTCTGGAGACTGCCTACGCCTACGTTGAGCTACAGCCCTAGCGGTCGGATCTATAGTCAGCTGATGACAAGCTACTTCAGGGTCCAGTCCAGGCATCTCTGCTGCACTCCAGGTGAACAAATCTGCATTTTCTCAGAGACATGCCTTCAGTTGCCTCTTCGCCAGGTCGGGGAGTTCGTAGCCAATCTTCACGCTTCGGTCTGGGCTATTGCCGAGAGGAACCAGCTCGAAATCTCCATCTGGGATGGGGCGCGTTGGGTGGAGAGGCTGCCCGTTGATTTCAACTGGGAGGTCCTCGCCTGCAGCTTCTTCCTGCTCCTCGGTAAACCTGCTGTCAAGGTCGACCGCGCTGACCGGCGGGAGTGGAACCTGCACGACGTCTGGAGGTGTCTCGGCCTAAGTCTTAGATTTGGTGCCGCCAACGACACTCAGACCCCTAATTGCTGCGTCGAAACATCTTCTGGCCGCGTTGATGTCCCCGTGGAGAGTGACCACACGTCCACACTTTATTTTCAGGTGGACTGTTGATGGTACGGCCGTTAGTTCCGCCAATGTGGTCCTCCCCATTATGCAGTTGTAGAGGGACGGGCAGTCCACCACCAAGAAGCGTGTCTTCACCTGTCGGGCAGTTTCCTTCATCCTGAAGGTGACCATCAATTCCACGAAGCCCCATGGTCTGGTGGTTGCGCCATTGAAGCCTTGTAGGTCTGACCCTACGTACGGGGACAAGTGTTGCTTGGTCAGTTAGAGGGTTTCGAAGAGGTGGACGTACATGATGTCCACCGAGCTGCCCTGGTCGACCAAAATTCTATGGACATCGAAATTGGCCATCTGTGCCCGGATCAGGAGGGGGATGTTGGCGTTCGGCGCCCCACCAGGAAGTTCCTCGAGGTAGAAGGTAATCGGATTTGATCTTTGCTTAACTCTCTCGAGGGTGGGGGCTCGAGGAGTTGTTGCTTTCAGTTCGTCGAATTTCCTCTCTATTGACCCCACGGTCAACCGGTTGGGGGCTCCGCCAGATATGACCAGGGCTTGGGGAAAAGATTCCCAGGTACTGCCGGCACTTATCGAGTCTTCTGCCAGGAAGTTCTTCCACATGTTTCGGACAGCTTCAGGGTTGTCGAGTTCTCCCGAAAAATCAAAGTCTTCAGGCCGCGTGATGCTCAACGCGACCTGCAACGATCCGTTGTTGGGAGAATGAGTTAACTCCTCGACATTCTGGGCCTCCTGGCCGCTGGGGCGGGGGGGACTCTTGCTGCTTGGCATACTTCTTCAGGTACCCTTCCTTAATCAGCGTCTCGATTGCATCTTTAAGGTGGATGCAATCTTCAGTAACGTGTATGTGGCTGCGATGGAACTGGCAGTACTTGGACTTGTCAGCATTTGGTTTGGAAGCCGCCGGTTTCGGGAAGCGGATTCCCCCTTTGACGAACTCCGAATTGGCACAGTCGCTGAAAATGTGCGCGCGGGACGCGTTCAGAGGTGTGTTGTCTTTGAAAAGGCCAGACGGACCCCGTGATTCGCGGGGCTCTTTGGTCTGGGCTTCTTTCTTTCTTTCCCCGCCTCGCCTGGGTGGAGGGGAGTCTTCTCTTCTCTTGTCTCCACCTCGCCTGGGTGGAGGGGAGTCTTCTTCCTTGTTGTCGCGGGGGCCTTCTCTGCGCCTCGAATCGAGGGCAATTTGTGTAGCTTCAGCTTCCTCGAACTCAATATGCGACTGAGCCCTCTCGAGGAGGCCTTCAAAGCTGCGGGGACGGTGTAGCCCGACAGATTCTGCGAACCTAGATCCTATCCTCAATGATGAGATACATTTTGATGTGATCGGTCACGTGGATTTCGACCGGCTCTTTGTTGAACCTCTCTATGTAGCTCCAGAGAGGCTTGTCCTTCCCCTGAAAGATGGCTTCCAGAGAGGCTATCGTCTTCGGATGTCGACTAGAAGCCGTAAAATGTTTTCTGAATCGCTCCCTCAGGACTCTCCACGACGTGATTGACTCAGCTGCTAGGTTTTTGTACCAAGCCATGGCCCCTTTCCGAAGGGTTGTGGGGAATAACTGACATTTGATGGCGCCGGAGACGTTCCTGAAATCGAGCAGAGCTTCAAAACTCTCGACGTGGTCGTCAGATTCAGACGTCTCGTCATAAGTTCCCAACGATGGGGGCCTCTCCAGGCCCTTAGGAATTGGGGCGTCCATGATGTGCCTGGCCAGAGGTGTCCGGTAATCGTCATCCTCGCTGGCTCCCGGAGACACGGAGGGGGAGCGCTGTTCACAAACATGGTGACGTCTCGGGGAGTGGTCCTTTGGATGGCCTCTGGGTTCCTCGGCTTCCGGCCTGCTCCTTTTATTTTTTGAGGAGCGAACTGGTCCCTTAGGTGGCGGAGAGCGGTGGCGTTTCTGAGGATGTTCTGGTTGAGTACGCTCCAAGCGTAGTCTGCAACCCCTGGGAACCGGGGAGGGGCTGCGAGATGCTTCCAGGGACTGCGAATGTCTTGGAAGTGGTGGTGGTCGGTGCCTTCGCGGGGAAGACCGACCCCGACGTTTCTCCAGTGCCTCGATCTGGATGTTCTGGTTGAAGATCATCTGGTTGGTCTGATTGACCAACGCAAATAGGGCGGCAGTGCTCGGGTCCACATTTGGAGGCGGGTCCACGGGCTGGAAAACGGCCTGGAGGACCGTTTCCTGTCCGTCTTGGTGAGCTGTCTCGTACTCCGCTTCCTCGAAAGATGGTGAGGCGGTGAGTCCGTCTCTGACGTCGTTCTCCGCGACAGGTTGAGCAACGTTGTTGTCGACGCGGTTGCTATTGCCGAGCTACGTGATGATGTTGTCTAGAGCTTGATTCGCCGAAGGGTTGGCCATGATGGTGGTTGAACAGAGAAAGCTTTGGTTTATCGAGCAGAAAAACGGGGAAGCTTGTAAGTCCCCACAGTCGGCGCCACTGATCGTACCTAGATCAGACAGTTGATAGTGGCCAACGGCGTCTGGAACGGCAGCTCCGATGATGGTGAGAGACGGCGGGGGGTGTACCTGCAAGGTACTCAGACGCTTAAGTGAGAGAGTGTACAGAATATCAGCAAATACAGAAAGAGAGAGTGGTAAGAAGAATGTGTCTAACCTGACACTCTCAAATGAGAGGGTATTTATAGAGAGCTCCCAGCGCGGGGCCAATGGTTACCTGCAGTGGGCTGGATCAACTAGGCCCACTCCAAGCAACTGCTAGGGCTTACATGTAGTAGTGAAGACCAGCACGTGGTCTTCGCCCTAGAGTAACTACTCCTAGATTTCCGGAAGTAGGGCAGACCGAATCCTTCAGACGTGGGAGGTTACTTGGAACGTGTCCACGTGGTATAGACCGTTGGGCACTCCTCGCGGGGAGGATCCTTCTGTGTCGAGGAGAGATGAAGCCCGTAGAGTGGACATGGCCTCGCGGGGAGGATAGTGTCCGTCGAGGAGTGACGTGTAGCATGCTCACGGGGGAGACGCTAGTCTGTCGAGGAGTCACCTCTCAGCAGGACGCCCTCTCCTATTGTCCCAAGTGCCCGACATCGCTTAAGTGCCCGGCGAAACTGCGGCTAGCACGTGGCAGTCGCGTGTCTAGCCGAAGGACCTTATGGGGCCTCCCCAGGTTGTATGGGTTGGGCCTACTCGACTGTTGGGCAGCCTCGGCCCAGTCCAGAACAGGAGCCCCCAAGTCGTTGCTCTGAGATGCCAGGGCAATGACTTAAGGGTTATCGTCATGTTTGGGAAACGCCAAGATAGGAACCGAGGAGGCCAATCAGCCGTGCATAAGTCGGGCATCGGACAGCTGTGTTTGGTTGTAACGCCAGGGAGATGAGGGGTTTCAGATTCGAAACGTTGGGGAAAACTAAAACGACACGCGTGGGAAGATGAGTGGCTGCATGTGTGTCATGTGTCACCTGCCATCATTACCTAGGGAGGCTAGGGCGGCTGGCTAGGGTAGTGCACTCAAGTGCCCTATGTCCCTAGAGTTCCGCGAGAACCCTTATAAAAGCTCCTCTACTCGTTCACTTCTCACTTTTCTGTTTCTCTCTCAACACTCTTTCTCCTTCTCTCTCTATCCTCTACAGCAGCCGTTCGCCGCCGTCAACCGTCGGGAACTCCGCGCCGGAAACCTAAACAGCCACTTAAAAGGTATTTGCTCAAAAACTGGCCTTTTTCTTGCATTTTTCTTTGATTTCAACTAGTGTATAGCGTTTCCTTGGTGAACTGACGAAGTTCCCATGAGAAACAAAAGGGTTCTTGGCGAATACGGCGGGAATCCCTTGTTGTTTAGAGAGGTAGTGTTAAGAACTTTTCTCGCTTTCGTTGAACGTCTCGGGGACCAGGGATGAACATCTCGGGGACGCGTTGAATGTCTCGGGGACCCTAGCATTTACTCTTTTCGTTAGCATTACGGGGACGAAAGGGGCAGAATTTTCCGGGGAGGCGGTGAGTTCCCCGGTGAACATGCCGATCCTCGGCCGGTTATGTCGGGGAAACGAGAGAAGCTTGTCCCTTCCTCGCTCGTTCGCTTGAACAACGGTGGAGGGGTGAATTTGATACGACCCATCAAATTCACCGTTTCCTTATGCTTTTCAGGTAAATGGACGATTTGGCTGCGAAAGTGGCCGTAGGATCATTCGAAGAAGACGACGACCAACCCGAATCTCCTATGGCTCATATGGATTTTGCGCAGGAGCGCCCGCTCGAGGAGTGGGTGTGCGAGGAAGCCCTGGAGATGTCGTCCATCTTCGTCTACAAAGACGTGGACGACGCGTTCTGCACCGTCGAGCATCGGCTCATCCGGTTTGACAAATCCTAGAAGGTTTTCCGCCCAGAGGAGCACCATCGGATATGTTCGCCTTACCGGGGAATGCGCATCCCGTTATATGAATTCATGTTCGACAAGGCGGGGTGGAGGCTGCCCTTCATGGACTTACAAGAGGGGATCTTCACCTGGTTGAACCTGGCACCCTCGCAGATCCACCCGAACTCGCTGGCCTTCATCCGGGCCTTTGAACTCGTTTGTAAGCACTTAAAAATTGTTCCGATAGTGTCCCTCTTCTTTCGGATATTCCATCTCCAAAGGTCGTCAGCCGGTGGACGACACGGATGGGTGTCCTTCAAGCAAAGCAAAGCTCTGTTCCATACGTATTTAGATTCCGTCCGGGACTTCAAGTTCTGTTACTACTTCGTGAAGCCGGTCACCCTCGGGGCCGTCCACTCGCTGTATCGGAGGGTTACCCGTAAAGTCGACGGTCGCTCCGAGGAGGTTCTGGAGCCGAAGTTCCCCCTGTACTGGACGGAGGAACACTTCAAGAAGGGATTCGACAAATACAAGGTGAAGCATAATCAGTTGGACGTCGACGACCGGGCAGCTTATGATAAAATCGTCGCTTTCGTCGAAAGCTTCAATGAAGCCCGACACGAAACGCTGGGTGGCGAGCCTATAACGGGAGCAAACGGGCAAGTGATGAAGCAACGTCGCTTGATCAATACCCACGTTTTGCTCGAGACCTTCTCCGATGAAGAAGCGGACGAGCTGTTAGGTGGTGAAAATATCCTCGACCTAAGCCTTCCTCGTGTCTGTATGTTTTTGCCTTACTAATGTTTTCTTTCTTTTTGCAGGGAAAATGGCCGGAGCTGAGGAGAGGCTCAAGAAGTTGAAGGCGAAGAGGGCTCGGGAAGAGCAGGCTCGGGGGGAGTTATCTTGTTCAAAGGGTCAAGATGTTGCTCCTTCTAGGGTCATGCCTGAGGGTGTTTCCTCGGCTGCGATGCCCGAAGGTTCCAGCCAATCTCAGCCTGCTGCCACTGTGTCGGGGATTTCAGGTAGGCGGACACCTCCTGCTGGGAGCAGTCTCCGGGTACTCAAGGGACACCGAAACGACAACGGGTTTCGAACGCGGAGGTCGTCGACCTGGCCCATGAAGAAAGTCCCCCACCTCCCTCAAGCTTCGAACTCCCACCCTGCCATCTCAAACCCCACTTCTTCTCCGAAGTCATCTATCCTCGCGTCCCTCCCTCTGAAGTCCAAGCTGTGCTGGGGACCGCTACGGAAGCCAGGATAAAAACGATCTTTGAGGACCTGTCTATCGTCATGCGGCTCTGCTCGACTGCTATTGTCCTGAATGATGAAACCCGCCCCGCTGCTGAACTTTCTCGACTGCATGAAAAGCTCGAGACCTTGGATGCTGAGCTGCTAGACCTGCGCAAAGAGTTGAAGGAATGCAGGGACCTTAATAAAGAACAGAACGAGCAGCAGCAGCGGGCGGAGGCAAAGCTGAAGGAAGCCAAGGAAGCGGAGAAAGGTTACTTGCCCGGATCACCGAGCTGGAGGCAGAGGAGAAGCGGCTCCGGGAGAGGGTTGCCGAGTTAGAGGATGATGTTCGGCCATCTGAGGGCGAAACTGAAGAGGATAAGCTCCTAACCACTCAAGCGGCACTGGTGGCCAAACTCAGGAGACTCGATCAGGATCTCCGGCTAGCCGAGGATGATGCTCTTGAAACTGCGGGCATAGGGTTCCGAAATGCAGTGGCGCAACTTCAGATCCTAAATCCCGACCTGGTGACCGACGGGGCTGATGCTGACAGCGAGGTGGTCGATGGCCGGATAGTGCTGCCCGGGCAAGAAGGGAATGCCAACGAGGGAGGTGGGCTAGACGCTGCTGAGACCGCTGCAGAGTAGGAATATAGTTTGCTTGGCCTGCGTGCCATTTTGTTGTTGTTGTCGCCCGGCTTGTGGGCTTATTGATGTAACATTTGTACAATGGGCTTTGTCCCGATTTTAATACTTCGCTATGCCTCTTTATTAATTTTTCTTGTGTGTGATACTTTATATATTACTTATTTTTGCCTAAGTAGTTGAGATCACTGGTGCCTTGGGGTTTGCTCGACTCTGATGATCCTCGACTGTGAAGAGAGCTAGTCGAGTGGTCGGAGGTTGTACTCTGACCTTCCACGAGGCTAAGAATTCGGTCGAGGTCTTAGCTTCGTGGCGTGAACTTCCCATAGCGAGCTGGGTGTTCTGCCTATTCGGTACGTCGACGAAGGAGCTCGGTTGAGGTCTCCTCGTCGGGCCAAAAAGTCTCATGCACACACTTCGTGGTTTTTGGCCGTCGTGTGTTATATAGAGGTGTCGCGCATGTACCGTTGCACGCCCCCGTGGTCATGACGTTGTACTGTCCAGGGCAGTGTCTAACTGTAGTATTGCTTGAGCTTCTCAGCATTCCATGGTCGAGCAAGTTGTTCACTGTGGAGGTTCTTGAGGTAATAGGCACCCGTCCCCGTCTTTGCGGTGATGCGGTATGGGCCCTCCCAGTTTACGACCAGCTTTCCTTCGCGTTAATCTTTTTGATTCCTCCGTAGGACAAGACTGCCTACTTGGAAGTCTCGTTTGATAACTTTGTCATTATAACGCAAAGTTATTTTTTGTTTTAAAGAGGCTTCTTGGAGGGAAGCGTCGGTCCTTATCTCTTCGACAAGGTCGAGTTCCTCTCGCAGGGCTTCGTTGTTTGTTTCTTCGTCGAGGGGAGCTTCTGTCCTCCTCGAGGATTCCCTGATCTCCACGGGGATAACTGCCTCGGTCCCGTACGTTAGGCGAAACGGGGTCTCCCCGGTCGTGGAGTATGGGGTTGTCCGATACGCCCAGAGGACGCTGTGCAACTCCTCGATCCACCATCGTTTGGCCTCGCTGAGTCATCGCTTCAATCCCCGGAGTATCACTCTGTTCGTTGCTTCGGCCTGCCCGTTGGTTTGAGGGTGCTCGACCGACGTGAAGTGTTGTTTTGTGCCCAGTTTGGCGACAAAGTCTTGGAAGTTCCTGTCGGTGAACTGTGTCCCGTTGTCCGTGACAATGGCTTGGGGCACGCCGAATCGGGCGAGGATGTTTCTCTTGTAGAAACGGAGTATGTTGAAAGCAGTGATTTTGGCCAGCGCCTCGGCCTCAATCCATTTCGTGAAGTAATCCACCCCGACGATGAGGTACTTGTTTTGGTACGACCCTATGACGAAAGGTCCGAGGATATCCATTCCCCACCATGCAAACGGCCACGGTGATGATAATGACTTAAGCTCGTTTGGAGGAGCGAGGTGCATGTCCCCGTATCTTTGGAAGCGGTCACATTTCTTAACGTGTTCCTTTACATCATGTTGCATAGTGGCGCAATAGTACCCCGCTCGGAGTGCTTTTCGGGCTAGGGACCTTCCGCCGAGGTGCTGGGCGTTGATCCCTTCGTGGATTTCTTGGAGGATCCCCGAAACTTTGCCCTCTTCGACACACTGGAGTAAGGGAATGGAGAATCCTCGATGGTATAACTTACCTTCGACGACGGTATACGTACATGCCCTCCTCTTGACTATGCCTGCTTCTTTAGGATCGTCGGGTAATTTGCCCATCGTCAAGTATTCATAAACTGGGGTCATCCAACAGTTTACGTCTCCAATTACATTGACCTTAGTGGTTGGTGCGGCTTTGTTTATGCTCGGCTGGGTCAGTATCTCCTGGATAACTGATTTGTTCCCTCTTTTTTTCTTAGTACTCGCAAGCTTGGAGAGCACGTCTGCTCGAGTGTTGTGCTCACGCGGGATGTGAGCCACCTCTGCGGAGGTAAATTTCTTCAACTTTTCTTGCACCAATGTTAGGTACTCGATGAGATTATCGTTCTTGGCCTGGAATTCTCCCCGAACCTATGATGCCATGAGCTGGGAGTCTGTAAAGATTTTGACTTCTTTTGCGCCAAGGTCTTCCGCAAGTCGAAGTCCCGCGAGGAAGGCCTCGTATTCGGCTTGGTTGTTCGATGTCTTGAAGGACAGTTCGAGGGAGGCCTCTATCAGGATGCCCTGCTCATTTTCGAGGATAATGCCCGCCCCGCTACCTTTTGCACTGGAGGCCCCGTCGACGTAAATCATCCATTTCTGGGAGCCATTGGTCGAGGACTCAGGGACGGTCATTTCCGCTACGAAGTCGGCCAGTACTTGGGCTTTCAAGGCTTTTCTTCCTTCGTATCGAAGGTCAAACTCAGATATCTCGAGAGACCACCGGAGCATTCTCCCCGCCATGTCTGGCTGACTGAGGAGCTGTCTGATAGGTTGCTCTGTCCTTACCACGATTGTGTGGGCCAGGAAGTAATGACATAATCTTCTGGCTGCAGATACGAGGGCCAAGGCGACCTTTTCAATCTGTTGGTATCTGGGCTCGGGGCCCTGAAGAGCTCTGCTCGTGAAATAGATCGGTTTCTGTCCGTCGGGGGTCTCCCGTATAAGGACGGCACTCACCGCTTCGCCGGTGATGGCCAGGTACAAGAAAAGTGTTTCCCCGGTATCCGATCGGGACAAGACCGGGGGTTGTGACAAGACTTGTTTTAGATGGAGGAGGGCTTGTTCGCATTCTTCACTCCATTCAAAGGTCGCTTTCTGTCGGAGAAGCTTGAAAAAGGGGAGTGCGTACTGAGCAGATTTGGCTACGAAACGGGAGAGAGCAGTCAGCATTCCGTTAAGTGACTGGATCGACTTCTTCGAGTTCGGGGTAGGGATTTCAGAGAATGCCCTACATTTGACAGGGTTCGCCTCAATGCCTCTCTCCGTGAGGTAGAAGCCGAGGAACTTCCCCGCGCGAACACCGAAGGTGCATTTGTCGGGGTTGAACCTCATGCGACATTTCCTCGCTGTGTCAAACACTTTCTTGAGATGAACAGCATGGTCGACTTCTTCTACAGATTTGACGATCATTTCGTCCATATAGACCTCGAGTACGTCGCCGATATCAGCCCGGAAGACCTTGTTCATCATCCGTTGGTAGGTGGCGCCAGTATTTTTCAAGCCGAAGGGCATTACGTTATAGTAGTAATTGCCCGACTTGGTCATGAAGGCGGTATGCTGCTTGTCGGCCTCGTCCATGGGGATTTGGTTGTACCCCAAATAGGCATCCATAAAGGATAGTAATTTGAATCCTGCAGAATTATCGACCAGCTGGTCGATGTTAAGTAAGGGGTAAGAGTCTTTCAGGCATGCCCGCTTAAGATCCGTGTAGTCAACGTACATCCTCCATTTTCCATTATTTTTCTTAACGAGTACAACATTTGAGAGCCAAGTTGTGTACTTGGCCTCGGAAATAAAGTTTGCCTCTAGGAGGTCTTTTACAGCTTTTTCAGCAGCCTCCATTTTTTCTGGAGACTGCCTACGCCTACGTTGAGCTACAGCCCTAGCGGCCAGATCTATAGTCACCTGATGACAAGCTACTTCAGGGTCCAGTCCAGGCATCTCTGCTACACTCCAGGCGAACAAATCTGCATTTTCTCGGAGACATGCCTTCAGTTGCCTCTTCGCCAGGTCGGGGAGTTCGTAGCCAATCTTCACGCTTCGGTCTGGGCTGTCGCCGAGAGGAACCAGCTCGAAATCTCCATCTGGGACGGGGCACATTGGGTGGAGAGGCTGCCCATTGATTTCAACTGGGAGGTCCTTGCCTACAACTTCTTCCTGCTCCTCGGTAAACCTGCTGTCAAGGTCGACCTCGCTGACCGGCGGGAGTGGAACCTGCACGACGTCTAGAGGTGTCTCGGCCTGAGTCTTAGATTTGGTGCCTCCAACGACACTCAGACCCCTGATTGCTGCATCGAAACATCTTCTGGCCGCATTGATGTCCCCGTGGAGAGTGACCACACGTCCACGCTTCGTGTAGTATTTCATTTTCAGGTAGACCGTTGATGGTACGGCCGTTAGTTCCGCCAACGTGGTCCTCCCCATTATGCAGTTGTAGAGGGACAGGTAGTCCACCACCAAGAGACGTGTCTTCACCTGTCGGGCAGTTTCCTCCATCCTGAAGGTGACCATCAATTCCACGAAGCCCCATGGTCTGGTGGTTGCGCCATTGAAGCCTTGTAGGTCTGACCCTACGTACGGGGATAAGTGTTGCTTGGTAAGTTGGAGGGTTTCGAAGAGGTGGATGTACATGATGTCCACCGAGCTTCCCTGGTCGACCAAAATTCTATGGACATCGAAATTGGCCATCTGTGCCCGGATCAGGAGGGGGATGTTGGCGTTCGGTGCCCCACCAGGAAGTTCCTCGAGGTAGAAGGTAATCGGATTTGATCTTCCCTTAACTCTCTCGAGGGTGGGGGCTCGAGGAGTTGTTGCTTTCAGTTCGTCGAATTTCCTCTTTATTGACCCCACGGTCAACCGGTCGGGGGCTCCGCCAGATATGACCAGGGCTTGGGGAAAAGATTCCCAGGTACTGCGGGCACTTATCGAGTCTTCTGTCGGGAAGTTCTTCCATATGTTTCAGACAGCTTCAGGGTCGTCGATTTCTCCCAAAAAACCAAAGTCTTCAGGCCTCGTGATGCTCAACGCAACCTGCAGCGTTCCGTTGTTGGGAGAGGGAGTTGACTCCTCGACATTCTGGGCCTCCTGGCCGCTGGGGCGGGGGGCCTCTTGCTGCTTAGCATACTTCTTCAGGTACCCTTCCTTAATCAGCGTCTCGATTGCGTCTTTAAGGTGGACACAATCTTCAGTAACGTGTCTGTGGCTGCGATGGAACCGGCAGTACTTGGACTTGTCAGCATTTGGTTTGGAAGCCGCCGGTTTCGGGAAGCGGATTCCCCCTTTGACGAACTCCGAATTGGCACAGTCGCTAAAAATACGCGCGTGGGACGCGTTCAGCGGTGTGTAGTCTTTGAAAAGGCCAGACGGTCCCCGTGATTCGCGGGGCTCTTTAGTCCGGGCTTCTTTCTTTCTTTCCCCGCCTCGCCTGGGTGGAGGGGAGTCTTCTCTTCTCCTGTCTCCACCTCGCCTGGGTGGAGAGGAGTCTTCTTCCTTGTTGTCGCGGGGGCCTTCTCTACGCCTCGAATCGAGGGCAATTTGTGCAGCTTTAGCTTCCTCGAACTCAATATGCGACTGAGCCCTCTCGAGGAGGCCTTCAAAGCTGCGGGGACGGTGTAGCCTGACGGATTCTGCGAACTTAGATCCTATCCTCAAACCCTTGATGATGAGATACATTTTGATGTGATCGGTCACTTGGATTTTGACCGCCTCTTTGTTGAACCTCTCTATGTAGCTCCGGAGAGGCTCGTCCTTCCCCTGAAAGATGGCTTCCAGGGAGGCTATCGTCTTCGGATGTCAACGAGAAGCCGTAAAATGTTTTCTGAATCGCTCCCTCAGGACTCTCCACGACGTGATTGACTCAGCTGCTAAGTTTTTGTACCAAGCCATGGCCCCTTTCCGAAGGGTTGTGGGGAATAACCGACATTTGATGGCGCCGGAGACGTTCCTAAAATCGAGCAGAGCTTCAAAACTCTCGACGTGGTCGTCAGGATCAGACGTCCAGTCATAAGTTCCCAACGATGGGGGCCTCTCCAGGCCCTTAGGAATGGGGGCGTCCATTATGTGCCTGGCCAGAGGTGTCCGGTAATCGTCATCCTCGCTGGCTCCCGGAGACACAGAGGGGGAGCGCTGTTCACGAACATGGTGACGTCTCGAGGAGTGGTCATTTGGATGGCCTCTGGGTTCCTCGGCTTCTGGCCTGCTCCTTTTATTTTTCGAGGAGCGAACTGGTCCCTTAGGTGGCGGAAAGCGGTGGCGTTTCTGAGGATGTTCCGGCTGAGTACGCTCCAAGCGTGGTCTGCGACCCCTGGGAACCGGGGAGGGGCTGCAAGATGCCTCCGGGGACTGCAAATGTCTTGGAAGTGGTGGTGGTCGGTGCCTTCGTGGGGAAGACCGTCCCCTACGTTTCTCCAGCGCCTCGATTCGGATGTTCTAGTTGAAGATCATCTGGTTGGTCTGATTGACCAACGCAAACAGGGCGGCAGTGCTCGGGTCCGCATTTGGCGGCGGGTCCACGGGCTAGAGGACCGTTTCCTGTCCGTCTTGGTGAGTTGTCTCGTACTCCGCTTCCTCGGAAGATGGTGAGGCGGTGAGTCCGTCTCTGACGTCGTTCTCTGCGACAGGTTGGGCAGCGTTGTTGTCGACGCGGTTGCTATTGCCGAGCTGCGTGATGATGTTGTCTAGAGCTTGATTCGCCGACGGGTTGGCCATGATGGTTGTTGAACAGAGAAAGCTTTGGTTTATCGAGCAGAAAAACGGGGAAGCTTGTAAGTCCCCACAGTCGGCGCCACTGATCGTACCTGGATCAGACAGTTGATAGTGGCCAACGGCGCCTGGAATGGCAGCTCCGGTGATGGTGAGAGACGGCCGGGGGGGGTGTACCTACAAGGTTCTTCGACGCTCAAGTGAGAGAGTGTACAGAATATCAGCAAATACAGAAAGAGAGAGTGGTAAGAAGAATGTGACTAACCTGACCCTCTTAAATGAGAGGGTATTTATAGAGAACCCCCAGCGCGGGGCCAACGGTTACCTGCAGTGGGCTAGATCAACTAGGCCCACTCCAAGCAACTGCTAGGGCTTACGTGTAGTAGTGAAGTCCAGCACGTGGTCTTCGCCCTAGAGTAACTGCTCCTAGATTTTCGGAAGTAGGGCAGACCGAATCCTTCGGACGTGGGAGGTTACTTGGAACGTGTCCACGTGGTATGGACCGTTTTGTACTCCTCGCGGGGAGGAGCCTTCTGTGTCGAGGAGAGATGAAGCCCGTATAATGGACATGGCCTCGCGGGAAGGATAGTGTCCGTCGAGGAGTGACGTGTAGCATGCTCGCGGGGGAGAGGCTAGTCTGTCGAGGAGTCACCTCTCAGCAGGACGCCCTCTCCTATTGTCCCAAGTGCCCGACACCGCTTAAGTGCCCGGCAAAACTGCGGCTAGCACGTGGCAGTCGCGTGTCTAGCCGAAGGACCTTATAGGGCCTCCCCAGGTTATATGGGTTGGGCCTGCTCGACTGTTGGGCAGCCTCGGCCCAGTCCAGAACAGAAAGTCTTATAAATACTTTAAAAATTAGTATTATGTTGAGTTCTAAAGAAGAAGATCATTCATCCTTTAAAAAATCATCTTAAGAAAAAATTAATCAAATAAATAATTCGGAAGAATTAGAATCTAATTAAGATGAATGTTTATGTTCAGATTTTTGTAATTGTGACAACTGTAGTAAAGACATTAATGTTCTTACCAGTAATCAAACTAACTAGAGGGATATTCGTGCCTTCGCACGGGTATCCATCGGTGACGCGCATTTGTTTACATTTAAAATTTAAAAAAAATAATAGGATTAATAAAAATTAATAAATATAAAAAAATATAATTTATATTAAAAACAATATAATCAATAATTGCCGACACCGGTTGATATTTTTTATAAAAATATTTATCCAGTCATTTATAAAAATAATTTGATGAATAAAAAACTTGTTTCCAATTATAAAAGTATTTGGATCATCCATACACTTTTTCATATATAAAAATAAATTTCAATCTAAAATATTTAAAATTTTTCCGTGTATAAAAATATTTGTCTCATATGCTTTTTTATATTATCCATGACTTCATTTTCCCGTTTCAGCAATTCAGTTTTTGTCGTAGATATATATTTTCTATTACACTCTTTTAATTTATGTAAGTATTATTAAAAATATCTATTTTGTGGGATACCCATAAAGATCATAATTAAGTAACAAAATTTTAAATAATTAACGATTTTTGAAAATAAATTTGAGAGTTCAAGTATTGATATTTGACTCATTTCTAGAATAAAATGTTAAATTTATAAATATTTTTCATAAATATTTAATACATAATAAAATGTATTTAATGATATTTATACCATGAATATGAACGATACATATTTTAAAAAAATTTAAAAATTTTAGTTTAATCCATTTTTAAAGATATTCAAACTCAAAAATCAATTATACACCTTTAAATTTATTTTGATTATTTTAAAATAAAAATTAAATATATATTTATCAACAATCACATATTTTTTATACCATGTATCCCAAAATAAGTTCAAATTGAGTTTGATAGTCTATCGGGATATTGCGCATTCGCACGAGTACCCGTCGGTGACGCGCATTTGTTTATATTTAAAAAAAGATAGAATCAATACCCGCAGACACCGGTTGGTAACGCGTATTTATTTAAAAAATAATAATAATAAAAAAGAAGACAAAACTATTTTACCAAAAAAAAATTTAATTAAAAGAAATATATTTTATTTATATTTGAGCATAAATATAGTTTTTTCATATATACAAATATTTGGATCAACCATATATTTTTCGGTAATTTTGTTTTGATATTTTTTATAAAAAATATTTATGCAAATATTTATTAATATAAATATTAAATAATAACATAATATTTATAAATATTATTTTAATTGTATAAATAAATATTAGTAATATAAATAAATACATTTTGCCCGTGTTTGGATTCATACATTATTTTAAATATATTTACTTTTATTTTCTTTAATTATACAAAAAATGAAATAACCCGTGCGTTCTACGGATTCTGGTCTGGATACCCATGTGTTCTTGTGTGTTACGCGCATTTGTTCACGTACCTTTAAAAAATGATCGATAATTTTTTATTTTTTAATACCTAAATCAATAGTTTAAGTTTTTCTGTTTCATATTAATGAATTTTAAAATGTATTAATGTTGTATTAAATAAATTATTATTTAATTTTAAAAATATAAGTAATATATCAACTAATTATCGTATTATAAGTTCCCTAATAGTTTTTAAATACTTTTAAAAAAATGTTCGATAGGTATATATTTTTCAATATTTAAATTAGCATCTTGTTTCATATTAAAAAAATGGTTGGTTTGCCCCATTTATAAAATGTATTTGAATGAGTAATATATATTTTTCACATATTTAAATTAATAATAAATATTAATTTATTAGTTAATTAATTTAAAAACCTATAAATAAGATAATAAATTAATGTAAATTACTATAAATAAATTGATAATGATATAATGATGATGATGATAATAATGATCATAATGATATAATGATTTAAATTACTCTAAATATATATTTTTTCATTAAACATTAAATGTTATAATGATAAAAAATAAATTAAATAATCATGCATTTAATATTTTATAAATTAAATAGAAAATTAATAGTCTATATCTATCTATTAAAAGAATAGTACTTGGAAATACCATGTATACGCTTCTGACTTTACGTTAAAACTTTTCTAATTCCACTGATTAAATTGTCTTTTGGAAGTTTGTTGCAATTTGGTGCATTTAGCATTAATGACTGCTGATGTGTCATGCTAATACTTTTTTGATCTATTTTTGAATTAAAAGAATAGTACTTGGAAATACCATGTATACCCTTCTGACTTTACGTTAAAACTTTACTAATTCAACGGATTAAATTGTCTTTTGGAAATTTGGTGCAATTTAGTGCATTTAGCATTAATGACTGCTGATGTGTCATGTTAATACTTTTTTTATCTATTTTTGAATTATTTTATTACGAGCTTTTTTTGTATTTATTTATTATTATTATATTATATTTGATGTTTAATGAAAGGTCTTACATTGAAAACAGAAAAATTACACGGGAAACATCAAATGGGGATGTAACACCCACATATAATTGTAGCACCCCAAAATTTGTCCTCCTACCTTTAGTACTAACTGGCTTAGGTTTCATTTCATTTTTGCATTATCATGTGTGCATATCATTTGGCTTTGTGGTTATGGGATCAAGGTTCTCTGTTCAAGCATCGTCAGGTTGCAACAGACGTTTATTTCGTCACTCGACATATGCGCAAAGTATTTCTCCGGGTTACGTATTCAACGGGTCAGCAAAGCTCTTATCAAACATAATTTTTCATGTCAAGAATCTCAGAGGAAGTTGAAGTTTTCAGCCGATTCAGAACAGTTTGGGCAGAAAATCAGTTTGCTGTGCAAATTTGCAAAATTCATAACTCTTGCTCTGGAACTCGTTTTGGCTGGATATTCAACAGTTAGAACCGTCTTGGTATTCTCTACAACTTTTATGTTCGGCTCGGAAGTCAATTCATCAAGGAAAGTGGTGGGAATTATTTGTTTCTGGAATTTCGGTTTCGCTGGATAATTGCGTCAGTGGTATTCAAAAGGGCTTAACTTCTGATTGGATCATCATTTCTGAGCTATTCCTATGTTAAAAAGTTCCATAATGAAATTATCTGCAACTTTTGTGTTTGGACCGAGGGTTGATTCTTTGAGGAAGTTCTCTGAACACGCGAGTTTTCAGAGTCGATACAGTGCAAAAAACAGTGAAAAATAGTGCTGAACCGGTGTATTTCGAACACTAAAAAATCCATAACTCTCAGCTCGTTTATCGGATTGATACCGTTCCGGTGCCTAAAATTCCATTTAGATGTTATCTTTGTGCCGTAATTCAGTTTGGATCAGGTCCCAGCGAAAGGACCCCAAAAATGTAAATTACCAGTGGGGTTCTTCGATGCAGTGCACTGTCTGTCAGATTTTGTAAAATTCATAACTCGGTCAATTTTCATCGGATTGCGTCCGTTCTCGAAGTGTTGGTTCAAAAATTGTATCATCTTCAAGTTCCAAGACAAGCTCGAGATCGAACGATGCTCCGAAGATCATCGTTTTGGTTTATTTCGCAAAACGGAAGTGCTGAACCAAAGAAAAAGGCTGAAAGTTGTTTCACGGGAAAATGTATATCTCGCTCGTTTTTTATCCGATCGCGCTCATCTTTTAACACGAGGTCACTGACTCATAGATATACAACTTTTCTGACAAAGTCGAGTCGAGATTATGCTCCGAAGAGGTTGAACTCGTCACGTTTTCGAGTAGCGGACACCAAATAAGCTGAAAAAACAACTTATTCAGTGACGTATTACAGCTTAAACATATCGATCGCACTCGATTTTGATCGTATGACGTCCGTTCTTTTTGCGTTGCAACCGTGATTCAGAGGCGGACGATGTTGTGGAAGGCTCACAGTCAAAATTTCTTGCCGAAGACGGTGTTATTTTCACTTAAGCCAAAATTCTACGTTTTGCCCTTCATTTTAGACTCCACTATATATTCAAAACTCTCTCTCATTTCCCATAATTTTCACTCATTCTCACAAACACCAAAACTCTCTCAAATTTTTCTCTCAACTCTCACAAGATCAAAAAACCAAAAACTCATACACTCATTGGAGAGAACACACGTGATTTTGAGGAGAAAAAAAGTTTGAACCCTAAAAGCTTCTTTCCTTCGAATCTCTCAATCCATTAGGGTTTCTTCAAAACTTCTTTCACAGCCTTCTTCCTGGGGATCCATAGAACGTAAATCATCCATCGTTTGAAGCTAACAACAAGGATTAGAATTGCTTGATATCGGGTTGGTGATAATTTCCATGATCCTAAAACTTTATTTTTTTTTACATGCATAATGATCTGTGATTGTTGCTGATGACTCTGATGTGTTTTATTTTGAGTTTAGACGTGTATCATGTGCACATCGTGAGTTTTAAGTTTTGGAACCCTAACTTGTTTCGTGCGAATCTCTTTGTGTGTTGATTGTTGATAATTTTTAACGTGATATTATTGATCCTGGTGAAATTCTGGTCAAGATAGTGTATTCGTTTGCGTATTTTGGTGCATTTTTCATTGCAGGTGACCAGAGAGGGTGGCCGGAACCCTAGCTCCGGCGACTGGTAAGGGTTCCGGCCGGTGAAGGGGCTGGAGGTAGGAGATGAAGTTACAGCCGTTGATGGCTTTGATCTAACGGTCCATATGATGTCACATCTTTTAATTTTTTGTTTTTATTTTATGATTTACATATGTGTCATTCCACACTAACTACTATACACCCTCTGTTTCTATTACTTTTTATTTTCTTTTTTTTTTAATTAAAAATACTTTCGATTATTCAAAAATTCCAAAAAAATCATGAACGTATTTTAATGTCTTATTTAATTATTTTTGAATTTTATTTTAATTTTTCATTTGTTTTGATAATTAATTCTAATTTTCTTTTCCAAGGTGTATTCCATGTTTACCCTTGTGGTTAATGCTTGTGTTTAATGACTTTGCCATGCCTTCTTGAGCCGATTTTTTTGCCATGTATTTACACTTAAATTATGAATGTTTGAATGTCATGTTTCTGTCTTGGTAATCAATTTTTGATTATTTTCCATGTGGTTCTCTTCGCTCCTTGATTATTGTTTCGTTAGCTTGATACGTGTGATGTTTGGATCCATTTGGTGATGCAATTTTGTGGTTCTTGGTGAGACCTTTTTCACATACATTCTTGATGGATATGACGTGATTTTCAGAATTTATTCAGATTTTTATAAGGCATGCGTCTATTTTTGGTTGATATTTACATGTGACTCAAACTTTGAATGAAATATTTTGGGTACGTGACCTAGTTTGGATCTTTTTGACCCTTTGTGTTTAAGTGAAGCTTGGAATAATTATATGTTGTGATCATATACTGACTTGGTTTGTTTGTGGCTTTGGAATCATTTTCATTTAATCATTTTTCTGTTTATGGTGGATTTTCCAAGTTGACAATGTTTTGACACAACTCTTTGGATGTTTTGAACTAGTTTCTTTGAGATGCCTTCTCATAAGATCTTGTAAATGTTTGGTGACTCTTATTTGCTTTGAATGACATGTGTGAGGTTCTGATCCTCTTAATATGGTTTCCATTAAATGACATTTCCTCACTTCTTGCCTCACATGATCTTTTGTTGCTTGCATGAATGACATAAGTGAATGTTTTGCCTAGTTTTGGCACATGTTTTGAGTATGACGGATGATGTTCCTTCTTTGATGATTTGAGCTTACTATGACATGAAGTGCTTGCTGCCCTACCTTGTTTCTTATCTCTTGTGTCATCTTCTTCTTCATCTCCCTCACTTCTTTTCTTCCCTTTTGGATCTCAAGACTTGTTTAAGTCTTGGATTCACTTTTGCATGTTCCCTTAGGGTTTCCTAGTCCAACTTAATCCTTGATTAAGCTTGGAGTAGGATAGACATTAGGATTCAAACCATGCATGCTAACTTAGCTAGATGTTCCCCTTTCAAACTCAACCTTAAGGCCACTTTTGCATGATAACATTAGGAAAGACTTTCCCCGTAGTGTTTTTCTTTTCTTTTGAGTCCCTCTTATCATCTCAAAACTTCTTGAAAACACTTAATAAGGATAAAGTGTATTACGCACGAGCCTTAAGCGCGGGGAATGAGAAATGAGGGGCTTCCTCTCATCTTTCTAGAGTGCTTAGCGAGCGTCCTGTCTTGGGACGATTCGTTAACTATTCGTCCCTGTGCCCTAGACTTTGGTGCAATGCAACTTATGAACTAACTCAAGCCACTTCTGTCCTAAAAAATACAAACAAACTTCAAACCTTTTTGTCCTTCAGGATGGTCAAACTAAAGGCTATTTTCAAAAAGGGCACGTTACTTTCCGTCTGAGTCGCAAACAGGCATCGACCCTAACTGCCGGACGCGAACTTAACGTCGCTCATAAAAAACACAAAAAGAACTTGGTCCGAACTACGCTGACTCTGAATTCCCCATTGAACAAAGGGGGTACGTAGGCCTAGGACGTCGATGTCCTACCGAGTCTGTCTTTGTCTTCCCCTTCCCCATTTTAGTACAGCCATAGATGATAGGATAACTCACCCTTAGAATAGACAACAAGCGTAGATCCCATCGAGTACGATGGACGCGTGGGGTGCTAGCACCTTCCCTTCGCGTAACCGACTCCCGAACCCAGGCTATGGTTGCGATGACCATTCCTTTCCCTCTTCCTCAGGTTTATGTGGTGTTCCCTTTCCCTCTCTTGGGATAAATTTACACGGCTGGCGACTCTATTTTTCCGCGCCACTCTCGCGTTTGTACCTAGATGAAAATCCTGGGAGCGACAGCTGGCGACTCTGCTGGGGACTCTGGTTAACCTATGCTGGTTCATCCCTAAGCGAGCCAATCCTAGCGCTTGCTTGTCTTTGTTCTCTTTGGGTGTCTTTGTGTTTATTTTGCTTTAGTTGTTGTATTTTATTTTTACCGCATTTTCTGCATTGCATTTCATTTTTATTACTGTCATGCTGGATATTGCTGTGTTGTGCTGGCTGTTTCTGTTTTGCAGGTTGGGTTGTTCTGAGAGATAAGCCCAATACCCAGGCTTGAGTACACCCTAGGACTAGAGTGGAAAGTAGTGGGACATACGTGCCCGCTTGGTACGTTTGTGTGTTCACGAAATTCACAACCAGACGAGGCTATCTTGGGACGCATTCTAACGTGTGTGTCTTGTGCATGTTAGGGTGTTGATCTAGAGAGCTGTCGACTCTGGTGACCGATCATCAAGGACCTTAGTGGAAACATCCCTCTTTAGTGGTGACAGTGGCAGACCACATCTTGTGGCAAACCCATTTGCACCCGAGGGCCCACTTTGGAACTCGCATAGGATGGCCCCTACCTTTTGAAGAGAATCAGTGGAGGCACTCCTCGATTGACGATAGTACTATACCCCGAGGGATGAATGTACTATTGTTTCTCGACCTCAGTGCCAGAAGCTGAGGACCTTCCATTTTGGAGAATCGGTTGAGGCCTCGTCGATTGATGATGATGCCAAACCAGAAATGGTGAACGTATCATCATTTCTCGACCTGAGAGCCCGGGATACTGAACATCCTAGTACCCACACGTGAGAGGGGATGGGTGTTTGCAGGTTTGCAGGTAATCGAAACCTTCAACCTACCCGGTTTTTCTGGATTTCTCATCAATATTTGATTATCTGGGTTTCTGGTTATCTCAGTGGTTCGGTATTTTGGAATTCCGGTTTTCTGGTTCGCGGTTCTCGTTCAGTTAACAGCACGGCACATCTAGCAGTGTCGCCTTGATCCCTTGTTTGCATGAGCATATCATTTTTCTTGCATTCTAACGTGTTTTACATTTTTCAGTGCTTGCATCTTACTCTTGATTCCGGTTTTCTGAGGTTACCTTGGCATGGATGTCCCGAGAAAGAAGACTGTTGCCTATTCGTTCCTAGATCCGACTTTGACATTGATTCACAAATTGATTAATATGGCTGGTCTCGGAGTTCGTATAGAGTTCAGTGGAAAGTATGGGAGACTTCTGAAGTTTGTCTACGATATCTCCAAGTATGAGAAGGATGCCATTCATACACTTCTTCAGTTTTACGATCCGTCCTTGCGTTGCTTCACTTTCCCAGACTACATCTTGGCCCCAACGTTGGAGGAGTTCTCATTTATTTTGGAAATCCCCATCAGGCATGACATAGTATTCTTTTCTGAAGAACACCCCGGGATAAAAGAAATGGCTATTGCTCTTCATATTGGTGAATCCGTTCTGAGCAGTAATATTGAGGAAAAACAAGGAGCTAAGGGTTTCTTATTGAAGTTCTTGTTTGATCAAGCTTGCATACATGTTAAAGAGAAGAATTGGACTGCTTTCCAAGCTATTCTGGCTATGTGCATCTATGGGATTGTCCTGTTCCCCAATGTTCCTGATCTGGTGGATATGCATGCTGTCAGAATCTTTATTTCAAAGAATCCTATACCTACCTTGCTAGGTGACGTGTATCACTCAGTTCACTACAAGAATGAAAATAGGCGAGGAAAAACTGTGAGTTGTTGTCCACCACTCTTATCTACTTGGTTTCTGAGCCATCTCCCCGAAACTGGCGCCTTTATTGATATGAAAGATTCTCTTAAGTGGTCAAAGAGGTTAATGGGCTTGACCGCTGAAAACATTGTCTGGTTCAACCGTGATTTGCTAGGAATAGAGATTATTTGCAAGTGCGGAGAATTCCCTAATGTACCCTTGATAGGGAGAAGAGGTGGAATTAACTATAATCCTTCCCTTGTTATCAGGCAGTTTAGTTATCCTTTGAGAGGTCCACCTGAAGAGCGAGATATCAGAGAGTCCTTATTCTTCAATGGTATTGAGGATCAAGAGATGATAAGGAAGATTGTGAATGCTTGGAAGCGGGTGACCAAGAAGGGAAAAACTTCGTTCGGGAAATGTAACAACTGGGCTTTTCCTTCCTATGAAGAGTGGATTAAGAAGAGAGCAGAAGAGGAGCTTCTTCCCTACCCGGTAGAACCACCATCTTACCCCTTGCTGATTGAGCCTCCTACCACAGTTGAGATAGAGAAGTTTAACAAGTTGTGGGCTGAAAAGGAAAAGCTGCGAGAAGAGAACAGTGAGCTAAAAAGAGAGATTTATCAGTTGAAACATGAGCGGGGTGAAGTTGTTCATACAGCCAAGTTGAAGACAGAGCTTCTTGCTAAGGCAGAAAAAGAGCTAGCTGACATGGTCATGTCCAGACAAAGGATGAAACAAGCTTTGGATGGTATCAGTAAGGTTCTCGAGTCTAAGAAGGAGGAATTAGACAAGGTTTTGTTGAAAATTCACAGGTTCGATGATCACCGAGAAACTGCAATGGCCGAGAATAAGAGAAAGGAAGACGGTTATCTAGCTTAGATTGATCAGTTGAAGTTGACACTCAAGAAAAAAGACGCTGAGATCCTGTCAGGGGTATTCAAGAGACAAGCAGTCGACGGTCGACTCAATGAAGCCATAGCCTCCATAGAGGAACTGAAGATCCAAGCTGAAGTGAAGAGATCTAGACATGAGGGACCTAGCATGGATGGTGTTTCTGGAGAAGATGCTTGGGAGTTGTATTGCCGATATTTGGAAGGGATCATGCATAGGAGAGACGTTCTCATTCAAGAGCTAATTCAGAGACCGAAGCATCCCGACACCAAAAAGTTGTTCAAGGAAATTCAAGACTAGAGCAGAAAGCATAGTGGATGGGGGGATTGACACTCGTGGACTTTGATGAAATGTCGTAGTTTTCTATTCTCTTTTATTGTATTTGGATCATCGCCAGACTTGTTGGTTGGGATCTATGATTATTGTGTTCAGACTTGTTATCTTGGATTTGTGATTGTTGACATTTGGTTTTCCTCTGGTTTTCTTAATATATGAACAGAAGTTCTGTTCTATCTTATTGTTAAACTGGAATCAAGGGGTGGATCGCCCTGTGAATATTCAAACATGTTCATTTGCATTTGCATATTCATAATCATCTTGCATAACCATTTTGCATAACAGGTGTTTATCTCTAGTGTTCTTATCTTGTTCTAATCTCAGGATTGCAGATCAGCACATTCACCGGTATTCTACCAGACAAAATCTGAAGAGACTCATGGATCAGCTACAGAATGAGATCATTGAGATGCGGACTCGCATGAACCAATTCATGGAATTAATGCAAGGTGTTGCTCAAGGCCAAGAGCAGTTGAGGACTCTCGTTCAGCCACTGATTGCAAGGAATGATGAAGACGGTAATAATGTTTAGAATGGCCCTACGGGTGGAGGTATTCCTGTTTCTGGTGTTGTGATCCCTCCGGGCGGGGCTGAAAATGCTGGGGGAGGTGGTATGGGTGCTGGCGCAGTTCACGGCCGTCAGTATGATGATGTTCAAGATGATGCATTTTCTGTGCCAGGTGGGGATGCTGGTCCCCAGATTGACAATGATCAGAGATTCAGGCTGATTGAGGAACAACTGAGGGGTGTTGTAAATCAGGATTCTGTGGGAATGGATCTAGAGGATTTGGGGCTGGTTCCAGGCGTTGTTATCCTGCACAAGTTTCAGACTCCTACTTTTGAGAAGTATAATGGTACGACTTGTCCAAGGACCCATGTGAGGGTATACGTAAGCAAAATGGCTGCGCATGCGAAAAATGAGAAGCTGGTGATGCATTGCTTCCAGGATAGCCTATTTGGGGCATCCCTGGAGTAGTACATGCAACTAGAGAGGAAGGATGTGCATACTTGGAGAGAGCTGGCAGGGGAATTTATTAGACACTGTCAATATAACACTGATATAGCTCCCAATCGTACACAGCTACAGAATATGTCTCAAAAGAGCAATGAAAGCTTCAGAGAGTACGCCCAGAGGTGGCGTGAATTGGCTTCCCGAGTTCAACCTCCGATGTTGGAAAGAGAGCTCGTCGATATGTTCATGGATACGCTTCAGGGGCATTATTATGAAAAATTGGTTGGATGTTTGTCAGCTGGATTTTCAGGTCTTGTATTGGCAGGAGAAAGAGTTGAAAACGGCATCAAATGGGAAAGATTCAAGTTGCTCCCGGTTATTCTGAAAATGCGAAGAAACGTTACAGGGGAGAAGAAGGAGAGACTAATGTCGTTCAGTACCAACAACCTTATGCTCCTCAACAACAGAAGTATCAGCGTCAGAATCAGCATAGGCCGCGCAACAACTTGGAAAGAAGGAATGCTCCTCTTCATCCAGTTCCCATGTCGTACAGTCAACTCTTGCCGCACCTGGTTCGAAACTCATTGGTGGAGCCTAAGACTTTGAAGCCTGTTCCAGAACCATACCCTCCGGGGTACAATCCCTATGTGCAATGTGGATATCATGGAGGATCTATGGGGCACTCAACCGAAGATTGCAAAGCCTTCCAAGCCAAAGTGCAACAATTGATCGACAAAGGGTACATATCATTTCCAGAAGGAGACTTGGTTATGCATGTCGACCTCTCATCTGTTTGAAGACTTCAAGGGTCATCTCCTAAAGCCAGTAGTCCAAGCGGAGTCAAGTCTTCTCAACAACGGCAGTCATCAGTTTCTTTACTGCATTTTCATTTGTAGTTTTTCATTTCTCGTTAAAGCATTGTATGCATGTAGAAACTTGTTTATTTTTAATGACGATCATAATACAATGAGCATGTTTTCCTTGAAGTAATCCATTTGTGTTCACTCTTAAATGTTTAAATGCACTGCAATACCAATCTTCTTGTTTAGAACTCTTGAGGGAGGATGACGAAATAAGAGCGCAGATTTCTAATGGTGTGCATTTGGATGAAACCCTGTTAAGGATGTGCAGGCATTGTTTCCAATTCACAAACACTGGAGATATAAGGGAGATAGACCCTCGTTAACCCCTTTGAGCCTTGAAGTAGGAGTTCCCTTCGTATGAAAAAGTCCTCATACTTAACCCAGGGGCTGGGTAGGCGTCAGTTAGTTTGATCGAGCGTTCAAATTTCAAGGAGAGTGTGCATCTGTGGATCCATTACCCTCTATCCCACAGTCAAGAGGTCAAGAGATGTGAAACCACAATGGTTATCCATCAACAATCAAGGAGTGAGGCAGTCACAACCCTTTCAAGCAAGTAAGACAACCAGTGTCACACGCTGTGTTCAAAAAAGGGGAATTAAAAAAAAAAGAAAAGCCCGCTAAGTCGAAACTTGAAAACAAGCGACTTAGGCAAAAGTTAGGGCATCCCGCTGGACTTAAAAATCGAAAAACTCAAAAGAGTCAGTCCAGGCAAAAATTAGGGATAAAAAAAAAGGCAAAAGAAAGAAGAAGCGAAAAGCATTACAAAAGAAAATCCCCGATAAGAACAAAAGGGATGACTGTCACTCCAAAACCTCCTTAGGTGTCAAACCATTAGTTGCATGGGTTCCTTGAAGATCGTAAACCTTTTGAGAGATGACCGTTTGTGTCAGATTAACTGAACATAGGACTGGAGAACATCACGAAGAGTGGGTGGGCACCGATAAATTTTGAGCCATAAATCCTTTTCTGAAACCATGAACCAGACCACGTTACAACCCTTAAAAGTCCTAATTGAAACAGGGTTTATTCCGAAAGCGTACTTCAACAGGATAGCGTTCCTGACTCCTGCGAGGTGTGCTAATAAGATTTGTTGGTATTGCATGTGCGCATTGTTTTGCCATTCAAAAATCAAGGTCGCATCCCAGCAAGTGATTCGTTCACAAGGCTTGGCGACGCATTTTCAATAAAAACTTCAAGGTTAACATGAGTGTTGCATTAGAATTGTCGTTCTCATAATAAAAATTTTATGTTTGCATATATGTGCCTAAGCGTCAATGCAGCTTACATAGTGAAAGTCAGTCAAGAAGCTTAATCCTGCCAAGTTGGGATGCTTGGAAATTCTGAAGGACAATCATATCAAAGGGCAGGCTGCCAAGAGACTCAGTGTAGAGTGGGCTCTCCCCAGTAAGTCGTGTTAAGGCGTAGCCAATCTGGGGCAGTCACGTCGAGAAATCTCTCTGAAATTCAGTTATCCTGGGGCATTCATTCTAAGATCAGGGGCAAAGTCACTTCAAAGCTCATATTGGGGCAGGCCACCTCTAGAGCGTGGGGGATTGTCCACTCTTGAAAATGGTTAATTGAAAACACCTCTTCAAAAGTTCAGAATACTGGGACAGAGTATTTTCAAGTCATTACAAATCCTTTCGAGGTAATGTACTTCATGGATTATGAAGTCTGGGGCAGTTATGTCAAGATCTGATAAATCTCTCCAAGAGTTTGAAGACCCTGGGGCAGTGCGAATGCCCGGTCTTCTATAAAATCCTCTTGAGATGATTTCTTCCATTAGACCTGGTGGTCCGGGGCAAGTGGAAAGTACAAAGGGCCGTTTATGACCATAGAGACAGGTCAGGTTGGAGGGCAACAGCATTGTACTCCCCCAGCAGCTTGCTCTCCCCAGCATGGAGATTGCACCCTACCTCAGCAAAGCAGACCTTCCCCAGCAGGAGACTTGGGAAGTATTTTCTCTGGATCAAGACGTTATTTCCCCACAGAACCAGGGTGTTCACCTTCCCCATTCAGTCAGGAAGCGTGCTTTCACTGACGATGTCATATTCTAATCCCCAGCAAGGTGAGAGTAAAGGCATTCTCCCCATCAGCAGGCTAATTTCAGCAGTATCCCCAAGAAGGATGGTATTATGGATTGTTTTCCCCAAGCAGGGTGGTATTATGGGCTGGCATCCCCCAGCAGGTCCTAAGCCCATCTGTTATTGGCAATCCTCAGTAACTGACTTCTGGTTCTGTCATTGGCGTTCATTCTCTACTCCTCCAGCAAAGGAGAAATCTCAGGTTTTGGATGTTACCTTCAGTAAAGGACATGTGTAACCCCCGGTAGTGTGGAGGTTCTTTTGGGATTTTATCCCCAGTAGAAGTTGTTGATCCAGAGAGTCGGTCAGTGTGATCCTTCTCAGAAGAGTTCTTGGATTCAGAGGACAATTTATTTTTGCCATCCCCAACTGAATTGATCTTTTCTCTCCAGCATTTATTTTGCCGGAGGGACCCTTTTTGCATATCATAAGCATTTGTATTGCATCCTTAAACGCGTAGCATTTCCACTTCGTGTGGAGCATTACGGCAAAATTCAAACATTTGCATTCGAAGCATAAGTCAGGTTTGATGCTTTCCTTGCTAGTTCTCTTTCCCAGCAGAGATGGCATAACTCGGGAGATTTTGATTCATCCTCGATGAGATCGCCGAGGAATGTGTTCATCCTACCTGTGCTCCCCGGCAGAGTCTTTTATTTAGACTTCTCCTTTCCCCAGCAGAGTCATCTTATCTGTGGGTTGTAAGTCCGTTGATTTCACCTCTCACCCTTTTGGTTCACGACCGTATCTTTGTTAGGAGTTTGCCTTGGATTGGCCAATCTCCTTTGTAAATCCAGTTCTCGTCTGGTAGTCAGTTCTCGTCTGACTTACTTGGTGAAACCCAGTTCTCGTCTGGTAGTCAGTTCTCGTCTGACTTATTCTGTAAATCCAGTTCTCGTCTGGTAGTCAGTTCTCGACTGACTTATTTGGTGTAAACCCAGTTCTCGCCTGGTAGTCAGTTCTCGCCTGACATCTCTTTTGTAAACCCAGTTCTCGCCTGGTAGTCAGTTATCGTCTGACATCTCTTTGGTAAATCCAGTTCTCGCCTGGTAGTCAGTTATCGTCTGACCTATTGTTGTGGTAGTCAGTTCTCGTCTGACTTATTTCGTGAAACCCAGTTCTCTTTCTCAGCAGAGATGGCATAACCAGAAGTTTTGTTTCACGTTATCCCCAGCGAAGTCCACTTTATGTTGGTTATCCTTTGCGGGTACAATTGAGGTTGTATTCGTTTTGTGGGTGCGATTGAGGTCGTATTCCTGTTTTCTTTATGTCGGTTATCCTTTTCGGATACAATTGAGGTTGTATTCATTTTGTGGGTGCGATTGAGGTCGTATTCATATTTTCTTTGCGGGTAGAGTGATTGAGGTCAGTCTTCCTTTGCGGGTGCAATCGAGGTTGTATTCGTTTTGTGGGTGCGATTGAGGTCGTATTCGTATTTTCTTTGTGGGTGGAGTGATTGAGGCCAGTCTTCCTTGGAGGGTACAATTGAGGTTGTATTCGTTTTGTGGGTGCGATTGAGGTCGTATTCGTATTTTCTTTGTGGGTAGAGTGATTGAGGTCAGTCTTCCTTTGAGGGTACAATTGAGGTTATATTCGTTTTGTGGGTGCGATTGAGGTCGTATTCGTGTTTTCTTTGCGGGTAGAGTGATTGAGGTTAGTCTTCCTTTGTGGGTACAATTGAGGTTGTATTCGTTTTGTGGGTGCGATTGAGGTCGTATTCGTATTTTCTTTTTGGGTAGAGTGATTGAGGTCAGTCTTCCTTTGAGGGTACAATTGAGGTTGTATTCATTTTTGTGGATACGGTTGAGGTCATACTCCTTATTTTTCAGCACGCTCCTTTTCGTTATTCTCACCGTTAGCAAATTTACGGGGCTCTTTCGGTATTCAATCCTCGTGTATCCTGGAATGTCTGAGAGTCGTCGCTATCATACCTTCAGGACCAAGTCGATTGAATAGGGGCAGCTGTAGCACCCCAAAATTTGCTCTCCTACCTTTAGTACTAACTGGCTTAGGTTTCATTTCATTTTTGCATTATCATGTGTGCATATCATTTGGCTTTGTGGTTATGGGATCAAGGTTCTCTGTTCAAGCATCGTCAGGTTGCAACAGACGTTTATTTCGTCACTCGACATATACGCAAAGTATTTCTCTGGGTTATGTATTCAACAGGTCAGCAAAGCTCTTATCAAACATAATGTTTCATGTCAAGAATCTCAGAGGAAGTTGAAGTTTTCAGCCGATTCAGAACAGTTTGAGCAGAAAATCAGTTTGCTGTGCAAATTTGCAAAATTCATAACTCTTGCTCTGGAACTCGTTTTGGATGGATATTCAACAGTTAGAACCGTCTTGGTATTCTCTACAACTTTTATGTTCGGCTCGGAAGTCAATTCATCAAGGAAAGTGGTGGGAATTATTTGTTTTTGGAATTTCGGTTTCGCTGGATAATTGCGTCAGTGGTATTCAAAAGGGCTTAACTTCTGATTGGATCATCATTTCTGAGCTATTCCTGTGCTAAAAAGTTCCATATTGAAATTATCTGCAACTTTTGTGTTTGGACCAAGGGCTGATTCTTTGAGGAAGTTCTCTGAACACGCGAGTTTTCAGAGTCGATACAGTGCAAAAAACAGTGAAAAATAGTGCTGAACCGGTGTATTTCGGACACTAAAAAATTCATAACTCTCAGCTCGTTTATCGGATTGATGTCGTTCTGGTGCCTAAAATTCCGTTTAGATGTTATCTTTGTGCCATGAATTCAGTTTGGGTCAGGTCCGAGCGGAAGGACCCCGAAAATGTGAATTACTAGTGGGGTTCTTCGATGCAGTGCACTGTCTATCAGATTTTGTAAAATTCATACCTCGGTCAATTTTCATTGGATTGCATCCGTTCTCGAAGCGTTGGTTCAAAAATTTTATCATCTTCAAGTTCCAAGACAAGCTCGAGTTCGAACGATGCTCCGAAGATCATCGTTTTGGTTTATTTCGCAAAACAAAAGTGCTGAACCGAAGAAAAAGGCTGAAAGTTGTTTCACGGTAAAATGCATATCTCGCTCGTTTTTTGTCCGATCGCGCTCATCTTTTGACAAGAGGTCACTGACTCATAGTTCTACAACTTTTCTGACAAAGTTGAGTCGAGATTATGCTCCAAAGAGGTTGACCTCGTCACTTTTTCGAGTAGCGGACACCAAATAAGCTGAAAAAACAACTTTTTTTTGCGTTGTAACCGTGATTCAGAGGCGGACGCTGTTGTGGAAGGCTCAGAGTCAAAATTTCTTACCGAAGACGATGTTATTTTCACTTAAGCCAAAATTCTACCTTTTGCCCTTCATTTTAGACTCCACTATATATTCAAAACTCTCTCTCATTTCCCATAATTTTCACTCATTCTCACAAACACCAAAACTCTCTCAAATTTTTCTCTCAACTCTCACAAGATCAAAAAACCAAAAACTCATACACTCATTGGAGAGAACACACGTGATTTTGAGGAGAAAAAAAGTTTGAACCCTAAAAGCTTCTTTCCTTCGAATCTCTCAATCCATTAGGGTTTCTTCAAAACTTCTTTCACAGCCTTCTTCCTGGGGATCCATAGAACGTAAATCATCCATCGTTTGAAGCTAACAGCAAGGATTAGGATTGCTTGATCTCAGGTTGGTGATAATTTCCATGATCCTAAAACTTTATTTTTTTTACATGCATAATGATCTGTGATTGTTGTTGATGACTCTATGTGTTTTATTTTGAGTTTAGACGTGTATCATGTGCACATCGTGAGTTTTAAGTTTTGGAACCCTAACTTGTTTCGTGCGAATCTCTTTGTGTGTTGATTGTTGATGATTTTTAACGTGATATTATTGATCCTGGTGAAATTCTGGTCAAGATAATGTATTCGTTTGCGTGTTTTGGTGCATTTTTCATTGCAGGTGACCGGAGAGGGTGGCCGGAACCCTAGCTCCGGCGACTGGTAAGGGTTTCAGCCGGTGAAGGGGCTGGAGGTAGGAGATGAAGTTACAGTCGTTGATGGCTTTGATCTAATGGTCCATATGATGCCACATCTTTTAATTTTTTGTTTTTATTTTATGATTTACATATGTGTCATTCCACACTAACTACTATACACCCTCTGTTTCTATTACTTTTTATTTTCTTTTTTTTTTAATTAAAAATACTTCCGATTATTCAAAAATTCCAAAAAAAAATCATGAACATATTTTAATGTCTTATTTAATTATTTTTGAATTTTATTTTAATTTTTCATTTGTTTTGATAATTAATTATGATTTTCTTTTCCAAGGTGTATTCCATGTTTACCCTTGTGGTTAATGCTTGTGTTTGATGACTTTGCCATGCCTTCTTGAGCCGATTTTTTTGCCATGTATTTAAACTTAAATTATGAATGTTTTAATGTCATGTTTATGTCTTGGTGATCAATTTTTGATTATTTTCCATGTGGTTCTCTTCGCTCCTTGATTATTGTTTCGTTAGCTTGATACGTGTGATGTTTGGATCCATTTGGTGATGGAATTTTGTGGGTCTTGGTGAGACCTTTTTCACATACATTCTTGATGGATATGACGTGATTTTTAGAATTTATTCAGATTTTTATAAGGCATGCTTCTATTTTTGGTTGATATTTACATGTGACCCAAACTTTGAATGGAATATTTTGGGTACGTGACCTAGTTTGGATCTTTTTGACCCTTTGTGTTTAAGTGAAGCTTGGAATGATTATATGTTGTGATCATATACTGACTTGGTTTATTTATGGCTTTGGAATCATTTTCATTTAATCATTTTTCTGTTTATGGTGGATTTTCCAAGTTGACAATGTTTTGACACAACTCTTTGGATGTTTTGAACTAGTTTCTTTGAGATGCCTTCTCATAAGATCTCATAAATTTTGGTGACTCTTATTTGCTTTGAATGACATGTGTGAGGTTCTGATCCTCTTGATATGGTTTCCATTAAATGACATTTCCTCACTTCTTGTCTCACATGATCTTTTGTTGCTTGCATGAATGACATAAGTGAATGTTTTGCCTAGTTTTGGCACATGTTTTGAGTATGACGGATGATGTTCCTTCTTTGATGATTTGAGCTTACTATGACATGAAGTGCTTGCTGCCCTACCTTGTTTCTTATCTCTTGTGTCATCTTCTTCTTCATCTCCCTCACTTCTTTTCTTCCCTTTTGGATCTCAAGACTTGTTTAAGTCTTGGATTCACTTTTGTGTGTTCCCTTAGGGTTTCCTAGTCCAACTTAATCCTTGATTAAGCTTGGAGTAGGATAGACATTAGGATTCAAACCATGCATGCTAACTTAGCTAGATGTTCCCCTTTCAAACTCAACCTTAGGGCCACTTTTGCATGATAACATTAGGATAGACTTTCCCCGTAGTGTTTTTCTTTTCTTTTGAATCCCTCTTCTCATCTCAAAACTTCTTGAAAACACTTAATAAGGATAAAGTGTATTGCGCACGAGCCTTAAGCGTGGGGAATGAGAAATGAGGGGCTTCGTCTCATCTTTCTAGAGTGCTTAGCGAGCGTCCTGTCTTGGGACGATTCGTTAACTATTCGTCCATGTGCCCTAGACTTTGGTGCAATGCAACTTATGAACTAACTCAAGCCACTCCTGTCCTAAAAAATACAAACAAACTTCAAATCTTTTTGTCCTTCGGGATGGTCAAACTAAAGGCTATTTTCAAAAAGGGCACGTTACTTTCCGTCTGAGTCGCAAACAGGCATCGACCTTAACTGCCGGACGCGAACTTAACGTCACTCATAAAAAACACAAAAAGAACTTGGTCCGAACTACGTTGACTCTGAATTCCCCATTGTACAAAGGGGGTACGTAGGCCTAGGACGTCGATGTCCTACCGAGTCTGTCTTTGTCTTCCCCTTCCCCGTTTTAGTACAGCCATAGATGATAGGATAACTCACCTTTAGAATAGACAACAAGCGTGGATCCCATCAAGTACGATGGATGCGTGGGTTGCTAGCACCTTCCCCTCGCATAACCGACTCCCGAACCCAGGCTATGGTTGCGATGACCATTCCTTTCCCTCTTCCTCAGGTTTATGCGGTGTTCCCTTTCCCTCTCTTGGGATAAATTTACACGGCTGACGACTCTGTTTTTCCGCGCCACTCTCGCGTTTATACCTGGATGAAAATCCTGGGAGCGACAATAATATCATACATCAAAGCTTAAATATCATACATGAATTCAAGTGTTTGGTACTGAAATACCATAAGTTCCTAGTTAACACATTATATACATTACATGCCCAAAATACTACATATAAAAACTATGGCATAACATATATAAGATGTTCCAAGACACTAAGAACTAGATCAAAACAATGATCTCAAAATAATCTTCACAACGGAAGTCTTGCCATCCCAAAAGCCAAGATAAGTAAGGATAATCAAACGGCCTTATCCTTACCCTTCGCAGAACCTGATGTACCTGTAATATAATCAACAACATGGGGTGAGATATTAAATCTCAGTGAGTTCCCTATCTTATAGATTCTCTCGGCTTTACAATATTCTAACAATCCTAATCCAAGTCAAAAGGGAAGGGAAATGACCTTGAGTATATAATCTCACACTATATGGAAACATGTTCATGAGTTCACCAACTCAAAATATCACTAATCCTATTCACAACTTAGAATCATATCATTAGGGTTTGGGGTAAGTTTTCTCACTCTTCCTAATTCATTTTAAGCATGTTATTCTCTCAATTATGTTTAACAACCATAGATTAGGCAAGATATAACATAATTATGCCACAAGTACATATAATAAATCAATCACACTTCATACACATTTGGATTTTTCCTTTGATTATTTAGTCGGGAACCGAAACCGATATTTTTCACTTTTATCATGTAGTGCATTTCCATAGCTTTCCATCGGTACCAAGAGCGCCTCGATCGGAAGCACGGTTCAAAAGATATTATTTCCCAAAATATTTTTCAAAACACAACAGTGGTAACCGGTTACCTTATATAGAGTAACCGGTTACTCTATCATTTTTCAAAATAGAACCAAAACCTCTATAGGGTAATCGGTTACTCAATATAGGGTAACCAGATACTCTGAAACAGGGCCAAAATGAGAGTTAGAGACACTTTTGGGTAACCGGTTACTTCATCCATTTTCTGCGCAGAACCCTAATTTTCCAAGGGTAACCGGTTACTCTGGGCGCATAATCAAAATACTTGTTTTAAATGGATACTTTCCAAATCAATCTCATTTCAAACAAGTTCAAACATAATAACAAGTTTCAACAGATGATTCTATATACATATTGATTCTTCCATGCAATTTATATCTCATTTTATCCGTTAGATTCATGGATTAGCAAAATCAACCATTTTTATTCAATTTCTAACCTAAGCTCTATACTTAGGGTTCTAACTAGAACTCACCAATGATCAAGATTATGAAGATGAAGAAGATGTTGGGATGATTGATGAAGAAGAGATGATGATCCAAACTCTTGTTCTTCTTCTAAACTTTCTTCCTTTTTCTCCCTTTTCCTCTTCCTTCTCTCTATCTCTTACTATCTTTCCCACTTTTTTTTCTATCTTTGGAAAAGGATGGAAATGAAATGATATAGAGAATATCATTAATTTGTAACACTACTAAATGTCCAAAAAGTCTCTATAGCACCAAAAGTTAAAATCTCAGAGTCAGATAATTGTTAATTTGATCTGCTCTGAGCTCATTAGTTACTCTAATTACATTTGTAGATAATTTACCAAAGTACACCGGAACCCAGTTGATCAGAACTAATATTATCCAGAGCAAAATAAAATACGGGGTATTACATCCCCCCTAAATAGAAATTCGCCCACGAATTTAAAATTACCTGAATAGATGAGGGTAAGCATCTCGCATCTCCGATTCTAGTTCCCAAGTTGCATCACCCGGATGCGTCTCATCCCACTGAACTTTAACAAGAGGAATCTCTTTATTCCTTAGCACCTTAGTTTCTCTTCCTGTGATACGACTTGGTTGAGGTTTAAATGTTAAATCTGCTTCTATCTCAATCGTATCTGGTAGAATTGGTCGAAGAGGATCTGGAACAAACTTCCGAAGTTGAGATACATGAAAAACATCGTGCATCTCTGACAGAGAAGACGGTAAGGCTAATCTGTAAGCTACTTCACCAATTCTTTCTAAAATTTGATATGATCCTACGTATCTCGAACTTAACTTCCGCGACTTAAACGGTCCTTTCAATCTTAATCTCGGAGTAACTTTCAAAAATATGTGATCACCTTCATCAAACTCTAAAGGTCTCCTACGGTTATCCGCATAACTCTTCTGACGATCTTGTGCTTGTTTAACTTTATCACGGATCATTCTAATCTTTTTCGTAGTCTCTTGAATAATCTCGGGTCCCAAAATTCTGTCTTCGCCAACTTTCGTCCAACACAAAGGTGTCCTACATTTTCTACCATACAATGCTTCGTACGGAGCCATACCAATACTCACATGATAACTATTGTTGTAGGAAAACTCAATCAACGGTAAAAGTTATATCTAATTTCCTCCACTTTTAAGTACACAAGCTCTTAACATATCTTCCATCTTCTGTATTGTCCGTTCCGTCTGATCATCCATTTGCGGATGATTCGACGTACTCAAACACAACTTTGTTCCCATAGCTTGTTGAAAAGCTCTCCAAAATCTTAAAGTAAACTTTGGGTCTCTATCGAACATAATACTAGAGGGAATACCATGCAATCTCACAATTTCTGAAATAAACAACCTTGCAAGATGACTTGCCTTGTAAATAGTCTTTACGGCTAAGAAATGCGCAGATTTTGTCAACCAATCCACTGTTACCCAAATAGAATCATAACCACCTTGTGCACGGGGTAATCCAACTGCAAAGTCTATAGAAATGCTATCCCACTTCCACACCAAAATTTCTAACGACTCCAATAAGCCACCCAGTCTTTGGTGTTCCATCTTCACTTGTTGGCACACCGCACACTCCGATACATACACTGCAATATCTCTTTTCATACCAGACCACCAATAGTCTCTCTTTAAGTCTTGATACATCTTAGAAGAACCAAGATGTATAGTAAAAGCACCCTTATGTGCTTCCTCCAAAATTCTTCTTTTTAACATTGCATCATTCGGAACATAAATCCTTTGGTTAAATAGAATAACTTCATCGTTAGCTCGCACGAAACCCGGTTGAACTAAAAATCCTTGTAGCTTCTCATCCAACACTTGTCCTTGTTGAATTTCCTCTGTAAGAGTAGAATTAACATTCAAATTTCCCATAATCACACCATTAGGAGTCCAAACAAATTGGAGATTAAGATCTCAAAACTTTTCCAATAAAGTATACTCTAATATCATCAACTCGGCATTATGCAACACTTTCCGGCTTAATGCATCCGCCACTTTATTCGCTTTACCCGGATGGTACTTTAGTTCCAAGTCATAATCCTTTAAATATTCCATCCATCTTCTTTGACGCATGATCAACTCTTTCTGGTCAAATAGATACTTTAAACTCTTATGGTCGCTGAACATTTCAAAACGTACTCCATACAAATAATGACGCCACACTTACAGTGTAAACACAACTTCCGCCAATTCCAAATCATGCGTTGGATAATTCTCTTCACGAACTTTTAACTGTCGAGAGGCATAAGCCACCACATGACTATCTTGCATTAAAACACCTCCTAATCCCATCTTTGATGCATCACAAAATACCTCATACGACTTGCTAGGATCAGGAATAATCAAAACAGGAGCAGTCGTCAATATTTCCTTCAAACTCATCAAACTTCATTCACAAGCCGAATCCCACTCATAAGGCTGATCCTTTCAAGTAAGTTTAGTCATTGGTAAGGCCAATTGAGAAAAGCCCTTGATAAACCTCCTATAATAACCTGCCAGTCCCAAGAAACTTCTAACTTCTGAAACATTCTTTGGCCTCTCCCAATTAACCACCACTTCAACTTTTAATGGATCTACCACCACACCTCCCTAAGATATGACATGACCAAGAAAACATTCTGCGACATCCAAAACTCACACTTGCTTAGCTTAGCAAAAAGTTGTCTCTCTTGTAGGATCGATACAACGATTCTTAAATGCTCTTCGTGCTCTTGAGAAGTATGAGAATAAATAATAATGTCATCAATGAAGATCACTACAAATTGGTCCAAATAAGCTTGAAATATCCTATTCATATAATCCATAAAAACTGTTGGAGCATTCGTCACACCGAAAGTCATTACTAAGAATTCATAATGACCATAACGGGTTCTAAACGCGGTCTTTGATACACCCGAACTCTTCACACGGATCTGGTGATAACCCGATCATAATTTAATCTTCAAGAACACACTATCTCCTTTCAATTGATCTAACAGGTCGTCTATCCTTGGTAATGGGTATTTGTTCTTGATGGTGACTTTATTCAACTGTCGGTAGTCAATACATAACCGCGTTCCACCATCCTTCTTCTTTACCAATAACACTGGAGCTCCCCAGGACGAAACACTGGGTTGGACGAAATGCTTAGCCATTAACTCTTCCAATTGATCCTTTAATTCTCTTAACTCAAGTGGTGTCATCCGATACGGAGAAACGGATATAGAAGTCGTTCCCGGTATCAGGTCAATAGAGAATTCCACCTCCCTTTTCGGAGGAAGAGAAGTGATGTTCTCGGGGAAAACTTCAGAAAACTCATAGACTACAGGAATACTCAAAACTTGAAGGTTACTACTCTCCTCCTTAGTGAGAACCAAAAGAACATATTTTTCCTTTTCAAACAAGAAATTTATCATTCCAACCGTACCTTCCAAAATAGTAGTCAACACATCTTTCGAAGTAGCCTCAACGGATGGAATGATGATTAGCTTTTCTTCACAATCAATAAGTACCGAATTAGCAAAAAGTCAATCCATTCCCAAAACAACATCCACTTTCTTAAGTGGCAAACAAATAAGATCAATCTGAAAAGCTCTCCCATCCACAGATAAAACACAATTTTCACACATTAAAGGTGTTTCAACTATCTCATAACCACCATGGGTGGAGACGACGGAATAGCTTGCAACCCAAGTCGCTTCACACATTGCATCGAAACAAAAGAGTGTGATGCTCCACAATTAAATAATACAAAACAAGGATTCCCATTAACGAAACACGTACCAGCAATCAAAGAGTTATCACCATTTGCTTTCCTCGCATCCAAAGTATAAACTCGGTCGGTACTCTTCCCTTGCGTCTGATTCCTACTCTGAGGATAATCCCTCGCCATATGACCCACTTTCTGACATTGATAACACCTCATTCCCTCGAAGCCACACCTACCATGATGATTCTTAACACAAGTGCGACACACAGGGGGTGCACTTGTCCTAGAACTCTGAACTTGCTTCCCTTTAAAAGCTTGTTGTCTAGGCCTAAATTGTTGATTTGATCTCCCACGATCAATCTGATTTGATCTAATCAAATCCCCCTCTGCTTGAACTTTCTTTAAACTATTCTCTGCCACATAACATTGCCTTAGTAATTCAGCATAACTAGTGAACTCTCTATGAGACACACTATGGGAAATCTCAGTCTTTAAACTAAAAAGAAACTGGTCAACTTTCCACCTCTCATCCGGAGCATACATGGCCTGCCTAGAGTAAGCAGCCATAATCTCAAACTTTTCAGCATAAGCAGCCACGGTCAAAGTACCTTGTCTCAATTGTTGGAAATCAAATTCTTTCTGGGTCCTCAAGGAACTAGGGAAATAATTCTCCATAAAATTAGTCTTAAATTGCTCCCAGACCTTAGGTACCTCTTGAATAGTCATTAGGGCTGAGGCACTCTCCCACCACCTCATGGCAGGACCCTTCATCAAATGAGAAGCGAATACTACCTTGTTCTCCTCACTACAATGGACTATCAAGAAAATTCTCTCCATGCCAGCTATCCATTCATGAGCTTTAACAGGATCTAACCTGCCATGAAATTCTGGAGGATTCATGCGGATGAAATCCCGGAAGCTCCCACCTACAGCATCTGGAACAACCACTGGAGGATGAAGACCCCCCATTCATTTGTTGTACCATCTGCTGCATGAACCGGTTCTACTGCTGTTGCATCTGTTGCAAAAACTAAGGCCATGGGACATACTCCTCGCCGCCCGGCGGATTTGTTCCTACAGGAGTGGTTCTGGGTCTACCACGATTGCTTCTACGTCCGTCATCCATGTTCCTAAATGTCATATAGATAGGATTAAGTTTACCAGGCTCAATACTATAAATATAACACTTAAGACCAATGGTGACACCACGCATATGAAGCGGAAAGAAACACTTATACTATTTAATGGCTAGGTCGAGGATACGACCTGCTCTGATACCAACTGTAACACCCACATATAATATCATACATCAAAGATTAAATATCATACATGAATCCAAGTGTTTGGTACTGAAATACCATAAGTTCCTAGTTAACACATTATATACATTACATACCCAAAATACTACATACAAAAAAACTATGGCATAACATATATAAAATGTTCCAAGACACTAAGAACTAGATTAAAACAATGATCTCAAAATAATCTTCACAACGGAAATCTTGCCATCCCAAAAGCCAAGATAAGTAAGGATAATCAAACGGCCTTATCCTTACCCTTGGCGGAACCTGTTGTACCTGTAATATAATCAACAACATGGGGTGAGATATTAAATCTCAGTGAGTTCCCTATCTTATAGATTCTCTCGGCTTTACAAGGTTCTAACAATCCTAACCCAAGTCAAAAGGGAAGGGAAATGACCTTGAGTATATAATCTCACACTATATGGAAACATGTTCATGAGTTCACCAACTCAAAATATCACTAATCCTATTCACAACCTAGAATCATATCATTAGGGTTTGGGGTAAGTTTTCTCACTCTTCCTAATTCATTTTAAGCATGTTATTCTCTCAATTATGTTTAACAACCATAGATTAGGCAAGATATAACACAATTATGCCACAAGTACATATAATAAATCAATCGCACTTCATACATATTTGGGTTTTTCCTCCGATTATTTAATCGGGCACCGAAACCGATATTTTTCACTTTTATCATGTAGTGCATTTCCATAGCTTTCCATCGGTACCAAGAACACCTCGATCGGAAGCACGGTTCAAAAGATATTAATTTCCAAAAATATTTTTCAAAACACAACAGTGGTAACCGGTTACCTTATATAGAGTAACCGGTTACTCTATCATTTATCAAAACAGAACCAAAACCTCTATAGGGTAACCGGTTACTCTGAAACAGAGCCAAAATTAGAGTTAGAGACACTTTTGGGTAACCGGTTACCTTATATAGAGTAACCGGTTACTTCATCCATTTTCTGCGCAGAACCCCAATTTTCCAAGGGTAACCGGTTACTCTCCAGAGGCTAACTGGTTACTCTGGGCGCAGAATCAAAAATACTTGTTTTAAATGGATACTTTCCAAATCAATCTCATTCCAAACAAGTTCAAACATAATAACAAGTTTCAACAAATGATTCTACATACATATTGATTCTTCCATGCAATTTATATCTCATTTTATCCGTTAGATTTCATGGATTAGCATAATCAACCATTTTTATTCAATTTCTAACCTAAGCTCTATACTTAGGGTTCTAACTAGAACTCACCAATGATCAAGATGATGAAGATGAAGAAGATGTTAGGATGATTGATGAAGAAGAGATGATGATCCAAGTTGTTGATCTTCTTCTAGGTTTTCTTCCTTTTTCTCCCTTTTCCTCTTTCTTTTCTCTATCTCTTACTATCTTTCCCATTTTTGTTTCTATCTTTGGAAAAGGATGGAAATGAAATGATATAGAGAATATCATTAATTTGTAACACTACTAAATGTCCAAAAAATCTCTATAGCACCAAAAGTTAAAACCTCAAAGTCAGATAATTATTAATTTGATCTGCTCTGAGCTCATCAGTTACTCTAATTACCTTTGCATATAATTTACCAGAGTACACCGGAACCCAGTTGATCACAACTATTATTATCCAGAGCAAAATAAAATACGGGGTATTACATCCCCCCCCCCCTTAAATAGAAATTCGCCCACGAATTTAAAATTACCTGACTAGATGAGGGTAAGCATCTCGCATCTCCGATTCTAGTTCCCAAGTTGCATCACCCGGGTGCGTCTCATCCCACTGAACTTTAACAAGAGGAATTTGTTTATTCCTTAGCACCTTAGTTTCTCTTCCTGTGATACGAGTTGGTTGAGGTTCAAATGTTAAATCTGCTTCTATCTCAATCGTATCTGGTAGAATTGGTCGAAGAGGATCTGGAACAAACTTCCGAAGTTGAGATACATGAAAAACATCGTGCATCTCTGACAGAGAAGGCGGTAAGGCTAATCTGTAAGCTAGTTCACCAATTCTTTCTAAAATTTGATACGGTCCTACATATCTCGGACTTAACTTTCGCGACTTAAACGGTCCTTTCAATCTTAATCTCGGAGTAACTTTCAAAAATACGTGATCACCTTCATCAAACTCTAAAGGTCTCCTACGATTATCCGCATAACTCTTCTGACGATCTTGTGCTTGTTTAACTTTATCACGAATCATTCTAATCTTTTCCGTAGTCTCTTGAATAATCTCGGGTCCCAAAATTCTGTCTTCGCCAACTTCCGTCTAACACAAAGGTGTCCTACATTTTCTTCCATATAATGCTTCGTACGGAGCCATACCAATACTCGCATGATAACTATTGTTGTAGGAAAACTCAATCAACGGTAAAAGTTCTATCCAATTTCCTCCACTTTCAAGTACACAAGCTCTTAACATATCTTTCATCGTCTGTATTGTCCATTCCGTCTGACCATCCGTTTGCGGATGATTCGACGTACTCAAACACAACTTTGTTCCCATAGCTTGTTGAAAAGCTCTCCAAAATCTTAAAGTAGACTTTGGGTTTCTATCGGACACAATACTAGAGGGAATACCATGCAATCTCACAATTTCTGAAATAAACAAGCTTGCAAGATGATTTGCCTTGTAAGTAGTCTTTACGGCTAAGAAATGCGCAGATTTTGTCAACCGATCCACTATTACCTAAATAGAATCATAACCGTCTTGTGCACGGGGTAATCCAATTACAAAGTCCATAGAAATTCTATCCCACTTACACACCAGAATTTATAACGGTTGCCATAAGCCACCCGGTCTTTGGTGTTCCATCTTCACTTGTTGGCACACCGCACACTCCGATATATACATTGCAATATCTCTTTTCATACCGGACCACCAATAGTCTCTCTTTAAGTCTTGATACATCTTCGAAGAACCAGGATGTATAGTAAAAGCACTCTTATATGCTTCCTCCAAAATTCTTCTTTTTAACATCACATCATTTGGAACACAAATCCTTTGGTTAAACAGAATAACTCCATCGTTAGCTTGCACGAAACCCGGTTGAACTAACAATCCTTGTAGCTTCTCATCCAACGCTTTCCCTTGTTGAATTTCCTCTCTAAGAGTAGAATTAACATTCAAATTTCCCATAATCATACCATTAGGAGTCCAAACAAATTGGTGATTAAGATCTCAAAACTTTTCCAATAAGGTATACTCTAATATCATAAACTCGGCATTATGCAACATTTTCCGACTTAATGCATCCGCCACTTTATTCGCTTTACCTGGATGGTACTTTAGTTCCAAGTCATAATCCTTTAAATATTCCATCCATCTTCTTTGACGCATGTTCAAGTCTTTCTGGTCAAATAAATACTTTAAACTCATGTGGTCGCTGAACATTTCGAAACGTACTCCATACAAATAATGACGCCACACTTTCAGTGTAAACACAACTTCCGCCAATTCCAAATCATACGTTGGATAATTCTCTTCATGAACTTTTAACTGTCGAGAGGCATAAGCCACCACAAGACTATCTTGCATTAAAACACCTCCTAATCCCATCTTTGATGCATCACAAAATACCTCATACGGCTTGCTAAGATCAGGAATAATCAAAACAGGAGCAGTCGTCAATATTTCCTTCAAACTCATCAAACTTCATTCACAAGCCGAATCCCACTCATAAGGATGATCCTTTCAAGTAAGTTTAGTCATTGGTAAGGCCAATTGAGAAAAGCCCTTGATAAACCTCCTATAATAACCTGTCAGTCCCAAGAAACTTCTAACTTCTGAAACATTCTTTGGTCTCTCCCAATTAACCACCGCTTTAACTTTTGATGTATATACCGCCACACGTCCATGAGATATGACATGACCAAGAAAACATACCTCCGACATCCAAAACTCACACTTGCTTAGCTTAGCAAAAAGTTATCTCTCTTGTAGGATCGATAAAACGATTCTTAAATGCTCTTCGTGCTCTTGAGAAGTATGAGAATAAATAAGAATGTCATCAATGAAAATCACTACAAATTGGTCCAAATAAGCTTGAAATATCTGATTCATATAATCTATAAAAACTGTTAGAGCATTCGTCACACCGAAAGTCATTACTAAGAATTCATAATGACCATAACGGGTTCTAAACGCGATCTTTGATACATCTGAACTCTTCACACGGATCTGGTGATAACTGTAACACCCCATTTTAATTTATTTAATCATCGTGTGTTATTTCTGTTGTTTGGCCTTGTTTAGGGCGTGTGTAGTTGAGCTTGTAAGCGTAGATTCCGTAGCGGAGCGGGGAATTAGGGATGTCGGAATTATAATAATGTACTAATGAATAATGTGGGGACATATTTAGTAATAGTAGAAGGAGGAGTATTATTATTTTTATGTCCAATATTATTATTAGTATTGTTATTATTATTACTATGGTTATTATTGTTACTATTAATATTGTTATTATTAACTAAAATCAAAAAAAAAATTAGTAAAATAGAGTTAGTGTTAGTAAAATAAGAAAAAGAGACGAATTATGAAAAATTAGAACATAACCACACTTCCACCAAGAGAGAAAGTGGGAGAGGAAGAAGCTAAGCTTGGAATCATCAATTTTCATAAGAATTTAATCTACAATTCGAGGTAAGGGGGAGAATGGATTTTAATATAGGTTTTGATAACATTAGAGGGTAGTGAGGATTCTTTCTCCTCATAGGAATTGTATGTATAATTATGTTGTTGTGGATTTGTTGTTGAATGATTGAAATTATGATGGAAAGTGTGTAAATTGATCCATTTTGTCATAATATGTGTAAAAAACTATGTTGCTGCTGCTATACGATTCTGGTATTGCAGATTTGGGTGCTAGAATTGAGCAAAAATTGGACTGGTGTGAAACCAGAAAATTCTGGGTATTCGCTGCCCATACGCGTAATAGGCAAGGCAATACGCGTATTGGGTAGGGCAATATGTGTATGGCAAGAGCGAAATGTGGGCGTTACGCGTCGGGAACCCATTTGACACAGCCCTCTGCTGAAATGTGTAATGGTACGCGTAGGTAGCAAGGCATTATGTGTAAGGGAGGTGGTATTACGCGTAATGGGATTAAAATGTAATCAAATTGAAATTTTTGAGAGAAATCAGTCTCTGCCCGTACGCATAACCCTCAAGGCAATACGTGTATGGCTGGCGGAAGAAATTGGGCATTACGCGTATGGCTGGGGGTAATACGCATATGACCAGCGGGAGTTCAAAATTTTTCCGTTTCGCGATTTCTTTCCCGATTTCGCGTTTGATGCGGTTCCTTTTTGGTCTGAGAGGTTGGGATAGGTGTCAGAACTTGCTGAATTTAGGAATGGTAGTAAAAATGATTTAAAATGGAATTTGGATGGATTAATTAGGCAATTAACTAATTAAGGCCACGTGAGGTATTTTCCTTAATTGTGTGTATTATGATGAATTGAATTGACAGTTGTGGTAATACTAGTGTGTATTACGGTGAGTATGTATCTCACGTGTGATCAAGGGGATCGTGAAGAGGTATAGTTGTTATTATACCTATGTTTTTGTGCATCATTGTGTTGTGTATTTCATGATGTGTCTAGTGGAGACAGCTAGGTGGGAATCCATGATGGGTGCCTAGTGAAATTCTGGTATCAGATATGTGATGTTGAGTGAGATGTCACAACATCAATATCTGTTATATGAACATGACAACAACAGTAACAGTACTTAAAAAAACAATAAACCACACAGAGAATTGTTCACCCAGTTCGGTCTAACAACCTACGTCTGGGGGCTACCAAGCCAGGGAGGAAAATCACTATTAGTAGTATCAATTCATAGACTCCACAATCAACACACAAGTTGATAATCTACTCACTTAATCACTACCCAATGATACTTCTACCTAAGACACTTTTAGATATGAGACACCTCTCACTCCCCCTCAATCACACCAGTGATAACAACTTACAATAATGAGAATAAAAGACACACTTCAAAGACAATACTTGATCTTACTTAAAAGCTTCAATCAAGAACAAACACTCGTGCTTAAAAGCTTAGAGTGGACAAAATACAACTCAACTAAATCAATCCAATTCACACATCCAAATAGATGAATGAATGGCTCACAAAAATACAAGACGGACAAAGACTCAAACCCTAACAAAATAATGCAGCTCTTCGATTAAACTTCTCTAGCAGGCAAGTAGGTTTGATACGTCCTAATATAGTAACTCTCTTCATGGGCTTGGGCATCATTAATTCCCAGATTTGAATCTCACTCTAAAACATAATTAATCTTCAAATCTTTTAGCCTTAAAAATAAAACAAAATATACATCATAAAGAATATAAAACGATTGCATCAGATAAAATCTCCTCCAAGAATCTCGCCTACAATCTCTCAAACAATCCTCAAGATATAACACTCAACAAGCAGCCCTAAACCACATTACTGATGTTTTGTCAACAGATGTTAAGACATCAGTCTTGACATCATGCATAGAAATGACAACACACCACATGCAGAATGTTAGAAGCACATGTTAAGACATTCGACATGACATGTTGAACAAACACATAGTTTTACCAAAATTACTGCCAATAAAAGAACTAACAATCTCCCCCTTTGGCTAATTTTGGCTAAAACAGTATCAGCACACATCAGAGATACCTGCAGCAGAAAATACCACATAACAACACTAACATTCAGCAGAAACAGACACCCAAGGAAACCAGCTGCACACTTAGCAGCACAAATCAAAACATAACAACATTAACATTCAGCAGAAACAGACACCTAAGGAAACCAGCTGCACACTTAGCAGCACAAATCAAAACAAAGGCTCCCCCTCAAGCCAAGGAACCACACATACCAGATCAGAAAGCAACATGCAACACTGACATTCTTGAGTTAACACAAATCACTCAAAAACTACTGCAACTCCCCCTTAAGCCAACAAGAAGAATAAACCAGTTAGCTGAACCAAAAAAAAACTACTAGTCTACTTTATCTCCCCCTTTTTAGCCATAATTAGACAAATTAAAGAAGAAGAAGTCAGACACAAACTGTCATTGTTAGAATCGACAACCTAGCCAGCAGTCAGTCACACAGGCTCTCCCTTGTTAGATTAGAGAAGAAGTAGTTAGTCCAACAAGATAACCATAGCAAAATATATCATATTGAAGCTGTTAACAAGAGTAGTACAGACAAATTAAGTCACAAACCAAGCACATACAGGTGCCATCAGAAATCCAGAACAACACACATGAGTGCCTAAAGAAACCAAAAAAGAAACAAAAACATAGCCAACTTAACCAGCAGAATCAATCTTCCTCAGAATCATCAGAAGCATCTTCATCACCCTCATTATCAGTTGCTGAGCCACCCTCCTCAGAACCTGAAACATTACCAACTTCCTTGGCATTATCATCTTCACCATCTTCACCCTGTTCTAAAGACTTAATCATTTTTTCAAATCTCATCTTCCTGGCAGTGCTAGTGTTGATAACAACATCTAGATCTTTACAAGATAACTTCAACTCATTGATCAGATCATTTTTGGTACATGTCTTGTTGGCATCAGTGCCTGATGTTGAAACAATATATAGGACATGATTCCCTATAAACAGCTTAGGATGCAGAGACAAGGTAACCTCCCTCTTGCAAGCAATATCAGAGTTAGTTAAGATTCCAGGATGTTGATTCAAAATCATTCCACAAATAAGGGAAGGAAATGTATAGGCATCTTAATAGCATTAGTTGTAGCATGCTTCACAATCTGATCAAATATGTAATTCCAATAATCAAACTTGACCTTGTTGCCAACAGCAAAGATGAACCTTCCTAACCCTACAGCTATGGTAGTTTTGTGATTTGTAGGTACCCAGTTTGCAGCCCCAATCCTATGCAAAATTGCATATTTGACACTTAGTTGGCTAGCAGGCAATTTACCTTTCAAGGGCCAACTAGTCACTTGACTGGCAGTGATCACCTTGCACACATGGTTGTAAGTAACCTCCAGTTCACACTCCTCTTTATCACTCCTTCCCGAGTACTTGTTGATGACACTAGGAGAGAAATGAATACATTTGCCCTAACATAAAGCTTCATGAAATTCACACTTCTGCCATCAGCAATATCAGCAGGAATGTTCACAATGAATTCCTTAACCAGCACATCATAACACTTTGAAAAATCTGACACAGTCTTTAATAATCCTGCAACATAAATCAACTCCATGATTTCCTTGACCTCCAAGGCATCGTTACCAAGCTCCCTCTCCAGAGCAATTCTTCTTAGATAAACATACTTCCATTTACTCACATTGTCAACAGAATGGAATGAAATATTGTCTAAAGGGACATTAGGAACTTTGTTAACAATCTTCTTGCTAGCATCCTTCTTCTCAGGATTGATGTCCTGGACATCCTCCTCAGCATCAAAGTTTGAGTCAGAGCCAGACCTGGCTTTCCTTTTCTTGGAGCTGGTAGCCACCTTGCTCCTTGATTTTTTAGGACTAACCACTGACTTCTTCTTACCACTACCAAGAGACTCTGTCATAGCAACACCCTTCTCTCTTCTTGTCTTCATCCTTTTTGCTATCCCAGGCACCACATTTGCAATTATCTCATTATCTGATAAATCATCCACATCTACCACATCAACTGGCTTCTTTCCTCTAGGACTAGGAGTATCTTTCTTAGCAGGTGATGTTCCAACATCTGTTTCAACATCAGCTCCACCTTCAGTTTCAGCATCTTCAAGAACAAACATAGCTAACCTGTGAAGATTGTCTTCAGTAGTTTGCATATCATCTCTCTTACCCACAGAGTGAGAGGCAGACATTTGAGCGAGTGGCCTCAATATCCCAGCCACAAAAATACCCTTTTCAAGAACCTTGGTAACTATCCTGTCAAGACTCTTATCTACAGAATACTCTTCTTCCTCGCTTTGATTTTTATCACCTTGAGTAGAATTCCCAGGAACAGATTTTTCTCCAAACAAAATTCCAGTGACAACCCTCCTAGCTTCACTATCCTCAAACTTTCTAGACTCAAAAGGATTAGAAGGTTTACCTGTACTAGGATGTGTAGACCTCTTCGCCTGCAGCTTGCTTGGTCATATCTTTTCAGGACCAGAGAGAGGAACCATAGATAGAGGCGCAATATCCAGAGCATCATCAAGCGAGACCTTTTCAGTAGAAACCCTAGATTTAGCATGCAAAGGATTTTTTGTAGCAGATTTCTTGGATGGTGAAGGTTGTTGTTGAGACATTGTTACTTTCTTGCAGCTGATTGTCAAACGGTTAGAAGAGCTTCTTTCTCCGGGAGAGAAGACGAACAAACAATATGAAGCAAAATGGAGGTAGCATGTGGTAGTAAAGATGTGAAATGATTGCTTATGCAAAGGGGGCTGCTTTTGTTGGAAGATTAAAAGGTAATAAATGGTATTTCCACACCAAAATAAATGACTTTTTAAATTTTTGAGTTTTAATAAACATTGTCCACACGCCATTAACTTCTGTTGGCCTTCATAATTACCCATTTCCAATTCTTCTCTTAGGGTTTCACATTGACTTGCATCTACATCCTTAGAGAAAATATCAGTAACCTTCTTTTGTCTAGTGACATGTTCCAACAGAATAACCTTGTGTTTCTTCAAGTTCTCTTCTGAGCAGATGATGAACATTAATGTGCTTAGTGTCCCTCAGGATGTCACAGCAAGATGTCATGACATCATGTTTGGCATTATACTCAATCAGACTTTGTTTCACCTCTTTCAGATGTAGATGACCAAGTCTTTGATGGTCCAAATCCACATCATCATCTTTGGCAATAGTACATATGGTGGAGTAACTAGACTCATGAGGAACCCACAAGTAGCAGTTATCTTTAGATCTAACTCCCCTCATAACAACTTCACTCTTCTCATTTGTCACTAAACATTCAGATTTTGTATAGCTGACCTCTAAACCTTCATCACACAGTTAACTGATGTTAATTAAATTAGCAGTCAACCCTTAACAAGCAACACATTATCAAGACTAGGCCCAACTGAACAATTCAGCTTTCCAATCCCTTTGACCTCACCTTTGGCTCCATCCCCAAAAGTCACATCACTTATGGAATAAGATTTGACATCCACCAACAGGTTCTTGACACCTGTCATATGTTTAGAACACCCCCTGTCAAAGTACCAATCTTCCGTAGCTGAGGCTCTAATAGACATGTGAGCTAATAAGCTTGTAACAGCAACCTTGAGAACCCATTGTTTTTCACTTGTTGGAGTATTCTAATTTGATCTAGGTTGAGGATCAGGTTCAGGAAATCCATGCAGTCTGAAGCAAAAAGGTTTTATGTGACCAAACCTTCCACAGTAATGACTTCTCCACCTTTGAAATCCTCCTCTGAAATGGTTGGGATGTCTTCTCACTTGAGGATGTCTTCTCCCATACTGTTGAGGTGGTCTTCTGCCATGATGATGAGGTTGTCTTCTACTGTGATGATGAGACACAAAATGATTTGGCCCAGAAACATGCATCTTCCCATGATGTTGCGACATCTGATGGGACATGTTCTGTTTGGGTCCAGAAGTATGAGCTTTCCCATGGTGCTGAGTCTTCTGATGAGGTACAAATTTCTTAGGTCCAGAAGCATGAACTTTCTCATGTTGTTGAAACATCTGATGAGACAGGTTCTGTTTAGTACCAGGAGAACTAGAATCTGACGAAGGTTTCTTCTCACCTTCAAATCACAGCCCAGGCATGTCTCCATCCAGTTTTCCAGTCTGAAGAATGTCATCCAAGATATCAGTCCCCTTGTTTAGCATTCTGGTAGATTTGACCATTTGATCAAGCTTGGAGTTTAGCAGACTTACTTCATTCTCTAGATCAGTCTTTTCAGCCTTTAGTTGTACTATAACTTTCTTTTGCTTTTCCCCATCTAGACACACTTGTTCACTTCTAATGCACAACTCTCTATATGATGTAGCTAGCTCCTCGTACGTAATCTTTCCATCACTTGAATCATTATCAAACTCACATATTACAGTCATAACTCTGACATGCTTGGTTGATTCATCTTCACTTTCAGTGTCCACATCAGACCACGTGACAGACAAACCCTTTTTCTGTTTAAGGTATGTGGGATATTCAGCTCTGATGTGACCAAAACCTTCACAGCCATGGCATTGGATTCCTTTGTCATTATTAGATATATCCTCTGCTTTAGTTTTCTTCATCTGATCAGTTGATTTGTTGATGTCAGATGTGATGTTCTTGACATTGGGTTTATATCTCTTGTCCATTCTTTTTCACACCTTATTAAATTGTCTTCCCAGTAGAACAATGGCATTGGATAGCTCCTCCTGAGTTTCAGGACCACCCTTTTCCTCATCACCTTCTGTACTGGACACGAGAGCTATGCTTTTGACCTTCTTTTTAGATCTGTCATTCAGCCCTAATTCAAATGTCTGAAGTGACCCAATCAATTCATCTACCCTCATCTGGCTGATGTCTTGAGCTTCCTCTATAGCAGTCACCTTCATATCAAATCTCTTGGGAAGAGATCTGAGAATTTTTCTCACCAGCTTCTCATCAGACATCCTCTCTCCTAGGGCACTAGAAGCATTTGACAGTTCAAGTATATTCATGTGGAAGTCATGAATGGTCTCTTCATCTTTCATCCTCAAACTTTCAAACTTGGTTGTTAGCAACTGAAGTCTTGACATCTTGACCTTGGAGGTTCCTTCATGAGTTGTTCTCAAGATATCCCAAGCCTCCTTAGCCACCTCACATGTGTTGACCAGCCTAAAAATGTTCTTGTCAATACCATTAAATAAGGCATTCAAGGCCTTAGAATTCCCAAGAGTGAGTTCATCTTCTTCCTTTGTCCACTCCTCTTCAGGTTTCAGCTTTGACACACCATCTTTTCCCACAATGATATGATGTTTCCATGCTTTCAAAACAGCCTTCCAAGCTCTACTGTCTAAAGACTTCAAAAAGACAACCACACGAGGTTTCCAATAGTCATAATTTGATCCATCTAGAATAGGGGGTCTATTCACAAATCCTCCACTCTCCTTGTCCATTGCACCAGAAAGTAACAGCCCTAGATCTCACCCAGATACAGAGCAGGATGACCGGCTCTGATACCAATTGAAATTCTGGTATCAAATATGTGATGTTGAGTGAGATGTCACAACATCAATATCTGTTATATGAACAAGACAACAACAGTAACAGTACTTAAAAAAAATAATAAACCACACAGAGAATTGTTCACCCAGTTCGGTCTAACAACCTACGTCTGGGGGCTACCAAGCCAGGGAGGAAAATCACTATAAGTAGTATCAATTCATAGACTCCACAATCAACACACAAGTTGATAATCTACTCACTTAATCACTACCCAATGATACTTCTACATAAGACACTCTTAGATATGAGACACCTCTCACTCCCCCTCAATCACACCAGTGATAACAACTTACAATAATGAGAATAGAAGACACACTTCAAAGACAATACTTGATCTTACTTAAAATCTTCAATAAAGAACAAACACTCGTGCTTAAAAGCTTAGAGTGGACAAAATACAACTCAACTAAATCAATCCAATTCACACATCCAAATAGATGAATGAATGGCTCACAAAAATACAAGACGGACAAAGACTCAAACCCTAACAAAATAATGCAGCTCTTCGATTAAACTTCTCTAGCAGACAAGTACGTTTGATACGTCTTAATATAGTAAATCTCTTCATGGGCTTGGGCATTATTAATTCCCAGATTTGAATCTCACTCTAAAACATAATTAATCTTCAAATCTTTTAGCCCTAAAAATAAAACAGAATATACATCATAAAGAATATAAAACGATTGCATCAGATAAAATCTCCTCCAAGAATCTCGCCTATAATCTCTCAAACAATCCTCAAGATATAACACTCAACACGCAGCCCTAAACCACATTACTGATGTTCTGTCAACAGATGTTAACACATCAGTCTTGACATCATGCATAGAAACTGCAACACACCACATGCAGAATGTTAGAAGCACATGTTAAGACATCTGACATGACATCTTGAACAAACACATAGTTTTACCAAAATTGCTGCCAATAAAAGAACTAACACCTAGTATTGTCCGGACTCTAATGTGGAGTTGTATGGAGACAAATCATTGCTCAGTGGGAGTGTATGTGATTTGTCTGGACTCCAATGTGGAGTTATATGGAGATAAATCATTGCTCAGTGGGAGTGTATGTGATTTATCCGGATTCTTTTATGAATCGGGTTCAATTGAATGAACCATGTTGTGTGGTACCACTTGCATTACATTGTGTCATTGAGTCACATTGAATTATTATGTCTTTGTTGGATTATAATTAGAAAGTGACAAGTGTGTCGTGAATGTGTGCATATTATGTGTGATTACTTGATTACTACTCCTTAACATGTATTTTACACCGTTAATTATTGAATGTAGTTCTCACCCCTTTGTTGTTTCTTGTGTCTGTGCTTCTTGGGAAGTACAGATAATTCAGGTACTTGAGTAGTGCATGGAGTACGTGTTGCCTGATCGAGTCTTAGGAGTCGATCTGATACCTAACACGGGATAATGGGAATTTCATCTTTTGTTGTATATATGGTTTATTGTATTATGTATCACTACTCACTTTAAAACATGGTGAACCACGAGTTTATGTGGACCATGATTTTGTTGGCCAATGGCCTTGTTATTTTGGGGTTCGATATTTCATTCCGCTGTTTTAACTTATCTTTGAGAAACAAGAAGTGAATGAAGTACATAGAGAAATTCAGGTTATGTTTTATGGTGTGACATCCCACTATTTAAGGGAACTCTGATTATATTTGTAATATTTGTATATTTTTAGAAATTGGGAAAATGGGGTGTTACAATTGGTATCAGAGCAGGTCGGTGCGTCCGGCCTAATGTTGTAGTAGAGTCTGTCCTTAGAATAGGAGTAGACTTGAGTGTTCTTCTAACCGTGTTATGATTGTTGAATAGTATGGCAGGGAGGAATGATGCTGCTCTTGCTGCGGCGCTGCAAGCTATGGCACAGGCAGTGCAGAACAACAATCAAATTACTGGGGAGGCGCAGTTCCATAACTTAGAAAGGTTTCAGAGCAATAAGCAGCCTACATTTGAGGGTGGTATTCTTGATTCTGAAGCGGCACAGAAGTGACTGAAGACTATTGAGAAGATCTTCAGGACCATGGGATGTAATGAAGCTCAGAAAGTGCAGTTTAGCACTCATATGTTGGAAGGTGAAGCTGAAGCCTGGTGGGATAATAGTCGCCAGAGGTTGGAAGCTGCGGGTACTCTTATTATGTGGGCAGTGTTTCAAGGTGAGTTTCTGGAAAAGTATTTCCCGGAAGATATTCGTAGTGCAAGGGAGATTGAGTTCCTGGAACTGAAACAGGGTACCATGACTGTGGTTGAGTATGTTGTGCGGTTCAAGGAGTTGGTGCAATATTATGCTCACTACAATACCGAGGAGGATATGACTTCAAAATGCTTGAAGTTTGAGAATGGGCTACGTCCCGAGATCAAATAGGGCATTGCTTGTCAGAAGATACGGAGTGATCCGGAACTGGTAAGCAGAAGCCAGATTTATGATAATGACAACAGGGCCCGGATTGCTCATTACAAAGCCTTGAATGACCAGAAGGGTAAGCAAAGGTATGGGGGTACGCCTTATAGTGCTCCAACTGACAAAGGAAAATAGAAAGTCATTGTGGGAAAGAAACTGAGTAGGGGAGAGAAGGCTCTCAATCCTACAAAGTGTTTCAAATATGGTGGCACGGGTCATCGTGCTAATGATTGTCAGAATGAGGAGAAGAAGTGCTTCAAGTATGGACGACCAGGTCACGTTGTGGAAAATTGTAGGGTTACCATACCTACATGTTATAATTATGGAGAACAGAGTCATATCAGCACTCACTGTCAGAAGCCTAAGAAATCTCAGACAAGTGGAAGGGTGTTCGCATTGGCCGGAGCCCAGCCTACTGGTGATGATTGTTCCATCAAAGGTACTTGTTTTATTAATGACATTACTTTGATTCCTATCATTGACACGGGTGCAACCCACTCGTTCATTTCTATTGATTGTGTGAGGAGATTAGGAATTGTACCGTCTACTTTAGATCGGAGGATGACTATTGAAACTCCATCATTGGTTCTGTGGTTACTTCTTTTGCATGCTTGAATTGTCCGTTGACTATTTTTGGTAGAGAATTCGGCGTGGACTTGATTTGTTTGCCACTCAGTAATCTGGATATCATTTTGGTAATGAACTGGTTAGAATTCAACCGAGTTTATATTGATTGCTTTAGGAAGAGGATGTTGTTCCTTACTCCTGAAGAGGAAGTGTTGGCTAGTTATTTGTCTACTAAGGAATTGAGAACCTTGTTAGAAGACGAAGCTAAGATGTTTGCAGTGGTTGCCTGGTTATCAGTAGAAAGTAATACATCAGTTAATGAGTTACCGGTGGTAAAGGAATTTCCTGAAGTGTTTCCGGATGATATTACCAAATTGCCTCCGACGAGAGAAATTGAATTTACTATTGATCTTGTTCCTGGTACCAGACCTATATCTATGGCACCATACAGGATGTCGGCATCAGATTTGGCAGAGTTGAAAATTCAAATTGGAGAATTGCTTGATAAAAAGTTTATTAGGCCAAGTGTGTCGTCGTGGAGCTCCAGTGTTGTTGGTGAAAAAGAAGGATGGTAGTATGCGTCTGTGCATTGATTACCGTCAGTTGAATAAGGTGACCATTAAGAATAAGTATCCACTTCCAAGGATTGATGACTTAATGGATCAGCTAGTGGGGGCTCGTGTTTTCAGTAAAATTGATTTAAGGTCAGGTTACCATCAGATTAGAGTGAAGGAAGGGGATATTCAGAAGTCTGCATTTAGAACTCGCTATGGACATTATGAATATGCAGTGATGCCTTTCGGAGTGTCTAATGCGCCGGGTGTGTTTATGGAATAAATGGACCGTATCTTTCATTCTTATCTGGATCAGTTTATTGTGGTATTCATTGATGATATATTGATTTACTCCAAGTCTGAAGAGGATCATACAGAACACTTGAGGATTGCATTGCAGGTGTTGAAGGATAATAAATTATTTGCAAAGTTCTCAAAATGTGAATTTTGGTTGAAGACTGTAAGTTTCTTGGGGCATGTTATTTCGGGTGATGGCATAGCAGTGGATCCATCTAAAGTAAGTGCAGTGCTTCAGTGGGAACCTCCAAAGACTGTGACGGAAATTAGAAGCTTCTTGGGTTTGGCAGGTTATTACCGAAGATTTATCAAAGGATTTTCTAATTTGGCGTTACCGTTGACTCAGTTAACTAGAAAGAGTCAAGCTTTTGTTTGGGATACGGCGTGTGAAGAAAGTTTCGAAGAATTGAAAAAGAAATTGACTACAGCACCAGTATTGATTCTACCAAAACCAAATGAACCTTTTGTAGTGTATTGTGATGCGTCTAAGATGGGATTAGGCGGGGTGTTAATGCAACATGGCAAGGTAGTGGTGTATGCTTCATGGTAATTGAGAGTACATGAGAGCAATTATCCTACTCATGATCTTGAATTAGCTGCGGTGGTTTTTGTATTGAAAATTTGGAGACATTATTTGTATGGATTGAGATTTGAAGTATTCAGTGACCATAAGAGTCTGAAGTATTTGTTTGATCAGAAGGAATTGAATATGAGGCAGAGAAGATGGTTAGAGGTCTTGAAGGACTATGATTTAATTTGAGTTACCATCCGGGGAAAGCTAATGTTGTAGCGGATGCCCTAAGTCGTAAGACAATTCATATGTCGGCATTAATGATAAAAGAAATGGAATTAATTAAACAGTTCAGAGACTTGAGTATGGTTTGTGAAACTACACCGGAAAGTGTTAGATTGGGTATGCTTAAAGTGAATAATGACTTTTTAGATGAAATTAAGGAAAATCAGAGGCTTGATGTGAAGCTTGTGGACATGATGCCTACAGAAGGAAATGATCTTGATAGTGATTTTAAGGTGGATAAGGGTGGTGTGCTGAGATTCCGGGGCAGGATTTGCGTGCCGAATAATATGGAATTGAGAAAAGAGATCTTAGAGGAAAGTCACCGGAGTAGCTTGAGTATTCATCCGGGAGCAACGAAAATGTATCAAGACTTGAAAAAATTATTTTGGTGGTCCGGTATAAAGAGAGATGTAGCTCAGTTCGTTTATGCTTGTTTGACATGTCAAAAGTCAAAAGTGGAGCATCAGAAACCTTCGGGGTTGATGCAACCGTTGGAGATTCCAGAATGGAAGTGGGATAGTATTGCTATGGATTTTGTTACTGGTTTGCCAAATACGGCGAGAGGCTTTGATGCTATTTGGGTAGTGGTGGATCGGCTTACAAAATCCGCACATTTTATACCAATTAATATCAGTTTCCCATTGTCAAAGCTGGCGGAGATTTATATCAGAATAATTGTGAAATTGCATGGTGTTTCATCGAGTATAGTGTTGGATAGAGATTCGAGGTTTACTTCAGAATTTTGGAAGAGTTTGCAGGAAGCTTTAGGTTCTAAACTGAAGTTGAGTTCGGCTTATCATCCACAGACCGATGGTCAGTCGGAGAGGACTATTCAGTCGTTAGAGGATTTGTTGAGAACCTGTGTGTTGGAGAAAGGTGGTGCGTGGGATACTCATTTGTCATTGATTGAGTTCACGTATAACAATAGTCACCATTCTAGTATTGGTATGGAACCTTTCGAAGCTTTGTATGGTAGAAGGTGTAGAACGTCTCTGTGTTGGTATGAAACTGGTGAGAATATGGTGCTTGGGCCTGAAATTATGCAACAAACTACTGAGATAATTAAGATGATCCGTGAAAAGTTGAAAGCATCTCAGAGTAGACAGAAAAGTTATCATGATAATCAAAAGAAATACTTGGAATTTAGTGAAGGTGACCATGTATTTTTGAGAGTCAATCCTGTGACAGGTGTTAGACGTGCATTGAAATCGAAGAAATTAGATTCTAAATTCATTGGACCGTATCAGATCTTGCAAAGAGTGGGTGCAGTTGCTTATAGGGTGGCATTGCCGCCGGAGCTTTCGAACTTGCATGACGTATTTCATGTATCGCAACTTCAGAAGTATGTGTCGGATCCATCTCATGTTATCTAGAGGGATGAAGTGCAGATTCGAGATAATCTTACTGTGGAAGCGATGCCGATAAGGATCGAGGATCGCAAGATGAAGAAACTTAGAGGGAAAGAAATTCCTCTAGTGAGAGTAGCTTGGGGAGGAGCTGTAGGAGGAAGTGTGACCTGGGAATTGGAAAGCAAGATGTGAGAGTCGTATCCATAATTATTTCCATCAGGTGCATTTTCGAGGATGAAAATATTTTAAGTGGGGGAGAGTTGTAACACCCCATTTTAATTTATTTAATCATCGTGTGTTATTTCTGTTGTTTGGCCTTGTTTAGGGCGTGTGTAGTTGAGCTTGTAAGCGTAGATTCCATAGCGGAGCGGGGAATTAGGGATGTCGGAATTATAATAATGTAGTAATGAATAATGTGGGGACATATTTAGTAATAGTAGAAGGAGGAGTATTATTATTTTTATGTCCAATATTATTATTAGTATTATTATTATTATTATTATTATTACTATGGTTATTATTGTTACTATTAATATTGTTATTATTAACTAAAATCAGAATTTTTTTTAGTAAAATAGAGTTAGTGTTAGTAAAATAAGAAAAAGAGATGGATTATGAAAAATTAGAACATAACCACACTTCCACCAAGAGAGAAAGTGGGAGAGGAAGAAGCTAAGCTTGGCATCATCAATTTTCATCAGAATTTAATCGACAATTCGAGGTAAGGGGGAGAATGGATTTCAATATAGGTTTTGATAACATTAGAGGGTAGTGAGGATTCTTTCTCCTCATAGGAATTGTATGTATAATTATGTTGTTGTGGATTTGTTGTTGAATGATTGAAATTATGATGGAAAGTGTGTAAATTGATCTGTTCTATCATAATATGTGTAAAACACTATGTTGCTGCTGCTATATGATTCTGGTATTACAGATTTGGGTGCTAGAATTGAGTAGAAATTGGACTGGTGAGAAACCAGAAAATTCTGGGTATTCGCTGCCCATACGTGTAATGGGCAAGGCAATACGCGTATTGGGTAGGGCAATACGCGTATGGCAAGAGAGAAATGTGGGCGTTACGCGTATGGAACCCATTTGACACATCCCTCTGCTGAAATGTGTAATGGTACGCGTAGGGGGCAAGGCATTACGCGTAAGGGAGGAGGTATTACGCGTAATGGGATTAAAATGTAATCAAATTGGAATTTTTAAGAGAAATCAGTCTCTGCCCGTACGCGTAACCCTCAGGACAATACGCGTATGGCTGGTGGAAGAAACTGAGCATTACGCGTATGGCTGGGGGCAATACGCGTATGACCAGTGGGAGTGCAGAATTTTGCCGTTTCGCGATTTCTTTCCCAATTTCGCGTCCGATGCGGTTCCTTTTTGGTCTGAGAGATTGGGATATGTGTCAGAACTTGTTGAATTTAGGAATGATAGTAAAAATTGTTTAAAATGGAATTTGGATGGATTAATTAGGTAATTAACTAATTAAGGCCACTAATTAAGGCCACATGAGGTATTTTCTTTAATTGTGTGTATTATGATGAATTGAATTGACAGTTGTGGTAATACTAGTGTGTATTACGGTGAGTATGTATCTCACGTGTGATCAAGGGGATCGTGAAGAGGTATAGTTGTTATTATACCTATGTTTTTATGCATCATTGTGTTGTGCATTTCATGATGTGTCTGGTGGAGACAGCTAGGTGGGAATCCATGATGGGTGCCTAGTATTGTCCGGACTCCAATGTGGAGTTGTATGGAGACAAATCATTGCTCAGTGGGAGTGTATGTGATTTGTCCGGACTCCAATGTGGAGTTGTATGGAGATAAATCATTGCTCAGTGGGAGTGTATGTGATTTATCCAGATTCTTTTATGAATCGGGTTCAATTGAGTGAACCATGTTGTGTGGTACCACTTACATTGCATTGTGTCATTGAGTCATATTACATTATTATGTCTTTGTAGGATTATAATCATAAAGTGACAAGTGTGTCGTGAATGTGTGCATATTATGTGTGATTACTTGATTACTACTCCTTAACATGTATTTTACACCGTTAATTATTGAATGTAGTTCTCACCCCTTTGTTGTTTCTTGTGTCTGTGCTTCTTGGGAAGTACAGATAATCCAGGTACTTGAGTAGTGCATGGAGTACGTGTTGCCTGATTGAGTCTTAGGAGTCACTCTGATACGTAACACGAGATAATGGGAATTTCATCTTTTGTTGTATACATGGTTTATTGTATTATGTATCACTACTCACTTTAAAACATAGTGAACCACGAGTTTAGATATTTCATTCCGATGTTTTAGCTTATCTTTGAGAAACAAGAAGTGAATGAAGTACATAGAGAAATTCAGGTTATGTTTTATGGTGTAACATCCCACTATTTAAGGGAACTCTGATTATATTTGTAATATTTGTATATTTTTAGAAATTGGGAAAGTGGGGTGTTACAATAACCCGACCGTAAATCAATCTTCGAGAACACACTAGCTCCTTTCAATTGATCTAATAGGTCGTCTATCCTTGGTAATGGGTATTTGTTCTTGATGGTGACTTTATTCAACTACAGGTAATCAATACATAACTGCATTCCACCATCATTCTTCTTTACCAATAACACTGGAGCTCCCCAGGGCGAAACACTGGGTCGGACGAAATGCTTAGCCATTAACTCTTCCAATTGACCCTTTAATTCTCTTAACTCAAGTGTTATCATCCGATACGGAGAAACGAATATAGGAGTTGTTCCCGGTATCAGGTCAATAGAGAATTCCACCTCCCTTTTCGGAGGAAGAGAAGTGATGTTCTCGGGGAAAACTTCAGAAAACTCACAGACTACAGGAATACTCAAAACTTGAAGGTTGCTACTCTCCTCCTTAGTGAGAACCAAAAGAACAGATTTTTCCATTTTAAACAAGAAATTTATCATTTCAACCGTACCTTCCAAAATAGTAGTCAACACATCTTTCAGAGTAGCCTCAACGGATGGAATGATGATTAACTTTACTTCACAACCAATAAATACTGAATTAGCACAAAGCCAATCCATTCCTAAAACAACATCCACTTTCTTAAGCGGCAAACAAGTAAGATCAATCTAAAAAACTCTCCCATCCACAGATAAAACACAATTTTCACACATTAAAGATGTTTCAACTATCTCATCCATGGCAGTAGTAACCACTATGGGTGGAGACAACGCAATAGCTTGCAACCCAAGTCGCTTCACACATTGCATCGACACAAAAGAGTGTGTTGCTCCATAATCAAATAATACAAAACAAGGATTCTCATTAACGAAACACGTACCAGCAATCAAAGAGTTTACCCTTTACTTTCCTCGCATCCAAAGTATAAACTCGGCCGGTACTCTTCCCTTGCGTCTGATTCCTACTCTGAGGATAATCCCTCGCCATATAACCCACTTTCTGACATTGATAACACCTCATTCCCTCGAAGCCACGCCTACCATGATGATTCTTACCACAAGTATGACACACAGTGGGTGCACTTGTCCTAGAACTCTGAACTTGCTTCCCTTAAAAAGCTTGCTGTCTAGGCCTAAATTGTGGATTTGATCTCCCACGATCAATCTGATTTGACCTACTCAAATCCACCTCTGCTTGAACTTTCTTTAAACTATTCTCTGCCACATAACATTGCCTTAGTAATTCAGCGTAACTAGTGAACTCTCTTTGAGACACACTATGGGAAATCTCAACCTTTAAACAAAAAAGAAACTAGTCAACTTTCCACCTCTCATCCGGAGCATACATGGCCTGCCTAGAGTAAGCAGCCATAATCTCAAACTTTTCAGCATAAGCAACCACGGTCAAAGTACCTTGTCTCAATTGTTGGAAATCAAATTCTTTATGGGTCCTCAAGGAACTAGGGAAATAATCCTCCATAAAATTAGTCTTAAATTGCTCCTAGACCTTAGGTACCTCTTGAATAGTCGTTAGGGTTGAGGCACTCTCCCACCACCTCATGGCAGGACCCTTCATCAAATGAGAAGCGAATACTACCTTGTTCTCCTCACTACAATGGAATATCAAAAAAATATTCTCCATGCCAGCTATCCATTCATGAGTTTTAACAGGATCTAACCCGCCATAAAATTCTTGAGGATTCATGCGGATGAAATCCCAGAAGCTCCCACCTACGACATCTGTAACAACCACTGGAGGATGAAGACCCCCATTCATTTGTTGTACCATCTGCTGGATGAACTGGTTCTGCTGCTGTTGCATCTGTTGCAAAAACTGAGGCCATGGGACATACTCCTCTCCGCCCGGTGGATTCGTCCATACGGGAGTGGTTCTGGGTCTACCACGATTGCTTCTGCGTCCGTCAACCATGTTCCTAAATGTCATACAGATAGGATTAAGTTGATCAGGCTCAATACCATAAATATAACACTTAAGACCAATGGAGACACCACGCATATGAAGCGGAAAGAAATACTTATACTATTTCATGGCTAGATCGAGGATACGACCTGCTCTGATACCAACTGTAACACCCACATATAATATCATACATCAAAGCATAAATATCATACATGAATACAAGTGTTTGGTACTGAAATACCATAAGTTCCTTGTTAACACATTATGTACATTACATGCCCAAAATACTACATACAAAAAAAGCTATGGCATAACATATATAAGATGTTCCAAGACACTAAGAACTAGATCAAAACAATGATCTCAAAATAATCTTCACAACGGAAGTCTTGCCATCCCAAAAGCCCAGATAAGTAAGGATAATCAAACGGTCTTATCCTTACCCTTCGTGGAACCTGTTGTACCTGTAATATAATTAACAACATGGGGTGAGATATTAAATCTCAGTGAGTTTCCTATCTTATAGATTCTCTCGGTTTTACAAAGTTCTAACAATCCTAACCCAAGTCAAAAGGGAAGGGAAATGACCTTGAGTATATAATCTCACACTATATGGAAACATGTTCATGAGTTCACCAACTCAAAATATCACTAATCATATTCACAACCTAGAATCATATCATTAGGGTTTGGGCTAAGTTTTCTCACTCTTCCTAATTCATTTTAAGCATGTTATTCTCTCAATTATGTTTAACAACCATAGATTAGGCAAGATATAACACAATTATGCCACAAGTACATATAATAAATCAATCACACTTCATACACATTTGGGTTTTTCCTCCGATTATTTAATCGGGCACCGAAACCGATATTTTTCACTTTTGTCATGTAGTGCATTTCCATAGCTTTCTATCGGTACCAAGAACACCTCAATCGGAAGCACGGTTCAAAAGATATTAATTTCCAAAAATATTTTTTAAAACACAACAGTGGTAACCGGTTACCTTATATAGAGTAACCGATTACTCTGTCATTTTTCAAAACAGAACCAAAACCTCTATAGGGTAACCGATTACTCTGAAACAGAGCCAAAATGAGAGTTAGAGACACTTTTGGGTAACCGGTTACCTTATATAGAGTAACCGGTTACTTCATCCATTTTCTGTGCAGAACCCCAATTTTCCAAGGGTAATCGGTTACTCTCCAGAGGGTAACCGGTTACTCTGGGTGCAGAATCAAAAATACTTGTTTTAAATGGATACTTTCCAAATCAATCTCATTCCAAACAAGTTCAAACATAATAACAAGTTTCAACAGATGATTCTACATACATATTGATTCTTCCATGCAATTTATATCTCATTTTATCCATTAGATTTCATGGATTAGCATAATCAACCATTTTTATTCAATTTCTAACCTAAGCTCTATACTTAGGGTTCTAACTAGAACTCACCAATGATCAAGATGATGAAGATGAAAAAGATGTTGGGATGATTGATGAAGAAGAGATGATGATCCAAGCTCTTGTTCTTCTTCTAGGTTTTCTTCCTTTTTCTCCCTTTTCCTCTTCCTTCTCTCTATCTCTTACTATCTTTCCACTTTTGTTTCTATCTTTGGAAAAGGATGGAAATGAAATGATATAGAGAATATCATTAATTTGTAACACTACTAAATATCCAAAAAGTATCTATAGCACCAAAAGTTAAAACCTCAGAGTCCGATAATTATTAATTTGATCTGCTATGAGCTCATCAGTTACTCTAATTACCTTTGCAGATAATTTACCAGAGTACACTGGAACCTAGTTGATCACAACTAATATTATCCAGAGCAAAATAAAATACGGGGTATTACAGGGAATGTGAAAGGTCATTCATTTGAAATTATTCCAAATCTCCAAGCTTCTATTTGAAATTCATATTCCATAATCAGAACCCAAAACCACTTCTTCTTCTCTTCATTTTCTCCGGCTTCTTCCATTTTCTCTTTCCCTCATCTTTTCATACTAATAATGACTTCTCTTATCGGAACCAATTGCGTCTCTCTTTGAACTGTCACTTTCGCCGCCACTGGTAATTGTAGAATCAACCAGATCTGTCACCTGCATCTGCGTTGGACGATTGAAGGAGGAGGGTCGCTGGAGATGGAGTCTGAGGGCAAGTCGTTCGTCCATGTTTGCCGCGGAATAGTTGGTTCGCGACGGGTCTCGGTGTACTTCGCCGTTGTTTCGTCGAAGAGGCTTTGCACGGACTCTAAATGGAGTAAAGAGGGACTTTGTACGTTTTTTACTTAGAATTTGTTTTACTTCAAAATTCCTCTGTTTTTCTTCTTCTTCTTCTATTTGTTATGGGTAATTTGTAGGGATTGTAAGGATTGATTGCAAGGTTGGTATTTCAGGTTATGTTCTTGGTTGCTGTTGATGTTAAAGTTGTTGTTGAACAAATTCGTTGATGTGGTTAGTTTTGCGACGTTAAGTTATTGTTCTCCTTATATTTTTGAAATTTGAATTTGAGTTATCTAAACCCTGTTAGATTTCTTCTTCTACTTCTACCATAAAAGATTGGATATGGACTCATTGTAGGTTATGATTTTCACTCTTTCTACTTTTACTTGCTTTGCTGTATTTTTTGTGTTGTTGATTTGCAAAATATTAGTTTGAAAATTGAAGAAAAATGGTTGTCTTTACTAACATTTTGCAGCTCGCACACCAAATGCTCGGTGAAATGTTTAAGTTGAAAAGGTATGTGCACACTTTCCATTTTTTTACAACTTTGATATTCATTTTCAGGGTATGTTGTTCGAATAATTAGTGATGAACCTCAAATGAACTTTATAATGATCAAACCATGTTTGGTTGCTTGATGAAAATGTGCAATGAATGCCGAATTTTCTTTGGTTTATACATGAAATTGAATGAATGCTCATGCTTAATGTTGCTGAATTTTGCTTGAAAATGGTAACAAGCAAATGGTATGTTACCATGTGGTTATGTGATCCTATGTTAATGATGTCAATGCTGAATTTTTTATCATGTTTATGCAGAATTTTAAACATTGTTTTAGTGCAGAATTTTACTATGCCAATGTAGAATTTTTGATCATGTTTATACAGAATTTTAAACAATGTTTCAGCGCTGAATTTTACTATGCCAATGCAGAATTTTTTATCATGTTTATACAGAATTTTAAACAATGTATTAGTGCAGAATTGTTACACAATGTTTGATCAGAATTTTTATTGTTTTGATGCATAATTTTAACATGTTTGGATGCAGGAAATGTTCATAGCTAAATGATGGAATATGCAAACACATGAATGATGTATCAAACATCAAAGATGTAAGTTTTTCTACTTCATTTTTTATTGTGTTAGTTTATAATAGAATTGGTTATCAAACGAAGGGCAAACTTGATGAATAGAAATGTTGTCAAAATTTAAGTCAATGATGCATCTATTCAGAGTGATATGAAGTTGTGGTCTTTTTAGATTACCTTGGTTGTGCAATTAAAAATGTTGTTGTTATTGTCCCTGCTTACTATAAGGGTTTAACCATTTGAGAAAAAATAGAATTGTAAGCATAAGCAGTGTATATATTATTTAACTTTTTAATAAATGGAGGATTTTGCGGTCTATGTTTTGATTTTTATTAGATGGTATTAACTTCTATTGTGAAGAAAATGTTATACAATTGGTTGTTTTGTTTACCTATCCATAAAGTGTTTGTTAAATTGTATGAACCAAAGCTCATTGTGTTTTTTTTTTAATTTTTTTTTTAATCAGGTGGTTCCAACAGATGGAGAAGTTTTACTGTAAAAGGAAGAACATGAAGAGGTGATTGAAGTTGTTCAGGAATTGCAGAAGTATTGTGTGAAAGAGCCAGTGAAATGTCCTTTAATATTTGGAGGTGAATCCATATTTGCTATTAAATCATACCAAATAAGTGAAAGAGACAGTGAAATTTCTTGCATATTAATTATTTCAAATGTTATTGTTTATGTGATTTGATCTGGCAGGTCAAGAAAATGTTTGAGTATTACAATCTTTCTAGAGTGTTTATCCAAATTCAAGTTGTTCTAACATTATATGCTCAAGGTGCTTAAAGAGATAAGTAAAGGTTGATGTTTTGTTTTGTTTTTTTATCTTATCCTAATTAGAGTTCACACCCCATAATTTCTGTTACTCGTTTATGGAAACTACAACTATGTGATGAATCAAATAATTTAATGGTTTTTCTTTTTTAATCCAATGTTGAATGTGTACAATATACTTCATATTAGCAAGTGAAAGTCTATTGTATGTTTAATGATTAGATATTTCAATGTATCTGTGTAATGCAGTAATTATTTGGATGTATCTAAGCTTTTGTAGTGTTTTCATTTTACATGTTTTTCATAGGACATGGAAATTCTCATAGTCAGACATCAACTTATTTTAGTGAAAATCACCGGTTGAGCTAGAACTACCATTCCACTTGACGGATTGCGAGGTTCTCGGTAAAGCAGGATCATGAACTAGATGCGGATGGCTTTGAGGGAGCAGGACAATTTAAACCAAAAAACCTTGCATTTAGAGGGTAACTCTTTCTTTGATCAATATTCCAAATAACATGCTTAATTTACACCGACTTGCAGATGTTGCCGACTATGCGACGAAGCTGATCACGCCGACGTCGTGCGGTGATGCACTTCGCTGCCGCAACTTTTGTGTCTTCATGTATTATGTTATTTTATTTGTAATACTTTGAGCATGCATACATTTAAACTACCAATCAAAATAATAAATTGACGACGATAAAATACTTGAGCCATTATATTTATGACTATGGTTGAACTATTATTTTGACATTTGAAACATTTCCATGGGTGTTGTTTTATTTACTGAAGCTTTTGAAGCATTTCAAACTTTTGGCCTTATTTACCCCCACCTCATCTTATATAATGGCTCAATTTTTTCCCTAAACATTGTGGAACATGTTAAGACAATTTTTATTTCATTCTTATGTTTTTCTTCTTACACATAGCTAATGATACATTATATGTCTACATATTCCTGCAAGTAATCGTCTTATTCTCATTGAACATTACTGCTTGGAAAAGACAGAGTATACAATGCCTGTAGACAAGATTATTTTTTATAAGCAGGGAAACATTTGTCCTGGAAGTCTAAAGACTCTATCATATCAAGCGCATTGTGGTCATAAGAATGTGTGATCGCATAAGACGTTGGATCATTGCCCGAAGTTTTTGTGGAACTTGAGGTACGTAACTTTGCTTTAGGGTCAAAAGTGCTGATCTTTTTTCTGTTATGAGTCATAAAAGAGGAACTATGCACATGGTCATACAGATAGTCCTTTGGTTTTTATGTGTCTTTTGAAATGGGTGTAAGTTGTAAAAGATACCACACAAAGTAAGAGATTGAAATAAATATATATGGTAACAAGCCTTACAAAGATAGATATTGCAAATGGTTCAAAACCTAATTTAATTATTTTCTTTTATGTTTCAATTAAGTATGATAATGGACGTATTGTTTGCTCTTTCTGTTGTGATTATGAATTTTGATTTATTTGTATTTACTTTTTTAAATTTTTGTTTGTGGAATGTGAGAATAAATCATTGACTTGCCATCTTTGTTGGATATTAAGCTTAATTCATTTTCAATGATTCTGTAGACAGAAGTATCTCCTTATTATTACATAGGGATTTTTAATGTTCTTTCAACAGTCTTCGGAGAAGAAGGCGCCATTGTATACAGGATGGTTACCTTTAGTCATAGGAGTTGTAAATAAAACAACTATTAATATCTTTTTAAAAAATCATTAAAAAGATCATTATAATTAATCATGCCATTAAATCCATAAAATATTAAATTAATTAAAATGACCAATTATTACTAAACATATCGATTTACTTTTATTTTTATTTTAAAATAATTAAAAATCATATTTTGAGACTAATTAAACAATATAAAATGTTAATTATATATTGATAGTTTCAATTTAGTTAACTATTCATTGAATATTTTTTTCCTGAAAAATTAATTGAAATTTACTCTTCCATTCCTTATTAAAAACATAATTTTTAGTTTTTGGATGCACATTTAATACACTAAAAAATTATTATTTTGAATTCTTTACGTGAAAAAACGAAAAGACACTTCAAATTACATTGTTTTTCATTGATTAATCACTTCACATGTACTCTAAAGTTTCAAATAATTTATTTAATATTTTTCAATAAATGTGTTTTTTAATTAGTTCAAACTTAACAAATAAGAGTAAGAGACCTGTAATGTGAGAAGTTGTTTTTAATGTTTACACACAAAAAAACGTGTTGTTATATAGACTAATATCTAAAAAGTAGTATTATTTTAATTGGAAAAATGAAAAGTTGTTTTTAATGTTTACACAAAATTAAAATTTGTTTTAATGTTACACAAAAAAACATGTTATTATATGGACTAATATCTAAAATGTAGTATTATTTGAATTGGAAAAATGACTTTATTCAGAGTTGTAGTTTTACAATTTATTCATTTGAATTCAACTGAGTTTTGGTAATTACTATAATTTCAGACATAATCCACGGGTAGATGTGAACGTATCTATGAGATACTAACGGTAGACTGATCATTTTAATGTCTATCTTTTAAATATTCTTTTTGCTACCATTTTATATAATTGAGGTTGGAAAAACGGTTGTACAGTTTATTAAATATATGGATCAATGCTTAAACATTCTTGCATAATATTAGTAAATATTTGAAACTGTGTGAATATTTATGAACTGCAAAATAAATTTTATAGCTGACAAGTGAGAATGAAAAACATGTAATGTGAATCTGGACATCGCACGGGTATGTTACTAGTAATTTTTTAAAAAACTTGCTATATTTATGACAAATAGAGTTTTTGACCCAAAAAAATGTTTAATACCATTTATATCACTTATAATATAAAATATGATTGTTATAATCTTGTTTTGTTGGAATATACACATTTAATTTATCAATGTGTAACCTTGTTTAATTTAAATTAAGCAAAATTTAAATGACACTACGCCAAAATTGTGTTTTGGCAGCACATCAAAGACAGCGCTTTATTGCAAAAGCGCTCCTATACGTTTCGCTAAAAACAAAAATAATAAATGAAGGAAAAAAGCGCTGCTATATATGGGTCCTACGAAAGCGCTTTAAAAAAGCGCTGCTAAAGGACTAAGGCAGGTGAACTTTAGAAAGTGCTTTATTAAAAGCGCTGCTAAAAGTATACCATAAGCCATCGCTTTTGAAAAGCGCTGCTAAAGGCCCAAGATATACCATACTTTAGGCAGCGCTTTCAAAAAGCGCTGCTAAAGGCCCAATTCACTACACACCTTAAAAAGCGCTTTTCTCTGAAAGCGCTGCTAAAGCCCACCCTACAAAAGCGCTTTCTAAAAGCGCTGCTAAAGGTGCTTTAGTAAAAATTAAAACGCAGAAATTAAACCAGTAACAAATCATTTCTAATTTTTAACCCTATCATTGTTCACTCCCACTCTCACTCTCACTCTCGCTACTGTTCCGACCGTCACCTTCTCTGGCTCGCCGTCGCTGCTCCTCTGGCCCTCACTGTGCATCGCTGTGCAAGGTATATTTTTTATTTCATTTCCATTTCCATTTCCATTCCATAAAAAATGCAAATGTTTCCGTCACTGTGCATGTTTAGATCCTGGTACGAGTTGAGATGAATCCTTATCAATGTTTATCGATTTCTTCATATTGTTGCATAGTTTGTATACTCATTTAATGGTGTATAGAATATGGTTTTATTACTACTAAATAATTGGAAGTTATAAACAAATACAGTTTTTGAGAGTTTATAGTTACAAATTATATACTGATAAAGATAGTATAGTAACACATAAAGTGTTTGAGTTTGTGTTAATTTTGTATTACTCTATTAGGTTCTGTTGCTTTCCATTTTAATTATTCTATGCTTTGATGTAATAGATTTTTTTGGTTCTAGTCTTGAGTATATCTTATGTGTATATTGTATTTTTTATTTTTATGTCTTGATTAATGGAATTGTTTTTTCTTACAAAAAACAAACTGCATGTGATTGTTGCTCTTTTACATTTGATTGTTGTAATTGTTGTTATAGTATAGGAAAATGAGTGTTGTTAGTTAGAATGCGTTTTATGTTTTGTTCGTATATAGAAAAATGCGTGTTGCTCTAATTGTTGTTTTTTGTTTTGTTTTTAGTTTGAATGTGTTATAGAAAAATGAGTGTTGTTAGGGTAGCAATGTGTGAGTAAGTAAGAAGAGATGATGTTTTACATAATGTGATTGAATTCGCGCGTCGATGCCATGTTGCTTAATTGAAGGAAGTGATGATGTTTACTACAGGTCAAATGGCTAGTAACCAGGATACAAATGACTCACACCATACAAATGATGCAAATGATAAAGCTCAGAATGAAGAAAGAGAAATTACACGAGGAATAACAATTATGAAGTCAATAATTCGTGCAAGAGATAAAGGAATCAAATATGATGTACATTGGAGTGTTGAAGACCAACTAATTGAGCCTAACGGTGCAATGTTGACAAGTTGTATAGGTTCACTTGTTCGTCAGCACATTCCAATCACCTGTGATAACTAGAGAAATCCAGTGTTGCAAGCCGGTAAAGAAAAGATATGGACTGAGATACAGGTACGTACAATTTATGATTGATGTTATTAGATTTTTGTTGATGATTATGTCTTTAAATTACTTATACTAACACACTCTATGTGTATGTTTTTCGTAGAGGTCTTTTAACATTGATGAAAGCCGAAAAAAGTATTGTCTTCAATTGGCCGGAAAAAGACACAAAGGGTTTCGAACTTTTTTATCAACCACTTTTCTAAAGGATGAGCAAGGGAAGTTTGTTGAAGCAGAACTTCCAGTGAAGTATACAGATTTTATTACACCTGAAGAATGGGAGACATTTGTAGCCAAACGAAGAACCGAAAAATTCCATGTAATGTTAATTTGTCATGTCTATTAATTGTATTGTATACTTGTTGCATTAGATTGTTCTAATATGACTTAAACTTGTTTATCCAGGAAGTGAGTGACATAAATCGGAAAAGAGCAACAAAACCGGCGTATCCATACAAAAAAGGGCATTTGGGATATGCACGCTTACAGCAAAAAATGGTAAGTATATATAAATGCTATAATCTTATTAATTGTCTCAATGTGTTATAATTGATGATCTTATTATTTGTCTCAATGTGTAGTTAGAAGTGAGTAAAAGTGAAGAAACATCTCTTTCGGGACACGTTTTGTGGAAGGTTGCTCGTGTCGGCAAGGATGGAGTTGTTAGGGAAGATGTTCAACATGTTTTTGACGAATGTGTAAGTATAACATTATGTCTTTAATTAAATCAAAAGTTTACTAACATATAATTAATTTTTAATCCCCACTAATAATTGTCGATATGTAAATGAATTTCATGAGACTTTATCTCAATCCTTAACTACAACTGAGGACGAGGATTGCAGGAGCATACTTAGTCGAGTACTAAATGTTCCTGAGTATTCCAGTCGTGTGAGGGGTAAGGGATTCGGTGTGACTCCATCATCCTTATATAAGCATCCAAAGAAAAAAATCCTACCAATCAACAAGTGATGCAAACGTTGGAGGAATTAAAAGCGCAAGTCCGTGAATTGCAAAAGGACAAAGAAAGATATAGGGCAGAAAAGCGCGGTTCAGAGTTGAAAGATACTAGTCACAAAGCTAGTATCAATTGTCAGAAGAAATTTCCCGAGGTAATTATATATGTTATTATGAAATTAAATTAGCCTATTCATTTTAATTGACATATATACACATTAACAGTAACATATTTATTATTGGTTTAGGGTATTTCATCTTGTCAGCTGTATTTATCGTCACCGACTTATCGCATAGTTGGAAAGGGAAAAGTGCACAACACTTTGGGAGATTTACTTCACCATAAACCGCTCCCTGATGGATATCTGAAAGTATCGGTTGATATTGCATTAGAGCTGGATGCGTTGCTACCGATACCTGACGTTGTTTCAGAGACAACATTGCTGCGAGATGCAATAGGATCGTTTATTGCATGGCCAGCAGACCTTATTTTCATAGATGAGGAGGTATGTTGAAAACCATTATGAATGTTTTAGTAATCAAATATCAATTATGAACCATTATGAAAAGCATTATGAACCATTACATACTTTTTTTTACATGGTAATGTTAGACTCCTACAAAATCCGTATCTAGGGATAAAGGGATTTTGCGGCACAACGAGTCTGTTGCATCACAAAAAGAGGTACATTGAAAGTGTTAATTCTGTGATCCGAATGCAAAAGCTTCATGATTTTATACGTTACCTAACTTATATGATGTTTAGGTTCCTGCTCAAGAGTCACAACAAGTAACCAAGAAAGCTAGCAACACATCCAACACAAAAAACGGATCTTCCAAGGACCGGACCAAAAAGAGCTTTTGTTGGTCAATTTAGGATGTGTCTTGAAACACTTGTGGGAACATCAAATTTGATGCATGGTGCCATTCGTCAAATAGAAATGGAGGAAGGTGTTTTTGGTTTTTCTAATTTCGAAACACTTGCAAAAGAGGACATGGATCAGATTTTTCGGCATCTTGAATTAGGCATCGGTGTTATGCAATCATACATGTGGTATGCCGATCAATCTATTATCTAATTAGTTGAACAATTTATTTACACATTTCAATGAAAATATTCTAATGTTTATTATGTTTTTATTTAAGGGTCTTGTATGACAAATATATGCGCGGGAATCCATTGTCAAACAGATTCTATTTCGTGTCTTGCGCCCGTGTCAATGCACCATTAATTGTTTAGGATCCAGATTCAGTAAGAGATCACTTAGTCGAGAGATTTATGGCTAGCACTACAGAAAGTTTGTGTCTTTTACCATATAATACTGGCAACGGGTTAGATTTTCCTTCTAATTTCATTATAATCTTTGTATCTTTTGCGTAGAAAATTTCCATCTAAACATTTGTTTTATTTTACAGTGGTCACTGGTTGTTGGTTGCTATTAATCCTACAAACGAAGTAGTGTATTTTCTGAATTCATTGGATGGTGATTGGACAACATATTCGGATATGAAGAATATGGTTGATACGTAAGTGAGATTGTTCTAAATATTCGTGTGTATTTGTATATTTAATTATTTATGTGAGATTGTTCTAAATATATGTTTTTATTTTGTTAGAGCAATACGAGTATTCCGATCACAAAGAGAAGCTCGAGTACCACGTTCTAAAGCAAACAACATTAAGTGGATCAGAGTGGAGGTATATTAATTTTCACAATTTTGCATATAATAGTGGTGGTACTTGATATGGAGGTAATATTACTTGTTTTTCTGTGTAGTGTGCTCGTCAGCGTAATGGTATAGATTGCGGTTATTATGTTTTGAGGTTTATGAGAGAAATCCTTCATTTGGATCAAATAGAGATTCCAATCTTGGTATGGATTTATAACTTAGGATTTATTTTAGTATTTATCAAATATTTCATATAATTTATAACTTTTAACTAAATCATGCATATTATGTTTTATTATGTAGTACTTTGATGAATACAAGTGTGTTTATTACTCGAAAGAGAAGTTGGAAGAAATCAAGGAGGAATTGTGTGAATACTTTATTGAGAAAATAATCATATAAGGTATGGAAGATGTTGTGTATAGTTATGGAATGTTGTATAGTTTTGGAAGTGGTTGTATATTAGGAATCTTTAGAAGTTAAATGATTTCTAGGTGAACAAATGGTTTATGTTTGTGTTGATTTATATCAAATGGTTTATGTTTTGAATGGTAATGGTGTATATATTTTGGATTATAATGGTATATAATGTCTATGTTTAAATAAAGGATTGTTTGTTGAAATAAAGGCTCAATGGTTGAAATATAAGACCTATATGTTGAAATAAAGGCTTGTTGAATGTTATATAAAGCAGGTTGTTTGAAAGAAAGGCTTGAATTATACAGGTTTATGGTATTATTTCCAAAAAAAAATTCTAAAAAATAAGGAATAGGCAGCGCTTTTAAACAAAAAACGCTTCCTAAATTCTGATTTTTAAAAAAGTGCTTTTAAAAAACAAATTTTACGTGAAGAAAAGAAAGCGCTTTTTAGAAAAAACGTTGCCTATAGTACACAATAGACAGCGCTTTCCACTAAAAGCGCTGTCTTAAAGTGAAATAAAAAATACATTAGACAGCGCTTTAAAAAGCGCTTTCTAAAAGGGGACAATAGAAAGCGCTTTTTCCTAAAAAAGCGCTGCCTAAAGATGCCAAAAGAAAACATAAAAGGCCTGAAAAAGCGTTGCTAAAGGCCCACTTTAGAAAACGCTTTTCCAGGAAAAAGCGCTGCTAAAGGCCTACTTTAGAAAGCGCTTTTAAAGATAAGCGCTGCCTAAAGTAGGCCTTTAGCAGCGCTTTTGCATTAAAAAAACGTTGTCTTTACCTACAGCAGCGCCACCTTAGGCAGCGCTTTTAAGCATTGTTAAAGGCCAAAAAAGGCGTTGTCTTTTCCCTTACTTGGCATAGTGTGATGTGTATTTTTAATTTGTAATTATAGCATAATTATTTGGAAAAATATTTGGATTTTCCCATACATAAAGATTATTTTAGTTTTTATTTTTGTTTTGGACTAATTTAACAATATAAATAATTAAAATCAAAATCAAAATTTAAAACTAATAATTATAAATTATTGAAACAACATATTTAGAATTGACTGATAAATTTTAAAAAATGATAGGATGTTCTTTTATCAATGATATCTATAACTTTTTCTGCTAATTTTAAAAAATGATTGATAAATTTCTATTTTCTTACAAAATATATATTTTTAAAAGGTATTTTAACTTAAGTTAAAAATAACTTTAAAAATAATTTTGAAAAAAAAGTATAATAGTATCTTAAGTGAAAATTATTTAGTGTTTATAGCGATCTATTAATTTTGCATTTATTTCTAAAATCTCTCTTTCTTCTAGATTTAGAAAAAAAAAATATTTGAAGTTATAAATATTCTTTTAAAGTTATAAATAAATAATATTGTAATATTTTTTTAAATATCTTTTATTATTTATAGCACTTTTTTTTTTATTTCATTTCAGTATAAGATAACACTTTTCTATTAAACACTTTTCTATTAAATATATATCAAACAAAGTATATATAATGAATTTTTTTGTCAATATCAAGTCTGATATGAGTAGACATTTACTTTACCAAATCTTCCAAAATAATAGTAAAAAAATATTTTAGGTGAAAAGACAATACAAAAGCAAAACTAAAGGTCTGCAGAACATTAATTAAAATTCAGAAGGAAAGGTGTTAGCATGGAAAATAGGAATAAATAGTTAATAATTTTTTTTAAGTTTAATAGAAAAAGAAGAAAGGCAGAAGTGAGTTGTACGTAACATTCAGCTGGCCTAAAATTCTTTACAGCATAAAACAGACTTGCCTAAAAGTAACATAATAATAATTATCAGTTGTGATGTCAAAAATAATGAACCAAATTCATAATTCCTGCATGTGAACTACTGTAACTCTCCATGCTTTGGTTTCCAAATAGCAAAAGGTTGTGTCCACATCAGCGTCTGTTCTAAATGTACAGAATAACAAACACAAAGAAAATATTAAAACTCATAACTCACAAGATTCTACCTTTAAAAATATGCCTGTTAACTGTCAAATATTTGATTTGTTTGTAAATAAACAAATAAGATAAAAAAGGAGAACAATATATGTTTGCATTACTTGAATAATAGTATTGATTATGCCTTTAGTTTACAGAATGTACGCTTCCAGGTCTGAAAACTTGCTCGTGAACCAGAACCACGGGCAACATACAGCAGGACAAAAGTGTTTGGATACTCACCCACAATGTTTTCAAGAAACTCAGCACCCATATAAGAGAAACCTCCAAAGTTATCAACTACAAATTGAAATCCCTGCCAAATTTTAAATTATTATTGTTCAAGTAACATCAAAGAAAACTGAGTTTTTTGTAAAGCCTAACGGAAAAGGCCAATGGCTAAGATAAAAATAGCATATGTTTAGTAAGTATAGCAATAGTGACATCATTATTAAAATACTACATTGAAGTAGACAAAGCTAAAAAACAAAGTAGGTTTGTGGATTATGAAATTATAATATTTTTGTGTCCGAATAACGTAGCTTTTACAGAATAGCTACTATTGTACTTTAAAATACAGTTTAGTTTTCAGCTAGCATTGATGATGACTATTGCTCCTCAAGCCAACGCCATTGTAGAACATCATGGGCAATGAACAAACAAAGAATAACTTTTGAATTATTATAGTAGTAAAATGTGTTATCAGGAGCTAAAATCCTTTGTATTAATCTACACAGCAATCTCATAATGTATACATAACTCATGCTAACAAAAATATATAAGCAAGAAAGAATATCAAATCTAATTTTACAGAAAAAATGCAAAATTCTACCTCAATAATCTTCAACTTTAGATAATCTCTTCTACCAGAAGCAATCTTGCACATAATGCATTCAGAAGAACATGAGCGAACATAAGATCCACAAAATACTGATGACCAATTTGACCATCTTTCTACTTTAATTTCGCCAGATCCCTTCCGTAATGAACTTTGTCGTGATTCTTTGATTGTTATTTTGTTGATGCACCATTTGTCTAAATCAAAATATTATATTATGCTTGTCGGTTAAAGCGTATATTTACACCATACAGGGTTGATTTCATGAAGGAAGTGATGATATATATCAGAATCAGAAAGAGCTAACATATGTTGTAGAATAAATAACAGAGTAAGAAAATATTAGAAAAACCCAAACCTAAACTTTACCTGTAGGCTCTAGACAAGAAGAAAAATGGTGGTCAATAACCATAATCATGTAGATTTCCAATCCATTTGTAGATTTCCAATTTGTTATCATGAAATGAAATAATAAAACAAAATATCAAAGTAAGAGCAAAAAATCAAAATGCTAGAAGAACCATCAAACCCATAAAATCAAAACACATAAATTGAACCATTAAAATTAAAATGCATAAACTGAACCCATAAAATCAAAAGGCATAAACTGGACCCATAAATCAAAAAGCATAAATTGAACCATAAACGCTCCATAGAATGTTTACATACCATTCGATTTCAGATCTGATTGCTCCAATATCAGATTCGCCAAAGCCATTTCAAATCGCAACAAAACCTGAAGAAAAAAAACAATAATATTAGCAAGAAGAAAAAAGAGAAATCTTTTGTTAATAAACCATAACATGCAATACAAATTATTATTTTTCTGGTTCATTGGAAGGTCGTAAGAGAGAGCGATGAAATAAAGAGTTTGAGCCATAAATGGTGAAAGAGATGGTGGGGAGGAAAGAAAGACGAAGAAGAGGAAGTGGAAGAGTAAAAATAAAATAAAGTTGAATAGTAATTGATTTAGACAAAAGTTGCAAAGTAGGTGTGTCAAGGGAAAAAACAATAAAATATTAGAAAAGCCTGTATCTAAAAAGAGGGAGCTGAGAGAAAGTTAGGCAGAAAGGGTTGGAAGAAACAAAGAAGGCAAACTTGAAAGACTGCCACATGGAGCATTGTTAGAATAGCCACGTGGAGGGCTGTATGAGCAGAGGGGCAAATTAGTCCTTTCCAGAGCCATTCATTTTTTTATATGGTAGATACATTAATAGGAATTTGAGATAAAATGCAGGACTCGAAAGGAAACAAGCTTTCATGAGATAGATTAAGGATATCATTGAAGAAGATAATATTCATAAAAAATGATATACAAAAAGTTGAATTTAAGGATGTTATGGATTTATTTTAAAAATTGGTTGAAAAAACTATGTCCATAGAGGATTTACAAGAAAGATTAAAAATTTAAATAACAAAATTAGATTTTTAAAAGGTAGAGATGATGAATTATAAATAAAGCTTTTAGAAATACAAGAAAATTTAATTAGTTAAAATCAGAATAATCAAAGTGTTCCAACTTCTTCTAGATCTAACGAAGTTAGTGAAGAGGGATATATTAACAAAATAGAAAAAATAATATCGCATAAATTGTATAGTAAAATAAAACTAGTTGTTAAAAGATAAAATTATGAATTAATTGCATTAATAGACTTTGGAGCAGATGTAAACTGCATCCAAGAAGAGTTAATACCAACTTAATTTTATGAAAAGATAAAAGAATCTTTGAGAGGAGAAAATGGTAACAAATTACAAGTTTCTTATAAATTATCAAGTGTTAAGATTTGTATTGATCAAATATGTTATAATACTTCTTTCCTCCTTGTTAAAAATATTCGTGAATCCATTATTTTAGGAACTCTTTTTTTATCTTTACTTTTGTTGGGGGAGATTTTCACTAGGGAGTATTGAACATTGTGGGACTACCTTTCTAGAGCAACGCCCTTGTGAGAGACACACCATATACTCACCCAAAACCATAAGGCGATAGGTGTATGGGTTCTTCCACTTATAAATGCTCAAATCTCTACATTTCTAACCAATGTGGGACTATTGCCCATACTACTCACACTTGTTATACTCAACGACTTTATCCCTTAGAGGTTAATAATACGGCAATAACAAATAATATTTTAGAAAGAGAGGTTAGATTTGAATTTTTAGAATAACCAAAAATCAGAGATCTAAACTCTATTCAAAATAAAGCCAGATCTTATATTAATCAAATAGATATAAAAAAAAATATTAATTTCATTAATAAATAAATACACTGTAAAAAGATAAAAGAACAACTTCAATCTCCAAGTATTCAAGAAAAAATTAAAAAACATACATAACAAATTTACAATAGATCTTTATTCAGAACAACCCAATGCATTTTGAAAAAGAAAAGTTCACGCTATCTCTTCACCCTATGAACCTGACTTTAAGGAAGCAAATATTTCTACTAAATTCAAGCCAATACAAATGAATAAACAACATTTAGATTACTGCAAAAAAAAAAGGTTAAAGTATAGTTTTTGTCCCTTTATTTTATCTAATTCACGAAATTGGTCCCCCTATTTTAAATTTAAATAGTTTTGGTCTCTCTATTTTGAATTTAAACAGTTTTTGTCCCCTCTCATACTTTTGCACTCAAAATTAACGATGTTTTCATTTTTTTTTAAACAAGTTACTTGTGAAACATAACAAATCATCATATATATATATAAACATATTGTTGAACTTTATAGATAAAAATATAAATTATAAAACAAACATCTCATCAATTTTTATGAAAAAAATGTGAGAGGGGGACTAAAGTTGTTTGAATTTAAAATAGAGAGACCAAAATTGTTTGAATTTAAAATAAGGATACTAATTTAGTGAATCGGGCAAAATTGGGGGACCAAACTGTAATTTAGCCAATAAAATATTATTTAGATAAGAGTTTGATTAGGCCAAACAAGTCTCCTTAGAGTTTATCAGCTTTTTGTGTAGTTAATGTGTCAAAGTTAGAAAGAGGAAGTCCTCCGTTAGTAATAAATTACAAACATTTAAACAATGGATTATGTATCATATACCTAGTAAAAAAAAATTGATAAACAGATTACACAATAAAAGTATTTTTAAAAGTTTGATTTTAATTTGAATATTATCAAATACAGTTAAAATAAGAAGATAAATATAAAATTACTTTTGTGGTGCCATTTAGTCACTATGAATGGAATGTCATGCTACTAGGATTAAAAAATGTTTTTTCTAAATTTCAAAATATTATAAACACAATCTTCAACGATTACTCTCACTTCACCATAGTCTATTTAGATGATATAATAGTATTTTTCAGATTCTATAAATCAACATATACAATATATGAATCAATTTTATGGGATAATTAAAGATAATGGTTTAGTTCTATCATAAAAGTAACCTAAAATATTTCAGTCTAAAATTAGATCCTTCGTTTTGATATTTTTCAAGGAATGTATACCCCAATTAGTAGGTCTTTAGAATTGATTTGTATACTTTTATTTAAGAGACTTAGGAAGAATCCTCCTTGGATGATTCAATGACCTAAAGCGTCTTGCAGTTAAAGCAAATAGTTGAAAAAATTACCATGTTTAGGAATACTCGGTACTAACGCCAACCTTATTGTTGAAACTGATGCTTCGGACCTAGATTTTGGGGAAATACTAAAGCGGATACTCTCGAGCATGGAAAAGGAATAAGTTGTCTGATATTATTTTGGAACTTGGAACTCGGGTCAATTAAATTATAATGGGTTAATAAAGTTTTTGGTCCTCATAAATATCTCAATTTCACTTTTAGTCCCTCCAAAAATTTCCTTCAAAGAATGGTCCTCATTAAATTTTTAATTTTAACTTTTGGTCCCTCCTACCAATTAGCAACGGTTTTTACAACTTAGAGACCGAATTAGCGACGGTTTTTTATTTAGCGACGGAAATGGCGACGGTTTTAGCGACGATTTTGGCAGGAGGGACCAAAAGTTAAAATTAAAAATTTTATGAGGATCATTCTTTGAAGGAAATTTTTGGAGGGACTAAAAGTGAAATATGTGATATTTAGGAGGACAAAAAACTCCATTAACCCAATTATAATACTATTAAAAAGAGATTTTATTTATTGTTTTATGTATTACAAAATTTTAAGATGATTTGTTTTTAAAAAAAATTATTAAAAAGTGATTGCAAAGCTGCACAAAGTGTTTTACAAAAAGATGTTAAAAATTTTGTTTCAAAATATATTTTTGCCAGATGACAAGCATTATTTTCTTGTTTTGATTTTGAAATCGAGCATATTAAAGAAATTAAAAATCATTACCAGATTTTTCGAACCAGAGTTTTTACAGGAAAACACAAGTAAAAAATCAGTTGACCATAAAGATGATTATGATCCTCCCATTAAAGATCAAAAAGACAAAAATAATTTTAGGGTCTCCATCTTTTATTTCCAAAATTACTATTTCTGCTACTCTTGTAACAACTATTAAGCCTAGTTGCATAACTCCATTAGCTTTTACCTCACAAATTATCAGTCCATTATCTAATCAAAAAATTCACCCATCTAAATTAATCTTTTACACACCGCCTTCTTCGTTACCAAAATCATATTTTGTTACTAAAGATTTTTCAATTCCAATTTAACCTTTTGAGATAATTTACTATCCTCCAAACTCCTCATTACTGCAAAATATTTCAAGCATGTTTCTTCCTGGATTTTTCTTTCTCCTTAAAGATCAATTTAAAACTAGAAAATTTTACAAGTTTATCTCGGTGGACTCTAAATCCATCTCCTTTAACCATCATAAAGAACAAGATAAGATTAAGTTTTCCAAATTTTAGATTAATAAGGTTTTATCTTCTTCTAATTGGAATCAATATTCATCAGAATTAAAAACTTTTTTCCACAACCTTTTTACCCCCTCGATATTATTCTTACTTTGATTACTTGAGTGTTTGGTCCAACTTTTTGTTTGTTGAGCCTTTTAACTATATTTGGTTTATTTAGTTTAACAAAGAGATCTCTTTTAGTTTTTCTAGTTGGATTGTCCGATGGTTTCAAGTTATTGGACCAACTTTGGAAATTTTCCCATATATGTAGGAAAGGCTTTTTTAGATTTTTCGGAAAAAAAAAATTTGTTTGTCCTCAATATAAATCTCTATTATGCTTTTGCATTATTTTTTGAAAGAAAAAATGAATATGCACTAACAGTATAAAATAATTTTATACTGTCAACCAATCACTCTCATGTATTCTGCCACATCAGATTGTAAATTTTAAGTTAATAGTATGACATGACAGATTAATAAATTCTTATTAGATGACAAAGTAAAATTATTTTACACTGTCAATTAATATCCATTAAACTCTTTTTGAATTTATTATATCTTCTCTTGGATTTTTTCTACTGAATCACTTTGGGAAGGTTCTTCTTCCTCCTAATTAATCAGAAAATTTTCAATTAAATGGTGGTCGAAGTTTAACCCTGAATTATTTTCTTAATCAAGATTATATGGTTGGTTTAAAACTCGTTCAAGGCTCTACAAAAATACTTTTGTTGTTGAATTAGACTCAACTTTTCTTATGGATCATTTAAAATTATTGGATTCATTATCCGCTACCTCTTCCCATATAGAATTTTAAAGCAAGATTAAGCAAGTAATCTCGGTATTATGAGAAAGTGACAATGCCTCCAACACTTCAGATAATGTTAATGAAGATAAGGATCAACAAGATTACTCTAGTCAGCATAAAGATAAGGATCATCAAGATTTCTCTAGTTAACATTGTTGGAATTAACCCAAAAGCTATGAGAATTCCTTCTATCACGCAACAATTATACAGAAAAGTAGAAAGAAAATAGGGAAGAAGAAGATGAATAGTGTTCTTGCTGCCCACAAACTGTGGGACTTTCTCTCTTCTTATTACTCACTCTGCAACTGCAGAATTCTGTGAGAAATTACAAAGTGTTGTAATTGATACAAAATAATGAGGGAAACTCCCTATTTATAGAATTAGGTTTGCTTGCATCTCAAGACAAAGCACAAACTATAAAAGCCCAAAATATCAAATCTAATCTAAATCATATCAAATCAAATATAATCTAATAAAAGCAAAATCTGAATCCCATCTAAATGAATCTGTCAAAACACTTTCGACAGTTCAGCACAACACTTCGACACATGAATGTTTCGACTTCGACTTCGACTGCTTCCTTCTGCTTCGACTTCGACACACTAAGTTTTCGACACTATGAATTATAATTTAACACACCACCTAATTCATTGTGTCTAAACTATCTACATTCATCATAGTCCTTAGCTTTCTGAAGGCTTCGACCTGCACTCCCTTCGTCATGATATCTGCAATCTGATTCTCAGTTCTGCAGTGTTCCAACTTCATCTTCCCTTCTGCTACCTGCTCTCGAAGATAATGGAACCTCATTTCGATGTGCTTGCTTCGACCGTGTGCTATTGGATTCTTCGCCAAATTGATAGCTGACATGCTGTCGATCTTCATGGTAATTGCTCCATGACTCATTGATGTAATTTCTTCGACCAGATTCACCATCCATGTTGCTTGACATGCACAAAGAGAAGCAGCAATGTATTCTGCTTCGTATGATGACAATGCCACTACTGGCTCCTTTCTCGAACTCCAAGCAACTGGTGCACCACCTAACATAAACACATACCCAGCTGTGGATTTTCTATCCTCTGCATCACTACACCAGCTAGAGTCTGTGTATCCCACTAACTTGCATTCTTTCCCTTCATCAGCTGCTGGAAACAAAATGCCATAGTCGAGAGTTCCTTTCAGATACCTTAGTATCCTCTTCACCGCTGCTAGGTGTGATACCTTTGGCTTCTGCATAAATCTACTTACCATACCAACACTGTATGCTAAGTCAGGCCTTGTGTGACAAAGGTATCGAAGTGACCCAATAAGTCTTCTGTATTGGGTTGGATCGACATCATCTTCATCTGAATTTTTTGACAGTTGTTGTCTGGGCTCAGCTGGAGTCGAAGTTGGGTTGCAATCTTGCATCTCAAATCTCTTCAATATTTTGCCTGCATATCTTCTTTGATGCATCATCAAACCTCTACTACTCTTGTAGAATTCGATGCCAAGGAAATATGAGAGATTTCCCAAGTCTAACATTTCAAACTCTTCACTCAGGTTACGTTTGAAATCTTCGATCTCCTTCTTGCAACTTCCTGTTATCAACAGACCATCGACATAGAGACATAGTATAAGCAATTCGCCATTGCTTCTTCTTACATATACTCCATGCTCAGTTGTGCACTTCACAAATTCCTTCTCCCTTAAGAAGTTGTCGATTTTCTTATTCCAAGCTCTTTGAGCTTGCTTAAGTCCATACAGGGCTTTATGCAGCTTGTACACCTTTCTCTCTTTGCCTTGTTTCACAAACCCAACTGGTTGTGCAACATAAACTTCTTCGTCTAAGGGGCCATTCAGGAATGCACACTTCACGTCCATCTGACATGTGTGCCAATTATTCACATTTGCTAGACCAACAACCAACCTGATTGTTTCGATCCTAGCAACTGGTGCAAAGACTTCGTCATAATCAATTCCTTCCTTCTGAAGAAATCCTTTCGCTACGAGTCTTGCTTTGTGTCGAACTACTTCACCTTTTGGATTCAACTTTACTTTGTAAACCCACTTCACATCAATTGTCTTCTTGCCTTCAGGCAATTCGACAAGTGACCAGGTGTTATTGACTTCGATGGATTCTATTTCTTCATTCATTACTTTCACCCACTTCGAATCTTTCAATGCCTCAGCTGCATTGACAGGTTCGACATCTGCATAGAAAGCATAGTGTACCAGTTCACCTTCTTCATCGACAACATCATCTGATGTAATCACACATTCCTGCAACCTTGCTGGCATTTATCTTGTTCGACGAGGTCTACTTGGTCCTGCTTGGTCTTCGACACTTTCTTGTCGAACTTCTCTCTCAGCTTCTCTAGCTGGTTCTTCACAACTGATTCTTACTGAATCTTTGTTGACATTTTCTGTCCAGTCCCACTCCTTAAGCTCATCAATGATCACGTCTCTGCTGATCACAATCTGCTTGTTCACTGGGTCGAACAACTTGTATCCACCTGTCGAATGATATCCCACCAGGATCATTTGACTTGACTTGTCATCTAACTTTCGTCTCAACTGATCTGGCACATGCCTATGTGCAATCGATCCAAAGACCTTAAGATGACTTAAGCTTGGCTTCACACCAGACCAACATTCTTCTGGCGTAATCCCCTTTAGCTTCTTCGTCGGACACCTGTTCAGAAGATATGTCGAAGTCGAAACAGCTTCTCCCCATAATTCTTTAGGAAGATGTTTTCCCTTCAACATACTTCGAACCATATTCATGATAGTTCGATTCTTCCTTTCTGCAATTCCATTCTGCTGTGGAGTATAGGGTGGCACCACCTCATGCACAATCCCTTCTTTCTCACATAGTCTGTCGAAATCTTTCGACACATATTCTCCACCACCATCAGTTCTCAAAACCTTGAGCTTCCGACCACTTTGTCTTTCGACCATAGATTTGAACTTGGCAAATACCTCAATCACTTCACTTTTCTTCTTGATCAGGTAAGTCCACAGTTTTCGACTGAAATCATCTATGAATGTGACAAAGTATTTGTTACCTCCCATAGAATCGACCTGGATTGGACCACATACATCAGAGTACACAACATCAAGAATTCCCTTCGACCTGCTTCCTGCATCCTTACTGAAGCAATTCTTGTGTTGCTTTGCCTGCACACATTCCTCACAAACTTCATCTGGAATGTTAATTTCTGGCAAACCTGAAACCATGTTCTTTCTCTTCAGATCTCTGATGTCTTTGAAGTTGAGATGGCCTAGTCGAAAGTGCCATAACCACTCATCTCTACTGGCTGCTGTTGCTAGACACTTGTGCTCCATCACATTGAGTTCAATCTTGAAAGTCCTATTCTGAGACATTGGAGCCTTCAAGATCAACCTACCACCTGCGTCGAGAACTCTCATCATCTTGTTTTCGACAACTACCTTGTAGTTCTTTTCGACAAGCTGCCCTATACTGAGCAAATTACTCTTCATGCCTGGAATGTACAACACATTGGAAATTGTTGACCTTTTGCCATCTTTCCTCATAATCAGAACATCACCAACACCTTCAGCTGCTAGAGTGTTGTCATTTGCAAACTTCACCGTGTTCTTCGACGAGGGCTTCATGTTGACAAACCAATCTTTCCTCCCAGTCATGTGTGATGAGCATCCTGAGTCCAAGTACCACTGGTCCTTGAAACTCTCATTATCTCTGGTTGTAACCATCAGCATCATACCTTCTTCTTCTTCATGCTTCGCCAACTTTGCATCATCTTCTTGATTCTTTCTTTCAGGACATTTTGTCGAATAGTGACCATACTGGTGACAATTATAACACTGAATGTGGCTTTTGTCAGGCTTTCGACCACCACCTCTTCCTCTACCTGCAGCACCACCTCTTTGGTTGCCTTGGTTCTGGGTCCTTCTATGGTTCGACCAATTCGCCTCTTGCTAATTTCCTCTGCCTGTCGAATTGTTGTAGCTTCCTCTACCTTTGTCGACCATCTTTTCTTTACCCTTCTTATCTTTCACTGATTGAGCTTGCAAGGCCACATCATTCTTCGACTTGCCTGCAGCTCTTTCAGCCATTCTTTGTTCATGAGACTCAAGTGTCCCTTGAAGCTCTTCCTTCGTCACCTTCGACAAATCTTTTGATTCTTCTATGGCTACTACCACGTGATCAAACTTTGGAGCCAACGATCTCAAAATCTTTGAGACAACTGCTTTCGTCGCCAACACTTCTCCACACACCTTGATTTGATTCACAAGTCTCGTAACTCTTGTGAAGAAATCTGTTATGCTCTCATTGTCTTCCATCTGAAGCAATTCATACGCCCTTTTGTGAGTTTGTAACCTCACCTCTTTCACCTTCTCTGCGCCTCCAAACGATTTTTCCAGAATCTCTCATGCATCCTTCGCTGTTTCTGCATCACTAACTTTCTCAAAGTTATCTGCATCAACACATTGATGGATTATAAAGAGAGCTTTATAATCTTTCTTCTTCAATTCTTTGAATGCAGCCTTTTCTTGATCCGTCGCACCTTCTTCAAGAGTTGTTATTCCTTCCTTCACAAGATCCCACAAATCTTGATAACAGAAAACAACCTTGATTTGCTTGCACCAATTCTCATAATTATCTTTCTTGAGAATTGGAAGGTTTGCTGGAAAATGGCCGTTTGGATGATTCGTAGCCATCGCGTTCTTGCGATTTCTTGCCCTTGAATCTCTTAAACCGGAGCTCTAGATACCAGATGTTGGAATTAACCCAAAAGCTATGAGAATTCCTTCTATCACGCAGCAATTATACAGAAAAGTAGAAAGAAAATAGGGAAGAAGAAGATGAATAGTGTTCTTGCTGCCCACAAACTGTGAGACTTTCTCTCTTCTTATTACTCACTCTGCAACTGCAGAATTCTGTGAGAAATTACAAAGTATTGTAATTGATACAAAATAATGAGGGAAACTCCCTATTTATAGAATTAGGTTTGCTTGCATCTCAAGACAAAGCCCAAACTATAAAAGCCCAAAATATCAAATTTAATCTAAATCATATCAAATCAAATCTAATCTAATAAAAGCAAAATCTGAATCCCATCTAAATGAATCTGTCGAAACACTTTCGACAGTTCAGCACAACACTTCGACACATGAATGTTTCGACTTCGACTTCGACTGCTTCCTTCTGCTTCGACTTCGACACACTAAGTTTTCGACACTATGAATTATAATTTAACAAACATAAAGATAAGGATTATCATGGTAAGCATGAGACCTCTTCTTTTGTTGGTCACCCACAATTATTGCTCAACTTTATTTCTTTTAAATTAATTTTTTCGGTCATAATTATAAGTAAAAATAATTATTTTAATCTTAATTAAAAGAAATTAATTAAATATAATTAATTTTTTTAATTTCATATACAATCATAATATTACTAGTTATAATTGATAAATAAACTATTAATATTAAATACTTTTAAATTAAATGAAGGATGTACTAGTAATACAAATATTGATTAGTTTTAAATTAATAATTTTTGTTTATAATAATGCTATATTTTAAAGTCACTTTTTTATTTATAATAGTGGTTGGAAGGAGTATTAGTTTTTGTCCTTTTTTTTATTATTAGGCTATGTGAGACATACTATTGTTATGGCTTAGATTTTTGAAGGCCGTCTGGGTCATTATTTTTGTGTAAAGTAGATGTTCGTATTAGAACTTTGGAACACTTGATTTGTTGAACCTTATAAGTATTTGCATCAATAAAATCATGTATCTTGTAAAGAATAATTTTGGATTTACTCTTACTTTTATTTTTAATATTATCTCCTTATTATATTTAATGTTATTATTACACTTGATATATATATATATATATATATATATATATATATATATATATATATATATATATATATATATATATATATATATATAAAACGTATTATATGAGAATGTCATTTTTATGTTAGAATATGAAAATGAATCTGAACAATTAAATTTTAAAATAAATTGCGAAGATTATGTGTCATTTTTTTATCTCTTCTATTGTCAAAAATATAATATTTTAATTTAATTCATTTATTTTAATAATAAAGGAGAAAGAAAATAAAAATGACATATAATCTCACTCATTTATTTTAAATTTAATAGATCAGATTCATTCTCATATTCTCACATAAAAATGAAATTTATATACATATATATATATATATATATATATATATATATATATATATATATATATATATATATATATATATATATATTTGTTCTTTTTAATATTTGAGAATGACAGAGTTAAATTTAAAATATTTCAAAAAGTAATTCAATATTTTTATGAAAATAATTTTTTTTTTTTATAGATTAATCCCTGAGTATGATTATGATAAACGCTAAAACTCTCACTTAAATATTTAACACTATTGTATGTTTGGGACTTGATTAGAACACGGCTTCTGATTAAGTTGAAAGAGATGAAAATAATACATATGAATCATATAGAAATCAAATAAATAGTTGAGTTATTATGTGTCAAACTTTTACGTATATTTATGGCCGGTTGGGATTAACCAGCAGTTCTGACCATATTAAAAAACAATGGAGAACTACTCAGGTATTTTACCATAATTAGCTAATGTGAATTGAATTAGGCTATGCTTTGAAGTTCCTTGACATCAAAAGCTGTATCTACACAAGGCTCTAAAATAAACATTTTACCGAGGTAAAGTGCATTAAAATGTTTGCGTCTGGTGTACAAGTAGAGCAGCAGAAGAGAATTGTTCCTACATAGGAACCATTGAGCTGACAAAAAGTGAAAAGTAGTTCCCTGGTGTTTCTCCGTAACCCTCCTCTCTACCTTGATGACACCAAATAAATATATGTCATTAATGAAGCTGAGATATGTACTAGTACTAAAATTTAAGAATAAGAATTCATCAAGGGTGAGTGTAAGTTTTCTTTTCCTTAAATAAAATAATGCAACATTGAAATATCAATTAAGTTTTCATTTGCTTAAAGTTTTATGTTGATCTACTTGAAAGAGTTTCCAATTTTCCAGTTGAGTTGGTTAATATCATATTTTATGGAATACTGTACTATTATATGATATGTAAAAGTTTGATTTGGTGTCAGCATCTAATTTTGTGGAAGCATAGCATGGTCCCCCATTGGTAGCATCCTCAGAGTCAATGTGAATGTAACTCATTCAAAAACCTGCATAGTACTCCCTCCGTCCCAAATTATAAGTCACTTTGCCAAAAAAATTTGTCCCAAATTATAAGTCACCTTACATTCCCAATACAATATAAATGACATCTTCCCCAATATACCCTCAAATATTTATTATTATTTATTCTTTCAACTTTTTTAATTTCTCTCTCCTATATAATTATGAGGGACATTACTGTAAAGTTATACATAGTTTGTCTTTCCCATGAAGTAATAATTAAGTTTCTTAATTTGTGTGAAAAGCCCAAAACGTCTTATAATTTGGGACGGAGGGAGTAGATCTTAAGAGATCTAAATTTGGGGTTTGTACGCAATCCTTGTGGAGATTTGTTGCTTGGATTTTCGGGCTTTATTGGGATTGATTCTATATTTCTACAATTTTTTAATTTAATTTGGACAGCCTCCTTTTGTCATACTTTTTTTTTTATAGAAAATATCTTCTGCATTAAATAAGAAAGATCCATAACAAATATGAAACACAATGTGTTAGGACATTTCCCAACCACATTTTAACAACATAACTAATAATAACTAAGTTATTCAAGAGATGGACTACAATAACTTTTGAAAATTCAAAGAACAATAGAGTATTACCGATCCAATTCTTTAATCCAATCAACCAAGCAAAACTCTTCCACATATCATAGGTGAGTTGAGGAACCACAATCTTTAAATCTATCCAGTTACGGATCATATCTTTGACTTTATCACGCACGTTTCGATTATACGGGTTCTTGAAGTTGGTTAAACTCATCAAGTGTGAAGGAGTCCTTTGTTGAGTGGTAAAGAGAAACAGATTTGCATTACCCATTGTTGGATTTTCACTCAAAAACACAGTTTCAACATCCCAACCTCTTTGGGGCATTTTAACAAACATCATGACTACAAACTTAAATAACACTAAACTTAAGAACAACAAGCAAATATGAACCAGACAATAGTACAAAATAACAATACCAATACCAGATTTACTAACACAATATATTAGCGATCTCGTATCTCCCGATGGTGGAGATCGGTTTTCATGTCTGTGCAGCTGTGGATCATTTGTTGGTGCAAATGGTTCTGGACTTTTGAGCACATGAGCATTTTTTATCACAACAATGAGAGCTAGGTGGTTGTTGATGGAGAGGGGATGAACCATGATGGAGGTTGGTGATGGAACAAGATATGGGAGTAGAAGAGGTGAGTGATTTAAAGGAATGGTAAGGAGAGAAGAAAAACTCACAAAAGAGGAAGAACCTCCACTAGGGAGAAAACAACCTCCATGTTGGAGGGGAGGAGCTCCGATTGAGGAGATGAAACCCATACAAAATGGGGGCGACTAACAAACAAAAGAGGAAGAGAAACCCTAATTTTTAGAGAGAATGTAGAGCTTCTCTCTCTTACACATTATACCGCAAGAGATGAATATGAAATTCCTTTTGTCATACTCTTGGAAAAGACAATTCATGTGAAGAATCACCAATAGATGTAGATTAGGATAATTTTTATTGGGCCTTAGAAGATAATAGTCCATGCTTGGATCAACCCAAAATATCATGAAAGAGTAGTAAGAAGAAAAACAAAAGAATTTCTTATGGCATCCTATGTATTTATATCATACCATATAAAATTCCACAAATGTTTCCTATTTTTGGATATATATCTCCGGACGCACTCAAATGTAAGTGAACGTCGAAATATTCTGGAGATATATCTCTGTAATATTTTGGAGCATAAGTCGCCTCAGACTCTTCTCCTTCCTCATTTCACAATTTTCTTCAACCACAACTTCAAACTCTCAATACACTACCCTACGCCAAATCAAATTTCATCAAACAAGGCTCAAGGAAACTCAAAGGAACATCAAACTTCATCTATAACATCATTTAACTTCATCAAAACCAACAATTTCAAGTAAGTTTTTCGAGTTTTCGATAAATATTTGAGTTTTAGTGTAAATGAGTATAAATCAATGATTAGGGTCAGAAATGTGTAGAAATCACATGTAACATAGTTTAGACATAGTGTATAACTTGTTTGTTGGTTGAAAATGGTTATCAAAACATATTTTTTTCAACTTCCATATGGTACATTCGCCATTGACGTAACTTCTGAGTTGCAGAACATTTCGGGGATGTATCTCCAGAAGTATTCCGCGTTTCATATACTGCAGAAATTTCGGAGATGCATCTCCGAAATATTTAAATGTTTTAGTTTCCTGGTGCTTTCGGAGATGCATCTCCGGAATGTTTTAATGTTTTAGTTTTCTAGTGCTTTCAAAGATGCATCTCCAGAATTTTCTGCAGTATTTTTTCTTGCTTGTGTGTGTTGTTTGCGTGCACTAATGGTATGCCTTACTTTAACTTACAAGCATAATGGCTGGCAGACTTGATAGACTGAGGTATGGCAGGGTTGCTCAGTACGCATCCATTCGACGGGAGCGGAGCCAGTAGGTTCTGGAGGCTCTCGGTACCTCTGGTCAGACAGAGTTGTCTACTTCTAGAGCGTCGTCTACTTCTGGGTCTCGTGCTTCACCTCAAGCCACTCTGTAACACCCCAAATTTTAGATTAATTATTTATTTAATTAATTTATCAGGAATATATGAGTTATTGTGGAATATTCGATATATATGATGTTTTGGGGATTTTATTTTGTGAAGTGATTGGATATGAATGATGTTTTAGTGATTTTGAGAATTATGTGACAGTTTGGAATGATTTAAAATAAATAAAATAATTAAGTTAGAATTATTCTAATTAGAAAAATAGGAGTTATTGGAGTTGGATGACAGTAAGGACATTTTGGTCATTAGCGAAGAATTAGAGAGGACAATATAGGAAAATCATAAAAGAGGTTAAAGGGGTTTATACGGAGGAGTTAGGGTTTTAGAAGTCACTGTTGCATTGCGTTTGGAAAAGAGGCAGAGCGAAGAGAGAAGCAGTTAGGCTTGGAGTTTTGCAGAGGGGATTGAAGAACACGAAGAGGAGTCAAGGCTAAGGAATCATCAGGTATGGGGAGTGTAATTGTGTTATTATAACTGATTTAAGTTTTAGATAATTGGTAGAATGTTTGAACAATCAATCGATGATGACTTATGGTGAGGGTTTAGGTAGATTACCCAGAAAAATTTCGCTTGGTAGAAAATATCGATAACCTGATAAATGACTGGCGATGTGTGAGTAACTGAGAAATGAGAGATTATGAGAAATTATAAAACCTGATAAATAATGGAACCAAGGGAATTGTGGAAATTTTGTGTGGGAATTGCTAATCGAAATTCTACGGGTATTGCTGATGAATGGAATAAGTAAAGAAAGAAAAGAAGAAAAAAAAGATGGATTTTGGGGGGGTGGCGCAAGCCACCAGAACATAGTGGCGCCAGCCACATTTGCAAGGGTGACGCAAGCCACCAAGGTGAAGAGACATGGGTGGCGCAAGCCACCCATTTAGATGGGGGAAATTGTATTTTTTTTTCAGTTTTTCTTCTAAACATCATAACTTTTGTTTTATGAACCCGTTTTTGAAGCTGTTTGAGGCTATGGAAAGGTAATGAAATCAACTATAAAATGGAAAAATAAAATAGATCATATAGTGTAATCCTCCAATCAAAATTGATAGACTAAATGAGGAGTGTCTTGTATTGATATACAGTAGGTTTGCATGTCTGTGTGAAATTGTAGGATTTTATCTAACAGTGGTTTGGTTGATATTGGTGATAATGAAATGAGAATATGATGATTATGGTTCTATTTTGAAGTTTATTATGTTATTGCAATGTGAGGATATTTTGTGACAAACTGACAGTACGTGTGCTTTACTGTGTGAAATAACATGATTTTGCCTGGAAGTGATCCATTTGAAATTTGTATAATAAAAATGATGTTGTTGTGACTATGATGTATGTACTGCTGTGGCAGGTGCATGGTGTTGCTATGATGTGCATACTTGATGTATTAATATGCTATATGATGAATTGATAAATGATTACATGTTGACTGTGATGTGATGATATATCTTTGGTAAATGCTTTGTGTTGGATTGATGCTATTAGGAGTTATGATGATGTACTGATATTAACATGATGTAAATGATGTTGTGAGATACTTTATGATGTTGTAAGAATAATGGTGATATTGTTTGATAAAATGACGATGTTTGATAAATGATGCCGATATGATGATTAAGATGCTCTTGTGATATTTAGGATGATTGTGGTGCTGTTATGAGATTTAGGATGCTGTTATGGTGTGATGTTAATTATGCGTCGATGAATATGTGATGGTGACTAAGTATTAATGATTATGTGAAGAGAATATAATGATGTTGTTTTGATGAATATGATGTATGTGATGAATTATGATGAATATGATGAATGATGATGCGTTTGACTAGCCGTGGTCGTATTTTATATGTTGTTACGCATCATGCATTCATAGCATTTAAAGGACTGTTGTCCAGTGAAGTTTAAAGGACTGTTGTCCAGTGAAGTTTGTAGGACGCTTTGGTCCAGTGATGTTTTTGTGATGTGCTTTGGTTCCAAGCGGGAACCGATCCTATTGGTGGGGATCTTTGGAGAATGAAGATGACTAAGTCATCAGTGAAGTTTTGGTACCACATGCATGCGTCTTATGAAGTTGCATTCATTATTTGTGGCATTGCACAATAATTGTACTATGTGATGTGTTTAACGTGATTCTGATTTTGGTGATGTTCCGACATGAGAATTTGGTGTTTTGTTGTTATGAGGTATATGTGTTAAATGATGTTATGTTGTTGTGATTTCCTGGATATGACTACTATATCTATTCCTTATGTCTTTTATAATGACTATGATTGTACTCACCCTTTCTGCTGATATTTTCCCTACCATGGGAAATGGGCAGGTACTCAAGGATAGCAGTAGAAGTTCGAGATAGCTTATGGAGTTATTAGTTATCTTTCTGCAGGGAAGGGGGTCTTGCTCTGATAGATGTAACATCGGGTCTTTGGTAATCGTTTGAATTAAATGTTGATAATGATGTATTGAAGTGTTTCAGCTTGTTTTAAAAATGTTTAAGCAAGATTTATGAATTATGGAATTTGACGGTAAATTTTAATTGAAGTATTCTAATAAAGGTATTTTGAGACAATAATTCTGCTGAGATGTTCGAAGTTTTATGATGATATTTCTATAGTGTGAACGTGTTAGATTTTGAGAACCCGTGTTACGGAGCAGGATATTTTATTATGATGTTTTATGAAGAAATGTTTCACCCTTTTTTATGATTACTCTGATATAACTATTTAATATTATATGAATATTCGTGGGGTTTAGAGGGGTGTTACATTAGTGGTATCAGAGCAGATCGGTCTGTCCGACCAGGTTGTCTAATGGTGTTTGTCCCTTAGTACGTGACATGTGTGTGAAACACTGTCGGTACTTGCTTGTGTTCTAACCGCTGTCTGCAGGAGTTGGTTGAAACGAGTGGGGGAGAAGCTTTCGCTTCTCTGAGATGTTTTGGTGGTTGAATGTCAGTTCGGTGTGTTGCTGATTACAAGTGTGCAAGCATTGTGGGAGTTGTGTTGTTCCGAAACTGAATGAAAGATGGAGATAAGGCATATGGCGACTAAGAATTATGCCTTAAGTAACTTCGTGCACAAGATGCAAGGAACGTTATTATAAGCTTGGTAAAGACGGTTTATGCCCAATCACGATTGTCGGCTGTCTATTGACAAATTGAGGAACTGATCACCCTTAATCCCTTGTTGATAGTAGACGGTGTCGTGTTGGATGGGATAGACTTGTTTGCCAGCTTAGATGGTGTGACAGTGAATTTGTTGGAATTAAGATGTGTGCTCACTAATTGTTTAGATGAGTGGTGTGATATGTTGCTGATTGCGAGAGTGCAGGTAATACGGAGGTTGTGTTGTTTCTGACACTGAAGGTGCTGTGGATCCGGGATTTCTGCCTGTCGGCTAAGTTGGGATATCTTTAGGGAAAGGATCGGGTGTTGTTGATGTTGGATTCTCTGAGTACAGAGAACGATGAAATGGCTAGTGTAATGCCAGTGGTGTGTGATCCCTGATGTTTTCCTGAAGGATAGTTGTGACTTGCCTCTAGAGCGTGGATACGAGTTTGGTGACAGTAAAGGGATAACGTTATAGTCTGCTAAGCAAGTGGATGAACTTTTAGAAGATGAAGCTCTGATGTTTGTAATGTTACACCGTTGTAAGTTAATCGGAAGTTGCAAATGTTGAATTACTTGTTGTCCGTGAATTTTCTGATGTATTCCCGGATGACATAAGTGATTTGCCTTCAGAACGTGAAGTAGAGTTTGCGGTGGATTTGACACCAGGCACGAGTCCGGTGTCGATGTCTTGATATCGGATGTCAGTTTCCGAGTTAAGTGCATTGAAGAAGCAACTAGAAGAGTTATTAGAGAAGAAGTTTATTCGACTAAGTGTTTCACCGTGGTGCTCCGGTGTTGTTAGTTAGGAAGAAAGACGTTAGTATGAGATTGTGTGTTGACTACGGATGGGTGAATAAGTGACTAGCAAGAATAAGTGCCCATTTCCGAGAATTGACGACTTGGTGGAACAACTAGTGGGAGCTTGTGTATTCAGCAAGATTGATTTGAGATCTGGTTATCATCAGATTCATGTTAAACCAGATGATATTCTGAGGACGGCTTTTAGGACGAGATATGGTCACTATGAATACACTGTGATGCCATTTGGTGTGTCCAATGCACCTGGTGTGTTCATGGAACCTATGAGTCAAATTTTTCACGAGTATCTGGATAAGTTTGTTGTGGTTTCTATTGATGGTATTTGGATATACTCTAAAATAGAAGAGGGCATGCAGAGTATTTGAAGATTGTGTTGTAAGTATTGGGAGAGAGGAAGTTGTATGTGAAACTGTCGAATTGTGAAGTTCTGGATAAAAGAAGTAAGTTTCCTTGGCTATGTAAATTCTAGTAGTGGAATTGCGGTGGATCTTTCGAAGGTTGATGCGGTATTACAAATTGGAGATTCTGGAGTCTGCGACTGAGACCCGAAGTTTCTTGGTTTAGCGGGTGATTATCGAAGATTCATAGAGGGATTTTCTAAGTTGGTATTACCTTTGATGCAACTGACGCGGAAGGGTCAAGCATATGTGTGGGATGTTGCATGTGAGAAGAGTTTCGTAGAATTAAAGAAGAAGTGGCGACCGCTTCAGTATTGATTTTACCTAATTCGAAGAAGTCCTTTGTGGTTATTGTGATGCATCGATGATGGGTCTCGATGGAGTGCTAATGCAGAATGGACAGGTTGTTGCTTATGCGTCGAGACAATTAAGAGTTCATGAAAGGAATTATCCTACACATGATCTAGAGTTGGAAGCTGTAGTATTTGTACTGAAATTTTGGCGACACTATCTTTTTGGCTCGGGATTTGAAGTGTTCAGTGATCATAAAAGCTTAAAGTACTTGTTTGATCAGAAGGAGTTGAATATGAGGCAGAGAAGGTGGCTTGAATTATTGAAGGATTATGATTTCGATTTGAATTACCATCCTGGAAAAGCAAATGAAGGGGATGATACATTGAGTAGGAAGTCGCTGCATATGTCAATGCTTATGGTACGTGAATTGGAAGTGATTGAACAGTTAGGGTTGTTAGTGAATCAGTTTGCAAACAAGGTTGGTGACAGATGAATGTTAGGATCATCGTTGTGTAGTGTTTGAAGTTTGCTTTGAAGATTGCAACGTAGTAATTCATTTGTTATGTCAGAATATGAATGAGATATGAGTCATACTACAGTCAGTTTCATTATGTATTAATGCTTGGATTCGTGAGGTCAATGAAGTTAGTGTTAGTTAAAAGGTGAAGATTGAATTAATTGTTAATCAATTATTGAAATTGCTAGCTTGTTAGATCGTGTTAAATGTTGAGTTGGTGGAACATGGCGTCATAATTACTTATGTTAAAAATGTCTGTGAAGTCAATCGTTTAATAAGAAAGAGGTAGGTTCAGTTGTTAGTTGCAATTGGATGAAGAGAAATTGTATACTGTTGGCTTGAAGATAGTGAAGTATTGTGATTAGCTTGCTTTTGAGATGAAATATCTATGTGTATAAAAATGCAACTTTATGGAGTTAATCATGAATTGAGAAGTCGAGGCACATGCCAGCAACTAGTGGCAGTTAACTTATGGTGAAAATATGATGCAGATAGGATGCATTGTATGATGATGGTTAATAACAGTTGATGAAATTAGTCATTGGACGAGATATGAGAAATGAGTTTGTGCTAGGATGTGGATTTGAATGTATTGCTATTGGAATGTAAGTTCGTGGTGACGAGTAGTCGGATGAGGGAATGTTATCCGAGCTATTCGATTGAGGTAATTTTCGAGGGCGAAAATTCTCTTAAGTGGGGGAGAGTTGTAACACCCCAAATTTTAGATTAATTATTTATTTAATTAATTTATCTGGAATATATGAGTTATTGTGGAATATTCGATATATATGATGTTTTGGGGATTTTCTTTTGTGAAGTGATTGGATATGAATGATGTTTTAGTGATTTTGAGAATTATGTGACAGTTTGGAATGATTTAAAATAATTAAAATAATTAAGTTGGAATTATTCTAATTAGAAAAATAGGAGTTATTGGAGTTGGATGACAGTAAGGACATTTTGGTCATTAGCGAAGAATTAGAGAGGACAATATAGGAAAATCATAAAAGAGGTTAAAGGGGTTTATACGGAGGAGTTAGGGTTTTGGAAGTCATTGTTGCATTGCGTTTGGAAAAGAGGCAGAGCGAAGAGAGAAGCAGTTAGGCTTTGAGTTTTGCAGAGGGGATTGAAGAACACGAAGAGGAGTCAAGGCTAAGGAATCATCAGGTATGGGGAGTGTAATTGTGTTATTATAACTTATTTAAGTCTTAGATAATTGGTAGAATGTTTGAACAATCAATCGATGATGACTTATGGTGAGGGTTTAGGTAGATTACCCAGAAAAATTTCGCTTGGTAGAAAATATCGATAACCTGATAAATGACTGACGATGTGTGAGTAACTGAGAAATGAGAGATTATAAGAAATTATAAAACCTGATAAATAATGGAACCAAGGGAATTGTGGAAATTTTGTGTGGGAATTGCTAATCAAAATTCTATGGGTATTGCTGATGAATGGAATAAGTAAAGAAAGAAAAGAAAGAAAAAAAAAAGATGGATTTTGGGGGGGTGGCGCAAGCCACCAGAACATAGTGGCGCCAGCCACATTTTCAAGGGTGGCGCAAGCCACCAAGGTGAAGAGACAGAGGTGGCGCAAGCCACCCATTTAGATGGGGGAAATTGTATTTTTTTTTCAGTTTTTCTTCTAAACATCATAACTTTTGTTTTATGAACCCGTTTTTGATGTCGTTTGAGGCTATGGAAAGGTAATGAAATCAACTATAAAATGGAAAAATAAAATAGATCATATAGTGTAATCCTCCAATCAAAATTGATAGACTAAATGAGGAGTGTCTTGTATTGATATACAGTAGGTTTGCATGTCTGTGTGAAATTGTAGGATTTTATCTAGCAGTGGTTTGGTTGATATTGGTGATAATGAAATGAGAATATGATGATTATGGTGCTATTTTGAAGTTTATTATGTTATTGCAATGTGAGGATATTTTGTGACAAACTGACAGTAAGTGTGCTTTACTGTGTGAAATAACATGATTTTGCCTGGAAGTGATCCATTTGATATTTGTATAATAAAAATGATGTTGTTGTGACTATGATGTATGTACTACTGTGGCAGGTGCATGGTGTTGCTATGATGTGCATACTTGATGTATTAATATGCTATATGATGAATTAATAAATGATTACATGTTGACTGTGATGTGATGATATATCTTTGGTAAATGCTTTGTGTTGGATTGATGCTATTAGGAGTTATGATGATGTACTGATATTAACATGATGTAAATGATGTTGTGAGATACTTTATGATGCTGTAAGAATAATGGTGATATTGTTTGATAAAATGATGATGTTTGATAAATGATGCCGATATGATGATTAAGATGCTCTTGTGATATTTAGGATGATTGTGGTGCAGTTATGAGATTTAGGATGCTGTTATGGTGTGATGTTAATTATGTGTTGATGAATATGTGATGGTGACTAAGTATTGATGATTATGTGAAGAGAATATAATGATGTTGTTTTGATGAATATGATGTATGTGATGAATTATGATGAATATGATGAATGATGATGCGTTTGACTAGCCGTGGTCGTATTTATATGTTGTTGCGCATCATGCATTCATAGCATTTAAAGGACTGTTGTCCAGTGAATTTTAAAGGATTGTTGTCCAGTGAAGTTTGTAGGACGCTTTGGTCCAGTGATGTTTTTGTGACATGCTCTGGTTCCAAGCGGGAACCGATCCTATTGGTGGGGATCTTTGGAGAATGAAGATGACTAAGTCATCAGTGAAGTTTTGGTAACACATGCATGTGTCTTATGAAGTTGCACTCATTATTTGTGGCATTGCACAATAATTGTACTATGTGATGTGTTTAACGTGATTCTGATTTTGGTGATGTTCCGACATGAGAATTTGATGTTTTGTTGTTATGAGGTATATGTGTTAAATGATGTTATGTTGTTGTGATTTCCTGGATATGACTACTATATCTATTCCTTATGTCTTTTATAATGACTATGATTGTACTCACCCTTTCTGTTGATATTTCCCCTACCATGGGAAATGGGCAGGTACTCAAGGATAGCAGTAGAAGTTCGAGATAGCTTATGGAGTTATTAGTTATCTTTCCGCAGGGAAGGGGGCCTTGCTCTGATAGATGTAACATCGGGTCTTTGGGAATCGTTTGAATTAAATGTTGATAATGATGTATTGAAGTGTTTCAGCTTGTTTTAAAAATGTTTAAGCAAGATTTATGAATTATGGAGTTTGACGGTAAATTTTAATTGAAGTATTCTAATAAAGGTATTTTGAGACAATAATTCCGCTGAGATGTTCGAAGTTTTATGATGATATTTCTATAGTGTGAACGTGTTAAATTTTGAGAACCCGTGTTACGGAGCAGGATATTTTATTATGATGTTTTATGAAGAAATGTTTCACCCTTTTTGATGATTACTCTGATATAACTATTTAATATTATATGAATATTCGTGGGGTTTATAGGGGTGTTACACACTCCACCTTCTTCTTCCCGTAGGAGACGAGATTCACCATCTGACGCATCATTTCCTTCATCCTCCCACAGGCATCAGGATTCACCAGCCCCACCTCCTACGGATGATGCTGCTGGTCGAGTCCCACCTCCCACTGATGATATTGCTAATCCGGTGCCACCTCCGGAGGGTATGGCTGCAGCGGATGCCGAGCCAGAGGCTTTTGAAGGAGGTCCAGTTGATTTGTCCTTACTTTCTTTATATCCAGATCACACTGCCAGACATATTTGGGACAGAGAGGTATCATTAGTTGGATTCTTTATTTTTTTAAGCGTTAATTTTAATTGCTGACATTGATAATTTTTTATATTGATTATTCCTGACATTGATTATTTATGAAAAATTTCAGGAGCGTGATCCCCAGAAGTTTCTTAACCACAGGATAAAGATTGCTACATTGCCTCAGTAGAAGGATGATTGGTGTCACTCGGTTCTGCTCTTATCTGGCCTAAAGGGCCTATGCATAACCGATTACATTCTGGTCAACCATGGGATGCTTAATACATTCGTGGAGAGATGACACTTTGAGACTTTGTTGTTTCATCTCACGCATTATGAGATGTCTATCACATTCAACGATGTCTCGTGTTTGTTACATCTTCCAATCAGGGAGAGATTTCTCGATCATGGGAGGATTATCGAAGACGAGGCAGTCGAGATGATGGTAGAGCATCTGGGGGCTGATCTAGAGAATGCGATGGAGGAGGTGGATAAGAGCAGGGGTGCTCATGCTAGATTTGAGCAGGTGACGGTCCATATGACGCATGCATTGAGAGCATACTTCCTTTTTTGGGTTGGCACTTCGATTTTTGTGGACAAGAGTGCCACTTATACTAACATCGTCTACCTACGGTACTTCTTGGATTTCGAGCGGATCTATGAGTACAATTAGGGGCGGATTGCCTGGTCTACCTGTATTCGAAGTTGAGAGAGGATTATATGTGGAAGATGAAGCAAGTCACAGGCAGCGTAATACTACTGATGGTAATAATTATTGGTGGTTGAATGTTTTTTATTTTCATTTCTTATTTGCAAAACCATTACTGATGATTCGTGTGTTATAAAATTTTCATTTCATATTTGGATCCTTCAGCACTCCCTACGCATCTCTAGCTGGGCGAGTGTGCCTGAGTACACTAAGGATATACCGCGTGCTACTGCTTTTATCCCACTTAGAGGGAACCATGCGACCGAGCCTTACATAGTCTATCTTGACCGTTTGGTTGCTGAGGACATGCACTTCAACAACCATGTTGATCATCGTCATACGCAACCATTTGATGAGATAGGGTTATACTCTGGATTGTTGGCCTACGGATCGCGTCTCACCCCTCCTTATCTGCCTGAGCGTGTCATGCGGTAGCTCGGCTACGTTCAGACCATTCCTAGACACCTTGTTGTCTCGATTCTTCCTATCTTGACATGTAGTTAGATAAAGAAGATGTTTGATAATTATGAGAGTCATCTGGTACCGGGGGAGGCACGGACTACCATAATTAAGAGCGACTGAAGCTACGTCCAAGGTTGTTAAAATCTCGATTTAAAACCTAAACTCTTAGATTTTACGTTTATAGGTCGACATTTGGTGTTAAATCGCAGGTAAAATTCTTTTTAAGTAAAATCGTATACTGGAACAATTTTACACGATTTAAATCTCTCTGAAATCTGTAAAATCGTGTAAAATATTTGAATTTTACTCTTTGACATGATTTTACCTTTTTTTTATTTCTTGAAATTTTAAAAAGCCCAGCCTAATAAAACTTCTTCCACTTTATTATTTTCTTCACTTTAAATAACTTCTTTTTTCATTAGACATTAGACATTTTATTTACCAGAGCAATTAAAATTAAAAGCTTTTGAACCCTAATGTCACTTCACATGTACAAAGCCGGACCGGAAGTTCAACGACAATACTCTGTGAGTTTTATTCTTTGATTGGAAAATTTCTAAAAAGTGAGTCTTCTTCACAAATAAAAAACAGATAAATGTTATGTTACTATGTTATTATGTGATTTTATGTAATCTTGATTTGTTACTACATTCTTTGATTGGTAAGTATCTAAAAAATGAGACTTCTTCAGAAATAAAAAATAGAGAAATGTTACGTTACTATGTTATTATGTGTGTATGTAAACTTGGTTTGTTACTATGTTTGTTACAATGTTCCTAGTTTTGTTATTATGTGTCTTTGAATGCTACTATGGTTTGTAATCTAAGTGATTGTTACAGTGTTTTGTTACTTTTATTATTTTAATATACCAACTTAATAGAAGTTGATTTGATTTATTGTGTATATTTTTGACAAATTTGCTTCAGTGTCTTACTCTTTTAGTTAAAATTTATTATTTAAATTAGATTATTTTTCTTATTTAAATTTAAATTTAATATTATTTTAACATGAAGTAAACTCTTTGATTGTACGTTTCGATTTTACCTAGCCAAAACGAGTCAAGGTAAAAATTCGATTCTGACAACCATAGCTACGTCGAACGGTACATTAGATGGTTCTTCAGGGTGTCACATTCGTACATGGTGCATGCTGCTCCACGAGATCCGCCGAGACCAGCACATCAGGAGATACTAGAGGAGGAACAAGCTCAACTAGATCATAGTGATGATGTCTTGCCTAGGTGTCGTCACATAGTGGAGATTGTGTGGGCAGGTATTGACGAGGGTATCTTTCCAAATGAGTCTGGTGTCATGCAAGTCCTAGATGCCATCATGGCGGAGGCACATGGGGCATTGTTGTACCAGAGACATCGCCGGAGGACAGGGAGATTGATGGCCGAGGAAGTAGAGCAGAAAAAGGAGGTAGGGAATATGTTGTCAGACACACACAGTAGTTGTCTCTTATTATTTTGTTGTAGTACTATAATACGTACTTTATTTTGACGGTATTACTACATTTTAGATCTCGATTGTACGATATTTTTTACATATATTGCTATTTTATTTTCGACACACGTATTAGTAGTCTCTTATTATTTTGTAATTTTTTTTTATTTGTGGTCGTACTTTATCTGAACATAAATAAACAACTTATAGCATTAAATATCTGCCCTGCTATATTTTGAAGATGTATCTCATGAATATTTATGGAGATCCATCTCCAGTCCAATTCAAATGTAAATGACTTCTGAGTGAGTTATATTGAATGTTTAAAATTGTTCCGGAGATACATCTCTGAAATATTTCAACATTTATTTAAAAATATGTGTCTGGAGATACATCTCCACAAACTAGAGGCATTTAAATAATTTCGCGCATTAAAAAATTCGGAAAAAAAAAAAAAAAAAAAAACAGACACAATGCAGACCATCTACTGGGTCTTGAGTTGCCAACCCAATCCATATCCATTACAAGCTAACAACCTCAATGTGTGGCAGATGAAGTGTACCTAAAAGGACTGGTTTGCCCAAGATTGCACGTGAGAAAACCGTTCCTCTATTCTAAGAAGAGGATTAGTCTCGCGTATTCAATGAGAATTGAGGAAAGCCTCGTTCCCATGGTACAATTTGGGGGATGGATAGACTGTTTTCACTAATCCAATATCTGCAAAACCTCTTGCGTCCATACACATGAGCAGTGGTCCTCGTCATATGATGCAGCCAATAGAGTAACGAGACAAAGGATACAATTGCAGACATTAAGTTAAAAGAAGACTGCTGGAAAAGTATGACAAAAAAATGACCTTAATAAGATCAGACAAAATAATGAACCACTACACCACTTCATGGCTTAACAGCAACTAGCTAAAAATTGACTAAAAATGTATTTCTACATCCGCATTTGAGATGAATATAGAAACATTTTGCATATGATGATTGTTGAGTAGGACAGTAACATGCAAATGGTTGAGTAAACCCAATTCTTGCACTGTAACAAGCTCCTGAGGTAAGACTATAGATGTTCCCGCCAAACACCTTCAAAATCTGTATCAAAGAACTCTGCCCGTATCCTATAGAAAAATATAGGAGTTCAGTCCAGAACGCAACTTTGCATGTGAAGTACATTCTCTTGAAAGTGGGATGTTCATGCAATCCTTCAAAGTTCAAAAATAAAAATAATAAGCACTGTTTTTCCCAACCTTACCAAATCTGCCTGAAGAAGCATATGATGAGCACTAGTCATCGGTATTCCACCATAGACCAATAATGCTACACAATCCACCATCTTCATCAATTGGGAAAAGAAAGTGATTCTAATCTTCAAAATTCTATTTAAAAAAGCATTCATCGCATGATCAACAAACATAGCTCATCAGCACAACATTGCTGACAAACAATGGAACGTAGCTATCATCTTCATCAAATATAAAAGAATGTATGATATGAATGAAGTACAGAAACTATATAACAAAGTGATGGTATCATAAATTATTTGCAGCTTATCAAAGCTTTAATTGATACAGAACAAAAATTACATTGGTATTCTTCAAAATAATTCCACCAACTCTTTCAACTTTAACTAAATGGCTAAATAGAGAAATACTAGAAATTTCACCATCAAGATAATTTTAAAAAACTATACGGTCATTTTAGCTGTATCAGGATAAGCTTACAAGAAAACAATCTTGAATTGTAAAAATGATTAATATCAGAAAAACTCAGACTACTTCCTTCCTCGGCTAAGCCTCTGCAGTTGATAATTGATACTCCCCCAAGACTTTCTGTTCTTTTTACTCTGAAAAACAAAAGTTGAAGAGTTTTTATGCAGTGATTAGTTTCCATGTCATGTAATAATAACAATAATATGCACCGCTTACAGTAAACTAGTAAGATCTACATTACCTGAGATTCTATACATGTATTTAATATTTCCTTCTGCTTCGCACATGCCTCAACATCGCTATGGCTTGTAGCCATACAGTTCATAAACATTATCATTTCCTTCATGCAAGGTTTATGAAGTGAACTGAATCTCTTGGAGTTGATAAAAAGCCCACCGGCTTTCCGCCCCATTATCCTACAATTTGAAATCCAACCAGAAAAAATGAAAACTGTTTTTCCTTCTGCATCGCAATTAACATGTAATAAAACCCATAACTAAAAGATTGTATTAAGAGACAAAGAAATTGTTATTATCTCAATATAAAACTACAAACAACCAACATTAACAAAACTCTAATGGAAAGCCCATGCAACTGCGGTTAAGAGGTATTGTCCTCATAGCAGTAGTGTATATAAACTCCCCTTAGCCGCGGTAGGTGTGAGAGCCCTCACGGTTTTGGCTCGATTTCCAAACGACATGGGACTATTTTGTCCAGCTCGGATCTTGTGTACGGATCTTCTATATAAATATCCTTGGCCTCGATTACCAAGCAATGTGGGACTATTTTGGCCAATCTAGAACAGTTGCCCCCGGTCAAGGCTAAGGGGCACGGAACTTCGAATTCCCACCGACGGCGTCAATGCATGTTCAGGTCGACCTCACGCCCGTGCCACTGTCCGCTTTAGGTATTGTCCTCTTAAAAAAGGCTCTTTGTTGAACTGAGGTGCACGGATTTTATATATAAACTACCTTTGGCATAGATCCCCAAACAACATGAGATTATATTGGCGAGCCGGAACAAATTTCAATTAATGTCACAAATTTAGAAAATGTGTGTAATTATATTATGCACAAAAAAAAAACTATAGTAATTACCTATCTATTTCTCAATCGAAACCTATGTAGCTAATCGCGGCGGTGCGGAGGGGATCGACCGCTGGCCGCTACAGCGATGCTACGGCGCGCATCACTGTCGCGTCTGCCTGAGATGCATTTCACAAGAACAACACGAAGCAGGTAGATGCATTTCATGAAGATTTAAATAAATAAATAAAAATTAAAAAAAAAACTGGATAGAGAAACCTGAAGACTCACGGTGACGGTGAAGAAGAAGTGAAAATCACAGTACGGGAGGATGAACCAGCAGCGTGTTTGAATTAAAGTGACGGCTGCATATTTTGCTAGGTTAAACGAAAAGGAAGAAAACAGGGTGTCACGATTAAACAAAAATAATAGTAATATTATCAACAGAATTACTTTTTAGTATTTTATTTTATTTTGCATAATCATGAATAATATTTTTATATTTTGTTTTTTTTTTCATAATCAACAATAATATGTTTATAATCAAATTTAATTATTTTTGTTAGAAATTAAATCAAAATTATTTAATCTATCATGTTTTGTACTTACTAAAAGTACAAATGTGTGATATCACTCAATGATTAAAAGAATTTAGAAGGTTTAAGGTTGTTGTATGGTTTTTTTTCTCTTAATTTTGTTGTAGCTCAGGTCGGGTGAGAAGTTCATATATGTATGTATTTTTGTGTTGTAGATGGTCACTTGTTTATCATGATATTATGTATTTATAGTCCTTTAGGATTGGAGTCAAGTCTTCCTAGGATATAACAACCACTCTGAGAATGGGTGGTTATCCCTAAAATCTAGGGAGGGTAGTTAAATTCCTCGACTTCCTATGTGACATTTGTTGACCCAGTAGGCGTTTTACGCATGATTGCGCGTCATGGACGGAGGCAGTAAGGATCTGGGTGACGTATCAGGAAAAGGGACACCATATTCGAATGAGGAGCGCGCGAACCAATGAAATGGCGACTTGGGAAGATCGACGGTCGAAGCGGATGCCTTTGCCCTGACCCGGTGATCCCTTTCAATTATACCACTGCTAATTCCTTGAAGCACGAGGGTTCGTAGAGGCCGAAGTATTTAAAGCCCTTATTCATCTTCAGGCTTTCCGCAAAAGCCTAGTTGAAGCTTTACTCTCACCTTTAATTCTCGAGGCTTTTGATGAATCTTCTGGACGAGGTTTGGTTAGGTCCCTTAGCCAAAATTTTGTCTAGTCTTCCTGACGTTACTTAATTGAGTCTCTCAGGCGAGACTTATTTGAGTCTTCATGACGAGACTTAGTTGAGTCATTCAAACAAGAGTTAGTTAAGTCTTCCTGGCAATACTTAGTTAAGTCTTCCTGACAAAACTTATTTGAGTTTTTTTTATGAGGCTTAGTTGAGTCCCTCGAGCGAGACTTAGTTAAGTCTTCTTGACGAGTCTTAGTTAAATCCCTCAAGCGAGACTTAGTTGAGTCTTCCTGACGAGACTTGGTTGAGTTTTTCTGACAAGACACGATTGAGTCTTCTAGACAAGACTTAGTTAAGTCCCTCAGGCGAGACTTGGAAAGATCCTTGTAACGTCGTTGCTCGTAGGTGGCTAGGATTTTTTTTTGGAAATCCAATAGTTAACTATCTCGTTAGGTGGCAAGGATCATGTGTGGAAGTCTAATAATTTAATTACTCCGTAGGGCAGCAAAGATCTTTTGTGGAAGTTCAACAATTTAATTATCTTGTAAGGTGGCAAGGATCTTTTTGTGTAAGTACAACAATTTAATTACCCGATAGAGCAAAAAGGATCTTCTTGTGGAAGTCTGACAATTTAATTACTCCGTAGAGAGACAAAGATCTTTTTGTGGAAGTTCAATAAATTAATTACCCTATAGGGTGGCAAGGATCTTCCCGTGGAAATCCATAAGTTTAATTACCCCGTAGGGCAACAAGGATCTTCTTATGAAAGTCCAACAATTTAATTACTTCGTATAGCGGCAGGGATTTTCTTGTGGAAGTCCAACAATTTAATTCGACATCCAAATCATAATAATCCCACTAAAAATGTCATAATCATTGTACCATAGTTTTCATAAATAGGTGACTTGCCTTTCTATAACTCAACTATAATGGTATCTCAAATTTACTAAGTTTCAGGTTATGGGAATAAGTCATTCATCCAACTCTTCGAGCTTGTGAGCTCTATCAGGCAACTTCAGATATATTTGATACGCTCCCCCAGTTATATTTTAGCTTTCTCTGTTGGGCAGGCATGACGACTTATCATAGTATTATATTGCCTTATTATATCTCTCTTTGAACTACCTTGGAATTATATCTTTTGGCTACTTTTTGTTTGGCAGAAAAGCTGTGAATGTGGGTGATATCCCTTGTCTCGTCAACTAGATCAATATCACATATCAACGCTGCCTCGTTTTCCTCCTCATTGAAGTGGGAGCGTCGTCATGACTATGTGCGATTTTGAATGGCAGCATGACGTCCACCTCACACACTAAATTGAATAGACTTTACCCAATGGTGTAGTGGAGGTAATGTGATATAACGCATCACATCATGCAACAGCTCGGTCCATAATCCCTTAGCGTCATCCAACTTCTTTTTTATCCTCTTTAGTATTATCTTATTTTATTATTTAGCCAATCTATTTTCCTGTGGGTGAACGATTGATACGAACTTAGTTTGCGCTCTCATGTCTTTACAAAAATAACCACAATATTACTAACAAATTGGGTTCCATGATTTGAAACAATAACACCTAGAAAAACGAACTTGCAAACAATCTTTTGCCAATAAAAGAGACAAAATTCATTTTTCGTAATCTTGAATACAACTTTCACCTCTATCCATTTCGACTCTATCCATCTCATGAAGTAATCTACTTCTACGATGAGGAACTTTAACAAGGCATGAGCTATAGGAAAAGGGCTTAAAATGTTCATGCCCCACTAATAAATGGCCAGAGTGTTGTGACATAATGGATGAGTCAAATGGTATGTGATGTAGATTAGCATGTCTATGGAATTTATTTCATCTCTTTACAAAACTCATGATATCTCTCATTAGTGAAGGCCAGCGGTAATCTACTCTTAACATCTTGTATGCCAAGGATTGCCCATTCATATGCTTATTTCAAGCCCCTTGATGAACTTCAACTAAGACTAGGGCGCTTTCGTGTTCCCTCTGACACTGTAGCATAAGAGAGGCTCTTCCCATTCAGATAACTCGATTGCCTAATATACTCTAGGAATTGACTTAACTCTCTGATGATGGCAACCAAATGGAATATAGCTCAACCCTTATATCTAACTCAAGCAAGTGCCTATAAGGATAAAGCATTCAGCAAGTTTTGGGGTATATGAAAGTATGAAAGACGACATCGATACGTCTGAGTGAATATATTGTATAAGCATAAGGGATTTCTCGTAAAAGTGCATAGATAATTCACACATACACACATAACCAAGCTTTCAAACTTATTTTATTCTCAAGAAACATTTATATAAATTCCTTGTCGGCCATAGAAGCGATCAAAACATTGGATCGTTAAGTTGGATCATTGCCGCACACAGAGGCGATCAAAACGTTGGATCCCTAAGTGGAATCCTTGCCGCCCATAAAGGTGATCAAAACTCTGGATGAATGAGTGGGATCCTTTCCACCCCTACAGGCGATCAAAATGTTGTATCCTTAAGTGGGATCCTTGTCGCCCATAAATGCGATCAAAATGCTAGATCCTTAAGTGAGATCCTTTCCACTCATAGAGGCGATCAAAACGTTGGATCCCTAAGTGGGATTCTTGTCACCCATATAGGTGATCAAAATTCTAGATCCCTAAGTGGGATCCTTGCCACATATATAGGTGATCCAAATGTTAGATCACTAACTGTTATCCTTGTTGCCCAACATGCAACTAAGGTTGGGATCCCTGAAAGAGATCCTTGGCCCCCGATTGTGTGTGAAGTCACATGTCCAATAATAAAGACCTTATGGTCATTACTATCATATGCGATGAATGAGAGATCAAAAGTGTCATTGTAGACCAAGGAAATTTAGCATACATTTTATACTACGAGGCTTTGAAAGACCTCACCTCGACCCAGAGGATTTAAAACCCTTCAAAGGTCCGCTGGTTGGATTCTTTGGGGAGCAAGGACAAGTAAAAAGATACATCACAGTAAAGACTAATTTTAGAGAGAAGAACCGGGCCAAAGAAATAAATCTCAGGTATTTGGTTATTGGCGTCTCCTATTCATACAACATGATTATAGGGCGACCAACTTTTAACCAGTTGGGCGCTGCCTTGTTCACTTTGTATTTATTCATGAAGTGCCCTCTATTTGATGGGCGAGTGGGAGTTATCTAAAGAGATAAGGAGATCACCAAAAATGTTATGGAGATAAGCTTAAACAAAAAAGGGTCCGCACTCTGGGCGTAAAATCCTGGAAAGTGGGCTCAGGAATAAATCATTTAAAAGGAACCTGCAAAGGCGAGGAGGCTCGCCCTCTAACTAGTAATGAGATTGAAGATTGAAGACCTAAAGGGAATTTCCTCTAGAGCCACCTGCATTGTTGTCGTTTATTTTCTTTTCTTTATCGTTGCTTAGTTATCTTGTTATTGATTTTTGTAGGCAAGTATTACATCTCTACCAATTGAAAGGACAATTTATTTTCATGGGGTGCACTATTTTCCCTTAACACTTTTCATAAGGCATGGGGTTTTTAATGAGGCACCTTATTTTATTATATTAGAAAGTATGTGTTTGTTGACCATTCATTTCTTTACAAGAAACCTAAAATCTCAATAGAAGATTCTCCTATAGAGGCCATCAAGATGTTGGATCCCTAAGTGTGATCCTTGTCGCCCTGTGAGGCGATCAAGACGTTATATCCCTAAGTGGGATCCTTTTCGCCCATAGAGGCAATCAAAATTTTGGATCACTAAGTGAGATCTTGCCGCCCATATAGGCGATCAAAACGTTGAATCCCTAAGTGAGATCCTTGCCGCCCATAAAGGCGATCAAAATGTTAGATCCCTAAGTGGGTTCCTTGTCGGCCATAGAGGCGATCAAAACATTGGATCCCTAAGTTAGATCATTTTCGCACACAGAGGCGATCAAAACGTTGGATCCTTAAGTGGGATCCTTGTTGCCTATAAAGGTGATAAAAAATTTGGATCACTGAGTGGGATCCTTACCGCCCATATAGGCGACCAAAAATTTGGATCCCTAAGTGGGATCCTTTCTGCCCATAAATGCGATCAAAATGCTATATCCTTAAGTGAGATCCTTTCCACCCATATAGACGATCAAAACGTTGGATCCCTGCGTGGGATTCTTGCCACCCATATAGGCGATCAAAATGCTAAATCCCTATGTGGGATCCTTGCCACATATAGACGTGATCCAAATGTCAAATCCCTAATTGTTATCCTTGTTGCCTAAGAGGCAACTAAGGTTGGGATCCCTGAAAGAAATCCTTGGCCCCCGATTGTGTGTGAAGTCACATGTCCGATAATGAAGACCTTGTGGTCATTACCATCATATGCGACAAATGAGAGATCAAAAGTGTCATTGTAGACCAAGGAAGTTTTGCATACATTTTATACTATAAGGCTTTGAAAGACCTCACCTCGACCTAGAGGACTTGAATCCCTTCAAAGGTTCACTGATTGGATTCTTTGGGGAGCAAGGACAACTAAAAAGATACATCATAGTAAAGACTACTTTTGGAGAGCAGAACCAGGCCAAAGAAATAAAGCGCATGTATTTGGTTATTGACGTCTCCTATTCTTACAACATGATTATACATTGGCTAACTTTTAACTAGTTGGGCGCCGCCTTGCCCACTTTGTATTTATTCATGAAGTGCCTGCTATTTGATGGGGAGTGGGAGTTATCCAAAGAGTTAAAGAGATCGCCAAAAAAAGTTATATAGATAGGCTCAAACAAAAAAGGGCCCGCACTCTAGGCTTAAAATCCCAGAAAGTGGGCTCAGGAATAAATCCTTCAAAAGGAACCTGCAAATGCGAGGAGGCTCACCCTATAACTAGTGATTAGATTGAAGATTGAAGACCTAGAGGGAATTTCCTATGGAGCCACCTGCATTGTTGTCATTTATTTGCTTTTCTTTATCGTTGTTTAGCTATCTTGTTATTGATTTTTGTAGGCGAGTATTACATCTCTACCAATTGTAAGGACAATTTATTTTCATGTGGTGCACTATTTTCCCTCAACATTTTTCATAAGGCTAGGGGTTTTTAATGAGGCACCTTATTTTATTATATTAGAAAATATGTGTTTGCTGACCATTCATTTCTTTGCAGGAACCCTAAAATCTCAAGAGAAGATTCTCCCATAGAGGCCATCACGATGTTGGACCCCTAAGTGGGATCCTTGCCGTCCTGTGAGGCGATCAAGACATTGTATCCCTTAGTGGGATTCTTTTCGCTCATAGAGGCGATCAAATTCTGGATCACTAAGTGAGATTTTCCCACCCATATAGGAAATCAAAATGTTGAATCCCTAAGTGAGATCCTTGTCACCCATAGAGGCGATCAAAATGGTAGGTGATCAAAACACTGGATCCCTAAGTTGGATCATTGTCGCACACAGAAGAAATCAAAATGTTGGATCCCTAATTGGGATCCTTGCCGCCATACAGTTGATCAAAACTTTGGATCACTAAGTGGGATCCTTGTCGCCCATATAGGCGATCAAAACGTTGGATCCCTAAGTGGGATCCTTGTCACCCATAGAGGCGATCAAAATGTTGAATCCTTAAGTGAGATCCTTTCCACCCGTAGAGGAGATCAAAACGTAGGATCTCTAAGTGGGATCCTTGCCATCCATAGAGGCAATCAAAATTCTAAATCCCTAAGTGGGATCCTTGCCACCTATAGAAACAATCCAAATGTCAGATCCCTAACTATTATCCTTGTTGCCCAAGAGGCAACTAAGGTTTGGATCTCCAGAGATCCTTGGCCACCGTAACAAAGGTTCTTCTAGGAGAACCCTAACCAGAATAAAAGTGAAGCTAACCGTCTATCACTTTGGATAATCAGGACAAGGGATCAGGGAAAAATCCTCGAGAAGGTCATCTTGCACAGTATTACAAATACAAGGCCACCATGATGACATTTAACAAAGAAATGGTTGCTCAATATTACAAAAAGTGGTATATTACAAATATATATTACAAAAATATGAAACACGTGAGGAACTACTTGTCATCCATTAGTTAATCGTCATAGACAACCTAATAGGATCCATTAGACTTAGGTTTAGCCCTAAATAAAGTAAAGCGACATGTCTTCTCATCTCTAAACAAGTTCAAAACACCTAATAAATACAACGAGTATTGTACGCCATGAGCCTTAAGTACATGAGAAATGGAAGGTGATGGGTTTCACTTCACTTTCCTAGAGTGTTTAGCATGCGTCCCGTCTTGGGTCGATTTGCGACGCATTCGATCCTATGTCATAGACTTTAGTGCAATACGAGTTTCAAACAATAAATCAAAACACTTTCTTATAAAAAAACAAAACAAACATTCGTCTTCCTACGGGATTCTCTTCTCATCTCCCTCACTCTATTTGTAAATGATACGCTATTTTTGTTCTACCGCAAACAGGTAAACGCGTAAGACTCCACGCAATGAGCGACAACACCTAAATTGCTAGAACGCGAACGTTAGCATCATCCACTTAAAAAACACAAAACAACATGGCCCGTAGGTCGAACTATGATTGCTCTGACTTTCTCTTTCTCGTTAGATTAAGGATACGTAGGCACGAGACGAAGATGTCTTGGCGAGCAACCTTCCCCCACAAACCTGTAGTCCTCCGAACTACGTTGACTCTGACTTTCCCACTCTCGAGGGAATATGTAGGCCTAGGACGGCGATGTCCTGTCGAGTCACCTTTTCTTTTCTTCCCCTCATTCTTTTCCAGTTAGCAGTTGAGCTTCAGTTACCTACACCCTTTGATCAAAATAACAAGCGTGGATCCCATCGAGAACGATGGACGCGGGGGGTGCTAATACCTTCCTCTCGGTAACCGACTCCCGAACCCAGAATATGGTTGCGATGACCATGTCTTTCCTTTTGTTGAGGTTTTCTTCTATTGTTTCCTTTCCCTGCGTTGGGATAAATGACGTTCGGTGGCGACTCTTCTGTCTTTTCTGCCGGTTAATTTTCGCAGATGCGACACTCATATTTATGAATTCGTTAATTCGATTACAGATATACGGATAAATTTTGTGCTTGCAGGATGCCTCAGAAGAATATGTTGCAGAAAGTGTTTGTTCTCATAGTTACGTGGAAATCAGTACCACAACAACGATTTTATTTGTTGTGCTTGCTTCTTGTTTCTTAGTTATGCTGTACAAATTAATGTCATTCTGGTTTGTTGAAGTTCTGGTGGTTCTATTTTGCATTGGTGGGATAGAGGTGAGTTATTCTCGTCTCGGCTTTGTTCGTACCGACTAGAGCTCATCACTCGCTCTATAATCTTTTTATTTTTATATGGTCGTGCTGTTGATTCTGTGATGAAAGGTCTCTTTAAGAATTACAAAACATGGTGCAAATTCTTGGGACGAAAGCATAGTCTGCGATGAGATATAACAATATCAACACCAGTGAACATTTTGCTTTTATATTTTTCCTTTTGAATTTAATAAATAAAACCTGAAATTTTTTATGGTAAAAAGTGCTTATAATGTTCTTTTAAATAGACTGCCTCAAGGCCAACCAGACATACAACAGAGGCAGTTGCTTTATTTGGGCTTATATCTTCTCATTTGGGGTGAAGCATCCAATGTCCACTTCATGCCAGAGTGTCTATGCTACATATTTCACAATGTGAGTACAAATATACCACCCGTTTCACAATATCTTATGCCATATTATCTGTACAAATGTAATATTTTGTCTTTAATATCTATAAATTTGTTAGTGATTTGTGCATTTGCTAACAATGGCCAAGTATGACATCAGATGGCATATGAACTACATGGTTTATTGGCTGGAAATGTTAGCATTGTCATTGGCGAAAATATTAAGCCTTCTTATGGTGGAGATGACGAGGCATTCCTACGAAAGGTTATCACACCCCTATACTGAGTAATTGAAAATGTGTGAATTTGTCTCTCGTGGACATTGTTGTAATTTCTGAAGCACCTATGTTCCCTATCATGACTTGCAAAATTGTAATAACCATGTTTTGATCAATCCAGGAAGCTAAGAAGAGAAAAAATGGAAAGGTTTCACACTCAGCATGGTGCAACTATGATGATCTAAATGAGTATTTCTGGTTTGTTTCATCATTCATTACTTGCCTATTTTTTTTTTTTTTGTTGCAGGTCACTTGATTGCTTTTCTCTTGGATGACCCATGTGTGATGATGGCGATTTTTTTAAATCCACTAATGATTTGACACGGGTTATATTTTAAGAAGTTACTAGACTGATTCTAAAATCCTTTAGTTTTAGTACTTATATAAATCCCATATCAGGGAAAAAAGGGTGCGCCAAGAAAACCCAACAAACATGGAAAATCAATTTTTATTGAAACACGAACATTTTGGCACTTCTTCTGCGGTTTTGATCGTCTTTGGGCCTTTTTTTTACTGGGTTTGCAGGTATTTGTGTAGTAAAAGAAATGCTTAAATCGACGTTTCCCCTTATTTTGGTTATGATAAGTCTTGAGAATTATAATTACAAGTGATGTTCTTATTATATTGTTGTGTCAGTGTGGAATTAACAGAAAAATTATTATAGTTTCAGATGGTTTCAACATCCTGCGCAAACATTTGTGAAGATACCGTTCTTTGGAGCTGTTCCATATTTACCAGGTGCTATTACTCCATTCTGCATAGTGTTTGCGATTGTTTGGGTAGCTAAACGTCATGCGTGTATTGGTTCAGATTTGGTTCAGTAATGTACCTCATACGCGTCTGGTTGTGGATAAAAGCGGCCAAAATTAATTATGGAACTCTTTTGCGTGTATTATTATGTATCTTTCAATTTGACAAATGCAGGTTTGCTGCATCAATGCATGATCTCTAGATTGACAGTTGGGTTATGTATGTTTTTCCTGTTAGCGGATTCAATACCCTGCCTGTTCTATACGACCGAGGGCTAATAGGAGTTATGCATGATTGGTAAGAAAATTTTGCTTATATTTTACGCAATTTGTTTTTATTGTCCGTAGACGAAGTGACAATAACACTCGAAACTCACACACACAACTGCGAGATCACGGGTTCGTATCCTAGACAAAGTGTTCAGCCTAATAAATTTTGTTAATCTTGACAGGTGCGAGCCATTTGACACATATCCAAGAACATATGATTTGCTAAATGCAGCAGGTCTCTTCTCTGTTGAAAAAAAGAGAGACATCACTATTATAACTTCCAAGCTTTACATTTCTCTATTCACACATGCAATTCCGTGTTTGATAAATGATTATAATCAAATTTCAGACAAAAGTGTAATATTTCAACCATCATGCTCGAGATGGATCGCATGCTTAGACTAAGTGGTTATGTATATATACGCGACTCGAAACATGTTATTATTGAACTTAAACAAATTGTAAAAGCAGTTTGATGGTTTACTACCCAGGATGATGTAGGAGAGGGCCCATATGCAAGTCAGAAGATATTAAGGTGTGAGAAGCGCTTTTGAAGCCGCTAACATCTGCTCGATGTATCTGATGAGTTCCTGGGATCCAACTTACTTAAACATTAATTCATAAAGAAAAAAGTGCTTCTGAATCGTAGAGTAACAGGGAGATTCATATATTGGTTTAGGAAACTAGAAATTTGAAGAGTAGTTCTATACTTCATACCATTGATGTGTTTATTCAAATATTATTTTACAGTCAACATAATATTGGGCCATTGTTGTTGCCTCATTATTTTGATGCTTTACTTAACTAGAAGTTCACATGATTAACATGTGCTATTGTCGATTTCTTGATGAATTTATTCAGTTGGAGATTCCTAAACTGCTGTTTGATCAAAATATCTTCAATGCTTGGATGATACTTTTTCTAAATGTATTGGAGAGACTCGTGCCTTCTGAAGGTGAGCCTGTTGATCCCGATCTTATAATGTCATAGGGTTGGTGGAAGGTAAAGAAATGGACTGTTCATATTCTGAATAGGCTCTACACTCGGTATGGTTGTGATGTGGTGTATTAATTTAACGAATGTTTCTGTTGTATGATTGCTTTGAAGGAAGTTGTCGATTCTATTATTGAAAAACTGCAGGAACGTTTGTTCGTTGGTGTGGAACTTTATGGGAAAAAGATGATGATGTATGTCCATGTAGAATATTAAAAGTTATCCAGGAAGGAGTCAACAAATACAGATATGAGGTAGCATGGCTTGACAAAAACAAGAATTAAGTGAAAAAACAAAAATCTCTGCAGAAGATTTGGTGCAAAAGAAGCCGCTTTTTAGTAGAAATATTTTAAAGTCTTTTATCCGAGAATCTACATACCGAAATGCCCCTTAGGTTTTACATGACAAACTGGCACAAAATCAAGGTATCTCAACTGAAGTTCCTGAGGAGTTAAGAGGCAAGGTTTTTCTCAAAGACGATCTTATAGTTTGCTCCAAGAAAAGAAATAATGAGGTAAATCAAAGGGACAAATGTTATTTCTGTTTCTTTTTATGTTGTCATATGAAATAATACTTATGGGATATAATCAATGCTATCTAGATTACGATTTAATTGCAAGATCGTACAAGTTCATATTCTAAATAAGCTCTACACTCGGTATGGTTGTGATGTGGTGTATTAGTTTAACATCAGTTTTTCAGCAATATATATTTCATATCTAAATTTTCAATCAGACTCTGTTGAATGCTTTTATTTGCTGCTGCTGAGTTGCAACATATTAATACTTTACCCCTGAACTCTTCAATATATGCATGAATATGTAAGGAAAGGCTATGGTAAGTCCTGTCAGTGTATACACACAAACATTTTTCCACAAATTGCAATGTGATTGCTCATTGTCTTACATTTCTTTGTCACATACATACTTGAAGATTTGTACAGTCCTAGGACTCATTCCATGGATTTTGTGAGCGAGTTGGTTCGGAAACGTGGAAAGGAAAATCTTCACAAGTTTATTCAATTCATAGTTGAAATTTTCAGAAGGTAACATCTGGCTTAATGTATAATGAATTATCTGTACTTTGGTCGAATATTTAGGTTTGTGTTATGCAAGGTATGATGAAGCCTTTATAGAATTCAAGTCATACAGGCAGAAAAATGGTGCACTTCTTGCTATTAGGGCACTTTGTGACAAATTGAAGCAGACTGAGCCTTATAAATCTGACAGTAATTTTGAAGCAGACTGAGCCTTATGCACTAGGACTATGTCAAATTTTGGTAGTAATTTTGTCCCCTTATATTTGTCAATAAAGTTATACTTGATATTGAGTGAAACTATTACAAACTTAACTCTGTTATTTTGTGAAACCTATTCACTGAATTTTCTGTCAAAATTTGTCAACCAGGTATTAGGCAACCCGAAAGGCGTTGTAGCTATTGTTATTTCGATACAGACGACTTGATTCCTAAACATAAGGTTGGTTATCCCATATTTTATTTAAAAAATTCAATTTTTAATTCAGATTCTGCATTTCTCAATTTTAAAATACATAACTGCAATTTGTGTGGGATTCTTTAATTTCATGCTTGAAACTGTTACTACTTGGTTATATATCTACACTTTTAACTTCACGTACAGGAATTCTATGTGTATTTAGTAGCTCATGTGGATTCCTTCTTTTGGGAAAGACTTAGAATGAGTAGACATAACACAATTGGATTTCTATGTGTGTTTAGTAGCACATTTGAATTTATATACATGTTAATAACAATTATTTTGTTTACATGGTTGGATTATCTTATTTTGTTATTTTGTTATTGTAGTTGAAATATCTTATTTTGTATGATGAGATATTATTATGCATGAAGGAAACTTCAATGACTCATTTTCTGTTATTAAATTTTATATATGAAAGAGGAGGCCATTTTGGAATTGAGAACCCAACCTCTAGACTAATATAATTTTAAGAATTTAATCATTCAGTTGCATGGAAAGATCTAATTGTAAAAAAAAACTTTAATTTATAAGCCTAATTATAATTGTTGAAATTCAAGTAATTGTTTAAAAATTTGAGATACATAAGAAAATAAAAAATAAAGATTGAGAGATAAAGAAAAGATAGAAAAGTGAGACTAGAAAGGGAAAGAGAGAGAACAAAAATGAGATTTTTATTGAATTATGCTAAATTATGTTTTACTGATACATAGAATTGATAATTATTTTTTTCAAAATAATATTGTAAAGAACGACTTTAATTATATATTACCATGTTTAAAATTTGTAAATAAATATCATCATAATTTTTTGAATTAATTTGTAACAATTAATATTTTTTGATTGTGTAAAAAGTAATTTTTTATTTGATTGAAAATTTTCTCATGGCTACATTGATTTCACAAAGTGACCACATATATTTTAAGTTTTTAAGAAAAATTTCATGAAGCGACACATGACACAACCAGTTAGATTAAAAAAAAATGCATATATATTGCTCTTAGTGATAAAATATCTGAAATCTTGATTAATATGTATTTCAATCTTTTTATTATAATATGATTGAAGAGCCATTTCATTGTCATAGTCATGATAATTTATTGTTATTTAGTAGATGTTGATCTATCACTAATTTATTCTTGTATGCAATGTCGAAAATGCGATTGAAATCCTTTATAAAATAGTCCGAGACACAATAAAATAAATCCACTCAAAATGAAATGCATAAATATTCCTTTCAATGAATACAATTTTTCAATACAATGTAGACTGACTTTTTAACCCTTTTAATACATGTTAATTAAGAAGGTGACCTTTTTTTTTCTTAGTTTATCATTCAGAAAATGTAATATGAAGTTACTTATTTTTTAAGTGTTGTTTGATATTGACAAAATCACTAGATGATGAAATAAAGAGGACAAAATGATACAGAAAGATGTTAGTGATGAAGACCTAGAGAATCTGTTGGATTGCAGTTAAAACACTAAGCTACCAACTCTTGTAATTTTTATCATTGAAATTCATTATTTTCATGAGACACTATCACTACAATACTTTTTTTTATAATTTTAATCAACAAAGTATTTGTAAATATTTATAATTATTAATTATATTTATAAATATTTATAGTTATTAAACATATTGACTTTATTATGTTAGTAATTTGCTACATATTTCTTTTAAATATTTGCAGTTATTAATAATTTTATAAAATCAATTATATATTCACAACGACTTTATCAAATAATTTAAAATATGAATGAATTTACCGTACTAAAGAATAAAAAGTCTTGGTGGTTAACACGAAAATGCTGAAATTATCATAGAAAAACAGGAGTACTTAGAAGAAAGAAAGAAAGAGGGAAACGGATTTGGAGGGAAAGAAGAAAAGAAGCGAGGAGAGTTTCGAAGGGACGATGCCCGTGGCGAGACGAGAGACTTGTGACGGAAGAGTCATTGCTCATGTAGACATGGATTGCTTTTATGTCCAGGGTTCCTCTCTCTCTGTTAATTGTCTTCTCTAATTCCTAGGGTTCCATAATCGCTATAGTTTTTTTTTGCTTCTGTAAATTCCCATTTCCCCAATTTAGTATAATTTTATGTTACTTTTGCAGTGGAACAGAGGAAGCAGCCATGTTTACGGGGTTTGCCTACTGCAGTCGTACAGTACAACTCCTACAAAGGCGGAGGCTTGATTGCTGTTAGCTATGAAGCTCGCAAATGTGGAGTTAAACGGTAAATTCTCTTGAGATTGTAGAACCAAACTGATTGTTTGTTCTCATATTACTACCATACAAGATACAAGAATACACTCACATGTTTGTTCATTTTCAGTTCAATGCGTGGCGATGAAGCGAAGGAAGCCTGTCCGCAAATTCAATTGGTTCAAGTCCCGGTAGCACGCGGTAAAGCTAATCTCAACACATATAGGAATGCAGGTTCTGAGGTATTTCATTTATAACGAGGACTATGTCACGCAATTTTATTTGATTATGTTTAGTAGTCATTCAGTTATGTTAAATTATGGCGAGTTTTTTAATTTTTTAAGGTCGTTGCAATTCTTTCGCGGAAGGGTCGATGTGAGAGAGCTTCGATTGATGAGGTGTATCTTGACCTCACCGATGCTGCTCAAACTATGTTAATGGAAACTCCTCCGGAAAGCATGGAACATGTTGAGGAGGAAGTTATCAAGTCACATGTTTTGGGGCTTCAAGTTAAGGTCAGAGGCTATGCTTAGAGGTCTTGGATTTATGTGATTTTTAATTTCTATATTGAAATACGTGTAGTTATTTGCTTGTATGGTTCTTTGATTTGCTTTTGGTTGAATACTGAAAACCAGATTAATGAACATACCGAAAAAATGAATGCTTCTTGGTTCACAAATTCAACCAATTTGAATCTGAAGTTTATTGTGTGGTACAAAAAAATAACATATAAAGTAACAATTCAATGAAACCATGAGTTATGAAAAATTCGTAATAGTAACAGGGACTGTTTCAAAAATTTTATGAAGCATAATGTGATTAGACTCATTATGATTTCAGCTTAAGTAGCTAGAGTCCATCTTTGAGTCTTTTTTGGCTCATTGGATGGGGCATAATGTTAGAGAATGATCACTTGTCAGTACAGTCCAGCATGGTTGTCAAAATCGGGATCTCGATAAAGATTGTTAGGGTATAGAAAAAGCGTAAATTGTAGGGTCGTAATACAGATAGTAAGATCCCAACAAATAGACAAATATATAGACATAACTAGGAAAAATAACCTTAACATAAAATTATCAACAACTTAATCATCAATAGCAAATACTCATTCCAAAAAAATATAATTTCCTCAAACATTATATTCTCGATGGCAACTAAAAACATAATTAGGAAGAGAGGTATTGCAGTGCAGGGATAGAAAAGATGAGAAGAATAGAAGGATTTGATTTGAATTTATAGAAATGATAGATGAAGCGAAGAAATTTATTCATTGTTTGATTAATCGATACAAAATTCTAAGAGTTCCAATGACTTTTGTTTGTCGCACAACTTTCACAATCCTTATTTTGCAATTCTTAACAGCTCATTTAAAATTAAAACATATTTAAAACACCGCAAGTCCCAAAATCCTAAAATATGTGTGCACATCCATTAGGGTTAATTACCAGGTTAATTTATGGGTCGAATCCAATTGTTTAATGACTGGGTCTAAACAGGTCTGAAGAGGGTCAAAGCAAAAAATGGATCGCTGGGTTCACCAAATCCCACGATTTAAGATCTTTCTCTAAGAGTTTAACGCTCTAGCCAAATACACGATCTTTGTAACACTTAAATTGATGGTCAGTTGCCGGAGCGCAAGATCGTAAGATTTTGAGAGTTAGAGTGAGATCCCGACAACCTTGCATTCCAGTTCTTAGGCTATAATTTTTATTATAATGCTGTGATACTCTTCATTAGGTTACCACACCTTTAAGTTCTCTTGCCAAATAAGATCAAGGGGGCATGGATAGTGTATTCAGTAGTATTTAAGTTGTTTTTTTTATTCAGGATGGAGATGATGCTAAAGAAGAAGTTAGGAAGTGGCTTTGTAGGAGCGATGCTAGCTACCAAGAAAAGCTATTAGCTTGTGGGGCCTTCATTGTTGCTGACCTCAGAATGCAGGTTTTGAAAGAGACGGAGTTCACATGCTCTGCTGGTATTGCTCATAATAAGGTAAGAAGCAGCATTGGCGTGTTTGCATTTACATCCCAAGTTTCTTACAGCTTTCTTAGGACATTTATTTGATGTTTGTAAAATTGTAATGGCCATTAACATATTCCTTGTGCTTTTTCAGATGCTTGCTAAACTTGCTAGTGCTATGAACAAACCTGCACAACAAACAGTTGTGCCACATTCATCTGTTGAAGGGTTGCTCGAGTCTTTTCCCATTAAGAAAATGTAATGAACAAATGCTATTATTGGAAGGATGTTGTCACATATTTTACTCAGATTTAAACGTCATGTCTGAGTTTACATTATTTTGAAGTTTGTGAATCACACGAGTGTACTTTTTGCAGTTGTTTTAACTCTTTCCAAATTTCCAAGATTACAACTGTTTAGATTATAAAACATGATATTGAAGAAAATTTGGCTTTCAGGAAACAGCTTGGAGGAAAGCTGGGGACTTCCTTACAAAGTGACCTTGGCATCAACACTGTTGGTGATCTTCTTCAATTTTCAGAGGAGAAGCTACAACAACGTTATGGGATCAATACTGGGTAATTATTTGTAATTACCTTGATCACTTTTTAATCTCACTGCATGTATTACCTTGACAAGGATGACTATTTTTTTTTACCAATTCGTAATTATGCATGCAAGTGATTTTGTGGTTTCCTTCAGTGAAATCTTTTGTAGTTCACCTTGCGGTTTAGTTACTTTTGACTGTCCATTTGATTGTCTGCATAGCAATCTATTGGTATGTTATACCTGATTTAACTTTTACAGCATTGCAGTACTTGGCTGTGGAATATTGCGAGAGGAATCAGCGGGGAAGAAGTAGAGGAGCGACTACTTCCCAAGAGCCATGGCTCTGGAAAGACATTTCCTGGGCCTCAAGCTTTGAAGACATTTGCATCTGTAAGAATTGTCATCTGAGCTGATGGAAACTTCTTGCACTTTGTTTTGGCTGCTTTCTGCAGCACTTATCATTGAAGAAAACTCGTGATGCTTTTTCTCTCAATGCCCGTGGATCGTATATTCTTTCCTATAAATATTTTTATTTTTTATGTTGATGTTTGTGTGGACTAGCATTCTAGGGTTGCGGTTCATTACTTATTTTAGTATTTTTTTGTTCAGTTTTACGTGCATGTCCATATCATCACATCTCTATGTTTTTTCCCATTCAGGTTCAACACTGGCTTAACGAACTGTGTGAAGAGCTGAGCGAACGCCTTGAGTCTGACATGGATCAAAACAAACGGATTGCACACACGTTGACTCTTCATGCTAGAGCATATAAGGTGACTATTATTCTGTGTCTGATCTATGCATAATTCTCTTCACTCAGATAAATTTGTCCATTTTCACTATCTTTGGACGAGGTTCTCTTATGTACTCTTTATCAGTGGTTTTATGTTACATCTATTTTATTCCTGTATTTTCTTGTAGAGAGGGGATTTAGATTCACATAAAAAGTTCCCTTCTAAATCTTGTCCTTTAAGATATGGGACTACAAAGATCCAAGAGGATGCCCTAACTCTATTTCATGCTGCATTACGGGATTTTTTGGGCTTTTTCAACTCTAAGACTCACAGCAGTGAAAATAACAACTGGGGAATAACAGCACTTTCTGTTTCTGCGAGTAAGATTGTTCCCATACCATCTGTAAGTTTAAACTTTTTGGATTACTAACTTGATTGCGGTCGTGGCTCTTGATATAGGACTGTCTTAAAAAAAGATAGAAACCTCACTAGATTTAAAATGAGCAATTATTAATTATAGTGTGCAGTATACTGTTACAATAAATAATACTATCCACATTCAGTGTTTCAAAGCTACGTGTTCAATAATTGGTTTATGCTTGACAACATTAGCCTTGAAATTTTACTTTTCTTTTATTTGGGTGGTTGTTACTTATTAGCAAGTCATAGCTTTAGGATCACCTAATGATATTTAACATATTGAACTTCATTTGTATCTAGGGGACACATTCAATTGCTAAATATTTCAGTGAGCGATTACCTTCTGGTTCTTCATCAAATCAACCTGTAGATAATGTCATTGACGAAGTTGCACCATCGTCACCCTCAGGTTTTACATGTTCTCATTAGTTGGATAATTATTAAATCACCCATTCTCTTAAATTCTACTTTAATTTGATAGAGGCTCTATGCTGAAGCAGGTGAAAATTGTTGGGAAGTGATTCCTAATGAACTGCAACTTGAATATCCTGAAGAAGATACAGGAATGAACCATTCAAATGCTTGCCTAGATCAACCGGTATATTAAAGGAAGATATATATGTTGTCTGTAATATTTAACGTAAAAATATGAATTTTGTTGCACATATTGAAAAATGTTTCTTCAGTCATGATAATAGAAATTTTTACAAGACTGCAAGGTGGATTGATTTTGAAAGGCTCTAATGGCTAAATTGGGATATGGTACAAAAATTTAACTGTGGGTATAGTTACCATCTATGAAGCACGGACACTCCAAATACGACACCCACACCGACACGGTAACACCGGTAATAATTTGAAAATTTAATAAATTAAAGGTAATTACAAATATCGGTGTAGATGTTGGTGTCCGACACGGACACTGACACGCCATTTTTTAGAGGTGTCGGTACTACGTAGGTTACCATCCTTTTATGAATATAATAGCAGTTTATTGACATTTTCATAAGATTTGAAAGCTAAATTTTCTTATGAAATATCCTTTGCTTATTGGTATTCTATCACACTTCAATTCAATACAGATTTCTAACTTTTATGTGTTTTCTTCAATGGTAAAAGCAGGCACAAACGTTGAATTTTGTATTATTACTGATGCAAAATTTAATGAATTTTATAAAGAAACATATATATGGTATACTTTCAGAAAAGTGAGCTCTTGCTATTAGATTCATTGAGAATGTAATGCGTTTATAATGCAGGGTTTCAATGCTATTAAGTTGAGGGACTAGAGCTCAAATATAAACTTGCTTGTATAAAAAATTGTTTTATAAATAAATTCAAGAGTTTGCTAGTTATTCCTTATGAGTGTTAAGTTGATATCCTACATGTATGTGCATTGCAGTTTAAACCCATGACTTTTGTTCTCCATGTGCAGAGGGTTTTAAGCAGAAAAAAGGCCTAACATGAGATCTCTCTTTTACAGGATCTGTTGTGCAATTTATCTGAGAAAGTAGATGGCTTGACTGAAGAATCCTCCCTTGTGGCACCCCCGGGTACTGTGCCATGCTCGTTTTAACTCATCATTTCCGTTTATATCTGGTTTTCTTCTGAGGTTATGATCAATGCTGCCTTTTAAATTCAGGAAATGAAGACAGGGTGACACAAATTGAGTCATGTAGAGATATACCCACAAAAGAACCTAGGCATGCTTGCAATACCTACAGTACGAATGCAGTTGAGAAGAAAAAGGCAGCAGGAAAGAAGCCTCAAGTATGCATTGCCTAACTATTTTAATTGTTTATGTAGTTTTCCGATTCTTAGTGCAATCCTGAACATAAAAACCTTCAAATTGGCTGCAATCCTGCAAAGCAAGGATCTAGGATGGGTAGTTTTGCTGCTCTGCATACTGTTTCTTGACCAAAACTATTTATCTTTGCTCCAATCCTTGTTCTATAAACTGAACGGGCTAACCATCTGAGCTGGGTAAGCTGGAAACTAGTTATTTCACCATTCCATTCACAATTATTTCATGAACTTGTCAAAAACCAGAAAAGCGTTTTTTAGATCAGCTGTCATCTCAACACTCTTCCAAGAGGTCATAGTTTATTTTTTGGTGGTTTTCAGGTCAGATGGTTAATTTTTTAAATACTTTTCAGCTAATGCCAAATCGACATTGTTTGAAAGGGTATTTTTCAAATAAACAAAAGAATGCGACCCTTATGCTGGCCTGAATAAGCCAGTGTTGGGGTGACAATGGATCTGGAAACCAGTTTTCCTGAGGGTAATAGCTGGCAAGATACACTGAAGTGCATGGATTCTCTTTTGCCTCACAACTTGGACCTTGAAAGACATGTTATAGACTTATAGTGCTATATGGTTGAACTTTTCATGAATATGGCAAGGAGTGTCACACATTATTATGGCAAGGAGTGTCACACATTATTGTGTGTAAAGTGTCAGTATTCATGGTTCCCAGTCTTAGCACATGCATATGTACGGGCTGAATAATTTAATGACTAAATTCAGTTAAGAACAGGGAATGCCTTTGTGCCTGTTTTAATTCATAACATCATTTTAGAAGCCTTTATCATTAATGAAAAGGATGACAGTGTGATATCTATCATTCAACTCGGGAGGTTCTCCCTTTAATACAGCGTTAAATTGTGGTAGCTTTTGTTGATATTGAATTAGGCATGAATCCAATGATTTTTACATGACAATTTTTTTTTTTTTTTTTGTGTAGCAGGGGAGTTGTTCAATTGCAAAATTCTTCAATAATTACCATAATTCCCAGTCTTCACTTGAGCAGAAGAATGTTACAAATGCCCAAGGTGTTTAATTACCATTGTTGCATTGCATTCCATTATTATGTTTTTTATACTCTTCCATTTCTTATTCCTAATATCACCAACACTGCAGGATCTCCGTCTGCCAGTTCTAGTTATTTAGCAAATAATCATGTTGAGATGCCACCCGAAGATGTTGATAAAAATAGCATAAATTGTATGCCTCAAAGAAGCCAAGCTTGGAGTTATAATATTGATGAGATTGACCCCTCTATCATTGATGAATTACCACCTGAAATTCAAGACGAGTTTCGAACGTGGCTTAGGCCTCGTAAGCGGCCTCATGTGGTTAAACGAGGTTCTAACATTACTCAATATTTCCGACCTGACAAAAGTAGATAAAATGATTATCAACTTTGGTCTAACGCACATATTGAGGTTTTAAATACATGATTTCTGATTGGAAACTTGGTTTAGCTCTTACGAAATCAGTGGAAGGAACCTTGTTATTCTATGCACCTTTGTAACCATATGTTAATGTAAATATATATGTATGCATGCTGATCATTCTTTCCCCATAGGTTGCTATATTTCTTTTTTAGGTTTGCTCTGGACTGGAGGATTTGTTATTAGCCGTTTCTCGTACTCCTATTGTAGTAGTAACTTTATTGAAATCTCCATATACAATGAGAAAATAATAAGTTTTATATGACCATAAGTGATGACTTGTTTGCTTAAGCTTGTAAACTTGTCTCTTAAACTATGCTTGACGGGGGCGGCTCTGGACAGGAAATTTTTATTTCCGGTTGGGTTTGGGGGCGGGGGCGGATCTGTTACATAGAGGCGGGTGCGGGTAAACCCGCCCCGTTGCCATCCGTACTAATAGTAATATTCAATGCTCCCTTACCAACAAGTAAATTGTTAATGGCTGAAACTGAAATTAAGGGGATACGTAGCATATTCAAATTCAAATAATTAAGATAATAAAGTCATAAATCGCATTCTCCTTCATATAAACTTTTATTTTTTATTTTTTATTTTTAAATGTAACTAGGGATGAAAGTAGACGTTAGTTTACAGCGAAATTAAGCCAAGGACTAAAAATTGCAACACAGAAAGAAGGTGGACAAGAGAAAGAAACTTTATTATAGATCAAAATTTGTTTAATAATTTCATTCAAGCATATAAAATCACTTGACAATGGATACTCCTCGATGTTTTAAAAATCGGATCGAAGAGTAAATCGGTAAAATATTTAGATTAAGATTCAATTGATTCAACGGATTAAATATATGGTCAAACCGTTTATTAAATAAATTAATAATATAAAATTAAATTTCATAAATATGTCACACAATCATATATTCACAACTTAAAGAAATAAATATTTCAAAAATTCAATACAAATTAAATACAAGCATATATAATAACACATTTGTACACTTAATTTCAACTTTTATTAAAGAGTAATTTAAATAAATTAAAGAATTAAAATAAAATAAATTTAACTAATTCAAACCAAAATTAAAATAATAGAATATAATAACTAAAATAAAATAAAAATAATTAAGAATACCTAAATTAAAATAATTAAGTTTTGCTATTGACATTTTAAAAAATTTCAATTTTTTTTTTTTGAAAATGACTGATTTGATGTATTTTTTTTTGAACTGGGTGGTTTTACAAAACCGACTCCGGTTCTTTGATTCAAACGGTTTTGAACGGCTCAATCCGTTTTTTCTGGGTTTACTCTGATTTTGACCCACTAGCAATTTTAAAAGGTTAACTGGATCGAATTCAGCTCCGGTTCCCGGTCCAACCGGTTGAACCGATCAGTTCGGTCCGATTTTTAAAACATTTGTACTCATAAATCCAAATTATCAGACTAATTTCTTATCAGAGAATCTGTTCTTCTTCCTGGCCAAGTGTTTAAATCTTTTGATGATGAAAGCTAATTCATCATCGTCAAATTCTTCATTAGAAGCTTCATCATTAATGATATTTTTTTTTTAGTTTGAGAGGATTTCTCAGACCTCTTAACAAAATTTAAAGCCAAAGTTTTGACTTGTTTTTCAGACTCATCTTCATTTAACTTCATTTCATGACTTTGGAGATTGCTAAAAAGACTCTATTTAGTGTGTTTAAGTCTTTAGCTTTTTGAATAGGAGTTACTTTGAGTCTATATTTGAGAGGAAGACTCCTAAGAATTTTCTTGACATGATCCGAATTAGTATAGCTCTTGTTCAAGACCTGAAGTTTAGACACAAGAACTTGAAATCTTGAGAACATATATTCAATGTTCTCATCATCTTTCATTCTGAACAACTTATATTGTTGAACCAGAATATTTGCTTTAGCTTCTTGAACCTGTCGATTACCTTCATAGGTAGCATATAAAGATTTAAAGATAGTTTTAGCAGTAAACTTATCAATAATCTTTATATACTTAAAATGGGGCAAGACATCAACAAGAATGCCTCTCAATCTATGATATTTTCTATAGATCTTTTTATGATCAGGAGTGAGAGACTTCCTATCAACAACCATTCCAACACCATTCACCTGAAAGTCAATGCCATCTTCTAAGATGTCCCACAACTCATCATACAAACCAATGATATGAGTGTACATCTTGCTCTTCCACTATTCAAATTTAGTAGAGTCACTAGTACTGAATGTTGGTGGTCTAGCAATATAGTTATTTTGACCAAATGTACTTTGATTGTGGTTATTGCTGCCACGGGGAGAATCTTCCTCAGGACTAGTTACTGAAGAACTACCATCCATGAAGAGAGTTATATTTTTCTCAAAATATTTTCTGAACCACTGTAAAGTGTTAATGCATAGACTGCCCTCTGATGCCATCTGAAGGTGAGAAAAATACACAATAAGGGAGAGTTGAATTGTGTATGCCAAAAATTTGTTTCGCTTCTGATGATAGAACTTCAAAATTTGAACCACGTTCAGAGTTTGATATCAGAGTTTGTTACAATAGCGAAAATAAAGTGATCAGAAGTAAAAGCAAGCAACACACAAAGATTATCCTGGTTTCTCTCCTGAACTGAGAGTAGTCCAATCCCCTCGCCTCAATAAAAGTTTTTCACCATAACCAAACAGATTACAAATTGCTCAAGAACACTTGCAAGAGACTTCAATGCTCAATCAACTTAGAAAGAGACATATGCTCAAGCAACCTTGTAAGATACTTATGCTCAAGCAACCTTGCAAGATACTTTTTCTCAATCAACCGAGAAAGAGACTTCACTGCTCAAGTACACAGACAAGAGACTTCAATACTCAAGCACGCAGGCAAGAGACTTGCTCTACTTTAAACAAAAAGTTTAGTAAAAAAGTTAACTACTATACTTAGATACACAATCAGAAGTATATTAGTTGTGCAACAACCATAAAGGTTCTTAACCTCTTAAGATTTCTAAGATATACAAAGATAAGAAATCTTAAGATCTTATGCAATAACAATTACAAATAAAGCTCATAGTTGTGCTCAAGATATTTTAGTGCATTGTGTTGTTGTTACCATCCATCAAATCTCCAACTTCCTTTTATAGAGGTAGAGAAAGAGTCGTTGGAGGGTTTGAACATAAAAGATAACTTAATGAAGAAGTATACCAAGAGAGACATTGGAGAATGTATCTGGTTAAACGCATTGTAAATTGAATAATGGCTTTGTTCACAACATCTTTCGAAGAACTAAATATATACCAAAAGGTAAAACAGACTGAAGAGGTCACATCACCATTCCTTGAGCCTTGTAAAAACGAAACCCTAGTTGACTCTTCCCAAAAATCTGGCACTTGATAAGACTGGTCTGCTTTTGGTTCAGGGTACGAATCAGAGACTTTTTTTTCCTTCGGAGTTTGAGCTGTCACTAGAGGGTGTAACAGTATACCAGAGTCTGAACCTTCAGAGGCTGATGAACACATTCAGAGTCACCAGATTCTGCTCATCTAGAATCTGAGAACATTGTTTCTCCATTTATGCTTTCAACAAGAGTAATTCACAGTGAATTCTAAACTTATGATCTTGCACACTTGAACATATGTTAGTATATTTGTTCTCTAAATACTTTATTATCATCAAAACCCAATGGATATAAACAATCTGTCGCGGGAGTCCCGAGGACGGTCCTCGCGCCTCCTTTCATTTCGACGAGATGTTGAGGCTTCCTCGCCTCTGGAGGCCCGGGCGCTCTCCTGATGGCGTGACGCTCGGACGTTGCTGGCCGCAACCTTCTCTTCGTACTGAATGTGCGATTGGGCTTTGAGGAGGAGGGCATCTAGGTTCCTCGGGGGTGCGAGGCCGACGGTCTTAGAAAACTCGGAGCCTGGGCGGAGTCCTTGCTCGAGCAAAAACTTTTTCATCTCGTCCGTTGTAGGGACCTGTACTGCTTCTTTGTTGAACCTCTCGATATATGCGCGAAGAGGTTCGTCATTTCCTTGGATTATGGCTCCAAGGGAGGCCTCAGTCTTGGGATGACGGCGAGACGCTGTGAAATGCCGCGAGAACATTCTGCCCAGTTGCCTCCATGAGCGTGGTCGGAAATAGCCGGCACTTGATGGCGCCCCGTACGCCACGGTAGTCTAATAGCGCATCGATGTTCTCGATGTGCTCGTCGGGGTCAGTAGTCCCGTCGTATGTGCCCAGTGACGAGGGCTTCTCCAGGCCCTTAGGGAAACGGGTAGCCAAGATTTTTTGGAATAATGGGTTGCGAGGCTCATCGTCGCTGCTGGAATCGGTGAATGACGGGGACCGAAGGGTACGCTCACGGCGGCGGTTCCTTCGAGGAGAAGGTGAGCGGTTCCTTCGGGGAGAAGGTGATCAGGCCTGACCTTTAGACTTGACCGGGGGTGACTGCTCGTTCCTTCGGGTCCTCTTGTGGCCGGGAGATTGCTGGTTACGCGGGGAAACCTGGTCACGCTTCCGGACGATGCGAGGGTCAGGTTCTTGGCGCAGTCTTTGGTCGATATCTCTCCGGGGCTGCGGGCTCCTTGATCGTCGTTGGTTCCTTTTCGGAGGAGGAGATCTTGGACGGTTGGACTCTTCTAACACCCCGATCCTTTCGTTCTGCTGTAGGATCAGGGTGTTGGTTTTGCTGATCGCCTCCAAGAGGGCCGCCACGGCCGGGTCGGCGTTGGGCGGAACAGGAATGGGCTGGATGTCCAGCGAAGGCTGATCGTTGTTGCAGTCAGCAGGGGTGGGGGAAGGAGAAGCTGCGGCCCCGTCCCTCAAAAAACGGGCATCTCGGAGAAGAGATGATGGGCCGTCAATGTCAGTTCTGTTGACGGGGAGGACAACGGTTTGGAGAGCACCTTTGGCGTGATCTTGGGTTTTATCAGTGATCGCACTGTTAAATTTATACAGAGGGACTTATACAAGTGACTGAGGCCCAAAAAAGGTTTTATGTACAAAGGGATGGGTCTTACACTCTCTCAAGAGGCCCAAAAGGTTTAAAGAAAAAGAGTGGGGCTTATAACACGAGGGTAGGCCCAGATGATTTTTTGTTTAAAATGGCGATCGCGCCGAGATTTTCTTTTAACGCAAAGGGACTTATACAATGAGTGAGGCCCAAAGTTGTTTTTGGTTAAAAGGGGATTGGGTCTTACACTCTACTAGAGACCCAAAGAGTTTTGAATGGGTCTTATAGCTCGAGGAGAGGCCCAATTGTTTTTGTACAAAACGGCGATTGCGTCGAGGTTTTTGAAAATACCCGGAGGGACTTATACAATAAGTGAGGCCCACAATAGGTTTATTTTACAAAAAGGCTTAGGTCTTACACTCTATTAGAGACCCAAAGAGTTTTGAAAATGATTTGTGAGGGTTGAATTAATAAAAAACCCTAATTTATTTCCAAAATGTATTTTAATTGAATAAAAATTCAATTAAAATGATCAAAAAATGTTTAACATTGTGGAAAATAAATTGTGATCTTGGATTAATGTTTCTAAAATCATGTTTTGCCCTACAAAATGATTAGAAATCATTAAAATTTACAAAATCAAGAGGGAAAAAATATTTTAAATGTCAAAAACAATTAAAACATTAATTATTTGCAAAAATATCAATTATATGAAATAAATAATATTTTTGGGATTTTTTGGTAAAATAAAATATTTTAACATTTTTGTGAATTATTAAAAGAAGAATCAACTCAAAATCATTAAAACTCAGAGAGAAATTAATTTTTGAATCAATTAAATAAAATCACAAAATTCAAATATTTGAATTTGAGAGAAATGGCGCCAAGAACAGCTGAAGAACACGCGCGTTTTTCAGTTTTGCCTAGATTTGCATTTTCTATCCAATCTCACTGAATACTTGACTATATCATGCAATCCACATATCAATATGCTCGTCTCAACCTCACGGTCATGTTTATGACAATTAATTTCATTTAAATTAAGCATAAAGCAAGAAATCACGATCAATCATCAAGAACCCTAAATTCTGCATGAAGGCTGAGATTTTTGATACACGATTCAAACAAAGCAATTATTTGAGGGGAAACATTCCATGCATGATTATGAACATTTGGCAAAAGTATTGTGCGAGGAAATATGCGTAGATTGAGAGATGACCAAGTTTAGGCTTACCTCTAGGTCGTGACAGCAAGTTCAAAATGATTTTTGAGTAGGAAGTGTTACAGATGAGTTGTGATGATCTGAACAGCTTCCCTACACCCTATGGAGTGTGTTTGGATGGTTGGACTTGATGGAAATTGGCTGGATCACTTCATGGCATCTCAACTGCAACTTGGTTAAAACCTTGAGCAATTGACTGGTGATTCTGAGAAATCAGTGTTCCAGATGTTGTTTAAGTGTTTGATCAGCTCATATATGATGTATATGAGGTGTGTGTGTGATTGGTTTGATTGGAAAAGCTCTCAAACTCAAAACCCGATAGTGACTTGCCTTAGAAGGCAAAATTAGAGTGAAAGAAGAGATTTTGAGGAAAGCATCTGTTTGATGGCTTTGGTGTACTCAAACTGATCACAATTGAGCTCTATTTATAGTAGAGCAAGTTTGTTTTGCAAGGAATAGTGAATGGCAACTGCTGAGTAGGGTTGGCCAATGTTGGCAAATGAAAATCCAAGTCTCATCTAGCCATTGACTAGAGGTTAGGGCACAGAGCTTTGGTTCCCTTGGTCTTGGATAAGTCTTGACTGAATTCAGTTGCCAATAGCTCAGTCCATGCCACTTTGGTGCTTCCATTGAATGCTCCAATCCAAATTGGAGTCTTGTCCCTATTTTAGGCAATTCTAGGTTTGACATGCTATTTCTTGTTCCAAGGACTTTAGAGGCTTGGCTCAGTGATTGTCCCCTTTAGATTCAATCCTCAGATGTGTCCAAAGTGATGACAAGGCTTGGAATTGGCTGATTTTGGCAAATCGACCAAAAGTGCAAAAATCTGCCTTGCCTTGGCAGATTTCAGCAAGGCATCTTGCCAATGTTATATCTCATGGCTCAAGTTGAATTTGGTAATGTTCTTGGCCATTTTGGAAAGCCTTTATATGATACAACAAATGTATGATCCTATTTGGTTTTGATACCTTTTGGATCCAAGTGAAAAATGTCCCTACATTTGGAAAAAAGTAAGGCAAATTCTGACTTAGTGAAATTTTCACCAAGTGTTGGAACAAAGTGACTTTTCTTGATTTTGATCACTCCATAACTCAAAATCTATGAGGAATTTGGAAATAGGTCAGTTTTTAGCTTTTGTAGAGGGAAATGAGATCTACAAATCAAGCTTTGGGTGGGAAAAATGGCTTTGTGGTTTAGGAGTTATGATCCTCCAAAGTTGGTACCTTTGTCACTTTATTTCATGACTTAGAAAATTTTCTAAGTTTTTATGGTTACCCCTTTTACAAGTTATCCCACTTTCTTTGATTTTTCTTGATGAATGATGATTCCAATAATACATTAACATCAATTTAGGGTTAAAAATTCAATTTTGTGAAAAATCTCAAAAAGTCAAAGTTGACTTTTGTGCATAGTTGACTTTTTAGCAGATGAATTCCAAACTGTGCAATTCTTCAGGAAATCATGTCCTTGACCTAAATCAAACTTTATGGACATGTTCCATGGGTGTTATAGGGTATATTGAATCATGTCCTAGGGTTTGGGAGCATGTCCTGGTCAAAAGTCAAAGCTACAGTTGACTTTTCTCGCAAAACCCTAACTGTGGTTCAGATGAAATTGAAACTTGTTGCTCAAGCTTCTTGGATCAATCCATTATTCCAAATGGATCAATATGGTATATTAGAGAGCCTCAAATCATGTCTTGAGGTCTTGGTTCATGATTTGTCCCAAAAGCCAACTTAGGGGTGAATTAGGTCAAGAAACCCTAATTCCTGATTTTTGATGTATGCATCCCTTGAGGCCAAATTGACTTGATGATTGGGTCCACGAGGTTCCATGAAGTATATTAAGATATGTTTTGAAGCATTGGCTCATGCCCAGAGGAAAATTCCCATCTGGAGGCCCTGGTCGACCAAACCCTAATTTGGTGACACTATCGATCTTGAAGCTTGATCCACCTAGAAGGGAGCAGCCTTGTGCTTAATCCTTGAAGTGGGAGTCCTCTTGATCCATTGTGGATGTTTGGGAGGTTAGAAAAGTTGAAGATCATGTCATTTCTTGATTGATCCTTTGTCTAAGCACTCAGAGAGGGCTTGAAACCCTAATTCTGATTGTGGTGAATGCTCAACAATTCCTTGAGGAGATTGATGAGGTATAATGATACACCCATATTGTGATGATGATTTGCACAATGATGGGAAATCTTAGTGGTCAAAATTTGGGGTATGACAGATGCCCCTATTTAATCTTCTTGGACACGAAGGTGTGAATGGCGAAGGTGTGAATGGCGAAGGTATTCGGGCATTCGAGGTGCAAGAGGATTAAATATCGGAATATCCTAAATTTTGACGGTGGTTATGAATGGTAGCTTACGCATTCATCTTCTTTTGCTAAGCAATGATGCTTAGAAAAGGTAAAAAGCTTCCCCTCGATCCTGGTCTTCAGCCAAGGAACTGGTCTCAGTTTCTGATTTAAACTTCCCATCGATCTTGGTTTTCTACTAAGGAACTGGTCTCAATTTCTGATTTAAACTTCCCCTCGATCCTGGTTTCCTACCAAGGAACTGGTCTTAGTTTCTTTTGTTAATAAACTTTATTGACAAGGGACGCTATTTGTAGCGGCTTTCCTTCAAACTTCTCGCCGAATTTTCCTGGGGAGATGCCATTTGAGTGGAAAAAGTTTTGATGTCAGACTTGCTGGGGAACCCATTCGTCTGAATTGTAGAGGTACACAAACTTCTCTGTTTGGAGACGCCATTTGTCGATTCTACCGGGGAAGACGAGTCTCCTGAAAGACTGCCTTCGTTTGGGGTCTCACATCATACTTTTCTCGGGATCTTCCCGGAGAAATGCCATATGATGCGATCCAATTTTGAGGCGCCGATGACCTTTTCATCAGCGGTTTTTTTCGGAAAAACTGCTGTACCACCGAATCTCTGATTAGGAGGCTTTCTCTCGGGATTTTCCTTAATCCGGGAAAGCAAGGATATCATCTCCAATGGCGAAGAGTGATGTTGACTGAGGGCTCTCTGGTTTTTCAGAGGTTCAAGTTATCAAAGTGGTCGAGGAGCCAACTTCATTCTAGAAATAAACTGGAGGAGAGATATTGTTCAGACGCAACACTTCCTGACGAGGAAAAAAACTGACAACTCGATTGAGAAGACTCTTATCACTAGGGGACAAGACCGACTAGAGTGATAGTGATGCAATATGAATGCGAATGCAAATTAATAATGCATGATGTATGTATGTATATGCTGACAAAACCGACGCGACATACAAACTAAAAGATGAACATGACTGGATACTCGACCATCGCGGGGCGAAGAAGTACCGTTGGTCCAAAAAGTAGCAATTCTATTTTGCTTAGGAGAAGTAGTCATCGCGGGGAACTATGTTGGTCGGGCTTAGGAGATAAGAACTCGGCCGAGGCGTGTCAGACGAAACAAGGTCTCCGACACAGTTGATCCCTTCATTTAGGCGTACTGGGTTAGAAGGAGTATTTTGATTCTACACTTCGAAGTTCGCTTACTTCTGGAGAAGCGATTGATGTTCTTCTGATGTTCAACAGTCAAAAGAAATTGCCATCTTTATTTTAAAGCAGAAAAAGTTTTACAAGTAAATTTATTTTTGTTTTATTTCAAGAATCGTCAATCATATTAAAATGTCGTTCTGTAAAGCTAAAACAAGTAAGAATTACAAACAAAAGCACAAGGGCTCAAATTTTATTGATAAGATGGAGATAAGCCAAACGCGTGATTCCAAAGAGTATTTACAAAGTTAGAAAATGGTAAGTTACAGGGAAAAAGGCTACGTTGAAACATAACGACCACTATCCTTCTACCAACTTTGAATTCGGGACATCCTGAGCTTCTGTCGAAGATGACCTTGACTGGAGTTTTCCTCCGATGGATGATGTAACTGTTGCTAATAGACTTGCCTCTGTTGAACATAGTTACTTGCCATTATCCCTAACTTTTGCCTGGATTGTACTTTGATGTTTCCAATCCACCGGGATGATTTTTTTTTTATTTTGTCTCTAACTTTTGCCTGGACCGCCCTTTCGGGTTTTCAATCCACCGAGACATTTATTTATTTTTAGGCGAAGTATTTATTGACTACATCAACGTTCGTGGGGTAGGCAAATTCCTCTCCGTCCATGGTTGCAAGTCTCAAGGCACCGCCTGAGAAAGATTTCGTGACCACATAGGGGCCATCATAATTCGGGGTCCACTTGCCCCGAGAATCAGTGAGAAAAGATTATATCTTCTGGAGCACGAGGTCTCCTTTTCTGAAGATGTGAGGTCGGACCTTTTTGTCGAACGCCTTCTTCATTCTCTGTTGATACAACTGACCGTGGCAAAGAGCCGTAATTCTTTTTTCTTCGATCATATTCAGTTCGTCGTGTCGACTTTGACACCATTCAGCTTCTGTTAGCTTAGCTTCCATCAATACTCAGATTTACGGGATCTCTACTTCTATGGGGAGCACTGCTTCCATGCCATATACTAGAGAGAAAGGGGTAGCCCCTGTTGAAGTGCGGACAGATGTACGATAACCGTGAAGAGCAAAGGGTAGCATCTCGTGCCAGCCTTTGTAGGTTACAACCATCTTTTGAACAATCTTCTTGATGTTCTTGTTAGCCGCTTCTACCGTTCCGTTCATCTTTGGTCGGTAGGGAGATGAGTTATGGTGTTCGATCTTGAACTCTGCGCATAACTCTTTCATCATCTTATTATTGAAGTTAGATCCATTATCAGTAATGATCTGGCTTGGAATACCATAACGGCAGATGATATTCTTTTTGATAAATCGGACCACCACTTGTCGGGTTACATTGGCGTATGATGCTGCTTCGACCCATTTGGTGAAGTAATCAATGGCTACCAGGATGAACCGATGTCCGTTTGAAGCCTTGGGCTCAATCATACCAATCATGTCGATTCCCCATATGGAAAAAGGCCACGGGGAAGAAAGAACTTTGAGATGCGTAGGCGGTACATGAATTTTGTCGGAGTATATCTAACACTTGTGACACCTTCTCATATACTTGTAGCAGTCGGATTCCATTGTCAACCAATAGTACCCTGCTCTTAGAATTTTTCTCGCCATTGTGTGTCCGTTGGCATGAGTGCCAAAGGATCCTTCGTGAATTTCTTTCATCAGCATGTCTGATTCTGGTCTGTCGACGCATCGGAGCAAGACCATGTCAAAATTTCTCTTATAGAGAGTATCACTGCTCAGGAAGAAACTACCTGCTAGTCTTCTGAGGGTCTTTCTATCCTTTCTGAATGCCCCAGGAGGGTACTCTTGTTTTTGAAGGAAGCATTTGATATCGTGGTACCAAGGTTTGTCATCTATAACTGCTTCAATCGTGAAGACGTAAGCGGGCCGTTCAAGGCGCATTATGTCGACCTTAGGTAAGTCATTCCATTTACCTACACTAATCATGGAAGAGAGAGTAGCTAAAGCATCAGCCATGTGATTCTCCTCACGAGGGATATGATGAAACTCGACTCTGTTGAAGAAGGGTAACAACCTTCTTGCATAATCTTTGTAAGGAATCAGTCCTGATTGGTATGTGTTCCAATCTCCTTTTATCTGATTGATAGCCAGGGTTGAGTCGCCATATACGTCCAAGTTTTTGATCCTTAAATCAATCGCTTCTTCGAGACCCATAATACAAGCTTCGTATTCGGCCTCGTTGTTGGTACATTTGAACGTAAGTCGAGCAGTGAAAGGAATGTGGGTACCCTGAGGGGTAACAATTATTGCCCCAATTCCGTTTCCATAATGATTAACTGCTCCGTCAAAGATAAGTCCCCACTGGGAACCTGGTTCTGGCCCTTCACTGGGTAGCGGTTCATCGCAATCTTTTAGTTTTAGATACATGACATCTTCGTCTGGGAAGTCGAACCCGATTGGTTCCTGATCGCCAATCGGTTGATGAGCCAAATGATCGGCTAAAACACTTCCTTTAACGGCTTTTTGAGCATGGTAATCTATGTCATATTCTGATAACAACATCTGCCAACGGGCAATCCTTCCTGTGAGAGCAGGCTTTTCAAATGCATACTTGATTGGGTCCATCTCGGAGACCAACCAAGTAGTGTGACGAATCATGTACTGGCGCAGACGTTTGGCTGCCCAAGCCAAAGCACATCAAGTTTTCTCCAGCATCGTGTATCGAGTTTTGCAGTCGGTGAATTTCTTGCTTAGATAGTAAATGGCAGACTCTTTCCTTTTGGTTTCGTCCTGTTGGCCAAGTACACATCCCATTGAGTCCTCCAAGACTGTGAGGTAAATAATCAGTGGTCTTCCTTCCACTGGAGGTGATAGAATCGGAGGATTCAATAGATATTCCTTAATACTGTCGAAGGCGGTTTGGCAATCTTCTGTCCAAACGCAGTCCTGGTTCTTTTTGAGTAACTTGAAAATCGGCGCACATGTGACGGTCATGAGGAATATGAATCTGGAGATGTAGTTCAAACGTCCCAGGAATCCTCTGACTTGTTTTTCATTTTTCGGAGAAGGCATTTCTTGAATGGCCTTGACCTTGTCAGGATCAACCTCAATTCCTTTCTGGCTGACGATGAACCCTAAGAGTTTCCCCGAGCGGACACCGAAGGTGCACTTGTTGGGATTCAAGCAGAGTTGTATTTTCTCAGACGCTCGAATAGTTTTGACAGGTGGGTCACATGCTCCTCCTCTGTCTTGGATTTTGCAATCATATCATCGACATATACCTCGATTTCCTTGTGTATCATGTCATGAAACAGAGTAGTCACGGCCCTTTGATAGGTTGCCCCGACGTTCTTCAAACCGAACGACATTACCTTGTAACAAAAGGTACCCCATGGGGTAATGAACGAAGTTTTCTCCATGTCCCTCAGCGCCATTTGTTTTGGTTATAGCCCGAGAATCCATCCATGAAGGAGAAAACTTTGAACTTTGTTGTACTGTCAACCAGCATGTCAATGTGTGGTAAAGGAAAGTCGTCCTTTGGACTAGCCTTGTTTAGATCTCTGTAATCAACACACATTCTGAACTTTCCGTCCTTTTTGGGAACAGGTACGATATTGGCTAGCCATTGAGAATATTCAGACGTAGCGAGGAAACCCGCGTCAATCTGTTTTTGTACCTCCTCTTTGATTTTGATAGCCATGTCCGGGTGAGTGCATCTCAATCTCTGCTTTACTGGCAGACATTCCGATCTTAATGATAAATGATGTTCCACGATGCCGGTATCCAACCCTGGCATGTCCTGATAGGACCAAGCGAATACATCGGGGAATTCTTTGAGAAGCTTTATCAAACTCTCTTTGGCAGTTGGACTGAGCAGTGGCCCAATCCTGATTTCTTTTCTCTCTTTTTCTGAACCCAAGTTTACTGTTTCCAATGGCTCTTTATGAGGTTCAATGGACCTTTCCTCTTGTCTGAGTAATCGAGAGATCTCTTATGGAATTTCGTCGCCAACTTCTTCTTCAGCCCCAAATACTGGGAACTCAAAGTCGGGAGAAGGCATCGGATCGTACATTTCAACGGGGTTTAAAACAAGCAATCTGCATGACGTGATGATTCGTGTTTAGAAGAGATAGAGAAAATGCAAGTAGAGCAGTGTATTATTTTTTTTTACTGCTTGTTTTTATTATTGAATTGTTTTTTAGGATTACCATTTTCTGAGAAAAAGCAAAAAGAGAAAACAGCAATTAATGCGAAAATTACAGAACGACGTTATTTTATTAATGAACAAGTCGATTCTTGAAACTACAACCCTATAAAACAAAACTCTGTCGCTTCGGGAAAAGCGAAGAGGGAAATTTACAGAAAGCGAGCCCTATCAAAACATCCGTTTCACCTGGGCATGGTGAAAGGTTAAAGATGGCAATTACTTTGACTGATGAACGACCTTCAGAGCATCGGCAGCTACCCACTGGCGGCGAACTCCTCGGTGAATCACAAAGTCTGGCACCTTCCTTGATTTGTCTTTAGAAATAACGCTGATTTCTGGTGGAGCAGGATCATTGGAATCTGTCTCCCAAGCAGAGTTGCCATAGGAGGATTCCTCAGTTGTATTTTGCATAATATTTGTGCTCTTAGCTGTATCTCCCCATCCAGTTGGCTGGATATCTTCGAGCCTGATACGAGAGCTTTCGGGAGCGGTGTACTTGACCATATAGTCGTATTTTCCACTCGGTTGTCCCAAGGTGTCCCACACTTCTTTGGAACTGGAGGAGTCATCCCTCTCGATGACGTTGACCTCGGGAAAAGCATAGTTGATGAAGTCCAGTCCTGCAAACGTTACAAATTCATCGTCATGTTGAGTAGTTTCAGGATAACTTGAGTGTTGATCCCATGACATGGTGGGGACGCAGGCATTCTGTTCAATGATGCTCAGCTGAGTTTCATTACTCGGCTGACTTTCTGGCCCCAAGTCTCCTGGGTAAGGCTGCCACATTGGCAGGCCATCCATCGGGCCATAGTAATTGTGGTCAAAGTTGTATTTCATCAGAGTGTCTTCCTCTAATGAATTTGGTGGAGCACGGCATCCTTCCGGATCACAATCTCCATATATCATTTCGACGTCTGACCTGGGTATAAATCTCGGGCTCTGTGCGGGATAGCAAAATGGCGTAGGCACTTTTTCCTGAGACATGTAACCGTCCTCATTAAGATAGGACTTCCATTCCTCATCTGTGTCGGAGGGATCCTCCTCATTGATAACATGGATTGCCTGAGGCACTGGGTGAAGGAAACCTCCACTGTGGAAGAAGTTTTGAATGGGATGAAGACTTTCATTGTTAGCAGCTGTCCGAGTACAGGTTGCAGAAAAACCAAGACCTTTCTTTGTTGTATTGCCAGTAGGAATGACAAGCTGTCCCCGTCCTGTTGTATCGGTACTCTCGACTGCTTTAATAGCATCTTTGTATGAGGAAATCGAAGTTCCTCCTCCGGGTTGATCGTCCTTGTGTAGCGAAAGCGCTTGGAACTGGGTTCCGATTATCCCTTCTGGTTCCACACAAGTGGATGGCAATAAGTTACTCACGAGCAAGGCCTGTTCCCCACAGACTGTGATGAGTTGATCGTTCTGGATGAACTTTAACTTTTGGTGGAGGGTGGAGGTGACCGCTCCAGCCTGATGTATCCAAGGTCTTCCTAATAAACAACTGTACATTGCCCGGATGTCCATGACCTGGAAAGTGACTTGGAAAGTGTGAGGACCAATAGTTATGGGAAGGTCAACTTCTCCGATAACCGTTTTTCTGGATCCGTCGAACGCTTTGACGAAGACCTCGCTGGTTCTCATCGGAGGGACTTTGAATGATAATTGTATCAAAGTGGACTTCGGCATAACATTCAGGGCTAACCCTGTGTCTACCAGTATGCTGGCTAAAGCATCGTCCTGGCAGTTGACTGTGATATTGAGCGCCATGTTATGACGGCGACCCTCTTCCGGTAATTCCTCATCACTAAATCCCAAATTATTGCAAGAAGTGATGTTAGAGACAATACTATCGAACCGTCTGATTGTTACATCCTATTCCACAAAGGCTTGCTCCAAGACTTTCTGTAGAGCCTCCCTGTGCGCTTCTGAACTGAGTAACAGTGATAATACCGAGATCTTTGAAGGAGTTTGTAATAGCTGATCAACAATGTTGTATTCACTCCTTTGGATGAGCTTTAGCATCTCATCATTATTTTTCGAAAGGTCGGGATTACTGGATTGACCGACTGATGGATCGAGAGCTTCTGTCTGAAGTTCCTTTTCTTTGTTGGACTCTCCAACTCCTCTGTTGAAGATTCTACCTCTCCGTGTTACTCGACTGATGTCTGCAATATTCACGACGGAGGGTAATGGAATTTCCTTTCCATTTTCAATTGTTGTTGCACCATATTTGTAAGGGATTGCCTTAGCTGATTCATACGGTAGTGGTCCTGGCAGATAGATGACTATGGGAACCTTCTGGTTTTTCTGACCATCATAAGTAATCTCGATCCGTTCCCAGTTGGGAATTCTTGATTCGTCAAGTAGAGGGGTAATGGAAAAAACATTCCTGGTCCTCTGATGATCAGAGATGATGACAACGTCCTCAATTTGATTGGCAAGGTAGTTCGGCGACCAATTGATAGGTCCGGAACCTGGATATGGACGAATCTCTCCACGATCCACCTGCCCCTGGAGAGCTGCTCGCACAAGGTAGCATCCTTGGTTACTTTCCGAACAGACTCCACAACGTTCATAATTGTGTGGTGGCACCTGGCCACGCCCGCTTTGAATACAATGTAACCTTACTAGGTTAGCTTCCACGGATCAGACATCCTGACTCTGACGCCGAGTAGGATTCCTGTTATTGATACTAATTTGCTGAGTATCTTCATCCATGTAGATGGGCATCCACCAGTGATTTAACAAGTGCTGGAGTGCCTCTTGGACAAGGGTACAACCTCGATCATTTTCGCAACTCGCTTTACAACTTTGGTAATCATGTGATATTAGGAATCCGAGTCGGACCTGCTCAGCATGTAACTCTACCAGGTTGGTATTCATCATGCGAATATCGAAGATATGAACCATGTTGATCTGATAGGGATTCCTATCATGGTAGTCTTGGATCCATCCAAGATCCATCTGATGCTGGAGGGCCTCTTGTATGAAAGAGCATCCCTGTTTGTTTACCGAGCAAGTCAGACAGGAACTGTAATCATGCCGTGGCAGATTATGATATTGGCTTTGCCTTAAATACATTGCCACCAGGTTGACATTCATCGCACGGATATCGTAGTTCTGAATGACGTTGGAATTCGTATAGACCATGTTAACTCCACAAACCCGGTGCTCTTGGATCCATCCGAGATCCATCTGTTCCTGTAGAGCTGATTGCACCACAGAACATCCTTGATTACTCTTAGAGAAGATATCACACTGGTGATAATTATGAGGTGGAACATGGCCATATCCACCCTGTCTACAATGCATCTTGACCAGATTGGTCCTTAACAAGAGTATATCACGAATTTGATAGACATTATTAAATTCTTCCTCTATCAGGTTGACTGCAGCTTTCTTGTGTTGAGGCAGCGGGTTCGTGAGAACATTAGGATTCGTATCTTTGAAAGATAAGAGCCCGCTCCTAACAAGCTTTTGCACGTCAGATTTGAGATTGAGACAGTTCTTTATGTTATGCCCCAATCCTCCTTGATGACAAGGGCATGTCTGGTCCACCTTAAACCAAAAAGGCGGATTTTCCGGTACTGTAAGAGGAGACTTAGTCTGGATGTGCCCCTTAGCCACTAGTAATGGAAATAGTTCTGCGTACAACATGGGTATAGGATCAAACCCCGGTGGCCGCGTTGTACGGTTGTTATTATATGGAGGACGAGCCTGCTGAAGAGGCTGTTGTGTCCTTTGCTGATTAGGTTGGCTCTGTGCAACCTGAGGTTGATACGTAGGAATAGGCGCAGGGCTGATAGCAGGAGTTACAGCTGCTACCGGTTGGTACCGTCGCCTTTGCTTTCTGAGAGAGATATTCCCAATATCTTGCTCTTTTTTCCTAGGGAGAGCACTACCGTATCGTTTTGTACTACTCGATGATCCAGCGTCTTTTACCAGACGTCCTTCTCGGACGGCTTCCTCAAGACGAACTCCCATGCCCACCATCTCGGTGAAGTCACTGGGCGCACTGGCAACCATTCTGTCATAGTAAAATGCGCTTAAGGTCTTTAAGAAGATCTTTGTCATCTCTTTTTCCTCAAGAGGTGGACAAATCTGAGCGGCAATTTCACACCATCTCTGAGCGTACTCCTTAAAGGTTTCCTTGTCCTTTTGTGACATTGATCTGAGTTGATCTCTATCCGGTGCCATGTCCAAATTATATTTGTATTGTTAGACGAAGGCAGTGCCAAGATCTCTGAAAGTGCCGATCGTGGCACGATTTAACCCCATGTACCATTTGAGTGCGGCACCGGTTAAACTATCCTGAAAGTAGTGAATCAGCAGGTCCTGATTCTCCGTCTGAGCTAACATTCATCGAGCGTACATCACCAGATGACTTTGAGGGCAAGAGTTACCCTTGTATTTTTCAAAGTCAGGCACTTGGAACTTGTGCAGAACTTTCACATTGGGGACCAAGCAGAGATCTGCGGCGTCCTTTCCAAATAAATCCTGACTGCGGATGGCTTGCAGTTCCTTCAGCATTTCCAAGAACTGTTCCTGGAATTCATCCATTCTATCGAACATAGTTTCCTTCTAAGAAGGAATCGGTGGAATCTGTCCTTCCGGGACAGTGTGCACCACAGGGGGTGGTACCGTGACTACGATAGTTAATCTTGGCGTTTCCCGAAGTTTGTAACCTTCAGGAGTCTTCAATATACCTCTGGCATCTTCTCTTTCCCGAAGTTTGTAACCTTCAGGCCCAGTGGCATCGTTTATGATTCCCTGATCTTCAGTGATCGGCGGAACATATCCTTCCGAGATATAGTTAACAGGCATGCCCCAAGGACGATCTTTCGACATTTGATACCTAGGATCATACTTCTCCACTATGGGCGCTGAGGTGATCTCTGAGATCACAGTCCTTTGTAGCTGAGCTTCTGCCATGGCTTGCATGTCGTTACGAAGCTTTCTCATATCCTCTCTCAGAGCGTCAATCTCTTCTTTCAACTCTCTGTTCTCTTCCTCAAGATCATCCATCCTTTTCTGACGATTGGCCCGAGTATTGTACAAATGAGACAGTTTGACTCTAGAACCGAGACACAACGTGAGATTCGTAGGTAAGAAGAATACGCGATATGAGAATGATGAATGCAATGATTATATTAATTATTTTTTGGTTTAATCAAAATAAATTTCGACAATTAGATTGCAAATATCAAACAGTGGGGAAACCCCTTTTTATTGAATTCAAAGGATTACAGAAATGAAAATACGGTAGATTACAAGGTGCAGAAACAGAAACCTAAGCTAATGGGTCCCGAGTCCTCTCTGAAGAGAAATCGGGTGCAGACTCTGGTACTTTCCTTTTCTTGGACCGGGGCTCTTGGGCCGTTGTCGGGTTGTCATTCCTTTGCCAGGTGAAAGGAGTGAGCAAATTCCTTTGGTCATCCTGATTATCCACATCGTGTTGCTCCAAAATCTCAATCAGAGCATCTTTATCTTTCAGTAGTTGTTGTATTTGGGTACACTCCACATTGAGGGTGCGGTACTTGTTCTTCCAAGACGTCCTCTCCCGTTGAACTTTGTTGAGAGTAACCTGAAACTTTTCCATCTCAGTCATGAAGTACATGACAGATTCCCTTGGCGGAAGAATTCCGTAACGAGGATAAGGCATTTTTAGCTTGAGAGCTCTAGTTTGTACCCAGTGGAGATAAGGCTCCACCGAGACACAATCCAGTTTTCCTAGAGACTCCCGTCCTTTCATATGAACATGCTTCCAAGCGTGCACTATTTCCATCTTTAGTGCTCTGTCATTTTCTCCTTCCTTGAAGAAAAGACCTTTTAGATGAGCATTACGTGGAACATGCCTCATCGGGTATCCAAATTGACGACGAACCAATACCGGATGGTAGTTGATTCCTCCTTTAGTTCCTATGAGGGGTATGTTGGGGAAGTTTCCACAACGGTCAATGATCCTGATTCCCTCATAAATCCTATTACACTAATCAATGTCAGAGTTGGTAAGAGACATGATTTTCTGCGACCAACGTAAGGCACTCTTATGATCCCAAAAAGCAGCAGACTTAGGCAAATGGGAGATAAACCATTTGTAAAGTAAAGGTACACAACATGTGATCTCCCCTCTACTGTACAAATTCCCTAAGTGTACAGAATGATACGCATCCGCGATCAAAGTCGGCACAGGGTTTCCAATGAGAAAAACCTTAATAGCGTTGATATCGACGAAGTTATTAATGTTGGGCAACAGAAATAATCCGTAGGTGAGTAAAACAAAGATGCTTTCAAAAGCAGTCCCGTTCCCTATACTAGCAAAGTACAGAGCTTTCTTTGTCAAGAACTGGGCTGGCAAACCTTGTATGCCACCCTTAGTGGTCATGTGAGTCCTGACCTCAGACTCGTCCAAATGAATTGCTCTTGTAATGGTCTGATTCTTAGGAATTTCTTCCAGTCCAGAAAATGGAGCTCGATCAGTAATGTATAGATCAGTCAGGTGAGAGTACTCCTCCAGCATTGGTGCTAACTGGTAATCCGGGAATGTGAAACAGTGATAGACCGGATCGTAAAACTGAACGAGTGCATCCATGATTCCTTCAATCACATGGATTCTTAACAGACGTAGCAGACCTCCGTACTTGGCTCTGAAGGCCTCTTGGTTTATGATCATTCTCGCCAAACTTCTCAGATTCTCTAGTTTTGGAGCCTTGAAGGTATACTTATGAGTTCTCCTTCTACCAAAATCCATTAGCGTAATCCTTTTCTCTGACATTTGCAATCACAGTCTTAGTTTAATTTGAAAAACAGAGAGACTAGAGGAGAAATTTTTTCTTTGTTTTAATGTTTTTTAAATGAATGCATGAATGCAGCACACAAAAACATAGAAAAAACATGGGGTCAAAGGGTCGTTGTCATTGAGTCAAGGCTTTACCCATCCCAAAGGTTTACTAATGATTTTTGTACCTGTCTCTCATCATCATCAACTCTTGTCAAGGAAACACCAGCGGGCCGGGAACCGTGCTAGGTGGTGTTTTTTGAAGAGTCCTTAGAAGAGGGTGGCATCGCATGACAACTATTTCCGATAGACTCTGCGCCACTAAAGGGGTTTTTCCTAGGTGTATACTCAATCTTTCCACATGCGGCATCACACGCATTACCATTAGCAGAAAAATAAACACATATATCAATTAGGAAAAGCAGTATATATATTTATCCTAATGTCCTAGACTTTTAAAGCTATGAATCCTACGTTCCTGACAGAAAATGGCTCCCCGGCGGGAACACCATTCTGTGGTTTCTATACAAGAGATGAAAAGAAAAAGAAGAGAAGGGCCCCACGGTGGGCGCCATTTTTCTGTAGCGAGCGATTTTGGACATGGTTCTTAAGCGCTGTCGCTCTTGGGGGGACTACAGGTCGATTCATTTTTAATCCTATTAAAGCCGATGAAGGAAGGGAAATAGATGTCTCCAATTAACCCTGCTTGCATACCAAATTTAAACAGCGGTCTGTTAGGTTACAGATGCTATGTGGTAGTGGGGCCTCTCTTGATATTATTTTGGCAGAATGACGGGTTTATTCGATGGACAGGAAGTTAGGACTGATGATTTTTCAATTGATATGGGATTTAGGATTTTTGTTTAGTGTGCTCGCTAAGATTTTTCTTTCAATCTTATGCCTACGTATTCCCGTTTACCGAAACAGGGAAATCAGAGCGTTCGTAGTTCCTCCTATTCTATGGGAGGAAATGGGTGTTTTGGTGTCTTGTTCAAAGCCCAAGACGTGAAGCGAAAGGTGATCTGTATCTTGTTCAAAGCCCAAGATGTGAAGCTGGAGGTGGTTTGTATCTTGTTCAAAGCCTAAGATGTGAAGCTAAAAGGGTGTTGACTTTAGAGAGAACTTGTCATCTCTAAAGAGGGTCTGTTTGTCACAACTGTTTATAAAGGAGAATTACTTTAACTGGGATGTGTGAATTCGACAATGCCATAATTTCCTTTATAGGGGGTTCCAACCTGAAGGAGAAGACTTTAACTCAGTGTAGAGCAATGCTATCTTTCCTTAGGAATTTTTCATGCTAAAAGAGGGACAATGGCATGGATGTAGATGATCTAGAGGCTTGCCGCTTACAGCGATTAGATGAAGGGGAAATAGTTGTTGATGTTTGTGTACTGTGAACGAGGCACGACTTTGATGCTAAAAGGTTTATTGGATCAACCAGTGGTTTTCTCATACAAAGCCTAAGAGGAGGCTATTGACCCAACAAGAGGATGCTTTTGTGTCTCGTACGAAGCCCGAGAGGGAGACTAAAAGGAGTTTGACTCAACAAGGGAGTCTTTTATACTCAACAAGAGAGTGTTTTTGTATCTCGTACGAAGCCCGAGATGGAGGCTAAAAAAAGTGTTTAACTCAACAAGAGAGTCCTTGTATCTCGTACGAAGCCCGAGATGGAGGCTACAAGGTTTTGACTCAACAAGAGAGTCTTTGGTATCTCGTACGAAGCCCGTGATGGAGGCTAAAGATTCTGTTTCAGTCGAGTGACAGGTCCAGTATGTTGGTTAAGAGAAAATTAATTCTTATATGAGTAACACCGTACTCATGGATTTGATCTGAGAATCGGGATTGTTTCCTGTTCTTTAAGGAAACGGGGAATCCAAAGGGTATTGAGACTGTCCAAGTCTGCGGGTGTCTTCCTATTTTTGGAAGGGACTTGAGAATGCCTTTGAGACTCAAGGTAATTAGACCGTCCAAGTCTAGAGTTTCATCTTTTGTACTATGCTTTGAGAAACAATAGTAGACTCTTGGAAAGACTATTCTATTAAGATGACTGATTTCTATTCCTATACCTCTAGGAGGTCGTCGGGACAATCTGAACAAAGCCCAAGAGGAGGCTGGAAACTTTTAAGAAGCCGAGAAGTCCTTGTACGAAGCCCAAGAGGAGGCTATCATTCACGGGGGAAGAATCATTATATGAAGCCTAAGAGGAGGCTGTGAATACTTATAAGAAGCAGACGGGTCCTTGTACTAAGCCCAAGAGGAGGCGGGGATGCTTTTAGGAAGCCTGTGGGTCCTTGTGCAATGCCCAAGAGGAGGTCGGATGCTTTTAAGAAGCCCGTGGGTCCCCAAACCCCGAGAAATTCAAGACAGGCTATTCACAGAGAATAGATCAAGCCAGGAAAGTTCGAGAATTTGGAAGAAACTCAAGAGATGCAATTCACGGAGAAGAGATCATCTCTGGGGAGTAGAGTTTCTTGACAATCCCTAAGGAGGACAGCCGAAGAGAAGACTGTATCTGGTGCTCCTATGGGGGATCTAGTATTGTCTATTTCTACGAATAAATAAAACGGATTCACCTAGTGCTAGACGTAGTTGTCGGGGAAACTCTAAATATATATACTATTATTACACAGTCGATATGAGTTTATGAAAGAAGACTTACAGCGAAACAGCCCCACAATACAGTTATATGTATATGTAAGCGGTAAATGAAAGCGTATAAACACTTACTCGGTTGTAGAGCTTCCATGCTGTTTGGTTAGTTGTTCAACAAAGAAAGATTGAAAACAACAGTATATTTCAAAATCAAAGGAGAAAGTGCTTTGAAAAAGAAAGATTTGGGGCTTACAGCTCAAGGAGAGGCCTAGGGTTTTATCAGTGATCGCACTGTTAAATTTATACAGAGGGACTTATACAAGTGACTGAGGCCCAAAAAAGGTTTTCTGTACAAAGGGATGGGTCTTACACTCTCTCAAGAGGCCCAAAAGGTTTAAAGAAAAAGAGTGGGGCTTATAACACGAGGGTAGGCCCAGATAATTTTTTGTTTGAAATGACGATCGCGCCGAGATTTTCTTTTAACGCAAAGGGACTTATACAATGAGTGAGGCCCAAAGTTGTTTTTGGTTAAAAGGGGATTGGGTCTTACACTCTGCTAGAGGCCCAAAGAGTTTTGAATGGGTCTTATAGCTCGAGGAGAGGACCAATTGTTTTTGTACAAAACGACGATTGCGTTGAGGTTTTTGAAAATACCAGGAGGGACTTATACAATAAGTGAGGCCCACAATAAGTTTATTTTACAAAAAGGCTTGGATTTTACACTCTATTAGAGGCCCAAAGAGTTTTGAAAATGATTTGTGAGGGTTGAATTAATCAAAAACCCTAATTTATTTCCAAAATGTATTTTAATTGAATAAAAATTCAATTAAAATGATCAACAAATGTTTAACATTGTGGAAAACAAATTGTGATCTTGGATTAATGTTTCTAAAATCATGTTTTGCCCTACAAAATGATTAGAAATCATTAAAATTTACAAAATCAAGAGGGAAAATATTTTAAATGTCAAAAACAATTAAAACATTAATTATTTGCAAAAATATCAATTATATGAAATAAATAATATTTTTGGGATTTTTTGGTAAAATAAAATATTTTAACATTTTTGTGAATTATTAAAAAAAGAATCAACTCAAAATCATTAAAACTCAGAGAGAAATTAATTTTTGAATCAATTAAATAAAATCACAAAATTCAAATATTTGAATTTGAGAGAAATGGCGCCAAGAACAGCTGAAGAACACGCGCGTTTTTTAGTTTTGCCCAGATTTGCATTTTCTATCCAATCTCACTAAATACTTGATTATATCATGCAATCCACATATCAATATGCTCGTCTCAACCTCACGATCATGTTTGTGACAATTAATTTCATTTAAATTAAGCATAAAGCAAGAAATCACGATAAATCCTCAAGAACCCTAAATTCTGCATGAAGGCTGGGATTTTTGATACACGATTCAAACAAAGCAATTATTTGAGGGGAAACATTCCATGCATGATTATGAACATTTGGCAAAAGTATTGTGCGAGGAAATATGCATAGATTGAGAGATGACCAAGTTTAGGCTTACCTTTAGGTCGTGACAGCAAGTTCAAAATGATTTCTGAGTAGGAGGTGTTACAGATGAGTTGTGATGATCTGAACAGCTTCCCTACACCCTATGGAGTGTGTTTGGATGCTTGGACTTGATGGAAATTGGTTGGATCACTTCATGGCATCTCAACTGCAACTTGGTTAAAACCTTGAGCAATTGACTGGTGATTCTGAGAAATCAGTGTTCCAGATGTTGTTTAAGTGTTTGATCATCTCATATATGATGTATATGAGGTGTGTGTGTGATTGGTTTGATTGGAAAAGCTCTCAAACTCAAAACCCGATAGTGACTTGCCTTAGAAGGCAAAATTGGAGTGAAAGAAGAGATTTTGAGGAAAGCATCTGTTTGATGGCTTTGGTGTACTCAAACTGATCACAATTGAGCTCTATTTATAGTAGAGCAAGTTTGTTTTGCAAGGAATAGTGAATGGCAACTGTTGAGTAAGGTTGGCCAATGTTGGCAAATGAAAATCCAAGTCTCCTATAGCCATTGACTAGAGGTTAGGGCACAGAGCTTTGGTTCCCTTGATCTTGGATAAGTCTTGACTGAATTCAGTTGCCAATAGCTCAGTCCATGCCACCTTGGTGCTTCCATTGAATGCTCCAATCCAAAATTGGAGTCTTGTCCCTATTTTAGGCAATTCTAGGTTTGCCAATGTCATATCTCATGGCTCAAGTTGAATTTGGTAATGTTCTTGGCCATTTTGGAAAGCCCTTATATGATACAACAACTGTCTGATCCTATTTGGTTTTGATACCTTTTGGATCCAAGTGAAAAATGTCCCTACATTTGGAAAAAAGTAAGGCAAATTCTGACTTAGTGAAATTTTCACTAAGTGTTGGAACAAAGTGACTTTTCTTGATTTTGATCACTCCATAACTCAAAATTTATGAGGAATTTGGAAATAGGTTAGTTTTTAGCTTTTGTAGAGGGCAATGAGATCTACAAATCAAGCTTTGGATGGGAAAAAATGGCTTTGTGGTTTAGGAGTTATGATCCTCCAAAGTTGGTACCTTTGTCACTTTATTTCATGACTTAGAAAATTTTCTAAGTTTTTATGGTTACCCCTTTTACAAGTTATCCCACTTTCTTTGATTTTTCTTGATGAATGATGATTCCAATCATACATTAACATCAATTTAGGGTTAAAAATCCAATTTCGTGAAAAATCTCAAAAGGTCAAAGTTGACTTTCGTGCATAGTTGACTCTTTAGCAGATGAATTCCAAACTGTGCAATTCTTCAGGAAATCATGTCCTTGACCTAAATCAAACTTGATGGACATGTTCCATGGGTGTTATAGGGTATATTGAATCATGTCCTAGGGTTTGGGAGCATGTCCTGGTCAAAAGTCAAAGCTACAGTTGACTTTTCTCGCAAAGCCCTAACTGTGGTTCAGATGAAATTGAAACTTGTTGCTCAAGCTTCTTGGATCAATCCATTGTTCCAAATGGATCAATATGGTATATTAGAGAGCCTAAAATCATGTCTTGAGGTCTTGGTTCATGATTTGTCCCAAAAGTCAACTTATGGGTGAATTAGGTCAAGAAACCCTAATTCCTGATTTTTGATGTATGCATCCCTTGAGGCCAAATTGACTTGATGATTAGGTCCACGAGGTTCCATGGAGTATATTAAGATATGTTTTGAAGCATTGGATCATGCCCAGAGGAAAATTCCCATCTGGAGGCCCTGGTCGACCAAACCCTAATTTGGTGACACTGTCGATCTTGAAGCTTGATCCACCTAGAAGGGAGCAGCCTTGTGCTTAATCCTTGAAGTGGGAGTCCTCTTGATCCATTGTGGATGTTTGAGAGGTTAGACAAGTTGAAGATCATGTCATTTCTTGATTGATCCTTTGTCTAAGCACTCAGAGAGGGCTTGAAACCCTAATTCTGATTGTGGTGAATGCTCAACAATTCCTTGAGCAGATTGATGAGGTATAATGATACACCCATATTGTGATGATGATTTGCACAATGATGGGAAATCTTAGTGGTCAAAATTTGGGGTATGACAATTACTAAATAAAATCCGCCTTGAAAATCCGCTTAAATCGTTTATGTCCACTATTACCGAATCGTGACTTAATGATTGTGCTATGCAAAATGCGATGAATGGTATGCTAAACGCATGACCTAATGGAGATGCATACGAGTGCAAAACAAAAGCCAGAAAAAGCTTAAAAAAATCAGAGGGCAAATTTTATGGTGTTACAACTTGTAAAAGGGGTAATTTTGAAAAATTGAAAATTTTTCTAAATTACTAAATTTGGATGGTTTTGGTGCCAACTTTCAAGGATCATAACTTTTGATCCAACAACCATTTTCAGTTATCTAAAGCCTGATTTGTAGGCCTTCCTACACTCTACAAAAGCTTCAACTACATCAAACCCTAATTATTCATGGATTTTTAATTAGGAGTGGATCAAAGTGGTGAAAAAACCAAAATATGTCAAAAACACTTAGTGAAAAATCTGTCTTGTAATTTCAGCATGAAACATCAAACTTCCAAGGCATTTTTCACATTGATCCAAGATGAATCAATGAAAACCCTAAACCTCAATGTTTTAGTACATCATTTAAGTTTTTCAAAAAGTACAAGAAGTCATTCTAATTCAACTTGAGCTAAGAGATACATCCATGAGAATTTGGTCTCCAAAACTGATTTTTCACAAATCAGATTATAGGTCATGGGTCGAATTTCTTGTTTTTGTGCAATAACAAGCATAGTTATCCATCTGTACACCTCAAGGGGGAACAACCAAGGGACAAACACTGATCCACAAGCCTCACAAGTCCATGGATCTATGTTTAGGCATGACACCCCTAAAATTCAAGATTCTTCAAATGGTCAATTTTGTTTCAAAGCACTTAACTGATACATAGAGGTGGCATTCATCAAAACAATGTTATCCAAGTTCAGTCAAGCCTTATCCCTGCCACATATGATTCATAGCCTGTGCTCTAACCTCAAGTCAATGGCTAGAGGAGACTTGAAATTCCATTTGATCACCATTTGCCATAGACCTGCTGCAGTTGCCATTCACTATTGCAGCTAAAACAAACTTGCTCTAGTATAAATAGAGCTCATTTGTGATCAGTTTGAGTACACCAAAGCACACAAATTGATGCTTTACTCAAAATCTCTCTTTCACTCCAAGTTTGCCTTCTAACTCAAGTCACTATCGAGTTTTGAAATTGAGAGTGATTCAAACCAAACCAATCATGCCAACACCTCATAAACATCATATGTAGGTGATCTAAACACTAAAATAACATCTGGAACATCAAATTCACAAAATCACCAGCCAATTGCTCAAGTCCTTGACAAAGTTGCAGTTGAGGTGCCACATCAAGTTCCAGCTCATTTCAATCCACTCTAAGCATTCAAACACACTCCTTGACACCTAAGGAAGCTGTCCAGATCATTGGAATACATCTGTAACACCTCCAAACCAGAATTCGATTCTCACTTGCAAAGGTAAACCTTAAACTTTCAAACTCAATGAATCATGCATCATAAACATATTTTCAAATTACCATTGTGTTTCTGAATGTTTGTAGATCATTAACCCTCAATTAATTGATGTTTATGATTCGTGTATGTGATTTCATTAAGCTCTTGCACATTTTAGGGTTCATCTGATTTTACTATGTTATCTTTTGATTCACTTAATTTAAACAAAATTGAATATTGCCATCATGTTCCTTGTTTCAAAACTCACGATTTTCATCTTTATATCATGCGAAATGGTTGAGAAATGAGTGAGATATGAGGCTTCACGTAGCTTGCCCAAGGAAGAAGATGGCCATGGCACCATTCTTCAGAAAACCAACTAGTTTTGATATATATTATACACTTGCCATATTATGTTTGAATTGGCATTGCACCCTAGTAGAAACACTAGTATTTGTGTGTGCGTAGCGAGCGAGAGGTCTGGGGTTCGAATCCCCCTCGCCCCAGACCTTTTGGTTTTATTTTTTTAACCATTTTCAAAGGGTGCTTTCACATATTATTCATTGTTGTCACTCTTTATCAGCCCACACACATGGCTCAGATGGTAGAATTTTAAACTCTCCGCCCCAAGGGCGTGAGTTCAAGCCTTGGAGGGACCATTCCTAATTTTTTATCATTTGTTTTCTTTTCACTTTTTCACCATCTTTTTAATAACTTCAAAAATTAATTTCTCATTCATTTTTTATCACTTTTAATTGATTCTTTTTCTGAAAATTCAAAAAAATGATAAAATATTTTATTTTACAAAAATTTCACAAAAAATATTATTTATTTTAGGGTTAAATATGTTTTTAGTCCCTATAAAGTTTGAAATTTCATTTTTAGTCCCTCCTGGGTTTTGGCAACGGTTTTAGCTGGTTTTGGCAACGGTTTTTTTTGTAAAAACCGTTGCCAAAAGGTAGGGAAGGACTAAAAACATATTTAACCCTTTATTTTATATATTTAATATTTTCATAAAGAACTTATTTTATTTGTTTTTTAACATTTGAAAATATTTCTATTCTCTTGATCTTTTCAAAACCAAATGAGTTTTAAGTCATCTTGTGATTAAAACATCATTTTTCAAACCTTAACCAAAAATCACAAGTGGTTTATTTAAACTTATTTGGTTTTTTTTTTATCATTTTTTAATTAATTTTCTTTGAAAAATTACTTTTAGAAATGAAATTAGGGTTTCTTTGATTTTGATCTTTTTTCAAACATTTCATAAACACTTTTGGGCATCTAATAGAGTGTAAGTCCCATCCCTTTGTACAGAAAACCTTTTTGGGCCTCAGTCATTGTATAAGTCCCTCTGCGATTCTTAAAACGATGGTGCGATCACTGTTTTTCATTGGGCCTTCCCTTGTGTTGTAAGTACCATTTTTCTTCTTTTTTTTCAAATAAATTTGGGCCTCTAATAGAGTGTAAGACCCAACACTCTTTTGTACATAAATAATTTTGGGCCTCAGTCATTGTATAAGTTCCGACACGATTTCAAATATCTCTGCGCGATCTTCGTTTTCAAAACAAATAATCTGGGCCTCTCCTTGAGCTATAAGTCTCATCTTTTGTATTAAAATAAACTCTTGGGCCTCTCTTTTAGCTGTAAGACCCATCCATTTGTAAATAAACAATTCTTTGGGCCTCTCCTTAAGTGTAAGCCTCAATCTTTTCAAAACAACTTTCTCTTTTGATTTAGGTTCAAATTCATAGTTGTTATCAAAACTTTCTTTAATTTCTTGAACAACTAACCATACAGCTGTTACAATGGAAGCTTACTCACCTGTAAGTTTTAAACAGCTTTCTTTTACATACTTGTACACACACACACACACACACACACACATATATATATATATATATATATATGTTTGTGCTGGAAGCTTGCTCACCTGTAAGTCCTCATACCCTCTTTTACACACTTGTATATATTTCATCTGTATATATATGCTTGTATATATCTGCTTAGAGTTTTCCCCGACAATTAGGTCTAAGACTAGATCAAACCAGTGGTCACTCTTTTAACACAGTCAAAACTAGTTCTCCATAGGAATTCCAGATACAGTCTTGCCTCCTCTTGGGCTTATACAATATGGAACAAAGAGAAAGACATTATTCCCGGTGAAACTTTTCTCAGACTGTCACTATTAAAAAATTGTCAAAAAAATTCACTTCCCCAGAGAGGATTAATTCCTGGTGAAACCTCTCTTGAATTTCTTCAAACCCTAGAACTGTTCTCTAAAGGATTAATTCCCGGTGAAACCTTTCTTGAACTTTTCTTAGGTTTGGACCCACAGGCTTCCTAAAAGCATCCCCAGCCTCCTCTTGGGCTTTGTACAAGGACCCTCAGGCTTCTTAGAAGTTCACATGCCTCCTCTTGGGCTTAGTACATGGACCCGAGATCTATTAAAGGTATAGGACAGAACTTATTCATCCTTTGTTAGAGCAGTCTTTCTAAAGAGTCAAAACCTCAGACCAATTTAGGTTTGATTCTCATCCCTTAAAGCATCAGCCTCCTCTTAGGCATCATACAAAGATAAACCTTGCATACCAGTAAACTTGGACAGTCTAATTTCCTTTTGGATCTTAAGGAATCCTCAAGCTCCCTACAAACACAGGAGAAACCCTGGTCATTTAATCAATCTCCAGCAGAGTTAAAACCCCATAGGTTCTAAAACTCAATCTTTCATCCTAAACTTCCCCATCTAAGGGTCAGCTTATCATTAATACTAGCCTATCAGAACCTCAATGCATCTGATACCTCAACTCTTCTATAATCCTCAGCAAGAGTTGATTCCCCACTTTGGACCTGCCTTTGGATCTGAATAATCCTCAGCAGAAGATAGCCTCCTCTTAGGCTTTGTATAAGAAATTACCTAGTCAGCCTCTTCTTAGGCTTTGTATAATGATTCTTTCTTCTTCCTCATCACCTTTACCCACTCTCTTGTTGAGTCAATCATCTTTCTTAAAGCACTCTCTTGTTGAGTCAGTTCTTTCAGCTTTAATCTTGGGCTTTGTACAAGACAAACAAAAACACTCTCTTGTTGAGTCAATCTTCTTTCTTAAAACACTTTCTTGTTGAGTCAACCTTTTTCAGCCTCCTCTTAGGCCTTGTATAATGATTTTTCCTCTGTAGAGTTAGCCTCAAAAGCACTCTCTTGTTGAGTCAACCTTTCTCAACCTCAATCTTGGGCTTTGTACAAGACATATAAAACACTCTCTTGTTGAGTCAGTTATTTCAGCCTCAATCTTGGCCTTTGTACAAGACACCTGAAATATCCTCAGCTGAGCCAATCATCTCCCTTTAACCTCAATCTTGGGCTCTGTACAAGACATATATAAACTTTCGCTAGCAAAGTCAAATTCTTCTAAACCTTCTCTTAAAATATCTCCCCAACAGAGTCAATTCCTCCCAGCCTTCTGTTAGGCTTTGTGAATTAATCTCCCTAAGCAGAGTCAATCTCCTTTTAGCCTCAATCTTGGGCTTTGTACAAGACACCCCAAATATATCCCCAGTGGAGTCAATAAGGCTTTTTCGCCTCAATCTTGGGCTTTGTACAAGACAGATAAAAACCTTCCCCAAAAGTAAATGTCCAGCCTCCTCTTAGGCTTTATATAATGATTTTTCCTAAAAGAGTCAATTCTCTTTTAGCCTCAATCTTGGGCTTTGTACAAGACAGATAAACACTCTTTTATTGAGTCAGTCTTTTCCAGCCTCCTCTTAGGCTTTGTATAATGACCTCCCCAGTGGAGTAAATCAATCTCTTAGCTTCAACCTTGGGCTTTGATCAAGGCACATACAAAAACCAAAATCCCCTCAGAAGAAATAAAAAACATCTCTGAAGGAAGACATTTCTCTGTAACATCATACATCAAAACAGAAAATCAAAACAAACCTTAATCCTAGATAATTGTTGTAAGTGGCACACTTGTTGATTCAAATATCCAAGATGTAGTCCATCTTTTATCCTGATCAAATCCCCTCTTTCATCTAATTGCTGTAAGCGGCAAGCCTCTGGATTACAAACATCCACGCCACTGTCCCTCTCTTAGCATGAAAAGTTCCTAAGGAAAAATGGCATTGCTCTACACTGAGTTAAAGTTTTCTCCTTCAGGACAAATCCCGATAAAGGAAATTATGGCATTGATGGACTTCACACATCTCAGTTAAAGTAATCCTCCTTTATAATCAGTCACTCAACAGTTGTGATAAATAGACGAGATGTCTCCCTTTAGAGATGACAAATTCTCTCTCAGTCAAACCCTTTAGCTTCAATCTTGGGCTTTGAACAAGACACAGATACTCATCTAGCTTCAATCTCGGGCTTTGAACAAGACACCAAACATCTTTTTCCTCCCATAGAATAGGAGGAACTATGATTGCTCTGATTTCCCAGCTTTCTTTAACTGGAATACGTAGGCATAAGATTACGAAATCTTAGTGAGCACACCAATCAAAAACTCTAGGTCCAGTACCTTCACACACCAATCAAAAACCTTAGGTCCAGTACCTTACCAAAAACATCGGAAAGCCCAAAATCAACAAAAACTCTCTCTCTCAAACCCTCCCAAAGGAGAAACTTTCCCAATCAACAGAAAAACACCAGTAGATAGAAAACAATATAATTGCTAACGATCTGTGGATAACCACATATAGGATGGGTAATTGACAACTCCCCATTGTATAACCTGACACGGGACTCCCTAATCTCTTAGCATTTGTTCAGTAAAACATTTGCGTGCAAGGTTAGTTTTAGATAGCTTCCCTTTCCTTTCCAGCTTCATAGGATAAATAAGAAATCAGAAAGTAGCACCCAATCCCTACCATTGCGGTAAGGAAAAACCAAATGACGATAAGGTGGTCGCGTCACCGACAAAAATCGCATGCTACACACGTGCATTTCTACCTCTGGTTGTGCCACATCTGATGTTGACGGATCTCCAGATAGTTGTTGAGAATGCAAAAATCTCTTCCGTGCTCTTAAAATTCTTCCAGGTTCAGGATAACCACTGTAAATTGGTTGTAACGACCTGCACATGCAATAACTTAAGCCTTTCGTGACACCAAATCACAGCAAAAACGTTAAAGGCTTAAATACAATTTTCAAACAAAAATAAAAATACAGTAGTTCAAAGTAGATTTTGTCACTCCCCAGCAACGGTGCAAAAAACTTGGTGGCTAATTTATATACGTGCAAGTATACACAATCAAATTAGTAGCAAGTGATATGAAAAAGTATTGATCCTGTCATACCCCAAATTTTGACCACTAAGATTTCCCATCATTGTACAAATCATCATCACAATATGGATGAACCATCATACCTCATTAGTCTCCCCAAAGATGGGTGAGTATTCACTACAATCAAGTTTGGAGCCCTCTCAGGGCACTTAGGCAAAGGATCAATCAAGAAATGACATGATCTTCAACTTGTATAACATCTCAAACATCCATAAAGGATCAAGAGGACTCCCACATCAAGAATCAAGCACAAGGTTGCAACATTCCAAGTGGATTAAGCCTCAAGATCGCCAGTGTCACCAAATTAGGGTTTTGGTCGACCAAGGCCTCCAGATGGAAATTTTCCTATGTGCATGAGCCAATGCTTCAAAGCATAATACAAAATACTCTAAGGGACCTTATAAACCCAATCATCAAGTCAATTTAGCCTCAGGGGATGCATTCATAAAAAATCAGGAATTAGGGTTTCTTGACCTAATTCACCCCTAAGTTGACTTTTGGGACAAAACATAAGCCAAGATCTCAAGAGAGGATTTGAGGGTCCCTAATACACTACATTGATCCATTTGCAACAATGGATTGATCCAAGAATCTTGATTCACAAGTTTCAAGTTCATCAGAACCACAATTAGCGTTTCGCGGGAAAAGTCAACTGTGCCTTTGACTTTTGACCCAGGCATGCTCCCAAACCTTGGGACATGATTCAATACACCCTATAACACCTATGAAATCAATCCATCAAGTTTGATTTAGGTCAAGAACTTGATTTCATAGAGGATCGCACAATTTGGAGTTCATCTGACAAAAAGTCAACTGTGCACAAAAGTCAACTTTGACTTTTTGAGATTTTTCACAATTATGGTTCTTTGACCCTAAAATGATGTTAATGTGTGATTGGGATCATCATTCATCAAGAAAAATCAAGAAAAGTGGGATAACTTGTAAAAGGGGTAACCATAAAAACTTAGAAATTTTCTAAGTTATGGAACAAAGTGGCTAGGGTACCAACTTTGGAGGATCATATCTCCTAAACCACAAGGCCATTTTTCCCCATTCAAAACTGGATTTGTAGCTCTCATGGCCCTCTACAAAAGCTTCAACTACACCTCATTCCAATTCATCATGGATTTTGTGCTAGGGTTGGGTCAAAATGGCTGAAAACATGAAATGTCACTTTTTCCAACACTTAGTGAAATTTTCACTAAGTCAGAATCTGTTTCACTTTTTCCAAAATGTAAGGGCATTTTTCACTTAGATCCAAAAAGTGTCAAAATAAACCATGATCACACATATGCTGTATCATATGATGGCTTTCTAAAATGACCAAGAACTTCACCAAACTCAATCTGAGCAAAAAGTTAGGACAGTGGCAATATGCCTTGCTGCAACTGTCATAACAAGGAAGATTTGGGGATTTTGCTCAATTTTCTCAAATTTTGCAAAGGGCAAGCAAATCTATCCATCTGAACACCTCAAGGGGGGACCAAGGAGGAACCAACTCTGATCCATAAGCCTCCCAAGTCATTGGAACCAAAAGTAGCATGCCAAACCTAATCACCCTACAAAGAGGGACAAGACTCCAATTTTATTTTGGAGCATTCAATGGATGCACCAAGATGGCATGGAGTGAGCCTCTTCCAACTGAATTCATTCAAGACTTATCCAACAACTAGGGAACCACAGCTCTGTGCTCTAACCTCTAGTCAATGGCTAGAGGAGACTTGGATTCTCATTGATCAACATTTGCCAAACTTCTGCAGCAGTTGCCATTCACTATTGTAGCCAAAATAAACTTGACACACTATAAATAGAGCTCATTTGTGGTCAGTTTGAGTACACCAAAGCCATCAAACAGATGCTTTCCTCAAAATCACTTTCTCTAGGCAAAAACACCTTCTTTTGCAAGGTAACTCTGAGTTTTTGAGTTAGAGAGCATTTCCATCACAGCCCATGATCCAAACACATTCAATATGTCATATCTAAGCTGTCCAGACTCTCACAAGTGACCTGTAACACCAAAATCTCAAAGTCCCCTCTCAAAACCTCAAAATAGGACTTTTGTGCATTTTTCAAGCCATGTTGATTCAGTCACTTTCCAAACCAAATAAAACCTCAAACACACTCCAAATATCATCCTTGAACTGTCCCAAATGGTTCCCCACATCTGGAACACCATTTGAGAGAGTTGCTATTTTGGCCACTTTTGCCCCTTTTGCAAGAAAGGGCCAGTTTTCATTCCTGAGGTTTCCAGCTGGTTCCAACCACTCTAAAAGCTTCTAAGGGATCATTTGAGGGTGTCCAAAGTATCAAAACATTTCTGGAACAAAGCACTTGGTAGATAGCCCAAAAGCTCCAAAAAGAGGTAAGCATCACAACTTGAACCCTCTGAAATATGCCTTGCTTTGAAGTCCACTGATCATGCATCTCTTATACATGTTATATGTGTTGTGTTTGCACCAATTTATCATGTAATTCACACCTGTACCAAGAGGTAGCACAGAAAATGAAAAACATGGCCTATTTCAAAACCACTACCGGGTTTTGAGGAGGATTTGTTTTCTGGAAAAACCACCACCACCATTGGATTCCTTAGGAAATGCTAGTCCAGATGCATATAAATTTTGTCTCCATCCATGGAGAAATGAGAAAGTTATGGCCTTCACGTTTCTAACCAAAATCTTGCCTTGCCTTGCCTTGGGCCAGGCCAAAAACATGGCAAGCCTTGTATATTTGTGGTTGTGTTTCAATACACGGATGTATCACCACCCAAGTGGTAGAAGGCGTGCACTGCACACAAGAGGTCTGGGGTTCGAATCCCCCTCGCCCCAGACCCCCTTTTTAATACTTTTTCCACTTTTTTATTATTTTTCATATTATTTTTAATGATTTGAAAAATTAATAACTCCCTCAATTTTAATTATTTTTTATTGGTTCTTTTTGCAAAAAATCACAAAAATATTGAAATATTTTATTTCACAAAAAAATCAAGTTTATACTATTTATTTAATATAGTTGGTATTTTTGTGAATAAATTCATTTTAATTGTTTTTAAACATTTTAAAATTGAATTCTCATGTTGAAAATCAAAACTAAATGAATTTTAATTCATCTTGTGATTAAAACATCATTTTCCAAATCTCAACCAAAAATCACAAGTTGTTTATTCAAACTTATTTGATATTTTATCATCTTTTATTGATTTTCCTTGAGAAATTCTTTTAAAATGATGAAATTAGGGTTTCCTTGATTTTCACCCAAGCAAAGCTTTTTTAAATAACCTTTGGGCCTCGAATAGAGTGTAAGACCCCACCCTTTTTAAAAACCAATATGATTTGGGCCTCAGTGTATTGTATAAGTCCCGATACCATTAAAAAGTTCGACGCGATCGTCGCCTTTTTAACGAAAACCCATGGGCATCTCCTTGAGTTGTAAGCCCCATCTCTTGTACAAAAAAATAACCTTTTTGGGCCTCTAATAGAGTGTAAGACCCAACCCCTTTTTAACCAAAACTATTTGGGCCTCAAATATTGTATAAGTCCCTCCGCGTTAAAAGAAAAATCTCGGCGCGATCGCCAGTTCAAAAATCAAATCATCTGGGCCTACCCTCGTGTTATAAGCCTCATTCCTTCCCTTTAAAACACCTTTGGGCCTCTTGAGTGAGTGTAAGACCCATCCCTTTGTACAGAAAACCTTTTTGGGCCTCAGTCACTTGTATAAGTCCCTGTACAAATTTCAAACAATAGTGCAACCACTGATAAAACCTTGGGCCTCTCCTCGAGCTGTAAGCCCCAACAATATTTTCAAAACACTTTCTCCTTTGATTTTGAATCCAAATATATGTTGTTATCCAACTTTATTTGTTGAACGACTAACAAAACAGCATGGAAGCTCTACAACGGGTAAGTGTTTATCCGCTTTCATTTCCGTTTTCATATATATATATATATATATATATATATATATATATATAACTGTATTGTGGGGCTGCTTCACTGTAAGTCTTCTATCACATCCTTTTATATACTTGTCACATATCCACTGTGTAATACTAGTATAGTTATTTAGAGTTTTCCCCGGCAACTACGTCTAGCACTAGGTAAAGCCCTGTTGGTCACTCTTAAATACAAACAAAACTAGATCCCCATAGGATTACCAGATACACTCTTCCCTCCTCTTGGGGTTAAACAATATGGAAACCTGGAAGGCAGCATTCTCGGTGAACCCTTTCTCAGACTGTCACCCTTAGAAATTGTCAAAGAAACTCTAACTCCCCATAGATGATCTTTTCTCCGTGAATGGCATCTCTTGAGTTTCTTCCAAATCCTTGAACTTTCCTGGCTTGATCTATTCTCGGTGAATAGTATGTCTTGAACTTCTCTTGGTTTGGGGACCTACAGGCTTCCTAAAAGCATCCCCGCCTCCTCTTGGGCGTTGTACAAGGACCCTTCGGCTTCTTAGAAGTTCTCATGCCTTCTCTTGGGCTTAATACAAGGACCCTGACGACCTCTTAAAGGTATAAGACAGAACTTAGTCATCCTTTGTTAGGGCAGTATTTCCAGTGTCAAAACTCCGGCCGTTGTAGGGTTGATACTCATCCCTTAATGGTCGTGCCGCCTCTTGGGCATAGTACAAAAGATAAAACTCTAGGCTTGGACAGTCTAAACCTCTTGAGTCTCAAAGACATTATCAAGTTCCTCTAAAATCACAAGCAGAAACCCAGTCTCTCTAATGAGAGTTCCCCGCACTTGGACCTACCTAGGAATCTCAGTGACCTTCGGCAGTAAGACAACCTCCTCTTGGGCTTTGTACAAATAATCCTCCCCAGCGAAGCTAACCTTTTCAGACTCTCGTGTTGAGTCCAACCCCTCTAGCCTCCGTCTTGGGCTTCGTACAAGACACACAAAAAACTCTCTTGTTGAGTATAAAAGACTCTCTTGTTGAGTCAAACCTTTTTAAGGCTCCGTCTTGGGCTTCGTACAAGACACAAATAAAAACTCTCTTGTTGAGTATAAAAGACTCTCTTGTTGAGTCAATCCTTTTCAGCCTCTGTCTTGGGCTTCGTACAAGACACATAAAAACTCTCTTGTTGAGTATAAAAGGCTCTCTTGTTGAGTCAATCCCCTCTTAGCCTCAATCTCGGGCTTCGTACGAGACAACAAATCACTCTTTTATTGAGTATAAAAGACTCTCTTGTTGAGTCAGTCACCCCTTTAGCCTCCATCTTGGGATTTGTACAAGACACATAAAAATCCTCTCTTGTTGAGTGAACCCTTTCAGCCTCGATCTTGGGCTTTGTACAAGATAGAAAGAACATTTTCCCCGGAAAAGTCAAACTTCCCGGCTCCCTTTAGGCTTTGTATAAAGAAAACCCCGGTTGAGTCAATCAACCTTTTAGCATCAAAGTTGTGCCTTGCTCACAGCATACAAGCATCAATAACTCCTCTTTAGAGATGACAAATTCTCTCTCAGCCAAAACCTTTTAGCTTCACATCTTGGGCTTTAAACAAGATACAAATCACCTTTAGCTTCACGTCTTGGGCTTCGAAAAAGACACCAAAACATCTATTTCCTCCCATAGAATAGGAGGAACTACGATCGCTCTGATTTCCCTGTCTCGGGAATACGTAGGCATAAGATTGAACAATCTTAGCGAGCATACTAATCAAAAACCCAAAATCCAGTACCCCCATATATCAACCCAAAAGCACCAAAACATCTTACCAAAAACCTCGCAAATAGTCCAGACATTCTAATCTTAACAAAATAACCAAAGAGGGGCCCACATCTTAATAGCATCTGTAAACTAACAATCAACTGTTTAAACTTAGTATGCAAACAGGGTTAATTGGAGACATCTATTTCCCTTCCTTAATCAGCTCAATAGGATAAAAAATGAATCGAACTGTAGTGCCCAAGCGATAGTGATTCAAGACCATAAAAATCGCGCTACAGATCCCACATAGATTGTATTAAGCATAATAATTTTCATACAAGAAGTTGTAAATTAAACAAGAGCAAAGGTAATAAAATAATGGTGTGTGTCGCGTGGTTAAGAAAGTGAAAAAACAGAGAAGATGATTAAAGTTAACAAAAAGTGGAATAAAATGTTGGACAATATTCCATTTAATGAGTTCATCTAATGTATGCTTCTGATGTGTTTTGTCATGACATATGAGGTCAAAATATGATCTTAAGGTGTATCTCTATAACATCATAAACATATACCTCAAAGCAAGGGGACAAATCCCTAAGCCTCACTTGTAACCTTGGTGCATGTCTGGGTTCATTCTGAAGTTCCCCTACGAGTGTAGCTCTTTATCTCTAAAGTAGCTAATCTAGTGAATCTCTCTATCCTACTATTTTCAACCATATTTACTTATGACTTCCACTTGTTAAAGGATCTCTCACATTAACAAGCTGTTATCTACTCCCAAGGTGGCCAGTCAAAGGAATAAATATATAGCATAAATTCACATGAGTAAAATATATCTCAACAACTCACTCATAACATTCAAAATATTACTAATTCATTAAACTTCACATTATCCAACAAAGAAACTTTAGCTCATAATGAGTAAAGTAAGAACAACATAGAGAGATCTTAAGCTACACATTCCTAAGTAAGAAGATAGAAATGATAAACCTAAGGATGACACTTTAATCACTTACAATTTGCAAAACAGTAGGTGATGACTTTTGCCACGCCTCCCCTCGCCTTTTCGTTTTTCTTTTCCTTTATTTAACTTATGCAGAATTTCCCAAGTTTCAGAACCAATTTCTTCATTACATTGCAGGTCTACTTATAGAGGATTTCCAGCTGCATATTGTTTCTCTTTGGTTCTTGGGCCTTTACAATGATCCATTAGCTTAAGCCCAAAGAATAAAGCATATTCCTTTATGTTGTACTATGAAAGTACAGTGCACATGGGAGACAACATGACACTGTGGTAGAACTGTAGGAGCAGCAGCAGTGCATGAGCAACAACGGTACAACAGCAGACCAAAAACAACTTTTCAGAGTTTTGTCTTGTAGTGTTTCATTCTTATCCATTAATTTTCTCCTTTTTTCTTGTAGCATTTCATCCTTATCCATTCATTTCCTCCAACTCAGCCCTATTTTCTTCTCAAATTTCTGCCACGTCAGCATTAGCATTGCAACTGAGAACTCATACCAGCATCTTCTAACTTAAGGCCTGCTGGATGGTGTTCATGGATTCCTGGCGTGACAGTACTCGACACCTGAGCTAATTCTGCACAAGCACAAATCACATAAAAATGACAAAAGAGAGCACCTAGTGTGCTCTATCCTAAATTAACTAAAGCAACAAAAAAACAAATAAATGACATTACTCAAGATATAAATTACCCTAAAATTCAAGTATAAAAGGATTAAATATCTCACATAAAGTAAGTTATCACACCCCCAGACTTGAATCATTACCTGTCCTCAGGTGATGTGACAGATAACATCAAAAAGAAATAACAACTACACAAAATCTTTAAATCACCAGCACATTTCTTACAACCAGAATCTTTCTCAAAGGACTTTATCTAAACATTAGCACAACTCAGTCTTTATCATATTTTAGCTCATTTGATGCGTGTGTGTATAACCCATGATGTTGCCTGTCATGCCAGAAGTCGTCATTCAAGATAATTAGCCTAAATCTTAGTTTGGTTAATCTATCTTATGGTCCAAGATTTCACTTTTCAGTTTCAGTAGGGGGGATTAACTAGCTTACTATATGTATTGGCTTTTTGGTTCATTTTGAACTTGGGGATTCTACTTGCATCACTTTTTTTAGTAACTTTTGCTAGATGCTCCACCTTTTCACCTGACGGGATCTCACTTGTAATGACTCCAACCTATTACTAATGGTGAAGGCATCCACTGTTCCTCCAGTTTCGGGCACAGGAACTTTATTCATCATACTTTTTAGCATTTTCATTCTTTTTGCACACTTTTTTATTTTTTAAACATTTTAGTAGATGCAGTAGATCCTTGTGCTAGCCTTATTTTACTAATGTTTTCCTCCCCTAAACTAAATGCTACAATGAATCTTATTCCATACTTTAGAACAGTTCAAACTTCTTAAGAGGCTAACTACTTTTCTGACTTCTTTTGGCGCGACAGAGGTTATCATTGAGTCACAAATTTATGCATTGATTCTTACAAGATTTTGTTTCCAATATTTTTCAACAATCCAATGAAAAATCTTCTAAGATATTTTTTTGAAATTCTACTGATTCAAGACTTGGTTAATCATTATTTCACACAATAACACATAATGAAAAAGAAAATCATTAATTCAAAGGAAATTAAAATAAACCAGTAGCAAAAAGGTGTCATACCCCCAAACTTAAAGCAAGAACAATGTTCTCACTATTAGCCTGATGGGTTATGGCACAACAGAACATGACAATAACTAAGAACATAAATTTAAAGTTAATCATGAAATGGTTGGGTAGGTTAAGTGAGAATTACCTGTCAGGCTACAAGCCTGCTGGTTTTCCTTATTCCAGATTTTTGGGTCTTTTTTTTTCTCTTCTTCCACAATTTCTCTACTTCCTTCATCTAACTTTATTGAACTTCAAGAGGCATGACAGAGGTTGCCTCCTGGACAACATCATCCTTTAAGTTTAACTTCTTTTTCTTTAGTTTTGGGGAGAACTGTACTGAAATATTTAGAAGTGACAAAAGTGGAATATTGCATTGTGTCATATCAGAGGCCATCTCCAGCGTTTCATACTTTTTAAACCAAATTGTATCGGGTGGCTTTGGTGGAGGCCTTCTTAATACATCTTCCTCATTGAGTTCTTCACCCTTCATGAACATATACTCTCCAAACAAATGATCTTCCTTGGTTATCCCTCTCATTTGAGGGAATGATGGAGGTGGTATTTCTTGAACAAAAATTCTTGATACCCCAGATTGAGTCACGTCAGATGGTGTCTCTATAGTTGTAGGTGACGTGACAAAATACTTCCCCTTTTGCAGATCTAAATTTGATAAATCATCAGGTTTTGTGACAGTAGTGGGTTGTTCAGCTTCAGCTTCTGGAGTGTCTTCTTCTGACATATCAGTTGGCTTTGACTCCTCATACTCCATTGAGGTTAGAGTAGTAGCAATTTCACCAATTTGAGTCTCCAAATTTTTTATACTCTCCTTTTGAGCTTGAAATTGCAACTTTGTTTTTTTTTTGCATGAAAGTTGTCAAAATAGACTCCAATGGGTTAGTTCCATTAACTGTCACACTTGTATTAGGAGCGAAACTAGGGTGATTCATCCATCCTCCATAAGAAAAATCAGTGTCAATTGTCATGAAATTTAGTGGTGCAGTAATTGTCACGCCAGGTTCCATCATAAAGGACTTTAGCATGTTGTGTATTTCAGCCAGTTGAACAGCCAAAACAGTGGTTTATCTGACCTCAATTCTACAGAAATCAACCAACGCATGCAGCACTTTTGCACACCTGTCGTGTCACTAAAAGACAAAAAATATTAAATGCTCAAATGTAAATTTTACAAAGTTCAATGAAAAATCAAAATCTTAATGAAACAATCCCCGACAACGGCGCCAAAAACTTGTTTCGTGCTTTCTTACGTGTTTACTTTGTGATGTTGATTTAAAGCAAGGGTGTCACATGCAAGTATACATGTATGTTTGATTGCAGCAAGTAATAAAATAAGAGATCGTACCCACAGGGAGTGAAATTGATTTGGCTTTGAACCTAAAGTATTCAACTTTTGTTTAAAACTAGTATGAGCAAGGTAACAAAATAGTAATAATAATAAGCAGCAAGAAATTCACACAACAACCTAAAATACTAAATAAAGAGGGAATAAGATATCAGAGAGAATGATTGATGAGCTAAGATCCATTAATATATCATTGCTGAAATGTATCCATGATGTGAAGTGTCGTGCCTCAAAAGGTCAGAACGTGATCTAGTGGTGTATCTCTGCAACATCAAAGCATGCATAACTAGGGCAAGGGAACAAATCTCTAAGCCTCACTTATAACCCTGAAAATGCGTCTGGTTTTAATTCTAAAAATATTTATGGTCTCAGCTTCTTATCTCTAAGCAAGCTAAATTAAGTGAATATCTCTATCCTACTTTATTAACCACTTTTGTTATGAAATCCACTTGTTGTTGGATCTCTCTCAACAACAAGCTTGTACCTTTTCTAAGTTGATCATTCTAAGAAGCATGTGTATAGAATAAAAACACATAACAAAATAAGACACTAATCAACACATCATTTCAACATAAAAACAACTTTATATTAACTTCACTTTGTTCATCAAATAAGAGTTTAGCTCATAATGAGCTGAGTACAAACTACTAGAATGAAGCTATAGGATGACATAACTCTTAGCAAAATTATGTAAAAGAAGTGACAACCTAGTAATAACTTGAAGATCCCTTGCTTTGGATAGACAACAACAAATCTCTTTAGTCACGACAACTCCAAGTAGTGAATACATGATTAGATGAGAAGAAGAAAACTCTCTAATTCTTCCTAACCCTCAAAATGACATAAAACTAATACTGAAAAGAAATCTGAGTGTGTGAAATCTCTAGCTCTCCGTCTCTCTTTTCTCTGATGGACAAGGCTTGCATTTATAGACTTTGAGTATGAGTGTAGAAGTTGATGGGTCTTGGATCGTCGTCTTTTGATAGGAATAAGGTTCAGCCCACATCAAATCACTAAAATTTCCAGCTGTCCAATCTCCCTTTGTGAACAAGTTATCCAGTACAGACAGGAATGGGAGACAAGGTGTCTTTGGCAGGCAGTTGTAACAGGTAGTGACGCAGAGTAGACAGCGGGTGGCTGGGTGCAGGATGCGTTTTTGCAGGCGTGGTCCCCACTGTACTACCTTTTGTCCTCAAGATCCTTTGATCTTATCTTTATGCTCTAGCTCTTTCTTGACACAAATCCTTGCCACATGTGCCCTAATGATAAAATCCTTCCAAGCTCTTGGTGAATTTGTAGATAACAAGACTCAACATCTACTTTCCATTTATCTTCATTCTACTCCAGATTCTATCTTGAGGTGTCATGCCTCAACTTGCCTTTATCAGATTTTCTTTAAAACAAAAACACACGAAAAACCATAAAAGGTGCACCTAGAGCACTTAAGGTAAAAACATACTAAAACAAGTAAATTTAAATAAATCCTAATTAAACTTAATTAAAACTATAAGAGAAAATGGGTCATCATGAAACACTAAAATAGCGTTACCAGTGGCATCATAGATTAGAACACCTTTTTGATTCTGTCTACAAATGTATTGCTTCCCAATTTCCCTCTATTCCATTTAATAAATATGGTCCTTGTGACGTTTGCCATTTTGCAAAACAAAAACGATTGCCTTTCCCTATTATTCATAGCATTTCTTCTACTATATTTGAACTTGTTCATGCTGACATTTGAGGGTCTTATTCTACCCCTTCCATTAATGGACATAGATATTTTTTAACCCTTGTAGATGATTTTACTCGTTTTACGTTGCTAATCTTTATGAAACAAAAGAGTGAAACCCGACAACACATTACCACTTTTACCTCTTTTACCTCTTTTATTCAAAATCAATTTGGTACTTCTTTAAAATGCCTTCGCACTGATAATGGAAATGAATTTCTTATGATTGACTTTTTCAACGCCAAGGGCATTCTACATCAATGTTCTTGTGTCGAATGTCCTCAACAGAACGGTTTGGTTGAAAGGAAGCACCAACATATCTTAAATATTTCCCGTGCCCTTTCCTTTCAAGCAAATATTCCAAAACATTTTTGGAACTTTTCCATACAACACTCAGTCCACTTAATCAATAGACTTCCTTCCCCTTTATTAAAGAATAAGTATCCCTTTCAAATTCTTTATCATAAACCTCCCCCCTTGATGCACTTAAAAATATTTGGTTGTCTTCCGTTTGATTATACTATTACTGCACATAGAACTAAGTTTGATACACGTGCTCACCAAACTGTTTTTCTTGGTTTTCGTACTGGTACTAAAGGTTACCTTTTGTATGATTTACACACTCATAATTTTTTAGTCTCTAGAAATGTTGTTTTTTATGAATCAGAATTTCCTTTTAACATTCCCTCTCCCTCAGCCACACCTGTTCCCCAACCCATCCCTGATCTTGACCCTATCCTCCCCTTACCAACACCTATGCCCAATACTCCTCATTCTCCACCCCCTCATGATCCCCATCCTCTGCCAAATACCCCTGATCCCACTCCCCCTTCCCTCCCTCCTACAAACCCTAATCTCCATTTTACCCGTGTCACACGACCTCCTAGCTATCTTAATGATTACCACTGCACTCTTCTCTTAAACCAACTCACAACCAACAATATATCTCATGACATTCCCTACCTATATCCTCTGTCCTAAATTACAACAATTGCTCCCCCATCTACAAATTTTTTTGTCTTTCCATATCCTCCACAACTGAACCAACAACTTATAAATAGGCCAGCAAATGTGATCATTGGAATCATGCCATGAAGCTTGAATTAGAAGCCTTAACCTCAACCAATACTTGGACCATTGTGGATTCCCCCCGCCCCCCCCCCCCCCCAATAAAAAGGCCATTGATTGTAAATGGGTGTACAAGAAAAAATATAATGCTGATGGATATATCGAACGTTACAAAGCTCGCCTCGTAGCCAAAGGTTACACACAGGTAGAAGGTATAGACTATTTTGACACTTTTTCTCCATTTGTCAAACTCACTATGGTATGTTCTCTTCTTGCTTTAGCTGCTGTCAATGGATGGTTTTTAGAACAATTAGACGTAAATAACACTTTTTTACACAGAGACTTACATGAGGAGGTATACATGACCCTCTCTAAAGGTCTCACATTATCTCCCCATGATAGTACTGACACCAAAGTCTGCAAGCTTCAAAAGTCCCTTTATGGACTTAAACAGGCTAGCAGACAATGTAATAGCCCATTTAATTATTTAGTCGTTTTATGATTTATTTTGTGTGGTTGTTTGGCATTGACTTAATTAAGGGTGTGTGGTTAAGGGTGAGTGTGAGAAATTAGTCTTAATTGAGTAATATGCATAAAAGTCTTAGAATAATATTATAATGATAATTAATTAATAATAAATGGGACACATATTATTATTATTATTATTATTATTATTATTAGTAATATTATTATTAGGAATTAATTAAGGGACATAAAACAAAAATTAGGAGAGATTAGTGAGAGGTTACACAAAGAAGATCAGTTTACGTGAAAAGAGAAGAGAGCTAGGGCAAGAGAGCAAGAGGATTTTCCACTATTTTTGGAAGGATCAAAGCTTGGAGATTTCAGGTAAGGGGCGAGAATGGGGTCAATAATGGTGATTATAACATGAGAACCAGGTCAATACTGGTCATACACATATGGGGGGAGGCCATACGCGTATGAGGGGACACTCCCAGGAGCATACATGTAGCATACGCACCCCGTCCCCAGAGCCAGCACGACCCTCTTCTAAAATGCGTTTGGGACGCGTATGGGGAGTGGTCCTACGCATATGGGCGTGGCCATACGCGTCGGGGAAGATTTGAGGAGTTTTGAGAGAGAAATCACTATGTGGTGATACGCGTACGGCCCAAGGAAATACGCGTATAAGGCCTGGGCAGATGAGTCCTACGCGTACGATACGCATGCCTGGGGCGAGGGAAATGAGTCCGTATGTGTATGGGCATGGTCATACGCGTATGGGTAGGGCTGTGGTGAAAATTTCCCGTTTTCGCGATTTCTGTTCCGATTTTGCGTGTAATGCAATTTCTCTTGATCCGTAAGACTAAGATGGTATAGTTGGACATAGAGGAAACTAGTAATAACATTAAATAGGATAAACAATGGGATTTTATGGGAATGTCTGGTTGAGACATGTTGGATGTTTATGAGCCAAGATTGTCGTGTGTGGACGGTCTTGTGCTATAGTGGTAATTTCGGAGGGAATTACGGTGAGTATGTGGCTCACGTGGGATCATTGAGGATCGTGAATTATGCTTGAATAGTTATTATAGTGTGCATAATTTTGTGTCATGCATTTATGTCATGTTATGTGGAGATGAGTTAGGTGGGAATCCATGATGGGTGCCTAGTCTCGTCCGGACTCTATGTGGAAGTCGAGTGGAGATAAGTTGTAATTTAGAGGAACGTATACGACTTATCTGGATTCCGACGGGAATCGAGTTCTAGGGTGAACCGTATGTGATTGTGATGGTACTGTATGCATTGTGTCGTGTCAGTTGAGTCGCATTGCATATGTATACGATTGAATGTGGGCTAATTATGCCGAATGATGATGTGGCACTTGTATGTGCGATGTAATTGTATGATTGGTGTGTTGTGTGATAACTACTCCTTAGTATGTGGTTTTCACCGTGTATTATTGAATATAGTTCTCACTCCTTTTCCAGTTTGTTGTGTCTGTGCTCCTTGGGGAGTACAGATGATCAGGTACCAGAGTAGTGCTTGGAGCTTGTGTTGTTATTTGATCGAGTCTTAGGAGTCGCTCTGATACGTAACACGGGAAGGATAAAGATTTCGTGTTTTATTTTATTATCTGAACGTTGTATTTGTTACGTATCTGGTTTTGTTTAATTGTTGTTGAACCACGTGTTATGTGGAGTTTTGATGTAATTGAAGCTTTGAAGCTAAACCGTTGATTCAATTCCGCTGTTTAATTAAAGCATTTATTTTATTTAATGTATAAGATATGAAGTAATTTGATACTTCATGTTGAAGTATTGTTGATGTGACATCCTACGTGTGTAACTCTGATTATTTTCTGCAATTATTTTCCCTATTTTTGATTTTTATACGAATGGGTAGAGTAAGGTGTTACAATTGGTATAGAGCAGGTCAGTCCGTCCGACCAGTGTCGTAGTAGAGTCTGACTATAGAGTGTATATAGTCACGTGTCTCTTCTAAATTGTGTTTCCTTTAGTGTTGAGCAGTATGGATGGTAGGAATGGTGTTGCGATTGTTACTACGCTACAAGCTGTTACGATAGCAGTGCAGATTATCAATCAGAATGCTGAGGCTGTCGCGTTCTGCAATTTGGAAAAGTTCCAGAACAACAAGCCACCTATGTTCGAAGGTAGACATGAATCAGATGTGGCGCAGAATTGGCTGAAAGATATTGAGAAGATCTTCAGAGTCATGGGATGCATTGAAGCTCAGAAGGTGCAATTTTGCACGCACAAGCTCAATGGGGAAGCTGAAAACTGGTGGCTGCAGGTGGTCATATTACTTGGACGATGTTCAAGGATGAGTTTCTGGAGCAGTATTTTCCAGAATATGTACATGGAAAGATAGAAATTGAATTCCTAGAATTGAAGCAGGGAAACTCGACAGTCGCAGAATATGCGGCCAAGTTCGAGGAACTGGTGAAGTATTGTACTCATTACAATACTGATGCTGCTATGAGTTCGAAGTGTATCAAGTTTGAGAATGGGATGCGTCCCGAGATCAAACAAGGTATCAGTTATCAGAAGATCAGATATTTTCCTGAGTTCGTGAACAGGTGCCGAATTTATGATGAAGACAACAGAGCTCGGGTTGCTTACTACAAGGCCTTGAGTGACAAAAGGGGTAAGCAGAGACATGGGAGTACACCTTACAGTGCTCCGGCCGATAAAGGGAAGCAGAAAGCTGTTGTTAGCAAGAAGCCAAGTGGGGGAGGAAATTCTTCTAACCCTATCAAGTGTTTCAGATGTGGTGGCGCTGGTCACCGTGCTAATGAATGTCAGAATGAGGTGAAGAAATGTTCCAAATGCGGGAAGCCAGGTCATGTTGTGGCAGATTGTAGGACCAATATACCTACCTATTACAACTGTGGTGAACAGGGTCACATGAGCACCCACTGTCAGAAGCCGAAGAAGTCACAAACTGGCGGGAAGGTATTTGCATTGGTGGGGGCTCAGCCTACTAGTGAGGATCGTTTGGTCAAAGGTACTTGTTACATTCATAACACTCCTTTGAGTGCTATCATTGATACGAGTGCGACCCACTCATTTATTTCTGTTGATTGTGTGAGGAAGCTAGGATTTATGTTGTCTACTTTGAGTAAAGGGATGGTGATTGATACTCCATATATTGGATCGATAACTACATCGTTAGTGTGCTTGAACTGTCCTATGTCGATCTTTGGTAAAGATTTCAGATTGGATCTAATTTGCTTACCACTCAGTGATCTGGATATTATTTTAGGGATGAATTGGCTAGATAGCAATTATGTCTACATTGATTGTTATAGGAAGAGGTTGCTATTTCTCACCCCAGAGGAAGAAGAGTTGGTTAGTTTTATATCTACCAAGGAACTGAGGACCTTGTTGGAAGATGAAGCTAAAATGTTCGCGGTGTTTGCCTCATTATCTGTTGAAGGAAAAACGTTGATCAATGAACTACCTGTAGTGAAAGAGTTCCCAGAAGTGTTTCCTGATGGTATTTCAGAGTTTCCTCCGTAGTGAGAGGTGGAATTTGCAATTGTTCTTGTTCCTGGTACCAGACCTATATCTATGGCACCATACAGAATGTCAGCATCAGAATTGGCGGAGTTGAAATCTCAACTCAGAGATTTGGTTGATAAGAAGTTTATTAGACCTAGTGTGTCACTGTGGGGAGCTCCAGTGTTGTTGGTTAAGAAGAAGGACGGTAGTATGAGGTTGTGTATTGATTATCGTCAACTGAATAAAGTGACCATTAAGAACAAATATCCGCTTCCAAGAATTGATGATCTAATGGATCAACTCGTGGGAGCTCATGTTTTTCAATAAAATTGATTTGAGATCAGGTTACCATCAGATTCGGGTGAAAGAGGATGATATTCAGAAAATGGCTTTCAGGACTCGGTATGGACATTACGAATATGTTGTGATGCCGTTCGGAGTGTCTAATACGCCTGGCATATTCATAGAGTACATGAATCGTATCTTTCATGCTTACTTGGATCAGTTCGTGGTAGTTTTTATTGATGATATTTTAATTTATTTTAAGTCGAAAAGAGATCATGCAGAGCATATGAGGATTGCATTGCAAGTGTTGAAAGATAATAAGTTATTTGCGAAACTTTCGAAATCTTAGTTCTGGCTGCATGAAGTGAGTTTTCTGGGACATGTTATTTCTGGTGATGGCATAGCAGTGGATCCATCCAAACTAAGTGCTGTACTTCAGTGGGAACCTCCGAAATCAGTGACGGAGATTAGGAGTTTCTTGGGTATGGCAGCTTATTACCGCATGTTTATTGAAGGATTTTATAGTTTGGCCCTTTCTCTGACTCAGTTGACTAGAAAAGGCCAGGCCTTTGTGTGGATATCTTGTGCGAAGAGAGTTTTCGGGAATTGAAGAAGAGGTTGACTACAACACCATTATTGATTCTACCAAAGCCAGATGAACCTTTTGTGGTATATTGTGATGCGTCTAAAATGGGATTAGGCGGGGTGTTGATGCAAGATGGTAAGGTCGTGGCTTATGCCTCATGGTAATTGAGAGTACATGAAAGGAATTATCCTACTCATGATCTTGAGTTAGTTACAGTTGTTTTCGTGTTGAAGATTTGGAGACATTACTTGTACGGGTCGAGGTTTGAAGTGTTCAGTGATCATAAAAGTTTGAAATATTGATTTGACCAAAAAGAGATGAATATGAGATAGAGGAGATGATTGGAGTTCTTGAAGGACTATGATTTTAGCTTAAGTTACCATCCTGGTAAAGCTAACGTCGTAGCGGATGCTTTGAGTCAGAAGACAATTCATATGTCGACATTGATGATTAAGGAGTTGGATTTAATTGAGCAGTTTAGAAACTTGAGCATGGTTTGTGAATTAACTCCTGAGAATGTGAGGTTGGGTATGATGAAATTTAATAATGAGTTCCTTAGTGAGATTAGGGAGATTCAGAAACTTGATTTGAAACTGGTGGATTTGATGACCGCAGGAGGGTTGGATGCAGACGGTGACTTCAAAGTAGATGATTTTGGTGTGTTGAGATTTAGAGGCAGGATTTGTGTGCCAAATAATTCTGAATTGAGAAAAATGATCTTAGAGGAAAGCCACAGGAGTAGCTTAAGTATTCATCCCGGAGCTATGAAAATGTATCAGGATCTTAAGAAATTTTTTTGGTGGCCAGGTATGAAGAAATACATAGCTTGGTTTGTGTACACTTGTTTGACTTACTAAAAATCAAAAGTGGAGCATCAGAAACCTTCAGGTTTGATGCAACCGATGGAAATACCAGAGTGGAAGTGGGACAGTATCACGATGGATTTTGTGACTGATTTTCCGAATACGGAGAGAGGCTTTGATGTTATTTGGGTAATTGTGGATAGACTGACCAAATTGGCACATTTTATACTGATTAACATCAGTTTTCTTTTGGCAAAGTTAGCAGAGATTTATATCAGAATAATAGTGAAGTTGCACGGGGTTCCGTCGAGCATTGTGTCTGACAGAGACCCTAGGTTTACTTCTTGATTTTGGAAGAGCTTGCAGGAAGCTTTGGGATCTAGTTTGAAGATGAGTTCTGCTTATCATCCGCAGACAGACGGACAGTCTGAGAGGACTATTCAGTCGCTGGAAGACTTGTCGAGAGCTTGTATACTCGAGCAGGGAGGTGCTTGGGATACTCATTTACCGTTGATTGAATTTACTTACAATAATAGTTACCACTCTAGCATTGGAATGACGCCTTTTAAAGCATTGTATGGTAGGAGGTGCAGGACACCTTTATGCTGGTATGAGTCGGGTGAGAGCACTGTGCTTGGACCTGAGGTTGTGCAACAGACTACAGAAATAATTCAGATGATTAGAGAGAAGATGAAGGCATCCCAGAGTAGGCAGAAAAGCTATCATGATAATAAGAGAAAAGACTTGGAATTTAGCGAAGGCGACCATGTGTTTCTAAGGGTCAATTCTGTGATTGGTGTTGGTCGTGCGCTGAAATCGAAGAAGTTGGATCCTAAGTTCATTGGACCGTATCAGATTTTGCAGAGAGACTGGACTGTTTCTTATAGAGTGGCATTGCCACCTGATATTTCGAATTTGCATGACGTGTTTCATGTGTTGCAACTTCGGAAGTATATTGCTGACCCATCCCATGTGCTTCAGAGGAATGAAGTACAAATTCGAGATAATCTTACTGTGGAGGCGATGCCGATAAGGATCGAGGATCGCAAGATGAAGCTGTTAAGAGGCAAATACATTCATTTAGTGAGAGTAGCTTGGGGAGGAGCTGTTGAAGGAAGTGTGACATGGGAATCAGAGAGCAAGATGCGAGATTCGTATCCAGAATTGTTTGTGTCAGGTACATTTTCGAGGACGAAAATATTTTAAGTGGGGGAGAGTTGTAACATCCCATTTAATTATTTAGTCGTTTTATGATTTATTTTGTGTGATTGTTTGGCATTGACTTAATTAAGGGTGTGTGGTTAAGGGTGAGTGTGAGAAATTAGTCTTAGTTGAGTAATATGCATAAAAGACTTAGAATAATATTATAATGATAATTAATTAATAATAAATGGGACACATATTATTATTATTATTATTAGTAATATTATTATTAGGAATTAATTAAGGGAGATAAAACAAAAATTAGGAGAGATTAGAGGGAGGTTACACAAAGAAGACCAGTTTACCTGAAAAGAGAAGAGAGCTAGGGCAAGAGTGCAAGAAGATTTTCTCCACCATTTTCAGAAGGATCAAAGCATGGAAATTTCAGGTAAAAAGAGGGGAGAATCGGGTCAATAATGATGATTATAACATGAGAGGGTAGTGAGGGCTCCTTTCCCTCTTAGGTTTTCTGTGTATTTTCTTCTCCTTCTTTATTTACTGCATGATTGTATAATGAGTATTATAAATTCGTGTATATGTAATGTCTGCTATGAATTCGTATTGTATGCTGATGTTGCTGTGAAATTCGTATAGAATGTATGTTGTTGTTGTGTTAACCATGAAACCGGATCTAAAATTTTGGGGTTTTAGGGGGGTAACGAAAATAGGTTTAATGACACAAAATGTTGACAAAATGATGAAATAATGAAGTAGAACTATGACTTTGAAATTGTATCGACTTAAAGATGGTTTTGGGTCTGAATTAGGAGATTGGAAGTGATCTAATGGGGGAAAATTTGCAATGCTTCAAAATCTGGAATTTTAGTATGTATATTGGTCATACGCGTATGGGGGAGGCCATACGCGTATGAGGGGACACTCCTAGGGGCATACGCACTCCGTCCCCAGAGCCAGCACGACCCTCTTCTAAAACATGTATGGGAAGCGTATGGGGAGTGGCCCTACGTGTATGGGCATGGTCATACGCGTAGGGGAAGTTTTGAGGAGGTTTGAGAGAGAAATCACTCTGTGGTGATACGCGTACGACCCAAGGCAATACGCGTATAAGGCCTGGGCATATGAGCCCTACGCGTACGATACGCAAGCCTGGGGTGAGGGAAATGAGTCCATACGCGTATGGACATGGTCATATGTGTATGTGCAGGGTTGTGGTGAAAATTTCACATTTTTTTGATTTCTGTTCTGATTTTGCGTGTAATGCAATTTCTCTTGATCCGTAAGACTAAGATGGTATAGTTGGACATAGAGGAAACTAGTAATAACATTAAATAGGATAAAACGTGAGATTTTATGGGAATGTCTGGTTGAGACGTGTTGGATATTTGTGAGCCAAGAATGTCGTGTGTGGGCGATCTTGTGTTGTGGTGGTAATTCTGGAGGGAATTACAGTGAGTATGTGGCTCACGTGGGATCATTGAGGATCGTGAATTATGTTTGAATAGTTATTATAGTGTGCATAGTTTTGTGTCAAGTGTAACACCCTTTTCTACCCCACAATTATCGCAGCGGAATAAACATAAAATCATAGTAAAATCATAATCACCTCAAAGGGTGCACATTTCTCAATAAATTCAAATCAACAAAATTGCTCCGTAAACAACGGTTTTTCCTCAAAATAACTCAAAATGCCTTCAAAGGGCAGCAGAACCACCATAACCACAAAAATCCCACAAGGGTTTATTAAAATAAACCATAGTCATCAAATAATCAATAAAATAACAGCCAAATAAAACTCAACATGGTTCGACTCAACGACCCAACCCGCTGTTACACTATCAGAGCAAGGCCCTCTACATCGACCAAAATGCAAATAACTTCAAAAGTCCTCCAAAGCATCCACAGCTTATCCTGATCACCTGCACGCTACCCACGTGGAGGCAACATTCAAACAGGCAGGGTGAGTAACACAATTCATTATAATCAATATAAAATAGGATATACATAAAAATGGCGTCATCATCATATACAACTTCATCAGAGTCATCACAAGGCAAACACCAAAACACGTCATCATAAATCATAACAAATGCCACATAAATGTAATGCACAACATGACTCATGCATGTGGTACCAATCGTCACAATCGATGGGCACTTAGGCCATCACCCTCCAAAGATCCCCGTCAAATAGAATCGGTTCCACACAAGAACCGGAGCACGTCATAAACCACTTCTGATCGCGACTTTCTGAGACTAACGGTTACTAATTGCAAGCGCACAGCCTATTGCGTAGTAATAAAGATATCGATCCCACTGGGACTTGATAATCAACCTAGTGCTACGGTTTGCTACTATGTTTAGCTAAGGCGAAGGTGTTTTAGTTTTAAGTTCAAACGGGAAACTAACGGGAATCTAAAATTTAAAATAAACTAGTTGATATTAGGATATCGGTACGTAACTTAGTGTTCCATCGTGGATTCAATAAAACCTAAGCGTATAAAAATAAGTCACATTATATTTCTGTAGAAAATATCAGTTTAAGACCCTCACCTCACACTCTCGTGGTTATTGCTTCGGACTATATTCTTAAATCATAATGTCTGCCCTCGCTAGGCCATTCGAGTTTAAAAATACTTTTTGAAAATCAATACAATCTAATTAACTTTAAAGTGCTCTCACTGTTTTTAAAACCAATGCCCGATTTTAGCTATCCGGTTAAAATCTCACACTCTCGTGGTCTTAATCCTAACCTTTGTTACCTTTTTACTCTCGTAACAAAAATCCAATTTTAATTAAGAAATCGCAGCCAGAAATTAAGTTGTTTGTGGTTTTAGCTTATTTTTATCGAATCCATTCTGGTTAACTTAATTACATACCGATGAATCGGATTTAGCTAGACATATTAATTAAAACAAACATGCATAAATATAAACTAAGAAACGATAAATTAAACATGGCAGTGGGAAAACAATAGTGCTATTATTAAAGTAATGATAAAAACCTGATAAACAAGCGATAATTTGGTTCTAGCAATTCCTCCACAAGTCGGTAGGCTTTTGCTCGATCGTAACGGAACAATGAATGATAAAGGCAAGAAAATAAATTCTAAATATGGTGCAATAGCTCCTCGATGTGAGAAACTATCACTATTTCAGGTAATGGTGAACAAGGAATGAAAAAGGGAACAAACAAGAACGAAAATAAATTCTGCAGCAATTCGAGGTAAAATTCTCTAGGTCGTGTGTTTTTTTTGCTGTTCTATCAATGCTGTATTTATAGCCCAAGCCTTGCTTTACGTTGGAGAGAATATAGGAGCATTACTTTCGGTTGTTGAGAAATCTAAGGAAGACGAGGCTCATGTACTGAAGTTGAGAGAATTTAGGAGGAAATGTTGAACGTGCATGACTGCATTGGTCTCCCGTGTCCACGTCTGTGTTCTAGACGTTATAACCATTTTGGGCGTGTGACGGTCGTGGTGAGTGTGACGAGCGTGATGCGCCTTTTAAATTGTGTGACGGTCGTGGTGAGTGTGTGACGGTCGTCACACACGCCACTTTCCATTTTTTGTTTTTTTCTTAGTCAATTCTTCCTGTTTTCTTCTCATTTTTTCATGTCTTTCTACTTTGCTCCTTTTTAGCTTGAACAATGAAATACCTGCGAAAATACTAGAATACTCGCGGAATAATCGGAACTTAAGCTGAAATAACGTAATTATTAGATGTAAATCAAGGCAAATATATGATACATTTTCGTGTTATCAAACTCCCCTACTCTTGAATCTTTGCTTGTCCTCAAGCAAATAGTCAGTAAGAACGAGGATAAGTTTTATCAAACGCACACACATGACATACCTTTGGTTTTGAAAATGTTTGTAAGGCATTTTGGTAAGATGACGGATACTCAAGTAAAACACTAAAGATACATTAGTGACACAAGCAACAAGCATAATCATAGGCCTCCCCTCTATACAAGCCAGTTCTAATCATTCTATTATAGCTCAACCTAAAGTTTCTCGTAGCTATTTCACCCGGTTTCATTCTAGCACAATCACATTAAGCCCTTTGCCTTTGCACGTACGTAGTGGAGTAGCCGGTTAGTGACTTTGATCCTTTCTAGCATGGGGTCTGGTACACAAGTGTGGTAACCCTTTATATATATCCTAATCGTAAGTTGTGGGGGATCGAACCGTGGTTTGCCCTACCGAGTTCAGAACCAGGTCCTCTGAACCAACCAACAATGGATTCTTTCTATTCTTTTGTAATACTTTTGCAACCGTAGGTTTGGTGCATTTTTTCTATTTTTCACAACAGCAAAGAATACGAAAGATATTTAATGATTCGGCATCAAACACTTATCTTCATCGGCTCTCCACGTGGTTTGTGTTTAAGACGGTGCTGACTGCTAAAATAAACTACTAGGGGTTACTGTAGAACTAGAACTGAAGGTATCGGTATAACGGGTATTGAAACTGATCTTGCATTTGCGAGAGGTCTAAGGTGTCAAGACGGTATCAATCTTGTTAGATTTTTCTCGATTTCCCAACATAGCCTATGTTTTGGTATGTTAAGTTATGCATTGATCATACAAATTTTTTGTTATAGCTAAATAAAGTGGGGAAATTTGACATGAATGAAATTTCATATAAAAGCTAGTTTATTTGAAAGGAAATGCGAAAAGGGAATACAAAAGGGGAAATAAAGTGAAGTACCTCTCCCACACTATATCGGACATTGTCCTCAATGTTGCGATATACATGCGGATAGAAACTACAAAAAGAGACAAAAACTGAAACAAACTAAAACTAAATCTAAATCTAATGAGGTCCACGTCCTCTGCCTCGGGTGCGAGCGCGTCCATTCTGTGCTACATGATCTGGAATGCCTACGTGATGGATATAGTCATGTAGGTCTTGCACTCGTAGCGTTAGGGCACCCATCTCTTCTATCATATCGTCCATCTGCTGGCTTTGGTTGACTTTCCCCTGTTGGATTTGACGCATTAGGTTCATCATTTCATTATACTGCGCCTATTGTTGTACCTCTCTCTGGGTAGCCAATTGGTTTTGGTGCCATATGCCCCTTAATATTTCTTCATTAGTAACGGGATCTTGTTTTGGATCGGCGCGACGACGACGTCTGGTGGATGCTGAGGCATCTTGGGCAGGAGGTGGTGGGTTCTCAGGAGGTAGATGATCCATCTCTTGCTCCATTTTATCGACTGCTTCGTTATTTTGATTTTCTTGAGCAGCCACATTAGGCTCAGGAGCACGGAGATCAAAAAGCCAATTTGCTTGTCTTTGAGGGTCGATGCGGTCTCGGCATGGCATGATGATTCTCCTCATGATTATGGTACGGACCACTGGATGGTATCGTCCATCCGCCCTTGCTTTAATTAGGTGGGAGGCGCGACAATACTCGATATCCAGGGACTCAGGTGGTATGAAAGGTGAATTAGCGAGGCTGTCTCCCAGACCAAGGTCGAGTGCGATAGAAGTTGCAATACCTCTGAAGTAGAAAGGTTTAGAACCTCTAGCACAGTTGGCGTGCATGTGAGCTAGTAGGAACGGAGCTGCATTGATTGGTTCGGGAAAGAGCACACAGCGAAGGAAAAAGAGCTCCTTGGAGTTGACTTTGTGGTTGCTGTCCCTCGCGAAGATTGTGTGTCCTAAAACTCTGTGAAAATATCGTATCGCTGGGTTATGAATATAAGTTGCGTTGAGGCTATCCCAGCTTGTAGTAGCTACACCTGTAAGTTGATTCCAAAGGTTGAAAGCTTCCTGGAACCAGGCATTGTTAGGCAAACGGCAGTGGACATTCGCGCCATGATGGAATCCAAGCATTTGGGCAAGTCGGTTTTGGCCCACCGAATACTCAGAACCAAACATTCGGAATGTAGCTACACCAGAAAGTTGGTTTGTATCTCCCGGGGGTGTAACATAAGCGAATGAACTCAGAAATTCCAGAGTCAGAGCTTCGTAGGTAGGCTACCCTTGTGTATAGAGCTGCCATAAACTGGCATTTTGAAGCATCCAACGTACACCCTCAAGCATACCCAACTCTTCAAGGCTGGCCGTGTTGACGTACCTCGTCGGTTGGAATGAGCGTTGGTAAAAGCTGATGTAACTCGCCCTTTGGCGGTCACCGGATTCTCCCTCTCTGAATGTAACAGCGGAAAGGTCAGGAGCTTGTCTGGTGCGTCTAGCCATGGTGCATGTAAAGTGAAATAGGTTGAATGGAGGAAATGGGTATGAGTAAGAGTTGTTATGTGAGAATGAGAATGCTTCGTGTGGTTTAAATAAGAGAGTCTGGGAATATGCAGTGATAGAAAGAAATTGGGTTTTAATGTGAGGGTTTTATGGAGAGTAATGGGTAGTGGGACGGTTAAGGAAGTGAAAAGAGAGTGGGACGTTTGAAGAGAAAGTGAAGAGAAAAGAAGATGAAGAGGAAGGGTCTCTGTTATAAAATAGAGGGCGCGTTAAAAATCCGTGTGACGTTCGTCACGGACCTGTCACGGTCGTAAGCCGTGTGACGGCCGTGACAAGGGCGTTACGCCCGTCATGGTCACAAAGTTTGCATTCTCTCAGAAAGCTTAATAGAAACTGGCACATAACATATATTGGAAAATTGCAATTATTAATAGCAGTAAAACACTTGATAAATGTTAGAATAAATATACACTGACAGAAATAAATTAAAATAAACAGGAACATTATATCATCAACAACACAACCACTAGCAGTGAATACGAATTGAATACTTTATTAGAGATTGGGAAACGATAGTAGTGTATTCAAAGTATAAATGCAGTAAAATTTTAAAGTTGAAATTTAACTGAAATAAACTTGTTCCTTGACATTAAAAAGAAAATGACAGTAAAGTGAATTGTTCTAAAAATATTAAAAGCAAAGCAATAAAATGGAAAAATGCAGTGTGACAGTATTAGCCACGTTGTTTCTTCAAGGATTCCACAGCCTGGTTCAGATGATGCAGTTCCTCGACGGTGGTATCCATTAGGCCGACAACGTCAAGACGGATAAGTTGAAGTTCATCTCTCATATCTTGAAGTGCAGTGCGGAAAGCTTCAAGTGTGGCATGGATGTTAGCAGGGGGGACAATATCAATATTATTCAGGGGATGCTCAGGGAAATCATGATAGTGAGGAGGAGTTTCAGGGACAATCTCAATGTCAGACACATGACTACCAAAATCTCTTTCAGGCTGTGGCTCATCTAAATCATATAGCCTGTTGTGGCGGTTATGCACACTGGTTCGCTCGTGATCAGGCAGTGTAAAGTGTGAAACAACTTCATTATTGATCAGGAGTTGAAACGGTGGTGGTCCACGATTTCTAATGAGTCCTCGGTTAAAACAGAAGGTGATGTTCATTGGCCTATATCCGCCTAGAGGGTTCACTCGGGAAAGCTGTGTTTTAAATCCCATGGCATCAGCAATTTTTGTTACAAGGCCACCTATCAAAATGGGACCGTGATCAGCTTGAGCAATCCTGCAGAGATTGTCAAGCATAAAAGTAGCTCAATTAACGGGTCGGGATTGAAACACACAAAACATGATAAAAAGCTCATCTCTAGAGACTAGGGTGTCATTCTCGGCTTTTCCAAAAAGGGTGTAGGCTAAGATCATATGAAAGTATCTTATGGTCGGGTTGTGAATTTTTGTGGACACCATAGGGTGCGGGTCATGATGAGGTCGTCCTGAAATACTACTCCAGAAAAGGTCCAGTTCATCTTCTATTACTAAATCCTCCTGTGCCATGGTAAAGACGTCGGACCCATTGGGGAAATCCCATAGGTCCGCAATCTCTCTGATGTTGAAGCGGCACATGTATCCAAATAGCCTAAAGGTTATATTACCCCTATTAAATCCCATGCCATAGTTAGGGTTGTAGGACAATGAGCTTAGAAATTCTAGGGTCAGTCTGTGGTAAGTTGGGTACTTCTTTCTAGTAAAACCTTCCCAGCCTATCTGGTTAAACATAAAGTCTATGCTGTCTCCTATACCTAAAGCAGTCATGGTAGGTCCATAGGGGAATTTGGTTAAGGCCATAGGTCTGCGAGAGAGAACCTCATAGCGGTGCCATTGGACAGCGTCCCTGAATAGCACAATCATGGTGTCTTCGTTATCCATCTTAACAGTTAGTCGGAAAAATAAAGCAGATGAAGAAGGAAGAAGGTAGAAAGACTTTAAAATCCTGTAGCATGTAATTATAAGATCAGCACAGCAGTTTCCATAAAAAAATTTTAAATTTTGAGAAAATAAATGAAAATAAAAAAGCAATGAAAATAAGATTAAGAAAGTAAAAGGGAATGAAAAGAAATGAAAATAGAGTTAAGAAAAATGTAAAGAAATTTAAAAAGAAATGAAAATAAAAGCAAGTTAAAGGGAAAGAAAACAATCTCGTGGGTTGCCTCCCACTAAGCGTTGTTTTTAACGTCGTAAGCCTGACGAAAGCTTAGTGATAATTCAGTTATAGGGATGAGCGGGCAGCTCTAAAAGTCTTAGACTATTCAAATAGTCTCTGTTTGCAATATTATGATAATGTTTTAAGCGTTGCCCGTTTACTATGAATGGTTCACTATTTCTCCCTTTTATTTCTTTCGCTCCACTTTGAAAAACTTTAGAAATTTCAAAGGGTCCGGACCACCTAGATCTAAGTTTTCCTGGAAAAAGCTAAGTCTCGAATTAAATAGGAGCACGACGTCTCCCACACTAAATTCTTTTCTAGATAAGCGCTTATCGTGCCATCTCTTAGTTCTTTCTTAATATATGCGGGCGTTCTCATAAGCATCTAGTCTTAGTTCTTCTAATTCGTGCAAATCTAAGATTAGTTTTTCTCCTGCGGCAGCGTAATTTAAATTAAGGGTCTTAATAGCCCAATAGGCTTTGTGCTCTATTTCTACCGGCAGATGACAAGATTTTCCATAGACTAACTTAAATGGAGTGGTTCCTATGGGGGTTTTGTAAGCGGTTCTATAAGGCCATAAAGCTTCATTATGTTTAGTTGACCAATCTTTCCTAGAGGCAGCGACAGTCTTTTCTAAAATTTGTTTTATTTCTCTATTTGAAACCTAGACTTGTCCGCTGGTTTGTGGATGATATGGTGTTGACACACGATGTTTGACTCTGTATTTTGATAGCAGTTTATCGAATATTTTAGATATGAAATGGGAGCCACCGTCACTAATGACGACTCTTGGCACACCAAATCTAGGAAAAATTATGTTCTTAAAGAGCTTTATCACTACTTGTGTGTCATTTGTAGGAGAAGCTACATCCTCGATCCATTTGGAAACGTAATCGACAGTGACGAGTATGTACTTGTTACCAAAAGAGGACGAAAATGGTCCCATGAAATCTATTCCCCACACGTCAAAGACTTCTACTTCTAGAACTCCCTGCTGAGGCATTTCATCGCGTCTAGAGACGTTACCAGTGCGTTGACACCGGTCGTAATTTATAACCGCGATATGGACATCTTTCCATAGAGTAGGCCAAAAGAGACCAGCTTGCAAAATTTTAGCACAAGTCTTTGAAGTGCTTGCGTGCCCACCATAGGGCGCGGAATGACAATGAGAAATTATGTCTTCCACCTCGTCTTCGGGTACACAACGACGGAAAATACCATCGGCACCCCTCTTGAAGAGAAGTGGTTCGTCCCAATAATAGTGTTTAAGGTCGTGGAAGAATTTCTTCTTTTGTTGATAGGTTAGATCAGGTGGCAGTACTCCAGCTGCTAGATAGTTGACAAAGTCAGTATACCATGGCAACGTCGTCTTAGTGTAAATAGATTCTACTACTTCATTAGTTTTTGTATCAGTACAGGTCAGAGATTGTTCAATTGTATTGCTTTCTAACTGGGCTAAGAGTCTTTCATAAGGGAAATCGTCATTAATAGGTACTTGTTCTGGTTGGATGTTCTCCATTCTTGACAGGTGGTCAGCTACTACATTTTCAGTGCCTTTCTTGTCCTTGATTTCCAAGTCGAATTCTTGTAGGAGTAGAATCCTCCTCAGAAGCCTTGGTTTGGCGTGCTTTTTGCTTAATAGGTACCTGATTGCGGCGTGATCGGTGTAGATGATTATTTTTGCTCCTACTAGGTAGGAACGAAATTTATCCAATGCGAACACGACAGCCAAGAGTTCCTTTTCTGTGGTAGCGTAGTTCATTTGTGCATGATCCAAGGTTCTACTGGCATAGTAGATTGCGTGAAGCTTTTTGTCCTTTCTTTGTCCTAGGACTGCACCTACAGCATAATCACTCGCGTCGCACATGATTTCGAATGGTTCATTCCAATCTGAGGGTTGCATAATGGGTGTTGATATTAAAGCTTGCTTGAGTGTTTGAAATGCGTCCAAGCATTTGTCATTAAAGACGAATTCAACGTCTTTCATTAACAGCTCAGTTAGGGGTTTGGTTATCTTAGAGAAATCTTTAATGAAACGTCGATAAAAACCGGCGTGTCCTAAGAAACTTCTTATCTCTCTAACGATTTTCGGTGGTTGGAGATTTTCTATAACTTCGATTTTTGCTTTGTCGACTTCGATTCCTCTGTCGGATACTATATGTCCTAGCACGATTCCTTGTCGGACCATGAAATGGCATTTTTCCCAATTGAGCACTAAGTTGACACTTACACATCGTTCAAACACCATTTCTAGGTTTGATAGACATCCTTCAAAACTTTCCCCACAGACAGAGAAATCGTCCATAAAGACTTCCATTATACCGTCTAAGAAGTCAGAGAAGATGGACATCATGCATCTCTGAAATGTTGCGGGTTCGTTACATAATTCGAAAGGCATTCGCCGGTAGGCAAAGGTTCCATAGGGACACGTGAAAGTAGTCTTTTCTTAGTCGTCAGGATGGATAGGAATTTGGAAGAATCCTGAATATTCGTCTAAATAGCAAAAATGGGAGTGTTTAGCCAGACGTTCAAGCATTTGATCTATGAAGGGTAAAGGGAAATGATCTTTACGAATGGCTTTGTTTAGTTTCTTGTAGTCGATACACATTCTCCATCCGGTTTGAGTACGTTATGCTACAGACTCGCCTTTTTCATTATTGATGACTGTAACACCTCCTTTCTTGGGTACCACGTGAACTGGGCTAACCCATTCACTATCTGATATTGGGTATATGATTCCTGCTTCTAATAGCTTTTGCACTTCTCTCTTAACGACATCACTCAGAATGGGATTGATTCTCCTTTGATGTTCTCTAGAGGTTTTACAGTCTTCCTCAAGCATGATGCGATGCATACAGATAGAGGGACTTATTCTTTTCAAATCTGAGATGTTATAGCCTAAGGCAGTCGGGTATTTTCTCAGGACATGCAATAATTTCTCGGTTTCTATTTGTCCTAAATCTGCGTTGACTATAACTGGTCGTTCGAGTTCTGTATCTAGGAATTCATACCTTATATCTTTGGGCAATGTCTTTAGTTCTACAGTTGGTTTCTTTGGGCAAGGCATAGGGTCAGGAGTGAGTGCGAGACATTCACTTAGATTATTATCTCGGTATTCACCACGCCAATTATCATCTTCAAAAATTGGTGGCATCGGAATTCTCAGTGCTTCAAAATACGTGTTTTGGTGTTTTTCCATTTCTTTAACGCATTCATCAATTACATCTAGGAAGCAGCACGAATCTTCTATAGCAGGTGCTTTGAAGAATTGTGAGAGGATAAATTCTACTTTTTCTTCACCAACCTCGAAAGTCAGTTTTCCTTTTTTCACATCTATGATGGCTCCGGCAGTAGCTAGGAATGGTCTTCCTAAAATGATAGGGATGTTTGAGTCTTCCTTGATGTCCATGATTATGAAATCTGTAGGAATATAGAATTGTCCTATACGTATTGGAACGTTTTCTAGCATTCCTAGAGGAAATTTCACCGATCTATCAGCTAGTTGTACATACATTCTTGTTGGTCTCAGTTCTCCCATGTTGAGCCTTTTACAAATAGATAGGGGCATTAAGCTGATGCTGGCTCCTAGATCGCACAGGGCTTTGTCTATGACAAACTTTCCAATCACACATGGTATAGAAAAACTACCAGGATCTTTTAGCTTAAGAGGCATGTTGTTTTGGATTATAGCGCTACACTCTACAGTAAGCATAACAGTTTCAGTATCCTCGAGTTTTTTCTTATTAGTTAATATTTCTTTTAAAAACTTAGCGTATGAGGGCAGTTGTGTGATTGCTTCTGTAAAAGGTATTGTGACATTCAATTGTTTCAGAAGTTCAACAAATTTCTTAAATTGCCCTATGTTTTTAGATTTAGCGAATCTTTGGGGATACGGGATAGGTGGTTTATAAGGCGGCGGAGGCACATATGGTTCTTCTTTCTCTTCGACCTCTTTGCCATTATCTTCCTTCTCGTTTTCCTTTGGTTCGCCTTCCTTTTCTGACTCCTTACTAGGCTTTTGGTACATGGCTGGATTTTCGATCCTTGGGTCAGTGGGTCCTTCTAGTTCTGTTCCACTCCGAAGTGTTATAGCGTTTGCATGTCCCTTCAGATTAATTTGAGTCTGACCTGGGAGGTTCCCAGCTGGGGCAGCGGTAACTGCTTGTTGTTGGGCCACTTGTGAGATTTTTGTTTCGAACATTTTGTTGTGAGTGGCTAGAGCGTCAACCTTGTTGGCTAATTGTTTGATTTGCTCACCGGTGTGAACATTCTGGTTAAGGAACTCCTTGTTTTGTTGAGCTTGTGTAGCAATGAAGTTCTCCATCATAATTTCAAGGTTTGACTTCCTAGGAATGTTGGAAACGTTAGCAACGGGTTTTTGATATCCTGGTGGCACAACAGGTGCTTGGCCAGGTGCATACAGAGCGTTATTATTCTTGTACGAAAAGTTTGGATGGTTCTTCCAACCAAGGTTGTAGGTATTTGCATATGGGTTTCCTTGAGCATAATTCACTTGATCAGCAGTGACTCCTGCTAAAATTTGGCATTCAGGGGCAGCATGTCTGGGTACTCTGCATAATTCGCAGTTTGCAGCTACGGCAGCCACGGTGGCTGCGGGTGTTATGGTCAAGTTGTCTATCTTTTGAGCATGGGCATCTACCTTAGCATGGACATGATCAAGACTACTAACTTCATACATTCCACCTTTCGTTTGAGCTTTTTCCACTGGCGTTCTTTCACCTCCCCATTGGTAATGGTTTTGAGCCATGCTTTCGATGAGTTGATAGGCTTCGGTATAGGGTTTGTCCATAAGTGTACCACCAGCGGCGACATCTATTGTCATTCTTGTATTGTACAAGAGACCATTGTAAAACGTATGGATGACTAACCAATCTTCAAGACCGTGATACGGACACATCCTCATCATGTCTTTGTATCTCTCCCATGCATCGTAAAGAGACTCAGTATCTTTTTGTCGAAATCCATTAATTTGGGCTCTCAGCATAGCTGTTTTGCTTGGTGGGAAATATCGTGCTAAGAACACCTTTTTCAACTCATCCCACGTAGTGACGAAATTTGATGGCAAGGATTGCAACCAAGCCCAAGCTCTGTCTCTTAATGAGAAAGGAAAAAGACGTAGTCTTATCACGCCTGCAGTCACACCATTTGCCTTCACTGTGTCTGCGTACTGCACAAATTTGGTCAAATGTTCATTAGGATTGTCCGTAGGATTTCCAGAAAATTGATGTTGTTGTACGGCTGACAGCAATGAGGGTTTCAACTCGAAATCGTTCCGGTTGATAGCGGGGGCAGCAATGCTGTTTGTGGTTCTTGCTCAGATGGGGTAGCATAATACTTAAGAGGACGGTTCTGTGGTCCTTCGGCCATGTTTCGTTCTTTGACTGGTTCAGGAGTATTAGCAAGAAGATCAGGAATATTATACTTGCGTTGATACTCTAGTATTCTGCGTCTTAAATGTAAGAAGCGCTCTAATTCGGCGATTGGTGATTGCAAATTTTTGCTTTGTGAGCGAGTACTTGGCATACAATCGAGAAAAAGAAAAAGGAAATAAAATTTGTTGCCTTAGTCTATACTGTGCAAAAAAGAATTGCACTATTGACTAAATCAAAGTCCCCGGCAACGGCACCAAAAACTTGATCGCGACTTTCTGAGTCTAACGGTTACTAACTGCAAGCGCACAGCCTATCGCGTAGTAATAAAGATATCGACCCCACAGGGACTTGATAATCAAACTAGTGCTACGGTTTGCTACCATGTTTAGTTAAGGCGAAGGTGTTTTAGTTTTAAGTTCAAACGGGAAACTAAAGGGAATCTAAAATTTAAAATAAACTAGTTGATATTAGGACATCGGTACGTAACTTAGTGTACCATCGTGGATTCAATAAAACCTAAGCGTATAAAAATAAGTCACATTATATTTCTGTAGAAAATATCAGTTTAAAAGCCCTCACCTCACACTCTCGTGGTTATTGCTTCGGACTATATTCTTAAATCATAATGTCTGCTCTCGCTAGCCCATTCGAGTTTAAAAATACTTTTTGAAAATCAATACAATCTAATTAACTTTAAAGCGCTCTCGCTGTTTTTAAAACCAATGCCCGATTTCAGCTATCCAGTTAAAATCTCACACTCTCGTGGTCTTAATCCTAACCTTTGCTACTTTTTTACTCTCGTAACAAAAGTCCAATTTTAATTAAGAAATCGCGGCCAGAAATTAAGTTGTTTGTGGTTTTAGCTTATTTTTATCGAATCCATTCCGGTTAACTTAATTACATACCGATGAATCGGATTTAGCTAGACATATTAATTAAATCAAACATGCATAAATATAAACTACGAAACGATAAATTAAACATGGCAGTGGGAAAACAATAATGCTATTATTAAAGTAATGATAAAAACCTGATAAACAAGCGATAATTTGGTTCTAGCAATTCCTCCACAAGTCGGTAGGCTTTTGATCGATCGTAACGGAACAATGAATGATGAAGGCAAGAAAATAAATTCTAACTATGGTGCAATAGCTCCTCGATGTGAGAAACTATCACTATTTCAGGTAATGGTGAACAAGGAATGAAAAAGGGAAGAAACAAGAACGAAAATAAATTCTGCAGCAATTCGAGGTAAAATTCTCTAGGTCGTGTGTTTTTTTTGCTGTTCTATCAATGCTGTATTTACAGCCCAAGCCTTGCTTTACGTTGGAGAGAATATAGGAGAATTACTTTCGGTTGTTGAGAAATCCAAGGAAGACGGGGCTCATGTGCTGAAGTTGAGAGAATTTAGGAGGAAATGTTGAACGTGCATGACTGCATTGGTCTCCCGTGTCCACGTCTGTGTTCTAGACGTTATAACCATTTTGGGCGTGTGACGGTCGTGGTGAGTGTGACGAGCGTGATGCGCCTTTTAAATTGTGTGACGGTCGTGGTGAGTGTGTGACGGTCGTCACACACGCCACTTTCCATTTTCTGTTTTTTTCTTAGACAATTCTTCCTGTTTTCTTCTCATTTTTTCATGTCTTTCTACTTTGCTCATTTTTAGCTTGAACAATGAAATACTTGCGAAAATACTAGAATACTCGCGGAATAATCGGAACTTAAGCTGAAATAACGTAATTATTAGATGTAAATCAAGGCAAATATATGATACATTTTCGTGTTATCAACTTCACATCCACACAATGGGATGGAAGCCACAAATAGACCGAAGTATAACATCATCATCACTAGACCGAAGTCCTAACATCATCACCAGAATATGCTATGAATGCATGATACACAACGTCAATAATCATCATCATCAAAATATCATTATGTGAATCATAATTCATCAAAACATCATGTTAATCATGTCATCATATATTCATCAAAACATCACAAATCATCATCTCAATATCATCAATAACATCATGGTAAATCATCAGAAATATCACAACACCAAAACCTCAGAACATCATAGCATCATAAACCAAATTTCGCAAACAGCAGACGCTCGCTGCTGAGTTCGCTGGGACCTTCGCCTATGAAGATGGCAGTGAAGCCCCAATCCCATACAGAAACCAGAGAGTTTCCCATTCTGCCTCTGCTCGCTCTTCTATTCGCTGTGCAACGCCCTTCGCTGGGACATTCGCTGTGCGAGCCCACAAAATCAATCTCAGAATTCATCCCAGTATCATCACATAATTTATCGCGCTGCTCGCTTTGCGAGCCTGGGCGAACATTCGCCTTGCGAATGATTTGTTCGCTTTGCGAACTAGCGATTGCAGGAAATCGCTGCTACACATCAGTAGCATAACAGACCCAAAATATCTTACGAATTCAACCTCAGTTCCCCCAAAACACACCCAAAACAGTCTTGAAACATCAAGGCAATCAAAAGCATAAAACCTACGGCTATTAGGTCGGTTAATTTCACTACTCTAACTCGAAATCACCTAAACCTTCACAACTCTCAAGGTTCCCATTAACCCCATAAATCCCTTTCTCATACAAGATCTCACATATCATCAAAGAAGGTTTTGCCTCGAAGGCTTATTTTTACCTGAATTAATTCAACCCTTAATAATCCATCATCGATCCTCAGAAATATCCCTTAATCATTAATAACTCATAAACCCTTCAAAAACCCCAAAAATCTCAAGATCCACTTTAAACACATCACTTCCTATATTGAAAACAATGAAAGGCAATACTCCCCTTACCTTAGATTGTCGTTCCGGAGTATTCTCTACTGATTATTTGGAAACCTTCTCGAATCCTCACCTTTTCCTTCCTTCCTCAGTGCTCTGCACCTTTATCCTTATTTCACGATCTAACAAAATGAATCCTATTTTTACCAATTCCTTTTGTTAAACCCTTGGGCTTCTAAAATGGGCTTTCCCCATAATACCCTCACTAATCCTCCTCAAAAGTCCATCTTACCCTTAATTCCTCTAACATTATTTAAATTAATAATAATACTAATATATTCATATTATATACTATTATTTAATTAAATAACCGAAACTCCACGAAAATGCCAACGTCAACACAAACCACCAAAATTCACCAAAAATTCACAAATATTATATTTAAATAAATTAAATAAATATTATAATAAATTTGGGGTGTTACAAATCTCCCCCACTTAAAGAATTTCCGCCCTTGAAAATTACCTCAAAGAAACAGAGTCGGATACGACTCCCTCATCTGATCTTCGCGTTCCCAAGTCCAACTTTCGCCAGCTGGTCCCCCCCACAACACCTTCACCAAAGTTATATCTTTACCCCGCAGTTGCTTCATTTCTCGATCGTCAATCCGCACCGGTAAAGCTTCCACTGTCAAATTATCCCTCACTTGTACATCATCCATCTGAATCACATGCGACGGATCTGGAATGTACTTCCTCAACTGAGACACATGGAACACGTCATGCAAATTCGCAAGTGACGGTGGTAAAGCAATTCGATAGGCTACCTCTCCTATCCTCTGCGAGATTTGGTATGGACTAACAAAACATGGAGTGAGCTTCCTAGACTTCAAAGCTCGTCCCACACCAGTCACTGGCGTCACTCTCAAAAACACGTGATCTCCCTCTTGGAATTCAAGTGTCTTTCGCCTCTTATCATGGTAGCTCTTCTGGCGACTCTGCGACGCTCTCCTCCTTTCTTGGATCATCTTAATCTTCTTGGTCATCTCTTGTGTAATCTCAGGTCCGAGTACAACACTCTCTCCTGACTCATACCAACACAAAGGAGTCCTATACCTCCTCCCATACAAAGCTTCATAGGGCGCCATTCCAATACTAGCATGAAAATTGTTATTGTACTTGAACTCAATCAACGGCAAATGGCTATCCCAAGATCCTCCATGATCCAACACATAAGTCCTCAGCAAATCCTCTAAAGATTGGATAGTCTTTTCTGTCTGACCGTCCGTCTGCGGATGATAGGCAGAACTCATCCTCAGCTTAGTACCCAAAGCATCTTGCAAACTCTTCAAGAACCTCGATGTAAATCTCGAATCTCTGTCTGACACAATACTCGAAGGTATCCTATGAAACTTCACAATTTCCTTAATGTACATCTCGGCTAACTTCTACATAGAATGATTAATCTTCATCGGCAAGAAATGAGCCGATTTAGTTAATCTATCCACAATCACCCAAATGGAACCATTTCCCTTAGCAGTCTTCGACAATCCCACCACAAAATCCATGGAAATACTATCCCACTTCCGTTCTGGAATTCTCAACGGCTGCATCATACCTAAAGGCTTTTGATGCTCAATCTTTGACTTCTATCAAGTCAAACACGCATACACAAACTCCGCAACATCCTTCTTCATACCTGGCCACCAAAACAACTTTTTAAAATCCTGGTACATCTTCGTAGCACCGGAATGAATACTCAACCTACTTCGGTGTCCTTCTTCAAGTATGCTCTTCTTAATATCTAGGACATCTGGAACACACACCCTGTCTCTGAACATCATCACACCATTCTCATCAATTCAGAATTCTCCTCCGTTACCTTGGTTGATCAAGGTCAACTGGTCCACTAACTTCAAGTCAGATTGTTGTCCCACTCTGATCTCTTCCAGAGTGCCACTAGTCAACTTCAACATTCCCAACTTCACACTATCAGGAGTCTCTTCACATACCAAACTCAAATCTCTGAATTGCTCAATTAATTCCAATTCTTTCACCATAAGCATCGACATATGCAATGACTTCCTGCTCAATGCATCAGCCACTACATTTTCTTTGCCCAATGATAACTCAAATCAAAATCGAAATCCTTCAACAGCTCTAACCACCTTCTCTGCCTCATATTCAATTCTTTCTGATCAAATAAGTACTTCAGACTTTTATGATCACTGAACACTTCAAACTTAGAGCCAACAGATAATGTCTCCAAATTTTCAGCACAAACACCACGGCGGCCAATTCCAAGTCATGTGTAGGATAATCCCTCTCATGAACTCGCAATTGTCTCGAAGCATAGGCAACAACTTGTCCATTCTGCATCAATACTCCACCAAGACCCATCTTCGACGCATCACAATACATCACAAAAGATTCGCTCGAATTAGGAAAAATCAACACTGGAGCGGTCGTCAACTTCTTCTTCAATTCCACAAAACTCTCTTCGCAAGCTACATCCCACACAAACGATTGACCCTTTCAAGTCAACTGAGTCAAAGGTAATGCCAACTTTGAAAAGCCCTCGATAAACTTGCGGTAATAACCCGCTAATCCCAGAAAACTTCGTATCTCAGTAGCAGACTTCGGAGTCTCCCACCGTAACATAGCATCAGTCTTAGAAGGATCTACATCAATGCCACCACTTGAAATCACATGGCCAAGGAAACTCACTTCCTTCAACCAGAACTCACACTTCGACAACTTTACATTCAACTTCTTCTCTTTTAACACTTGCAACACAGTTCTCAAATGCTCAGTACGCTCTTCTTCAGACTTAGAATATATCATAATATCATCAATGAAAACCACCACGTACTAATCCAAATACTCATGAAAAATCAGGTTCATATACTCCATGAACACACCAGGTGCGTTGGACACACCAAACGGCATCACCGTGTATTTATAGTGACCATACCTCGTTCTGAAAGCTGTCTTCGGAATGTCATCAGGCTTGACACGAATCTGATGGTAACCAGACCTCAAATCAATCTTACTAAACACACAAGCACCTACTAACTGATCCATCAAGTCGTCGATTCTCAGAAGTGGATACTTATTCTTGATAGTCACTTTATTCAACTGCCGATAATCAACACACAGTCTCATACTCCCGTCTTTCTTCTTCACTAATAGCACAAGAGCACCCCACAGAGAAATACTTGGTCGAACAAACCTCTTCTCAAGCAATTCTTCTAATTGTTTCTTCAATTCACTCAACTCAGAAGCTGACATCCGTTAAGGAGCCATCGACATTGGACTCGTACCTGGTATTAAGTCCACTGCAAACTCTACTTCACATTCTGGAGGCAAATCACTGATGTCATCTGGGAACACATATGGAAATTCACATACAACAGGTAAGTCGACACTTGCAGCTTCACGATTAATCTGCAACGATGCAAACATTGCAAACACCTTGGCTTCATCTTCCATAAGTTTGCCTACTTGCTTAGCAGACAGGAACATCAACTCTCCACTATCACCAAACTCAGGAAACTCCACAGTCTTAGTATAACAATTGATATGAACATGGTTGAACTCCAACCAGTTCATTCCAAGGATTACATCAATTTAGTGCAAGGGTAAACACACCAAATCCATCATAAAACTCTTCCTAAAAATCGTCAAAGGACATCTCAAACACACAAAAGTAGTAGTAACAGAACCATTAGCAGGAGTCTCTATTAGCATACTACCATTCATATTAGACAACTTCAAACCCAATCTATTAGAACATTCAAGCGAGATAAAAGAATGAGTAACACCATTATCAATCATAGCAACCAACTCAATATTATTAATAAAACAAGTACCTCGAATCAGGTTGTCCTTCTCTGACACTTCTGCACCACTCAAAGCAAACACTCTACCACTGGTCTGAGCAGAAGTAGCCGTCTTCTTCGGTTTCTGACACTTGGTACTGATGTGACCCTTCTCACCACAATTGAAACAAGTTGTACCCTCATCCTTGCAATCTGTAGCTCTATGACCCTTCTTACCACACCTGTAGCACTTCAAGACACTATTAGTACAAACATCAGCACGGTGACCTTGCTCTCCACACCTATAACACTTCCCAGAAGCGGGAGATGCTCCCCCACTTGTCTTTTTCCCCTCTGAAGCCTTCTGCTTCCCTTTGTCAGCTGAAGTTGTACAAGGCTCCCCCCTATACTGCCATTTCTTCTCACTTAACTGCTTGTAGTGAGCTGATCGAGCACGACTATCCTCATCGTAGATTCTGATCTTGTCCACCAACTCAGCATACCTGCGGATCTGTTGATCCCAATACCCTACTTAATCTCTAGTCTCAGCCCATTCTCGAACTTGAGGCATTTGGACATCTCAGCATCAGCACGGTTGTAGTGAGGATAGAACTTCACCAGCTTCTCGAACTTCGCAGCATACTCTCCAACAGTCATATCTCCTTGCTTCAGCTCAAGGAATTCCACCTCTCTCTTACCACGAGCGTCCTCTGGATAATACTTTCCCATAAATTCCTGCTTGAACACAGCCTAGGTTATCACAGTGCCAACATCTTCCAGTCTCTGACGGGTGTTATCCCACCAATCCTCAGCCTCTTTCGATAACATATGAGTCCCAAACTGAACTTGCTGCGCATCAGTACATCCCATTCCTCGGAAAATCTTCTCGATCGCCTTCAGCTACTTGTGTGCACTTGCTGGATCGTGAGTACCCTCAAACTCCGGCGGATTGTTCCTCTTGAACTCCCCCAAAGCACGAAACTCATCTGGAACTCCACCATTCAGATTGAGTTGTGCCACCACATTAGCAACTGATTCCAAAGCATCAACAATAGCATGATCATTTCTTCCAGCCATCCTGCACACCACCAACAAGGTTAGAAGAACTAAAACATCGACAATGTACACACACTTGTCGACCGACAAGGGACTGACATCACGTAAAAACCTGGCCGGATGGACCGACCTGCTCTGATACCACTAATGTAACACCCTTTTCTACCCCACATTTATCGCAATGGAATAAACATAAAATCATAGTAAAATCAGAATCACCTCAAAGGGTGCACATTTCTCAATAAATTCAAATCAACAAAATTGCTCTGTAAACAATGGGGTTTCCTCAAAATAATTCAAAATGCCTTCAAAGGGCAGCATAACCACCATAACCACAAAAATCCCACAAGGGTTTATTAAAATAAGCCATAGTCATCAAATAATTAATAAAATAATAGCCAAATAAAACTCAACATGGTTCGACTCAACGACCCAACCCGATGTTACACTATCAAAGCAAGACCCTTTACATTGACCAAAATGCAAATAACTTCAAAAGTCCTCCAAAGCATCCACAGCTAATCCTGATCACCTGCACGTTACCCACGTGGAGGCAACTTTCAAACAGGCAGGGTGAGTAACACAATTCATTATAATCAATATAAAATATGATATGCATAAAAATGGCGTCATCATCATATACAACATCATAAGAGTCATCACAAGGCAAACACCAAAACACGTAATCATAAATCACAACAAATGCCACATAAATGTAATACACAACAGGACTCATGCATGTGGTACCAATCGTCACAATCGATGGACACTTAGGCCATCACCCTCCAAAGATCCCCATCAAATAGGATCGGTTCCACACAAGAATCGGAGCACGTCATAAACCACTTCACATCCACACAATGGGATGGAAGCCACAAATAGACCGAAGTCTAACATCATCATCACTGGACCGAAGTCCTAACATCATCACCAGAATATGCTATGAATGCATGATACACAACGTCAATAATCATCATCATCAAAATATCATTATGTGCATCATCATTCAACAAAACATCATGTTAATCATGTCATCATATATTCATCAAAACATCACAAATCATCATCTCAATATCATCAATAACATCATGGTAAATCATAAGAAATATCACAGCACCAAAACCTCAGAACATCACATCATCATAAACCAAATTTCACAAACAGCAGACGCTCGCTGCTGAGTTCGCTGTGCAAACCTGCTCGCTGGGACCTTCGCCTTACGAAGCTGGCAGCGAAGCCCCAATCCCATACAAAAACCAGAGAGTTTCCCATTCTGCCTCTCCTCGCTCCTCTATTCGTTGTACGAAGCCCTTCGCTGGGACATTCGCTGTGCGAGCCCACAAAATCAATCTCAGAATTCATCCCAGTATCATCACACAATTTATCACGCATTCCTTGCGCTACTCGCTTTGTGAGCCTGGGCGAACATTTGCCTTGCGAATGATTTGTTCACTTTGCGAACTAGCGATTACAGGAAATCGCTGCTACACATCAGTAGCATAACAGACCCAAAATATCTTACGAATTCAACCTCAATTCACCCAAAAACACTCCCAAAACAGTCCTGAAACATCAAGGCAATCAAAAGCATAAAACCTACGGCTATTAGGTCGGTTAATTTCACTACTCTAACTCGAAATCACCTAAACCTTCACAACTCTCAAGGTTCCCATAAACCCCATAAATCCCTTTCTCATACAAGATCCCACATATCATCAAAGAAGGTTTTGCCTCGAAGGCTTATTTTTACCCGAATCAATTCAACCCTTAATAATCCATCATTGATCCTCAGAAATATCCCTAAATCATTAATAACTCATAAACCCTTCAAAAACCCCAAAAACCTCAAGATCCACTTTAAACACATCACTTCCTATAATGAAAACAATGAAAGGCAATACTCTCCATACCTTAGATTGTCGTTCCAGAGTTTTCTCGATTGATTCTTTGGAAACCTTCTCGAATCCTCGCCTTTTCCTTCCTTCCTCAGAGCTCTGCACCTTTCACCTTATTTTCACGATCTAACAAAATGAATCCTATTCTTCCCAATTCCTTTTGTTAAACCCTTGGGCTTCTAAAATGGGATTTCCCCATAAAACCCTCACTAATCCTCCTCAAAAGTCCATCTTACCCTTAATTCCTCTAACATTATTTAAATTAATAATAATACTAATATATTCATATTATATACTATTATTTAATTAAATAACTGAAACTCCACGAAAATGCCAACGTCAACACAAACCACCAAAATTCACCGAAAATTCACAAATATTACATTTAAATAAATTAAATAAATATTCTAATAAATTTGGGGTGTTACTGTTTACTGTGACTTTTGGTAAACAACCTCTGGTCTATCAATCTAAAAGCAAATTGATTAACTTGCAGGATCGACCACACAAATCCTAGGACATGTGCTAAATTTGAGAGACACGTGTAAATGACAAAGTGAAAATTAAAGAAAATGTAAACTGAACTCCACGTTCGACAATGCTGAAATAAAATCTAACTGAACTCCACGTTCGACTACATGCAATAAAGCAAAGCAAAAACTTGAAATTTAAAGGGATGTAAGTAAAGGGTGCAGAAATTAAAGGCGTCGAAAAGAAATGACAATGAGTAAAAAGCTTTGAAAGTAAAATGCAACGAACTCCACGTTCTTGGAAAGTAAAGGCTGGGATAATAAAAGTGCTGTCGAAAGTAAAGTGCAGGAAAGTAAAAGACTTTGAAAATAAATGCAATGGATTAAAGGAGAACTCCACGTTCTTGAAAATAAAAGACTTTGAAAAGTAAATGCTTGAAGATTAAATGCTTGAACGTAAAAGTGCAGTCGAAGGTAATCGCAGAAAGTTTAAATGACTTTGAAAGTAAATTTGACATGGAAGATAAAGTTCAAGAAAACCGTAAAGGCATGGAAAGTAAAGGGCTGAATCTTAAACATGCTGAAGATAAATTGTATTGATAAAGAAAAAGGCGTTACATTACGTACATTCTCACGCACTCGTTTCTCTACACGCGGGTACTTTGAGTTTCTTTGAGTAACTTGTACAAAAATATGAACACCCTATTTACATAGAACTAACCCCTATTTATAGTGCTAGGAAATAACTACTAAGTGGTGGTTACTGCTTCGAACGTGTGGATTTTGGCGCTTTCTCCTTGGTCTCAACTGTTCCCACGTTCACAACTTCTCTTATTTAAATTTCAAATATTGGGAATTCCCTCCAACCTTAATATAACCACTGCAGCGCTTGTTACCACTTCCCATGGTCGAAACCCTTCCAGCACTTAGCCATTTTTTTGAGGTTCCCACACCTCTATTCGACTCAGGCCTCTCCAAAAACTGGGTCAAAGCCTTCTTTATATTAAAAATAATTTTTTAACATAAAATAGCTTTGATTCTTTCTAGCGTCGAAATTGAGGGTTAACAAATTTCCCCCAAGGAATGTCCTTTCGCCAGAATTGGTAGAAAGGCCATTTCTTGATATAATAACCGTTTCGACACCTGTTTGCATGGCCTTACCTGAACATCCCACTAACTACTTAATGGCTGAACTGTTCAGTTTCTTTAACCCACGCCTCAGACGTCATACCATCATGACAAATCCTTAAAACGTCCTTTCAGCCGTATTCATCATAACACCTTTCTTGAAAACAGACATTAACAGTCTGCACATAACTGCTACTTGTCATCACGCCTTTAGGAGAAAGACACGCGTCCCACTAACCCTTCAGCTTCAACGGTGGATCCAAGTCTCTTGAGATTTTCAAATGTCTATATATACCCATTTCCGCCACTTTGTGAACTTTCCACACTTTTCATACTCTCAAGCAAACTTTTCTTCTCTTCAGTTCTCTCACACAAACCCAACAAAGACACCATCTTTTCATCTTCTTCAACAATGGCATCTTCCCAAATTAATCCTCAAGCAAAGAAGACTCAAAGAGGCAAGGCCACTCCATTTAAGCAAACCATCCCCCCGTTCGCTAACATCTCAGGCCCCCAACTGGTAGATAACCGCCATTGCATGCCGGAACCCACCTCTGAAGAATCAAGAGCCATCTACAAATCTCAGGTAATGATTCCCATAGTTATGTCTGATAAAACTTATGCGTTATCTGGTCCTTTGGCTGATGTGGACATTTCTAACGAGAGGCTAAGTGAGTTTTTCCCCTCGTACTGGAGAACCAGACTATTAGGGCAAAAGAGTTTCCTCAAAATTAATTCCGCTGCTGGAACTTCCCCTGAAGAGATCCCTTTACCCAAAATCAACGTTGGCTACCTCACTGATGGCAACAGGCTGGTGAGAGCTGTCAACCCTTTAAAGGAATTCGACCAATGGATGGAAAAAATGGAGAAGGTTAAAGCTGACCATTGGAAGGAGATATGGATTTATGACCTTCTTATGCTGTCGAAGACCAGCATACCCTATTGTCTGAACATGTTGGCAGCATCTTTATACTTTTGGGACAGCACCCATTATACATTCCATCTGCCATGTGGAATGGTTACTCCAACCCTTTTCGACGTAGCTGCCATCACGGGGCTTCGTCCAGATGGCCTTGTCTATAATCCTGATGTTGATGCTGAGGACACCATCAACATTTCAGGCTCCAAACTGACATACACCCTCTTTATCAAACACCACTTCAAACAAGAAGATGACGAGGTGTCTGATGAAGAACACATTGCTTTCCTCACAGTCTGGCCGTCGAGGTATGTTTTTTGTACAAAGTCTTTGCAGGTAGCTAAGAAGTATCTGCCCCTGGCGAACCAACTCCACCACAACAGAGGGACCTGCCTGAGTGAACTCATTCTGGCGAACCTTTACGAATCTATCAGTGAAGGGGATTCTCGACTTAAAAATATGGAAGCCCAAGGTCCTATGCACCTGAGTGGTCCTCTTTGGCTACTTCAATTGTGGCTCAATGCTACATTTGAGGCTAGCCTCCCCAGAAAAGGCATAGTTGATGAAGCCTCTGCTGAGATCAAGGAAAGGAGTGTCGAAGGGACACGTCTGGCCAAACTCACTCCTAATGATGATGGCGAAAACCTTCAGAGGGCTTTCACCAGTTATATTATGATGTTCGCCAAGCGCTATGAGTTCACTCCTAGCATGGCACCCTTTGCTCGACGAAGCTATGGCCCTGTGTGGTTTAAAAGACCATTTCCAAATCCTCTTCAACCTCTTGATCCAGAATCTGTTGCTATCTGGGAAGCCTTTTTAATTCCTAGATTCATCATCCACAGGCTGAACTTAGGGAGAGGTCTATCAGCATTGATTGCCTACCAACCAAACTTGGTTTCTCGACAATTTGGGCTGGCCCAGAGCTTCCCTCAGTGCTTGTATGAGAGAAAAGGCCAAGTAATTCTTCACACCGCCTGCCTCGACGAGGAAAACGTCTCCCAAACACTCGACAGCTGGAGTGAAAAAAGAAGAATCCTCTCTCCTGTGTTTTTTGAACCCTCATTTCTGTGCACTTCATCCTTCCACCAATGGTGGTCGAGGCACTATAGTGAGCACTTTCTTGATGTGGCTACATTTTCTTCGTTACTTGACCAAGCTTTTCTCCATGTGCAGGACAAGACGAAAAAAAGTAAGTTCACTCACATCGAAGAAATACAGGATTTCCAAAAATACTTTGAAACTATCTATCGACCAGATGATCTTAGTCGAACCATTCATGAGGCTGCTGTTACTCTAAAGAGAAAATTTCTAGAAAAGCTGGATCAACTAAAAATTCCTCCCAACGTCCCTCGTGAGAAACGTTATGAGGTAGCTTTTAAACTTTTTCCTCCAAAGTTCCCTCGACTACCTACTGCTGATTTTAGAGTGGCGCTTGCCCCTCCATTTCCAGATTGGTTTGTCTGTGGGGAGCATTTAAAACTTCTTCGACAGCAGTCTCAGCCAAAGGCTCAACGAGTGGTTTCGGCTAAGCATACGTTAGACAGTTTTAAAGGGCACCTTCATATAGGAATTCAGGACGTTCGTGTCGAATCTGAAATATATGAAGGTTTGAAATCTTTAATCCATGGCTTTATGACTAACCATGTAATCATTAACTTGTAACAATTGTGTGCTATCTTTCAGCTATGCCTAGGAAAGCTGCTTCGACTAGAGCTGCCACCTTGCAAAGTGGCAAGGAACAAGGGAGTACACAGGTAAATTTCATTTCCCCTGTTTTCGCTTGTACTATATGAATTTCTTTCTTATATTTTCACTACCTCTTCAGACTGGTCGAAAACCCCCAACACCTTCCAAGAAAGGTAAGAAGGACATCCCAGCTGTGGTTATAGCTTCAGAGGCCTCAGATGAATCTCCTGAGGAGGTTCTTACAAGGAAAAGGAAAAAACCCACAAAGGCCTCTGGACCCACTGGCCCACCTCCTTCGAAGGTGGCCAAAATACTCGAAAAGGCATCCACCACAAGTGGTGTCGAGAAGAAAACCTCCCAGGTGGCCTTGAGAACCCCTCTTGGTGACCATGGGAGTGATAAATTAAGTCCTGCTGTTGAACAAACTCAGGTATGTGCACCATTGCCTTTTTCTATTATGCTTGACATCTTTCGCCTATTATTTCATTCTCATTTTGTTCTTTAGGTACCCATAATCAACAATCCAGATTCCCGACCAACTCCAAGCAACTTCGCCACTGCCGTAATTGACGATTCTGTTCCTCACCCAACTTTAGAAAGCCTCACCACCACGCTCCTCAACAGCCAAGGTGAGCCAACTTATCACCCATCTTCTGATATTGGCTCTGGTTTGAGTGAGATTAATCAACCTACTCCACATGTTACAGCACCCACTGCACCACCACCAACCCCTACTCAAAACGCACAGGCTGACGGAGCCAACTCTGATGAGGATGACGCCTCAAGCCCACCACCTTTCAATCTGGGTACCTCCATGGATAAAGGTCCGTTGGTTGAAGAAGAAAGGCATGAACCCGAAGTCCAAACACATAACGCCAATCCTGATCCAACTGCACCTGAGGAGACAAATGGACTCCCTCATACACCAGCTGATGACCAGGAGAATATGCAACCAGCCGCTGAAGAGTCTGATGAAGAAATGGGAGAAGACCAAGATGAAGAAGGAGAAGAATCAGCAGAGGAGGAAGAAGAACAAGCTGGGCCTCGCCCCCACCATATTCCTTCGCCTATGGTCACTCCACCACCTGGGGACTCGCTGACAGCACTCAAGTGGTCGAACCCACGTGAGTTTACCAAATTGATTCTTGAGCAAAGGTATGGTTCTTCTTCTTTCTCTTCGACCCCAGCATCAGATGACTTCGCCCAATCAATTCTCCAAGCCATCAAGAAAAAATTATTCAGGGGGGATATTTACAAAGTTTTGGCCTCAGATCCAACTGCAACTGCTTACTTGAAGGACACCCTTGCAAAGGTTGAGGTCACCACTCTCAATCCAGATGTTTCTGGTTTTTTGATAGAGCTAACTGCTGTGGTAAACCAAATAGCTGCAGAAATAAAACTGCTTCCCTCGATCAAGGATACCATAGAGAGAACATCTGGCTGTGAGAGTGCAGCCTGGTGTGGTGCAAAAGAGGCGTACGAAGAGATTCAACGTATGGAGGCTGATCAAAGGAAAAAGCAAGATGAGATAGCCTCCAACCAGAAGGACATTGAAGCCTGGAAGCAACAAATCACGGAGCTACAAGCCAAAATTGAAAATGCTGAAAAACGCAACCGTGATTTGCACCATTTCGACGACACTGAGATAGCTGAAGAAACAAAGAATGCTATTGATCATATTGAGGCGGCCCAAAGATATGAGAAAGAGCTCGCAGAAGCAAAACTTGACGAATCTTTGTGCAACGCTCGCCTCAAACATCACATAGAATCTTTTTCTCAGTTGGCGTCGAGGCTTCCTTTCTGATGCTTTCGACACCTTCATTTGTTTAATCATCACTTGTTTCTTGGCCTTTTCAGGCTTTTTATGTGATGACAATTTTATGCCTTTTGGCATTGATTTAATCAATCATTATTATTTTGCCTTTAACTGCTTTCGACCCATATTGCATGATGATGTACTTTATTGTTGTCTTTTATCAGTCAAATTTGCAATTAAGGCATTCTATCTTTTTCTTGGAAAGTCACCTCTCCAGCTTTAAATTCCAAGGCGTACACCTCTATCTTTTAAAGTAACATTTATAGCATAGCCCTCAGGCCTACTTCCAAGAATAACTCACGTGTTTCCACCGTTTGGCTGGCCAATCCAATTAGTAATTAGCCTCTATAAATTTCTTCCACCTAACCACGTTTTGCGTAGAAGCAAACATGAATAATTAAGAGAAATCCTCAACCAAGGAGATAGCTGGAAAGGCCAAGGCGATTGAGGAAACACAAAAGGTGGAGGCGCCCCAGCAACCTAAAGCCTCCCTTGGAGCAACCTCTCTAGCCAAGAAGAGAGAAACTAAAATGAAGATCTCTAAGAAAGGGCGCTCCAGCACCCAAGACTCTGATGATGAGCCAGATGCAGATTATATGGATTTCCTCAAATCCATATATTGGAGAGATTATGAATAACCTTTCCTTGATTAAAAATTGTTGTACTAGTTTCCCTTTGCTTTGTATGCCATATTAGCCTGACTTGGCCTATTTTGGCTTTCTTTTATTAAATAACGCTTATGTTTTAATATGAATCTCTTGCAGCATAGGCTTGTATTTTTTCAAATACTTGCCATTTACTTTCAAGATTCTTTTATCTTTGTCTAACTCTTCCACTTCATAAGCTCCATTAGAGAAAACTTGTATGACTTGGAATGGACCTTCCCACTTAGGGTACCACTTGCCCAATGTTCTATCCTTTCGATCCATGGGTAAAATCACTTTCCAAACCAATTCCCCACATGCAAAAGATTTAGACTTGACCCTTTTGTTGTAGGATTCTTCGACCCTCTTCTTTTGTCTTCTTAACAACTCCAAGGCTCTGAGCCTTTCTTCATCCAAGTCCACTAATTCATTCATCATCATTTCCCAATAATTCTCAGAGGGAATCTCATGATGTCTTTGGACTCTTACAGATTGTAGATAAATCTCAACAGGCAATACTGCATCATGACCAAAAGTGAGTCGAAACGGGGTAGTGTTGGTAGCCTCTTTAGGGGATGTTCGACACGCCCAAAGAACTTGGTCTAACGTCCTGTGCCAATTTCTATGCCTTTTTCCCACATGCTTCTTAATTAGTCCAATTACTACCTTATTGGCAGCTTCGACTTGCCCATTGGCCTGAGCATAATAAGGTGTAGAAGTTAATAACTTAAAACCTATTTCTTTGGCAAATTCCTACATTTTTCGACCAGTGAACACTGATCCCTGATCTGTAGTAATTGTTTCAGGAATACCAAATCTATAAATAATGTGATTCTGAATGAATTCAATAATATCTTCTTGACCTATATTCACCAGTGGTATTGCCTCAATCCACTTGGTGAAATAATCAATTCCCACCAAAATATATCTTTGGTTCTTTGAAGATGCAGGTCGAATCTCTCCCACTATATCCAGAGCCCATCCTCTGAAAGGCCATGGTTTCACTATGGAATGTAATTCACTTGCAGGGATGTGCTGTATGCCAGCATGAATTTGACATTCTTGGCACCCTTTAGCAAATTCTATGCAATCCTTCAGCATAGTGGGCCAATACATGCCTTGTCGAAACAACAACCATTTCATTTTCTGGCCAACTTGGTGTGCTCCAAATGCCCCACTATGTACTGTCGAAAGGGCCAAATATGCCTCTACTTCACTAAGGCACTTCAATAAGACTCCCTCAGGGGTCTTTTTAAACAATTCATTACCCACCAGTACATAGCTTAAAGCTTGATATCTGATTTTTTGCTCTGTCGAAGCCGTTGGGTTTTGCAAATATTCAACTATGGGCTTCCTCCAATCTTCATCTGTTAAATTATCTATGGCAAAAATTTCAAAATTTTCGCCATCTATGCACCCAAGCTTAGTTGTTTCTAATTCTGATGGGCATAATCCAACAGCCACCACCTTACCTCTTGCTTCAATTACTTCTTGAAGGTTTCCTTTCGACACCTTGTATCCAGAGGCAATTTGAGCCAAGTCGTTAGCAACTTGGTTCTCTATTCTAGGTATGTGTTGGATGGCCACTACCTCAAATTTCTTTAATAATCTATTGGCTATCACAAAGTACATAATGAGATTTTCTTTAACACATTTATACTCCTTTGTGATTTGTTTTATAACCAATTCTGAATCTCCCATTATTTCGACTCTAGTTGCCCCCAATTCTAACAAAATTTCAAGGCCAGCAATTAATGCTTCATATTCAGCCTCATTGTTAGAGCAAGGTCCTTCGACCTTGTACTTGAATTTTGTTGGAATTTTTTCAAGAGAAATAATGTGTATTCCCACTCCTGTCCCATTTTTATGACTTGATCCATCAAAGTATAACTTCCAGGATTTTAATTCGACGTAATTCAAATCATTTTCATTTATGGAGTGATCAACTATAAAGTCTGCAACTATTTGCCCTTTCACAGCTTTTAAAGGTTGATACGTTAAGGAAAATTCTGTTAATGCTAATGCCCATTTGCCAATTCGACTATGCAAAATAGGTTTAGACAACATATGTTTTACAACATCAAAGTGAGAAGAGACATACACATCAACGAGCGTTATATATTGCTTCAATTTAGTACAAGAGAAATACAAGCATAAACATAACTTTTTAATCATGCTATACCTAGTTTCTGCATCATTTAAAACTCGACTAAGGTAATAAATGGCTCTTTCGACTCCATTTTCATCCTCCTGAGCTAACATGCTCCCTAGAGTTTTATCTGATGCAGCTATATACAATCTCATACTCTTGTTTCTACAAGGTGGTGAAAGAATTGGAAGGTGGTTTAGGTACTCCTTGATCTTGTCGAAGGCTTCCTGCTGTAATTGCCCCCACTCAAAACCATCTTTGTTGAAACGAAGCAGTGGCGAAAAAGCTTGTGTTTTGCCACTCAGGTTGGATATAAACCTTCTTAAGAAGTTGATTTTGCCCAACAACGACTGCAACTCCTTTTTAGTTGATGGCGCTTTCGCCTCCATTATGGCTTTGGTTTTATTTTGATTTATTTCAATTCCTTTCTTGTGGACCACAAAGCCTAAGAAATCCCCTGCCTGCACACAAAAAGCACATTTGAGAGGATTCATTTTAAGACCATATTTTCTCATCCTTTCAAAGGACTGTCGAAGATGGTCAATGTGACTTTTCCCAGAAATAAACTTTATAACAATATCATCAATATAAATTTGCATGAATGTGTCTATAAAATCGTGGAAAATTGAATTCATTGCCCTTTGATAAGTGGCACCAGCATTCTTGAGACCAAAAGGCATCACTACCCATTCATAGGTGCCTAAGGCTCCAGGGCATCTAAAAGCAGTTTTATGAACATCTTCCTCAGCAATGAATATTTGGTTGTAGCCAGAATATCCATCCAGCATACTAAGATATTCATGTCCTGCTGCAGAATCTATTAACATTTCTGCTACTGGCATTGAATATTCATCTTTGGGAGTTGCAGAGTTTAAATCTCTAAAATCAATGCAAACTCTCAAAGACCCATTCTTTTTAATAACAGGTACTATATTAGCCAACCATTCGACATACCTTGCAGTGCGAATGAATTTGCAATGAAGCAGTCTTTCGACTTCCTCTTTGATCTTTGACAATATCTCTGGTGCAAACCGTCTTGGGTTTTGCTTGACTGGTTTTTTCCCAGGCGTCATAGGCAACCTGTGTTCGACCAACTCCCTGCTCAAACCAGGCATCTCATCATAATCCTAGGCGAAGCAGTCTTTGAACTCTTTCAACAGCTGAACTACTTCATCCTTCAACTGGGGATCAAGATTGACACTGATGTAGGTAGGCCTTTTGGTTGCCCCCTCACCGAGGTCAACTTCTTCTAATGGATCTTGTGCTAGCATTTTTATATTATGTGCCAACGGATCCTTCTCAAATCCCAAAGGCTCATCTTCATAGATGGCGTCGAGCCTCTGGTTTTGCTCTCCAGTTTCAACCTTATCTGGAGGTTTTGGGTCGAAGTCCTTACCAGGACCTTCTTGATATACTTCAGAAATGGCTTCGCCAGCCATATAATTATTGGCGGCTTCCAAAGCCGCTTGTAGTTTTGTTTCGGCCACATAGGCCGAAATTCTTTTTAAAGCGTCGAACTCAGTCATGATCACTGAATTCATTTCCCCACCCTGTGGGCTCTATTGGAGGTGTGCCTAAGCTTGGCAGCCTTCCTCCTGGTACCTCCCTGTCCCATCTGAAACCTTCAACAAGGTGTAAATACAATGAATAAAACGTTTCCTCGTCAGGTGTAAACTCAAAATCAGCTGGAGGACATTGAGCAATGTTCGCCAGGTGTTTCTCAAATTGCCTACTATCCACATGATTAACAGGCACCTTAAAGTACCCTTGATCAGCTTCAATATTTTCAACTATCCCATCTCGTCTCCAAATGGTGATTCTTTGATGCATAGATGAGGGTACAACTCCTATCCCATGAATCCGCTCCCTACCCAAGAGTAGATTATAGTTAGCTTTTGTCTTGACGACCATAAACACTCTTGGTCTGGTAATTGTTCCTACAGTGAGATCCACCTGAATCACTCCCAGGGTGGAACCAACTTTTCCTTCATAGTTCGACAGAACCATGTTGTGGGGTTTAGTATCTGTCTCAAATTTCCCAATCTTAAAATCTTGGCATCAAATTAACCGTTGTACCACAGTCTACCAAAATTTTGTTGACAGGGACGTTTTCTACTTTTCCAGTAATATAAAGAGGCTTCAAATGACCCTTCATTGCCTCTGTGGGACGTTCGAAGAAAGCATTCTGTTCTTCAACGCACCCATTGTTCATGATGTAATAGCACACAGGCTTGTGTGCCAACATTTCCAATTCAGCAGTTTGATCCAAGTCTTCGACCTCTGAGACTTGACCAAATTCTCTTGGCATTACTGACACTACATTTACCAGAATTTCCAGGGAAGCCGCTGACTCATTGTCGAAGTTATCAGTCATATTCTCATCCTCTTCGACCTTCCTTTCTGGATGAACAGTGAACAACTTTCGTCGTATGGGCATCTTCTCCATTGCCCCAGCTTGATTATCCACATTGGTGCTTGATTCTCCTTGCACCTGAGCCTCCCTGACAGCCTTTCGCCTGCGCTGCTCTCTTCGCCATCGTGATCTAGACATGGGGTTTTTACCCTTGTAATTCTGAGAAATGTAGGCTGATTTGTTGGTGGTGTGGTTCTCTTTTCTATACTTGAACGAAGAACCTCTTTCCACATCAAATTTCTCCCACTTTTTCTTCTGTCCTCTCCCTTCGATAGGCTTGATCCAACTACCTGTTGGCACATTCGCAGCTGGTTTGAACGTACCTGGCCTAATTCCTGGTGCTTGGTTTTTTAGCCTTGTCGAAAGTCGCCTATGGTCAAAGCCTCTGTGCCCTTTGTTCACCTTCTGCCCCCAGCTTTCACCAGCCTTCTTGACACTTTCTAGCTTGTGGGCAGCTTTTTCATCAAAAATGGCGCTGCATCTGGGACACAACATTACCCCAGAGCCTTTTTTCTGGCAACGATGTAAGAAATCCACAATTGTCTCTTCTTGCTTAGGATAAGCCATTTTGTCGCGCTTCTCTTGCTCATCTGCCTCACTCACTTGTGGTGCTTTTCGATCCGTAATTTCGACCATGTTGACATCCATTCTGTCCTTTAAGTGCATCTTGGAGAAACGGGCTTCCAGACTTTCAGTGGTCTTTGCCAGGCAACCACCACCTGCTGCTGCTTTTGCAGCTTTTTGGGAAGCTTTTTGCCAAGCAGCTTTTTCAGCTTCAATCATCTCTTCAGCATTGACTCTCTCGACATCAGGAGATGTCTTGAAAAAATTTTCAGCAGCCATACATATCCAATTTTCCACCAAACAGCCATCCATGTCTAGCATCTCTCCTACCAAGAGCATGTCATCTTCCAATTCCTTAACAACTTGGACTTTGGGGGCATTTCTGCCCATAGCCTCATTGGTGTCGACACTATCTGAGCTAGAATCAGATTCTCCAGCCAACTCGACCATGTTAATGCCTTCATTGGCATTTATTTTCCACCCACTCACGGTCATCTCCAAAACCTTAGCAGCATTATCTATTTCAACAAACTTATCAGCAGTTTCTTTTGTCACCAACATTAGACTGGTACCATCCACATTTAGGCCACTTGCAGCCTTACTAGAACATTCAATTATCACAGAACTGGTGGCGAAGTCTTCAGTAACCTCCACCATGTTGACTGACCTGTCGAATCCCTCGGTGGCTTCTACCATCTGAACCTCGTGAGGCTCCGTATAGTTAGCCTCTGCAACTTGCAATGGGTCAGAGTCAATCTTCATCTGGGCTTTGCCTTTGTCACCAAACTTCAGCCTTCCTTCTTGGATTGCATTTTGCACCAAATCCCTGAAAAGAAAACATTGAGAAGTTTTATGACCCAAAAAATTATGGTACTTACAAAAACCTCTTTTCTTTCTTTGTTCTAAAGGTGGCGTTTTAGCACCAGCATGCACTATCATTTGCCCATCTTTAACTAACAAATAAAAAATTTTGTCACATTTAGTGACGTCGAAAGTATATGTTTTCTTAGGAAATTTGTCGTTAGATTCGACAGGATTTTTTCCTTCTGAAGGAGCTAATAGTTTGCAGGCATAAGGTGGACCTTGCTTTAACTCAGCAACGTCAACCTCATTTCCGTCGAAATAAGATGTTTCACCATACAGATTCTCCACATCTTCATTGCATTCGACAAAGGCTACTTTTTTACCCCTGCTGAATTTAGCCTTCTCTTCTTTTAGCCTTTCTAGCTGTCGAACCCTATCAGCCAACTGGGCCATATCTGTCAGATATTGGGTATCTAATTTCTTCCTTATGGAATAATCAAGACCCCCAACAGCCATTTCGACCAACTCATGTTCTGGCACTTGTGTAAAGCACTTGGCTTTAAGGAGTCGAAACCTATTCAGGTAATCATCGATTGGCTCAGTAACTTTGCGCTTGATGCTAGCTAATTCTTTCAAACTAATCTTAGTCTGCCCCATGGAATTTGGAGGCAAAGTAGTAAACCATGTGAAGGCATTCTTGGTAAGGGAACTTGGGAAGTATTTGATCCTAAGGCTTTTGTCAGCTGCAATCTCGCCCGCTTCGATCAAATACCTAGCCACATGTTCGACAGTAGACTCAGTAGTATCTCCTGAAAACTTGCTGAACTTTGGAACCTTCATCCTAGGGGGTAGTTATGCTTGGAGGATGTAATCCACTATAGGCGAAGTATAATTTGGCCTGGTGAAGCCAAAATTCATACCATTTCTAGTCATTATCCTTTCAACCATGGCTGCAAGATTATTTTCTTCTGCTTGATTTTGGTGTCGAACCTGTCTAAGTAGTTGATATGCATTTTGGTTCCTATTCACCATCACTACTAGTTCTTCCTCCATCTGATATGGCATCTGGTTTCTTGGTGGTTCGACTCTAAAATTATCAATCATCTCTTAATCCTCCAAGTTCGCATTAGGTATCTGACGTAGATGACGTCTTGGGATATCTTTGACAACCGTTGCTCTTCGATCTACCGTTGGTACTCCCATGAAGTCAGCCATGCGTGCCACTTGTGCAGCCAACTGTTGGTTAATTTGGGTCGTATTTTGAATCAAAGGTTGAAAAACTTCTCCCATCGTCTGAGACAACGTATGTACCATTTGCATGTTACTTTCATCCATCTGCTGTCTCAAGCAATTTATGGATGTATTTGTAAGGCTAGGCGTTTGGATAGAGTAACCAACACCTATATTCTGGTTGTTTCGCCCTCCTGATCCTGACCCTTATAGTGGCGAAGACGCGATAGTTTCTGAAAATATAGGTGGAGCATTCTGCAGATTTTGCATCATTGATGTAGGCATACCATAGGGTTGACTCCTCGACCCTGGGTGTGGAAAACCTGGAGGAGGAACGTGCCTGTACATTGAATTTCCTCCTGGGGGTGTTGGTGAGTTAGAACTTTGTGGTCCTATGTATTCCAACACAGGTTGAGTATACGATTTGGTATATGTTGATCCTGGCTCAGACACTACTAATGGAAGTGACGCCTGTCCTCCTGTCGAAGACACTGGTGATGGTGTGCTTTGAGACCCCATACTGCTACTTGACTGAGTGTTTGAAATACTCCCTTGGGGATCAAGTTGTTGGTTGGCATTGGTTGCCATTTTCTGAGTGTATCTTCTCTTTGGTATTCCTTCGTTTGCTGTGGCTAACTTCCCACTTCTCAATAACATACAACGAAAGTACTTCTTCACCAAGAGAGATGAGGTTGACAAAAAGGTATAACTTAGCACTGGGTCCCACCAGGTGTGCCAATTTGTTTACTGTGACTTTTGGTAAACAACCTCTGGTCTATCAATCTAAACGCAAATTGATTAACTTGCAGGATCGACCACACAAATCCTAGGAAATGTGCTAAATTTGAGAGACACGTGTAAATGACAAAGTGAAAATTAAAGAAAATGTAAACTGAACTCCACGTTCGACAATGCTGAAATAAAATCTAACTGAACTCCACGTTCGACTACATGCAATAAAGCAAAGCAAAAACTTGAAATTTAAAGGGATGTAAGTAAAGGGTGCATAAATTAAAGGCGTCGAAAAGAAATGACAATGAGTAAAAAGCTTTGAAAGTAAAATGCAACGAACTCCACGTTCTTGGAAAGTAAAGGCTGGGATAATAAAAGTACTGTCGAAAGTAAAGTGCAGGAAAGTAAAAGACTTTGAAAATAAATGCAATGGATTAAAGGAGAACTCCACGTTCTTGAAAATAAAAGACTTTGAAAAGTAAATGCTTGAAGATTAAATGCTTGAACGTAAAAGTGCAGTCGAAGGTAAACGCAGAAAGTTTAAATGACTTTGAAAGTAAATTTGACATGGAAGATAAAGTTCAAGAAAACTATAAAGGCATGGAAAGTAAAGGGCTGAATCTTAAACATGCTGAAGATAAATTGTATTGATAAAGAAAAAGGCGTTACATTACGTACATTCTCACGCACTCGTTTCTCTACACGCGGGTACTTTGAGTTTCGTTGAGTAAATTGTACAAAAATATGAACACCCTATTTACATGGAACTAACCCCTATTTATAGTGCTAGGAAATAACTACTAAGTAGTGGTTACTGCTTCGAACGTGTGGATTTTGGCACTTTCTCCTTGGTCTCAACTATTCCGACGTTCACAACTGCTCTTATTTAAATTTCAAATATTGGGAATTCCCTCCAACCTTAATATAACCACTGCAGCGCTTGTTACCACTTCCCATTGTCGAAACCCTTCCAGCACTTAGCCATTTTTTTGAACTGGGTCGAAGTCTTCTTTATATTAAAAATAATTTTTTAACATAAAATAGCTTTGATTCTTTCTAGCGTCGAAATTGAGGGTTAACAGTTACATCATGCATTCATGTCATGTTACGTGGAGATGAGTTAGGTGGGAATCCATGATGAGTGCCTAGTCTCGTCCGGACTCTATGTGGGAATCGAGTGAAGATAAGTTGTAGTTTAGAGGAACGTATACGACTTATCTGGTTTTCGACGGGAATCGGGTTTTAGGGTGAACCGTATGTGATTGTGATGGTACCGCATTCATTGTGTCGTGTCAGTTGAGTCGCATTGCATATGTATACGATTGAATATAGGCTGATTATGTTGAATGATGATGTGGCACTTGTATGTGTGTTGTAATTGTATGATTGGTGTGTTGTGTGATAAATACTCCTTAACATGTGATTTTCACCGTGTATTATTGAATGTAGTTCCCATCCCTTTTCTATTTGTTGTGTCTGTGCTCCTTGGGGAGTACAGATGATCAGGTACCTGAGTAGTGCTTGGATCTTGTGTTGCTATTTGATCGAGTCTTAGGAGTCGCTCTGATACGTAACACAGGAAGCATGGGGATTTCGTGTTTTCCTTTATTATCTGAACATTGTATTTGTTACATATCTGGTTTTGTTTAATTGTTGTTGAACCACGTGTTATGTGGAGTTTTGACGTAATTGAAGCTTTAACGCTAAATTGTTAATTCAATTCCGCTGTTTAATCAAAGCATTTATTTTATTTAATGAATAAGATATGAAGTGATTTGATACTTCATGTTGAAGTATTGTTGATGTGACATCCTACGTGTGTAACTCTGATTATTTTTCACAATTATTTTCTGTATTTTTTATTTTTATTCGAATGGGTAGAGTAGGGTGTTACAGACAATGGTATGCCAAATTATCTGATTCCCTTCTTTCCATTGGTTACAAACATTCCCTAGCTGACTATTCTCTTTTCACTAAGCATCATGATTCATCTTTTACTGTTTTACTTATTTATGTTGACGATATTGTGTTGGCTGGTAATAACTTAAATGAAATTTCCGCAGTTAAAACTTTCCTTCATAACTCTTTTAAAATTAAGGATTTAGGGAATATTTGTTTTTTCCTTAGTATTGAAGTCGCAAGATCCTCGAAAGGCATCCTACTTAATCAATGAAAATATGCGTTAGAACTTTTGGAGGAAACTGACCAGCTTGCTACCAAGCCCTCGAAGACCCCCTACGACCCTTCCCTTAAACTTAATTGCCCATATTCTCCTCCTTATGAGGACATAATGAAATACAAACGCCTTATTGGAAGGCTTATTTACTTAACCATGACTCGGCCAGATATCTTCTATGTTGTGCAACAACTCAGCCAACATGTTTCTGCACCAAAAATCATGCATTTTAAAGCCATCATTCGCATACTACAGTATTTATAAGCTACTCCTACAGCGGGTTTGTTTTATTCTGCAACTTCTAATTTACTCTTATCTGGTTTTACAGATTCATACTGGGCAACTTGCCCTGTTTCTCGCAAATTCATCACAGGTTATGCTGTTTTCTTAGGCACCTCCCCTGTCTCTTGGAAATCAAAGAAGCAGCAGACAGTTTCCCGCAGCAGTTCTGAAGCAGAATATCGATCTTTGGCCAGCCTCGCCTGCGAAATTCAATGGCTTCATAACTTATTTCATTACTTGAATTACTCTTTCAACCAACCAACTTTAATTTACTACTTTAACAACTCTGCTATCTATCTTGCGCACAATCCGTCCTTCCATGAATGTTCTAAACACATAGAGTCATGTTACTCCCAAGAAAATCAAAGCTGGCCTCGTCAAACTCTTTCCCATCCATACCAGACTTTAGATTACATACTTTCTCACCAAGCAGCTCTTCCATCCCGCCTTCAACAAACATATTTCCAAGCTTGGCCTCATTAACCTCCATAGTCCAGCTTGTGGGGGTGTATTAGATACCCATATATTATAATTAATTATTTTTCTTTCCTTATTTTAGGTTTAGGCTCAATTTGTTATTCTGTTCAGTTTTTCTAGGCTGTTAGTTTTTTCTACTTTCTATATATACTCTCCACTGTATCATTTGCCAAATAATAATATGAAAAGCTCTTTTTCTCTGTGTGATATGTGTAGCATTAATATAAATAATAATAAAAATAATAAAGTGTTTATTATTCAATATTAAATATTAATATTATATTTTGTATAATTTAAATGTTCGGTGTTGGGAATGTTTTAGAATTCGATATTTATATAGTGAAACAACGATACTTCGATCGTTTATAAATAATAGAAATATGATTGATTAATTTATACGAAATAAATATTTTTAATGTGACGTCAATGCATCTGATATATTGTTTTGTTGTGTCCATTTAATTAGTGTAATGATTGTTATTCATTTCAATGATCAATGTTCATTCTGTTTCGGAATTCAACATTTATACGGTGAAGCAATGACATTTCAATTAGTAATCGTTCATTGGTATGAACGTGCTTGTATTAGGGTTTGTGACGGCAAAAGAGTTGTATTTTTAAAAATTGCAAAAAGTGTCAAGTGTTAATACGTCAATATTTATAAATTGATTAATTTATTATTATTATTATTTATTATTAAATAATTTAATATACAGTTATTACCTTAGATTTTTTGCATATATTTATTTTAATTATGGCCTGTGTGTTGTGATTTATTTCAAGTAAATATGATATGTGTGTCGTATCATTTAATTATTTAATTTATTTATTTAATTATTATAATTGTTTGAATTTTAAAGTTGAAGAGAATGAAACGTCAAATTATGACGCCAATAAAAAAACTTGTTCGTGGGTTGAGAAATTGTAATAAAATAGTTTATTTAATTCTTGCATTTTAGATGGTCATAATCCTATTACCAAATTTTATTTTATGTATGTGATGCACAGTGGCAAATTCAGGAATATTTGTTAATAGGGGCTTAAAATTAATCTATACATTTTAATTAAAAAAAATCATAAATTATAAAAACTACATAATAATAAAATAAATTTAAAACATAAAAAATCTTCACAAATTACAACCATTCTTTATGAGTTTTTATTTTAAATTGTAGTTAGAATATTAGAAGAGCATAAAATATTTATATTTATTAATATATATGGTGATTTATGCAAATTATGTTTATGGAATTATAAATAAAAATAATTTAATTATATGTTTCTGTAAAATAATAAAAGTATATGTATATATAAGTCTTGTAGTGTGCTTTTTATTAAAATATTTAAAACTTTTATGTAATTGTGGCACTGAATCACAAAAAGTTGATATACCTTAGCATATTTGCTCACAAAATATACTACTAATAAATTATGAAAATAATTAAATACTTAAATAAAACTTATATTTTTAATAAACCATAAAATACAAATTATTTCTACAAAAATAACAAATGATTAATGTAAAAATATTATCTTTTAAAAATATTAGATGTGAGTGAATACCCATAAATAAGTATTTGTTGATATTGAAATAAAAACTTTAACCTCAAAATATTAAAAGAGAGTGATAAAAAATGACTTTATTGTTTCATTGAAAAGAAATGATTCTGAAGAAATAAAAAAAATGACATAATAATTAAAAAGAGATATTAAACAAAATTTAATAATAAAAAGTTAGGAATTTAAATAATAATTTTGAGTGAAAAAATATTAAATTATTGGCCAATTTAATGGGGGCTAAAACCAAATATATATGTATTATTAAAAGTTATTAAAGAACTCTTTAAAGCCCCCAATCCAATAGCAGTGCATCCAACCCTGGTGATGCATGAATTGTTTGTTTGTATGCGATTGTATGAGATACACAAGTGATCTTAAATCTTAATAAAGTCGTCTATAACATGTTTTAATAATATGTTTTCTATACTAATCAAGGTGAAGATTCAAGTTTCGTGATTTTAATAAAGTCGTCTATAACAAATTTTGGATGGATCAAATATAATTTGAACCTTATGTATATCAATGACATTAATGTTTAGTCCAAATAAGTGAAATGCATTTCCAAAGTTTATGTGAATTGATTGCTGAACTCATTAGGTTTTATATCATGTGATATATGCAAGTCTTGATTTTGGAAGATATTTCTGATGCCCTAATCATCGACTATAATGAAGGAACATATAATATATCTTAATTGTATACATGTATGATGTATATGAACCTCTAAATATAATTGTTGGATGAATTTTGTTTGTGTTGCTTCATTTGAGTTATAATACATTTAAGAAGAGTTCAAGAATGAAATAAAAGGAAACAAGTCGAAAACGTATGAAGATCATACAAATGGTTCGTTATGATAAATATCTATATAAAGAATATAATGACTATTTAAATCGTATAATATTTGACATTGTTTGATCTAAGATATTTTGATTATATATTTATGACTCTTTTTGTAAATTGTTTTACATACAATCATTCTTATCCATAACCAATTCAATTTAAAGTAGTCGCAAAGATACCATATTTGATATGGAGGTACGAGTACCTAGTTTGTCTTTATGATAATTTGGGTTGTAAGGTTTATTAAGTAAACTTGATCATAATCTAGATGAAGATGTATTTATGGATGTATCCTAGTGATAATAAGGGACACATATTCTGTTTTTTTTAATCTTAAAAAAAAAATCTTAATTGCAATTTTAGTCCCTCTGTTTTCATTTTTTTTGAATTTTGATCCCCCTATTTTAAAATCCGGAATTTTTGTCCCTCTATTTTCAGTTTTTTTGAGTTTTGTCCCCTATTTTAAAATCCATAATTTTGGTTCCTCTATTTTCAATTTGTTTAGGTTTTGTCCCCTATTTTAAGTTTTGTTTTGGATTTTAGTCCCACTTTCCAATTTGGAACTAATTTAATAGGGGGCCAAAAGTTTAAAAAAAATGAAAATAAGGGGACCAAAACAAAAAAAAAATGAAAATAGAGGGACAAAAAATTCGGATTTTAAAATAGGGGGACCAAAACTAAAAAAAAAACTGAAAATAGAGGGATAAAAATTCCGGATTTTAAAATAGGGGGTTCAAAACTAAAACTAAAAATAAAAATAAGGGGACCAAAATTGCAATTAAGCCTAAAAAATAAAGTTGGAGCAAAGGAGTTGGCGAAAGTTCTAAATCTCTTTGGTGCCATGAGAATAGATGGGAACTGGGAGCAAAACTAACACAATATTTGCGAAAAAGAAGCTACATAGAAAAAGATGAAGAATAGAAGATGGAATGAAGAGAAATGAGGAGAGGATTATCTTATGTAGCTATCCAGTAATTGATTAATGCATAAGTTAATCAATTACAGTGATTGTATATTTAAGTCAAGTTGATTTAATTAATGAGGGCGCACACTTATTAAAGTCATAATCGATTATTTCTTACGGATAATAGATTATGTGAGGCAAAATTTAGAAATTCAAATTCATTTTAATCGATTACCCCCATTCCTAATCAATTATTTAGGCAGTTATTAGCACTTTTTGCTCCTTTTGGGCATTGTCAAGAGATTGAGCTTGAATTATTGCTTTTGGCACCCCTCAAACTTCACAAATGCACCTCCTTTTACCTAGACTTTTCAATTTTGCTCTGTATACTCTGCTAAAGGCTCAATCAACTCAAAAAAAAATTACGTCACTGATAAAATTTTATTCACTAAGCATAAAAAGACTGCTTGTTAGTTAATTTCCTCAGAGCTTTGCGATTCAATTTCCTACCAAGTGTTTTACCTCAAAATCTCAAGAAACCTTGAGAAAACCCCCTCAGGAGGGAACAATCAACCATCTTCAAAATTCCATATCTATGGATCACATGATACAATAGATGTCTCAAAAACATCAGGAGTGAAACGATCACCATCGATCCTCAGTCTCCAAAATCATCAGGAGTGATATAACCACCATCAATGCCAACAAACAGCTAGGTTAAATATAACTATTGAGCGTCACCATCAATGCCAATAAGACATCTAGGTAAAACACTATTGTTGATCATCACCATCATTGCTAACCAACACCTTGATCAATCACGAGTGTTTAGCACCACCATCAATGCTACCAATTCGATCAAACATTATCAAGGATCATCAACAAGCGTTAAATAAACACCATTAACATGATCATCATGGATCATCAGACTTCTCTTGTATACTCACGATATACACATGCTTTGCACGTATTTATTAAATTTGTAATAAGACCCTTCAAAGCTGGAAAGCATTTATGTTAGTTCTTTGATTTTTAGGATTGGCATTAATTTTGTAAAACAAATAATACCAGCAATATGTTAGATAGGATATGTTATCTTGCTAAAGAAGAACAGGTTGAGCAAGAAGTCCTAGTGTGCAATGGAACATGTTGAGTTGAAGTGGTTTCAACATCTGGAACAACATGTCGTACTAAAATGTCCCATGCAGGTCCATTCGACATCGCGCCAGAACTGAAGTGAATTAAAGATTCTGTTATGTATTAACAGACGCAGAATATTCAGGGAATAATATGCAAATTCTATGTGGTGCTGAATTAAAAGGTCTGAAGATTCAAATTGAGAAGAATATTGAAAATATATAGTTTCTAAATATGGAGATATTTTAGGAAGTTAAAGATTGAAGTGCTATTATGTAGCAGAAGTTTCTGCTGATTTATAGCAGCTTATTTACTGTGTTTGTGAAGGCCCAAATCCAGTTGGGAATAGGTTATATATATAGATGCAGTGTAACCTAGAATGGTAACAAAATCAAAGATGTAAAAGTTCTATTATTAGGGTTGGTTCCTGTACCACTCGACATGTGAGTTAGACAGTTTGTTACTGTGATCCTCGAAGCTGTTAAGTAAGAGGAGTATTGTTCTTGGAGGAAGCTTTTAAGTAACTCTAAGTTGTGTCTTGGAAGTGTGTTTTCCTTGTTGAATTGTTGTATAGGTAAAGAGTCGTTGATGCAGTGGCAGAGTGTTGACTGCTAGACATCATTGCGATGATTGGGAGTGGGAAGGGTTTCTCATATCTAGAGAGGATCTAGGTAGAAGGGTCATTGGGTAGTGATTAAGTGATAAGCTGTAAACTGGGAGTTTAGATTTGAATTAATACTGCTGATAGTGGACTTCATCCCTGGCTTGGTAGCCCCCAGAGTAGGTGTGTTAAACCGAACTGGGTTAACAATTCTGTGTGTCTTGTTTTATCTTTTCGGTACCATAATTATTGTTATATACCTTGCCATGTGTGTTCATGTCAGACCAGATGTCGAATCGCATGTTATAGGACATCTGAATTCTGCACATGTACCAGAATTTCAATTGGTATCAGAGCAGGTCATTCTGTTCTGTATCTGGATGAGATCCTAGGGAAGATACTTTCTGGTTATGGTCAAGGTAGAATTTTTCTACTGAAAAGTTGTTTGGACTTGGAGAAGTTCGTATAATTGTGAGAATGGTCCCTAGAAGTGGAGGATGGACTGTTCGTGACAGGCAGTGGCATGTGCTGAAGGCTTGGAGTTTTGGTTGAAAAGCTGCTGTGTTGTGGCTTTGTTAGGTTTAATTTATTTTCAAACCTGTGGTTTTGTGGTGTCACTTGGATTATATTGCTAGGACTGATATGTGACACCTGAAGGTCTTGAGGGGTTTGTGTTTTGATCCGCTGCGTATCTATCTGAAAACTCCTGAGGTTGTAACTGAGAATGTTGTTCTTCTCTGAATGTATATTCTATGGTGATGGGATATATGCAAGACTACTTCAACTTACTTTGTCAACGATACTTGAAGATTGTTGTTCAAGTCCACTCATAAAGGCATTGATAAGTGAAGTTATAAGGAAGAGATCTGAAGATAGTGAGAAGTAATTTCCTAAAAAGGCTAATCCCCAGTCTTTGATCTCTTGATGTGTTTCTTGGAATGATGCATCTTGTGTTAGAACATCACGTCAGAATTGTGCAGAATTCTGTTGTCTAAAGGAATGGCATAACAGATGCTCCGGGTGCTAAACTAATGTAGTTTGATCACATGGGTTTAGAACCTACTCCTGATCTGGAAGAGGAGGCATTTGGGTGGTATGTCTAAGAAGTTTATGGCTCTGGAACTTATCTTGGATGTGTGAGTTGGTCAAGGTGTGATCAACAGGTTATTTACTCCTAAGGTCAGTTTATTTCTGGTCCTTGCTGCAGGAGTGGAGAACCTGAGATTCAAGAAGTATTATCTCTGCAGACTTCTTGGACATAGATCAAAGAGTCACGGTTTTTTACCCTGTTAATTGGAAGCATTATCTGAATGATCTTGGGAAGCTAGATAGGTATTGACAGTGTGATCCAAATACAGTCTATGCTACTATTAAAGGGAAGAATGATAGGAAATGATTGCCTTTGGAGAGTTGGATGAGAGAATACTGTTCTTGTGTTCGTGTGATCTTCTGTAATGTGATGGGTTATGATGGTTGTTCTGCAGCTGGACTCTGTTTATGAGGTCAAGACTGATGTCTTAAAATCTGTTGTTAGAACATTCTGTTCTGAGTGTTATGGTTTTTGTCTCCTGAGATCACAAGCCTCCACCTGCTGTATGTACTGGTGTGAGGGTCTAGCAGTAGGTGAATGTGTTCAGCAGATGTGTTGAACAGAGAGTGCGCTCTTGAAGACATGAAGATGAGTCTCATGTTCTCCATTCATTTAGTAATGGTGGTCGTAGTTAGAGAAAAGTTGATCAGATTGGGATTATGTGAGTTTTAGTATGAGGGAGGATTGTGTTCAATTTATGAGTTGAACAAAGAGTGAGCTCTTGAAGACATGAAGATGCGTCTTATGTTTTCCATTCTTCAAGCTTTTGGTGTTGGCACATATTTTGAAGCAAATTAGGAATTTGCATACATGAGGATTAAGTGTGCTGGGATGTGTCTTGTGCAATTATGATCTGTATTGCAGGAAACAAGATTGAAACAAAATTTTATTGCACTGCTGAAAGCTTACAAGTTTAGAAAAAGCAACAAACAAAGAGTCTAAAGATTATCCCAACCCCCTGAATCAAGAAATGTTTTCTAATCTTTGTCCCATTCAGCATCAGAAGCTTGAAGTTGCACTGTAGGTCTTTTGATGGTCTTCATTTTTGCCTCTGAAGTCCTTCCCGTCCTTATGGCTCCTGAAGTTACCTCAGCTGTGGACAGTGTTGTGTTCTTCAACTTCTGTGGATCTGGTTTCTTGACTTCCTGCATTTGTCTCTTTCCCGTATCCTTGTTAGACTGACTCATGGTTATATCTGTGATGTGCTGTTAGGAGCAAGGAGGCTTGTTTTTTTATACTGCATAAAGAGTCCTTATTTGTATCGACTGACCAGTCAAAGTGGTCTTTGGTTTGGAAACTTGTTTTCTTGGGAACCTGTTTTATTTTTTTCCTGGTCACATTGGATGTCATAACTTCGTGTTTGGTGCCTTGGATGGAGAATGAAACTGGGTTTTGCCTAGTTGTCTGATGTGACTCTTTTGAGTTGTTTTCGATAAAGCTGTTGGTGCTGGTTGTGATCAGGTGGGTGTAATTACCTGAATAAAATACAGAAGGTGTGTTCTTTTATCTTATGCTGATGGCCTACGTATTGTTACAATATCATTGTTTGGTGTGTATCCTAGATGGGGGTCTGGAGCCGTGCTTGTAGAGTTGGAAGAAGCAGCACTATCGTCGGAAGTGGCAGTTCTGACAGAATGTGGAGATTCTGATCTTAATGGAGGTTGTTGTCAGTGGTGTGATCTGATCAGAATGGCTGAAGATAAGGAGGTTCCTTCTAATACAAGTAAGAGGTGGTGGCAGTCCTTATCTTGTGTTGCAAGTAATCTAAAGACATTTGTTATGGAATATGTGAGAAATTCCAAATCAAGTGGGTTTTTATATTGGACTTGGCAGGCCATGTATCTGAAATAAACATGGTGAGATCTGGCTCAACAAATACAAGAAGTGGCAGTTCTTAAGTGTTGAGAATGTGGCAATATCGTTGTGCTATCATAAGGAGCATTGGTTGTTCATGTCAGGGGGAGTTAAGGTTGTTGTCTATGGTCTATTACTGCAAGTGTGCAGACTTTTGTGTAGCTTGCATGCTGTTCATGTTTGTACAACATGATGGGACATGTACTTCTAAGTGTGGTTGGGTGTTCCTAAGGCCGGTGTGATATCCTAGATGCGTGAAGCTAGTGCTTATGCAGGAGGAGTCTGAAAAGAAGAATTGTTGTATCTGGGAGAATTTATTTTTCTCTGCTGGAATCTAGAAGGGATTGTGAGTTGTGCCAGAATCCAACGGAAAAGAAAATGTGCCTGTGTTTTGGAATGTATAATTTTCTGTGGAATCTTGGGTAAGATGTCAGAACATGGTACAGGACATGTTTCTCTTGAGCCAAACAAGGAATTATTCTGGTCGGTAGTGTAACGATAAGGTGAAACACGTGTCTTTGCCTATGCATGGAATGTTATTGGCTCAATTTACGGTAAGAATCAGTTGGGAAACAATAAAGACGGTCAAGACTGTTTTGGAAGGTAGACATTGAATTTGGATAGAGTTTTTGGTACCTAAAATAGCTTTTCTTTGACCAAGAACCTTGACATATTCAAAGCTCGTTAATTCCAAAGTAACTGGTCAGCTATTTATAGGGGTTGCTCTTGTTTCCTTCAGCCAGTGAGTGTTCTTGTTTCATAAGTCTTATGGCGTTTGTTAGTTTTTGGGTCAGCACCACTTGGGTCTGGTTCTATGAGGGCTTTCTTTGCCAATTTTTGGCTAAAAAGGGGGAGAAAGGGTTTGCGAAATGGTTTGTGCAGAGGCTATGTCTGGAGTCTGCAGTTCCAAATGTGTGCAGAGATGTCGAAGAGGGTGTCCCTTCCTTGAGTTGGTGTTGAGTCTTTGTGACTTGTGTCCTGAGTTATGAACACAGTTGTGACTTGTGTTCTGAGTTACCTGGGTTGATAGATTGGCACCTCTTAAGTTTCATCTTATGCCACAGGTCGACTAGGGGCGTCTGATCAAATAAGGTGTGCAGAAATCTCCTATGCCACCATTGGTCCTTTATGTCAAGACAAACGTTTCTTTTCTGGAGGAGTCTTCTACAATTGTTCTGGGTCTGTCCTGGAAGGAAAAAGAAATGTGTGTTGTATTGAGGGGGAGTGTCAGTTATCTTCTTCCTCATGTGCACCAATTGACTTCAGGACTTTCTACTTCTGAGGTCCTAATTGCTGCCTGAAGTTGTTGTGCTGTGGTGCTCGATGATGATGTTATGGAGCTCATTGAATATGCTGGAAAGAGTTGTTAAACATGATGTCCTAACATCATTCAAGATTTCCCAAGAAGATGGTTCTCCATGGTTGCTGTACACAGTAGCTACTGATGGTTACTGTTAGGTTCAGTAGTTACTACTGACAGTTGTGAAGGGTTGTAATTGCTGCTGTAATATGAGGTGTAATGTTTATATATTTGTTTTAGCCAAAATTTGCCAAAGGGGGAGAATGTTAGTTCTTTGATTTTTAGGATTGGCATTAATTTTGTAAAACAAATAATAGCAGCAATATGTTAGATAGGATATGTTATCTTGCTAAAGAAGAACAGGTTGAGCAAGAAGTCCTAGTGTGCAATGGAACATGTTGAGTTGAAGTGGTTTCAACATCTGGAACAACATGTCGTGCTAAGATGTCTCATGCAGGTCCATTCGACATCACGCCAGAACTGAAGTGAATTAAAGATTCTGTTATGTATTAACAAATGCAGAATATTCAGGGAATAATATGCAAATTCTATGTGGCGCTGGATTAAAAGGTCTGAAGATTCAAATTGAGAAGAATATTGAAAATATACAGTTTCTAAATATGGAGATATTATAGGAAGTTAAAGATTGAAGTGCTATTATGTAGCAGAAGTTTCTGCTGATTTATAGCAGCTTATTTACTGTGTCTGTGAAGGCCCAAATCCAGTTGGGAATAGGTTATATATATAGATGCAGTGTAACCTAGAATGGTAACAAAACCAAAGATGTAAAAGTTCTATTATTAGGGTTGGTTCCTGTACCACTCGACATGTGAGTTGGACAGTTTGTTAGTGTGATCCTCGAAGCTGTTAAGTAAGAGGAGTATTGTTCTTGGAGGAAGCTTTTAAGTAACTCTAAGTTGTGTCTTGGAAGTGTGTTTTCCTTGTTGAATTGTTGTATAGGTAAAGAGCCGTTGATGCAGTGGCGGAGTGTTGACTGCTAGACATCATTGTGATGATTGAGAGTGAGAAGGGTTTCTCATATCTAGAGAGGATCTAGGTAGAAGGGTCATTGGATAGTGATTAAGTGATAAGCTGTAAACTGGGAGTTTAGCTTTGAATTGATACTGCTGATAGTGGACTTCATCCCTGGCTTGGTAGCCCCCAGAGTAGTTGTGTTAAACCGAACTGGGTTAACAATTCTGTGTGTCTTGTTTTATCTTTTTGGTACCATGATTATTGTTATATACCTTGCCATGTGTGTTCATGTTAGACCAGATGTCGAATCGCATGTTATAGGACATCTGAATTCTGCACATGTACCAGAATTTCAATTTCCTACAAAACAAAATTAGGTTTTCCCATTTGGTACCCAAAATCATTTTGGGACTTGATGCGTTAGTCACTTTAATAGGTCCGGAGGTATTACCTTAAGTACCTCATAATTTAGCATAGATAAAAGGTTCAAGATGACCAAGTTTGTTACATAATTTGCATTTAAAGACCGGGTAATTATATTTTTTTCCTATCGTGTCAAACATTGTTAAGTGATTTATAAGGTTTATAACATATCCTAGTTTTATTAGAATATGTCTTTTGATTAAAAATAAAATAAAATTGACGTTATCTTTCCGCTTAGTGAATTTTTCCAAGGTGTCATGCAAACTAGTTACTTCAATTTTTAAAGATTCGTAAGAATCACATTTATCTAGTATTAAGGATTCATTTCTTATGTTAACAATTTATTCACCACGAATCTTATTGATATTTTTTAAGAATTCAATATAATGCTTAAGATGAATAATTTTCTTCTTGGGGAGTCTTGGGAGCACTATAAGTGTCAATGGGCTAAATGTTCAGGTTTCAAGAGACTTTGACACCATATATTCACCTAAAACCTTAAGGCAATGGGGTATGAGTCACCTCTATTTTATCCCCAACATTTCCTCAAACTTTTAGTCAATGTGAGACTTAAATACTCGTACTTGAATCCCAACAATCTCACCTAGAAGTGTGAGTCACCCATATCACTAGCCTTGATCCATTCTAGGATCTAACTTCCGCTCCTCCGCCGAGCATAACTAGGGCCCTGATACCACTAAGAAGAAATCGTGATATAAAATGCAGCGGAAAATAAAAAATTCTCTTAAGTAAATTCTTATGAATGATACATGATCAGTGATAGAAACATTTACCTCTTGTAGATATTAACACCTTTAATGTATAATCGAAATAACAATTACAAGCATTGAATGAAGAACAATGGTTCTACTCATTCCATGCAAATATAGTGCCTTCAATCTCAGTGCTAGCTGCTAGGAGTGAAGAACTTAAGAGAGAAAGAACACGACTAGGGTTCAAAATTGAATTTCATCAGGTGTAAAAGCTTCTACATAAGGGTTCTATTTATAAAACCGCTTATGTAGGCTACAAGCTGAAAAATTTCACTTAAGTGCACCTTACCTTATGGCATAAAATATTTCACTTAAGTGCATAGTACCTTATAGCATTATGTATTCCACTTAGGTTCACCATACCTTACGGTGTTCTACAATTCACTTATGTGCATTGTACTTTACGATGTTCCGTAATCATCTTACGCACATTGTACCTTACGTTGTTCCATATTTCAATCTCTCAACAACCCGTCCTTAAGCATGTGACCTTCTAGCTTCTCGTGATGTTGGAAATTATATTAAATTACATATGTAATATAATAAACAATGAACGATATTTAGCAACACATCACTGCTATGACAAACCTTTCCTTGATAATGTTTCTTTTGTACAATTACCCCTTTTCCCCTAATGTTTATATTGAACACAAGGCATAGACTGTGTCACCCTTGTCTAGATTAAAATTGGGCCCCTAGACATATATTTTGTTACACATTATGGGAAAATTCCATCAAGGTCACTCATGTCCCTCGACATGATTTGTGGAGTACCCATCAACCATATTTATGATCATCCTATTATGGTCAATATTTTATTGGTAATAAAGTACTTGACTTTGCATCTAAGGTCCATAGTGGTTTTAGGTCAATGGGTGGTATACATCATTATCACATCAAGAATAACTTATGTCACTTGTATAACATTTTATGTAGTATTATCATGGTGGTTGAATATAGTATAAATATTACTTATATTATTTATATCTTTGTGTAGAATTGATAATTCTTTATCCATGATCGAATGAGAGATAACTTTCGTTGCTATACTACACGTGAGCAACGATGCGTAAAAATAGTTCTCACCAAACCACGTACATGCCATGTCACTTGGTCACATATGACTCTTCCAAAATAGTACTACTATAATATAAATACCAACATACAAATATCATTGTATTGGAAACTTGCAGTAACATTTTAAGGAACTTTGTCTTATCTTTTATTATTATGAGGAATTTTGGACCAATCCTATTGTTATGAGGATCCTGTTTCGCTGATTCTATTGATATAAGAATCTTTTTTATCTCTTATTATTATGAGGATTTCACCCTACTTTGTATCTTATTGTTATGAGGATCTTATCCCGCTTTGCATCCTATTGTTATGAGGATCTTTGTTTGCCTAATCTTGTTGTTACGAGGATCCTGTTCTATATCATATTGTTATGAGGATTGCTTTTGTCGTTAACATTTTATAAGAAGGTCCTGCTTTTGCCAGATTTTCTCAGTAACACTCGGTCATGTCTGAACCTGTTGATCAATCACTTTGAATATCCCCAGTGTTGTCTTTCTGTTTTCCCCAGCGAGTCTTTACTCATTGTCGTCTTTGTTTGCATTTATCATTTCATCATAAATCATCATACAAGAGTTTATTGCATGTCTGCATTGTCCCTAACATTGTCCAAGAAAGTCAGTTTTGTCTGTAGCATAGCATGTCATTGCATCTAGGAGAAAAATTTCTAGTTATTTCTATATTTAAATATCTTTTACTTTGATTCCATGAGGGTTGTCACCACTCATGCCATCCAGTAAAGTTATTTAAATAGGGGCAACTGTCATACCCCAAATTTTGACCCTATATTTCATCATCATTCTAGGAGCATCACACATTGCATTGCTAACCCTAACCTTGTATAAGTTGTTCTTTGTTGTTTCATCTGTGAATTAGGGTTTTGAATCAAAGGAATCAATAGGATCTTCATTTGATCAGTCAATGTCTTGGATTGATCATCAACCTACTAAGTGTGCATACACTAAATAGACCTCTCTCCATCAAGAATCAAGTCCAAATTGGCCTTGCTACAAGTTCATTGAAGCTAAATTTCATCTGACCCCAAATTAGGGTTTTATCTGACAAAGTCAACTGTGCCTTTGAATTTTGATCAAGACACGATCTCAAACCTTGGGACATGATTCAAGATGCTCAAATACATACATGGAGTCCATCCATGATGTTTGAAAGATTCAAGAATGCTAGATCATTGAAGATTACACAGTTGAATTCATCTAATACACAAGCTTTTAACTGCAAAGTCAACTCTTTGACTTTTGGGATGTTTGGTCAAAATTGAAGTCCTCAAGCCAAATTTCATGAAAACATGTTTGATCATTAAGTTTGACCATGAAAAACCAAGAATTTGGAGGTTTCTTGCAAAAGGGGCAAAGTGGAAGAAGTTGAAATTTTTCTAAGTATGGAAGAAAACCCTAAATTTATGCCAACTTTGAAAGGTCATAACTTTCAATCTATACCACCATTTTTTGTGCTCCAAAGATCAAATTGAAGCCCTTACAACATACTACAATTTTGTCAATTAGGGTTAATCTCCAAAAAGTGCATAGATTTTGAGTTATGGGGCCATCAAGTTGTTGAAAATCTTTCCACACTTAGACATTTTTCAAGCGAGTTTTTGTTCACAAAAGGTACCAAACTTTGGATCCAGTTTTCACTATGATCTATTGAGAATCAAGAAATTCATCAAACATGAATGTTGTAGAGCATGTTTGGGGCTTTTCAAAAAGTACAAGAACTCCTCAATCCCATTCTTGAGCTGAGAGTTTCGAAGGGATAAAGTTGGTGTCACAAGGTTGATTTTCATGCCATTTCCACAAGTTGCTCTTGATCAAATCTCCAAGCCATACATTGTGATCTCGCTTTACATTCCTCATTATCTCTAAATCCATCCATAATAAGAAGATTGCACGAATTTTAGAAGCATTGTCCAAGTGTTTAAGCCTTTATGCATTGGATCGTGCCATTTTAGGAAGAAAGCCTTCACTTTCATTTTGGAAAAGTGACTTTAATCACAAAGTCAACTTGCCTTGAGCTTCTCACTTGTTCTTTCTACACTCAACCTTTTTCATGGATAGAAGCAATGTTTCTGAAGTTCCAACCACTTTAGAAAAGTTGTGTACTTGCACATTGGAACCATGATTTTGTATGAAACCATTTGGTTCACTTCCAACCAAGCCAATTTGCAAAAACTCCAAGAACTTGGTCATCTGACCAGCTTTTTCCCTCCTCTTTTTTCCTATAAATAGAGGACCATCCCATGCTTTTAAGACACAACAAAAACCAGACAAACCATCCCTCAAAACCCCCAAAAACCAGCATCTTGTTCATTTTTCCTTTTGTGCCAAGAAAGTTCAACTTTGCACAAACTCAGCCAGTTTCACTTCCACACCACAAAGCACCAATATAACCTTTCAAACACGCCACAAATCATCCCCTAGACCTGTCCAAACCACCACATTCATCAAAAACCTCAGAAATCGGAAAGTCAACTCTCACACCAAGTTTTGTTGACTTTCTGCATTTTCCAAGCCGAGTCTTTATTCTGACCAGTTTCAATCACTCTAACCATTCAAATACCTTCCATAAATCACCCGTAAATTGTTCCAAACCTTACTTTGCATTTGTAACTTCATTTACTTGAAGTTCCATTTTGACATTTTTCACACATTTGCAAGAAGGAAGGCTCAACTTGTTCCAAGTGATTCCATTAGTTCATAAGCATTCAGAAAGGTCCTTAGAGGTGTGTTTGAGCTATCCATGTCATCTAGACATTTCTGTAGCAACTCTTGTGAAAGTTTCAAGTTTGCTTCAAGAGGTAAGTTCACTACAACTTTGAACTTTTCAAACCATGCCCTATTTTGATGTACATTGAACATGGATCTGTTTGTTATGATGTTTGTGATGTGTTCCATCCTTTAGTTGCCTTTCATTCTCAATAAATGTGACTGTGCCATAAAAAATCAAAGTTGAGCTATTTTAGGGTTTCATGATCAAGTTTTAATTTAGAAGAATTTTTAGACAAATTCAATTGCACCACTGGATTTCTTGTGAAAAAATCGACAAGTTTGATTTTTACATCATTAAGTTTCACTGAGTATTCAGAGAGATATGCTAAGTTTTGCAAACTAAAAATTTGAAGATGATGATGTGCAGCCATGGCATGGCGCCTTGTTTAGGTTTTAGGATCATGCTTAGTTTATCTTTTATTTGATGGGGGTGATACAATGGATGTATCACCACCTCAGTGGTTAATGGCCAGCGTGTTTGTGTATGTTTGAGTGAAAGAACTGGGGTTCGAATCCTCCTTGCCCCAGTTATTTTTATTTCTTATCATTTTCAAGTGAGTTTCAAATATATATTATTATTTCTATCTGATTATCACCTGCACTCGTTGGTTGAGTTGGTATTGTTTTGTGTGGCAAGCCCAGTAGCGTGGGTTCAACACCCACCAAGACCATTCCCTTTATTTTTTGTCACTTATTTTCCCCATTTTCTTTACAACTTTAAACCTCCATAACTTCTTCATTCCAAAACCTTTATGACCCATTCTTTTTGATAAATACTCATGAACATGTCTATTTTCTGTGTAAAAATAAATTCCCAAAAATATTTATTTTTCATGAACTTATGTGTGTTTAAAGTAAGTGACTTTTTAGGGTTTCTTAAGGATTTCTTTTGATTCTTTGATTGTTTCCTTTGATTTCCTTTGAGCATATTACCTCATATGAACCTCCTACATCTTGTATAGACCTTGTGTGTTGTTGTGAACTTGTACATCCTTGTTTTAACTTGATTTTGATGCAGTTTTAGGTGTATGTTTACATGCAAATGTATGTTGAAACTTTGATTATACCATGAGTCTTGCTTGGTCATTTTGTCTTTGATATATGACTTTTCTTCCATATTTATATGGACCTTGATGTGCACATATTCCTTGTTTGAATCATACCATGTTTAGGTGTTCTTAAACACTTGCTTTTTTGTCTTTAACATGCCTTTGAATACATGCTTGTATGTCAAACTCTTTGTGATGTTTCCCTTTTGTTTAAGACCATGTTTGAACCCTAACATGTATGTTTGGTTATTACCTACTTGTCCAAAACATGCTTAACTTGTATCCATGATTGAATGTTCAAGTAATGTCTTAACTTGTTCACATGATGTTTAAATTTTAACTTGTCATCTATAAGCATGCTCACATGTCATCTCTTATATGTTTGCATCTTCCATCCACATGTTATTGTCATAAACATGTCTCTTTGTTCAAGCATGCTTTGGTTGTTACCTTTACTTGTCCATGTTTAAATTGTATTCATGATTAAGTGATGTTTTAACTTATACATGTTTACCTTGAATCTTGATTGTTACCATGTTAAGTAATGCTTTGACTTATGCATGCCTTATTTTAACTTTGAATCTTCTTCATGTTAAGTGATGTCTTGACTTATACATGTTAAACTTTGAACTTTGTTATCATCCATGTCTAAGTGTTATTATAACTTATGCATGTCATACTTGAACTTTGAATTGAACCCTTGTATAAGTGTTGTCACACATTTTCTATTGAATCTTACCATGTTTAAACTTGTCCATGTTTAAATTGTATTCATGATTAAGTGTTGTTACAAATTATCCATACTTGTTTTTGTATTCATGATTAAGTGGTGTTAGTAAAATGTATGCTTGCCCTAATTGTGTACTTAAACTTGTTATCCATGATACTTTAGTCTTGTTAGAATTATACCTCATGTGTGTTAGATGTTGTAACATCTTTGCTTGTATGAACTTACTTTGGTTGTCATCTTCTTAATCTGTAACTTCTTTAAACTTTGAATCTGCTTGGTTGTTACCTTGTTCTTTATGACTTTGTCAAGTCTTTGTTTTAAATGTTGTCACATCTACTCTTATAATTTTGTTGTTACATATGCTTTAACTTTGTCATACCACAATTAACATCATGTTTGAATGTTGCTTTGAATATTTGCAATTGATATCATGTTTACATATCATGCTTATTCATTCCATCCATATTGTTCATACTTTTTTAACTTTGTCAAAGTTATTCCCCAATTGATGCTAGCTTGTTAGCTTTCATCTTCTTTTGTTACCTTTGTTCCCAAATCCAAGGGAAGGAACTTTTCATTGACTCAATGTCATAGGAAGTTTAGCAATACCCATTCCCTTTGACCTTGTTAGAGTCATTAAGTCTTCAACTTAGACTTAAGGTAGAATTTACAACTCTTTTGACTTTGTTAAAGTCAAGTAAGTGTTAAGGCTATAACACTTACCTCCCCCTTTGAACCTTGATCATAATCAAGTGTTCATTCATCCCTAGTGAGGTGAACTACAAATGCTCTAATTCCATCCTTGTAAGGATATGTAGGCACAAGACCGTGAAGTTTTGGCGAGCATACTTAGCAATAAACCCTTAGGTTCCTATCTTCACCAATAAAACCCAAACACAAAACAATAGCAAACAATAACACAAATATTAGCAAGAGGTTCCTATAGAGTACTATAGATGCTTAGGATGCTAACACATTCCCTAGGTATAACCAACCCCCGAACCTTACAATCTCTTAGCTTTATTGTTAAATAGCATACTTAGGGTTTTCTTCGATCTTTACCCTTTCCTTTGGATAAATCAAAGCTCGGTGGTGAATATTTAAAGATTTGTGATTCAAGTTAATCAATAGCTTGATATCCGATTCTCACCGCAACAATACGAAATAAATATTTTTAATGTGACGTTAATGTATTTGATGTATTGTTTTGTTTTCTCCATTTAATTAGTGTAATGATTGTTATTCATTTGAATGATCAATATTTATTCTGTTTCGGAATTCAACATTTATATGGTGAAGCAATGATATTTCAATTAATAATCGTTCATTGGTATGAGCGTGCTTGTATTAGGGTTTGTGATAGCAAAAGAGTTGTGTTTTTAAAAATTGAAAAAAGTGTCATGTGTTAATACCTCAATATTTATAAATTGATTAATTTATTATTATTATTATTATTATTATTATTATTATTATTATTATTTATTAGATAATTTAATATACAGTTATTACCTTAGATTTTTTGCGTATATTTATTTTAATTACATTCTGTGCGTGTTGTGATTTATTTTAATTAAATATGATATGTGTGTCGTATCATTTAATTATTTTATTTAATTATTATAATTATTCGAGTTCTAAAGTTGAAGAGAATAAAATGTCAAACGATGACACCAATGAAGAAACTTGCTCGTGGGTCGAGGAATTATAATAAAATAGTTTATTTAATTCTTGCATTTTAGGTGGCCATAATCATATTACGAAATTTTATTTTATGTATGTGATGCATTAATTGTTTGTTTGTATGCGATTGTATGAGATACACAAGTAGGCAAGATTAAACTTTAGAAAAATTCCTCAATTGAATATTAAGTTAATTGTTTTTCAAAATTTAGCACTAATCAAGACTAGTATCGAATAAGGTAGGTTTCGTCCACCACAAGGTGTATGATCTATATTAGTAAGGGGCAATAGGATAAATGTAATGTACAATTACTAAGTTTCTGAGTTTGACTTATCTAAACTAATTATAATAAGATTATATATGTTTAGAAGTAAGAGTTGAGAACTCTTCATTCGATGAATTAGAATAAATAGTTAGTCACCTAAGTGATAAAAGTTAAGAAATGTATTGGATACAATTGAAATGAGTTCATACCTAAATAACTAAGTTTTTTGTAATTCGCCTACCGTGGACTTAAGACAAAGTGAAGAGTCTTTAAATTATCTAATTCTACATCACGGGTATGTGATACCAGATGTTGATCTCACATTTATATGAAAATAAAGAGTCTTTAAAGAAGTAGGAAATTGATTTTAATTTGATTCAGCTTACGTCTAGAATAGAACAACGAATTTTCATTGAGTATAAGAGTTTATGATTATACTTAAATTAGAGCTTGGAATAAAATTAAATAATTGTTATTAAGTTTCATTTAGTAGTAAAACATTAATTTTAAGTGTTGTATTGACAAGAAAAAGAAGGCATGTTTTAATAATAGGGCAAATCTTGTCCTGATGATCCAAATAATGTTTTCTATACTAATCAAGGTGAAGATTCAAGTTTCATGATCTTAATAAAGTCATATATAACAAATTTTGGATGAATCAAATAAGATTTGAACCTTATGTATATCAATGACATTAATATTTAGTCCAAATAAGTGAAACGTGTTTCCAAAGTTTGTGTGAATTGATTGTTTAACTCATTTGGTTTTATATTATGTGATATATGCAAGTCTTGATTTTGGAAGATATTTCCGATGTCCCAGTCATCGACTATAGTGATGAGACATATGATATATCTTAATTGTATACATGTATGATGTATATTGACCTCTAAACATATTTGCTAGATGAATTTTGTTTGTGTTACTTCATTTATATTACCGACAAACTTAGTAATTATGGATTTGTGTATGTGACACGAGTTATAATACTTTTAAGAAGAGTTCAAGAATGAAATAAAAGGAAACAAGTCGAAAAGGTATGAAGATCATACAAATGGTTCGTTATGATAAATATCTATATAAAGAATATAATGACTATTTAAATCGTATAATATTTGACATTGTTTGATCTAAGATATTTTGATTATATATTTGTGACTCTTTTTATAAATTGTTTTACATACAATCATTCTTATCCATCACCAGTTCAATTTAAAGTAGTCACAAAGACACCATATTTGATATGGAGGTAAGAGTAGGGGTGGAAAACGGGCATACCCGCCTCATTTAGGTCCGCCCCGCAAAAGCTTGCAAAAAAATAGGGTGGGGCGGGGTGGTTATAGTTGAGAATGCGGGCCTAACACCTAGGCCCTCCCCGCAAAAAGTGAGGGCGCGCGGGACAGGGAAAGCCCGCGGTCACTTCACTTTTGAAGCCTTAAAACTCAAAAATTTATGTAATGTTCGTGCCCGCAAAAGCTCGCGAAGAAAACGGGGCGGAGCGGGGCAGACACATTAGTGGGTGAGGGCCTAAACCATTGGCCTGCCCCACACTCTAGTGCGGGAAAAACGGGCATGCCCTACGGGTTGTGCCCGTTTTACCACCCCTAGGTAAGAGTACCTAGTTTGTCTATATGATAATTTGGGTTGTAAGGTTTATTAAGTAAATTTGATCACAATCTAGATGAAGATGTATTTATGGATGTATCGTAGTGAAAATAAGAGTCACATATTCTGCTTTTTTTAATCTTAAAAAAAAATAAGTTGGAGAAAAGAAGTTGGAGAAAGTTCTGAATCTCTTTGGTGCCATTATAATAGATGGAAACTGGGAGTAAAACTAACACAATATTTGCGAAAAAGAAGCTACATAGGAAAAGATGAAGAGTAGAAGATGGAATGAAGAGAGATGAGGAGAGGATTATCTTATGTAGCTATCAAGTAATTGATTAATGCATAAGTTAAACAATTGCAATGGTTTTATATTTAAGTCAGGTTGATTTGACTGATGAGGGTGCACACTTATTAAAGTCATAATCGATTATTTCTTAGGGTTAATAGATTATGTGGAGCAAAAATTTGAAATTCAAATTCACTCTAATCGATTAACCCCATTTCTAATCAATTATTTAGGCAGTTATCAGCACTTTTTTCACCTTTTAGGTATTGTCAAGAGATTGGGCTTGAATTATTGCTTTTGGCACCCCTCAAACTTCACAAATACACCTCCTTTTGCCTAGATTATTCAATTTTGCTCTGCATACTCTGCTAAAGGCTCAATCAACTTAAAACAAAATTATGTCATCGATAAATTTTTATTCACTAAGCATAAAAAGATCGCTTGTCAGTTAATTTCCTCAGAGTTTTGCTATTCAATTTCCTACCAAGCGTTTTACCTAAAAATCTCAAGAAACCTTGAGAAACCCCCTCAAGAGGGAACAATCAACGATCTTCGAAATTCCATCTCTATGGATCACATGATACAATAGATGTCTAGAAAAAAATCAGGAGTGGAACGATCACCATCGATCCCCAGTCTCCAAAATCATCAGGATCATCTGGAGTGATACAACCACCATTAATGCCAACAAACAACTAGGTAAAATACGACTATTGAGTGTCACCATCAATGTTAATAAGACATCTAGTTAAACACGATTGTTGATCATCACCATCATTGCTAACCAACACCTTGATCAATCACGAGTGTTTAGCACCACCATCAATGCTATCAACTCGTTCAAACATTGTCAAGGATCATCAACCAGTGTTAAATAAACACCATTAACATGATCATCATGGATCATCAGATTTCTCTTGTATACTCACGATATACACATGCTTTGCACGTATTTATCAAATTTTCAATAAGACCCTTCAAAGCTGCAAAGCATTTCCTACAAAACAAAATTAGGTTTTCCCATTTGGTACCCAAAATCTTTTTGGGACTTGATGCGTTAGTCACTTTAATAGGTATGGTGGTGTTACCTTTAGAACCTCTTAATTTAGCATAGAAAAAAGCTTCAAGATTACCAAGCTTGTTACATAATTAGAATTTAAAGACGGAGTAATTAGATTTCTTCCTATCATGTCAAACATTGTTAAGTGATCTATAAGGTTTATAACCTATCCCATTTTTATTAGAAGAGGTCTTTTAATTAAAAAAAATCAAATTGACCTTACCTTTCCGCTTAGTGAATTTTTCCAAGGTGTCATGCAAACTAGTTACTTAAATTTTTAAAGATTTGTAAGAATCACATTTATCTGGTATTAAGAATTCCTTTCTTACGCTAACAATTTATTCACCAAGAATCTTATTGATATTTTTTAAGAATTCAATATAATGCTTAAGATGAATAATTTTTTTGTTGGGGAGTCCTGGGAGCACTAGAAGTGTCAATGGGCTAAATGTTCAGGATTCAAGAGACTTTGACACCATATATCCACCAAAAACCTTAAGGCAATTGGGGTATGGGTCACCTCTATTTTATACCCAACATTTCCTCAAACTTTTAGTTAATGTGAGACTTAAATACTCGCACTTGAATCCCAAAAATATCACCCACATGTGTGAGTCACCCACATCACTAGTCTTGATCCATTCTAGGATCTAACTTCGGCTCCTCCGACGAGCATAAGTAGATTATTATGAATGATACATGATAAGTGATAGAAATAGTTACCTCTAATGGCGATTAACACCTTTGATGTATAATCGAAATAACAATCACAAGTGTTGAATGATGAACAATGGGTCTACTCATTCCATGCAAATATAGTGCCTTCAATCTCAGTGCTAGCTGCTAGGAATGAAGAACTTAAGAGACCAAGAACATGACTAGGGTTCAAAATTGAATTTCATCAGGTGTAAAAGCTTTTACACAAGGGTTCTATTTATAAAACTGCTTATGTAGGCTACAAGCTGAAAAATTCTACTTAAGTTCACCTTACCTTATGGCATAAAAAATTTCACTTAACTACATGGTACCTTATAGCATTATGTATTCCACTTAGGTTCAACATACCTTACAGTGTTCTACAATTCACTTATGTTCATTGTATTTTAAGGTGTTCCGTAATCATCTTATGCACATTGTACCTTACGTTGTTCCATATTTCACTCTCTTACCAATCCGTCCTTAAGCATGTGACTCTCTAGCTTCTCGTGATGTTGGAAATTATATTAAATCAAATATGTAATATAATAAACACTGAGTGGTTTCTAACAACACATCACTGCTACTCAAGTCATAGAAATGTAATTTGATATGACAAACCTTTCCTTGATAATGTTTTTTGTGTGTATAAATACCCTATTTCCCCTAATGTTTATATTGAACACAAGGTATAGACTGTGTCACCCTTGTATATATCAAAATTGGGCCCTTAGACATATATTATGTTACACGTGATGGGAAAATTTCATCAAGGTCACTCATGTCCCTCAACATGATTTGTGGAGTACCCATCATCCTTATTTATGGTCATCCTATTATGGTTAATTTTTCATTGGTAATAAAGTACTCGACTTAGCATCTAGGGTCCATAGTGGTTTTATATCAAAGGGTGGTATACCTCATTATCACATAGAGAATAACTTATGTCACTTGTATAACATTTTATGTAGTACTATCATGGTGGTTCAATCTAGTATAAATATTACTCATATTATTTATATCTTTATGTAGAATTGATAATTCTTTATCCATGATCCATTAGATGTGATCATCATCTTATCCATATAATAATCTCAATTCTTTAATGTTATACCACTTCACAATAAAGCTTAATTATGGATACTTTAAAAATAGTGTCCTTATAATTAATGAGATCTCATGAATAAGTCACACTAAATGTTTCCCTAAATAGACTGGCTATTCTAGGGACTTTATTATTTTGGAAAAAAACATAACAAAGAAATTCCTTTTATTATTAATAAATAATTTGATATAAGTACCAAGTTCTAATAAAACCATTGTCCTGTAGGGATTACACCAACCGTTCTTCTCTAATTTTTCATTTTTTTAGTGATCTTAGCACCGAGCTTAAACATTTGATTATAAGCTAGAGAATTTTTCTCAATATCGTCTTCTTTTGAAGCTTTGAGGCTCACATGATCTTCTTTATTAGAGTCTCTTCTTTGAGAAGAGGCTTCATTGGAATCTCTTGATGTATCGTTCGATATATCTCTACATACATTTGAATCTCTTGATGCTGATCTCATTGATTCATCATTTATTTATACCTCTTCTTCATAGGAGACTTGATACGAGGGATCTCTAAAATTTCTTCTAGAAGTTAACTCTTCACAAACTCTTCTGGATGTTGTTTCTTCATCAAGGATTCTGCTTGTTGAAGCTTCAAATATTCTGATAGATGAAGTTTCTTCACAAGTTCTAATACACGAGACTTCTTCGTCATTTCTATTAGATGATGACTCTTCAAATGATCACTCATTTATCAATATTGTTTGTTAGAAGGAAACTATTGAAGTTGATTTTACTACTTTTTTAAGAGATTTTCTTAATGAAGATTCTTGTAACAAGCTTGAGTTTTCAGATTCCAAAAGTTAGAGCATGAGGCACTACTATATTTTGAATTGAGGATTGGATCAGATTTCTGATTCCAATTCTTAATCCTTAGATAACTATTAAAAATAAACCCCAAGGGTTCCATTAGTTGAATACCATTTATGAGAATGATTCTCATTTTTATTTTTCATTCCAACTTCATGGGTTTGTGTGTGCATTCTATCTTGCTTGATACTTAAAGAAACTCCATAAATCATCTCAAGAGATTCCCACACTTCCTTGGTAAAATCACAATTAAAAACATATTAAAATTTCTTAGAACTTAAAACATTGATCAAAAGATGTTTGACTTTAGAACCAAGTTACATTTTTCCTTATCTTCTTTAGTCTAGTGAATCAAGTTTATTTATTACCTTACCATTTAAGGAGAAGGTAAGAATAAAATGACCATTGATTAAAATATCCCACACTTAAAAATAATTTGGTTTGATAAAAATTTCAAGTTTAGATTTCCATAATTCAAACTTATCACCAGCAAATGGTGGAAGTGTATTCATGAAAAGTCCACTATTAAAATTAAAAGTGTTTGCAGTCATCATCTTCCTCTTGAGACAATTAGTCTTTAAACAGAAGTTAGACTCAGATGCCACTTATTGGACAAGTGACTCCAATCACAAGAGTGGGGATGAACTGTGTTGGTTTGAAAAAACATTTCTAAATAAAATTCTTTAATAAAATCAGAGTTTAACATATGTTTGTTAAACAAATAAATAAACTTCAGCACAAAATAGAAATTCAGATATATAAGAATGCAATAAAAGTAATAACTGAAATTTTAAGAGATAAGGGATAAGAGAAACCATCTCAGATTTATAGATGTTGAGTCTAATAACGTGACCTACTCCTTTCACCAATAATTCCTTCTTGAGAGTTTCCAATATGATCTTGTGTAAGCTTTTCACTAGTTTTTCCCACAAACCTTCTTACACACATACTGGAGTTTTACAATGGCTATTCTCCAAACCAAAAACATATTTTTAACTATAGATACCTCTAAACCAAGAGGTTTTACTAGCAGAAAAATCTCAAACCAACTGAAGGCTTTTAGCACTAGGCTAAGCTCATAAACAGAATAAGATTTTTAATTACAGAGACCAACCAAAAATAGGTTTTAACATTTTCACCTCAATAACAAAACACGAGCTTTTCATTTGGTTTAGCTCACAAACAAAACAAGTTTCTCACAATGAAATAAAACAATAATTCCCTTACACTAGAACTAAACACCTCATAGATAAAATATTTAACTCTCAAAAGCACAAAGACAAGTGAGAAAACAAAGAGGGAGAGGGAGAGAGAGAGAGAGAGAGAGAGAGAGAGAGAGAGAGATGGGGAGAAGGGTATTTGAAATTTGTTTTTCGGTTTGAATGAAATGAGAAATGTTCCCTCTATATATAGGTTAAAAGGTGGCTCAAATATGGAAATAATCCATGGGATTTTTAAAGCTCCTAACTGATTAATCAAATCCCATAATCGATTATAAAGTACAAAAATGGAAGGTTTTAGAAAACAATGTTACTAGTCTACTATAAGCCCTAATAATCGACTATGAGGAATTGCAAAAGAAATAATTTATTAGGTCTAAGGTGTTAATCGATTATTTAGCATAAACTACACTTATAAAGGATTATATGAGCTACTAACCAACTAGTAAGGCACAAAACATTTTATGGTGATTTTTACAAAGCACAACGGATATAAGATCATTTGAAAGTGTGTGTGTGTGTGTTTGATTTTCCTTAGTAAATTTGAGAGATAGTCTCATACCTTTAAAAACACATATCACTCGACACACACACACGACAAGCTTTCACACTTCCTCTCTTACACAACTTTGAAGCTTCAGGTTCCTTGCAACATTATATTTGTCTTTAACACTTAATTGGAACCTTCAATCTTATCCTGGATGAGGCTTGAGACGAATCTTCATGATAGGAACCATCATCAGACACACAACTTGATAAGAAATTTTAACTTACTTCATTTACTACTACGTAAAAACACTTTCACCAAGGTTGGAAAATGGATACCATGATGGTTAACCAATCGTGGTTAGGTAGGGTGTGGTTGTAAATATGTTGCTTTCCACCACGGGAGGTTGATTGTAGTGATAAACTATGTAGCGTGCTACCTACCACTATAGTTATAGTAAATAATCGTTGTGATATATATAGTTCATGGGTTCAAAACCCAGCAGCAACAATTTAATTAAAGCGCACATAATATTAACATTTTACACAATTATATATTCCAACTGTGGTAGAATGTATATGAGTTTATAATAAAATATTTGAATTGCTTGTTTTATCTTACCCCTCGATAAACATATACAACCACTCAAATTGATTTAAAGCTAATAATCTAAAAAAAAATTAAATTATTCTTGAAAAAAACTTAAATGATCCACTGTTTTTCGAATTGCATACATCTCGTAATTCATCTCTCGCTCGTTAACATATAGAATTTGGTTAAATGACCCAAGTTCTTCAAAGAAATGGTTCATTCTCTTCTTGTTTATTTTGAAAAGCAACAATTTGTTGACTAATTTGGATTCATCGTCATCACTATCATCATCATTATCTTAAATGATAATGATGATTATGATGATAGTGATGATGATGAAATCATAATTTCTCAACAAATTTGATGCTTTACAAAATAATCTATAAGAGAAGAATCATTATTTTGAAGAACTTGGGGAATTGAACCAAGTCCTACATGTTAAAAAGTGAGAGATGAATTATAAGATGTATGCAATTTGAAAAACATTGATTGATCTAAGTTGATTTTCAAATATAACTTAATTTTTAGATTATCATTTTCTAAATCAATTTAAATAATTGCAAATGTTCAGTGAAGGGTTAGTGAAACAAGCATTCTACATACGATATAATAAACTCAACTGGAATTATAGCTGAACTAAATCACATCTAGTTGCACAAAACAAGTTTGTTCTAGGACATACAAAAACATGACGATATAAAATGTTTCACAAATGTACCTTTTATCGAAAAGATTCGTGGAGAATGAAGATGAAAGAAATGATCTACTTGTCTCAGAATAGCATCCACAATGAAAAGATGATGAAACTGAAGTGAGAGCTACAAACTTGTGTTAAAGTTGAATTGATGTCATTCTGGGTCTTTCACACAAGTTTGCAGTTTTAACTTTCGCTTCATGTTCCTTGTATTTTTCCATCATAGCAACACAAACAATTTTTGAACTACAACTATAGTATACGCTTTCTTGAGTTAATTTTTTTCATTCACTTTCACTATAAGTCAAAATGTATTAGCATGATATTATAATCCTACAAACATCATGTTAACCAAATTTAATAACATAAACTAGTATGACATTGTGATCCTACAAACAACATGTGTAACCAAATTTGGTAACATAAACTAACATGACATTGTAATCCTACAAACAACATGTTAACCAGATTTGAAAACATAAACTAGCATGACATTGTAATCCTACAAATAACATGTTAAACATAAAGGCAAACATAAACGAGATTTGGAAAGTTTGAAAATTTTTAAGAAGAACACAACCATACTTGAAACAAATATGGTAACTACTTTCCCATTTATATTGTCTTTTGATATGTTAACACGAATTAACCATTTCAAAAACAGAAATCCAAGTAGAGACAACCCAAAAATCACGAAAATCATGTGAAACCGAAATTCAAGAAAGCGTGTGGAGGAATGACGTACCTTGAAAATTCTTTAAATTATGAATATTAGAATCTATACAAAGAAAAATGGAAGAAAGCGTTTGAATAAGATGATTACCTTTTAGAAAAAGAAGAAGAGGAAAGATAAAGAAGAAATAACGTTGAACTTGATTACGTTTTTGTATGAAGAAGAAAGACGAGTTATGTGAAAGAAGAAGAGGGACGAGTTTGCTAGATATGGAAGAGATAGATGTTAGGGTTTTGTGTTTTGAGAGAGATAACTATTGTTTCCCGAAGCTTGGTAACTTCACACACACACACACACACACACACACACACACACACATATATATATATATATATATATATGTAACACTTATCACCATGGTTGGTAAGAAAAACCGTGGTAAAATGTCAGTACTATTCACAATGGTTTGTGGTACTAATTGTGATGATAGGTATTTTAATTTTAATATATTTATAAGAGTATATGGACAAACCTTTTTTGTTACAAAAAAATTGTTGGTGCTAGAATTCGAATCAGATAACCTTTCATCTATCACCATTGTTGTTATTATAAACCATGATGAAATGTATTTTAATAAAATAAAAATAAATTCAGGCACATTAAGATGAGTTATTATTACAGTTGCTTAAATGGTAGTAGTAATATGGTTTTACCAAAGGTATATTTTGTAGTAGTGATTGAATGTCATTTGATATTAGGTGTTGTCCTTTAAAGATAGGCTTAGATATCTATATCTCTTAATTGCCACACCAGATGATAACTTCATATCAATATCAACACCAGATGGACTTGATCAACACTTCTGATGAAGACTTCACTTAAGAGCATTGTCAACATCAAAACCAAACAAGTTGCTTCCCGCATCATATCGGTAAATACATGTATCCATATATCTTTTTTTCCATTGATGATGATGACAAAAGTACTAGAGTAACACACCAAAAATACCAAAGAACACATAAACACAAAAACTATAAAGCAAAGAGAAGAAGATAATATTTGAGATGGGATGAAAATAATAGAAATTGGATTACCTATTTATAAGCTAATTTTAATAAATTAATTGGGATTATAATCGATTAAAGCATTTATGTCATTCGATTCAGATTGATTGACTGAGGCATTTGTAGCTCCAAGGTTCCTAATCAATTAGTCCATTAGGGTTAATAATTTTTTCCTAGCGTGAAATTGTAATTTTAAAGTGTTGATCGATTCTCCCCTTTTCAAGAGAATGAACAAAATTTCAGAAATTCCATTTCTTAGAATTGCTTGACACAATATTTGATTTAGAATACCTTTACTTCTTTGAAATGGATATCTCTCAAAGACCTTTCATCAGGATATTTCCACATGATTCATTTGCCATCAAGATTAACAAAATCCATCTTTATTTTGTGGAACCTTTAAACTAATGTTTTGCACAACTTTTATTTAATTTTTTCCATTTAAAGCTGCAAAATATTTCTGCAAAATAAATCAAAGTTTTGTTTTAGGAACCCAAATATTTTTGGATCCTCTTGGTTTAATGGATATAAGATGTCTTGAGTCATTCCCTTTAGACCATATTAAATAATGTATTTTAGAAACACATAAAGGCTTTAGATGACCAAACTTAAGAAAATGATTGCATTTATAAATAGGACGATTAGCCTTCTTCTTGGCATGGAAAATACTAATAAATAATTTATTAGGTTGATAACCTAATCTACTTTTTTTATATGAAGCCCTGTGACTTTATAAGATTAAATATTGATTTTATTTTCCCTAGTAAATTTACTTAGATTTTAATGCAAACTGCTGATGTCGCTACGCGAAAAATATAGAGTCGCCACCGAACTGTATTTATTCCAGAGGAAAGGGAAAATATCGATAAAACCTTAAAAGGTAAAGAAAATGGCCGTCACAACCAGAGTGGGTTTGGAAGTCGGTTATGCAACGAGAAGGTATTAACATCCCTCACATCAGTCGTACTCAACGGGAACCATTTTGGTTGTTCTTGCATGGACGAGTGTTATTATCTAAAGGTTACTTGCGAAAGGGGAAAAAAGTTTTAAATCAGTGTGCTCGCCAAGATTTTGAAATCCTGTGCCTACGTATCCTCATAGTGCAATAAGGAAATCAAAGCTCTGTAGTTCGGGGTAGAAAATACGGATTTGTTGGGTTTTTTAGTGAACAATGTTAGCGTTCGCATCCTAGCAGTTAAACGTTGCTTGTATGCTCAAGTGGTGGGAGACTTAAGCGTTGTTTGTATTGTGTTAGGACGAAAATACCATGTTCTTTGTAAAAAAGTTTTTGAAAATGAATTTGATGAGTTGAGATTGATTTTAGCTTTGAAAAAATTGCCTTGATTTGAATTGCACTAAAGTCTATGAGTGGAGATGAATACTTTAAACAACTGGGTCAAGCGTCCCGTGTCTAAAATATTTAGAATGAGGGTAGGAATACTCCTTCTCATTCCTTCTCCACCACTTAAGGCTCGGGGTGCATAATTTCAATCATGTTTTAAAGTATTTTTGAATTTATTTGCAAAAAATATTTTAGTCTTAATGAACAAAGAAAAGAAATGGATGGAGTCCAACAATGGACAATGCCTTGATCTCCAGTGTGTTTGCAATGTTGGTGAGGAAGAGGAATTGTCGATTATTTGATTCGGATTGCATGAAAGTATATGAATAGATGTGAATACTTTGAACAATCGGCCCAAGCGTCGTGTGTCCGAACTATTCAAAATGAGGGTAGGAATACTCCTTCTCATTCCTTATCCACTACTTAAGGCTTGTGGCGCACAATTCACATCATGACTGACAAATGTTGAAGAATAATCTTGTTGTACTTGAACAATGATCCAATCTTTAAGTTTCTGTCTACAGTGTCTTGCTTGTTGTGTTGAATTGAGTGTAAAGTCTTGACGTGTCTTTGAATTAGGATCCAGTGCAGCCAGTACAGAAGACTAGTCCTATCAAGTGATCTAGATACTTTTGATCACTTGACAAGACAAAAGGGACAGACAAGTCAAAGGACTACTTGATCAAAGACAATTTTGATTAGCTAGTCAATCAGGTATAAGATCATAGTATAAATCCGACACATAGATTTTTATGAGTTTAGAAAGGAGCCTAAGTGCTAAGCATGCCAATTATTTTCTAACATCTAATTGAAAATGAATTATAAGGTTAATGACTCATTTCTAACCTAATGCGTATTGTTTTTCATTATTTTTTCAAAATATTAATTAAATGAAAAAACAAATAGAACCTAAAATCTAAGTATATCATCATGTGAAAAAAACAAGTATTAACATGTGAAATCAATTAAAATGTGATAAAAAAGTTTTCTAAAGATGAAATTAAAAACAAAATAAAGAAGAAAAAAAAGAAAGGGACAGAGGGGTGTATTGTTGCAAAACAGAGTGCAAAGCAAGTAAAATCAATGGGCTTAGGAGGTAAAGCCCAAAGTATTAACATGGTTCAGTCAAGGGGGCGCACACAGAAGGATAGGGTACTAGCAGTTATTGGATCCATGGGCTTGAACATAGGCCCAATGCGTTCATCCAAGAAGAGGTGAAAAGAATTCCCTAGCAAATCAGTTCATTTCCTTATCATGTTTATCCCTTCCTCCTTCCTTTCATCTGAGTTTCAAGCTCCGCCGCACCAGAAATTGCCTCTGGCGGCGACAGAGGTAAAAACCCTTCAATCAACACATCAACTCAATCGTACACCTTCCTTATATCACAAAATCATGTTAATTTTCCTCGATCCTCTCTCATCTACCAAACCGAAGCTAAACAAAGATGAACCATAAAATATGGAATCAAGGATTAAACACAAAAAGGGAGGAATCAAAGTCTATCCTATTAGGGCTTTGATTCCTCAGGTCGAACCTCACATGGTGGCAACTAGGGATGTGCGAAAAAACCGGTTATTGTTAACCAAATTGGTATCCAAATTGTTTCACTTTTAAAAATCCAAACTAAATGTTAAAATATAAATGTGAGTATCCATTTTATTATCCAAATATAAACCGGTACCCATAATAATAATGTGGTTTAGTTATTGGGTACCCAAATTTTATTATGTGTTAAATTTATATGTTTGTTTCTTTTCATGTTTCATCATATACACATTATAAAACAATTTTATATTTTAAACTCTTTTAAAGTTAATTTTTTTAAATTTCATAAAAAAATATTATTTAAAAAAATATCAGAAATTTTGTTTTCAAAATGAGATAAAAATTTGTAAATTACTTTTCATAAGAGCCATATTTAAAGCAATTTTTTTAAATAAACTTTTTTGACATAAAGTGGTTTTATAATTAGTTAAATAATTACTTTAAATAAATGTTTATTATTAAAAGCATTTATTCAAGTTACTCAATTTACATAATTGTTTTTAAAAAATTGCCTTAAATATACTTATTGTTACTTTTGTTTTGGTAAGAGAGACTGAATGACCGCTCAAATGTTTTCTTTTTCTGTTTCATTATACTACTCTATCTATGTATATGTTGCTTAGTGTTGCAGTGAGAATCGGATATCAAGCTATTAATTAACTTGAATCACAAATCTTTGAAATTCACCACCGAGCTTTGATTTATCCAAAGGAAAGGGTAAAGATTGAAGAAAACCCTAAATGCACTATGTAACAACAAAGCTAAGAGAATCTAAGGTTCGGGGGTTGGTTATACCTAGGAAAGGTGCTAGGATCCTAAGCATCTGTAGTACTCTAGAGGAACCTCTTGTTAGTATTTGGGTTATGCTAAAGTTTGCTTGCTAAGGGAAATGTGCTAAGGTAAAGACCTAGGGTATGTACATTAGGTATACTCGCCAAGACGTTGCATCTCGTGCCTACATATCCTGACTAGGATAGAATCATAGCATTCATAGTTCACCTCACTAGGGGTGAGGAACTCTTGACTGTGGTCAAGGTTCCAAGGGGGAATAAGTATCCATAACCATGGTACTTACATAGAGTTAACAAACTCTCTAAGTCTAAGTTGAAAGACTAACTAAGGTTGACTTTTAACAAAGTCAAAGGGGGAAGTGAGTACACATTACAATGGTACCCACATAGAGTTTACAAACTCTAAACCTAATTCTAAGTTGTAATAAACAATGGCTCTAACAAGGCTAAGAAGGGAAGAGTAAGTACTTATAACAATAGTACTTACATAGGGTTAACAAACCCTAACCTAAAGTTAGGTTGAAAAGGGAAATGACCCTAACAAGACCAAGGGAGATGATCCTAACAAGGTCAATAAAATGGGTAGGAAAGCAACTAAACTATCCTAAAATATGACTTACAAGTCAACATAGCAACTTTCCTTTGGAATAAGGGCCAAGCAACTTGTAACAACAAGTAAAGAAAGGATAAATCCTTCAAGTAAGAGTGATGATAAACAAGAATGAGAAATGACATTATGGATGAGATGACAAATCAAGAGGGGCAGTAGCTACACCAAGTTATGCTCAACATACTCAAATGATCAAGAAAAAGACACAAATATGTCAAACACATGTCAAAGCACAAGCATACTTGCTACAAACTTAGTCACACAAAGATAAGTGCAAAGGATGGTTCAACATGGAAGTTACAACTCAAGAACCAAAATGGGAAGTAGCACACATGAATCATGATGTTAAGAGAAGCACAAACAAGAATCACATCAAGGTATGAATAAAGCCATATGCAAGAAAACAAACCAAAACATCATGAAAGGACTCAAACAAGTCAAGGCATGCATAGAGGATCAAATGGCAAGAAAAAAAACTTTGAACTTATGAATTCATAAGCAAAGACATGCTTTTCAAGCCACTCATAAACATACACTCATCAAGACAATCACCCAAAGAACAAACCCTAAAAACTAGGTAAAAAACAAACACCAAGACATGCTCAAAATAAACCCTAAGTTGATGCACCAACCAAAAACAACAAAATGGTCAAATAAAATCAAACTCAAAGCTTTAAGTCATGCTAAAACATTCAAGAATACATGTACAAAATCTCAATCCAAGATTGGTACAAAAACTTCCTCAAAAGCCACTAGTAAGCACAAGGTGTCAAAAGAATCGAGGCCTTTAAAACCACACCAAAAGTTAATCAAACAACATTATTTGAGGCCACCAAAAATACTCAAAACTCCCTAAGTCATATATCATAACTTGACAAAAAAATATATTGAAATAACACATGGAAGTCACTCAAGTGAAAAACCCTAATTCAAGGGTGTTTTGGTCAACACATAAAACCAAATGAATTAAATAAAATAGTGAAATAAATAATAAAAATAAATAAAAATCATCAAAAATAAGTTAAGACATCAGAGTGTCTAAAAATAATTTTTATAGGTTTTTTTTAGATATTTTAAGAATTAAAAATAAAATGCAAATCTAAAATAATAAATAAAGAAAATAAAAAGCAAATGGATAGGCAAGAGGGTGCAATCAGTAAACTAGACTCAAAAGGAATTCTTCCTCAACGCCTTTGGGATTAACCAGGGGGTGTAATTAGTGTTATTTCATGAAGCCCAACCCAACTAACAAATGAAATCAGAAAAGAAATAAAGAAAAATCAAACAATATGGCCACGCGAGCAATATTTTAAATGACTTGGCAGTGATGTGGCTGAAACATGGTGAGTCAACAGGGGGTCAAAAAAGTGACACGCGGGACGCCGGAGCCCTAGATCCAGTCGTCTTCTCCGGCGTCGGCTGCCGGAGACGTCTGCGAAACGCGTCTAAACTCAACCAAAAGAACACACTCTCTCTCGTTTTCCTATGCTGGTTACGAATATGACCTTCTTTTCCTCAAACAAACATTCTAAGGCATTGAAACAAAGCCACGAAAAAAAAGGTACAAAAATGAAAGCTCACGATTCAACACAAATGTAATCCCAGAAACATTCTATACTTCATCACATGTTGGAAAACACAAAGAAGCAGCAAGCATATACGTTAAGAATAAAAGAAACAATTCAAGAAATCTTACTAAAGTTTCAAGCTCTACACCTCTGAGTTGTGCTTCAAACACTCTCTCCAAAGCTCCAGACGACCTCCTTGTGGTTTAGGGATGATGATAGGGTCAGAAGAGGCAAAGAAAAACTCCAAACTGAGAAGATTCAAAAACTTGAGTTTTTAGTCAAAAGTGTGGTGGTGATATGCTTCTCTCTTTTGCTCTCTCTTGCTAGTGTATGTTGTGTATTCTTTCTGATGGATTTTGGCTAGCCATAAGTGCTTTTTAAGTTAATAAAAAATGAGTAGCTTCTTTGATCTAAGAAATCAACTCGTTTTCCTATGCTGGTTACGAATATGACCTTCTTTTCCTCAAACAAACATTCTAAGGCATTGAAACAAAGCCACACAAAAAAAGGTGCAAAAAAAAAAGCTCACGATTCAACACAAACGTAATCCCCGAAACATTCTACACTTCATCACATGTTGGAAAACACAAAGAAGCAACAAGCATTTACGTTAAGAATAAAATAAATAGTTCAAGAAATCTTACCAAAGTTTCAAGCGCCACACCTCTAAGTTGTGCTTCAAACACTCTCTCCAAAGCTCCAGATGACCTCCTTGTGGTTTAGGGATGATAATAGGGTCAGAAGAGGCAAAGAAAAACTCCAAATTGAGAAGATTCGAAAACTTGAGTTTTGATTCAAAAGTGTGGTGGTGATATGCTTCTCTCTTTTGTTCTCTCTTGCTGGTGTATGTTATGTATTCTTTCCGATGGATTTTGGCTAGCCATAAGTGCTTTTTAAGTTAATAAAAAATGAGTAGCTTCTTTGGTCCAAGAAATCAATAAAAAATGAGTAGCTTCTTAGGATGGTGATGTTCACACGCATGGCTTACTATGGTTCAGACCTTGAGCCAAGTGATTTACTTGGTTGCTTGTACTCAGAATCATGGGGCGAAGAATGAGATGAGGGACCAAAGGATTATGGCATACAAAGTGATTTTCAAAATGGTCCATAGTTGGTATCAAACATAATTTTATATGTCACAATAGAAATGACCAAAAATAACAAGTTTGCAGATCACACTTGACATGTTTTATGCACATAAAATCAGGTCTTGGGTGCTGCAAATATTTGTTTTGGTTTGGCTCAAAGTGTTGGTCATGACTTGGCAAGGTGAAAACATGTTTGCAAGACCACTTTGACATGCTATAAATTCATGGATATTGGATCAATTGAGAAGTTGGGTTCTTTGGAAAGAGGGCATGGAGGTGAGCAACTTTGATGTTCAACATCTCTTGAAATAAGGCTTGGAACATAATGAAAAATAGGCATGAAAGTTGGTCCAACACACTGGCCTAAGGCTGGCACGCATGGCCTGGTCATGCCTTGGGGAATTTATGTCAAGCCTTGACACCCATGTTCATCACACCATAACTTAAGCTATAGAACTCCAATTGAAGAGTTCTACACATGCTTGGAAAGCTGAGATGGAGGAGAACAACTTTTATGTTCAACAATTTTGGATTTCAAGTTTGGAAACTTGAAAAAGATAGCTTGCAAGTTGAGTAAAAACATGACTTGTGGTGCCTTGGAAACTTGGGCAAGTTGCCTAACTTGTGCCCAAAAACCTCCAACTTTGAGACACCATAACTTTTGACTCCTTGATCCAATTGGAGAGTTCTACATATGCTTGGAAAGCTTGAAGAAGAAGGAATAACTTTCATTTTTGAAGAATTTTGATTTGAGGTCAAGAAACCCATGAAGCCTTGGCTTGAAGTTGGTGCAAAAACCTGAATTTTAGGACTTAGAAAATTTCTATGTATAAATGTCAAATAATGATTTCTTCCAACTTTAACCATCCATAACTTCAAATACTTACATCTTTTGATCTTGATTCCTTTTACAAACTTGTAGTGGGGAATGTCCTATTTAAAATGAGTACTAGTTTGCTCCATTTGGCTCAAGAATGAGTGGGATATGATCCTTCAAAGATGGCTATAAATCATGATTTGCACACTTAAAAAAATTCATCAAAAACCCTAATTTTCCAAATCACCTAATTTTATTGTTCCACCTTGATTTTGCTTGATCTAACCATATGAGATCATGGAATATGACTTGAAATGTTCATGGTTGACCAAAAATTCAAAGGTTGACTTTTTGGAGCCTCAGTTGACTTTTTAATCAGATGAATCCAAAACCTCTCCCATTCACTTAGGAAGTCCTTGAAATGAGTTGTATTGAATCAAAAGGCATCTTAGGAACCCTTGAAGTGTATGAGGACTTGTTTGGTTGATCTCTTCTTCAAATCCCGATTAATCAGAGCTTTCCCTTTCTTGTACAAAACCCTAATACCACAAAAGACACAAAACCACAAAGCTTGATAGTTTGGTTAGCTATGCAAAGATGATTAACCTATAATGCTTATGCAAATGATGATGACATCTAAGGGGGTAAAATTTGGGGTATGACACTTAGCTAATTAAATTTCATGTGATATATTAAGTTTGAGTGAATTGCAGACTTTAATTATAACATGAATATACATAAACTTTTTCTTCTTTTTACTATGATCATTAAATTAATTTTTATTTCTAAATTATTACATTTAGTTTAAATTCTTAAGAGTGTTTTGTGTGAAATTTAAATGTGCAATATTTTTTAAAATTTGTCTAACATTACAACTTTCGTAACATAACTTGTATTTGATCAATTAAAGTAGATTCTATAATTCAATTCTTTTTAGTGGATTTAAGTAAGCTTTATAATACATTATACATATATTTTATAATTTGATTGCATCCACTGAACACTTTCTTATTATTTAAATGAAGGGATTTCTTATGAAAGTGAACCAAAAAAAAGACTTTATATGTAAAAATAATCTATAGATAAAGATTTGCATTAAAATAAGCTATTGATGGATCAAATTGAATCATCTTCTATGAGAATAATAAATATTTATTTTTTCATATACTTTTAATTTTGAATTCACTTTCTCAATGAGAAAATATTTGCGCGCCGCGCGCACACACACACATATATATATATATATATATACCTATGTTGAGTGAAGATTATAAAATCCATATTTAAAACAATTTTCTTAATAAAAGTTTTTGACATAAATTAGTTTTATAATTAGTTTTAAAAAACATTAAAAAAAAAAAAACAAAACTATTTTTGATATAAAATTGATTTTTTTTTAAAACTGGTTTTAAAACTATTTTTTAAAAAAAAATAGGTTTTGTTTTAAAAAAAGTAAAAAATTGGTTTTTAGAAAAAACAATTTTTTTAAAAAAAACTGGTTATTGTGAAAAAAACCGGTTTAGAATTGAACCGATTCACTTGTAAACCGAATTTTAAAAAATAAATTGGTTTTACAGAAACAGTTTCAAAATCCAAACCAGTCCATATATATGGTTCAATTTGGTTTATAATTCATGCACACCTCTAATGGCAACAAGAATTAAGGTGAAAGGATGAAGAAAAACTTACCTACTAGACGATGATGTGTCCCGGTGTTCGTTGCAAATAGAGAAGATGATGAGGGAACAAGAATTTAAGAGATTTCAGAGGTAATTTCGATTCACTTTTGCTCTTTGCGTTATTCACTTTTAAAAAAAGTAAAAAATTGGTTTTTAGAAAAACATTTTTTTTAAAAAACTGGTTATTGTGGAAAACCGGTTTAGAATTGAACCGATTCACTTATAAACCGATTCTTAAAAAATAAATTGGTTTTACAGAAACAGTTTCAAAATCCAAACCAACCCATATATATGGTTCAATTTGGTTTATAATTCATGCACACCTCTAATGGCAACAAGAATTAAGGTGAAAGGACGAAGAAAAACTTACCTACTAGACGATGATGTGTCCCGGTGTTCGTTGCAAATAGAGAAGATGATGAGGGAACAAGAATTTAAGAGACTTCAGAGGTAATTTCGATTCACTTTTGCTCTTTGCGCTATTCACTTTTAAAGAAAGTAAATAATTGGTTTTTAGAAAAAACAATTTTTAAAAAAAACTGGTTATTGTGGAAAACCGGTTTAGCATTGAACCGATTCACTTGTAAACCGATTTTTAAAAAATAAATTGGTATTACAGAAACAGTTTCAAAATCCAAACCAACCCATATATATGGTTCAATTTGGTTTATAATTCATGCACACCTCTAATGGCAACAAGAATTAAGGTGAAAGGATGAAGAAAAACTTACCTACTAGACGATGATGTGTCCCGGTGTTCGTTGCAAATAGAGAAGATGATGAGGGAACAAGAATTTAATAGACTTCAGAGGTAATTTCGATTCACTTTTGCTCTTTGCGCTATTCTGCCCACCTCCCCCCCCCCCCCCCCCCCCCCTCTAATGGCAACAAGAATTAAGGTGAAAGGATGAAGAAAAACTTGCCTACTAGACGATGATGTGTCCCGGTGCTCGTTACAAATAGAGAAGATGATGAGGGAACAAGAATTTAAGAGACTTCAGAGGTAATTTCGATTCACTTTTGCTCTTTGCGCTATTCACTTTTAAAGAAAGTAAAAAATTGGTTTTTAGAAAAAACAATTTTTTAAAAAAACTGATTATTGTGAAAACCGGTTTAGAATTGAACCGATTCACTTGTAAACCGATTTTTAAAAAATAAATTGGTTTTACAGAAACAGTTTCAAAATCCAAACCAACTCATATATATGCTTCAATTTGGTTTATAATTCATGCACACCTCTAATGGCAACAAGAATTAAGGTGAAAGGATGAAGAAAAACTTACCTACTAGACGATGATGTGTCCCGGTGTTCGTTGCAAATATAGAAGATGATGAGGGAACAAGAATTTAAGAGACTTCAGAGGTAATTTCGATTCACTTTTACTCTTTGCGCTATTCTGCCCCCCCCCCCCCCCCCCCCCCCCCTCCTCTAATGGCAATAAGAATTAAGGTGAAAGGATGAAGAAAAACTTACCTACTAGACGATGATGTGTCCCGGTGCTCGTTGTAAATAGAGAAGATGATGAGGGAACAAGAATTTAAGAGACTTCAGAGGTAATTTCGATTCACTTTTGCTCTTTGCGCTATTCACTTTTAAAGAAAGTAAAAAATTGGTTTTTAGAAAAAATAATTTTTTTAAAAAACTGGTTATTGTGGAAAGCCGGTTTAGAATTGAACCGATTCACTTGTAAACCGATTTTTAAAAAATAAATTGGTTTTACAGAAACAGTTTAAAAATCCAAACCAACCCATATATATGGTTCAATTTGGTTTATAATTCATGCACACCTCTAATGGCAACAAGAATTAAGGTGAAAGGATGAAGAAAAACTTACCTACTAGACGATGATGTGTCCCGGTGCTCGTTGCAAATAGAGAAGATGATGAGGGAACAAGAATTTAAGAGACTTCAGAGGTAATTTCGATTCACTTTTAAAGAAAGTAAAAAATTGGTTTTTATAAAAAACAATTTTTTTAAAAAACTGGTTATTGTGGAAAACCGGTTTAGAATTGAACCGATTCACTTGTAAACCGATTTTTAAAAATTAAATTGGTTTTACAGAAACAGTTTCAAAATCCAAACCAACCCATATATATGGTTCAATTTGGTTTATAATTCATGCACACCTCTAATGGCAACAAGAATTAAGGTGAAAGGATGAAGAAAAACTTACCTACTAGACGATGATGTGTCCCGGTGTTCGTTGCAAATAGAGAAGATGATGAGGGAACAAGAATTTAAGAGACTTCAGAGGTAATTTCGATTCACTTTTGCTCTTTGCGCTATTCACTTTTAAAGAAAGTAAAAAATTGGTTTTTAGAAAAAGCAATTTTTTAAAAAAACTGGTTATTGTGGAAAACCGGTTTAGAATTGAACCAATTCACTTGTAAACCGATTTTTAAAAAATAAATTGGTTTTACAGAAACAGATTCAAAATCCAAACCAACCCATATATATGGTTCAATTTGGTTTATAATTCATGCACACCTCTAATGGCAACAATAATTAAGGTGAAAGGATGAAGAAAAACTTACCTACTAGACGATGATGTGTCCCGGTGTTCGTTGCAAATAGAGAAGATGATGAGGGAACAAGAATTTAAGAGACTTCAGAGGTAATTTCTATTCACTTTTGCTCTTTGCGTTATTTTGCCCCCCCCCCCCCTCTAATGGCAATAACAATTAAGGTGAAAGGATGAAGAAAAACTTACCTACTAGACGATGATGTGTCCCGGTGCTCGTTGCAAATAGAGAAGATGATGAGGGAACAAGAATTTAAGAGACTTCAGAGGTAATTTCGATTCACTTTTGCTCTTTGCGCTATTCACTTTTAAAGAAAGTAAAAAATTGGTTTTTAGAAAAAATAATTTTTTTAAAAAACTGGTTATTGTGGAAAACCGGTTTAGAATTGAACCGATTCACTTGTAAACCGATTTTTAAAAAATAAATTGGTTTTACAGAAACAGATTCAAAATCCAAACCAACCCATATATATGGTTCAATTTGGTTTATAATTCATGCACACCTCTAATGGCAACAAGAATTAAGGTGAAAGGATGAAGAAAAACTTACCTACTAGACGATGATGTGTCCCGGTGTTCGTTGCAAATAGAGAAGATGATGAGGGAACAAGAATTTAAGAGACTTCAGAGGTAATTTCGATTCACTTTTGCTCTTTGCGCTATTCACTTTTAAAGAAAGTAAAAAATTGGTTTTTAGAAAAAGCAATTTTTTTAAAAAACTGGTTATTGTGGAAAACCGGTTTAGAATTGAACCGATTCACTTGTAAACCGATTTTTAAAAAATAAATTGGTTTTACAGAAACAGTTTTAAAATCCAAACCAACCCATATATATGGTTCAATTTGGTTTATAATTCATGCACACCTCTAATGGCAACAATAATTAAGGTGAAAGGATGAAGAAAAACTTACCTACTAGACGATGATGTGTCCCGGTGTTCGTTGCAAATAGAGAAGATGATGAGGGAACAAGAATTTAAGAGACTTCAGAGGTAATTTCGATTCACTTTTGCTCTTTACGTTATTTTGCCCCCCCCCCCCCCCTCTAATGGCAATAACAATTAAGGTGAAAGGATGAAGAAAAACTTACCTACTAGACGATGATGTGTCCCGGTGCTCGTTGCAAATAGAGAAGATGATGAGGGAACAAGAATTTAAGAGACTTCAGAGGTAATTTCGATTCACTTTTGCTCTTTGCGCTATTCACTTTTAAAGAAAGTAAACAATTGGTTTTTAGAAAAAATAATTTTTTTAAAAAACTGGTTATTGTGGAAAACCGGTTTAGAATTGAACCAATTCACTTGTAAACCGATTTTTAAAAAATAAATTGGTTTTACAGAAACAGATTCAAAATCCAAACCAACCCATATATATGGTTCAATTTGGTTTATAATTCATGCACACCTCTAATGGCAACAAGAATTAAGGTGAAAGGATGAAGAAAAACTTACCTACTAGACGATGATGTGTCCCGGTGTTCGTTGCAAATAGAGAAGATGATGAGGGAACAAGAATTTAAGAGACTTCAGAGGTAATTTCGATTCACTTTTGCTCTTTGCGCTATTCACTTTTAAAGAAAGTAAAAAATTGGTTTTTAGAAAAAGCAATTTTTTTAAAAAACTGGTTATTGTGGAAAACCGGTTTAGAATTGAACCGATTCACTTGTAAACCGATTTTTAAAAAATAAATTGGTTTTACAGAAACAGTTTTAAAATCCAAACCAACCCATATATATGGTTCAATTTGGTTTATAATTCATGCACACCTCTAATGGCAACAATAATTAAGGTGAAAGGATGAAGAAAAACTTACCTACTAGACGATGATGTGTCCCGGTGTTCGTTGCAAATAGAGAAGATGATGAGGGAACAAGAATTTAAGAGACTTCAGAGGTAATTTCGATTCACTTTTGCTCTTTGCGTTATTTTGCCCCCCCCCCCCCCCCCCTCTAATGGCAATAACAATTAAGGTGAAAGGATGAAGAAAAACTTACCTACTAGACGATGATGTGTCCCGGTGCTCGTTGCAAATAGAGAAGATGATGAGGGAACAAGAATTTAAGAGACTTCAGAGGTAATTTCGATTCACTTTTACTCTTTGCGCTATTCACTTTTAAAGAAAGTAAAAAATTGGTTTTTAGAAAAAATAATTTTTTTAAAAAACTGGTTATTGTGGAAAACCGGTTTAGAATTGAACCGATTCACTTGTAAACCGATTTTTAAAAAATAAATTGGTTTAAAAGAAACAGTTTCAAAATCCAAACCAACCAATATATATGGTTCAATTTGGTTTATAATTCATGCACACCTCTAATGGCAACAAGAATTAAGGTGAAAGGATGAAGAAAAACTTACCTACTAGACGATGATGTGTCCCGGTGCTCGTTACAAATAGAGAAGATGATGAGGGAACAAGAATTTAAGAGACTTCAGAGGTAATTTCGATTCACTTTTTCTCTTTGCGCTATTCACTTTTAATGAAAGTAAAAAATTGGTTTTTAGAAAAAACAATTTTTTTAAAAAACTGATTATTGTGGAAAACCGGTTTAGAATTGAACCGATTCACTTGTAAACCGATTTTTAAAAAATAAATTGGTTTTACAGAAACAGTTTCAAAATCCAAACCAACCCATATATATGGTTCAATTTGGTTTATAATTCATGCACACCTCTAATGGCAACAAGAATTAAGGTGAAAGGATGAAGAAAAACTTACCTACTAGACGATGATGTGTCCCGGTGTTCGTTGCAAATAGAGAAGATGATGAGGGAACAAGAATTTAAGAGACTTCAGAGGTAATTTCGATTCACTTTTGCTCTTTGCGCTATTCTGCACCCCCCCCCCCCCCTAATGGCAATAAGAATTAAGGTGAAAGGATGAAGAAGAACTTACCTACTAGACGATGATGTGTCCCGGTGCTCGTTGCAAATAGAGAAGATGATGAGGGAACAAGAATTTAAGAGACTTCAGAGGTAATTTCGATTCACTTTTAAAGAAAGTAAAAAATTGGTTTTTAGAAAAAACAATTTTTTTAAAAAACTGGTTATTGTGGAAAACCGGTTTAGAATTGAACCGATTCACTTGTAAACCGATTTTTAAAAAATAAATTGGTTTTACAGAAACAGTTTCAAAATCCTAACCAACCCATATATATGGTTCAATTTGGTTTATAATTCATGCACACCTCTAATGGCAACAAGAATTAAGGTGAAAGGATGAAGAAAAACTTACCTACTAGACGATGATGTGTCCCGATGTTCGTTGCAAATAGAGAAGATGATGAGGGAACAAGAATTTAAGAGACTTCAGAGGTAATTTCGATTCACTTTTGCTCTTTGTTCTATTCACTTTTAAAGAAAGTAAAAAATTGGTTTTTAGAAAAAACAATTTTTTAAAAAAACTGGTTATTGTGGAAAACCGGTTTAGAATTGAACCGATTCACTTGTAAACCGATTTTTAAAAAATAAATTGGTTTTACAGAAACAGTTTCAAAATCCAAACCAACCCATATATATGGTTCAATTTGGTTTATAATTCATGCACACCTCTAATGGCAACAAGAATTAAGGTGAAAGGATGAAGAAAAACTTACCTACTAGACGATGATGTGTCCCGGTGTTCGTTGCAAATAGAGAAGATGATGAGGGAACAAGAATTTAAGAGACTTCAGAGGTAATTTCGATTCACTTTTGCTCTTTGCGCTATTCACTTTTAAAGAAAGTAAAAAATTGGTTTTTAGAAAAAACAATTTTTTAAAAAAAACTGGTTATTGTGGAAAACCGGTTTAGAATTGAACCAATTCACTTGTAAACCGATTTTTAAAAAATAAATTGGTTTTACAGAAACAGTTTCAAAATCCAAACCAACCCATATATATGGTTCAATTTGGTTTATAATTCATGCACACCTCTAATGGCAACAATAATTAAGGTGAAAGGACGAAGAAAAACTTACCTACTAGACGATGATGTGTCCCGGTGTTCGTTGCAAATAGAGAAGATGATGAGGGAACAAGAATTTAAGAGACTTCAGAGGTAATTTCGATTCACTTTTGCTCTTTGCGCAATTCTACCCCCCCCCCCCCCCCCCCTCTAATGGCAATAAGAATTAAGGTGAAAGGATGAAGAAAAACTTACCTACTAGACGATGATATGTCCCGGTGCTCGTTGCAAATAGAGAAGATGATGAGGGAACAAGAATTTAAGAGACTTCAGAGGTAATTTCGATTCACTTTTGCTCTTTGCGCTATTCACTTTTAAAGAAAGTAAAAAATTGGTTTTTAGAAAAAACAATTTTTTTAAAAAACTGGTTATTGTGGAAAACCGGTTTAGAATTGAACCGATTCACTTGTAAACCGATTTTTAAAAAATAAATTGGTTTTATAGAAACAGTTTCAAAATCCAAACCAACCAATATATATGGTTCAATTTGGTTTATAATTCATGCACACCTCTAATGGCAACAAGAATTAAGGTGAAAGGATGAAGAAAAACTTACCTACTAGACGATGATGTGTCCCGGTGTTCGTTGCAAATAGAGAAGATGATGAGGGAACAAGAATTTAAGAGACTTCAGAGGTAATTTCGATTCACTTTTGCTCTTTGCGCTATTCACTTTTAAAGAAAGTAAAAAATTGGTTTTTAGAAAAAACAATATTTTAAAAAAACTGGTTATTGTGGAAAACCGGTTTAGAACTGAGCCGATTCACTTGTAAACCGATTTTTAAAAAATAAATTGGTTTTACAGAAACAGTTTCAAAATCCAAACCAACCCATATATATGGTTCAATTTGGTTTATAATTCATGCACACCTCTAATGGCAACAAGAATTAAGGTGAAAGGATGAAGAAAAACTTACCTACTAGACGATGATGTGTCCCGGTGTTCGTTGCAAATAGAGAAGATGATGAGGGAACAAGAATTTAAGAGACTTCAGAGGTAATTTCGATTCACTTTTGCTCTTTGCGCTATTCTGCCCCCCCCCCCCCCCCCCTCCCCTCTAATGGCAAAAAGAATTAAGGTGAAATGATGAAGAAAAACTCACCTACTAGACGATGATGTGTCCCGGTGCTCGTTCCAAATACAGAAGATGATGAGGGAACAAGAATTTAAGAGACTTTAGAGGTAATTTCGATTCACTTTTGCTCTTTGCGCTATTCACTTTTAAAGAAAGTAAAAAATTGGTTTTTAGAAAAAACAATTTTTTTAAAAAACTGGTTATTGTGGAAAATCGGTTTAGAATTGAACCGATTCACTTGTAAACCGATTTTTAAAAAATAAATTGGTTTTACAGAAACAGTTTCAAAATCCGAACCAACCCATATATATGGTTCAATTTGGTTTATAATTCATGCACACCTCTAATGGCAACAAGAATTAAGGTGAAAGGATGAAGAAAAACTTACCTACTAGACGATGATGTGTCCCGGTGTTCGTTGCAAATAGAGAAGATGATGAGGGAACAAGAATTTAAGAGACTTCAGAGGTAATTTCGATTCACTTTTTCTCTTTGCGCTATTCACTTTTAAAGAAAGTAAAAAATTGGTTTTTAGAAAAAACAATTTTTTAAAAAAACTGGTTATTGTGGAAAACCGGTTTAGAATTGAACCGATTCACTTGTAAACCGATTTTTAAAAAATAAATTGGTTTTACAGAAACAGTTTCAAAATCCAAACCAACCCATATATATGGTTCAATTTGGTTTATAATTCATGCACACCTCTAATGGCAAAAAGAATTAAGGTGAAAGGATGAAGAAAAACTTACCTACTAGACGATGATGTGTCCCGGTGCTCGTTCCAAATACAGAAGATGATGAGGGAACAATAATTTAAGAGACTTTAGAGGTAATTTCGATTCACTTTTGCTCTTTGCGCTATTCACTTTTAAAGAAAGTAAAAAATTGGTTTTTAGAAAAAACAATTTTTTTAAAAAACTGGTTATTGTGGAAAATCGGTTTAGAATTGAACCGATTCACTTGTAAACCGATTTTTAAAAAATAAATTGGTTTTACAGAAACAGTTTCAAAATCCGAACCAACCCATATATATGGTTCAATTTGGTTTATAATTCATGCACACCTCTAATGGCAACAAGAATTAAGGTGAAAGGATGAAGAAAAACTTACCTACTAGACGATGATGTGTCCCGGTGTTCGTTGCAAATAGAGAAGATGATGAGGGAACAAGAATTTAAGAGACTTCAGAGGTAATTTCGATTCACTTTTGCTCTTTGCGCTATTCTACCCCCCCCCCCCCCCCCCCCTCTAATGGCAATAAGAATTAAGGTGAAAGGATGAAGAAAAACTTACCTACTAGACGATGATGTGTCCCGGTGCTCGTTGCAAATAGAGAAGATGATGAGGGAACAAGAATTTAAGAGACTTCAGAGGTAATTTCGATTCACTTTTGCTCTTTGCGCTATTCTGCCCCCCCCCCCTCCCCTCTAATGGCAAAAAGAATTAAGGTGAAAGGATGAAGAAAAACTCACCTACTAGACGATGATGTGTCCCGGTGCTCGTTCCAAATACAGAAGATGATGAGGGAACAAGAATTTAAGAGACTTTAGAGGTAATTTCGATTCACTTTTGCTCTTTGCGCTATTCACTTTTAAAGAAAGTAAAAAATTGGTTTTTAGAAAAAACAATTTTTTTAAAAAACTGGTTATTGTGGAAAATCGGTTTAGAATTGAACCGATTCACTTGTAAACCGATTTTTAAAAAATAAATTGGTTTTACAGAAACAGTTTCAAAATCCGAACCAACCCATATATATGGTTCAATTTGGTTTATAATTCATGCACACCTCTAATGGCAACAAGAATTAAGGTGAAAGGATGAAGAAAAACTTACCTACTAGACGATGATGTGTCCCGGTGTTCGTTGCAAATAGAGAAGATGATGAGGGAACAAGAATTTAAGAGACTTCAGAGGTAATTTCGATTCACTTTTTCTCTTTGCGCTATTCACTTTTAAAGAAAGTAAAAAATTGGTTTTTAGAAAAAACAATTTTTTAAAAAAACTGGTTATTGTGAAAAACCGGTTTAGAATTGAACCGATTCACTTGTAAACCGATTTTTAAAAAATAAATTGGTTTTACAGAAACAGTTTCAAAATCCAAACCAACCCATATATATGGTTCAATTTGGTTTATAATTCATGCACACCTCTAATGGCAAAAAGAATTAAGGTGAAAGGATGAAGAAAAACTTACCTACTAGACGATGATGTGTCCCGGTGCTCGTTCCAAATACAGAAGATGATGAGGGAACAATAATTTAAGAGACTTTAGAGGTAATTTCGATTCACTTTTGCTCTTTGCGCTATTCACTTTTAAAGAAAGTAAAAAATTGGTTTTTAGAAAAAACAATTTTTTTTAAAAACTGGTTATTGTGGAAAATCGGTTTAGAATTGAACCGATTCACTTGTAAACCGATTTTTAAAAAATAAATTGGTTTTACAGAAACAGTTTCAAAATCCGAACCAACCCATATATATGGTTCAATTTGGTTTATAATTCATGCACACCTCTAATGGCAACAAGAATTAAGGTGAAAGGATGAAGAAAAACTTACCTACTAGACGATGATGTGTCCCGGTGTTCGTTGCAAATAGAGAAGATGATGAGGGAACAAGAATTTAAGAGACTTCAGAGGTAATTTCGATTCACTTTTGCTCTTTGCGCTATTCTACCCCCCCCCCCCCCCCTCTAATGGCAATAAGAATTAAGGTGAAAGGATGAAGAAAAACTTACCTACTAGACGATGATGTGTCCCGGTGCTCGTTGCAAATAGAGAAGATGATGAGGGAACAAGAATTTAAGAGACTTCAGAGGTAATTTCGATTCACTTTTGCTCTTTGCACTATTCACTTTTAAAGAAAGTAAAAAATTGGTTTTTAGAAAAAACAATTTTTTAAAAAAACTTGTTATTGTGGAAAACCGGTTTAGAACTGAGCCGATTCACTTGTAAACCGATTTTTAAAAATTAAATTGGTTTTACAGAAACAGTTTCAAAATCCAAACCAACCCATATATATGGTTCAATTTGGTTTATAATTCATGCACACCTCTAATGGCAACAAGAATTAAGGTGAAAGGATGAAGAAAAACTTACCTACTAGACGATGATGTGTCCCGGTGTTCGTTACAAATAGAGAAGATGATGAGGGAACAAGAATTTAAGAGACTTCAGAGGTAATTTCGATTCACTTTTGCTCTTTGCGCTATTCTGCCCCCCCCCCCCCCCCTCCCCTCTAATGGCAAAAAGAATTAAGGTGAAAGGATGAAGAAAAACTCACCTACTAGACGATGATGTGTCCCGGTGCTCGTTCCAAATACAGAAGATGATGAGGGAACAAGAATTTAAGAGACTTTAGAGGTAATTTCGATTCACTTTTGCTCTTTGCGCTATTCACTTTTAAAGAAAGTAAAAAATTGGTTTTTAGAAAAAACAATTTTTTTAAAAAACTGGTTATTGTGGAAAATCGGTTTAGAATTGAACCGATTCACTTGTAAACCGATTTTTAAAAAATAAATTGGTTTTACAGAAACAGTTTCAAAATCCGAACCAACCCATATATATGGTTCAATTTGGTTTATAATTCATGCACACCTCTAATGGCAACAAGAATTAAGGTGAAAGGATGAAGAAAAACTTACCTACTAGACGATGATGTGTCCCGGTGTTCGTTGCAAATAGAGAAGATGATGAGGGAACAAGAATTTAAGAGACTTCAGAGGTAATTTCGATTCACTTTTTCTCTTTGCGCTATTCACTTTTAAAGAAAGTAAAAAATTGGTTTTTAGAAAAAACAATTTTTTAAAAAAACTGGTTATTGTGGAAAACCGGTTTAGAATTGAACCGATTCACTTGTAAACCGATTTTTAAAAAATAAATTGGTTTTACAGAAACAGTTTCAAAATCCAAACCAACCCATATATATGGTTCAATTTGGTTTATAATTCATGCACACCTCTAATGGCAAAAAGAATTAAGGTGAAAGGATGAAGAAAAACTTACCTACTAGACGATGATGTGTCCCGGTGCTCGTTCCAAATACAGAAGATGATGAGGGAACAATAATTTAAGAGACTTTAGAGGTAATTTCGATTCACTTTTGCTCTTTGCGCTATTCACTTTTAAAGAAAGTAAAAAATTGGTTTTTAGAAAAAACAATTTTTTTAAAAAACTGGTTATTGTGGAAAATCGGTTTAGAATTGAACCGATTCACTTGTAAACCGATTTTTAAAAAATAAATTGGTTTTACAGAAACAGTTTCAAAATCCGAACCAACCCATATATATGGTTCAATTTGGTTTATAATTCATGCACACCTCTAATGGCAACAAGAATTAAGGTGAAAGGATGAAGAAAAACTTACCTACTAGACGATGATGTGTCCCGGTGTTCGTTGCAAATAGAGAAGATGATGAGGGAACAAGAATTTAAGAGACTTCAGAGGTAATTTCGATTCACTTTTGCTCTTTGCGCTATTCTACCCCCCCCCCCCCCCTCTAATGGCAATAAGAATTAAGGTGAAAGGATGAAGAAAAACTTACCTACTAGACGATGATGTGTCCCGGTGCTCGTTGCAAATAGAGAAGATGATGAGGGAACAAGAATTTAAGAGACTTCAGAGGTAATTTCGATTCACTTTTGCTCTTTGCGCTATTCACTTTTAAAGAAAGTAAAAAATTGGTTTTTAGAAAAAACAATTTTTTAAAAAAACTGGTTATTGTGGAAAACCGGTTTAGAATTGAACCGATTCATTTGTAAACCGATTTTTGAAAAATAAATTGGTTTTACAGAAACAGTTTCAAAATCCAAACCAACCCATATATATGGTTCAATTTGGTTTATAATTCATGCACACCTCTAATGGCAACAAGAATTAAGGTGAAAGGATGAAGAAAAACTTACCTGCTAGACGATGATGTGTCCCGGTGTTCGTTGCAAATAGAGAAGATGATGAGGGAACAAGAATTTAAGAGACTTCAGAGGTAATTTCGATTCACTTTTTCTCTTTGCGCTATTCTGCGCCCCCCCCCCCCCCCCTCTAATGGCAATAAGAATAAAGGTGAAAGGATGAAGAAAAACTTACCTACTAGACGATGATGTGTCCCGGTGCTCGTTGCAAATAGAGAAGATGATGAGGGAATAAAAATTTAAGAGACTTCAGAGGTAATTTCGATTCACTTTTGCTCTTTGCGCTATTCACTTTTAAAGAAAGTAAAAAATTGGTTTTTAGAAAAAACAATATTTTAAAAAAACTGGTTATTGTGGAAAACCGGTTTAGAACTGAGCCGATTCACTTGTAAACCGATTTTTAAAAAATAAATTGGTTTTACAGAAACAGTTTCAAAATCCAAACCAACCCATATATATGGTTCAATTTGGTTTATAATTCATGCACACCTCTAATGGCAACAAGAATTAAGGTGAAAGGATGAAGAAAAACTTACCTACTAGACGATGATGTGTCCCGGTGTTCGTTACAAATAGAGAAGATGATGAGGGAACAAGAATTTAAGAGACTTCAGAGGTAATTTCGATTCACTTTTGCTCTTTGCGCTATTCTGCCCCCCCCCCCCTCCCCTCTAATGGCAAAAAGAATTAAGGTGAAAGGATGAAGAAAAACTCACCTACTAGACGATGATGTGTCCCGGTGCTCGTTCCAAATACAGAAGATGATGAGGGAACAAGAATTTAAGAGACTTTAGAGGTAATTTCGATTCACTTTTGCTCTTTGCGCTATTCACTTTTAAAGAAAGTAAAAAATTGGTTTTTAGAAAAAACAATTTTTTTAAAAAACTGGTTATTGTGGAAAATCGGTTTAGAATTGAACCGATTCACTTGTAAACCGATTTTTGAAAAATAAATTGGTTTTACAGAAACAGTTTCAAAATCCGAACCAACCCATATATATGGTTCAATTTGGTTTATAATTCATGCACACCTCTAATGGCAACAAGAATTAAGGTGAAAGGATGAAGAAAAACTTACCTACTAGACGATGATGTGTCCCGGTGTTCGTTGCAAATAGAGAAGATGATGAGGGAACAAGAATTTAAGAGACTTCAGAGGTAATTTCGATTCACTTTTTCTCTTTGCGCTATTCACTTTTAAAGAAAGTAAAAAATTGGTTTTTAGAAAAAACAATTTTTTTAAAAAACTGGTTATTGTGGAAAACCGGTTTAGAATTGAACCGATTCACTTGTAAACCGATTTTTAAAAAATAAATTGGTTTTACAGAAACAGTTTCAAAATCCAAACCAACCCATATATATGGTTCAATTTGGTTTATAATTCATGCACACCTCTAATGGCAACAAGAATTAAGGTGAAAGGATGAAGAAAAACTTACCTACTAGACGATGATGTGTCCCGGTGTTCGTTGCAAATAGAGAAGATGATGAGGGAACAAGAATTTAAGAGACTTCAGAGGTAATTTCGATTCACTTTTGCTCTTTGCGCTATTCACTTTTAAAGAAATTAAAAAATTGGTTTTTAGAAAAAACAATTTTTTAAAAAAACTGGTTATTGTGGAAAACCGGTTTAGAATTGAACCGATTCACTTGTAAACCGATTTTTAAAAAATAAATTGGTTTTACAGAAACAGTTTCAAAATCCAAACCAACCCATATATATGGTTCAATTTGGTTTATAATTCATGCACACCTCTAATGGCAACAATAATTAAGGTGAAAGGACGAAGAAAAACTTACCTACTAGACGATGATGTGTCCCGGTGTTCGTTGCAAATAGAGAAGATGATGAGGGAACAAGAATTTAAGAGACTTCAGAGGTAATTTCGATTCACTTTTGCTCTTTGCGCTATTCTACCCCCCCCCCCCCCCCCCTCTAATGGCAATAAGAATTAAGGTGAAAGGATGAAGAAAAACTTACCTACTAGACGATGATGTGTCCCGGTGCTCGTTGCAAATAGAGAAGATGATGAGGGAACAAGAATTTAAGAGACTTCAGAGGTAATTTCGATTCACTTTTGCTCTTTGCGCTATTCACTTTTAAAGAAAGTAAAAAATTGGTTTTTAGAAAAAACAATTTTTTTAAAAAACTGGTTATTGTGGAAAACCGGTTTAGAATTGCACCGATTCACTTGTAAACCGATTTTTAAAAAATAAATTGGTTTTATAGAAACAGTTTCAAAATCCAAACCAACCAATATATATGGTTCAATTTGGTTTATAATTCATGCACACCTCTAATGGCAACAAGAATTAAGGTGAAAGGATGAAGAAAAACTTACCTACTAGACGATGATGTGTCCCGGTGTTCGTTGCAAATAGAGAAGATGATGAGGGAACAAGAATTTAAGAGACTTCAGAGGTAAGTTCGATTCACTTTTACTCTTTGCGCTATTCACTTTTAAAGAAAGCAAAAAATTGGTTTTTAGAAAAAACAATTTTTTAAAAAAACTGGTTATTGTGGAAAACCGGTTTAGAATTGAACCGATTCACTTGTAAACCGATTTTTAAAAAATAAATTGGTTTTACAGAAACAGTTTCAAAATCCAAACCAACCCATATATATGGTTCAATTTGGTTTATAATTCATGCACACCTCTAATGGCAACAAGAATTAAGGTGAAAGGATGAATAAAAACTTACCTACTAGACGATGATGTGTCCCGGTGTTCGTTGCAAATAGAGAAGATGATGAGGGAACAAGAATTTAAGAGACTTCAGAGGTAATTTCGATTCACTTTTTCTCTTTGCGCTATTCTGCGCCCCCCCCCCCCTCTAATGGCAATAAGAATAAAGGTGAAAGGATGAAGAAAAACTTACCTACTAGACGATGATGTGTCCCGGTGCTCGTTGCAAATAGAGAAGATGATGAGGGAATAAAAATTTAAGAGACTTCAGAGGTAATTTCGATTCACTTTTGCTCTTTGCGCTATTCACTTTTAAAGAAAGTAAAAAATTGGTTTTTAGAAAAAACAATATTTTAAAAAAACTGGTTATTGTGGAAAACCGGTTTAGAACTGAGCCGATTCACTTGTAAACCGATTTTTAAAAAATAAATTGGTTTTACAGAAACAGTTTCAAAATCCAAACCAACCCATATATATGGTTCAATTTGGTTTATAATTCATGCACACCTCTAATGGCAACAAGAATTAAGGTGAAAGGATGAAGAAAAACTTACCTACTAGACGATGATGTGTCCCGGTGTTCGTTGCAAATAGAGAAGATGATGAGGGAACAAGAATTTAAGAGACTTCAGAGGTAATTTCGATTCACTTTTGCTCTTTGCGCTATTCACTTTTAAAGAAATTAAAAAATTGGTTTTTAGAAAAAACAATTTTTTAAAAAAACTGGTTATTGTGGAAAACCGGTTTAGAATTGAATCGATTCACTTGTAAACCGATTTTTAAAAAATAAATTGGTTTTACAGAAACAGTTTCAAAATCCAAACCAACCCATATATATGGTTCAATTTGGTTTATAATTCATGCACACCTCTAATGGCTACAATAATTAAGGTGAAAGGACGAAGAAAAACTTACCTACTAGACGATGATGTGTCCCGGTGTTCGTTGCAAATAGAGAAGATGATGAGGGAACAAGAATTTAAGAGACTTCAGAGGTAATTTCGATTCACTTTTGCTCTTTGCGCTATTCTACCCCCCCCCCCCCCCAATGGCAATAAGAATTAAGGTGAAAGGATGAAGAAAAACTTACCTACTAGACGATGATGTGTCCCGGTGCTCGTTGCAAATAGAGAAGATGATGAGGGAACAAGAATTTAAGAGACTTCAGAGGTAATTTCGATTCACTTTTGCTCTTTGCGCTATTCACTTTTAAAGAAAGTAAAAAATTGGTTTTTAGAAAAAACAATTTTTTTAAAAAACTGGTTATTGTGGAAAACCGGTTTAGAATTGAACCGATTCATTTGTAAACCGATTTTTGAAAAATAAATTGGTTTTACAGAAACAGTTTCAAAATCCAAACCAACCCATATATATGGTTCAATTTGGTTTATAATTCATGCACACCTCTAATGGCAACAAGAATTAAGGTGAAAGGATGAAGAAAAACTTGCCTACTAGACGATGATGTGTCCCGGTGTTCGTTGCAAATAGAGAAGATGATGAGGGAACAAGAATTTAAGAGACTTCAGAGGTAAGTTCGATTCACTTTTACTCTTTGCGCTATTCACTTTTAAAGAAAGTAAAAAATTGGTTTTTAGAAAAAACAATTTTTTAAAAAAACTGGTTATTGTGGAAAACCGGTTTAGAATTGAACCGATTCACTTGTAAACCGATTTTTAAAAAATAAATTGGTTTTACAGAAACAGTTTCAAAATCCAAACCGACCCATATATATGGTTCAATTTGGTTTATAATTCATGCACACCTCTAATGGCAACAAGAATTAAGGTGAAAGGATGAAGAAAAACTTACCTACTAGACGATGATGTGTCCCGGTGTTCGTTGCAAATAGAGAAGATGATGAGGGAACAAGAATTTAAGAGACTTCAGAGGTAATTTCGATTCACTTTTTCTCTTTGCGCTATTCTGCCCCCCCCCCCTCTAATGGCAATAAGAATAAAGGTGAAAGGATGAAGAAAAACTTACCTACTAGACGATGATGTGTCCCGGTGCTCGTTGCAAATAGAGAAGATGATGAGGGAATAAAAATTTAAGAGACTTCAGAGGTAATTTCGATTCACTTTTGCTCTTTGCGCTATTCACTTTTAAAGAAAGTAAAAAATTGGTTTTTAGAAAAAACAATATTTTAAAAAAACTGGTTATTGTGGAAAACCGGTTTAGAACTGAGCCGATTCACTTGTAAACCGATTTTTAAAAAATAAATTGGTTTTACAGAAACAGTTTCAAAATCCAAACCAACCCATATATATGGTTCAATTTGGTTTATAATTCATGCACACCTCTAATGGCAACAAGAATTAAGGTAAAAGGATGAAGAAAAACTTACCTACTAGACGATGATGTGTCCCGGTGTTCGTTACAAATAGAGAAGATGATGAGGGAACAACAATTTAAGAGACTTCAGAGGTAATTTCAATTCACTTTTGCTCTTTGCGCTATTCTGCCCCCCCCCCCCCTCCCCTCTAATGGCAAAATGAATTAACGTGAAAGGATGAAGAAAAACTTACCTACTAGACGATGATGTGTCCCGGTGCTCGTTCCAAATACAGAAGATGATGAGGGAACAAGAATTTAAGAGACTTTAGAGGTAATTTCGATTCACTTTTGCTCTTTGCGCTATTCACTTTTAAAGAAAGTAAAAAATTGGTTTTTAGAAAAAACAATTTTTTAAAAAAACTGGTTATTGTGGAAAATCGGTTTAGAATTGAACCGATTAACTTGTAAACCGATTTTTAAAAAATAAATTGGTTTTACAGAAACAGTTTCAAAATCCGAACCAACCCATATATATGGTTCAATTTGGTTTATAATTCATGCACACCTCTAATGGCAACAAGAATTAAGGTGAAAGGAAGAAGAAAAACTTACCTACTAGACGATGATGTGTCCCGGTGTTCGTTGCAAATAGAGAAGATGATGAGGGAACAAGAATTTAAGAGACTTCAGAGGTAATTTCGATTCACTTTTTCTCTTTGCACTATTCACTTTTAAAGAAAGTAAAAAATTGGTTTTTAGAAAAAACAATTTTTTAAAAAAACTGGTTATTGTGGAAAACCGGTTTAGAATTGAACCGATTCACTTGTAAACCGATTTTTAAAAAATAAATTGGTTTTACAGAAACAGTTTCAAAATCCAAACCAACCCATATATATGGTTCAATTTGGTTTATAATTCATGCACACCTCTAATGGCAACAAGAATTAAGGTGAAAGGATGAAGAAAAACTTACCTACTAGACGATGATGTGTCCCGGTGTTCGTTGCAAATAGAGAAGATGATGAGGGAACAAGAATTTAAGAGACTTCAGAGGTAATTTCGATTCACTTTTGCTCTTTGCGCTATTCACTTTTAAAGAAATTAAAAAATTGGTTTTTAGAAAAAACAATTTTTTAAAAAAACTGGTTATTGTGGAAAACCGGTTTAGAATTGAACCGATTCACTTGTAAACCGATTTTTAAAAAATAAATTGGTTTTACAGAAACAATTTCAAAATCCAAACCAACCCATATATATGGTTCAATTTGGTTTATAATTCATGCACACCTCTAATGGCAACAAGAATTAAGGTGAAAGGATGAAGAAAAACTTACCTACTAGACGATGATGTGTCCCGGTGTTCGTTGCAAATAGAGAAGATGATGAGGGAACAAGAATTTAAGAGACTTCAGAGGTAATTTCGATTCACTTTTTCTCTTTGTGCTATTCTGCCCCCCCCCCCCCCCCCCCCCCCTCTAATGGCAATAAGAATTAAGGTGAAAGGATGAAGAAAAACTTACCTACTAGACGATGATGTGTCCCGGTGCTCGTTGCAAATAGAGAAGATGATGAGGGAATAAAAATTTAAGAGACTTCAGAGGTAATTTCGATTCACTTTTGCTCTTTGCGCTATTCACTTTTAAAGAAAGTAAAAAATTGGTTTTTAGAAAAAACAATTTTTTTAAAAAACTGGTTATTGTGGAAAACCGGTTTAGAATTGAACCGATTCACTTGTAAACCGATTTTTGAAAAATAAATTGGTTTTACAGAAACAGTTTCAAAATCCAAACCAACCCATATATATGGTTCAATTTGGTTTATAATTCATGCACACCTCTAATGGCAACAAGAATTAAGGTGAAAGGATGAAGAAAAACTTACCTACTAGACGATGATGTGTCCCGGTGTTCGTTGCAAATAGAGAAGATGATAAGGGAACAAGAATTTAAGAGACTTCCGAGGTAATTTCGATTCACTTTTGCTCTTTGCGCTATTCACTTTTAAAGAAATTAAAAAATTGGTTTTTAGAAAAAACAATTTTTTAAAAAAACTGGTTATTGTGGAAAACCGGTTTAGAATTGAACCGATTCACTTGTAAACCGATTTTTAAAAAATAAATTGGTTTTACAGAAACAGTTTCAAAATCCAAACCAACCCATATATATGGTTCAATTTGGTTTATAATTCATGCACACCTCTAATGGCAACAATAATTAAGGTGAAAGGACGAAGAAAAACGTACCTACTAGACGATGATGTGTCCCGGTGTTCGTTGCAAATAGAGAAGATGATGAGGGAACAAGAATTTAAGAGACTTCAGAGGTAATTTCGATTCACTTTTGCTCTTTGCGCTATTCTACCCCCCCCCCCCCCCCCCCCCCCCCCCCTCTAATGGCAATAAGAATTAAGGTGAAAGGATGAAGAAAAACTTACCTACTAGACGATGATGTGTCCCGGTGCTCGTTGCAAATAGAGAAGATGATGAGGGAACAAGAATTTAAGAGACTTCAGAGGTAATTTCGATTCACTTTTGCTCTTTGCGCTATTCACTTTTAAAGAAAGTAAAAAATTGGTTTTTAGAAAAAACAATTTTTTTAAAAAACTGGTTATTGTGGAAAACCGGTTTAGAATTGAACCGATTCACTTGTAAACCGATTTTTAAAAAATAAATTGGTTTTATAGAAACAGTTTCAAAATCCAAACCAACCAATATATATGGTTCAATTTGGTTTATAATTCATGCACACCTCTAATGGCAACAAGAATTAAGGTGAAAGGATGAAGAAAAACTTACCTACTAGACGATGATGTGTCCCGGTGTTCGTTGCAAATAGAGAAGATGATGAGGGAACAAGAATTTAAGAGACTTCAGAGGTAAGTTCGATTCACTTTTACTCTTTGCGCTATTCACTTTTAAAGAAAGTAAAAAATTGGTTTTTAGAAAAAACAATTTTTTAAAAAAACTGGTTATTGTGGAAAACCGGTTTAGAATTGAACCGATTCACTTGTAAACCGATTTTTAAAAAATAAATTGGTTTTACAGAAACAGTCTCAAAATCCAAACCAACCCATATATATGGTTCAATTTGGTTTATAATTCATGCACACCTCTAATGGCAACAAGAATTAAGGTGAAAGGATGAAGAAAAACTTACCTACTAGACGATGATGTGTCCCGGTGTTCGTTGCAAATAGAGAAGATGATGAGGGAACAAGAATTTAAGAGACTTCAGAGGTAATTTCGATTCACTTTTTCTCTTTGCGCTATTCTGCCCCCCCCCCCCCCTCTAATGGCAATAAGAATTAAGGTGAAAGGATGAAGAAAAACTTACCTACTAGACGATGATGTGTCCCGGTGCTCGTTGCAAATAGAGAAGATGATGAGGGAATAAAAATTTAAGAGACTTCAGAGGTAATTTCGATTCACTTTTGCTCTTTGCGCTATTCACTTTTAAAGAAAGTAAAAAATTGGTTTTTAGAAAAAACAATTTTTTTAAAAAACTGGTTATTGTGGAAAACCGGTTTAGAATTGAACCGATTCACTTGTAAACCGATTTTTGAAAAATAAATTGGTTTTACAGAAACAGTTTCAAAATCCAAACCAACCCATATATATGGTTCAATTTGGTTTATAATTCATGCACACCTCTAATGGCAACAAGAATTAAGGTGAAAGGATGAAGAAAAACTTACCTACTAGACGATGATGTGTCCCGGTGTTCGTTGCAAATAGAGAAGATGATAAGGGAACAAGAATTTAAGAGACTTCCGAGGTAATTTCGATTCACTTTTGCTCTTTGCGCTATTCACTTTTAAAGAAATTAAAAAATTGGTTTTTAGAAAAAACAATTTTTTAAAAAAACTGGTTATTGTGGAAAACCGGTTTAGAATTGAACCGATTCACTTGTAAACCGATTTTTAAAAAATAAATTGGTTTTACAGAAACAGTTTCAAAATCCAAACCAACCCATATATATGGTTCAATTTGGTTTATAATTCATGCACACCTCTAATGGCAACAATAATTAAGGTGAAAGGACGAAGAAAAACGTACCTACTAGACGATGATGTGTCCCGGTGTTCGTTGCAAATAGAGAAGATGATGAGGGAACAAGAATTTAAGAGACTTCAGAGGTAATTTCGATTCACTTTTGCTCTTTGCGCTATTCTACCCCCCCCCCCCCCCCCCCCTCTAATGGCAATAAGAATTAAGGTGAAAGGATGAAGAAAAACTTACCTACTAGACGATGATGTGTCCCGGTGCTCGTTGCAAATAGAGAAGATGATGAGGGAACAAGAATTTAAGAGACTTCAGAGGTAATTTCGATTCACTTTTGCTCTTTGCGCTATTCACTTTTAAAGAAAGTAAAAAATTGGTTTTTAGAAAAAACAATTTTTTTAAAAAACTGGTTATTGTGGAAAACCGGTTTAGAATTGAACCGATTCACTTGTAAACCGATTTTTAAAAAATAAATTGGTTTTATAGAAACAGTTTCAAAATCCAAACCAACCAATATATATGGTTCAATTTGGTTTATAATTCATGCACACCTCTAATGGCAACAAGAATTAAGGTGAAAGGATGAAGAAAAACTTACCTACTAGACGATGATGTGTCCCGGTGTTCGTTGCAAATAGAGAAGATGATGAGGGAACAAGAATTTAAGAGACTTCAGAGGTAAGTTCGATTCACTTTTACTCTTTGCGCTATTCACTTTTAAAGAAAGTAAAAAATTGGTTTTTAGAAAAAACAATTTTTTAAAAAAACTGGTTATTGTGGAAAACCGGTTTAGAATTGAACCGATTCACTTGTAAACCGATTTTTAAAAAATAAATTGGTTTTACAGAAACAGTCTCAAAATCCAAACCAACCCATATATATGGTTCAATTTGGTTTATAATTCATGCACACCTCTAATGGCAACAAGAATTAAGGTGAAAGGATGAAGAAAAACTTACCTACTAGACGATGATGTGTCCCGGTGTTCGTTGCAAATAGAGAAGATGATGAGGGAACAAGAATTTAAGAGACTTCAGAGGTAATTTCGATTCACTTTTTCTCTTTGCGCTATTCTGCCCCCCCCCCCCCCTCTAATGGCAATAAGAATTAAGGTGAAAGGATGAAGAAAAACTTACCTACTAGACGATGATGTGTCCCGGTGCTCGTTGCAAATAGAGAAGATGATGAGGGAATAAAAATTTAAGAGACTTCAGAGGTAATTTCGATTCACTTTTGCTCTTTGCGCTATTCACTTTTAAAGAAAGTAAAAAATTGGTTTTTAGAAAAAACAATTTTTTTTAAAAACTGGTTATTGTGGAAAACCGGTTTAGAATTGAACCGATTCACTTGTAAACCGATTTTTGAAAAATAAATTGGTTTTACAGAAACAGTTTCAAAATCCAAACCAACCCATATATATGGTTCAATTTGGTTTATAATTCATGCACACCTCTAATGGCAACAAGAATTAAGGTGAAAGGATGAAGAAAAACTTACCTACTAGACGATGATGTGTCCCGGTGTTCGTTGCAAATAGAGAAGATGATGAGGGAACAAGAATTTAAGAGACTTCCGAGGTAATTTCGATTCACTTTTGCTCTTTGCGCTATTCACTTTTAAAGAAATTAAAAAATTGGTTTTTAGAAAAAACAATTTTTTAAAAAAACTTGTTATTGTGGAAAACCGGTTTAGAATTGAACCGATTCACTTGTAAACCGATTTTTAAAAAATAAATTGGTTTTACAGAAACAGTTTCAAAATCCAAACCAACCCATATATATGGTTCAATTTGGTTTATAATTCATGCACACCTCTAATGGCAACAATAATTAAGGTGAAAGGACGAAGAAAAACGTACCTACTAGACGATGATGTGTCCCGGTGTTCGTTGCAAATAGAGAAGATGATGAGGGAACAAGAATTTAAGAGACTTCAGAGGTAATTTCGATTCACTTTTGCTCTTTGCGCTATTCTACCCCCCCCCCCCCCCCCCTCTAATGGCAATAAGAATTAAGGTGAAAGGATGAAGAAAAACTTACCTACTAGACGATGATGTGTCCCGGTGCTCGTTGCAAATAGAGAAGATGATGAGGGAACAAGAATTTAAGAGACTTCAGAGGTAATTTCGATTCACTTTTGCTCTTTGCGCTATTCACTTTTAAAGAAAGTAAAAAATTGGTTTTTAGAAAAAACAATTTTTTTAAAAAACTGGTTATTGTGGAAAACCGGTTTAGAATTGAACCGATTCACTTGTAAACCGATTTTTAAAAAATAAATTGGTTTTATAGAAACAGTTTCAAAATCCAAACCAACCAATATATATGGTTCAATTTGGTTTATAATTCATGCACACCTCTAATGGCAACAAGAATTAAGGTGAAAGGATGAAGAAAAACTTACCTACTAGACGATGATGTGTCCCGGTGTTCGTTGCAAATAGAGAAGATGATGAGGGAACAAGAATTTAAGAGACTTCAGAGGTAAGTTCGATTCACTTTTACTCTTTGCGCTATTCACTTTAAAAGAAAGTAAAAAATTGGTTTTTAGAAAAAACAATTTTTTAAAAAAACTGGTTATTGTGGAAAACCGGTTTAGAATTGAACCGATTCACTTGTAAACCGATTTTTAAAAAATAAATTGGTTTTACAGAAACAGATGGCAAACCCTGGTTTCATGACATTTTGAACTTCCTGAAGAATCAAGAATATCCGGCCAACGCCTCCGCTCTTGATAAGAAAACTCTGCGAAGGTTGTCAGCTAAATTCTTCATCAGCAACGGTGTACTATACAAAAGGAATCATGATATGGTGTTGCTAAGATGTGTCGACAAGAGAGAAGCAGGCTTGCTGATCCACGATATTCATGAGGGAGCCTTCGGCACCCATGCTAATGGACACGCCATGGTTAAAAAGATCTTGAGAGCTGGATACTATTGGTTAACTATGGAGACTGATTGCATCCAGTATGCTAGGAAATGCCATAAATGTCAGATTTACGCAGACAAAATGCATGTTCCCCCTACTTTGCTAAATGTTCTATCATCGCCCTGGCCATTCTCTATGTGGGGCATTGATATGATTGGGGCGATTGAGCCTAAAGCATCCAATGGGCATCGATTCATTTTGGTGGCTATAGATTACTTTACCAAATGGGTGGAAGCCGCCTCTTATGCGAATGTAACTAAACAAGTAGTTGCTCGTTTCATCAAGAACAACATCATTTGTCGTTATGGGATTCCAAGCAAAATCATAACCGACAACGGGACCAACTTGAATAACAAAACCATGAAGGAATTGTGCGATAACTTCAAGATTGAGCACCATAACTCTTCACCATATCGACCGAAGATGAACGGAGCAGTTGAAGCCGCGAACAAGAATATTAAGAAAATTATTCAGAAGATGGTCAAAACATACAAGGATTGGCATGAGATGTTGCCATATGCGCTACACGGATATAGAACGTCCGTCAGAACATCAACAGGGGCAACCCCTTTTTCGCTGGTATATGGAATGGATGATGTCCTCCCTATAGAAGTTGAGATACCTTCTCTGAGGATATTAATGGAAACAAAGCTTGACGAAGCTGAATGGATTCAAGAGAGATACGATCAGTTGAATCTAATTGATGAGAAGCGCCTGACAGCTATGTGTCATGGTCAGTTGTACCAGAAGAAGATGAAGAGAGCATTCGATAAAAAGGTCCGCACTCGGGAATTCCGAGTAGGCGAATTGGTACTTAAGAAGATTCTGCAATCACAAAGAGACGCCCGTGGAAAATGGGCACCTAATTATGAAGGTCCCTACATAGTTAAGACAGTGTTTTCAGGAGGGTCATTGCTTCTTACAACTATGGACGGTGAACAGCTTGCGCATCCTGCGAATGCTGATTCGGTGCGGAAGTATTATGCTTAAGACTAGGACGCCTCTGTAACATCCAAGAATCCCCAGAGAACCTCAAGTTTTGCTACAACAGAAATCCTTAGTCATTAGGGGTCATTGGTCATTGAATACAATATAACCTTTTGCTAAACTGCCATTTCGATGCATCTGTAATATCTCATGGGACTATGCTATTTGGCAAGTCACCAGTTTTCAATGAATATCAGTTATATGATCATCTTCTTATCGTCTTTATTTTTGCAAATTTTGCCATTTTCACTTGATTTTTGAAAACGGAAATATTGCAATTGCTAAGAAAACACAAAGATAAACTAAGTTTTACTCTGGATCTTCTACGAATCAAGCTGGTGTAAGGAGATTTAGCAGTATCGCATTTTTGGCATGGATTCGCCACCTCCAGTGGAAAGAAGAGCGCCTTGGCTATCCTTGACGTTGGGTTTCAGGGTGTTGGCTTGTGTTATCCTTTCTCCTTTCCTGTTTTGCGTCGTTCGCGTTGTTCCTAGCATATAGCTAAGCATGTGCATCATCCTTTAGCATCTTTGCATCCTTTGTGCTCTGTTTTGCTGGTGATCTTTTGTTGTGCTTATCTTTATTTCCCTAGTGGAGTAAGGATGTTCCCGGTTTTCTTTGCGTCGTGCTTGTTCGGTCTTAACCTCTGCGCGCCAAATTCGAATCTTTAAAATCTTTTTTTTCCCGTTCCCCAAGAGGTTTAACTTTAAAGGATTTTATAGTTGTTCTCGTTTGAATCGTGTCAAACTTGAACTTGGACTATGTTTGAATCGCGCCAAACGTTGTCTTAATTTGGACTTTGTTTGAAGCGTGTCAAACACTGTCTTATGTGTTCTTGTTTGAATCGTGTCAAACTTGAACTTGGACTATGTTTGAATCGTGTCAAGCATTGTCTTCTTAAAAACTTTGTTCTCGTTTGAATCGTGTCAAACTTGAACTTGGACTATGTTTGAATCGCGCCAAACGTTGTCTTAATTTGGACTTTGTTTGAAGCGTGTCAAACACTGTCTTATGTGTTCTTGTTTGAATCGTGTCAAACTTGAACTTGGACTATGTTTGAATCGTGTCAAGCATTGTCTTCTTAAAAACTTTGTTCTTGTTTGAATCGTGTCAAACTTGAACTTGTTCTTGTTTGAATCGTGTCAAACTTGAACTTGGACTATGTTTGAATCGTGTCAAGCATTGTCTTATTTGGACTTTGTTTGAAGCGTGTCAAACACTGTCTTATGTGTTCTTGTTTGAATCGTGTCAAACTTGAACTTGTTCTCGTTTGAATCGTGTCAAACTTGAACTTGGACTATGTTTGAATCGTGTCAAGCATTGTCTTCTTACAAACTTTGTTCTTGTTTGAATCGCGTCAAACTTGAGCTTGGACTTTGTTTGAATCGTGTCAAGCATTGTCTTCTAAAAAAAAAAAAAAAAAAAAAAAAAAAAAAAAAAAAAAAAAAAACTTGTTCTTGTTTGAATCGTGTCAAACCTGAACAGGGTCCTTGTTCGAATCGTGTCGGACATCGACTCTTGTTTTAAAACCGTTCTTGTTCGAATCGCGTCGAACTCGAATTGAGGCTTTGTTTGAATCGTGTCAAGCACCGTCTTTTGTTTTAAAACTGTTCTTGTTCGAATCGTGTCGGACATTGAACATCCTAATCTTGTTTCTTTTCTAAAAATTGCTCTAAGTTAAATTTAGGGGAACGAATTTCTTCAACTTTAAGACTCCTATCTGGTGCGCAGGGTTAGTCTCTGCGTTCCTGGCTCCTTCTGAAGATCCCATTTCGAACTCTTCATTTTGAGGTCCCCCAGGAAGTCTTTGTTTGTTTGCTTGTCTCCTCTAGACTGATCCTTAGTGATCAGGTTCTTCTTTCTGGTTTCATGCCCAGGAAGAGCGCGGGTTTGTTTCTTTCCCCGTGAAGTCTATCTTTTTGGATCTCTCCTAGTGGAGATTGTCTTTTACTTTTTCCCCAGTGTTTCTTTGGGGTCTCCCCATTGAGTCTCCTTTGCTGGTTGGCCTGTATCCCCGGTGAGTCTTTGCTTGTGGATGCTAGCTCCGTCTTCCCCCGGCGAAGCTTTTCTTATGTGTTTGCTTCCTGTGGTCCCCGGTGTCTGGTTTGTCTGCATCCCTTGCATTCCCGGCATCATATCACCATTTTAGAAGTTCATGGCATGTCAGCATCTGCATGTCCGTAACGCATCCTTAGCATTTGCATTCCATGAGGGCAAAATTTTTGGTTTAATATATTTAAATACCCTTCACCTATGTGCCTCTGGAATCTCCGTTCCTCATGCCCTCCGGTGAAGCTATTTAAATAGGGGCAACTGTTGTACCCCAAATTTTACCCTCATTTTCTTGCTAGTTGGGGATTTATTTATGTTCTTCTATTTATTACTAACTTAACTTTTGTTTTAATATTCTATTTGTTTTTATTTAATTTAATTTCAATTTGGCCTTTTATTTTATTTTATTTATATTTAAGTTGTTTTCTTTTAATCTCGACTTAATTTAGTTTTAAAAATTAGATTAGTTAATTAATTATATTAATTATTAATTTTTGTTTCTAGCTATTTAATTTAGGTTTGGATTTATCATTATTTAACTTTATTACATAATTAATTCGTTAAAGAAAAAGAGAGATATTATTGCATTTTCTTTACAAGTGGATAAGCCTACCACAATGAGTCCATCGTGACCAAAATGTTACAAAAATATGGAAATGGAATGCATTAGCCTAGAACCAATAGAAAATGAGCAATTTGCTTTGACTTTTCAACTTAGTTTTTCTGACCAACGGAGAGGTGACATGTGGCATACCAAGAACCCAAAACACCCAACTTGCTTTCTCCTCCCTGGGCCGTGTTCGCGAAATTCAGAATAGAAGAGAGAATTCCAACATGTCAAATTCAACTCCCAATTCGTTTCAATTTCCTTGGCGCGTGATTTCTCCCAATTTGAATTCTCCAATTCATTTTCCCGTTGAGCTTCCAATGCTTCAATTCCTCACAAACGGCTTAGAAGATTGATCGTTGCAGCACAACCGAGACCTCAATTCAAGCACAGTCTATACGCGTGGCTCAAGATGCACTCGAGGCTACTGCTGCATTAATTGCTCTCTCCCCAAGATAAGCTCCTGCGGCTGCTGCGCATTCAATGCCGTGAACCAACTCGCTGCCTATAAAAGGAGCTCACCTCAATACCAACAAGGACGGGGGGAATCTGGACCCAAAACACTCAAATCCTCTAAAGTTCTCTAAGTTCAAGCAAGCAAGTTGGAAGCTGACATTGGAGTCTGATCTTGCAAGGGAAGGCAACCATCATCTTTGAAGATAGCGAGATTGATCCCACTCGGTATCGTGTCCTTATCCCTACTTTAATAATGTCCATATGAAACACTGCCATATTGCATTTCATTATTTCTTTACATGCTCATCTGATTAATCTATGTTTAATTATATGGCTCATGTACTCGTATCTTGGTTCCTTTTTTAGCATGATGCTGTCACATTGATATGATACACTTATGCCTTGCAATGAGTTATGTTACATCGGACTTTTTTCTTTAAACGACTGCAATTAGGAATTTTCACTGTAATATTGCTTAATGTTGCTAAAACACTTAGTTATCATGGACCTCTGTTTGTAACTTTGATGCATTCTTAGGTTTTAGCTATCTTTGTGCTTTGAGGATTGTTTATCTTGACTAGTGATTCCTGTTCTGTTACCATTAGTATAGGAGCATGGTTATGTATTCAATTATGATGTTTACTTTGTCACCATGAATGTTGGTTGTTTCTTTGACAGTTCTGTACACACCACTATCTTTGCATTTGTTGTGGTTTGATCATGTGCTTTGTTTAGCCTGTTAGCATGTATAGGTCACCGACCTGTATCACACTTTGTTAGTTTGAGTCTATTGCAATATTTGAATGATAAATCTTGATATGTGTTGTCTTGGGTTGTCCTATCATATGTCTGGATGTTCTACAATCTGCCATGCTATGTCATTCCAAAGTGTACGTGTTAAAGCTTTTCATTGAAATGATAATAACTAAGCTATATCTTGTTGATTATACCATGCTCATGTTGTGTATGTTAGCATTGTTAAGTTTGACATGTTTTCCGAGCTTTACTTCTATGATCTCATAATGTTGACCGAATGAATTCGCATGCCCTGTCCTTGCTTATAAGAGCCTAAATATGTTGTTATGGTTTGAACTTATAGAATAAATGATGTCTTCATTGGTGTACATATATGCTGCATGATGCTCCTATTTGATTTTGTTCAAGTTAGAACTATGATGTTATGGCCACTATGTTGTCAAGCTGTATTGAAATCTGCTAAGTGTATGTGTTCTCCATCCATGATTTCCATTTAAGCCTATTGACATGTGACTTGACTTGTCTAATTTGGTCTTGCTATCTGTCATTTTATTTTGTGGGAATGATATCACTTGAATAGTTGTGTCTGGTTTGTGTATTCGGTTCTGATAAAAACATGTGAGTCTTAAGTTGAAATTGGTATACTATGACTGTCCTGTTCAGAAATGTCCCTTGATTACCATTACTCTTTGAATGATAATGCTTGCTTTGACCTACTAGTAACAACTGCTATGTGGCACCCTTGTGCGTATTGATGTTTTAATGTTTTGTCCATGACATTTTGTTTGAATTTGGAATATGCCCTGTCAAGAGCAGAGGTATGCCTTGGTGTGTAACTGGCTTTGCATTGCCTGCTGATTTATGTTGTGCTCCATATTCATGCTATCCAAGTTACTTAGTCTAATATAGGTATTTTCAATTGACCTAAACTCCTGAATGATCAAACTGTTGCTCTTTCGGTGGTCTTGCCATCCTTAAAATTTAGGTGCTAGTCAAGACCAATAATAAATCATGGTCCCCAAACTGATGCATACCATTATGTTGTGAACCTTGCTTGATTACACCCACACCCCAATTAGAGATTAGTTTCTCATCTATGGTTTGTGATCCTTTGTTTGTGTTCCTCACCCTCTGTTAGTTACTTGTGAATAACTTTGAGACTTTGCAATTTCTGGTTTGCCAATGCATCCTGACACCTTGTTGTTTGCTGAAATCATGCACTTGCTTTTGTTTCCAATATAGTGTTTGGTGTCTCAGCATGTTCATCACTGCTCTATCTCACCTTGTACACCCATGTTATGCTATGCCCCTACCTGTTTGTTTTATTTGCATTGAATGCCAATCATCTCTTGAACTATCTAAACATGTTGGTATTGCAATCATATGTCTGATATTATATGTTATCGTTTGATACGCATGCGTTGTCCTGGTGTTATGGTTTGTACACTGTATTAGTATGCAATCACTGTGTAGTTAATTTTGGTTGAGCTTTATGTAAGTTTTAGTACTTCTACAGCATTATGCTTACTCTTTCGCGCTTTGTATTACTTGTTGTACTATAGTGCCCTGTTGCAGTTATACTGTCTGTGCTGTGTCTATATGTGTTAAAAGTTTAGTTTGCAGTCTACAGTTGCTACCGTATCTCTTGTAACTTGTCATAATGTGATGCTTATATGTTGTGTTCATACTGTTTGGTGTCGTTGTTGTTATCCTTTTGTTGTGAATGTTTCATTTATATCAATGTTCATGTGTATGTAATTATCTCTGATTGTGTGCATTGTATTGGCTGCCATGTCATGAATATTTGGATTACATCTAAAACAAAAAGTTTTATACTTTTCATCTTTTTCCCATGTTTGGACCATGGTTTTCAATGGCTAACTGCTCGTATTGTATTTACTATTTTGTTCAGCTCTTGTTTGCATCATGTTCTTCTTGAAATGTACTTCATTTTAGCCTTTTATTGCATGTGATTTGGTTGAGTCTTGTTGAAGTTAGTTTGGCTCAAAGTGGAAAGCTTTGGTTTGATGTTATACACAGCTGCACGCACGCGTTGTGTTTTCATTTTTCAATTCTCATGACTTGTTTTGGTTCATTAGCTTACGGATGCGTGTTTATTAATGGATGTATCTGCCGTCCCAACGGTTCACCCCACTCCTTGCACCTCGCCTTTCACCACAAAGTCCCGGGTTCGATCCTTGGATCACCCGTTTTGTTATTTTCTTCATTTTTTTTCGCCTGAGCTTCCCCCCTCCTTCCTGGGCCTTGCGCCTTCACTATATACACCCCACCATCCAGGCCCAATTCACTTCCTTGTTATTTTTCTAACTAAACCAAAATCACTAATGCACCCCCTATATTTCATTTCAGATTTCTTGTCTAACTTTAAAATCTTTTCTCTTAAAAAAAAAAAAAACCTTCTTTTATTTTATTTTGCTTAAATGTTATATGCTCAAAAGCTCTAAAATATTTATTTTTGTCCCTTAATTATTTTTCTCATCATTAATTAATGTTGGTTTTTCTAATTAATTAATTGTTATGTATGGTTATTAATTATTGTGCTAATTTTTAAAATTGTTAATTTGCATTTTAATTGGTAATTACTAATCAATTTGTTTTTAGTTGTTAACCTTTAAATTATCAATATGTATCTTAATTATATTGCTAAATTTATTGGTGTTGCTAATTGTTATTTGTTATCATTTGTGGATTAATTGATTGACATTTATTGTTAGCATCTTGAATCTTATGAATGATATTTCACCATGACTTGTTTAATCCTTGAATTAACGTATCCATGTTGATTGGCCATGTCTTTGACTTTTACATGAATATCACTCTTCTTTACTATCATCCTTTAATATCATTCTACATGTGTGTCTTCCTAAAGATTGAAGCATGTTGATTGTCATCCTTAATATCTTCCTATATGTTTGTCTTCATAAAGATTTAAACATATTGTTATCATTTTAATCATTCTTATAATCATGTCCATCTCACCCATACTTTATCATGAAACATATGGCCATCTTCATGCTTATGTTACTTCCATCATATTATCTCATATCAATGTTGTAACTCGTATCATGTCTTACCTCGTTATTTTATCATGTGTATGTTTATCATATCTTACTTCTATCTATATGTTTATTTATTATTGTCTAAACCTTTTCAAAACAATATCAAAATTCTCGATCCAACGTCGAGCCCATTTTCTACCCATGTAAGTCGATCACCTTCGGGTATCGCATTCAACCTTTTGGTCACAAGACACAAGTCTAGCATCACCTTGCTAGCACCATCGCCTAAACAACGTAACTTAATCGCATTAATATCCAAAGGAAAATCCCATGCATGATGACCATGTTATTGTGCATGGTGCATATCATTTGCATTCATAATTGTTACCTTAAAGATAAGTAATGACCCCCATCTTAACCTAAGTAGCCTCTTAGGAAGGAACTTTGTTTCTTGGCCTCATTAGAGTCATAGAAATCACAATTAGCTTTAGGAAGAATTCTTCAACTCTTAGTGATATTCATCATAATGAATTTATCACTTCCCCCACTGACTAAACTTCAATATAGGTCCATTACAACTAGATCTAGAGAGTTCTTAAACTCTACAATGAGATTGTACTCATTTCCCCTCTGAATATTGACCATAGTCAATAGATCAGTAGACGTAGAACTACGCATACTCTGATTCTACTCCCGAGGATACGTAGGCGTAAGGTGCGATGCCTTATCGAGTATACTTAGATACTAACCCCTAGGGTTTTCCAACCTTTAGCATAGAACCTTTAGCAAACAGATAACAAATAACATAATTGAATCAAGAGGTTCCTGTAGAGTACTACAGATATCTAGGATGCTAACACCTTCCCTAGGTATAACCAACCCCCGAACTTAGAATCTTAGTGCATTTGCATTGCATTGTGGGAATTCGGTTTTTTCTCCCTTCCTTTGGATAAATCAAAGACCGGTGGTGACATTAAAAATACGATACAAGTTAATCAATAATTTGTTATCCAATTTTCACCGCGACACCTGTTTAGAATTGAACCGATTCACTTGTAAACCGATTTTTAAAAAATAAATTGGTTTTACAGAAACAGTTTCAAAATCCAAACCAACCCATATATATGGTTCAATTTGGTTTATAATTCATGCACACCTCTAATGGCAACAAGAATTAAGGTGAAAGGATGAAGAAAAACTTACCTACTAGACGATGATGTGTCCCGGTGTTCGTTGCAAATAGAGAAGATGATGAGGGGACAAGAATTTAAGAGACTTCAGAGGTAATTTCGATTCACTTTTGCTCTTTGCGCTATTCTGCCCCCCCCCCCCCCCCCCCCCCTCTAATGGCAACAAGAATTAAGGTGAAAGGATGAAGAAAAACTTACCTACTAGACGATGATGTGTCCCGATGCTCGTTGCAAATACAGAAGATGATGAGGGAACAAGAATTTAAGAGACTTCAGAGGTAATTTCGATTCACTTTTGCTCTTTGCGCTATTCACTTTTAAAGAAAGTAAAAAATTGGTTTTTAGAAAAACTTTTTTTTTTAAAAACTGGTTATTGTGGAAAACCGGTTTAGAATTTAACCGATTCACTTATAAACCGATTTTTAAAAAATAAATTGGTTTTACATAAACAGTTTCAAAATCCAAACCAACCCATATATATGGTTCAATTTGGTTTATAATTCATGCACACCTCTAATGGCAACAAGAATTAAGGTGAAAGGATGAAGAAGAACTTACCTACTAGACGATGATGTGTCCCAGTGTTCGTTGCAAATAGAGAAGATGATGAGGGAACAAGAATTTAAGAGACTTCAGAGGTAATTTCGATTCACTTTTGTTCTTTGCGCTATTCACATTTAAAGAAAGTAAAAAATTGGTTTTTAGAAAAAACAATTTTTTAAAAAAACTGGTTATTGTGGAAAACCAGTTTAGAATTGAACCGATTCACTTGTAAACCGATTTTTAAAAAATAAATTGGTTTTACAGAAACAGTTTCAAAATATAAACCAACCCATATATATGGTTCAATTTGGTTTATAATTCATGCACACCTCTAATGGCAACAAGAATTAAGGTGAAAGGATGAAGAAAAACTTACCTACTAGACGATGATGTGTCCCGGTGTTCGTTGCAAATAGAGAAGATGATGAGGGAACAAGAATTTAAGAGACTTCAGAGGTAATTTCGATTCACTTTTGCTCTTTGAGCTATTCTGCCCCCCCCCCCCCCCCCCTCTAATGGCAACAAGAATTAAGGTGAAAGGATGAAGAAAAACTTACCTACTAGACGATGATGTGTCCCGGTGCTCGTTGCAAATACAGAAGATGATGAGGGAACAAGAATTTAAGAGACTTCAGAGGTAATTTCGATTCACTTTTGCTCTTTGCGCTATTCACTTTTAAAGAAAGTAAAAAGTTGGTTTTTAGAAAAAACAATTTTTTTAAAAAAACTGGTTATTGTGGAAAACCGGTTTAGAATTGAACCGATTCACTTGTAAACCGATATTTAAAAAATAAATTGGTTTTACAGAAACAGTTTCAAAATCCAAACCAACCCATATATATGGTTCAATTTGGTTTATAATTCATGCACACCTCTAATGGCAACAAGAATTAAGGTGAAAGGATGAAGAAAAACTTACCTACTAGACGATGATGTGTCCCGGTGTTCGTTGCAAATAGAGAAGATGATGAGGGAACAAGAATTTAAGAGACTTCAGAGGTAATTTCGATTCACTTTTGCTCTTTGCACTATTCACTTTTAAAGAAAGTAAAAAATTGGTTTTTAGAAAAAACAATTTTTTAAAAAAACTTGTTATTGTGGAAAACCGGTTTAGAATTGAACCGATTCACTTGTAAACCGATTTTTAAAAAATAAATTGGTTTTACAGAAACAGTTTCAAAATCCAAACCAACCCATATATATGGTTCAATTTGGTTTATAATTCATGCACACCTCTAATGGCAACAAGAATTAAGGTGAAAGGATGAAGAAAAACTTACCTACTAGACGATGATGTGTCCCGGTGTTCGTTGCAAATAGAGAAGATGATGAGGGAACAAGAATTTAAGAGACTTCAGAGGTAATTTTGATTCACTTTTGCTCTTTGCGCTATTCCCCCCCCCCCCCCCCCCCCGCTTCTTCCACGTTGTTCTGTGATGTATTTGTTTGATGCTTGCATATGAGAGATGCAGAGAGCTGAGAGAATTTGTGATGAGAGTGAGAGAGATTTGTGAGCAATGATTGGTGATGATTGAATAATGATTCGGTGAATGATTGAATGATGATTATATAGGTGCTTGATCTGTAACTACTTCAAGCACCTTGGAGAAACCGTTTGGGCACTGTTAGCTCAGTTAAATCTTCACAGTGCAAGTTTGTTAAGTTGTATAACTCTGTTAAATTCTGTTAATTGTTTGGGAGTGTTTTGAAATCACTTAGTGTTAATTGTTATGAGATGTTATGAATCATAGTTAGTGAATATTAGAGCTTTGGTTATAGTTAGTTATTATGTGAATGTTAGAAGGTTAAGTTCTGTTAAGTTTCATAGTGTAAGATGGTTAGGTGTTATAACAGTGTTAGATTTTAGTTAAGTTAATTGTTAGGGATTGTTACATTCAGCTATGGTCTGAACTTGGTTAGTTAGAGGTGAGTGAAGTCTAAAACTTGGTAATTGGAATGGTGTTCAATTTAAGTGTAACCGTTAGCAAGGCTGTTATGTATTGGATAGTTAATTGGATGTTAAAGCTTTGATTATCCGAGTCATGTTAGAGTTGTTTTTGAACTAGTTTGCTATTTGTAAATTGAATGAAATTATCCTTAACCTATTGTTAGATTTGAATGTTGCCATGGGCCGTTAGAGAAATGGCACGAGCTGGGTATTGGGAATCACTGTGAGCTGAATGTTACCTATTTGTTATGGATTGGAGGTGATCATGAAGTGTTATGCATTTCTTGTTTAGGTTAGCTTCAATTTTATGATTGTTATCATTGTCATGGAAAATGAAGTTAGGGTTATTTAGTCATGGTTGAATGAAATTGGTGCAAATGGGCTAGCTAATGAATGTGATGTTAGGGTGATTTGGTTTTGGCTTGAAATGGCTTAAGCATTGCCTTTTGTTGAATGTTAGGCTTAAAAACTTGTTTGGTTTGAACTTGAGGATGTAACATATTGTGTTTATTATGGCCTGTTATGATTGTATTGGTGTAATCACATTGACTTTGTTCTTGTGCACTTGTAGGGCAGACTTGGCTTAGCATGGAGATGATGGCATGTTCATCACTTGATCATGGGCAAACTTGGCCTGAAGTGCCCTAGTGAAGATTAGTGACTTGGAAATCAAGATGGGAGCTATTAAGATGAAGGAAGGAATAGGTATAAGTTTATGATTAGTGGTTGACTTTGATCAACTGTTTGACCAAAAATTAACTGTAGATCAAAAGTGTATTTTTGTAGATTTTGATTTTGAATTTTTTGTGATACAATATTTGATGGCTCGATAATGGAATGAAATGGATCTTGAATGGCACATGTATGGCTTGACTCTTAAATGAATTTCCCTCCAAAATTGTGTTTCAATATTTAACTTTGTGTTGATCTCTGCAAAATAACATTGGCCTTTGAAAATTGAACATGAACTTTATATGAATTGCAATGTCTTGTCTTGCATCCAGATCAAGCAACTTAAAGGGCTAGTGTAATGAATAGGCCCATAAAGAGATTAAGTCAACCTTGCAATCAAATCTAATGCCCAAGTGCAATTCACACTAAACAAACCAATAGTCCAAGAATAGGGTTCCATGAAGCTTAGTCCAAGAGGTAAGTTTCCCAATATGCATATGTTTGACTCCCAGAGAAACCCTAGCTCCCTGTCAGTCATAAGTAACAAAAACCTTTGAATCCATGATGCTTATTTTGAATATGTTAATGTGAATAAATTATATAAATGAATATGGCATGAATGTATAGATGAGTTAAAAGTCATGAGCCAGATGAAAAGTGAAAAATGTAAGGCAAATTTTGGGGTATGACAACTGATTTCATTTTTCAAAGAATCATAGGTTTCACATTTTCAAGATTTAAAATATTTCCTTCTAAAATCAGCTACGATGTTTCTTTAATTTCCTTATTAAGCTTAACACTTAATTTCCTTTCTATTTCCTTAATTTCCTTTCTATTTTTTTTAATTTTCTTATTAAGCTTAACACTTAATTTAAGCACTTTCCTAGAGGAAAGAGAAGTTACCTCATTGTCATATTTCTTATAAGTAGCTCTGAAGAAAACTTGTTCCTCTTCATTTGATTACTTTGATAATTTTCTCGAAGGCACGACACGAGAACATCTTGATGAAGTTTTGAATAAATCATTACATGAATCCTTGATTGATAAATTTTAAGTTTCTCCGATTGATTCTTCATAAGTTATTTCATGTGATGCTGTCAAGTTTTCGTATGTTTGAATGAACTCTTGATCCATAGATTCTCTAGACGACCTTCAAGATGAAAATTCTTCAAAAATTATTCTAGATGATGATTCCTTAGATAATCTTACATACACAATGTCAGCTCTTTCAAATGATACTTCTTGTGTCTGGTCTTTCAAAATTCTCTTCATGTAGCTCTGAAGATGAAGATGATGAATATTCTTCAATTATTCTAGTATTCTTCTTTTAGTATTTTAGTACATGGATCAACTCTACAAGTTTCATGATGATTTCCTCCTTTCTGGATTTTTCCGGATATCCATCACAAACCTTTCTACCTTTAGACTCAAGTAGTGAGTGAGGTTTCTAACACCAGTTCTTGAATCTAAGATATTTGCTAGAGACAAAGTGTTTGAAATAACTCCCAAGGATTTAAATGTTTGAGAACCATCTTTGAAAATAACCTTCACTTTCACGTGGTATCCCATCTTCTTGAATAAGTATGCTTATCCTCTCTTAATCTATATATATCATATCAAGAGTGTCTCATATTTCTTTGGCGATATTAAAGTTAAAAACATAGAGGTACTCTCTGCTGGTTAAAGCACTCATCATCCAATACTTGGATTTAAAACCTAATTTAACTTTTCTCTAATTTTCAGCGATCCAAAGATTACTTAGTTTATTTACTATTTCATTATTAACATAATGAGTGGGAATAAATAGATCATTCATAATAAAATTCCATAATTCAAATTAACAGCTTCAAATTTTTTTCTTTCGTATATTAAATCTTTCACCATCTAACGGTAGAGGTGTATTCATGAAAAGTCACTTGTTAAAAGAATTGTTTGAAGTTAAAATGCTACCTCATGAGACAATTAGTCTTATAACATGTGTTAGGCTCTAATTGCACATGTTGACCAAGTGCCTCCAAACATTAGACGGGATGTAAATTCTGCTGGTTAAAATTTGTTGCCTAATAATAAAAAAATTAGTTTATACAACATTTTAAGTTAAGTTTATAAAATGAACAGAGAATAAGTAGCATAGTAGATTAGAGAGAGAGAGATAGAGAGAGAGAGAGAGAGAGAGAGAGAGAGAGAGAGAGAGAGAGAGAGAGAATAATGTAAAGAAAATAAGGCGATGGAAAATAAAGAGATAAGGGGGAAAGAAAACATTTGCCAAAGATTTATATATGTTTGGCCTAACCACTTGGTCTACTCATGTCCCCAATAGTTTCCTTGTAAGAGCTCTATTCAAAGAGATAAGAGCTTTTCATAGGTTATACCCACAAACCATCTTACAATCAAAGGGAGACTTTAACTAGCTAATCTCATGAACCAAATAGAGGTTTTACCATGGTGAACTCAAGAACCAAACATATTTTAATCGATTAACCCTAATCTTGTAATCAATTAGAGGTGTTATAAATGTTTTAACTGATTAACCTTAATACTAAAATCAATTAACCACTTTAAAAGGCCCCATAATGGTTAAAATAAGTCGATAATTAATTACGGATGCGTATAAAAATATGTTTAGGTGTTTTACATATTTGACTGTGTGTGTGATTTGAATTAGTATCTCGATATTTATTCCTATGCCTTTACATTAAACTTATCACTTATACACGCACTAAGTGCGGGATCAGACCATCTTTCACACTTCCTCTCTTTCACAACTCTGGAGCTTCAAGTTATCTTGCTTGTTTTATCATTTATTTAACACTCTCAATTGAAGCTGATTTTTCTTACTGATGAGGGTTAAGATAACTTCTTCATCAGATAGGGGTCACTGAAGACTTCACTGATTTTTATGACCTTAGGTATTTTAACCATTGGGGTGGATATACATTTGATCTCCAAAAGAACATCTTGACTATTGATAGACAAAGACTTCACTAAATGTTGTTTTACATAAGTGTTGTTATATCAAAACCGAAGCGATCATCTGATGGTTATAGTCAGTTGTACCTATAAGCACATAAATACATATATAGGTCTAGAATTGTCTATAAGGTGAGTTAAGTAGACCTTACCCTTAAAAATCAATTTAAATTTTTTTACTTAAAATCATTGTTTTATAAAAAGCGTGGCAATGAAATTTTATAAAAGATGTGTTTGATAGATATCAGGAAGATCACTATAGTTAGACAATATAGAAGAGATGAACAATAAAAACACTAAACAATCAATTTTTCAATTAATCCAAATTTAATTTATGCAAGATGTCTAAATTGAATCTTATTAATAGAAAAGTAAATCTAATATTACAAGTCATATATAGTTATAATCATTAAGGAAAAAAAATTGTGTCTGAATCTATCCCAGACCTACGCTTACACATAAATCGCTATTAGTAGATAAAACCTTGCAACATGCAATTATATAAAAGCGATAAAACCTAATCATGAAAAACTATATAAAGAGAATTAAAGAGAAGGATAGAGAATAATGCACCAGCATTTATACTTGTTCAACATGTTTGTCCTTATTTTGTGCCTAATCCAGTCTCCAATGGCAAACCATTGAAAATTCGTAGTCTTCCACTATATGACAATTTTTACAATGTGTGTTTTAATACAAACAAGGAACATGTTAATGGTGAAAATTAAAACAACAATAAAAATCCTTCTACCTTAATCTTATTCTTCTCATGTATACAACTCATGAGGCTGAATTCCACAAGATTTTCACTCAATCTTGAATCGGTTCACCTTCCTAGATCTAAAGTTCTGCTACAAGCTTCTGTCTGTAGAAGTCTTCACTCAACCATATCAGAAGTCACTTGTCTGAGCATTTGATCTCGTTGAAGGAATTATAAACTCCCAACTTCATAAATAGAAACCTTCACTTAGTTATACCAAATTCTTCAATGTAAAAGAAAACCCTTCTTTTTCCTCTGGATAAATTGTCAACCTAACTACACAATCACGACATGATTCTTAAATTTGATACTCAAACTTCATAAAACATTAACACCTAATGAACTTCATCTCAAAATATCTCACACTCCCTCCAAGTTGAGAATCACACACATGAATGGTGATTTGCTAGAGGTTGAAAATGAGCTGATTTCATATGGAATCTAAAGGTTGTGAGAAAGTGTTCTCTGAAAGTTTGTTTCAAAGTTTTTAAAAATATTTTAAAGTTATGAGGTGGTTAGCTAGAGAGAGAAAATTTGATTTATATATGTGCTTGAGTTAATGCACCAAAAAGTAGTAAAATGACCCTTATAATTCGAGTAAATATAAAATATAATTATCCGAGTCAACTGAAAGAAGGATTTCAATCAAGAGCTCATAACTCAGAATTTGCACTTTTGGTCTGAGTCAATGATTCGAGTCAAAGAAATCCTTGGTTTCGAATCATATAACCAAAAATGAAATCAAAAAATTGAATCTCATTCTTGATTTGAATAAGTTTTTTATGTGATCTAAATCAAGCTCATACCTTATTCGAATCAGGGCAAATTGTGATTCTGATCATTTTCACAAAGGCAAATCTTGAATTTCACATTTATGTCATGATTTGAATCACCCCTTACTCTAGTTTGGATCACACTTCCATAATTGATTTTTATTAAGAAAAGGGAAGTGTATGATTGAGTCAAGATTTAGTTTGATTAGAATTATGCATTCATGCATTTTTATCCGATTTTTACACTTATTTAGGGATGGCAAACAAACCCAGACCCGCCCGCACCCGTCTGGGCCCGCCCCGAAATTAACGGGGAAAACCCGATTTAATTGGGTGCGGGTGCGGATGCGGGGGAACCCCGGTTCTTAACTACGGGTGCAGGTGCGGGGGCGGGAAGACACTAAGACCCACCAGCCCGCGCCCGCGCCCCGCCTCCGGATAATTCACTTTACTTTAATTCCCTTATTTTATTTATTTTAATATTCATTTATTAATTATATTTTTAATTAAATTATTAATACCCTTATTGCAATTAAAATAATCAAATTAATCAAATTAATATTCATTTACTAATTAAATTTTTAATTAAATAATTAATTAATTTATTAAAATAATCAATTTTTAGTTAAATTATTAATTTTTATTAATTAATTTTTTGCGAGTGGGGGCGGGTGCACCCGTTCTCCATTGGGGGCGGGTCAGGGGGTAAATTTTTACCCCCGGTTGGGTTTGGGTGCGGGGGCGGGTGTGTTACATGGAGGCGGGTGCGGGTATAGTTAAACCCGCCCCGTTGCCATCCCTACACTTATTGACTTGAACCATTTTACATCGACTTTAGACACAAGGTTTTGACTTATGCATGGAAAATACGATTTAGCGGAAAAAATATCAATTATAAAAGATGTGCAAAGATCTAATTGTGAAAAGACTCAATGAATAAAACAATAAAGTAAACAATAACCAATAAGACAAAACAAGTAGCAAAACCTTAATCAGTAAACCCTAGGAGAGTATAGCAACTTCGGCAGTTGGGAAACAACTTTTAGTAAATGATTAAACATAGCGACCTTAAAATCGTTGAAGGGAAGGCTTAAACCTATCAAGGAGAATAAACATTCATGAAGAGGAACGACATACCCGTTGTATTTTATGCACATCCTCTTGTATTCTTCAAGAATAATCCCACCTAATCTTTGAAGGTCCCACGACCATGAAAGCATGGTCTAGGCGGACCTCACGAACAAAAGTAGAAGTAGTATCCAATGTCTCTTGGTCTATTCACACCGATGAGTTATCTCATGCGGCCTTCCAAACTTTAGGTCGGATGTCCTCAATTATAAGGGACCATGTTTACACATGAAAAAGTGAATACATATAGCAACATGAGGCAAGTTCAGAGCCAAGTCCAGCGTTCCTGCTAAATTATACGCGAAATAAGCCACTAAATCAACAATAATCTGCTCTATTAAACCACGTAACATTTTTCTTCAAAAACTCTAATAAAGAAAGCAAGATTTAAAGACAAAGCAATATAGGAATTACCTTAAAAGAAGAAAAGTTGGGAACCTACATGCTGAGAGAAGGGGATAGAATTGGTCAAGGTGAAGGCATGTTCGAGAAGTTCGAAAAAACGGAAGAAATCGCAAATGAAATGGAAGAATAAGAGTTTTTCAAATCCACATGCATGAAAAAAATAACAAATTCGTAGTCCAATAACTTATTATATGAATTTCTACAATAGTGAATTGTGCAATCTACCATATTGTAAAGTGAAAACTACACTATCAACGACAAAGATCTCATCGAGGACTGTTCAGAACACTTAAGTATCCTAAGACAGAGGGAACATCATTACCATCATACATAGGGACACACATCAGAGCCTCCCTTCAAAATGTCGTTAATCAAGATAGAGAGATAATTAATGCATTTATTACTAATGATAATGACGTCCCATCAAGATCCTTAACTCACTTTGATTAAACAGACGATCTAGAGTGTTCATTGTAAAGCCCTCATTCTACCGAGTAGAACGAGAGCTTGGGGATAATTGTTATGGTTCGTTCGTAAGGCCCAAGAGTGAACCTTGAGTTCAAAGGCACATAGAGCAGGTAGAGCTTCATTATAATAAACACAAGCAATTCTGATCTCCATCACATCAATCACCATCTGATCCAATATGAAGAATGTTCGCAAATCACTTCACATTGTATGCAAGTAGTTTCAACCGCTCTTGGTATATAATGGTATAATGTGTCATTTAAAATAGGGGTGTACATAGGTTGGGTCAACTCACAAAACCAGGTCAAACCCACACGAAAATCCAAAAAAAAAAGTTGGGTTGAGTAATTGGGTTGATATCGATTTAAAAACTAGAAAACCCATTAAAAATGGGTTTCGGGTAAAATCGAACCCGCCGAAAAATCCACTGACCCATTAATTTTAATAATTTTGATGAAATTTAACTTTGTTGTTGCAATTTTAGTCTCTTTAACATTTACTATTTTAATGACTCATGACTTTAACAAATTTGGATCTTTCACTCTTTGGTTATTTTGATGCTAATATGATTTGATGTCACACAACTTTAATTTGTTGCTAGTATTTTATGATAATTTTATGGCTTAAATAGTCTGTTAGTCCCTGTAAGTTAGTGAATTTTTGAGTTTGGTCCCTGTAATTTATTTTTTTGGCCTGAGTCCTTATATCTCACTTTTTGCATTTGGTTTAGTCCTTAAAGCCAAAATCCGCATGTTTCATGTTGATTTTCCTTCATATTTTCCTACGGATTTTGGCTTTAGGGACTAAAATGCACGTAAAAAGTGAGATATAAGGACTCAGACCAAAAAATAAATTACAGGGACTAAACTCAGAAACTCACTAACTTATAGGGACCAAAATTGCATTTAAGCCTAATTTTATTAATTGATATTATTTACTATTTTATGATGCTAAAAAAGAGTAAAAACGATTATTTGATTTTTTTAAGAAGATAAAACTGTTGATTATTTTTTATGAAAAAAAATGATGACTCATCATTTAGTCACTTAATAGTAACAAAACAGAAAAATTATTTGGGTAACCCATTATTCAACCCAATCCAACCCAAAAATTAATGGGTTTGCCTAAACCGCCCCAATAATGTAAGGAGTGGTTATTTTACCTCACCCAAACCGGAGTGTCATATATGGATTTAGTATTGGATTTGGTCAAACTCAACCTAAACCGACCCACACACACCCCTAATTTGAAGTATTATACTTCGTTCTCACTCATACATATTACTTCATATTTCTCTCAGTGAATTAGGTGTTGGAGAGCTAACTTTGTAGGTCATCCCCCTTTTCACCTTAGTGGAAGTACAAATCCACCGCAGCAATACACAACTTCATTATCTTATCTTTCATTTCTAGTTCCAAACTGAATAATAGTATATTTCAAATTTTTAAATATAAACACATATTATTTACAAAAACAATTGATTAAGTGCCACATATATTTCACTAGTTTGTATTGGAATTTGTTCTATACAAGTCAAAGTTAATTTTAGAAGAGTACAATTGATTTTGATATATTTTATTTTTTATTTATATTGTGCCACTTCATGTTCACTCCACTACTTTTGCGAAGTATTGTCTATTTTAAGTGTGAAAGTCTTTCACAGTTTTATCTTTTGAATTTGTTTTTTTGAATAAAAGCAGTTTAAGTGTTGCATATAAACTATCTTTGATCTCGATATTTAATTAATGTTATGTTTCGGCCAAAGGCCTAGGACTTAACGCCCTGTGCCAACCAAAAGCCTAATAATAGAAGGCATGTTATCTAACTTGTTCCACCAAGCCCAAGGTATAAATACCTTCACAAAGGGTTTTTAGGAACACAATTTCTAATATCGACTTCCATTACGGTTATCAAAATTCTAAACTGACTTTGGCGTTGAAGTGTTAAACATACAGGTAACCCTCTTCGAACCACCGTATCAGAGATTAGCAACACCTATTCAAGGTTGACACCGATCAATGACGCTGATTCAAGATCAACATTAAGAATACAAGAAGCATCTTGATTACAACCACCAATCCACGGTATCACATCGAATAATCACTTATGAAGCTCAGTATCACCGTAGCTTCCGCAATCTCTGCCATTTATGTTTACGTAACAAAATTGTGATGCCGTTTGTGTGAGTCAACTTTTGATTCCTGAGATTTCCACGATTTCATATCCATATTTAAATATCAAATAAAAAAACCTATAGGTAGTCAAATCGAATCCATATTCATTCTTCTGATCTAAATGATCTCTACAAATTTGCTTAAGCCTTTTGATTTCTTTAATCGCACCTCTCCAAATCTCAAGAGCAGTGGCATTCGAAAGTGAGCATGGGGATTTACCGTAGCCGGTCTGACAGGTCGCCGTCTCACCCACTTCTCCACCATCAAGATTTGTGAATTCCTTAATAACTTCAAAGATTTGCTGTTGAAATGATCTTGGATCCAAATCCAAAGTTATACCGGTCTCCGAAGGCAAATTTTAAGTAACCTGCCACAAAACTCGCCAGACTCCGACCTAGCGGAGACGACAAAGCTTCCCACCGCGACCAGGATGGTTACATGGCACCATTGAGCAGTTGTCACAAGTTCGTAGTTAAAGGTTCCCAGGTGTCATTAGTTCATAGTTAACATCAGGCGCCAAACAAATATCAGGGTGCATCTTGTGGATATCATATGATTTCCTCTTGATGCACGCAGGGTTTCCACTGACTGGATTGCGAAGCAGGGAGCCACTAGAGATGCCTAGTAAGGAAAGCCTCGAATGCGGAACGTCATAAGACTAGTTAGTTATATCCACATCCAACTATTGTCCAACAATACAGCAGGGAAAAATTCGGATTATGTTTGAGAAGGGGATGAACAAGAGGAAATGCATAATCCCTAGTCTCCCAAATCCACCAAGCATCCCAGGAGCATTAAAAGAGATCTGATTCTAAAGACATTGGTCCACCTCAGCTGGGAAACCAGACCAGGAAACACGCAATAGAGGCCGACACATCCCAAGACAAGGGCATGGTCCTCCAACTCTACCAACCATCAAGCCACCCGAAAAACTCATATGGGGTCAAGCGCTAGTATATACTTACGACCGACTGCAAGATTTAGTTAATGTATTTGTTAATTAATTATATAATTGTGATATATATATATATATATATATATATATATATATATATATATATATATATAGTCATATCCTAATTTTTAACCCTAAGATCCCACCTCATTTGCATCTTCACAATGCATCAAGATCACAAACTTGATTCTCCTCTAGCCCTCGCATCCTTGGGTTTGTCTTTGCAGAGATCACCAAGCACCTTTTCTTGTATAGTTTTCCTTTGTATTTATATGCTTTATATTTCACTAACTACTAATCAAAATATTAAAAAAATGCTTTGTCCCTTTTATTTCCTTGTAAGGTAGGGTTTTGTATCAAAGGCATCAAGCATGGTTCCTCAACTAGTGTTTTGGTCCCTCAAGTTGAAGTGTGGTTAACTAGTGGTTCCCAAGGGCTATCTCATCAAGGCATGGCCTCTAATCTCAAAGTGATTGATCTCAAGCATCACTCAATCTCATTTTGATCAAGGATATCTCAAAGTTTTGTTGCTTGGTTCTCAAGAAAAGTCAAAGGTTCATGTATTTATTTCTATGCCTTCTCCAATAAGTTACCTTAATATTTGGTCAATTTAATCAAAGGAAATTCAAGGGCACATTATTTTGAGTTCATATGATCATCCATGTACCTTGAAATGCAAGGAAAGTCCAAGATCACAAGTTGATTCAAAATGGTTTGACCTAAAAAGTCAACATTGAAAGTCAAAGTTCAAAGGATCACAACGCCTTCAATTCTCAACATTTTTGAATGCTTCTTTTTGCATATGACTCTTCTCAACATCCTCTTCAACTTCTCTTTACATGACAAGAGCCAATTATGCTTGAAGGATCATCAAAAGTTTGAAGACATTATAGGTCATTTGTGAACTTAGTGAAATTTTAACCTATTTTCAAGTGATTTGTTTTCAACTTTCAAGAATCGTAACTTCTTAAAATTTCAACATTTGGGGCTGGTTATTTTTTCTACTTACTCTTTTAAATTCCCTCTACAAGTTTGCTTCAAGGTTCAAAAGCTAGTTGTGCTTGGAAGACCTTGAAATTCATTGATACATTATAAGTCATTTTTCAGTCATGGAGACTTAGAATTTTTCAAGTTTACATTGCTAGATTTTTGTGCCAACTTCAACATGCCATAAATTTCTCCACAAATATCCAAATGCAACCTTTCTTGGCACATTGTGATCTTTGTTATGATGTTAACAAGTTGCAAAAAGAATGGAATCAAAAAGCCTCGTGTACAAGATGCCCTATTGAGTTAAACATGGTTACTTGAAGTTGAAGGTACCACCATTGTAACACCCTTTTTCTACGCAACAAAACGTCACAATAACACGTCAAAATAATCAAAGTAACATCCCCAAAAAGGGCATCACATATCGCCATAAAACATCATAATAACCACCTGTTCCGTCACAAGGGTTTTTGCCATCATAAGTTTTTGTAATGCCCCAGACTGCTTTCAGGATTACCGACTGACCCCACAAACCAACACGGGTCTTTTCAACATGCTTTTTCCTCACTCACATGCTTTTCGGGAAATGTCCCAGAAGGTTACCCATCCTAATATTGCTCCAAATCAAGCACGCTTAACTGTGGAGTTCTTATGGAACGGGCTACCGAAAAGAAGATGCATCTTGTTGGTATAGGTAGTACCAATTAATCCTTATAAGTCTTCCTTCAACCATGCAGTCCCATACCTGCACAACCTCAAGATCCCTCTCATTCCGATGTGAATTCGGTTTTTCCCTAGAAGCTGCTAAGAGTGTCTCATTCTCATGCCTCATGCACCCACAACCACTCCCTCGCCAAGCTGCTAGGAGTGTCTCATTCTCATGCCTCGTGCACTGACAACCACTCCCTCGCCCTCGGGTGTTACAAGGCTCGAGACTAACTCTCTTTTCATCCTTAATTATGAAAGGGTTCAATATGATTAGAGTGTTTTTAATGGATGACGAGTACTCGAATGGCCAAGGAAGGCTCCTCGTACCCAAACAATCGAGGGTTCAATATGACTAACTCTCTCTTTTTCATCTAAGTGATTGAGAAAAATAGGTTGATTCAATTTATTACGAAATGGTTTGAAGTGAATCAGATTAGAAGGTTTTTTTAGAGATGACAATTGTTCGAATAGTAAGGAAGGCTCCTCGTACCCAAACAATCGAGGAGAAGAATCGAAGGCTCCAGACCATCTCCCTTTTCACTTTTAATGAAATAGTGTCTAAGTATGGTTAATTTATTTAATTTGACTTGGAGAAAATACTCGATGTTGATCGAGGTTTGAATTTGCGTGCAAAGCGTGGTAAGGTTTGAAAATGATTGGAATGGAGGACCTAATCGTGCTAGGTTAAGGTTGATGGCAATGCACGAGGAAATCGACTTACAAGGGTGTAAAATGACTCGACGCTGAATCGAGAATTAGTTTGAAAATGGTTTAAGTGATGTAGTGGCAAGACATAAGCAAAGTAATGGAAAGCGATAAAATTGTTACACGTCATGGGAGTGAGGGTACACTTTTTCGAATGGGAAGTATGAAAGCGATAAAACAATTAAATTGAATTTAAACTACGCGTGCACTAGCAAAGTGAGCTAGTCTTTTAAACGACTAATTAGAATTAATTAATCGAGTAAGTATCATTGTAAGAAAGTCCAAGAGTAAGCTATGAATGTTGTGCAATGTGTCCTAAGACAAATAAAGAATCCCAATCCATGCCTCCTTTTCTAGGGTTTAAGTACCAGGTCCAAAACTCCATAATGCTAGGGATAGTAACCATAGTCCAAACTTAGATGTTTTTTTAGGATTTTTGATCATTTTATCATGTTTTTGTATTTTTTAATGAGATGAACAAATAAAGAAGAAGATGATGAAATAGCATGAATGATAAATGAACAATGAAATAAATTACGGAAAAGTAAATGACGGAAAGTCAATAGCAAGAAAATAAAGAGCGGAAATGTAAAAGTTAGATGTTAGTTGTTAATGGTTATTGATCGGATGATCGATTTCTCGAATCGGGACAAATTTAGCGCTATGTTAAGCAATCATAGCACAATCTATGAGGAAGATCATACTATGGGAGGTCGGTCAATAAAAAATATTTGTGTTAAAACATGCTAGAGAAATGATATGTAGATCACTCTCCTAAAGTCATGCCACACAAAAAGAAAAAGAAAGCGATCTCATCTTAATCAAAAACTTCATGATTAATCAAAGGCAGCCTATCACTACCCCAAAGTGTAGAGAATGATCCAAATGATCATTTAACCATGTGTTTGAAATAATGAAGATTAAACATCTTTGAAAATCAATAATCCATAATATTTAGATCTCATTGACCAAAAAGAAAAAAGAGAATCAAGATGGAATGAAAATATAAACAAAAAAAAGAGATATTAGGGTATGAAATCACAAAACAAAATAAGTTTTAGAAAAAAACTATCAAAGTATACTACTAAAAAAAGAAAGTAATTAAGGAAAATAAAAAAACAATTAAGAAAAAGGAAAAAAATTAGAAAGAAGAATGGAGAGGGGGTGGGCGCTGAATAAATGGAGAGGTGTGTGAAGGAATTAAACATTGGGTTCTAAAAGCCCAATACAATTAAAAAACTTAAAAGAAAAAAGAACAAAGCTTCAGCAAAAACAGTTTTACATTTTCACTTATTCTCCTTCTCTACATCCTCACCGTGACATGCTTGCTTCCTCTCTTTGTTCCAATTTCACGCCACTCTCCCTTCTCTTTCGTTTCTGTTATCTCTTTCACCTGTTCTCCTTCAATCTCGCGGATCTCTCGCTTCTCCACTAGCATCTCTCTTTGGTTTGTTGTGCTAGTTCGAAAGTTGTGATGAGGAGTGATGTAGATTGTTAGGTTGAAGCTTGTGGGTGATGGTTGAGAGGAAAAATTGTGAAGTGATTTGGTTTTCTGCAGGTGTTAAATTTGGGATTTTTTGGTTGAAAAGTATGAAGATGATGGAGGATTTAATTGGGAATGAGAAATGGCAGAGTTTACTTGGCTTAAAAGCTTGGAAGAATGAAGAATGAAATGGTCTCTATTTATAGAGGTGAGGATGAGAATTTTTTTTGCAAATTGTTTTGCAAAGATTATGACTTGAGACATGAACTACACTGCCCAACACCCTAATTGGAAATGAACTGGATCCTGATGATTCTCAATCATGAAGCAGTTGACTTTTTAACAGCCCGACAACTTGATAATGAAACACACTTCTTGTTTGACCAAGATTAATTCAAACTCGCACTGAATCTCAATCATCACTGCACACATTTTTGGGATAAGAAAATAAAAAGGGTAGGACAAATTTGGGGCATGACACAAAGCTCTATCATTATCGCCCTTGGATTGGCTAGATCCGAATGGGGGTGCGTCCGTTACCCGAAAATACGTGTATGTCTTTGATATGGGTTATTTTGAATGTTGTATTCTGACGTGCAAAACGTCTCCGATAGCATCCTTGGGGGAATTGATTGTTGTAGTCGGAGGTATAAATCATCTTCGGCATCTCCCCCGGATTATGAAGGCACATAACGACATTGTGGGGAATTGATTGTTATAGTCAAATGGAAAAAGAATCTCCAACAACACCCCTAGAATCTTTAGGTGTGCAAGGCACTGAGGGGTTTTGATTACTTGGGTTGGACAGGCAAAGCGTCACCGACAACACCCTTGGAATCTTTAGGTGCGCAAGGCACTGAGGAATTTTGATTACTTCGATCGGATGAAAAATGCATCTTTGAAAACACCCCTGGGATCTGGAGTCATGTGTCAACTACATTGGTTATTCCCCGATTCGCTGCTATGTGCATTCGTGTTTTTTGGTGTCCTAAAGACGGGACAAGGAAAAAAGCAGAACAACAAGAGTATAATAGCAATGTGTGTGGGTGTGTATGTGTGTATGTGTGTGTCTGTGTATGTAGTGGTAAAATTTGAGAGTATGCTATTGATTAACTTAAATCATAAAGCAAGAGTCGCCACCGCACTTTTATTTTTCCAAAGGAATGGGGAAAAAACGAACAAAATCCAAAGAAGTTTTAAAACAAAACTAATACAGAGACAAAGGTAAGGGGGTTGGTTATGCAATGGGAAGGTGTTAGCACCCAAAACATCTTTAGTACTCTATAGGAACCTCTTGAAAATCTATGTTTGGCTTAAAAAGGCGTTGTTTGCAAAAGATGGTGAAGATGAGAAGATAAGTATCTTTTAAGATTTTTTTTTGTGTTTGACAGGACTTTCTGAGCCTCGTGCCTACGTACCCACAAAGTGAAATGGAGGATCAAAACCTCGTAGTTTGTGGTAAAAATAACAAAAGAGATTTGTTTTGATTGATTTTAAATGGGAAGACAAGTTGTCATTTTAAGGAGAACACTCAACTAGTCACCCACGAGTGTATGAAAATGAACCTTTGCATCACTATTGAGAAGAGCTCCAACTTGGATTGAAATTAACAAGTATGCCACTAGCTCTCTTGTGGAAAAGAATCAACACTAAACATAACTATGGAGATAGGAGAATTACATCTCAACTATGAAAATGACTCATGTCTAAACCTTCAAAAAAGTTAAAGGGAAAAGGGCACAAAAGGCACAAAATAGTTTGAATGAGTTAAGTATTTTATAAATCTTTTGAAAATGGTCTTGATATGCTTAATATTGATTAGCACTTTATTGAAGAAAAGAGTTTGAAAATCACTTGACAAAGTCAAGGTTTATTATGAAAGTGGTTCAAGTTTAAAAACAATAAGGTTTTGAAAAAGGGAGAAGATTTTGAAAATTGAAAAAGGGGAGGAGATGAAGAGACTACCCTAAAGCATAAAAATAAAAGCTAAGGAAGGAAAGATCTAACCAAGATACAAGTTATCCCATCCTTTGGATTCAAGCAAATAAACAACCAGATAAGCAGAGAAATAACCAAGCATTAGATGAAAACCAAGTATCCAAGCCAAGTCTTCATAAGAAGTCATCTCAAGGTCAAAGTACCAGATGAAATCCAAGGTCTCAAGTCACAACTTCAAAGCATAGGATCAAGAACCTAATTCTAAGTCCAATAAATCCAACATCCAAGCAACGAATAGTAACCCAAAAGTCCAATGGAACCATTAATTCTTTTTGAGGTTAAGCCTTTACTAATGTCTTAAAAGAGAAAAAAGAAAGTCCAAGTGGACAAAAGGAAAAGGCATAAACATAAACAAGAGCAATATGATATGTAAGTGACAATAATAAAGCAATATATATATATATATATATATATATATATATATATATATATAAAGTGCAAGAAAATAAATGACTTAAAGATAAAAGTGCATAAAAGTAAATGACACAAATAAATATTAGCACAATTATATGGTTAGTACAAGGGTTAGAATAAATAATCCGATTCGAGACAAATTTAGCGCTATGTTAAGCAATCGTAGCACTATCTATAAGGAAGATCATACTATGGGAGGTCGGTCAATAACAATTTATGTACCATACATGTCAGAGATATGATAGAGATCATACTCCTAAAACATGTAGCACAAGTCAAAACAAGGTGGATCAAGACCTAAGTCAAGGAAGATTGATCCATTACATCAATTAATCCTTCATGATACTTAGGACAAACTTATGCATCAATCCAAAGTACCTCAATTGATCATTGATCAATCAAATGGTAGATTTGAAATGATGAAATTTCATCAAGCACTAATCAAGATTTCATGAACAAGATGGACTACACATCATCTAATTGATCAAGAGAAATAGGTGAAAAAGAAAAATAAAAGGATGGAGATAGAAGGAGATAACAAAATAAAGAGCAAACCATATTAGATCAAGACATTAATCAAGTTATCTTCAAAATTAATCATCTATTTTGGTGGATTAGGGTTTTCACCCCTTCAACACCTAAGATCCATTGAGTTTGATGAAACTTATGATCAAATCCACCAAGATCCAAGGTCAACAGAAGTCAACATAGGTAAAAAAAAATATAAAATGCAACAAAATGAAATAAAATGCATCAAAAATATTTTTAAAATGATTTTTAAGAGGAAAATAAAAGAGAAAATCCATAAGGTCCTTCAAAACACCAAATAATTGGGCAAGAAAATTATGGAAGGTCAGAAATAAATCAAGAAGCATATGGAAAATTCTTCAGAATTTTTAAAGACATAAAACTATTTTTAAACCAATTAAAACAAAGGACAAAAGAGAAAATCAAAGAAAAATAGAAAATCATAAAATAAAATATCAAAAAAAAAAAATCAGATGAAGAAAAATAAAAGAGAAATTCAGAAATTATTTTGGGATTTTTTGGAGTTAAAATGAAATTAATATGAATTTTTAAATGAAAATGGAAATAAAAATGAAATAAAAGAAAAGGAAATAAAAGAGGAAAATGTCAGCCATTAGATATGGTCAACTCTGATGATGTAAGCGCATTGGAGGGTTCAGATCTTGAGGCACACGGTGGCCCACAAATAAAAAATATGCTGGATCACTAAATCACGTGGACCATCAGATCTAAGTGAACTGGCAAAAGTATGTGCATCTGAAGGTCCAGATCTGAGGACACGCAGTAGGATTTAATTGAAAAGACACACCAGATCCAATTTAAATAAAAAATAAACTCAGGCCAAACTATTCTCTCCGGTCATCTTCTCCGGTGAGATGCTCACCAGAGTTTGCTAAATGGTAGAATTAGGGCACGAAACCATCATCATTGCAACCGTTACATCAAGGTGAATTCAGCCTTATACTCCGTTTTCATTGATTGAAATGGAGAAAAGATAATTACAGAGAAAACACAGGGAAAAGCAAAACACAAAAAATAAAATTAAATGATGAACATAATCAATCAACACTAGATAAATGAGGGGAAGGCATCAAAGTGTGATGGACTACATTGTGGTAACGAGTTTGAGTCTTAAAGAAACTCAGAACTACCTTGTCAAAATGGTGACCAGAGGTAGAGGAATCTTGATGTGGTTAAAGCCCTTCAGGGAGTCTTAGAGCTTAGGAATTGTTGCAAAAGCTTCAGAGGAGGCCGAAGGTGCTAATGGTATCAAGAAATTGAGTTGAAAAAACCTAGAATTCAAAACATGATAGCTCAATTTCTGAAGAAAATTTGTCAATGGAGCAGAGTTCTGGAGGCTATTCAAGCTTGAGATGAAGCAAGTATGTTGCTCTATCTATGGGAAGAGAGAATGGATGCAATATGTGTGAGAAAGATGCCAATTTGTGTGAATTCCATGTGCAAGCAAAGCATGACCAAACCTAATAATGAAGTCCCTCAAAACACAACTAAACTTGGCTATTTTGGGTCGTTTTCACTTGGTACATATCACTTAACATGATTAGAGTGCAAAGCACGTGGTAATTTTGGCTTGAAATTGAGGATTAGTGAATTCCAAAATTCGGATCATGGTTGTAACACCCTTTTCTACCCCACAAAATATCACAGCGGAATACACATAAAATCATAATAAATCAGAATTCACCTCGAAGGGTGTACATTTCCCAATAAATTCACAATAAAACATTTACTCCTTAAACAACAAGTTTTCCTCAAAATAACTCAAAAATGCCTTCAAAGGGCAGCAGAACCACCATAACCACAAAAATTCCACAAGAGGGTTTTAAAATAAATCATAGTCATCAAATAATCAATAAAATAACAGCCAAATAAAATTCAACATAGTTCGATTCAACGACCCCAACCCGATGTTACAAATGGTATCAGAGCCAGACCTCTCCCAGTACGATGTGGTTCGAGGACGAACCAAGCGGAAGCTGGTGGGCATGTAGCATCCGAGGGCAAGGGAGTGGTTGTCAGTGCACGAGGCATGACAATGAGACACTCCTAGCAGTTTGGCAAGGGAGTGGTTATCGGTGCATGAGGCATGACAATGAGACACTCTTAGCAGTTTCTAGGGAAAAAAACTGAATTCACATCGGAATGAGAGGGATTCTAAGGTTGTGCAGGTATGGGACTGCATGGTTGAAGGAAGACTTATATGGATTAATTGGTACTACCTATATCAACAAGATGCATCTTCTTTTCGGTAGCCCATTCCATAAGAACTCCACAGTTAAGTGTGCTTGATTTGGAGCAATATTGGGATGGGTGACCTTCTGGGAAGTTTCTCGGAAAGCGTGCGAGTGTGGAAAAAACATGCTGAAAAGACCCGTGTTGGTTTGTGGGGTCAGTCGGTAATCCTGAAAGCAGTCTGGGGTGTTACAAGCCTTCAATTCTTCTCTTCGATTATTTGGATACAAGGAGCCTTCCTTGACTATCCAAGTAATCGTCATCCAAACAAAATAATCAACACATTAATTTAACTTCTCACCGCCATGCGATTAAAACTTTTTCTCAAAAGAACAATGTTTAGTCCTTTCTAATGCACATACAAACTAAATGCTTAAGCCTCTGGCTAGAGTAGACAAGCTAACGTTTAGCCCTTAGAATGCAACCTAAACATTTGTTCGATAAAACGAACAAACAACCCGTAGTCCCACGAACTACAGACGCTCTGATTCTGCATTTTTACAGATGAAGGTACATAGGCACAAGGGCCCTAATCCTTGGCAAGCACCCTAATAAAAAGACACTTGTTTCCCTTTAGTAAACAAAACCCCTTTTCTCTTTCCTTTCACATTATTCGCTTAGAATAAAACAAATAACATCAGCTAACATTCGATCACAAATTGGACTAAGAGGTTCCCGTTGAATATAACGGATGTGAGGGATGTTAATACCTTCCTTTTGCGTAACCGACTCCCAAACCTGGAATTTGGTTGTGATGATCATTTTCTTATCTTAAAGGTTTTATAGATATTTTCCTATTCCTTCATTGGAATGAATAAAGTTCAGTGGCGACTCTGTTCGAACAATCTTTTCCACTTCCTATTGCGAAGGATCGTATTTTTCAAGGTACGACAGTTGGCGACTCTGACATTAATATTTTCAACCTCGATCTATGACTCTGAGAACCTGTTTTTAGAACCATTGGAGTCGATGTTTGTGTAGTTGAAGCCCTTGAGGAGCCTTCCTTGTTAGGACGATACGAAGGCCTCACCTAGAAGAGATTGTTTCAAGGATATTATCCTCTGATGAGCCTTCGTCATGGTATCCATGAATCTAGGCACCTACCCATTTTAGAACCTACCTGTGGGGATCCTTTGATCAGAGATAATGGTTATTTACTCGTTACTATGACCAACCTAAAAAATGATTGTATTTGTGATCCTGAAATCTTGCATGCCAGCATTGCATCCATGCACATCATGGCATTGCATTTTAAAATTGCATTTTAATACAAAATTCTTACATGTACATTAATTATGCATCTTGCATTTCATTCCAAAAATAAAAACTCATTTCACCTTCCTTCGTCTCCCGTAAATCAGGCTGATTCCACGACACCAGTACGCTACTCGCACCAACACTAGATGAATGATGAATCAGATTTAACAAGAGGAAGATGCCTTCAGGGAAGAAGTGGACTCTTTCAAAAGCAAGATCGATCAGATTTTTGAGACAATAACAACTCTGGCCAAAAACGAAGATGAATTGCGTAACGTCGCTGCCACAGGGAACAATGTTTTTGTGCAAGGATATGCTTCACGTTCAAGGCCTTCAGCTCTTGTTCCTAATCCTATAATCTATGGTTGCCTCTAAACTACACTCTTATAGTTGAAGGAGTCACTACTCAACCAATGACCACATCTAGAGTTACTGTTGGAGATATCCCACAAGTGCAACCTGCTGCTACTCAGATTCCCATTCCTCATGCTGAAGAAGATCTACAAGATGAGTATGAAATGAAAAATTATCATATGGTTGTCCGAATTACCAATCCTATTATTGCTCAAGATTCTGAAGCCATCCAGATGTGTCATGTTTTAGCTGAAAAACTCCGAGTTATGGAAGGGGACAACCTAACTTCTTTGAGTGCCTTAGAAATGTGCTTGGTACCAGATGTTGTGATTCCCCCTAAGTTAAAGGTTCCAGAATTCAAAAAATATAAGGGCCTCAGTTGTCTTAACATTCACTTGAAGATGTACGGCTGAAAGTTAGCTACCTACGCTAGGGATGAAAAGCTCATGATCCATTGTTTTCAAGATAGCATGCATGTGGCATCTCTAGAATGGTACATGCAGCTGGAGTGCAGCAATGTACGTACCTGGGCTAAGTTGGCTGAAGCATTCGTTAAGCAATACAAATACAACATTGATCTGGCTCCGAATCGTACTCAACTCTAGAGTATGACTCAAAAGGACAACAAATCCTTTAAAGAGTATGCACAACGTTGGAGGGAGTTAGCTGCAAGAGTGCATCCACCACTAGTTGACCGTGAATTGATTGATATTTCATGGGTACCTTGCAAGGGTAATACTATGAAAAGCTGATAAGCGGTGTGTCTTCAAGATTCTCAAACATGGTAATCGTCGGTGAAAGAATTGAAGAAGGTTTGAAGAGTGGAAAGATTCAAGGTGGTTCTAACAGCTAGGATGAGATAAAGAAGCCTTTCAATGAATACAAGAAAAAGGTGGGAGAAATAAATGTTATCTCTTCTCAAAGGGGGAAAGCACAACAGAGGACGTCTGCTCCAATACGTTACTTCCAACACCCGAAAGTTGGAGCTACACAATATGCTCCGATGACTTATTAGTAAACTGTTCCAGCTCCAATTCCTATTCAGATACCTCAGTAACACACTCTGCAGCAACGTCAACCTAACCAGCAAAGGATGATGAGGCCAGAAATACACGTTGATCCTCTGCCTGTGGCATATGCCCAGATTTTTCCTTATCTACTGAAGGATGTACGATTACCTTGAAGGATCTAGCACCTCCAACCATTATCCCTCCAGGCTATGTGTCATACCCCAAATTTTGACCACCAAGATTTCCCATCATTGTGAGAATCATCACCATAATATGGATGTACCTTCGTGCCTCATCAATCTCCTCAAGGATTGTTGAGCATTCACTACAATAAAGAATTAGGGTTTTAAGCCCTCTCAGAGCACTTAGACAAAGGATCAATCAAGAAATGACATGATCTTTAACTTTTATAACCTATCAAACACCCATAAGGGATCAAGAGGACTCCCACATCAAGAATCAAGCACAAGATTGCAACATTCCAAGTGGATCAAGCCTCGAGATTGCCAGTGTCACCAAATTAGGGTTTTGGTCGACCAAGGCCTCCAGATGAAAACTTTCTTCTGGGTATGAGCCAATACTTCAAAACATGATCCAAAATTCTCCAAGGGACCTCATGGATCCAATCATCAAGTCAAATTAACATCAGGGGAAGCATTCATCAAAAATCAGGAATTAGGGGGTCTTGACCTAATTCACCCCTAAGTTGACTTTTGGAGCAAAGCATGAGCCAAGACCTCAAGACATGATTTGAGGACCTCAAATACACTACATTGATCCATTTACAACAATGGATTGATCCAAGAAGCTTGATTCACAAGTTTCAGTTTCATTTGGACTGCAATTAGGGTTTTGAAGAAAAAGTCAACTGTACCTTTGACTTTTGACCAAGACATGCTCCCAAACCTTGGGACATGATTCAAGACACCCTAAAACACCTATGGAATCCATCCATTAGGTTTAAATTAGGTCAAGCACTTAATTGCACAAAGGATCACACAATTTGGATTTCATCTGACAAAAAGTCAACTGTGCCCAAAATCAAGTTTGACTTTTTGGAATTTTTCACAAATATGGTTCCCCTAAGTCAAAAATAATGTTAATGTATGGTATTGATCATCATTCATTAAGAAAAATCAAGAAAAGTGAGGTTTCTTGCAAAAGGGGCAACCATGAGAAACCAAAATTTTTCTAAGTTATGGAATAAAAGTGATTTTGTACCAACTTTGCAAGGTCATAACTCCTAAACCACAAGGCCCTTTTCTCCCATTCAAAGCTCAGATGAAATTTCATCTTACATACTTCAAATATGTCAACTACATCTCACTCTAAACCTTCATGGATTTTGAGTTATGAATGGAGCAAAATCACTAAAACATGAAAATACCCTTTTTTTCCAACACTTAGACAAAATTTTGTCCAAGACAGATTTTAGATAAAACACCAAAACTTGGAGAATTTTTTCACCTAGTTGCAAGATTAATCAATCTCAAATGTAAACATCAAAGTTATTGTGCATCTTGATAGCAATTCAAAGAGTCCATCAACATGGAAAAACTCCGTGGAAACCAAGAGATATGGCAGCTCAAAGTCATGATGCTGCAACTGGTTTGGAAGATCAATATGTTTGTTTTTGTGCTATACTCGAGTTTGAGACAAGAAATAATTATCACTATGCCACATACAATCAATATGATCATATCAAACCTGCAGTATTAGGCCAAGATGCTTAGAACTTTGCCATATGGTATAATGAGTCTTTGTACAAAGACTTGGAATTAAAAGTGCATTTATGTGCAATAGTGTACATTCAACAAAGTTGATCTTCTTATCAAGATTCAGGCATAAACAACAATTAAAACTTCTGAGGAATGTGGAATTGGTCAAAACATAGCCTTGCTACTTGGAGGGGCTAATTTTCCTTGCATAAGAAGAAATGCCACCAAGCTAAAGCCATTGAATGTGATCTAATCTTGCAGCCATTCACTATTCCTCCAAGACAAAACTTGATCACCTATAAATAGAGGTCACATTGCCTCATTCAGAATACACCAAAACAATACCAAACTTGTTTTCACACTCTTCTTGCTCTCACTCCAATATTCAAAAACCAAGAGAGTGAAAAATCAAATTTCTCATATCTGAGCAATTCCATCCAAACTAGCCACTCAAACACTTCATATGCTTCATATGGAAGTGATCTAAACACTCAACAAGTTTCTGAAACATCCAAATCATCAACTCACCCCTTAATTGCTCAAAGTTACAAGGTAGCTGCAGGTTGGATCGAGTTAACCAATCCAGAGGTTTTCAAATAAATCTAAGCATTGGAACACCATCCATAGAGGTTAAGGAAGCTGTCCAGATCATTAGAACACATCTGTAACACCTCCAAGCCAGGATTTGATTCTCACTTGCAAAGTAAGCTTCCTTAAAACTGAACTCAATGAATCATGCATCATAAACATGTTTTCAAATTACCATAGTGTTTCTGGATGTTTATAGATCATTTCCACTTAATTAATTGCTTCATATCATGATCATATGGAATTTAATTTTAAAACGATCAGTTATGTGAAGTCAAGCTTCGCTATGGTTAAAAATTGTTTTGATGAAGACAAATCTCTTAGTAGCAAAAAGTGACAAAGAATGCAAAGATGATATTCAAGATAAAAGCATTATGTTCAAGACTTAGTATTCAAGAAATTCACATTTCATGAAGGTATAATGATAATTCTAATCAAATACTAAAGTCTTAGATGCTCAATCAAACAAACATCACTGCATATTTCTTTATTGATTATGACTTGTTTAGAATAATCATTTTTTACTTTTAACTAATGCAAATCGATTTGCATGGAGGTACAATCAATTTGCACCTGGTGTTTGCTAAATTTTTTCAAACTTTTTCATAGTGCAATCGATTTTCATTTTGGTCCAATCGATTGCATGTTGTTGTTTTTTGAAATTTTGTTACGTTAAGCATAGTGCAATCGATTTGCACATAGGTGCAATCGATTTGCACCTGGACAGATTTGAAAAATCAACATTTTTCATAACACCTCTTCTTGCCTCTCTTCATGGAACCTTGTCACTATGCATTGGCATTTGTTCATGAAAATTTTTACAGTCTTTACCTTGTTTCATAAGGGTGTTATGTGCATATAAATACATGAAATTTCAAATCATATTTTTCACCTTTTTCAACAAAACTTTTAAAGTCTCACATATTCACACTTCAAGTTTATTAAGCTTTCACTCAAGAACTTTTCTGCACACTTTCATATCATCTAAACAGAAAGTACTTGAGCAATCTAAACACTTTATTGTTTGTGAATAATTGTTGTTGAAAGAGAAGATCAGTCTTGTGATTGATAAAGCATCAAGATTCCATCTATCAAAATTCTTACAAAATTCAGATTTATATCTTTGTATAATATCTTAATTTCAGAATTGTTGGAATTAAGTTCAGTTGGTTGTTATCCTTGTTATCCGGATTGTGGATACAAGAGGTCCATTGTGAGAGGATTATTCTCGGTTGGACTTTAAATTTGTAAAATCCAAGAGGGTGTTCTTGGTGGTTGATAGTTAGTGACTTGTATAGAAAGACTAGGAAGAGTCTTGTCTTGTCCAAAACTATAGTAAATTCTCTTTCATGTTGAAAAAGGAGTGGAGTACTCTCGGGCTGTGAGGGGAACCACTATACATCTCGGTGTTCTTTACTTTCCGCATTTACCGCATTTCATCACTTAGAAATCTTTAGGAAAGTAATAACTCAAAATCATCAAAAATCGGGTTAATTGTCTAAGAACCTAATTCACCCCCCCCCCCCCCCCCCCCTCTTAGGCTCATTAATAACTTACAATTGGCATCAGAGCAGGTTAGGTCACCTGTTCCGACAAGATCCAGCATGGCTTCCGTAAGCACGAACCCGGTTTTCAAAGACGGTAGAAGTAGTAACAAGCCCCCACTTTTCTCTGGAGAGTATTTTTATTTTTGGAAGATTCGTATGAGAGCACATTTTGAAGCACAAGGAGAAGGTATATGGGAAGCTATTGAGAATGGTCCACATAATCCTGTAAATGTAGTCAATGGTGTTGGTACCGCAAAATTAAAAAGTGCATATGATGAAGAAGATAAGAGAAAAATTCTAAATGAAAAGAAAGCTATCAATCTTCTTCAAAGTTCCTTAAGTATTGATGAGTTCTTTCGTGTTTGTCAATGTAAATCGACAAAAGAAATATGGGATACTTTGGTAGAAACACATGAAGGAACGGCTGAAGTTAAAAGATCTAGACTAAATACTCTAAGTCAAGAATATGAAATGTTCCGAATGCATCCCGGAGAAACCATTGTTGCATTACAGAAAAGATTTATTCATTTGACTAACCATTTAATAGCACTTGGTAAGACATTCTCAAATGATGAACTAAATCTCAAAATTCTAAGATCTTTGACAAGAGAATGGCAACCAAAAGTAACGGCAATATCGGAAAAGAAAAGTCTCTCTACGATGACTTCCGCATCTCTATTTGGAAAACTTCAAGAACATGAGTTAGAACTTGGACAACTTGAAAAACATGAACTTCAAGACAAGAAGTCCAAAGGTATTGCTTTAAAGGTAGATGCAAAAGAAAAACAAGAGTTGGTGTGTAAAAATTGTGAATCACTTTCATTCCAAATTGTTCAATTAAAAAGAGTCCTAGAAAGATATGAGAAAGGACAAATTGGTTTAGAAGCGGTCCTTAGTCAACAAAGATATTCAAATGATAAAAGTGGACTTGGTTATTCAAAATTTTCTAAACCAAGTTCTAGTAAAACAATCTTTGTTAAGGCTAGTGACCAAACTTCTAAGGAGAAAGTGAACAAACCTAAAAATGTGCATCCTTATCCTAAAAAGAAAAGAACTCCCATTAAGAAGAGATTTCCTAAAAAGAAATCATATGTTCCTAGATATAAAATCAATTTTGTTCCTACTTGCTTTTATTGTGGTATTATTGGCCATACACCTAATGCTTGCTATGTAAGAAACTCTAGTGTTGCAAGTGGGCATTATGTGTGGGTAAAGAAAGGTACTAATTATGAAGGACCCAAGGCTATTTGGGTACCTAACAAAACTTAATTTGTTTTGTAGGTTTGCTTGAAGACCACTTCAAATCTATGGTATCTTGATAGTGGTTGTTCGAAGCATATGACCGGAGATATAAATAAATTTTCAAGTCTAGTGCTTAAGGCCAAGGGTTATGTTACTTATGGAGATAACAATAAAGGAAAGATTCTTGGTGTAGGCAATGCTGGTTCACCACCTTTCACAATAATTGAAGATGTGCTTTATGTTGAAGGCTTAAAGCATAATCTTATTAGCATAAGCCAACTTTGTGACAAAGGATTCAAAATCAAGTTCACTAAAGATGAATGTTTGATAGAAGACGAAGTCACTAATGAGGTAATGCTTAAAGGTAATAGAATTAACAATATTTTTATGATTTCCCTAGATAACACTTCTTTGAAGGATAAATGTCTTATGGCAAGCAATAATGATTCATGGCTTTGGCACAAAAGGATTGCTCACATTCACATGGAGCATTTGAATAAATTAATTAAGCATGATTTAGTTATTGGATTACCAAAGATAAAATATGTCAAAGATAAGTTGTGTGATGCATGTCAAAAGGGGAAACAAACCAAGTCAACTTTCAAATCTAAACATGTGGTGTCCACTTCAAGGCCACTACAATTGTTGCATATGGACTTATTTGGTCCATCAAGAACAAGAAGCTTCGGAGGTAATGTATATGCTTTAGTTATTGTTGATGATTTCTCTAGGTATACTTGGACTTTCTTTTTAGTGCAGAAAAGTGATGCATTTAAAGCATTCAAGAAATATGCAAAGCAAATTCAAAATGAGAAGTTACTTTCAATTGCCTCCATAAGAAGCGACCATGGTGGAGAATTCCAAAATGCTTCCTTTGAAGAATTTTGTGAAGAACATGGAATATCTCACAACTTCTCGGCACCAAGGACTCCTCAACAAAATGGAGTGGTGGAGAGAAAGAATAGGTCATTGGTGGAACTTGCAAGAACAATGCTTAGCGATTCAAATCTTCCGAAATACTTTTGGGCGGATGCGGTGAGCACGACATGTTTTGTAAGTAATCATGTTAACATTAGACCTATTCAAAAGAAGACCCCCTATGAACTTTTCAAAGGGAGGAAACCAAACATTTCTTATTTTCACATTTTTGGATGCAAGTGTTTTGTCTTAAACAATGACAAAGACAATCTTGGTAAGTTCGATGAAAAATCGGATGAACGTATATTTCTTGGCTATTCACTTTCTAGTAAAGCTTATAGAATTTATAATAAAAGAACTTTAACAATTGAAGAATCTATGCATGTTAAGTTTGATGAATCTAACCCCTCCAAGGAGGATATTGTTTTGTGTGATGATGATGAAATTGTAGAAGTTCCCCAAGAAGATACTTCAAAAAGGAATCAAGTGGAACTCCAAGAAGAACCGATTCAACAAGAGACAAACTTAGATGATCTACCTAAAGAATGGAAGACTCATAGAGATCATCCAATTGACAAAGTTATTGGTGATATTAGTCAAGGTGTAGCAACAAGGTTAAATCTTAAAGATGCTTGCTTAAATATGGCGTTTTTCTCACAAATTGAACCTTCCAAAGTTGGTGAAGCCTTAAGTGACGACCATTGGATAATTTCTATGCAAGAAGAGTTAAACCAATTCAAAAGGAATCAAGTTTGGGAACTTGTTCCTAGACCAAGTAATAAACACATCATCGGTACCAAATGGGTGTTTAAAAACAAACTTGATGAGAATGGGATAATTATTCGAAACAAGGCAAGATTGGTGGCTCAAGGTTACAATCAAGAGGAAGGCATTGATTTTGAGGAAACATTCACTCCGGTTGCAAGGTTAGAAGCTATCCGTTTATTACTTGCTTACGCATGCTCATTAAATTTTCAGCTTTATCAAATGGATGTCAAAAGCGCATTCTTGAATGGCTACATCAATGAAGAAGTCTATGTCAAACAACCCCCGGGCTTTGAAGACTTCAAGAATCCCTCACATGTCTTCAAATTGAAGAAAGCTCTTTATGGCTTAACGCAAGCACCAAGAGCATGGTATGATCATCTTAGCAATTTTCTTTGTGAAAAGGGATTTGTAAAAGGCAAAGTTGACAAGACGTTGTTCATTAAGAAAGCAAAAGGTAATACTTTGTTAGTCCAAGTCTATGTTGACGACATCATATTCGGATCAACGAACGAAGATCTCTGTAAAGAATTCTCATTGATGATGCAAGGAGAGTTTGAAATGTCAATGATGGGAAAAATGAATTACTTCCTTGGACTTCATATCAAACAACTAAAGGACGGTATATTCATCAACCAATCCAAGTATTGCAAAGAATTGTTGAAAAGATTCGACATGGATAGTTGCAAGGCTATGGCTACACCAATGGGATCCAGAACCTATGTTGATCAAGATGAATCGGGTGCTTCCATTGATATTACCAAGTATCGAGGTATGATTGGTTCTTTATTATATTTGACGGCAAGCCGTCCTGACATAATGTTTAGTGTGTGTTTATGTGCCCGTTTTCAAGCAAATCCAAAGGAGTCACATCTCACCGCTGTGAAAAGAATCATGAAGTATCTCAAGGGAACGACGAACGTTAGTCTATGGTATCCAAAAGGTAGTATGTGTAATTTAGTTGGTTATTCTGACGCGGATTATGCAGGTTGCAAAACTGATAGAAAAAGCATGAGTGGAACATGTCACATCCTAGGAAATGCATTGGTATCTTGGTCTTGTAAGAAACAAGCGTGTGTCGCTCTAAGTACGGTTGAAGCAGAATACATAGCAGCAGGAAGTTGTTGTGCACAAATTCTTTGGCTAAAACAACAATTGAGTGACTATGGAATCAATCTACGTTCCATACCACTTCGATGTGATAACACAAGTGCTATCAATATTACAAAGAATCCGGTCATGCACTCAAGAACCAAACACATAGACATTCAACATCATTTTCTACGTGAGCATGTACTAAAAGGAGATGTTGAAGTCACATTTGTGGATACACATAATCAACTCGCAGACATCTTCACGAAACCGCTTGCAAAAGAAGCGTTTTACAAGATTCGAAGGGAACTTGGAATTCTAGACGAAAAAGACACATAAAATGTTTATCATATGGTATGGTTCATCCAACAACAAAGGTGCACAAATGTCTTTATCTTCTTTAGTTTATGGCATTTATTTTATGGCATCTCTACTTCTACTCCCTTCTTATATATGTTTAATTTTTGTTATATGTTTTAAAACATGTTGGAAATGTGGTTTGATACATGTTTTTCTTGTTTTTTTTTGCAAATTTCACTGAAAGCAATCGATTGCACCCTTTCTCAAATCGATTGCTCACTGAAAAATATATATATATATATATTTTTTTTTCATGTTTTACCTTGCTCCAATCGATTGCTCCCTTTCTTTAATCGATTGCTCACTGTAAGTTTTTGTTTTTTTTATTTTTTTAACCTTGTCCAATCGATTGCTTACACATGCAAATCTATTGAAGTCTGTTCGTTTTGGTTTCCACGTGTTTTTTGGCCATGTGCAATCGATTGCTCTATAATGCCAATCGATTTGCCCTGTAGCATTGTCATTTTTTTATTATTTCTTTCTTGAGTTTGATCCATTCAATTGTCATTCATGATCCATCAATTCCAATTAGTTTTTTCTTCCAACTTTTCAGAATTGATTCCTCCCTAACCTAATCTATGAGATTCCTTTCTTGACCAAAATTTACTCATCTTTATTACCCTATTCATTTCCCATAGCCACTCACCTTAACTTTTCTCACCAAACTCCAACAAAAGAATCTCTATTCCAACTTTCAATATCAGATTTTATCACTCCCCACATAGCTATTTTCGTTTTCCTACAAACCCTCTCACAAAAATATCCAAAACTTCATCCTTCTACTTCATCTTCTCCATTTCTCATCAACCATTAACCATGGCTTCAAGGTTGAAAAGGAAGGTCCAACAATCCTCCTCTTTACCAAGACCTCACAAATGAGCAAATTGAGAGGTATGAAACTTTATTTCAAAGAAAGATTGTCCAAACTCCAAAATATGGTGATCCATCTACTTTTCCTAAGAGATGTTTTAAGTTTCAAGATACTCTAGAATATTTGAAATTAGGCTCAGTCATAGCTTCCTCTGGACCTTATTATCCAGACCTGGTGAGAATGTTCTACTGTAATATGGCTATAGAAAAGGGAAAGTTTGTTACATCCATTTTAGGAAAGCAAATTGTTTTGACATCAAAAATCCTTGGAAAATTTTTAGATATTCCTCATTCCGGTAGTCTCTTATACGATCCGGAGGATGAAGATTGGAATGATTATAAGAAAAAAGAGTTTTACTACAGTATTGGCAGGATGTCAGAAACAGAATTTTATGCACATCGTGTAAGATCTCTAGGCGGAATTGAACCATCTCGAGGATCATGGTCGGCTGGAATTTTCTATATTGATGATCGCTTGCTTCACTATTTTTTTGCATATGTTTTGTTTCCAAGAAACGGTGACCATTGTACCGTTACGGATGTGGAGATGAAAGTTTTATATGCCATCAAAAATAATATCCAAGTTAATTGGGCTCGGCTGATTTTAAATCACATGTTGGCTCATACTCATAAGTCAAAATCTCTACCATATGCATGGTTCATTACTCGTATCTTGGAACACTTCAAGGTTGTGTTTGATGGTATTGATTGTTTTTTAATGGACACAAATATTCACAAGATCACAATAAGGAATGTGGATAATCGGATGGGTGTGCACTATGATTCGGAGTCTCAAACTATTTCCTATATTGGTAATGATGGTGAAGAAAATGAAGCTAATGGGGAAAATCTTGAAAGTGATGAAGATGTTCCTCCTTCATTTGGTGTGGATGGTCCCTCTAACCAAGCCCTTTTTGACTACATGACAACACAATTTGCTAATCTTAACTCAACCATCCATGAGCATTGGACTTCCGCGAACAATCAAATTGCTCAAAACCATGAGAATACCACCAACCAAATAAATAGGGTCCAAACAGACATTAACCAACCATTTTCATATCTCTACTCACATCTCCATATTCCTCCTTATGATCCTAACAACCCGGCTGCCCCCATTCCGTTAGTTACGCCTATCCAACATCATTCTCCGTATCAAGGTCCTAACTTATTCAACCTCAACACCAACAATGATATGGATCAATCTTAATATGTTTTTCATTTTATTTCTTTTAGATTTAAAGTTTATGTTGTCATTATTCAATGTTATGTAAGGTACTTAGTACCACAACTCTTTTATCTTGTTTATGTTAATTTTGCATGTGTGTTTTAATATTCCATACCTTTAATGTTTTCAAGTTATGCTTGTATGGTTTCAAATTGTACTCTTTTACTCTTTGGTTCTTCTATCTTTCACCCATCTTTCCCTTCTTTTTGATAATGTCAAAGGGGGAGAAAGGTGTTATGCTTGAATGCTTGTATATTTCCTTGTTTTTAAGATTTTAAATAGGTACTAAATTTTCAAAGGCTCCTTCAAGATGATCAAATCAAACTATTTCTAAGCTTCACATCTAAAGGGGGAGTTATGCATCTTAGGGGGAGAAATTTTTTCCGGAAATTACAAAGCATCAAAGGAGATTTTGTTTGTAATCATCAAAAAGGGGGAGAATGTGAAGTCAAGCTTCTCTATGGTTAAAAATTGTTTTGATGAAGACAAATCTCTTAGTAGCAAAAAGTGACAAAGAATGCAAAGATGATATTCAAGATAAAAGCACTATGTTTAAGACTTAGTATTCAAGAAATTCACATTTCATGAAGGTATAATGACAACTCTAATCAAATACTAAAGTCTTAGGTGCTCAATCAAACAAACATCACTGCATATTTCTTTATTGATTATGACTTGTTTAGAATAATCATTTTTCACTTTTTAACTAATGCAAATCGATTTGCATGGAGGTACAATCGATTTGCACCTGGTGTTTGCTAATTTTTTTCAAACTTTTTCATAGTGCAATCGATTTGCATTTAGGTCCAATCGATTGCATGCTGTTGTTTTTTGAAATTTTATTACGTTAAGCATAGTGCAATCGATTTGCACATAGGTGCAATCGATTTGCACCTAGACAGATTTGAAAAATCATCATTTTTCATAACACCTCTTCTTGCCTCTCTTCATGGAACCTTGTCACTATGCATTGGCATTTGTTCATGAAAATTTTTACAGTCTTTACCTTGTTTCATAAGGGTGTTATGTGCATATAAATACATGAAATTTCAAATAATATTTTTCACCTTTTTCAACAAAACTTTTAAAGTCTCACATATTCACACTTCAAGTTTATTAAGCTTTCACTCAAGAACTTTTCTACACACTTTCATATCATCTAACCAGAAATTACTTGAGCAATCTAAACACTTTATTGTTTGTGAATAATTGTTGTTGAAAGAGAAGATCAGTCTTGTGATTAATAAAGCATCAAGATTCCATCTATCAAAATTCTTACAAAATTCAGATTTATATCTTTGTATGATATCTTAATTTCAGAATTGTTGGAATTAAGTTCAGTTGGTTGTTATCCTTGTTATCCGGATTGTGGATACAAGAGGTCCATTGTGAGAGGATTATTCTCGGTTGGACTTTAAATTTGTAAAATCCAAGAGGGTGTTCTTGGTGGTTGATAGTTAGTGACTTGTATAGAAAGACTAGGAAGAGTCTTGTCTTGTCCAAAACTATAGTAAATTCTCTTTCATGTTGAAAGGGGAGTGGAGTACTCTCGGGCTGTGAGGGGAACCACTATACGTCTCGGTGTTCTTTACTTTCCGCATTTACCGCATTTCATCACCTTGAAATCTTTAGGAAAGTAATAACTCACAATCATCAAAAATCGGGTTAATTGTCTAAGAACCTAATTCACCCCCCTCTTAGGCTCATTTATAACTTACAAGTTAGGGTTCATATGTGCTTTCAGACATTTTCTTTTGATACACTAAAAATAAATGAAATTGAATATTGCCATCATGTTCCTTGTTAAAAAAATTCACGAGTTTCATGTTTACATCTTATAAAATGGTTGAGAGACGAGGGAGATAGCTTGCTTCATGCAAGTCTGATGATTGCCCAAGGAAGAAGATGGCCATGGCGCCATTTTCAAACTTTCAGAACCAAGTTTGGTATACATTATACACTTGCCACTATATATTTGAATTGGCATTGCGCCCCAGTGGTTGATCAGCTGGTTTTGTGTGTGTAGCGAGCAAAGGGTCTGGGGTTCGAATCCCCCTCGCCCCAGACCTTTTGGTTTTATTTTTTAAACCATTTCAAAAGGATTTTTCATATATTATCTACACTTACCATTCTCTTTCAGCCACACGCAAGTGGCTCAGTTGGTAAAATTTTAAACCCTCCACCTCAAGGGTGTGGGTTCAAACCTTGGGAGGGCTATCCTATTTTTTTATCACTTGTTTTCTTTCACTTTTCTTCACCATTTTTTTAATAACTTCCAAAATTAATTTCTCTCTGATTTTTAATGTTTTTGAATTAATTCTTTTTTTCAAAATTCATAAAAATGTTGAAATATTTTATTCTACAAAAATTTCACAAAGATATTATTTATTTGATATATTTAATATTTTCATAAAGAATTTATTTTTTATTTTTTTTTAACATTTAAAATATTTCTTTTCTGGATTTTTCAAACTTCAATTTATTTTTAAATCATTCTAGGGATAAAACATGATTTTTCAAACATTTATCCTAGATCATAATTTGTTTTTACACATATTTGTTAATTTTAATCATTTTTATTTGAATTTTTATTCAAATAAAAATACATTTTTAACCAAATTAGGGTTTTGATCATTCACACCCTCACAAATCTTTTTCAAAAACACTTTGGGCCTCTAATAGAGTGTAAGACCCAACCCCTTTGTACGTAAAATAATTTGGGTCTCAGTCATTGTATAAGTCCCGATACGATTTTAAAAATCACAGCGCGATCGCCGTTTTCAAACAATTTTAACCTGGGCCTTCCCTTGTGTTGTAAGTCCCATTTTTCTTCTTTTTTTTCAAATAATTGTGGGCCTCTATTAGAGTGTAAGACCCAACCCCCTTTTAAACAAAAATCATTTTGGGCCTTCCCTTGTGTTGTAAGTCCCATTTTTCTTCTTTTTTAAAATATATTTTGGCCTCTAATAGAGTGTAAGACTCATCCCTTGTAAATAAAAATCTTTTTGGACCTCAGTCATTGTATAAGTCCCAGTACGTTAAAAAATCTCGGCGCGATCGTCGATTTTAAACAAAATCATCTGGGTCTTCCCTTGTGTTGTAAGTCCCATTTTTCTTCTTTTTGTTCAAACATTATTTGGGCCTTTAATAGAGTGTAAGACCCATCTTTTTGTACATAAAACATTTTTGGGCCTTAGTCATTGTATAAGTCCCGGTACAGTTTTCAAAACAACGATGCGATCAGTGTTACTTTTGGGCCTCTCCTTGAGTATAAGCCCAAATCTTCTTTCAAAACAATTTCCCTTTTGATTTAGGTTCAAATTCATAGTTGTTATCAAAACTTTCTTTAATTTCTTGAATAAATAACCATACAGCTGTAGTACTGGAAGCTTGCTCACCTGTAAGTTCTATCAGCTTTCTTTTACATACTTGTATATATTTCATCTGTATATATGTGCCTGTATATTATCTTGCTTAGAGTTTTCCCCGGCAACTAGGTCTAGGATTAGATCTAACCAGTGGTCACTCTTTCAACACAGTCAAAACTATTTCCCCATAGGAAATTTCAGATACAGTCTTGCCTCCTCTTAGGCTTATACAATATGGAACATAGAAAGGCATTATTCCCGGTGAAACTTTTCTTAAGATTGTCACTACTAGAAATTTGTCTAAGAAATTCATTTCCCCAGAGAGGATTAATTCCCGGTGAAACCTCTTCTGAATTTCTTCAAACCCTAGAATTGTTCACTAAAGAGAGGATTATTCCCCGTGAAACCTTTTCTTCAACTTTTCTCAGGTTTTGACCCACATGCTTCCTAAAAGCATCCCCAGCCTCCTCTTGGGTTTTGTACAAGGACCCTCAGGCTTCTTAGAAGTTCTCATGCCTCCTCTTGGGCTTAGTACAAGGACCCAGAGACCTCCTACAGGTATAGGATAGAACTTAGTCATCCTTTGATAGTTCAATCCTCTAGAGAGTCAGAATCTCAAAACATCAAACCAATTTAGGGTTGATTCTCATCCCTTAAAACACCAGCCTCCTCTTGGGCATCATACAAAGATAAACTTCTTCATACAAGTAGACTTGGACAGTCTCACCTCCTTTTGGATCTCAAAGAAACCCTCAAGTTTCCTAAAAACACAGGATAAACCCTGATCATTTCATCAATCATCAACAGAGTTAAAACCTCTATAGGTTTTAAAACTCAACCCTAAAATCCTCACTTTATTTTTCCCCAGCTAGGGTTAAATCACTATCAATAAACCTCAGAAAAATCAGAACCTCAAGGCTTCTGATATTTCAACTCTTCTGTAATCCTTAGCAAGAGTTGATTCCCCAATTTGGACCTGTCTCTAGATTTCAACAATCCTCAGCAGAAGCTAGCCTCCTCTTAGGCATTATATAAGAAATTCCCCAACCAGCCTCCTCTTAGGCTTTGTATAATGATCATCCCTTAACACCTTTTAGCCTCAATCTTGGGCTTTGTACAAGACACCTATAAATATTCTCCAGCCGAGTCAGTTAACCCTTTTTAGCCTCAATCTTGGGCTTTGTACAAGACATATATGGAACCTCCCCAGTGGGGTCAATCCTCTTTTTAGCCTCAATCTTGGGCTTTGTACAAGACAGATAAAACCTCTCACTAGTAGAGTTAATCTCTTTTTAGCCTCAATCTTGGGCTTTGTACAAGACAGACAAAATATTCCCTGGAAGAGTCAATTCCTTCTAGCCTCCTCTTAGGCTTTGTATAATGATCTCCCCAATAGAGTCAGTCTCTTTTTAGCCTCAATCTTGGGCTTTGTACAAGACAGATATAAAACTCCCTAATAGAGTCAACCTTTCAGCTTCAACCTTAGGCTTTGATCAAGGCACACAAAAATCAACATCCCCTCAGAGGAAATAAAAAATTTCTCTGTAGGAAGACATTTCTCTGTATATCACACATCAAAACAGATAATCAAAACAAACCTTAATCTCAGATAACTGTTATAAGTGGCACACTTGTTGATTCAAAAATCCAAGCTGTAGTCCATCTCTTATCCTGGTAAATCCCCTTTCTTTCATCTAATTGCTGTAAGTGACAAGCCTCTGGATTATTTACATCCAAGCCAATGTCCCTCTCTTAGTATGAAAACTCCTAAGGAAAAATGGAATTGCTCTACACTGAGTTAAAGTTTTCTCCTTCAGGACAAATCCCTTATACAGGAAATTATGGCATTGTTGGATTCCATATATTCCAGTTAAAGTAATTCTCCTTTATAATCAGTCACCCAACAACTGTGATAAACATATGAGATATCTCCCTTTAGAGATGACAAATTCTCTTAGTCAAAACCTTTAGCTTCAATCTTGGGCTTTGAACAAGACACAAATAACCTTTAGCTTCAATCTTGGGATTTGAACAAGACACCAAACATCTTTTTCCTCCCATAGAATAGGAGGAACTACGATTGCTCTGACTTCCCTGTTTTCTTTAATGGGAATACGTAGGCATAAGATTGTGAAATCTTAGCGAGCACACATATCAAAAACCTTAGGTCCAGTACCTTACCAAAAACATCGAAAAACCCGAAAACAACAAAAACTCTCTCTCTCAAACACTTCCAAAGGAGAAACTTTTCTAACCCATGACAGATAAACATCAGTAAGTAGATAATAGTATAATGTGCTAAACGATCTATGGATAACCATATATAGGATGGGTAATTGATAACTCCCAATTGTATAACCTGACCCCGGACCCCCCAATCTCTTAGCATTTGTTAAAGAAAACATTTGCTTGCAAGGTTAGTTTTAGATAGCTTCCCTTTCCTTTCCAGCTTCAAAGGATAAATAAGAAATCAGAAAGTAGCACCCAATTCCAACCAATGGCGATAAGGTGGTCGCGTCACCGACAACAATCGCACGCTACAGAAAAATGGCGACTCTGCTGAGGAGAAATTTAATCTTATATGTCTTAATCGCCATTTTCCCAACAGAAAAATGGCGACTCTGCTGGGGAGTCAAACTAGGATTAGAATTCCTAAGAGGTCTAGGTTGTTTAGCATTTTCTATACTATACATATATATATATATATATATATATATATATACTGCTATTACTTAATATCCGTGTTTATTTTTCTGTCAATGGGAATGCGATTGATACACATGTGGAAAGTTTGAGAGAACATTAAGATAAGAGGTGGCATTGACGGGAGAGCTTATAGGGAGTGAATCCCGAACAAACGACCCTGGTAGCCCACCAAATCAGGCAAGGTACCCGTCTGGATACTAAATGTTGAACGACCGATTGTCATGAAAGCAAAGTTTTCCCAGTGCGACACCCGTGACCCTAAGGATTTAGTAGACATGAACCATATGACCATTTGGTTGTGCGGTGACTATCGAGAATAGTTGATACGTGATACTACACTTAAATGAGATCTACCTTAGGATATTACAGCCCGCTCGAGTGAATCAGCTTGTTGTCGATATCCCTATGGGGGTCAATGATTTTGGGAACCTTAGAACCCGTTCTACATGTACAAAAATTGACCAAAATAGTACAATCTTTGGGGATGGGTAGAGTCATGACTCCATGCTCGTGACATTGAACCTTTAAACCCATGTTTTTTCAATGTTTTTGTGTGTTGCATTCATGCATTCATCTAAAAAACTCTTTTTAAACAAAGAAAAATCTTTTTGAAAATAAACTAAAAAAATAATTGCAAATATCAGAGAGATTGCGTTATGGATTTCGGTAGAAGAAAGACACACAAGTACACCTTCAAGGCTCCGAAACTAGAGGATTTAAGGAGGTTGGAAAGGATGATTACCAGCCCTGAGGCTTTCAGAGCTAAGCACGGGGGACTGTTGTCTCTATTAAGGGTCCACGTAGTTGAAGGAATCCTGTCTACGCTGATTCAGTTTTACGATCCAGTTTATCATTGCTTCACATTTTCGGATTACCAACTGGCACCAACACTGTAGGAGCACTCTCATTTGATTGATTTACCTATCACTGATCGAGCTCCATTTTCTGGACTGGAAGAAATTCCAAAGGATCAGGTCATTGCAAGAGCGATCTCTTTGGACGAGTCAGAAGTTGGGACTCACATGACCACCAAAGGAGGAATCCAGGGCTTACCAGCTAAGTTCTTGACAGATAAAGCTCTATACTTTGCCAGTATAGGTAACGTAACTGCTTTCGAAGATATCTTTGTCCTACTCACATATGGGTTATTCCTTTTTCCCAACATTGACAACTTCATTGATACCAACGCTGTTAAGATATTTCTGATTGGAAACCCCGTACCAACTCTGCTCGCAGATGCTTATCATTTTGTACATTTAAGGAATTTGTACAGTGGAGGAATTATCACATGCTGTGTACCCTTACTCTACAAATGGTTCATTTTGCATTTACCCAAGTCTGCTACTTTTTGGGATCACAAGAGTACTCTACGTTGGTCACAGAAGATTATGTCCCTTACCAACTCTGACATAGATTGGTATAATAGGAATTACGAAGGGATAGAGATCATCGACAGATGTGGAAATTTCCCTAACATACCCTTCATTGGAACTAAAAGAGGAATAAACTATCATCCAATTTTAGTTCGCCGTCAACTCGGATACCCGATGAAGAATATCCCACATAATGTCCATCTGGAAGGTCTTTTCTTCAAGGAATGAGAAAATGATAGGGCCCTAAAGAAGGAAATAGTGCATGCCTGGCAACATATTCACAAGAAAGGAAGAGAGTCTCTAGGAAGACCAAATTGTACCTCCATGGAGCCTTATCTCCACTGGGTGCAGACTAGAGCCCTCAAGATGAGGATGCCTTAACCTCACCAAGAAGTTTTTCCGTTAAAGGAATCTGTCCTTTATTTCATGTATGATACAGAAAAACTCCAGGCATCTCTCAACAAAGTTCAACGTGAGAAGAGCTCTTGGAAAAACAAGTAATGAATCCTCAATGAAGAGTGTACCAGGATTCAAGAACGGTTAAAAGAAAAGGATGCTCTGATTAAAATATTAGAACAACATGCTATAGAAAGTCAAGAAGACCGAAGAAATTTGCCCGCTCCTTTCACTTGGCAAAGGACTGACGACCCGACAACGGCTGAAGAGCCCCGGTCAAAGAAAAGGAAAATACCGGAACCAACATCTGAGATATCTTCGGAGAGAACTCAGGATCCATAAGCTTAGCCATTTTCCTTACATCACTTTGTAAAATACTGTACTTTTCCTTGAAACATACTGCAATCTTTCGAATTCAATAAATGGGGTCTCACCCCACTGTATGATATTTGCAATCTATTTGTTGAAGTTCTTTTTGATTAAAACTAAAACTAAAAAAATATGTCTTTGCATATCATTCATCATTCTCACATAACACGTTCTTCTTATCTTTGAGTCTCACGTATGTGTCACGATTCTAGAGTCAAACTGTCTCACTCATACAATACTCGGGCCAATCGACAAAAGAAAATGGACGATCTCGAGGAAGAGAACAGAGAGCTGAGAGAAGAAATCAACGCTCTAAAAGATGGTTTGGAAAAACTTCACAATGACATGCAATCCTTGGCAGCAGCTCAGAGGCAACAACAAAGGACTGTGATCTCAGAGATCACATCTACGCCCATTATGGAAACACATGAGAATCATCCTCGGTACAACATGCCTAAAGGTCGCCCCTGGGGCATGCCTCTCAACTTTATCCCTGAAGGATATATCCCGCCGGTGACCGAGGACCAAGAAACTGCAGCAGGAACCATTGGACCTGAAGGTTACAAACTTCAGGAAAGTGAAGACGCAAGGTTTATAACAGCAACTCCTGAAGTTTGTAACTTCAGGACACTGAAGTGCCAAGAATCACCGATGTAATGTCTATACCACAACCAGTGGTACACACTGTCCTAGAAGGACAGATTCCACAAGTAATTTCTAGTGGAAACGAAGACATGTACGAAAGAATGAATGAGTTCCAGGAACAATTCTTAGAGATGCAGAAGGAACTGCATGCATTCGCCATCAAGACTTATTCGAAAAGGACGCCGCAGACCTCTGTCTAGTCCCTAATGTAAAGATACCGCACAAATTCAAGGTGCCTGACTTTGAAAAATACAAAGGCAACTCTTGCCCTTAAAGTCATTTGGTGATGTACGCTTGAAAAATGTCTACCCAGACAGAAAATCAATAGCTACTGATCCATTACTTCCAAGACAGTTTAATCGGTGCCGCACTCAAATGGTACATGGGTTTAAACCGCACCAAGATCAGTACTTTCAGAGATCTTGACGTAGCTTTCGTTCAGTAGTATAAATACAATTTGGGCATGGCACCAGATAGGGAACAACTCAAAACAATGTCGCAAAAAGACAAAGAAATTTTCAAAGAATATGCTCAGAGATGGCGTGAAATTACCGCCCAGATCTATCCCCCTCTTGAGGAAAAAGAGATGACAAAGATCTTTTTGAAAATCATAAGCTAATTCTATTACGACCGAATGGTTGCAAGTGCGCCCAGTGACTTCACTGAGATGGTGAACCTGGGAGTACGCCTTGAAGAGGCAGTCCGAGAATGACGATTGGTCAAAGATGCAGAGCCATCTAGCAGTACTAAGAGATACGGTAGTACTTTCCAAAAGAAAAAAGAGCAGGATATCAGCAATATCTCTCTGGGAAAGCAAAGGCGAAGGTATCAACCAGTAGCGACGATAACCCCCGCTATCAACCCTACACCGACTCCGACTTATCAACTTCAGGTTGCTCAGAGCCAACCAAGTCAACAACAGTATCAACAAAGGACACAACAACCTCTTCAGCAGGCTCGTCCACAGTACAAAAATAACAATCGTACGACACGACCATCAGGGTTTGACCCTATACCGATGTTGTACGTAGAACTATTTCCAATTTTACTGGCCAAGGGGCATGTCCAAACCAGGACTTCTCTTATAGTACCGGAAAATCTGCCTTTTTGGTTTAAAGAGGATCAAACTTGCCCTTACCATCAAGGAGGACCGGGGCATTCAAGTCTGACATACAGAAGCTTGTCAGGAATGGGATCTTATCTTTCAAATATACTAATCCAAATGTTCAGATGAACCCGTTGCCACAACATGAGAAGACTGCCTTAAATTTAATAGAAGAAGAATTTAGCCGCAGTTATCAAATTCACGATGTACTCCTATTAGGAACCAATCTGGTCAGGATGCATTGTAGACAGAGCGGTTACGGTTATGTACCGCCCTACAATTATCACCAGTGTGATATCTGCTCAAAGAATAACCAATGGTGTTCCGTAGTGCAATCAACTCTACAAGAACCAATGGATCTGGGCTGGATCCAGGACCACCAAATCCATGAAGTCCACATGGCCCATGCGCATCCTAACATTGTTCAGAACCGCAATATTCTTGCGATGAACGTCAATTTGGTGGCGATGCATTTGAGGCAAAGTCAATACCATAATCTGTCACGGCACGATTACAACACTTGTCTGATCTGCTCAATAAGCAATCATAGATGCTCTTTTGTACAAGAGGCCCTCCAACGTCAGATGGATCTCGGATGGATCCAAGACTACCGTGAGAGAAATAACGATCAAGACAATATGGTTCAGATCTTTGACATGCGCTTGATGAATACCAGTCTGGTAGAATTACACGTTAAGCAAGCCAGGCTCGGCTTTCTGGCTTCACATGATTATCAAGACTGTGAACAATGTCGTAAAGACGACCAAGGGTGTGCACTTGTCCGAAGAACACTTCAACACTTGTTGGACCACTGGTGGCTTCCAATCTACTTGGATGAAGCTACACAACAGATCAGTATGACTGACGAGAATCCTGATAGGCATCAAGGTCAGGATGTCTGCTCGATGGAAACAGATCTAGTAAAGATGCACTGCATACAAAGCGGGTGTCGGGTGCCACCTCACAACTATGAGTGCTGTAGAGTTTGTTCAGAGAACAACCAAGGATGCTACCTCGTACGAGCGGCACTTCAAAATCAGTTGGACCAAAAAGAGATTTGATCGTGTTCAAGTTCTGGGTCGATCAACGTGATACAAAACTATCTCCCTGATCAAGGCAAAGACGTTGTCATAATCTCCGATCATGGGAGGACCAAAGACGTTTGCGCCATAATCCCTTTACTCGATGAATCAAGAGTTACTCTTGATAGTAGAAAAGTTCCCAACCAGGAACTGATTGAGGTTGCCTATAATGGTCAGAGAAACCAAAAAGCTCTTGTGGTTATCTACCTGTCAGGTCCAATACCGTACAAATCAGAAAAGGCCATCCCTTACAAGCACGGTGCAACAACTATCGAAAATGGAAAGGAAACTCCATTACCCTCCGTCGTGAACATTTCCAACATCAGTCGAGTAACACGGAGCAGACGGATCTTCAACAGAGGAGTTGGAGATCCTACCAAAGAGAAGGAACCTTAAACAGAAGTTCCCAATCAACCAGTCGGGCAATCCAGTAATCCAGAACTGGTAAAGAACAACGATGAGATGTTGAAGCTCATCCAGAAAAGTGAGTACAACATTGTGGACCAATTGTTACATACTCCATCTAGAATCTCTGTGTTATCTCTCCTGCTTAGTTCCAAAGCTCACAGGGAAGCTCTGTAGAAAGTCTTGGAGCAAGCTTTCGTAGAACAAGATGTGACGGTGAGGCAGTTTGACAACATCATTTCCAACATCACTACCTGCAACAATTTAGGATTCAGTGATGAAGAACTGCCGGAAGAAGGCAAAAATCACAATATGGCGCTTAACATTACAGTCAACTGCCAGGACGATGCTCTAGCTAGTGTACTGGTAGACACAGGATCGTCTTTGAATGTTATGCCAAAATCAACTCTGATACGACTATCATTTCAAGAAGCCCCGATGAGAGGCAGTGAGGTCATCGTCAAAGCCTTTGACGGATCCAGAAAAACAGTTATCGGCGAAGTCGATCTTCCCATAACCATTGGTCATCACACTTTCCAAGTCACTTTCCAGGTCATGGACATTCAGGCAGCATACAGCTGTTTATTAGAAGACCTTGGATACACGAAGCTGGGGCAGTCACTTTGACACTTCACCAGAAGTTGAAGTTCGTCAAGAATGATAAGTTAGTCACAGTGTGCGGAGAGCAAGCCTTAATAGTGAGCAACTTATCATTATTCTCCTATTTAGAACCGGAGGAGGTGGTTGGAACCCAGTTTTAAGTACTCTCGGTGAGCAATGAGAATCAATCAGAAAGAGGGACACCGATTTCCTCATACAAAGACGCTCTCAAAGTGATTGAGAGTAATAACATAAAAGGGTGGGGACAGCTCGTAATTCCTACGAATAACAAGACAAAGAAAGGCCTTAGTTTCTCTTCAACCTGTACCCAGACTACTAAAGATGAAAGTTTTCATCCCATTCAGAACTTCTTCCACAGTGGAGGCTTCCTCCACCCAGTGTCTCAAGAAGTACACACCATCAATAAGAGTGACTCCTCCGATATAGACGAGGAATGGAAATCTTATCTCAACAACAACGGTTATATGTCTCAGGAAGAAGCGCACATGTCATTCTGTTTTCCAAAGCAGAGCCCGAGATATATACCAAGATCAGACGTCCAAATGATCTATGGAGATTGTGATCCTGAGGGATTCTATGCTCCACATTAGAAGATGATCTAATGAAGGACAACTTCGAGCAAGACTATTATGATCCCCTGGATGACTTGCCTATCTGGAAGCTGTGCCCAGAAGACTTGGGGCAAAAGAGTCAGCCAAACGATGCCTATCAGCTAAGTAATATTGAAAGGAATACTCACGCCTCCACCGAGTCATGGGATCATTACTCAGGACATTCCAAATATATCCAGCACAACGCTGAATTTGCAAAGATTGCAGGACAAGAGTTCATCAACTATGCTTTTCCTGAAGTCAACGTCATTGAGAAGGATGACTCCTCTACCCCCACAGAAGTATGAGACACCTTAGGACAGCCGAGTGGCAAGTACGATTTCTTGGTCAAGTACACAGCTCCTGAAAGCTCTCACATCTGATACGAGGACATCCAGCCAACTGGATGGGGAGATCCTCTTGAGAGTGAAAACACAAAGGAAGATACACAAAAGAGTTCATTTACGACAACTCTGCTTGGGAGGATGACTCAAACGATCCTACTCCGCCAAAAATCAGCGTCGTTTCTAAGGACAAACCAAGAAAGAAGGAACCAGACTTTGTGATTCATCGAGGAGTTCGTCCCCAATGGGTTGTTGTCGATGTCCCGAAAGTCGTCCATAAGTCTAAGTAATTGCCATCTTTGTTTTAACCTTTCACCCTGCCCAGGTGAAACTAATGTTTTTATAGGGCTCACTTTTATGTAAATGTCCCTCTTCGCTTTGCCCAAAGCGACCGAGTTTTGTTTTATAGGGATGTATTTCAAGAATCGATAAATCATAAATAAATAAACGTCATTCTGTCATTTCCGCATCTATTGTTGTTTTCACTTTTCGTTTTTCAGAAAATGGTAATCCTAAAACAACCCAAAATAATAACAAGCATTTTTCAAAAAATACACTGCACACACTCTTGCATTCTCTCTATCTCTTCTAAAAACAAATCATCACGTCATGCAGATTTCTTATTTTAAACCCCATTGAAACATACGATCCAATGCCTTCTCCTAACTTTAAATTCCCGGTATTTAAAGCTAAAAAAGAAGAGGCCGCAGAAATTCCAGAGGAGGTCCCTCGATTACTCAGACAAGAGGAAAGGTTCATTGAACCTCACAAAGAGCTATTGGAAATGGTCAATTTGGGATCAGAGGAAGAAAAGAAGGAAGTTAAGATTGGAGCACTGCTCAGTCCGACTGTCAAAGAAAGCTTGATAAAACTTCTCAAAGAGTTTCCAGATGTATTTGCTTGGTTCTATCAGGACATGCCGGGGTTGGATACCAGCATCGTGGAACATCATTTACCGTTGAAATCAGAATGTCCCTTGGTAAAACAAAGGCTGAGAAGAACTCACCCAGATATGGCCATCAAAATCAAGGAGGAAGTGCAGAAACAAATCGACGCAGGTTTCCTCGCCACCTCATAATATCCTCAATGGCTAGCTAACATAGTGCCAATTCCGAAAAAGGACGGAAAAGTCAAAATGTGTGTAGACTACAGGGATCTAAACAAAGCAAGTCCAAAGGATGACTTCCCCTTACCACACATAGACATGCTGGTAGACAGTACAGCAAAGTTCAAAGTCTTCTCCTTCATGGATGGATTCTTGGGCTATAATCAAATCAAAATGGCGCCGGAAGATATGGAGAAAACTTCATTCATCACCCCATGGGGCACCTTTTGTTACAAGGTAATGTCGTTCGGCTTGAAGAACATCGGGGCAACCTATCAAAGGGCTATGACTACTCTGTTTCACGACATGATGCACAAAGAAATCGAAGTGCATGTCGATGACATGATTGCCAAATCTAAAACAGAAGAAGAGCATGTGACACACCTATCAAAGTTATTCGAGCGTTTGAGAAAATACAAACTCCGCTTGAATCCCAATAAATGCACGTTCAGTGTTCGCTCGGGAAAACTTTTAGGGTTCATCGTCAGCTAGAAAGGAATTGAGGTTGATCCTGACAAGGTCAAGGCCATTCAAGAAATGCCTTCGCCAAAGACTGAAAAACAGGTCCGAGGATTTTTGGGACATCTGAATTACATCTCAAGGTTTATATCCCTCATGACCGCAACATGCGCACCAATCTTCAAACTACTCAGAAAGAATCAAAGCTGTGTATGGACAGAAGATTGCCAAAAGGAGTTCGATAGTATCAAAGAATATCTATTGAATCCACCAATCCTGTCACCTCCAGTGGAGGGAAGACCATTGATCATCTACCTAACAGTCTTGGAAGACTCTGTGGGTTGTGTACTTGGCCAACAAGACAAAACCAAAAGAAAAGAGTCAGCCATCTACTATTTGAGCAAGAAATTTACCGACTATGAAACTCGATACACTATGCTCGAGAAAACTTGCTGCGCTCTGGCTTGGACAGCCAAACGTCTTCGCCAATACATGATTTGCCACACTACTTGGTTAATCTCTGAAATGGACCCGATCAAGTACGTCTTTGAAAAGCCTGCTCTCACGGAAAGGATTGCCCATTGGCAGATGTTATTATCAGAATACGACATCGAGTACCATGCTCAGAAAGCCGTTAAAGGAAGTATTTTAGCTAATCATTTGGCTCATCAACCAATTGACGATCAGGAATTAGTCAGATTTGATTTCCCAGACGAAGATGTCATGTACTTGAAAATGAAAGACTGCGATGAACCGCTACCCAGTGAAGGGCCAGAACCAGGTTCCCAATGGGGACTAATATTTGACGGAGCTGTCAACAATTATGGAAACAGAATTGGGGCAATCATCGTGACACCTCAGGGTACCCATATTCCTTTCACTGCCAGATTAACATTCAAGTGCACAAATAATGAGGCCAAATACGAAGCTTGTATCATGGGTCTCGAAGAAGCAATTGACCTAAGAATAAAGAACTTGGATGTGTATGGAGACTCAGCCCTAGTTATCAATCAGATCAAAGGAGAGTGGAACACATACCAATCAGGATTGATTCCTTACAAAGATTACACGAGAAGGTTGTTACCATTCTTTAACATAATCGAGTTTCATCATATCCCTCGTGAAGAAAATCACATGGTTGATGCACTAGCGACTCTCTCTTCCATGATTAGTGTAGGTCAATGGAATGATGTACCTAAGATTGACATAATGTTCCTAGAACGGCCCGCTTACATCTTCGCGATCGAAGAAGTCATAGACGACAAACCCTGGTATCATGATATCAAATGCTTCCTTCAGAAACAAGAGTACCCACCTGGGGCATCAAGAAAAGACAGGAAAACCATCTGAAGACTGGCAGGCAACTTCTTCCTGAGTGGTGATACCCTCTATAAGAGAAACTTCGACATGGTCTTGTTCCGATGCATAGACAGACCAGAAGCAAACATGCTGATGAAAGAAATTCACGAAGGATCCTTTGGCACTCATGCCAACGGACACACAATGGCGAGAAAAATTCTGAGAGCGGGATATTATTGGTTGACAATGGAATCCGATTGCTACAAATACATAAGGAGGTGTCACAAGTGTCAAATATACGCTGACAAAATCCATGTACCTCCAACGCATCTCAAAGTACTTTCTTCTCCATGGCCTTTTTCTATATGGGGAATCGACATGATTGGCATAATTGAACCCAAAGCTTCGAATGGACATCGGTTCATCCTGGTAGCCATTGACTACTTCACCAAATGGGTCGAAGCAGCATCATACGCCAATGTAACTCGACAAGTGGTGGTTCGATTTATCAAAAGCAATTTCATCTGCCGTTGTGTTCTGAGCCAGATCATTACTGATAATGGATCTAACTTGAACAACAAGATGATGAAAGAGTTATGTGCTGAGTTCAAAATCGAATACCATAACTCATCTCCCTACCGACCTAAGATGAACGGAGCGGTAGAAGCGGCTAACAAGAACATCAAGAAGATTGTTCAAAAGATGGTTGTAACCTACAAAGATTGGCATGAAATACTGGCTTTTGCTCTTCACGGTTATCGCACATCTATTCGCACTTCAACAGGGGCGACCCATTTCTCTCTTATATATGGCATGGAAGCAGTGCTTCCCATAGAAGTAGAGATCCCATCAATCTGGGTATTAATGGAAGCTAAGCTAACGGAGGCTGAATGGTGCCAAAGCAGGCACGATGAACTGAAACTAATCGAAGAAAAGTGAATAACGGCTCTGTGCCATGGTCAATTGTACCAACAAAGAATAAAGAGGACGTTCGACAAAAATGTTCGCCCCGTGTCTTCAGGAAAGGAAACATTGTGCTCAAAAAGATATAATCATTCCTCACTGATTCCCAGGGCAAATGGACTCCAAATTATGACGGCCCCTATATGGTCAAGAACGCTTTCTCAGGCGATGCCTTAAGACTCGCAACCATGGAAGGAGAGAAGTTTACCTACCCCACGAATGTTGGCGTAGTTAAGAAATACTTTGCCTAAAAAAAACGTCTCGGTAGATTGAAAACCTGAAAAGGCAGTCCCGGCAAAAATTAGAGACATAAGCAAAAAAATCATGGCAAGTAACTACGTCCGACAAGGTTAAATCCCCAGCGGTAACATTGTTCGTCGAAAAACTTCCAATTAAGGTCATCTTTGACAGAAGCCCGGGATGTCCAGAATTCAAAGTTGGTAGAAGGATAACGGTCGTTATGTTTCAATGTAGCCCCTTTCCCTTTAAATTACCATTTTCTAAACTTTGTAAATACTCTATGGGATCACGCGCTTGGCTGATTTCCATTCCATCAATAAAATTTGAGCCCTAGTGCTTTTGTTTGCAATTTTCATTTGTTTTAACTTTACAAAATGACATTTTTAACATGATCGACGATTCTTGAAATAAAACAAAAATGAATTTACTTGTGAAAATTTCCTTCTGCTTTTAAAATAAAGATGGCATTTATTTTTTACTTTGAACATAAAAAAGAACATCGATAGCTTCTCCGAAGGTGATTGAACCTCAAAGTGCAAAATCAAAGTACTCCTTCTAAACCAGTGCACCTGAATAAAGAATCAACTGTTTCAGATGCAATATTCCATCTAACATTCATGGCATAGTTCTTACCTCTTAAAACCAATTAACGATTCTCTCTTTCCCGCCAGGGTCTACCTCTCCAAAGCAAGACAGGATTGCTATTTTGAATCAGTGATACTTTTTATCCCCCGCAGTGGACGAGTATTCAGTCGTGTTCATCCACTAGTATGTATGTCGCGTCAGTTTTGTCAGTATAAACATACATACATCATGCATAATTAATTCACATTCATATTCATATTGGATTAATATCGCTCTGGTCATACTCATTCCCAAGTGATAAAGTTCTCTTGTCAATCAAGTTGTCAGTTGTCCTTTCCGCGTCGGATAAGACAAAATCTCGGTTTAAGTTCTTTCCTCGTCAGGAAATGTATCGTCTGAGCAATCTCTCCCCAGTTTATTTCTGGATTGGAACCTGTCCTCGACCACTTCGATAACTTGAACCTCTGAAAGGTGAGAAGACGTTCGACAGACACCTTCAGAACATCACTCTTCACCATTGAAGATGACATTTTTCGCTTTCCCAGATTAAGGAAAATCCCTAGAGAAGGCCTCTCAACTGAAGACTCTCAACAATACATCGGTTTTTTCTCCTAATAAAATCGATGTTAATGAAGTCATCAGCACCTCAAAATTGGATTACATCACATGTCATTTCGCCGAAAAGATCTCGAAGAAAAGTATGATGTAATATCCCCAAGCAAAAAACAGTCTTTCAAGAGACTCATTTTTCCCCAGTAGAGTCAGCAAATGGCGTCTCTAACAGAGAAGTTTGCACACCTCTACCGCTCAGACAAATGGGTACCCCCAGAAAGTCTGACATCAAATTCTTCAATCGAATGGCGTCTCCCCCCGTTATAGCTCAGCGAGAAGTTTGATGAAAACCGCTACGTATAACATCCCTTGTCAAGGAAGAAACTCGACAAGAAGAAACTGAGACCAGTTCCGTGGCTGAAAACCAGGATCGAGGGGAAGTTTATTTTAGAAACTGAGACCAGTTCCGTGGCTAAAAACCAGGATCGAGGGGAAGTTTATTTCAGAAACTAAGACCAGTTCCGTGGACAAAAACCAGGATCGAGGGAAAGTTTATTTCAGAAACTGAGACCAGATCCGTGGCAAAAGACCAAGGATCGAGGGGAGGTTTATTACAAAAAGAAACTAAGACCAGTTCCATGGCTGAAGACCAAGATCGAGGGGACGTTTTACCCTTTTCTAAGTATCATTTCTTAGCAAAAGAAGATGGATGATCAAACCGCTAACATTCATAACCACCGTTAAAATTTCGGGTATTCCGATATTTAATCCTCTTGCACCCTGGATGTCTGAATATCTTCGCCATTCACACCTTCGGGTCCAAGAAGATTAAATAAGGGCATCTTTCATACCCCAAATTTGGAACACCAAGATTTCCCATCATTGTGAGAATCATCACCACAATATGGATGTACCTTCGTGCCTCATCAATCTCCTCAAGGATTGTTGAGCATTCACTATAATCAAGAATTAGGGTTTTAAGCCCTCTCAGAGCACTTAGACAAAGGATCAATCAAGAAATGACATGATCTTCAACTTTTCTAACCTATCAAACACCCATAAGGGATCAAGAGGATTCCCACATCAAGAATCAAGTACAAGATTGTAGCATTCCAAGTGGATCAAGCCTCGAGATCGCCAGTGTCACCAAATTAGGGTTTTGGTCGACCAAGGCCTCCAGATGAAAATTTTATTCTGGGCATGAGCCAATACTTCAAAACATGATCCAAAATGCTCCAAGGGACCTCATGGATCCAATCATCAAGTCAAATTAGCATCAGGGGAAGCATTCATAAAAAATCAAGAATTAGGGTTTCTTGACCTAATTCACCCCTAAGTTGACTTTTGGAGCAAAGCATGAGCCAAGACCTCAAGACATGATTTAAGGACCTCAAATACACTACATTGATCCATTTGAAACAATGGATTAATCCAAGAAGCTTGATTCACAAGTTTCAGTTTCATCTGGACCGCAATTAGGGTTTTGAAGAAAAAGTCAAATGTACCTTAGACTTTTGACCAAGACATGCTCCCAAACCTTGGAACATGATTCAAGACACCCTAAAACACCTATGGAATCCATCCATTAGGTTTAAATTAGGTCAAGCACTTGATTGCCCAAAGGATCACACAGTTTGGATTCCATCTGACAAAAAGTCAACTGTGCCCAAAATCAAGTTTGAATTTTTGGAATTTTTGACAAATATGGTTCCCCTAAGTCAAAAATAATGTTAATGTATGGTATTGATCATCATTCATTAAGAAAAATAAAGAAAAGTGAGGTTTCTTGCAAAAGGGGCAACCATGAGAAACCAAAATTTTTCTAAGTTATGGAATAAAAGTGATTTTGTACCAACTTTGCAAGGTCATAACTCCTAAACCACAAGGCCTTTTTCTCCCATTCAAAGCTCGGATGAAAGTTCATCTTACATACTTCAAATATGACAACTACATCTCACTCCAAATCTTCATGGATTTTGAGTTATGAATGGAGCAAAATCACTAAAACATGAAAATACCTTTTTTTCCAACACTTAGACAAAATTTTGTCCAAGACAGATTTTAGATAAAACACCAAAACTTGGAGAACTTTTTCACCTAGTTGCAAGATGAATCAATCTAAAATGTAAACATCAAAGTTATTGTGCATCTTGCTAGTAATTCAAAGAGTCCATCAGCATGGAAAAACTCCATGGAAACCAAGAGATATGGCAGCTCAAAGTCATGCTGATGCAACTGGTTTGGAAGATCAGTTTGTTTGTTTTTGTGCTATACTCGAGTTTGAGACAAGAAAGAATTATCACTATGCCATATACATTCAATATGATCATATCAAACCTGCAGAATTAGGCCAAGATGCTTAGAACTTTGTCATATGACATAATGAGTCTTTGTACAAAGACTTGGAATTCAAAGTGCATTTATGTGCAATAGTGCACATTCAACAAAGTTGATCTTCTTAGTCAAGATTCAGGCATAAACAACAATAAAAACATCTGATGAATGTGGAATTGGTCAAAACATAGCCTTGCTACTTGGAGGGGCTAGTTTACCTTGCATAAGAAGAAATGCCACCAAGCCAAAGCCATTGAATGTGATCTGATCTTGCAGCCATTCACTATTCCTCCAAGACAAAACTTGTTCACCTATAAATAGAGGTCACATTGCCTCATTCAGATTACACCAAAATAATACCAAACTTGTTTTCACACTCTTCTTGCTCTCACTCCAATTTTCGAAAACCAAGAGAGTGAGAAATCGAATTTCTCATATCTGAGTAATTCCATCTAAACTAGCCACTCAAACACTTCATATACTTCATATGGAAGTAATCTAAACACTCACCAAGTTTCTGAAACATCTAAATCATCAACTCACCCCTCAATTGCTCAAAGTTACAAGGTAGCTACAGGTTGGATCGAGTTAACCAATCTAGAGGTTTTCAAATCAATCTAAGCATTGGAACACCATCCATAGAGGTCAAGGAAGCTGTCCAGATCATTGGAACACATCTGTAACACCTCCAAGCCAGAATTCGATTCTCACTTGCAAGGTAAGCTTCCTTAAAACTGAACTCAATGAATCATACATCATAAACATGTTTTTAAGTTACCATTGTGTTTCTAGATGTTTATAGATCATTTCCCCTCAATTAATTACTTCATATCATAACCATATGGAATTTAATTTTATAACGATCAGTTAGGGTTCATATGTGCTTTCAGACAATTTCTTTTGATACACTAAAAATAGATGAAATTGAATATTGCCATCATGTTCCTTGTTAAAAAATACACGAGTTTCATGTTTACATCTTGTAAAATGGTTGAGAGACGATGGAGATAGTTTGCTTTACGCAAGTCTGATGATTGCCCAAGGAAGAAGATGGCCATGACGCCATTTTCAAACTTTTAGAACCAAGTTTGGTATATATTATACACTTGCCACTATATATTTGAATTGGCATTGCGCCCCAGTGGTTGATCAACTGGTTTTGTGTTTGTAGCGAGCAAAGGGTCTGGGGTTCGAATCCCCCTCGCCCCAGACCTTTTGGTTTTATTTTTTAAACCATTTCAAAAGGATTTTTCATATATTATCTACATTTACCACTCTCTTTCAGCCACACGTAAGTGGCTCAGTTGGTAAAGTTTTAAACCCTCCACCTCAATGGTGTGGGTTCAAACCTTGGCATGGCCATCCTATTTTTTTTATCACTTGTTTTCTTTCACTTTTCTTCACCATTTTTTTAATAACTTCCAAAATTAATTTCTCTCTGATTTTTTATGTTTTTGAATTAATTCTTTTTTTCAAAATTCATAAAAATGTTGAAATATTTTATTCTACAAAAATTTCACAAAGATATTATTTATTTGATATATTTAATATTTTCATAAATAATTTATTTTTTATTTGTTTTTAACATTTTAAAAATATTTCTTTTCTTGATTTTTCAAACTCAATTGATTTTTAAATCATTCTAGGGATAAAACATGATTTTTCAAACATTTATCCTATATCATAATTTGTTTTTACACATATTTGTTAATTTTGATCATTTTTATTTGAATTTTTATTCAAATAAAAATATTGTTCCGGACTGGACCAATGGCTAGACATGGCCCTATCCACTTCTGCTCCCAGAACATCCCAATTGACTAAGTCTAGTCAAGAAGGGGCAGAATTTACATTTCTTCCCTCCAACCGGGCACATATGGACAGATGGACCCCCAGGGCCATTTGCCCCTCCCCGGTATTCTTGTCCGTCATGCACAGCTTCATTATCCAGGGACAGTCAGGGGCATGTGCCCGGAACAACGACTTTACCCGACATAACGGCTAGTTTTGGACACCCTGCCCGACATAACGGCTAGTTTTTGGTAGTTACATATTCTTCGGGAAATGGTTATTTCGCCCCGAAAATAGGGACCATTGGCCACGCTGTTGGAGCGGTAAAGCGGCAAGCAAAAATATTTATTTTCGGAAGAATTCCCTCCGGGATTTATGTCGTATCCACAGAGATCGGTTCGAGGGAAAGAATTTTGTTCGACAATCTCTCACGTTTATGAGTTTGGATTAAATTGGTTTAAAGTAAATGCAGAAAAGTAAACATTAAAATAAAAAGAAATCATTCTTCAGAGAGAAGAAACTTATCCGACATGCACATAATCGACTCCTCACAAACTTAAACTTACCGACCAGTTATACTCAACCTACAATAGTCCTCAATATCACCCAGCACCGCTCACAATAGTGTTCATCTCTGACACACTGAGCTGAGAGAACAACCGTGTTACCATCGTCGGCACTCTCGCACCCGACTCAAGATACGGAGGCATTAAGCTTCGACGCCTTTACAGATAGTTAGCTCTAAATCTATCTCTAGCATCCAGAAACTAACAGATAATCATCCCTAATCAAAGTTTGCAATGTTTATCTCTAACACAACTCAAACCCCGAGCATAAAGAAAAAATCAAGGACAATCACCGATAAAGATTTGTAAAGCAGATTTCATACAAATCCATGGGCGACAAATATACATGAGTTCAGATTAAATACATATACACAAACCCAACATAGAAGAAAAACATAAAGAAGAAGAGAAATAAACCAAACATCTCGCGGTTTGTCGGCGTCGATCGATGAGAAATCCTCCCCGGATCATCCGTGTGCAAGGTCCAATGTGGTTTTCTAAGCTAATCCTACTGAAAAATGAAAGTTTGATGCATTAAGAACAAATATTACCCAACCATCCTCTAAAAATTGTGTTTTTGGCCCTTTAATGGTGTTTCTGCCCGTTCAGTTTCGCCCGGCGGTATTCTGGGTCGCCCGGCGGCGAAAGGCGGCTTATTTTGTAAGTTATCCAGCATTGTTATTGAGCGCCTGGTCCTGCAATGTACCGCCCGGCCCTGTAATGTACCGCCCGGCGTTGCTTCGCATGGCAGAGCAGAGGCGCAACTGACAGTAGACAACAAAAATCCACCACTGATTTGGCCATAACTTTTGAACTGTAACTCTGTTTTTCACCCGGTTCGAAGCGTTGGAAAGCTTATTCAATGCTCTATACAACAATGGAAAGTTATCTTTGATTGAATACCTACAAAAATAAATAGAAATCAATTAAACTCAATGATATTTACACGATAACGCAATATATACACTATAACGTAAAGTAAACGTATTTACAAACAAAGCGGGGTTTATTCGAACGTTTTAACAAAAAGTATCGATAAGTGCAACAAAACTTATATACAAAAATAGCTACAATTTGCACTTATCAAACTCTCCCCAACTTACATAATTGTTTGTCCTCAAACAAAGCCAACATCTAAAGGAACAAAAGCGAATCCAAGAAATCACGCAACAACAAGTTTTGACAAACAAAAACAAATGCAATGGTTCAATCGAAAATGGTACACACAAAGTAAATACTTACCACTAAACTACAATGATAACATAATCACGAAACAAATGCTAAATACAAAAGTCATGCCAAACATTCTAAAACAAAACAAGTTCAATCGCGAATCACACCTAGCAAAAACAATCATCGGTAGATGAAAAACATTATATGAGGTACTTATCACCCACACAACAATCTTGAAAACAAAAGACTAAATTATGCACCTATCCAACAATTCACATTGAACATACAAAGGCAAGAATCACAAGGACTTTCAAGGTTGTAGCGTGGTCGGGTAAACAAACAAGGGGCAATTTCTAAAGGTAATTGAAACAAAAACATGCCTAAACCTAAGGGAGTGAGCATCTCACAAAGACTCAAACACAAAATTCCAATCAAACTTCTTCCAAAATCCCAAGTGTTACACAAAACACAATACTTATTTAGCACAATGATTTGAACTCTTTTTGTTTCCTTTCTCAAGGATTTTCTTTTTCTTTCTTTCTCACTTTTTTCTTTTCTTTTCTTTGTCATATTTTTCTCTTTTCTCTTTTCTTTTTCAATCCTCATAGAAACCAACCAATGAGTAAACAACCATTCTCTCCCCAACTTTAATTCAACCACATCATCATGTGAATACTCCCTGCTTTCTAAGGCAGGGAAAAAATTAATACAAAAACACAAAATTGAGGGTTCAAGAAAAAACAAAATCCAATCAAAAATAAGTGAACGAAATACTCATAGACAAGCATTAGGTTCAATTAAAACATAGATCAAAAAGCTCAAAGGGGTTACGAATTATCACATGCTCACAAGGTGAATGACTATTTAGCTAGGTAGTTGTGCTCAAAATGAAACAAAATGCCTTGATCCTTTTCATGCTTCCATACAATCAACACAAACAAAAGATTCAACATAATAAAATCCAGTTAGAACAAGAATGTTGGTACTCCGCGCATATATGAACAATGGAAAGCCACCTCACAAAAAGGTTGGGAACTAAAGTGATTCACAACAAGAACAAGTATACAAAAGAATGAATGGCATGAAAGTTTGTAAAATGCCTAAGTATCATGAATATGCTAAAGTCAAGAAAGCGATAAACACATACCTCGGACGTGTACAAAACTTAACAATATCATTACCATACATCCGCAAGTTGTAACGATCAAACTTGGAACATCACATTAAATTTCCTCAAGCTACTCAAAACAAGCTCATTGACAACACAAGAATTATTAGTATAAACAAACTAAAAGACCGGGTGAAAATGCATTAAACAAGTTCACCACACTACCTAAGCTAAACAACAACAAAAATATAATACAACATGCTTGTTTTACGTCGTAAGCTCGACGCCTTTACAATGCTTAGCTAGAAACTTCCTTCCTTCATGCCATGGTGATGCCTCATCGCGCAAACCAAAAGCAAGTGCCCTAACCAAACACTTAAATAAACGTTAAAATGTACAAGTATCAATATAAACAAGTGAAAATAGACAATATGTACGATATCTACAAAACTCAAAAATAAAGAAACTATCGCAATGCGATTCAATATCAAAACTGATCCCCGGCAACGGCGCCATTTTGTTGGAGCGGTAAAGCGGCAAGCAAAAATATTTATTTACGAAAGAATTCCCTCCGGAATTTATGTCGTGTCCACAGAGATCGGTTCGAGGGAAAGAATGTCGTTCGACAATCTCTCGCGTTTATGAGTTTGGATTAAATTGGTTTAAAGTAAATGCAGAAAAGTAAACATTAAAATAAAAAGAAATCATTCTTCAGAGAGAAGAAAATTATCCGGCATGCACATAATCGACTCCTCACAAACTTAAAATTACCGACCAGTTATACTCAACTTACAATACTCCTCAATATCACCCAGCATCGCTCACAACAGTGTTCATCTCTGACACACTGAGTTGAGAGAACAACCGTGTTACCATCGTCGGCACTCTCGCACCCGACTCAAGATACGGAGGCATTAAGCTTCGACGCCTTTACAGATTGTTAGCTCTAAATCTATCTCTAGCATCCAGAAACTAACAGATAATCATCCCTAATCAAAGTTTGCGATGTTTATCTCTAACACAACTCAAACCCCGAGCATAAAACAAAAATCAAGGACAATCACCGATAAAGATTTGTAAAGCAGATTTCATACAATGCCATGGGCGACAAATATACATGAGTTCAGAGTAAATACATAAACACAAACCCAACATAGAAGAAAAACACAAAGAAGAAGAGAAATAAACCAAACATCTGTCGGTTTGTCAGCGCCGATCGATGAGAAATCCACCCCGGATCATCCGTGTGCAAGCTCCAATGTTGTTTTCTAAGCTAATCCTACTGAAAAATGAAAGTTTGATGCATTGGAAACAAATATTACCCAACCATCCTCTAAAAATTGTGTTTTTGGCCCTTTAATGGTGTTTCTGCCCGTCCAGTTTCGTCCGGCGGTATTCTGGGCCGCCCGGGGGCAAAAGGCGGCTTATTTTGTAAGTTATCCAGCATTGTTCTGGAGCGCCCGACTCTGCAATGTACCGCCCGGCCCTGCAATGTACAACCCGGCGCTGCTTCGCCCGGCGGAGCAGAGGCGCAACTGACAGTAGACAACAAAAATCCAGTATTGTTTTGGCCATAACTTTTGAACCGTAACTCTGTTTTTCGCCCGGTTCGAAGCGTTGGAAAGCTTATTCAATGCTCTATACAACAATGGCAAGATATCCTTGTTTGAATACCTGCAAAAATAAATGGAAATCAATTAAACTCAAAGATATTTACACGATAACGCAATATATACACTATAACGTAAAGTAAACGTATTTATAAACGAAACGGGGTTTATTCAAACGTTTTTAACAAAAAGTATCGATAAGTGCAACAAAACTTATATACAAAAATAGCTACAATTTGCACTTATAAAACTCTCCCCAACTTACATAATTGTTTGTCCTCAAACAAAGCCAATATTTAAAGGAACAAAAGCGAAATCCAAGAAATCACGTAACAACAAGTTTTGACAAACAAAAACAAATGCAATGGTTCAATCGAAAATGGTACACACAAAGTAAATACTTACCACTAAACTACAACGATAACATAATCACGAAACAAATGCTAAATACAAAAGTCATGCCAAACATTCTAAAACAACACAAGTTCAACCGTGAATCACACCTTGCAAAAACAATCATCGGTAGATGAAAAACACTAAATGAGGTACTTATCACTCACACAAAAATCTTGAAAACAAAAGACTAAATTATGCACCTATCCAACAATTCACATTGAACATACAAAGGCAAGAATCACAAGGACTTTCAAGGTTGTAGTGTGGTCGGGTAAACAAACAAGGGGCAATTTCTAAAGGTAATTGAAATAAAAACTTGCCTAAACCTAAGGGAGTGATCATCTCACAAAGACTCAAACACAAAATTCCAATCAAACTTCTTCCAAAATCCCAAGTGTTACACAAAGCACAATACTTATTAAGCACAATGATTTGAACTCTTTTTGTTTCCTTTCTCAAGGATTTTCTTTTTCTTTCTTTTTCACTTTTTTCTTTTCTTTTCTTTGTCATATTTTTCTCTTTTCTCTTTTCTTTTTAAATCCTCATAGAAACCAACCAATGAGTAAACAACCATTCTCTCACTAACTTGAATTCAACCACATCATCATGTGATTCTCCCTACTTTCTAAGGCAAGGCAAAAATTCATACAACAACACAAAATTGAGGGTTCAAGAAAAAACAAAATTCAATCAAAAATAAGTGAACGAAATACTCATAGACAAGCATTAAGTTCAATTAAAACATGGATCAAAAAGCTCAAAGGGGTTACGAATGATCACATGCTCACAAGGTGAATGACTATTTGGCTAGGTAGTTGTGCTCAAAATGAAACAAAATGCCTTGATCCTTTTCATGCTTTCATACAATCAAAACAAACAAAAGATTCAACATAATAAAATCCAGTTAGAACAAGAATGTTGGTACTCCGCGCATATATGAACAATGGAAAGCCACCTCACAAAAAGGTTGGGAACTAAAGTGATTCACAACAAGAACAAGTATACAAAAGAATGAATGGCATGAAAGTTTGTAAAATGCCTAAGTATCATGAATATGCTAAAGTCAAGAAAGTGATAAACACATACCTCGGACGTGTACAAAACTTAACAATATCATTACCATACATCTGCAAGTTGAAACGATCAAACTTGGAACATCACCTTAAATTTCCTCAAGCTACTCAAAACAAGCTCATTGACAACACAAGAATTATTAGTATAAACAAACTAAAAGACCGGGTGAAAATGCATTAAAAAAGTTCACCACACTACCTAAGCTAAACAACAACAAAAATATAATACAACATGCTTTTTTTACATCGTAAGCTCGACGCCTTTACAATGCTTAGTTAGCAACTTCCTTCCTTCATGCCATGGTGATGCCTCAACGTGCTAACCAAAAGCAAGTGCCCTAACCAAACACTTAAACAAACGTTAAAATGTACAAGTATCAATATAAACAAGTGAAAATAGACAATATGTACGATATCTACAAAACTAAAAAATAAAGAAACTATCGCAATGCGATTCAATATCAAAACCGATCCCCGGCAACGGTGCCATTTTGTTGGAGCGGTAAAGCGGCAAGCAAAAATATTTATTTTTGGAAGAATTCCCTCCGGGATTTATGTCGTGTCCACAGAGATCGGTTCGAGGGAAAGAATGTCGTTCGACAATCTCTCGCGTTTATGAGTTTGGATTAAATTGGTTTAAAGTAAATGCAGAAAAGTAAACATTAAAATAAAAAGAAATCATTCTTCAGAGAGAAGAAACTTATCCGGCATGCACATAATCGACTCCTCATAAACTTAAACTTAGCGACCAGTTATACTCAACCGACAATACTCCTCAATATCACCCAGCATCGCTCACAACAGTGTTCATCTCTGACACACTGAGTTAAGAGAACAACCGTGTTACCATCGTCGGCACTCTCGCACCCGACTCAAGATACGGAGGCATTAAGCTTAGACGCCTTTACAGATTGTTAGCTCTAAATCTCTCTCTAGCATCCAGAAACTAACAGATAATCATTCCTAATCAAAGTTTGCGATGTTTATCTCTAACACAACTCAAACCCCGAGCATAAAGCAAAAATCAAGGACAATCACCGATAAAGATTTGTAAAGTAGATTTCATACAACGCCATGTACGACAAATATACATGAGTTCAGAGTAAATACATTTACACAAGCCCAACATAGAAGAAAAACACAAAGAAGAAGAGAAATAAACCAAACATCTCGCGGTTTGTCAGCGCCGATCGATGAGAAATCCACCCCGGATCATCCGTGTGCAAGCTCCAATGTTGTTTTCTAAGCTAATCCTACTGAAAAATGAAAGTTTGATGCATTGGGAACAAATATTACCCAACCATCCTCTAAAAATTATGGTTTTGGCCCTTTAATGGTGTTTCTGCCCGTCCAGTTTCGCCCGGCGGTATTTTGGGTCGCCCGGCGAGGAAAGGCGGCTTATTTTTTAAGTTATCCAGCGTTGTTCTGGAGCGCCCGACCCTGCAATGTACCGGCCGGCGCTGCTTCGCCTGGCGGAGCAGAGGCGCAGCTGACAGTAGAGAGCAAAAATCAAACACTGTTTTAGCCATAACTTTTGAACCGTAACTTCGTTTTTCGCCCGGTTCGAAGCATTGGAAAGCTTATTCAATGCTCTATACAATAATGGCAAGATATAATTGATTAAATACCTACAAAAGTAAACAGAAATCAATTAAACTTAATGAAATTTACATGATAACACAATATATACACTATAACGTAAAGTAAACGTATTTACAAACGAAGCGGGGTTTATTCGAACATTTTTAACAAAAGGTATCGATAAGTGCATCAAACCTTATATACAAAAATAGCTACAATTTGTACTTATCACACGCGCTGGGGGCATTATATAAACCCTCTCACTTAAGAGGTTCAGGAATCCAATTTTCATCCTAAGAACACACCTTGTACTTGCCCTTTTCTCTTATCCTTTCTTACTTGAGCGTCGGAGTGCCTTGCAGGTACACCCCCCTCCTCTTCGCACACCCAGCATCACAGACGTTCTTGGTGGCCCATCTCAGGACCTGATCAGCCTTCACGATCAGTGGCGCCGACTGTGGGGACCTCGTTTTACCCGTCTTAACATCCACCTCTGATTCTAAGATCAAAACACATTCTTCGTCCAAAATTACAATCATGGCCTCTCAAGATCACGTCAAAGGTGTTCCCCATCTTTCTGTCTACTCCGTCAACAAAATCGATGCTGACGATTCCTCATCCCTCTTCAGAGGATACGCCCGTTGCCTGAGGGATGGGGCAACCGCGTCTCCCTCCCCTGCTCCTGCTGACCGTGTTGACGACCAGCCTGTACTGGTCCTTCAGCACATTCAGGTTCCACCCAAAGTCGACCTGGCCATGGTGGCCCTCCTCGAAGCGATCAACAAAACTAACCTCTTGATCCTCCAACAAAGCGAGAGGATTGGGGCGTTGGAAGAATCTACCCGTCCGAGATCCCCCCCCCCCCCCCCCCCGCCGAAGAGTCCACGACCCTGACGGGAAACCGACCGTAGGGGGCGCCAAGAGCCAGAGTCTCATGCTGTTCAGAAGCGCGATCACGTTTCCCTGTGAAACCAATCTTCCCCGGGCCATAAGAGAACCCGGCGAGATCAACGTTCACCTTCGGTCCGACCAAAGGGTTGGGCCCGTACACCTTCACCCCGAAGAAGTCGTCGTTACGAGCAAGTGGTCCGCTCCCCTTCCCTGACCAGTTCTAGTAGCGACGATGAGCCCCACGGCCCATTGTCCCAAGAGATATTGGCTACCTGCCTCCCCAAAGGCTTGGAGAATCCCCCAGCTTTGGGCACCTACGACGAACGACTGACCCCGATGAGCACATCAAAAACATCGATGCGCTGTTGGATTACCGTGGCGTCTGGGGCGCCATTAAATGCCGCTTGTTCCCGACCACGCTCCGGAAAGGGGAAATGATGTGGTACAAACAACTGCCCGAGGAGTCCATCACCTCGTTGAAGCAGCTGGGTAGAATGTTTTCTAGGCACTTTACGGCATCATGCCGCCATCCCAAAACTGAAGCCTCCCTTGGGGCCATAATTCAAGGGAAGGATGAACCTCTCCGGGCATATATCGAGAAGTTTTACAAAGAAGCTGTGCAAGTCCCCACTACCGACGACATGAAAAATTTTCTGCTCGAACAGGGACTCCACCCGCACTCAGAGTTTTCTAAAGTTATCGGCCTCGCACCTCCAAGAATCCTAGACGCCTTCCTCCTCAAGGCGCAGTCGTACATTCAGTACGAAGAAAAGGAAGTGCCCAATTCTGCCCGGGCCTCCCGCCACCATGAGAATGCCCGGGCCTTTAAAGGCAATGAGCCCTCGATATCTCGTCGGGGGAAAAAAGGCGCGAAGATCGTCCCCAGGAATCCAGGGACAACAAGGAACCCTCCGACAGGTTCCACGACTACACTCCCCTGACTGTCTCCAGGGAAAAGATTCTCTCTGAGTGCGCCAACCCAGAGTTTAAACAGGCGGGAGTCCAGTTCCCCAAGCTGATACCGACCAAGCCTAACACCGACAAATCAAAGTACTGTCATTTCCATAAGAGTCACGGCCACACCACCGAAGACTGCATCCACTTGAAGGATGCTATAGAAATACTGATCAGGGATGGCCACCTGAAGCAGTTTACAAAAAAGAAATATGCTCCCCGGCAAGACGTCCAGGAGTCAAAGAAGGTAGAGGAAGAGGTACCTTCCTCCGAAGAAGCCAACCTCCAAGTCGCCATGTCCATATAACGGCTGGAGGATTTCTACGTACCAGACGAGCTCAGTGCTCCCGCGTACTTCGCGGCCCACAGCCCGTGGGAGACCTTCCCCTCCGCGATGGTCATCTCCAGGGGGGGAGGGGCTTCAACAAAACCACTGTGGGCTCCGTAAAGAGAAAGTTCGAGCACCTGATCAGCACGAGCTCTAACAAGGTAACAACGCTCGACAAGGCCCAGAAGGGATCAATCCCCATCTCCTTCTACAGGGAAGAGCTCCTCAGAGGGCCCCCGAACTCAAGTATCCCACTGCTCGTCTGCGCCCAGATGACCAATTTTGATGTTCGCAGGATTCTCGTCGACCAAGGCAGGTCGGTCGATATTATGTACTCTCAGCTTTTCTCGACCTTCCAACTGGACGAATCGTATCTCACTCCCTACGTGGGTTCCGACCTCCAGGGTTTCAATGGGTCGATCACGAAACCCTGGGGGTACATAAAGCTGATCTTGACCTTAGGATCTGCAGAGAAAGCCAGATCCATTAAAGTGCAGTTCCTAGTAATTGACTGCCCGTCACTCTATCAGTGCATATTCGGGCGGCTAACTCTAGCCGAACTGGTAGCTGTACCTTCCACCGTCCACCTTAAAATGAAGTACTACACTTCGAAAGGTATGTTCACCAGATTGCACGGGGATATCGAAGCTGCACGACGATGCTTTGAGGCGGCCACCAAGGGACTCAACGCCATCGCTTCCAAGCCAAAGGCGTCCAACAAGCCAACCTTGCCCAGCAGCTCAGAGGAAGCCAAGCCACTTCCTCGCGTCGACTCCGTCGATCTCGACAGTCGCTTCGTCGAAGATGACCAGAAAGAAGATTAGGCCAACCCGAACAGCTCATCTACCTCGACCAGCAACATCTCCCATCCGACGCGCCCGGTCCCGGATGGTGACTTCGAGCTCGTCCTGCTCGGCAACGACCCTTAGTGGGGAGTAAAGATAGGGACCGGTCTCCCCGACATCACAAGGAAGCAACTCAAAGCCTGCCTCCATGAGAACGCAAACTTGTTCACCTGGAGTGCGGCGGAGATGCCCGACTTAGACCCATTCGTCGCCTGCCATCAACTCACGATCGATCCAGCCATCAAAGCAGTAGCACAACATAGGAGGAAGCAGTCTCCGGAGAAAACGAAGGCTGCAGAACAAGCTGTAAAAGACCTCCTCGAGGAAAAATTTATATCGGAGGCCAAGTACACCACTTAGTTGTCCAACGTTGTACTAGTGAAAAATCTAATGGAAAATGGCGAATGTGCGTTGATTATACTGATCTTAATAAGGCATGCCCGAAGGATGCCTACCCCCTCCCCAATATTGATAAACTTGTTGATAACTCTACCGGTTTTAAACTATTATCATTCATGGATGCCTACTTGAGCTATAATCAAATACCAATGGCAATGAGCGATAAGAAATACATGGCCTTCATGACCGAATCGGGAAACTATTACTGCAACGTAATGCCTTTCGGCCTGAAGAACGCCGACGTGACCTATCAGAGGATGATGAACAAGGTCTTTTAGGGAGAAATAGGTGACATGCTCGAAGTCTATATGGACGACATGGTCGTGAATCCCACGAGGAGACCGATCATACGGCCTATTTAAGGAAGGTCTTCGAATAGGCCGAGAAATACCGGATGTGTTTCAACCCAGAGAAGTGCACGTTCGGAGTCCAGGCAGGAAAATTCCTCGGCTTCTACTTGACAGAACGAGGAATCGAGGCCAACCCCGACAAGTGTTGGGCATTCTCTGAATTTCCAACGCCCAATTCGAAGAAATCCATCCAGTCCCTCAACGGGATGCTCGCGTCCTTGTCCCGTTTCGTGGTCAAATCTGCACAGCACGCCCTATCATTCTTTAAACTCCTCCGCAAGGAGGCAGCGTTTGAATGGACGGAGGAATGCGATCAGGCTCTCCTCCATCGGAAACGGGCACTGTCTGAGCCATCATTCCTCTCTCGACCAGACAACGGCGAAACTCTATATCTGTATCTCGCCGTAGCAACTAAGACCGTGAGCGCCGCTCTTATCCGCGAAACACCTGACGGATAGAAGCCCATATATTTCACCAGCAAAGCATTACAGGGACCAGAACTGAGATACCAGCAGATAGAGAAGGTGGTGCTGGCCCTCATCAACGCCGCTAGAAGACTGAGAAACTATTTCCTGGCCCACACGATTGTGGTATGGACAAATCAACTCGTAAAGCAACTGCTGGGACGACCAGACATGGCCGGCAGAATGCTCAAATGGTCGCTAGAGCTGTCCGAATTTGACATTCAGGATGAAAGCAGAAAAGCCCTTAAAGCCCAGGCTTTGGCTGATTTCGTCGCCAAAATAACGTTCGCAGATTCCCCTACCTGCGGGGCACGCAAGTGGACCATTTTCGTAGACGGGGTATCCAGTTCGGCAGGGAGCAGGGTGGGCATCATATTGGAAAACGACGAGGGAATCATCGTAGAGGTATCGCTCACCTTATCCTTCCCCGCGTCCAATAACCAGGCTGAGTACGAAGCTTTCCTCGCCGGCTTACGCCTGGCTGAAGATCTTGGTACAGAGGAGATGGCCATTTGCACGGGCTCACAACTCGTGGCCTTCCAAGTTCGAGGAGAGTACCAGGCCAAGAACGAAAGTCTGTCCGAATACTTAGCCTTGGTCAAAGAAAAGATAACGAAGTTCGCTGCAGTGGAGGTGAGGCACGTTACCCGCGAACATAACGTCAGAGCAGACGTACTGTCTAAACTAGCGAGCAAGAAAAAAAAGGGAGGAAACAAGTCCGTCATCCAGGAGGTACTTCCTCGACCTAGTATCAAGAAGGCATCCCCAACCCTCGACGTGCAAGTTATCAGCAACAGCAACTGCTGGATGACCCCCGTATATAACTATCTCGCTATGACGAACTTCCGTCTGATCCCAAAGAAGCCAGCACAGTCAGGTGCAGGACCTGCTCTTACATCCTGGTCGAAGACAAACTCTACAGGCGAGGGTTCTCCATCCCACTACTCAAGTGCATCGAGGAGGATATGGTCGCCCACGTCCTGCGCGATATCCATGAAGGAATCAATGCCCAACATCTCAAAGGAAGATCCCTCACCCAGAAAGCCCTTCGGGAATGGTACTACTGGCCAACCATGCAGCAAGATGCTAAAGAACACGTGAAGAAGTGCGGTAAATGCCAACGACACGGGGACATGCACCTAGCTCCACCTAACGAGCTCAAGGCTATGTCCTCCCCGTCACCATTTGCCTGGTGGGGCCTGGACATCCTGGCACCATTCGTAGTAGGATCAAACCAGAACAAATACTTAATAGTAGGAGTTGATTACTTCACAAAATGGATAGAAGCGGAAGCTCTAGCTAAGATAACAGCCCTCAACATACTGCGTTTCTACAAACGAAACATCCTCGTACGTTTTGGCATTCCCCAGGCAATAGTCACGGACAACGGAACACAGTTCACGGACAGTAAGTTCCAGGATTTCGTCGCCCAGCTGGGCACGAAACAACACTTCGCATCCGTCGAACATCCCCAGACTAGCGGGCAAGCCGAAGCGGCGAACCGAGTCATCCTTCGAGGCCTCAAGTGAAGGCTGGACGAAATGAAGAAAGCTTGGGTCGAGGAGCTGCACAACATCCTGTGGGCATACCGCACGGCCCCACACTCTTTAACCAGGGAAACCCCTTTCCGCCTGGCCTACAGGACCGAAGCAGTAATTCCCATTGAAGTTCATGTACCCTCCAGGCGGACCGGATCACCCCTGGACGAGGAAATGAACGATGAGGCACTAAGGGAGGAATTCGACCTCGTCGAGGAAGTCTGATCAGGGGCAGCCCTCCGCGAAGCCTTATTAAAACAAAAGATTGTTGTCCGGCACAACGCCAAAGTCATATGACGAGAGTGTAAAGTGGGCAGCCTTGTCCTGCGAAGAAACCGTAAACACTCTCGCGAAGGCAAACTCGCCGCTAACTGGGAAGGACCCTATCGCGTCCGAGCAAAAAGGGAAAATGGGGCCTACTACCTAGAACACCTCAACGGGGAAGAACTTGCTCGACCATGGAACGCCGAAAAGCTAAATCAATACTATAGCTAAGGCCTTAACAGTCGGTTTGTTTCTTCAAAGCGACGAACGTCATGACCTGGCCACGATGCACGCCTAGGTAATAGCGTTGCATGTCAGCTAAGGCAGGACCCCGCTCAAGAATGAGCCAGGTCCCTGTCTGGTAGCGGTCCTTCGACCGAGCACCGCCGTCGTCAAAGTACCACGATAGGCAGAACACCCAGCTCGTGATGGGAGGTTCACGCCGCGAACTCAGGCCTCAAACGCGACCTGAGCTCCGCTATCTCTCCCAGAAATTCCCCGACCGTTCGACCAGTCCCCCTCACTGCCGAACACATCTACTTCGAGCAATTCCCCAAAGCTTAAAACAAATCAAAGTGATCCATGTCACAGGCACAAAAGCTCATCGAGCAACAGTACAACACTTAGCAAAAATAAGCAATAAAAGCTAGGCGCAAACATACAAAACCGGCCATATTGACCGAATACATACATTAAATTTAAAGTGACCGCAAGGGCCACAGGCTGTGCGTATTACAAAACAAGGGGGTCATGCCCCCCAAACAAAATATAAGTTACATCAAAACACAGTACGCAGACCAGATACATTACAACAAAACAAAGAATACAATCTCATTCCTGCATCTGCTCAGGCTGCTCAGTGTTGGGCTCAGGCTCCTGGTTCTCCTCGTTTAGAAGCTAGGCATGCTCGTTGCTAATATCGAAGAAGTCCGGATTAACTATTCTGCCATCCTTGACATGGCCCAAGAAGTTGGTACCCTCCATGGAGATCTGAACCCCTGGGTTGACCAACCAGAGTTGGGCCACAACATTTTTTAATGATTCCTCCCCAATGGCAATAATGTCCTCCTCCGCCCGTAGAAGATGAGAAACAAGCTCAGCTCTTGCCTTCAACGCCTTTACGTCCTCGGGCTCATCTTCAGCCGGGGCACCCGAAGCCCTTACCTGTCCGATCAGTTCCTCGGTAGCCTTCTTCTCCGCCATCAGCGTGGCATTCTCCCCCTTCAGCCTGGCAACCTCCTCGTCTGATTTCTTCCTTGCATCATTGGTCGCCTTGGCCTCTTCCCTGGCCTTCCTTGTCGTCTCTTCCAAAGACGCTATGGTCGCCCGGGCGTTCTTGAGTTCAGCCTCGGAGGAGGAATCCCTCTCTGCATAGATCGCCGCCATTTCTAAGACCCTGACCAGCGCCGAGGCGTCTTGCGCTAGCAATGCCCTCTTACTCGGGCGATCCACGCCCTCCAGCTAGAGAGATTCTGCCCGGGGCACCACTAAAGACGTCCCCTTAAAAAATTTTCTGTCAAGGACATGAGGAGGAAGCTCGAACTTCCCTTTCTCTGGTGCCCAGCTGAGGTCCACTATTTTACTGGCTCTAGTCCGCTTAAACCTCGCGGGCAAAGGCAAAGGGGATCTCTGGGGTCCATATTAGACGACGAAGAAAATACAATTCGAGCAAGTCAAAAAGCTAAAACTACCGAGCAGTTTAAAAGCGCCTTCGTATTAATATAACGGTACTCCACCCGTTGAATACCATCCTCCTCGAAAATCAGATCGCCCTTCTTCGTCCAGCAATCAGTGAGCATAAATGAATTTATGTAGTTCACCAACGTCTCATAGCCAACCAATTCTTGCTCGTCCAACATGCTCGGCTGAGCGACATAACCAGCAGGCTCCCGAGTAAAATGACTCTCACTCCAATGGAAGGGAAATTTGAACTCCCTATCCCCGATCACTTTCCCTTTCTCGTCACGCATGACATTACTATTCTCGTCCGTGGACACTGCCCAAACATACGTGCTATCTTGGGCTCGCTCCGACACGGGCTCAATAACGTAGAACCTCTCCTTGAATGTCCGGATAGACTCCGAGAAGGGCTTAAATAGCTTCCGAGGTTGCTTCAGCGACACCCAACCATATCTTCTCCCCGTGACCTGCCTCTGAAGGTGGAAGATAGTGAAGAATAAGGGCAGAGTGGCTCCTATCTTCAGGAACTCACAGGTCAGCTAGTGAAGAACAAGGGCAGAGTGGCTCCTATCTTCAGGAACTCACATGTTAGCTCAAAGGCGCGGATGAACGCCAGCAAGTTAGGGTGCAATTGCAACGGTACCAGATCCAGATGTACAAAAATGGACTGCTGGAAGTCTGTGAAGGATAGCCTCAACCCTAGCTCCTTAAAGACATACTCATACATGGAGAATCTCTCCCCATAATCCGTGCAAATCTGATCATCTTGGGAGGGGAAATGCACCTTCCACTCCCCCTCCGGTCCTACATCCATGAAATCATCTCCTGTGAAAGACGCGAAGGTGGATTCATGCTCGACAGGCTCCGCCACCGACCATTCCTCCACGGGATCTTGCTCAAGCTCCTCCCCGACTTCGCTGGGGGCAGTTGAAACTTCTGTGCCACTACTCTCTGAGGAGCTCTCCTCGGACGAGTCTATTAAAATCTCTCTTTCGGACCCTGTCTCCATCTCGATCACCTGAAAAGCAGAGGACAAAAGTGAATTCGACCGCAAAATCAAATCCACCCTTCCACCGCTAGTCAAGTGAAAGGGCGCGCAAAAGGCCGAGGACGCCTAAGCCCTAAAATAAACAAAAACACAAGAGTCTCCCACGAGGAGATGCTCAGGGTAAAACCCTCATACAACGAGGAAATTCCTCGAAACACTATCCAGCTTCCGTTTGAAGATCCACCAAAAACTTCATACATTCATCGGAAACTTCATCAGAACGTCGAAAAACTAGGTAGCCACCTCGATTACACATGCGCCATCGTCGCAATAGCATCGGGAACGGCCTTACTCTTAGCTCTCTAAAGGGCTCCGATGGCCACGTCAGCAGCAAAAGATGGCCTAACCACCGTCCACCACCAACAAACACCAGAAAGGCACCACTATCTCACCTAAAACTAACCTAAACGCATGCATTCTAAACAAAGATGAAAAATCTGGAAGAAAGTAAAGGATTAGATGACTTACGTGGTCGAAGAGGTTGTAAAGAGGTACTCGAAGCTTTTCACGGTGGCAGAAACGGCGGTCGACGGTGGGGACGAGCTAAGTTCTCTGAGGAAGATGAAGAAGAAGAGAGAGAAACAAAAGTTCAAATGATCAGACCCTCTCTCTTTATATACAGTTGAGATCACGTGCAGGAGCACGCTCGGATTGGTCATAATGGCCCTAGACTAGCCATCATTGCCTATTCAGAGTGTTTAGATCAGAGTCTGATGACGTCACACACCTTTCTTTTAGAGTCAGATCCTTTTTAGCAAAAGCTACACACTAGATAGAAACCATAAAGTACCAAATTGTTCTCTAAGATAACATGTGCAGTTATTATCAAAACTTAAGGCCAGATGTAAACCCCCTCTTGTTTTATACAATCTCCCCCTTTTTGATGATGACAAACCATGTATTTTGATAGAGCAATTCGCACATGGTAATAACCATAAACCACAGAATCAGAGTTAAGCTAATCAGCTCCCCCCTGAATCTGTTACTCTCAAAATTCATTTATGCTTGTTCAGAGTCTCCCCCTGATCCCAAGATTCACAAAATAATTTTGAAGTACAGAGTATACGAACAGAGAAGGAATACTTCTCAGAGACCTCTCATTAGAGTCTGACTAGAACTGCCTGGTCTTCATCTCAGAACCTGGCTTGCTATCAAAGCATGATTGACGTAATCAGAACTCAATTAGTAACTTTCTTGATGCTTTGCATCATGTATCAGAGCTAGGTTCTTTCAATATTTTAAACATTTCACCAGAAGGTGCAGAAATCAACATGTCATCAGAAGGTTCAAAACTTGAACATTTCCTGAATGACAATTTCTTGATATGGTATCCATAAGGTCCACAATATTTGAATTACTAGAGTCTAGCTATCATGCTTTCAGAGAGTTCACAACTTCTGACAAGCCTGAGGTATCAGAGTACTCATAGTCATTCTTTTATATTTTTCTTTTACTTCTGATTAATAAGTGGCCAAAGCCAATTTTTTTATTGAATAATATATCGCATCAGAGCAAACTCATTTAGAGCATTCTTCTTGCTTCTTGAACATATCTTCTGATAACCTGTTCTAAAAGATAGTGAACTTTTACAAAGTTTCTGATCAAATATTAAACATAGGTTATAAGTAAAGGCATATTAAAATATGTATTTGGGATCAAGATTCTCAGAATAGGTATATCAAAATCATTTCATTTTCTCCCCCTTTGTCAGAAATAAAAAAGGTATAAATAAAGAGATAAATAATAAGTACTACGAGATAATTAACAGAAATACTAATAAAGTATAAAAGACCAAATTCATAAAAAAAACGTTATTCATTATCAAGAAAAGAGTACAAGCGAAGCACAATATAGCACAACATAATAACTAAGAAAAACAACAACATGGCCAAAAACTCTCAGGGTTTAAGGTTTGTAAGCTCCCCCTGTGTCAAATAGTCTTAAAGATGAGGTTTGTAAGCTCCTCCTAAGTTCTATTTGTGAAGTCTAAGATGTGAGGTTTGTTTCCCCTAAGAAAAGAACATCAAGCATATCTAAAACAAAAAAAAACATAATCAAGAAGGAACTAAAAATAATAATAATAATAATAATAGGAATAAAGTAAAATAAAGAAGGAGAAATTTGTATTCAAATTTTAAATAGTTAATATAGAAAAGAAAAAAAACATATAAAAAAAGTAACCCTAATATGCCTAAGGTAGGGAAGAAGGAGGTGTTCTTGAGATGAGCTGAGTAAGCAAGTTCTGAATATTCTTGTTGAATTCTTCTTGCTTTTCAAGTCTAGTTCTCAACAGCTTCTATTCCTTCTAAATATATTTTAAGATGTTCGTCAACCGAGGAAGAAGATCAGCTTCAGAGTGAAGTGACTGGTCAAAATAAACTACATGACCCATAAAGGTTTCTGCAGAATCTTTTTAATGGCAACCGTTCTAGCAACTTCTTTCTGCTTTTCCGTAGATAGAACAGACATTGCAGCTTCTCTCTTTCTATTTCTGCTTGAAATTATTTCTAGATTATGTTCTTCAGGTGCCTTATTCATATTGGTGATTAAGGACATGTCTACCAGGTCTTCACCATGGAAGGGTTTTACAAACACAATTTCTGGTGCAACTCGAGATTTTAATAACTCCATAATCTTGCAATCAATCAAGATTGTAGAGATTAATCTTCCATAGGGAATCTAGTTCCTTTGATACTTGGATATTTTCTTATCTTGGTTGATAAAGGAGCAGAGATAGAAGAAGAGACATGTAGGCAAGTTGATTTTATCTCCTTTAGTCAAATGAAACATCATGTACTTGGTGTCTATATCAACGTGCTTGGTAGAATTTGTTATGGACTTGTGATAGATTCTACCAATGATAATCCTGAACCAAACCCTTAGATTATCAAAGAGATTTGTTGCTGAGGTTGAGTCTTTTCCATTTTTAAAATGGTGGGAGTGATCATTTTGATAATCTCTGTATAGTTCCATATAGATTTAAGAAATATAACAACTCTCTGGTCGTAACACCCAACAACTGAATTGTCATGAAGGAGCAATCTAGCAATGTCAGCTTCACGTATGCAGATATTTTATCCCTTAATGTTTAAGTGAACCATGATGTCATCCAAGAGATATGCATTTTCCCAAAATTCTTTGACTAGCTCCGGGTACTTTGGCCCTTTTAGGAGGTTAAAGTAGTTCTTCCAACCTTGGGTTTCTAGTATCTCCGAGAAATCAAAGCCATTAGCAGTCAGATTATTGAAATCTACTGTTAATTTTGATAGAAAAGTCAAGTGTTCTTTAGGAATGGCTAAAGTGATTTGAGGAGTTTCATCGTTTTGAATATTTCCCAAGTGTTGTTGTTGAAGAGCCATACGTTGATCATCAGACGTGTAGTCGGCAATTTGATGAAGATAGAAGAAAACACACTGGGTTTTTAGGGTTTAGAGAGCAAAAGGATTTGAAAGATTAAAAGTGTGGGAACTTGTAGGGTAAGTGTGTGATGTGAAGTGAGTGAGTATAAATAAGAACTTTTTCAATGATTATAATTAACTAGAGAAAAGGAAACGGTTCAACAAAGAGAGTTGGAAAGGTTTATCACATAATCCCAAGAAAATCTCGTCTCCCAATGTGTCACGTTAAGTACGAAGCGATGTTCATTAAAAGATAGGTAACTTATAATGAAATCACAAACTCTTCACTTTCCTGACAACATGTTAATGAAGTAAACTCTTCTGTTTCCAACGGTCAAAAACAAACTCAATAGAGCATTTTGACCATGGAAACTTCAGATACATGAGACACTTGTCAGAAGCCTCACACCTTAGAAGTAAAACACTACGACTCAAACATTAGAAACTTATTTTTCTATTCTATAGGACATATATATTCTGAGATACTTCTTTTCATTCTAGACATAGAACATAGTTCATATGTAAGAATGAGAACAAGTTTATATTCAGCAAGGAATTTTGAGATGGATAACAGCCATAAGAAAAATTGTATCAAACGCTTTCTAAAAGAAATAGTTCCTTATTGAACATAATCTCAAAGTTTTAATCCTAGAATATAAAAATAGATTCTTAGACAAATAAGCAAAAAATAGTAAGAGTTAGAAAAACGTTACTCTCAATATTAGGTAGACTTCCAATTTGCTTTGTATTCCAAGATGTAGGTGCTCCTTCAGAATCAACACGCAATATGCTTATGTAGTTGAGGACATCGTTGATGATTGTCGCTAGCTGGACCACTAGATCAAATTCTTCCTTAGAAACTGTCTTCACAAAATCTTCTTTCTTCCTTGAGATCTTGAATGAGATGCATAGGAGTCCTTGAATCTTGTGTTGAGACAAGATCGTCTTCATAACTCTTTGATTTTCTAATTCTGATGGATGAAACATCTCTCCTGATGCTTGTTGTATCTAGATCATCAGAGAGAACTGAGTTATCCCTTTAGTCTTCTGCTTTTGATTAATCGCTTCTGTCTTCACTGTGACTTGTTTCCAGAAAGCCAATTGATTCAATCAACTAATTCCTAATTCTAGATTTAGAAAACTAGACGCCATATGCTGAGAGAACTAGTTGAATTCTTCTTGTGTCACTGAAGTTCAGTCTTTGACTAGCCGCTCTTCTTCAACAGATGCAGTTATCATCATGATCATCAAACCACGAAACATTTCTTCAGAGGGTTTGAATGTTGATCTTGTTCTTACTAGCTTATTCTTATCACCCAGAATCAGTACTTCAGAAAGTAAAGAATTTTGTCTAAGCTTTCTCAGGGGAGTAAGAACTCCGACGACTTTTGATTGAGCATCTTCTGATTTCTTCATCTTGTACTTCTTCAGCAGCTCTATTACCTTCAGCATCTAAAAAGGTAATTTCTAGATTTGCAATATTCCAATAAGCTTTGGCTTTTAAATACCAAGCTTATCAATAAATTGATGCATCTGCAGAAGTACTTCAACTCTAAGTACTTTTAGACTTTGAGCATTCTAATCATGATGCATCAACATAGATCTGAAAAGAGTTATGTTCTGAAGGTCATGGTAGAACTTCTTAGAAGTGCTTTGTCATGATAATCTCAAATATCACGATTTTAGCCATTTCTTTTCAAGATCCTGTTCTTCCTTTTAAATCTATATCTGGTTGTAAAGAACTAGGACATAAAGAACTCATTCTCATCAAATAGCTTCTCAAGCTATTTGTTCTCAGTCTGTTGACCAAGATTATTTCTAACCTTGAACACCTTCATACAATCGCTTTTGCACTTAGAGGATAGAGAACACATAACGATTCATCCTTGTGTCAAGATCCTTCTCCCATGTCTATTCTGTAAATACTAACAGTAATTGAATCAATACTTCATACCATGGTATTTCACTAGTCCAGATATGTCAGTGTACACAAATATATGCAAGTAGTCAGAATCCTGGTAACAATGCCAGTGCTTTAACTGCACTACTGAGACATTCTGCAACAGAGATAGTTTTTGCTGAATCAGAAACTGCTTCATCTTCTAGAGGGATCTTCTTGGCAAGCTAACAGTGCTATGTTAGTTGGTTCTTCATCTTCATCGTCTTATAAGAAATCAGAATCATTCCAAGTTGCCAATTAATTATCTAAGCATTTTAGATCTTTTTCCATGAGATCTTCGACCATAGCGATCAACTCGTCTGATTAGAAGTGATAAAACATTTTCTTCTCGGATCTTTTGACAGAGGTGTTGTTCAAATCTTCTATGAACTTGAGAGTAATTTCCAAGAATCTTCATCTGGACAACTAGCTTCTGATAACTTTCTTCAAGTGATCTCAGGAAGAGTATCCTTAGTTCAGAACCCTGAGTTCTGCAGCCATGGTTTGAAAACTTGATAACAAGATTTCAACCGTCTTCAACATCCTTCATCTTGAAATCTTTCTGCTACCGAATCAAATCACGAGCAATTGTTTTCTTGATTTAAAAGAGTTCTTAATGAGTTATTCTAAGAAAGTAAAATAGACATAGCAGTCTAGTTTTGAAAACATCTCATACTCAGTAAGAATTAACTTTCAGCAATCAAGGAACTTCTTGCTTTCTGATGATTCTTGTCATCCTTTTCCAACTGATCATTCAGATTTACTTTCAGCCTTTTACCAGCTTCATCTGAGGGAGATATGTAGTTATCAACTACTATATTCAAATGACCAGTATCACCTTTTAGAAAGAAATTTCTATTACAGCTTTCCAGTACTCAACCTTTTCACCAATAATGGTAGAAGATAAAACTAAGAACATTTGAGACTAGAGTAGCAGGTGGTGGATTGGAAACCATCAAGGTGTTTCTCAAAGCTCATCTGGATCTTTATCTTACACGGTTAAGTGTTTGATAAACATCAATACCATAACTAGAGCTTTGATACCAATTGAAGGGGTGAGAAACACAAGAAAAGGGGGGGGGGGGGGTTGAATTATGTTTCACCAAATGTGGTCTTTTGCGGAAATTCAATTTCAATGCCAACAAGAGAATAAAATAAATAGACACGATTCTTTTTATCCTGGTTCACTGTTAATAGATTTACTCTAGTCCACTCACCAAGGTGATTTCTCCTTAGACAAGGAATTAATCCAACAATATAGAAAGATTACAGCCTCTAAGTGTTATTAAACAACTTAGCCCTCTCAAGTATCCAGACTGACGACTTAGTCACTTGAAGAATCTACACTTGAAAAGTGTTACAAATGTGTGTACAAGAATTGCTTCTAAATAAGCAGATGACACAAATTGAAGTACAATAACACAAAAGTGTTTTCTAGCAAGATATGAATAACAGCTCCTTGCCAATTTACAAAATTATCTTAAGAATAATCTCCTATAGATTTGCATCGTTTCAGCATGAGTTTTGTGAGCTTAAAAGCTTCTTTTAATGCTTCTCTCATTTTCTTGGAGAGCTGCACTCTAATTTGGTTGAGCTTTAAGCATCTTCTTTTGAGCTTTACAATTTGGTGCTTGCTTCCGCCTTGCACACATACTCTCATGTTTTCTTTAGATCTTTCTCTTCTTGTGCTTGTTACTCTCTCATGATTATCTCTTTGGCTCTTGTGGCATTCAGCACTTTTGCATTCAGCATTTGCGCTTGGCTCACAACAACATTATTTCAAGAGTTCAGATCTTCAATGTATATAGCTCAAAAATAGATCCGTTGGAGGGTATAATAGGAAACATATTCCAACTGTAAAATCCCAACGTTCACTTTGAAGGAATGGTCAGCATCATAATACAACAGAGTTGTCTGTGCGCCACCTATTCTAGGTAGAGGTGTCATACCCCAAATTTGTCATACCTGTATATATTTCATTTGTACTATCCATCCACTAACTTTTATTCAGAAAATCCAAAAAAATATGCTGCTTTCTTTTCAGGACCATGGTGCACTAATTCAGATGATGTGTGACTGAGGCTTTCATTAGGGTTTATACCTATTTAAGTCGTTTGTGTATGGGTCAGGTTATCAGCCTGTGCAAGTGCTTTATTGACCGAGGATTATCAGTGACTGGTTCATCTATTAGTAAAGGTTTTCACAGTGAAGTTCATCAGGGTTGATTTGTGATTCAGAGTTTCTGAGGCCGAGATTGATTCATTGAATTTCTTTGAGGGCAATCCATTCATAATCCATTTCAAACCAATTCTCCATCATCCATTTCTAACCTATTTAGTTTAACCTTTTTCTTTTAACCACTATATAATTAAAAAAAACTCATTTCATTATCCATATCCAAATTCATCCATATCCATTTCCATTTTCCATTAGGTGTTCACTCCCATTGTTTTTATTAACCATCTTATGTCCATTTCCATTATATTCAATCTGTTTCATTTTTATTTTTATTTTTGTCAAGTCCATTAACCATTTTTCTTTCATGAACCAAAATTCAATTCCATTGCCCAAGAGAAACTTCAAATTCAAGAGTTCAAAATGGAGGGTGCAAAGAGTAGTTCCAAAAGTCCAAAAGATACAAAGCCCGTCATTCAATTTAGAATTTACATTTGGGATGAAAATAAAGAGAGAAATGAAATCAAGCTCATAAGAATTTCTACACAAAGAAAAATAGATCAATAAAGTCAATTTTAAGTTTCTTGTCCATTTTGAGGAAAAAATAAATAACATGAACATTAATCTTATTTCAAAATACAAAAAGATTTGACTTGGAAGAATGCTACATGATGCGCCAACACGAAACCCACAATCCAAGGCCATAATTATTTCAACTTAAACCTGCAATAAAAACACCTAAACTATTTTTCACTTGCAGGTACGAAAAGCAATGTTTCACCAATTCTAATCAACAAAACAGCCACTATGCACATCTTTATCCACAAAGCCACTTGACCCCACAACCTGCACTCTGCATCAGCCATGGTACACTACAACCGTACCTTCAAAACCTGCAGCCCTGCACACTTCAAGCCAAAATTCTGCAAACTGTACATCAAAATGGTATGATAATTTATGCAATAATACTTGATATAGCCTTGACCAAATCCTACATTGAAAGAGACAAAAAGTGCAGAAAGTTCAGAAAGTACAGTATGGAGAGTTTCACAGTTTAGGAAAAACATATCTTGGCATCAAGAAAAGTGTTAACAGACATTGCAAAAGTGAAGATTCTTCATCAAATCAAACACAATGAAAAACCCTAATTCCCCACTATAAAACCATGTGTTCATCAGTTCAAGGCAGCAGTTTTGAATGAGAGAAAAATTGGAGAGAAAAATTTCATAAATAACCAGAGAAAAAGAGGGGAAGAAACCTTTCAGATTTCCTTCAGTGACCCTTGTTTGATCAGCCTACACCCACACTCTTTCGTCCGCCCTTTCCACAGACCAATCTCTCTTTGTTCGCCATCTCTGCTCATCTATACCCATAAACTAATTTATCCTCAATTCTTCATCCTCATCCCACCACCGCGAATCACCCTTTTAATCACCATAAACCGCACCTCAATCTTAAAACCTTGCACCTTCACAAACCCACCAATACTCCCCTGAGAACCACCAGCCAGAAAACAACCACCAGCCTCCTTTATACACTGTGTTTTCTTACTCCTCACCATTCCAATACTTCAAAACTAAACTAACTTCAAAACCTCAAAACAATCTCATAACATACATCCTCACCACCTTAGAATAGTTTCAAAACCGTCAATCACTGCATCAACAAAAACCTTATCTTTCCTTTCAGCGCGACTCAAACCCCAGCTTGCACCATACCCTTCGTCTTGCTCCTAATAACTTCATATCCACTGAGTTCTACCGCCGGTGAACTCTTCTTCCCTCATGTAAACGAATCGGTCCTCCGTTTTCTTCAACCACCATACATAAACCGTATTCCCTTCACCATCATTTTCCTCCCCTTCGACCAATAACCCATCTTGTCCTTCTTCCTCCGTTCGTACGACAAACCGCAACCCTTTCTTCGTAAACCAACAACAACAACGGATCGAGAAACCCCTCAAAACCATATCGTAACCTAAATCCGGAACAGAGAAGGAGATGAAAAACTGAGTCCAAAATCATTGTAAACCTTCATACAAAACTAAACCCAGATCTGAAACAAAGAACGAGAGATGAAGAGAGAAGGACAGGAATCGTGAACAAACCTGGAGAGAGAGATTGAAACAGAGATGCTTTGAGATTGATTTGAATTGGAAGGTTGGAATACGATGCGTTGTTGTAGTTGCGATTCTTTTCAACCGTGTTCTTCCTTTCCTGTGTCTACTTGCTGCTGCGTGTTACCCATTGCTCGTTTCTTTTGTTTTAAAAAGGAGCCTAATGTTTCTCTTTTTGAGGGCTTGGGAATGATTCTGAGCGCAAGATGCGTCCCAAATTTCATTTTCCAAGTGGCTTATTTGATTTTGCAAAGATTGGAAATTGATGACAATGTTTCTTCTTAAAAAAGGGAGTGTGGTCTATTTTAAAAGTGAGATGGCCTTGGTTTTTTTTAAACCGAGTTTTTTATGGTTGGTGGGCTGTTAAGCCCATTTTTTACTCATACTACCACAAGGTCCAGCGCCACACCCACCATATTTCCTTTCTTTTTTTTTATTTTTTTTATTTATTATTAATCTTTTTTTATTTGTTCTATTTTTATTAAAAAGGTTTCTAATATTTGGTTTTAGATTTGATGAAGTTTCTTGGTAAATAATATTTGATTTTTTTATTTCCATTTCTGAATTTCTACTCCATTTTTTGGGCCAATGATATCAAAAGCATCATGATTTATTGATTTATTTCAAATAGATCAAAATCTTGATTAATATGAGGCCTACAATTTATTTATATTTATTTTCGATTTTTTGTTCATAATGTTATTTTTATTCATTTATTGGGTCAATGAAAACCAAAATATCTATTGATTTATCGATTTCTCGATTAAATCTCGATAAAGGTGAGACCTTTATTCTTTTTCCTATTTATTTCGATTTTATTTCATGTTTATTATTTTTATTCATTTTGGGTCCATGAAAACTAAATATCGATTGATTTATCGATTTCTCGATTAAATCTCGATAAAGGTGAGACCTTTATTCTTTGTATTCATATTTTCGATTTAATTTCTTATTTGTCACTTTATATTTCTTTTATTTTCATTTTGGTCAATGAAAGTCAAAAGTCAACGATTATCGATTTCTCGATTAAATCGTGATTAAGACGAGACCAATTTTATTTTATGTCAACTTTAATATTTTGTCAATATTATCTTGATTATTATCGTTTACATTCTTATTCATATCCACATCATATTCATATTCATGTTTGTCTAATCATTTTTATTTGAACGCTTACTTCTCGATTAAAATACTCAACACACCTATTCAAATCATTTTTCAATTAAATCGCGAAAGAACTGAATTCTTGAGGTCTAGCACTTCTTGGGTTCTTGAGTGACCACTATTGAGGTGCGCGCCTTGGGTTGTGATCACTCGACCTTTCGTTTCTAAAACATGCGCCTTAATTATTTGGACAAAGGAATGCCATTGGAGTCTAGCATTCCACGTGGTACTTTCACCGTCCAACAAATAATATTTCATGTATCAATTGAATGAAAAAGGTGTCGTTGGGATCTAGCATCCCAATAATGCCCCGATTAATTGGTTGCGAGGCCGACGTCTCGTTTATCGAATAATCGTCATTCTCCCTAAAATTTGTCATACCTGTATATATTTCATTTGTACTATCCATCCACTAACTTTTATTCAGAAAATCCAAAAAAATATGCTGCTTTCTTTTCAGGACCATGGTGCACTAATTCAGATGATGTGTGACTGAGGCTTTCATTAGGGTTTATACCTATTTAAGTCGTTTGTGTATGGGTCAGGTTATCAGCCTGTGCAAGTGCTTTATTGACCGAGGATTATCAGTGACTGGTTCATCTATTAGTAAAGGTTTTCACAGTGAAGTTCATCAGGGTTGATTTGTGATTCAGAGTTTCTAAGGCCGAGATTGATTCATTGAATTTCTTTGAGGGCAATCCATTCATAATCCATTTCAAACCAATTCTCCATCATCCATTTCTAACCTATTTAGTTTAACCTTTTTCTTTTAACCACTATATAATTAAAAAAAAACTCATTTCATTATCCATATCCAAATTCATCCATATCCATTTCCATTTTCCATTAGGTGTTCACTCCCATTGTTTTTATTAACCATCTTATGTCCATTTCCATTATATTCAATCCGTTTCATTTTTATTTTTATTTTTGTCAAGTCCATTTACCATTTTTCTTTCATGAACCAAAATTCAATTCCATTGCCCAAGAGAAACTTCAAATTCAAGAGTTCAAAATGGAGGGTGCAAAGAGTAGTTCCAAAAGTCCAAAAGATACAAAGCCCGTCATTCAATTTAGAATTTACATTTGGGATGAAAATAAAGAGAGAAATGAAATCAAGCTCATAAGAATTTCTACACAAAGAAAAATAGATCAATAAAGTCAATTTTAAGTTTCTTGTCCATTTTGAGGAAAAAATAAATAACATGAACATTAATCTTATTTCAAAATACAAAAAGATTTGACTTGGAAGAATGCTACATGATGCGCCAACACGAAACCCACAATCCAAGGCCATAATTATTTCAACTTAAACCTGCAATAAAAACACCTAAACTATTTTTCACTTGCAGGTACGAAAAGCAATGTTTCACCAATTCTAATCAACAAAACAGCCACTACGCACATCTTTATCCACAAAGCCACTTGACCCCACAACCTGCACTCTGCATCAGCCATGGTACACTACAACCGTACCTTCAAAACCTGCAGCCCTGCACACTTCAAGCCAAAATTCTGCAAACTGTACATCAAAATGGTATGATAATTTCTGCAATAATAGTTGATATAGCCTTGACCAAATCCTACATTGAAAGAGACAAAAAGTGCAGAAAGTTCAGAAAATACAGTATGGAGAGTTTCACAGTTTAGGAAAAGCATATCTTGGCATCAAGAAAAATGTTAACAGACATTGCAAAAGTGAAGATTCTTCATCAAATCAAACGCAATGAAAAACCCTAATTCCCTACTATAAAACCATGTGTTCATCAGTTCAAGGAAGCAGTTTTGAATGAGAGAAAAATTGGAGAGAAAAATTTCATAAATAACCAGAGAAAAAGAGGGGAAGAAACCTTTCAGATTTCCTTCAGTGACCCTTGTTTGATCAGCTTACACCCACACTCTTTCGTCTGCCCTTTCCACAGACCAATCTCTCTTTGTTCGCCATCTCTGCTCATCTATACCCATAAACTAATTTATCCTCAATTCTTCATCCTCATCCCACCACCGCGAATCACCCTTTTAATCACCATAAACCGCACCTCAATCTTAAAACCTTGCACCTTCACAAACCCACCAATACTCCCCTGAGAACCACCAGCCAGAAAACAACCACCAGCCTCCTTTATGCACTGTGTTTTCTTACTCCTCACCATTCCAATACTTCAAAACTAAACTAACTTCAAAACCTCAAAACAATCTCATAACATACATCCTCACCACCTTAGAATAGTTTCAAAACCGTCAATCACTGCATCAACAAAAACCTTATCTTTCCTTTCAGCGCGACTCAAACCCCAGCTTGCACCATACCCTTCGTCTTGCTCCTAATAACTTCATATCCACTGAGTTCTACCGCCGGTGAACTCTTCTTCCCTCATGTAAACGAATCGGTCCTCCGTTTTCTTCAACCACCATACATAAACCGTATTCCCTTCACCATCATTTTCCTCCCCTTCGACCAATAACCCATCTTGTCCTTCTTCCTCCGTTCGTACGACAAACCGCAACCCTTTCTTCGTAAACCAACAACAACAACGGATCGAGAAACCCCTCAAAACCATATCGTAACCTAAATCCGGAACAGAGAAGGAGATGAAAAACTGAGTCCAAAATCATTGTAAACCTTCATACAAAACTAAACCCAGATCTGAAACAAAGAACGAGAGATGAAGAGAGAAGGACAGGAATCGTGAACAAACCTGGAGAGAGAGATTGAAACAGAGATGCTTTGAGATTGATTTGAATTGGAAGGTTGGAATACGATGCGTTGTTGTGGTTGCGATTCTTTTCAACCGTGTTCTTCCTTTCCTGTGTCTACTTGCTGCTGCGTGTTACCCATTGCTCGTTTCTTTTGTTTTAAAAAGGAGCCTAATGTTTCTCTTTTTGAGGGCTTGGGAATGATTCTGAGCGCAAGATGCGTCCCAAATTTCATTTTCCAAGTGGCTTATTTGATTTTGCAAAGATTGGAAATTGATGACAATGTTTCTTCTTAAAAAAGGGAGTGTGGTCTATTTTAAAAGTGAGATGGCCTTGGTTTTTTTTAAACCGAGTTTTTTATGGTTGGTGGGCTGTTAAGCCCATTTTTTACTCATACTACCACAAGGTCCAGCGCCACACCCACCATATTTCCTTTCTTTTTTTTTATTTTTTTTATTTATTATTAATCTTTTTTTATTTGTTCTATTTTTATTAAAAAGGTTTCTAATATTTGGTTTTAGATTTGATGAAGTTTCTTGGTAAATAATATTTGATTTTTTTATTTCCATTTCTGAATTTCTACTCCATTTTTTGGGCCAATGATATCAAAAGCATCATGATTTATTGATTTATTTCAAATAGATCAAAATCTTGATTAATATGAGGCCTACAATTTATTTATATTTATTTTCGATTTTTTGTTCATAATGTTATTTTTATTCATTTATTGGGTCAATGAAAACCAAAATATCGATTGATTTATCGATTTCTCGATTAAATCTCGATAAAGGTGAGACCTTTATTCTTTTTCCTATTTATTTCGATTTTATTTCATGTTTATTATTTTTATTCATTTTGGGTCCATGAAAACTAAATATCGATTGATTTATCGATTTCTCGATTAAATCTCGATAAAGGTGAGACCTTTATTCTTTGTATTCATATTTTCGATTTAATTTCTTATTTGTCACTTTATATTTCTTTTATTTTCATTTTGGTCAATGAAAGTCAAAAGTCAACGATTATCGATTTCTCGATTAAATCGTGATTAAGATGAGACCAATTTTATTTTATGTCAACTTTAATATTTTGTCAATATTATCTTGATTATTATCGTTTACATTCTTATTCATATCCACGTCATATTCATATTCATGTTTGTCTAATCATTTTTATTTGAACGCTTACTTCTCGATTAAAATACTCAACACACCTATTCAAATCATTTTTCAATTAAATCGCGAAAGAACTGAATTCTTGAGGTCTAGCACTTCTTGGGTTCTTGAGTGACCACTATTGAGGTGCGCGCCTTGGGTTGTGATCACTCGACCTTTCGTTTCTAAAACATGCGCCTTAATTATTTGGACAAAGGAATGCCATTGGAGTCTAGCATTCCACGTGGTACTTTCACCGTCCAACAAATAATATTTCATGTATCAATTGAATGAAAAAGGTGTCGTTGGGATCTAGCATCCCAATAATGCCCCGATTAATTGGTTGCGAGGCCGACGTCTCGTTTATCGAATAATCGTCATTCTCCCTAAAATTTGTCATACCTGTATATATTTCATTTGTACTATCCATCCACTAACTTTTATTCAGAAAATCCAAAAAAATATGTTGCTTTCTTTTCAGGACCATGGTGCACTAATTCAGATGATGTGTGACTGAGGCTTTCATTAGGGTTTATACCTATTTAAGTCATTTGTGTATGGGTCAGGTTATCAGCCTGTGCAAGTGCTTTATTGACTGAGGATTATCAGTGACTGGTTCATCTATTAGTAAAGGTTTTCACAGTGAAGTTCATCAGGGTTGATTTGTGATTCAGAGTTTCTGAGGCCGAGATTGATTCATTGAATTTCTTTGAGGGCAATCCATTCATAATCCATTTCAAACCAATTCTCCATCATCCATTTCTAACCTATTTAGTTTAACCTTTTTCTTTTAACCACTATATAATTAAAAAAAACTCATTTCATTATCCATATCCAAATTCATCCATATCCATTTCCATTTTCCATTAGGTGTTCACTCCCATTGTTTTTATTAACCATCTTATGTCCATTTCCATTATATTCAATCCGTTTCATTTTTATTTTTATTTTTGTCAAGTCCATTTACCATTTTTCTTTCATGAACCAAAATTCAATTCCATTGCCCAAGAGAAACTTCAAATTCAAGAGTTCAAAATGGAGGGTGCAAAGAGTAGTTCCAAAAGTCCAAAAGATACAAAGCCCGTCATTCAATTTAGAATTTACATTTGGGATGAAAATAAAGAGAGAAATGAAATCAAGCTCATAAGAATTTCTACACAAAGAAAAATAGATCAATAAAGTCAATTTTAAGTTTCTTGTCCATTTTGAGGAAAAAATAAATAACATGAACATTAATCTTATTTCAAAATACAAAAAGATTTGACTTGGAAGAATGCTACATGATGCGCCAACACGAAACCCACAATCCAAGGCCATAATTATTTCAACTTAAACCTGCAATAAAAACACCTAAACTATTTTTCACTTGCAGGTACGAAAAGCAATGTTTCACCAATTCTAATCAACAAAACAGCCACTACGCACATCTTTATCCACAAAGCCACTTGACCCCACAACCTGCACTCTGCATCAGCCATGGTACACTACAACCGTACCTTCAAAACCTGCAGCCCTGCACACTTCAAGCCAAAATTCTGCAATCTGTACATCAAAATGGTATGATAATTTATGCAATAATACTTGATATAGCCTTGACCAAATCCTACATTGAAAGAGACAAAAAGTGCAGAAAGTTCATAAAGTACAGTATGGAGAGTTTCACAGTTTAGGAAAAACATATCTTGGCATCAAGAAAAGTGTTAACAGACATTACAAAAGTGAAGATTCTTCATCAAATCAAACGCAATGAAAAACCCTAATTCCCCACTATAAAACCATGTGTTCATCAGTTCAAGGCAGCAGTTTTGAATGAGAGAAAAATTGGAGAGAAAAATTTCATAAATAACCAGAGAAAAAGAGGGGAAGAAACCTTTCAGATTTCCTTCAGTGACCCTTGTTTAATCAGCCTACACCCACACTCTTTCGTCCGCCCTTTCCACAGACCAATCTCTCTTTGTTCGCCATCTCTGCTCATCTATACCCATAAACTAATTTATCCTCAATTCTTCATCCTCATCCCACCACCGCGAATCACCCTTTTAATCACCATAAACCGCACCTCAATCTTAAAACCTTGCACCTTCACAAACCCACCAATACTCCCCTGAGAACCACCAGCCAGAAAACAACCACCAGCCTCCTTTATGCACTGTGTTTTCTTACTCCTCACCATTCCAATACTTCAAAACTAAACTAACTTCAAAACCTCAAAACAATCTCATAACATACATCCTCACCACCTTAGAATAGTTTCAAAACCGTCAATCACTGCATCAACAAAAACCTTATCTTTCCTTTCAGCGCGACTCAAACCCCAGCTTGCACCATACCCTTCGTCTTGCTCCTAATAACTTCATATCCACTGAGTTCTACCGCCGGTGAACTCTTCTTCCCTCATGTAAACGAATCGGTCCTCCGTTTTCTTCAACCACCATACATAAACCGTATTCCATTCACCATCATTTTCCTCCCCTTCGACCAATAACCCATCTTGTCCTTCTTCCTCCGTTCGTACGACAAACCGCAACCCTTTCTTCGTAAACCAACAACAACAACGGATCGAAAAACCCCTCAAAACCATATCGTAACCTAAATCCGGAACAGAGAAGGAGATGAAAAACTGAGTCCAAAATCATTGTAAACCTTCATACAAAACTAAACCCAGATCTGAAACAAAGAACGAGAGATGAAGAGAGAAGGACATGAATCGTGAACAAACCTGGAGAGAGAGATTGAAACAGAGATGCTTTGAGATTGATTTGAATTGGAAGGTTGGAATACGATGCGTTGTTGTGGTTGCGATTCTTTTCAACCGTGTTCTTCCTTTCCTGTGTCTACTTGCTGCTGCGTGTTACCCATTGCTCGTTTCTTTTGTTTTAAAAAGGAGCCTAATGTTTCTCTTTTTGAGGGCTTGGGAATGATTCTGAGCGCAAGATGCGTCCCAAATTTCATTTTCCAAGTGGCTTATTTGATTTTGCAAAGATTGGAAATTGATGACAATGTTTCTTCTTAAAAAAGGGAGTGTGGTCTATTTTAAAAGTGAGATGGCCTTGGTTTTTTTTAAACCGAGTTTTTTATGGTTGGTGGGCTGTTAATCCCATTTTTTACTCATACTACCACAAGGTCCAGCGCCACACCCACCATATTTCCTTTCTTTTTTTTCTTTTTTTTTTATTTATTATTAATCTTTTTTTATTTGTTCTATTTTTATTAAAAAGGTTTCTAATATTTGGTTTTAGATTTGATGAAGTTTCTTGGTAAATAATATTTGATTTTTTTATTTCCATTTCTGAATTTCTACTCCATTTTTTGGGCCAATGATATCAAAAGCATCATGATTTATTGATTTATTTCAAATAGATCAAAATCTTGATTAATATGAGGCCTACAATTTATTTATATTTATTTTCGATTTTTTGTTCATAATGTTATTTTTATTCATTTATTGGGTCAATGAAAACCAAAATATCGATTGATTTATCGATTTCTCGATTAAATCTCGATAAAGGTGAGACCTTTATTCTTTTTCCTATTTATTTCGATTTTATTTCATGTTTATTATTTTTATTCATTTTGGGTCCATGAAAACTAAATATCGATTGATTTATCGATTTCTCGATTAAATCTCGATAAAGGTGAGACCTTTATTCTTTGTATTCATATTTTCGATTTAATTTCTTATTTGTCACTTTATATTTCTTTTATTTTCATTTTGGTCAATGAAAGTCAAAAGTCAACGATTATCGATTTCTCGATTAAATCGTGATTAAGACGAGACCAATTTTATTTTATGTCAACTTTAATATTTTGTCAATATTATCTTGATTATTATCGTTTACATTCTTATTCATATCCACGTCATATTCATATTCATGTTTGTCTAATCATTTTTATTTGAACGCTTACTTCTCGATTAAAATACTCAACACACCTATTCAAATCATTTTTCAATTAAATCGCGAAAGAACTGAATTCTTGAGGTCTAGCACTTCTTGGGTTCTTGAGTGACCACTATTGAGGCGCGCGCCTTGGGTTGTGATCACTCGACCTTTCGTTTCTAAAACATGCGCCTTAATTATTTGGACAAAGGAATGCCATTGGAGTCTAGCATTCCACGTGGTACTTTCACCGTCCAACAAATAATATTTCATGTATCAATTGAATGAAAAAGGTGTCGTTGGGATCTAGCATCCCAATAATGCCCCGATTAATTGGTTGCGAGGCCGACGTCTCGTTTATCGAATAATCGTCATTCTCCCTAAAATTTGTCATACCTGTATATATTTCATTTGTACTATCCATCCACTAACTTTTATTCAGAAAATCCAAAAAAATATGCTGCTTTCTTTTCAGGACCATGGTGCACTAATTCAGATGATGTGTGACTGAGGCTTTCATTAGGGTTTATACCTATTTAAGTCATTTGTGTATGGGTCAGGTTATCAGCCTGTGCAAGTGCTTTATTGACCGAGGATTATCAGTGACTGGTTCATCTATTAGTAAAGGTTTTCACAGTGAAGTTCATCAGGGTTGATTTGTGATTCAGAGTTTCTGAGGCCGAGATTGATTCATTGAATTTCTTTGAGGGCAATCCATTCATAATCCATTTCAAACCAATTCTCCATCATCCATTTCTAACCTATTTAGTTTAACCTTTTTCTTTTAACCACTATATAATTAAAAAAAACTCATTTCATTATCCATATCCAAATTCATCCATATCCATTTCCATTTTCCATTAGGTGTTCACTCCCATTGTTTTTATTAACCATCTTTTGTCCATTTCCATTATATTCAATCTGTTTCATTTTTATTTTTATTTTTGTCAAGTCCATTTACCATTTTTCTTTCATGAACCAAAATTCAATTCCATTGCCCAAGAGAAACTTCAAATTCAAGAGTTCAAAATGGAGGGTGCAAAGAGTAGTTCCAAAAGTCCAAAAGATACAAAGCCCGTCATTCAATTTAGAATTTACATTTGGGATGAAAATAAAGAGAGAAATGAAATCAAGCTCATAAGAATTTCTACACAAAGAAAAATAGATCAATAAAGTCAATTTTAAGTTTCTTGTCCATTTTGAGGAAAAAATAAATAACATGAACATTAATCTTATTTCAAAATACAAAAAGATTTGACTTGGAAGAATGCTACATGATGCGCCAACACGAAACCCACAATCCAAGGCCATAATTATTTCAACTTAAACCTGCAATAAAAACACCTAAACTATTTTTCACTTGTAGGTACGAAAAGCAATGTTTCACCAATTCTAATCAACAAAACAGCCACTACGCACATCTTTATCCACAAAGCCACTTGACCCCACAACCTGCACTCTGCATCAGCCATGGTACACTACAACCGTACCTTCAAAACCTGCAGCCCTGCACACTTCAAGCCAAAATTCTGCAAACTGTACATCAAAATGGTATGATAATTTATGCAATAATACTTGATATAGCCTTGACCAAATCCTACATTGAAAGAGACAAAAAGTGCAGAAAGTTCATAAAGTACAGTATGGAGAGTTTCACAGTTTAGGAAAAACATATCTTGGCATCAAGAAAAGTGTTAACAGACATTACAAAAGTGAAGATTCTTCATCAAATCAAACACAATGAAAAACCCTAATTCCCCACTATAAAACCATGTGTTCATCAGTTCAAGGCAGCAGTTTTGAATGAGAGAAAAATTGGAGAGAAAAATTTCATAAATAACCAGAGAAAAAGAGGGGAAGAAACCTTTCAGATTTCCTTCAGTGACCCTTGTTTGATCAGCCTACACCCACACTCTTTCGTCCGCCCTTTCCACAGACCAATCTCTCTTTGTTCGCCATCTCTGCTTATCTATACCCATAAACTAATTTATCCTCAATTCTTCATCCTCATCCCACCACCGCGAATCACCCTTTTAATCACCATAAACCGCACCTCAATCTTAAAACCTTGCACCTTCACAAACCCACCAATACTCCCCTGAGAACCACCAGCCAGAAAACAACCACCAGCCTCCTTTATGCACTGTGTTTTCTTACTCCTCACCATTCCAATACTTCAAAACTAAACTAACTTCAAAACCTCAAAACAATCTCATAACATACATCCTCACCACCTTAGAATAGTTTCAAAACCGTCAATCACTGCATCAACAAAAACCTTATCTTTCCTTTCAGCGCGACTCAAACCCCAGCTTGCACCATACCCTTCGTCTTGCTCCTAATAACTTCATATCCACTGAGTTCTACCGCCGGTGAACTCTTCTTCCCTCATGTAAACGAATCGGTCCTCCGTTTTCTTCAACCACCATACATAAACCGTATTCCCTTCACCATCATTTTCCTCCCCTTCGACCAATAACCCATCTTGTCATTCTTCCTCCGTTCGTACGACAAACCGCAACCCTTTCTTCGTAAACCAACAACAACAACAACGGATCGAGAAACCCCTCAAAACCATATCGCAACCTAAATCCGGAACAGAGAAGGAGATGAAAAACTGAGTCCAAAATCATTGTAAACCTTCATACAAAACTAAACCCAGATCTGAAACAAAGAACGAGAGATGAAGAGAGAAGGACAGGAATCGTGAACAAACCTGGAGAGAGAGATTGAAACAGAGATGCTTTGAGATTGATTTGAATTGGAAGGTTGGAATACGATGCGTTGTTGTGGTTGCGATTCTTTTCAACCGTGTTCTTCCTTTCCTGTGTCTACTTGCTGCTGCGTGTTACCCATTGCTCGTTTCTTTTGTTTTAAAAAGGAGCCTAATGTTTCTCTTTTTGAGGGCTTGGGAATGATTCTGAGCGCAAGATGCGTCCCAAATTTCATTTTCCAAGTGGCTTATTTGATTTTGCAAAGATTGGAAATTGTTGACAATGTTTCTTCTTAAAAAAGGGAGTGTGGTCTATTTTAAAAGTGAGATGGCCTTGGTTTTTTTTAAACCGAGTTTTTTATGGTTGGTGGGCTGTTAATCCCATTTTTTACTCATACTACCACAAGGTCCAGCGCCACACCCACCATATTTCCTTTCTTTTTTTTTTTCTTTTTTTTATTTATTATTAATCTTTTTTTATTTGTTCTATTTTTATTAAAAAGGTTTCTAATATTTGGTTTTAGATTTGATGAAGTTTCTTGGTAAATAATATTTGATTTTTTTATTTCCATTTCTGAATTTCTACTCCATTTTTTGGGCCAATGATATCAAAAGCATCATGATTTATTGATTTATTTCAAATAGATCAAAATCTTGATTAATATGAGGCCTACAATTTATTTATATTTATTTTCGATTTTTTGTTCATAATGTTATTTTTATTCATTTATTGGGTCAATGAAAACCAAAATATCGATTGATTTATCGATTTCTCGATTAAATCTCGATAAAGGTGAGACCTTTATTCTTTTTCCTATTTATTTCGATTTTATTTCATGTTTATTATTTTTATTCATTTTGGGTCCATGAAAACTAAATATCGATTGATTTATCGATTTCTCGATTAAATCTCGATAAAGGTGAGACCTTTATTCTTTGTATTCATATTTTCGATTTAATTTCTTATTTGTCACTTTATATTTCTTTTATTTTCATTTTGGTCAATGAAAGTCAAAAGTCAACGATTATCGATTTCTCGATTAAATCGTGATTAAGACGAGACCAATTTTATTTTATGTCAACTTTAATATTTTGTCAATATTATCTTGATTATTATCGTTTACATTCTTATTCATATCCACGTCATATTCATATTCATGTTTGTCTAATCATTTTTATTTGAACGCTTACTTCTCGATTAAAATACTCAACACACCTATTCAAATCATTTTTCAATTAAATCGCGAAAGAACTGAATTCTTGAGGTCTAGCACTTCTTGGGTTCTTGAGTGACCACTATTGAGGCGCGCGCCTTGGGTTGTGATCACTCGACCTTTCGTTTCTAAAACATGCGCCTTAATTATTTGGACAAAGGAATGCCATTGGAGTCTAGCATTCCACGTGGTACTTTCACCGTCCAACAAATAATATTTCATGTATCAATTGAATGAAAAAGGTGTCGTTGGGATCTAGCATCCCAATAATGCCCCGATTAATTGGTTGCGAGGCCGGCGTCTCGTTTATCGAATAATCGTCATTCTCCCTAAAATTTGTCATACCTGTATATATTTCATTTGTACTATCCATCCACTAACTTTTATTCAGAAAATCCAAAAAAATATGCTGCTTTCTTTTCAGGACCATGGTGCACTAATTCAGATGATGTGTGACTGAGGCTTTCATTAGGGTTTATACCTATTTAAGTCATTTGTGTATGGGTCAGGTTATCAGCCTGTGCAAGTGCTTTATTGACCGAGGATTATCAGTGACTGGTTCATCAATTAGTAAAGGTTTTCACAGTGAAGTTCATCAGGGTTGATTTGTGATTCAGAGTTTCTGAGGCCGAGATTGATTCATTGAATTTCTTTGAGGGCAATCCATTCATAATCCATTTCAAACCAATTCTCCATCATCCATTTCTAACCTATTTAGTTTAACCTTTTTCTTTTAACCACTATATAATTAAAAAAAACTCATTTCATTATCCATATCCAAATTCATCCATATCCATTTCCATTTTCCATTAGGTGTTCACTCCCATTGTTTTTATTAACCATCTTATGTCCATTTCCATTATATTCAATCCGTTTCATTTTTATTTTTATTTTTGTCAAGTCCATTTACCATTTTTCTTTCATGAACCAAAATTCAATTCCATTGCCCAAGAGAAACTTCAAATTCAAGAGTTCAAAATGGAGGGTGCAAAGAGTAGTTCCAAAAGTCCAAAAGATACAAAGCCCGTCATTCAATTTAGAATTTACATTTGGGATGAAAATAAAGAGAGAAATGAAATCAAGCTCATAAGAATTTCTACACAAAGAAAAATAGATCAATAAAGTCAATTTTAAGTTTCTTGTCCATTTTGAGGAAAAAATAAATAACATGAACATTAATCTTATTTCAAAATACAAAAAGATTTGACTTGGAAGAATGCTACATGATGCGCCAACACGAAACCCACAATCCAAGGCCATAATTATTTCAACTTAAACCTGCAATAAAAACACCTAAACTATTTTTCACTTACAGGTACGAAAAGCAATGTTTCACCAATTCTAATCAACAAAACAGCCACTACGCACATCTTTATCCACAAAGCCACTTGACCCCACAACCTGCACTCTGCATCAGCCATGGTACACTACAACCGTACCTTCAAAACCTGCAGCCCTGCACACTTCAAGCCAAAATTCTGCAAACTGTACATCAAAATGGTATGATAATTTCTGCAATAATAGTTGATATAGCCTTGACCAAATCCTACATTGAAAGAGACAAAAAGTGCAGAAAGTTCAGAAAATACAGTATGGAGAGTTTCACAGTTTAGGAAAAGCATATCTTGGCATCAAGAAAAGTGTTAACAGACATTGCAAAAGTGAAGATTCTTCATCAAATCAAACGCAATGAAAAACCCTAATTCCCCACTATAAAACCATGTGTTCATCAGTTCAAGGAAGCAGTTTTGAATGAGAGAAAAATTGGAGAGAAAAATTTCATAAATAACCAGAGAAAAAGAGGGGAAGAAACCTTTCAGATTTCCTTCAGTGACCCTTGTTTGATCAGCTTACACCCACACTCTTTCGTCTGCCCTTTCCACAGACCAATCTCTCTTTGTTCGCCATCTCTGCTCATCTATACCCATAAACTAATTTATCCTCAATTCTTCATCCTCATCCCACCACCGCGAATCACCCTTTTAATCACCATAAACCGCACCTCAATCTTAAAACCTTGCACCTTCACAAACCCACCAATACTCCCCTGAGAACCACCAGCCAGAAAACAACCACCAGCCTCCTTTATGCACTGTGTTTTCTTACTCCTCACCATTCCAATACTTCAAAACTAAACTAACTTCAAAACCTCAAAACAATCTCATAACATACATCCTCACCACCTTAGAATAGTTTCAAAACCGTCAATCACTGCATCAACAAAAACCTTATCTTTCCTTTCAGCGCGACTCAAACCCCAGCTTGCACCATACCCTTCGTCTTGCTCCTAATAACTTCATATCCACTGAGTTCTACCGCCGGTGAACTCTTCTTCCCTCATGTAAACGAATCGGTCCTCCGTTTTCTTCAACCACCATACATAAACCGTATTCCCTTCACCATCATTTTCCTCCCCTTCGACCAATAACCCATCTTGTCCTTCTTCCTCCGTTCGTACGACAAACCGCAACCCTTTCTTCGTAAACCAACAACAACAACGGATCGAGAAACCCCTCAAAACCATATCGTAACCTAAATCCGGAACAGAGAAGGAGATGAAAAACTGAGTCCAAAATCATTGTAAACCTTCATACAAAACTAAACCCAGATCTGAAACAAAGAACGAGAGATGAAGAGAGAAGGACAGGAATCGTGAACAAACCTGGAGAGAGAGATTGAAACAGAGATGCTTTGAGATTGATTTGAATTGGAAGGTTGGAATACGATGCGTTGTTGTGGTTGCGATTCTTTTCAACTGTGTTCTTCCTTTCCTGTGTCTACTTGCTGCTGCGTGTTACCCATTGCTCGTTTCTTTTGTTTTAAAAAGGAGCCTAATGTTTCTCTTTTTGAGGGCTTGGGAATGATTCTGAGCGCAAGATGCGTCCCAAATTTCATTTTCCAAGTGGCTTATTTGATTTTGCAAAGATTGGAAATTGATGACAATGTTTCTTCTTAAAAAAGGGAGTGTGGTCTATTTTAAAAGTGAGATGGCCTTGGTTTTTTTTAAACCGAGTTTTTTATGGTTGGTGGGCTGTTAAGCCCATTTTTTACTCATACTACCACAAGGTCCAGCGCCACACCCACCATATTTCCTTTCTTTTTTTATATTTTTTTTATTTATTATTAATCTTTTTTTATTTGTTCTATTTTTATTAAAAAGGTTTCTAATATTTGGTTTTAGATTTGATGAAGTTTCTTGGTAAATAATATTTGATTTTTTTATTTCCATTTCTGAATTTCTACTCCATTTTTTGGGCCAATGATATCAAAAGCATCATGATTTATTGATTTATTTCAAATAGATCAAAATCTTGATTAATATGAGGCCTACAATTTATTTATATTTATTTTCGATTTTTTGTTCATAATGTTATTTTTATTCATTTATTGGGTCAATGAAAACCAAAATATCGATTGATTTATCGATTTCTCGATTAAATCTCGATAAAGGTGAGACCTTTATTCTTTTTCCTATTTATTTCGATTTTATTTCATGTTTATTATTTTTATTCATTTTGGGTCCATGAAAACTAAATATCGATTGATTTATCGATTTCTCGATTAAATCTCGATAAAGGTGAGACCTTTATTCTTTGTATTCATATTTTCGATTTAATTTCTTATTTGTCACTTTATATTTCTTTTATTTTCATTTTGGTCAATGAAAGTCAAAAGTCAACGATTATCGATTTCTCGATTAAATCGTGATTAAGACGAGACCAATTTTATTTTATGTCAACTTTAATATTTTGTCAATATTATCTTGATTATTATCGTTTACATTCTTATTCATATCCACGTCATATTCATATTCATGTTTGTCTAATCATTTTTATTTGAACGCTTACTTCTCGATTAAAATACTCAACACACCTATTCAAATCATTTTTCAATTAAATCGCGAAAGAACTGAATTCTTGAGGTCTAGCACTTCTTGGGTTCTTGAGTGACCACTATTGAGGCGCGCGCCTTGGGTTGTGATCACTCGACCTTTCGTTTCTAAAACATGCGCCTTAATTATTTGGACAAAGGAATGCCATTGGAGTCTAGCATTCCACGTGGTACTTTCACCGTCCAACAAATAATATTTCATGTATCAATTGAATGAAAAAGGTGTCGTTGGGATCTAGCATCCCAATAATGCCCCGATTAATTGGTTGCGAGGCCGGCGTCTCGTTTATCGAATAATCGTCATTCTCCCTAAAATTTGTCATACCTGTATATATTTCATTTGTACTATCCATCCACTAACTTTTATTCAGAAAATCCAAAAAAATATGCTGCTTTCTTTTCAGGACCATGGTGCACTAATTCAGATGATGTGTGACTGAGGCTTTCATTAGGGTTTATACCTATTTAAGTCATTTGTGTATGGGTCAGGTTATCAGCCTGTGCAAGTGCTTTATTGACCGAGGATTATCAGTGACTGGTTCATCAATTAGTAAAGGTTTTCACAGTGAAGTTCATCAGGGTTGATTTGTGATTCAGAGTTTCTGAGGCCGAGATTGATTCATTGAATTTCTTTGAGGGCAATCCATTCATAATCCATTTCAAACCAATTCTCCATCATCCATTTCTAACCTATTTAGTTTAACCTTTTTCTTTTAACCACTATATAATTAAAAAAAACTCATTTCATTATCCATATCCAAATTCATCCATATCCATTTCCATTTTCCATTAGGTGTTCACTCCCATTGTTTTTATTAACCATCTTATGTCCATTTCCATTATATTCAATCTGTTTCATTTTTATTTTTATTTTTGTCAAGTCCATTTACCATTTTTCTTTCATGAACCAAAATTCAATTCCATTGCCCAAGAGAAACTTCAAATTCAAGAGTTCAAAATGGAGGGTGCAAAGAGTAGTTCCAAAATTCCAAAAGATACAAAGCCCGTCATTCAATTTAGAATTTACATTTGGGATGAAAATAAAGAGAGAAATGAAATCAAGCTCATAAGAATTTCTACACAAAGAAAAATAGATCAATAAAGTCAATTTTAAGTTTCTTGTCCATTTTGAGGAAAAAATAAATAACATGAACATTAATCTTATTTCAAAATACAAAAAGATTTGACTTGGAAGAATGCTACATGATGCGCCAACACGAAACCCACAATCCAAGGCCATAATTATTTCAACTTAAACCTGCAATAAAAACACCTAAACTATTTTTCACTTGCAGGTACGAAAAGCAATGTTTCACCAATTCTAATCAACAAAACAGCCACTACGCACATCTTTATCCACAAAGCCACTTGACCCCACAACCTGCACTCTGCATCAGCCATGGTACACTACAACCGTACCTTCAAAACCTGCAGCCCTGCACACTTCAAGCCAAAATTCTGCAATCTGTACATCAAAATGGTATGATAATTTATGCAATAATACTTGATATAGCCTTGACCAAATCCTACATTGAAAGAGACAAAAAGTGCAGAAAGTTCATAAAGTACAGTATGGAGAGTTTCACAGTTTAGGAAAAACATATCTTGGCATCAAGAAAAGTGTTAACAGACATTACAAAAGTGAAGATTCTTCATCAAATCAAACGCAATGAAAAACCCTAATTCCCCACTATAAAACCATGTGTTCATCAGTTCAAGGCAGCAGTTTTGAATGAGAGAAAAATTGGAGAGAAAAATTTCATAAATAACCAGAGAAAAAGAGGGGAAGAAACCTTTCAGATTTCCTTCAGTGACCCTTGTTTAATCAGCCTACACCCACACTCTTTCGTCCGCCCTTTCCACAGACCAATCTCTCTTTGTTCGCCATCTCTGCTCATCTATACCCATAAACTAATTTATCCTCAATTCTTCATCCTCATCCCACCACCGCGAATCACCCTTTTAATCACCATAAACCGCACCTCAATCTTAAAACCTTGCACCTTCACAAACCCACCAATACTCCCCTGAGAACCACCAGCCAGAAAACAACCACCAGCCTCCTTTATGCACTGTGTTTTCTTACTCCTCACCATTCCAATACTTCAAAACTAAACTAACTTCAAAACCTCAAAACAATCTCATAACATACATCCTCACCACCTTAGAATAGTTTCAAAACCGTCAATCACTGCATCAACAAAAACCTTATCTTTCCTTTCAGCGCGACTCAAACCCCAGCTTGCACCATACCCTTCGTCTTGCTCCTAATAACTTCATATCCACTGAGTTCTACCGCCGGTGAACTCTTCTTCCCTCATGTAAACGAATCGGTCCTCCGTTTTCTTCAACCACCATACATAAACCGTATTCCATTCACCATCATTTTCCTCCCCTTCGACCAATAACCCATCTTGTCCTTCTTCCTCCGTTCGTACGACAAACCGCAACCCTTTCTTCGTAAACCAACAACAACAACGGATCGAAAAACCCCTCAAAACCATATCGTAACCTAAATCCGGAACAGAGAAGGAGATGAAAAACTGAGTCCAAAATCATTGTAAACCTTCATACAAAACTAAACCCAGATCTGAAACAAAGAACGAGAGATGAAGAGAGAAGGACATGAATCGTGAACAAACCTGGAGAGAGAGATTGAAACAGAGATGCTTTGAGATTGATTTGAATTGGAAGGTTGGAATACGATGCGTTGTTGTGGTTGCGATTCTTTTCAACCGTGTTCTTCCTTTCCTGTGTCTACTTGCTGCTGCGTGTTACCCATTGCTCGTTTCTTTTGTTTTAAAAAGGAGCCTAATGTTTCTCTTTTTGAGGGCTTGGGAATGATTCTGAGCGCAAGATGCGTCCCAAATTTCATTTTCCAAGTGGCTTATTTGATTTTGCAAAGATTGGAAATTGATGACAATGTTTCTTCTTAAAAAAGGGAGTGTGGTCTATTTTAAAAGTGAGATGGCCTTGGTTTTTTTTAAACCGAGTTTTTTATGGTTGGTGGGCTGTTAATCCCATTTTTTACTCATACTACCACAAGGTCCAGCGCCACACCCACCATATTTCCTTTCTTTTTTTTCTTTTTTTTTTTATTTATTATTAATCTTTTTTTATTTGTTCTATTTTTATTAAAAAGGTTTCTAATATTTGGTTTTAGATTTGATGAAGTTTCTTGGTAAATAATATTTGATTTTTTTATTTCCATTTCTGAATTTCTACTCCATTTTTTGGGCCAATGATATCAAAAGCATCATGATTTATTGATTTATTTCAAATAGATCAAAATCTTGATTAATATGAGGCCTACAATTTATTTATATTTATTTTCGATTTTTTGTTCATAATGTTATTTTTATTCATTTATTGGGTCAATGAAAACCAAAATATCGATTGATTTATCGATTTCTCGATTAAATCTCGATAAAGGTGAGACCTTTATTCTTTTTCCTATTTATTTCGATTTTATTTCATGTTTATTATTTTTATTCATTTTGGGTCCATGAAAACTAAATATCGATTGATTTATCGATTTCTCGATTAAATCTCGATAAAGGTGAGACCTTTATTCTTTGTATTCATATTTTCGATTTAATTTCTTATTTGTCACTTTATATTTCTTTTATTTTCATTTTGGTCAATGAAAGTCAAAAGTCAACGATTATCGATTTCTCGATTAAATCGTGATTAAGACGAGACCAATTTTATTTTATGTCAACTTTAATATTTTGTCAATATTATCTTGATTATTATCGTTTACATTCTTATTCATATCCACGTCATATTCATATTCATGTTTGTCTAATCATTTTTATTTGAACGCTTACTTCTCGATTAAAATACTCAACACACCTATTCAAATCATTTTTCAATTAAATCGCGAAAGAACTGAATTCTTGAGGTCTAGCACTTCTTGGGTTCTTGAGTGACCACTATTGAGGCGCGCGCCTTGGGTTGTGATCACTCGACCTTTCGTTTCTAAAACATGCGCCTTAATTATTTGGACAAAGGAATGCCATTGGAGTCTAGCATTCCACGTGGTACTTTCACCGTCCAACAAATAATATTTCATGTATCAATTGAATGAAAAAGGTGTCGTTGGGATCTAGCATCCCAATAATGCCCCGATTAATTGGTTGCGAGGCCGACGTCTCGTTTATCGAATAATCGTCATTCTCCCTAAAATTTGTCATACCTGTATATATTTCATTTGTACTATCCATCCACTAACTTTTATTCAGAAAATCCAAAAAAATATGTTGCTTTCTTTTCAGGACCATGGTGCACTAATTCAGATGATGTGTGACTGAGGCTTTCATTAGGGTTTATACCTATTTAAGTCATTTGTGTATGGGTCAGGTTATCAGCCTGTGCAAGTGCTTTATTGACTGAGGATTATCAGTGACTGGTTCATCTATTAGTAAAGGTTTTCACAGTGAAGTTCATCAGGGTTGATTTGTGATTCAGAGTTTCTGAGGCCGAGATTGATTCATTGAATTTCTTTTAGGGCAATCCATTCATAATCCATTTCAAACCAATTCTCCATCATCCATTTCTAACCTATTTAGTTTAACCTTTTTCTTTTAACCACTATATAATTAAAAAAAACTCATTTCATTATCCATATCCAAATTCATCCATATCCATTTCCATTTTCCATTAGGTGTTCACTCCCATTGTTTTTATTAACCATCTTATGTCCATTTCCATTATATTCAATCTGTTTCATTTTTATTTTTATTTTTGTCAAGTCCATTTACCATTTTTCTTTCATGAACCAAAATTCAATTCCATTGCCCAAGAGAAACTTCAAATTCAAGAGTTCAAAATGGAGGGTGCAAAGAGTAGTTCCAAAAGTCCAAAAGATACAAAGCCCGTCATTCAATTTAGAATTTACATTTGGGATGAAAATAAAGAGAGAAATGAAATCAAGCTCATAAGAATTTCTACACAAAGAAAAATAGATCAATAAAGTCAATTTTAAGTTTCTTGTCCATTTTGAGGAAAAAATAAATAACATGAACATTAATCTTATTTCAAAATACAAAAAGATTTGACTTGGAAGAATGCTACATGATGCGCCAACACGAAACCCACAATCCAAGGCCATAATTATTTCAACTTAAACCTGCAATAAAAACACCTAAACTATTTTTCACTTGCAGGTACGAAAAGCAATGTTTCACCAATTCTAATCAACAAAACAGCCACTACGCACATCTTTATCCACAAAGCCACTTGACCCCACAACCTGCACTCTGCATCAGCCATGGTACACTACAACCGTACCTTCAAAACCTGCAGCCCTGCACACTTCAAGCCAAAATTCTGCAAACTGTACATCAAAATGGTATGATAATTTATGCAATAATACTTGATATAGCCTTGACCAAATCCTACATTGAAAGAGACAAAAAGTGCAGAAAGTTCAGAAAGTACAGTATGGAGAGTTTCACAGTTTAGGAAAAACATATCTTGGCATCAAGAAAAGTTTTAACAGACATTGCAAAAGTGAAGATTCTTCATCAAATCAAACGCAATGAAAAACCCTAATTCCCCACTATAAAACCATGTGTTCATCAGTTCAAGGCAGCAGTTTTGAATGAGAGAAAAATTGGAGAGAAAAATTTCATAAATAACCAGAGAAAAAGAGGGGAAGAAACCTTTCAGATTTCCTTCAGTGACCCTTGTTTGATCAGCCTACACCCACACTCTTTCGTCCGCCCTTTCCACAGACCAATCTCTCTTTGTTCGCCATCTCTGCTCATCTATACCCATAAACTAATTTATCCTCAATTCTTCATCCTCGTCCCACCACCGCGAATCACCCTTTTAATCACCATAAACCGCACCTCAATCTTAAAACCTTGCATCTTCACAAACCCACCAATACTCCCCTGAGAACCACCAGCCAGAAAACAACCACCAGCCTCCTTTATGCACTGTGTTTTCTTACTCCTCACCATTCCAATACTTCAAAACTAAACTAACTTCAAAACCTCAAAAAAATCTCATAACATACATCCTCACCACCTTAGAATAGTTTCAAAACCGTCAATCACTGCATCAACAAAAACCTTATCTTTCCTTTCAGCGCGACTCAAACCCCAGCTTGCACCATACCCTTCGTCTTGCTCCTAACAACTTCATATCCACTGAGTTCTACCGCCGGTGAACTCTTCTTCCCTCATGTAAACGAATCGGTCCTCCGTTTTCTTCAACCACCATACATAAACCGTATTCCCTTCACCATCATTTTCCTCCCCTTCGACCAATAACCCATCTTGTCCTTCTTCCTCCGTTCGTACGACAAACCGCAACCCTTTCTTCGTAAACCAACAACAACAACGGATCGAGAAACCCCTCAAAACCATATCGCAACCTAAATCCGGAACAGAGAAGGAGATGAAAAACTGAGTCCAAAATCATTGTAAACCTTCATACAAAACTAAACCCAGATCTGAAACAAAGAACGAGAGATGAAGAGAGAAGGACAGGAATCGTGAACAAACCTGGAGAGAGAGAGATTGAAACAGAGATGCTTTGAGATTGATTTTAATTGGAAGGTTGGAATACGATGCGTTGTTGTGGTTGCGATTCTTTTCAACCGTGTTCTTCCTTTCCTGTGTCTACTTGCTGCTGCGTGTTACCCATTGCTCGTTTCTTTTGTTTTAAAAAGGAGCCTAATGTTTCTCTTTTTGAGGGCTTGGGAATGATTCTGAGCGCAAGATGCGTCCCAAATTTCATTTTCCAAGTGGCTTATTTGATTTTGCAAAGATTGGAAATTGATGACAATGTTTCTTCTTAAAAAAGGGAGTGTGGTCTATTTTAAAAGTGAGATGGCCTTGGTTTTTTTTAAACCGAGTTTTTTATGGTTGGTGGGCTGTTAAGCCCATTTTTTACTCATACTACCACAAGGTCCAGCGCCACACCCACCATATTTCCTTTCTTTTTATTTTTATTTTTTTTATTTATTATTAATCTTTTTTTTATTTGTTCTATTTTTATTAAAAAGGTTTCTAATATTTGGTTTTAGATTTGATGAAGTTTCTTGGTAAATAATATTTGATTTTTTTATTTCCATTTCTGAATTTCTACTCCATTTTTTGGGCCAATGATATCAAAAGCATCATGATTTATTGATTTATTTCAAATAGATCAAAATCTTGATTAATATGAGGCCTACAATTTATTTATATTTATTTTCGATTTTTTGTTCATAATGTTATTTTTATTCATTTATTGGGTCAATGAAAACCAAAATATCGATTGATTTATCGATTTCTCGATTAAATCTCGATAAAGGTGAGACCTTTATTCTTTTTCCTATTTATTTCGATTTTATTTCATGTTTATTATTTTTATTCATTTTGGGTCCATGAAAACTAAATATCGATTGATTTATCGATTTCTCGATTAAATCTCGATAAAGGTGAGACCTTTATTCTTTGTATTCATATTTTCGATTTAATTTCTTATTTGTCACTTTATATTTCTTTTATTTTCATTTTGGTCAATGAAAGTCAAAAGTCAACGATTATCGATTTCTCGATTAAATCGTGATTAAGACGAGACCAATTTTATTTTATGTCAACTTTAATATTTTGTCAATATTATCTTGATTATTATCGTTTACATTCTTATTCATATCCACGTCATATTCATATTCATGTTTGTCTAATCATTTTTATTTGAACGCTTACTTCTCGATTAAAATACTCAACACACCTATTCAAATCATTTTTCAATTAAATCGCGAAAGAACTGAATTCTTGAGGTCTAGCACTTCTTGGGTTCTTGAGTGACCACTATTGAGGCGCGCGCCTTGGGTTGTGATCACTCGACCTTTCGTTTCTAAAACATGCGCCTTAATTATTTGGACAAAGGAATGCCATTGGAGTCTAGCATTCCACGTGGTACTTTCATCGTCCAACAAATAATATTTCATGTATCAATTGAATGAAAAAGGTGTCGTTGGGATCTAGCATCCCAATAATGCCCCGATTAATTGGTTGCGAGGCCGACGTCTCGTTTATCGAATAATCGTCATTCTCCCTAAAATTTGTCATACCTGTATATATTTCATTTGTACTATCCATCCACTAACTTTTATTCAGAAAATCCAAAAAAATATGTTGCTTTCTTTTCAGGACCATGGTGCACTAATTCAGATGATGTGTGACTGAGGCTTTCATTAGGGTTTATACCTATTTAAGTCATTTGTGTATGGGTCAGGTTATCAGCCTGTGCAAGTGCTTTATTGACTGAGGATTATCAGTGACTGGTTCATCTATTAGTAAAGGTTTTCACAGTGAAGTTCATCAGGGTTGATTTGTGATTCAGAGTTTCTGAGGCCGAGATTGATTCATTGAATTTCTTTTAGGGCAATCCATTCATAATCCATTTCAAACCAATTCTCCATCATCCATTTCTAACCTATTTAGTTTAACCTTTTTCTTTTAACCACTATATAATTAAAAAAAACTCATTTCATTATCCATATCCAAATTCATCCATATCCATTTCCATTTTCCATTAGGTGTTCACTCCCATTGTTTTTATTAACCATCTTATGTCCATTTCCATTATATTCAATCTGTTTCATTTTTATTTTTATTTTTGTCAAGTCCATTTACCATTTTTCTTTCATGAACCAAAATTCAATTCCATTGCCCAAGAGAAACTTCAAATTCAAGAGTTCAAAATGGAGGGTGCAAAGAGTAGTTCCAAAAGTCCAAAAGATACAAAGCCCGTCATTCAATTTAGAATTTACATTTGGGATGAAAATAAAGAGAGAAATGAAATCAAGCTCATAAGAATTTCTACACAAAGAAAAATAGATCAATAAAGTCAATTTTAAGTTTCTTGTCCATTTTGAGGAAAAAATAAATAACATGAACATTAATCTTATTTCAAAATACAAAAAGATTTGACTTGGAAGAATGCTACATGATGCGCCAACACGAAACCCACAATCCAAGGCCATAATTATTTCAACTTAAACCTGCAATAAAAACACCTAAACTATTTTTCACTTGCAGGTACGAAAAGCAATGTTTCACCAATTCTAATCAACAAAACAGCCACTACGCACATCTTTATCCACAAAGCCACTTGACCCCACAACCTGCACTCTGCATCAGCCATGGTACACTACAACCGTACCTTCAAAACCTGCAGCCCTGCACACTTCAAGCCAAAATTCTGCAAACTGTACATCAAAATGGTATGATAATTTATGCAATAATACTTGATATAGCCTTGACCAAATCCTACATTGAAAGAGACAAAAAGTGCAGAAAGTTCAGAAAGTACAGTATGGAGAGTTTCACAGTTTAGGAAAAACATATCTTGGCATCAAGAAAAGTTTTAACAGACATTGCAAAAGTGAAGATTCTTCATCAAATCAAACGCAATGAAAAACCCTAATTCCCCACTATAAAACCATGTGTTCATCAGTTCAAGGCAGCAGTTTTGAATGAGAGAAAAATTGGAGAGAAAAATTTCATAAATAACCAGAGAAAAAGAGGGGAAGAAACCTTTCAGATTTCCTTCAGTGACCCTTGTTTGATCAGCCTACACCCACACTCTTTCGTCCGCCCTTTCCACAGACCAATCTCTCTTTGTTCGCCATCTCTGCTCATCTATACCCATAAACTAATTTATCCTCAATTCTTCATCCTCGTCCCACCACCGCGAATCACCCTTTTAATCACCATAAACCGCACCTCAATCTTAAAACCTTGCATCTTCACAAACCCACCAATACTCCCCTGAGAACCACCAGCCAGAAAACAACCACCAGCCTCCTTTATGCACTGTGTTTTCTTACTCCTCACCATTCCAATACTTCAAAACTAAACTAACTTCAAAACCTCAAAAAAATCTCATAACATACATCCTCACCACCTTAGAATAGTTTCAAAACCGTCAATCACTGCATCAACAAAAACCTTATCTTTCCTTTCAGCGCGACTCAAACCCCAGCTTGCACCATACCCTTCGTCTTGCTCCTAACAACTTCATATCCACTGAGTTCTACCGCCGGTGAACTCTTCTTCCCTCATGTAAACGAATCGGTCCTCCGTTTTCTTCAACCACCATACATAAACCGTATTCCCTTCACCATCATTTTCCTCCCCTTCGACCAATAACCCATCTTGTCCTTCTTCCTCCGTTCGTACGACAAACCGCAACCCTTTCTTCGTAAACCAACAACAACAACGGATCGAGAAACCCCTCAAAACCATATCGCAACCTAAATCCGGAACAGAGAAGGAGATGAAAAACTGAGTCCAAAATCATTGTAAACCTTCATACAAAACTAAACCCAGATCTGAAACAAAGAACGAGAGATGAAGAGAGAAGGACAGGAATCGTGAACAAACCTGGAGAGAGAGAGATTGAAACAGAGATGCTTTGAGATTGATTTTAATTGGAAGGTTGGAATACGATGCGTTGTTGTGGTTGCGATTCTTTTCAACCGTGTTCTTCCTTTCCTGTGTCTACTTGCTGCTGCGTGTTACCCATTGCTCGTTTCTTTTGTTTTAAAAAGGAGCCTAATGTTTCTCTTTTTGAGGGCTTGGGAATGATTCTGAGCGCAAGATGCGTCCCAAATTTCATTTTCCAAGTGGCTTATTTGATTTTGCAAAGATTGGAAATTGATGACAATGTTTCTTCTTAAAAAAGGGAGTGTGGTCTATTTTAAAAGTGAGATGGCCTTGGTTTTTTTTAAACCGAGTTTTTTATGGTTGGTGGGCTGTTAAGCCCATTTTTTACTCATACTACCACAAGGTCCAGCGCCACACCCACCATATTTCCTTTCTTTTTATTTTTATTTTTTTTATTTATTATTAATCTTTTTTTTATTTGTTCTATTTTTATTAAAAAGGTTTCTAATATTTGGTTTTAGATTTGATGAAGTTTCTTGGTAAATAATATTTGATTTTTTTATTTCCATTTCTGAATTTCTACTCCATTTTTTGGGCCAATGATATCAAAAGCATCATGATTTATTGATTTATTTCAAATAGATCAAAATCTTGATTAATATGAGGCCTACAATTTATTTATATTTATTTTCGATTTTTTGTTCATAATGTTATTTTTATTCATTTATTGGGTCAATGAAAACCAAAATATCGATTGATTTATCGATTTCTCGATTAAATCTCGATAAAGGTGAGACCTTTATTCTTTTTCCTATTTATTTCGATTTTATTTCATGTTTATTATTTTTATTCATTTTGGGTCCATGAAAACTAAATATCGATTGATTTATCGATTTCTCGATTAAATCTCAATAAAGGTGAGACCTTTATTCTTTGTATTCATATTTTCGATTTAATTTCTTAATTGTCACTTTATATTTCTTTTATTTTCATTTTGGTCAATGAAAGTCAAAAGTCAACGATTATCGATTTCTCGATTAAATCGTGATTAAGACGAGACCAATTTTATTTTATGTCAACTTTAATATTTTGTCAATATTATCTTGATTATTATCGTTTACATTCTTATTCATATCCACATCATATTCATATTCATGTTTGTCTAATCATTTTTATTTGAACGCTTACTTCTCGATTAAAATACTCAACACACCTATTCAAATCATTTTTCAATTAAATCGCGAAAGAACTGAATTCTTGAGGTCTAGCACTTCTTGGGTTCTTGAGTGACCACTATTGAGGCGCGCGCCTTGGGTTGTGATCACTCGACCTTTCGTTTCTAAAACATGCGCCTTAATTATTTGGACAAAGGAATGCCATTGGAGTCTAGCATTCCACGTGGTACTTTCACCGTCCAACAAATAATATTTCATGTATCAATTGAATGAAAAAGGTGTCGTTGGGATCTAGCATCCCAATAATGCCCCGATTAATTGGTTGCGAGGCCGACGTCTCGTTTATCGAATAATCGTCATTCTCCCTCACCTCTCGTCTCAACCAATCCGATTCGATCTTTTTCAAACCATTTTTTAAATCAACTAACGAAATGAGGAGATTTTTGGAATCTAGCATTCCTTGTGTCTCCGAATGAATGGTTCTTGAGGCACGCCCTTGGGTTGTTGTTCATTCACCCGTTCGTCTTAAAACACTTAACCATTATCAAACATTTTCGCAATCAACTCACGAAAGAACTGAGTTCTTGGAGTCTAGCATTCCTTGGATTCTTGAGTGACTGCTCTCGAGGCACGCCCCTTGGGTTGCATGTCATTCAATCTTTCGTCTCCTAAAATTCAAACTCGAACCCTCTTTTCGTGGGCGTACCACGAACTACGACTGCTCTGATTCTTTATTCTCATCCGAATAAAGATACGTAGGCACAAGATTGCGATAATCTTGGCGAGCACACTACCATCTTTCTCCGTCAAACCCCGTAGTCGAACTACGATTGCTCTGATTCCTCAGTCTTGTCCGAATGAGCATACGTAGGCCCGAGGTCGCGATGATCTTGCCGAGCACCCTATCCTAAAACCACCCCATTTCCCCCTTAGTATCGAAACCTTTTACTTTACCTTTTCGCATATATCGTTGAGAAGAAAACAAACAAGCTTAGATAACATTTCCTCACAATTCGAACTAAGAGGTTCCCGTTGAGTACAACGGACGTGAGGGGGTGCACGTACCTTCCCCTCACGTAACCGACTCCCGAACCCAGAATGTGGTTGCGACGACCACGTTCTTATCCGCTCCCTTAAAGGTTTTCTCGATATTTTCCTTTCCCTCTTTTGGGATAAATAAAGTTTGGTGGCGACTCTGTAGAACCGTTTTCCGCGCCTTTCGCGCGAAGGGTCGTGTCTTCGAGGAAGCGATTTTTTCGAGGTGCGACAAGAGGTCACATACTACTTTGTACTTTTATATTCATTGAATAAAGCAAACCATTCTTGATCTTCTGTCTTCTAATCTTCAGATGTATATTTGATGAAGAATTTATAGAGAGATCAATACTTGTAACTTCAGAACCTAAGTCTTCAGAATATCGGATATTCATTCAGCAAAACTATCTTAAGAGTCTTCAGCACTTGGTCTTTAGAAGTGATGTCTTCAGAAACTTTAGAGCTTGTTCAACAGAACCTCATCTTTAGAATCTTCAGAACTTGTTCAGCACATAGTTGTCTTCATAGTCTTCAGAACTTCGTTCAGCAGAACCTTGTCTTCAGAGTCTTCAGAACTTGAACTTCATAAATGATGTCTTTATACTCTTCAGAACTTCGTTTAATAGAACCTTGTTTTCAGAAACTTCAGAACTTGTTCAGCACATATTTGTCTTCAGAGTCTTCAGAACTTCGTTCAACAGAACCTTGTCTTCAGAGTCTTCAGAACTTGAACTTCAGAAATGATGTCTTTAGAATCTTCAGAACTTCGTTCAATAGAACCTTGTCTTCAAAAACTTCAAAACTTGTTGCGATAGAAGCACATCTCTTAGAAGGCCTTCAAGGCTTTATTACAAAGTCATAATCAAAAGCTTTAGTACAAACCTTCTTCAGAACCGTTGCATCAAGAAGCATTCCTGAATAATGACTTGAACTTGTACACAACATATGTTTTCTTCCAGAGTGTTTAGATCATAGTCTGATGACATCACATGCCTTTCTTTCAGAGTCAAATCCTTTTTAGCAAAGGCTACACACTAGATAGAAACCATAAGGTACCGAATTATTCTCTAAGATAACATGTGCAGTTATCTTCCAAACTTAAGGCCAGATGCAAAACCACTCTTGTTCTTACAGTTTCAATATTGAACATCACAATTCTTCACCTTACAGACCCAAGATGAATGGGGATGTTGGAGTGGAAAATAAGAATATAAAGTGAATCTTGCAGAAGATGGTCGTAACCTACAAAGATTGACATGAAATGCTTCCTTTTGCTTTGCATGGATACCGAACGCCCGTCCGCACTTCAATAGGGGCAACCACTTTCTCTCTAGTTTATGGCATGGAAGCAATGCTCCCCATAGAATTTGAGATCCCATCAATGCAAGTCTTGATGGAAGCCAAGTTGACAAAAGCTGAATAGTGTCAGAACAGATATGACCAGCGGAATTTGATTGAAGAAAAGTGAATGACAACCATGTGTCATGGTCTGTTGTATCAAAAGAGAATGAAGAATGCATTTGATAAGAATGTTTGTCCTCGTGAGTTCAGAGAAGGCGACCTCGTGCTCAAAAATATCTTGCCTAACCACAATGATTCCCGTGGCAATTGGACTCCTAATTATGAAGGCCCATATGTTGTTAAGAAATCCTTCTCTGTCGGTGCATTAATTCTTACAAATATGAATGGTGAGGAGCTCCCTCATCCCACGAACGCCCATACAGTCAAGAAATACTTTGCCTAAAAATCAAAAGAACAACTCGCTAAGTTGAAAACCCGAAAGGGCGGCTTAGGAAAAAATGAGCGTCTCAGTGGGCTGAAAACCCGAAAGGGTGGTCCAGGCAAAAATTAGAGACATAAACAGAAATAATTCATCCCGGTAGATTGAAAACCCAAAAGGGAAATCTAGGCAAAAGTTAGGGATTTCATGGAAAGTAACTACATCAGGCAAGGCTTGATCACTTGAAGCAGTGTCATCATCATTTGGAAATCTTAGTCCAATCTCTCTCAACGGAAGCTAAAATACAGGAATTGAAAGTTGTTAGGGAGAATACTGGTCATTGTATTTTAATGTATCCTTTCCATTTGCCATTTTCCAAACTTTGTAATGATCCATGGAGTCACGTCTTTTACGGACTACCATTCTATCAATAAAATCCTGATTTTTGCCTATGAATTTCAGTTCTTATATTTGTTTCTGTGCAAAATGTCATTTATTTTTTATGGTAATTTTTGAAAAAAAAAATTAACAACAAACATGTTTTGAAATTACAAAATGTTTTACTTTGACTTTTGAACAAATTAAACGTCGACAATCGTTCAAAATTGATCAAGTTCGAAGTGTGAAGCTCAGCTTCCCCATTATGGTAGTTCATGATGAAATTCTGGTATAACAGATCCCAGATGTCCTACATGATGTCGAGACATCTGGTCTGACATAAAAAGCAAGGCAATTATAGGCATTTAAAGAAGTTGCTGAAAAGTAAAGTGCACACAGAATTTGTTCACCCAGTTCGGTCTAACAACCTACATCTGGGGGCATACAAAGCTAGGAAGGAAGTCCACTATTAGCAGTATCAAATTACAGACTCAACAAACCAGTTGACAATCCACTAACTTAATCACTACCCAATGACCCTTCTATCTAAGTCCTCCCTAGATAAGAGACTCCATCTCACTCCCAATCATCACAATGATGTCTAGCAATCAACATCTCAGTCACTGCATCAACAGCTTGATTTCCAAAAACTCTCCAAACACATAGGAGACACACTCCTATAACAATACCTAGACATGACCCTAATGACTAAGAACAATACTTAGAGTTGCTTAACAGCTTCCTCTAAGAACAATGGCCATCTCACAATCCGAGTGGTTCACACATACCAACTCTCCTAGAGAGTGGTTCACAAACTCAGCCCTTAGAATTTACATGATGGCTGGCTTTTCAAAACTAGGTTACAATGCTTCTATTTATAACCTATTTCCCAACTGGATTTGGGCCTTCAAATCACAACAAATCAGCTGCTATAAATCTGTAAAAGATTCCTGCTACTAAATAGATCTTCAATCAAATCTTCAATTAAATCTTCAATTAAATCTAATTATTCTCCATATCTTTTTGCATGAAAATAGTAACAATATCTGCTCAATATAAGATTGTAACAGAATATATTTGTCCCATGATATTCGCCTGCAATCTCTCCACCAGATCTTCTCAAGACACACTTAAACAAATGCAGCCCTAACAAAACACATCAGACTGATGTTCTGATAACTGATGTCAAGACATCAAGTATAACATCAGCATATAAAACTTTAACCCTGCAACAACTAATGTTAGGAACCAATGTTATGACATCAGACATACGACATCAACATTGTTCAACTATGTTTTACCAAAATTCCAGCCAATACAAGAACTAACAATCTCCCCCTTTGGCTAATTTTGGCTAAAACAATCTCAGCCTACACCAGAGATACCAGCCGCGGAAAAACACCCTACAAACTAACATCAGCACACAACTAGCAGCAACAACTCCCCCTCAAGCCTAGAACCACAACAGACAACTAGGCAACAACTAGGCTAACTCTCCCCCTTTTTAGCCACAATTGGACAAACTCTGAATCTGCCAACCAACATACTCAGAACAAAATCCAGACTCAACAGCTACTACTGTACATTCTCTCCCCCTTTTTGGCCAAAAATTGACAAACATTGGTGTAAATGTATACTTCTGATTCAATCCATTGACACACAAATCTATAGAACCAGGTCTAAACTGACAAGTACACCATGAACTTCACCAGTAACACAATGTCACGATATCTTGTCTGACATTACAATCTGGATAAACAACTTCTTCAACAAAAGATCAACTCTCCCTATCTAAGATAACCAGTTCTCCTTTGCAAGAATAACACCTTAAATGAATGGAAAACATAAGACTCATCTTCATGTCTTCAAGAGCGCACCCTCTGTTCAACACACCTGCTGAACGCATTCACAAAATTCTTAATCCTTAAACAATCCAAGTACCACACTAGTACAGACAGAAGTTCTCCCATTATATTTCACAAATGGTGCTCCTTGACCAGTATATCATAACATTTGGAAAATCCAGACATAGTCTTCATTCATCCAGTCAGGAATGCTTCACACAATCATCCACAAGTTCTGAAGCACACACACAATGCCTTCCACTGAACTCTAAATAAACTCCTCTTACACACACCAAGACAAGTGTGACATCTCCCATCAACAAGGACCCTCACAAAGCTCTTCCAAAATCTGCAGAGAAAAATAAATTCTCCCATACACAACCAAAGTTGTCCTTCAGACTTCTCCTCAGAAGCATGTGCGCATATGATTCAAACAATTAGCTTCACATGGCTAGAACCATTCATGTCCACACCAACATGTCATCCAACAGCCTAATGCCATTACATGTTATCTGACATTATATCCTCATAAGATTCAACCAATCTTCACAGTCTTGATCAGCATGCAATCTTCACAATATATGTACCTTTGCAGCAAAATCCATAGACAAGTACTCCCCCAATCATGGTTAACTAATGCTCTAGATGAAGATGAACATTTGAGCACACTTGCTGAGCACATGCATTTTGGTACCATTGTCCCTTTCTCCAAAGGCAGTCATTCCCTATCATACTCTTCATCTTCAAACTTCCAATCAATCAATACCTGATCTACTTCAATCTTCTCTACATTCTCCATCCAAGGCAGACCTTCTACTTCATCATTCTCCCGTATGATTAGGTAGATTCTCTTTAGATACAATGTAGGTAATCATCCCAGATAATGTCCTATCACAAGTTAGAACATCTTCCACACACCAAAACATCAACACCATGATTCTTGATATGCTCTACCAACTGGACTTACTCTAGCATAGTAATCCAACGAACCAGAGAAATAAACTCTCATCCACCTTCAAGAACAATAATCTCCTTGAGTCTTCAACTCATCACCCTTCTGCCCAAGAGTAACTTGTTCCAAGACACTCCTCAATAATAACCACCTGCCACACTCTGATTATCTTGATTCTCCGAATTCACTTCTGAGATCAACCAAATGCCACAGTTTGATCACCTCAAGCATGAATCCTCATATGAAACAGCCAAATGCCACATTTTGACCTTTTTCACGTTTGTCAGAACTCTCAAAAAGATATCCTGATCCACCAAGGAAACCAGATCTTCAAGTCACATGTTCCAATTGCTCAATAGTAAACACACTTAGACTCCCTAAGCCATGGTCATGTAACATCTTCTCCTTCCTACAGCTCCTGCAAACTGCCATGAGAATGATCTTTTTTAAGCATCTTATTATTCATTCCTGTAGATCACCCTATCAAAAGCTGATGAGCCACATCACCAGTTGAGACTTCTGATGTTAAGCTAAATGTCAGAACATTATGTCACCCAACTGTTAAATTCAGCTCTACCTTCTGCCACTCAAAAGAACCTCCTACCTTTGCAGAAATAGATTTCCATGCTCTCATATACTTTATTCAACAATCAAGTTTGAGTAGACAACCTTCATCCTGCTTAGAAACTCCAAAGACTTCATACCTACCACATCTGAATCTTCAGAAAATAAGTAGTCCAAGACTACCCCATAGTAATACTAAAGAAAGTCACTTCCCTTAGTAGAGCCGTCAATAGAAAGCCAGAGATAACTGCCACTTATCCTCGACCTTCACAACCAGAGCAAACACCATGCTCCAAACCACTTAGATCAGAAATAAACTGATCCAAGCTGTAACCAATAAGATTATGATGTCTACATAGTCTTCCGTCTTCATCTTCAACAGCACCACCATCTGGACAAGTCATTCACAATACTTTCTAGGAACAGATGTTAAGCAATAATCCCAGGTCAACACCTAGGCGACTTGTGATCAAATGTAGAACCCCTCCCATGATTCTCCAAACCTCTGATGAAAATATGTTACAACAATAGACAGAACATCCTTAATCTTGTCTTTCAAGGATAATCAATTAAATACTTGTGAATTTCATAAATAGCAATTGATCCCTGTGGTAGAACCCTTCTTCAGATTCCAGCATCTTCTGAATCTTCTTCATGACAGACCATTATGACAACCATTAATACCACAAAAGCCTTCCAGGTTAGGTCAGTGTCTTGATCTTTTACTCCACCCTGAGCAAAGAACTGAAATGATGTTTCAACATCAGTTCTGACATTAGTCTAAATCACATTAAACATCTCCTATGGATTTGGAGACTACAACCATATTAATCCACACATATCTCTTGTAGGGAACACACGAGAACATATCAACTTCCAAGATCAGACCAACAAAACTACAATAACTTGCATAACACACTCTTTCAGAAGCTTCTTCTTATAAGCACAAGGTTCAGACCTCTTGTCTAACTTAAGAGTGATAACTGCCATCCTTCTGCATAAACATACCATAGACAATCTGCTACTTCCAAACCTTCAAGCCAAAAAACTAAAAGAGCTCATGCAAACACCAATTGACCACAGGCTGATTTACACTGCTACTGCACAGAAACTCTTGGATGCATTTTCCCTATAAAATTGTCCTCAGACATTTTAGTTTAAACAAGGATCATTTCCTTCTCTTCTGCTATCAAGATAACTACCTTTTCTTCAACCAGCTCCAACTGAAATGCTATGACATTATAAACAGCATCTCAAAAATTGTTCAACTTCATAGCTTCAGTGATCCTTCAAAACAGCTACAATCTAATAGGTCTTTGACTTAGTATTTACCATAAACTGCTGATGTGTAGCGCGATGTCGAGACATTAGAATTGACATATTAAGCTCAGCTTCTTTCTTGATGAAACTTCCTCCAGTTCATGATTTTGAAAATCAGAAACATGTATCTTCACAAGAGAATTCATCTTCAGATATACCAGAACTACATTTGACATCATAACCAGGAAGATCCTCCTAATTAGGTCACCACAACTAAGCTTAAGAGATAACTTATCAAGATCTTCACTCCCGCGTGAAAGATTTGACAGTGATACTCTTTTGCTTTGGCTCCACCCTCTTCTTTCACCATCAAGAAAATTGATAAAGAAGGAATCAATGTTCTGGACAAATTGGTCTTCAATGCCTGATTTGAAATATATTCTTCTTCTAAAAAAAACTAAAACTTCCATGTCATACAATCTTTAATAAGATCCATTCACCTTTTGATCACTTCTTTCCCAAAACAAAGATATGAGATAATCCTCAAGTATCTTTGGCATCTCTAACCAAACGGTTGAAGCTGTCTTACATAAACTACAACATCATAGAATATCCTGCTGAGGAGACCAAACCCTAATGTCTTTCCAAGAGAATACCTTCCTAGAATCTCACCACCAGAGATACAAGAACCAACCAGGGTTACATCAGATACCATGCAGCGGAACACACAACAACTCCTCAACAACCTTCAGGCACTACTCAATAATCCTTGCACACCATCACCATAAACCAAGTGCCAACAAATCAAACACACAACAGCAGTTCTCCTGATAACAACAGACATGTCCAATACATACCCTGTCATGAATAGTCCATCCTTCACTTCAAGGGATCATACAAACAACTATATGAACTGACCAAGTCCATAACTCAGCAAAACTATCTTCCTTGCTCATGAACCAGAAAGTATCTTCCCTAGATCTCATCCAGAAACAGACAGGATGCCTGCTCTGATACCAATTGAAATTCTGGTATAACAGATCCCAGATGTCCTACATGATGTCGAGACATCTGGTCTGACATAAACAGCAAGGCAATTATAGGCATTTAAAGAAGTTGCTGAAAAGTAAAGTGCACACAGAATTTGTTCACCCAGTTCGGTCTAACAACCTACATCTGGGGGCATACCAAGCCAGGAAGGAAGTCCACTATTAGCAGTATCAAATTACAGACTCAACAAACCAGTTGACAATCCACTAACTTAATCACTACCCAATGACCCTTCTATCTAAATCCTCCCTAGATAAGAGACTCCATCTCACTCTCAATCATCGCAATGATGTCTAGCAGTCAACATCTCAGTCACTGCATCAACAACTTGATTTCCAAAAACTCTCCAAACACATAGGAGACACACTCCTATAACAATACCTAGACATGACCCTCATGACTAAGAACAATACTTAGAGTTGCTTAACAACTTCCTCTAAGAACAATGACCATCTCACAATCCGAGTGATTCACACATACCAACTCTCCTAGAGAGTGGTTCACAAACTCAGCCCTTAGAATTTACATGATGGCTGGCTTTTCAAAACTAGGTTACAATGCTTCTATTTATAACCTATTTCCCAACTGGATTTGGGCCTTCAAATCACAACAAATCAGCTGCTACAAATCTGCAAAAGATTGTGCTACTAAATAGATCTTCAATCAAATCTTCAATTAAATCTTCAATTAAATCTAATTATTCTCCATATCTTTTTGCATGAAAATAGTAACAATATCTGCTCAATATAAGATTGCCACATAATATATTTGTCCCATGATATTCGCCTGCAATCTCTCCACCAGATCTTCTCAAGACACACTTAAACAAATGCAGCCCTAACAAAACACATCAGACTGATGTTCTGATGTTCTGATAACTGATGTCAAGACATCAAGTATAACATCAGCATATAAAACTTCAACCCTGCAACAACTAATGTTAGGAACCAATGTTATGACATCAGACATACGACATCAACATTGTTCAACTTTGTTTTACCAAAATTCCAGCCAATACAAGAACTAACACATGAGATTATCCGGTGCATATCCTTGGTCTAATAAATTTGATCTCTCCAGCAGAGTTATTGCCATATTTATTGATAGATACATGATTTCCCCCAGCAGTGTCAGTGTTGCATTGATCATTTTGGATTCTTCCCGCACCAAATCTAGCAAGTGTGTTATCTCCAGCAGAGGAGGTGATGATTGATAAAGAATTTTGTTTCAAGTTCCCAGCAGAATTATTACCAGACTTGTTATCAGTTAATGGTATTTCCCCAAGCAGTTTTTGTTGTCTTAATGTTGTTTCGCTAGCAGAATGCTACCTCCTCAGAGAGTTGCCAATTCGAGAAAAAAAATTTATTCAAGTTTCCCCCAGTGGATCTTTTATCCCCATGAAGAATTCCATTTATTTTTGAAGGTGTTGCTTCCCTAGCAGAAGACAAGCTCTGTTGCATGGTCTCCATCTAGTTGAGATTCGGCCGAGTACCCAGTTGTGGTTTTGGTTCTCCTAGATTATTTAGCGTCCCATTTTGTCAGCATAAGCATGACATTGTATACATTTTGAATTCATAAAATCATCATTTGTGCATAGCCGAAGGCTAATTCATACTCATTTGCATATTCTTTGCTCTTGGTCATGTATCCCCCCAGTGGGTCAATCTCATGTTTCCCCGTTGAGTTTGTGCCCCATGGGAGATTTATATTTTAGTTTTCCTCCCCAACTCATTTTGTCTGTATGGAACAAATCCCCTATTGAGTCCATTTCCTCGTCGGGTAGAGTCTTATTTGACCGTTTCTCTCCAGTTTGTTCCTGGATTGAACTTTGGTCCCCTGCAGTGCTACTTTTGATATCCCCGAGTTGGAATCATAGATGACTGAAAAGGCATGCTTTGCAACTTTTGAACCTTGTGTTCCTCAGCAAAATAACGTATTCAATAAATGAAGATATCATCCTTAGCAGTTATTGCTCAAGTGATCTCCTTGAGATTTATCTCAACAACAAGTGGCAGTCTCTTTATTTGAGAAGCTTGTTTATTCTTATCAATTCCTATTGCAACAACAAGTGGCAGTCTGTTTATTTGAGAAGCTTGTTTGTACCAGGCATATCAATTCTTATTTTCACAACAAGTGGCTATCTCTTCAGTTAATCTTCGACAGAGAAGCTTATTGTGATTTAACATATCAAAGACAACAGATTGTTTCCTCAAGATGTGGTTGAGTCTTTATTTAAGAAGCTTGTTGTGATCCGAAATCAAAGTCAAATCTCCAGTAAGTGAAAACCACTTCAGGTTGAAGAGTGGAAGTCATGGGAGTTTTATCACCATTTCTAGGTGGAATACTTTGTCAAAGAAGAAACTGAGACCCATTCCAGGTGGAAGGCCGAAAGTCATGGGAGGTTTATAAACCTTTCCAAGTGGAAGACTTGGTTAAAGAAGAAACTGAGACCTGTTCCAGGTTGAAGACCAAAAGTCATGGGAGGTTTATCACCCTTTCTAGGTAGAATACTTGGTTAAAGAGAAAGTCAAGCCCTGTTCCAGGTGGAAGAGCGAAAGTTATTGGAAGCTTGTTATCAATTTAAATTCTGCACTACATCCACCTATGAGTTGATAGTATACCTGGCCTGTGAGTCGGTATTATCTTATCATTTTTCTCACTACCTTCGTCTATGAGTTGGTAGTTTACCGTCATCGATGAGTTGATATTATCATTTATTTTACTACCTTCGTCTATGAGCTGGTAGTATATCGTCATCTATGAGTCGATATTATCCTATTATCATGTTTCTCTACCTTCGTCTATGAGTTGGTAGTAATTCCCTCTTCAATTGATTACTCAGGGTTTTCCCTAGTAATTTCAGTGTTTTCCTTACTGGTTATTTCCCCAGTAGAGGTTTCCATTATCGCCTTTCATTTCTAGTGATACTTTGGGTTTTCCCAGCATATGTCCTTGTGGTTTTATTTCTACTCCCCGGTGATTTGTGTCTTATTGGTAGACTCCTTTCAAGTTTTCCTTCAACAGTATCCCTGGTAGAGTTTTTTCTGCGTGGTCTTTTCCCCGCAGAGTCTTTTTTCTTGCATTTATTCATATCATAAGCATTATGCGACATCTTAGGGCTAAAAATCGGGTCTTCTGTATTTAAGTCTCTTTGATCCCGTTGATATAAAGATTTTCAGTCTTCATATCTCCGGATAGAAGAAACTTAAATAAGGGTATTTGTCATATCCTAATTTTTACCCTTAAGATTCCCCCTATCATATCATTTGCATCTCATTGCAATGACACCAAGCACCTTTATGTTTTCTTTGCTTGCTTTCACCTCTGTAGGTTTGCCCTTGTGTAGGAGAACACCAAGCACCTTTGTGTTTTCTTTGCTTGCTTATATACTAACATTGCTAACCTTCTTCAAAATACAAAATATGCATTGTTTCCTTTTCTTATTATATAAGGTAAGGACTTGCAATCAATGGATTAAGCATGGTTTCTAAATTAGGGTTTTGATTCCCAAAGGCAAATTTTTGGTCAATAAATGGTTCGTGATAGCTTTCACTTCAAGGCATGACTTATAATCTTAGGTCACATTCATGTCAAGCTTCATTCAACATCATTTGTTCAAGATAAATTCAAGTTTGGTGCATGTTTTCAAGTAGATTCAAGTTATGGTTCTTGTGTTAATTTCCATGCCCTTTTCATCCAATTCCTCAAGGCAATCATCAAGGTTCTTCAAAGGACAATCAGGCTTCCATTATTTTGTGTTCAAGTGATCATTATTTAGCCTTTAGATGCAAGAAAAGTAAAAAAGATTCAAGTTGGTGCAAGTTTGGTTGACCTAAAATCAATTATGGTATGCCTTGGATCCAAACTCCATAACTTCTTCAATTATCAACTTTTATGGGCGCTTCTTTAAGCCAGATGTCCCTTTTAATGTCCTCTACAAATTTACTTCAGAGGACAAACACCAATTCAAGCTTTAAGTCCCTCAACTTTTGAAATTGCTCAGTTGCATTTTGTGCACAAAACAAGCATCATAACATGTTTGGCCTAATGCTAGACCTGGTTTTTAATGAAAAAACCTCAACTTTACAAGCTTTCCATTTTCAGCTCAAGCATTCTTTTGAGTTGGTTCTTTTTACATTTTCTTTTACTCCATGAAAGAATCATCTGGCTCAAGAAAAATCAAGAAACGCACGAGTGGATTTCATATGGCTTAAGCTGGAACATGGTGCCCTAGTTCTGTTTTCTGCACGAATGACCTATAATTGGAAATGATCTAAAACTCAAATGGGACCACTTTGCACATGTGCAAACCTCTTTGTCATGATGAAACGCGTTTGGTGCAAGGCAAAACGACTTGAAATGAGCAACAAAACACACATTCCATTCCATTTTCTCACACACTTGGATCTAGAAAATTCCCAACTTGGTTCACATGTTTGGGATCTGAATTTCACATGTACTTTGAGCTCACTCATTCTCCTATAAATAGAACTTCATTATGCTCTCATTTCCAAGCTTGAATAGCCTCTAAAACTCTGCAAAAATTTCAACCTGATACCTCTAAAAACCAGAAGTTGGTTTCTCAATTTAAGCTTATTTGAACTTTATTTCTTCAACCAGAAACCTTCATCGGCATCATCTAAAGCTATTTGAAGCATTACAGAAGTTTAAAACTTGCTGCAACCTTCAACCCGATTTCATCATCTTCAACCTTGAGCTTCGATTTGGACGAGGTAGATACGAGTAAAATTACACTTCAAACAAGTTACCAGTCTCTTCGCATTGGTTCTCTGATTGAAAGCCCTCACTCACCATAAGTTTATATTACGTATTGGTCACTTAATTTTACTTTGAAGCTCTTAGATTTTTCAGCGTATTTATGCAAATTATTTCTTCTCAAAGCAAATAAATTTCTCTGATGAAGAGAGACATGAATGATGACATGAAACGAAGCTAAACCACGTGGTTTGAGAGCTTAAATCTCTGAATTCATGAACCTGCAAAATCAAAATGACGGAGGTTGAAGATGCCCAAGGGTGAGAAACTCAAATTCCTGACCAATCAGATTACGCCACGCCTTCCTTAGTCGTTGAAATTTAATTTTAATTTCTTTTTAAATCATTTAATTTCTATTTTCTTTCAAAATTTATTTTAAATAGCTCCTTTGACCTTTTTGACTCCGTTTTTTTCATAATTTCATGAAAATATTTTCTACCTCATGTTTTTTTTTTCTAGATTTTCAAAATGTTTTTTTTTTTAGTTTTTTTTGCTATTTTATTCTTATTTTATTTTTAATTAGCTTTAAAAAATTATTTCTCCATCATTTTGAAACATTTTCGAGTCCAACTTTTGAGGTCATGGTGCTTATAGTATTTGTGATTTTCTCAAAAAATTTGGAACATTTGTTTGATGATTTGATACCTCCTTAGTATTTTCTCTTTTATTTCCATTTTTAAACCATTAAAAAAAATCATTTAAAAACATTTTAATTCCTTTTTGTCTATTTTATTTGATTTTGCTTCTGTTTTTTTGGTTGACTTGGTCAATTTTGGTTGATTGAAGATTCATCTTGTTTGGTTAACCTTGGATTGATGCTTGATGAATTTTCATTATTTCAAATCTACAATTAAAAGATCATTGGATCATTTATGATACTTTGAATTGATGATAAGTTTGTCTCAAGATATCATGAGAAATGTTGATCAAAGTAATGATCCAATCCTTTTGCCTTTGTGCTTGATTAATTCTCAACTCTCTTATTATCTTCTTCTTGATGTTGTTTTGACTTGTGTTACATGTTTTAGGAGAATGACTTTGTGTCATCTCTCTAACATGTATGACACATAAATTACTATTGACTGGTCTCATATAGGTGTGACTTCTACATAAGTCCACTTACGATTGCTTAATATAATGCTAAATTGGTCCCAATTCGATAAATCGACCATTTGATCGTTAACCACTAATAATTAACTCCTAACATCTAACTTTACTTTCTTTCCTTTATATTTCCGCAATTTACTTCTTGTCATTTACTTCCCGTTATTTACTTTATCATTCTAGCATTTTATTTCATGTCATTTTCATTCTTTTTGTCTTTTATTTCTTCATCTTGATAAAAAATACAAAAACATGATAAAATGATCAAAACCCTAAAAGACATTAATCTTGAACTATAGTTACTATCTTGTGCTTGCTTGGAGTTTTGGACCTATGGATATAGACTTAGGATTTCCTTTGCTTGGAGTATTGTTACCTGAAACTCTGAAGTTCATTTGATGACTTGCAATCTATCTGAGACCCTGAGTTCATCTTATACCTTGCAATCTATCTGAGACCCTGAGTTCATCTGATACCTGTGGCCATTAAATCAAGCCTTGGATGTTTTCTCTATTTCTCTGTGACTTTTTTTATCTAGATCCTCTTGTGTTTATCTGCTCAATTGCTTATCTTATAGCTAAATCCAAAGGGAACAAAATGTTGGTTTTGACCGATGTCAAATGCTTGCTTATCCTGGTTAGTTCACTTGCACACACAAAGGCTTTCTCTTGGGCTACCTGACAATGAGACCATTTATTTTATGCTTTAGGATAGTCTCTTCATCTCCTCCCATTCTTCAATTTTCAAAACCTCTTTCTATTTCAAAATCTTCTTGTTTTCAAACTTCACCTCTTTCTTAATAAACCTTGACTTTGTCAAGTGATCTAGAAAATATTTTATTAATAAATGCTAAAACACTTAAGCGTATTCAAGCTCTTTTCAAAATTCTAAAAAAAAAACGCTAACATCATCAAACTCATTTTGTGGCTTTGTGCACCTTTTTCTTTAAGAGCCTATTTTCAGATAGATTGGATATTGGTCTAATTCTTGCAGTGATGCAAACCACTATACTTCTACAAGATGTTGAGAAATGAATGACATTTTCCACTTGAATGTTGAGATATACTTGGGGAGAAAATCCAAGTAAAATTTCTCCATATGAAGATTGAAGCAAATGCTCATTTCCTCATACTTGTGGGTATTAAGTTTGGTTTTCCACTCAAATATACCAAATGTCTTTTCACTTAAAATCAATCAACAAACAATAATAGCCTTTTAAAACACAGATAAGCAAGTGGTTCCTGTTGAGTACCAAGAATGTGAGGGGTGCTAATACCTTCCCCTTGCATGACCAACCCACGTATCCAAATCTCTCTTTTGATCTTTTTTTTAGCTTTTTATGGGTTTTGTTTGATCTTTTCCCATTCCTTTTGGAAACAATAAAGTTCGGTGGTGACTCTTTCTTTTTTCGAATTAAGTTAATCAATAGCTTAATCTCAAATTTTTCCCGCCATGACAGCAACATCAGATTATCCATGGCACTCTAAATGACGAGCGATCTTGGCATTGCTAGGCTCGTGATTAGTCCCTCACTGGTAAGTTTTAACGAAACTTCTCGCATTTTCCCTCATTCGACGGGAAGCTTCTATTTCCCCCTCAGTCAAGACAGGATGAGGCATCAGTTTCTCGACAAGGAGGAGCCTCATCTAAAAGAGATTTTCCATATGACCCTTTAGTTTCTAAATCATCACTCAAAGGAACAATTTTTGGTTTGAAATCCCCATTGATAGAGGAAAGGGAATGAAATTCATATTCCATCCCTCTTCTCGAAGGAGAAGAAACACTACCTTCTGAATCACTCTCGATGACAATAGAGTTATTATCCATCGTAATGAAAGCACAATTAAATACTCTGAAATGAAAAAGCTGAAAAGGAGAAATGTACCTCAAAATGTAAGGCTAAATGTGATAAAGTAAGGAGATGATCGAAGAGTCGAAGTTTTAAAGCATTAAAAACTTTGAATGTGTAACAACGGTTACTCCTGAAGAAAATCACTAAAAGAAAACACAGAGTTAGCGTCGGCCAAAAGCCCTAGCTAACAACCCTAAAACCGACGCTACAAAGGGTTAGCGTCGGCTTAGTGTGGGGGTCGGGGCAGACTTTCCAAAGCTGGAGGTTAGTGTCGCGGTGAGAATCGGATACCAATCTATTGGATTAACTTGAATCACAATTTTTGAAATTTCACCACTGGTCTTTATTTTATCCAAAGGAAAGGTTTAAAGAACAAAAAAAACCTAAGAGATCTAAGGTTCGGGGGTTGGTTACGTCTAGGGAAGGTATTAGCATCCTAAACGTCCGTAGTATTCTACGGGAACCTCTTGTTAATACTTATGTTATCTATTGCTTGCTTGCTAAGGGAAATGATCTAAAGGTCGATGGCGATGCTTAAAAAGCAATCGACTTACAAAGGGAAAAAAATTGCTCGATGTGAATCGAGAGTTTATTTTGAAAAATGGTTTGAATATACGGGCGAAGAACAAAGATCGAAATAAGAGTAGAAATTTTCCTTTTTTAACTAATCAAAAATATTTTTGGATTTTTAAATATAAAAATATAAACAAAATATCAAGAGAGAAAAGCAAATATTTTTTTTTTTACATTTTTCTTCATTTTTTAACAGGTAAACTAAATGGGAAGATAAGTCCTAAATTAGAATTAACTAAAAAAAAAAACATATTAACAATTTATTAAAAAATAAGGATTAAAATAAAACTCTAAATAAATCTAAATAAACAAAAAATCTAGTTAAATCTAATATAGATTAAAATCTATTTAAAAAAAACTAAAATAGCTAATTAAACTAAAAGTTAATTAAAACTTAATAGAACTAAAGCCTATTTAAAACTAATTAAATAAATAGATAAATTCTAAATAAAAAAATAATTAAATTCAAATAATAAAATCAACTAGTTAAATAAAAGTTAAAAAAGAAAAACTAATTAAATTGAAGGAAGGTGTTTGTGACTTAGGCGTCTGTAGAAACGGTAGGCCTAAAAAAACCAGGCCCATTTCTGAATGGCCCATAGCGCAGAGGGGGGCGTATGGAATAAACAATCGGATCATGTAAGGTGACAAGTGGCTCCGGTGGCCACTTGTCATTGCCTGAGTCGGACAACAATAGGCAAGGGATAAGTATGAAATGAAATAATAAAACATGAGGATCATAGAACAAACCCTTCATCTCTCTTTCTATTCCCAACGTCTCTCTCTTTCTCGCCCTCATTTCAACAACAACAACACTCTTTACATTGAAAAAAACCTAGCATTTCAAAGCATAATCCAACATCCCAAATCAACACAAATCGAACAAAATCAAAGCGGGAAGAGAAAATTACCGATCGAAACTTCAAGGCTGGGGACTTGCGACTTGATGTTTCCGTCGTCGATGAAGCTCCCGGGGAGAGATTGGTGGCGCAACCAACTGAACTCCGCGGGATAGGGGTGAGTTGCTATGGATGCGAGTGGTTCCGACACTGCAACTTCGATGACGTCAACGATTTCGACGGTACGTCTTTAATCTCTTCTCTACCTTAGTGTTTGATCCTTAAGTTACCGCTGAAATTCTGCCATCCGTGTGTTTGAACTTCGTCTTCAATTTTCTTCCCTCTTCCCTTCCTTATTCTGTCTCGACAGCAGCGGCGAAAATGGAGGTTTATGGAGGGTTCATCAATGGTGGCGGCGATCGGGAGTGGTGATTACGGTGGATGTCGGAGTGAGGTTGAACGAAAATGTAAGGTGGTGATGCGGAACAACAGGGTTTACTCGTTGGCGGATTTTGAAGGAATACGACGCAACGACCTCGACGGTGTCGACAGATTCGAAAGTACGTCTCCTTACTTCCTCTCTTTCTCAATTTTGTGATGTTGTAGGTGCTTTGTAGTGACGTGAACCGTGTATGGTGTAAGCGAATTGTTTTAGAAGAGACTGTGTATATGTGTGATTTTTTTTACTGATGAACATTGATCTTTCTGCGAATATCTCTGTGAACGTATGTATTTGATTTTTTCTATGAATCGTGAATTTTTTCTCTGTGTATTCTTCCCCCCCCCCCCTCCCTTTGCTTCTCCAAACCGTGTCTCTTTTATAGGAAAATGAACTTTGAAGTCGACATTGAACATGATGATATGCTGTTGATTCTTGTCATTACTGTGTAGGTAAACTTGTTTTGGCAAGCAGTAACAGACGTTGATTTTTGTGTGACCAAGTGATGAATACCTTTCCATTTTGAATCAACCTGTCTGAACCTGTTTCAATTCCTTGCCATCTTTTGAAAAGTCATGCTTGATTGTGCATTGTAAAATTGTCTGATTCTTGTCTTTTTCCGTATCCGTACCGACATGTTTGCAACTATTTTGGAAAAGAATTGAGCGTGTTTGAACATGTTTGATGCTGTTAATCCTTGTTGTTCATGATTCTTTTATGTTTCTGATTTTGTGTCGGCGTAGTTTTGAAAAAGAAGTAATGACTTGAGATTTCATGGCTATGTTTTATCAATCTTCTTGATTCTTTCCCTGACACATGATTTCTTTCCATTTGGATTTAATCAGGTTTGGTCCCATATTTAATGATCCTTGACTCCTATTTTGAACAGGTGATTGAACATTGATGAAGAGGATGAAATTTCCATATCTGAGTGATTTTACATAGGTGGGACTGCGCAATGCGTTGTTTGCGTAGATGCGAACTCATAGTTAGGGGTGTTCAAAACCGAACCAACCCAATAAAAAACCGCAAACCAAACCAAACCAAACCGAAACCGTAAAAAACCGCATTTGGTTCGGATTTGTTCGGGCCATCTTTTAACAAAACCGCATGGTTCGGTTTGGTTTGCGGTTTGTATTTTGCAAACCGAACTAAACCAAACCAAACCGCATTATGTTACAACCCAAACTTCACTTATCTCACATCTAACCTAAAACTCAAACCCATTATGCCTTAACCTTATAATTACAAAATATTTTCTCTTACTCACACTTAACTTTTCAGTTTTAATCTTCTCAAATCTCTCTTAATAGTATTGTGCATTCTTCTCATCTTCTTTTCCATGTACGTCTCGTCTCTTCTACACTAATCTCTCATCTCACATGTTCTTTCTTTTCCATCTTCTCATTTTTATGTTACTATTTTCTCTTCTAGTTATATTTTTATCACACCTTTCTTCTCTAATCTCACATCTGTTATGTTCTTTCATTTTCATCTTCTCTAATCTCTCTTATCTTATATTTTTTGTTTTATTATAATATTTTGATATTGTTTTATGCTACTATTTTTTTTTCACTTTTGTTTAAATTGATTTTTGTATATTGAATGAGAACTTTTTGTCTAAATATGATGAGTTTTGTTGTTATTTGGCAATGTATGAATGAATAAACACAAAGTTATGTTGTTCTCTATATATGTAAATATCACTCAATAAAAATCTAGTAAAAAACCGAACCAACCGAACCAATCCAAACCGCATTAGTTTGGTTTGGTTTGGTTCGGATTTTTTTTAAAAGTCAACCAAACCAAACCAAACCGCATGCTTTTTTCCCTTGCGATTCGGATGATTTTTAGCGTCAAAACCGCCCAAACCGCACCGCGAACACCCCTACTCATAGTAGGAAGTAACTCCCACGTAAGAGCATGGACTGGCCCACTCAAAACATAATAAAGGCTGTAATGATCTACTATTTGTGACATAGCATAGGACAACGGCTTTTGAACCTTCAAGCTCTCTTCTTTTTTATTTTGAATTGTATTTTGATTTTTAAATGAACCTATCTTCTTGAAAAGGATTTAAAATGGAAGAACATGAAGTATGCCTTTTAATGAATCATCACAACTTGCAAACTTGGAACATGAATAATCCAAATTATGAATTTAAAGCTTGAAATCATCTTGGACTATATCTTAAGTAGTATGGGTTTGAGATTCATGAACTTGAATTGGTGATTTGCCTCTTTAAATTTGAAAGTGAAAAATATCACAACTTGGGTGAATAACAATGAATCCCTTCGAATTTTCCATAAAGAACATGACCTTCGTTTTGACAACTTCTTGCTACTCACCATTTCAAAACATAGTGTTCGCAAACCCATCAACAAGATAAAGAAACAAATCATGATCCCTCTTTGTGACTAAAACAAAGTCCTTTTTGAATTAATCCTGTCCTTTGTCATCCTCACGGCTACATATTGAACTCGGTACCAAAACCATGCTTTGAGAAATCCTTTGAAAGTGAGGGTACCACTTGCAACTTGCCATGAAAATTATAACCAGTCCTTAAAGATCGTGCTCAAAACTAACAGCAGGAAAACCCTAAATCTCTGGGACACACTGAAACTTCTGAGGAACTCTGAGGAAATAACAAATAGAAACCTTAGGACCCCAATAGTCAGAATCTGTTGATCACGTCTTGAAGTACTTGACTGAGAAAATGAACACCAACTCCACTTGATACCAATGTTCCTACACAAACCTGTTAGTAATAAAGCATGCAGATATGCAAGATGATGCACAAAAGAGATGAAATCTTATGGTCAAAAATTAGGGTATGACAGATGCCCCTATTTAAGTTTCTTCTATCCGGAGATATGGAGATTGAAATCTTCATTTCGAAGAGATAGGAGAGACTTAAATACAAACATGCACAATTTTTGGCCCTAAGATGCCACAAATGCATATGATATGATATGATATGAGATGGTATGAAATTAATGCAAAGACAAGGATCCTATGGGGAATGGTACCACAGGGGAAAAGGTGTTACAGTTGTGTAAGAAATGAATTGAAACAAAGCAAAGTATCTGGAAAACATCATCCAAGAATGGAATTGGATGAAGAAAAGCACCAAACATCCAATAATGGCTTTGGATTAAAGGTAAACTCACAATATCTAAGAAGGCAACAGATGAGTATGAGACAAAATAATGTAATTTGAGAAGGCATCGGACACAAAGAAACCAGTCATCCAATAATGGCTTTGAATGAAAGGTACGCTCACAATATCTGATAATGGCTTCAGATGAAAGGGAACAAGGTAAAGAAACCAGACATCCAATAATGGCTTTGAATGAAAGGTACAATCACAATATCTAATAATGGCTTTAGATGACTGTGAACAAAGACTCGATCTGGAAGAACATCAGAAAGAGGGACCCATCCGGAAAAGCATCAGATGGTAAAAAGCATTGTCGTTCCGGAAAAGCATCAGAATAACAAAGCAAAATATCTGGAAAAACATCAGATAGAGGGACACATCCGGAATAACATCAGATGGTAAAAGCAATGTCGTTCCGGAAAAGCATCAGAATAACAAAGAAAAATATCTGGAAAAACATCAGATAAGTTCTGGAAGAACATCAGAACAAAAGACTCAATCTGGAAAAACATCAGAAAAAGGGACACATTCGGAATAACATCAGATGGTAAAAGCAATGTCGTTCCAGAAAAGCATCAGAATAACAAAGCAAAATATCTGGAAAAACATCAGATAAGTTCTGGAAGAACATCAGAACAAAAGACTCAATCTGGAAAAACATCAGAAAGAGAGACACATCCGGAATAACATCAGATGGTAAAAGCAATGTCGTTCCGGAAAAGCATCAGAATAACAAAGTGAAATATCTGGAAAAACATCAGATAAGTTCTGGAAGAACATCAAAACAAAAGACTCAATCTGGAAAAACATCAGAAAGAGAGACACATCCGAAAAAGCATCAGATGGTAAAAGGAACCAGACATCCAATAATGGCTTTGGATGAAAGGTATAATCACAGTATCTAATAATGGCTTTAGATGACTATGAGGTAAAAAGGTGAGATCCAAGAAGGCATTGGATGTAAAGGGACCAGTCATCCAATAATGGCTTTGAATGAAAGGTATGACTCATAATATCTGAGAAGACATCAGACGCCAATGAGACAAAAGGTAAAATCCAAGAAGGTATTGGATGTAAAGAAAACCACAACGTCCAGGAAAGCATTGAACGAATATGAACAAGGAGATACCCAAGAAAGTATTAGATAGAAAGAAATCACAACGTCCAAGAAAGCATTGAACAAATATAAACAAGGAGATACCCAAGAAAGCATTGGATAAAATGGATCACCATATCCAAGAAAGCATTGGATAGACGCGATAATGTCTATTTAGTAGGCGCCAAGTGAGTTGGACTTAGATCACAAGATAAGACGTGAATAACAATACGACCTATGGAGGATGCAAATGAGCGCAAATGAGGATGACACTCTTGCTATGCATATGTATATGAATTATGCAGATGATATATGATCAAATGCAAATGTAAATGCAATGTAGATGTCGAAGACACGACTCGACTCTTGTATGGAGAAGATAAGACTGGAAGACTGATTCCTCAACACGGATGTCACTGCCATTCTGCTTTGGGACTAAAGATGCTACCACTGGGCACACGTCTGCCACACTGGTAAACTGTATCAAATTGATGATCCTTATAGGAAGGATGGAAAGCTGCATGGGGAATCTTCAAGTAAACTGCCCCAGATTAGCTTACTGTTGTAGATGAACTGATAATTGCTTCAGCTGGTCTGATTCTTGAAAATGACTACTTGCATTGTGCTCTTGGAAAGCTTGCCCCAGCTTGAGTCTTGAAAAAAAACTTCTGTATAAACCAATTCTGAGAAGGACTTGCCCCAGAATAACAAATCTTGAACTGATTCTTCAACAGGATTTGGAAAGGACTTGCCCCTGATTGGATCACTGACCAAGTTTCTCAAATGTTTGAAAATTCCTTAAGCGAAAGCCAGATTGCAAACAAAAGTGTTCATACAAACATAGTAAATGCAAAATTCATGCAACTTTTGAAATCAAAATCATTTTTGGAAAGAGGTAAAACAATAGGGTCACTGGTCAGAACACGGTGGTTCAAGAAGTTTAAAAGTGAAAGATAAAGCAAAAAGGCGTGATGCCAAAAAAAAATGATCTGCAAAGATATATAGGAGTCAGTTTACGCAAACTTGATGTAGTATGCTTTCAAAATAACCTTGCTTCAATTAGGTCTTTTGAGGGTTATAACGTGGCCTGGTTCACGGTTTACGAAACAAAAGATAAAGGCTCAAAGTTTATTTGTGCCCACCCAATCTTCGTGATGATCTTCCGTCCTACGCTCAGTTAACTCAAATTATGCACTCAAGTTCCCATAGGTTAGGGATTGCACTGATGATAGTGATGATGGTTCAGAAGTTAAGGGACTTTTGAGGTGACAGTCACTACTTCCTTATAACTCTTGGTTGTTTTTTTTCATTGAGGATTTCATGGTAAGGATTTAAAGATTTCTCCTTTTTATTATCCCTAACTTTTGCCTGAACTGTTTCTTGTGAATCTTACAGTCAGCGGGATGCCCCAGTTTTTTGTCTGCCTAAGTCTCCTTCACAGGTTTCGACTTAGCGGGCTTTTTCCTTTTTTTGATTTTTTTTATCCTTTTTTTTTTGAAAGAGAGTGACTGCTTGGCTTAATGATTACGGCGAACCATCATCGACTTTTGACTTGAAAGACATCTTCGACACATGCTTGTTGCGTGCGAAGGAAAAATTGAGAATGCAACCTTTTTGTTGAAAGATGTCTTGCATGAAACTCTTGTATTTGAATGCACAATCCAGTTAACTGAGAACTACCCTGCCCCAGGTTAAGATTGCGGGTTTTATTTGTAAAGAAAAGAAACTCCTACTTCAAGGCTCAAAGGGGTTGACGAGGGATTATCTTCCTTATTTCTCCAGTGTTTAGGAATTGAAACAATGCCTTACATCCTCAGCAAAGTTTTGATTTGAAAGCATACCAACAACAATTATGGGTATTTACGTTTTCATCATCCTCCCTCCAATCTTAGCATAATCAGAAGGAAAGTGGAAAAGAGATGATTTTTTTGTTTTTTTTTTGTTTTTTTTTTTGTTTTTTTTTTTTTTGAAATATAAAGCGTAAAATAGCAAACACAAATAAATTGAATTAAAAGTTGCAATGCTCATTTTATTAATTATGAAAGTACAAACATAAATCGAAAGTAAACAACTAATACAAATAAGGAAAATGCAAATAATAAGAAACGTGGTCTAGTGACTAATCAGAAACAAGGGTGAGCTGTCCCGTCTGAAACACTTGAAGTCTGCTGAAGTCGACTGAAGCTTCACTTAGCGTGCTCTGGCAAAGGATTGTTCTTGACATTTGGATTGGTGTCATGAAAAGAGAGAATACCAATTCTGATAAGCTCTTGTACTCTAGCCTTCAACGCAAAGCAACCTTCTAAATTATGACCTGCACCACCTTGATGGAATTCACAATGAAGATCAGCCCTATAGCCGGCTGGAAGAGGATTTGGAGGAGGAGGCAAATGCCTTGTGGTAATTAAACCTTTATGAACCAGACCAGGATATAATTCAGTATATGTCATCGGAATAGGATCAAAATTATTCCTATTATGGTACCGATTCTGTCCTACAGCTAGACGTTAAGGAGCTGGTCGTGGAGCAGTAACCACAGGTCTAGGCTCGGAGAAAACTGGAGCTTGAAACACTGGTCTGGAAGTCTGACCAATCATAGCAGTAGATGCAAGATGTGGAGAATAGTCGGAAGGTAAGCCAAACTCTGGCCAAGTGGAAGGTGGCATTTGAACCGGTGGAGGATCAGCGCTTGAAACTTCCTGGATGACAGTCCTTTGGGGTTGCTCTCCTCTAGCAATCAAAACTTGGAGCATTTCAGTGAGCTTTGCCACGCTTGACTTAAGGTCGTCGATTTCCATTCGCATCTCAGCATTGTGTGCTTCTTGCTCTGCCATTATGTGTTTGTAGTTAGCTCTAGTCTGATATCTGTGTTGAGGAATCAACTTGACGACTCACAGGTGGCACTGGAAGATAGAGACATCTGGGAATGAGTTGCTGGACAAACGGATGTATGCAATGCATCATGCAAAGATGCAAATGATATGCAATGCAATGTAATGGTTTCAAGGAACTCAAGAGTAGGTTGCAAACATTTCGAAAAAAAAGTTTCATTTTATAATCCATGATCTTTATTGATTTTGCAGAGGAAAGAACAATTGAGTTTCTTGAAACCGAATGGTTATTCATGAATGCATGAATGGATGGATGCATAAACACAAGCAAAGCACACTGGCAAAGAGCCCTAGGTTTGAAAGGTCATAGCATGGAGCCATGGTCTACCCTTCCCAAGGTATGTACTAGAGGTTTATTTGTACCTGCCGAACGGGTTCTACAAAGTTCCCAGAGTCTACAATCCATCTTTCGGATATTATCGATTTTCCAAATCACTTGGTAGTCAATAATATTCTCAAGAGAATCTCGTCTGAGTGTAGTATCGCGTAGCGACTATTGCAGAAATAGACTCCCGCATAGTCCCCGCACTACATCCTAATAGGCCAAGTTGGGTTAAAGGTAACTACGGTCCCCAGCCCCGAGGGCCTTTAGATCGAAACCATATCGTCTTCACGAATGAACTTGTTGGACAAATATTTTATTCGAGAGGGCCTAGACTGAGTGGTGAAGTCTCAATATACTTTTTTAGGAATCGACTCCCTCAAAGTATCATTGAAGTCTCACCGTTTTCCTATCTTAATTCCACTCTAGTCCGGGTGTAGGACTTTGTCTCACCACACAAATAGTACCCTGCACACAGAAAAACCAAGCAAAACAGGTATATATATAGATATAAAAATAGATAGGCAAATAAGCAAATAAATAACATAGATATAAACAAGTTAGGGGAAACCCTCGAAATTCCCTAGTGAAGTCGCCATTTCTGTCGCGGTGAGAATCGGATACCAAGCTATTGGATTAACTTGAATCACAATTTTTGAAATTTCACCACCGGTCTTTATTTTATCCAAAGGAAAGGTTTAAAGAACAAAAAAACCTAAGCGATCTAAGGTTCGGGGGTTGGTTACGTCTAGGGAAGGTATTAGCATCCTAAACGTCCGTAGTATTCTACGGGAACCTCTTGTTAATACTTATGTTATCTATTGCTTGCTTACTAAGGGAAATGATCTAAAGGTCGATGGTGATGCTTAAAAAGCAATCGACTTACAAAGGGAAAAAAATGGCTCGATGTGAATCGAGAGTTTATTTTGAAAAATGGTTTGAATATACGGGCGAAGAACAAAGATCGAAATAAGAGTAGAAATTTTCCTTTTTTAACTAATCAAAAATATTTTTGGATTTTTAAATATAAAAATATAAACAAAATATCAAGAGAGAAAAGCAAATATTTTTTTTTTACATTTTTCTTCATTTTTTTAACAGGTAAACTAAATGGGAAGATAAGTCCTAAATTAGAATTAACTAAAAAAAAAATAACATATTAACAATTTATTAAAAAATAAGGATTAAAATAAAACTCTAAATAAATCTAAATAAACAAAAAATCTATTTAAATCTAATATAGATTAAAATCTAATTAAAAAAACTAAAATAGCTAATTAAACTAAAAGTTAATTAAAACTTAATAGAACTAAAGCCTATTTAAAACTAATTAAATAAATAGATAAATTCTAAATAAAAAAATAATTAAATTCAAATAATAAAATCAACTAGTTAAATAAAAGTTAAAAAAGAAAAACTAATTAAATTGAAGGAAGGTGTTTGTGACTTAGGCGTTTGTAGAAACGGTAGGCCTAAAAAAACCAGGCCCATTTCTGAATGGCCCATAGCGCAGAGGGGGGCGTATGGAATAAACAATCGGATCATGTAAGGTGACAAGTGGCTCCGGTGGCCACTTGTCATTGCCTGAGTCGGACAACAATAGGCAAGGGATAAGTATGAAATGAAATAATAAAACATGAGGGTCATAGAACAAACCCTTCATCTCTCTTTCTATTCCCAACGTCTCTCTCTTTCTCGCCCTCATTTCAACAACAACAACACTCTTTACATTGAAAAAAACCTAGCATTTCTAAGCATAATCCAACATCCCAAATCAACACAAATCGAACAAAATCAAAGCGGGAAGAGAAAATTACCGATCGAAACTTCAAGGCTGGGGACTTGCGACTTGATGTTTCCGTCGTCGATGAAGCTCCCGGGGAGAGATTGGTGGCGCAACCAACTGAACGCCGCGGGATAGGGGTGAGTTGCTATGGATGCGAGTGGTTCCGACGCTGCAACTTCGATGACGTCAAGGATTTTGACGGTACGTCTTTAATCTCTTCTCTACCTTAGTGTTTGATCCTTATGTTACCGCTGAAATTCTGCCATCCGTGTGTTTAAACTTCGTCTTCAATTTTCTTCCCTCTTCCCTTCCTTATTCTGTCTCGACAGCAGCGGCGAAAATGGAGGTTTATGGAGGGTTCATCAATGGTGGCGGCGATCGGGAGTGGTGATTACGGTGGATGTCGGAGTGAGGTTGAACGAAAATGTAAGGTGGTGATGCGGAACAACAGGGTTTACTCGTTGGCGGATTTTGAAGGAATACGACGCAACGACCTCGACGGTGTCGACAGATTCGGAAGTACGTCTCCCTGCTTCCTCTCTTTCTCAATTTTGTGATGTTGTAGGTGCTTTGTAGTGACGTGAACCGTGTTTGGTGTAAGCGAATTGTTTTAGAAGAGACTGTGTATATGTGTATTTTTTTTACTGATGAACATTGATCTTTCTGCGAATATCTCTGTGAACGTATGTGTTTGATTTTTTCTATGAATCGTGAATTTTTTCTCTGTGTATTCTTTTTTCCCGCCCTTTGCTTCTCCAAACCGTGTCTCTTTTATAGGCAAATGAACTTTGAAGTCGACATTGAACATGATGATATGCTGTTGATTCTTGTCATTACTGTGTAGGTAAACTTGTTTTGGAAAGCAGTAACAGACGTTGATTTTTGTGTGACCAAGTGATGAATACCTTTCCATTTTGAATCAACCTGTCTGAACCGGTTTCAATTCCTTGCCATCTTTTGAAAAGTCATGCTTGATTGTGCATTGTAAAATTGTCTGATTCTTGTCTCTTTCCGTATCCGTACCGACATGTTTGCAACTATTTTGGAAAAGAATTGAGCGTGTTTGAACATGTTTGATGCTGTTAATCCTTGTTGTTCATGATTCTTTTATGTTTCTGATTTTGTGTCGGCATAGTTTTGAAAAAGAAGTAATGACTTGAGATTTCATGGCTATGTTTTATCAATCTTCTTGATTCTTTCCCTGACACATGATTTCTTTCCATTTGGATTTAATCAGGTTTGGTCCCATATTTAATGATCCTTGACTCCTATTTTGAACAGGTGATTGAACATTGATGAAGAGGATGAAATTTCCATATCTGAGTGATTTTACATAGGTGGGACTGCGCAATGCGTTGTTGGCGTAGATGCGAACTCATAGTAGGAAGTAACTCCCACGTAAGAGCATGGACTGGCCCACTCAAAACATAATAAAGGCTGTAATGATCTACTAATTGTGACATAGCATAGGACAACGGCTTTTGAACCTTCAAGCTCTCTTCTTTTTTATTTTGAATTGTATTTTGATTTTTAAATGAACCTATCTTCTTGAAAAGGATTTAAAATGGAAGAACATGAAGTATGCCTTTTAATGAATCATCACAACTTGCAAAATTGGAACATGAATAATCTAAATTATGAATTTAAAGCTTGAAATCATCTTGGACTATATCTTAAGTAGTATGGGTTTGAGATTCATGAACTTGAATTGGTGATTTGCCTCTTTAAATTTGAAAGTGAAAAATATCACAACTTGGGTGAATAACAATGAATCCCTTCGAATTTTCCATAAAGAACATGACCTTCATTTTGACAACTTCTTGCTACTTACCATTTCAAAACATAGTGTTCACAAACCCATCAACAAGATAAAGAAACAAATCATGATCCCTCTTTGTGACTAAAACAAAGTCCTTTTTGAATTAATCCTGTCCTTTGTCATCCTCACGGCTACATATTGAACTCGGTACCAAAACCATGCTTTGAGAAATCCTTTGAAAGTGAGGGTACCACTTGCAACTTGCCATGAAAATTATAACCAGTCCTTAAAGATCGTGCTCAAAACCAACAGCAGGAAAACCCTAAATCTCTGGGACACACTGAAACTTCTGAGGAACTCTGAGGAAATAACAAATAGAAACCTTAGGACCCCAATAGTCAGAATCTGTTGATCACGTCTTGAAGTACTTGACTGAGAAAATGAACACCAACTCCACTTGATACCAATGTTCCTACACAAACTTGTTAGTAATAAAGCATGCAGATATGCAAGATGATGGACAAAAGAGATGAAATCTTATGGTCAAAAATTAGGGTATGACAGTTAGTTACATTTAGCGTCGGTCTTTGCTTGACACTAGAGTAGCGTCGGCTATTGTTTACGCTAAGGCACCACTAATTGCTGACCCTAAACACGCAACTAATTATTGAGTTAGCGTCGGTTTTACCTGACGCTAAGGAATGCCAGGTGTCATTTTTTGATTGAGTTGTCTTTCATCAAGATGATGTCCACGTCAACTACTAGTGGCGGCTATATGGCTGCCACTAATAGATTTAGACAGCAGCTTATTTTATTATAGCGTCGGTGTCGTGGCCGCCACTACTGGATTGTAGCGTCGGCCACATGGCCGCCACTAGTAGTTTTAGACAGCGGATTATTTTATTATAGCGTCGGTGTCGTGGCCTCCTCTACAGGATTTAGCCAGCATATTATATTATAGTAGTGTCGGTCACGTGGCCGCCACTAATAGATTTAGACAGCAGATTATTTTATGATAGCGTCGGTGTCGTGGTCGTCACTACTGGATTTAGTCAGCAGGTTATATTATACTAGCATCGGTGTCATGGCCGACACTACTGGATTTAATTTGGTTTTTTTTTAAATAGGCAATGATATATTAAAAAGCACCAACATCAAAAAAGATTCAACAGACCAATGGCATGGACACCTAATTCTAACTTTCAGTCCCCAACTAACTAATCTAATGACACCTAATTCTAAATCTAACCTTCTTCACTATCCAAATTCCCTAACAGCCCCACATTTTAAGATCAATATATCCATTTCACAATTTCTTTTCACATCAAGCAACTAATCCTAGCTCACATAACTGTCAATTCAGACACTGCCTGCATAGTTATCAAAACAGTTGCAATTAACGGCCTGCATCATGTATAACTAAATCATAACAATTCCAATTCACAAACTGTCATAATATTTGAACCAAGCAATCCTTAACCCATTCCAACATAACTCCCTCACAACTATTAAGTGTAACTCGCCTCAATTCAGTTCAGACGCACCTTTTTTCAGTTCAGCAACAGCTTATTTCCATGGCCTTTTGAGGAACATGCCAACTAGACATGGCAGCCAACAACTTAACTGAAATAGATAGTCTGGATTCAGAAGCTCCCTCATAAATGGGTTGGTTTGCAGAGATTAATTCATCATAAAATCGTTGAGCTTTTTCATTTGGTACCTCACCCTCACTAATTATTTCGTTTTCCATATTAGTATTCACATTTGGGACATTAACAAATGGCCTGAAAACATCAGAGACCATTTCATTCATTGCATTAAATTGTTCTTCATCACCTAGATTATCCCCTCCATCATTCCCGCCACTACTAGAATGACCATCAAGATCCACATTCTGATTCTCTTCTTCATGATCAGTCCATGTATAATAGTTGGACAAAAAACCATATTTGTGCAAGTGGTGTTTGACCTCATTAGGCGTTTTCAAGAGAATGCATACGCAATTTACACAAGGACACCTTATCCCTCCTTCGTTTAAAAACTGAGGTCGATTCATCGCTTTATTGACAAACTCTTCAACTCCACTAACAAATTCATCTTTCAAACCATACCTATTGGAGTTTACTCTATCATACATCCAACTTCGATCCATTCTCTACATAAAAAACAAATATAAGTTTCTAATCTTCATTTGTTCAATTGACTTTTAGAGAATATCTCTTTATTGAGAATTTGGATGTGAAGGTTGTATTCTTCTTTCTTAAGTAATCATCAAGAAAAAACTTAAGAAAGGAAAAGCTAGACTTTTATGATTTGTGTAACACCCCAATTCCCATCGCGAATAAATAATACATAAATAAATCAGAGTAGATAAAAATTTATTTTTCCGACAGAAAGAAGGATGCCACATTTCAGAGTAAGAAAAACACCATCCCTGCTCATAAATTTTGATACATAGCACAAAATAGAATACCCTCAAAGGGAAACTTTTTCCATATAAAAGGAATGGTCAATTATGGAATAAAGCGGAAAGATCCATAACCGGCTTGTTTTACAAAATGAATTGTTTTATAACATCAAAATATTCATACAAAGCTAATACAAATTATATTCCACAAATGTATACATATATATAATCGTTCCCCGACTCCCGTGCTACGTATCAGAGCAGACACCAAGACCGACAACAGAACGGAGGGCTAATCTTCACAAAAAGACCTCCAGCAACTCTAATCTGCAATGCCTCATAGAGCATTATAAAACAGCAGAAGGGTGAGAAATAACAACTACACCAAGATTGCATAATAATATGCAAAAACATATAAATTCACATACATAGTTATTCTCACCACAAGCATCACATATGATACATATAACATACCACATATACTTAACATATTTCTAACATTTCCAACAACATAGCATATATCAATTATTCCAACATGATAACATATTCACACATCATGCATATGTTTATACACAAAACATATCATTCATAATTCAAGGCATTTAACACGAATACACCTCAATTCGCAAATGCTATCACCCGCTCAATCACACAATGTCTCCATCCCCAATTGCATATTAATCATGCCCAATACATTTATCACAAATGCATATCACAATGTCTCGCACATAATCAACTAAATCATGATTTTCCACATATAACCAATGCAATCATAATTCATGCAGATGCAAAGAGACCGACACAATGACTCTCTATGCAAATGCATATGCGGTACCAACTCCAAGATTTCATATCTCATCACTAGTTCACTCAGGAACTCTGCTAGAACCATCGCTCGTTACTGAGGATCACTCAAGTAACACCCCGTCGGGCCTACGATGTTCACCCGTCGCTTTAGGTCCTCTTGGTATAAGGCGCACGACGTTTATGGATTGCTTTAGGTCCTCTCGGTATAAGGCGCACAATCCGATCGCTTTAGGTCCTCTTAATATAAGGCGCACGATCGTCTATAATCATCGCTTTAGGTCCTCTCGGCATAAGGCGCACGATGTCATAGCGGGTTCCCTCTGGAACCAAACCGTCACTCAGGACATTTCAACAATGCATATCATGATGCTTGGCATACAATGACCCATGACATCAAATGCATCTTCACACATATATGCAACCATAATCAAGCATATATAATCAAATACTACACATTGCATATTCTTGCCCTTAGGCCACAATTCAACAACCACAACAATTACAACAACTTGTCACATGCTTCAACATCATCACATTCATGCATTGCAAAATAATTCAAACAATGCATTTCAAACCATAAAGGTCACCACACAACATACATTGAATTTCACATAAACAATGTATTTACCGCACAACAACAACATTATCACAACATCGCATCACAACACCTTATCACAACATCTCATCACATATACTCACGTCATATAACCGCACACAAGTTATACGTTACATATCAAAAGCATATAACATGATAACACATTATTCGCATACCAATACGACGGTAAAAATCCGACAAAACAACACTTTTTCAAAACCACAACAAATATAATTCATCTACTGACCTCCAACCCATTTTTAATAGAAAGAACATTTCATAAGCTTTCTAACGCTTCGAACGGGGACCAAAACGGACTTACGGATCAAAAGTTATGAATTTTTGAAGTTTCTTAAATTTTTCATTTTGTCCAGACCTGCGCGCTGAGCGCCCAGACCTGCGCGCTGAGCGCGAAACCTGCTGCAAGTTCAGCCTTAAAAAAAACACCATTTTTAGACTTCCGGACATCCGTTTTCGATTCTGTAAAAAGCTGCGATCTCAGAATTCAACGTACTACAATATTTTCACTATTAAAAAGCCATCCAACACATTTTGCCATTTTTGACATATTTTAAAACATAATTTTTATCATTGAATTCTAAATTCGAACTCGATCGAAACCGCGAGAAAACACGCAAACCACCATCCCCGATTAAACCCAAACCTTACCCGACTACACTACACAACTTATTCCACATTTCAACCGTCCAAACATTAATTCACACAAAATCACCATTTTCTACCAAATTTCAAAAGTTAGGTTTCAATCAAACTCAACCAAATTCAATCAAACGATCACGCTAAATCACGACCCAACATCACTCGACTCTACTACGCGAGTTAGTCCGACTTTCGTCCGTGAAAACATCGATTTCTAACCATTTTTCTCATTTCAACCTAGAATGGAAAACTATGGAAAAACAAGGAAACATTCACACAATCACACACATATACATACACAAGCAAGATATAATCGAAACTTCTCACCCTTACCCGATTATTCGCGCTCGAAACGGAGTTCCCGCGATTTCCTCTTTTCTCTTCCTCTCCTCTTCTTTCTTTCCTTCTCTTTTCTTTCTCTTATTTTTCTTTTCTTTCTATTTCTCTCTCTCTATTTCTATTTATAAAAATATCTAACCACGCAAAATGACCAAAATACCCCTACGCTCAAATATCTCGCAAACGCTCTTAAAATGCGATAAAACATAAACAACGATGAAAAATAATATATTGTCAAATAAAAGTCGAGAATAAAATAATATAAAACCAAAACCAATTAAATCTACTTTATTAAATAAATCTAACAAAACCGGGGCGTTACAATTTGCAAGACAACAAAAAGTGGCAGCAAGCACAAAGCATACATTAAGACTCATAATCAGAATTTCTCATTAGTATTAACAATGAAAACAAACTATGCAGCAGAAACAAACACATTTACGTAAATGGATCGAAACCGTGACTTATAAGAAACAATGCACATGTTCATGAAGTAATCTATTCCAAAATTTAAAGCACACATAAACAAATTGTATTTAGCAAAACATAAAATCAAACAAAAATACCATATAATATTTGCAAGCTCTATAATGGAAACAGGATAAGAGAATGCAATGCAAAAGTGTTTGCTTCCAATAAAGGAGATGCACTAAGGTAAACCAAACTTACATCCAATAAGAATCTACTACGTCAACTCACTTCTATAATTGATTATGACATGGTTCTCCTGTAGAATTGATTATACTTTTGGAATTGATTCTACTTTTACACTAAACGTGATTTTTACACTAAAATTTACTGAACAATTCACTTTTACAAAAATTTATTCAAACATAAATCACTTTTTATCAAAATCAATTTTACCGAATCAATTTTCTTCCCATCAGAACCAAACATACGCGGAGTGGTAAAATAAATGACAAATGACGATATATACCCATTAAACTCTTAATAATTTTGGGATTTAATTCCCATCAATCGCAATCATCAATCATCAGATCATTAAAAATATCTAACTTTAATCATAATTGCTTCTAAAATTGAAATCATAATTTTGTTAAGAGATAGAATAGAACAAACATTACATTAAGCTGAGAGGTAATGGTATCTTGCTGATTGGTGGGAGCAAGAATCACAGAACCAGATGCTGATTTCTGACCCAAAAGTGCAAATGAATTATGTGTTGTTAACCATGAATACCGATTAAATGGCAACCCTTTCACCTATATAAAAACAGAAACTTTATAATGTTATAGTTCTATACAAACACATTCATAGCAAAAGAAAACTCCAAAATCAACAACACAATCAAGAGGTTCTGCAAAAGTCCAATATGTTTATTGAAGTCAAGCAAGCACATATTAGCACAGAAGTACTACACATCATAAACACTTTGTGATATTTCTGAATATTTTCTCGTTACTTCCTCATTTTATAACAGTAATGGAGTAGTAGTGCAAATATAACAATATTAACTTCTTATATTTCAAGAAACAAAAAAGGAGCATCACTTTAGTACAATAGACACTGCCACTTTAATTATAGATCACCTAATTCAACTTATAATTTATGAGCATGTTAGGATTCACGGTCAATAATATAAAAACAAAACCAACCACCTCTCAAGAGTACACACTATTTAACAATCTCTACTGCAAATTATTTGAGGCACAACGCAATATTAACTTTCCTCAATTTATCACATTCATCTCTTAAGTTCTACATTGGATTTAAGTTTGGTCTCTAGCTAGAACTATCACAGTCCAAATTCCATAATAGTTCTACCAATTCAAACTAACATCTACTTATAATTAACCAATAACTAACTGTTTTGCAAACCTCTAACTGTCAAGTTTTTTACTAACAAAGTTTTATAACAACAACTCATTTGTTTTCCAGCCTCACTGTCAAGAATTCAAACAGGATCATAATTTCACTATACAGACTAATCTAAACAGTTTAACTAATTTCACACCAAGCGGATAATCGCTGCTAACAGTGCGTGTTATTCACATTGCAACAGCTTGAGCTTTTAACTAGCTAGCACAAGATTTTAGAATTTTCACAACAGACTAACATTTCCTAACAATGCTAAAACTACAACTTTCTATTAACTTCTTTTTTCAAGACCACTAACTATAATTGTCAGATTCATTTCACTATCCAAATTGATAACTTAACACAACTGAACTAAAAATCAACTAACACTAACTGTTATTAATAAAAGTTAACAGTGTATGAACTCTTAACAAACTTCCCTCTCAACTTAACTAAAAATTAACCCTCCCCTAACATTCCTAACAGATTTGCTCAAGCCTGCCCGAATTAGTTAGCATCATCCCTTCTATATAAATTGCAAATATACCATCCAACATTAATATATAAAGCTTACTTTGATGATATGCTTCCACAACAACTCTTGCCAAGATGCTTCCACCAATCACAATTAAGTTAAAGTTGGGTTGATTATATCAATACCTTATCTGCATACATGTATTGAAAAAATAAGTAAGGACACATACCTAAAGTAATGTGTACATGAATGCAATTACTTAGAATCACAATAGCATAAAATCACACGGACACACTTATATCATTAGTAGAGAGAAAATCATTCTCAATATTAACAAAGACAATAATTTCTTTTATAAAACTGAACCATACAAGATGAAAGTAATGATTTAATTAATAAAAAATGAATCGAAACGTCGAATCAAAACGGAGAATCCGAACAATGAATCGGTTCGACAAATCGAAACGACGAATCAAAAAGACAAATAAAGGGAGTAAACAAACGGAGATTCGAACCTGAAAATTGATTTCTTTGATGAAGAGAATCTAAATAAATCCTTGAAGCGATGAGAAGCTGAAACGAGAACCTGAAACAATGAGAAACAGTGAGTATGAGAAGGACTGAAACGAGAATCTGAAACAATGACAAAACTCAAAATCAAATAACAATACCCTAAGAGATTATTGTGAATGATTTGGGAATGATTTTTGGGTTTGATTTGGGAATGATTTTTGGGTTTGTGAAATGAGGTTGAGGTTGAAGGTGAGTTGAGGATGGAGACGAAAGAAAGAAAGAAAGGAGGCAAATGAAAATACTTTATAATTTTTATTTTATAAAAACTTTATAACTTTAGTTTATTAATTTGGTGGGGAACTGCAATTTTTTCGCACCAATAGTAGTGTCGGTGTCGTGGCCGACGCAACTGTTAAAAAATAAATAATTATTTATAACAATATAGAAAAGGAGGCAAATGAAAATGGGGCGGGGAAATGAAATTTTTTGGCATCAATGATAGTGTCGGCCCTAGCCGACGCTACTATAAAAATATCACAAAAAGTAAATAATTATTTAAAACAATATAGAAAAGGAGGCAAATGAAAATGGTGGGGGGAAATGAAATTATTTCGCACCAATAATAGCGTCGGCCCTAGCCGACGCCATGTTTAAAATAATTTAAAAAATATAAACTTTCAAGTGAATAACCGACGTTACTATTAATGATCTATTAAAAAAATAAAGCACAATGATTTTACTCTCGTAGCGTCGGCTTATGGGGACACTTCACCGACACTAATAGCGTCGGAGTCGGAGCCGACGCTATATTTTTATGCTAAAACGTGATTTTCTTGTAGTGAATGCTCTAAGAGAAGATTTTGAAAGACTCGAAGAGACAATGGAAACTCAGTCTACACGATAGCAAAAAAGTTTCTCTACTCTCTCTTTCTATCCTTATATAGGCAAAGGCAATCGAACGGATCAGATTGAAACTAAGAAGCAAGTGCAGATCAACGATTATCAAAACCCTAAACTGACTTGAGCATTGGAGTGCTAACCATACAGGTAAACCCCCCCCCCCCCCCCTCTCCAAACCACCGTATCGGAGATTGGTAACACATATTCAAGATCGACATTGATCAACAACGTTAATTCAAGATCAACACTCACAGTCCAAGAAGCATTGTGATCATAATCTTCAACCCACGATATCACATCGCAAAATCAGTTACGAAGCTCTGTCTCACTATAACTTCCACAATCTACTCCATTTCCGATTCCTCAATGGAACAAGTAATATAAGATTTTTTTAGCATAAAATTATAATTTAGAGCTTTTGATTCTAGAATTAATTTTTACAATTAAATTTATTAATCAACTCAAATTTACAAGAATCTATTTTAACATAAATTATTTTACTTAAAAAAATTAAAATTGTATTTCATTTGTATAACTTGTATAACTCCTTAAACTATATATGTGTATATGGTATTTTTCATACGTACATGGTATTTTTCATGCGTACATGGTATTTTTCTTGTTCAAATTTTTTGACTTTCCTTGCATAACTTCTTACCTTATTAGTGACTCACTCGTTGGTTATCAGTTACTACCATAGTGAAACGTGGTTTAAACAGAATAATCATCACAATTATTAATTTTTATTTTGACAAATTTAATTTTTTATATTAACAAATACATTAATCTATTTGACATTTCTTTTATACTGAAAGTATAATACAAAACTCTTACTTTTTAATTATTTTTGTATTAGCTTACTGACCACTATATACCTTAATAAGTATATGCAGGAACAAAAAATGTGATGATCATAATTTAAATTCAAAAATCTAGAATTTTAATAAAATTTCACGTTGTCAACCCACTAGTTATAACAATGAGGATGCATTTTGTTCATAATTAATAAATAAAAAACAACTTTTTCTAAATCTCTTAATATAAGACTTTTTCTAAAATTCAACGTGCATTAAATTATTTCTTTACAAAAATATTTATATTTTAAAAAATGGAAAAAATAAATTATATTTGTCTCTTATAATTTTAATGATTGAAGGAAAATATATGTGAACTTTTTGACATATTTATCATAGAAAATTTTCTTAATACCTTTTAATTATATTGAATGGTCTTATAACTAGAGACAGAAATATTTATAAATTATGTTGAATGGTCTTATAATTAGAGACAGAAGTAATAATAAATTCTAAAAGTCATATATTAATGTTATTTTGGAGGAAAGAAATTTGGATTTGTTTTTTACTTAGACTTTAATAATATTTATTTATTACAAAATTTAAAATGAAACTACCTCCTGTCTTTTTTATAAGGAACATTTCACTTTTTTAGATTCATTAAATAATTAATGTATCTGCTCTATAATACAGACCAGATACATTAATTATTTAATGAATCTAAAAAGTGAAGTTTTCCTTATAAAAAGGACCGGAGGGAGTGTTAAATAATTTATTGGAAAAATTACATAGATATCCTTTAAGTTATTTTTGTATTGGTCCTTTAAATTTTTTTTAATAATTTATTCCTTTAAATTATCAAAAGGATGCACCCATTATCGTTTTTAATCGAATGAATGTGTTAATTGTGGATGCAATTATTTTTTAATGGAAAATGTTAACTTACACCCAAAATTAGTGGGCCCCACACAAAAATACACTACATCTATTTTCTTTCTATTTTTTTTTCTTCATCTTTCTAATGTGGGTCTCACCCAAAATTAGTGAGCTTCACACAAAAATACACTAAGGTGTATGATGCTAATGCACACCTACATGTGCATTAGCATAACCCTTTTTTAATATATATAGTCTTTAAATCAATAGCTAACAAATTGTTATTTGATAAAAGTTATTTAGCATCATTTAAAAATTATTATAACTAAATATCATTTACTAAAAGTTTGAACGAAATAAAATTACAAAGTTTCTTTTTATTTTATTGTGAGATTTTTTTAACATTTGTTATTACTTAGATTAATTAGTTAATGTAAAATGTTTTTTAAAGAAGGAAAAAAAGGCATAATAAACAATAAAATGATGTTTTTTAAAGTAGAAAATTTAACAAAAAGCTTTTTGATTGACAAAAATGGTCATTAATTAATTTATTAGTTAAAAAACAACTGTACAAAAGTATTTTAATTGTAAAAGCCATCTATAAATTGACATTGTGAGACTTCACAAAATTCATCAGATACAAAATCATAAGAGTAGAAAATACAAAAAGGGTTAGTTTTGAAGATATTGAAATAATGGATTTTTCAAAGCTGCCTCCTGGTGGGTCTATCAATATCAATTTTGAACAAAACAATGAAGAAGCTTCAAATCAAAAGAATAAGAAACAAAATCTCCAATCATCTCACACTCAAGATCAAGTAGCTAGATTTGAAGAGTAAGCTCAATAATCCACTTATACTCCATCACAATTTTTTATTTATTTTTTTGCAAATTTTATAAAAGATTGCATCGATAAACCGTATGTAATGTACGTAATGTACGTTTTATTGTATAAACTTGATATAAGATATACGATTATAAAAATAGTCCGATCTAACTCGTTGCAACTTATAATCAAGTATATAAAATTTAAATTTATTCATCTGATAAATTTTAAGAGAACATTTTTATATTGATCTATTTTAGTTATAGATACTTTGACTATAAGACTTTTTTTTCAACTTTATTTAGTTTTAATTATTTTTTCTTCTTTTTATATCTATTTTTCTAATCTATCCTAATATAAATCCCAATTATTTTGATACTCACCTTTTTATTCTATTCTAGTCTCTTTGTATTTCTTTGTATACACACCATATGAAATTCACTTCATGCCTTTGTAAGATTTGAGCAAGCTTTCATGTTTTTTTTCTAAACAAACCCTAAAAAGCTTATCTTAATAATTTACTTTGTTAAAAGTATGCTGAATTATACGACTTATTTAAATGACACATCCACATTATTTAATCAGTATAGATTTTTATTTTAAATGTTCTTTCACTTTAAACTTGACATGATTTATATAGACTATTTGAAGAAATCTTTTGATATATTTGATGGTGTTCACAAATCTACTTCTTATAATTTCATCTTTTACAATTTAATGTGTCATTTTTTAAAATTGAATGAATAAGATATCGAATGTTGAATCCACGCTTTTACAACCAATCATCAATATCTGAGTTATCATGAATTTAATATATAGGAATTGATTATATTTTTAATATTTTTTAAATAAACTAATTGGATATTTTATTTTTTAAATGAAGAATGCCCTACCAATGCCCACATCCTCAACAATTCAGGCATATGTTTCAAAGAAAACCAAACCAAAACAAGGTATTATATATATATAAATTATTCATTTAAAAACAAATGAATATATTAACTTGACCATTTAATTGGCAGGAATTTATCCCAACTGAAGCGACACAACAAGCTACTCAAAATTCGCAACAAAATGAAGTGTTACATCAAGAGGTAAGTATATATATATATATATATATATATAGGTAAACACTCCGGTACCCTTGGATTTAGTTGGGTATTGGTACTCTCATCCAATAAAATCATTACAATCAATGTCATGCCATTTTTTATATATTTATTATTTAAAAATAAATTAAAATTTTAAATTAATTTGCAATAAAGGTATCCGTACTCAACTACTTATCATGGGTACATAAGAATTTGTCATATATATATATATATATATATATATATATATATATATATATATATATAAAAGCATAAAATGATTGATATTGATACTATTTATTTATGAAATATTTTGTAGCAGGAGAGAGCAAGCAATATTAACGGAGGAAGAGAAAGAAGAAAAAGAAAAAATCCAACTGTGTCCTCAGAAGGAAGTTCGAGAGAAAAAAACAGTGAAATTATGATTCCTGCAACAGAAATTTTCATTGTTGTTCCACACCTTACGTCATGTTTTGAAAATAAACATGTTGTTGAAAGACATATTGATGCTGATGTCGATTATGATCAAAACTGTTTTGCTGTGACTCATGAATCTCAACAGACTGGGACATCTATTACTCATGCACATGAAAAAACTGTTCAAGATGATGTTACTACTCATGTAGTAAATTCATCCAATGAACAAAATTTACGTGCTATTACTAATACCACTACTGCACAAGATCAAAATGTTTTACCTTGCGGTGATACATATCTTAATGAAGATGTTGTTTCGACTTGGTTGTTCCCAGAAGGTGTTCCTAATTTGGATAATGATCTTCGTGATACTTCTGTTCAGGGTCTTGTTCCAGATCCGAATCCGGCTTCTGGTAATCATGTTGCTCCGGTTGATAAGGATGTTGTTCATGATCCTAATCATGCTTCTGGTAATCACGTTGCTACTGTTGAAAAGGATGTTTTTCCTGATCCTAATCCTGATTCTGGTAATCATTGTATTGCTACTGTTGATAAGGATATTGTTCGTGATCCAAATCTTGTTTCTGTTAATCACATTGCCACTAGTTATGAGGATGTTGTTCCTGTTGCTGCTGATACAGATGTCAATGCATCTCATATTGGAGCTTCAGGGGGTTGTTTGCATCATCCAATAACCATAACTATGGAATCTGAGAAAAAAGTCATCACTGAGACTGCTTATAATGCTTTGGAGGAGTTAACAAGGCTGATAAAACTGAATGAACCGTTCTGGTTCAGGTCGACAAAGACTGGCAGATTCGTTCTTCAACGCGAAACTTATGAGAACATTTATAAAACGATCAGTGTCATGAACGGACCTGATGCGCGCATTGAGGCCTCGAAGGAATCACTAGTTGTCAGCATGGCTGGTGCACAATTGGTTGACATGTTCCTTGATTCGGTTAGCACTTTTATAACTCTTATTATTTTAGATCATTTGTAGCGACTTAACAACATTGCATAGCGGTTGCATCTAAGAAATAGTTCCTATCGATAAAACGGCTATATAATGTTGTTCTGTCTGCTCAGGATCTAAAAACCTCTTCTTTTTTTGTAACATTTTTTAATGCTATATCTTTAATATAAATGTTAAATATATATGACTGCATTGCTCTAATTTTTTTAGAAAAAATGGACTGCTCTTTTCCCTACTATTGTTAAAACTGCATGTACAATACAAGTATTTGATCACGGTTTGCCAGAAAGCCGCGATGGAGCTATGCAATTGGTATTTTTTCCTAAACACCATATTATTATTATTTTGTTATATAGTTTCTTTGAAAAAGTTGGTGATAATTCCAACTCTATTTCATACAGATGCATGCAAAAATGCACATTCTTTCTCCATTGGTTCCAACTCGACACACCTCGTTCCTTCGCTGTTGTAAACAGATTGAAAACGACACATGGGTAATAGCTGATGTATCATCACTGTCAATTCGTTCTGTATTCGATGCATGTATTCAAAATGTCTGGAAGTTTCCATCTGGATGCATGATTCAAGAACTTACAAATGACTCATGCAGGGTTAGTAACTATCCGAAAAATCTCTACAACAGTTGCAAGATTCAAATCCATTGTTAGTAATGTAAAATTGTATGTAAATTTATTTATGTTCTAACTTTGGTCGATTATATATAGGTAACTTGGGTGGAACATATACAAGTAGAGGACAAGGGAACAACCGACACTTTCTTCAAAAAACCAGTTTGTGGAAACAATGGATATAGAGCTGAAAGATGGCTTTTAACAATGGAAAGAATGTGTCAGAGAATTTCAACCTCTTTAGTTCCAAACACATCTAGCACTGACATCACCACAAGAGCAAAAAGGATTGTAATGAAGCTTGCTGAACGAATGCTGAAAATCTTTTATGAAGCATTGGACATGGCATCAAACACAGATTTTCCAACGCTGAATACAATGGATTCTGATGGAGTTAGGGTTTGTGTTCGAAAATGTACCGATCCCGGCACCGAAAATGGAGTCATCCTCACTGCTTCTCTCACCTTCTGGCTATCATGCTCTCCCGATCATGTCTTTGATTTCTTCAAAGATAGTAGTAGAAGATTTCAGGTTAATTATAATATAAACTTGAATTATTCTCTAGTATACTTATTTGATGATTAATTTTAATTTTTATATTAATGTTGCAGTGGGATGTTCTATGCGAAGGTTATCCGGCCGAAGAAATTCACCGGATAACAAACGGAACCAATCCGGGAAACTTCACTTCAATTATCAAGGTACTTGCGAGTTAAGAGTCTCATGAAGATCAATAAATGCTTAATGGAATTAATTACCATAGTTTGCAATTTTTTTTTTAAGTGAATTTGACTATGAATCTTTTTCATCTGTTCATGTGAGGCAGACTTTGAATGAGAAAGATAAAGATATGAGGATTCTGCAAGAGTGTTACACACACTCTATGGAATCTGGTTTGGTTTATTGTCCAATTGATACAAACACAATGAATTGCGCGATAAGAGGAGAAGATTGCTCCATGTTGCCTCTTCTTCCATCTGGTTTAACCATATCGGGGGATGGGCGGCTTTCGGATAAAAATGTAGGGAAAGTAATTGGTGAATGGTATGAAGGTTCGGTCGTGACTTTAACTTATCAGATGCTGATTGGTAAAGATTCTGAAATGAGTAGTCCTGACCTAAACGTGTTGAAGAAAATAAACAAGTTTGTTAACTCGGCGGTGAACAAAATCAGAGATGCTTTGAAGTGTAGTGATTATTAGTATTTTCATCATGTAACTTGAAATGTTATTAGGGTGTTCAGGATTGTTTTAGATTTTGGTAACATTTGGTTAATGAATTTCCAGTCATTGTTGATGCTTTGATTAGGAAACAGTTATGTTTCAAATATATTGATGAGTGTGATCATACTTTGATTTGGAAATATGCATTTAAATGGCTAAAATTTGGAAATAGTAAATGCAAAATAAACAAAAGGAAATTAGTTTCTCAAAACAAGTATCTTGAAGTAAATTGAAAATAATTGGTATGGGATTTATTAAACAACTTTACTCTCATCAATTGTCATGGCTTGGTTAAAGAGGTGTTTATTCTATCCAAACGTTCAAAATATGGATAACGCTTTGGGTTTGTTAGATTTTATGAGGTCAAGAATCTTCATAACCTTCAACAAGTTCTACATGATGTGTGGATGAGATCCTTCAAGTTAAGAGGTAACCTTGCTAAATTTGCAAGGAACCAGAATGCAATCAAGTTTGTTCCTCATCCGGTTCTGAGTTTGGCAAGCAAGCTTCAAACCGTGAGGTTATTTTAATGGAACCACCTTTAAATACATGGTTTCCTCTGGTAGCACCAAATCTTTGAAACCTAAAGAACTTAACACTTGCCCATCCTCTTCTCATTTGACCATTGGTGGGTCTAATGGGCCTTTGTCGGAGGTTAATCAAGAGTTATCCCATTCCTGGGTCGGGTTTGATTTTAAAATGTTGGCTTTTTCTCCAGTACAGGTAGATCCTTTAGCTCAGTTGGCTTTTTCATCCTCATCCCTCCCCCCTCATAGGAGTATGGATTTAGATATTAAAGTTGCTTGTATGGAGCAGGTGATTGTGGGATCTCCAATTGATGAGTGGGCGTCATACTCCCCTTTTGGACTGGCATCAGAGCACCGATCTCCAAACCCTTTCATTCCACTAGTGGTTTCAGGTATTGTTAATTCTCTAACTTTTATTGGTTTTTGTATGTAGGATAGTGTCCCCCGACCTATTCTCAAGGAGGGCTTGAATTCCCAAGAACTTAACTTATTTATATGCTTAGAAGGTGCTCCTTTTCCACGTGCATCACGTCACCTATGGTATATTTCCTTATCTTCCGAATATTTTAAATCCCTAGATAGTAAGAAAGTGACCAAGGTGTTTAAGATTACCAAGCAGTTAGGTTGTACCATTGACCTAAGTGATGAGGCTGAGATTGAGATATTAGTGGATCTATAAAAGAAAGATAGGTAGCTAAGGTCTGCTAGATTATCTAGGAGTTGTGTTCGAAGTTGATTGGTTCTTTTAATGTTTGTGGTTTAGGGAGTAGAATTAAGAAGAATAAAGTGAAATATCTTATTGTTTCTAAGTATTTGGATTTCCTTGCGATCTAGGAGACTAAACTTAGTGATGTTAATGCTTCTCTTGTTCATTCTCTTTAGGGGAACCCTTTGTATGATTGGAATTTTTCGCCATCTATTGGCTATAGTTGTGGCCTCATTTGTGTTTGGTGTAGTTCAAAGGAGTCATCTCTTTTCACTTTTGTTGGCCCTGGGTATCTTGGTATTTGTCATGAGTGGGGGTTATTTAAGATTAGTTGCTTTGTGGTTAACATTTATTCCATGTGTAGTCTCAAAGAGAAGATGGTCTTGTGGAGGGACCTCGTTTCAAGGAAGACTAAGCATGGTGGGGAATAATGGTGTGTCTTGAGTGATTTTAATTTTGTTTACTCTTCTTCTGAAAAGGTTGGAGGTGAAAATTCTGATAGATGGATTGGTAACGCGGTCTGAGTTGAATTCAACAATTTCATATCTCAGATGGAGTTGTTGGATCTCCCCCTTTTAGATAGGAATTTCACTTAGTTCCAACCTATTTGTAGGGTTGCTAGTCACCTAGATAAGATCCTTCTTTTTTATGGCTAGTGGGAGGTGTGGGGGGACAACCTCTCAGTGGGTTATACCTAGAGATGTTTATGATTTTTGTCCTATCATTCTTGTTAGTTCTTGTATTGACTGGAATTTTGGTAGAACAATGGTGTTGTTAATGATGTCATATGTCTGATGTCGTAACATGAGTTCTTAACATTGAGTTGATGTTAAGTTCAGAAGGGTTGCAGTTTTGTATGCTGATTGTAAACCTGATGTCTTGACATCAGTTGACAGAACATCAGAACATCAATCTGATGTGTTTCTAGGGCTGAATTTGTTTAAGTGTGCTTTGAGAAGATCTGGTGGAGAGATTGCAGGCGAATATCATGGGACAAATATATTCTGTTGCAATCTTATATTGAGCAGATATTGTTACTATTTTCATGCAAAAAGATATGGAGAATAATTAGATTTAATTGAAGATTTAATTGAAGATTTGATTGAAGATTTATTTAGTAGCAGAATCTTTTGCAGATTTGTAGCAGTTGATTTGTTGTGATTTGAAGGCCCAAATCCAGTTGGGAAATAGGTTATAAATAGAAGCATTGTAACCTAGTTTTAAAAATCCAGTCATCATGTAAACTATAAGGGTTGTGTTGTTTGATGAACCACCCGGTTTGTGGGATGGTCATCATGTTTATCTCTAAGCCTGTAGGTAAGAGATGTATTGGTCTTAGAGGAAGTTGTTAAGCAACTCTAAGCATTTTTCTTAGTCATGAGGGTCATGTCTAGGTTTTGTTATAGGAGTGTGTCTTCTATTTTTATGTGTTTGGAGAGTTGTTGGAAATCAAGCTGTTGATGCAGTAACTGAGATGTTGACTGCTAGACATCATTGCAATGATTGGAAGTGAGATGGAGTCTCTTACCTAGGGAGAACTTAGGTAAAAGGGTCATTGGGTAGGGATTAAGTGAGTAGATTGTCAACTGGTATTGTTGAGTCTGTTATTTAATACTGCTAATAGTGGACTTCCTTCCTGGCTTGGTATGCCCCCAGATGTAGGTTGTTAGACCGAACTGGGTGAACAAATTCTGAGTGCACTTTTCTTTTCAACAACTTATTTAATTGTCTATAATTGCCTTGTTGTTTATGTCAGACCAGATGTCTCGACATCATGTAGGACATCTGGGATCCGTTATACCAGAATTTCAATTGGTATCAGAGCAGGCATCCTGTCTGTTTCTGGATGAGATCTAGGGAAGATACTTTCTGGTTTATGAGCAAGGAAGATAGTTTTGCTGAGTTATGGACTTCGTGTGTAGCTTTGGTGGAAGAACTGCTGTTGTGAGTTTGATTTATTTTTAAACCTTTTTGGTGTGCAAGGATTATTGAGTAGTGCCTGAAGGGTGTTGAGGAGTTGTTGGGTGTTCTGCTGCATGGTATCTGATGTAACCCGGTTGTTTCTTGTGTCTCTGGTGGTGAGACTTTAGGAAGGTATTTTCTTGGAAAGACTTTAGAGTTTGGTCTCCTCAGCAGAAGAATAATATATTTCAAATCAGGTATTGAAGACCAATCTGTCCAGAACACTGATTCCTTCCTTCTCAATTTTCTTGATGATGAAAGAAGAGGGTGGAGCCAAAGCAAAAGAGTATCACTGTCAAATCTTTCATGCGGGAGTGAAGATCTTGATAAGTTATCTCTTAAGCGTATTTATGGTGTCCAATGTAGTTCTGGTATATCTGAAGATGAATTCTCTTGTGAAGATACATGTTTCTGATTTTCAAAATCATGAACTAGAGGAAGTTTCATCAAGTAAGAAGCTGAGCTTGATATGGCAATCCTAATGTCTCGACATCGCACTACACATCAGCAGTTTATGGTAAATGTTGAGTCAAAGTCCTATTAGATTGTAGCTGTTTTGAAGGATCACTGAAGCTGTGAAGTTGAACAATTTTTGAGATGCTGTTCATAATGTCATAGCATCTCAGCTGGAGCTGGTTGAAGAAAAGGTAGTAATCTTGATAGCAGAAGAGAAGGAGATGATCCCTGTTTAAGCTAAAATGTCTGAGGACAATTTTATAGGGAAAATGCATCCAAGAGTTTGTGTGCAGTAGCAGTGTAAATCAGCCTGTGGTCAGTTGGTGTATGCATGAGCTCTTTCAATTTTGTGGCTTGAAGGATTGGAAGTAGCAGATTGTCTATGGTATGTTATCACTCTTAAGTTAGACAAGAGGTCTGAACCTTGTGCTTATAAGAAGAAGCTTCTGGAAGAGTGTGTTATGCAAGTTACTGCAGTTTTGTTGGTCTGATCTTGGAAGTTGATCAGATGTTGATATGTTCTCGTGTGTTCGCTGCAAGAGATATGCGTGGATTATTATGGTTGTAGTCTCCAAATCCAAGTTGATGTCTAATGTGATTTAGACTGATATCAGAACTGATGTTGAAACATCACTTCAGTTCTTTGCTCAGGGTGGAGTGAAAGATCAAGACACTGACCTAACCTGGAAGGTTTTTGTTCTATGAATGGTTGTCATAATGGTTGTCATGAAGAAGATTCAGAAGATGCTAGAATCTGAAGAAGGGTTAAACCATAGGGATTTAAGATCAATTGCTATTTGTGATATTCACAAGTATTTAATTGATTATCCTTGAAAGACAAGATTAAGGATGTTCTGTCAATTGTTTTAACATCTTTTCATCAGAGGTTTGGAGAATCATGGGAGGGGTTCTACATTCGCTCACAAGTTGCCTAGGTGTTGACCCAGGATTATTGCTTAGCATCTGTTCCTAGAAAGTATTGTGAAAGACTTGTCCAGATGGTGGTGTTGTTGAAGATGAAGACGAAAGACTATGAAGACATCATAATCTTATTGGTCTCAGCTTGGATCAGTTTATTTTTTATCAAAGTGGTTTAGAGCATGTGTTTGCTCTGGTTGTGAAGGTCGAGGATAAGTGGCAGTTATCTCTGGCTTTCTACTGACGGCTCTACTAAGGGAAGTGACCTTCTTTAGTATTGCTATGGGGTAGTCTTGGACTACTTATTTTCTGAAGATTCAGATGTGGTAGGCTTGAAGTCTTTGGAGTTTCTAAGCAGGATGGAGGTTGTCTACTCAAACTTGATTGTTGAATCAAGTATATGAGAGCATGGAAATTTGTTTCTGCAAAGGGAGGAGGTTCTTCTGAGTGGCAGAAGGTAGAGCTGAATTCAACAGTTGGGTGACATAATGTTCTGACATCTAGCTTAACATCAGAAGTCTCAACTGGTGATGTGGCACATCAGCTTTTGATAGGGTGATCTACAGGAATGAACAATAGGATGCTTCAAAAAGATCGTTCTCATGGTAGTTTGCGGGAGCTGCAGGAAGAAGAAGATGTTACATGGCCATGGCTTAGGGAGTCTAAGTGTGTTTGCTATTGAGCAATTGGAAAATGTGACTTGAAGATCTGGTTTCCTTGGTGGATCAGGATATCTTTGTGAGAGTTCTGACAAACATGAAAAAGGTCAAAATGTGGCATTTGGCTGTTTTCATATGAGGATTCATGCTTGAGGTGATCAAACTGTGGCATTTGGTTGATCTCAGAAGTGAATTCGAAGAATCAAGATAATCAGAGTGTGGCAGCTGGTTATTTTTTAGGATTGTCTTGGAACAAGTTACTCTTGGGCTGAAGGGTGATGAGTTGAAGACTCAAGGAGATTATTTTTCTTGAAGGTGGATGAGAGTTTATTCCTCTGGTTCTTTGGATTATTATGCTAGAGTAAATCCGGTTGGTGGAGCATACCAAGAATTATGGTGTTGATGTTTTGGTGTGTGGAAGATGGTCTAACTTGTGATAGGACATTATCTGGGATGATTACCTACATTGTATCTAAAGAGAATCTACCTAATCATACGGGAGAATGATGAAGTAGAAGGTCTGCTTTGGAAGGAGAATGTAGAGAAGACTGAAGTAGATCAGGTATTGATAGCTTGAAAGTCTGAATGTGGATATTCATGAATTGATCCAAATGTCAAAGATAGATGATTGGATGTGTATCGCTAAAGGCAGAAGAAAAGCCTGTGAAGGGGACATAGCCCTATTGTCAAGTCATGCTAGAGAATAGTTGATCAGCCTGGCAAGATGTGGAGTTTTGGAGCATGTGAAGATAACAAACCAAGAGGGAATCATGTGAGTATACTAATTTGCAGTCTGAACTCTTTGCTTCAGAGAGAGTGTGCGTGTGGAGTTGGATGCTCAAGCATTTTTGTCAGAAGAGATGTTTCTGACTATGTGAATTAGAATGTGGAGATTCTGGTCTTGTTTTTAGTAGTTTGTTCTGGCAAAGCATGACTACTAATTTTGAAGACTTCACTAGTATCAACAACTACTGGTGGATGTAATGGTAGAGGGATTGTGATGTGATCTGATCAGAATATTTTTTTAGAGAGTTGTTCCTTCTTCTGCTATAAGTATCTCTTGAAGAGATTAGATCTCAGTAAAGCAGAGAATTTGTGGAGTCTGTGAGCAGTGTCAAACAAGTCAGGATACTTGGTTGTGTTCTCCAAAAGTGAAAGTACAGTATGTGAATGGGCTCAGCAAGTGTGCTCAAATGTTCATCTCCATCTAGAGCATTAGTTAACCATGACAGGGGGAGTACTTGTCTATGGATTCTGCAGCAAAGGTGTATATATTGTGAAGCTTGCATGCTGATCAAGCTTGTGGAGATTGGTTGCCTCTTATGAGGAGATAATGTCAGATAACATGTTATGACATTAGGTTGTTGGATGGCATGTTGGTGTGGACATGAAAGGTTCTAGCCATGTGAAGCTAATTGTTTATATCATGTGCGCAAATGCTTCTGAGGATAAGTCTGAAGACAATTTTATGCAGTTTTGGAAAAACTTTGTGATGGTCTTTGTTGATGGGAGACGTCACACTTGTCTTGATGTGTGTTATTAATTCTAAGTAAGAGGAGTTTACTTAGAGTTCAGTGGAAGGCATTGTGACTGTGCTTCAGAACTTGTGGATGATTGTGTGAAGCATTCCTGACTGGATGGATGAAGACTGTGTCTGGATTTTCCAAATGCTATGATGTACTGGTCAAGGAGCATCAGTTGTGAAATATAAGGGGAGAACTTTTGTCTGTACTAGTGTGGTACTTGGATTGTTTGAGGATTAAGCATTTTGTGAATGCGTTCAGCAGGTGTGTTGAACAGAGGGTGCGCTCTTGAAGACATGAAGATGAGTCTTATGTTTTCCATTCATTTAAGGTGTTCTTCTTGCAAAGGAGCACTGGTTATCTTAGATAGGGAGAGTTGATCTTTTGTTAAAGAAGTTGTTTATCCAGATTGTAATGTCAGACAAGATGTTGTGACATTGTGTTACTGGTGAAGTTCATGGTGTACTTGATAGCTTAGACCTGGTTCTATAGATTTGTGTGTCAATGGATTGAATCAGAAGTATACATTTACACAAATGTTTATCAATTTTTGGCCAAAAAAGAGAATGTACAGTAGTAGCTGTTGAGTCTGGATTTTGTTCTGAGTATGTTGGTTGGCAGATTCAGAGTTTGTCTAATTGTGGCTAAAAAGCGGGAGAGTTAGCCTAGCTGTTGCCTAGTTGTCTATTGTGGTTCTAGGCTTGAGGGGGAGTGTGTACTTTGTGCAGCTGTTTTGATGGTTGCAGTTTTGAGGGGGAGTTGCTGCTGCTAGTTGTGTGATGATGTTAGTTTGTATGGTGTTTTTCTGTGGCTGGTATCTCTGGTGTAGGCTGAGATTGTTTTAGCCAAAATTAGCCAAAGGGGGAGATTGTTAGTTCTTGTATTGACTGGAATTTTGGTAAAATAATGGTGTTGTTAATGATGTCATATGTCTGATGTCGTAACATGAGTTCTTAACATTGAGTTGATGTTAAGTTCAGAAGGGTTGCAGTTTTGTATGCTGATTGTAAACCTGATGTCTTGACATCAGTTGATAGAACATCAGAACATCAGTCTGATGTGTTTTCTAGGGCTGCATTTGTTTAAGTGTGCTTTGAGAAGATCTGGTGGAGAGATTCCAGGAGAATATCATGGGACAAATATATTCTGTTGCAATCTTATATTGAGCGGATATTGTTACTATTTTCATGCAAAAAGATATGGAGAATAATTAGATTTAATTGAAGATTTGATTGAAGATCTATTTAGTAGCAAAATCTTTTGCAGATTTGTAGCAGCTGATTTGTTGTGATTTGAAGGCCCAAATCCAGTTGGGAAATAGGTTATAAATAGAAGCATTGTAACCTAGTTTTAAAAAGCCAGTCATCATGTAAACTATAAGGGCTGTGTTGTTTGATGAACCACCCGGTTTGTGGGATGGTCATCATGTTTATCTCTAAGCCTGTAGGTAAGAGATGTATTGGTCTTAGAGGAAGCTGTTAAGCAACTCTAAGCATTGTTCTTAGTCATGAGGGTCATGTCTAGGTTTTGTTATAGGAGTGTGTCTTCTATTTTTATGTGTTTGGAGAGCTGTAGGAAATCAAGCTGTTGATGCAGTACTGAGATGTTGACTGCTAGACATCATTGCAATGACTGGAAGTGATATGGAGTCTCTTACCTAGGGAGAACTTAGGTAGAAGGGTCATTGGGTAGGGATTAAGTGAGTAGATTGTCAACTGGTATTGTTGAGTCTGTTATTTAATACTGCTAATAGTGGACTTCCTTCCTGGCTTGGTATGCCCCCAGATGTAGGTTGTTAGACCGAACTGGGTGAACAAATTCTGAGTGCACTTTTCTTTTCAGCAACTTATTTAATTGTCTATAATTGCCTTGCTGTTTATGTCAGACCAGATGTCTCGACATCATGTAGGACATCTGGGATCTGTTATACCAGAATTTCAATTCTCAGGTACTCCAACCAGTTATGGGGCCTAAGCCTTTCCAGTTCAATAATCATTGGTTTTTCCACCCTCGATTATTTGAGGTGATCCTTAATAGTTGGTCTCATATTTGTTCATAGGTTGGAAAACTTTTGTTTTGAATGAGAAACTCAAAGCTCTTTAAGGGGGGCTAAAATCGTGGAACCATCAAGTTTTTGGTAACCTGATTCGCATATAGCTTCTTTTAGGGAGGTTGTGAGTGCTCTTGATTTGAGAGTTAATGAGGGATTTATTTCTGTGGAGGCGATTAATTCTAAGAGGAAATCAGCCTCGAATCTCTAGGCTTATTTTTTTCGGATCAAAGATGTCTAGCTTTTCCAGAGGTCTAGAGTTAAGAGGCTCAAGAAAAGTAATGTCAATACTGCCTTAAGAGAATGCATTTAAGGAATGATATTTTGGCTCTAAACATAGGGGATGATTGAATTAAGGGGTTTTTGAGATTTGTCAGGTAGTGGTTGATTACTTATCTAACCATTTTATAGAACCTCACTTTGATCGGCCTCGATTAGATGAGGTCTCTTTCCGTTCTCTATCTGAGGAGGATAATGTTTGCCTCACTACTTCCTTCCTCCTTCCATATATTGATTAGGTGATTGCTTTAAGTGGTGAGAATAAAAGTCCTAGTCCTGATAGTTTCAATTTTTCTTTCTTCAAGAGGTTTTTCCCCTTTCTCAAGGAGGATATTGGGGTTATGTTTGATCAGTTACATCATTTTTCTTCGCATCCCCATAGTTTCTCCTCCTTCTTTGTTACCTTGATTCCAAAGGTTTATTACCCTCTCATTTTGGAGATTTTTGACTTATCTCTCTATTGGGGTCTCTTTATAAGATTCTCACCAAAATCTTGGTGGCTAAGTTCTTTGGTGTTATGGATAAGCTTATCTCTCCCAACCAATCATCCTTCCTCAAAGGTAGGTTCTTAATTAATGAGGTGATTGTTATGAATGAGATAGTGGATTTAGTTAAGAAGAATAAAAAATTTGTCTCATTTTAAACTTGATTTTGAGAAAACCTATGATTCTATTAGCTGGTCTTTTCTTGACTATATGCTTTCTAGATTCGGGTTTAATAATAAGTTGAGAGGTTGGATTTGTGCATGTGTGTTCTCTAGTAATTATTATAGTATAAACTTGAATTAGTCTATATTATATTTATTTGATGATAAATTTTAATCCTTTTATTAATATTGTAGTGGGATGTTCTATGCAAAGGTTATCCGACCGAAGATATTTACAGGATAACAAATGGAACCAATCTAGAAAACTTAACTTCAATTATTGAAGTACTTGCTAATTAAGAGTCTCGTAAAGATTAATAAATCGTAAATGTTTAATGGAATTAATTAGGATTTGGATCCTCTCCTGTGTTCTCTAGTGCCCTGCCTCCGGCTCAAATCATAACCCTTTGTTTGCAATTTTTCTCTCTCATAAAATTATTTATTTTCTTTAAAAAAATAATTCTTGTAAAGTTTCACCTATTCGATTAGCAGCATGAGGGACTGCTGCACATATCTGCAGGAGATGATTTGTTTCCAATTAATTACCATAGTTTACAATTAGTACTTTTTCTGATGTGAATATATATATATATATATATATCATTTATTCATATGACTCGAATTGTGATTAGTAGTGTATTCAAGATTGTTTTTTATTTTTGTGACATTTGCTTAAAGTTATTAGTACATTTGTCTAATACTGATTTATCCAGTCATTATTAATATCTTACATATAAGAAAATAAATAGCTAGCACAAGTACGAAAATGCCCTTCTGGTTCCCCAACCTTCCACCTGTCCGCTGCCTTCTCTTACACGTGTTGTTTGGAAACGTGGCTGCTTTTGACCTTTGCTTCTGCTCTTTTGCAAATTCTGGTATATTTCCCAAACTACCTTCTATTCCTTCTCCTAAATATCTTACTATGCCCATGCTGCATTTAATGTTCGACTGTTCATATCCCGTTTCCCAATTTCCCCTGCCTTATCCATCCCATCCTGGCTTCATCGTGCTTCTTCTTCTTCATTCCCCTACTCTTTCAACACAACAAACATTTCCTCCTTCGTTCTCTACTTTAATACCATTCTTTATTTCCTTCCCCAATGGCGCGCCCTTTCACACCTTTGGCTGAGCTTAACGATACGAAGGATCTTTGGAAGGTGGCGGTTCGCGTGCAGCATTTGTGGCCCGTCGTCACCATTAACAAACGTCACTTTGAAATTCTTGTGGTTGATGATGCTGTGAGTTTGTTTCTTTTAGTCTTATGTTGTTATTTCCTGTTTTTATATTATAGTTTGTAGCTTGACTTTTACACCCATGTTTGTTGTTTGGGTGGTGTATGTTGTTCTTTATTATGTTGTTATTACCTGTTTTGACATTATTTCCTGTTTTTACATTTGTAAGGGTGGTGACATACATATGGTTATTCCAGCGGTGGTGGAAAAGGCTTTTGGTTCCATGTTGGAGGTTGACACTACATACAGTATATCAAATTTCCAGGTTGTGCAAAATAATTTGGTATTCAAGCCTTCGTCGCACCGGTTTATGGTCAAATTTACCCGCGGAACCACTGTTGCTGATGTTGGGAAGCATAATATCCCGTCGGTGCCGCTTCGCCTTACCCGTTTTGGTGATATAATTACTAGCAACTTCATAAAGGATATGCTGATAAGTTATAATGTTTCGTTTGACTCACGTTATTATTTATCTACTGTACTGTTTGTTTTATCCCTATTTATTGTTTGTTTCGGTGGCAGATATCGTTGGTATGGTGGAAAGTATAGGGTTCACCCAAAACCATGGTGGAGGATGGAAACAACAAATTAATTTGATGCTCAGGGATAATGCGTGGGTTTTGTTGTATATTATTTATGCCCCGTTTCTTTGCTGTATTTGTGATTCGTGTTAAATTTTCCCTGCATTTGCAGGAACAATGTGATTAACTGTACTTTGTGGGAGGCATATGCGGATCAGTTTATGAAATTTAACAGGGAACATGTTGGTCAATCTGGACCAACCGTTATTCTCCTGCAATATGCTAAAGTCAAGGAAGAAGGTTATTAATTTTATTGTCGTCTTGGCATACTGGGTTTAAATTGTTTTCTTAACTTGGATCTTATGTGTTTTTAATGTATGTGATGTAGGCAAATACCCTCTATCCGTTTCTAATACATTTAATGTCACTGTATTGTTGATTAATGCTGATGTTTCACCAATCAACAACTTTATTAAAAGGTTGTATGTATGTCGCATCTTTAAATTCTATGCTTTTCTGTTTATGTTGAGTTTTAAACAAAAAATTTGTGTTGCAACTCAGCATTCCTGCTGCGTCTGTTGTTACACTCTCCGAAGGCACATCTTCCTGTTATTCGCAGAACGCAGGTGGTTCACCGCCAACTCCCTTTGAAAAAATCGTCTCAAAGGCAATTGTGCTTCCTCTTGATGAAATCTGTAAACTTTCAAAGGTATCTTGTGTCTCTGCTTATAAATATAAATGGTGTTGATAGTTTGTTTATGGTTTTGTTTTTTTTACATAGGTTACCTTTTGTACAACTGTTGCCACAACCACAAAAATTCTTGCCTCACAGCATGGATGGTATTATCAAGCATGCCATGAGTGTCCAAAGGTTTCTCGTGGGGATGGCCCGCCCTTTATATGTGAGGCTGGACATATCACAAAGACTGAGATTTTAAGGTGTTGTTAGCTTAAAGTCTGTTAGATTACGGCATGTCTCAATCGTTAATTTTATAATTCACTTTTTATGCTCTTTGTTGTGTTTTGCCAGGTTCAAGATTGAAATCGAGGTTATTTATTCTAAGAAGCATTGTAAATTTGTTTTCTGGGATAGAGAATGCAATCAACTGTTGGGGGTCTCAGCTATTCAAATGCGTGATTCGCTTGCGAAGGTGTAATTTTCTATTTATATTTATATTTCATTCTGAATAACACGTCTTGGGTTCTTCTGTCGGTTCTGATTCAGCGGAAAAAATGCAGAAAGGAATCACCAATCCTCTGGAGCTCCCATTAGGACTCAATGCAATGTTGGAATTGGAAATGGCTTTTAGAGTCAAGTGGCAGCCTGAATGGGAAAGTTGCTCTGTTGTCATGCTTCTTAGGGATGAAGCTACTGTCAAACAGCTCAAGGCTCCGTGGGAGATAACTCAGGTATGCCTCATTGTAGTTTACTCTGAATGTTCTGTTTGCCTTTGTTAAACAAATTTTTATTTTTCTCTTTATTATGTGCAAGACAACAACATCTGACCAAGCCGTAGGACCTCACCCGCCGGCCGTGTCGCAACTATCTACAAATTCTTCCCCGACAGCTACATCGCATCTGTCACAGGTTCGATGTCTTCCTATCTGTGTGATTAGATGTTTTTATTGTGGCCTTTACAGTTTCTTTCTTTTTCGCCACTTATATTGGTTCAACTGTGTAGAGCGCAGAGAGGTTTGAAAACATTAAATCTGTTACAGTCAACGCCTCGGGTGTGCCTATGGTATGTATATCAACAAACCAGCAAATGCTTATTGCATCGGGGTGTGATGCTGAACCTGTTACGCCAACTTCAAAGAGGAAGAATGGAGATTCAGTTGATGACATCAAGTTTGGTTCGGTGGATGCGGTATGCATGGCAATTAGCACACAGAATTTTAGTATGAACCTATTTTCATTCCTTCTCTAATTTTCCCCCCTGTCAGGATGTGGAGATCCAATCTATTTGTGACACTGAACCCAAACTCCCGATTTCAAAGATGAAGAATGTTGAGGCTGTTTATGAGGTCCAATGCGATTGGTTATATGATTCGGTTCCGCCGATTTGTTACAAACTTATTGCCACCGATCTTTCTATTGTTTTAGCCTTTTTTTGTGTGACAGGAAATACATATTGCATTTGGGTGTGACCATGAACCTGTTACGCCAACTTCAAAGAGGCGGATCGCAGATTGTGTTGATGCCATAAAGTTCGGTTCGGTGGATGCCCTTAACGTGCATGTGGTATACATGACAATTAGACCACCCAATTTGATTATGAACTTATTCTCAACTACATTTTTATTTCTTCTCAATTTTTTTATCGTGCAAGAATGTGGAGATCCAATCTCTCTGTGCTGCTGGACCCAAAATTGAAATTTCAAACATGGAAAATCCTGCTCCTGTTGATAAGGTCGGATCCGATTCCTTGGACGATTCTGCCATGTCTCTGGTATGCATATCAACTGTCGCGTTCAAATGTATTAGAAAGTAAAACCTGGTATATTCCTGTTTTTATTTATATAGTTTAACCGTTAACCTGTGCTGCTAATTTCAGAGTGATGATGTAGATTATGTGGATGATGGTGAGTCTGATTCCTTGGAGGACCCAGGCATAGATATGGTATGTATATATAGTGTGCCACTAAATTAAAAAAATATTAAGGACACCACGGTTTCTTTTGTGTTAACATTTTTTCTATGGTTCCAGGACATGGAAATTACATCCATTTGTGAACCTGAACCTGTCGCACAAACTTCAAAGAGGCAGACTGCCTGTGATGGAGAACTTAGTTTTACCAAAACTCACAAGAAACTGAAGAAGATTATTAAGTTGGAGAAGTTGGACTAGATGTTTGTTTTTGTTTCTCTATTGTAATGTTGTATTTTGGAATTGCCTTTTTATCTTGGTCGGCATGTAGAATGCTATATGTAAATGACAACTCATGTGATACTCTTTGACTTATTTTGGGTTTGTCTTTTAATTTTGGTAGTTATCTAGGATGCTACATCTAAATTATAGACAATGTAATTTCCTCTGGCGACAACACCAAATGTGTAAAATTGTATATTAACTTTTGATTTCGGTAGTTATCTTGGATGCTACATGTAAATCTGTCTGGCTACAATACCTAATGTGTCATATTGTATGTTATCTTTTTATGTATTCCAAGATCTTGTGTTAACCGTTCTATACATGATGTTTTGTGATATTACTCTTTCTGTGTTAACCGGTTCACCTTTAAAAAATTCCCAACAGAGTTGCAACTAAATCATATTGTAGGTTGTTCAATCAATCATGTTTGCATCCAATCTTTTGATTGTTTCTTGTGTGATATATACTTTTATTTTTTGGTTTCAATCATCACCTGTCATAGCCAGGTTGTTATCACCTGTAGTTTTCATGTTCAATTATCACTTATATTGTTCTTTCATCTGCCAACTTTCTAATAAAAAGGTTGATAATTTAGTTTGTAAATCACAATTACACGAACAGCCAGCGGAAAACACAAATTTCTTGAAAATCAATACATCTTAACCATTCACATAAAACATAGCGGTGAATTAAACACTTAACTACTAATTACAAACATTGACTACGGAATACATATTTTGCATGAAACTTAGAAATTAGAAACCTTAAATACGTTGCATCTTTTGTTTGCATCGTTTACATCCAATCTGAATCTGATTCTGTCTCCTGCCCTTAGCTAGTTTGACTCACATAATATATTCCATTCATATCCTATCTTTGTGCGCTGTGGATCATCTATGTTCAAAACCAATAGCATTTGAGTCCAGCCATTGTCGCTGCACAATGTAACAACCTCATAATCATGGTCTTTCAGAACTTGTCCGAATTCTGGCTGCAATTTCTATCATACATAATGGTTTATAATGGTAAATCAGTTCAAAGTAAACAAAGCAATGTATAATAAATATTCATAACATTCAAAGTTCTAACTCAACTAATTTTGGTCTGGAGACGGTTTCCTCTGAAAGATCAACATCAAATGCATATATCCCTTTCTGGTTTATGTACCTACTGTGAAACATTGGTAGCTCCTCGAAGCTGGTTACCTCTTTGAACGCAGCAACTTCAAATTTGTTGTTCCCATAAAAGGCAACAACTACAGCCATGTCATTTGGTAGTGCATACAGTTGTTGCAGCTCCGTCCAACCGGCGACAACGAGGAGGACATCCTCATTTGCGTTAAAAACAATTTCCGTAGCAGTGCCATCATTCTTTATTATCCTCCATCTCTTTGCTAGATATGTTATGTGACTTCTAACAAATGTTGGGTCAATCTCTGGAAAAGGCTGCATCACATATATTACCATAATGAATTTGTATGCTGATTTTTGCGACTTGTAAGTTATTTGGGGTGTACCATTCAATTTAATTACTAGAAAACTTACTTGGATGCCCAACTTTGTAATTTCAAAAGTATCCACCACATCTGCAGCTCCCATCACTGTGCCTGTTGCCATTGATTTTGAACACAGAACCAAACAGCCCAACTTAGGAAGTAGTAACAACAGTTATGGTTCTTCACACCAGGTCTAATTTCTTATTTGGTATGCCAAACCATTCTATTTATTCCAATATATTCAACATCACATGCATTTTTTCTTTATTGTATTATACCATTTTACAACCAAAAAGGTGGGTCCACTTTATTTAACTTTTGCTTTTGTTTCACGTGGCAACAGTGCCAATTGTGTGCTATGCAATCTGATAATCACATCATATAATATATGTATTCAAAACAATGGAAAAACTATGATTCATCTATATAAAGCAAGCCATCTTTGTGGACTACAAATATAGCACTTCACAGCTTTTGTTTCACGTGGCGACAGTGCCAATTGTGTGCTATGCAACATAATAATCACATCATATAATATATGTATTCAAAACAATGGGAAAACTATGATTCATTTATATAAAGCAAGTCATCTTTGTGGACTACAAATATAGCACTTCACATTGTGGTACTGTTCTCTAAGGCCCCTCCTGATTTCACATACCACACAAATCTGGTGTGGATATTTTTCCATGCCTTTTCATGGATATTTTCCTGTTTCCTTGGGTTCTCCTTGGCCACACATCATAACCTGGAACACACGTGCCTTCCGGAATTTGTTTCTTTAATAATGTGTGTATTTCTTACATTGTCACAATGACAAATTCTAAGACATCAATTAATATCTCTTTTTGGAAATCTTTTATTCCACCACATTGGTCCTCTTAACACATGTAGTCTGACTGAATTTGAACTGAATTTCCTTATAACGTTGGTAAAACTGATTGATCCTATGGATGGGCTTGGATTACTGATTGGTAACAGAAAATGTTCTGATGCAAGGAAAAGGCGAAAGTTGATAATGAATTTTAAGGAAAACTCACATAGACATGGTTATGGTGCCACTGATTTCTTTAATGCAGCTGATATGGAGGCAACAACCCTGCCAAGGCCTATCAATGCGCTCCCTGATGTTTTTCAGCCAACTGATGTATATGCATCTGTTTCTGGTTCTAAGCCTGCTGCTGCTTTCATTGCAAGAAAGAGGAGGAGGTTGATCTTAAATGCCAGGTTCAATTCGCATTTCCATACCTACTCGGGAACTATCCCAACATCGCACCACAATAATGTTGGAATAAATACAAATGTATTGCACAATCCAGTTATGCGGCCTTACAGGAAAATAAATGACTCCACTCTAGCTGCACCGATGCAACGGTATACATTGCGCAATCTGGATCATAAGAAACCAATCCTCACTCCGACACAGGATGTGGCTGATATACGAAAAATTGACACTACTCTGAGGAATGATCCTCAATCGTCGAATGGTATTGCTACGCCAATCCACAATGCCATAACTCATGATCCTCAGTCATCAAATGTTGTCAATACGGAGAATATAACTCCCCATATGAATGGTGCTGTTTATTCGTCTGATGAACGTCACTCTGATTCTGATGATCATCGAACTACGACGGACAATTCCGATTCAGATGATGACCCCACCCATGACCCGGTCATTGATTTGAATCGTCAGCGTGTGTTTCCTTACATCAATTTAACAGTTCTTGCTTTTTCCTTGCATTACAATTATCTGACACAGTCTATCATTCAAAGCAGGATATTTTGATATTGGCAACCCTATGTATAAATGCCAGTTTTGTGACGCATCAATGTGGTACCAAGAACGCAAGGGAAAATCACGCCACACTGCAAATCCTAAGTTCAGCATCTGCTGCAAGGGAGGGAAAATTGTGTTGCCTATTCTCAAAGAACCACCACTTCTTATACAGAACTTGCTGTACGGCAAACAAAGTTCACCTGAAAGTAACAACTACCAAAACAATATCAGAACCTACAATGCGATGTTTTCTTTCACATCACCGGGTATGAAATTTGACAGAACACACTCCAATGGAATAGGGCCACCAACTTTGAGGCTTCACGGGCAAACATGTCACAGAATTGGTGGTTTGCTACCGGCGATCGGTCATCCACCACAGTATGCCCAACTCTATATCTATGACAACGATAATGAAATTGAAAACAGGATAGACTGTTTTAGGTAATTCTACTCATTCCAATTTTGTATTTTTATTTCGCATTCTGTTGTGTCTCATAAAAAACTACTATCTCACTTCAAACAGGGATAACAAAGGGATTATGAGAGATATTGTTACCAAATTAAAGATTATGTTAGATGACTGTAACGTTCATGCCAAGGTTTTTAGGATGGCAAGGGATCTGTTGGAAGGTAATTCATTCTTAGACTTGAAGTTAAAGCTCATTTATGATCGTCAACATGACGGTAGACTGTACAATACTCCTACTATTTAACGTTTTTCTTTTGATAAATACTAATATCTTTTAAGATTTTTTTACGGATTAAAAAATATGTAATAATATTTGTAAGATATTATAATTTTAGTAATATACTAAGAATAGTGTACATAGTAATAATAATTAATAATATAATTTAAAAAAATACTAATATCTCTGATTTTATTTATACGAAAAATAAAACATATTCTATTTTTTTTAAATATAAATTTTTTTTATTTTATATTTACTGACTTTTATTCATTATATTTTTTTCCTAAATTTTAAATGAAAACAAATGCGCGTCACCGACGGGTACCCGTGTGAACGCACGGGTATCATATTAATTTTTAATAAATAACAAATTTACTAATTTGTATTATATTTTATTTTATTTTTTTCATTTTTTAAATATAAATAAATACATTCTAAGGACAAATATATTCTGAAAAAAATACATTATAAAAACAAATACATTTTAAGAACAAATGCGCGTCACCGACCGACGTGTACCCGTGCGAACGCACGGGTATCATACTAGTTTTGATTAGGAAATATGCATTTCAATGACCAAAATTTTGAAATACTAAATAAAGAATAAACAAAAGAAAATTAGTTTCCCAAAATAAATATCTCGAAGTAAGTAATTGGTATGAGATTTATTAAACAATTTTACTCATCAATAGGATTAAATAATTGGTAAGGATTTTATTGAGCAATTTTTCTTCTTAATAGTATCATTTTGAGGTCAATAATTGCTAATGTTTTTTCTCTTTATTAAATTAGAATAAAAAAGGAAATTGTATAGAAACAAGAAAAAGGAAATGGCCTCCCAAATATTAAAGCTAGGGTTTTAATAGAAATTACTACTTACATTTGATTTTAGCCATATTACATTCCATAACCAAGATGTTAACTTGATAGAAAGCACTATTTCTTTTACCTTGCACACCTAATAATTAAATAGGATATTGTTTCTTTTCAACCAAACACGTCAACAAGTTGCTAGCCATAAAACTCCACCTTGTTTTTTCTAGTTTTCTTCTTCAATCTTCTTTTTTTATATATATAATTGAAGCTCTCCCACTAGGAGAGTCAAAATCCACTTTGAGGTAAACTCATTCCTTCACTGCCTTCCACGCACTTATAGTGAGAGAACATTAAAGTATTATGTGCGTTAAGCTCTCCTCCTCCTTAAAATAGAACACGCAAACCTTTTCTCTATTGTTTTGAAGTATTTCCCTTTTTCTCCAACTGAACTCTACTTGGTAATTTATCCAGCATGAGTCTCCATCTAAACATCTTAGTGTTAGATGGAACCTTTGTTCTCCACATTCCTTTTAATACAACTTTTGGTCCTTCCGACATTGCTATCTCTTGACTAAATCCCTCCAGCAACCTGTAGCAAGATTTGACAAAAAATATTTTAGAGCGTTTAAGAATCCACACATACGTATCCTGAACATCACTTTTGGGCTCCACCTCAGACAATATATTGTGAATTTCCTCCATCTGCATCAGTGTTTATGGTGGTACTTCCTCCAAATTCAAGTGTGGATTTATCACTACAAAAAAAAAGGAGATTTACGACACATGAGTTACGACAGTTCCTGCAAAACCGCCCTTATTCCCGTACTGCGACAGTTGTCACGACAGTTAGGGCCAACTGTCACAGATTTTTTAAGAATGTTAAGTAACATAATTGTGACAGTTACCAAATAACCGTAACCGTCGTCTTTCCACATTCGTGACAGTTATGGCGAATTGTCGCGACTATTTTAACTAATCATCATTACTATTTTTTTTATTTCTTTACTTTCCCACTTTTTTTTCATTGTTTTTATTTTTAATTTTCATTATTATTTGTTTCAACTTTTTGCACTCTTTTGTCATTTTCAACTTTTTTTTTTCTTTTTTCTGTGCAAATTGTATTTCATGCACTTCCTTCTACAACTCATGACCTAATTCTCTTTTTCAACTTTCTCAATTCTTTTCCCGCAAATCACAACCCCTCCTTCTGAAGCATCATCACCACCACCACCACCACCATATCCATAAACCTAAATTCCCACACCTTCGCGGGAAACCCACTAAGATCCAAAACACCCAATGAAAACGACCTTTTTTCAACCCCAACCACACTCGAAACCCTCAAATCCCGAAACACCGACAACAACCATCACCAATCCCCTAATTTCAAGGTACTTCCCTTCAGAAACACTGATGGTGACTCATGGAGACTCGGTTGGATCGGTCTGACAGAACTCGATGGATTATTTGGTCCTAAATTGTGTATTTGGGTTCAGATGCTGAACAAGATGCAGTTTACTGGACGATTGACATGTCTGGTGAGAGTGGGTTTGTGCCTGAAATTGGTGGCATACGGTTCAGCTTTGTGGAGCTCAGAATGCTCGTGGCTGCTACTGACTGGCTTGAACTGAAACTTTTTCTGGGGGATAATTTTTTATTGATTATATGGCTCTGTTAGAAAACAATCTCGATGGAAGCTGGGAGGAGTAAGCAGGGTTCAATTGAATCATGCAAAAAGAGGATATATCCATGAGTTGACCCGGTTTGCTATGTTCAATTCTTTATTTTGATTGATCAATTGAATGACTTGGTTGTGCTGACAGTGACGGTAAACCCAAGACTTTCACATTTTTTCATGATTGCATGAATTTTGAACCTATTTTTCTGTTGTGATCTAGTGTTCTTAATTAGAAAACAGTGTTGTATATAATGGACAAGTTTCTAGTATGATTTTGATCACCACCAATCATCAAATTATTTCTTATTTGTAGTCTGACTTTGATCACTACTAATCACTGCAGTCGTATTATTTTTGCTAAAACTTCAAAAACTCTAGAGTCTCAACGTAGATTATGGTCATGTAGCATGATTCTATGGGAAGAATATAAATTTGGTCTTGTTTTCATCTCCTTGAAAGTTTCTCTTGATCTTAACTGCTTTGTGGTTCAGATTTTGTACTAGATTTAATTAAATTCGATGACATTTGAAGATGTATCCCACCACATAACACTTTACATTTCTATTCTTGGAGGCAAACAAGCTATAACAATGCATAATTGGTGCCTTTTTTGTTCTTATAATTGGTGTCGTTTTCTTGCTTTCTATATCTTCAAATTTTTGGATCAAAACACTAATTATCTTTGTAATCAACTCACTTTGATTTGACAGGGCAGCTGTTATGGATTGGAGCTATGTTGGTGAATGATTATCTGTAAAAAAATCTCGAGATATTTCGTGGTTTCACTGTTATTGAATTAGGTTCTGGTATTGGTATGTTCACATTTTATTCTTCTCTTTTGTATGAATGATTAATTAAATTTGGACATTTTTTATTTTAAAATTTGAATGGAGACCACTTAATCATAAACTACTTAGAACTAAAAATTAATATATCACGTGGCATATTGGTTCTATTGATAGCAATGGCAAATAATGTAACCCAACTTGTTTTTATAAAGTCCACATTTTAAGAATCAACTACTGATCCATAGCATATCATGTATACTGACACTTTATAACAATGTTAATGTTCATTGATTAATAAGAGTTTTTATAGAATATTAATAGTTTCTTGTTATTTGCATGTCACTTTATATTTCTCCCCATATTTTCAATCTCAGAAGATTCATGGAATGTACACATGGTCATTTGGCTTAGTTGAAGTTTATCTTATGTGAGGAAATTTTTATTAAGAATATATTATTGTTAGATGCAATAACAAGTTATATAAAGCCAAATCTTCATGTTACTTCAAATCATAATGCATTAGATTTTGATGCGAAGTTGCTATCGGAATCTGGGACTATCGGATTTTGATGTTGTGATATTTTTTATCTAAAAATTATTTTATTAAGTTTTGTTTAATATTAATTCTTAGTCAAAGCCAAAGTCAGGTACATTATTTTGCGACTTCATTATGCAGGGTTAGAATCAGGTTTGAGTATAATCTCCAAACAGTAAAATTGCTCTCGCTCTCACTAAGATTACTTAGAGTTTTTACTTTAAATACGCTCAACTGCTTCATGATGCAGCTAATAATTTTCCTTAACTCAATACATTATACATGAAGTGAATATTATATCGTTGTTTTCATAAACCAATACATTATGCTTTTGATCAAGTATGAAGGTCAACGCGACATGTATTACAATCAGACAATCAACCTCGAAAGTTCAATTTTCTGCTGAGGGAATTCAGGATGCTCAACAAAATGTATGTATCTAAGAGCTTAGTTTTCTTTGTATTCCATGTATTGATTGAACTTTTTCCATAGATCCATCTGTATGACATCTTTATTTTATACTTGATGCTAGCTAGATGACTATCACATTGGTTCTTTGGATATTATATAAAAATGAATAGTTTAGTTAGGATTTAAGATCATCATATAACACACAGGATTAGAGAAAGAAAATGTTGGCGAAGAAACTATCAGCATAGTTAGCAAGTGTTATTGATGAGTTTCTGGGCTAAATAATTGGAAATTCTAGTCATGTATGATCTTCGTGAAATTCTTGTTTTAAGGTTTTAACATGTTACTGATTTATTATGTTTTATGACATTTCAGATTAAATCGGGTCTTTGGTTGATTCGGTTTCTTCTTTTTTTTTTTTAATCAGATTCTTCCTGATATAAACAAATCAAATGGAATCCTTTTACTTGTAAATGATAAATACAAATACAAATCAATGTGGATTCGCGCATATTCATCTCTATGGATGCTAGCATGCGTCGCGCTTCTCATATACATGGGTCATCTTTACATCTGGGCAATGATGGTTGTTATCCAAATTTTTATGGCTAGTGAGCTCTTCAATCTCCTTAGAATAACGAATCAAGATAAACGGATCCCGAAGTTCAAGCTCTTGAACTGGTAAGCACGACGCTGCAATTCCTAATTTGGTTTATTCATGATGTTTAGATAATGAACACAACGAAATTTTTTAGGCATTTTTTCTTCATGGCGATGCTATACGTATACGGCCGTATCCTCAGTCAGCACCTTGTGAATACTGTCACATCAGATAAATTTTTCTATAGACTTGTCAGTAAACTCATCAAGTATCAAATGGTTATATGTTACTTCTTATATATTGCAGGTTAGTACTAGTGTCTAGTTTTTGTTTTGTCCTAGAGTATGATAAATTGATTTATGCGTGAGTATTTTCATGTATGATTTCTGATTTCAGGTTTTGTATGGTTTATTCTTTCGTTAAAGAAGAGATACTACAAGTATCAATTTGGACAGTATGCATGGACACATATGATACTTATCATTGTGTTTACACAGTCTGCATTCATGGTTGCTAATATATTTCAAGGAATTTTCTGGTAGTGTTACTTCTGATACATACTAATTTATTCTTTTAATGTTAACTTTGTTCTTTCTTCATGTTTATATAACATGTTACCATTGTTTTGAAGGTTTCTTTTTCCTGTGCTTCTTATTAATATGAATGATGTTGCTGCATATTTCTTTGGTTTCTTCTTTGGGAAAACACCTCTGATCAAGTTATCTCCGAAGAAAACGTGGGAAGGTTTTATAGGAGCGTCTATTGCAACTATGATTGCTGCATTTTTATGGTAAGAATCGATTAGTAAATGAATCTGTTTGATAGGAAATTGCAATAACAAAGTTGAAAATAATTGATTTCGTATTGTTTGTTTCAGTTTGCGAATTTTTTGGGTCGGTTTCAGTGGCTAACATGTCCAAGGAAGGTAAGAATCTTGATTTAGTGGAGTCATGTAAGGTTAAGAGACATGTTTGTTTGCTGATCATTTAGTGCAATAAACTCAGGATTTATCAACTGGTTGGCTTGAGTGTGACCCTAATCCAATTTTTAAGCCAGATTACATTCCAATGCCAGGACTTGTTCCTCATGGGGTGGTAAGTGAGGAATCTTTATGTTGATGTGATTAGCATTCGTTTTCAATGTTTATAATAACTTCATGACTTTAAAGAAGATTTACTTCATAACTTCATGATTTGATTTGGATATCTTTTATCGTATGGGCATGACTGGCAAGGATATTGTTGCGCTGTCTGAGGCACATACACTGGTGATTCTTCTTTTGTATATATCTTTTTATTACATGCTGTGATTGCTGCCATAAATTCTTATTTGTGTTTTCTGTGTTACAAGGGAAGAGCACATCAAGAGAGATCAGGGTTTGAAGGCGCTTGGACAGAAGACCCTCTGAAGTTTGATAACCCATACTTTGAGTAAGACTTAACGTTGCGTGCATTATTGTTAATTTTTTTTGCCTTACCACAAGGACATTTGTAGACTTTCAGTTTTGCATCCCAATTTGATAACAGCTTCATTTTTTTTTTTTGTTAAATATTAGGATACTTTTGGAAGAAGATTCTGCAGGGCTGTTTAAACTTCCAACGGACAGGGCTTTAGTCGATGATCCTGAATTTCGCCGTTATGTTGAGCTGTATGCGAAGGTAATTGGGATTGTTTAATTAAAATAACACATACATGCTGAAAACTGCTTTCATCCCGTGTCCTGCCAATTATGATATTTCTATAGCATTTCATAAATCCATTTGTAGGCTTGTTGCATTGTTTATTGGTTCAATCTTTTGATTGGAACTCGTTGCATTAAGCAAGTTGATTAGTAGGTCCTTCCCCATAAGCATCATGCTTTGGAGTTTATTATTGCCTTTTCATAGATTTCCCCATGTGCGAATTGAGTGGCAAAACCAACAGCTTTCGTACTAAATATGTGATAGATATGAGCACTTTCTACTGTTTCACTCATTCGATCCTTCAGCATTATATGTATGCCTCTCTCTCTTTTGTGTTCACGTTTCTAACTTCTAATCTCACTTGTTCAGTTGTCTAAGTGTTAGATTCTTGTTTATTTTTCATTAATTGTTGGAAAAAATTATATATATTCATTCTTAGGGTTGAATTGAAGTATCTGTTTTTAAGGTTTTAAAAAGCAGTCGCGGTTGGGAAGGTTTTCTCGATTTTGGTCGGTAGAGGTGGCACGACATAGATTGGGGTTGTTGTGAATTAATATAAAGACAGAGATAAGGGTATCCGTATTGTCGGCAACTGTCGATATAGTTTTGTCGCTGCCATTTTTGCGGTCGCGTCTTTTAAATTCTTGTCATTATCTGGTAATCACGTTGAATGAATTCCATGTGGTTATTATTAATTTTGATGTTGGTTTATTTTTGTCTGTTAATTGCAGGTGCTTATTCCATTTATGAGGGACCTGCTCTTTCACACGGTCCTTATCTTGGAACTGTGACTCTGTTCTTTTCCTCAATCGTCCTCCTTTCAATCAAAACTTGTGTTTTCTCTGTAAATTCCCAGATTGAAGTTGAAGCTTTAATAGCTTCTTTAAAAAGGCAGATACTTCATTAGAAGAAATCATGGGGAAATCTGGTCTTGTTTCTTTCGTCTATTGTATTTTCCTGGCCATACTATTGCTTACATAACTAGTTGTAGAGAACTGAGAAAGCTCTTGTTTACATGAGTATAATATAATATATATGTTGAAGGAAGAATACATGTGATTATCTGCCCCATTCTGTTCATATTTCTACTAACAATTTTTTTTTAATTTTAAAAATATATTACCTGCGGATTTACCTGTGGAAAGGAAATTTCCTACGGATTTACCTGCAGATGTAGCTGTGGAACATAAATTTACGACGGTTTGAACCGTCGTAATCAACAATAAAAACAAAAATCAAATGGAAAGTTACGACAGTTGTAACCATCGCAATATGTAGATTACGTCAGTTCCTTAACCGTCGTGAGAGTTAACGACGGTTGGCGTGACGGTTTTGACAACCGACGCGATATGGCCTTGCGATACACATTTCTACGACAGTGAGGCAACCGTCGCAATTTGAAAATTACGGCGGTTTTAACCGTCGTAATATTCCAAAATAACCGTCGTAATCTATCAATTTTCTTGTAGTGTATTGTTTATCCATCCCCCATATCTGCCACACAACTGTTGAGTGTATTTGTATGTAGGAACATGTCAGGAAATGCCTCCATCATTGTTTGAATACCTACTTATTTTCCTTTCCATAATGGTATATTGCTACTGTTACACCCTTCTACCCCAAAGAACATTCACGATAATTATAAACAATTATATCAGAGTATATCACCACAAGGGTGCCACATTTCGTCATAAACCTTCAAAATAATGTCCAACTCTGTAACACGGGTTCTATCATCCTGAATTCAATCAATTACTACGCAGCGGAAAATACAAACTCGACACAATTTATAACTCAAAACGTCTTAAAACAAGAAACTCATAGCATCATGATTGTCAACAAGAAAAAGAACACAATGGTTCGACTCCAACGTCCCGACCCGATGTTACATATCAGAGCAAGACCATCTACTCAACAGAAATAACCAAAACACTTTAAGGCTAATCTTCACGCACCAAGAGAGCTAATCCTGATCACCTGCACGTTATCCACGTGGAGGCAACATTCAAACAGGCAGGGTGAGTAATCACAAACCATTATACAAGATATAAAGATAAGATATACAAATACAACAGCATCAACAGTTCACGTGCATCAAACAACATAATCATCATCAAGTCATCATCATCATACATCGTTTGAAATCACGTCATCAATAACATCATTCATTCACAATTATGCAATGCCACATAACATGAAATGCAACAACATAGACTCATGCATGTGGTATCAAATCATCATGTTGATGGACATTGGGCCATCACCCTCCAAAGATCCCCACCAATATAATCGATTCTACACAAGAACCGGAGCACAACATAAACACCTCAATCCACACGATGGAATTGACGCCAACACTAGACCGAAGTCATATCATCAATACTGGACCGAAGTCCTAATATGCTATGAATGCATGACGCAAAACGTCATAATCATCATCATCACAGGATCATCAAGTTGCATCATCATTCATAAAAATTTCATCAAAAACATCATGGTATTACGTCATTATCATGCATCAAAATTCTTCATATTACATCACAAATCATCATGTTTTAATCATCAAATTACAACATATCAATTACTCAAGGCCTACGAACAACAAGGTACAAGGCAACACAACAAAGAAAAAAAAGAAAAAAAAAAAATAAAACTATTGCTCCTGCTCGCCCGGCGAAGCAGGGGTGAATCCCCTCCTTCATACAAAAACAAGAGCACCCATTTTCCACCCTCTCTTCGCCTCTACTTTCTCCTGGCGAGGTTAGGGCGAAATTGCTTTGCCCAGCGAAACAGGAAGTTCGCCCGGAGAAATTGCGTGAACCTGCAACTTCTCAGTTGCAATTCTGCACCAGTCCAGACCCAAAATGGCTTGCGATTTCAACACAATTCAATCCAAAAATACTCATCAATCACAAAACAATCAATACTATAACACAACACATCATAACAAGCAACATACACATCAACTCTTTTCATCCTACACCTAATCACCAAATTCGTCATAATCCCCTAAAACCCCAAATACCTACATACATCTACCCTTATATCAATTATAATGACAAATGATACTCCTCATACCTTAGACAATTCAATTCCGATCTTTTTCTTGAGTTCCTCCGGAATTTCTCTGAGCCCTAGCTTCCTCTTCTCCTTTTCCTCAGAGCTCATTTCCAAAATACGATCGTACCAAATGAACTTCTCCACTCTCTCTATTTTTCCTTTTGTCCAACTTACCCCTAGGACCCCTAATATGTCTTCCCAACTTTGTCCTCACTTAATTCACCCAAATTTACCATCTTGCCCTTAGTGTTCCAATTATTTATTTAAAATAATAATAATAATAAGATATTCACATATTCCACTATTATTATTATTATCAAAATATATCTAATAAAATATACACTTCTAATTATTCTTAATAGCCTTTTAACATCATCAGTACCCCACAACACAAATCATCAGGCATCAAATATTTCACCAAAATTCACAGAAAAATACGAATATTTATAATAAATTAATTAAATAAATATTCTAATTATTTTGGGAAATTACAGCTGCCTCCCGATCCTACACAATATGTTCCTTGCAAATCAGTCACTCTTCACCACCAAATTGTCTCCTATTGACCTGAGATCTCTCCACCATATATATTTCCTACCTTTTCCCTTAGAGTGTGTTTGGATGAAACATTTAATGAGGAAAAGTAATTTTTTGAAGGAATTTAAAATGACTTGACCAAATCCATTATTTGGGTAAAAAAAATATAGAGAATCGTTAAAATGATGTAAATTTATGAAGTATTTTATTCAAGTTAAATTTAAAGAATTTCAAATGACATCAAAAAGTAAAGAATTTAAAATTGCTCATTCACTCTATATAATGCAAATGTTACATTGTTTATTATTAATTTTTCAAATTTTGCAAGATGATCCTCATATTTTATGAAAATTTCAAATTGACCCCTAAAATTTTCAAAAAAATGTAAATAAGTCCCTAATAATTTTAAAAATTTACAAATTTGTCCCTTAAAATTTTCAAAAATTGCAAATTGGTCCATATTTTTCATATTTTAAATTTGCCTCAAAATTTTTAAAATTTATAAAAATGACTCCAAAAATTTAACAATGAATCATTTTAATACTCCTTCCAAACAAAAGAATTTAAAAATGAATGAATTTTAATTGAATCATTTAAAATGCCTAGAATTTTGAATTCCTTAAAAATTCTCAATTACCTTTTCCAAACACACTCTTAGAGTATTCATTAGTAAACATCTTTAGAGCTAGAACTCTCCACTTCCCTTTACACACTAAAGCCTTATTAAATATATCAATGTTCTTCATACTTATTCCACCATTATCTTTTGACTTGTGTTAGGCGATAGGCTTCGATCTAGAAGGGGTGAATAGATCACAAATTTTACAACCAAAAACTTTTGGCAAAAATCTATTTTCAAAATATGGTACAGTGGAAAAGCTACCCAGATCGAATCGTCTAACCGAACCTACTATCGAAAAGCAATATACGTATCGCAAACCAAACGGAGTGATAACAAACGTAAATGTTCAACAACAATCAAGCTACGAATCAATTAAATGCAATGTTAATCGTAACTCGTATATCCAATAAACCAAAACACAATCAAAATACGTATAAACAATCTATCGAACATTTGGTGTTTAATCGATAGCGATTGGAAATATAATTTGTTTTATTGATGTTAAAAGCCAATCACAATCAAAGTGATTGTGATTGTATCAACAACACCTTTAAAAGATAGTAGAAAATAATTTCCAATCAAATTGATCAAACAACGATGAACTCGATAAATTACGAAATCAACAATAAAAGAGATAAAAAGAGAAAGAGAGAGAGAGAGAGAGAGAGAGAGAGAGAGGAGAGAGAGAGAGAGAGAGAGAGAGAGAGACCAAGATTTGTTTAGGTAGTTCCCTAATCGGCCTCGGTATGGCACTACAAGAAAAAAGGAGTTTTACGACACATGAGTTGTGATAGTTATCACAAAACCGTCCTTATTCCTAAACAACGACGGTTGTCACGACAATTAGGGTCAACTGTCGCAGATTTTTTGCGACAATTATCACAAAACTGTCCTTATTTCTGGACTACGACGGTTTTCACGACAGTTAGAAACTAGACTGCAACGGTTTTCACGACAGTTATCACAAAACCTTCCTTATTATGTTTTTTACTTAATTTTTTATTTTATAAAAAAAAATTTTGATTGAGCAGTAAATGAAAAGGAAAAATGTGTTCCCCCAATTCATAAAAAACCCTTATCGACTCCTCAACGAGAAATTTATTCCCTCTCAAATAATCAAAAACCCCTCAATTATCTTTTCTTTTGTCTGATTCTTCTTCCAAAACCTAACCTAACCCTTTCTACTTTATCTACTGCTGTAGTGATTCATCATTTGTGTATTACTTTCAACATTCATATCTGGTGTATCACCTCCACCGATTCATCTCTTGTTTATAACTGCCAACTATTGCTTAAAGTGCCACTGTGGGTCCTAGAAATTTTGGAAAACTTGTTCTGAAAGGTCTTTAAGGTGTCGCTCAACTCAAACAACTCTACAAAGATAAGTTAATTTTTACACACTCTCTTGCTTTACAACTATCTTCTGTTTTAGGGTTTTTTAATCAATTTACCTATGTGGAATGTGTATTATGTTATGCTCTGTTCCTTTTGGGGTTAGTTGTAAGTAACTCATTCTACCAATGCCAATGCTTAATATCAAATTGAGGTTCGATTCAGATTGACAATCTGGTTCGGTTTGGGGTTTTCAGTGGTTTTCCGGTTCTATTTCAATTACTTGTTGAAATTGAGTGGATTTTGAAGTCTATTCCTGCATTGGATGAGCATGTTGTGTGTGCTCAGTTTGTTTTGATATGGTGTGTTAGCTTGTACATATTTGCTTCTATTTGTATGTTATTCTAGATGTATTACTTTGTTGTGTGTTAGTGTTGTATGAATGATTTTTCTGCTCAACTTGTATTAACTTGAACTCTGCGTTGTTATTTATCAATTCCTTTCCCTTCTAATGGTAGACAGAACCATGGCTCGGAACTTTGGTTGATCATTTCATCGGTTGGGCATTACTGTTACTTAGCAACTGTACTACTACAGTTGACGCTACAAAACTCACGCTTCAAGGCCTTCACGAGTTTTTCAATGTAGGCGGAACTGAAAGGTATGCTTTACCTATTCTCAAAGCGTGTCAGGTGCTTCTAGAAGATGATAGAAATTATTTAGCTTTACTTCATACTCTTCTCGGTGTTATAACGTTGATATCGTTGAAGTTTTCGAGCTGTTTTCAGCCTCATATTCATGATGTTGTTGATCTTCGTCTAGTTTGGACTTTATTGCCTGACCTTGTTAAATCGGATAAGAGGGTTATTATGGATAGTATTTTGATATTTCAGAAGTATTAGGTTGTTAGGTTAACAATGTATTTGAGTTTGATTACTAAGTTTTTGAGGGTATGGAGGATTTACTTCAGGAAGGAACTCCTGGTACGTTGTCATAGTTTCATCGGCTTTTAGATTTACTTTCTTGTTTTTCAACAATTCTACGGTCAATTGCTTGAGGTTTGTTGGAAATGAACATGCTTGAATAGATAATTGAACCTCTCAGTGGATTGCTTCCACAATTTCTCAGGTACTTGCCTTTGATTGGGCATAAATTCGAATGGTCTGAGTGGATTGAATATTCTTGGAAGTGTTTGAATCTCTTAAATGAGATATTGCGGGAACAGTTTTCGAGTTTTTATTCTCCTGCACTTGTTATACTATTTCAGAGCTTGGAATATCATATTGGGTTTGGGAAGATTATCTCTTTTCAATTTCATGGTGTTCTGAAAATTAATCTCCAATTATTATCCCTGCAAAAACATGGCCTTTTGCCAACATCTGTGCAGGAAATTGTTGGAGTTTGTTGCACTGATTTCTCAGTTATAATTGCATATGAATCATTTGGTGACAGGAAGTTTTGCAGCTACTTATGTTTTTTTTTTACTTCAGCGTGGGAATGCAGAGGTTATCGATGATAAATTAATTATAACGAACATAACCGTTGCTTCAAAATCAACAAGATTAGTGAATAATTTTGAAATATTATTGTTTATTTAATTTTAGCTTTGTTATGTTAACCTTAAAGTTTGTTTAACTTTATTATGTTTTTTCATTTCAAAATGTTTATCATTTGTTTACTTGCATGTTCATTTGAGATGTGTGGTTTGTGCTGTTTAGTTTATTTTATATTTGTAATGAATTGGTTTTCATGTGATAAGCTTTATCGGTTCCTTGTTTAGAGAACTAGCAACAATTTCAATGATTTTGTACTTAAGAGGTTGTTCATTAGCAAGGTTAATAAGCCTCCCATATCTTTTGCAGGTTATTCTAGAGATTTTAGAATTAAGTCTTCAGCTAGCAGCAGCAGTGCTTTCGGATGTAACTATCATATGCTCAGTTATGTTAGTGAAAAATGGTGTACAACCAGATGGGAATCTACTGCGGCGAATAAAAATATTTAGTGAGTACGGGATGCGATTGCAGAAAAACTATAAGTTTTAACACATGTCAACAAAAGCATCTAAAAATAAGGTACTAAAGTTGATTGTGGTTTTTGTTGAAGAGTTATTCAGATATTTTTCTATCCTGACCTTTGCAGTCATTATTAATCATGAGTTGTATTATTTCCCTATTCTTGAATATAGGGCCCAAATCATGCTGCAATCAGTGCTTGTGATACTGGGTCACATTCTATTGGTGATGCAATGGGAATGATTCAATTTGGAGATGTAGATGTTATGGTGACTAGAGGGACTGAGTCAAGCATTGATGCATTATCAATTGCAGGATTCTGCAGGTAAATTATAGCCAACATTATACGTTTTATGTTATTGACAACCACCATATTAGTTCTATGTCCTTTGTTCCTTGGATGCTTTAAAACCATATATTGGAAACTTGTAGGTCTCGTGCCTTGACTAAAAAGTATAACTCAATGCCACAGGAAGCATCATGACCATTTAACAGTGGTAGATATGGGTTTGTGTGAGTATAAGGAATTTCTTAAGAAAGAGAGAAGTGTGAGTGTCATCTACATATCCAACCGATTATAAGTTTTGAATGATGTAGATTAGTGTTTTCATGTATATTGGACGGTGTCGACTCGCATTTAGATGTTCACTTGGTCTCTTAGTCTTGGAATGCATAAAAAGTATCTTTGAACATGCTAGGAAGGTCTTAAGATTATCGTACACATGAAAAATCATAGTTATGTGTCATAAATCATGTACAGGCCGGCCTATACGCATATAGGCCAACCTATACGAAACCACAGGCCAGCACATAACTGTTACAGGCCGGCTCCTACGGAGCAATAATGAAGCTTGTAGCTTCTGGCTACAGGCTGAACTACAGGTCGCCTCACAGGTTGGCCTATTAACCTATACGACCTTTATAGGCCGGCCTATGCATGTTTGTCCAATAAATTTCTTTTTTCATTTCATTCCTCGTGCTTCCCTCTTGTCTTTGTCCATACACACAATTATAAATACTCATACAAGCATCTCTTACAACTTAATTTTGGTCCATATATAGTTATTCAAGGAAAAAGGACATTCATAATTAGTTATGTTTTCTTTACTTCATACTACTAATTATATTACATTTTTTTAACATAGAAAATACTTTTGTCTTAGGTTTTCGTTTCATGTCCAAATGGTGAAAAATATTCAAGTGTACTATGCCCAGGGAAGCCAGATGTATTGAAGTGAGCCATTATAGATTGTCTTGTAATTTTACACTCACTATTTTATCATTGTTAATGCCAAATTTAGAATCTCTATTTGCATTTAAAAAAAGAAATCTTATTTCATAAACTTCATTTAGAGAAAATCCAGTATCACGGATTAAATCATGGGATTGGAATATGAATGGAACAAATTCCACATATCACGCATTATACCTAAATTTGATGGTACTAGAGGAGATGTTGCTGCAGATATTGCACATGATGTTATTATTGGTAATCTTCTTGTATTTCATTTCTTTAATTTACCCAAATTTTATGGTACTAGAGGAGACACATTATACCCAAATTCCACATATCACTTCTTATTGTATTTCATTCTTTAATTTAGAGACTGATATTTGGTAATTCATTACAGGATCCTCTAGATATAAAATCTACAAAGAAACCTCAAATTTGAGTAAATAGATGACGCTCGCAGGAGTTATGGTTTGTACGGATACGCTGAGTAAGAATGGAGGGTTGAATCAGATGATGGTATTAGAACAACATGCGGGAACGATTACGAATGAAGAAAAGGCATCATTTTAAATTGGTTGTTGTGATTCTAAGTCACAATGCTGAAACAGTATCTACATATTAATAAAATATAAGTTGTTTTTGTGACTGCACATGCTTGCTCAAAATCTCCTTTAAATTCAACACCCTTTACTTTGTGACTTGTTGTTGATTCTGTTGTACAGAAGTGTTGGATAAAATTACATATGTCCAAGATTGTAGTATACGTTGATTCGTAATTTGGAACATTGCATGAATAATTTATGTGTGATTCTTTTGTGAAGATAGATATACCAAGCAGCTGAATATAATGGCTTTCCATTGAATATGGCTCAGAGTCTCTTGGATTAAACAAATCATCCCCTTTGGCATCCACAAGATTGATCTTCAATTCACTAGAGTAAGCAACATGGCCTTTTGAGACCAATGTTATAAGTATCATGAACACCTCCCCAATTAATGCAGGACCTGAAGCATCAAGACACAGATCTACGTGTGGATCTGGTTCTTCCACTCGGGTAGACTTCTGTCCAGGACCTTTCATTACTGTGATTAATCTCTGTATAAGAAACATTGCACTACTTTTTTATTTTATACACTAAGTCGTATTTATTTCACAATGCAAGTTAGTGAGGGGAATGGTGATGATGTAAATTGTCTCTTCAAAATTTTATCATGATGAATTTAAACAGGTTCTTGACCTTATTATGGATCTTGATAGTTTTTTTGTTTAATAAAATTATAATTTTTCATGGTATTTTGTATTGTTAGAATTGAATAATTGTAATAGTATTGGTATTCTACTAACATGAAGAAAGGAGATAATGTAGCAATTTTTAATTTTTTTTAATAATATAATTATGGCAGTTACAACCGTCATTCTATAATTATGGCGGTTACAACCGTCGCTAATTTTAATTAAATATATATTATATAATTATGGCGGTTAAAACCATCGTAATAATATATTGGTGGCAGTTCCAAAACTGTCGCAGAATGTTACGCCAGTTGGAGCGAGAGTTTTACAAACCATCGCAAAATAGCCTCGTGACACACGTTTCTACGACAGAAGGGGAACCGCCATGACTTGCAATTTGCGTCGGTTCTAACCGTCGTAACTTGCCAAAATTAATCGTCACAATTTGCCAATTTTCTTGTAGTGTGGGTACGTCTGCCTTCAATTCAAATTCAAATTGAGATGGTGTTATTAAATTTTTTCTTTGCAAAAACTTTTATACAAGAGATGAAGAATGAAAACGCCAAAAACCCTATTGTTTTGTGTTGATTCTTCCACCTCCAACCCTTGATCAAAGCTTGATTAAGTGACCAACAATGCAGCTACAATCCTCCGATTATCCCGAGCACGCAACTTGTTGAAACCCAAGATTCCCGAACACAATTCACCATCTCGCGCTACTCCCTTGCAAGGAAACCACCTTGTCCCAAGGCCTTCACTCGGTCGAATCTGTGTTGACGTGATCCAGTCCAAAACCTTTAAATCAACCTGATCTTGAAGGAAAACCTTGCCTTGGTTTTCTTATTTGAAACCCACAAAGTTCCAACCCAATATTCTCGGTTACACCAAACCTAATTGGACATTATCAATCCTAATCTAGATGGTCACCCAATCGAAAAATGATTATGTGTAGTGCAATTGTGTGTATACATAGAAGAATGGATGAAGATGATGGGTAACTTTGTAATCTGGTTTCTTTTAGGTTTTATTCACTAGGAAACCTTGCCTAGAAGAAGATGCATGTATGAGCATATATAGGTATGTGAAGAAAATGGGCAAAAGGATGCAGGAAAAATAAGATGCAAAAAGAATTTTCCTTCTAGCATTGGGCAACACATCAGCATCTGCCAAGTTTTGAAACTTCATCCTATTGGTAGCTAATCTCTCCATCATGTAGGTCCTGATTTCTTCCACAATGGTTATCAATGGCTAGGCCCTTGACTCAAGAATGACATTATTAAAAGCTTCAAACATGTTATTGAGAATAGCACCACACTTGTTATGTATCTTAAAGTATGGTCTACTCTAGAATCTTGGTGGGGTGCTCAGCATATGTTTGAAGGCATCTTCATTGACAGCTTTCATTCCTTTCATTTCTCTTTCCCTTGCTTGTGAGTATGTTAATATTCATAAATTCTAGTATAATCCCATAAGAAAGAACCATCAACCATTTCTCTAGCTGCAAATCTTGCTTTTATGGCCTTAGTCTTGTTGACCACTACATTCCACTTCTTTTGTGTCTTTTCCTTTATATCCTTAATCTTCTTACTAGGATTATTTTTCAAGGAATTTTGAATCATTTTTCTTAACCATTTAGTGCTCATCATCTTCATATTAAAATCTCTACTGCAACTATGAATGTTAACTACCTTCCTTAGTTGCCAAGAATCCTCATTAGGCAACTTAGCACAATATGCCTCCCCTCCCACTCACATCCATCTTTACATCTAACTCTCACCTTTATCTTGTCATTTTTAGTTAACTTCATGTTTCTACCAGATTGGGCTGCATATAAGGTTATTTCTTCCTTAAAATCACCTTTGGAACTAAAATGCATTCCCACCTCTCATTTGTAATTCGACATGTCTTTTTGTAACTTGAACATGGGGTACTTCTTTTTCCTAACTCAACTGCTATCATCATTATCACATCCACTTTTTAAGTCTTCACTATCATTATCACTCTATTTAAATTCTTCATTATTTTCCTTTCACTTTTCTTTCCCTTTTTTGTTATTTCCCTCTTGATCATCTTCATGTACATAGTAAATTAGATTAGCAATTTAATCTTCCTCAACCAATTCACCAGCATACTCATCAAATTCATCATCAAAAGCGATCTTCAAAGCATTATCATAATTGAAGCTCTCACCTTCAGTGTCATCAGAACTAACATCATCATGCACCTCACCACCCCCATGCACATTATCATGATTCTCCTCAGTTTCATTTTCCTCACTTTCATTTAACTTAGTTTCATTTGCCTCACTTTCATTCAACTTAGCTTCATTTGCCTCACTTTCCTTCAGCCCAGTTTCATTTGCCTCACTTTCCTTCATCTCAGCTTCCTTCAACTCCCCATTAATTACTTCTTCATACATTGCAACAAGTACTTCTTCACTCTCATCTACAATGTCATCATGGTCTACTTCTATCTCATCAAGGGGACCATCATAATACCCAGGCTGAGACAAAGTGTGTTGAATATAGATATCAACACTTAGATGCACCCTATAAATATCAGCAATCTCTAAGGCACCTTTGTCATCAACCAACACATTCATCCCAAATGTGGAATCCCTATAATATATTTTCTATATGGCACTATAACCTAACTCCTTGAAGCAACCTAACAACTCAACATAACTCCACCTGTCAGCCATTACTTTCAAATCAGCAACTTCCCCTCCTTCGTACACACTAAAATTCTCATCAATGAATTCACCATTGTGATGGATTTTTATATGTAAATATTCATCCATTTCAAACTATACCCTAAAATAGAATTGCAGAAATAGATATAATTTAAAAAGATTGCAAAAACCATAAACACTTAACCTAAATCCTAATACTACAGCATTTTAAAATTGCAGAAAGATTTTGTGAAACAAACATGTAATCAATAATGGTGTCTTCAATTTCACTTTCAACTTAGCCCACTTTCCTCCTTTCGTAAATCACAGCTGATTCCTCCTTCGTCAATTGCTCTGCTAGGGTTCCTTCGTCAATTGCTCTACATATGTTTTATGAACTAAACCCTTCAGTTTCTTTTTTAAGGTACCTTGTGATCCACCTCAGTAACACGTATGCGCCACATGTGCACTAAAATTGACTTTGACAAACGGGACTAACGGAAAGGACTAAGGTGACTCTATTTGAACAATTAAAGAATCACTTTGGTCTCTTTTAAAATTGAGGACCATAATAGACTCCGAGGTAAAATTAAATGACCAAAATGATATTTTACCTTTTATTTTTTTAAAAAGTTATTCCTAAAAGTTAGTTTAACCTACCAATGTGCATGGAGAGGGACCACAAACGTCGTTAATTTAACATTTTATCATTCAACTAACGCGTTTTGTTCTACAATCAAGTTTTGTGTGAACCATCATAATATTCTCTCTTTTTCCCTATTTTACTGCATCAACTGAATGTAATAAAATAGATTTAACTTAAAATAATTTAAAATAAACTTTGAATAAAATAATTACTGATTAAATTTTATTTTTCTTTCAATTAAGCTGAATCAATCTAACATCAACTTAATGTTAACATACTCAATTACCTCTCTTTGTGTGTATTATGTTATATTTATATTTTTTATATATAATTCATTGTAAATTCATAATTATATCATAGTTCTAAAACTTGTAGGTCTTTCTATCAATAGATAAAATAAGAATAATAATAAAACAAGAAGTTTGTTATATAGTACTTGTTATTTGAGACGTGACTGAATGATTTTGTGGTCCCAAAGAATTGTTAGAAATTGTAACTGAACAACATTTTTCCTTGATCCCAAAAACACAAGAAAAAAAAAACTTTTTTTTTCTTCTTTTTTCTTTTTCCTATTTCTAACAATGATTCATACTTTCAGTTTCACAAATATTTTTTCCTTTTTAAGTACCATAATCCTTCACACTTTATCTCACCACAAACTGAGTTTTTTGGATTCACACTCAAACAAGAGAGAAAAGGGTGAGAATAACAAATTCCACATTTTCACATTCTTCACTTCAAACTGTTTTTAGTGTTCTTTTTTTCATTCTAACAATCATAAGTAATTGCTTTCTTCTTTAAAGTTTAAAATTTTTTTTAATTTGGTACTGGAACAAACAACAACCTTCAACAAAACAAGATTCATATGATCAAATCTCAAACATAATTTATTCAGTTAAAAATGTCTTTTTTATGTTGATTGATTAATGGGGTTGAACTGTTTATTCTATGTTTTATGTTGGTATTTTCCTTTGTGATTATTATATATACATTCACATTGTATGTTCTGTTTGATTATTTTTTAAATTTTGTGATTCTGTTAAATTTGTGTTAACTATTGCAGACAAATAGGAATGAGTTCATGTTCAGGAGACAAGCAAAACATGCATGAACAAACTGGTTGCTTTGATCCCAGCACAATGGATGAAGGTATTGAAAATTCTCTAAAAGATAATAACTTTTCTCAAACTCACCCAAATCAAGTGGTTGAAGGTAATAATCATAATCATAATCATTCTGAGGAGGATTTCTCTTATCATAATCATAATCCACAGCACCTTGATAACAATTTGGTGCAAGAGGTGTATCAGAACTCAACTTGGGACCCTAATGTTCATGAGTTACAAGGTATGGATTATGTGAATCACCAAGAACAACACCAACTACATGAACAACAGTTTCAACAAATTGTTGAAACGCAAAACCATAACCAAACCTACAATCCGTCCAACATACTCGACCCTCATTACCCTTCACCCGATCTTTTAAACCTTCTCCATTTACCTAGATGCTCAGCTTCGTCTTTTCTCGCAAATCCACCATCCAACATTTGTATGACAAACCTGAATCAAAAACCGCCGAATTTTCATAACTCGATGAGTTTTCTTGGAGATCTTCCAATTGGTTCATCGGACAATACAAGTGGATCATCGGTTTTGTATGATCCTCTATTTCCTTTGAACCTTCCTCCACAGCCACCAGCCCTCAGAGAGTTGTTTCAATCTCTGCCTCGTGGATATAGCATGCCGACTAGCTCGAGGAACGGTTCTCTTTTCGGTGGAGGGGATGAGATGGAAGGAGATGGAGATATAGGAGTGCTGGAATTCAATAGGGTTGCTGCTAATGTTGGCAAAGGAAGAGGAGGAAAAGCTACAAAACATTTTGCAACAGAGAAACAAAGAAGAGAGCAATTGAATGGAAAGTACAAAATCTTGAGGGGTCTCATCCCAAGTCCCACTAAGGTAAGCAACAATGACCATCTATGAATTTTTTTAACTATATTTAATTTTATCTATCAATTGAGTAGTTTTGGTGTAATGCAGGTTGATAGAGCATCAGTGGTTGGAGATGCTATTGAGTATATAAGAGAGCTGATTAGAACAGTGAATGAGCTGAAACTATTGGTGGAGAAGAAAAGACATGGGAGGGAGATGTGCAAGACACATAAAGCTGAAGATGCTGCTGCAGAAAGCTGTAACATAAAGCCTTTTGGTGATCCAGATGGAAGCATAAGGACTTCATGGCTGCAGAGGAAATCCAAAGACAGTGAGGTTGATGTCCGGATCGTCGACGATGATGTTACAATCAAACTGTTTCAGAGGAAGAAAGTTAATTGTTTACTCTCTGTCTCCAAGGTTCTGGATGAACTTCAGCTAGAACTTAACCATGTTGCAGGTGGACATGTCGGTGAATATTGCAGTTTCTTGTTCAACAGCAAGGTTGGTAAAATCAAGTAAATTCTGCATAGAATTATCACATTTGATTTGATTATAAGTTAAACTATGAGTTGTTTCACTTATGCAGGTAAGTGAAGGTTCATCAGTTTATGCAAGTGCTATAGCCAATAAAGTGATTGATGTTTTGGACACCCAATATGCTGCTGGTGTTCCATATACAAGTAGGTTGTAGTCAATATCAGGAACCAAATGTCTCTATTAATTGGTACTGACATGAATGAGGCATTTTGGAAGAATAATGATAGTGGTTATAGTAATGATTTCATAGGAAACATCTAGGAGATGCCAAAATTTATAGGTTCAATAGTTTCTTACTTTGTGTTTTACTTATTGGTACTTTGTGTGTGGTTCATGATATATTTTCTTCAACTCTGAAGCAGAATTATTGTCAGGATTTTTAATTTGGGATATTTAATATTAGTTTGATTTTGAACTATGTTATGTACAATTGTCCTCTATTTACTTGCTCTTGTTTCTTCTTACATCTTGTTTTTCTATTTTAGTTTAGCTTTAGCAGGCATTATGTCTGTTATTTTGTCTTTGCTGGTTAGTTGAGTTATACTTTACCTTTTCATGTTTTGGCAAATAACTACTTTGATTCATTGCTTTAAAGGAAATTACAAATCTTGATGTTTCCATTTCTCCGAGAGATTTAATATTTATATGAAATCAGATTAACAGCACGTTTAGTCTCTTAAAAATAGCTATTACATAATTTTTAAGCTCGATAATTTTTTTAATTCTTACAAGTATACACTTCCATTGTTCCGACATACTTAAAAGTTAAAACTCAGTTTTTTAGGAGATACTAAATTCAGTCCATATAAACATATGAAAAGAAAATGAGAATTCAAGGATTGTTAAAAGAAAGAAAATATTGATGGGACCAAATTTGTTTAATTTTTAAACCCTGCTTGATTCTTAACTACTGTCAATACAGTAAACACCTATTCCCTTTCATTATGTAAAAAGGGTTTTAAGGAAAAAAGGTCACCTCCAAGATAATGGGATAGAAAGGGAGAAATGAAAACAGAAAAACGGTCATAAAACTAGTCCTCCTATAAACTTCCTCAGGTGCAAGAAAACCATCTATGAAGAAATAATATCATTTCCATGACTTCCAAGCTTTATTAATTTTGTTAGCAACATACTTGGTAGCTTTTACCCCACCAACGGTCAGTAGTCCAGATATGGCCTGCCTTGCACTTGATACCATAACCTTTCTCCTCAGAATTCTCTGCAAGAAATATGCAGCCCCTTCTCTTGAGCTGATATTAGTATCATGTATGACTCTACCTGAAATCATAGCCCCTTTTTTCTTAAAATATGGCACGCATCCCTATTTTATAGGTCAAACATTATTGTTATCATTAAGAACCATCTAAAGATTCTAATCAATTTTTAAGTTTACTAATGGTAACTATTGGAGGATTACAAGGAACTGTAATAATATAACTCAAAAAATGTTATTTTACATTCTACAAGCATACCAATTTGACTCAATTTCATTCCCTCTCTTTGCTGCATGGCCATCTGGCTTCTGATTGATGGAGGAAGAGCAGAAACTAGAGAGCAGGCAACTGATAAGTCACAATCCTGTTTTACAAAGTAAAAGAAGCTACTTTACTTGGTATGTCAACCCTAAAGAAGCAACATTATATCGTATACAATTTTCCTTCTTCTGCAAGGTATTTGACTCAAATGTCATCAACAATTAAATAATACAACATAGCCATCAAAACTAAGATAGAAACCAAAAGGTGGAAACTAGAATATGAATATCTAAACTATGATGAAAAAGCACAACATAGCAAGAAAACTTGGCTAATAGTTTCTCCTTATTCAAGACACTAATGAAAGAATAAGAAAAATTGCATCTTCATAACGACATCAAGGGGGAGTAATGAACAAAATGAACATCAATAGAAGAAAGCACAAGTTCATGTGTCACCTCTCATAGGTTACACTTCATACTGTTCAATAGGTTTCAATAAAATGGTGAACACCCACTGACAGATAAAAAGCATATATCTATTAACACTGAAAAATATGCATGTGTTTATCGCTCTTCAAAATACAAAAACTAATTGCTGATATATCTAAAGATCAGAAAGATGTATTTTCTTATTGGCAGTTGATGAAAGTAGTAATAACTTATTATCATTTAGCTTTTGATGCTATGAAATTATAATCAAACTGTTTTAAACATATAGTTGCACATATAGTAGTTGAGCCTCTAAAAAAGTTCAAACTGGAAAAAAAAAATATCAAGATATAATAAATAAGGAATTACAGGCTTGTTTGCAAATACTCATAGGTTGGTACTTTATTGAAGAATCCAGGGCACAACAAAGCTAAATTCCTTAAAATGTGTGATTAAAGAAATGGAGAATTATTATCCAAAATATTTGGTGAATATATTTCTAATATAGGATGAGTTAACCAAAAGAACAGCTAATCAAATCAACGTAAGCTATTTTTTAATATTGTTAATCACTTTTTTTGTTAATCACCCTAAATTGGAAATATATTGGTAAAGATATCCTATATTGTCATTCTCCCAAAAACAAAATGATTAATAGCAAATAATAAAGACCTGAGAGACGTGTATTTTGTGATTGACAGTTGATGAAAGTTTCAATAACTTCTTAGCTTCATATTCTTCAAGAAACGGCTTATACATCGAATGGAATAGATCAAACTGCCCAGCTACAATTTTCTTCACCTAGACAGATTGTGAACAAGGGAACCTCAGGGAAAACGTAAAGCGAAAATAGGATACATGTATTATTGATCTGGCTCCTTTCCAAAAAGGAATTAAGAGTGAGCCAGAACTAGTGACCGAACTGACAAGTAATATTTGTAGACATGTATCCCTCACAATAGATGGTATCAGGTGGCCGTGGAGAATTCAAATATATTGGAACTTAAAAGACAAACAATTTCATACCACAACCTTCATAGTAACAATCAAGAGCTACCTTATTTTTATCCTCGGCAAACAACATGCGCACATCACCCATATAAGAAAGACTACAAACTTTAGCGTACAGATCTGCCTGCAGGCACACAACAGCTAAATCATTCAGTTCCTAGTTCCAACTCCCAAATAAATCAATTAAACAAGAAAGAAGTATACCTCTGTGAATTCTGATGGAAGCAAGAGAAGAGAAGCTGACAGCGCAGCTCGCAAGTTAATGGAATTGATGTTGCTTATGTCCAACTTATCGACAACAATTTGAACCTGAATATAAAATGAATAAAATATGTAAGCAAAAAGCAAACCTCAGTCTAGGTTCAAACTATCATGAAAATTAAGGACATGGAAACTATGAGATAATCATGGGATACAAATTCACTAAGCACTAGACAAGTGTTACATGAATCATGGTAAAAAAATTGAATATGCTTATTAGCCCATTTCAGAAAATTATATGTGGACCCATGGCCCATAATTCATTTATTTCATTATTTTTCTTACACAGTTTTGGTAAGTAGGATTTTTTTCTATCTTCCATGATAGTTCAATGTCAAAAGCTGGCACTATTTTCAGAATAAGAGGTGAATGTTTGTGTAAGTTTAGAATGATATTTCAACCATTTTGGGTCACAAATGTTCCCAAATAGTGCACTAGAGCTGCATAAAATTTGACCGAAACACAATGTATAAAAGTAACGAATGTATTCTTAAATCTTCATTGTTAATCATGAGAAAATATAACTCAGCACAGATGGGAAAAAAATCAATATATTCTTTCATTCAGGGGTTATTTATTTGATATGAGAAAATTTAGAATCTCAAAGATACATTGGTCAATCGCTCAGCTCAGAAAATGTGCTAGAAATATGTCAGGTACTCAGGCCCTCCTCACAACAAGCTGCGTAAGTTGCATGCCCTGAGGAGACCAGAATCATTATGCTATACAAATCCATACAAGGCTGCATCATTCATTTGGCGAGATTCGTGTTCATCCTTTTATTGCTTGAACATTTCAAGGTTATACATGATTGGTCCAAAATCTGCAAACCAAGAATGAAATGATTTTGCAACATGAAGAGAGGCAAAAATGGCAACATACTGGTTTCTGTAATCGACCACACAAGTAGAATTTCTCCCAGTACTGCACATCTTGAAGTAAGTCATGCGTTCGAGCAACCCCATACTTGAACATCTGCATACATTTACTTATAGATGAGGGAATCAATAAAAAAGTAGTCTTTGCTTAACAAACCAACCAAAATATATTATTGTAGACAGCTAGAAAACATGTCAGCTTTCATAAATTGGAAGATGACATAGCAGAAATTGCATAAAGAGTCTAACTTACACACTACACCGAGTCAAAAAGTTGCTAATACCTTTCCATTCCAAGTAACAAAAGGGTTGAAATGTACCCCCACACCAATTTTATCTGCAACCCCGGTAATCTTACATGTTGAATCAAGATACGTGAGATGTCACCATTGTTTACTAAAACTCAATTCAGATATATAAAAATTAAATTAGTTAAATAGGTAAATTGAAAACAAGTACCACCCTCTCTCCACCAAGGTGCAACATCCATGATGCATAGTGATGCTTGTTCAATTTCAGATTCTTGATTGATGACATAGCATGAAAAGGATAAGAAAATAAAATAAATAAATAACCCTCTGCAAGGCATTCAAATATTATCCAACTCATACAAATGCATAACACATCATGATAAATCAGTACCTCAGAATGCCATTGTTTGGGGTCAGACACGCCAAGAATAAAATCAATCATGGTTGTCTACAAGGCCAAAAACACAAAACTGAGAGCAAATATCAAAACAATATGAAAATAAAATGAATGGGTATGAAACAAAAAGGGGACCTTGTCATGGTTAGTTGGATGAAGAGATGATCCGTAAACGCATGCAAAATCAACAGGGGGGAGAACCTGAAGAAAACTGTGAAATGCTTCTGTATTATTATCCATCTTAATATCAATGCTGCTGATGCATAGTTAGTGCAGGTTCAACCTGAAATCAGCATAAAAAGGTTGTTAGTGTTGAGCATTGAAGCTCATTCAGAGTAGTTTTGTCCTCAAGAATTTATGAGTAGCTTGAAAAAGATCAAGAATGAGTGGGGAGTTTCTTCGAACAGTTTGAGTGCAGTGTGATGTAAGTAAAGATAGAAAAGAGAACCTGTTTGGTTTTCCATGGTGGTTTTTCACTTCGATTTCTTTAAGTCAACTATGGGTCGTGCTCAATTCGAAGTCTTGTTTGATGGGTATCTCAACAATTCAGTCGCAGCAATGGAGGTAGAGACAATGTGAAGAAGGAACAAAGAAGAGGGTATCTCGCGCTTCTTCTTTTTACTGGCTGGTGTTTTTTTTTTTTTTTTCTGTTTTGACTAATTGAAACTACCAACTTTTTTAAATGGGTAAATAAAAATTTGCCTTAAATAATTATAAAATAAGATAAATAGTGAGATTGAGATAAAAATTAGAATTTGGGAAAAGCATGAGTGGTAAGGAGAGAGTGCGTAAGAGTTGAGGGGGTGAAAATGTAATAATTAATTTAAATATAATTTTAGGTTAACATAAATAGAATATGCGAAGGAAGTTAACGTTATCTCATAAGTAGAATTGGAAAAATGAGAAGATAAAAACAAGGGTTTGAAAGAAAAGGAGACCAACATAGCTAAAGTTTGAGGAGTTGCTGGAAATTCAGATAAAGATTGCATGAAGGATATAATGGGATCCTCAACCCCCCACCCCCCCTTTCTAGGTTTTCGTCACCATTGTTATGTTTTATGAGTTTCGATGATGATTGTGTAAAATCCACGATAATTACAATGTTTAATGTATAATTTCGTGTTCTGTATATTGCTAGAATTTATGCATGATGGATGGATATGAACCTGAATATTATGAATGTCATTGTTGTATATTTGGTGTTATGAAGATAACCTTGAATTTGTTGTTAATTGATGAAATTGAATGATAATTGATGCGTATGTGATGGTTTGTTTGTTGTATAATATGTATCTATGGTTTTCTGTGCGAATTGGGGGCTAGAGGTCAAAATCAGAGCTTCGAATGAGCTCTCATGGCCTAAACGCATATGCTGCCTTCTGCAACAGCGTGGTTTCTAGGCGGGATTTCTCCTGCCGATCATCATGGGGGTGACGGGGTATGAAATGGGGAGATGACGGGCTGGGTGACGTTAGTCACCCGGGTGACGGGTCGCCCGTCATGACCCTCATAGACCGTTTTTGAGCGGTCGATTCAGTTTTCGAGGTTATTTCCTCATGTGGTCGATGTTTGACTGTTGTTTTGGTGTATTTGAAAAAGTTAATTAACTAAGGTGAATTATTATGATAGTGCAATAATAATTGAATTAATTTGAATTATTATAAGTGGTAATTTATGATTATGTTTATGAGTTGTTATGTTGCAAATATAATTATGTGTTATGAATGTGATTAAATGTGTTATGTTGAGGTGTGTAGTTCAGAAGTGGAGACTACTATGAATGTTGTATTGCATTGTTGTTTATGGTTAGAAGTGGAACCATAAGTGTTGTTGTTTTTGCATTACTTTGTATGGCATGCATCATTTTGTGTCAATGTGTTGAAAGAGGCGAGTCACGAGTTCAAAAGTGGAGACCCAAATAGATACTTGAAGCAAGATCATCTTGTTTCGACCTTTTCTTCTTTGCAGGACTTCCTCGGATGACTGCTTTGCCTCAGTCCTTATTAGTGGGTTGGTCATAATTTTTCTTGCTCCAACTCTCTGTAGACACTGATGTAACACCCTAAACCCATGATAAAAAAAATTATTTAATTATAAAAATATTGTGGAATATAAGAAAAATAAGATCTCTAAATTGATTAATTAAATCCATCTTCTTGACCATTAACGTCGGCATATGCAATGACTTTCTACTTAACACATCCGCTACTACATTAGATTTACCCAGGTGATAATTGTTGGTTGCAGAATAGGGCAAGCAAGCAAAAATATTTATTTTCGGAAGGAATTCCCTCCGGGATTTATGTCGTGTCCACAGAGATCGGTTCGAGGGAAAGAATGTCGTTCGACAATCTCTCGCGTTAATGAGTTTGGATTAAAATAGTTTACAAGTAAAAACAAACAGAAAAGTAAAGATGAACATAAAAAGAGTACATTCTTTGAAGAGAAGAAACCTATCAAGCATGAATATACACTACTCAGAACAAACGTAAACCTATCAATCGATCGCATTCAACATACAATACTCATCAAAATCATCACGCATCGCTCACAACAAAGGTTATGTCTAACGCACAGTTGAGAGAGCAACCGTATTACTCTCGTCGACGCTCTCGCGCACGACGCCTCGAAACACGGAAGACATTAAGTTCCGACACCATAAAGATTATTATCTAAATCTATCTCTAGAGTCTAGACAATAGATATCCATCCTTAATCAAGATTCATGATGTTTATCTCTAACACAACACAAATCCAAACATAAATGCAAAAAGATCAAGGAAGACATCGATAATGATTTGTAAAGCATATATATTATACAACCATGATCAATACATGTACATAGGTTTAGAGTAACAATACAAACATAACCCACAAAATAGAGAAATACATAGAGAAGAAATGGAGAAAAACCAAACATCTCAAAAGTTGTCGGCTCCGATTCATGAAGGATTCAACTCCGGATCATCCTAATTCATGCTCCAATGTGTTTTCTAGCCTAATTCTGGTCAAAAAATGCTATTGGATGGATTTGGAACTAAAAATATCAAACCCATAACTAAAAAATGATGAAAAATGGCTTAAATGGGCAAATCTGACTTTCCAGGTTCGCCTAGCGAGTCCCCGTTCGCTAGGCGAACGTAAACCGCCTTTCTGTTGAGTTTTTTCACGATTCTGGAACTTTTCGTTCGCCCCGGTTCGCCTAGCGAACAAGCTAGCGAGTGCTCGCTACGGGGGCTCGCCTAGCGAGCATGACAGAAAACCAGAACTTGTTTTCATCATAACTCTTGAACCGTAACTCCGATTGACGCACGGTTTGAAGCGTTGGAAAGCTTATTCAATGCTCTTTATGAATATGGAAATATCCCATTGCTGGAACACCTACAAAAATAAATGAAAATCGATTAAACTCAATGATATTTACACGGTAACGCACTATACACCGAAAACGTAAAGTAAACGTAATTACGAACAAAGCGGGGTTTATTCAACCAATTTTAACACAAAGTAATGATAAGTGCAACAAAACTTATATACAAAAATAGGTACAATTTGCACTTATCAAACTCTCCCCAACTTACCTAATTGTTTGTCCACAAACAAGAATCAAACAAACTTGAAAATGCACAAGCAATATCCAAAGAATGACGAATCAACAGGTTTTGAAAAACGGAAACGAATGAATGGTTCAAATGAAAATGGTACACACACAAAGTAAATACTTACCACTAAACTGCAACGATAACATAGTCACGAAACAAAAGCAAAGTACAAAAGTCATGCCAAAAATTCTAAAACAACACAAGTTCAAATGTGAATCACACCTAGCAAAAACAATCATCGATAGATGAAAAACACAAAATGAGGTTCTTTACACTCACACAACACTCATGCAAACAAAAGACTAAATTATGCATACATCCACAAATTCATATTGAGAATACAAAGGCAAGAATCACAAGGACTTTCAAGGTTGTAACGTGGTCGGGTAAACAAACAAGGGGCAATTTCTAAAGGTAATTGAAACAAAAACTTGCCTAAACCTAAGGGAGTGATCAACTCACAAAGATTCACACACAAAATTTCAACCAACTTCTTCCAAAATCCCAAGTGCTACACAACACACAATGCTTATTTAGCACAATTATTGCAACTCTTTTGTTTCCTTTCTCAAGGATTTTCTTTTTCTTCTTTTTTCTTTTCTTTTCTTTGTCATATTTTTCTCTTTTTTCTTTTCTTTTTCAATCCTCATAGAATCCAACCAATGAGTAAACAACCATTCTCTCCCCAACTTGAATTCAACCACATCATCATGTGAATACTCCCTACTTTCTAAGGCAAGGAAAAAATCCATACAACAACACATAGTTGAGGTCCAAGAAAAAACAAAATCCATTCAAAAATAAGTGAACTAAATACTCATAGACAAGCATTAAGTTCAAATAGAAACATGGATCAAAAAGCTCAAAGGGGTTACGAATTCTCACACACTCACAAGGTGAATTGACTATTTGGCTAAGGTAGTTGTGCTCAAAATGAAACAATTGCCTTGATCCTTTTCATGCATTCATAAACTCAACACAAACAAAAGATTCAACATAATAAAGTCCAGTTATAACAAGAATGTTGGTTCTCCGCGCATATATGAACAATAGAAGGCTACCTCACAAAAAGGTGGGAACTAAAGTGATTCACAATAGAACAAGTATACAAAAGAATGGATGGCATGGAAGTTTGTAAAATGCCTAAGTATCATGAATATGCTAAAGTATAGAAAGCGATAAATACATACCTCGGACGTGTACAAAACTTAACAAAATCATTACCATACATCCGCAAGTTGAAACGAACCAACTTGGAAAATCACAACAACATCCTCAAGTAAGTCAATCAAAATCTGTGAGCAAACAACAACCAAAAACATTCGAAAATAAAAACTATAAAACATGCTTGTTTTACGTCGTAAGCTCGACGCCTTTACATTGCTTAGCTAGCAAACTCACTTCCTTCATGCCATAGTGATGCCTCACCGCGCAAACCTAAAGTAAGTGTCCTAACCAAACATATGAACAAACAGTTACGGGAACAAAATGTATACAACACTTGAACAAACATAATGGAAATAGACAATATATACGATATATACAAAACTCAAAAACAAAGAAACTATCGCAATGCGATTCAATATCAAAACCAATCCCCGGCAACGGCGCCATTTTGTTGGTTGCAGAATAGGGCAAGCAAGCAAAAATATTTATTTTCGGAAGGAATTCCCTCCGGGATTTATGTCGTGTCCACAGAGATCGGTTCGAGGGAAAGAATGTCGTTCGACAATCTCTCGCGTTAATGAGTTTGGATTAAAATAGTTTACAAGTAAAAACAAACAGAAAAGTAAAGATGAACATAAAAAGAGTACATTCTTTGAAGAGAAGAAACCTATCAAGCATGAATATACACTACTCAGAACAAACGTAAACCTATCAATCGGTCGCATTCAACATACAATACTCATCAAAATCATCACGCATCGCTCACAACAAAGGTTATGTCTAACGCACAGTTGAGAGAGCAACCGTATTACTCTCGTCGACGCTCTCGCGCATGACGCCTCGAAACACGGAAGACATTAAGTTCCGACACCATAAAGATTATTATCTAAATCTATCTCTAGAGTCTAGACAATAGATATCCATCCTTAATCAAGATTCATGATGTTTATCTCTAACACAACACAAATCCAAACATAAATGCAAAAAGATCAAGGAAGACATCGATAATGATTTGTAAAGCATATATATTATACAACCATGATCAATACATGTACATAGGTTTAGAGTAACAATACAAACATAACCCACAAAATAGAGAAATACATAGAGAAGAAATGGAGAAAAACCAAACATCTCAAAAGTTGTCGGCTCCGATTCATGAAGGATTCAACTCCGGATCATCCTAATTCATGCTCCAATGTGTTTTCTAGCCTAATTCTGGTCAAAAAATGCTATTGGATGGATTTGAAACTAAAAATATCAAACCCATAACTAAAAAATGATGAAAAATGGCTTAAATGGGCAAATCTGACTTTCCAGGTTCGCCTAGCGAGTCCCCGTTCGCTAGGCGAACGTAAACCGCCTTTCTGTTAAGTTTTTTCACGATTCTGGAACTTTTCGTTCGCCCCGGTTCGCCTAGCGAACAAGCTAGCGAGTGCTCGCTACGGGGGCTCGCCTAGCGAGCATGACAGAAAACCAGAACTTGTTTTCATCATAACTCTTGAACCGTAACTCCGATTGACGCACGGTTTGAAGCGTTGGAAAGCTTATTCAATGCTCTTTATGAATATGGAAATATCCCATTGCTGGAACACCTACAAAAATAAATGAAAATCGATTAAACTCAATGATATTTACACGGTAACGCACTATACACCGAAAACGTAAAGTAAACGTAATTACGAACAAAGCGGGGTTTATTCAACCAATTTTAACACAAAGTAATGATAAGTGCAACAAAACTTATATACAAAAATAGGTACAATTTGCACTTATCAGAATACGCTTTCAAGGAGTTGGGTTTGAGGTTGCCGTTCACTGATTTTCAACAATCAGTGTTCGTGCATTTAAAATTGGCCCCCACGCAACTGCATCCTAACTCGTTGGCCTTCATCCGGGAGTTCGAGCTGGTATGCGAGCATCTCTCCATAGGGGCTGCTCTTCCTTTGTTCATCACTGTCTTTCATCTCCAACGGTAGGTGTCGGGGAAGAAGTACGGCTGGGTTTCTCTGAAGCAGCCCCGCAAGTTGTTCAAACCATTTTCGGAGTCGATACAGACATTTAAGGAACGGTATTACATCGTCGAGCCCCTGTCCGAAGCTGCCCAGGACAGTACATACGTTTGGGAGATCGAGGTTGACGAGGATGGGAACGATCTGCACGACGAGGATGAGAAGTTTATTGGGCGAAGAATCTACAAGTTTCCCATCTATTGGGCGTCTGACCACTTTGCCAAGAAGCCCAGTGACTAGGTCTTCCAACCGAGCAAGATACGCGGGCAGGACGCCGTGGCGTACGAGGTGCTGGTGAAGTGGGTCAACTCCTTCTGGCTTGCTGAGTGTTGGACGAGCAAGGGTAGTCCGGTCTTCGAGGAGGATGGGAGCCAGAGGGTTGAGCGTCGATTTATCAATATTAAGGCACTGCTGGAGTGCAAGACTCCCGTGGATGCCGAGAAGCTGCTTGGTAGTCTTAGTTATTTAGATTTTGTTCGCGTCATTTCTTTTCCTCATATCTAACATGCTCGTATTTTGTTTGTGCAGGTGAGATGCCTCAGGCCCACGACAGAGTTGTGAGGAATGATCTTGCGAGGAACAAGGTTGGGACAGCCCCTCCGAAGTCTTGGTTTGCTGGTGCCCGTGTTCCTCCTCCCGTGCAGTCTCCTGCGGGGACCTCTTCTTCTCCTACTCCTGCTCCCCGGGGGACTCCTCTTTCTTTGACCGGTTGATCCAAGCGGCAAAGGTTTAATGACGCTGTGGATCTCACTTGGGCGTCGGAGAATGGGAAGTTCGAGCTTCCTCCTTGCATCCATGATCAGAAGTTCTTCGAGGGGAACTCTCTGATTGTGCCTCGGGCGGAGTCTCTTCGCTTGGAAAGTATGGATCGCCCGAGCAAGAGGGCGTTGGTGGCTCAGGATGCTTCTGCCTTGGTCAGGATGTTGGAGATGGAAGTTGTTTACGCCGAAGGGGACTCGGCAACTGAGGCCGAACTTACTGTTGCCCGTGCTACCATGGCGTCCCTCAAGGAAGAAGCTAAGGGTGCCGACGATGCTCGGAAGAAAGCTGAGGAGGAGGTAGCTCGGTTGAAGGAGGAGAACTCGATGCTGGCGGCGGAGAAGAAGTCTGCCGAGGAGTTGATCCAACGGCTGAAGGCGGCCAATGCCCCAGCTGACGATGAGCTAGAAGACGTGAAGGAATTATAGACAAGATCCGAGCTGGTTGCCCAATTGCTGACGGGCGAAGATGATGGTATTGTCGTCGCGGAGGAGTCTTTCAAAAATGCCATGGCTCAACTGGGGTGGTGAATCCTGAGCTTGACTTTTCCGACGAGGGTACCCACTATCTGGCGCACGTTGTGGATGGTCGGATCGTTATGCTCGATGCTCTCCTTACCGAGGATCAACCCGCGGAAGACCAGGGGCCCCAGTCCGAGCCTGCCGAGCACTCGGAAGAGTGAGGAGTTTGTGTTTTTAATGTTATAATTTGTCCGGCCTGCGTGCCATGTAACCGTTGTAATTTAATTTTTGGGGGGCGTGGCCCCCGTTTCATGTAACTTAGTACAATCGTGGCCCTTGCGGTCATTTATTATGTTAAATTATTACATGTTTGATTCTGCCATCTGCATGATTTTACTTGCTTTTATTTTTTGCTAAGTGTTGTACTCATGCTCGTTGTGAATGTATGTCCGCCCGTGATTGGGAGTATTTGACTTGCATAAATATTTTAGGGGGATTGCTCGTTGTAGATGTTTTCGACAGTGAGGGGAACTGGTCGAACGGCCGGGGAATATCCTGGCGGGGTGCGGAGCTCAGGTCGCGTTTGAGGCCTGAGTTCGCGGCGTGAACGTCCCATCGCGAGCTGGGGTTCTGTCGGTCATGGTACTTTGACAACAATGATGCTCGATCTAGGACCGCTGTCGAACAGTTACCCGACTCGTTATTGAGCGAGGTTATGCTTTATTCGTATACGACGCTTGTACCTAGACGTGCATAGTGGCGGTAGCTGACGTTCGTCGTTGCGACGGGTCGAACCGAGAAACTAGTTGTAGTATTGTTTTAGCTTTTCAGCGTTCCAAGGTCGAGCGAGTTCTTCCCCGGTGAGATGTTCTAGGTAGTAGGCCCCATTTTCTGTTTTTGCTCGGACGCGATAGAGTCCTTCCCAGTTGGCTGCTAGTTTGCCTTCACGAGAGTCTTTGTGGTTTCTTCTTAGAACAAGGCTTCCCACGTCGAACTCTCGTCGTATCACCTTGGCGTTATGCCTGATGGTAATTTTTTGTTTTAGTGAGGCTTCGCGGAGGGCTGCCCCGGTTCGGATTTCCTCGACGAGGTCGAGTTCTTCTCGCAGTGACTCGTCGTTCATCTCCTCGTCTAGGGGCAACTCTGTCCACCTGGAGGGCACGTGAACTTCGACGGGAATTACAACCTCTGTCCCGTATGCTAGACGGAAAGGTGTTTCCCTGGTCGTTGAGTGTGGAGTTGTGCGGTATGCCCATAGTACGCCGTGAAGTTCCTCGACCCATGCCTTCTTTGTTTCATCCAGCCTTTGCTTGAGGCCTCGAAGGATGACTCGGTTGGCTGCTTCAGCCTGCCCGTTTGTTTGAGGGTGCTCGACGGATGCGAAGTGCTGCTTCGTGCCTAGTTGGGCGACGAAGTCTTGGAACTTCCCGTCCGTGAATTGCCTCCCGTTGTCCGTTGCTATCGCTTGGGGGATACCGAAACGTGCAAGGATGTTTCGTTTGTAGAAACGCAGGATGTTGAGGGCAGTTATTTTGGCTAGAGCTTCCGCTTCTATCCATTTTGTGAAATAGTCTACGCCCACTATTAGGTACTTGTTCTGGCTTGATCCTACCACGAAGGGTCCTAGGATGTCTAGGCCCCACCAGGTGAATGGCCACGGGGAGGACATAGCCTTGAGCTCGTTAGGCGGAGCTAGGTGCATGTCCCCGTGCCATTGGCATTTATCACATTTCTTCATGTGTTCTTTCGCGTCGTGCTGCATGGTCGACCAATAGTACCCTGCTCGGAGGGCCTTTCGGGCAAGCGACCTTCCACCGAGATGTTGGGCGTTGATTCCTTCGTGGATTTCACGCAGGATGTGCGCGACCATTTCTTCCTCGACACACTTGAGCAGCGGAATGGAGAATCCCCGCCTGTAGATTTTATCTTCGACCAAGACGTAAGAGCAGGCTCTTTGCCTGACTGTGCTGGCCTCCTTTGGGTCGGGCGGAAGTTCGTCTTTGGCGAGATAGTTGTAGACAGGGGTCATCCAGCAGTTGTTGTCGCCGATCACCTACACGTCGAGTGTCGGGGAGGCCTTCTCGATGTTGGATCGAGGAAGTACTTCCTGTATGACGGATTTGTTTCCGACTTTCTTCTTTGTGCTGGCTAGTTTGGATAGCACGTCTGCTCGCACGTTATGTTCGCGGGGGACATGTTTCACTTCCACTGTTGTGAACTTAGCCATCTCCTTCTTGACCAGGGCCAAGTATTTGGCCAGGTTGTCATTTTTGGCCTGATATTCTCCCCGGACCTGGAGGGCCACGAGTTGTGAGTCTGTGCAGATGACGACTTCCTCTGCGCCCAGGTCCTCGGCCAGGCATAGCCCAGCGAGGAAGGCTTCGTATTCAGCCTGGTTGTTGGAGGTTGGAAAGGACATGGTGAGTGATACTTCAACGATAATGCCTTCGTTGCTTTCCAGTATGATGCTCGCACCGCTTCCTGCCGAGCTGGAGGCACCGTCCACAAAAATGGTCCATTTGCGTGCTTTGCTCGCGGGGTAGTCTGCGAATGTCATTTCTGCGACGAAGTCGGCCAGAGCCTGGGCTTTGAGAGCTTTCTTGCTTTCGTATTGGACGTCGAATTCAGACAGTTCCAACGACCATTTGAGCATCCGACCAGCCATGTCTGGTCGTCCGAGCAGCTGCTTTATGGGTTGATCTGTTTGAATCACGATCATGTGAGCCAGGAAGTAGTGTCTTAATCTCTTGGCTGCGTTGATGAGGGTCAGTGCCACCATCTCTACCTGTTGGTATCTTAACTCTGGTCCTTGCAGTGCTTTGCTCGTGAAATAAATGGGCTTCTGCCCGTCAGGTGTCTCGTGGATGAGAGCGGCGCTCACTGCTTCGGTTGCCACGGCGAGGTATAGGTATAATGTTTTGCCATTGTCCGGGCGAGAGAGGACCGGTGGCTCTGAAAGTGCTCATTTCAGATGGATAAGGGCCTTGTCACACTCCTCGGTCCATTCAAATGCCGCCTCCTTGTGGAGGAGTTTGAAGAATGGTAGGGCGTACTGGGCGGACTTGGCCACGAAACGGGATAGTGATGTGAGCATCCCGTTGAGAGACTGGATGGATTTTTTGGACTTGGGCATAGGAAACTCGGAGAATGCCCGACATTTATCGGGATTGGCCTCGATTCCTCGTTCCGTTAAGTAGAAGCCGAGGAATTTGCTTTCCCTGACACCGAACGTGCACTTCTCCGGATTAAAACGCATTTTGTATTTCCTGGCCTGTTCGAAGACCTTTCTCAAATGGGTAGTATGATCGGTTTCCTCGTGGGACTTTACGATCATGTCGTCCATGTAGACTTCGAGCATATCGCCTATTTCTCCCCGGAATACCTTGTTCATCATTCGTTGGTACGTTGCTCCGGCGTTCTTCAGGCCGAAGGGCATTACGTTGTAGTAATAGTTGCCCGATTCGGTCATGAAGGCCGTATATTTTTTGTCGGACATCGCCATTGGAATTTGATTATAGCCCGAATAGGCGTCCATGAACGATAAAAGTTTAAAACCAGCATAATTATCAACAAGTTTATCAATATTGGGGAGGGGGTAGGCATCCTTCGGGCATGCCTTATTGAGATCGGTGTAATCAATGCAGATGCGCCATTTTCCATTAGATTTTTTAACTAATACAACGTTGGACAGTCAAGTGGTGTACTTGGCTTCCGAAATAAATTTGGCATCGAGGAGGTCCTTTACAGCTTTTTCAGCAGCCTTCGTCTTCTCCGGAGACTGTTTTCTCCTACGTTGTGCTACGGCCTTGACGGCCGGGTCAATTGTCAGCTGGTGGCATGCGATGGATGGATCCAAGTCGGGCATTTCGGCGGCGCTCCATGCGAAGAGGTCGGCATTCTCGCAGAGGCATGCCTTGAGCTGCTTCCTCGCGATGTCAGGCAGATCTGCTCCAATCTTCACTCCCCGCTGAGGGTCATCGCCGAACAAAACGATCTCGAAGTTGCCATCTGGTATTGGGCGCATCGGATGGGAGCCGCTGCTGGACGATGTGGACGGGTTGGCTGAAGCTGCTCGTTCCTTCTGCTGGTCTTTTTCTTGGAAGCGACTGTCGAGGTCGTTGGAGTCGACCTGGGGAAGAGGCTTGGCTTCCTCGGAGCTGCTTGGCAATGCTGGCTTGCCCGATGCTTTTAGCTTGGACGCAATGGCGTTGAGCCCCTTTGTAGCTGCCTCAAAACACCTACGTGCAGCTTTGATATCGCCGTGCAGGGTGGCGACCATTCCTTTCGAAGTGTAATACTTCATCTTCAGGTGGACTGTTGAGGGTACCGCTACCAACTCGGCCAGAGTTAGCCTTCCGAAAATGCACTGGTATAGCGACGGGCAGTCGATCACCAGGAATTGCACCTTGATAGATCTGGGCGTCTCAGCTGATCCGAAGGTCACGATCAGTTCGACGTAGCCCCACGGCTTGGTCACTGATCTGTTGAATCCCTGTAAATCGGACCCTACATAGGGGGTAAGGTGCGATTCGTCCAGCTGAAGCGTTGAGAATAGCTGGGAGTACATGATGTCGACCGAGCTGCCCTAGTCGACTAGGATTCTGCGAACGTCGAAGTTCACCATTCGGGCTCTGACGAGCAAAGGTATGCTCGAGTTCGGGGATCCGCCGAGGAGTTCTTCCCGGTAGAAGGAGATGGGTACGAAGCCTTTCTGGGCCTGATCGAGCGTGGTCACCTTATTGGAGCTCGTGTTGATCAGGTGCTCGAACTTGCGTTTCACGGAGCCCACAGTTACTTTGTTGAAACCCCCGTCAGAAATGACCATGGCGGAGGGAAAAGTCTCCCACGGGCTATGGGCCGCGAAATAAGCGGGGGCGTTGAGCCCGTCCGAGACGCAGAAGTCCTCCGGTCGCGATATGGACATTGCGATCTATATGTTGGCATCTTTTGAGGAGGGTATCTCATCCTCTATCTTCTTGGACTCCTGGGCGTCCTGTCGAGGAGTGTCCTTCTTCTTGGCGATCTGTTTCAGGTGTCCGTCTCTGATCAGTATCTCAATGGCATCCTTCAGATGGATGCAGTCTTCTGTAGTATGGTTGTGACTTTTGTGGAAATGGCAGTATTTTGATTTGTCTACGTTTGGTCTGTTCGGCAGTTGTTTGGGGAAGCGAACCCCTGCCTGCTTGAACTCCGAATTGGCACATTCGGTCAATATTTTCTCCCTGGAGACGGTCAGGGGGGTGTAACCATGGAAACGCCCGGAGGGTCCCTTGTTGTCGCGGGAGTCCCGTGGACGGTCCTCGCGCCTCCGTTCACCTCGACGAGATGTCGAGGCTTCCTCTCATTTGGAGGCCCGAGCGTTCTCCTGGTGGCGTGATGCTCGGACATTGCAGGCCGCAATCTTTTCTTCGTACTGAATATGTGATTGGGCTTTGAGGAGGAGGGCGTCTAAGTTCCTCGGTGGTGCAAGGCCAATGGCTTTAGAGAACTCGGAGCCCGGGCGGACCCCTTGCTCGAGCAGAAACTTTTTTATTTTGTCTGTTGTAGGGACCTACACTGCTTCCTTGTTGAACCTCTCGATGTATGCGCAGAGAGGCTCGTCTTTTCCTTGGATTATGGCCCCAAGGGAGGCCTTGGTCTTGGGGTAACGGCGAGATGCTGTGAAATGTCGTGATAACATCCTGCCCAGTTGTCTCCACGAGGTAATGGACTCCACGGGCAGTTGCTTGTACCATGTCATCGCTCCCTTGCGGAGCGTGGTCGGGAACAATTGGCATTTGACGGCGCCTCGTACGCCGCGGTAGTCTAACAACGCATCGATGTTCTCGATGTGCTCGTCGGGGTCAGTGGTTCCGTCATACGTGCCAAGTGAAGGGGGTTTCTCCAAGCCTTTTGGGAGACGGGTAGCCAAGATCTCCTGGGACAACGGGCCGCGAGGCTCGTCATCACTGCTAGAACTGGTGTATGATGGGGACCGAATGGGATGCTCGCGGCGGCGGTTCCTCTGGGGATAAGGGGAGCGGTTCCTTCGTGGAGAAGATGAGCAGTTCCTTCGAGGAGAAAGTGAGCGGACCCGTCCTTTAGACTTGACCGGCGGAGATTGCTCGTTCCTTCGAGTCCTCTTGCGGTCGTGAGCGGGCTGGTCACGCGGGGAGATTTGGTCGCACTTCCGGGCTGCGCGAGGATCAGGCTCTTGGCGCAGTCTTCGGTCGATGTCTCTCCGGGGATGCGGGTTCCTTGATCGTCTTTGGTTCCTCCGCGTGGGAGAGGATCTTGGACGGTTGGACTCTTCTAACGCCCCGATCCTCTCGTTTTGCTGCAGGATCAGGGTGTTGGTTTTGTTGATCGCCTCCAAGAGGGCTGCCACGGTCGGGTCGGTGTTGGGCGGAACAGGAACGGGATGGACGTCAAGTGAAGATTGATCGTTGTTGCGATCAGCAGGGTAGGGGAAGGAGAAGCAGTGGCTCCGTCCCTGAGGAAACGGGTATCTCAGAGGAGAGATGACTGGCCGTCAACGTCAGATTTATTGACGGGGAGGATGGTGGTTTGGAGAGCATCCTTGGTGCGATCTTGGGAGGCCATGATCGTGATGATGTTTGAGAATTGTTTTGATCTTCGGTTTCTGAGGAAAGAAAGATGGGGAGAACAATGATTCCCACAGACGGCGCCACTGATCGTGAAGGCTGGATCAGATCATATAGAATTGGGCCACCAAGTGCGTCAGGGATGCTGGTCGTATGGAGAGGAGGGGGTGTACCTGCAAGGTACTCCGACGCTCAAGTAAGAAAGGGTCAGAGAAAAGGGGCAAGTACAAAGTATGAATTCTTAGGGTGAATATTGGATACCTGACCCTCTCAAGCGAGAGGGTTTATATAGAGCCCCCAGCGCGTGGCCAACGGTCCAATTTTTGGGGCGAAATAACTGTTTTCCCCAAAGAATAGGTAACTACCTAAACTAGCCGTTATGTCGGGCAGGGTGCCCAAAACTAGCCGTTATGTCGGGCATAGGCATAGTTCCGGGCACCTGTCCATAGCTGTTCGGGGAGCAATGAAGTCGTGCGTGACGGGCAGTAATTCCGGGGAGGAACGTTGCATTCCTTGCCCGGTTGGAGGGGCAGAAAGGTAACTTTTTCCCCTCTGTGGATTGGACTTTGGGGTGGGAATAGGCTGGTCCGAGCTAGGCTTTGCCAAGCCTGAGTCTGGCCTGCTAAAAAATTCAAAGCCTAAGCCTGGTCTGTAGCCTACCATAGGCTTATTTTTAGGCCTAAGTCTGGCCTTTTCGAATGCCTGATTAGCCTACTAGCCTATTTAAAAGCCTACTTCATTTGAACATTTGTAAATAAGAAATTCAACTAATGTTAAATAGACTAACAAATTATAAGATCAATGAGATTAAATGGTTGTTTTCATTGTCTCATTCAAGTTTACCTATTAGCATAAGTTTGGTGATACTATTTATTGGAGAGAACTTATGAAAAAGCTTATGAAAACAACTTATGAAATTGTTTATAATGTTTTTTCAACTTATTTTCATAAGTTCTTCAAGATAACTAAGTTTTATTTTCGTATTTTAATTAAAAGTACAAAATAGAATATATTAATAATAATAAATTTATTGAGTTTTTCTTAAATAGGCCAGTCTGATAGGCTTAAAAGGCTTTTCTTACGGCCTGTGGTCTAGCCTCTTTATCTAAATAGGCTTACAAAAAAGCCTAGGCCTTTTCTATTTAAGAAAAAGTCTGGTCTGGCCTGAGCCTATGTAGGCTATGCCGTAGGCCCCTATTAGTTGGTCTGGCCTATTTCCACCCCTAATTGGACTTAGGCAATTTGAGCCGCTCTGGAGCAGAAGCGGATTGGCCCATGTCTAGCCATTGGTCCAGTCCAGAACAGTTCCCAAACCGAACAAATTTGATTTGATTTGTACCAAAGGAAAATAATAAAGTTAAAGAAAATATAATTCTAAAATAAATTTAATTAAATAATTTTATCTTATTTTAAATATAATAAATGGTTATGTATTCCCTTTTTCGTCATGATAATATATTCTTTTTTAATGTGGTAATGTCTTTTGTAATTTACTTTATTTTTTAATTAAGTAATACATTAATTTTTTAATAAATATATATTAAAATTAATAATATTACTCTTTATATTTTTTATTTTATTTTTAAAAAAAAATCTGACCTCTTAAATTTATGAAGGGTAAATTAAACTTTAAATTGATTGTCAACCATTTCAATATATATTTTGTTAGACTTTCGTTCATATTTACTTTATCATATGAATTTTATTATAAATATGATAAATTAATTAATAACTTATTTTAATATTGTTTATATATTTAAAAATATTAAAATCAAAATCTTTTTAAGTTTGTTATAAAAGAATTTTATATATTAGTTTAAAGTGTGAAGTGGATTAACAAATAACCAAAGATAAATATAATGAGTGATACTATCCAACAAATGAAAAAAGAATTTAAATTTTGTAAAAGAACGTGAAAGAGTGAACAATCAATTAAATTGGAAATGATCTTTTACCGTTAATATATTTGAAGCACATTCGCAATTATATAATAGTAGCTTCTAATACTAATAATAAATAAAATGAACACGTGGCCCTTTAAATATTTGACAGCTAGGTAAAATTACTCAACATTTTAAAATAGATAATAAAGAATTTTTTTGCCATAATTTTTTCTTTGATAGAAACAAACTAAAGAATGACAATTTTTTCTTTAAAAGTAAGACAATCAAGTCCCGCTTGCTTCAAGTACGGTCAAGTCCTGTTTGTTTCAAGCTCTTTGCTTCAAGTCCAAATCCTCCTTGCTTCAATTCCTTCACCTGAAACATCAAACACATGTTATAGGTTAATTAGTTACATATATAAAGTAATAATGTAGAATATTCTGATGTTTATTAAAGGCAATGGTGATTATTTCAAAACAATTATTATATTACCTTTGAATAAAATCAATAGTAGAATTTTTACCGTTAGGTTTGAAAATTGTCCATTAATAATATCACATCCAATGAACATGTTGTGTTAGACCTTCACCTTAACAATAGTAATAACTTATTTGAAAAATTAATAATGTCTGGATTGTAAGCATAAAATCATCATAATAAATATGAATTTTTAACATATCTTGATTGATTTTGTTCTGGACTGGATCAATAGTCAGGCATGGCCCAATCCACTTCTGCTCCAGAACGGTCCAATTGCTTAAGTCTAATCCACAAACGGGCAAAAGTTACCTTTCTGCCCCTCCAACCGGCCACGGACTGCATCGCTCCTCCCCAGAAATACTGCCCGTTACGCACGGCTTCTCCACTCCCCAAACAGATGAGGGCATGTGCCCGAAACTACACTTATGCCCGACATAACGGCTAGTTTCGGGCACCCTGCCCGACAAAACGGCTAGTTTAGGCAGTTACCTATTCTTCGGGAAAACAATTATTTCACCCCGAAAATAGGACTGTTGGCCACGCGCTGGGGGCTCTATATAAACCCTCTCGCTTGAGAGGGTCAGGTATCCAATATTCACCCTACGAACTAATACTTTGTACTTGCCCCTTTTTCTCTGACCCTTTCTTACTTGAGCGTCGGAGTACCTTGCAGTACACCCCCTCCTCCTCTCCATACGCCCAGCATCTCAGACATTCTTGGTGGCCCACTTCAACAGGATCTGATCCAGCCTTCACGATCAGTGGCGCCGTCTGTGCGAAACATTGTTCTCCTCATCTTTCTTTTCCCCGAAACTGAAGAACAAAGCAAATTTCAAGATCATCATCATGGCCTCTCTGGGCCTCTCCTTGAGCTGTAAGCCCCAAATATTTCTTTTTCAAAGCACTTTCTCCTTTGATTTTGAAATATACTGTTGTTTTCAATCTTTCTTTGTTGAACAACTAACCAAACAGCATGGAAGCTCTACAACCGAGGAAGTGTTTATACGCTTTCATTTACCGCTTTCATATACATATAACTGTATTGTGAGGCTGTTTCGCTGTAAGTCTTTTTTCATAAACTCATATCGACTGTGTAATAATAGTATAGATATTTAGAGTTTCCCCGGCAACTATGTCTAGCACTAGGTGAAGCCGTTTCATTTATTCGTAGAAATAGACAATACTAGATCCCCCATAGGAGCACCAGATACAATCTTCTCTTCGGTTGTCCTTCTTAGGGATTGTCAAGAAACTCTACTCCCCAGAGATGATCTCTTCTCCGTGAATTGCATCTCTTGATTTTCTTCCAAATTCTCGAACTTTCCTGGCTTGATCTATTCTCTGTGAATAGTCTGTCTTGAATTTCTCGGGGTTTGGGGACCCACGGGCTTCTTAAAAGCATCCGGCCTCCTCTTGGGCATTGTACAAGGACCCACAGGCTTCCTAAAAGCATCCCCGCCTCCTATTGGGCTTAGTACAAGGACCCGTCTGCTTCTTAGAAGTATTCACAACCTCCTCTTAGGCTTCATATAATGATTCTTCCCCCGTGAATGATAGCCTCCTCTTGGGCTTCGTACAAGGACTTCTCGGCTTCTTAAAAGTTTCCAGCCTCCTCTTGGGCTTCGCACAAATTGTCCTGACGACCTCCTAGAGGTATAGGAACAGAAATCAGTCATCTTAATATAACAGTCTTTCCAAGAGTCTACTACTGTTTCTCAAAGCATAGTACAAAAGATGAAACTCTAGACTTGGACAGTCTAATTACCTTGAGTCTCAAAGACATTCTCAAGTCCCTTCCAAAAATACGAAGACACCCGCAGACTTGGACAGTCTCAATACCCTTTGGATTCCCTGTTTCCTTAAAGAACAGGAAACAATCCCGATTCTCAGATCAAATCCATGAGTACGGTGTTACTCATATAAGAACTGATTTTCTCTTAACCAACATACTGGACCTGTCACTCGACTGAAACAGAATCTTTAGCCTCCATCTCGGGCTTCGTACGAGATACCAAAGACTCTCTTGTTGAGTCAAAACCTTGTAGCCTCCATCTCGGGCTTCGTACGAGATACAAGGACTCTCTTGTTGAGTTAAACACTTTTTTTAGCCTCCATCTCGGGCTTCGTACGAGATACAAAAACACTCTCTTGTTGAGTATAAAAGACTCCCTTGTTGAGTCAAACTCCTTTTAGCCTCCCTCTCGGGCTTCGTACGAGACACAAAAGCATCCTCTTGTTGGGTTAATAGCCTCCTCTTAGGCTTTGTATAAGAAAACCACTGGTTGATCCAATCAACCTTTTAGCATCAAAGTTGTGCCTCGTTCACAGTACATAAACATCAACAACTCCTTCCCCTTCATCTAATCGCTGTAAGCGGCAAGCCTCTGGATCATCTACATCCACGCAACTGTCCCTCTTTTAGCATGAAAAATTCCGAAGGAAAGATAGCATTGCTCTACACTGAGTTAAAGTCTTCTCCTTCAGGTTGGAACCCCCCTATAAAGGAAATTATGGCATTGCCGGATTCACACATCCCGGTTAAAGTAATTCTCCTTTATAAACAGTTGTGACAAACAGACCCTCTTTAGAGATGACAAGTTCTCTCTAAAGTCAACACCCTTTTAGCTTCACATCTTAGGCTTTGAACAAGATACAAACCACCTCCAGCTTCACATCTTGGGCTTTGAACAAGATACAGATCAACTTTCGCTTCACGTCTTGGGCTTTGAACAAGACACCAAAACACCCATTTCCTCCCATAGAATAGGAGGAACTACGAACGCTCTGATTTCCATGTTTCGGTAAACGGGAATACGTAGGCATAAGATTGAAAGAAAAATCTTAGCGAGCACACTAAACAAAAATCCTAAATCCCATATCAATTGAAAAAACATCAGTCCTAACTTCCTGCCCATCGAATAAACCCGTCATTCTATCAAAATAATATCAAGAGAGGCCCCACTACCACATAGCATCCGTAACCTAACAGATCGCTGTTTAAATTTGGTATGCAAGCAGGGTTAATTGGAGACATCTATTTCCCTTCCTTCATCAGCTTTAATAGGATAAAAAATGAATCGACCTGTAGCCCCCCCAAGAGCGACAGTGCTTAAGAACCACGTCCAAAATCGCTCGCTACAGTAATTATTCGGGTTTATTTCCCATATTGGTGCGAATCATCTCTTTATTTAAAGATTCATCGGAAGTTGAGAGATTTGAAGGATTGTCACTTAATTGAGAAGTGCTTATTTCCAACATAAAATCACTTCCCGAAGGCACCTAAAATCATGGGTTAAGTCACAAAAATTAAAGGAAAATGTGGTAGAAAAATCAAGGCAAAAGCATTTAAATTCAATTTATTTCAAGTGATATTTCAAGTGACCATTAATCTTACATTGAGACTTGGTACTTGTTCCTGACTAGGCCAGCACCTGCCCTACGGTCGGGCAGGCCCAGGCCCAATGACCAACGAAGGCCCAACGAGGCCGAGAACTACCTCCGTGTCGGGCACATGCTAGTCCCCTCAGACGTCGGACACACGGGGTAGAAGACCGTCGAGCAGAGGCACGTAGCACCTCTCCTCGACGCCCACGTGATCCTCCCCGCGATGACACGTTCTCTTGTAACTTCCCACTCCCGAAGGAATCGGTCTGCCCTACTTCCGGAGATTTAGGGACCGTTACACCAGGGCGAAGACCACGTGCTGGTCTTCACTATGCCATGTAAGCTCTGGCAGTTACTTGGATTGGGCCTGGCAATCCAACCCAGTGCAAGTAACCGTTGGCCCCGCGCTGGGGGCTCTCTATAAATACCCTCTCACTTGAGAGAGTCAGGTTACATAATACATTCTAACTCTCACACTTGTTCTTCTGTACTTGCCTTTCTCTGACCGTTATCTTACTTGAGCGTCGGAGTACCTTGCAGGTACACCCCCCCCCCCCCCGGCCGTCTTTCAACATCACCGGAGCTGAAGTCCACACGACGTTGCTGGCCACTGAATAACTGTCTGATCCAGGTACGATCAGTACTTATGCTAAACTCCAACATGTCTTGTCTCTAACTTCCCTTAACTACCTATTTATCCCCAAACCCATGCTTTTACCCATTTGCCCTTAAACTAATTAACTACCTCTAACTTCCTTAAATCTCACAAACTAACACAAAATCAAACTAATTTTTTTACCAAAATTCAACCATTGATAATAATTGATCTAACGGCTAAAATTGGCGATCCGCAACTAGCATTTAAATTAATTTTTAACCATTGATAAAGTGGTGACTTGGATCACGATCTAACGAACCTCAATTATCCAAAATAATATATAAAAACCTTCTTTTTTCCAATTTTTGGGGTTAGCCACTATGAACCATTTTTATTCATTTTTTCTCCCATTTTGCTTCTAACCAATTTCAACACTTTTCATCACCTTCACAAAAGTTCATCTTCATCACCATTTAGGATTTCACATTGAAATCCTAAACTTGGTGGAACTTAGCCACAATCGATTTCTATAATCATCATTCAAGTGGATTCAAGGATATTCAACACTCAATTTGTAATTTTTTTCAAGATTTGAAGAGGTTAAGCATTTATTTTGCATAAGGGAGATTCCAAGATCTTGCATCGAAGTTTTCTGGGTTTCTTAATTGCGAAGCATCACAAGAAGCGGTGGACTTTCTCCACTAGGTAAGAATTTCTAAAAATTCCATGGCTCTCATTCTTAGATTTATGTGATTTAGGGTGTTAAAATATTTCTCATACATTGCATCTGGAAGTCCTGAAATGATGGCACACCATGGATCTTGGAATTTAAGTTTATGTGTTGTTCTTGATTTTGTGATTTTCAATTTGAATCCGTGACTTTCGTGGCAATTTTCACTATGTTAGTGCTGTTATTTTGGGAAACTAATGGCGTATTGTTGTTCTACGTTTCGTGGGCTTCAATTTAGTACTACCTCTGTTCCATTATATAAGAGACAGCTCATTTTTTAGGTTCATGCATTAATTAATGTATTTGGTCAGTTTATAGACTAGATATATTGATTATTCAATGAACCTAAAAAATGATTTGTTTCTTATAAAAAGGAACGGATGTAGTATATTATTTCGCATAATTTGATGGAATATTGAGAGTTATAAGTTATTCATGTAGAATAATAACAACATAAGAATAATAATCAAATAATGAAACTACAGTGCGAAGCAATCTGGGCCGTTTGATCTTGATCGGACGCTCAGGAATAATAAGAATAATAATATCATAAAAAGCTACAACGGAATGCAATATGAGCCTCACGATCTTGATCATGCGTTAAATAATAACAATAGCATCATATGGCAGCGAAAACGAATCACAACCGTGTGATGGTGATCAGGCGGACGGGATTAATGATAGTATCACATGTGAGATTCAGCGAAATGAGATCATAGCCATACGTTAGATCTAACGCGCAGGAACTGGACAACACATTAATGAGATCATGTGCCTCTCACATGACTTCTCTTCCCACTATTTCCTTGGTTTTTTCAGCAAAGAAGAGGCTTTTTGCTGCGCCCTGGGCCTAACAGATGGCTATCCACACCCTTACTACATGAGCCCAAGTGAAATTGTACTAAGACCTTACTAACTCCTCACCCCTTTCCATTACATTTTAATTTCTTTTTGTTACACGTTAGAAAACGAAATACTAAAAATACTAAAAATTTCTTAAAAATTCTAAAAAAAATCATGTGTGTTCCTGGACATTTTAATTAATTTTTTCTGAATTATAATTTCATTTTTGAGCTGTTTGGATTTTTTTGGGATTTTTTAAATATATGTGTGCATATGGATATACCTTGTGATTCAAGGCTTGAAAAGTAACTTTCTCTTAATGGTTGTGACCCAAATTTTTTCGTGTATTTTGACCCTTCATTGTAGGATCTTTACATGTTAAACTCATGCTTTGATCATAATTTTTAGGTCACTTGTTAAGTACTTTTTGTGACTTGTGTTTGTATGATTATTAAATGGAAAATGCCTAATGTTTGCAATTAATTGAGTACTTTTTGTGCATGATTTGGATCCAATATTTTGCATGTGATCACCTACTGGACTTAATATGAATTGGTTGTTTTTTCATAATTTTAAAAAGTCATTTTCTATTTTTCACCAATTTTCCAATATGAACATATCATATGTAAGCATGCTAGAACTAGGTCAAGTTTAATGCTAATGTATGGGCTCCTTAAAACCAAATTTGAGAGCATGATTGATCCTAGATACAATGAAATTTTAGGTGATTTTTTTTATCCTTAAATGTTGCTTTTTGTTCATGACTTAAATGATTCTTTTTGAACCCTAAGTTGTTTATTCGATTACGATTGATGTTTGCTTAGGTGTTCTAGGTTGATGATGTAATTGTGCTATCCTCTTTAGGATATTTTTTTTGTACATCATGTAACATATGGTTTAACATGAATCATAACCTGCCCTCATGAATTTATATGTCATTTCATGTGATTCTAATTGGTATTGTGCTTCCATAAGTTTGAACATGAATGGAAAGTTAACTTTGTTGTTTTCACTTGGACTTAGAATGTGCCATGTTTGTACAAAGTTTTTGACATTTAAATGTATCATTCCACCCATCATTTGCTATTGCCCCTTGTATGGTATGTACCCCTAGGGTTCCCCTTTCATTGCTTATGGTCTAATTTTTCTCCTAAGGTAGAATTAGAGTACTTCCTTGTGCATTAGGACATAGTTTTGTGACTTTGCTTCCGACTACTTGATAGTTGAGCTTGGCATGGAGATGGTAAGTTACTTGTAATACTTTGAATGCTATTTTATACTTACATGATTCTCTTTCCTCTCACTTTTCTTTTACTTCTCTCTTTTGTGATTGTTTAGAATAATGTTTACTTGTGGTTATTCACATGATCCCTTAGGATTCCTAGCTCAACTTAATTTCTGATTAAGTTTGAGGTAGGAGAGACATTAGGATAGCAATCCATGTATGCTAACATTAGGTAGACTTCCCTTTCTTACCTCAACCATAGGGCCATCATTGTATGATAACATTAGAATCTAGTTTCCTTAGTTTTTTCTTTCGACTTTGAGTCTTTCTCTCCTCTCATCTCAAAACAAAATCAAAAACATGTAATAAAAACAATAAGTATTGTACGCCATGATCCTTAAGTACATAGGAAATGAAAGGGGGAGGGTCTCCCTTCGCCTTTCAAGAGTGTTTAGCATACGTCCTTTTGGGGACGACCATGCGACGCATTCGTTCCTATGTCATAGACTTTAGTGCAATATGAGTTACAAACACAATCATCGAAACATGTTCTTCTAAAAAACAAAAACAAACAATCGTCTTCCTTCGGGATTCTCTTCTCATCTCCCTCACTCCATTCGTAAAGGATACGTCATTTCTGTTATACCGCAAATAGGTAAACGTGTAAGACTCCATGCAACGAGCGGCAACACCTAAACTGCTAGAATGCGAAGGTTGAGGTTTTCCACTTAAAAAACACAAAACAACAAGACCTTGTTAGGTCGAACTACGACTGCTCTGACTTCCTCCTTCGCGTTAGATTGAGGATACGTAGGCACAAGACGGCGATGTCTTGGCGAGCAACCTTCCCCCCACAATCCCGTAGTCCTCCGAACTACGTTGACTCTGACTTTCTCGCTCCCGAGGGAATAAGTAGGCCTAGGAAGACCGTGTACTATTGAGTCACCTTTTCTTTTCTCCCCCCGTTTCTCCGTTCCCCCATTTCCAGTTAGCAGTTGAGCTTCAGATAACCCTACACCCTTTGATCGATAACAACAAGCGCGGATCACATCGAGTACGATGGACGCGAGGAGGTGCTAATACCTTCATCTCGCATAACCGAATCCTGAACCCAGACTATGGTTGCGATGACCATTCCTTTCCCTTTGTTGAGGTTTTCTTCGACCGTTCTCTTTCCCTGTGTCGGGATAAATAACGTTCGGTGGCGACTCTTCTGTTCTTTTCCGCCAATTAATTTTCGCAGATGCGACAGCTGGCGACTCTGCTGGGGAGGTTCTCATCCCTAAGCGATTCAATTCTAGCGCCCGTTTGTTTTTTATTATAGGGTGTTTATCTGTATTGCTTTACTCGCTTTATTTATGGCATTGTTGCATGTTTACTATTTTATTACATTTACTTGCTTTTCATTTCACTGTTGCCATATATTTTGTGCTGGACTGTCTGTTTTCTTTGGTGGGATGGGTGTTCTGAGAGATAAGCCCACTATCCAGGCTTGAGTATACACACAGGATTTAGAGTGGATAGTCGTATCGCTTGCGTGGTGTTGATCACGTGTAGTGCTCGCGAGATCCACAGCCAGACGAGGTCCATCTAGGAGATATCCGATAATGCATGTTGATGCAGACCATTGGATATTCCTTTATGAGCTGTCGACTCTGGTGACCATTCCCGAGGACTCAGTTGAGGCACTCCTCCTGAGGGGCGATAATGGCAGACCAGAAATGCAAACCCGTTACGCTTCTCGATCCGGGGACCCGAAGCTGAGAACTTGCCATATGATGACCTTTTTTGAGGGGGAATCAGTGGAAGCACTCCTCGATTGGTGATAATATTGTACCCAGAAGGATGAATGTATTATTGCTTCTCGACCTCAGTGCCAGAAACTGAGGATCCTTCATTTTTAGAACCCACATGTGAGAATGGACGGGTGTTTACAGGTTTGAAGGTAACCGTAACCTTCAACCTACCTGGTATTTTGGTCTTCATATCAGTGTGGACTTATCAGCCTGGTATTATGGTATTATGATTATTTGGATATTCGGGTATTCCGATTATTCCGGCACTCTGACTATTACAGTATTCTGATTAGGCCGGTATTCTAATTATGCCGATATTCTGGCATTCTGGTATTCTAATTATGCCGATATTCTGCCATTCTGGTATTATGATTATTTAGATATCTGGTATTCTGGTATTCTCTTCAGAGCAGACATATGAGCTTATTCAGCCATCAGTGCAGCACTTATTCAGAATTTGTGGAAGCTTTGATCCCATGTCTTATTGCATTCATAACATTGCTTTGTATTTTAATACTCATTTGCATAACAGGTGTTTGAGGCTGGTTATTCTCATCCTGATCTGGTTCTCTTTAGAATTTCAGACTTAACTTTTCAAAGAAGCTGGAAGTTGACCATGGATCAAGTTCAAGCAGAGTTGAGGGAAATGCGAAGCCAAATGGGGCAGTTTATGGGGGACATGCAAGCTTTAATTCAAGACCAGAAAATGTTGAAGGAGGAGGTTAATCAAATGAAGACTCAGATGAGCTGGGTTATAGAGGTCGTGAGAAATGTGCTCAGAAAGGATGGCAATCGCGTGCCTGAGGCTGCAGCAGAAATTGTCATTCTGCCCATGCCTGTGGAATCTATCCCAAAGTGTGATCTACCTCACGAATTTTCTCCACAACCTGGGGCTCTGGAGTTTCCTCGTCAGTAGCTACCTCTTGTCTTCCAAGGTAATCCCAAGGCTAAGAAGTACGCACAGAAGCCGAAGAAGCCTGACCGGCATTTTGATCCACTGCCTATGTCTTATGACATGTTGTTTCAACAGTTGCTCAAACTGAATTTGGTAGAACCTCGTGCAATAGGTCCCCCTCCAGTAAAGCTCCCAGTTGGATATGATGTTAGTGCCCGGTGTGAATTTCATTCAGGTGGCCCTGGACAAACTATTGAGAGGTGTCGATCCTTTCATCTTAATGTGCAAGATTTGATCGATGGTGGGGTCATTATTTTCACTGCAGATGGTCTGTACGTTAACTGAGGCTTCCCGAGTGAGCACTTGTAATTGCAAAGACACCTTCTGAAGCAATCAGTCCAGACGGAGCCAAGCCTCCTCAATAATGGCGATCTTTAGCTTCTTTACTATACTTTCATTTGTATTTTTCATTGTTCGTTAATACTTTGTATACATGTAAAAATTGTTTGTACTGAATGGTAGTTTTAATGCAATGAATATGTTTTTTTCTTGAAGTAATTCATTCTTATTCATTCATATGATGTTTTTGTGCATTGCAATACCAATTTACTTGCTTAAACTCTAAGAGGGAGGATGACGATTTGAAAACGCAAACTTTCTGGTCGTATGCTTTTGGGAATAAAACCTTGTTGATGATGTACATCCATTGTTTCAACTCCCCAAACACCAGAGATATAAGGGAGATATACCCTCTTTAACCCCGTTGAGCCTAGAAGTAGGAGTTTCTTTTGAAAAAAAAACCTAACACTTCACCCCGGGGCAGGGTAGTTGTCAGTTGATTTGACCAAGCGTTCAAATTTTGAAAGGAGTGTGCATCTAAGGATCCATTACCTTTTTTTCTCATCAGGAGGGTAAGGAGCATGAAACCACAATGGTTATCCCTCACCGCAAGGAGTAAAGCAGTCACAATCCTTTCAAGGAAGTCAAGACAGCCAGTATCACACGATTTGTTCAAAAAAAAAGAAGGAAAAAAGAAAAGGAAGAAATCCCGCTAAGTCGAAAGTTTGAAAACAAATGACTTAGGCAAAAGTTAGGGCATCCCGCTGGACATCAAAATCGAAAATGATTCAAAAGAATTAGTCCAGGAAAAATCAGGGAAACAAATGAAAAAAATAAGCAAATAGAAAAAGCGAAAAGGATTACAAAAGAAAAATCCTCGAGCAAGAACGAGTCGTGTGACTAACAGGCGCCAAAGACGAAAGGAGCGGCTGCCACTCCGAAAGCATTATGGGCTGCTTAACCATCGCTGATGATATGCAATAACCTTTTGAAAAGTGAGCATTTGTGTCAAATGAACTGAACGTAGGACTGAAGGACATCAAGGAGAATGGGTGGGTACAAACAAAATTTTGAGCCATAAATCCTTCTTTCTCGAACCGTGAACCAGACCACGTTACAACCCTCAAAAGTCCTAATTGAGGCAAGGTTATTCCGAAGGCATACTTCTGATAAGACAGCGTTCCTGACTCCCATAAGTGGGGCTAAAATGTTTTTTGTTGGTATTGCATGTGCATATTGTCTTTTATTCAAAAAAATCAGTGTCACATTTTTTCTAGTGATTCGTTCACAAGGTTTGGCGATATCTTTTCAATGAAAACTTCAAGATTAACATGTATGTTGCATTAGAATTATCATTCTCAGAATAAGCATATTTTGCTTGCATACATTGTACTTAACACCAATGAAGCCTGCATAATGAGCAGCAGTTGAGAAGTCTAACTTTGCCAAGAGGAAATTTCTGGACAACCATATTGAGGAACAGGTAGTCAAGAGACTCCGTCAGGAAACAGTTTTCTCAGCAAGTTGCGCTCAGTTGTGCCAATCCAGGGAAGTCACGTCGAGAAATCTCTCCAAAGTTCAGCCGATCTGGGGCAATCATGTCGAGATTCAACAAATCTCTCTGTCTACCTCTCCAAAGGACGATTAATCAAAAGCACCTCTTTAAAGTTCAGTATACTGGGGCAGAATATTTCAAGTCATTACAAATCCTCTAGAGGCAGATTCCTTCATAGTTCAGCCAATCTGGGGCAGTTACGTCGAGATCCGATAAATCTCTCCAAGAGTTTGAAGACCCTGGGGCATTTTAAATGCTAGGTTTTCTGTAAAATCCTCTTGAGACTATTTCTCTCAGTAGACCATGTGGTCTAAGAACGAGTGGAGAGTTCGCTTATGATATTTGGCATGCAATTGATCAGTAGAAGCGTGAAACACCAAAATAGTTCCCAGTGTGGGGTTTCTCTTCCTCAATAAGATGCCAGAAGGGCATTATGAAGATTGTGATTATTCTCTCCAGCGAGGGTCCATAGGTTTGGTCTCCCCAGCCAGAGTTGGATTTGTCTTTTCTCCGGCGAGAGTTCAAGCCCTCAGACGAAGTAAGGGTGATTTGTTCTTGCCCTCCAAGCAGGTATGCATCCCCAGCAAGAGGCTCATTTGACATCCCATCCCCAGTAGAGTCTTTCTCTCAAGCATTGAAGATTTAACATCTTCAGCAGAGCATTGAGAATGTCTCTCTCCCTAGCAAGAGTGTAGAGAATTATTTCCCCGGTCGGATTGGCTTATTACTTCCCAGCTAGCATTCAGAAGTCGACCATCTCATACAGGATAATGTTGCATCTCCAGCCGGAGATTTGTTTGATGTCTCTCCTTGATATAGATCTATATCCCCCACATAGTCTTGGCGTCTCCTTTCCTCATCAGGCTAGGAAGTGAAAATTTCCCCAGCAGCAGTGTGCTCATATCCCCAGCTTATTAAGGAAAGTCGTTTCCCCAACAGCAGGTTAAGTTCAATGATATTCCCCGGTAGGTTTGGTATTATTGACTACTCACCCCAAGCAGAGTTTGGTGTTTATCCTCTCAACACTTTGACCAGCGGTGGCTGACGTCCCCGACAGATCCCAAGTCCAATGGTTATTGGCACCTTTTCCGTATCAGATCTTTGGGTTCCATCTTTAGCAATTGTCATTCGTGATTCCCGGTGTAGGGGAAGTTATTTTGGGTTTATCTTCAACAATGGATACTCGTGATCTCCAGCAGAGGATTCTTTTTGCATCTTGCATATAGTAATCATCATTACATTGCATCCTGAAAACACGTAGCATTTCCATTTGATATGGAGCATTACGCCATTGAAAAATTCAAACATATGCATTCGAAGCATAAGCCAGGTTTGACATTATCTATATTAGACGTCTCTCAGCAGAGAATGGCATATTTAAGGAAATTCAACATTCCTTTATCCCCAGTCGAGTTGCCGATAAATTCGCCCATCATGTTTATACTTCCCTGCAGAGTTGTTTGGTTAAACTTCTCTGAGCCCCAGCGGAGTCATCTTCCCTTCAGGTTGTAAGTCTGAAAATTCTACTTCCTGTGTATCCTCTATCCCAACTATTGGTTGGTATCCTTTGTTGAGTTCGCCTTTGGTCGGCGTTCTCGTTTATCCTAACTTTTGGTTAGTATCTTCTATCCCAACTCTTGGTTGGTATCCTTTGTTGAGTTCGCCTTTGGTCGGCGTTCTCATTCATCCTAACTTTTGGTTAGTATCTTTTATCCCAACTCTTGTTTGGTATCCTTTCTTGAGTTCGCCTTTGGTCGGCGTTCTCGTTTATCCTAACTTTTGGTTAGTATCTTCTATCCCAACTCTTGGTTAGTATCCTTTGTTGAGTTCGCCTTTGGTCGGTGTCATACCCCAAATTTATCCTACCTGTATATATTTCAATTTGTACATCCATCCATTAACCATTATTCGAAAAATTCAAAAATATGTTGTTGCTTTCATTGCAAGGATGAGTTGGGGTTCGTCTGAGGGCATCAAGGCCAATGTGCAATTTAGGGGTTGTGCCTAAGGATCCAAGTAGGGTTTGGTGCCAGGTCAGATCATTCGTGGATAAATCAAGTTCTCAAACCGTATCAAGGCATATTCGGGTTATCAGTACAAGTGACAAAATTCAGAGGATTGATTAAGAGATTGGTCCGTGGTTAGTTCCATTTTTCAAGCTGATTTAAGTTGCGTTTCAAGATAAAAGGTTCAAGACCATTTCATGGAAAATTTAAGACCGAAGTGGAAGGCGCATATGGTTAAATCCAAATCCATTATAATAAAAAGTCAAATTCCAAAATGGAGTAAATGGTGATCCAAGATTACAATTCAAGGGTGTAATTTTTCTTCAAATGAGAATTCAAAAGGGTGGAGTTTAATTTATGAGTTTTAAACCTAATTGAAATATCAAGGTGTAATGATTCAAGGAATGGTCTGAACAAATTACAAAAAATAATAAGTACATGAAGGCTATATCCTGCGCAAAAAGGCCATACGAAATTCATCAAGGCCCAAAGTACCACTTCATCATTAAGGTCCATTATATTTACAAAACACCAAGTGCATTTGAAAAGAGAAAAATAAAGAAAAGTCAGGCCCTGCTACCATGCCATACGTCCCGTACTGCTACAATATGCCAAGACTACTCCACCAAAATTTGCATCAAAATATCACCTGCACGGACCTGCGAAATCAAAAGGAAAAAAGCTCTATCATTTATAAAACACAACCTGCCAAAATTCTGCGATTCAAACCTGCAGAACCTAAACCTTGAAAGCAACATTACCACCAGCACCCCTCTAAAATTCAAAGAAGAGGAACAGAACAGGGGGGAAAACGAAAACAAATTCAATCAGAAAAGGACCAAGACTCACCTTCAAATATCAAAAAAAAATTTCACTATAGAGGGACCTGGAACCTTATTCCGAACACCGTTCATCGTCACCCAACCTCAAACTAATTTCAGGCCCAATTGACCTCCCTCACTTCCACAACTACGCTTCAATCTTCAACCCTCAACTTCCAACCTTTAACCTTCCGCCGCACCACTATCCTTCATATCCAACCACATCTCCCTCGAAGTCCTTCCCCAAACCTTCAAACCTCATTCAACCCAAAATCTCTCTTCTCCATCAACACAAATCCTCCTCATCATAACCTCCATCATCCTCAACCTTTTTCACTCCAAATCGCAAAACATCCCCAAACCTATAAACCCATCTTCATTTCCTTTCCTTTCATAAATCACCAACCGCAAATTTTTTTCTTAGAAACCAAATCCAAAGAATCTGAAACAAATCAAACAGAAAAGAAGAAAGGAGGAGGGTCGAAAATCAAAAAGAAAAAAAATTCCTCAAATCGTCTCCGAAACACCCAACCGCCCTCAACTCTTTTTTCCGAAAGACCAATCATCTTCATCTTCAAACACCACCCTACGCATAACCTTTCACAACAGCAACAACCCAACGTCACCACCCATTGATTCCGTCGCAAAACCCCTCTTCGACCTTCACCCAATAATCTCCTTCCACCACCACCAATCTCCAACCGTCACCCACCTTCGAACCACACACAACCCGAATTAGAACCAAAAAGAAGGAGATAAAGAGATTTTGAGCAAACAAAACGAATCGAACAAAACCAAACCTGGAATCGAAACCGAAAGTAAAGACGGAATCGAGGCAGAGTTGAGCGAGAGAGAGAGAAGCCGAGAATCGCGAGCGAACGAGGGAGAAACGCAGACGAAATCGCGCAGAGGGAGATTTACGAAGCAGTGCGAGAGGGTGGGTCGAACGAGTTACTTCGTCTTTTATCAATTTGTTTTTCACTAATGATACTCTCCCCTGTTTCTTGATCTTTCTTTTCGGTAGAGCGTGGTCGTGTTTCGTTTCATCTGATGAGTTTCCTTTATTTACTTTCTCTTTTCCATTTAAAAATAATAATAAGCGTGAAGATGATGAAACCTGGATGACAAACCGTGAGCTAATGGGCCTTAAGGCCCGTGCGAACCAAGTGAATCCACTATACCCTCCTTGAATCAGCACGCCCCCCACCTCTTTCTATTTTAAATTAATTTTATTTTTATTCATTTATTTTAATAAGATTTATTGGTTTTAGATTTTGATACAAAATATCTTGAATCCATTTAATGTTTTGTTTTTAATATTTCTCTTTCGATTTCCACTTCATTTTTATTTCGTCTTTGATTTTATTTTCGATTTTTAATTTTTGGCCAATGATATAACAACCATCATGATTTGGATTTATGCAAATAGACCTATAATCTTGGTTAATATGAGACCTACCCTTTTTTATTCATTTCGACTTATTTTTATTTATCATTTTATTCATTTTATTTCATTTTTATCATTTATATTCATTTTGGGTCAATGAAAATCAAATATTAAGATTTATCGATTTTTCGATTTTAAATCTTGATAAAGGTGAGACCTTTATTATTTTTATTGTCCTTTTCGATTTTTTATTTCATTTCTATTATTTTTCATATTCTTTTATTCATATTTGGTCAATGAAAGTCAAAAATCCGATTATCAATTTACCGATTAAATCGCGATTAAGACGAGACCAATTTTATTTCTAGTTCGATTTTATACCTTATGTCTTTTATTTGGCCGATGAAAGTCAAAAGTCAACGATTTATCGATTTCTCGATCAAATCTGACTAAGACGAGACCATTTTTATTTTATGTCAACTTTAACCTCTGGTCAATATTATCTTGCTTATTTCCCGTCGAATATTCTCTCGATTATATTATCGTTCATTCTTATTCATACTATCCATATCATATTCATATTTATTTATCTAGCCTTTTTTCATTTGTTCAAGTGCTTAATTCCCGATCAAAACACATATTCAAATCTTTTTTCAAGTAAATCGCGAAAGAACTGAATTCTGGAGGTCTAGCACCTCTTGGGTTCTTGAGTGACCACCATTGGGGCGCACGCCTTAGATGGTGATCATTCAACCTTTCGCTCCTAAAACACTCGTCTTAACTATTTGGACAAAGGAATGCCATTGGAGTCTAGCATTCCATGTGGTACTTTCGTTGTTCATCAAACGAAATTTCATAAGTCAATCAAATGAAAAAGGTGTCGTTGGGATCTAGCATCCCAATAATGCCCCGATTAATTGGTTGCGAGGTCGACGTCTCGTTTATCGAATAATCGTCGTTCTCTCTAAAACACCTAACAAATCAAACCATTTCCAAACCAATTCTCGACTCGCCGTCGAGCCACGCTTCAAAACATTCTCGTTAGTCGAGTGCCTTTTGACTCGTCGTCAAATGCGCATTCGCGCATCTCATGGTTTCGTTACTAGGAGCACCCCTAGGGACTAGTATCGAACCCCACCTCTTCTTTTCTCAACCAATTCGACTCAATCTTTTTCAAATGTTTTTCTTAATCAACCTACGAAAGGAGGAGATTCTTGGAATCTAGCATTCCTTGGGTCTTCGAATGAATAACTCTTGAGGCACGCCCCTTGGGTTGTTATTCATTCACCCTTCCGTCTTAAAACACTTAATCCCTATTAAACATTTTCGTAATCAACTCATGAAAGAACTGAGTTCTTGGAGTCTAGCATTCCTTGAATTCTTGAGTGAAGGCTCTCAAGGCACGCCCTTGGGTTGCATGTAATTCAATCTTTCGTCTCCTAAAATTCAAACCCTAACCCATCTTTTCGTGGGCGTACCACGAACTACGACTGCTCTGATTCTTTATTCTCGTCCGAATAAAGATACGTAGGCACAAGATTGCGATGATCTTGGCGAGCACACTACCATCTTTTTCTGTCAAACCCCGTAGTCGAACTACGATTGCTCTGATTTCTCATTCTCGTCCGAATGAGCATACGTAGGCCCGAGGTCGCGATGATCTTGCCGAGCACCCTATCCTAAAAACCACCCCATTCCCTTAGTACTCGAAACCTTTTACTTTACCTTTTCGCGTATATCGTTGAGAAGAAAACAAGCAAGCTTAGATAACATTCCTCACAATTCGAACTAAGAGGTTCCCGTTGAGTACAACGGACGTGAGGGGGTGCGCGTACCTTCCCCTCACGTAACCGACTCCCGAACCCAGAATGTGGTTGCGACGACCATGTTCTTATCCACTCCTTAAAGGTTTTCTCGATATTTTCCTTTCCCTCTATTTGGGATAAATAAAGTTCGGTGGCGACTCTGTTCGAACCATTTTTCGCGCCTTTTGCGCGAAGGTCGTATTCTCCGATGAATTTTTGAGGTGCAACATATGGCGACTCTGCTGGGGACCAATTTGCTCCATGCAAGAGAGAGTCGAGCCTATCTTAGAGCGATTTGTGAGGAGCGTTATCTTTATTTGTTTTTTCTTCTCGTTTACGTATTTGTTCTCTTATTGCTTTCACCTATTGTTCTTGGCTGTTAGATCTTAGGATGATAGCATGAGTAAAGCTCTACACCCGAGCTATGGTAAAAGTAGAGAGAAGACATAGTCTAGAATTGGATGTCGAGTAGTGTTAGTCCCCAAGGACTCGGTCCTTGTGTGCCTAACATGAAAGCTCCCCTAGAGTAGACCTTTTCGTAGATCCTGTTGTAACACAGCTAGTCTGTCACACGACTTGATTCATGAAGGGTCCGTGACTCTATGAACCAGTCTTAGAACCAAGTTCTATAGTGGTGGTTGTGTAGTGTTAGTCTCCAAGGACTCGCTCCTTGTGCGCCTAGCATGAAAACCCCGCTCAAGGGAGACCTTGTCGTCATTATCGTCGTAATGCAGCTAGCCTGTTGCGTGACATTGATGCGATTTGTGTCCGTAATCCTGGGAACCTTATCCATCAACATAGAAACTATCCCGTGAGTGGGTTTATGGGTAAAGAACCTAGAACTTTCCTCATAGAGCCTACCTATAGGGTTTCTTTGGTCGGAGATTTTGGTCATCTACCCATGAACGGCCAACCTCAGAACTGTTTCAACCTGCGATCTGTGATCTTGGATCTTGCATCTTGCATTGCATTTAATGTCATTGTATTTCATTGCATCAGTTATGCATCTTGCATTGCATTTTCAACCTCAGAATCTCACTTCAACTTCCTTCCTTCTCCAGTAAATCAAGTTGATTCCTCGACACCAGTACGCAACTCGAGCCAACATATGAAGAACGATGGAGCAGATTCAGCAAGAGCAAGTTGCCTTCAGAGAAGAAATGGACTCTATGAAGGGAAATATTGATCAGATTCTTGAAGCCATCATGGCGGCCAGAAGAGAAGAAGAACTACGTGAAGCCGCTGCTGCCAACAACAATGCACAGGTTCAAGGGTCACCCTCAAGGCTCTCAGCTCTTATTCCCAACCCCATCACCTATGGGATACCAATGAACTTCACTCCTGCCGGTGAAGGAGCCACCACTCAACCACTTCCAACCCCTGGAGTTACTGTTGGGGCTATTCCGCAAGCCCAACCTGTTGTCACTCAGATTCCTATTCCTCATGCTGAAGAAAACCTGGTAGATCAGTATGATGAGGTACAGAATTACCATGCTGTTATCCCAATTGCCAATCTTACTGCTGCTCAGGATTCTGAAGCCATGAAAATGTGTCGTGACCTAGCTGAGAAACTCCGAGTCATGGAGGGGCGCAACTCAAAATCGCTGAATGCTTTGGATATGTGCTTGGTGCCAGATGTTGTCATTCCTCCCAAGTTCAAGATACAAGACTTCCCGAAGTACAAAGGCCTCAGTTGTCCTCACATGCATCTAAGGATGTACTTTCGTAAGATGGCTGCTCATGCCAAAGATGAAAAGCTGATGATCCATTGCTTCCAAGACAGTCTGTCTGGGGCATCTCTTGAGTGGTACATGCAGCTGGAGCGTAGCAACGTACGCACTTGGGATGATTTAGCTGATGCATTTGTTAAGCAATACAAGTATAACACTGACCTTGGTCCAAACCGTACTCAACTTCAGAGTATGGCTCAAAAGGACAACGAATCCTTTAAGGAGTACGCGCAACGCTGGAGAGAGCTAGCTGCAAGGGTGCATCCACCTCTGGTTGATCGTGAGTTGATTGACATCTTCATGGGTACTTTGCAAGGCCAATACTATGAGAAGTTGATTAGTAATGTTTCTGCTGGATTCTCTGATTTGGTGATTGTCGGTGAGAGAATCGAAGAGGGTCTGAAGAGCGGAAAAATCCAAGGAGGTTCTAGCAGCCATTCTCAAGCCAAGAAACCTTTCAACAACGGATTCAAAAAGAAAGAGGGCGAAACAAATGTTGTCTATGCTCAGAAGGGGCAAGCTCCACAAGCTCCTGCTCCAACGCCTTATCAAATTCCTTACTTCCAGTATCCGTATGTTGCTGCTGCGCAATATGCTCCGATGCCTTATCAGCCAACAGTTTAAGCTGTTCAAGCTCCAATGCCTCAACAACAGGCTCCTCAGCAACAATCCTACAACCAGCAAGGGTATCAGTATCCTCCTCAACATCAACAACAGAGAGCTGCTCAACAACGTCAGCCTAATCAATAGAGGACAAGGAGGTCAGATAAAGACTTTGATCGTCTACCGATGACATATGCTCAGATCTTTGCTCAAATGATGGAGAAGAGGGCCATTACTCAGAGGGACTTAGCTCCTCCAACTGTCATTCCCCCAGATTATGATGCTAATGCTCATTGCGAGTTTCATAAGGGTGCTCCAGGGCATACGATCGAGGACTGCAGAGCTTTCAAACACAAGGTTCAAGATATGATTGACTCAAAGTATCTCGTGTTCAATGGGAAGGCTCCAAACGTCATCAACAACCCTATGTCACCGCCACGCTAGTGCCAGCATCAAGTCAAGTCAAGTCAAGTCAAGTTCATTCCCCGAAGAAGGCAGTCATGTTTCCATCCCATCACTTTGTATTCTTGTATTTTGTCTTTATTTGTTTAAGTACTGTATGCTTTGAACATTGTCGTTTGTATTTGGTTTTCTTAATGTATTGACTATGCATGTTTTGAATCAGTTATGTCGTATTCACTCATTTATTCCATTTATTGCAAAACACCGACACGTTTATCCACTTCACTCTCTTTATCAACTGTCGATTATCAATGATTGGAGGGAGGATGATGACAACGAAATACCCATAATTGCAAATCATATGCTTTCGGATAGAACCCCGCTGATGATGTACATGCATTGTTTCATCCCCCTAAACACTGGAAATACAAGGAGATAGTCCCTAGTAAACCACTTCGAGCCTAGAAGTAGTAGTTTCCTTCGGATATACAGAACCTTACACTCAACCTGGGGCAGGGTAGTGCTCAGTTAATCCTAATTACGCACTCAAACCACAAAGAAAATTCCAAAAGACATGTCGGTTGTTCATCGATACCCATGACTTGGCAGTCACAACCCTCCAACAAAATCAAAAACAGAAAAAATCAAAATCAAAAGCCTGCTAAGTCAAACACCTCAAAGGAGACTTAGGCAAGAATCAAGGCAATCCCGATGGACTCAAAAAGAAAAACCAGTCCATGCAAAAGATAGGGATCAAAAACAAAATCAAAAGAGGCCCTCAAATCCTCACCAAAAACAAAATAAAGTCCAGTGACCACCAAATCAAAACCAAAGGGCCATTGACATCCATCAAAAACAAAATAAGGTGGCTGCCATGTCGAGCATACCTTGAATTATCACTCTTACACCGTCAACCCTTTTGGAAAACCAACATGTACAGAATTAACTGAGCGTAGGACTGGAGATCATCACGAAGAAGGGGTGGGTACAAATCATACTTTGAGCCTTATATCCTTTGTCTCCTAAACCGTAAACCAGACCACGTTACAACCCTCGAAAGACCTAATTGAGGCGAGGTTTATTATGAAAGCATACTATTGCAAGGTTGCGTAACCTGACTCCCCATATTTGCTAATCATCAACATTGGTGTCATTCTCCTTGCTAAATCTTTTCACACCATCAAAATCAGCACACGTTTGGGCCAACGGTCCATTAGTCTCACTATCACGACACTCGAATAAACGACTCTTTTTCAAAACTTGCATGAGCATTGCATTAAGATTACCATTTGTGAATGTGCAATTTTAACCGCAAATCAGTGCTAGACATTTAGGACAACTCCAACAAGGGGCAATCAAAGAGGAACTCGAACTTTCAGTGGTGCCAACCCGAAACAAGACTCCCTCAAAACCCCCAGGCTGGGGAAAACCCTTCAACAGCTCGATCAGGGGCAAGTCATCTCAAAGCACATCAAAGCTCAGCTTCCAAAGATCAAATCATCTCAGAGCTGGTTGGTCAGGGGCAAGTTATCTCAAAGCACATCAAAGCTCAGCTTCCAAAGATCAAATCATCTCAGAGCTGGTTAATCAGGGGCAGACCATTACCATGCTCAGACTGGGGGAAGACCCATTGCAGCAAGCAACCCTAACCATCAAGCAAAGTTGTGGTTCTCTCAGAAATGAACCCACAATTCATCAACAAGTCATCAAACTTGAGGCCTCAAGAGCATCTTCTTCTGCTTCAATCACGACGTCTTCAATTGAGTGTCGAGGAAACCAAATCCCTCCCACCGCCCAAAAGTCGAATCCGCATTGGCAACTAGCAAAAACCCACCACGCTGGCACCTCCAAACTTATCCAATCACCCGTCTGCAATCATATGCATCATACGCATCATATGCATCGTATTCAACATTATTTGCATCATATGCATACCCAAAAAACCAAATCGTACTTCCCCAGCACTTGCATCTCCGCACGTCAGCATTTGCATTTGCATTTCCATTCGATATGGAACATCATTACAGAATCAAGCATTCATACATGCGCAAGGTCCAGGATCAATCTCAAGACTGTAAGACGATCTTCAGCCCAGCCAGGGGCATCTTCCTCAAGTTCGTGGATGTTCCTCATGAAATCTTCAATCCTTTATTGATAATACTGTGATCTCCAAGAAAGTCAGTGGGCGTTCCTCGTTAAATATTTTCTTCAAGTCGAACTACGACTGCCCTGATTCTTTATTCTCGTCCGAGTAAAGATACGTAGGCACAAGATTGCGTAGATCTTGGCGGGTTACCTTCTCTTTTTTTGGCAATTAACTTCTCCTTTTTTCGCTGTTTACCTTCTCTATTTTTCACTATCTCCCTTTCCTTTTCGTGGGCTCTCCTCATTGATTTCTTTACTTCAACCTTTGTGTGTGTGCCCTATTATCTCGTCGGTAATAGCAGGCTGGGTGTGTGTGCCCTATTACCTCGTCGGTAATAGCGAGTTGTGTGTGTGTGCCCTATTACTTCGTCGGTAAGAGCAGGTTGTGTTGTGTGCCCTATTACTTCGTCGGTAATAGCAGGCTGTGTTGTGTGCCCTATTACTTCGTCGGTAATAACAGGCTGTGTTGTGTGCCCTATTACTTCGTCGGTAATAGCAGGCTGTGTTGTGTGCCCTATTACTTCGTCGGTAATAGCAGGCTGTGTTGTGTGCCCTATTACTTCGTCGGTAATAGCAGGCTGTGTTGTGTGCCCTATTACTTCGTCGGTAATAGCAGGCTGTGTTGTGTGCCCTATTACTTTGTCGGTAATAGCAGGCTGTGTTGTATGCCCTATTATCTCGTAGGTAATAGCAGGCTGGGTGTGTGTGCCCTATTACTTCGTCGATAATAGTAGGCTGTGTTGTGTGCCCTATTACTTCGTCGGTAATAGCAGGTTGTGTTGTGTGACCTATTACTTCGTCGGTAATAGCAGGTTGTGTTGTGTGCCTTATTACTTCGTCGGTAATAGCAGGCTGTGTTGTGTGCCCTATTATCTCGTCGGTAATAGCAGGCTGGGTGTGTGTGCCCTATTACTTCGTCGGTAATAGCAGGTTGTGTTGTGTGCCCTATTACTTCGTCGGTAATAGCAGGCTGTGTTGTGTGCCCTATTATCTCGTCGGTAATAGCAGGCTGGGTGTGTGTGCCCTATTACCTCGTCGGTAATAGCAGGCTGTGTGTGTGTCCTATTACTTCGTCGGTAATAGCAGGCTGTGTTGTGTGCCCTATTACTTCGTCGGTAATAGCAGGCTGTGTTGTGTGCCCTATTACTTCGTCGGTAATGGCAGGCTGTGTTGTGTGCCCTATTACTTCGTCGGTAATAGCAGGCTGTGTTGTGTGCCCTATTACTTCGTCGGTAATAGCAGGCTGTGTTGTGTGCCCTATTATCTCGTCGGTAATAGCAGGCTGGGTGTGTGTGCCCTATTACTTTGTCGGTAATAGCAGGCTGTGTTGTGTGCCCTATTACTTCGTCGATAATAGCAGGTTGTGTTGTGTGCCCTATTACTTCATCGGTAATAGCAGGCTGTGTTGTGTGCCCTATTACTTCGTCGGTAATAGCAGGCTGTGTTGTGTGCCCTATTATCTCGTCGGTAATAGCAGGCTGGGTGTGTGTTCCCTATTACTTCGTCGGTAATAGCAGGTTGTGTTGTGTGCCCTATTACTTCGTCGGTAATAGCAGGCTGTGTTGTGTGCCCTATTACTTCGTCGGTAATAGCAGGCTGTGTTGTGTGCCCTATTACTTCGTCGGTAATAGCAGGTGGTGTTGTGTGCCCTATTACTTCGTCGGTAATAGCAGGCTGTGTTGTGTGCCATATTACTTCGTCGGTAATAGCAGGTTGTGTTGTGTGCCCTATTACTTTGTCGGTAATAGCAGGCTGTATTGTGTGCCATATTACTTCGTCTGTAATAGTAGGCTGTGTTGTGTGCCCTATTACTTCGTCGGTAATAGCAGGTTGTGTTATGTGCCCTATTACTTCGTCGGTAATAGCAGGCTGTGTGTGTGTGCCTTATTATCTCGTCGGTAATAGCAGACTGTGTGTGTGTGCCCTATTATCTCGTCGATAATAGTAGGTTGTGTGTGTGTGCCATATTATCTCGTCGGTAATAGCAGGCTGTGTGTGTGCCCTATTATCTGGTCTGTAATGGCAGTCTGTGTGTGTGTGCCCTATTATCTCGTCGGTAATAGCAGGCTTTCACCTCATTTTCATCCTTTTGGTGGAAGGGTCCGTGTGTGTGTGTGTGCCCTTTTATCTCGTCGATAATAGCGGGCTGTGTATGTGCGCCCTATTATCTCGTCGATAATAGCAGGCTTTGTTTTCTTTTCCATCCTTTTGATGGAAGGATTTGTGTGTGTGTGTGCCCTATTATCTCGTCGGTAATAACAGACGTCGATCAGTTATTCCACTCCCCAAGCACTTTCCTTTCTTTCGGACAAATTTGTGGTCTTTTTGTATCTAATTGACTTATACCTCGATAAGACTGAACGTCGTAGCAATTCATCTTACTAGGTTTAAGCCAATTAGATAGGGGCATCTGTCATACCCCAAATTTGTCCTACCTGTATATATTTCAATTTGTACATCCATCCATTAACCATTATTCGAAAAATTCAAAAATATGTTGTTGCTTTCATTGCAAGGATGAGTTGGGGTTCGTCTGAGGGCATCAAGGCCAATGTGCAATTTAGGGGTTGTGCCTAAGGATCCAAGTAGGGTTTGGTGCCAGGTCAGATCAGTCGTGGATAAATCAAGTTCTCAAACCGTATCAAGGCATATTCGGGTTATCAGTACAAGTGACAAAATTCAGAGGATTGATTAAGAGATTTGTCCGTGGTTAGTTCCATTTTTCAAGCTGATTTAAGTTGCGTTTCAAGATAAAAGGTTCAAGACCATTTCATGGCAAATTTAAGACCGAAGTGGAAGGCGCATATGGTTAAATCCAAATCCATTATAATAAAAAGTCAAATTCCAAAATGGAGTAAATGGTGATCCAAGATTACAATTCAAGGGTGTAATTTTTCTTCAAATGAGAATTCAAAAGGGTGGAGTTTAATTTATGAGTTTTAAACCTAATTGAAATATCAAGGTGTAATGATTCAAGGAATGGTCCGAACAAATTACAAAAAATAATAAGTACATGAAGGCTATATCCTGCGCAAAAAGGCTATACGAAATTCATCAAGGCCCAAAGTACCACTTCATCATTAAGGTCCATTATATTTACAAAACACCAAGTGCATTTGAAAAGAGAAAAAAAAAAGAAAAGTCAGGCCCTGCTACCATGCCATACGTCCCGTACTGCTACAATATGCCAAGACTACTCCACCAAAATTTGCATCAAAATATCACCTGCACGGACCTGCGAAATCAAAAGGAAAAAAACTCTATCATTTATAAAACACAACCTGCCAAAATTCTGCGATTCAAACCTGCAGAACCTGAACCTTGAAAGCAACATTACCACCAGCACCACTCTAAAATTCAAAGAAGAGGAACAGAACAGGGGGGAAAACGAAAACAAATTCAATCAGAAAAGGACCAAGACTCACCTTCAAATATCAAAAAAAGTCTTCACTATAGAGGGACCTGGAACCTTATTCCGAACACCGTTCATCGTCACCCAACCTCAAACTAATTTCAGGCCCAATCGACCTCCCTCACTTCCACAACTACGCTTCAATCTTCAACCCTCAACTTCCAACCTTTAACCTTCCGCCGCACCACCATCCTTCATATCCAACCACATCTCCCTCGAAGTCCTTCCCCTAACCTTCAAACCTCATTCAACCCAAAATCTCTCTTCTCCATCAACACAAATCCTCCTCATCATAACCTCCATCATCCTCAACCTTTTTCACTCCAAATCGCAAACCATCCCCAAACCTATAAACCTATCTTCATTTCCTTTCCTTTCATAAATCACCAACCGCAACTTTTTTTCTTAGAAACCAAATCCAAAGAATCTGAAACAAATCAAACAGAAAAGAAGAAAGGAGGAGGGTCGAAAATCAAAAAGAAAAAAAATTCCTCAAATCGTCTCCGAAACACCCAACCGCCCTCAACTCTTTTTTCCGAAAGACCAATCATCTTCATCTTCAAACACCACCCTACGCATAACCTTTCGCAACAGCAACAACCCAACGTCACCACCCATTGATTCCGTCGCAAAACCCCTCTTCGACCTTCACCCAATAATCTCCTTCCACCACCACCAATCTCCAACCGTCACCCACCTTCGAACCACACACAACCCGAATTAGAACCAGAAAGAAGGAGATAAAGAGATTTTGAGCAAACAAAATGAATCGAACAAAACCAAACCTGGAATCAAAACCGAAAGTGAAGACGGAATCGAGGCAGAGTTGAGCGAGAGAGAGAAGCCGAGAATCGCGAGCGAAACGAGGGAGAAACGCAGACGAAATCGCGCAGAGGGAGATTTGCGAAGCAGTGCGAGAGGGTGGGTCGAACGAGTTGCTTCGTCTTTTATCAATTTGTTTTTCACTAATGATACTCTCCCCTGTTTCTTGATCTTTCTTTTTGGTAGAGCGTGGCCGTGTTTCGTTTCATCTGATGAGTTTCCTTTATTTACTTTCTCTTTTCCATTTAAAAAACAATAATAAGCGTGAAGATGATGAAACCTGGATGACAAACCGTGAGCTAATGGGCCTTAAGGCCCGTCCGAACCAAGTGAATCCAATATACCCTCCTTGAATCAGCACGCCCCCCACCTCTTTCTATTTTAATTTAATTTTATTTTTATTCATTTATTTTAATAAGATTTATTGGTTTTAGATTTTGATACAAATATCTTGAATCCATTTAATGTTTTGTTTTTAATATTTCTCTTTCGATTTCCACTTCATTTTTATTTCGTCTTTGATTTTATTTTCGATTTTTAATTTTTGGCCAGTGATATAACAACCATCATGATTTGGATTTATGCAAATAGATCTATAATCTTGGTTAATATGAGACCTACCCTTTTTTATTCATTTCGACTTATTTTTATTTATCATTTTATTCATTTTATTTCATTTTTATCATTTATATTCATTTTGGGTCAATGAAAATCAAATATTAAGATTTATCGATTTTTCGATTTTAAATCTTGATAAAGGTGAGACCTTTATTATTTTTATTGTCCTTTTCGATTTTTTATTTCATTTCTATTATTTTTCATATTCTTTTATTCATATTTGGTCAATGAAAGTCAAAAATCCGATTATCAATTTACCGATTAAATCGCGATTAAGACGAGACCAATTTTATTTCTAGTTCGATTTTATACCTTATGTCTTTTATTTGGCCGATGAAAGTCGAAAGTCAACGATTTATCGATTTCTCGATCAAATCCGACTAAGACGAGACCATTTTTATTTTATGTCAACTTTAACCTCTTGTCAATATTATCTTGCTTATTTCCCGTCGAATATTCTCTCGATTATATTATCGTTCATTCTTATTCATACTATCCATATCATATTCATATTTATTTATCTAGCCTTTTTTCATTTGTTCAAGTGCTTAATTCCCGATCAAAACACATATTCAAATCTTTTTTCAAGTAAATCGCGAAAGAACTGAATTCTGGAGGTCTAGCACCTCTTGGGTTCTTGAGTGACCACCATTGGGGCGCACGCCTTAGATGGTGATCATTCAACCTTTCGCTCCTAAAACACTCGTCTTAACTATTTGGACAAAGGAATGCCATTGGAGTCTAGCATTCCATGTGGTACTTTCGTTGTTCATCAAACGACATTTCATAAGTCAATCGAATGAAAAACGTATCGTTGGGATCTAGCATCCCAATAATGCCCCGATTAATTGGTTGCGAGGTTGACGTCTCGTTTATCGAATAATCGTCGTTCTCTCTAAAACACCTAACAAATCAAACCATTTCCAAACCAATTCTCGACTCGCCGTCGAGCCACGCTTGAAAACATTCTCGTTAGTCGAGTGCCTTTTGACTCGTCGTCAAATGCGCATTCACGCATCTCATGGTTTCGTTACTAGGAGCACCCCTAGGGACTAGTATCGAACCCCACCTCTTCTTTTCTCAACCAATTCGACTCAATCTTTTTCAAATGTTTTTCTTAATCAACCTACGAAAGGAGGAGATTCTTGGAATCTAGCATTCCTTGGGTCTTCGAATGAATAACTCTTGAGGCATGCCCCTTGGGTTGTTATTCATTCACCCTTCCGTCTTAAAACACTTAATCCCTATTAAACATTTTCGTAATCAACTCACGAAAGAACTGAGTTCTTGGAGTCTAGCATTCCTTGAATTCTTGAGTGAAGGCTCTCAAGGCACGCCCTTGGGTTGCATGTAATTCAATCTTTCGTCTCCTAAAATTCAAACCCTAACCCATCTTTTCGTGGGCGTACCACGAACTACGACTGCTCTGATTCTTTATTCTCGTCCGAATAAAGATACGTAGGCACAAGATTGCGATGATCTTGGCGAGCACACTACCATCTTTTTCTGTCAAACCCCGTAGTCGAACAACGATTGCTCTGATTTCTCATTCTCATTCGAATGAGCATACGTAGGCCCGAGGTCGCGATGATCTTGCCGAGCACCCTATCCTAAAAACCACCCCATTCCCTTAGTACTCGAAACCTTTTACTTTACCTTTTCGCGTATATCGTTGAGAAGAAAACAAGCAAGCTTAGATAACATTCCTCACAATTCGAACTAAGAGGTTCCCGTTGAGTACAACGGACGTGAGGGGGTGCGCGTACCTTCCCCTCACGTAACCGACTCCCGAACCTAGAATGTGGTTGCGACGACCATGTTCTTATCCACTCCTTAAAGGTTTTCTCGATATTTTCCTTTCCCTCTATTTGGGATAAATAAAGTTCGGTGGCGACTCTGTTCGAACCATTTTCCGCGCCTTTTGCGCGAAGGTCGTATTCTCCGATGAATTTTCGAGGTGCGACATATGGCGACTCTGCTGGGGACCAATTTGCTCCATGCAAGAGAGAGTCGAGCCTATCTTAGAGCGATTTGTGAGGAGCGTTATCTTTATTTGTTTTTTCTTCTCGTTTACGTATTTGTTCTCTTATTGCTTTCACCTATTGTTCTTGGCTGTTGGATCTTGGGATGATAGCATGAGTAAAGCTCTACACACGAGCTATGGTAAAAGCAGAGAGAACACATAGTCTAGAATTGGATGTCGAGTAGTGTTAGTCCCCAAGGACTCGCTCCTTATGTGCCTAACATGAAAGCTCCCCTAGAGTAGACCTTTTCGTAGATCCTGTTGTAACACAGCTAGCCTATCACACTACTTGATTCATGAAGGGTCCGTGACTCTATGAACCACTCTTAGAACCAAGTTCTATAGTGGTGGTCGTGTAGTGTTAGTCTCCAAGGACTCGCTCCTTGTGCGCCTAGCATGAAAACCCCGCTCAAGGGAGACCTTGTCGTCATTATTGTCGTAATGCAGCTAGCCTGTTGCGTGACATTGATGCGATTTGTGTCCGTAATCCTGGGAACCTTATCCATCAACATAGAAACTATCCCGTGAGTGGGTTTATGGGTAAAGAACCTAGAACTTTCCTCATAGAGCCTACCTATAGGGTTTCTTTGGTCGGAGATTTTGGTCATCTACCCATGAACGGCTAACCTCAGAACTGTTTCAACCTGCGATCTGTGATCTTGGATCTTGCATCTTGCATTGCATTTCATGTCATTGCATTGCATTGCATCAGTTATGCATCTTGCATTGCATTTTCAACCTCAGAATCTCACTTCAACTTCCTTCCTTCTCCAGTAAATCAAGTTGATTCCTCGAGACCAGTACGCAACTCGAGCCAACATATGAAGAACGATGGAGCAGATTCAGCAAGAGCAAGCTGCCTTCAGAGAAGAAATGGACTCTATGGAGGGAAAGATTGATCAGATTCTTGAAGCCATCATGGCGGCCAGAAGAGAAGAAGAACTACGTGAAGCCGCTGCTGCCAACAACAATGCACAGGTTCAAGGGTCACCCTCAAGGCTCTCAGCTCTTATTCCCAACCCCATCACCTATGGGATACCAATGAACTTCACTCCTGCCGGTGAAGGAGCCACCACTCAACCACTTCCAACCCCTGGAGTTACTGTTGGGGCTATTCCGCAAGCCCAACCTGTTGTCACTCAGATTCCTATTCCTTATGCTGAAGAAAACCTGGTAGATCTGTATGATGAGGTACAGAATTACCATGCTGCTATCCCAATTGCCAATCTTACTGCTGCTCAGGATTCTGAAGCCATGAAAATGTGTCGTGACCTAGCTGAGAAACTCCGAGTCATGGAGGGGCGCAACTCAAAATCGCTGAATGCTTTGGATATGTGCTTGGTGCCAGATGTTGTCATTCCTCCCAAGTTTAAGATACAAGACTTCCCGAAGTACAAAGGCCTCAGTTGTCCTCACATGCATCTAAGGATGTACTGTCGTAAGATGGCTGCTCATGCCAAAGATGAAAAGCTGATGATCCATTGCTTCCAAGACAGTCTGTCTGGGGCATCTCTTGAATGGTACATGCAGCTGGAGCGTAGCAACGTGCGCACTTGGGATGATTTAGCTGATGTATTTGTCAAGCAATACAAGTATAACACTGACCTTGCTCCAAACCGTACTCAACTTCAGAGTATGGCTCAAAAGGACAACGAATCCTTTAAGGAGTACGCGCAACGCTGGAGAGAGCTAGCTGCAAGGGTGCATCCACCTCTGGTTGATCGTGAGTTGATTAACATCTTCATGGGTACTTTGCAAGGCCAATACTATGAGAAGTTGATTGGTAATGTTTCTGCTGGATTCTCTGATTTGGTGATTGTCGGTGAGAGAATCGAAGAGGGTCTGAAGAGCGGAAAAATCCAAGGAGGTTCTAGCAGCCAGTCTCAAGCCAAGAAACCTTTCAACAATGGATTCAAAAAGAAAGAGGGCGAAACAAATGCTGTCTATGCTCAGAAGGGGCAAGCTCCACAAGCTCCTGCTCCAACGCCTTATCAAATTCCTTACTTCCAGTATCCGTATGTTGCTACTGCGCAATATGCTCCGATGCCTTATCAGCCAACAGTTCAAGCTGTTTAAGCTCCAATGCCTCAACAACAGGCTCCTCAGCAAAAATCCTACAACCAGCAAGGGTATCAGTATCCTCCTCAACATCAACAACAGAGAGCTGCTCAACAACGTCAGCCTAATCAACAGAGGACAAGGAGGTCAGATAAAGACTTTGATCGTCTACCGATGACATATGCTCAGATCTTTGCTCAAATGATGGAGAAGAGGGCCATTACTCCGAGGGACTTAGCTCCTCCAACTGTCATTCCCCCAGATTATGATGCTAATGCTCATTGCGAGTTTCATAAGGGTGCTCCAGGGCATACGATCGAGGACTGCAGAGCTTTCAAACACAAGGTTCAAGATATGATTGACTCAAAGTATCTCGTGTTTAATGGGAAGGCTCCAAACGTCATCAACAACCCTATGTCGCCGCCACGCTAGTGCCAGCATCAAGTCAAGTCAAGTTCATTCCCCGAAGAAGGCAGTCATGTTGCCATCCCATCACTTTGTATTCTTGTATTTTGTCTTTATTTGTTTAAGTACTGTATGCTTTGAACATTGCCGTTTGTATTTGGTTTTCTTAATGTATTGACTATGCATGTTTTGAATCAGTTATGTCGTATTCACTCATTTATTCCATTTATTGCAAAACACCGACACGTTTATCCACTTCACTCTCTTTATCAACTGTCGATTAGCAATGATTGGAGGGAGGATGATGACAACGAAATACCCATAATTGCAAATCATATGCTTTCGGATAGAACCCCGCTGATGATGTACATGCATTGTTTCATCCCCCTAAACACTGGAGATACAAGGAGATAGTCCCTAGTAAACCACTTCGAGCCTAGAAGTAGTAGTTTCCTTCGGATATACAAAACCTTACACTCAACCTGGGGCAGGGTAGTGCTCAGTTAATCCTAATTACGCACTCAAACCACAAAGAAAATTCCAAAAGACATGTCGGTTGTTCATCGATACCCATGACTTGGCAGTCACAACCCTCCAACAAAATCAAAAATAGAAAAAATCAAAATCAAAAGCCTGCTAAGTCAAACACCTCAAAGGAGACTTAGGCAAGAATCAAGGCAATCCCGATGGACTCAAAAAGAAAAATCAGTCCATGCAAAAGATAGGGATCAAAAACAAAATTAAAAGAGGCCCTCAAATCCTCACTAAAAACAAAATAAAGTCCAGTGACCACCAAATCAAAACCAAAGGGCCATTGACATCCATCAAAAACAAAATAAGGTGGCTGCCATGTCGAGCATACCTTGAATTATCACTCTTACACCGTCAACCCTTTTGGAAAACCAACATGTGCAGAATTATCTGAGCGTAGGACTGGAGATCATCACGAAGAAGGGGTGGGTACAAATCATACTTTGAGCCTTATATCCTTTGTCTCCTAAACCGTAAACCAGACCACGTTACAACCCTCGAAAGACCTAATTGAGGCGAGGTTTATTCTGAAAGCATACAATTGCAAGGTTGCGTAACCTGACTCCCCATATTTGATAATCATCAACATTGGTGTCATTCTCCTTGCTAAATCTTTTCACACCATCAAAATCAGCACACGTTTGGGCCAACGGTCCATTCGTCTCACTATCACTACACTCGAATAAACGACTCTTTTTCAAAACTTGCATGAGCATTGCATTAAGATTACCATTTGTGAATGTGCAATTTTAACCGCAAATCAGTGCTAGACATTCAGGACAACTCCAACAAGGGGCAATCAAAGAGGAACTCAAACTTTCAGTGGTGCCAACCCGAAACAAGACTCCCTCAAAACCCCCAGGCTGGGGAAAACCCTTCAACAGCTCGATCAGGGGCAAGTCATCTCAAAGCACATCAAAGCTCAGCTTCCAAAGATCAAATCATCTCAGAGCTGGTTGGTCAGGGGCAAGTTATCTCAAAGTACATCAAAGCTCAGCTTCCAAAGATCAAATCATCTCAGAGCTGGTTAATCAGGGGCATACCATTACCATGCTCAGACTGGGGGAAGACCCATTGCAGCAAGCAACCCTAACCATCAAGCAAAGTTGTGGTTCTCTCAGAAATGAACCCACAATTCATCAACAAGTCATCAAACTTGAGGCCTCAAGAGCATCTTCTTCTGCTTCAATCACGACGTCTTCAATTGAGTGTCGAGGAAACCAAATCCCTCCCACCGCCCAAAAGTCCAATCCGCATTGGCAACTAGCAAAAATCCACCACGCTGGCACCTCCAAACTTATCCAATCACCCGTCTGCAATCATATGCATCATACGCATCATATGCATCGCATTCAACATCATTTACATCATATGCATACCCAAAAAACCAAATCGTACTTCCCCAGCACTTGCATCTCCGCACGTCAGCATTTGCATTTGCATTTCCATTCGATATGGAACATCATTACAGAATCAAGCATTCATACATGCGCAAGGTCCAGGATCAATCTCAAGATTGCAAGACGATCTTCAGCCCAGCCAGGGGCATCTTCCTCAAGTTCATGGGCGTTCCTCATGAAATCTTCAATCCTTTATTGATAATACTATGATCTCCAAGCAAGTCAGTGGGCGTTCCTCATTAAATCTTTTCTTCAAGTTGAACTACGACTGCCCTGATTCTTTATTCTCGTCCGAGTAAAGATACGTAGGCACCAGATTGCGTAGATCTTGGCGGGTTACCTTCTCTTTTTTTGGCAATTAACTTCTCCTTTTTTCGCTGTTTACCTTCTCTATTTTTCACTATCTCCCTTTCCTTTTCGTGGGCTCTCCTCATTGATTTCTTTACTTCAACCTTTGTGTGTGTGCCCTATTATCTCGTCGGTAATAGCAGGCTGGGTGTGTGTGCCCTATTACCTCGTCGGTAATAGCGGGTTGTGTGTGTGTGCCCTATTACTTCGTCGGTAATAGCAGGTTGTGTTGTGTGCCCTATTACTTTGTCGGTAATAGCAGGTTGTGTTGTGTGCCCTATTACTTCGTCAGTAATAGCAGGCTGTGTTGTGTGCCCTATTACTTCGTCGGTAATAGCAGGCTGTGTTGTGTACCCTATTACTTCGTCGGTAATAGCAGGCTGTGTTGTGTGCCCTATTACTTCGTCGGTAATAGCAGGCTGTGTTGTGTGCCCTATTACTTCGTCGGTAATAGTGTAGCGAGTGATTTTTGGATGTGGTTGCGAAGCACAATCGCTCTGGTACTACAGCTCGATTCATTTTTTAGCCTATTGAAGCTGATTAAGGAAGGGAAATAGATGTCTCCAACTAACCCTGCTTGCATACTGATTTTAAACAGCGGCCTGTTAGGTTACAGATGCTACAAATATTCGGGGGTTTCTCTTAGGTTATTTCTCCTGATTAACACATGATGTTAGGACTAATGCTTTTGAAATACTGCTTTTGATTGACGGAGATATGGGATTTGGTTTTTTTGTTGATTGCGCTCGCTAAGATCTTTTCTTTCGATCTTATGCCTACGTATTCCCGTTTACCGAAACAGAGAAATTAGAGCGTTCGTAGTTCCTCCTATTCTATGGGAGGAAATTGGTGTTTTTGGTGTCTTGTTCAAAGCCCAAGACGTGAAGCGAAAGGATAGTTTGTATCTTGTTCAAAGCCCAAGATGTGAAGCTGAAAAGTCTATTTGTGTCTTGTTCAAAGCCCAAGACGTGAAGCTGAAAGACCTCGGTTTTAGAGAGAATTTGTCATCTCTAAAGAGGGGAGAAGGAGAATTACTTTAACTGGGATACGCGGATCCGAGCAATGCCATAATTTCCGGAGAAAGGGTTTTAACCTGAAGGAGAAGACTTTAACTCAGTGTAGAGCAATGCCATCTTTCCTTAGGAATTTCTCATGCTAAAAGAGGGACAGTGGCATGGATGTAGATGATCCAGAGGCTTGCCGCTTACAGCAATTAGATGAAGGGAAAGGAGTTGTTGATGTTTGTATACTGTGAACGAGGCACAACTTTGGTGCTAAAAGGTTAATTGGATTAACCAGTGGTTTTCTTATATAAAGCCTAAGAGGAGGCTACTTTCCGCTAGAGAAATCATTATACAAAGCCTAAGAGGAGGCTATTTTGTATCCCGTACAAAGCCCGAGAGAGAGAGGCTAAAGGGGTTGACTCAACAGGAGAATCTTTTATGTGTCTCGTACAAAGCCCGAGAGAGAGGCTAAACGTTGTTTGACTCCACTGGGGAGAATTTTGGTATCTCGTACGAAGCCCGAGATGGAGGCTATTGTAACTGTTTCAGTTGAGTGACAGATCCAATATACTGATTTTAAAAGAGAAAATCAGTTCTTATATGAGTAACACTGTACACAGGGATTTAATTTAAGGATCAGGGATATTTCCTTCTCTTTGAGGAAACGGGAAATCCAAAGGGTGTCGAGACTGTCCGAGTCTGCGGGTTTCCTTCCTATTTAACGAAGGGTGCTTGAGAATGTCTTTGAGACTCAATGAAGTTAGACTGTCCGTGTCTAGAGTTTTATCTTTTGTACTATGCTTTGAGAAACAGTAGTAGACTCTATGAAAGGACTGTTCTATGAGGATGACTATGTTCTGTTCCTATACCTCTAGGAGGTCGTCGGGACAATTTGTACGAAGCCCAAGAGGAGGCTGGAAACTTTTAAGAAGCCGACGGGTCCTTGTACGAAGCCCAAGAGGAGGCTATCATTCCCAGAGGAAGAGATCATTATACGAAGCCTAAGAGGAGGCTGTGGATACTTCTAAGAAGCCGTAGGGTCCTTGAATAATGCCCAAGAGGAGGCCGATGCTTTTAAGAAGCCCGTGGGTCTATCATCTCCTTTTCCATTAGGAGAGATAACTCTTTTAAAGATAAAAACCACTGGTAAATGTGCGAGGTTTACTATCCAGCGACTTTTAGCTCTTAAAGAGGGTTCCTTAGTTAAGGTCCAAGATTATGACCGTAGTGGGTACCCAAACCCCGAGACATTCAAGGCAAGCTATCCACAAGGAATAGATCAAGTCAGGAAAGTTTGAGAATTTGGAAGAAACTCAAAGATGCCATTCACGGAGAATACATTCATCTTGGGGAGTAGAGCTTCTTGACGATTCCTAAGGAGGACAGCCGAAGAGAAGACTGTATCTGGTGCTCCTATTGGGGATCTAGGTGTCTATTTCTACGAATAAATGAAACGGCGTCACCTAGTTCTAGACGTAGTAGCCGGGGAAACTCGAAATATCTATACTATTATTACACAGTAGATATGAGTTTATGAAAGGAGACTTACAGTGAGCAGCCCCACAATACAGTTTATAATATGAAAGCAGTAAACGAAAGCGATAACCACTTACTCGGTTGGAGTGCTTCCATGCTGTTTGGTTAGTTGTTCAACAAAGAAAGATTGAAAACAACAGTATATTCAAAATCAAAGGAGAAAGTGCTTTGAAAAAGAAAGATTTGGGGCTTACAGCTCAAGGAGAGGCCCAGGGTTTTATCAGTGAGCGCACTGTTCGGCTTTGTACAGAGGGACTTATACAAGTGACTGGGGCCCAAAAAGGTTTTCTGTACAAAGGGATGGGTCTTACACTCTCTCAAGAGGCCCAAAAAGGTTTAAAGAAAAGAGTGGGGCTTATAACACGAGGGTAGGCCCAGATGATTTTTCGTTTAAAAATGGCGATCACGCCGAGATTTTCTTTTAACGCAGAGGGACTTATACAATAAGTGAGGCCCAAAATGTTTTGGTTAAAAGGGGGATTGGGTCTTACACTCTAATAGAGGCCCAAAGTGTTTTGAATGGGTCTTATAGCTTAAGGAGAGGCCCAAGGGTTATTTTGAAAAGGCGACGACCGCGCCGTTTATTTTTGACGGTATCGGGACTTATACAATATACTGAGGCCCAAAAATGATTTGGTCAAAAAAAGGATTGGGTCTTACACTCTATTAGAGGCCCAAAAAGTTTTAAGAAAAAAGAAATGGGTCGTACTACTCGAGGGTAGGCCCAAGTTTATTTTAAAAAAGGCGACGATCGCGCCGTTTACTTGTACAGAGGGACTTATACAATGGATGAGGCCCAAAATGTTTTTGTACAAGGGGGGATTGGGTCTTACACTCTCTCAAGAGGCCCAAAGAGTTTTGAAAATGATTTATGAGGGTTGAATTAATCCAAAAACCCTAATTTGTTTTCAAAAATGTATTTAATTGAATAAAAATTCAATTAAAATGATCAAAAATTGTTTAACACATGGAAAACAAATTGTGATCTTGGATTAATGCTTCAAAAATTAAGTATTGACCTACAAAATAATTAGAAAGCATTAAAAGTTGCAAAATTAATGTAGAAAAAATATTTAAAATGTCAAAAACAATTAAAATATTAATTCTTTGCAAAAATATCAATTATATGAAATAAATAATATTTTTGGGATTTTTTGATAAAATAAAATATTTTAACATTTTTGTGAATTATTAAAAAAAGAATCAACTCAAAATCATTAAAACTCAGAGAGAAATTAATTTTTGAATCAATTAAACAAAATCACAAAATTCAAATATTTGAATTTCTAAAAATGGCGCCAAGAACAGCTGAAGAACACGCGCGTGTTCTTGGTTTCTCAGATTTGCATTTTCTATCCAATCTCCATGAATACGTACTCATATAATGCAATCCACATATCATTATGCTCGTCTCAACCTCACGATCATGTCTATGTACTTTAATTTCATTTAAATTAAACATACAACAAGAAATCACGAAGAAACCTCAAGAACCCTAATTTCTGCATGAAGGCTAGGATTTTTGATACACGATTCAAACAATGCAATTAATTGAGGGAAAACATTCCATGCATGATTATGAACATATGGCCAAATTATTGTGCGAGGAAATATGCATAGATTGAGAGATGACCAAGTATGTGCTTACCTCCAAGTCGTGACAGCAAGTTCAAAGTGATTTTTGATTTGGAGGTGTTACAGATGAGTGGTGATGATCTGAACAGCTTCCCTACACCCTATGGGTTGTGTTTGGATGGTTGGACTTGATTGAAATTGGCTGGATCATTTTGTGGCACCTCAGCTGCAACTTGTTTGAAATTTTGAGCAACCAGCTAGTGATTTCATGAAATTGATGTTTCAGAAGTAATCTAAGTGTTTGATCAGCTCATATGTGATGTATGTGAGGTGTGTGAGTGATTGGTTTGATTGGAATTGCTCTCAAACTCAAAACCCGATAGTGACTTGCCTTAGAAGGAAAAATTGGAGTGAAAGAAGAGATTTTGAGGAAAGCATCTGTTAAATGGCTTTGGTGTACTCAAACTGACCACAATTGAGCTCTATTTATAGTAGAGGAAGTTTGTTTTGGGATCCACAGTGAATGGCAACTGCAGCAGGTGTTTCCTCAATGTTGGCCAATGGAAATGCAAGTCTCCTCTAGCCATTGACTAGAGGTTAGGGCACAGAGCTATGGTCCCCTTGGTCTTGGATAAGTCTTGACTGATTTCAGATGAGAATGGCTCAGTCCATGCCACCTTGATGGTTCCATTGAATGCCTCATTCCAAATTTGAAGTTTTGTCCCTATTTTGGCCATTCTAGGTTCAACATGCTATTTCTTGTTCCATGGACTTTGGAGGCTTGGCTCAGTGATTGTCCCCTTTAGATTCAATCCTCTGAGGTGTCCAAGTGGAAAGGAGCAATTGAATTTGGCTGATTTTGGCAAATCGACCAAAGTTGCAAATTCTGCCTTGCCTTGATAGATTTCAGCAAGGCAACTTAGCAATGTTGTATCTCATGGTGTAGGTTGAATTTGGCAATGTTCTTGGCCATTTTGGAAAGCTCTTACATGATACAACAACTGTTTGAACAAGTTTGGTTTTGATCTCTTTTGATTCCAAGTGAAAAATCCCCCTACATTTGGCAAAAAGTGAGGCAAAATCTGACTTAGTGAAAATTTCACTAAGTGTTGGAAAAAGTGACATTTTCACTTTTCAGCCACTTTGATCACTCCATAACTCAAAATCCTTAATGAATTGGAATGACTTGTAGTTGAAGTTTTTGTAGGTGATAATGAGGGCTACAAATCCATCTTTGGATAAGAAAAAATGGCCTTGTGGTTTAGGAGTTATGGTCCTCCAAAGTTGGTACCTTTGCCACTTTATTTTTAACTTAGAAAAATTTCTAAGTTTTATGGTAACCCCTTTTACAAGTTATCTCACTTTTCTTGATTTTTCTTGATGAATGATGATTCAAACCATACATTAACATCATTTTAGGGTTAAAAATCCATTTTGGTGAAAAATCTCAAAAAGTCAAAGTTGACTTTTGTGCACAGTTGACTTTTTATCAGATGAATTCCAAACTGTGCAATTCTTCAGGAAATCATGTCCTTGACCTAAATCAAACTTGATGGACATGTTCCATGGGTGTCATAGGGTATATTCAATCATGTATTAGGGTTTGGGAGCATGTCCTGGTCAAAAGTCAAAGTTACAGTTGACTTTTCCCTTAAAACCCTAATTGTGGTGCAGATGAAATTGAGACTTGTTGCTCAAACTTCTTGGATCAATCCATTGTTCCAAATGGATCAATATGGTATATTAGAGACCCTCAAATCATATCTTGAGGTCTTGGCTCATGGTTTGTCCCAAAAGTCAACTTAGGGGTGAATTAGGTCAAGAAACCCTAATTCCTGATTTTTGATGAATGCATCCCTTGAGGCAAAATTGACTTGATGTATGGGTTCATGAGGTTCCATGAAGTATATTAGGTTATGTTTTGGATCATTGCCTTGTGCCCAGATGAAAATTTCCATCTGGAGGCCCTTGTCAACCAAAACCCTAATTTGGTGACACTGTCGATCTTGAGACTTGATCCACCTAGAAGGGAGCAGCCTTGTGCTTAATCCTTGAAGTGGGAGTCCTTTTTGATCCATTGTGGATGTTTGAGAGATTAGACAAGTTGAAGATCATGTCATTTCTTGATTGATCCTTTGTCTAAGCACTCAGAGAGGGCTTGAAACCCTAATTTTGATTGTAGTGGATGCTCACCCATCCTTGGGGAGACTACTGAAGCATAAAGGTACATCCATATTGTGATGATGATTTTCACAATGATGGGAAATCTAAGTGGTCAAAATTTGGGGTATTACAAATAGCAGGCTGTGTTGTGTGCCCTATTACTTCGTCGGTAATAGCAGGCTGTGTTGTGTGCCCTATTACTTCGTCGGTAATAGCAGGCTGTATTGTATGCCCTATTATCTCGTCGGTAATAGCAGGCTGGGTGTGTGTGCCCTATTACTTCGTCGGTAATAGCAGGCTGTGTTGTGTGCCCTATTACTTCGTCGGTAATAGCAGGTTGTGTTGTGTGCCCTATTACTTCGTCGGTAATAGCAGGCTGTGTTGTGTGCCCTATTACTTCGTCGGTAATAGCAGGCTGTGTTGTGTGCCCTATTATCTCGTCGGTAATAGCAGGCTGGGTGTGTGTGCCCTATTACTTCGTCGGTAATAGCAGGTTGTGTTGTGTGCCCTATTACTTCGTCGATAATAGCAGGCTGTGTTGTGTGCCCTATTATCTCGTCGATAATAGCAGGCTGGGTGTGTGTGCCCTATTACCTCGTCGGTAATAGCGGGCTGTGTGTGTGTGCCCTATTACTTCGTCGGTAATAGCAGGCTGTGTTGTGTGCCCTATTACTTCGTCGGTAATAGCAGGCTGTGTTGTGTGCCCTATTACTTCGTCGGTAATGGCAGGTTGTGTTGTGTGCCCTATTACTTCGTCGGTAATAGCAGGCTGTGTTGTGTGCCCTATTACTTCGTCGGTAATAGCAGGCTGTGTTGTGTGCCCTATTATCTCGCCGGTAATAGCAGGCTGGGTGTGTGTGCCCTATTACTTCGTCGGTAATATCAGGCTGTGTTATGTGCCCTATTACTTCGTCGATAATAGCAGGTTGTGTTGTGTGCCCTATTACTTCGTCGGTAATAGCAGGCTGTGTTGTGTGCCCTATTACTTCGTCGGTAATAGCAGGCTGTGTTGTGTGCCCTATTATCTCGTCGGTAATAGCAGGCTGGGTGTGTGTGCCCTATTACTTCGTCGGTAATAGCAGGTTGTGTTGTGTGCCCTATTACTTCGTCGGTAATAGCAGGCTGTGTTGTGTGCCCTATTACTTCGTCGGTAATAGCAAGCTGTGTTGTGTGCCCTATTACTTCGTCGGTAATAGCAGGCGGTGTTGTGTGCCCTATTACTTCGTCGGTAATAGCAGGCTGTGTTGTGTGCCATATTACTTCGTCGGTAATAGCAGGCTGTGTTGTGTGCCCTATTACTTCGTCGGTAATAGCAGGCTGTGTTGTGTGCCCTATTACTTCGTCGGTAATAGCAGGCTGTGTTGTGTGCCCTATTACTTCGTCGGTAATAGCAGGCTGTGTTGTGTGCCCTATTACTTTGTCGGTAATAGCAGGTTGTGTGTGTGTGCCTTATTATCTCGTCGGTAATAGCAGGCTGTGTGTGTGTGCCCTATTATCTCGTCGGTAATAGCAGGTTGTGTGTGTGTGCCTTATTATCTCGTCGATAATAGCAGGCTGTGTGTGTGCCCTATTATCTCGTCTGTAATAGCAGTCTGTGTGTGTGTGCCCTATTATCTCGCCGGTAATAGCAGGCTTTGACCTCATTTTCATCCTTTTGGTGGAAGGGTCCGTGTGTGTGTGTACCCTATTATCTCGTCGATAATAGCGGGCTGTGTATGTGCGCCATATTATCTCGTCGATAATAGCAGGCTTTGTTTTCTTTTCCATCCTTTTGATGGAAGGATCTGTGTGTGTGTGTGCCCTATTATCTCGTCGGTAATAGCAGGCGTCGATCAGTTATTCCACTCCCCAAGCACTTTCCATTCTTTCGGACAAATTTGTGGTCTTTTTGTATCTAATTGACTTATACCTCGATAAGACTGAACGTCGTAGCAATTCATCTTACTAGGTTTAAGCCAATTAGATAGGGGCATCTGTCATACCCCAAATTTGTCCTACCTGTATATATTTCAATTTGTACATCCATCCATTAACCATTATTCGAAAAATTCAAAAATATGTTGTTGCTTTCATTGCAAGGATGAGTTGGGGTTCGTCTGAGGGCATCAAGGCCAATGTGCAATTTAGGGGTTGTGCCTAAGGATCCAAGTAGGGTTTGGTGCCAGGTCAGATCAGTCGTGGATAAATCAAGTTCTCAAACCGTATCAAGGCATATTCGGGTTATCAGTACAAGTGACAAAATTCAGAGGATTGATTAAGAGATTGGTCCGTGGTTAGTTCCATTTTTCAAGCTGATTTAAGTTGCGTTTCAAGATAAAAGGTTCAAGACCATTTCATGGCAAATTTAAGACCGAAGTGGAAGGCGCATATGGTTAAATCCAAATCCATTATAATAAAAAGTCAAATTCCAAAATGGAGTAAATGGTGATCCAAGATTACAATTCAAGGGTGTAATTTTTCTTCAAATGAGAATTCAAAAGGGTGGAGTTTAATTTATGAGTTTTAAACCTAATTGAAATATCAAGGTGTAATGATTCAAGGAATGGTCCGAACAAATTACAAAAAATAATAAGTACATGAAGGCTATATCCTGCGCAAAAAGGCCATACGAAATTCATCAAGGCCCAAAGTACCACTTCATCATTAAGGTCCATTATATTTACAAAACACCAAGTGCATTTGAAAAGAGAAAAAAAAAAAGAAAAGTCAGGCCCTGCTACCATGCCATACGTCCCGTACTGCTACAATAAGCCAAGACTACTCCACCAAAATTTGCATCAAAATATCACCTGCACGGACCTGCGAAATCAAAAGGAAAAAAGCTCTATCATTTATAAAACACAACCTGCCAAAATTCTGCGATTCAAACCTACAGAACCTGAACCTTGAAAGCAACATTACCACCAGCACCCCTCTAAAATTCAAAGAAGAGGAACAGAACAGGGGGGAAAACGAAAACAAATTCAATCAGAAAAGGACCAAGACTCACCTTCAAATATCAAAAAAAGTCTTCACTATAGAGGGACCTGGAACCTTATTCCGAACACCGTTCATCGTCACCTAATCTCAAACTAATTTCAGGCCCAATCGACCTCCTTCACTTCCACAACTACGCTTCAATCTTCAACCCTCAACTTCCAACCTTTAACCTTCTGCCGCACCACCATCCTTCATATCTAACCACATCTCCCTCGAAGTCCTTCCCCTAACCTTCAAACCTCATTCAACCCAAAATCTCTCTTCTCCATCAACACAAATCCTCCTCATCATAACCTCCATCATCCTCAACCTTTTTCACTCCAAATCGCAAACCATCCCCAAACCTATAAACCCATCTTCATTTCCTTTCCTTTCATAAATCACCAACCGCAACTTTTTTTCTTAGAAACCAAATCCAAAGAATCTGAAACAAATCAAACAAAAAAGAAGAAAGGAGGAGGGTCAAAAATCAAAAAGAAAAAAAATTCCTCAAATCGTCTTCGAAACACCCAACCGCCCTCAACTCTTTTTTCCGAAAGACCAATCATCTTCATCTTCAAACACCACCCTATGCATAACCTTTCGCAACAGCAACAACCCAACGTCACCACCCATTGATTCCTTCGCAAAACCCCTCTTCGACCTTCACCCAATAATCTCCTTCCACCACCACCAATCTCCAACCGTCACCCACCTTCGAACCACACACAACCCGAATTAGAACCAGAAAGAAGGAGATAAAGAGATTTTGAGCAAACAAAACGAATCGAACAAAACCAAACCTGGAATCAAAACCGAAAGTGAAGACGGAATCGAGGCAGAGTTGAGCGAGAGAGAGAAGCCGAGAATCGCGAGCGAAACGAGGGAGAAATGCAGACGAAATCGCGCAGAGGGAGATTTGCGAAGCAGTGCGAGAGGGTGGGTCGAACGAGTTGCTTCGTCTTTTATCAATTTGTTTTTCACTAATGATACTCTCCCCTGTTTCTTGATCTTTATTTTTGGTAGAGCGTGGCCGTGTTTCGTTTCATCTGATGAGTTTCCTTTATTTACTTTCTCTTTTCCATTTAAAAAAAAATAATAAGCGTGAAGATGATGAAACCTGGATGACAAACCGTGAGCTAATGGGCCTTAAGGCCCGTGCGAACCAAGTGAATCCACTATACCCTCCTTGAATCAGCACGCCCCCCACCTCTTTCTATTTTAATTTAATTTTATTTTTATTCATTTATTTTAATAAGATTTATTTGTTTTAGATTTTGATACAAAATATCTTGAATCCATTTAATGTTTTGTTTTTAATATTTCTCTTTCGATTTCCACTTCATTTTTATTTCGTCTTTGATTTTATTTTCGATTTTTAATTTTTGGCCAATGATATAACAACCATCATGATTTGGATTTATGCAAATAGATCTATAATCTTGGTTAATATGAGACCTACCCTTTTTTATTCATTTCGACTTATTTTTATTTATCATCTTATTCATTTTATTTCATTTTTATCATTTATATTCATTTTGGGTCAATGAAAATCAAATATTAAGATTTTTCGATTTTTCGATTTTAAATCTTGATAAAGGTGAGACCTTTATTATTTTTATTGTCCTTTTCGATTTTTTATTTCATTTCTATTATTTTTCATATTCTTTTATTCATATTTGGTCAATGAAAGTCAAAAATCCGATTATCAATTTACCGATTAAATCGCGATTAAGACGAGACCAATTTTATTTCTAGTTCGATTTTATACCTTATGTCTTTTATTTGGCCGATGAAAGTCGAAAGTCAACGATTTATCGATTTCTCGATCAAATCCGACTAAGACGAGACCATTTTTATTTTATGTCAACTTTAACCTCTTGTCAATATTATCTTGCTTATTTCCCGTCGAATATTCTCTCGATTATATTATCGTTCATTCTTATTCATACTATCCATATCATATTCATATTTATTTATCTAGCCTTTTTTCATTTGTTCAAGTGCTTAATTCCCGATCAAAACACATATTCAAATCTTTTTTCAAGTAAATCGCGAAAGAACTGAATTCTGGAGGTCTAGCACCTCTTGGGTTCTTGAGTGACCACCATTGGGGCGCACGCCTTAGATGGTGATCATTCAACCTTTCGCTCCTAAAACACTGGTCTTAACTATTTGGACAAAGGAATGCCATTGGAGTCTAGCATTCCATGTGGTACTTTCGTTGTTCATCAAACGACATTTCATAAGTCAATCGAATGAAAAAGGTGTCGTTGGGATCTAGCATCCCAATAATGCCCCGATTAATTGGTTGCGAGGTCGACGTCTCGTTTATCGAATAATCGTCGTTCTCTCTAAAACACCTAACAAATCAAACCATTTCCAAACCAATTCTCGACTCGCCGTCGAGCCACGCTTCAAAACATTCTCGTTAGTCGAGTGCCTTTTGACTCGTCGTCAAATGCGCATTCGCTCATCTCATGGTTTCGTTACTAGGAGCACCCCTAGGGACTAGTATCGAACCCCACCTCTTCTTTTCTCAACCAATTCGACTCAATCTTTTTCAAATGTTTTTCTTAATCAACCTATGAAAGGAGGAGATTCTTGGAATCTAGCATTCCTTGGGTCTTCGAATGAATAACTCTTGAGGCACGCCCCTTGGGTTGTTATTCATTCACCCTTCTGTCTTAAAACACTTAATCCCTATTAAACATTTTCGTAATCAACTCACGAAAGAATTGAGTTCTTGGAGTCTAGCATTCCTTGAATTCTTGAGTGAAGGCTCTCAAGGCACGCCCTTGGGTTGCATGTAATTCAATCTTTCGTCTCCTAAAATTCAAACCCTAACCCATCTTTTCGTGGGCGTACCATGAACTATGACTGCTCTGATTCTTTATTCTCGTCCGAATAAAGATACGTAGGCACAAGATTGCAATGATCTTGGCGAGCACACTACCATCTTTTTCTGTCAAACCCCGTAGTCGAACTACGATTGCTCTGATTTCTCATTCTCGTCCGAATGAGCATACGTAGGCCCGAGGTCGCGATGATCTTGCCGAGCACCCTATCCTAAAAACCACCCCATTCCCTTAGTACTCGAAACCTTTTACTTTACCTTTTCGCGTATATCGTTGAGAAGAAAACAAGCAAGCTTAGATAACATTCCTCACAATTCGAACTAAGAGGTTCCCGTTGAGTACAACGGACGTGAGGGGGTGCGCGTACCTTCCCCTCACGTAACCGACTCCCGAACCCAGAATGTGGTTGCGACGACCATGTTCTTATCCACTCCTTAAAGGTTTTCTCGATATTTTCCTTTCCCTCTATTTGGGATAAATAAAGTTCGGTGGCGACTCTGTTCGAACCATTTTCCGCGCCTTTTGCGCGAAGGTCGTATTCTCTGATGAATTTTCGAGGTGCGACAGTCGGCGTTCTCGTTTATCCTAACTTTTGGTTAGTATCTTCTATCCCAACTATTGGTTGGTATCCTTTGTTGAGTTCGCCTTTGTTCGGAGTTCCCGTTCATCCTAACTTTTAGTTAGTATCTGCTATCCCAACTATTGGTTGGTATCCTTTGTTGAGTTCGCTTTTGGTCAGCGTTCTCGTTCATCCTAACTTTTGGTTAGTATCTTCTATCCCAACTATTGGTTGGTATCCTTTGTTGAGTTTGCCTTTGGTCGGCGTTCTCATTCATCCTAACTTTTGGTTAGTATCTTTTATCCTAACTCTAGGTTGGTATCCTTTGTTGAGTTTGCCTTTGGTCGGCGTTCTCATTCATCCTAACTTTTGGTTAGTATCTTCTATCCCAACTCTTGGTTGGTATCCTTTGTTGAGTCCGCCTTTGGTTGGCGTTCTCGTTTATCCTAACTTTTGGTTAGTATCTGCTATCCCAACTCTTGGTTGGTATCCTTTGTTGAGTTCGCCTTTGGTTGGTGTTCTCATTTATCCTAACTTTTGGTTAGTATCTTCTATCCTAACTCTTGGTTGGTATCCTTTGTTGAGTTCGCCTTTGGTCGGTGTTCTCATTCATCCTAACTTTTGGTTAGTATCTTATATCCCAACTCTTGGTTGATATCCTTTGTTGAGTTCTCCTTTGGTTGGCTTCTCGTTTATCCTAACTTTTGGTTAGTATCTTCTATCCCAACTCTTGGTTGGTATCCTTTGTTGAGTTTGCCTTTGGTCGGCGTTCTCGCTTATCCTAACTTTTGGTTAGTATCTTCTATCCCAACTCTTGGTTTGTATCCTTTGTTGAGTTTGCCTTTGGTTGGCGTTCTCATTCATCCTAACTTTTGGTTAGTATCTTCTATCCCAACTCTTGGTTGGTATCCTTTGTTGAGTTCGCCATTGGTCGGCGTTATCGTTTATCCTAACTTTTGGTTAGTATCTTCTATCCCAACTCTTGGTTGGTATCCTTTGTTGAGTTCGCCTTTGGTCGGCGTTCTCGTTTATCCTAACTTTTGGTTAGTATCTTCTATCCCAACTATTGGTTGGTATCCTTTGTTGAGTTCGCCTTTGGTCAGCGTTCTCATTCATCCTAACTTTTGGTTAATATCTGTTATCCCAACTATTGGTTGGTATCCTTTGTTGAGTTCACCTTTGGTCGACGTTCTCGTTCATCCTAACTTTTGGTTAGTATCTGTTATCCCAACTATTGGTTGGTATCCTTTGTTGAGTTCGCCTTTGGTCGGCATTCTCGTTCATCCTAACTTTTGGTTAGTATCTTCTATCCCAACTATTGGTTGGTATCCTTTGTTGAGTTTGCCTTTGGTCGGCGTTCTCATTTATCCTAACTTTTGGTTAGTATCTTCTATCCCAACTCTTAGTTGGTATCCTTTGTTGAGTTCACCTTCGGTCGACGTTCTCAGTTATCCTAACTCTTGGTTAGTATTTTTTATCCCAACTCTTGGTTGGTATCTCTATCGTAAGTACGACTTTGGTCAACATTCCAGTTTATCCTAACTATTGGTTAGTATTTTCTATCCCAACTATTGGTTGGTACCATACTCTTTATCCCAACTATTGGTCGGTAATCTTCGGTTTCATCCTAACATTTGGTTAGTATCCTCATCCCAACTCTTGGTTGGTAATCCTTGGTTTTATCCCAACTTTTGGTTGGTATCTTTCGTTGCGAGCTTGCCTTCGATTAGTCATTCTTTCCCAACTTTTGGTTGGTAATCTTTGTCTGGTATCTCTCATTCCAACTCTTGGTTGGTAATCCTTGGTTTCATCCCGACTATTGGTTGGTATCATCCATTGTGAGCACGCCTTTGGTCGGAGTCCTCGTCATCCTAACTCTTGGTTAGTATCCGCTATTTCATCCTAACTCTTGGTTAGTATCCTCTATTTCATTCTATCTCTCGGTTAGTATCTCCTTTCCCAACTCTTGGTTGGAACCTTTCGTTGTAGGTTCGCCTTCTGTCGGCGTTCTCATTATCCTAACTCTTGGTTAGTATCTTTCATCCCAAATGTCGATTGGCATCCTCGCCATCCTAACTATTGGTTAGTTTTGAGTTTTCCCTCGGTCGATGTTCCGTATACCCGTTATCCTAACTCTTGGTTAGTACCCGTTACCCTAATCTCTTGGTGAGTACCTTTTATACTAACTTTTGGTTAGTATTCTTCGTTGTAAGTTCGCCTTCGGCCGACGTCTTGGCCATCCTAACTCTTGGTTAGTATCTTCCATCCTGACTTTTGGTTAGTATCCTTCATTTAATCCTAACTTTTGGTTAGTAGCCTTCATCTTATCCTAACTATTGGTTAGTATCCTCCGTTTCATCCTAACTTTTGGTTAGTATACATCACTCCATCCTAACTCTTGGTTAGTATCTTCGATCCCAACTCTTGGTTGGTAATCTCTTGGTCAGTATCTTAATATCTTGGTTGGTTACCCCTATTTCTACTATTGGTTGGTGTAGTATCTCTTCCCCAATTATTGGTGGACGATCTCTGGTTTTATCTCAACTTTTGGTTGATACCCTTTGTGGCCTCGCCTTCGGCCGGCAGGCCCCGTTATATTAATTGTCGATTGGTGTCCCATATCCCAACTATTGGTTGGTGCTTTGTCTTTTACCCTAGATCGTGGTAGATACCACATTCTTTATTCCAACTCTTGGTCGGTGTCCCTTGTCAGTGTCCTTTTCATTCCAACTCTTGGTTGGCGTCTTCTATTAACTCATATGTCATCTTTCACTATTTCAACTTTTGGTTGGTATTCGCTATCTTTGAGTTCCCTTCGGCTGGCAAACATTTTATCGTATATCTCCCCACAGAGTGCAAATTTTCGGGTTCTTTTGTATTCAATCACCTTCTACCTTGAACGTCTGAAAGCCGTTGCTATCATCCCTTTAGGTATAAATTGATTGAATATGGGTAGCTGTAACACCCTAAAATTTGCCCCTCTGATTTTTTTAACCATTTTCTGGCTTTTGTTTTGCACTCGTATGCATCTTCATTAGGTCATGCGTTTAGCATACCATTCATCGCATTTTGCATAGCACAATCATTAAATCATGGTTCGGTAATAGTGGACATAAACGGTTTAAGCGGATTTTCAAGGAGGATTTTATTTGGTAATTATTCGGGTTTATTTCCTATATTGGTGTGGATCATCTCTTTATTTGAAGATTCATGGCTAGTTGAGAGACTTGAAGGATTGTCACTTAATTGAGAAGTGCTTATTTCCAACATAAAATCACTTCCCGAAGGCACCTAAAATCATGGGTTAAGTCGCAAAAATTAAAGGAAAATGTGGTAGAAAAATCAAGGCAAAAGCATTTAAATTCAATTTATTTTAAGTGATATTTCAAGTGACCATTAATCTTACATTGAGACTTGGTACTTATGCTAAACTCCAACATGTATTGCCTCTAACTTCCCTTAACTACCTATTTATCCCCAAACCCATGCATTTACCCATTTGCCCTTAAACTAATTAACTAACTCTAACTTCCTTAAATCTCACAAACTAACACAAAACCAAACTATTTTTTTACCAAATTTCAACCATTGATAATAATTGATCTAACGGCTAAAATTGGTGATCCACAACTAGCATTTAAATTAATTTTTAACCATTGATAAAGTGGTGACTTGGATCACGATCTAACGAACCTCAATTAACCAAAATAATATATAAAAACCTTCTTTTTTCCAATTTTTGGGGTTAGCCACTATGAACCATTTTTATTCATTTTTTCTCCCATTTTGCTTCTAACCAATTTCAACACTTTTCATCACCTTCACAAAAGTTCATCTTCATCACCATTTAGGATTTCACATTGAAATCCTAAACTTGGTGGAACTTAGCCACAATCGATTTCTATAATCATCATTCAAGTGGATTCAAGGATATTCAACACTCAATTTGCAATTTTTTTTCAAGATTTGAAGAGGTTAAGCATTTATTTTGCTTAAGGGAGATTCCAAGATCTTGCATCGAAGTTTTCTGAGTTTCTTAATTGTGAAGCATCACAAGAAGCAGTGGACTTTCTCCACTAGGTAAGAATTTCTAAAAATTTTATGGCTCTCATTCTTAGATTTATGTGATTTAGGGTGTTAAAATATTTCTCATACATTGCATCTGAAAGTCCGGAAATGATGACACACTATGGATCTTGGAATTTAAGTTTATGTGTTGTTCTTGATTTTGTAATTTTCAATTTGAATCCGTGACTTTCGTGGCAATTTTCACTATGTTAGTGTTGTTATTTTGGGAAACTAATGGCGTATTGTTGTTCTAGGTTTCGTGGGCTTCAATTTAGTATATTATTTCGCATAATTTGATGGAATATTGAGTGAGTTATAAGTTGTTCATGTGAAATAATAACAACATAAGAATAATAATCAAATAATGAAGCTACAGTGCAAAGCAATCTGGGCCGTTTGATCTTGATCGGACGCTCAGGAATAATAAGAATAATAATATCATAAAAAGCTACAACGGAATGCAATATGAGCCTTACGATCTTGATCATGCGTTAAATAATAACAATAGCATCATATGGCAGCGAAAATGAATCACAACCGTGTGATGGTGATCATGCGGACGGGATTAATGATAGTATCACATGTGAGATTCAGCGAAATGAGATCATAGCCATGCGTTAGATCCAACGCGCAGGAACTGGACAACACATTAATGAGATCATGTGCCTCTCACATGACTTCTCTTCCCACTATTTCCTTGGTTTTTTTTCAGCAAAAAAGAGGCTTTTTGTTGTGCCCTGGGCCTAACAGATGGCTATCCACACCCCTACTACATGAGCCCAAGTGAAATTGTACTAAGACCTTACTAACTCCTCACCCCTTTCCATTGCATTTTAATTTCTTTTTGTTACACTTTAGAAAACTAAATATTAAAAATACTAAACATTTCTTAAAAATTATCTAAAAATTCATGTATATTCCTGGACGTTTTAATTAATTTTTTGATGAATTTTAATTTCATTTTATGACTGTTTGGATTATTTTGGGATTTTTTAAATATATGTGTGCATATGGATATACCTTGTGATTCAAGGCTTGAAAAGTAACTTTCTCTTAATGGTTGTGACCCAAATTTTTTCGTGTATTTTGAACCTTTATTGTAGGATCTTTAAATGTTAAATTCATGCTTTGATCATAATTTTTAGGTCACTTGTTAAGTACTTTTTGTGACTTGTGTTTGTATGATCATTAAATGGAAAATGCCTAATGTTTGCAGTTAATTGAGAACTTTTTATGCATGATTTGGATCCAATCTTTTGCATGTGATCACCTACTGGACTTAATATGAATTGGTTGTTTGTTCATAATTTTTAAAAGTCATTTGCTATTTTTCACCAATTTTCCAATGTGAACATATCATATGTAAGCATGCTAGAACTAGGTCAAGTTTAATGCTAATGTGTGAGCTCCTTAAAACCAATTTTGAGAGCATGATTGATCCTAGATACAATGACATTTTAGGTGATTTTTTTATCCTTAAATGTTGCTTTTTGTTTATGACTTAAATAATTCTTTTTGAACCCTAAGTTGTTTATTCGATTACGATTAATGTTTGTAACACCTCAAAATTTGCCCTCTTATTTATTCTCAATAAGTGGCTTATGCTTCATATTTCATTTGCATCTAGGACATAAACATTTACATATGCATCATTAGCTTTCATAAGGCATGGTATCAAGGGTGTCACCATCTCTGTATTGTGCAAGGTAAGGAGAATGAGAAACAATTCATCAATCCATAGAAGCTTGCCATATCTTCAAGGCAACTCATATGGCCCATCATGTTATTAAGAATTTGAATTTGGCAAGAGAAGTAATGGGGAGTGCACTATCATAATGGTTGATCATTAATCAGGGTTTTGATCTTTTGAGCTTGGGACACTTCCATGAGTAGGGTTCTTGGGTCTTTGACATCATCTCATCACATGAGTTATCTTGGTTTGAGGCAATCCACATCATAGTCAAAGGAATTTGAGTTTTGAAGACCCATCATTTCCTCCTGACTTTTAGGGACCAAATTAGGGTTTTGCGTAAAAGTCAGTTTATTTCTGATTTTTAGACAAAACTTGTTTCCATTATACTCCACATGTCTCTAAGTGTCTATGAATGAAATTGGAGTCATCAAGGTTCTTCACAAGGGTTTTTATTGGTCAGATGATTGAAAATCAGATACATTGGATTTAAAGTCAACTGATCAATGAAAAAAGTCAACTCTTGACTTTTTGGGGTCAAATTCATTTTTATCATGTCAAAAGTGGGCAATGGACAAAACTTGATCATGAAATGTCAAAGGAATCATCGAGAATCAAGGTTATGTGAAAGGTTGCCATTTATGGAAAATTGCTATTTTTGGGAATTTCTTTTTTAGGACTTTCCATTTATGGTAAGTTTCAGGTTTCAAGTAGCTGACTTCCAAGGCCATTTTTTTAGGATGCAAAGCCTAATCTAAGATTTTTCAGAGGCTATGTTGTAGTACACATTCCCCTCTTCAAAAGCATACCAAGAACTTTGCAATTGGATAAAAAATGAGAAAGATATGAGGTTTTGAAGATGATCATTTCAAGTTGTAAAATGGCCAGCAAGACAAGTTTATGTGCGTGCCAGGCCATGGACTTTTGTCTAACAGTTGGTATGCACGCAGGGATGCATATTCATGGTGGATTTGCTACATGATGCAAGAGTTATTTGGAAAAATGTTCAACATCAAAGATATTATCTACATGGCCCTCTACAAGTTTGATGTTGGAAGTTTCTCCTTTCAATGAGTGCATCTCCAGATATTGTAAGAAGAAGTTAGGGCCAACAAAGAGGAAAATTGCCCAGCATAGGCATCACGCGTGCGAGTCAGGCCTGGCCAGTCCAATGCAGTGGTGGTCCATGGATTTCAACATTCGTTTTCTCTATGATTTAGACTCCAAATCCAATTATATTCAACTTCAAAGTTGTTGTATAAAGTCTCTCCTTCCCAAAGATATTAGGAGCTTACAATTTGGTTCATTATTCATGGAGATACGCATCACCAAAGTCAGCACCTCAATATGTCTTTCAAATGTTCCAACCATGGCATTTCATTCAAAATCCATCTCATTGTTGTTGTACCCTAGTGTAATACCCCAAAATTTTCCCTCTCATCTTTCATATCATTTAGCATGTACTTTCATTGCATTGCATTGCATTCAAGTCATAGAAAAATAAAAACATTCAGCATTGGTTCATGCATAGGGTATGTGATCAGTTGATTTCAGAATATTGATCATCCAGAGCAAGAGAGCTAGGGCCAAGGGTCTCCCAACAAGCCTAGAGGGTCTCTTACATCATATGTCATCTCATTTGATCCCACAAGTCATTGGAAGATGTGAATTCATCAAGAAGATAGACAGTTCATCATCTCCTAACCAAAAGCAGTCCAAATTAGGGTTTTGGATTCAAGCAGTCTCCTGATGAAATTTTGGTTCAAACTTGATCTCAATGTTTTCTACATGATGTCAAGTATCTAAGGATGGAAGATTGCCCTTTGGCTCATTTCAAAAGAGGTTCAGTTGGTCATTTGCTTGAGAATCAAGAAATTTGGGGAAAAGTCAACTCCTGACTTTTTAAGGTTAAATTCATGAAATTCAAGTCACATATGTTCATTGTACAAGATTTGATCAAGAAATGTCAAGAGATTCATGAAAAATCAAGAATTGTAAAAGTTGCCCAAAATAGAAACTTAGGGTTTCTAAAAATGGCAAGTTTGGACCATTTTGCACTCTACTTCAAGGCATTCTTTCTTCATGATAAAAGCTTCAAACTTCAGGCCCAAGTTGAGCCAATTAAATATCACATTCCAAGCTTCAAATCCATACCAAGAACTCTTCCATTGGATCAAAATTGAGAGAGTTATGATCAATCAAAGTTTGGTAAAATCAAGGCAAATTTCAAGTCATGGCAAGGCAAGTTCAGGCCTCCAGGCCATAATTTCATCAAACAGGTGGTGTGCCAAATGTAAAGCTAATTTTCTCACTCAATAAGGCTTCAAATGGAAAATTGTTGAACACCAATCTTGTTCATCTCCATGTCCTCTACAACTTTCATGTTTATCAATTTTTCATCTGATCAAGGGATGGGAAGTTGTGGTTACTCAAAGTGATGATGTCAAAACTGAATTCTATAGGCCCATGATGCCATGCATGATACAACTTCACACGCCCATACACTAGTTGTGATTCCTTGACTTTCAAGCCACTTTCAAGTGTGTTACAAGCCTCCATTGGATCTAAACCAAACATCAATCTTGTTCCATTTTGTCTCCTCTTTCCATGGACACTAAGAGCTTATAATTTCATCCATCATACATAGATAATTTCATCTACAAACTTCCACATTTCCATTGTTTTGTGCTGCCAAGAATGAGATGTTTTGCATTGTTGTTGTTTGGTTTACATCAGTTCACACGCATGCCTTCAAACATCAACCATCTTTTGCCTCATTTGGACACACACTATCTTACAAGTCATGCACATACATAGAGTTATACACCCAAGAGGAAAATGATAAACTTGTTCTACAAGTCTTGCTGCACCATCATACATACACATCACCATCCTTCATCATCCTCACCATAACATGTTGTGAGCTTCCCTACACATGATCACAACACACACGAACTGCTCTTCCCTCTCATTTTCAAAATTACTCAGTACACCCTTCCATTGCTTCACACCACATCTAATCTAACCATGATCCTAACTGTTAACTACACTAGTTAGGATCTAACTCAACATATAAAAGCTTCATTTAACATATTTTGAAAGAAAAGACTCTCATTTCTCACATTTCACAAACCTCACTCTCTGAAATTTCTCTCTGAGCTCTCTCTCTGTTGGCACGAGTTTCTCCACTTTCTTCTTCAAACTTCATCGTTCATCAACCTCAAGAACATAGTGCATTGAAGCTTGGAACCTCCTCCTCCATCACTGCAATTTCATTTTTCTTAGATTCCTCTGCAAGATTACACATTCTATAGCATTTATTTTGCTCCTTGGAAGCTCAAGAACAAGTTCTCACCTCTGGTTTTCTGAAGATTCAAGTTCTCCACAGTTTCAGGTTCGTTACTTCTTCAATTTTTCTTGCGTGATTTCATTATTTTTTAGCTTGCTTTATGTTGATTATAGCTTAATAGAAGCAATGTGATTGATCTGGCTAGTGATAGGCACCTTAAGTGCTTAGATTCAAATTCTAGGGCAAAATGTTTGTGCTCGATTCTTTGTGTATATGCATGATATGTGAATTCTTTTGCTGGATTTGTGATCTCCATGACTTCCTGAACATTTTGATATGCATTTCATAAATTTCTGGAGAGTTTGAAGGTTGCAGGTGGTGGTGCTTCGTCGGAGAAGATGACCGGAGGTCCTTCTCTGGCCGGTGAGGATTCAGTTAGGGTTTAAACATCAGAACATAACACAGCCGTTGATTTCATTTAATCTAACGCTCACATTGTTGCCAGCACATTAATGATCATGTGCATCACGTGTGACTTCATTTTTCTCTCAGACTTGATTGCATGTGTGTGGTCCATCTTAATTAACATGTGCTTGCGTGTTGATCCTTTTGATTGTGATACTTTTCTTGATTGATCTGATTGACATGATCGTGTGGCCCTTGTTTGAGTCAATTTTTGACTGAAGTGCATCATATTTCCATACACACACACGCTGTAATTGGACTGGACATTATTGCTTTTCACACCCCTTCACTTTAAGCCCAAACACATTCTGAACGTGGTTTTTACTTTGCTTGCACCCCCTCTCCTATTTTCTTTTATTTTAAATTTCTTTTTCATACTGTTTATATTTTCTTTTATTAAAAATACCTAAATGCATTCTAAAAATTCCAAATAAATTCACATGTCATCTTGACACATTTGGCTAATTTTCCATTATTTTTTAATTCTGATTTTAATACTTTTTACTCATATTTTTATAATTTCCTTTTATTTTCTTTTCAAATGACTTTGTTCATGATACTTATGCATTGTCCAATTTCTTTTGCATAGTTCTAAAACAATTTTGCATCCAATCTTTTTGCCCTGTCTAAACAACATATCAAGGCATCTCATATGATTTTTGTGTATTTTTAAAGTCATTTTTGTATAGCTTTTGAACCATATCTTTGTGCATTATTCATTGTTGACCTAATGTGACTTTGATGACTTGTTTGAACTAGTTTCTTCTTGAATTTTGCCATGATCTTTGACATGTCTTTAACTTCTGACTTAAGTGCTTTGTGATATAATCTCATATTTTTTCCAAGTCTCTTTCTATTTTTGTATTGTTGATTATCATGAGTCACATTTGTGAATGTTCTCTCAACTTTGCAATCTTGTTTGATTAAGAGGCACTTGTGCCATTGCATTAGGACTTATGTGATCATTTTATAGGTCATTTCATAAACATTAAAGGTCATTCATGTTAGATTATAGGTCACTTGCCTTTTGGTTTTGGTTCATGAATGTTTGTTGCTTATATGAACTAAGTTTGACCTATTTGTGTGCATCTTCTTTTATGTGCCTTAACATGTTTTATGTGCATCTTTGTGACATCATTATTGCATTATAATATGAGCAAGCATAGCATACATCACTGATTTGCATCCATTCTTATTCATGTTCATGTTTCATTCCTTATTCATAACTTGCATTACAAGTATGTCAAATCTTTTGAACTTGAACATTGTTTGAACTTCTTTTCATCTTGTCTTTTCTTCTTGAATCATTGCACTCATGTCTTGTATGATACTTCCATGACCTTCATATGCATCCTTTAATGACTCTTAATTCTGACCTTGAGCTATGTTCTTGAATTTGTACATGTTTACATTTCTTATGCACCTAGTTTACATTAGTAGCACATTACTTACATTTATGCAATTGTTTGGTACATAGTTAGCTTTTATTTGATTTCATAAGACATGTATCCATTGGTATGATTCCTTATGGTGTACATACTGGCCTTGAGTACTTCTCAACCCTTAGAACCTTTCTTCTTTAGTTCTTAACTTGTTTGATCTTTACTTGTTATTCTTTCCTTATTTCTTTACTTGTAAATTGTTCTTGCTAACATTTTCAGGGGCTAATGGTAAGTCAAGTGTGTGGGTGTGCACCCACATACAACCTCTTTTCTTATCTCTTGTAAGCTTTCAAGTTGTGATTGTGATAAGTATCTTATGCTTCATTGACATTCCATTGCTTTCATCCCCTTTGAGTTCTTAACTTAACTTCCATCTTTGAAGTAAGTTAGAACTCACTCTTCTTCCCTCTTCTTTTAAACTTAGGTTTCTAAACCACACTAAACCATTAGGTACATCCAAGCATGATAACATTAGGGTGAGTCTTAGTCCCCTTTAGTCTTTACCTTTGTTTCTTTTGAGTCTCTCTTCTCTCATCTCAAAACAACTTCAAAACACCTAATAAATGTTGAAACATCTTCATGTGTCATGAGCCTTATTCCTATTCCATGGGGGGGCTTGCATACATTCCATCTTAGAATGTGTTGTAGGTTTTCTAGCATGATGTACAAGTCTTTAACATGAAGTGATTCCACAAACAAAATAAAAAACACTTCTTCATTTAAAAACAACAAAAACATTTAATAAAGGGAATAGGCTAGTGTACTTAAGCCTTTAACTTTGGAAGTAAGTTTGAGGATTTTCCTCATACTTAGTGTACTTCATCATCATTTCATTTTGGAATGATGAATGAGATGCACATTCCATTGAAAAGACTTAGGTACACTTACCTATGCAAAACACTTCAAATAAAAAACTTCTAAAACTCTTCAAACAAACAAAAAACGTCTTTCCTTCGGGAATTCTCTTCTCATCTCTTCACTCCTTCCTTAAGGATCCGTCATGTCCGTTCTACCACAAACAGGTAACGCCTAAGTCTCCATACAGCGAGCTGCAACACCTAACTGCTGGGACACGCACTTTGACGTTTCCACTAAAAAACGACAAACAGTTTTCCCTTAGTCAAGGGAACTACGTCGCCCTGATTCTCATATTCCCGATGAGATACGTAGGCAGTGGGGTAGGGCCTATTCGAGCACTTCTTTTATTTTCCCTACATTTGTTTCTCGTTCTCTTTCCATTCTTTTTCCAGCGTCTTTTCTATCACCCTTTGACCAGTACTTCAAGCGTGGATCCCGTCGAGTACGACGGACGTGAAGGGGTGCGATAACCTTCCCTTCACGTAACCGACTCCCTTACCCGTTCTCTTAGTTTCGCGAGACCTCGTTCTTTCCTTTCTCCCAGGTTTGTGTAGCATTACCTTTCCCTTTCTTTGGGATAAAAATGCCTGGCTGGCGACTCTCTTTCTTCCTTCCACGCCACTTTCGCGTTTGTACCTAGATGAAAATCTCGGGAGCGACAGCTGGCAACTCTGCTGGGGATAGTTGACCTCTTGCTGGTCCCTCCCCGATGCGAGTCTCTCCTATCGCTTGCTTGTTTTTGCTTTTTTGGGTGTTGATTTGTGTTTGCTTTAGTATAGCTTTACTGCTTTTATTTACAGCTTTATCGCTTTACTTTACCGCCTTTATTGCATTTTATTTATATCATGCATTATATATTCTGGACTGTCTGGTTTCCTTTGGCGGGATGGGATTATTACTGTGAGATAAGCCCATTACCCAGGCTTGAGTGTACTTTAGGACTTAGAGTGGACAATCACAGGGCTCTCATGGTATTTAGCCACGGGAGTAGTTGTGAGTTCCACAGCCAGAGTGCGACTTTCTTAGGATTATCTTGCTTTGAGGGTCTTCCTCATTCAGGGTATGACTTTGAGAGTTATGTACATCTGGTGACCGATCATTGAGGACCTTAGTGGAAACATCCCTTTTTAGTGGTGACAGTGGCAGACCACATTCTATGGCAAACCCATTCGCACCCGAGGGCCCACTTTGGAACTTGCATAGGATGACCTTTATTTTGTGGTGAATCAGATGTCAATTTCTTTGTTTGGCGATAGCATTATATCCTACGGGCTGAATGTGCTATTGCTTCTCATTCTGGGATCCGAATCTGAGGATCCTACCTTTTAGAACCTACATGTGAGATGGGGGGTTGTTTACAAGTTTGTAGGTAACCTTGACCTTCTACCCACCCTATGTATGTTTCTCCTATGATCAGTGATAATGGTACTTTGTTATGGTATTCTGAATTCGGTTCTATACTGGCACTCGGTCAGGTATGCCTGATATGATTCTATTCAGACACTTGGCCCATGGTTCTACACTGACAGGGCAATTGCATGTAAAGTATGACCATCAACCTACAGGGGTTCTTCTGGTTTTCTGGTTTTCTTGTGGGACCTTTAATCCTACATACTTGACCGGTTATTGTTCAGCCAGATCGGTTCAACACAGTATTATTTAGGATACTCATGGAAGCCCTGATCACATGTCTGTACATATGTAAAATCATAGCATTTCAGCACACATGTTCTGTTATTTCCAAGGATCTTATATCTGAATTTTACTATTGAGCAGTTTCCCCTTTTCTTGTGGATTATGCTGTACAAAATTTGAATCAAAGCAGATAGATTCCCTGGAAATAACTGAATATGGCATTTGCATACATTCATGCATTCATGCATTCATAACAGGTACCCGAATCTGAGGGTGTGGATTATCTTTCTGACTGGGTATTCTCTGCAGAACGGCCAACATGACTTCTTCCAACTACTCAATTCACCACAATCAAGGTTCAGATATGGAACAACTCCGAGCGGAGGTGACTGATATGAAGGCCCAACTGGGGCATTTTATGGTGGACATTCAAGCATTGTCCCGAGGTCAGGAACTGCTGAGAGAAGAAGTCAATCGGATGAAGACTCAGATGGGACGGGTTATGGAAATTCTGAATTCCGTATTAAGAAAGGAAAACAATCATGTGCCCGCTTCTACAGAAGATGTTCTCATTTCTCCTATCTCTTTGGGGTCTCCTCTAGACCATGGTTTGCCTCGTGAATCCTCTCCACCGTCAGAGCTTTTTCATCACCAACTGTTTCTTGAGGGTCTTAAGCCAGAGAAGACTGAGAAGAAGTTTGATCCGATCCCGATGCCATACGCTCAGTTGCTTCAGCACTTGCTCAAGTTTCAGCTAATTGAATTGATTGCTGCGGGACCTCCACACACCAAGTTTCGTATGGGTTCCAATGTCCATGATAGGTGTGAATTCCATTCAGGGGTACCTGGTCATAATGGTGAAAATTGTAAGATGCTCAAGTATAAGGTCCAAGAGCTTATTGATTCAGGGGCAATCGAGTTTGCGTCCATCAGCACTGTCAAGCGAAGAGATGTTCCTCCAACTACTGCTAAAGAGGTGGATATTCCTCCCTCCTCTCAGGGACCTTCCCCAATCCATAAACCTTAGGTTCCGAAACTACCGCATCAGCAAATCACAGCTGGGACCCTCCCGGTTGCATCCTTCCATCATCAACAGAAGCAAGAAAGGGTTTTTGATCCTCTACCTATGTGTCATACCGAATTACTTCAGCAACTGCTTCAGTTAAGATTGATTGAGCTCCAGAAGTTGACTCCTCCTGCAAAGCTTCCAAAAGGATGGGATGCCAAGGCTTATTGTGATTTTCACTCAGGGGCACTAGGCCATGATATTGAGGGGTGTAGAGCATTCCAGCACCAAGTACAAGACTTAATGGACTCCAAACCAATCGAGTTCGGACCAGCTGGCTTGAAGGTATCAGGTGATCTTACGCCAGTAGCTGCAAAGGAAGTGAGTATTCCTTCCCCTTCTCTAGGGTCTGCCTCAGGTCACGGGTGTATTCCTCAGCTTCAGGTTTCAAAGTCATCACGTCAGCAACCTTTGTTTGTTTCTCGGCCAAATGTGGAAAGAAAAGTACAGGGGCAGACTAGGCACCATAATCAACATTGGCGGCAAAACCGTCAGCAACAGAGGCAACAAGGACTTAGGAGGTCTGAGAGAGTGTCTGCTCCAGTTCCTATTTCTCAAAGCCAACTTATTGCTCGCCTTCTCCAAGGTTCTTTGATTCAGCTGGGCAAGGTAGTGCCAGTGCCGTTTCCTTTTCCTCCGGATTATGACATGAATGCCAGGTGCGAGTTTCACTCGGGAACGTTTGGACATACAATTGACAATTGCAGAGTGTTCAAACATAAGGTGCAAGACTTGATTGACTCAAAGATTATCACACCAGACGGGTGGCCCATAAATTGAACTTTCTTCATCAGATTGAACACCCAGTTTGCAAAGACATCTTCAGAATCAATAAGTCCAAACGGATTCAAGCCTCCTCAACAAGGACAATCATTTAGCTTCTTTATTGCATTCTCATGTGTAGATTTTTATGTTTTTCAAAAACATTTATATGCATGCATGAAATCTGTTTTTCTTTTTATGTTAATCCTAATAAAGCGCGCATGTTTTTCCTGAAGTAATCCATTCGTATTCACTCATAAGTTTGTATATGTGCATTGCTATACCAATTGTCGTGCTTAAACTCTTGAAGGAGGATGATGAGTTGAAAACACAAAAATCTCTAATTGTGTGCTTTTGGATAAAACCCTGTTGACGATGTGTAAAGGCATTGTTTTAGATCCCAAACACTGAAGATATAAGGAGATAGACCCTCGCCCAAATAGGAGCCCTAAAGTAGGAGTTTTCATTTAGTAAAAAAAAAAACCTAACATTTAACCCCGGGGCAGGGTAGGCGTCAGTTAGTTTGACCAAGCGTTCAAACCTCAAAAGGAGTGTGCATCTGAGGATCCATTACTTTTCACTCTACCGCATCAAGAGGTCCAAAGAGAGGAAACCACAATGGTTATCCCTCATCAACTGAGAAGTGAAACAGTCACAACCCTTCCAAAGAAATCAAGACAGCCGATGTCACACGACGTGTTCAAAAAAAAGGAAGAAAAAGAAAAAAAAAAGAAATGAAAAAGCCCGTTAAGTTGAAACTTGAAAACAAGCAGCTTAGGCAAAATGCTGAAGGAAGAGGTCAATCAAATGAAGATTCAGATGAGTTTGGTTATGGAAGTCGTGAGAAATGTGCTCAGAAAGGATGATAATCCCATGCCTGAGGCTGCAGCAGAAGTTGTCGTTACACCATTGCCTATGGAATCTATCCCAAAGAGTGATTTACCTCACAGATTTGCTGCACAACCTGGGGTTCCGGAGTTTCCTCATCGTCAACTACCTCCTGACTCCCAAGACAACCCCAAGGCTAAGAAGTACCCACCGAAGCCGAAGAAAGCTGACAGAATCTTTGATCCGATTCCTATGTCGTATGCTCAGCTGTTGAGGTATCTACTTCAGCTCCAATTGGTTGAACTTCGGACGATAAATCCTCCTGGTGGTAAGCTCCCAGCTGGTTATGATGCAAATGCCCATTGTGACTTCCATTCTGGTGCGCCGGGGCATAATGTGGAAAAATGTAAGGCCTTTCAGCATGTTGTCCAGGATCTGATCGACTTGAAGGCAATTGAATTCACGCCGGGCAGCGTGAGCGTACAAGGTGGACTTACTCCTACTGCTGAAAAAGAAGTGGATATCCCTGTTGTCTCTCCCAAAGCTACATCAAGTCAAGGGCATTTCTTGCAATCCTTGGTCTTAGAATCCCCTCGTCCGCAACTGTTGCCTGTTCCTAAGCCGAGTTTAAGGATGAAAGCGCCCGAACGAGAGGAAGGCACAAGTCAGTATCGGCAACAGAGCTATCATCTGAAGAGTCAACAAAAGTCCAGAAGGCAGGAGAGAAAGTTTGATCCCATTACTGTTCCTTACAGTCATCTGCTTGCTCGTTTACTTCAAGAGTCTTTGATTCAGTTAGGGGAAGCTGCGCCTGTTCCGTATCCCCTTCCTCCAAATTATGACAAGAGTGTTAGATGCGAGTACCACTCAGGCACACAGGGGCATGCCATTGAAGATTGCAAGGTGTTCAGACATAAGGTGCAAGATCTCATTGATGTTGGGTTTATCATTTTCACTGAAGACGGTCTGTATGTTAACTGAAGCTTCCCAAGTGAGCACTTGAGACTGCAAAGACATCTCCTGAAGCAATCAGTCCAGTCGGAGCCAAGCCTCCTTAGCAATGGCGATCATCAGTTTTCTTTAGTGCATTTTCATTTGTAATTTTTTCCTTATTGGTTAATGTCTTTGCATGTATAAAAAACTTGTTTGTTCTTGAATAATGATCTTAATGCAATAAGTATGTTTTTCTTGAAGAAGTTCATTCGTATTCACTCATTTAATGTTTGTATGCACTGCAATACTAACCTTCTTGTTTAAACTCTTGGAGAGAGGATGATGAGATGAAAACGCACAGTCTTTGTTTGTATGCTTTTGGATAAAATTCTGTTGATGATGTACATGCATTGTTTTAAATTCCCAAACACCGGAGACATAAGGAAGATAATCTCTTGTCAACCCCGTTGAGCCTAGTAGTAGGAGTTTCTTTCTAAACATGAAAAAACCCTTAATCTTAGCCTGGGGAAGGGTAGGTGTCAGCTAATTTGACCAAGCGCTCAAATTTCAAAAGGAGTGTCCCATTCGAGGATCAAATCACAATGGTTATCCCTCACCAACTGAAGAGTGAGGCCGTCACAACCCTTTCAAACAAGTCAGACAAGCTAGTGTCACACGATTTGTTCCAAAAAAAAGAGAGAATCAAAAGAAAAAGAAAGAGAAAAGCCCACTAAGTCGAAACTTGAAAACAAGTGACTTAGGCAAAAGTTAGGGTATCCCGCTGGACTTCAAAATTGAAAGATTCAAAAAGAATCAGTCGAGGAAAAATCAGAGAAAAACAAAAGAATGAAAAAAGCGAAAAGGATGAAACAAAAGAAAACTCCTCGAGCAAAGAGCAAGTCGTGTGAACACAGACACCAAAGACGAAAGGGGTGAATGTCACTCTGCAAACCGTGTGGGTTCCTTAACCATCCTCCTACTATTCATTAACCTTTTTGAAAGGCGAGCGCTTGTGTCGAGTTAGCTGAACGTATGACTGGAGAACATCAAGGAGAATGGGTGGGTACAAACAAATTTTGAGCCATAAATCCTTTTTTCTTAAACCGTGAACCAGGCCACATTACAACCTTCAAAAGTCCTAATTGAAATAGGGTTATTCTGAAGGCGTACTTCAACAAGATAGCGTTCCTGACTCCCATGAGTTGTATTAAAAGACTTTTGTTGATATTGCATGTGCATGCTATTTTCCATTTAAAAATTAGTGTCGCACCTTAACCAGTGACTCGTTCACAGGTATTGACGATATCTATTTTCTTTCTATTTTTTTCATCTTTTTAATATGGGTCTCACCCAAAATTGGTGGGCCCCACAAAAAAATACACTAAGGTGTATGTTGCTAATGTACACCTACATGAGTGTGTATTAACATGGCTATATATATATATATATATATATATATATATATATATATATATATAATGGAAATGCTAACATACACCCAAAATTGGTGGGTCCTACAAAAAAATACACTACATATATTTTTTTTAATATTTTTTTCTTCATCTTTCTAACGTGGGTCCCACCCAAAATTAGTGGGCCCCACACAAAAATACACTAAGGTGTATGTTGCTAATGCACACCTACATGAGTGTGCATTATCATAACCCATATATATATATATATATATTCAATTTGATATAACAATTTTAAAATGTTGCTGCAAGTTTCCAATATATATAGTAGTACTAGTTTGGAAGAGTCATATGTGACCGAGTGACATGGCATGTACGTGGTTTGGTGAGAGCGGTTTTTACGCATCGTTGCTCACGTGTAGTATAGCAACGAAAGTTACCTCTCATTCGATCAAAAGTAATCAAAAGTATGGACAATAATTATTATAATAATTTAGAGTTGGTGTGTATTTATATTACAAAAAGCAATTTCTATACAATTTGGATACATGAGTTTGGGTTATTCAACCAATTACGGGCAAAACATATTAATATTACTTCGTTCTCTACCAATAAACAGATTAATTGGATCTACCACCTCCATAATGTTTAGTGTTTCTTTATAATTGACAAGGACAGGATACATCATGACATAACAAACATTTAAAATAATGATTCAAAAATATGCATAAAAGATAATTAATAATAGATAAACAATGTATTATTTTGTTTTGACTTAAATTTGACATAGTTTGATTTAATTTGGAACTGTAGTAATGCTTTAATTTTAGATATATTCTAACCTTATTTAAACTTAATCATTTGATAATTTAGCCAATACATAAAACACAACCGTGTGACATTACAAAGCAGTATGTTGTAATAGCATCACACTAGTAGAAAAATAGGTAATAGTGTCGGCCGTTTCCCGACACTATGAGCAAAAAAAATAGACGATATAGTAGGTTTAGTATCAGTTTAGCTTCGATGTTGAACAAGCTAAATGACTTGAAGATAACAAGTTAAGGTCGGGCAAAATGAGTCGTGCTAAAATAGTCGCGACTAGGCCGAGGCTAGGCTAAGGCTAAACTGAGGTCAATGCTAAAGAATCAAACTTCAAAAAGTCAATAAAAACATTGTTAGCGTGGGCTGACCGACGCTAAAGTTAAACTATACAAACAAAATTCAATAAAACCATGCTCTTTTTACCCTTTAAACTATCCCAAATGAGAGAAAGTTTATAAAGAACTCTTCCATATGGTATGAGGAAAGTTATTTTCTCGCGAGAGGTCACAACCATTTCCATTAAAAAGTTAAAAATAGTAAGAGGAAGATTAATTTTGACGTTATGGATAAGGAAGTACAAAAGATGTTTGTCATAGTAAGAATGTGTAATTGTTTCTCTCTTGGGAGGAGATTTGACACTAGCCAAACTTTTGCAATTAGGATGAGAGTAGCAGGACTGTTGTGGTTATTGTAGTTGGCATAAATTCTGAGAAGGTGGTTTGAGAAGACATTGTTAAATCTATATTATTCAACACAACTACCTTTCTCTTCATACTTTACTGTCGGAGCAATAAGTGATGGAGTAATGGTGATAGGAAAGTCATATACATTGGATTGTAATGACTTAGCATCCTCACCAGATTTTTTGACAGATGCATTTAACCAGAACTCTGTTACGAGATTAGTGTAGATGGATCCATGAAGCATGTCAAAGTAACCTTTCAACTTATGTTTGAAAATAGTTTTCATTAGATCAAAACCTTGGTCTTTCATTTCTTCGAAATCAATAAACTTTTCATTAATAACGAACAAAAGATTTACATCTCTGTTAAAGGTTTTTGTAGACATTTTTTGAATAAAAAGAAAAGACTTTTAAGGTAGATTTGAAGACACAAAGATATGGAAATGAAATGAGACCTGGATTGTGTATAAATAAATTGGAAAAGAGGAAGTGAAACAATCAGAGAAACTCAAACGCCTCCTTGAAAATCCAAAAGATACGTTACGTTTTGAATAGAGATGATCATTATTATTCTAGTGATGTGATTTCGATGCGCGATGATCATTATTATTTTTCTTTTAGTATAAAAACAACATATTACCTTGATTTTTTCATATAACCGAAGGGAATACCTGGAACCAACAATCTAGAAACCTTTTTTTATATTTTTTATTTGTAAGACTTAAATGCACTTTTGCTCCCCCTAGTTTGGCCGTTTTAAACAATTGGTCCCCCTATTACAAAACCAGCGATGTTGGTCCCTTAATTTTGATGGCCTTTGGATTTTTGTGATACCCCTCCACTTTTTCAGACGTGGCATTGATGATTGGGATAAAAAAATATTTTTAAACTAGGTGGCAAAGATGACTAGAATATTTTAATATTTAATAATATATTTAATTATGTGGAAATGCTGACTTAGAATAAATTTATAATTCATTATTTTAATTAAAAGTTTTATGAAGTTAATTAACTAAAATTTCGTGCAACAATTGAACCTCCTGCCCATTTCATAATTGTATTCACTTATTGGTCTAAGTTCCATTACTAGCCTAACTAATTCAAGCAATCCTTGTTTTATGTTTAAGTTTTATAAACCTTTATCTAATTACTAAAGAAATCGATGTGGGACTTAGTAATAGTTACATCAATAATAAACTTACCATATCTTGATTTTTAGCCCACTCTACATGAATCCTTGAACTCTTGTACCTCAGATCTTGATTTCTAAATAACAAAACAAAGATAGAGGAACCTCATACACCTAAAGTTGTAGTTTCAAGGAAACAATATCAGCAAGTGGTTAAGGAGAATAAGATGCAGGTGGTTAAAAAAATAGTTTGAAGATGAACAACAACACAGAGTGGTCGATGTTATGATACTCAGTATTTTCTGCACTAATTCAAAACAATTTGAAGAAGAACAACAACAAAGCATAGTGGTCGATGTTTCTTTGCTAAAAGAAACTACAGCAATGTAAGCTTTTCATTACCATCATCATGTATATTTATGGAATATATAGTTGAAGCTCAAGGTTTTGTTTCAATTAAAAATGACTAATGTTTATATCCAAATTGCATAGTAAAAGTTGCATGCACCATTTTTTCGAATCTTTCTTGGTGGCTGTTGTGGTTCTGGAAAGACAAGCCCTTGAGAATTGGGCAGTGAAGCATGATTTGTCTTATAATTTTAAATCATTATGTGGAAATTTAAGGCAAGAAAATTCATTTTGGATGAACTTAACAGCAATGGTCAGAAACATCAAGTATGTATATATAATGTTCAATAATATGCTTAATTTTTAGTGTCATGTTATGCTACATTTTTTACATGATTGGTATTCTCTCAGTTTCGAGGTAGATGGAAGGAATTCTATTTGAAATTATACTGATTTCTAGTTGTTTTTCAGAATCCATTTTAACTTGTATCTTGTGAAGTGAAAAAGCTATAAGCAAAACATGTAGTATATTGAAATAGGAATCACATAATATGCTTATTCAACCATTCTTAATAGGAAACCAAGGAAAATAAATGGGAATTCAAGGAATCCAAAGAAAATAAATGGGTGTTGGATTTATGGTAGAAGAATATAAAAAAAATTGAAAAAGGAAATAGGAAGAATAGGTTAACTGAGATGAAATGGATTTCCAGGTCATGGATAGATGTCATAGAATCGGTCAGGAAAAGCATGTTCATGAAGAAAAAGATGGTGCCACGGGTCCAACTTTGCAGGCAACATCCTCTTCATCTGTAAGTTCAAGAAGACATAAGCTAGTTGGAAGTCTAGCAGACAAAAATAAACCAGATTGACTTCAAACTATGAAAATGGCAATGTTCTATATTTAAGTCTCACATCGATTTTCTAAAAGATAACATAAGTGTTTATATAGCTTATCAATACGTGGCCCTTCGACATCATGGATTCAAGAATGATATTGCAGTAGCATGGGCTTTAAGCCCAAAACTTAATATCAAAATTTTAATTAATTTAATTTCTAAACAATTAATTAAAATTATTATTTAGTTTAATTAAAATAATTAATTAATTATCAAAAAAATAAATATCCTAGTCATCCTTGCCACCTAATTAAAAAATATTTTTTTATCCCAATCATCAATGCCACGTCTGAAAAAGTGGAGGGGGATCGAAAAAATCCAAAGGACATCAAAATTAAGGGACCAACATCGCTGGTTTTGAAATAGGGGGACCAATTGTTTAAAACGCCCAAATTAGGAGGGTCAAAAGTGCATTTAAGTCTATTTATAAATATTCTACGTAATCAATGAAATATAAAGAAATCAAAGGTTATTTACCTCAGTTTTCTATTAAAACGAGAGTTAAAATATTTTACCTAAATTAAACATAAAAAACCATTAGTGATTTTGTTGATCAAATATATGTCTTTCATTTCATGAGATATCAACACTCAAGACACTACCATTAGTGATTCGCACGAAGCATAAAAAACATTCATTATAAAAGCATATTTCTGAATATGAAGAAGCATGTGAAGCATCATGAAGCGCTTGAAACATATCTAAATCCACCTCTTTGGGTTTACAAGATCATTTGCCATGAAAAGATCGCTAAGATGGATGCAAGAGGAGAAAATTATTTGAGTTTAAGGTTTGTGTTCTTAACTATTGTTCCGGACTTACCCAATGGCTAGGCATGCCCCAATCCACTTCTGCTCCTAAAACGACCCAATAACCTAAGCCCTGCCAGTTAAGGGCAAGAGGAAGCTTTTTCTCCTCTGCCCCTCTACTGAGGAAGGCTGGCCAGTTAACCTCCAAGATCAGCTGCCCCTCCTCGTATTTCTTCCCGTCACGCCCGGTTCCACCATCCAGAAACAGTCACGACGCCCGTTCCCGTGATCACGCCCTTGCCCGCGGCAACGGCTAGTTCCGAGCACCTCTGCCCGTCCCAACAGCTAGTTTCTAGCAGTTACCTATTCTTTGGGAGCGAGTATCTCGCCCCAAAAATAGGGACCAATGGCTAACACTACGCCAAAATTGCTTTTTGGTAGCACAACATAGACAACACTTTTGATCAAAAGCGCTGCTATATGTTTTAAAAAAAACACGCTGAAAAAAAGCGCTGCATAAAGGCCTACTTTAGATAGCGCTTCCTAAAAGCGCTGTTAAAAGCCATACAAATGTGACACCTTAGAAAGCGCTTTCAGGAAAGCGCTGCTAAAGGCCTTACGTAGGTCACACATTAGAAAGCGCTGCTATATGAAATTAAAAAGAAAGCGCTTTTATAGAAAAAGCGTTGCTAAAGCTAATACATAAGAAAGCGCTTTCCAAAAGCGCTGTCTTATGTTATTATTTCATAAATATATATTAAAAAACTTTTCATTATTTCAGAAGCCCTAATCATTTCTTTTCTTTCTCCCTCTCTCTCGCGACTTCTCCCTCCACCGTGTCTCCCCCTCTCTCGTGACTTCTCCCTCCGCACTGTTCGTCTTCTCCGTCCGGCGTTCCTCTGTCCGTCTTCTCCGACTGGCATTGTTCATCTGTTCGTATCTCCATCTTCTCCGACCGACACTGTTCATCGTCTTCTCTTGAGGGTTTGTTCTTGAGCATCTTGTTTTGTTTTTAGTTTGAATGTAGTTTGACTGACCCCCCTTTCCTCTAGAAAAGGCATGCAAAAACAGGTTAGTTTGAATGTTGTTTGACTGGCCCCCCTTTCCTCTAGAAAAGGCGTGCAAAAACAGGTTAGTTTGAATGTTGTTTGAATTTGATTTTGAAATTGTTGTTGTAGATTAGTTTTGATTTTGAAATTGTTGTTGTAGATTAGTTTTAACAAAACAAGTTTCAATGACATAGGAAGTGTCGTAGAGTGGGCGGTGGTGTCTTTCCAAGGGTGATTTCACGTCTTTCAACGTCCTACTTCTTGAAGGCGACGCAAGAATTATTCTTTATATATTTACGGCCATTTGGCTCTTTTGTATACGACCTGCGCAATACTTTAACATGAGCACTTCCTCAAAAAACTCTACGGCCAAGAAGGTGACCGAGAAAATGAAGAAGGACAGTCCAAATGTTGCAATATTTGCTGCATCATCAATCGGAGCAACCTTGTCTGGGAAGAAATTTGTGACAAAGATGAAATCCCTCACAAAAGACCGCGCTCCAAAACGTGATTTTGGTGCAGATGTTGATGAGGACTGGGATGAAGACTGGTTCAATTTTCTTCATTCAGGAGGCTGGAGAGAGAGCGATTAGCTTCTAGAGGGGAAGCTATATTTTGTTGTTGTTTTGATTGTCCTGTTATACGGTTGTTTTGTGGTTGTTATTTTGTTGTTTTTTATTGTCTCTTTTTAATTATATTGTACAATGTTTTGGCTCATCTAAGACATTTTATATAATATGTCATTTTTCCTCCTGCAAGGAATTACCCTTTTATGTATCAAGCGTTATTTTTTTGCCTTTTTGTTTTCTGAGACTTTATTAGAAAGCATAAAAGGCCAGAAAAAGCGCTGCCTAAGGCCAACTTTAGACAGCGCTTTTCCAGAAAAAGCGCTGCTAAAGGCCTACTTTAGAAAGCGGTTTTCTAGAAAAAACGCTGCTAAAGGCTTACATAAGGCAACGCTTTTGCATAAAACAAAAGCGATGTATTTACCTATAGCAGCACCACCTTAGGCAACGCTTTTAAGCGCTGTTAAAAGCCAAAAAAAGCGTTGTCTTTTCCCTTCTGTGGCATAGTGCAAGCGGTGGGGGCATTATAAGAACCCTCTCATTTGAGAGGGTCAGGTATTATAAATCATCCTAAGACATACACACTTTGTATTTGCCTTCTCTTCTCCCGATTCTTACTTTAGCATCAGGATGCCTTGAAGGTACACCCCCTTCCCACTTTTGAAACCAAGCATCGCAGTCGAAGTCTCTGGCCCACTTCAGGTTCTGATCATCCGGTAAGATCAGTGGCACTGTCTGTGGGAAACTCTGTTCTCCCCGTCTTTCTTTCCTCGTAAATCCAAGACCAAAGCAGTTCTTTCAAGATTTTGATCATGACCAGTCATGACAATGTCCACGATACTCGCAACGTTGTCGTTTTCCCCATCAGCAAGACAGACGCTGACAGAGCAACGACTTTTCGTGGGAGCGACGTCCATCAGCAGAGAGATGGAGCCACTGCATCTCCCTCCCCCGATCGCACTGAAAACGTTGAAGTCCATCCCTCCGAGGACCATCCGCCCGTTCCAGTTCCTCCCAACGCCGATCCGGCCATGGCGACCCTACTCGAGGCCCTCAACAAAACTAACCTTCTAATCCTCCTGCAGAACGCAAGGATTGAAGCCTTAGAAGAATCCCGCCGACCAAGATTTCCTCCACCGGGGAGAGAGCGTCGGAGATCCTGGAGACCTTCTCCCAGACAAGCAAGAGACCTCCGGGTGGCAGCGAAGCTAGACTCTCTGGCGGTAAGAAAGCGCGACCATATCTCTCCATAGAACCAGCACTCCCGAGGGGCCATGAGAACCATAAAGGATCTACGAATAGAGCACTAGCATTCGCCTCTGCCTAGATCCAAGGTCTGAGCACGAACTCTATCTCCCCGTCGAGATCGTCGTCCTCCCCCTGGACGAGGCACCCGCTCTCCTTCGCGGTCCACCAGCAGCAGCGACAACAAGCCTCAGGGCTTGTTGTCCCAAGAAATCAAGGCCACACGCCTACCTAATGGTCTAGAAAAACCCCCATCCCTGGGCACGTACAATGGTACTACAAATCCAGACGAGCACATCGAGAACTTCGATGCCCTGCTCGATTATCATGGCGTCAGAGGCGCCGTCAAATGTAGATTGTTCCCGACCACGCTGAGGAAGGGAGCAATGTCATGGTACAAGAGCCTCCCCTTTGAATCCATCACATCTTGGAGGCAATTGGGGAGGATGTTCTCCACGAACTTCACGACCTCTCGTCGTCACCCAAGGACAGAAGCCTCCCTTTAGGCCATCATTCAAGGGAAATATGAACCTCTTTGGGCTTATATCGAAAGGTTCAACAAAGAAGCTATCCAGGTCTCCACAACCGATGATATGAAGAAGTACTTGCTCGAGCGAGGTCTCTGTCCCCGCAACGAATTTGCCAAGGCGATTGGCATTGAGACTCCAGTGACACTGTACGCCCTCCTCCTCAAGGCGAAGGCGTACATCCAGTACGAAGAAAAGGAAGATGCAAACACCGCCCGGGACTCGACACACCAAGAGAGTGCCAGGTTCTCCAAGCACAATGACTCCTCGACAGCTCGTCGAGGAGCAGAGAAAAGACGGGATGACTGTCCACGGGAGTCTCGAGACCACAAAGGGCCCTCTGGCCGTTTTCACGAATACACTCCGCTGACCGTCTCTCGCGAGAAGATTCTCTCCGAGTGCGTAAACTTGGAGTTCCAACAAGTAGGGGTCCATTTCCCGAAACAGATACCGGCCAAGCCGAATACAGAAAAGACAAAGTATTGTCGGTTCCACAAGAGCTACGACCATATGACCGGCGACTGCATCCATTTGAAGGATGTGATTGAGATCTTAATCAGGGACGGGCACCTGAAATAATTTGCCAAGAAGAAGGACGCTCCTTGAGAGGACTCCCAGGAGTCAAAGAAGGTCGAAGAGGAGGTGCCCTCCTCGGAAGAGACTAGTCTTCAGGTTGCCATGAGCATCTCGCAGTCGTAAGACTTTTATGTCCCCGAGGGGCTCAACATCCCTCCTGTAGCGAGTGATTTTTGTCGGTGACGCGACCACCTTATCGCTGGAGTTTGGGTTTTCCTCCTCAAGGAGAAAGGGTGCTACTTTCTGATTTCTTATTTATCCCATGAAGCTGAAAGGGAAAGGGAAGCTATCTAAAACTAACCTTGCACGCAGATGTTTAATCGAACAAATGCTTAAAGAGATTCGGGGATTCGGGGTCAGGTTATACAATAGGTAGTTGTCAATTACCCATCCTATATGTGGTTAACCACAGGATATTAGCTTTATGGTTTTGCTTTGTAATTAATGGTGTTTATCTGATAATGGGTTGGGAACGTTTCTTGGGAAGTATGACAGGGAGAGTGAGTTTTTCTATGGAAAATGATGATGATGATGGCTTAAGGTATAAAACCTAAAGTTTTGATTGATATGAAGGTACTGGACCTAGGATTTTTGATTGGTATGCTCGCTAAGATTTCGCAATCTTATGCCTAAGTATTCCCGTTTAAAAGAAACAGGGAAATCAGAGCAATCGTAGTTCCTCCTACTCTAAGGGAGGAAAATATGTTTTGGTGTCTTGTTCAAAGCCCAAGATTGAAGCTAAAGGTTTGACTGAGAGAGAACTTGTTATCTCTAAAGAAGGATTGTTGATTTTTGTGTGCCTTGATCAAAGCACAAGGTTGATGCTAAAAGGTTGATTGACTCAGTTGAGGGATTTCATTATACAAAGCCTAAGAGGAGGCTACGGAGTTTTGACTCTGCTCCAAGGGAATTTAATTCTCAAAGCTTTAAAGAAAGCTAAAGAATAGACTTCGTTGGGGAAATGCTTATACAGAGCTTTTGGACTCCATTGGGGAGAATTTGTATGTGTCTTGTACAAAGCCCAAGCCGAAGGCTGAAATGGGAAATTTATCTGACTCTGGTGAGGATATTTTATGTGTTTTGTACAAAGCCCAAGATGGAGGCTGAAATGATTTGACTCTTTTTGGGGGAAAATCATTCTTCGAAGCCTAAAGGAAGGCTAAGAAGAAATGACTCTACTGGGGAAGATATCTGTCCCCAAGCTTAAGAGAGGAAGATTTATGTCCTGTAGAAACCCCAAGATGGAGGCTAAAGGGTTTGACTCAACAAGAGAGTGTTTTTATTTGTCTCGTACGAAGCCTGAGATAGAGGCTAAAAGAGGCTGACTCAACAAGAGAGTGCTCAAAAGGTGACTGACTCAACAAGAGAGTCCGGAAGGTGATGGACTCAACAAGAGAGTCTGGAAATGGTGATTGACTCAACAAGAGAGTCTTTTATACTCAATAGGAGAGTGATTTTCTGCCTCATACGAAGCCCGAGATGGAGGAAAAAAGGGTATTGACTCAACAAGAGAGTCTGAAAAGGTTAGCTCCGCTGGGGAGAATCATTTGTACAAAGCCCAAGAGGAGGCTGAGTTTCCGTTAAGGAAATGTTCTTATACAAAGCCTAAGAGGAGGCTAACTTCTGGCGGGGATTATTGAGATCATGGAGCAGGTCCAAGTGGGGAATCAACTCTTGCTGAGGGTTACAGAAGAGTTGAGATATTAGATACCTTAAGGTATTGATTTGAGATAGGGTTATACTGACCCTGGTTGGGGTATTCTCATGAGAGAGACGGGGTTTCTGCTGGAGATCAATCCAGAATGCCCGGAGTTTTTTCCTATAGTTGTAAGGAACTTGAGAATGTCTTTGAGACTCAAGGGGGTTAGACTGTCCAAGTCTACTGGTGTGGAAGATTTTTATCTTTTGTATGATGCCCAAGAGGAGGCCGACTCTTTTAAGGGATGAGTATCAACCCTAAAATTGGTCTGAGAGTTTCGGCTCTTTTTAGAAAGACAACTCTAGCGCAAGATGACTAAGTTTTGTCCTATACCTCTAGGAGGTCTTCAGGGTCCTTGTATTAAGCCCAAGAGAAGGCTTGAGAACTTCTAAGAAGCCGACGGGTCCTTGTACAACACCCAAGAGGAGGCGGGGATGCTTTTAGGAAGCCTGTGGGTCCCCAAACCAAGAGAAGTTCAAGAAATGCAATTCACAGAGAAGAGATCATTCCAGGAAAGTTCGAGGGTTTGGAAGAAACTCAAGAGATGCCATTCACGGAGAAAATATCATCTTAGGGGGATTAGAGTTTCTTTGACAATTTCTAAGGGTGACAGTCTGTGAAAAGGTTCACCGAGAATACTGCCTTTCTCTTTGTTCCATATTGTTTAACCCCAAGAGAAGGGAAGACTGTATCTGGAATCCTATGGGGATCTAGTTTTGTTTGTTTTTAAGAGTGACCAACGGGGCTTTACCTAGTTCTAGACGTAGTTGCCGGGGAAAACTCTAAATAACTATACTAGTATATACATAGTTGATATATGACAAGTATTTTAAAAGGTATGAAAGAAGACTAACCATGCGTAGCTTCCCACAATATAGTTATATATATATCTGACATGTATTTAAAAGAATGAAAGAAGACTAACCATGCGCAACTTCCCACAATACAGTTATATATATATATATTAAAGCGTGTAAATGAAAGCGGATAAACACTTACCCGTTGTAGAGCTCCCATGCTGTGTGGTTAGTTGTTCAAAGAAATTAAAGAAAGTTTTGATAGCAATCATATATTTAAATTCAAAATCAAAGGAGAAAGTGTTTGAACAGAGATCGGGGCTTACAGCTCAAGGAGAGGCCCAAATTTTGACAGTGAGCGCACCGTCGTTTGAATTTGTACAGAGGGACTTATACAATGTGTGAGGCCCAGGAAAGGTTTTCTATACAAAGATATGGGTCTAATACTCTCTCAAGAGGCCCAAAGATTATTTTTATACAAAAAGATGGGGCTTACAACTCAAGAAGAGGCCCAAATGATTTGTCTGAAAACGGCGATCGCGCCGAGGTTTTTGAAAACACAGGGGGGCTTATACAATGACTGAGGCCCAAATTATTTTGCTTTTCAAAAGGGGTTGGGTCTTACACTCTATTAGAGGCCCATGAGTGTTTTGAAAAAGTTTGTTAGGGTGAAAATTAACAAAACCCTAATTTCATCATTCTTTAAAGTAATTTTTCAAAGAAAAATAATTAAAATGATAAAAACACCAAATAAGTTTGAATAAACAACTTGTGATTTGTGGTTTAAGGTTTGAAAAATGTTGTTTTAATCACAAGATGAATTAAAACTCATTTGGTTTTGATTTTCAAGATAAGTATTCATTTTTAAAATGTTTAAAAACAATTAAAATGAATTTATTTACAAAAATATCAACTATATTAAATAATTTATATAAATCTGATTTTTTTGTTGAAATAAATATTTCAACATTTTTGGGATTTTTTTGCAAAAAGAACCAATAAAAAATAATTAAAATTGAGAGAGTTATTAATTTTCCCAATCATTTAAAAATAACATGAAAAATGATAAAAATATGAAAAAAGTGATAAAAAGAGGATCTGGGGCGAGGGAGATTCGAACCCCAGACCTCTTGTGTGCAGTGCGCACCCTCTACCACTTGGGTGGTGATACATCCGTGTATCAAAACCACCCCATGGATATATGAGGGTGACTTGGTTTTTAGGCCCGGCCAAGGCAAGGCAAGGCAAGATTTTGGCAAAAAACGTGAAGCTTGTAACTTTCTCATTTCTCCATGGATTGGGACAAAATTTAGGTCTATCATGCCTAGAATTTCACAAAGAACCCAATGGTGGTGGTGGTTTTTCCAGATGAGGTTCCTATTGAAAAACCCGATAGTGGTTTTGAAATAGGCCATGATTTGCATTTTCTATGCTACCTCTTGTTACAGGCATGAATTACATGATGAATTGGTTCAAACACAACATATATAACATGTATGAGATGTGCATGATCAGTGGACTTCAAAGCAATGCATATTTCAAAGAGTTCAAGTTGTGATGCTTACCTCTTTAGGAGCTTTTTGGGCTATATGTCAAGTGCTTTGTTCCAGAAACAATTTGATGCCTTGGACACTCTCAATTGATCCCTTAGAAGCTTTTAGAATGGTTGGAACCAGCTGAAATCCTCAGGAACAAGTTTGAGCTCTTTCTTGCAAATGGGGCAAAAGTGGCCAATATAGCAACTCTCTCAAATGGTGTTCCAGATGTGGGGAACCATTTGGGATAGTTCAAGGATGATATTTGGAGTGTGTTTGAGGCTTTATCTGGTTTTGAAAGTGACTGAATCAAGACATGGCTTGAAAAATGCAAAAAAGTCCAATTTTGAGGTTTTGAGAGGGGACTTTGTGATTTTGGTGTTACAGGTCACTTATGAGAGTTTGGACAGCTTAGATATGACATATTGGATGTGTTTGGATCATGAGCTATGGTGGAATTGCTCTCTAACTCAAAAACTCAGATTTACCTTGCAAAAGAAGGCATTTTTGCCTAGAGAAAGAGATTTTGAGGAAAGCAAGTGTTGTAGTGCTTTGGTGTACTTAAACTGAGCATAAATGAGCTCTATTTATAGTAGATCAAGTTTATTTTGCAAGCAATAGTGAATGGCAACTGCAGCAGCTCATTGTCCAATTGCATCACTTTGGAATCTTAAGTCTCCTCTAGCCATTGACTAGAGGTTAGAGCACAGGCCTATGGTTCTTTGGTTCAGAGCTTATCCTTGACTCATTCAGTTGGAAATGGCTCAGTTCATGCCACCTTGGTGCATCCATTGAATGCTCCAAAACAAAATTGGAGTCTTATCCCCTTTTTAGGCTTTTTAGGTTTGGCATGTTACTTGTAGTTTCAAAGACTTGGGAAGCTTATAAATCAGTGTTGGTTCCTCCTTGGTCTCCCCCTGAGGTGTTCAGATGGATAAACTTGTTTTCCATTTGCAAAATTTGATCAAATCGAGAAAAATGCTCAAATCTGCCTTGTTATGACAGTTGCAGCAAGACATATTGTCATTGTCACAACTCTTAGCTTAGATGGAGTTTGATGGAGTTCTTGGCCATTTTTGAAAGCTCTCATATGATACAACACATGTGTGATCATAGTTTGTTTTGAAACTTTTTGGATCTAAGTGAAAAATTCCCTTACATTTTGGGAAAAGTGAAACAGATTCTGACTTAGTGAAAATTTCACTAAGTGTTGGAAAAAGTGACATTTCATGTTTTCATCCATTTTGATCACTCCATAACTTAAAATCCATGAAGATTTGGAATGAGGTGTAGTTGACACTTTTGAAGTATGCCATGAGGGCTACAAATCCATCTTTAGATCAGCCAAAATGGTTGCTTGGATCTCAAGTTATGATCCTTGGAAGTTGGTACCCTAGCCACTTTGTTCCATAACTTAGAAAAATTCTAAGTTTTTTATGGTTACCCCTAAGTGTGGTCCTGATGAAATTGAAACTTGTGGATCAAGCTTCTTGAATAAATCCATTGTTGGAAATGGATCAATGTAGTGCATTGGGGACCCTCAAATCATGTCTTGAGGTCTTGGCTCATGTTTTGTCCCAAAAGTCAACTTAGGGGTGAATTAGGTCAAGAAACCCTAATTCCTGATTTTTGATGAATGCTTCCCCTGAGGCTAAATTGACTTGATGATTGGGTCCATGAGGTCCCTTAGAGTATCTTAAGTTATATTTTGAAGCATTGGCTCATGCCCAGATGAAAATTTCCACCTGGAAGCCCTGATCGACCAAAACCCTAATTTGGTGACACTGGTGATCTTGAGGCTTGATCCACCTAGAATGCTGCAGCCTTGTTCTTGATTCTTGATGTGGGAGTCCTCTTGATCATTTATGGATGTTTGAGAGGTTAGAAAAGTTGAAGATCATGTCAGTTCTTGATTGATCCTTTGTCTAGATGCTCCGAGAGGGCTCAAAACCCTAATTCTGATTATAGTGAATGCTCACCCATCTTTGGGGAGACTAATGAGGTATGATTGTTCCTCCATATTGTGATAATGATTTGCACAATGATGGGAAATCTTAGTGGTAAAAATTTGGGGTATGACAAATGCCCCTATTTAATCTTCTTGGACCCGAAGGTGTGAATGGCGAAGGTATTCGAGCATTCGGGGTGCAAGAGGATTAAATATCGGAATACCCAAAATTTTGATGGTGGTTATGAATGGTAGCTTGCTCATCCACCTTCTTTTGCTAAGCAATGATGCTTTAGAAAAGGTAAAAACTTCCCCTCGATCCTGGTCTTCGGCCAAGGAACTGGTCTCAGTTTCTGAAATAAACTTCCCCTCGATCCTGGTCTTCAGCCAAGGAACTGGTCTCAGTTTCTGAAATAAACTTCCCCTCGATCTTGGTCTTCAGCCAAGGAACTGGTCTCAGTTTCTGAAATAAACTTCCCCTCGATTCTGGTCTTCAGCCAAGGAACTAGTCTCAGTTTCTTTTGTTAATAAACTTTCTTGACAAGGGACACTATTTATTAGCGGTTTTCCTCAAACTTCTCGCCAAATTTTCCTGGGGAGATGCCATTTGATGGGAAAAAGTTTTGATGTCAGACTTGATGGGGAACCCATTCATCTGAGTTATAATAGGAGTGCATAAACTTCTCTGTTGGAGACGCCATTTATCGACTCTACTAGGGAAAACGAGTCTCTTGAGAGACTGTTTCCTGTTTGTGGATATTACATCATACCTTTCTCGAGATCTTCTCGGAGAAATGCCATGTGATGTAATCCAATTTTGAGGTGCTAATGACCTTTTTGTCAGCGAAATTTCCGAAGAAGAACTGCTGTATTGCCGAAGCTTTGATTAAGAGGCTTTCTCTGGGGATTTTCCTTAATCTGAGAAAGCGAAGATATCACCTTCAATGGCGAAGAGTGATGTTTGTCGAAGGTTTTCTTGCTTTTCAGAGGTTCAAGTTATCAAAGTGGTCGAAGACCGGCTTCAATCCAGAAATAAACTGGAGAGAGATTGCTTAGGTGATTCACTTCCTGATGAGGAAAGAACTGATAACTCGATTGACAAGAGAACCTTTATCAATAATGCATGATGTATGTATGTTTATGCTGACAAAACTAGAGTGATAGTGATGCCATATGAATATGAATGTAAATCAATAATGCATGATGTATGTATGTTTATGCTGACAAAACTGACACGACATACAGACTAATAGATGAACACGACAGGATACTCGGCCACTGCGGGGGATGAAAAGTATCACGGGTCCAAAAGCGGCAATTCTTCCTTGCTTAGGAGAGATGATCCCTGTGGGGAAAACCGTTGGTCGGGCTTAGGAGGTAAGAGCTCTGCTGTGGGTATCAGATGAAATGTGGTCTCTGACACAACTGATCCTTCACTCAGGTGTACTGGTTTAGAAGGAACACTTTGATTCTGCACTTTGAGGTTTAGTTACTTCTGGAGAAGCGATCGGCGTTCTTTCGATGTTCAACAGTCAAAAGAATTGCCATCTTTATTTTAAAAGCAGGAAAAACTTGACAAGTAAATTCATTTTTGTTTTATTTCAAGAACCGTAAATCATATTGAAAACATCATTCTATAAAGCTAAAACAAATTAGAATTGCAAACAAAAGCACTAGGGCTTAAATTTTATTGATAGGATGAAGATCAGCCAAGTGCGTAATTCCATAGAGTATTTACAAAGTTTAGAAAATGGTAATTTAAGGGAAAAGGGCTACATTGAAACATAACGACCACTATCCTTCTACCAACTTTGAATTCCGGACATCCTGAGCTTCTGTCGAAGATGACCTTGACTGGAGTTTTCTCTGATGGATGGCATGACTGCTGAGGGATTCAACCTTGTCAGACGTGTCAGACGTAGTTACTTGCCATTATCCCTAATTTTTGCCTGGATTGTACTTTGATATTTCCAATCCACCGGGATGATTTTTGATTATGTCTCTAATTTTTTCCTGGACCGCCGTTTCGGGTTTTCAATCCACGGAGATGTTTTTTTTTATTTAGGAGAAGTATTTCTTGACTACATCAACATTCGTGGGATAGGCAAATTCTTCTCCATCCATGGTTGCAAGTCTTAAGGCGCCGCCTGAGAAAGCTTTCTTGGCCACATAGGGGCCGTCATAATTCGGAGTCCATTTGCCCCGGGAATCAGTGAGGAATGATTGTATCTTCTTGAGCACGAGGTCCCCTTTTCTAAAGACTCGGGGTCGGACCTTTTTGTCAAATGCTTTCTTCATTCTCTGTTGATACAACTGCCCGTGGCATAGAGCCGTTATTCGCTTTTCTTCAATCAAGTTTAATTCATCGTGTCTGCTTTGACACCATTCAGCTTCTGTTAGCTGAGCTTCCATCAATACCCAGATTGATGGGATCTCTACTTCTATGGGGAGCACTGCTTCCATGCCATATACTAGAGAAAAAAGGGTTGCCCCTGTTGAAGTGCAGATAGATGTGCGATAACTGTGAAGAGCAAAGGGTAGCATCTCGTGCCAGTCTTTGTAGGTTACAACCATCTTTTGAACGATCTTCTTGATGTTCTTGTTAGCTGCTTCTACCGCTCCATTCATCTTAGGTCGGTAGGGAGATGAGTCTTTGTAGGTTACAACCATCTTTTGAATGATCTTCTTGAACTCAGCGCACAAGTCTTTCATCATCTTATTGTTCAAGTTATATCCATTATCAGTAATGATCTGGCTTGGAACACCATAACGGCAGATGATATTGTTTTTGATAAATCGGACCACCACTTGTCTGGTTACATTGGCGTATGACGCGGCTTCGACCCACATGGTGAAGTAGTCAATGGTTACCAGGAGGAACCAATGTCCGTTTGAAGCCTTGGGTTCAATCATGCCAATCATGTCGATTCCCCATATGGAAAAAGGCCATGGGGAAGAGAGAACTTTGAGATGCGTTGGCGGTACATGGATTTTGTCTGAGTATATCTGACACTTGTGACATCTCCTCATGTACTTGTAGCAATCAGATTCCATGGTCAACCAATAGTACCCTGCTCTCAGAATTTTTCTCGCCATTGTGTGTCCGTTGGCATGAGTGCCAAAGGATCCTTCGTGAATTTCTTTTATCAGCATGTTTGCTTCTGGTCTGTCTACGCATCGGAGCAAGACCATGTCGAAATTTCTCTTATAAAGTGTATCGCCGCTCAGAAAGAAACTGCCTGCCAATCTTCTGAGGGTCTTTCTGTCTTTTCTGGATGCCCCAGGTGGGTATTCTTGTTTTTTAAGGAAGCACTTGATATCGTGGTACCAAGGTTTGTCGTCTATGACTGCTTCGAATCGTGAAGATGTAGGCGGGCTGTTCAAGGCGCATTATGTCGATCTTAGGTATGTCATTCCATTGACCTACACTAATCATGGAAGAGAGAGTGGCTAATTGTTGCACCCCAAAATTTGCCCTCCTTACTTTATTTACTAACTGGCGTATGTTGCATTGCATTTTGCATTATCATGTGTGCATATCATTGGTTCTTAGCATGGGGTTAAGGTGCTTGAGGCAGTGCTTCAGAGGGTCAAGCAAGAGTTCACAAGTGGCAAGGGATCTCAAGAGATCATCCTCTCCTAACCAGTGCATGGATTAGGGTTTTGAGATTCTTGGGTTTATTGCTTCAATGGGCAAGCTTCTTGGGTTTTTATCATCACCAAATGGCATATCTTATCTTTGTTGGAGAGGATACACATCATATTCAGAGGAATTTGGATTTGGAGACTGTGCTATTTCCTCCTAGACTGAGGGTACCACAACCAGGGTCTGCTATAAAGTCAGTTTATTTCTGATTTTTTGGGCAAGACTTGATTCCATGGTACTCCTTGGGTCCCTAAGTACCTAGGGATGGGAGGTTGTCCATCAGTTTGGTTCAGGAGAAGTTCAATTGGCCAATGGATTGAAAATCAGGTGAATGGGGTAAAAGTCAACAGTGAGAGGAGAAGTCAACTGTGGAATTTTGAGGTTCTCTCCAAGGTTTTCAAGGTCTCACATCCTCATATGGTCTCCAGGGGTCAAGTTTCATACATATTTATCAGGAATCAGGAGTTGGTGCAAAGTTTCTAAATTTGGAAAGTGACCTATAATGAAAAGTTTCCATTTTTGGCAAGTTCCTGCACTGCATTCAACTTGACTTTTCACCATCAAGAATGCTTCAAATGAATTTTTCTCCAACATGAAAATTTAATATCTTTTTCTCCTCTTTCCAACAAGTACTAGTGGGTCTCCATATCATTTGTGGAACTCCAGTTATGATCAAAAGAAGGCAAAGTGGTTTTTAGGGTTTTTCATGGTTCCATTTTCACAACTTTGGGCATAATGACCTATAATCAATTCCATTGTTTCATGTCACTTTCTAATGTCAAAGGACAATCCCTAAGGAACATTTTAGACCTTTTAACCAAGTGGTTCCATGGCATATTTATCACTTATTCTCCATTATTCAAAATTGCCAAACTATTAAAAACTCATGAATCAATTGTTTTCAAGGCCCAAGTTCAATATGGGTGTAATTATCAATCCAAATGCAAGTGATCCATCATGGAATTCTTAGGTGTACATGCATGGAGAGAGGTGTAATACACATTATGCATTTTTCCAAAATTATTCAAAGATCATTAAACAAGGAATTACCCAAGCCCAATTCATCATCAGAAGAAAACCCTAGCCTATTTAAACCCATCCATGCACTGGTTAGGGTTAGTTACACGTGATATATTGGAGAAAAGAAAGTGCAACCCTAATTCTTGAAATCATTGGATCTCTCAATTCACAAAGAGTTTTGAAGAAATTCTTTTACCAACAGAATCCTGGTGATCCACAGGTTAGAAATCAACCACCATTCGCAGCCAAAAGCAAAGAATAGAGTTGCACCATCTCATGTTGGTAGGTTTTTTGACCATCATAAAAATCTCCTTTTAAGCATGAATACTGACGTGTGATGAATGGTGATTATCCTGATCTATTTATTTTTAATTTTGGACGTGTGGTTTGCTTGTAATGTGGATTTAAAGTTTTGTGCCCTAATTTATTTCTCTTCGTATTTCATCATGCCTTGGTTGTTTGACTTTTTTGACTGCGTATTTGGATTCCTGACGAAAATCTGGGTGGGATAGTGTATTCGCACGTGCGTTTTGGTGTTGTTTTGGTCGCAGGTGGCCGGAGAAGGGGGCGGAGCCCTAGCTCCGGCGGTGGTGGTGTTGGTTGCAGTCCGGCGAAGGCCAAAGGAAGAAGAAGAAGCGTGGACTGTCCGATCCATGAATCCAACGGATACCATCACGCCATGTGTTTCTCCTTTATTTTTTTTCTGAATTATAATTATTATTCCTGTGTTTATTACCCCACGGGTCTTATGGTGCACGTCCAGTCACGTTATTCCATTCTGCATACTTTTCATTTGCGTTAACTTGTGCAGAGGCGTTGGATTGATCACAAGGTAAGGACTCAGTCAACCCAGTTGACTGGGTCACATGCGTGCACCCTCTTTTTTTTTTTTTTTTTTTTGCTGATTAATTGGTTGGGCTGGGCTGCTATTCGTACCCTCCCCTCTGACCCAACCTTCATTTTTAACGCATTTGGACTACTCATTGCACCCCCATTCCATTTATCTCACTTTTATTTTTATTTTAATTATTACATTTTCATCTTTTATTTTTAAAATACATCCTTGCATATAAAAATCATCATAAAATTCATGCATCATTTTCATCATTTTATAAAATTTTACAAATTTTTTTTTTTTTTTTATCTTAATTTTATCATTTAAATTAATTATTTAGTCTATTTTCTTTTTGGATTACATATACCATGCATACTTAAATTTCTTTATTTTATTTCTCTGCAACCATAAAATATTTTTTGATCCGTTCATTTTACACTTGTTCACTAACATCCTAAAACGTATAAAAACATTTTTCTTTCATTTTTAAATTTATTTCATATTGCATTCTGGTCCTTTTTTTTGCACATTCAACCCTATTCCTCACCTGAGTTTTGTATGATTAATTGAATGACTAACACTTGGAATTTTTACAGGGATTTTTGGTATGTTGTTTGTCTCTGGTTGAGGAACCTTGATATTTAATTTGGGAATTTTGGGAGTTATTTCTCTAATTGTTCGATTTGTTTTCACTTGAGGCCTGTTTATATGTGTATTTCTGACCATGCCTAAGTCCTTGTTTGAAAGGCACTTGTGCCATTTGCTTTGGGGTTGTTTCTCTAACTTCTGAGTTCATGTTTGGATTATTGTCATTATTGTTTGCCATTGCTTGATTTTCATTTGCTTTGATATTATTTATGTCTGTTTCTCACTAACCTTTTATGCAGGGACTAAGGTAAGTTCTTTAAGGGTATGGATAAGCATCCATGGTCACTCTTATCCTTTCTTTCTCTCCTCTCTTCTTCCTTTAGGATTTAGGTTGTCGTCAAACCTCACTAACCGTAGGTCACCCATGCATGATAACTTTAGGACTCATAGTCCCCCTTTAGAGTTACCCTTGTGTCTTCTCTCTTCTCATCTCAAATTTCATTAAAACACTTAATAAGAATAAGGTGTATTGCGCACGAGCCTTAAGCGTGGGGAATGAGAAATAAGGGGCTTCCTCTCATCTTCCTAGAGTGCTTAGCGAACGTCCTGTCTTGGGACGATGCGTTAAGTATTCGCCCCTGTGCCCTAGACTTTGGTGCAATGCAGCTTAGGAACTAACCTAAGCCACTTCTGTCCTAAAAGATACAAACCAACCTCAAACCTTTTTGTCCTTCGGGATCGTCAAACTAAAGGCTATTTTCAAAAAGGGCACATTACTTTCCGTCTGAGACGCAAACAGGCATCGACCCTAACTGCCGGACGCGAACTTAACGTCGCTCATAAAAAACACAAAAAGAATTTGGTCCGAACTACGTTGACTCTGAATTCCCCATTGCACAAGGGGGGTACGTAGGCCTAGGACGTCGACGTCCTACCGAGTCTGTCTTAGTTTTTTCCCCTCCCCCGTTTTAGTACAGCCCTAGATGATAGTATAACTCACCCTTAGAATAGACAACAAGCGTGGATCCCATCGAGTACGATGGACGCGTGGGGTGTTAGCACCTTCCCCTCGCGTAACCGACTCCCGAACCCAGGTTATGGTTGCGATGACCATTCCTTTCCCTCTTCCTCAGGTTTATGCGGTGTTCCCTTTCCCTCTCTTGGGATAAATTTACACGGCTGGCGACTCTGTTTTTCTGCGCCACTCTCGCGTTTGTACCTGGATGAAAATCTTGGGAGCGACAGCTGGCAACTCTGCTGGGGACCTTGGTTGACCTATGCTGGTCCATCCCTAAGCGAGTCAGTCCTAGCGCTTGCTTGTCTTTGTTCTCTTTGGGTGTCTTTGTGTTTGCTTTGCTGTATCTGTTGTATTTTATTTTTACCGCATTTTCCGCATTGCATTTCATTTTTATTATTGTCATACTGGATGCTGCTGTTTTGTGCTGGTTGTTCTTGTTTTGCAGGTTGGGTGGGTCTGAGAGATAACCTCAATACCCAGGCTTGAGTATACCCTAGGATTAGAGTGGAAAGTAGTGGGACCTACGTGCCCGCTTGGTACGTTTGTGTGTTCACGAAATTCACAACCAGACGAGGCTATCTTGGGACGCATTCTAACGTGTGTGTCTTGCGCATGTTGGGATGTCGATCTAGAGAGCTGTCGACTCTGGTGACCGATCATTGAGGACCTTAGTGGAAACATCCCTCTTTAGTGGTGACAGTGGCAGACCACGTCCTGTGGCAAACCCATTCGCACCCGAGGGCCCGCTTTGGAACTCGCATAGGATGGCCCCTACGTTTTGAAGAGAATCAGTGGAGGCACTCCTCGATTGACGATAGTACTGTACCCCGAGGGATGAATGTACTATTGTTTCTCGACCTCAGTGCCAAAGCTGAGGACCTTCCGCTTTGGAGAATCAGTTGAGGCCTCCTCGATTGATGATGATGCCAAACCAGAAATGGTGAACGTATCATCATTTCTCGACCTGAGAGCCCGGGATACTAAACATCCTAGTACCCACACGTGAGAGGGGATGGGCGTTTGCAGGTAACCGAGACCTTCAACCTACCTTGTTTTCCAGATTTCTCTTCAATGTCTGATTATTCGGGTTCCTCAGTGGTTCAGAATTCCGATTTTCTGGGTTGTGGTTCTCGTTCAGCTAATAGCACAACACATTCAGCAGTGTGCCTTGACCCCATGTCTGCATGAGCATATCATTTTTTCTTGCATTCTGACATGTTTGACATTTTTCAGGGCTTGCATCTTACTCTTGATTTCGGTTTTCTGAGACTACCTTAGCATGGATGTCCAGAGAAAGAAGACTGTCGCCTATTCATTCCCAGAGCCGACTTTGACACTGATTCACAAACTGATTAATATGGCTGGTTCCGGAGTTCGTACAGAGTTCAGTGGAAGGTATGGAAGACTTCTGAAATTTGTCTATAATATCTCCCAGTATGAGAAGGATGCCATTCACACACTTCTTCAGTTTTACGATCCGTCTTTGCGTTGCTTCACTTTCCCGGACTACATCTTGGCTCCAACGTTGGAGGAGTTCTCATTTATTTTGGGAATCCCCATCAGGCATGATATAGTTTTCTTTTTCAAAGAACACCCCGGGGTAGAAGAGATGGCTGTTGCTCCTCATATTAGTGAGTCTGTTCTAAACAGTAATATTGCAGAAAAACAAGGAGTTAAGGGTTTCTTGTTGAAGTTCTAGTTTGATCAGGCTTGCATACATGTCAAAGAGAAGAATTGGACTGCTTTCCAAGCTATTCTGGCTATGTGTATCTATGGGATTGTTCTGTTTCCAAATATTCCTGATCTGGTGGATATGCACGCCGTCAGAATCTTTATTTTGGAGAATCCTATACCTACCTTGCTAGGTGATGTGTATCACTCAATCCACTACAAGAATGAGAATAGGCGTGGAAAAACTGTGAGTTGTTGTGCACCGCTCTTAGCTACTTGGTTTCTGAGTCGTCTCCCCGAATCTGGCGCTTTCGTTGATACGAAAGATTCTCTGAAATGGTCAACGAGGGTTATGGGCTTGACTGCTGACAACATTGTTCGGATCAATCATGATTTGCTAGGAATGGAGATTATTTACAAGTGCGGAGAATTCCCCAATGTACCCTTGATAGGGAGAAAAAGGGGAATTAACTATAATCCTTCCCTTGTTATCAGACAGTTTGGTTATCCTTTGAGAGGTCCACCTGACGAGAGAGATATCAGAGAGTCATTATTCTTCAATGGTATTAAGGATCAGGAGATGATGAGGAAAATTGTGAATGCTTGGAAACAGGTGACCAAGAAGGGTAAAACTTCGTTCGGAAAATGTAACAACCGAGCTTTTCCTCCCTATAAAGAGTGGATCAAGAAGAGAGTAGAAGAGGAGCTTCTTCCATTCTCGGTGGAACCACCTTTGTATCCTTTGGTAATCGAGCCTCCTACCACAGTTGAGATAGAGAAGTTTGACAAGCTATGGGCTGAAAAGGAAAGGTTGCGGGAAGAAAATAGTGAGCTAAAAAGAGAGATTTATCAGTGGAAGCATGAGCGGGGTGAAGCTGTTCATACCGCCAAGTTGAAGACAGAGCTCCTTGCTAAAGCAGAGAAAGAGCTTGCTAACATGGTCGCATCCAGAGAAAGGATAAAACAAGCTTTGGATGGTATCAGTAAAGTTCTCAAGTCCAAGGAGGAGGAATTAGACAAGGCTTTGCTGAAAATCCACAGGTTCAATGATCACCAAGAAACTGCCATGGCTGAGAATAAGAGAAAGGAAGACGACTACCTAGCTAAGATTGATCAGTTGAAGTCGATGCTCAAGAAGAAAAATGCTGAGATTCTGTCAGGGGTATTCAAGAGACAAGCAGTCGAGGGTCGACTTAATCAAGCCATAGCCTCCATACAAGAACTGAAGGTCCAAGCTGAAGTGAAGAGATCTAGACATGAGGGACCTAGCATGGATGGTGTTTCTGGAGAAGACGCTTGGGAGTTACATTGCCGATACTTGGATGGGATCATACACAGGAGGGGCCTTCTCATTCAAGGGCTGATTCAGAGGCCGAAGCATCCCGACACCAGAAAGTTGTTCGAGGAAATTCAAGACTGGTGCAGAAAGCATAACGGATGGGGGGGATTAACACTTGTGGATTTTGATGATATGCCGTAGTTTCCTATTCTCTTTTATTGTATTTGGATCACCACCAGGCTTGTTGGTTGGGACCTCTATGATTTTTATGTTCAGACTTGTTACCTTGGATCATGATTGTTGACATGTGGTTTTCCTCTGGTTTTCTTAATATATGAGCAGAAGTTTCGTTCTATCTTGTTATTAAACTGGAATCAAGGGGTAGATCGCCCTGCTAATATTCAAACATGTTCATTTGCATTTTCATAATCATTTTGCATAACAGGTGTTTATCTCCGGTGTTCTTATCTTGTTATAATCTCAGAATTGCAGAGTTGATCATGGAGCGAGTTCAAGCTGAGTTGAGTGAACTGAAGGTTCAGATGAGGCAATTCGGGGAAGACATGCTCCAGGAGCAGAGGATGCTGAGGGAGGAGATCAATCAGATGAAGACTCAGATGGGTTTGGTTATAGAGATTTTGAAAGCAGTGTGGAAGAAGGAAGACAGTCCTGTGCCCGCTCCCGCAACAGATATCCGTACTCCTCCCATCTCTTTGGAATTTGATTTAAATCGTGGATTACCTCGCGAGTTTCTTCCACAAGCGAAAGTTCCAGAACTCTCCCAACAGCAGTTAGGTCTTGGCTCCCAAGAGAAGCCCAAGGGCAAAAAGTGTACACAGGGGCAGAAGAAGTCTGAAAGAGTTTTTCATCCGCTCCCTATACCATATTCTCAGCTATTACCGTATCTCCTTCAGTTTCAACTGGTACAGAAGAGGACTTTGGCCCCTCTCACTGGTAATCCTCCACCAGGATATGACGCAAGAGCCCATTGTGATTTCCATTCTGGGGCACCAGGGCATACTGTGGAGGAATGTAGGGCTTTTCAATACCGAGTCCAGGATTTGATTGAGGCAGGGGCAATTGAGTTCATGTCGGGCGACGTGAATATGCAAGGTGATTCTACCCCAACTGTTGCAAAAGAAGTGAAGGCTCATCCCCTCTTTGCAGGACCCACCTCATGCCAGGGATCTCTTTCACAACCCTGATTTGTGCCTCAGCCTAGTGCAGAAAGGAAAGTGTAGGGCCAGACGAGGCGCCCAAATCAGCACCGACAGCAAAGTTATCAGCAATAGGGGCAACCGAGACCAAGAGGGCCCAAGAGGATATTCGATCCTATTCCTATCCTGTATAGTCAGCTGTTTACTCGTCTGCTCAAGGACTCTCTGATTCAAACAAGAAGTACCGCGCCGGTACCGTACCCTATTCCTCCGGATTATGACATGACTGCTAGGTGCGAGTTCCACTCGGGAACGTTTGGGCACACAATTGATGAGTGTAATGTATTCAAGCACAAGGTGCAAGACCTGGTAGACTCAGAGATCATCGTATTCACTGAAGATGATATGTACATCAATGGAGGCCTCCTTTCTCAAATGAACACTCAGTCTGCAAGTACGTCCAGACAGGATTAAGCTTCCTCAGCAATGGCGATCTTCAGCTTCTTTACTGTATTTTCATTTGTAGTTTTTCATTTCTTGTTAAAGCATCGTATGTATGCAAGACTTGTTTGTTTTTTATGATGATATTAATGCAATGAGTATGTTTTCCTTGAAATAATCCATTCATGTTCACTCTTAAATGCTTATATGCACTGCAATACCAATTTTCTTTGTTTAGAACTCTTGAGGGAGGATGACGAAATAAGAACGCATGTTTCTAATGATACGCTTTTGGATAGAACCCTGTTGAGGATGTACAGGCATTGTTTCAAACCCCTAAATACTGGAGAGATAAGGAGATAAACCTTCGTTAACCCCTTTGAGCCTTGAAGTAGGAGTTTCCTTCGTACGAAAAAGTCCTCATACTTAACCCAGGGGCAGGGTAGGGGTCAGTTAGTTTGACCGAGCATTCAAATTTCAAGGAGAGTGTGCATCTGAGGATCCATTACCCTCTATCCCGCCGTCAAGAGGTCAAGAGATGTGAAACCACAATGGTTATCCATCAACAATCAAGGAGTGAGGCAGTCACAACCCTTTCAAGCAAGTAAGACAACCAGTGTCACACGCTTTGTTCAAAAAGGGGAATTAAAATAAAATTAAAAAAAAAGAAAGAAAAGCCCGCTAAGTCGAAACTTGAAAACAAGTGACTTAGGCAAAAGTTAGGGCATCCCGCTGGACTTAAAAATCGAAAAACTCAAAAGAGTCAGTCCAGGCAAAAATTAGGGATAAAAAAAAACAAAAGAAAGAAAAAGCGAAAGAGCGTTAAGCATTACAAAAGAAACTCCTCGATAAGAACAAATTCGTGTGATTACAGACACAAAAGATAAAAAGGGGTGACTGTCATTAGTGGCATAGGTTCCTTAAAGATCATAAACCTTTTGAGAGTTGAGCGTTTGGGTCAGATTAACTGAACATAGGACTGGAGAACATCACGAAGAGTGGGTGGGCACCGATAAATTTTGAGCCATAAATCCTTTTTTCTGAAACCGTGAACCAGACCACGTTACAACCCTTAAAAGTCCTAATTGAAACAGGGTTTATTCTGAAAACGTACTTCAACAGGACAGTGTTCCTGACTCCTATGAGTTGTGCTAATAAGATTTATTGGTATTGCATGTGCGCATTATTTTACCATTCAAAAATCAAGGTCGCATCCCAGCAAGTGATTCATTTACAAGGCTCGGCGACGCATTTTCAATAAAAACTTCAAGGTTAACATGAGTGTTGCATTAGAATTGTCATTCTCATAAATGATTTGTTCTGTTTGCATACGTGTGCCTAAGCATCATTGTAGCCTACACAGTGAACGTCAGTCAAGAAGCTTGATCCTGCCAAGGTGGGATACTTGAAAATTCTGAAGGACAAATCATATCAGGGGGCATGCTGCCAAGAGATTCAGTGTAGAGTGGGCTCTCCCCAGTAAGTCATGTTAGGAGGTAGCCAATCTGGGGCAGCCACGTCGAGGAAACTCTCCGAAATTCAGTTATTCTGGGGCATTCATTCTAAGATCAGGGGCAAAGTCACTTCAAAGCTCATATTGGGGCAGGCCACCTCTAGAGCGTGGGAGATCGTCCACTCCTGAAAATGGTTAATTGAAAACACCTCCTCAAGGTTCAAGATGCTAAAGCAGAGTATTGTCAAGTCATTACGATCCCCTTCGAGGCAATGTACGTCATGGATTATGCAGACTGGGGCAGTTATGTCGAGATATGATAAATCTCTCCAAGAGTTTAAAGACCCTGGGGCAGCGTGAACGCCCGATCTTCTATAAAATCCTCTTGAGATGAAAAGTTCAAAGAGCCGCTTATGACCATAAAGACGAGTCGGGTTACAGGGCAACAGGATTATACATCCCCAGCAGTTGGCTTTCCCCAGCATTGAGATTACTCATCTCCTCAGCAGAACAAACTTTCCTCAGCAGAGCAGACCTTCCCCAGCAGGAGACTTGGGAAGCATTTTCTTCGGATCAAGACGTTATTTCCCCACAAAATCAGGGTGTTCACATTCCCCATCCAGTCAGGAAGCGTGCTCTCACCGACGATGTCATATTCTAATCCCCAGCAAGGTGGGAATAGAGTCATTCTCCCCATCATCAGGCTAAGCTCAATAGTATCCCCAAGCAGGATGGTATTATGGACTGTTTTCCCCAAGCAGGATGGTAGTATGGGCTAGCATCCCCCAGCAGGTTCTGAGCCCAATTGGATATTAGCAATTTTTAGTAACAGATCGCCGATTCCGTTATTGGCGTCAATTCTCAACTCCCCCAGCAGAGGAGAAATCTCAGGTCCTATGTCACTTTCAGTAAAGGACATGTATGATCCCCGGTAGTATGGATGTTCTTTTGGGATTTCATCCCCAGTAGAAGTTGTTGATCCGAAGAGTCGATCAATATGATCCTTCTCAGCAGAGTTCCTAGATTCAGAGGACAATTTATTTTTGTCATCCCCGACTGAATTGATCTTTTCTCTCCGGCATTTATTTTGCTGGAGGGACCCTTTTTGCATATCATAAGCATTTGCATTGCATCCTCAAACGCGTAGCATTTCCACTTCGTGTGGAGCATTACGGCAAAATTCAAACATTTGCATTCGAAGCATAAGCCAGGTTTGATACTTTCCTTGCCAGTTCTCTTTCTCAGAAGAGATGGCATAACTCAGGAGATTTTGGAGGGATGCGTTCCTCATGTTTGTGCTCCTCGGCAGAGTCTTTTATTTAGACTTCTCCTTTTCCCAGCGGAGTCGTCTTATCTGTGGATCTTGAGTTCGTTAGAAATTTGCTTTTGTCGGGCCTTTCTCTTTTGTGAGATCCAGTTTACTAGTATCCTTTTCTCAATAGGGGTGGTATGAACCAGAAGTTTGTTTCTCGTTATCCCCAGTGAAGTCCACTTTATGTTGGTTATCCTTTGCGGGTACAATTGACGTTGTATTCGTTTTGTGGATGCGATTGAGGTCGTATTCATATTTTCTTTGTGGGTAGAGTGATTGAGGTCAGCCTTCCTTTTGTGGGTACAATTGAGGTTGTATTCGTTTTGTGGATGCGATTGAGGTCGTATTCGTATTTTTCTTTGTGGGTAGAGTGATTGAGGTCAGTCTTCCTTTGCGGGTATAATTGAGTTTGTATTCGTTTTGTGGGTGCGATTGAGGTCGTATTCGTATTTTCTTTGTGGGTAAAGTGATTGAGGTCAGTCTTCCTTTTGTGGGTACAATTGAGGTTGTATTCGTTTTGTGGATGCGATTGAGGTCGTATTCGTATTTTTCTTTGTGGGTAGAGTGATTGAGGTCAGTCTTCCTTTGCGGGTATAATTGAGGTTGTATTCGTTTTGTGGGTGCGATTGAGGTCGTATTCGTATTTTCTCTGTGAGTAGGGTGATTGAGGTCAGTCTTCCTTTGCGGGTATAATTGAGGTTGTATTCGTTTTTTGGGTGCGATTGAGGTCGTATTCGTATTTTCTTTGTGGGTAGAGTGATTGAGGTCACTCTTCCTTTGCGGGTATAATTGAGGTTGTATTCGTTTTGTGGGTGCGATTGAGGTCGTATTCGTATTTTCTTTGTGGGTGGAGTGATCAAGGTCAGTCTTCCTTTGCGGGTGCAATTGAGGTTGTATTCGTTTTGTGGGTGCGATTGAGGTCGTATTCGTATTTTCTTTATGGGTAGAGTGATTGAGGTCAGTCTTCCTTTGCGGGTATAATTGAGGTTGTATTCGTTTTGTGGGTGCGATTGAGGTCGTATTCATGTTTTCTTCGTGGGTAGAGTGATTGAGGTCAGTCTTCCTTTGCGGGTATAATTGAGGTTGTATTCGTTTTGCGGGTATAATTGAGGTTGTATTCGTTTTGTGGGTGCGATTGAGGTCGTATTTGTATTTTCTTTGTGGGTAGAGTGATTGAGGCCAGTCTTCCTTTGCGGGTATAATTGAGGTTGTATTTGTTTTGTGGGTGCGATTGAGGTCGTATTCGTTTTTTATTTGTGGGTAGAGTGATCGAGGTCAGTCTTCCTTTGTGGGTGCAATTGAGGTTGCATTCGTTTTGTGGGTGCGATTGAGGTTGTATTCGTGTTTTCTTCGTGGGTGGAGTGGTCGAGGTCAGTCTTCCTTTGCGGGTGCAAGTGAGGTTGTATTCGTCTTTTGGGTACGATTGAGGTCGTATTTGTTTTTTCCTTATGGGTATGGTTGAGGTCATATTCCTTATTTTTCAGCACACTCTATCTCGTTATTCTTACCATTAGCAAATTTCTGGAGCTCTTTCGGTATTCAATCCCCGTGTACCCTGGAATGTCTGAGAGTCGTTGCTATCATACCTTCAGGACCAAGTTGATTGAATAGGGGCAGCTGTTGCACCCCAAAATTTGCCCTCCTTACTTTATTTACTAACTGGCGTATGTTGCATTGCATTTTGCATTATCATGTGTGCATATCATTGGTTCTTAGCATGGGGTTAAGGTGCCTGAGGCAGTGCTTAAGAGGGTCAAGCAAGAGTTCACAAGTGGCAAGGGATCTCAAGAGATCATCCTCTCCTAACCAGTGCATAGATTAGGGTTTTGAGATTCTTGGGTTTATTGCTTTAATGGGCAAGCTCCTTGGGTTTTTATCATCACCAAATGGCATATCTTATCTTTGTTGGAGAGGATACACATCATATTCAGAGGAATTTGGATTTGGAGACTGTGCTATTTCCTCCTAGACTGAGGGTACCACAACCAGGGTCTGCTATAAAGTCAGTTTATTTCTAATTTTTTGGGCAAGACTTGATTCCATGGTACTCCTTGGGTCCCTAAGTACCTAGGGATGGGAGGTTGTCCATCAGTTTGGTTCAGGAGAAGTTCAATTGGCCAATGGATTGAAAATCAGGTGAATGGGGTAAAAGTCAATAGTGAGAGGAGAAGTCAACTGTGGAATTTTGAGGTTCTCTCCAAGGTTTTCAAGGTCTCACATCCTCATATGGTCTCCAGGGGTTAAGTTTTATACATATTTATCAGGAATCAGGAGTTGGTGCAAAGTTTCTAAATTTGGAAAGTGACCTATAATGAAAAGTTTCCATTTTTGGCAAGTTCCTGCACTGCATTCAACTTGACTTTTCACCATCAAGAAGGCTTCAAATTAATTTTTCTCCAACATGAAAATTGAATATATTTTTCTCCTCTTTCCAACAAGTACTAGTGGGTCTCCATATCATTTCTGGAACTCCAGTTATGATCAAAAGAAGGAAAAGTGGTTTTTAGGGTTTTTCATGGCTCCATTTTCACAACTTTGGGCATAATGACCTATAATCAATTCCATTGTTTCATGTCACTTTCTAATGTCAAAGGACAATCCCTAAGGAACATTTTAGACCTTTTAACCAAGTGGTTCCATGGTATATTTATCACTTATTCTCCATTATTCAAAGTTGCCAAACTATTAAAAACTCATGAATCAATTGTTTTCAAGGCCCAAGTTCAATATGGGTGTAATTATCAATCCAAATGCAAGTGATCCATCATGGAATTCTTAGGTGTACATGCATGGAGAGAGGTGTAATACACATTATGCATTTTTCCAAAATTATTCAAAGATCATTAAACAAGGAATTACCCAAGCCCAATTCATCATCAGAAGAAAACCCTAGCCTATTTAAACCCATCCATGCACTGGTTAGGGTTAGTTACACGTGATATATTGGAGAAAAGAAAGTGCAACCCTAATTCTTGAAATCATTGAATCTCTCAATTCACAAAGAGTTTTGAAGAAATTCTTTTACCAACAGAATCCTGGTGATCCACAGGTTAGAAATCAACCACCATTCGCAGCCAAAAGCAAAGAATAGAGTTGCACCATCTCAGGTTGGTAGGTTTTTTGACCATCATAAAAATCTTCTTTTAAGCATGAATACTGACGTGTGATGAATGGTGATTATCCTGATCTATTTATTTTTAATTTTGGACGTGTGGTTTGCTTGTAATGTGGATTTAAAGTTTTGTGCCCTAATTTATTTCTCTTCGTATTTCATCATGCCTTGGTTGTTTGACTTTTTTGACTGCGTATTTGGATTCCTGACGAAAATCTGGGTGGGATAGTGTATTCGCACGTGCGTTTTGGTGTTGTTTTGGTCGCAGGTGGCCGGAGAAGGGGGCAGAGCCCTAGCTCCGGCGGTGGTGGTGCTGGTTGCAGTCCGGCGAAGGCCAAAGGAAGAAGAAGAAGCGTGGACCGTCCGATCCATGAATCCAACGGATACCATCGCGCCATGTGTTTCTCCTTTATTTTTTTTTCTGAATTATAATTATTAATCCCGTGTTTATTACCCCACGGGTCTTATGGTGCACGTCCAGTCACGTTATTCCATTCTGCATACTTTTCATTTGCGTTGACTTGTGCAGAGGCGTTGTATTGATCACAAGGTAAGGACTCAGTCAACCCAGTTGACTGGGTCACATGCGTGCACCCTCTTTTTTTATTTTATTTATTTTTGCTGATTAATTGGTTGGGCTGGGCTGCTATTCGCACCCTCCCCTCTGGCCCAACCTTCATTTCTAACGCATTTGGACTACTCATTGCACCCCCATTCCATTTATCTCACTTTTATTTTAATTTTAATTATTACATTTTCATCTTTTATTTTTAAAATACATCCTTGCATCTAAAAATCATCATAAAATTCATACATCATTTTCATCATTTTATAAAATTTTAGAAATTTATTTTTTTTATTTTTATCTTATTTTTATCATTTAAATTAATTATTTAGTCTATTTTCTTTTTGAATTACATATACCATGCATACTTAAATTTCTTTATTTTATTTCTTTGCAACCATAAAATATTTTTTGATCCGTTCTTTTTGCACTTGTTCACTAACATCCTAAAACGTATAAAAACATTTTTCTTTCATTTTTAAATTTATTTCATATTGCATTCTGGTCCTTTTTTTTGCACATTGAACCCTATTCCTCACCTGAGTTTTGTATGATTAATTGAATGACTAACACTTGGAATTTTTGCGAGGATTTTTGGTATGTTGTTTGTCTCTGGTTGAGGAACCTTGATATTTAATTTGGGAATTTTGGGAGTTATTTCTCTAATTGTTCGATTTGTTTTCACTTGAGGCCTGTTTATATGTGTATTTTTGACCATGCCTAAGTCCTTGTTTGAAAGGCACTTGTGCCATTTGCTTTGGGGTTGTTTCTCTAACTTCTGAGTTCATGTTTGGATTATTGTCATTATTGTTTGCCATTGCTTGATTTTCATTTGCTTTGATATTATTTATGTCTGTTTCTCACTAACCTTTTATGCAGTGACTAAGGTAAGTTCTTTAAGGGTATGGATAAGCATCCATGGTCACTCTTATCCTTTCTTTCTCTCCTCTCTTCTTCCTTTAGGATTTAGGTTGTCGTCAAACCTCACTAACCGTAGGTCACCCATGCATGATAACTTTAGGACTCATAGTCCCCCTTTAGAGTTACCCTTGTGTCTTCTCTCTTCTCATCTCAAATTTCTTTAAAACACTTAATAAGAATAAGGTGTATTGCGCACGAGCCTTAAGCGTGGGGAATGAGAAATGAGGGGCTTCCTCTTATCTTTCTAGAGTGCTTAGCGAGCATCCTGTCTTGGGACGATGCGTTAAGTATTCGCCCCTGTGCCCTAGACTTTGGTGCAATGCAGCTTAGGAACTAACTTAAGCCACTTCTGTCCTAAAAGATACAAACCAACCTCAAACCTTTTTGTCCTTCAGGATCGTCAAACTAAAGGCTATTTTCAAAAAGGGCACGTTACTTTCCGTCTGAGACGCAAATAGGCATCGACCCTAACTGCCAGACGCGAACTTAACGTCGCTCATAAAAAACACAAAAAGAACTTGGTCCGAACTACGTTGACTCTGAATTCCCCATTGCACAAGGGGGTACGTAGGCCTAGGACGTCGACGTCCTACCGAGTTTGTCTTAGTTTTTTCCCCTCCCCCGTTTTAGTACAGCCCTAGATGATAGTATAACTCACCCTTAGAATAGACAACAAGCGTGGATCCCATCGAGTACGATGGACGCGTGGGGTGTTAGCACCTTCCCCTCGCGTAACCGACTCCCGAACCCAGGTTATGGTTGCGATGACCATTCCTTTCCCTCTTCCTCAGGTTTATGCGGTGTTCCCTTTCCATCTCTTGGGATAAATTTACACGGCTGGCGACTCTGTTTTTCCGCGCCACTCTCGCGTTTGTACCTGGATGAAAATCCTGGGAGCGACACTAATGCATCAGCCATGTGATTTTCCTCACAAGAGATATGATGAAACTCGATTCTGTTGAAGAAGGGTGACAACCTTCTCGCGTAGTCTTTGTAAGGAATTAGTCCTGATTGGTCTGTGTTCTAATCTCGTTTTATCTGATTGATAACCAGGGCTGAGTCGCCATATACATCCAAGTTCTTAATCCTTAAGTCGACCGCTTCTTCGAGACCCATGATACAAGCTTCGTATTCATCCTCCTTGTTTGTACATTTGAAAGTCAGTCTGACAGTGAAAGGAATATGGGTACCCTGAGGTGTTATGATGATTACCCCAATTCCGTTTCTGTAATGATTGACAGCTCCATCAAAGATAAGTCCCCATTGGGAACATGGTTCTGGCCCCTCACTGGGTAGCGGTTCATCGCAATCTTTCATTTTCAAGTACATGACATCTTCATCTGGGAAGTCAAATCCGACTGATTCTTGATCGTCAATCAGTTGATGAGCCAAATAATCGGCTAAAACTCTTCCCTTAACGGCTTTCTGAGCGTGGTACTCGATATCGTATTCTGATAACAACATCTGCCAATGGGCAATCCTTCCCGTGAGAGCAGGGTTTTCAAAGACGTACTTGATTGGATCCATTTCAGAGATTAACCAAGTAGTGTGACGAATCAAATATTGGCGAAGACGTTTGGCTGCCCAAGCCAGAGCACAGCAAGTTTTCTCAAGCATAGTGTACCGAGTCTCGCAGTCGGTGAATTTCTTACTCAAATAGTAGATGGCAGACTCTTTTCTTTTTGTTTCGTCTTGTTGGCCAAGTACACAACCCATTGAGTCCTCCAAGACTGTTAGGTAGATGATCAATGGTCTTCCCTCCACTGGAGGTGATAGAATCGATGGGTTCAACAGGTATTCCTTGATACTGTCGAAGGTGGTTTGGCAGTCTTTTGTCCAAACGCAGTCCTGATTCTTTTCGAGTAATTTGAAGATCGGTACACATGTCGCGGTCATGAGGAATATAAATCTGGAAATGTAATTCAAACGTCCCAGGAATCCCCTGACTTGTTTTTCAGTCTTTGGAGAAGGCATTTCTTGAATGGCCTTGACCTTGTCAGGATCAACCTCAATTCCTTTCTGGCTGACGATGAACCCTAGCAATTTCCTTGAACGGACACCGAATGTGCATTTGTTGGGATTCAAGCGGAGTCTATACTTTCTCAAACACTCGAATAGTTTTGACAAGTGGGTCACATTCTCCTCTTCTATTTTAGATTTGGCAATCATATCTTCGACATATACCTCAATTTCTTTATGTATCATGTCGTGAAACAGAGTAGTCATGGCCCTTTGATAGGTTGCCCCGACGTTCTTCAAATCAAACGGCATTACCTTGTAACAGAAGGTGCCCTAAGGGGTAATGAATGAAGTTTTCTCCATATCTTTCGGCGCCATTTTGATTTGAATATAGCCCAAGAATACATCTATGAAGGAGAAAACTTTGAACTTTGTTGTACTGTCTACCAGCATGTTAATGTGTGGTAAGGGAAAGTCATCCTTTGGTCTGGCTTTGTTCAGATCCCTGTAGTCTACACACATTTTGACTTTTTCGTCCTTTTTCAGAACTGGTACTATGTTCGCTAACCATTGAGGATATTCTGATGTGGCGAGGAAACCCGCGTCAATTTGTTTCCGTACTTCCTCTTTGATTTTGATGGCCATGTCTGGATGAGTCCGTCTTAGTCTTTGTTTTACCGGCGGACATTTTGATCTCAACGGTAGATGATGTTCCACGATGCTGGTATCCAACCCTGGCATATCCTGATAGGACCAAGCGAATACATCGGGAAACTCTTTGAGAAGCTTTGTCAAACTTTCTTTGACAGTTGGACTGAGCAGTGCCCCAATCTTGACTTCTTTTCTCTCTTCCTCTGAGCCCAAGTTGATAGTTTCCAACGGCTCTTTGTGAGGTTCAATGGACCTTTCCTCTTGTCTGAGTAATCGAGAAATCTCCTCTGGAATTTCTTCGTCATCTTCTTCTTCAACCCCAAATACCGGGAATTCAAAGTTGGGAGAAGGCATTGAATCGTATGTTTCAATGGGGTTTAAAACAAGCAATCTGCATGATGTGATGATTTTGTTTTAGAAGAGATAGAGAGAATGCAAGAGTGTGTGCAGTGTATTTCTAAAAACTACTTGTTTTTATTATTCGAGATGTTTTTTAAGATTACCATTTTCTGAAAAAGCGAAAAGAGAAAACAACAATAAATGCGGAAATTACAGAACGACGTTATTTTATTTATGATTTTGTCGATTCTTGAAACTACAACCCTATAAAACAAAACCCAGTCGCTTTGGACGAAGCGAAGAGGTACATCTGTTTCACCTGGGCAGGGTGAAAGGTTAAAGTAGAGACGACAATTACTTCGACTTATGAACAACTTTCGGAACATTGACTGCAACCCATTGGCGGCGAACTCCTCGGGGAATCACAAAGTATGGTACCTTCTTTCTTGGTTTGTCCTCAGAATCAACACTGATTTCTGGTGGAGCTGGATCATTGGAATCTGTCTCCCAGGCAGATTTGTCGTAGGAGAATTCCTCTATTGTATTTTGCACAGTGTTTACACTCTCAGGCAGATCTCCCTATCCAGTTGGCTGGATGTCCTTGAGCCTGATACGAGAGCTTTCGGGAGCGGTGTACTTGACCAAGAAGTCGCACCTTCCACTCGGCTGCCCTAATGTGTCCCATACTTCTTTGGAACTGGAGGAGTTATCTGTCTCGATGACGTTGACCTCAGGAAAAGCGTAGTTGATGAACTCTAGTCCTGCAATCTTTGCCAATTCATCGTCATGCTGGATGTTTTCTGAATGCCCTGAGTAATGATCCCATGCCATGGTGGGGACGCAGGTATTCTTTTCAATGATGCTCAACTGATATGCATCGTTCGGCTGACTCTCTGGCCCTAAGTCTCCTGGGTACGGCTGCCAGATAGGCAGCCCATCCATTGGGCCATAATAGTCGTGGTCAAAGTTGTCTTTCATCAGAGTGTCCTCCTCTAATGAGTTTGGTGGAGCCCGGCATCCTTCTGGATCGCAATCTTCGTATATCATCTGGACATTTGACCTTGGTATATATCTCGGACTCTGCGCGGGATAGCAAAATGGCGTAGGCACCTCTTCCTGAGACATATAACCGTCCTTGTTAAGATAGGACTTCTACTCTTCATCTGTGTCGGAGGAATCTCCCTCGTTGATGGTATGTACTTCTTGAGACACTGGGTGAAGTAAACCTCCACTATGGAAGAAGTCCTGAATGGGATGAAGACTTTCATTATTTGTAGTAGCCTGGGTACAGGTTGAGGAAAAACCAAGACCTTTCTTTGTCTTGTTGTTAGTAGGAATGACAAGTTGTCCCTATCCTTTTGCGCTGTTATTCTCGATCACCTCGAGAGCATCTTTGTACGAGGAAATCGATGTTCCTTTTTCTAATTGATTCTCGCTGCTCACCGAAAGAGCCTGGAACTGAGTTCCAACAACCTCCTCTGGTTCTACACAAGTGGATGACGATAGGTTACTAACGATCAAGGCTTGCTCTCCGCAGACTGTGACGAGTTGGTCATTCTTGACAAACTTCAGTTTTTGGTTAAGTGTTGAAGTGACTGCCCCAGCCTCGTGTATCCAAGGTCTTCCTAATAAACAGTTGTATGTTGCTCGGATGTCCATGACCTGGAAAGTGACTAGGAAAGTGTAAGGACCGATAGTTATGGGAAGGTCGACTTCGCCGATAACTATTTTTTGGGATCCGTCAAATGCTTTGACGACGACCTCACTGCCTCTCATCGGAGATCCTTTGAATGATATTCGCATTAGAGTGAACTTCGGCATCACGTTTAGAGCTGATCTAGTGTCTACCAGTACGCTGGCTAAAGCATCGTCCAGGCAGTTGACTGTAATATTGAGTGCCATGTTATGATTTGGGCCCTCTTCTGGCAATTCCTCATCACTGAATCCCAAGTTGTTGCAGGAAGTGATGTTGGAGATGATGCTGTCGAATTGTCTTATTGTTACATCTTGTTCCACAAAGGCTTTCTCTAAGACTTTCTGTAGAGCTTCCCTGTGAGCGTCAGAACTGAGTAAAAGTGAAAGCACAGATATTTTTGAAGGAGTTTGCAACAGCTGATCCACAATGTTGTATTCACTCTTCTGGATGAGCTTCAGCATCTCATCACTGTTCTTTGAAAGGTCAGGATCACTAGATTGACCGACTGGTTGATCAGGAGTTTTCGTTTGAGGTTCCTTTTCTTTGTTGGGTTCTCCAACTCCTCGGTTGAAGATTCGACTACTCTGTGTTACTCGACTGATGTCTGCAATATTCGCGACAGAGGGTAATGGAATTTCCTTTCCATTCTCAATTGTTGTTGCACCGTATTTGTAAGGGATAACCTTAGTTGATTCATACGGTAATGGTCCCGGTAGATAGATAACTACAGGAGCCTTCTGATTCTTCTGACCATTGTAAGTAATTTCAATCAGTTCCTGGTTGGGAACTTTCGATTAGTCAAGTAAAGGGATGATGGTGCAAACATCTTTGGTCCTCTTATGATCAGAGATTACGGCAACGTCCTTGATTTGATCAGCAAAATAGTCTGGCATCAAGTTGATTGACCCAGAATCTGGACACGGCGAATCTTGTTGTGATCCAATTGACTCTAAAGGGCTGCTCGCACGAGGTAACATCCTTGATTATCTTCAGAGCAAACTCTACAGCGTTCATAGTTATGTGGTGGCACCTGGCCACGTCCGCTTTGTATGCAGTGTAACCTCACTAGATCTGTTTCCATTGATCGAACATCCTGACTTTGATGCCTAGTAGGGTTCCCATTAATCATATTGACTTGTTGCGTGTCTTCGTGTAAATAGATCGGAAGCCACCAGTGGTTTAACAAGTGTTGCAAAGTTATTTGAACGAGAGCGCATCCTTGGTCGCTCTCACGACATCCCTTACAGTTCTGATAATTATGCGAAGTCAGAAAACTAAGCCGGACTTACTTAGCATGTAACTCCACCAAGCTGGTATTTATCAAGCGAATATCAAAGATTTGAATCATATTCACTTGATACTGATTTCTATCACGGTAATCCTGAATCCATCCAAGATCCATCTGACGCTGGATGGCCTCTTGTACAAAAGAGCATCCCTGATTGCTTACCGAGCAGATCAGACAGGAATCGTAATCGTGTTGTGGCAGATTATGATGTTGGTTTTGCCTTGAGTGCATTGCCACCAAGTTGACATTCATTTCCAGAATGTTGTGGTTCTGAATGACATTGGAATTCGTATAAGTCATGTTAACCTCACGGATTCGGTGATCCTGGATCCATCTGAGATCCAACTGTTCCTGTAGAGCTGATTGCACCACAGAACATCCTTGATTATTTTTAGAGCAGATATCACACTGGTGATAATTGTGAGCTGGTATGTGACCATATTCGCTCTATCTACAATGCATCTTGACCAAGTTGGCCCTTAATAAGAGTACATCATGAATTTGATAGCTGAGGTTAGATTCTCCCTCTATCAAATTTACCGCAGCTTTCTCGTGTTGAGGCAGCGGGTTCGTCTGAACATTTGGATTTGTATCCTTGAAGGATAAGACCCCGCTCCTAACAAGCTTCTGTACATCGGATTTGAAACTGAGACAATTTTCTATGTTATGCCCCGGTCCTCCTTGATGGTAAGGGAAATTCTGATCCGCTTTGAACCAAAAAGGCAGATTTTCCTGAATTGTAAGAGGAGCCCTGGTTTGGACGTGCCCTTTGACCAGTAATAATGGAAACAGTTCTGCGTACAACATGGGTATAGGGTCAAACCCTGGCGATCGCGTTGTACGGTTGTTGTTGTACGGAGGACAAACCTGCTGAAGAGACTGTTGTATCCTTTGCTGATATTGTTGTTGAATTGGTTGGCTTTGAGCAACCCGAGGTTGATACATAGGAATAGGCACAGGGTTAATAGCAGGAGTTACAGCTGCTACTAGTTGGTACCATCGCCTTTGCTTTCCGAGAGAGATATTCCCAATATCCTGCTTTTTTTCTTAGGGAGAGCACTACCATATCTTTTGGTACTGCTTGATGATCCGGCATCTTTAACTAAACGTCCTTCTCGAACTGCTTCTTCAAGACAAACCCCCATGCCGACCATTTCGGTGAAGTCGCTGGGCGCACTGGCAACCATTCTATCATAGTAAAATGAGCTCAAGGTTTTCAAGAAGATCCTTGTCATCACTTTTTCCTCAAGAGGTGGACAAATCTGGGTGGCGATTTCACGCCATCTCTGAGCATACTCCTTAAAGGTTTCCTTGTCCTTCTGCGACATGGCTCTGAGTTGATCTATGTCCGGTGCCATGTCTAGGTTATACTTATACTGTTGGACGAAGGCAGCGCCAAGATCCCTGAAAGTAGTGATCTTAGTGTGGTTTAAATCCATGTACCATTTGAGTGCGGCATCGGTTAAACTATCCTGAAAATAATGGATCAGTAGCTGTTGGTTCTCTGTCTGAGTTGACATCCATCGAGCGTACATCACCAAATGGCTTTGAGGGCAAGAATTACCCTTGTATTTTTCAAATTTGGGCACCTTGAATTTGTGCGGAACTTTCACATTTGGGACCAAACAAAGGTCTGCGGCGTCCTTTCCAAATAGATCCTGACCGCGAATGGCTTTCAGTTCCTTTTTCATTTCCAGGAACTGTTCCTGGAATTTCCTAATTTTATCGTTCATACTTTAAATTCCACCAGACGGTATCTGCGGAATCTGCCCTTCCGGGACAGTGTGTACCACGGGTGGTGGTACCGTCATTACAGCAGTGACTCTTGGTGCCTCCCGAAGTTTGTAACCTTTAGGAGTTATTGTCATGCCCCTGGCATCTTCGCTTTCCCGAAGATTGTAACCTTCAGGCCCAACGGTTCCTGCTGCAGTTTCCGGATCTTCTGAGATCGACGGAATATATCCTTCTGGGATATAGCTGAGTGGCATGCCCCAGGGACGATCTTTAGGCATGGTATATCGAGGATCATACTTTTCCACTTGGGCGTCGATGTGATCTCTGAGATCACAGTCCTTTGTTGTTACATCTGGGCTGATGCCAGAGCTTGCATGTCATTATGAAGCTTTCTCATATCTTCTTTCAGAGCGTCGAGTTCTTCTCTCAACTCCCTATTCTCTTCCTCGAGATTATCCATTTTCTTTTGTTGACTGGCCCGAGTATTGTACGAATGAGACAACTTGACTCTAGAATCGAGACACAAACGTGAGATTCGTAGGTAAGAAGAATGCGTTATGTGAGAATGATGAATGATATGTAATGATTTATATTAATTATATGTTTTTTTTATTTAATCAAAAGAAACTTTGACAACTGGATTGCAAATATCATACAGTGGGGGGAGCCCCGTTTTATTGAATTCAAAGATTGCGGAAATACAATATTTTACAAAGTGTTGTAAAAGGAAATCTAAACTTATGGATCCTGAGTCTTCTCTGAGGAGGGCTCAGGTGCTGGTTCTGGTACTTTCCTTTTCTTTGACCGGGGCTCTTGAGCCGTTGTCGGGTTGTCATTCCTTTTCCAAGTGAAAGGAGCGAGCAAATTCCTATGGTTTTCCTAATTCTACACCACATGTTGCTCTAAAATCTCAATCAGAGCGTCTTTTTCTTTTAACAGTTGCTGTAGTTTCTTACACTCCACATTGAGAATATGGTACTTCTTCTTCCAAGACCTCTTCTCCTGTTGAACTCTGTTGAGGGTAACCTGAAGTTTTTCCGTGTCTGACATAAAGTAAAGGGCAGATTCCCTTAACTGAAGAACTTCTTGACGAGGGTAAGGCATCCTTAGTTTGAGAGCTCTAGCCTGTACCCAGTGGAGATAAGGCTCCACCGAGACACTGTCTGGTTTTCCTAAAGACTCTCTTCCTTTCTTGTGAACATGTTTCCAGGCATGCACTATTTCTGTCTTTAGTGCCCTGTCATTTTCTCCTTCTTTGAAGAAAAGACCTTCTAGATGAACATTACGCGAGACATGTCTCATCGGGTATCCAAATTGACGACGAACTAAAACTGGATGATAATTGATTCCTCCTTTAATTCTTATGAGGGGTACATTAGGGAAATTTCCACAACGGTCAATGATTCTTATCCCATCATAGACTCGATCGTACCAATCGATGTCAGAGTTGGTAAGAGACATGATTCTCTGCGACCAACGTAAAGTATTCTTTAGATCCCAAAATGCAACAAACTTGGCCAAGTGGGAAATGAACCATTTGTATAGAAGGGGTACACAGCATGTGATCATTCCTCCATTATACAAACTCCTTAAGTGTACAGAATGATAAGCATCTGCGAGCAAGGTCGGTGTAACACCTCAAAATTTGCCCTCATGTTTTAGCTTTGACTGGCTTATGTTTCATTGCATTCTTGCATTATCATCTTTGCATATCATTGGCCTTAGCATGGGATCAAGGTGTCTCAGTCAAATCAAATGAACCTTGAGCCTTAAGAGATCTCAATTGACCTACCATCTCATCATATGGTCAAGCTTGGCAAAAGATTTCAAGGAAATCACCTTTTCCCAACCAGTGCAAATTTAGGGTTTTGGGATTCTTGAGTATCACACCCCAATGGGCAAGATCATTGAGGTTTTATCATCTCCAAATGGCACATCTCATCATTGTTTGAGAGAATACACATCATGCTCAGAGGAATTTGGATTTGGAGGATGTGCTGATTTCTCCTAGACTGAGGGCACCAAATTAGGGTTTTCCATAAAATTAGCTTATTTTTGATTTTTTGGGCAAGACTTGATTCTATGGTATTCCTCATGTCCTTAAGTGTATAAGGTTGGAAGATTGTCCATCAATTTGGTTTGGAAGAGTTTCAATTGATCATTTGAATGAAAATCAGGAGAATTGGGGGAAAGTCAACTGTGCAGAGGAAAAAGTCAACTCTTGACTTTTTAAGGTCAAAATATTGTTCCTTATCTCAAGTATGATCATTGGTGAAGATTTGATCAAGAATTATCAAGAGATTCATCAAAAATCAAGAAATGTGCAAAGTTGCCAAAAATAGTAATGAAGGATTTCCATTTATGGCAAGTTTTGTCAAGTTGAAGGGCCATCTTTGGAGCATTCTTTCTCCATTCTCCAAGCTCCAAATGGTAAGGTTAGGGAGGCCTATCAAAAGTTCACATTCCAAGCTTCAAAACCATGCCAAGAACACTTCCATTGGATTAAAATTGAGAGAGATATGATCAATTAAAGTTGAGGAAAATCAAGGCAAAATGACAAGTCATGACCAGCCAGCACGCAATCATTTTGACAAACACTTTGTGTGCATGTTGTGTCCAAGTTCATAGCCAAATTTCTCCATGATAGAGGCTCCAATTGAAAAAATGTCCAACATGGAATTTGTTCCTCTCCATCTCCTCTTCAAAATTGGTGTTGGAAGTTTTTTCATCTGATCAACACATTGGGAGATACGGTAGCTCAAAGAGGAGACCTCCAACTGATGCATTCCCATGCACATGGCTAGCCACGAGTAGGGCAAGATGCATGTATAACTCAGTTGCAACCAAGCATGTTCATCATCATTTTTAGGTAGTTTAGAGGTGTTATTTCCATTCATTTTGAACATCAATCTTGTTCTTCTCCACTCCCTCTCTCTAAATAACCAAAAACCTTGTGTTTTCATCCCATAATCATGAAGATTCATTGCTTCAAAGTCACCATCACCATGTCTGCTTTCTTCCATGCCAAACCAAGACAAAAACCTTGTTTCTCCTTACATCATGCGCATGCTCATTACAGTCATACATCACCATGCCATTTTAAACCAAACCAACCCTTACACATATTATATGGTCATGTACACTTTACCATCTTTGTCCAAACAAGAGAATAAGAAACTTGCATAGGAAGCTTACACAACAAGCTGCAATGTACCTTGACCTCATCACCACCTTCCATTTCAATGTGCATGACATGATTCCATCATCACCCTCCATCCTAAGTAGCACCATAAGTTTCATGTTCCTCCATACATGAACAAATAACCCGTGCCAACACTACACTTCACTTTCCATTCTCAAATTCATTTTCATTCTTCACTCACTTCACAACACAACCTCACTTCTAACCATGGTTCTAACTGTCAACCAAGACAGTTAGAAACTAACTAAGGATACAAATAGAAATCTCCAACTGAATTTGCAAAAAAAAAACTTTTCATTCTTCAGCTTTCACCAAATTTTTCACTCTCTCTCTCTCAGATTTCTCTCTCTCGAATCTTCATCTCCACTCAAGGACTCTCTGCATTTTCTCCCCTTTTCATCAACAAGCATCAAGGAACTGAAGAAGTAGATCGTGTAGCATCATCTTCAACTTCAATTCCATTTTTCTTCCTCAGAATTTTCAAGTAGATAGCATCATTTATAGCCTCTATTTGGCTTAAGATCAAGTTCAAGAGAAAAGGAACCTCCTCTCTGGTCTTCTTTTTGAGCAAAGGAAGCATCCACATCACAGGTTTCCTCTCAATCTTGTTGATCTCTTTATGCTCTGATTTTGTTTGTTTTTAGTGTGTTTTTGAGCTTAATAGAAGCAATGTGATCACCGGCTAGTTGATAGGCACTATAGGTGCATAGTTTCAAAATCTTAGGGCAAATTGTTTGGCTTTGTTTTGCATTATGCGTGCATTGTTTGGGAATTCTATTGCTGGATCCATGATCTACGTGACCCGAGGAGCATTTTGATATACTATTTGATCATTTCTGATGACCTGAAGTTTTTGGTACGGTGGAGAGTGGCCGGAGAAGATGATCGGAGTCTTCTCCGGCCGGTGATGTTTGAAACCCTAGCATTTTCTCAGAACAAGTCACAGCCGTTTGATCCTTTTGATCCAAGGGACAAGATCTTACCAGCGAATTAATGAAGCCACGCACCACTCACGTGTTTCAATTTCTGAATGGTTTTGAATTGTGTGATCTCATGTGTGCATTCCATCTGCTCTCATTGTGATGCGTGTGATTGTGTTACTTCTTTGATCATCTTGATCTGACTCCATCCAAAGACCATGATTGAGTCAACTTTTGGCTGGATTCCACCACATAGACCCTATCTGAGCACGTGATATTGGACTGGGCTGCTATTGATATCCACACCCCACGCTCCTGAGCCCAAAGCACAATTTAACCTGGATAATTGCTTTGGATGCACCCCCTGCTGTATTTCTTTGTTTTTTATTTTTCTTTTCATATCTGTTTCATTTTTTGTTTTAAAAAATACTTAGAAACATGATAAAATTCCTAAATAATTCATGGAACTTTCTAATGCATTTAAATAATTGTTACATATTTTTATTCCTGATTTTGATATGTTTTAATTTTCTTTCCATAATTTCCTTTTATTTTCTTTTTGTATGATCCTATGTTCATATGTATGCATTGTTTTGGATTTATTTGACATAGTTCCAAAATGAATTTGCTTCTGAGACTTGGCACACACTTGTATGATATCTTGATGCACTTCATTAATTTTTTGTGGTTTTTTAAAATCATTTTTGAATGGTGTTTGAACCCCATATTTGACTTGCATATCGGAATTTTCCAATTCTCCTAACTTGGTTTTTGTGAATTATTTGAGTGCATCTACATATGTATGTTGTTATAGGATCATGTGCTAGGGATTTGAGATACATTGTGTGCAATCCTATTTGGTACTTGTTAAGACCTTTTGACATATGATTGTATGAACATTATAGGTCATTCACATCAAATTATAGGTCATTGTTTGTTCATTCTTACATGACTTGTATGCACATGTTTTAACTTGAAATGTGTTGTGTAATTGTGCATTCTCACTTGACTTTCTTTGAGCACATGTTTGTATCAACCCTTGTATGGTTTTGTACATTCACTTTGACATGATTCCACTTCTGTTTGTGATCATTCTTAACCATATTCCATGACCTATAATTGTACATCACATGCCTCTTAAGTTCATAAACTTTTACATGCTTAATTGAAATTGTTTGAACCTAGTTTGCTTCTAATCTTCTATGTGTTTCAACATGGTGCTTGTGTGGACTTTGTACATGCATTATTGATTTCTAAATGTCATTTCAAATGTCATATGCTTCTGACTTGCATCCATTTGCATAATTGTTTATCTTACATCTTCATTTCTTACTTGCATTACAAGTATGCTTTATTGCGGGAACTTGAATGATGTTTGCTAATACTTCTTCTTACTTGATTAATGTTTGCATTTATGAATCTCATGATATCTTAATGACATCTCTATGCATTCTTAAATGTCATTCATTTCTGACTTTGATGTTTACATGTGCATTCATCCATGTTCATCCATGTCCATGATTCATTTGCATCCATCTTGCATTAGTAGCACACAACTTGCATTTGGATGATTGTTTGGTACATAGTTTGCCTTTGTTTGATTTCATACGGCATGTTTACATTAGTAGGATCCCTTGACCTAGACCTACTGACCTTAGAAGGTTTCTTAACCCTTAGGATTCTTTTCCTTTTGGTTTGAGTTTTGTTTTCTTCTTAAGTTGTCTTCCTTAAGACAACTAGTATTGCTTGGTTTAATTTCTAGCACTTATATTCATTTCTTGTGATTATTTTGCTAACCTTTTGTGTAGGGGCAGAGGTAAGGCATTTGAACATGTGGATATTAATCCATGTTCATTTCTCCTTTCATCTCATCTATCTTACTTCTCTCTTCCTTTTGTGAATAGCTTGATATAATGCTTTCTGTACAACTTTCTCACACCCTTTGGGATCCTAGCTCATCCTTAATTTTTGATTAAGGTGAGGTAGGATAAGCATTAGGTAGTGTTATCCCTCTTTTCTCTTTAGACTTAGGTTCTTAAACCTTGACCTTAGGGCCACCTTTGCATGATAACATTAGGAACAATTTAGTTTCCCCTTAGTATTTTCTTTTCAACTTGAGTCTTCTCTTCTCATCTCATAACATTTCAAAAACACTTAATAAAGGTTAACGTGTATTGCGCATGAGCCTTATACGTGGGAAATGAATAATGGGGGGTCTCCCTTCATTCTTCTAGGGTACTTAGTGTACGTCCTGTTGGGGACGATACGCGACGTATTCGTTCCTATGTTGTAGACTTAGGTGCAATGTAAGTTGCAAACAAACTTCAATCCACTTCTTGTTTAAAAAACACAAAACAAATTCAAATCTTTTTATCCTTCGGGATCGTTCAAGTTCAAACCATTTTCAGAAAAGAGCACGTTATTTTCCGTTTCGTCGCAAACAGGCATCGACCCTAACTGCCGGACGCGAACTTAACGTCGCTCATAAAAAACACCAACCTCTTTAGGTCGAACTACGACTGCTCTGATTTCCTCTTTATGGTTAGATTGAGGATACGTAGGCACGAGACGACGATGTCTTGGCGAGCAACCTCCCCCTTTAGTTCGTGTCCGAACTAAGTTGACTCTGACTTTCCCGCTCCCGAGGGAATACGTAGGCCTAGGACTCCGAGGACGTCCTACTGAGTCACTTCTTTTTCTTTTCTCCCCCGTTTCTTCGTTCTTTTTCGTTCTCGTTCCTTTTCCTTTCCAGTAGAAGTGGAGCTCCAAATGACGACACCCTTTGATCGAGACAACAAGTGTGGATCCCATCGAGTACGATGGACGCGTGGGGGTGCTAATACCTTCCCCTCGCGTAACCGACTCCCTTACCCGTTTCTCTTGGTTGCGAGACCATGTCTTTTCCCTTCCCTCAGGTTTACGCAATGTTTCCTTTCCCTCTCTTGGGATAAGTACACATTGTTGGCGACTCTGTTTCCGCGCCACTTTCGCGTTTGTACTTGGATGAAAATCCCGGGAGCGACAACTGGCGACTCTGCTAGGGAAAGGTTGACCTCTTGCTGGTCCATCCCCTTTTGTGAGTCAATCCTAGCGCTTGGTTGTTTATTTTTCATTGGAGGTTTATTTGTGGTGCTTTATTTTGTTGTGCATTACTGTATTACTGTTTTACTGTATTTATCGCATTTATGGCATTGCATTTCATTATTATGCTGGACTGTTCTGTGTTGTACTGGATTTTTCTGTTTGGTAGGCAGGGTGTTCTGAGAGATAAGCCCACTACCCAGGCTTGAGCATACACATAGGTATTAGCGTGGGCAGGCGTATCGCTCCCGTGGTGTTTGGCCACGTGTGGGTGTTCACGAGACCTACAGCCAGACGAGGTTCTATCCGGAGCTATCTGCTACTGTATGTTTGATACAGGCCAGTAGATATTCTCTGGAGGAACTGTCGACTCTGGTGACCATTCCCGAGGACTCAGTAATGGCACTCCTCCCGAGATGTTGTAATGGCAGACCAGAAATGAAAAACTCATTACGCATTCTTGATCCGAGGACCCAATGCTGGGAACTTGCTATAGGATATCCTTTTTGAAAGAGAATCAGTGGAGGCACTCCTCAATTGGTGATAGTACTGTACCCCGAGGGATGAATGTACTATTGCTTCTCGACCTCAGTACCAGAAGCTGAGGATCTTTCATTTTCTAGTACCCACATGTGAGAGGGGCGGGTTGTTTACAGGTTTGCAGGTAATCTTGACTTTCAGCATACCCGGTACTTTGGATTTCTTATCAGTATGGTTTATCTGTGTGGTTACTCTGTGGTTCTGGAATTCTGGGGAATTTGAGCCTTGGAATTATTCAGTTATTTCAGTCCATCACAAACACGTGGCACCTTGATCCCATGCTTTGCATTTCATCATCCTTTTTTCTAACATTCATATTTTTCATTTCCAGGTAGCATCTGATATTTTGATTCCAGTCAACGGGCATCTACAGGGATGGACACCAAAAGGAGTAAGAAGAATACCATTGTGTACAAATTCTCGAAGCTCATTCTTGGTCAGATTTGTAGTTTACAAGAGATGGCCGGTCCTGAAGTGTTAGGAATGTTCAAAGAGAAGTATGGTTGGATCCTATCTGTTGTTCGTAACCTCAGTGAGTATGAATATAATGGCTTGCACACCTTGATGCAGTTCTATGATCCTTCCCTGAGGTGCTTTGTATTGACAGATTATGTATTGGTTCCTACTCTGGAAGAGTATTCTAATATCCTGGGAATTTCCATTAAAGAAGGTGCTCCTTTCTGTGGTTCCAAGGCAGATCTTGATTTCCAAGCTATGGCTGGTGCTCTTTATTTGAGCAAGTCAACTTTAGAAGCTGATATCTCTAGTAAGGGAAAGGTTCGTGGCTATCACTTGACATACTTGGTAAGCAAGGCTCAAGAAGCAGCTAAGGAGAAGAAGTGGACTATTTTCAATGCAGTGTTGGCTCTCTGTATATATGGTATTGTCCTGTTCCCGAGTGAACCTGATTTTGTTGATACGGATGCTATCAAGATATTTATAACTCAGAATCCAGTGCCGACTTTGTTAGGAGATCTTCATTATGCCTTATACAACAGGAATGAGAAGATACGAGGTGGGATAGTTCATTGTTGTGCACCTCTTTCTATAAGTGGTTTACCAATCGTCTACCTCAGCCAGGGGCTTTCAGGGATACTAAAAATTCTTTGAAATGGAGTCAACGTTTGATGGGCCTAGATGCTAAGGATATTATTTGAGTGAATCATAGATTGCTGGGTAAAGACATTTTGCACAGTTGTGGGGAATACCCTAACGTACCATTGATAGGGAGAAAATGAGGTATTAATTATAATCCTTCTTTGCCTATCCGGAAGTTTGGATATGCCCTGAAAGATCCACCGGCTGAAAAGGAGGTGGAAGAGTCTTTGTATTTTCACATGGCTGACGGTGGATTATATATGGCGCAGAAAGCTTCCGAAGCATGGCTCAGTAGACAGAAGAGAGGAAAAGCCGTTTGGGGTGTGCCTAACAATCAAACTTTCCCTCCATATGAATGCTGGATAAAGAAGAGGGTCGAAGAGTACTACTTGCCTTTTGATTGGGCGCCTCCCTTATATCCCAAGGTGATAGAAGAGAAAATCACCGTACCAATTGAAGAATTCGATAAGTAGCGAAAATTGGTGCATGATCTGAGGGTGGAAAATACTGGTATGAGTAGTCAGCTGCAGGGTGCTTTATATGACAACTTGGAGTTGAAATGGAAGGTCCAAGATTTGACAGAGCGCCTGGAGAAAAGGGAGAAGGATCTTGATGACAGAGCTCATCACTGTAGAAAAATCAGTATGACTGCTGAGTCTTCTGCTAAAGCCTGTAGGAAGAACAAAAAGCTCCTGACCGAGACTGAGGCCAAGCTTGCCACGTATCAGAAAATGTGGGAAGAGCTCAAGATTGAGAATGAGGAGTTGAAAGAAGAACTCCAAAGAATGAAGGCAGATAAAAAGCACTCCTCTAGTAAGTGGAAAGAAGCTCAGAAGGAAATTGAAGAGCTCAAGTTGCAAGCCGAAGTCAAGAAGTCAAGGCGCGAAGGCGACGATGTTGAAGAACAGATTGCTAGGCTGAATCAAGATATTGAAAAGAGAAACCGACTGATCAAAGGGCTGATAGAGCGACCTACACATCCGAACACTATGGATCTTCTGGAGGAAGTTGAAGCCAGCTTGTTTGGAATTAATTTGTAGTGATCTTGTTGCTATATTTTGTTGGGATTACCATTAGGGTTGTTGATGGAATCGCCTTTGATTGTATCAGACCTGTCTGTATGAATTCTTATGACATGATATAAAATGCTTGGTTTAATCATGTATGTATCAACATCTCTCAGTTTTTGAAAGGGTGTGCTTCCTTTGGGTTGATTCTACGGTATTTCTGGGTTCAGATTTATTTTCCGATATTGTGTCTAATCCCTTGCCTGGTTTCAAAGACTGGAATCAAAGCAGATACATCCTGGGAATGTTTAAATATGATGTTTGCATTTGCATTTGCATAACCATAATCATTTTTCATTTTTTCATAACAGGTTTATCTCTGGGTTTCTTACCGTGTTCTTCCGCAGGCAGGATTGCTGATCAACAGATTCATCGGTATTCTACTATATCTAATCAAAAGAGAGCTATGGAACAGATGCAGGCTGAGATGGCTGCCATGCAGGCCCATATGGCCCAATTCATGGAACTGATGCAAGGAGTTGCACAGGGGCAGGAACAACTGAGGACCCTTGTCCAACCCCTGGTGGCAAGAGTTGACGAGGATGAAGTTCTTCATGGCGGCCTTCATAATGATGTCATTCCTCCTGGCGGAGGCATTGGGGGTAATGGTAACGGTATTCCTATTGGTCCTCCAGGCGGAGGTATTCATGTTCCTTTTGTTGTCATCCCTCTGGGCGGAGGAGAGCAAGTTGTGATTCCTTCTGTTGTAGGGGGAGGAAATAGTGTATGTGCTGTTCATGGGCGTCGATATGACGACCAACAGGATGATATTTTTTCTGTGCAAGGTGGAGATAATGTTCCCCCTGTTGTTGATGATCAGAGGATCAGGTTGATTGAGGAACAGCTGAAAGGGGTTGTGAATCAGAACTCTGTGGGCATGGATTTGGATGATCTTGGGCTGGTCCCCGGTGTCGTAATTCCTCACAAGTTTCAAGTTCCCACCTTTGAGAAATACAATGGTCTCACTTGCCCAAAGACTCATGTCTGGGCATACCCAAGGAGGATGGCTGCATACTCTAAGAATGAGAAATTACTGATGCATTTCTTCCAGGACAGCCTGTCTAGGGCATCGCTGGAATGGTATATACAATTGGAGAGATGTAACGTCCGCAACTAGAGAGAGCTGGTAGAGGCTTTTGTTAAGCACTACCAATATAACACTGATATGGCTCCCAACAGGACTCAGCTACAGAGTATGTCTCAGAAGAATAGTGAAAGCTTCAAGGAATACGCCCAGAGGTGGCGTGAACTGGCGGCGAGGGTACAACCTCCCATGTTGGAGAAGGAGATGCTGAACATGTTCATGGCTACCTTGCCGGGTCATTATTACGAGAAGTTGCTGTCTTGCATGTCAGGAAAGTTCGTTGATCTGATCTTGGTTGGGGAAATGTTGGAAAGTGGAATTAAAACTGGAAAGGTGTCGGGAAATGATGGGTCTTCCTCTAGTGGAGGGAAGAAACCTTATGTGAACTATAAGAAGAAGGAGGAAGCGAATTCTGTTTCTTCACACCGCGGTAAGGGAAAACAACATCAGAATTATAATCAGCAAGTGGCCTCAGTAACGATTCCTGCAGCCACACCTCAACAACAAAACACTGCTCCGCGTCAGTACTCATCTAGACAGAGAACGACTGATAGGCACTTTGCGACACCTCACATGTCTTATGCTCAGTTGTTTCAGCATTTGCTGCAGTTGCAATTAGTCCAGAAGAGGACTTTGGCACCCCTTACCGGCAATCCACCTCCGGGTTATAATCCCAATGCCCACTGTGAGTTTCATTCTGGGGCACCCGGGCACCACATTGAGAACTGCAAAGCTTTTAAGCATAAGGTCCAAGATCTATTGGAATTGAAAGCCATCAACTTTTACAAAGATGTGCCAAATGTCATCCAAAACCCAATGCCGAACCACGATGGGCCGAGGGTTAATGCTGTTATAGAAGAGGGTGAATCTTTGAATTTGGTTCTAGACGTGAAGGAACTGAGGACTCCTTTGTTGGTAGTGAAAGAGAGACTACTGAAGGGTGGAGTATTCGCAGGTTGTCATAAAGGCTGTTCATAGTGTATGCTACAGACTAATGGTTGTGATCTATTGAGATCCGGAATTCAAAAGCTAATTGATAAAGGTCGGTTGCAGTTTTATAGGTACGATCAGAAGAAGGAAGTTCCTGGCCGAAAGAATGATATTGCCACTGTTACAATCCCTTTTAAAACGATAACCATTTCAGCGCCGGCAAGACCAGCGCCGGTCATTATCACCACTCCCGGGCCTATTCCGTATGAAAGCACAAAAGCTATCCCCTGGAATTACGGTGCTGAAGTGTTTGTAAACAGGAAGAAGCAAGAGTTGATGGGTACGTCAGTGATGAACTCCAGTGTTGAAAATAATGATGAAGCGGGAGCTATTACCTGGAGTGGTAGAGTCTTTATCCCATCTGATGATCAGGCTGGTGGTTCTAGACCAGACAAAGGAAAGCAGGTCATGGATAGTTCTGTGCAGACACCGGTGGTGAATGATTCCGCAGCAAAGCTAGGTGATAACTCATTCTCAGAGAATGTAGAAGAGTTTATGAGGCTGATTCGGAAAAGCGACTACAAAATTGTTGACAAGCTGCACCAAACACCGTCTAAGATATCCATTTTGTCTCTGTTATTGTGCTCGGAGGCACATCGAAACACACTATTGAAAGTATTGAATGTTGCGTATGTACCTCAGGAGATATCAGTTAATCAGCTTGAGGGGGTGGTGGCCCATGTTAATGCAGGAAATGGCTTGGGGTTTACTGATGTAGATTTGATGCCAGCTGGGAGAAATCATAATAATGCTTTGCACATTTCAGTTGAGTGTCGAGGATCGTTAATGTCGCATGTGCTTGTTGACACTGGGTCATCTTTGAATGTTTTACCGAAGAAAGCACTGATGAATTTGGACACTCGTGGGTTATTCTGCACATTAAGTGATTTGGTGGTGCGCGCTTTCGAAGGTCCGAAGAGATCCGTTTTCGGGGAAATTGTGCTGCCGATTAAGGTCGGTCCAGAGGTTTTTGATGCTACCTTCTACATCATGGACATTTAACCTGCTTACAGTTGTTTACTGGGTCGTCCATGGATTCATGGGGCTGGGGCTGTTACGTTAACCCTGCATCAGAAACTGAAGTACATGGTAGACGGGCATGTGGTGACGGTTTGCGGAGAAGAAGATATCATGATAATTCATCTATCTACTTTCAAGTATGTGGAGGTAGATGGCGAAATACATGAAACTTTATGTCAAGGTTTTGAGGCAGTGAAGATCACTGAGGATCTCAAGGAAGTCAGCCAACCTGAAATGGTTAAGCCTGCAGTGGTGGATCAGCCAGAGATCTCCATGTCTTCCTTCAAGGATGCACGGGCTGTAGTTGAAGCCGGCAGTTCACAGAAATGGGGTCAAGTTATCGAGGTCCAGAAAAAGCAGAATACTTACGGGCTGGGATATAAGCCACCCAAGCGTCCTGAGGATCCTCCCAAGTTTTATGGTCCGGTTCGTTTTACCAGTGCTGGTGTTTTCTTTGACAGAATCAATGCTATTGATAAGGAAGGGGATAGCGATTGTGATATGGATAATTGGATCTGCCCCTGCATTCCAGGTCAAAGTCTTTGCAACTGATCATCAGAGAAAGCCATTCAAGTGACCGGCCCAGTGTAATTGCCTTTGTTTTCCTGTTATGACAATCCTACGCTCTGCCCAAGGCGTGGTGATTTTTGTTTGTAGGGCTTGAATATTTTGTGTGCTTTCTTTATCATTAATAAAGGACGTGTTTCACATTCAAATATTTTGATCCCTGTCTTTCTATTTTTACTTTTCTGCATTAAATCACATCAAAATGGCAATGTGTTTTTGTTTGTTGCATATATAATAAACATGAATCACCAATCATGCAGATTTCCTTGTTCAGATACCACAAATCATGATTCAACTATGGCTCGGTATGATTTCGACAATCCCATTTATCAGCCTGAAGAAGAGGCTGATGAAGATTCTGACTTACCCGAGGAATTGGTCAGACTCTTGAAACAGGAGGAAAAGTTCATTCTCCCTCATCAGGAGGAATTGGAGATTGTTAACTTGGGAACCGAGGATGCAAAGAAAGAAGTAAAGATTGGGGCTGCTTTGGAAGACAGTGTAAAAAGAAGATTGATTAAAATGCTTCGAAAGTATGTTGATATCTTTGCCTGGTCTTACCAAGACATGCCTGGGCTTGACACTGACATTGTGGTGCACCGACTGCCACTCAAAGAAGGATGTACTCCGATAAAGCAGAAGCTGAGAAGGACGAAACCAGAAATGTCTGTCAAGATTAAAGAAGAGGTTCAGAAACAGATAGATGCTGGATTTCTTGCTGTGACAAATTATCCTCCGTGGGTTGCTGACATTGTGCCTGTACCTAAGAAAGACGGAAAGGTCAGGATGTGTGTTGATTACAGGGATTTGAATAGAGCAAGCCCGAAGGACGATTTCCCGCTTCCTCACATTGACGTGTTAGTGGAAAATACTGCTCAATACTCTGTATTTTCTTTCATGGATGGCTTCTCTGGGTATAACCAAATCAAAATGGCCCCATAGGACATGGAGAAGACGACGTTCATAACACCGTGGGGAACATTCTGCTACAAGGTAATTCCCTTTGGATTGAAAAATGATGGGGCAACCTATCAGTGGGAAATGGTGACTCTCTTTTATGATATGATTCACAAAGAGATCGAGGTCTATGTTGATGACATGATCGCGAAGTCACAAACGGAGGAAAAGCATCTGGTGAATCTTCAGAAACTGTTCGAAAGGTTGATAAAGTTCAGACTGAGGTTGAATCCGAACAAGTGCACCTTCGGGGTGAGGTCTGGAAAGTTACTGGGGTTTGTAGCGAGCGAAACTGGACGTGTTTCTTAAGCACTGTCGCTCCTTAGGGGTTACTACAGGTCGATTCATTTTTTATCCTATTGTGAGCTGACTAAAGAAGGGAAATAGATGTCTCCAATTAACCCTGCTTGCATACTGAGTTTAAACAGCGGTCTGTTAGGTTACGGATGCGATATGGAAGTGGGGCCTCTTTCTTCTTTCTTTGTTTATAGCGGAACACCGGGAAGGTTTATGGGTAGGGGTTTAGGACTGATACTTTTTAATTGATGTGGGTATGGGATTGTGGGTTTTTGTTTAGTGTGCTCGCTAAGATTTTTATTTCAATCTTATGCCTACGTATTCCTTTTTTCCGAAATAGGGAAATCAGAGCGATCGTAGTTCCTCCTATTCTACGGGAGGAAATGGTGTTTTGGTGTCTTGTTCAAAGCCCAAGACGTGAAGCTTAAAGGTGATCTATATCTTGTTCAAAGCCCAAGATGTGAAGCTAAAGGTAGTTTGTATCTTGTTTGAAGCCCAAGATGTGAAGCTAAAAGGTGTTGTCTTTAGAGAGAATTTGTCATCTCTAAAGAGGGGTTTGTTTGTCACAACTGTTTATAAAGGAGAATTACTTTAACCGGGATGTGTGAATCCGGCAATGCCATAATTTCCTTTATAGGGGATTTCCAACCTGAAGGAGAAGACTTTAACTCAGTGTAGAGCAATGCGATCTTTCCTTAGGAATTTCTCATACTAAAAGAGGGACAGTGGCATGGATGTAGATGATCCAGAGGCTTGCCGCTTACAGCGATTAGATGAAGGGAAAGAAGTTGTTAATGTTTGTGTACTGTGAACGCGACACAGCTTTGATGCTAAAAGGTTGATTGGATCAACCAGTGGTTTTCTTATACAAAGCCTAAGAGGAGGCTATTGGCCCAACAAGAGGGAATTTGTATGTGTCTCGTACGAAGCCCGAGAGAGAGGCTAAATGTTTTATACTCAACAAGGGAGTGATTTGTGTCTTGTACAAAGCCCAAGACGGAGGCTGAAGAGGGTTGACTCTACAAGAGAGTCTTTTATACTCAATAAGAGAGTGTTTTTGTATCTCGTATGAAGCCCGAGATAGAGGCAAAAGGAAGTTTTGATTCAATAAGAGAGTCTTTTTGTATCTCGTACGAAGCCCGAGATAGAGGCTAAAGTGTTGATTCAATAAGAACCTTTTTGTATCTCGTACAAAGCCCGAGATGGAGGCGAAAGATGTTCTGTTTCAGTTGAGTGACCAGTATATGGGTTCAAAGAGAAAATCAGTTCTTATATGAGTAACACTGTACTCAGGGATTTTGATTCGAGGATCAGGGATATTTCCTTTTCTTTGAGGAAATGGGAAATCCAAAGGGTATTGAGACTGTCCGAGTCTACGGGGTTCCTTCCTATTCTTGAAGGGTGCTTGAGAATGTCTTTGAGACTCAAGGAAATTAGACTGTCCAAGTCTAGAGTTTCATCTTTTGTACTATGCTTTGAGAAACAGTAGTAGACTCTTGGAAAGACTGTTCTATTAAGATGACTGATTTCTGTTCCTATACCTCTAGGAGGTCGTCGGGATAATTTGTACGAAGCCTAAGAGGAGGCTGGAAACTTTTAAGAAGCCGAGGGACAATTTTTACTAAGCCCAAGAGGAGGCTATCATTCCCGGAGGAAGAAATCATTTATACGAAGCCTAAGAGGAGGCTGTGAATACTTCTAAGAAGCCGAAGGGTCCTTGTACAACGCCCAAGAGGAGGCGGGGATGCTTTTAGGAAGCCTGTGGGTCCCCAAATCCCGAGAAGTTCAAGACAGGCTATTCACAAAGAATAGATCAAGCCAGGAAAGTTCGAGAATTTGGAAGAAACTCAAGAGATGCCATTCACATAGAAAATATCATCTCTGGGGAGTAGAGTTTCTTGACAATTCCTAAGGGTGCTTTTAAGAAGCCTGTGGGTCCCCAAACCCTGAGAAGTTCAAGACAGGCTATTCATAAAGAATATATCAAGCCAGGAAAGTTCGAGAATTTGGAAGAAACTCAAGAGATACCATTCACGGAGAAAAGATCATCTCTGGGGAATAGAGTTTCTTTGACAACTTCTACGAGTGACAGTCTGGGAAAGGGTTCAAAAGAATCTGCCTTTCACATCTCCATATTGTTTAACCCCAAGAGGAGGGAAGACTGTGTGTGGTAATCCTATGGGGATCTAGTTTCGACTATATTTAAGAGTGACCAACAAGGCTTAGTGCTAGACGTAGTTGCCGGGGAAACTCTAAATATTCATACTAGTATTACATAGTCGATATGAGTTTATGAAAGGATACTTACAGCGAAACAGCCCCACAATACAGTTATGTGTATATGAAAGCGGTAAATGAAAGCAGATAAACACTTACTCGGTTGTAGAGCTTCCATGCTGTTTGGTTAGTTGTTCAACAAAGAAAGATTGAAAACAATAGTATATTTCAAAATCAAAGGAGAAAGTGCTTTGAAAGAGAAAGATTTAGGACTTACAGCTCAAGGAGAGGCCCAGGGTTTTATCAATGATTGCACTGTGGAATTTGTACAGAGGGACTTATACGAGTGACTGAGGCCCAAAAACTGTTTGTTGTATAAAGGGATGGGTCTTACACTCTCTCAAGAGGCCCAAAAGGTTTAAAGAAAAAGAGTGGGGGCTTATAACACGAGGGTAGCCCAGATGATTTTTCGTTTAAAATGGCGATCGCGCCGAGATTTTCTTTTAACGCAAAGGGGCTTATACAATATCGGAGGTCCAAAGTTGTTTTTTGGTTAAAAGGGGATTGGGTCTTACACTCTATTAGAGGCCCAAAAGTTTTGAATGGGTCTTATAGCTCGAGGAGAGGCCCAATTGATTTTTTAAAAGGCGACGATCGCGCCGTTTACTTGTACAAAGGGACTTATACAATAAGTGAGGCCCAAAATTATTTGTACAAGGGGGTTTGGGTCTTACCCTCTATTAAGAGGCCCAAAGAGTTTAAAAAAGAAGAATGGGTCTTACTACTCGAGGGTAGGCCCAAAGTTATTTGTGTACAAAACGATCGCACCGAGGTTTTTGAAAATATCTGGAGGGACTTATACAATAAGTGAGGCCCAAGAATAGGTTATTTTACAAAAAGGCTTGGGTATTACACTCTATTAGAGGCCCAAAGAGTTTTGAAAATGATTTATGAGGGTTGAATTAATCAACAACCCTAATTTGTTTTCAAAATGTGTTTTAATTGAATAAAATATTCAATTAAAATGATCAAAATTGTTTAACATGTGGAAAACAAATTGTGATCTTGGATTAATGCTTCATAAATCAAGTTTTGCCCTACAAAATGATTAGAAATCATTAAAATTTGCAAAATCAATAGGGAAAAAATATTTTAAATGTCAAAAATAATTAAAACATTAATTCTTTGCAAAAATATCAATTATATGAAATAAATAATATTTTTGGGATATTTTGGGAAAATAAAATATTTTAACATTTTTATGAATTATTAAAAAAAGAATCAACTCAAAATCATTAAAACTCAGAGAGAAATTAATTTTTGAATCAATTAAATAAAATCACAAAATTCAAATATTTGAATTTTCAAAAATGGCGCCAAGAACACCCCAAGAACACGCGCGTGTTCTGGGTTTTGCCCAGATTTGCATTTTCTCTCCAATCTCACTGAATACTTGATTATATCATGCAATCCACATACCAATCTGCTCGTCTCAACCTCACGATCATGTCTATGGTATTTAATTTCATTTATATTAAACATGGAATAAAAAATCAAGACAAAACCTCAAGAACCCTAATTTCTGCATGAAGACTGAGAATTTTGATACACGATTCAAACAAAGCAATTAATTGAGGGGAAACATTCCATGCATGATTATGAACATTTGGCAAAAGTATTGTGCGAGGAAATATGCATAGATTGAGAGATGACCAAGTTTAGGCTTACCTCTAGGTCGTGGTAGCTAGTTCAAAGTGATTTCTGAGTTGGAGGTGTTACAGATGAGTTGTGATGGTCTAAACAGCTTCCCTACACCCTATGGAGTGTGTTTGAATGCTTGGACTTGATGGAAATTGGCTAGATCACTTCATGGCATCTCAACTGCAACTTGGTTAAAACCTTGAGCAATTGACTGGTGATTCTGAGATATCAGTGTTCCAGATGTTGTTTAAGTGTTTGATCAGCTCCCATATGATGTATGTGAGGTGTGTGTGTGATTGGTTTGAGTGGAATTGCTCTCTACTGAAAAACCCGATAGTGACTTGCTAAGAAAGGCATTTTTGAGAGTGAGAAGTGGATTTTGAGAAAGGCAAGTGTTGTAGGCCTTTGGTGTACTTAAACTGATCACAATTGAGCTCTATTTATAGTAGAGCAAGTTTGTTTTGAAAGGAATAGTGAATGGCAACTGCTGAGTAGGGTTGGCCAATGTTGGCAAATGAAAATCCAAGTCTCCTCTAGCCATTGACTAGAGGTTAGGGCACATGATGTTGGTCCCCTTAGTCTTGGATAAGTCTTGACTAAATTCAGTTGCTAATAGCTCAGTCCATGCCACCTTGGTGCTTCCATTGAATGCTCCAATCCAAAATTGGAGTCTTGTCCCTTTTTTAGGCAATTCTAGGTTTGTCATGCTATTTCTTGTTCCAAGGACTTTGGAGGCTTGGCTCAGTGATTGCCCCCTTTAGATTCAATCCTCAGATGTGTTCAAAGTGATGACAAGGCTTGGAATTGGCTGATTTTGGCAAATCGACCAAAAGTGTAAAAATCTGCCTTGCCTTGGCAGATTTCAGTAAGGCATCTTGCCACTACCATATCTCAAAGCTCAAATTGAATTTGGTGATGTTCTTGTCCATTTTGGAAAACCCTTATATGATACAACAACTGTCTGATCATATTTGGTTTTGATACCTTTTGGATCCAAGTGAAAAATCCCCCTACATTTGGAAAAAAATAAGGCAGATTCTGACTTAGTGACATTTTCACTAAGTGTTGGAACAAAGTGACTTTTCTTGATTTTGATCACTCCATAACTCAAAATCCATGAGGAATTTGGACATAGATCAGTATGAAGCTTTTGTAAAGGGCAATGAGATCTAAAAATCAAGCTTTGGATGGGGAAAAATGGCTTTGTGGTTTAGGAGTTATGATCCTACTAAGTTGGTACCTTTGTCACTTTATTTCATAACTTAGAAAATTTTCTAAGTTTTTATGGTTACCCCTTTTACAAGTTATCCCACTTTCTTTGATTTTTCTTGATGAATGATGATTCAAATCATACATTAACATCATTTTAGGGTTAAAAATCCATTTTTGTGAAAAATCTCAAAAAGTCAAAGTTGACTTTTGTGCACAGTTGACTTTTTGTCAGATGAATTCCAAACTGTGCGATCCTTTAGGAAATCATGTCCTTGACCTAAATCAAACTTGATGGACATGTTCCATGGGTGTTATAGGGTGTATTGAATCATGTCTTAGGGTTTGGGAGCATGTCCTGGTCAAAACTCAAAGCTACAGTTGACTTTTCTCGCAAAACCCTAACTGTGGTTCAGATGAAATTGAAACTTGTTGCTCAAGCTTCTTGGACTAATCCATTGTTCCAAATGGATAAATAAGGTATATTAGAGACCCTCAAATCATGTCTTGAGGTCTTGGTTCATGATTTGTCCCAAACGTCAACTTAGGGGTGAATTAGGTCAAGAAACCCTAATTCCTGATTTTTGATGTATGCATCCCTTGAGGCCAAATTGACATGATGATTGGGTCCATGAGGTTCCATGGAGTATATTAGGATATGTTTTGAATCATTGGCTCATGCCCAGATGAAAATTTCCATCTGGAGGCCCTGGCCCAGATGGGAAACCTTAGTGGTCAAAATTTGGGGTATGACAGATGCCCCTATTTAATCTTCTTGAACACGAAGGTGTGAATGGCGAAGGTATTCGGGCATTCGAGGTGCAAAAGGATTAAATATCGGAATATCCGAAATTTTGACGGCGTCTATGAATGGTAATTCACGCATTCATCTTCTTTCGCTAAGCAATGATGCTTAGAAAAGGTAAACTTCCCCTCGATCCTGGTCTTCAGCCAAGGAACTGGTCTCAGTTTCTGATTTAAACTTCCCCTCGATCCTGGTTTCCTACCAAGGAACTGGTCTTAGTTTCTTGATTTAAACTTCCCCTCGATCCTGGTTCCCTACCAAGGAACTGGTCTTAGTTTCTTTTTTCAATAAACTTTATTGACAAGGGACGCTATTCGTAGCGGTTTTCCTCAAACTTCTCGCCAAATTTTCCTGGGGAGATGCCATTTGACGGAAAAAGTTGACGTCAGACTTGCTGGGGAGCCCAATCGTCTGAGTTGTAGAAGTGCACAAACTTCTCTGTTGGAGACACCATTTGCCGACTCTACTGGGGAAAACGAGTCTCTTGAGAGACTGCTTTCACACTTGGGGATATTGCATCATACTTTTCTCGGGATCTTCTCGGAGAAATGCTATATGATGGGATCCAATTTTGAGGTGCTGATGACCTTTTCATCAGCGGTTTTTTTCAGAGAAAAACTGCTGTATTTCCGAATCTCTGCTTAAGAGGCTTCCTCTAGGGATTTTCCTTAATCCGGGAAAGCGAAAATATCATCTTCAATGGCGAAGAGTGACATCGGTTGAAGGTTCTCTGGTCTTTCAGAGGTTCAAGTTATCAAAGTGGTCGAGGAGCCAACTTCATTCCAGAAATAAACTGGAGGAGAGAGATTGTTCAGACGCAACACTTCCTGACGAGGAAAAACTTGACAACTCGATTGAGAGGACTTTTTATCACCAGGGGATAAGACCGACTAGAGTGATAGTGATGCAATATGAATGTGAATGCAAATCAATAATGCATGATGTATGTATGTATATGCTGACAAAACTGACGCGACATATAAACTAAAAGACGAACATGACTGGATACTCGGCCATCGCGGGGCGAAGAAGTACCGTTGGTCCAAAAGTAGCAATTCTACCTTGCTTAGGAGAAGTAGTCCTCGCGGGGAACTATGTTGGTCGGGCTTAGGAGATAAGAACTTGGCCGAGGCGTGTCAGACGAAACAAGGTCTCTGACACAGTTGATCCCTTCATTCAGGCATACTGGGTTAGAAGGAGTACTTTGATTCTGCACTTTGAAGTTCGCTTACTTCTGGAGAAGCGATTGATGTTCTTTTGATATTTAACAGTCAAAAGAAATTGCCATCTTTATTTTAAAGCAGAAAAAGTTTTACATGTAAATTCATTTTTGTTTTATTTCAAGAATCGTTGATCATATTAAAATGTCGTTCTGTAAGGCTAAAACAAATGAGAATTGCAAACAAAAGCACAAGGGCTCAAATTTTATTGATAAGATGGAGATCAGCCAGACGCGTGATTCCAAAGAGTATCTACAAAGTTAGAAAATGGTAATTTACAGGGAAAAGGGCTACGTTGAAACATAACGACCACTATCCTTCTACCAACTTTGAATTCGGGACATCCTGAGCTTCTGTCGAAGATGACCTTGACTGGAGTTTTCCTCCGATGGATGGTGTAACTGTTGCTTAGGGACTTGCCTCTGTTGAACATAGTTACTTGCCATTATCCCTAACTTTTGCCTGGATTGTACTGTGATGTTTCCAATCCACCGGGATGATTTTTTTTTATTTTGTCTCTAACTTTTTCCTGGACCGCCCTTTCGGGTTTTCAATCCACCGAGACGTGTTTTTTTTAGTTTAGGCGAAGTATTTCTTGACTACATCAACGTTTTCGGGGTACGCAAATTCCTCTCCGTCCATGGTTGCAAGTCTCAAGGCGCCGCCTGAGAAAGCTTTCGTGACCACATAGGGGCCGTCATAGTTCGGAGTCCATTTGCCCCGAGAATCAGTGAGAAATGATTGTATCTTCTTGAGCACAAGGTCTCCTTTCTTGAAAACGCGAGGTCGGACCTTTTTGTCAAAGGCCTTCTTCATTCTCTGCTGATACAACTGACCATGGCATAATGCCGTTATCCGTTTCTCTTTGATCAGATCCAGTTCGTCGTGTCGACTTTGACACCATTCCGCTTCTGTTTGCTTAGCTTCCATCAATACCCGAATTGATGGGATCTCTACCTCGATGGGGAGCACTGCTTCCATGCCATATACTAGAGAGAAAGGGGTTGTTCCTGTTGAAGTGCGGACAGATGTGCGATAACCGTGAAGAGCAAAGGGTAGCATCTCGTGCCAATCTTTGTGGGTTACAACCATCTTTTGAACAATCTTCTTGATGTTCTTGTTAGCCACTTCTACCACTCCGTTCATCTTGGGTCGGTAGGGAGATGGGTTATGGTGTTCGATCTTGAACTCTGCGCACAACTCTTTCATCATTTTATTGTTCAAGTTAGATCCATTATCAGTAATGATCTGGCTCGGAACACCATAACGGCATATGATATCATTTTTGATAAATCGGACCACCGCTTGTCGGGTTACATTGGTGTATGACGCTGCTTCGACCCACTTGGTGAAGTAGTCAATGGTTACTAGGATGAACCGATGTTCGTTTGTAGCTTTGGGCTCAATCATGCCAATCATGTCGATTCCCCATATGGAAAAAGGCCACGGGGAAGAGAGAACTTTGAGATGCATTGGCGGTACATGAATTTTGTCGGAGTATATCTGACACTTATGACACCTCCTCATGTACTTGTAGTAGTCGAATTCCATTGTCAACCAATAGTACCCTGCTCTTAGAATTTTTCTCGCCATTGTGTGCCCATTGGCATGAGTGCCAAAGGATCCTTCATGAATTTCCTTTATCAGCATGTCTGCTTCTGGTCCGTCCACGCATCGGAGCAAGACCATGTCAAAATTTCTCTTATAGAGAGTATCACCGCTCAAGAAGAAACTACCTGCTAGCCTTCTGAGGGTCTTTCTATCCTTTCTGAATGCCCCAGGAGGGTACTCTTGTTTTTTACGGAAGCATTTGATATCGTGATACCAAGGTTTGTCGTCTATGACTGCTTCAATCGTGAAGATGTAAGCGGGCCGTTCAAGGCGCATTATGTCGATCTTAGGTATGTCATTCCACTGACCTACACTAATCATAGAAGAGAGAGTGGCTAAGGTGTCAGCCATGTGATTCTCATCACGAGGGATGTGATGAAACTCGACTCTGTTGAAGAAAGGTAACCACCTTCTTGCATAATCTTTGTAAGGAATCAGTCCCGATTGGTATGTGTTCCAATCTCCTTTTATCTGATTGATAACCAGGGCTGAGTCACCGTATGCGTCCAAGTTTTTGATCCTTAAATTAATCGCTTCTTCGAGACCCATAATACAAGCTTCGTATTCGGCCTCGTTGTTTGTACATTTGAATGTAAGTCGAGTGATGAAAGGAATGTGGGTACCCTGAGGGGTAATAATTATTGCCCCAATTCCGTTTCCATAATGATTGATAGCTTCGTCAAAGATAAGTCCCCATTGGGAACCTGGTTCTGGCTCTTCACTGGGTAGCGGTTCGTTGCAGTCTTTCATTTTCAAATACATGACATCTTCGTTTGGGAAGTCGAACCCGATTGATTCTTGATCGTCAATCGGTTGATGAGCCAAATGATCGGCTATAATACTCCCCTTTAATGGCTTTTTGAGCGTGGTACTCTATGTCATATTCTGATAGCAACATCTGCCAACGGGAAATCCTTCTCGTGAGAGCTGGTTTTTCAAATACATACTTGATTGGGTCCATTTCGGAGACCAACCAAGTAGTGTGACGAATCATGTACTGACAAAGACGTTTGGCTACCCAAGCCAAAGCACAACAAGTTTTCTCAATCATCGTGTACCGAGTTTCACAGTCGGTGAACTTCTTGCTTAGATAGTAGATGGCAGACTCTTTTCATTTTGTTTCGTCCTGTTGGCCAAGTACACATCCCATTGAGTCTTCCAAGACTGTGAGGTAGATGATCAGTGGTCTTCCTTCCACTGGAGGTGATAGAATCGGAGGATTCAATAGGTATTTCTTAATACTGTCGAAGGCGGTTTGGCAATCTTCTGTCTAAATGCAATCCTGGTTCTTTTTGAGTAATCTGAAAATCGGCGCACATGTGGCAGTCATGAGGAATATAAATCTGGAGATGTAGTTCAAACGTCCCAGGAATCCTCTGACTTGTTTTTCAGTTTTCGGAGAAGGCATTTCTTGAATGGCCTTGACCTTGTCAGGATCAACCTCAATTCCTTTCTGGCTGACGATGAACCCTAAGAGTTTCCCTGAACGGACACCAAAGGTGCACTTGTTAGGATTCAAGCGGAGTCTGTATTTTCTCAACCGCTCAAATAGTTTTGACAGGTGGGTCACATGCTCCTCCTCTGTCTTAGATTTGGCATTCATATCATCGACATATACCTCGATTTCTTTGTGTATCATGTCATGAAACAGAGTAGTCATGGCCCTTTGATAGGTTGCCCTGGCGTTCTTCAAACCGAATGGCATTACCTTGTAACAAAAGGTACCCCAAGGGGTGATGAATGAAGTTTTCTCCATGTCTTTCGGCGCCATTTTGATCTGGTTATAGCCTGAGAATCCATCCTTGAAGGAGAAAACTTTGAACTTTGTTGTACTGTCAACCAGTATGTCAATGTGAGGTAAAGGAAAGTCGTCCTTTGGACTAGCCTTATTTAGATCCCTGAAGTCGACACACATTCTGACTTTTCCGTCCTTTTTCGGAACGGGTACGATATTGGCTAACCATTGAGGATATTCTGATGTGGCGTGGAAACCCGCGCCAATCTATTTTTGTACCTCCTCTTTGATTTTGGTGGCCATGTCCGGGTGAGTGCGTCTCAACCTCTGTTTTACAGGCGGACATTCCGATCTTAACGGAAAGTGATGTTCCACGATGCTGGTATCCAACCCTGGCATATCCTGATAGGACCAAGCGAATACATCGGAGAATTCTTTGAGAAGCTTTATCAAACTCTCTTTGGCAGTTGGACTGAGCAGTGCCCCAATCCTGATTTCTTTTCTCTCTTTTTCTGAACCCAAGTTTACCATTTCCAATGGCTCTTTGTGAGGTTCAATAGACCTCTCCTCTTGTCTGAGTAGTCGGGAGATCTCTTCTGGAATTTCGTTGTCAACTTCTTCTTCAACCCCAAATACCGGGAACTCAAAGTCGGGAGAAGGCATCGGATCGTATGTTTCAACAGGGTTTAAAACAAGCAATCTGCATGATGTGATGATTCATGTTTAGAAGAGATAAACAGAATGCAAAAGTGTGTGCAGTGTATTTTTTATTACTGCTTGTTTTTATTATTGAATTGTTTTTTAGGATTACCATTTTCTGAGAAAAAGCAAAAAGAGAAAACAACAATTAATGCGGAAATTACAGAACGACGTTATTTTATTAATGAACAAGTCGATTCTTGAAACTACAGCCCTATAAAACAAAACTCTGTCGCTTTGGGCGAAGCGAAGAGGGAAAATTACAGAAAGCGAGCCCTATCAAAACATCCGTTTCACCTGGGCAGGGTGAAAGGTTAAAGATGGCAATTACTTTGACTTATGAACAATCCTTGGAACATCGACAGCAACCCATTGGCGGCGAACTCCTCGGTGAATCACAAAGTCTGGTACCTTCCTTGATTTATCTTCAGAAATAACGCTGATTTCTGGTAGAGCAGGATCATTGGAATCTGTCTCCCAGGCAGAATTGTCGTAGGAGGATTCCTCAGTTATATTTTGCATAGCATTTGTGCTCTCAGCTGTATCTCCCCATCCAGTTGGCTGGATATCTTCGAGCCAGATACGAGAGCTTTCGGGAGCGGTGTACTTGACCATGTAGTCGTATTTTCCACTCGGTTGTCCCAAGGTGTCCCACACTTCTTTGGAACTGAATGAGTCATCCTTCTCGATGACGTTGACCTCTAGAAAAGCATAGTTGATGAATTCAAGTCCTGCAAACATTGCAAATTCATCGTCGTACTGAGTAGTTTCTGAATGACCTGAGTGTTGATCCCATGACATGGTGGGAACACAGGTATTCTGTTCAATGATGCTCAGCTGAATTTCATTATTCGGCTGACTTTCTGGCCCCAAGTCTCCTGGGTAAGGCTGCCACATTGGCAGGCCATCCATCGGGCCATAGTAATTGTGGTCAAAGTTGTCTTTCATCAGAGTGTCCTCTTCTAATGAATTTGGCGGAGCACGACATCCTTCCGGATTACAACCTTCGTATATCATTTCGACATCTGACCGTGGTATAAATCTCGGGCTCTGTACAGGAAAGCAAAACGGAGTATGCATTTCATCCTGAGACATATAACCGTCCTCGTTAAGATAGGACTTCCATTCTTCTTTCATGTCAGAGGAATCATCTTTATTGATGGTATGCACTTCTTGAGGCATTGGGTGAAGGAAACCTCCACTGTGGAAGAAGTTTCGAATGGGATGAAGACTTTCACCGTTAGCAGCTATCCGGGTACAGGTTGCAGAAAAACTAAGACCCTTCTTTGTTGTATTGCTAGTAGGAATGACGAGCTATCCCCATCCTGTTGTATCGGTACTCTCGACTGCTTTAATAACATCTTTGTATAAGGAAATCGAAGTTCCTCCTCCGAATTGATCGTCCTTGTGTAGCGAAAGCGCTTGGAACTGGGTTCCGATTATCCCTTCTGGTTCCACATAAGTGGATGACGATAAATTGCTGACGAGCAAGGCCTGTTCCCCACAGACTATGATGAGTTGGCCGTTCTGGACGAACTTTAGCTTTTGGTGGAGGGTTGAAGTGACCGCTCCAGCCTGATGTATCCAAGGTCTTCCTAATAAACAACTGTACGTTGCCCAGATGTCCATGACTTGGAAGGTGACTTGGAAAGTGTGAGGACCAATAGTTATGGGAAGGTCAACTTCGCCGATAACCGTTTTTCTGGATCCTTTGAACGCTTTGACGACGACCTCGTTAGTTCTCATCGGAGGGCCTTTGAATGATAATTGCATCAAAGTAGACTTCGGCATAACATTCAGGGCTGACCCTGTGTCTACCAGTACGCTGGCTAAAGCATCGTCCTGGCAGTTGACTGTGATATTGAGTGCCATGTTATGACGGCGACCCTCTTCAGGTAATTCCTCATCACTAAATCCCAAGCTATTGCAAGAAGTGATGTTAGAGACAATACTATCGAACTGTCTGATTGTTACATCCTGTTCCACAAAGGCTTTCTCCAAGACTTTCTGTAGAGCCTCCCTGTGCGCTTCTGAACTGAGTAACAGTGATAATACCGAGATCTTTGAAGGAGTTTGTAACAGTTGATCAACAATGTTGTATTCACTCCTTTGGATGAGCTTCAACATCTCATTATCATTTTTTGAAAGGTCAGGATTACTGGATTGACCGACTGATGGATCGGGAGCTTCTGTCTGAAGTTCCTTTTCTTTGTTAGACTCTCCAACTCCTCTGTTGAAGATTCTACCACTCCGTGTTACACGACTGATGTCTGCAATATTCACGACGGAGGGTAATGGAATTTCCTTTCCATTTTCAATTATCGTTGCACCGTATTTGTAAGGGATTGCCTTAGTTGATTCATACGGTAGTGGTCCCGGCAGATAGATGACTATGGGAACCTTCTGGTTTTTCTGACCATCGTACGTAATCTCGATCCGTTCCCAGTTGGGAATTCTTAATTCATCAAGTAGAGGGGTAATGGAAAAAACATTCCTAGTCCTCTGATGATCAGAGATGACGACAACGTTCTCAATTTGATTGGCAAGGTAGTTCGGCGGCCAATTGATGGGTCTGGAACCTGGATATGGGTGAATCTCTCCATGATCCACCTGCCCTTGGAGAGCTGCTCGCACAAGGTAACACCCTTGGTTACTTTTCGAACAGACTCCACAATGTTCATAATTGTGTGGTGGCACCTGGCCACGCCCACTTTGAATACAATGTAACCTCACTAGGTTAGCTTCCACAGATCGGACATCCTAACTTTGACGCCGAGTGGGGTTTCTGTTATTGATACTAATTTGCTGAGTATCTTCATCCATGTAGATTGGCATCCACCAATGATTTAACAAGTGTTGAAGTGCTTCCTGGACAAGGGCACATCCCTGATCGTTTTCGCAACCCGCTTTACAGCTGTGATAATTATGTGATATCAGGAATCTGAGTCGGACCTGCTCAGCATGTAGCTCTACCAAGTTGGTATTCATCAAGCGAATATTGAAGATTTGAACCATGTTGATCTGATAGGGATTCCTATCATGGTAGTCTTGGATCCATCCAAGATCCATCTGACGCTGGAGGGCCTCTTGTACGAAAGAGCATCCCTGTTTGTTTATCGAGCAAGTCAGGCAAGAACTATAATCGTGCTGCGGCAGATTATGATACTGGCTTTGCCTTAAATGCATTGCCACCAGGTTGACATTCATCGCACGGATGTCGTGGTTCTGAATGACATTGGAATTCGTATAGACCATGTTAACTCCACGAACTCAATGCTCTTGGATCCATCCGAGATCCAACTGTTCCTGTAGAGCCGCTTGCACCACAGAACATCCTTGATTACTTTTAGAGCAGATATTACATTGATGATAATTATGAGGTGGCACATGGCCGTACTCACTCTGTCTACAATGCATCTTGACCAGATTGGCCCACAACAAGAGTACATTGTGAATTTGATAGACATTGTTAAATTCTTTCTCAATCAGGTTGACTGCGGCTTTCTCATGTTGAGGCAGCGGGTTCGTGAGAACATTAGGATTCGTATCTTTGAAAGATAAGAGCCCGCTCCTAACTAGTTTTTGCACGTCAGATTTGAAATTGAGACAATTATCTATGTTATGCCCTGGTCCTCCTTGATGATAAGGGCATGTCTGATCCACCTTAAACCAAAAAGGCGGGTTTTCCAGTACTGTAAGAGGAGCCTTAGTCTGGATGTGCCCCTTAGCCAGTAGTAACAGAAATAGTTCTGCGTACAACATGGGTATAGGATCAAACCCTGGTTGCTACATTGTACGGTTGTTGTTGTATTGAGGAAGAGCCTGCTGAAGAGGCCGTTGTGTCCTTTGCTGATTAGGTTGGCTCTGTGCAACCTGAGGTTGATACATAGGAATAGGCGCAGGGCTGATAGCAGGAGTTATAGCTGCTACCGGTTGGTACCGTCGCCTTTGCTTTCCGAGAGAGATATTCCCAATATCTTGCTCTTTTTTCTTAGGGAGGGCACTACCGTATCGTTTTGTACTACTCGATGATCCAGCGTCTTTTACCAAACGTCCTTCTCAGACGGCTTCCTCAAGACGAACTCCCATGCCCACCATCTCGGTGAAATCACTGGGCGCACTGGCAACCATTCTGTCATAGTAAAATGAGCTTAAGGTCTTTAAGAAGATCTTTGTCATCTCTTTTTCCTCAAGAGGTGGACAAATTTGAGCGGCAATTTCGCGCCGTCTCTGAGCGTACTCCTTAAAGGTTTCCTTGTCCTTTTGTGACATTGATCTGAGTTGATCTCTGTCTGGTGCCATGTCCAAATTGTATTTGTATTGTTGGACGAAGGCAGTGCCAAGATCTCTGAAAGTGTTGATCGTGGCACGGTTTAAACCCATGTACCATTTGAGTGCGGCACCGGTTAAACTATCCTGAAAGTAGTGAATCGGTAGGTCCTGATTCTCCATCTGAGCTGACATTCGTCGAGCGTACATCACCAGATGGCTCTGAGGGAAAGAGTTACCCTTGTATTTTTCAAATTCGGGCACCTGGAATTTGTGCGAAACTTTCACATTGGGGACCAGACAAAGGTCTGCGGCGTCCTTTCCAAATAAATCCTGACCGCGGATGGCTTGCAGTTCCTTCTGCATTTCCAGGAACTGTTCCTGGAATTCATCCATTCTATCGAACATAGTTTCCTTCTTACCAGAAGATATCGGTGGAATTTGTCCTTCCGGGACAGTGTGCACCACAGGGGGTGATACCGTGACTACGACAGTGAATCTTGGCATTTCCCGAAGTTTGTAACCTTCAGGAATCTTCAGTATGCCCCTGGCATTTTCGCTTTCCCGAAGTTTGTAACCTTCAGGCCCAACGGCTTCTGTTATGATTCCTTGATCTTCAGTGATCGGCGGAACATATCCTTCCGGGATATAATTAACAGGCATGCCCTAAGGACGATCTTTCGACATTTGATACCTAGGATCATACTTCTCCACTATGGGCGTTGAGATGATCTCTGAGATCACAGTCCTTTGTAGCTGAGCTTCTGCCATGGCTTGCATGTCGTTACGAAGCTTTCTCATATCCTCTCTCAGAGCGTCGATCTCTTCTTTCAACTCTCTGTTCTCTTCCTCAAGATCATCCATCTTTTTCTGACGATTGACCCGAGTATTGTACGAATGAGACAGTTTAACTCTAGAACCGAGACACAAACGTGAGATTCGTAGGTAAGAAGAATACGCGATGTGAGAATGATGAATGCAATGATTATATTAATTATTTTTTTTGTTTAATTAAAATAAACTTCGACAATTAGATTGCAAATATCAAACAGTGGGGAAATCCCTTTTTATTGAATTCAAAGGATTACAGAAATGGAAATACAGTAGATTACAAGGTGCAGAAACAGAAACCTAAGCTAATGGGTCCCGAGTCCTCTCTGAAGAGAAATTGGGTGCTGAATCTGGTACTTTCCTTTTCTTTAACCGGGGCTCTTGGGCCGTTGTCGGGTTATCATTCCTTTGCCAGGTGAAAGGAGTGAGCAAATTCCTTTGGTCATCTTAATTCTCTACAGCATGTTGCTCCAAAATTTCAATCAGAGCGTCCTTATCTTTCAGTAGTTGCTGTATTTTTATGCACTCCACGTTGAGGGTGCGGTACTTGTTCTTCCCAGACCTCTTCTCCCGTTGAACTTTGTTGAGAGTAACCTGAATCTTTTCAGTCTCAGTCATGAAGTACATGACAGTCTCCCTCGGTGGAAGAACTTTATGACGAGGATAAGGCATTTTTAGCTTGAAAGCTCTAGTTTGCACCCAGTGGAGATAAGGCTCAACCGAGACACAATACGGTTTTCCTAGAGACTCCCGTCCTTTCTTATGAACATGTTTCCAAGCGTGCATTATTTCTGTATTTAGTGCTCTATCATTTTCTCCTTCCTTGAAGAAAATACCTTCCAGATGAGCACTCCGTGGGACATGCCTCATCGGGTATCCAAATTGACGATGAACAAGAACTGGATGGTAATTGATTCCTCCCTTAGTTCCTATAAGGGGTATGTTGGGGAAGTTTCCACAACGGTCAATGATCCTGATCCCATCATAAATCCTATTACACCAATCAATGTCAGAGTTGGTAAGAGACATGATTTTCTGTGACCAACGTAAGGCACTCTTGTGATCCCAAAAAGCAGCAGACTTAGGCAAGTGGGAGATAAACCATTTATAAAGCAGAGGTACGCAGCATGTGATCTCCCCTCCACTGTACAAATTTTCTAAGTGTACAGAATGATACGCATCTGCGAGCAAAGTTGGCACAGGGTTTCCAATGAGAAAAACTTTAATGGAGTTGATATCGACGAAGTTATTAATGTTGGGCAACAGAAATAACCCGCAGGTGAGTAAAACAAAGATGCTTTCAAAAGCAGTCACGTTCCCAATACTGGCGAAGTACAGGGCTTTCTTTGTCAATAACTGGGCTGGCAAACCTTGTATGCCATCCTTAGTGGTCATGTGAGTCCTGACCTCAGACTCGTCCAAATGAATTGCTCTTGCAATGATCTGATTCTTTGGAATTTCTTCCAGTCCAGAAAATGGAGCCTGATCGGTAATGTGCAGATCAATCAGATGAGAATATTCCTCCAGCGTTGGTGCTAGCTGGTAATTCGGGAATGTGAAACAATGATAGACCAGATCGTAGAACTGAACGAGTGCATCCATGATTCCCTCAATCACATGGACTCTTAGCAGAGATAGCAAACCTCCGTACTTGGGTCTGAAAGCCTCTTGGTTTGTGATCATCCTCGCCAAACCTCTTAAATCCTCTAGTTTTGGAATCCTAAAGGTGTACTTATGAGTTCTCCTTCTACCGAAATCCATTAACGCAATCCTTTTCTCTGATATTTGCAATCACAGTCTTAGTTTATTTTGAAAAAACAGAGAGACTAGAAGAGAAATTTTTTGAATGTTTTAATGTTTTTTAAATGAATGCATGAATGCAACTCACAAAAACATAGAAAAAACATGGGGTCAAAGGGTCGTTGTCATGGAGTCAAGGCTCTACCCATCCCCAAAGGTTTATACTAGGGTGATTTTTGTACCTGTACTCAAAATCATCAGCTCCTCCCAGGATAACAAACAGCAAGCGGATCGCCAGCGAGCTGTATGAAATCTTAGAGTAAATGCTATTTACCGAGAATAGATCATCAGCCTCAAATGAGGGTAGTATCGCATGACAACTATTTCTGATAGTTTTCGCACTACAAAAGGGTTGGCTCCTCAGCTTCTCAGACGTCACAATCGACCCATTGCCTGTGAGAGGGAATGGGTTGCATTGGGAAGCCTCCACTGAGGTTGATGGTCGACCTCGTTGCCATCACTTATCTTAAGTGTATACTCAATCTTTCCACATGCGGCATCACACGCATTCCCATTAGCAGAAAAATAAACACAGATATCAATTAGGAAAAGCAGTATATATATTTTTCCTAATGTCCTAGACTTTTTTAAAAGCTATGAATCTTATGTTCCTGGCAGAAAATGGCTCCCCGGCGGAGACGCCATTTTGTGGTACCTTACCAATTTTAAAGGTTTTTGACCTAAGATCCTAGTGAGGTCAACAAAAAGTCCTATCCCAGTGAAGAAAGAAAGACATGCCCCACGGTGGGCGCCATTTTTCTGTAGCGAGCAAAACTGGACGTGTTTCTTAAGCACTGTCACTCCTTGGGGGTTACTACAGGTCGATTCATTTTTTATCATATTGTGAGCTGACTAAGGAAGGGAAATAAATGTCTCCAATTAACCCTTCTTGCATACTGAGTTTAAACAGCGGTCTGTTAGGTTACGGATGCGACATGGAAGTGGGGCCTCTTTCTTCTTTCTTTGTTTATAACGGAACACCGGGAAGGTTTATGGGTAGGGGTTTAGGACTGATACTTTTTAATTGATGTGGGTATGGGATTGTGGGTTTTTGTTTAGTGTGCTCGCTAAGATTTTTCTTTCAATCTTATGCCTACGTATTCCCATTTTTCCGAAACAGGGAAATCAGAGCGATCGTAGTTCCTCCTATTCTACGGGAGGAAATGGTGTTTTGGTGTCTTGTTCAAAGCCCAAGACGTGAAGCTTAAAGGTGATCTATATCTTGTTCAAAGCCCAAGATGTGAAGCTAAAGGTAGTTTGTATCTTGTTCGAAGCCCAAGATGTGAAGCTAAAAGGTGTTGTCTTTAGAGAGAATTTGTCATCTCTAAAGAGAGGTTTGTTTGTCACAACTGTTTATAAAGGAGAATTACTTTAACCGGGATGTGTGAATCCGGCAATGCCATAATTTCCTTTATAGGGGATTTCCAACCTGAAGGAGAAGACTTTAACTCAGTGTAGAGCAATGCCATCTTTCCTTAGGAATTTCTCATACTAAAAGAGGGACAGTGGCATGGATGTAGATGATCTAGAGTCTTGCCGCTTACAGCGATTAGATGAAGGGAAAGAAGTTGTTAATGTTTGTGTACTGTGAACGCGGCACAACTTTGATGCTAAAAGGTTGATTGGATCAACCAGTGGTTTTCTTAAACAAAGCCTAAGAGGAGGCTATTGGCCCAACAAGAGGGAATTTGTATGTGTCTCGTACGAAGCCCGAGAGAGAGGGTAAAAGTTTTATACTCAACAAGGGAGTGATTTGTGTCTTGTACAAAGCCCAAGACGGAGGCTGAAGAGGGTTGACTCTACAAGAGAGTCTTTTATACTCAACAAGAGAGTGTTTTTGTATCTCGTACGAAGCCCGAGATAGAGGCAAAAGGAAGTTTTGACTCAACAAGAAAGTCTTTTTGTATCTCGTACGAAGCCCGAGATGGAGGCTAAAGTGTTGATTCAATAAGAACCTTTTTGTATCTCGTACAAAGCCCGAGATGGAGGCGAAAGATGTTCTGTTTCAGTTAAGTGACCAGTATATAGGTTCAAAGAGAAAATCAGTTCTTATATGAGTAACACTGTACTCAGGGATTTTGATTCGAGGATCAGGGATATTTCCTTTTCTTTGAGGAAATGGGAAATCCAAAGGGTATTGAGACTGTCCGAGTCTACGGGGTTCCTTCCTATTCTTGAAGGGTGCTTGAGAATGTCTTTGAGACTCAAGGAAATTAGACTGTCCAAGTCTAGAGTTTCATCTTTTGTACTATGCTTTGAGAAACAGTAGTAGACTCTTGGAAAGACTGTTCTATTAAGATGACTGATTTCTGTTCCTATACCTCTAGGAGGTCGTCGGGACAATTTGTACGAAGCCCAAGAGGAGGCTGGAAAATTTTAAGAAACCGAGGGACAATTTGTACTAAGCCCAAGAGGAGGCTATCATTCCCGGAGGAAGAAATCATTTATACGAAGCCTAAGAGGAGGCTGTGAATACTTCTAAGAAGCCGAAGGGTCCTTGTACAACGCCCAAGAGGAGGCGGGGATGCTTTTAGGAAGCTTGTTGATCCCCAAACCCTGAGAAGTTCAAGACAGGTTATTCACAAAGAATAGATCAAGCCAGGAAAGTTTGAGAATTTGGAAGAAACTCAAGAGATGCCATTCACGTAGAAAAGATCATCTCTGGGGAGTAGAGTTTCTTGACAATTCCTAAGGGTGCTTTTAAGAAGCCTGTGGGTCCCCAAACCCTGAGAAGTTCAAGACAGACTATTCATAAAGAATATATCAAGCCAGGAAAGTTCGAGAATTTGGAAGAAACTCAAGAGATGCCATTCACGGAGAAAAGATCATCTCTAGGGAATAGAGTTTCTTTGACAACTTCTACGAGTGATAGTCTGAGAAAGGGTTCAAAAGAATCTGCCTTTCACATCTCCATATTGTTTAATCCCAAGAGGAGGGAAGACTGTGTCTGGTAATCCTATGGGGATCTAGTTTCGACTATATTTAAGAGTGACCAACAAGGCTTAGTGTAACGCCCCGGTTTTGTCTTATTTATTTAATTGAGTCGATTTAATTATTTTTGTTTCATATTATTTTATTCTTGACTTTTATTTGACAATATATTATTTTTCATCGTTGTTTATGTTTTATCGCGTTTTGAGAGCGTTTGCGAGATGTTTGAGCTGAGGGGTAAAATAGTCTTTTAGGGGTTTAGATATTTTATATAAATAGAGATTAGAGAGAAATAGAGAGAAAGGAAAGAAAAAGAAGAGAAAGAAAAGGAGAAGAAAGAAAGAGAAAAGAGGAGAAAAGGAAAATCGACATAACTCCGTTTCGAGCGCGATTAATCGGGTAAGGGTGAGAAGTTTCAATTATATCTTGCTTGTATATGTATATGTGTTGTTTGCTGTAATTGTTTTGCTTGTTTCGCGACTTTTCTTATCGATTGGAATTAGGAGCGATTGAATAAAAATCGATGTTTTCACGGATGAAATTCGATATAAACTGCGTAGAATACTTGTTGTTAGGTTTGGATCATGTTTTGGTGGTTATAGCATGAATTGGAAGTGTTTGGGGTGGGAGAATGATGAATTTGGACCCAAATGACCTATGTTAGTGCTGCTGGGATTTTCTGGTTTCGCAGGTTCGCACTGCGAATGGCCAGCGAAGGGGAAAGCGAACGTTCGCGTGAGGTTCGCACTGCGAACGTTGTGTTGTTTTTCTTTCTGCCACAGTTCGCTGGGGGATTCGTACTGCGAAGGGGACAGCAAAGGTTCGCTGGGAGTTCACACTGCGAAATTGTAGGCTATTTTCCTTTCTGCCATGGTTCCCTGGGGTATTCGTACTGCGAATGAGGGGGCGAAGGACTCGCTAGGAGCTTCGCATTGCGAACATGACAGCTTTTCTAAATTGTTTTCTTTATAACTTTTGATCCGTAAGTCGGTTTGAGGCGCGGTTTGGTGCGTTGGAAAGCTTTTGACATGTTCTTTCTTATAAAAATGGTTTTGGGAGTAGTGGCCGATTTAATTGTGTCGGGAATTGGAATAGTGTCGTTTTGTCAGGTTTTACCGTCGTAATTGTGTGTGATTGACGTGTTATTATGTGATATGTTTTTAATATGCATCGTATGACTTGTGTGCTGATAGGTGATATGAATGCATGTGATTGAATGATGTGATGATGGTTTGTGGCCTTATGGCAAGTAAATGCATTGTTTTGGGTTAAACTTCGATGCATGATTAAAGATGTTGTTGTGTGGCAAAATACATTGTTGGATTGAATATCAATGTATGTTGTTATGATGTGTTGTGGGTAGCCTTTGTGGTGTGCATCCCTTGTGGAAGTAATTAGGATTGTATAATTGTTGTGGTTTGTGATGAAATGCATTGTTTGAAGTGTTTTCAATGCATGAATAATGATGATGAGATAATTCATATTGTTGAATTATGGTGATGCATTTGATTGTCATGAGTTATTGTGTGTCAAGCATCATGATATGCATCTTGTGATGTCGTGTGCCCTAGTGGGTGTGAGCGACAAAATGGTTCCAGAGGGAATCCGCTATAACATCGTGTGGCTTATACAAAGAGATGTGAGTGATTATTATAGATGATCGTGTGCCTTATACAAAGAGGTGTGAGCGATCGGGTCGTGTGCCTTATACAAAGAGGTGTGAGTGATCCATAAACGTCGTGTGCCTTAAAAAAATAAGAGGTGTGAGCGACGGGGAACATCGTTTGCCCGACGAGGAGTTACACTAAGTAACAAGCGATGGTTCCAATAGTTCCTGAGTGAACTAGTGATGAGATTGATGGATGGATGGTACTACATTTGCATAGAGTCGTTGTGTCGGTCTCTTTGCATTTGCATAAATCATGAATGGATTGATTATGTGTGGAAAATCATGAATTGATTGAGTATGTATTGAGATTGATGGTTGAATTGGTGAATTGATGTGCATATGTGATAAATGCATTGGCTGTGGATAATATGTTTTATGCATAGACATATGCTATGTGATGTGTGGTGTGTTTCTATATGTTATGACTTGGTATGCCTTATGTGCATATATGTGAGTATATAGGATAATTGATATATGCTATGTTGTTGGATTAATAGATATATGTTATGTATATGTGGCATGATATATGTATTAGTATGTGATGCTTGTGGTGAGAATAACTGTGCATGTGAACTATTATGTCTTTGCATATTATTATGCAATCTTGATTTAGTTGTTATTTCTCACCCTTCTGCTGTGGTTTGTTTCTCTATGAGGCAATTGCATATTTGTGTCTTGGAGGCTTTTGTGAAGATTAGTTCTCCATTCTTTTGTCGGTCTTGGTGGCTGCTCTGATACGTAACACGGGAGTCGGGGAACGCTTCAGTTATATATGTATACATTTATTGGATCTATTTTGTATTACCGTTGTATGAATATTTTGAGATTATAAAACAATTCATTTTGTAAAACAAGTCAGTTATGGATCTTTCCACTTTATTCCATAATTGAACTTTTCTTTTATATGGAAAAAGTTTCCCTTTTACGTTTATTCCATTTTGTGTTATGTATCAAACTTATGAGCAGGGATTGTGTTTTCTTTCTTTAATTGTGACATCCCTGTTTTCTGTCGGAAAAATAAATTTTTATTTACTCTGATTTATATATGTATTATTTATTCGCGATGAGAATTGGGGTGTTAGATTAGTGGTATCAGAGCAGGTCGGTCCGTCCGGCCAAGATGTTGAGTTAGTTGGTGTGACAGTTGAATACTGTCGTTGTTGTTTGTCCCTTAGTACGTGATAAGAGTGTGAAACACTGTCAGTACTTTCTGGTTTTTCTATTCCGTTGTCTGCAGGAGTTAGAATGAGATAAGTCGGGGAGAAGCTGGTACTTCTCCAAGTTGCTACAGTTGTGGAGTGTTGGCTTAGTGGGTCGTTGGTCGCAAGATTGTAAGTATTGTTTGGACAGTGTTGGTTCTGGCTCCGGAGGGAATGCAGAGGTAAGGTTTATGTCAACTAAGGATTTGTGCCTTAGGTAGTTGCATGCACAAGATGCAAGAAATTCTATTATAGTTTGGTAAAGACGGTTTATGCCTCATCATGATTGTCGGCTGTCTATTGACAAATTGAGGAACTGATCACCCTTAATCTCTTGTTGATAGTAGACGGGAATTATGTTGGATGGAATAGACGTGTCTTTCCGGCTTTGATAGTGTGGGCAATGAATTGTTTGGATTTAAGAAAAGGATTACGGATTGTTTTGATTGGGTCAATGAAGCTTCTTATACTGGAAGATGAGACGGATTAGAGGCTTTGGTATGTTGGTCCTGTTGGGGAGTTATTGAGAGAGAATGTTTGGGTGTCGTTAATGGTTGTTCTCAGAGAGCAGAGTGTGAACTCAAATTTGGCAAAGGTGAAGATTTGAGGTTTGGATATGCTAAGTAAGTAGAAGAACTTTTAGGAAGTGAAACTCAGATTGAAAGAGCGGTTGGAAGATTTACTGGAAAAGGGATTTGTGAGACCAAGTGTGTCGTCTTAGAGAGCTCCAATATTGTTAGTAACAAAAAGGATGGATGATTGAATCGAATAACAAGCATGATATGTATATTGGTATTGAGACTATGGGAAGAAGGACTTAGAGTTCTGGTGAGGTTTGAATTTTTTGGAGTTTTAAGGCATTAATGGAAATTGTGAGGAAACCCTGGTGGGTGGATGTAACATTGCGTTTGAGAGTTCTTTTTGGTTGGTTATTGATACAGGTTGGGATTTACGGAATTGGACGGTCAGGAGAAGAAATTGTGTATGGATTACTAACAGTTGAATAAGGTAACGATTGAGAACAAGTGTCCACTTTCGGGAATAGATGATTGGAATGGTTTGGTTGAGTTTGATTGAAATTACAATTGTTTGGAACGTTTGATAAGAGTGGTGGATTGTGTGAGTTGAGGCTTTGATCGATTTAATGTGACGAGTCGGGTTGTTATCATCGGATTAGGCTATTATTTACTCGGTTAAGCTTGTATGTGAGTAACCAGTTACCCAGGGGGAGTTTTGCAAAAGCTTTAAGAATTTATATCTTTTGGAATTTGGTTGGGCATTACAATGTACAGTGAGGTTGTTTGGTGTTAGTAAGGTGTCTGGAATGTTTGTGGAGTGGATGAATCGTATCTTCCATATTTGATTGGATAAGTTCGTAGTGGTTTTGATTGAGGATATTCGGATTTGTTATAAACTCAAAGGAAGAACAGGTAGAGTGTTTGAGATGTGAATTACCAGTGTTGAAAAGAGACGAAGTTTTATGCTAAGTTATTCAAGTAAGAATTCGGGTTGAAAAAGGTTATTTTTCTTGGATATGTTATTTCAGATGAGAGTATGGTTAATAGATCCTTCGGAAGTAGATACAGTTCGACAATGAGAGGCTCCGAAGTTGGTTGAGGAGATTAGAATCTTTTTGGACTTTAGTTGGTTATTACCGGAGGTTATGGAAGGCTTTTCCAAGTTAGTGTTTTCGTTACTTCGATTGACTTGTAAAAGGTAAGTTGCTTGTTTGGGATGTTCGTTGTAAGGAAAGTTTTAGAGAGCTGAAGTAGAAGTTGTCTACGGCTCCAATTTGGATTCTGTGTGATCCTGATAAACCGTTGGTGGGGTAATGGGATGCGTCTTTGATGAGTTTAGTCAGTGTGTTAATGCAAGAGGGTAAAGTCGTGGCTTATGCTTTACGACAATTGAGTATTCATAAAAGGATCGGTATTATTATGAATTTGGAATTGGTTGCGGTGGTATTGTGTTGGAAAATTTGGAGGTATTATCTTTATGGTTCTAGGTTCGAAGTGTTTAGTTAATCACAAGAATATTGAGTACCTATTTAGTCGTAAGGAATATAGTATGAGACAACGAGGATGGTTGGAATTCCTGATGAGTTATGACTTTGGCTCGAATTATCCTATTGGGGAAAAGCTGATGTTGTGCCTGAAAAGTTAAGTCGAAAGTTGTTATGCATGTGTGTTTTGATGGTCAGAGAATTAAAATTGTTTGAGCAGTTCAGAGACTTGTGTCTGGTGTGTGGGATAACACAGGAGAGTGTGAGATTGGCAGGCTTGATGGTTCCGAGTAATCAGAGTGCGCAGCGGAAGCATGATGTGGCACATTTTGTATTTACGGGTGTGACTTGTAAGAATTCATAAGTTGAACATTGGGAACATGTAGGAATGGTAAGACTATTGGACGTTTCAGTATGGAAGTGTTAGGCGAAAGGTTTAAATATTATTCATGGGCTACTATGTAGATGGAGGTTTTGGTTGTATGTTCGATTAAGGAATCGTAGCATTGTTGTAATATTGTTGTGTGACAAGGATGTTTGGTATTCTGGTTTTGTAGAGGTTGTTGAAACGATGTTGGGTCGTGGAACTTTAGGTTCTTGTTCTTGTTGTGTTTTGGTTCAAGAGTGAACCTGTGTGTGTTCGTAACTTGGGTATTCCTTGAGTCGTGAGTTGGTCGTCAAGTGCATAGTATGGGCTTTGCATCTTGTCATTGTAGTTGTCGTCGTGTCGTGTTGTTGTAGTAGTTGTTGTTAGCAGGGTGGTTTGTCAGTTTGTGTTATTCGTGGGGTGCCTCTTGTTGGCATGTTAGTTTGTTGGTCGGTGGCGAGAGTCGTGTCCGGAGTTGTTCGTCTCAGTATATTTTCGAGGACGAAAATGTCTAAGTGGGGGAGAATTGTAACGTCCCGGTTTTGTCTTATTTATTTAATTGAGTCGATTTAATTATTTTTGTTTCATATTATTTTATTCTTGACTTTTATTTGACAATATATTATTTTTCATCGTTGTTTATGTTTTATCGCGTTTTGGGAGCGTTTGCGAGATGTTTGAGCTGAGGGGTAAAATAGTCTTTTAGGGGTTTAGATATTTTATATAAATAGAGATTAGAGAGAAATAGAGAGAAAGGAAAGAAAAAGAAGAGAAAGAAAAGGAGAAGAAAGGAAGAGAAAAGAGGAGAAAAGGAAAATTGACATAACTCCGTTTCGAGCGCGATTAATCGGGTAAGGGTGAGAAGTTTCAATTATATCTTGCTTGTGTATGTATATGTGTTGTTTGTTGTAATTGTATTGCTTGTTTCGTGACTTTTCTTATCGATTGGAATTAGGAGCGATTGGTAGAAATCGATGTTTTCACGAATGAAATTTGATATAAACTGCGTAGAATACTTGTTGTTAGGTTTGGATCATGTTTTGGTGGTTATCGCATGAATTGGAAGTGTTTGGGGTGGGAGAATGATGAATTTGGACCCAAATGACCTATGTTAGCGCTACTGGGATTTTTTGGTTTCGCAGGTTCGCACTGCGAATGGCCAGCGAAGGGGAAAGCAAACGTTCGCGTGAGGTTCGCACTGCGAACGTTGTGTTGTTTTTCTTTCTGCCACGGTTCGCTGGGTGATTCGCACTGCGAATGGGACAACGAAGGTTCGCTGGGAGTTCGCACTGTGAAACTGTAGGCTATTTTCCTTTCTGCCATGGTTCGCTGGGGTATTCGCACTGCGAATGAGGGGGCGAAGGACTCGCTAGGAGCTTCGCATTGCGAACATGACAGCTTTTCTAAATTGTTTTCTTTATAACTTTTGATCCGTAAGTCGGTTTGAGGCGCGGTTTGGTGCGTTGGAAAGCTTTTGACATGTTCTTTCTTATAAAAATGGTTTTGGGAGTAGTGGCCGATTTAATTGTGTCGGGAATTGGAATAGTGTCATTTTGTCGGTTTTTACCGTTGTAATTATGTGTGATTGACGTGTTATCATGTGATATGTTTTTAATATGCATCGTATGACTTGTGTGCTGATAGGTGATATGAATGCATGTGATTGAATGATGTGATGATGGTTTGTGGCCTTATGGCAAGTAAATGCATTGTTTTGGGTTAAACTTCGATGCATGATTAAAGATGTTGTTGTGTGGCAAAATACATTGTTGGATTGAATATCAATGTATGTTGTTATGATGTGTTGTGGGTAGCCTTTGTGGTGTTCATCCCTTGTGGAAGTAATTAGGATTGCATGATTGTTGTGGTTTGTGATGAAATGCATTGTTTGAAGTGTTTTTCAATGCGTGAATAATGATGATGAGATAATTCATATTGTTGAATTGTGGTGATGCATTTGATTGTCATGAGTTCTTGTGTGTCAAGCATCATGATATGCTTCTTGTGATATCGTGTGCCCTAGTGGGTGTGAGCGACGAAACGGTTCCAGAGGGAATCCGCTATAACATCATGTGCCTTATACAAAGAGGTGTGAGCAATGATTATAGACGATCGTGTGCCTTATACAAAGAGGTGGGAGCGACTGGGTCGTGTGCCTTATACAAAGAGGTGTGAACGAGCCATAAACGTCGCGTGCCTTAAAAAAATAAGAGGTGTGAGCGACGGGGAACATCGTTTTCCCGACGGGGAGTTACACTAAGTAATAAGCGATGGTTAGAATAGTTCCTGATTGAACTAGTGATGAGATTGATGGATGGATGGTACCGCATTTGCATAGAGTCGTTGTGTCGGTCTCTTTGCATTTGCATAAATCATGAATGGATTGATTATGTGTGGAAAATCATGAATTGATTGAGTATGTATTGAGATTGATGGTTGAATTGGTGAATTGATGTGCATATGTGATAAATGCATTGGCTGTGGATAATATGTTTTATGCATAGACATATGCTATGTGATGTGTGGTGTGTTTCTATATGTTATGACTTGGTATGCCTTATGTGCATATATGTGAGTATATAGGATAATTGATATATGCTATGTTGTTGGATTAATAGATATATGTTATGTATATGTGGCATGATATATGTATTAGTATGTGATGCTTGTGGTGAGAATAACTGTGCATGTGAACTATTATGTCTTTGCATATTATTATGCAATCTTGATTTAGTTGTTATTTCTCACCCTTCTGCTGTGGTTTGTTTCTCTATGAGGCAATTGCATATTTGTGTCTTGGAGGCTTTTGTGAAGATTAGTTCTCCATTCTTTTGTCGGTCTTGGTGGCTGCTCTGATACGTAACACGGGAGTCGGGGAACGCTTCAGTTATATATGTATACATTTATTGGATCTATTTTGTATTACCGTTGTATGAATATTTTGAGATTATAAAACAATTCATTTTGTAAAACAAGTCAGTTATGGATCTTTCCACTTTATTCCATAATTGAACTTTTCTTTTATATGGAAAAAGTTTCCCTTTTACGTTTATTCCATTTTGTGTTATGTATCAAACTTATGAGCAGGGATTGTGTTTTCTTTCTTTAATTGTGACATCCCTGTTTTCTGTCGGAAAAATAAATTTTTATTTACTCTGATTTATATATGTATTATTTATTCGCGATGAGAATTGGGGTGTTAGATTAGTGGTATCAGAGCAGGTCGGTCCGTCCGGCCAAGATGTTGAGTTAGTTGGTGTGACAGTTGAATACTGTCGTTGTTGTTTGTCCCTTAGTACGTGATAAGAGTGTGAAACACTGTCAGTACTTTCTGGTTTTTCTATTCCGTTGTCTGCAGGAGTTAGAATGAGATAAGTCGGGGAGAAGCTGGTACTTCTCCAAGTTGCTACAGTTGTGGAGTGTTGGCTTAGTGGGTCGTTGGTCGCAAGATTGTAAGTATTGTTTGGACAGTGTTGGTTCTGGCTCCGGAGGGAATGCAGAGGTAAGGTTTATGTCAACTAAGGATTTGTGCCTTAGGTAGTTGCATGCACAAGATGCAAGAAATTCTATTATAGTTTGGTAAAGACGGTTTATGCCTCATCATGATTGTCGGCTGTCTATTGACAAATTGAGGAACTGATCACCCTTAATCTCTTGTTGATAGTAGACGGGAATTATGTTGGATGGAATAGACGTGTCTTTCCGGCTTTGATAGTGTGGGCAATGAATTGTTTGGATTTAAGAAAAGGATTACGGATTGTTTTGATTGGGTCAATGAAGCTTCTTATACTGGAAGATGAGACGGATTAGAGGCTTTGGTATGTTGGTCCTGTTGGGGAGTTATTGAGAGAGAATGTTTGGGTGTCGTTAATGGTTGTTCTCAGAGAGCAGAGTGTGAACTCAAATTTGGCAAAGGTGAAGATTTGAGGTTTGGATATGCTAAGTAAGTAGAAGAACTTTTAGGAAGTGAAACTCAGATTGAAAGAGCGGTTGGAAGATTTACTGGAAAAGGGATTTGTGAGACCAAGTGTGTCGTCTTAGAGAGCTCCAATATTGTTAGTAACAAAAAGGATGGATGATTGAATCGAATAACAAGCATGATATGTATATTGGTATTGAGACTATGGGAAGAAGGACTTAGAGTTCTGGTGAGGTTTGAATTTTTTGGAGTTTTAAGGCATTAATGGAAATTGTGAGGAAACCCTGGTGGGTGGATGTAACATTGCGTTTGAGAGTTCTTTTTGGTTGGTTATTGATACAGGTTGGGATTTACGGAATTGGACGGTCAGGAGAAGAAATTGTGTATGGATTACTAACAGTTGAATAAGGTAACGATTGAGAACAAGTGTCCACTTTCGGGAATAGATGATTGGAATGGTTTGGTTGAGTTTGATTGAAATTACAATTGTTTGGAACGTTTGATAAGAGTGGTGGATTGTGTGAGTTGAGGCTTTGATCGATTTAATGTGACGAGTCGGGTTGTTATCATCGGATTAGGCTATTATTTACTCGGTTAAGCTTGTATGTGAGTAACCAGTTACCCAGGGGGAGTTTTGCAAAAGCTTTAAGAATTTATATCTTTTGGAATTTGGTTGGGCATTATAATGTACAGTGAGGTTGTTTGGTGTTAGTAAGGTGTCTGGAATGTTTGTGGAGTGGATGAATCGTATCTTCCATATTTGATTGGATAAGTTCGTAGTGGTTTTGATTGAGGATATTCGGATTTGTTATAAACTCAAAGGAAGAACAGGTAGAGTGTTTGAGATGTGAATTACCAGTGTTGAAAAGAGACGAAGTTTTATGCTAAGTTATTCAAGTAAGAATTCGGGTTGAAAAAGGTTATTTTTCTTGGATATGTTATTTCAGATGAGAGTATGGTTAATAGATCCTTCGGAAGTAGATACAGTTCGACAATGAGAGGCTCCGAAGTTGGTTGAGGAGATTAGAATCTTTTTGGACTTTAGTTGGTTATTATCGGAGGTTATGGAAGGCTTTTCCAAGTTAGTGTTTTCGTTACTTCGATTGACTTGTAAAAGGTAAGTTGCTTGTTTGGGATGTTCGTTGTAAGGAAAGTTTTAGAGAGCTGAAGTAGAAGTTGTCTACGGCTCCAATTTGGATTCTGTGTGATCCTGATAAACCGTTGGTGGGGTAATGGGATGCGTCTTTGATGAGTTTAGTCAGTGTGTTAATGCAAGAGGGTAAAGTCGTGGCTTATGCTTTACGACAATTGAGTATTCATAAAAGGATCGGTATTATTATGAATTTGGAATTGGTTGCGGTGGTATTGTGTTGGAAAATTTGGAGGTATTATCTTTATGGTTCTAGGTTCGAAGTGTTTAGTTAATCACAAGAATATTGAGTACCTATTTAGTCGTAAGGAATATAGTATGAGACAACGAGGATGGTTGGAATTCCTGATGAGTTATGACTTTGGCTCGAATTATCCTATTGGGGAAAAGCTGATGTTGTGCCTGAAAAGTTAAGTCGAAAGTTGTTATGCATGTGTGTTTTGATGGTCAGAGAATTAAAATTGTTTGAGCAGTTCAGAGACTTGTGTCTGGTGTGTGGGATAACACAGGAGAGTGTGAGATTGGCAGGCTTGATGGTTCCGAGTAATCAGAGTGCGCAGCGGAAGCATGATGTGGCACATTTTGTATTTACGGGTGTGACTTGTAAGAATTCATAAGTTGAACATTGGGAACATGTAGGAATGGTAAGACTATTGGACGTTTCAGTATGGAAGTGTTAGGCGAAAGGTTTAAATATTATTCATGGGCTACTATGTAGATGGAGGTTTTGGTTGTATGTTCGATTAAGGAATCGTAGCATTGTTGTAATATTGTTGTGTGACAAGGATGTTTGGTATTCTGGTTTTGTAGAGGTTGTTGAAATGATGTTGGGTCGTGGAACTTTAGGTTCTTGTTCTTGTTGTGTTTTGGTTCAAGAGTGAACCTGTGTGTGTTCGTAACTTGGGTATTCCTTGAGTCGTGAGTTGGTCGTCAAGTGCATAGTATGGGCTTTGCATCTTGTCATTGTAGTTGTCGTCGTGTCGTGTTGTTGTAGTAGTTGTTGTTAGCAGGGTGGTTTGTCAGTTTGTGTTATTCGTGGGGTGCCTCTTGTTGGCATGTTAGTTTGTTGGTCGGTGGCGAGAGTCGTGTCCGGAGTTGTTCGTCTCAGTATATTTTCGAGGACGAAAATGTCTAAGTGGGGGAGAATTGTAACGTCCCGGTTTTGTCTTATTTATTTAATTGAGTCGATTTAATTATTTTTGTTTCATATTATTTTATTCTTGACTTTTATTTGACAATATATTATTTTTCATCGTTGTTTATGTTTTATCGCGTTTTGGGAGCGTTTGCGAGATGTTTGAGCTGAGGGGTAAAATAGTCTTTTAGGGGTTTAGATATTTTATATAAATAGAGATTAGAGAGAAATAGAGAGAAAGGAAAGAAAAAGAAGAGAAAGAAAAGGAGAAGAAAGAAAGAGAAAAGAGGAGAAAAGGAAAATTGACATAACTCCGTTTCGAGCGCGATTAATCGGGTAAGGGTGAGAAGTTTCAATTATATCTTGCTTGTGTATGTATATGTGTTGTTTGTTGTAATTGTATTGCTTGTTTCGTGACTTTTCTTATCGATTGGAATTAGGAGCGATTGGTAGAAATCGATGTTTTCACGGATGAAATTTGATATAAACTGCGTAGAATACTTGTTGTTAGGTTTGGATCATGTTTTGGTGGTTATAGCATGAATTGGAAGTGTTTGGGGTGGGAGAATGATGAATTTGGACCCAAATGACCTATGTTAGCGCTACTGGGATTTTTTGGTTTCGCAGGTTCGCACTGCGAATGGCCAGCGAAGGGGAAAGCAAACGTTCGCGTGAGGTTCGCACTGCGAACGTTGTGTTGTTTTTCTTTCTGCCACGGTTCGCTGGGTGATTCGCACTGCGAATGGGACAACGAAGGTTCGCTGGGAGTTCGCACTGTGAAACTGTAGGCTATTTTCCTTTCTGCCATGGTTCGCTGGGGTATTCGCACTGCGAATGAGGGGGCGAAGGACTCGCTAGGAGCTTCGCATTGCGAACATGACAGCTTTTCTAAATTGTTTTCTTTATAACTTTTGATCCGTAAGTCGGTTTGAGGCGCGGTTTGGTGCGTTGGAAAGCTTTTGACATGTTCTTTCTTATAAAAATGGTTTTGGGAGTAGTGGCCGATTTAATTGTGTCGGGAATTGGAATAGTGTCATTTTGTCGGTTTTTACCGTTGTAATTATGTGTGATTGACGTGTTATCATGTGATATGTTTTTAATATGCATCGTATGACTTGTGTGCTGATAGGTGATATGAATGCATGTGATTGAATGATGTGATGATGGTTTGTGGCCTTATGGCAAGTAAATGCATTGTTTTGGGTTAAACTTCGATGCATGATTAAAGATGTTGTTGTGTGGCAAAATACATTGTTGGATTGAATATCAATGTATGTTGTTATGATGTGTTGTGGGTAGCCTTTGTGGTGTTCATCCCTTGTGGAAGTAATTAGGATTGCATGATTGTTGTGGTTTGTGATGAAATGCATTGTTTGAAGTGTTTTTCAATGCGTGAATAATGATGATGAGATAATTCATATTGTTGAATTGTGGTGATGCATTTGATTGTCATGAGTTCTTGTGTGTCAAGCATCATGATATGCTTCTTGTGATATCGTGTGCCCTAGTGGGTGTGAGCGACGAAACGGTTCCAGAGGGAATCCGCTATAACATCATGTGCCTTATACAAAGAGGTGTGAGCAATGATTATAGACGATCGTGTGCCTTATACAAAGAGGTGGGAGCGACTGGGTCGTGTGCCTTATACAAAGAGGTGTGAACGAGCCATAAACGTCGCGTGCCTTAAAAAAATAAGAGGTGTGAGCGACGGGGAACATCGTTTTCCCGATGGGGAGTTACACTAAGTAATAAGCGATGGTTAGAATAGTTCCTGATTGAACTAGTGATGAGATTGATGGATGGATGGTACCGCATTTGCATAGAGTCGTTGTGTCGGTCTCTTTGCATTTGCATAAATCATGAATGGATTGATTATGTGTGGAAAATCATGAATTGATTGAGTATGTATTGAGATTGATGGTTGAATTGGTGAATTGATGTGCATATGTGATAAATGCATTGGCTGTGGATAATATGTTTTATGCATAGACATATGCTATGTGATGTGTGGTGTGTTTCTATATGTTATGACTTGGTATGCCTTATGTGCATATATGTGAGTATATAGGATAATTGATATATGCTATGTTGTTGGATTAATAGATATATGTTATGTATATGTGGCATGATATATGTATTAGTATGTGATGCTTGTGGTGAGAATAACTGTGCATGTGAACTATTATGTCTTTGCATATTATTATGCAATCTTGATTTAGTTGTTATTTCTCACCCTTCTGCTGTGGTTTGTTTCTCTATGAGGCAATTGCATATTTGTGTCTTGGAGGCTTTTGTGAAGATTAGTTCTCCATTCTTTTGTCGGTCTTGGTGTCTGCTCTGATACGTAACACGGGAGTCGGGGAACGCTTCAGTTATATATGTATACATTTATTGGATCTATTTTGTATTACCGTTGTATGAATATTTTGAGATTATAAAACAATTCATTTTGTAAAACAAGTCAATTATGGCTCTTTCCACTTTATTCCATAATTGAATTTTTCTTTTATATGGAAAAAGTTTCCCGTTTACGTTTATTCCATTTTGTGTTATGTATCAAACTTATGAGCAGGGATTGTGTTTTCTTTCTTTAATTGTGACATCCCTGTTTTCTGTCGGAAAAATAAATTTTTATTTACTCTAATTTATATATGTATTATTTATTCGCGATGGGAATTGGGGTGTTACACTTAGTGCTAGACGTAGTTGTCGGGGAAACTCTAAATATCTATACTAGTATTACACAGTCGATATGAGTTTATGAAAGGAGACTTACAGCGAAACAGCCCCACAATACAGTTATGTGTATATGAAAGCGGTAAATGAAAGTGGATAAACACTTACTCGGTTATAGAGCTTCCATGCTGTTTGGTTAGTTGTTCAACAAAGAAAGATTGAAAACAACAGTATATTTCAAAATCAAAGGAGAAAGTGCTTTGAAAGAGAAAGATTTGGGGCTTACAGCTCAAGGAGAGGCCCAGGGTTTTATCAGTGATTGCACTGTGGAATTTGTACAGAGGGACTTATACGAGTGACTGAGGCCCAAAAATTGTTTGTTGTACAAAGGGATGGGTCTTACACTCTCTCAAGAGGCCCAAAAGATTTAAAGAAAAAGAGTGGGGGCTTATAACACGAGGGTAGGCCCAGATGATTTTTCGTTTAAAATGGCGATCGCGTCGAGATTTTCTTTTAACGCAAAGGGGCTTATACAATATCTGAGGCCCAAAGTTGTTTTTTGGTTAAAAGGGGATTGGGTCTTACACTCTATTAGAGGCCCAAAAGTTTTGAATGGGTCTTATAGCTCGAGGAGAGGCCCAATTGATTTTTTAAAAGGCGACGATCGCGCCGTTTACTTGTACAGATGGACTTATACAATAAGTGAGGCCCAAAATTGTTTGTACAAGGGGGTTTGGGTCTTACACTCTATTAAGAGGCACAAAGAGTTTAAAAAAGAAGAATGAGTCTTACTACTCGAGGGTAGGCCCAAAGTTATTTGTGTACAAAACGACGATTGCGCTGAGGTTTTTGAAAATACCCGGAGGGACTTATACAATAAGTGACGCCCAAGAATAGGTTATTTTACAAAAAGGCTTGGGTCTTACACTCTATTAGAGGCCCAAAGAGTTTTGAAAATGATTTATGAGGGTTGAATTAATCAAAAACCCTAATTTGTTTTCAAAATGTGTTTTAATTGAATAAAATATTCAATTAAAATGATCAAAATTGTTTAACATGTGGAAAACAAATTGTGATCTTGGATTAATGCTTCATAAATCAAGTTTTGTCCTATAAAATGATTAGAAATCATTAAAATTTGCAAAATCAATAAGGAAAAAATATTTTAAATGTCAAAAACAATTAAAACATTAATTCTTTGCAAAAATATCAATTATATGAAATAAATAATATTTTTGGTATTTTTTGGGAAAATAAAATATTTTAACATTTTTGTCAATTATTAAAAAAAGAATCAACTCAAAATCATTAAAACTCAGAGAGAAATTAATTTTTGAATCAATTAAATAATATCACAAAATTCAAATATTTGAATTTTCAAAAAGGGCGCCAAGAACACGCGCATGTTCTGGGTTTTGCTCAGATTTGCATTTTCTCTCCAATCTCACTGAATACTTGATTATATCATGCAATCCACATACCAATCTGCTCGTCTCAACCTCATGATCATGTCTATGGTATTTAATTTCATTTATATTAAACATGGAATAAAAAATCAAGACAAAACCTCAAGAACCCTAATTTCTGCATGAAGGCTGAGAATTTTGATGCACGATTCAAATAAAGCAATTAATTGAGGGGAAACATTCCATGCATGATTATGAACATTTGGCAAAAGTATTGTGCGAGAAAATATGCATAGATTGAGAGATGGCCAAGTTTAGGCTTACCTCTAGGTCGTGGCAGCAAGTTCAAAGTGATTTCTGAGTTGGAGGTGTTACAGATGAGTTGTGATGATCTGAACAGCTTCCCTACACCCTATGGAGTGTGTTTGAATGCTTGGACTTGATGGAAATTGGCTGGATCACTTCATGGCATCTCAACTGCAACTTGGTTAAAACCTTGAGCAATTGACTGGTGATTCTGAGAAATCAGTGTTCTAGATGTTGTTTAAGTGTTTGATCATCTCCCATATAATGTATGTGAGGTGTGTGTGTGATTGGTTTGAGTGGAATTGCTCTCTACTGAAAAACCCGACAGTGACTTGCTAAGAAAGGCATTTTTTAGAGTGAGAAGTGGATTTTGAGAAAGGCAAGTGTTGTAGGCCTTTGGTGTACTTAAACTGATCACAATTGAGCTCTATTTATAGTAGAGCAAGTTTGTTTTGCAAGGAATGGTGAATGGCAACTGCTGAGTAGGGTTGGCCAATGTTGGCAAATGAAAATTCAAGTCTCCTCTAGCCATTGACTAGAGGTTAGGGCACAGGCTGCTGGTCCCCTTGGTCTTGGATAAGTCTTGACTGAATTCAGTTGCTAATAGCTCAGTCCATGCCACCTCGGTGCTTCCATTGAATGCTCCAATCCAAAATTGGAGTCTTGTCCCTTTTTTAGGCAATTCTAGGTTTGGCATGCTATTTCTTGTTCCAAGGACTTTGGAGGCTTGGCTCATTGATTGTCCCCTTTAGATTCAATCCTCAGATGTGTCCAAAGTGATGACAAGGCTTAGAATTGGCTGATTTTGGCAAATCGACCAAAAGTGCAAAAATCTGCCTTGCCTTGGCAGATTTCAGCAAGGCATCTTGCCACTACCATATCTCAAAGCTAAAATTGAATTTGGTGATGTTCTTGGCCATTTCGGAAAGCCCTTATATGATACAACAACTGTCTAATCATATTTGGTTTTGATACCTTTTGGATCCAAGTGAAAAATCCCCCTACATTTGGAAAAAAATAAGGCAGATTCTGACTTAGTGACATTTTCACTAAGTGTTGGAACAAAATGACTTTTCTTGATTTTGATCACTCCATAACTCAAAATCCATGAGGAATTTGGACATAGATCAGTATGAAGCTTTTGTAGAGGGAAATGAGATCTACAAATCAAGCTTTGGATGGGGAAAAATGGCTTTGTGGTTTAGGAGTTATGATCCTCCAAAGTTGGTACCTTTGTCACTTTATTTCATAACTTAGAAAATTTTCTAAGTTTTTATGGTTACCCCTTTTACAAGTTATCCCACTTTCTTTGATTTTTCTTGATGAATGATGATTCAAATCATACATTAACATCATTTTAGGGTTAAAAATCCATTTTTTTGAAAAATCTCAAAAAGTCAAAGTTGACTTTTGTGCACAGTTGACTTTTTGTCAGATGAATTCCAAACTGTGCGATCCATTAGGAAATCATGTCCTTGACCTAAATCAAACTTGATGGACATGTTGCATGGGTGTTATAGGGTGTATTGAATCATGTCTTAGGGTTTGGGAGCATGTCCTGGTCAAAAGTCAAAGCTACAGTTGACTTTTCTCGCAAAACCCTAACTGTGGTTCAGATGAAATTGAAACTTGTTGCTCAAGCTTCTTGGACCAATCCATTGTTCCAAATGGATCAATATGGTATATTAGAGACCCTCAAATCATGTCTTGAGGTCTTGGTTCATGATTTGTCCAAAAAGTCAACTTAGGGGTGAATTAGGTCAAGAAACCCTAATTCCTGATTTTTTATGTATGCATCCCTTGAGGCCAAATTGACTTGATGATTGGGTCCATGAGGTTCCATGGAGTATATTAGGATATGTTTTGAATCATTGGCTCATGCCCAGATGAAAATTTCCATCTAGAGGCCCTGGTCGACCAAAACCCTAATTTGGTGACACTGGCGATCTTGAAGCTTGATCTACCTGGAAGGGAGCAACCTTGTGCTTAATCCTTGAAGTGGGAGTCCTTTTGATCCATTGTGGATGTTTGAGAGGTTAGACAAGTTGAATATCATGTCATTCCTTGATTAATCCTTTGTCTAAGCACTCAGAGAGGGCTTGAAACCCTAATTTTGATTGTAGTGAATGCTCAACAATTCCTTGAGGAGATTGATGAGGCATAAAGGTACATCCATATTGTGATGATGATTTGCACAATGATGGGAAACCTTAGTGGTCAAAATTTGGGGTATGACAGGGTTTATTATCAGTGAAAAAAGTATCGAGGTTGATCCTGCCAAAGTAAAAGCCATACAAGAAATGCCTGAGCCGAGAACAGAAAAAGAGGTTCGTGGTTTCTTAGGGAGGTTGAACTACATTGCTAGATTCATCTCTCATCTTACAGCCACGTGTGAACCAATATTCAAATTGTTAAGAAAAGATCAAGAGGTCGGGTGGAACGAAAATTGTCAAAAGGCGTTTGAAAAAATAAAAGAATATTTGCAGGAACCTCCGGTCCTTTTGCCGCTAGTGCTAGGAAGGTCGTTGATTATGTATCTTACGGTTCTTGAGAATTCAATGGCGTGTGTGCTCGGTCAACACGACGAGTCAGGTAGAAAAGAGCATGCCATATACTACTTGAGTAAAAAGTTCACTGATTGTGAGTCGAGGTACTCAATGCTGGAAAAACATGTTGTGCACTCGCTTGAGCCACTAAGCGTTTGAGGTAGTATATGTTAAACCACACAACCCTCTTCAGGTTCGGTATTATTGACTTGTTTCCCCAAACAGAGTTTGGTGGTGATCTTCACAGTGGTTTGTTCAACGGCAGTTGGCATCCCCAACAGGTTCTAAGTCCAAGCATTATTGGCATATTTCAGATCCAGGTTGGGTTTTGTCTTCGGTGGAAGCCATAGGTAATCTCCAGCGGAGAGAAATTTATTGGGTTCTGTAATACCCCAAATTTTGACCACTTAGATTTCCCATCATTGTGAAAATCATCATCACAATGTGGATGAACCATCATGCTTCATCAGTCTCCCCAAAGATGGGTGAGCATCCAATACAATCAAAATTAGGGTTTCAAGCCCTCTCTGAGTGCTTAGACAAAGGATCAATCAAGAAATGACATGATCTTCAACTTGTCTAATCTCTTAAACATCCACAATGGATCAAAAAGGACTCCCACTTCAAGGATTAAGCACAAGGCTGCTCCCTTCTAGGTGGATCAAGTCTCAAGATCGACAGTGTCACCAAATTAGGGTTTTGGTCGACCAGGGTCTCCAGATGGAAATTTTCATCTAGGCACAAGGCAATGATCCAAAACATAACCTAATATACTTCATGGAACCTCATGAACCCATGCATCAAGTCAATTTTTCCTCAGGGGATGCATTCATCAAAAATCAGGAATTAGGGTTTCTTGACCTAATTCACCCCTAAGTTGACTTTTGGGACAAACCATGAGCCAAGACCTCAAGAGATGATTTGAGGGTCTCTAATACACCATATTGATCCATTTGGAACAATGGATTGATCCAAGAAGCTTGAGCAACAAGTCTCATTTTCATCTGCACCACAATTAGGGTTTTAAGGGAAAAGTCAACTGTAACTTTGACTTTTGACCAAGACATGCTCCCAAACCCTAATACATGATTGAATATACCCTATGACACCCATGGAACATGTCCATCAAGTTTGATTTAGGTCAAGGACATGATTTCCTGAAGAATTGCACAGTTTGGAATTCATCTGATAAAAAGTCAACTGTGCACAAAAGTCAACTTTGACTTTTTGAGATTTTTCACCAAAATGGATTTTTAACCCTAAAATGATGTTAATGTATGATTTGAATCATCATTTATCAAGAAAAATCAAGAAAAGTGAGATAACTTGTAAAAGGGGTAACCATAAAACTTAGAAATTTTTCTAAGTTAAAAATAAAGTGGCAAGGGTACCAACTTTGAAGGACCATAACTCCTAAACCACAAGGCCATTTTTTCTCATCCAAAGATGGATTTGTAGCCCTCATTATCACCTACAAAAACTTCAACTACAAGTCATTCCAATTCATTAAGGATTTTGAGTTATGGAGTGATCAAAGTGGCTGAAAAGTGAAAATGTCACTTTTTCCAACACTTAGTGAAATTTTCACTAAGTCAGAATTTGCCTTCACTTTTTGCCAAATGTAGGGGGATTTTTCACTTGGAATCAAAAGAGATCAAAACCAAACTTGTTCAAACAGTTGTTGTATCATGTAAGAGCTTTCCAAAATGGCCAAGAACATTGCCAAATTCAACCTACATCATGAGATACAACATTGGCAAGTTGCCTTGCTGAAATCTGTCAAGGCAAGGCAGAATTTGCACTTTGGCTCGATTTGCCAAAATCAGCCAATTTCAATAGTTCCTATCCACTTAGACACCTCAGAGGATTGAATCCAAAGGGGACAATCACTGAGCCAAGCCTCCAAGGTCCAAGGAACAAGGAATAACATGTTGAACCTAGAGTTGCCAAAGTAGGGACAAGACTTCAAATTTGGAATGAGGCATTCAATGGAACCATCAAGGTGGCATGGACTGAGCCATTCTCATCTGAAATCAGTCAAGACTTATCCAAGACCAAGGGGACCAAAGCTCTGTGCCCTAACCTCTAGTCAATGGCTAGAGGAGACTTGGATTTTCATTTGCCAACATTGGCCAAACCTACTTACCAGCTGCCATGCACTATTCCTTGCAAAACAAACTTGCTCTACTATAAATAGAGCTCAATTGTGGTCAGTTTAAGTACACCAAAGCCATCTAACAGATGCTTTCCTCAAAATCTCTTTCTCTTGGCAAAAATGCCTTTCTTAGCAAGGTAGCTATTGGGTTTTGAGTTTGAGAGCAATTCTGCACAAACCAATCACTCACACACCTCACATACATCACATATGAGCTGATCAAACACTCACATAACTTCTGAAACATCAATTTCATGAAATCACCAGCTGGTTGCTCAAATTTTCAAACAAGGTGCAGCTGAGATGCCATAAACTGACCCAGCCAATTTCAATCAAGTCCAACCATCCAAACACAATCCATAGGGTGTAGGGAAGCTGTTCAGATCATCACCACTCATCTGTAACACCTCCAAATCAAAAATCACTTTGAACTTGCTGTCACGACTTGGAGGTAAGCACATACTTGGTCATCTCTCAATCTATGCATATTTCCTCGCACAATAATTTGGCCATATGTTCATAATCATGCATGGAATGTTTTCCCTCAATTAATTGCATTGTTTGAATCGTGTATCAAAAATCCTAGCCTTCATGCAGAAATTAGGGTTCTTGAGGTTTCTTCGTGATTTCTTGTTGTATGTTTAATTTAAATGAAATTAAAGTACATAGACATGATCGTGAGGTTGAGACGAGCATAATGATATGTGGATTGCATGATATGATTACGTATTCATGGAGATTGGATAGAAAACGCAAATCTGAGAAACCAAGAACACGCGCGTGTTCTTCAGCTGTTCTTGGCGCCTTTTTTTCAAATTCAAATATTTGAATTTTATGATTTTGTTTAATTGATTCAAAAATTAATTTCTCTCTGAGTTTTAATGATTTTGAGTTGATTCTTTTTTTAATAATTCACAAAAATGTTAAAATATTTTATTTTCCCAAAAAATCCGAAAAATATTATTTATTTCATATAATTGATATTTTTGTAAAGAATTAATATTTTGATTGTTTTTGGCATTTTAAATATTTTTTCTACATTGATTTTGCAACTTTTAATGCTTTCTAATTATTTTGTAGTTCAATACTTAATTTTTGAAGCATTAATCCAAGATCACAATTTGTTTTCCATGTGTTAAACAATTTTTGATCATTTTAATTGAATTTTTATTCAATTAAATACATTTTGAAAACAAATTAGGGTTTTGGATTAATTCAACTATCATAAATCATTTTCAAAACTCTTTGGGCCTCTATTAGAGTGTAAGACCCAATCCTTTTTTTGACCAAATCACTTTTTGGGCCTCACTTATTGTATAAGTCCCGATACCGTCAAAAAACAAACGGCGCGATCGTCGCCTTTTCAAAAATCATTTGGGCCTACCCTCGAGTAGTAAGACCCATTCATTTTTCTTTAAAACTCTTTGGGCCTCTTGAGAGAGTGTAAGACCCATCCCCCCTTGTACAAAAACTTTTTGGGCCTCACTCATTGTATAAGTCCCTCTGTACAAGTAAACGGCGCGATCGTCGCCCGTTTAAAAATAAAAACCATCTGGGTCTACCCTCGAGTAGTAAGACCTATTTCTCTTTTCTTTAAACCTTTTTGGGCCTCTTGAGAGAGTGTAAGACCCATCCCTTTGTAAAGAAAACCATTTTAGGCCCCAGTCACTTGTATAAGTCCCTCTGTACAAATTCAAACAGTGCGCTCACTGATAAAACCCTGGGCCTCTCCTTGAGCTGTAAGCCCCAAATCTTTCTTTTTCAAAGCACTTTCTCCTTTGATTTTGAATATACTGTTGTTTTCAATCTTTCTTTGTTGAACAACTAACCAAACAGCATGGAAGCACTACAACCGAGTAAGTGGTTATCGCTTTCATTTACTGCTTTCATATTATAAACTGTATTGTGGGGCTGCTCACTGTAAGTCTCCTTTCATAAACTCATATCTACTGTGTAATAATAGTATAGATATTTCGAGTTTCCCCAGCAACTACGTCTAGAACTAGGTGACGCCGTTTCACTTATTCGTAGAAATAGACGTCTAGATCCCCAATAGGAGCACCAGATATAGTCTTCTCTTCGGCTGTCCTCCTTAGGAATCGTCAAGAAGCTCTACTCCCCAAGATGAATGTATTCTCCGTGAATGGCATCTTTGAGTTTCTTCTGAATTCTCGAACTTTCCTGACTTGATCTATTCCTTGTGGATAGCTTGCCTTGAATGTCTCGGGGGTTTGGGTACCCACTACGGTCATAATCTTGGACCTTAACTAAGGAACCCTCTTTAAAAGCTAAAAGTCACTGGATAGTAAACCTCACACGTTTACCAGTGGTTTTCATCTTTAAAAGAGTTATCTCTCCTAATGGAAAGGAGATGATAGACCCACGGGCTTCTTAAAAGCATCGGCCTCCTCTTGGGCATTATTCAAGGACCCTACGGCTTCTTAGAAGTATTCACAGCCTCCTCTTAGGCTTCGTATAATGATCTCTTCCTCCGGGAATGATAGCCTCCTCTTGGGCTTCGTACAAGGACCCGTCGGCTTCTTAAAAGATTCCAGCCTCCTCTTGGGCTTCGTACAAATTGTCCCGACGACCTCCTAGAGGTATAGGAACAGAACCTAGTCATCCTCATAGAACAGTCCTTTCATAGAGTCTACTACTGTTTCTCGAAGCATAGTACAAAAGATAAAACTCTAGACACAGACAGTCTAACTTTCTTGAGTCTCAAAGACATTCTCAAGCACCCTTCGTTAAATAGGAAGGAAACCCGCAGACTCGGATAGTCTCACTACCCTTTGGATTTCCCGTTTCCTCAAAGAGAAGGAAATATCCCTGATCCTCAGATCTAACCTGAGTACAGTGTTACTCATATAAGAACTGATTTTCTCTTTTAAATCAGTATATTGGATCTGTCACTCAACTGAAACAGTTACAATAGCCTCCATCTCGGGCTTCGTACGAGATACCAAAATTCTCCCCAGTGGAGTCAAAAAAACCTTTTCGCCTCTCTCTCGGGCTTTGTACGAGACACAAAATAGCCTCCTCTTAGGCTTTGTATAATGATTTTCCTAGCGGAAATTAGCCTCCTCTTAGGCTTTGTATAACGATATGCCCCACTGGGTCAAAAACTTTTAGCCTCTCTCTCGGGCTTTGTACGAGACACAAAATAGCCTCCTCTTAGGCTTTGTATAATGATTTTCCTAGCGGAAATTAGCCTCCTCTTAGGCTTTGTATAAGAAAACCACTGGTTGATCCAATCAACCTTTTAGCATCAAAGCTGTGCCTCGTTCACAGTACACAAACATCAACAACTCCTTTCCCTTCATCTAATCGCTGTAAGCGGCAAGCCTCTGGATCATCTACATCCATGCCACTGTCCCTCTTTTAGCATGAGAAATTCCTAAGGAAAGATGGCATTGCTCTACACTGAGTTAAAGTCTTCTCCTTCAGGTTAAAACCCTTTCTTCAGAAATTATGGCATTGCTCGGATCCGCGTATCCCAGTTAAAGTAATTCTCCTTCTCCCCTCTTAGAGATGACAAATTCTCTCTAAAGTCGAGGTCTTTCAGCTTCACGTCTTGGGCTTTGAACAAGACACAAATAGACCTTTTAGCTTCACATCTTGGGCTTTGAACAAGATACAAATCACCTTTCACTTCATGTCTTGGGCTTTGAACAAGACACCAAAAACCAATTTCCTCCCATAGAATAGGAGGAACTACGAACGCTCTGATTTCCCTGTTTCGGTAAACGGGAATACGTAGCCATAAGATCGAAAGAAAAGATCTTAGCGAGCGCAATCAACAAAAAATCCAAATCCCATATCTCCATCAAAAAGCAGTAATTCAAAAGCACCAGTCCTAACATCCTAATCCTTGTTCCCCACCAGAAACCTTTTGACCAAGCCCTAGAAAGAAAGAACCTGTATTGGCGAAATACGAATAACCAGTACAAAGGCCCCCCCACATTGATAGCATCCGTAACCTAACAGACCGCTGTTTAAACTCAGTATGCAAGCAGGGTTAATTGGAGACATCTATTTCCCTTCCTTATTCAGCTCACAATAGGATAAAAAATGAATCGACCTGTAGTTTAAAGCTCAAACCGCAGAGAGCGACCATCGCTTAAGAACCGCGTCCAAAATCGCTCGCTATAGAAAAGTGGCGCCCACCGTGGGGCCCGTTCCTTTCTTTCTACTTCTCTTGTGTGAAAAATTACACAAACGGCGACTCTGCTGGGGAGTCTCCTTTTCTTCCTTAGGGCATCATCCCTGTTTTCTACGGAAAATGGGAACTCTACCGAAGAGAAAGATTGAACTATGTTGGTCCATCTCGTAGGCAGGGAACCACAGATTGGGGCTTCCGCCGGGGAACCTATTTCTGTCAGGAACTTAAGATTCATAGCTTTATAAGTCTAGGATGATTAGGACAAATATATATACTGCTTTTCCTAAATGCTATACGTGTTTATTTTTCTGCTACTGGGAATGCGTGTGATGCCGCATGTGGTGAGATTGAGTATACACTTAAGAAAAGCCAACCTTTTTCGTAGTTTAGAAGCTATCAGAAATAGTTGTTACGCGATACTACCCTCATTTGAGGCTGGTGATCTATTCTCGGTGAATGGCACTTACTCTAAGATTGCACACAACTCGCTGGCGATCCGCTTGTTGTTTTGCCTTCCTGGGAGGAGCTGATGATAATGAGTACAGGTACAAAAATCAGCCTAGTATAAACCTTTGGGGATGGGTAGAGCCTTGACTTCATGACAACGACCCTTTGACCCCATGTTTTTTCTATGTTTTTGTGTGCTGCATTCATGCATTCATTTAATAAAACATTAAAACATTCAAAAAATTTCTCTTCTAGTCTCTCTGTTTTTCAAATTAAACTAAGACTGTGATTGCAAATATCAGAGAAAAGGATTGCATTAATGGATTTCGGTAGAAGGAGAACTCACCAGTATACCTTCAAGGTTCCAAAACTAGGGGATTTGAGAAAGTTAGCGAGGATGATCGTTAACCCAGAGGCTTTCAGAGCCAAGCACGGTGGTTTGCTACCACTGTTAAGAGTCCATGTGATTAAGGGGATCATGGACGCGCTCATTCAGTTCTACGATCCAGTTTATCATTGTTTCACATTCCCGGATTACCAGCTAGCACCAACGCTGGAGGAGTATTCTCATCTGACTGATTTACATATCACAGATCGAGCTCCATTTTCTGGACTGGAAGAAATTCCAAAGAATCAAACTATTGCAAGAGCGATTCATTTGGACGAGTCTGAGGTCAGGACTCACATGACCATTAAGGGTGGCATCCAAGGTTTGCCAGCCCAGTTCTTGACAAAGAAAGCTCTGTACTTTGCTAGTATAGGGAACATGACTGCTTTTGATATCAACGCTATTAAGGTTTTTCTCAACATCAATAACTTCGTCGATATCAACGCTATTAAGGTTTTTCTCATTGGAAACCCTGTGCCGACTTTGCTCGCAGATGCGTATCATTCTGTACACTTAGGAAATTTGTACAGCGGAGGGGAGATCACATGCTGTGTACCTTTGCTTTACAAATGGTTTATCTCTCACTTGCCCAAGTCTGCTGCTTTTTGGGATTGCAAGAGTGTCTTACGTTGGTTGCAGAAGATCATGTCTCTCACCAATTCCGATATAGATTGGTGTAATAGGATTTATGAGGGAATCAGAATCATTGACCGTTGTGGAAACTTCCCCAGCGTGCCCCTCATAGGAACTAAAGGAGGAATCAACTATCATCTGATATTGGTTCTTCGTCAATTTGGATACCCGATGAGACACATCCCACTGGGTGTTCATCTGGCAGGTCTTTTCTTCAAAGAAGGAGAAAGTGACAGAGCACTAAAGATGGAAATAGTGTAAGCTTGGAAACGGGTTCATAAGAAAGGACGAGAGTCTCTAGGAAAACCGGACTGTGTCTCGGTGGAGCCTTATCTCCATTGGGTACAAACTAGAGCTCTCAAACTAAAGATGCCTTATCCTCGTTACGGAATTCTTCCACCGAGGGAAACTGTCATGTACTTCATGACGGAAACTGAAAAGCTTCAGGTTACTCTCAACAAAGTTCAAAAGGAAAGAAGATCTTGGAAGAACAAGTACCGCACCCTCGACGTAGAGTGTATCCAAATACAGCAATTACTGAAAGAGAAAGATGCTCTGATTGAAATTTTGGAGCAGCATGCTGTAAAGAATCAAGATGACCAAAGGAATTTGCTCGCTCCTTTCACCTGGCAAAGGAATGACAACCCGACAACGGCCCAAGAGCCCCGGTCGAAGAAACGGAAGATATCAGAATCAGCACCCGGTTTCTCCTCAGAGAGGACTCGGGACCCATTAGTTTAGGTTTCTGTTTCTGCACTTTGTAATCTACTGTATTTCCATTTCCGTAATCCTTTGGAATTCAATAAAAAGGGGTTTCCCCACTGTTTGATATTTGCAATCTAATTGTCGAAGTTTATTTTGATTAAACCTAAAAACAATTAATATAATCATTGCATTCATCATTCTCACATCGCGTATTCTCCTTACCTACGAATCTCACGTTTGTGTCTCGATTCTAGAGTCAAACTGTCTCATTCGTATGATACTCGGGCCAATCGTCAGAAAAAGATGGATGATCTTGAGGAAGAAAACAGAGAGTTGAAAGAAGAGATCGACGCTCTGAGAGAGGATATGAGAAAGCTTCGTAACGACATGCAAGCCATGGCAGAAGCTCAGCTACAAAGAACTGTGATCTCAGAGATCACCTCAACGCCCATCATAGAAAAGTATGATCCTAGGTATCAGATGCCGAAAGATCGTCCTTGGGGCATGCCTGTTAACTATATCCCGGAAGGATATGTTCCGCCGATCACTGAAGATCAGGGAATCGCAACAGAATCCGCTGGGCCTGAAGGTTACAAACTTCGGGAAAGCGAAGATGCCAGGGACATACTCAAGACTCCTGAAGGTTACAAACTTCGGGAGGCGCCAAGACTTACTGGCGTAGTCACGGTACCACCCCGTGTGGTGCACACTGTCCCGGAAGGACAGATTCCACCAACACCTTCTGGTAAGAAGAAAACTATGTTTAACAGAATGGATGAATTCCAGGAGCAGTTCTTGGAAATGCAGAAAGAGCTGCAAGCCATTCGCGGTCAGGATCTATTTGGAAAGGACGCCGTAGATCTCTGCTTGGTCCCAAACGTGAAAGTCCCGCACAAGTTCCAAGTGCCCGACTTTGAAAAATACAAGGGTAACTCTTGCCCTCAGAGCCATCTGGTGATGTACGCTCGGCGGATGTCAGCTCAGACGGAGAATCAGGACCTGCTGATTCACTACTTCCAGGATAGTTTAACCGGTGCCGCACTCAAATGGTACATGGGTTTAAACTGTACTACGATCAGTACATTCAGAGATCTTGGTACTGCCTTCGTCCAACAATACAAGTACAATTTAGACATGGCACCCGACAGAGATAAACTCAGATCAATGTCGCAAAAGGACAAGGAAACCTTTAAGGAGTATGCTCAAAGGTGGCGTGAAATTGCCGCTCAAATTTGTCCACCTCTTGAGGAAAAAGAGATGAAAAAGATCTTCTTAAAGACCTTAAGCTCATTTTACTATGACCGAATGATTGCCAGTGCGCCCAGTGATTTCACCGAAATGGTCGGCATGGGTGTACGTCTTGAGGAAGCCGTCCGAGAAGGACGTTTGGTAAAAGACACTGGATCAACGAGCGGTACTAAAAAATATGGTAGTGCTCTCCCTAAGAAAAAAGAGCAAGATATTGGGAATATCTCTCTCGGAAAGCAAAGGCGACGTTATCAGCCAGTAGCAGCTGTTACTCCTGCTATCGCCCCCGCGCCTGTTCCTATGTATCAACCTCAGGTTGCGCAGAGCCAACCTGACCAACAAAGGACACAACAGCCTCTTCAGCAGGCTCGTCCTCCATATAACAACAACCGTACAACACGGCCACCAAGATTTGATCCTATACCTGTAGCGTACGCAGAACTGTTTCCGTTACTGCTGGCTAAGGGGCAAATTCAGACTAAGTCTCCCCTTTCAGTTCCGGAAAATCCGCCTTTTTGGTTTAAAGCGGATCAGACATGCCCTTATCATCAAGGAGGTTCAGGGCATAACATTGAGACTTGCCTCAATTTCAAATCCGACGTGCAAAAGTTTGTTAGGAGCGGGCTCTTATCTTTCAAAGATACGAATCCTAATGTTCTTACGAACCCGCTGCCTCAACACGAGAAAGCTGCAGTCAATCTGATTGAGAAAGAGACTAACAATGTCTATCAAATTCACGATGTATTCTTGTTAAAGACCAATCTGGTCAAGATGCATTGTAGACAGAGTGGATATGGCCATGTGCCACCTCATAATTATCACCAGTGTGATATCTGCTCTAAAGATAACCAAGGATGTTCTGTAGTGCAAGCAGCTCTACAGGAACAAATGGATCTTGGATGGATCCAAGAGCACCGAGTTTGTAGAGTTAACATGGTTTACACGAATTCCAACGTCATTCAAAACCACGACATCCGTGCGATGAATGTCAACTTGGTGGCGATGCACTCAAGGCAAAGCCAGTATCATAATCTGCCGCGGCACGATTACAGTTCCTGTCTGATTTGCTCGGTAAACAAACAGGGATGCTCTTTCATACAAGAGGCCCTCCAGCGTCAGATGGATCTTGGATGGATCCAAGACTACCATGATAGGAACTCTTATCAAATCAACATGGTTCAGATCTTCGACATCCGCGTGATAAATACCAATCTGGTAGAGTTACATGCTGAGCAGGTCCGACTCGGATTCTTAATATCACATGACTATCAAAATTGTAAAGCGGGTTGCAAAAACGATCGAGGTTGTACCCTTGTCCAGGAGGCACTTCAGCACTTGTTAAATCACTGGTGGATGCCAATCTATATGGACGAAGATACTCAGCAGATTAGTATCAATAACAGGAATCCTACTCGTCGTCAAAGTCAGGATGTCCGATCAATGGAAGGTAACCTAGTAAGGTTACATTGTATTCAAAGTGGGCGTGGCCAGGTGCCACCACACAACTATGACAGTTGTAGCATCTATTCAGAAAGTAACCAAGGGTGTTACCTTGTGAGAGCAGCTCTTCAGGGTCAGATCGATCATGGAGAAATTCATCCATATCCAGGTTCAGGACCCATCATTTGGTCGCCGAACTACCTTGCCAATCAAGTTGAGGATGTTGTCACGATCTCTGGTCATCACCAGATCAGGGATGTTTTTGCCATCGTCCCTCTACTTGACGAATATAGAGTTCCCAACCGGGAACGGATCAAGGTTACTTATGATGGTCAGAAAAATCAGAAGGTTCCCATAGTCATCTATCTACTGGGGCCACTACCGTATGAATCAGCTAAGGCAATCCCTTACAAATACGGTGCAACAATAATCGAGAATGGAAAGGAAATTCCATTACCCTTCGTCGTGAATATTACAGACGTCAGTCGTGTAACACGGAGTGGTAGAATCTTCAACCGAGGGGTTGGAGAATCCAACAAAGAAAAGGAACTTCAGGCAGAAATTCTTGATCCGCCAGTCGGTCAATCTGGTAATCCCGACTTTTCAAAAGACAAATATGAGATGCTAAAGCTCATCCAAAGGAGTGAATATAACATTGTTGATCAACTGTTACAGACTCCTTCAAAGATCTCAGTATTATCACTGTTACTCAGTTCAGAAGCCCACAGGGGGGCTTTACATAAAGTCTTGGAGCAAGCCTTTGTGGAACAGGATGTAACAATCAGACAATTCGATAGCATTGTCTCTAACATCACTTCCTACAATAGTTTGGGATTTAGTGATGAGGAATTACCTGAAGAGGGTCGCCGTCATAACATGGCGCTCAATATCACAGTTAACTGCCAGGGCGATGCTTTAGCCAACGTACTGGTAGACACAGGGTCAGCCCTGAATGTTATGCCGAAGTACACTTTGATGCAATTATCATTCAAGGGCCCTCCGATGAGAGTCAGCGAGGTCGTCGTCAAAGCATTCGACAAATCCAGAAAAACAGTTATCGGCGAAGTGGATCTTCCCATAACTATTGGTCCTCACACTTTCCAAATCACTTTCCAGGTCATGGACATCCGGGCAACATACAGTTGTTTATTAGGAAGACCTTGGATACATCAGGCTGGAGCGGTTACTTCGACCCTCCACCAAAAGCGAAAGTTCGTCAAGAACGATCAACTTGTCACGGTTTGTGGGGAACAAGCCTTGCTTGTGAGCAACTTATCATCATCTACTTGTGTGGAATCCGAGGAGGTTATTGGAACTCAGTTCCAAGCACTATCGGTGAGCAAGAACGATCAATCCGAAGAAGGAACTTCAATTTCTTCATACAAAGATGCTATCAAAGCGGTCGAGAGTACCGATACGACAGGATGGGGACGGCTTGTCATTCCTATTGACAATAAAATAAAGAAGGGTCTTGGTTTTTCTGCAACCTGTACCCAGACAGCTGTCAACGATGAAAGTCTTCATCCCCTTCAAAACTTCTTCCACAGTGGAGGTTTTCTTCACCCAGTGTCTCAGACAGTTCATGCTATCAATGAGGAAGATCCCACTGACACAGATGAAAAATGGAAGTCCTACCTTAACGAGGACGGCTATATGTCTCAGGAAGAGGTGCCTATGCCTTTTTGCTTTCCTACAGAAAGTCCGAGATTTATACCAAGATCAGATGTCGAAATGATCTACGGAGATTGTGATCCAGAAGGATGCCGTGCTCCGCCAAATTCATTAGAGGAAGACACTCTGATGAAAGAAAACTTTGATCGCAATTACTATGGCCCGATGGATGGCCTGCCAATGTGGCAGCCTTACCCAGGAAACTTGGGGCAAGAAAGTCAGCCGAGTAATGAAACTCAACTGAGCGTCATTGAACAGAATATCTGTGTCCCTGCCATGTCATGGGATCAATACTCAGGTCATTCAGAAACTACTCAACATGAAGATGAATTCGCAACGTTTGCAGGACTAGAATTCATCAACTATGCTTTTCCTGAGGTCAACGTCATCGAGAGAAGTGACTTCTCCAGTTCCAAAGAAGTTTGGGACACTTTGGGACAACCAAGTGGAAAATTCGACTATATGGTCAAGTACACCGCTCCCGAAAGCTCTCGTATCAGGCTCGAAGACATCCAGCCAACTGGATGGGGAGATACAGCTGAGAGCACCAATGCTATGCAAAATGCAACAGAGGAATCCTCCTACGACAATTCTGCTTGGGAGACAGATTCCAATGATCCTGCTTCACCAGAAATCAGCGTCATTTCTGAAGACAAATCAACGAAGGTGCCAGACTTTGTGATTCACCGAGGAGTTCGCCGCCAATGGGTTGCTGTCGAGGTTCCGAAGGTCGTTCATCAGTCAAAGTAATTACCATCTTTAAACCTTTCACCCTGCCCAGGTGAAACAGATATTTTGATAGGGCTCGTTTTCTGTAAATTTCCCTCTTCGCTTTGCCCAAAGCGACAGAGTTTTGTTTTATAGGGCTGTAGTTTCAAGATTCGACTTGTTCATTAATAAAAATAACGTCGTTCTGTAATTTCCGCATTTATTGTTGTTTTCTCTTTTTGCTTTTTCAGAAAATGGTAATCCTAAAAAACAATTCAATCATAAAAACAAGCAGTAAAACAAATACACTGCACACACTTGCATTTTCTCTATCTCTTCTAAACACGAATCATCACGTCATGCAGATTGCTTGTTTTATACCCCATTGAAACATACGATCCGATGCCTTCTTCCAACTTTGAGTTCCCGGTATTTGAGGCTGAAGAAGAAAATGACAACGAAATTCCAGAAGAGATCTCCCGACTACTCAGACAAGAGGAAAGGTCCATTGAACCTCACAAAGAGCCGTTGGAAACGGTAAACTTGGGTTCAGAAAAAGAGAGAAAAGAAATCAGGATCGGAGCACTGCTCAGTCCAACTGTCAAAGAGGGTTTGATAAAGCTTCTCAAAGAATTCCCCGATGTGTTCGCTTGGTCCTATCAGGATATGCCAGGGTTGGATACCAGCATCATGGAACATCACTTACCGTTGAGATCGGAATGTCCGCCAGTAAAGCAAAGGCTGAGACGCACTCACCCGGACATGGCCATCAAAATCAAGGAGGAGGTACAGAAACAGATCGACGCGGGTTTCCTCGCTACATCTGAATATCCTCAATGGTTAGCCAACATCGTACCCGTTCCTAAAAAGGACGGAAGGGTCAGAATGTGTGTTGACTACAGAGATTTGAACAAGGCAAGTCCAAAGGACGACTTTCCTTTACCACATATTGACATGCTGGTTGACAGCACAGCAAAGTTCAAAGTATTCTCCTTCATGGATGGATTCTCGGGCTATAACCAGATCAAAATGGCGCCGAAAGACATGGAGAAAACTTCGTTCATTACCCCATGGGGTACCTTTTGTTACAAGGTAATGCCATTCGGTTTGAAGAATGCCGGGGCGACCTATCAAAGGGCCATGACTACTCTGTTTCATGACATGATACATAAGGAAATCGAGGTATATGTCGATGATTTGATTGCAAAATCAAGAACAGAGGATGAGCACGTTGAACATCTGTCAAAATTGTTCGAACGTCTAAGAAAATTCAAGCTCCGCTTGAATCCCAACAAATGCACCTTCGGTGTCCGTTCAGGGAAATTACTAGGGTTCATCGTCAGCCAGAAAGGGATTGAGGTTGATCCTGACAAGGTCAAGGCCATTCAAGAAATGCCTTCTCCGAAAACTGAAAAACAAGTCAGAGGATTCCTGGGACGTTTGAACTACATCTCCAGATTCATATTCCTTATGACCGCCACTTGTGCGCCGATTTTCAAGTTATTGAAAAAGAACCAGGATTGCGTTTGGTCAGAAGATTGCCAAACCGCCTTCGACAGTATCAAGGAATATCTGTTGAATCCTCCGATTCTATCACCTCCAGTGGAAGGAAGACCACTGATCATTTACCTCACAGTCCTAGAGGACTCAATGGGATGTGTACTTGGCCAACAAGACGAAACTAAAAGGAAAGAGTCTGCCATTTACTATCTAAGCAAGAAATTCACCGACTGCGAGACTCGGTACACAATGCTTGAGAAAACTTGTTGCGCTTTGGCTTGGGCAGCCAAACGTCTTCGCCAATACATGATTCGTCATATTACTTGGTTGGTCTCCGAAATGGATCCAATCAAGTACGTTTTCGAAAAACCTGCTCTCACGGGAAGGATTGCCCGTTGGCAGATGTTACTATCAGAATATGACATAGAGTACCAAGCTCAGAAAGCCGTTAAAGGAAGTATTTTAGATGATCATTTGGCTCATCAACCGATTGACGATCAAGAATCAATCGGGTTTGACTTCCCAGACGAAGATGTCATGTATCTAAAAATGAAAGATTGCGATGAACCGCTACCCAGTGAAGGGCCAGAACCAGGTTCCTAGTGGGGACTCATCTTTGACAGAGCAGTTAATCATTATGGAAACGGAATTGGGGCAATCATTGTTACCCCTCAGGGTTCCCACATTCCTTTCACTGCCAGACTTACTTTCAAATGTACGAACAACGAGGCCGAATACGAAGCATGTATCATGGGTCTCGAAGAAGCGATTGATTTAAGGATCAAAAACTTGGACGTATATGGCGACTCAGCTCTGGTTATCAATCAGATAAAAGGAGATTGGAACACATACCAATCAGGATTGATTCCTTACAAAGACTATGCAAGAAGGTTGTTACCCTTCTTCAACATAGTCGACTTTCATCACATCCCTCGTGATGAGAATCACATGGCTGACGCATTAGCCACTCTATCTTCCATGATTAGTGTAGGTCGATGGAATGACATACCTAAGATCGACATCATGCGCCTTGAACGGCCCGCTTACATCTTCGCGATTGAAGCAGTCATAGACGACAGACCTTGGTATCACGATATCAAATGCTTCCTTCAGAAACAAGAGTACCCATCTGGGGCACTCAGAAAAGACAGGAAAACCCTCAGAAGATTGGCTGGAAACTTCTTCCTGAGCGGTGACACTCTTTATAAGAGAAATTTTGACATGGTCTTGCTCCGATGCGTCGACAGACCAGAAGCAGACGTGCTCATGAAAGAAATTCATGAAGGATCCTTTGGCACTCATGCCAACGGACACACAATGGCGAGAAAAATTCTCAGGGCCGGGTATTATTGGTTGACCATGGAATCCGACTGCTACAAGTACATGAGGAGGTGTCACAAGTGTCAGATATACTCCGACAAAATTCATGTACCGCCATCACATCTCAAAGTCCTTTCTTCCCCGTGGCCTTTTTCCATATGGGGAATCGACGTGATTGAGCCCAAGGCTTCAAACGGACATCGGTTCATCCTGGTAGCCATTGACTATTTCACCAAGTGGGTCGAAGCAGCGTCATTCGCCAATGTAACCCGACAAGTGGTGGTCCGATTTATCAAAAACAATATCATCTGCCGTTATGGTGTTCCAAGCGAGATCATTACTGATAATGGATCTAACTTGAACAATAAGATGATGAAAGAGTTGTGCACAGAGTTCAAGATCGAACACCATAACTCATCTCCTTACCGACCCAAGATGAACGGAGCGGTAGAAGCGGCTAACAAGAACATCAAAAAGATTGTTCAAAAGATGGTTGTAACCTACAAAGATTGGCACGAGAGGCTACCCTTTGCTCTTCACGGTTATCGTACATCTGTCCGTACTTCAACAGGGGCTACCCCTTTCTCTCTAGTATATGGCATGGAGGCAGTTCTCCCCATAGAAGTAGAGATCCCATCAATCCGGGTATTGATGGAAGCTCAGCTCACCAAAGCTGAATGGTGTCAAAGTCGACACGACGAACTGAACCTGATCGAAGAGAAGCGAATCACGGCACTATGCCACGGTCAGTTGTATCAACAGAGAATGAAGAGGGCGTTCGACAAAAAGGTCCGACCTCGTGTCTTCAGGAAAGGAGACCTTGTGCTCAAGAAGATACAATCATTTCTCACTGACTCTCGGGGCAAATGGACCCCAAATTATGATGGCCCCTATGTGGTCACAAAAGCTTTCTCAGGCGGCGCCTTGAGACTTGCAACCATGGACGGAGAGGAATTTGCCTACCCCACGAATGTTGATGTAGTCAAGAAATACTTCGCCTAAACTAAAAAAAAACGTCTCGGTGGATTAAAAACCCGAAAGGGAGGTCCAGGCAAAAGTTAGAGACATGAAAAAAAAAAAGAATCATCCCGATGGATTGGAAATCTCATAGTACAATCCAGGCAAAAATTAGGGATAATGGCAAGTAACTATGTTCAACAGAGGCAAGTCCCTCAGCAGCAGTTACAGCATCATCTATCGGAGGAAATCTCCAGTCAAAGGTCATCTTCGACAGAAGCTCAGGATGCCCCGAATTCAAAGTTGGTAGAAGGATAGTGGTCGTTATGTTTCAACGTAGCCCTTTTCCCTATAAATTACCGTTTTCTAACTTTGTATATACTCTTTGGAATCACGCGTTTGGCTGATCTCCATCTTATCAATAAAATTTGAGCCCTTGTGCTTTTGTTTGTAATTCTTGCTTGTTTTAGCTTTACAGAACGACGTTGTTTAAACTTAATCAGCGATTCTTGAAATAAAACAAAAATGAATTTACTTTTTAAAACTTTTTCTGCTTTTAAAATAAAGATGGCAATTTCTTTTGACTGTTGAACATCAGAAGAACATCGATCGCTTTTCCCGAAGTAAGCGAACTTCAAAGTGCAGAATCAAAGTACTCCTTCTAAGCCAGTATGCCTGAATGAAGGGATCAACTGTGTCAGAGACCTTGTTTCGTCTGACATCCTCGGCCGAGTTCTCATCTCTTAAGCCCGATCAACATAGCTCCCAACGGGACTATCTCTCCTAAGCAAGGTGGAATTGCTATTTTGAATCAACGGTACTTCTTCGCCCCGCGATGGCCGAGTATCTAATTGTGTTCATCCATTAGTCTGTATGTCGCGTCTGTTTTGTCAGCATATACATACATATTTCATGCATTTTATTTGCGTTCGCATTTCGTATTGCATCACTATCACTTGAGTCAGTCTTGTCCCCTAGTGATAAACAGTTTTCTCAATCGAGTTTGTCAGTTCTTTCCTCGTCAGGAAGTGTTGCGTCTGCACAATCTCGCCACTAGTGTATCTTTAGATCAGAGTCGGTACTTGGCCACTTTGATAACTTGAACCTCTGAAAAGCCAGAGAAAACTCTCAATAAACATCACTCTTCGCCATTGAAGATGATATCCTTGCTTTCCCGAATTAAGGAAAATCCACAGAGAAAGCCTCGTGATCAGAGATTCGGCAGTACATCAGTATTTCTCCGAAAAGTCGTTGATGAAAAGGTCATCGACACCTCAAAATTGGACCCCATCATATGGCGTTTCTCTGGGAAGATCCCGAGAAAAGTATGATGAAAGATCCTAAAATGAAAACAGTCTCTCAAGAGACTTGCTTTCCCTAGTAGAATCGACAAATGGCGTCTCCAACAGAGAAGTTTGTACAACTCTACAATTCAGACGAATGGGTTCCCCAGCAAGTCTGACATCAAAACTTTTTCCACTCAAATGGCATCTCCCCAGGAAAATTCGGCGAGAAGTTTGAGGAAAGCCGCTATGAATAGCGTCCCTTGTCAGTAAAGTTTATTGACAAAAGAAACTAAGACCAGTTCCTTGGTAAAAAACCAGGATCGCGGGGAAGTTTAAATCAGAAACTAAGACCAGTTCCTTGGTAAGAAACCAGGATCGAGGGGAAGTTTAAATCAGAAACTAAGACCAGTTCTTGGTAGGAAACCAGGATCGAGGGGAAGCTTAAATCAGAAACTAAGACCAGTTCTTGGTAGGAAACCAGGATCGAGGGGATGTTTCAAAAAGAGACTGAGACCAGTTCCTTGGTAGGAAACCAGGGTCGAGGGGAAGTTTACCTTTTCTAAGCATCATTGCTTAGCTAAAGAAGATGAATACGTAAGCTACCATTCAGAGATACCATCAAAATTTTGGGTATTCCGATATTTAATCCTCTTGCACCCCGAATGCTCGAATCCCTTCGTCATTCATACCTTCGGGTCCAAGAAGATTAAATAGGGGCATCTGTAATACCCCAAATTTTGATCACTTAGATTTCCCATCATTGTGAAAATCATCATCACAATGTGGATGAACCATCATGCTTCATGAGTCTCCCCAAAGATGGGTGAGCATCCAATACAATCAAAATTAGGGTTTCAAGCCCTCTCTGAGTGCTTAGACAAAGGATCAATCAAGAAATGACATGATCTTCAACTTGTCTAATCTCTTAAACATCCACAATGGATCAAAAAGGACTCCCACTTCAAGGATTAAGCACAAGGCTGCTCCCTTCTAGGTGGATCAAGTCTCAAGATCGACAGTGTCACCAAATTAGGGTTTTGGTCGACCAGGGTCTCCAGATGGAAATTTTCATCTGGGCACAAGGCAATGATCCAAAACATAACCTAATATACTTCATGGAACCTCATTAACCCATGCATCAAGTCAATTTTGCCTCAGGGGATGCATTCATCAAAAATCAGGAATTAGGGTTTCTTGACCTAATTCACCCCTAAGTTGACTTTTGGGACAAACCATGAGCCAAGACCTCAAGAGATGATTTGAGGGTCTCTAATACACCATATTGATCCATTTGGAACAATGGATTGATCCAAGAAGCTTGAGCAACAAGTCTCATTTTCATCTGCACCACAATTAGGGTTTTAAGGGAAAAGTTAACTGTAACTTTGACTTTTGACCAAGACATGCTCCCAAACCCTAATACATGATTGAATATACCCTATGACACCCATGGAACATGTCCATCAAGTTTGATTTAGGTCAAGGACATGATTTCCTGAAGAATTGCACAGTTTGGAATTCATCTGATAAAAAGTCAACTGTGCACAAAAGTCAACTTTGACTTTTTGAGATTTTTCACCAAAATGGATTTTTAACCCTAAAATGATGTTAATGTATGATTTGAATCATCATTCATCAAGAAAAATCAAGAAAAGTGAGATAACTTGTAAAAGGGGTAACCATAAAACTTAGAAATTTTTCTAAGTTAAAAATAAAGTGGCAAGGGTACCAACTTTGAAGGACCATAACTCCTACACCACAAGGCCATTTTTTCTCATCCAAAGATGGATTTGTAGCCCTCATTATCACCTACAAAAACTTCAACTACAAGTCATTCCAATTCATTAAGGATTTTGAGTTATGGAGTGATCAAAGTGGCTGAAAAGTGAAAATGTCACTTTTTCCAACACTTAGTGAAATTTTCACTAAGTCAGAATTTGCCTTCACTTTTTGCCAAATGTAGGGGGATTTTTCACTTGGAATCAAAAGAGATCAAAACCAAACTTGTTCAAACAGTTGTTGTATCATGTAAGAGCTTTCCAAAATGGCCAAGAACATTGCCAAATTCAACCTACATCATGAGATACAACATTGGCAAGTTGCCTTGCTGAAATCTGTCAAGGCAAGGCAGAATTTGCACTTTGGCTCGATTTGCCAAAATCAGCCAATTTCAATAGTTCCTATCCACTTGGACACCTCAGAGGATTGAATCCAAAGGGGACAATCACTGAGCCAAGCCTCCAAGGTCCAAGGAACAAGGAATAGCATGTTGAACCTAGAGTTGCCAAAGTAGGGACAAGACTTCAAATTTGGAATGAGGCATTCAATGGAACCATCAAGGTGGCATGGACTGAGCCATTCTCATCTGAAATCAGTCAAGACTTATCCAAGACCAAGGGGACCAAAGCTCTGTGCCCTAACCTCTAGTCAATGGCTAGAGGAGACTTGGATTTTCATTTGCCAACATTGGCCAAACCTACTTACCAGCTGCCATGCACTATTCCTTGCAAAACAAACTTGCTCTACTATAAATAGAGCTCAATTGTGGTCAGTTTAAGTACACCAAAGCCATCTAACAGATGCTTTCCTCAAAATCTCTTTCTCTTGGCAAAAATGCCTTTCTTAGCAAGGTAGCTATCGGGTTTTGAGTTTGAGAGCAATTCTGCACAAACCAATCACTCACACACCTCACATACATCAGATATGAGCTGATCAAACACTCACATAACTTCTGAAACATCAATTTCATGAAATCACCAGCTGGTTGCTCAAATTTTCAAACAAGGTGCAGCTGAGATGCCATAAACTGATCCAGCCAATTTCAATCAAGTCCAACCATCCAAACACAATCCATAGGGTGTAGGGAAGCTGTTCAGATCATCACCACTCATCTGTAACACCTCCAAATCAAAAATCACTTTGAACTTGCTGTCACGACTTGGAGGTAAGCACATACTTGGTCATCTCTCAATCTATGCATATTTCCTCGCACAATAATTTGGCCATATGTTCATAATCATGCATGGAATGTTTTCCCTCAATTACGTGCATTGTTTGAATCGTGTATCAAAAATCCTAGCCTTCATGCAGAAATTAGGGTTCTTGAGGTTTCTTCGTGATTTCTTGTTGTATGTTTAATTTAAATGAAATTAAAGTACATAGACATGATCGTGAGGTTGAGACGAGCATAATGATATGTGGATTGCATGATATGATTACGTATTCATGGAGATTGGATAGAAAACGCAAATCTGAGAAACCAAGAACACGCGCGTGTTCTTCAGCTGTTCTTGGCGCCTTTTTTTCAAATTCAAATATTTGAATTTTGTGATTTTGTTTAATTGATTCAAAAATTAATTTCTCTCTGAGTTTTAATGATTTTGAGTTAATTCTTTTTTTAATAATTCACAAAAATGTTAAAATATTTTATTTTCCCAAAAAATCCCAAAAATATTATTTATTTCATATAATTGATATTTTTGTAAAGAATTAATATTTTGATTGTTTTTGGCATTTTAAATATTTTTTCTACATTGATTTTGCAACTTTTAATGCTTTCTAATTATTTTGTAGGTCAATACTTAATTTTTGAAGCATTAATCCAAGATCACAATTTTTTTTCCATGTGTTAAACAATTTTTTATCATTTTAATTGAATTTTTATTCAATTAAATACATTTTGAAAACAAATTAGGGTTTTGGATTAATTCAACTCTCATAAATCATTTTCAAAACTCTTTGGGCCTCTATTAGAATGTAAGACCCAATCCTTTTTTTGACCAAATCACTTTTTGGGCCTCACTTATTGTATAAGTCCCGATACCGTCAAAAAACAAACGGCGCGATCGTCGCCTTTTCAAAAATCATTTGGGCCTACCCTCGAGTAGTAAGACCCATTTATTTTTCTTTAAAACTCTTTGGGCCTCTTGAGAGAGTGTAAGACCCATCCCCCATTGTACAAAAACTTTTTGGGCCTCACTCATTGTATAAGTCCCTCTGTACAAGTAAACGGCGCGATCGTCGCCCGTTTAAAAATAAAAACCATCTGGGCCTACCCTCGAGTAGTAAGACCCATTTCTCTTTTCTTTAAACCTTTTTGGGCCTCTTGAGAAAGTGTAAGACCCATCCCTTTGTACAGAAAACCATTTTGGGCCCCAGTCACTTGTATAAGTCCCTTTGTATAAATTCAAACAGTGCGTTCACTGATAAAACCCTGGGCCTCTCCTTGAGCTGTAAGCCCCAAATCTTTCTTTTTCAAAGCACTTTCTCCTTTGATTTTGAATATACTGTTGTTTTCAATCTTTCTTTGTTGAACAACTAACCAAACAGCATGAAAGCACTACAACCGAGTAAGTGGTTATCGCTTTCATTTACTGCTTTCATATTATAAACTGTATTGTGGGGCTGCTCACTGTAAGTCTCCTTTCATAAACTCATATCTACTGTGTAATAATAGTATAGATATTTCGAGTTTCCCCGGCAACTACGTCTAGAACTAGGTGACGCCGTTTCACTTATTCGTAGAAATAGACGCCTAGATCCCCAATAGGAGCACCAGATACAGTCTTCTCTTCGGCTGTCCTCCTTAGGAATCGTCAAGAAGCTCTACTCCCCAAGATGAATGTATTCTCCGTGAATGGCATCTTTGAGTTTCTTCCGAATTCTCGAACTTTCCTGACTTGATCTATTCCTTGTGGATAGCTTGCCTTGAATGTCTCGGGGTTTGGGTACCCACTACGGTCATAATCTTGGACCTTAACTAAGGAACCCTCTTTAAAAGCTAAAAGTCACTGGATAGTAAACCTCGCACGTTTACCAGTGGTTTTCATATTTAAAAGAGTTATCTCTCCTAATGGAAAGGAGATGATAGACCCACGGGCTTCTTAAAAGCATCGGCCTCCTCTTGGGCATTATTCAAGGACCCTACGGCTTCTTAGAAGTATTCACAGCCTCCTCTTAGGCTTCGTATAATGATCTCTTCCTCCAGGAATGATAGCCTCCTCTTGGGCTTCGTACAAGGACCCGTCGGCTTCTTAAAAGATTCCAGCCTCCTCTTGGGTTCGTACAAATTGTCCCGACGACCTCCTAGAGGTATAGGAACAGAACCTAGTCATCCTCATAGAACAGTCCTTTCATAGAGTCTACTACTGTTTCTCGAAGCATAGTACAAAAGATAAAACTCTAGACACGGACAGTCTAACTTTCTTGAGTCTCAAAGACATTCTCAAGCACCCTTCGTTAAATAGGAAGGAAACCCGCAGACTCGGATAGTCTCACTACCCTTTGGATTTCCCGTTTCCTCAAAGAGAAGGAAATATCCCTGATCCTCAGATCTAACCCGAGTACAGTGTTACTCATATAAGAACTGATTTTCTCTTTTAAATCAGTATATTGGATCTGTCACTCAACTGAAACAGTTACAATAGCCTCCATCTCGGGCTTCGTACGAGATACCAAAATTCTCCCCAGTGGAGTCAAAACAACCTTTTTGCCTCTCTCTCGGGCTTTGTACGAGACACAAAATAGCCTCCTCTTAGGCTTTGTATAATGATTTTCCTAGCGGAAATTAGCCTCCTCTTAGGCTTTGTATAACGATATGCCCCACTGGGTCAAAAACTTTTAGCCTCTCTCTTGGGCTTTGTACGAGACACAAAATAGCCTCCTCTTAGGCTTTGTATAATGATTTTCCTAGCGGAAATTAGCCTCCTCTTAGGCTTTGTATAAGAAAACCACTGGTTGATCCAATCAACCTTTTAGCATCAAAGCTGTGCCTCGTTCACAGTACACAAACATCAACAACTTCTTTCCCTTCATCTAATCGCTGTAAGCGGCAAGCCTTTGGATCATCTACATCCATGCCACTGTCCCTCTTTTAGCATGAGAAATTCCTAAGGAAAGATGGCATTGCACTACACTGAGTTAAAGTCTTCTCCTTCAGGTTAAAACCCTTTCTTCGGAAATTATGACATTGCTCGGATCCGCGTATCCCAGTTAAAGTAATTCTCCTTCTCCCCTCTTTAGAGATGACAAATTCTCTCTAAAGTCGAGGTCTTTCAGCTTCACGTCTTGGGCTTTGAACAAGACACAAATAGACCTTTTAGCTTCACATCTTGGGCTTTGAACAAGATACAAATCACCTTTCGCTTCATGTCTTGGGCTTTGAACAAGACACCAAAAACCAATTTCCTCCCATAGAATAGGAGGAACTACGAACGCTCTGATTTCCCTGTTTCGGTAAACGGGAATACGTAGGCATAAGATCGAAAGAAAAGATCTTAGCGAGCGCAATCAACAAAAAACCCAAATCCCATATCTCCATCAAAAAGCAGTAATTCAAAAGCACCAGTCCTAACATCCTAATCCTTGTTCCCCACCAGAAACCTTTTGACCAAGCCCTAGAAAGAAAGAACCTGTATTGGCGAAATACGAATAACCAGTACAAAGGCCCCCCCACATTGATAGCATCCGTAACCTAACAGACCGCTGTTTAAACTCAGTATGCAAGCAGGGTTAATTAGAGACATCTATTTCCCTTCCTTATTCAGCTCACAATAGGATAAAAAATGAATCGACCTGTAGTTTAAAGCTCAAACCGTAGAGAGCGACCAGCGCTTCAGAACCGCGTCCAAAATCGCTCGCTACAGGTTCCATTTTCAATGTTCATCTTTATCCGTCTCCAACAGAGTGGAAGTTCTCTCAGAATTTTCATCTCCAGCAGAGTTTGTGATCAGGAAGTCGTTCAGTGAAATCTTCATCAGCATGATCTTTTAATTCAGAGGATAATTTAGTTTGTCATCCCTGGTGGAGTTGCCTTCGTCTTCAGCATTTATTTTGCTGGAGCGCTCCTTTTGCATTGCATAAGCATTTTTGTATGGCATCCTCCCAAACGTGTAGCATTTCCATTTTGTATGGAGTATTACGCCATAGAAAAATTCAAACATATGTATTCGAAGCATAAGCCAGGTTTGATATCTTTTACCGGTTTCTTTCCCCAGCAGAAAGTAATGTGACTCGGGAGATGTTGTTTAACATTACACCGCAACCAATGGATTCGTCCTTCTTATAGGTTATTCTTTCCTATGCTCCTCTATAGAGTTATCTGTGTAGATTTCTCTTTCCCCAGCGGAGTCATCTTCTTTTCAGGTCGTAAGTCCGTTGATTCTACTTTCTGTGCATTGTCGGCTATTATCCCAACTTTTGGTTGGTACTCTCTTGGTTATCCCAACTTTTGGTTGGTACCCTTTGTTATCCCAACTTTTGGTTGGTACTCTCTTGGTTCCCAACTTTTGGTTGGTATTCTCTTGGTCATTCCAACTTTTGGTTGGTACCCTTCTTTTATCCCAACTTTTGGTTGGTAACCTTTGTTGAGTCCGCTTTAGGTCGGCGTTCTCGTTTATCCCAACTTTTGGTTGGTACTCTCTTGGTTATTCCAACTTTTGGTTGGTACCCTTTGTTATCCTAACTTTTGGTTGGTATTCTCTTGGTCATTCTAACTTTTGGTTGGTACCCTTCTTTTATCCCAACTTTTGGTTGGTATCCTTTGTTGAGTCCGCCTTTGGTCGGCGTTCTCGTTTATCCCAACTTTTGGTTTGTACTCTCTTGGTTATTCCAAGTTTTGGTTGGTACCCTTCTTTTATTCCAACTTTTGGGTGGTATCCTTTGTTGAGTCCGCCTTTGGTCGGCGTTCTCGTTTATCCCAACTTTTGGTTGGTACTCTCTTGGTCATTCCAACTTTTGGTTGGTACTCTTCTTTTATCCCAACTTTTGGTTGGTATCCTTTGTTGAGTCCGCCTTTGGTCGGCGATCTCGTTTATCTCAACTTTTGGTTAGTACTCTCTTGGTTATCCCAACTTTTGGTTGGTACCCTTTGTTATCCCAATTTTTGGTTGGTACTCTCTTGGTTATCCCAACTTTTGGTTGGTATTCTCTTGGTCATTCCAACTTTTGGCCTTCTTTTATCACAACTTTTGGTTGGTATCCTTTGTTGAGTCCGCCTTTGGTCGGCGTTCTCGTTTATCCCAACTTTTGATTGGTACTCTCTTGGTCATTCCAACTTTTGGTTGGTACCCTTCTTTTATCCCAACTTTTGGTTGGTATCCTTTGTTGAGTCTGCCTTTGGTCGACGTTCTCGTTTATCCCAACTTTTGGTTGGTACTCTCTTGGTTATTCCAACTTTTGGTTGGTACCCGTTGTTATCCCAACTTTTGGTTGGTACTCTCTTGGTTATTCCAACTTTTGGTTGGTACCCTTCTTTTATCCCAACTTTTGGTTGGTATCCTTTGTTGAGTCCGCCTTTGGTCGGCCTTCTCGTTTATCCCAACTTTTGGTTGGTACTCTCTTGGTTATTCCAACTTTTGGTTGGTACCCTTCTTTTATCCCAACTTTTGGTTGGTATCCTTTGTTGAGTCCGCCTTTGGTCGTCCTTCTCGTTTATCCCAACTTTTGATTGGTACTCTCTTGGTTATTCCAACTTTTGGTTGGTACCCTTCTTTTATCCCAACTTTTAGTTGGTATCCTTTGTTGAGTCTGCCTTTGGTCGGTGTTCTCGTTTATCCCAACTTTTGGTTGGTATTCCTGGGTTATTCCAACTTTTGGTTGGTATTCCTGGGTTATTCCAACTTTTGGTTGGTATCCTTCCCTTATTCCAACTTTTGGTTGGTATCTTTACCTTATTCCAACTTTTGGTTGGTATCCTTCCCTTATTCCAACTTTTGGTTGGTATCTTTACCTTATTCGAACTTTTGGTTGGTATTTTTACCTTATTCCAACTTTTGGTTGGTATCTTTCCCTTATCCCAACTTTTGGTTGGTATTCCCTTATCCCAACTTTTGGTTGGTATTCTCATTGTTATCCCAACTTTTGGTTGGTATTCTCATTGTTATCCCAACTTTTGGTTGGTATTCTCATTGTTATCCCAACTTTTGGTTGGTATTCTCATTGTTATCCCAACATTTGGTTGGTATTCCCGTTGTTATCCCAACTTTTGGTTGGTATTCTCTGTTCTTACTGAATATTGGTTAGCTTCCATTATCCCAACTTTGGGTTGGTATTCTCTCTGTTATTCCAACTTTTGGTTGGTATCCACTGTTTCTGAGTCCACCTTCGGTTGACAAACACTTTATTTTGTATCTCCCCACAAGATTCAAATTTCAAGGTTATTTTGGTATTCAAACCCTGTGTATTCCGATTTCCTGAAAGTCGTTGCTATCATACCCTCGGGTCCAAGAAGTTTGAATAGGGGCAGCTGTAACACTCAAAATTTGCCCTCATGTTTTAGCTTTGATTGGCTTATGTTTCATTGCATTCTTGCATTATCATCTTTGCATATCATTGGCCTTAGCATGGGATCAAGGTGTCTCATTCAAATCAAAGGAAACTTGAGCCTCAAGAGATCTCAATTGACCTACCATCTCATCATATGGTCAAGCTTGGCAAAAGATTTCAAGGAAATCACCTTTTCCTAACCAGTGCAAAATTAGGGTTTTGGGATTCTTGAGTATCACACCCCAATGGGCAAGATCATTGAGATTTTATCATCTCCAAATGGCACATCTCATCATTGTTTGAGAGAATACACATCATGCTCAGAGGAATTTGGATTTGGAGGATGTGCTGATTTCTCCTAGACTAAGGGCACCAAATTAGGGTTTGCCATAAAACCAGTTTATTTCTGATTTTTTGGGCAAGACTTGATTCTATGGTATTCCTCATGTCCTTAAGTGTATAAGGTTGGAAGATTGTCCATCAATTTGGTTTGGAAGAGTTTCAATTGATCATTTGACTGAAAATCGGGAGAATTGGGGGAAAGTCAACTGTGCAGAGGAAAAAGTCAACTCTTGACTTTTTAAGGTCAAAATATTGTTCCTTATCTCAAGTATGATCATTGGTGAAGATTTGATTAAGAATTATCAAGAGATTCATCAAAAATCAAGAAATATGCAAAGTTGCCAAAAATAGTAATGAAGGGTTTCCATTTATGGCAAGTTTTGTCAAGTTGAAGGGCCATCTTTGGAGCATTCTTTCTCCATGATCCAAGCTCCATATGGAAAGGTTAGGGAGGCCTATCAAAAGTTCACATTCCAAGCTTCAAAACCATACCAAGAACACTTCCATTGGATTAAAATTGAGAGAGATATGATCAATTAAAGTTGAGGCAAATCAAGGCAAAATGGCAAGTCATGACCAGCCTGCACGCAGTCATTTTGACAAACACTTTGTGTGCATGTTGTGTCCAAGTTCATAGCCAAATTTCTCCATGATAGAGGCTCCAATTGAAAAAATGTCCAACATGGAATTTGTTCCTCTCCATCTCCTCTTCAAAATTAGTGTTGGAAGTTCTTTCATCTGATCAACACATTGGGAGATATGGTAGCTCAAAGAGGAGACCTCCAACTGACGCATTCCCATGCACATGGCTAGCCACGAGTAGGGCAAGATGCATGTATAACTCAGTTGCAACCAAGCATGTTCATCATCATTTTTAGGTACTTTAGAGGTGTTATTTCCATTCATTTTGAACATCAATCTTGTTCTTCTCCATTCCCTCTCTCCAAATAACCAAAAACCTTGTGTTTTCATCCCATAATCATGAAGATTCATTGCTTCAAAGACACCATCACCATGTCTGCTTTCTTCCATCCCAAACCAAGACAAAAACCTTGTTTCTCCTTACATCATGCGCATGCTCATTACAGTCATACATCACCATGCCATTTTAAACTAAACCAACCCTTACACATATTATATGGTCATGTACACTTTACCATCTTTGTCCAAACAAGAGAATAAGAAACTTGCATAGGAAGCTTACATAACAAGCTGCAATGTACCTTGACCTCATCACCACCTTCCATTTCAATGTGCATGACATGATTCCATCATCACCCTCCATCCTAAGTAGCACCATAAGTTTCATGTTCCTCCATACATGAACAAATAACCCGTGCCAACACTACACTTCACTTTCCATTCTCAAATTTATTTTCATTCTTCACTCACTTCACAACTCAACCTCACTTCTAACCATGGTTCTAACTGTCAACCAAGACAGTTTAGAAACTAACCAAGGATATAAATAGAAATATCCAACTGAATTTGCAAAAAAAAAACTTTTCATTCTTCACCTTTCACCAAAATTTTCACTCTCTCTCTCTCTCTGAGATTTCTCTCTCTCGAATCTTCATCTCCGCTCAAGAACTCTCTGCATTCTCTCCTCTCTTCATCAACAAGCATTAAGGAACTGAAGAAGTAGATCGTGTAGCATCATCTTCAACTTCAATTCCATTTTTCTTCCTCAGAATTTTCAAGCAGATAACATCATTTATAGCCTTTATTTGGCTTAATATCAAGTTCAAGAGAAAAGGAACCTCATCTCTGGTCTTCTTTTTTAGCAAAGGAAGCATCCACATCACAGGTTTCCTCTCAATCTTGTTGATCTCTTTATGCTCTGATTTTGTTTGTTTTTGTGTGTTTTTAGCTTAATAGAAGCAATGTGATCACCGGCTAGTTGATAGGCACTATAGGTGCATAGTTTCAAAATCTTAGGGCAAACTGTTTGGCTTCGTTTTGCATTATGTGTGCATTGTTTGGGAATTCTATTGCTGGATCCATGATCTACGTGACCTGAGGAGCATTTTGATATACTATTTGATCATTTCTGATGACCTGAAGTTTTTGGTACGGTGGAGAGTGGCCGGAGAAGATGACCGGAGTCTTCTCCGGCCGGTGATGTTTGAAACCCTAGCATTTTCTCAGAACAAGTCACAGTTGTTTGATCCTTTTGATCCAAGGGACAAGATCTTGCCAGCAAATTAATGAAGCCACGCACCACTCACGTGTTTCAATTTATGAATGGTTTTGAATTGTGTGATCTCATGTGTGCATTCCATCTTAGTTATCATGTGCTCTCATTGTGATGCGTGTGATTGTGTTACTTCTTTGATCATCTTGATCTGACTCCATCCAAAGGCCATGATTGAGTCAACTTTTGACTGGATTCCACCACATAGACCCTATCTGAGCACGTGATATTGGACTGGGCTGCTATTGATATCTACACCCCACGCTCCTGAGCCCAAAGCACAATTTAACCTGGATAATTGCTTTGGATGCACCCCTGCTGTATTTCTTTGTTTTTTATTTTTCTTTTCATATTTGTTTCATTTTTGGTTTTAAAAAATACTTAGAAACATGATAAAATTCCTAAATAATTCATGGAACTTTCTAATGCATTTAAATAATTGTTGCATATTTTTATTCCTGATTTTGATATGTTTTAATGTTCTTTCCATAATTTCCTTTTATTTTCTTTTTGTATGATCCTATGTTCATATGCATGCATTGTTTTGGATTTATTTGACATAGTTCCAAAATGAATTTGCTTCTGAGACTTGGTACACACTTGTATGATATCTTGATGCACTTCATTCATTTTTTGTGGTTTTTTAAAGTCATTTTTGAATGGTGTTTGAACCCCATATTTGTGCACTATTGTTGTGTGACTTGAATGAACTTGTGGAGTGCATTTGAACATATTTCTTAGTGATTTTTGTACCATACTTTTGGGAAAGTGTACATACTGTTTGAACTTCATTTTACTTGGATATGGGAATTTTATCATTCTCCTAACTTGGTTTTTGTGAATTGTTTGAGTGCATCTACATATGTATGTTGTTATAGGATCATCTGCTAGGGCTTTGAGATACATTGTGTGCAATCCTATTTGGTACTTGTTGATACCTTTTGACATATGATTGTATGAACATTATAGGTCATTCACATCAAATTATATGTCATTGTCTGTTCATTCTTACATGACTTGTATGCACATGTTTTAACTTGAAATGTGTTGTGTAATTGTGCATTCTCACTTGACTTTCTTTGAGCACATGTTTGTATCAACCCTTGTATGGTTTTGCACATTCACTTTGACATAATTCCACTTCTGTTTGTGATCATTTTTAACCATATTCCATGACCTATAATTGCACATCACATGCCTCTTAAGTTCATAAACTTTTACATGCTTAATTGAAATTGTTTGAACCTAGTTTGCTTCTAATCTTCTATGTGTTTCAACATGGTGCTTGTGTGAACTTTGTACATGAATTATTGACTTCTAAATGTCATTTCAAATGTCATATGCTTCTGATTTGCATCCATTTTCATAATTGTTTATCTTACATCTTCATTTCTTACTTGCATTACAAGTATGCTTTATTGCGGGAACTTGAATGATGTTTGCTACTACTTCTTCTTACTTGATTAATGTTTGCATTTATGAATCTCATGATATCTTAATGACATCTCTATGCATTCTTAAATGTCATTCATTTCTGACTTTGATGTTTACATGTGCATTCATCCATGTTCATCCATGTTCATGATTCATTTGCATCCATCTTGCATTAGTAGCACACAACTTGCATTTGCATGATTGTTTGGTACATAGTTTTCCTTTGTTTGATTTCATATGGCATGTTTACATTAGTAGGATCCCTTGACCTAGACCTACTGACCTTAGAATGTTTCTTAACCCTTAGGATTCTTTTCCTTTTGGTTTGAGTTTTGCTTTCTTCTTAAGTTGTCTTCCTTAAGACAACTAGTATTGCTTGGTTTAATTTCTAGCACTTATATTCATTTCTTGTGATTATTTTGCTAACCTTTTGTGTAGGGGCACAGGTAAGGCATTTGAACATGTGGATGTTAATCCATGTTCATTTCTCCTTTCATCTCATCTATCTTACTTCTCTCTTCCTTTTGTGAATAGCATGATATAATGCTTTGTGTACAACTTTCTCACACCCATTGGGATCCTAGCTCATCCTTAATTTTTGATTAAGGTGAGGTAGGATAAGCATTAGGTAGTGTTATCCCTCTTTTCTATTTAGACTTAGGTTTTTAAACCTTGAACTTAGGGCCACTTTTGCATGATAACATTAGGAACAATTTAGTTTCCCCTTAGTGCTTTCTTTTCAACTTGAGTCTTATACATGGGAAATGAATAATGGGGGGTCTCCCTTCATTCTTCTAGGGTACTTAGTGTACGTCCTGTTGGGGACGATACGCAACGTATTCGTTCCTATGTTGTAGACTTGGGTGCAATGCAAGTTTCAAACAAACTTCAATCCACTTCTTGTCTAAAAAACACAAAACAAATTCAAATCTTTTTATCCTTCGGGATCGTTCAAGTTCAAACCATTTTCAGAAAAGAGTACGTTATTTTCCCTTTCGTCGCAAACAGGCATCGACCCTAACTGCCGGACGCGAACTTAACGTCGCTCATAAAAAACACCAACCTCATTAGTTCGAACTACAACTGCTCTTATTTCCTCTTTCTGGTTAGATTGAGGATACGTAGGCATGAGACGGCGATGCCTTGGCGAGTAACCTCCCCCTTTAGTTCGTGTCCGAACTACGTTGACTCTGACTTTCCCGCTCCCGAGGGAATACGTAGTCCTAGGACTCCGAGGACGTTCTACCGGGTCACTTCTTTTTCTTTTCTCCCCCGTTTCTTCGTTCTTTTCCGTTCTCGTTCCTTTTCCTTTCCAGTAGCAGTGGAGCTCCAGATGATGACACCTTTTGATCGAGACAACAAGCGTGGATCCCATCGAGTACGATGGATGCGTGGGGGTGCTAATACCTTCCCCTCGGGTAACCGACTCCCTTACCCGTTTCTCTTGGTCGCGAGACCATGTCTTTTCCCTTCCCTCAGGTTTACGCAGTGTTTCCTTTCCCTCTCTTGGGATAAATACACATTGCTGGCGACTCTGTTTCCGTGCCACTTTCGCGTTTGTACTTGGATGAAAATCCCGGGAGCGACAGTCGGTACATGGTTTCCAATCAGAAAAATCTTAATGGCATTGATATCAACGAAGTCATCAATATTGGGAAACAGAAACAACCCGTAGGTGAGTAAGACAAAGATGCTCTCGAAAGAAGTTGCGTTCCCTATACTATCAAAGTACAGAGCCTTCTTTATCAAAAACTTGGCTGGTAAACCTTGGATTCCACCCATAGTGGTCATGTGAGTCCGGACTTCTGACTCGTCCAAATAAATTGCTCTTGCAATGGTCTGATCCTTTGGAATTTCTTCCAGTCCAGAAAAGGGAGCTTGATCAGTAATGGGTAAATCAGTCAGGTGAGAGTACTCCTCCAGTGTTGGGGCTAGCTGATAATCCGGGAATGTGAAATAGTGATAGACCAGATCATAGAACTGGATCAGCGTAGACAGTATTCCCTCAATTACATGGACTCTTAACAGAGATAGCAGACCTCCGTATTTAGCTCTGAAAGCATCAGGGTTGGTTATCATCCTTGCCAACCCTCTCAATTCCACTAATTTTAGAACCTTGAAGGTGTACTTGTGAGCTTTCCTTCTACCGAAATCCATGGCGCAATCTCTTTATCTGACATTTGCAATCATTGTCTTAGTTTAATTTGAAAAAGAGAGAGTATAAGAGAAATTTTTCTTTGTTTTAATGTTCTTTATGAAATGAATGCATGAATGCAGCACACAAAAACATAGAAAAAACATGGGGTCAAAGGGTCGGTGTCATGAAGCCAAGGCTCTACCCATCCCCAAAGGTTTTACTGGTGATTTTTTGTACCTGTCCTCAAAATCACTGACCCCTCTTGGGATGACAACAGCAGGCTGGAATCACCCGAGCGAGCTGATGTATCTTAGAGTAATCTCAGATGAGGGTAGTATCGCGTGACAACTATTTCTGATAGCTTCTGCACTATAAAATAGTAACATGGTTTCAGTCTACTAAAATCCTCAGCTTCTCAGATAACCCAATGGAACAATCTGCTTTCAACAACCGAAGTCGTATAGGCATTGAATCCGCAAAAGGCATCTCCACTGATTCGATGGTCGACCGAGACCTCTTATCTGGGATTCACTCCTTGTAAGATTACCCGTATAGTGCCATCCCCTATCTTAGGTGCATACTCAATCTTTCCAGATGCGGCATCACACGCATTCCCATTAGCAGAAAAATAAACACAGATGTCCATTAGGAAAAGCAGTATATATATTTGTCCTAAAGCTAAAATCCTAGACCTCTTAAGAGTTATAATAATCCTAGTCCTAAACAATAAAATGACTCCCTAGCAGAATCGCCATTTTTCTGTAGTGAGCGATTTTTGTCGGTGACGCGACTACCTTATCGCTGGAGTTTGGGTTTTCCTCCTCAAGGAGAAAGGGTGCTACTTTCTGATTTCTTATTTATCCCATGAAGCTGAAAGGGAAAGGGAAACTATCTAAAACTAACCTTGCACGTGGATGTTTAATCGAACAAATGCTTAAAGAGATTTGGGGAGTCAGGATCAGGTTATTCAATGGGTAGTTGTCAATTACCCATCCTATATGTGGTTATCCACAGGATATTAGCTGCAAGGTTTTGCTTTGTAATTAATGGTGTTTATCTGATAATGGGTTGGGAAAGTTTCTTGGGAAGTATGACAGGGAGAGTGAGTTTTTCTGTGGAAAATGATGATAATGATGGCTTAAGGTATGAAACCTAAAGTTTTGATTGATATGAAGGTACTGGACCTAGGGTTTTTTATTGGTATGCTCGCTAAGATTTCGCAATCTTATGCCTACGTATTCCCATTTAAAAGAAACAGGGAAACCAAAGCAATCGTAGTTCCTCCTATTCTAAGGGAGGAAAAGATGTTTTGGTGTCTTGTTCAAAGCCCAAGATTAAAGCTAAAGGTTTGACTGAGAGAGAACTTGTCATCTCTAAAGAAGGATTGTTGATTTTTGTGTGCCTTGATCAAAGCACAAGGTTGATGCTAAAAGGTTGATTGACTCAGTTGAGGGATTTCATTATACAAAGCCTAAGAGGAGGCTACGGAGTTTTGACTCTGCTCCAAGGGAATTTAATTCTCAAAGCTTTAAAGAAAGCTAAGGAATGGACTTTGTTGGGGAAATGCTTGTACAGAGCTTTTTGACTCCATTGGGGAGAATTTGTATGTGTCTTATACAAAGCCCAAGACGGAGGCTGAAATGGGAAATTTATCTGACTCTGGTGAGGATATTTTATGTGTTTTGTACAAACCCCAAGATGGAGGCTGAAATGAGTTTGACTCTTTTTGGGGGAAAATCATTCTTCGAAGCCTAAAGGAAGGCTAAGAAGAAATGACTCTGCTGGGGAAGATATTTGTCCCCAACCTTAAGAGAGGGAGATTTATGTCCTGTACAAAGCCCAAGATGGAGGCTAAAGGGTTTGACTCAACAAGAGAGTGTTTCTATTTGTCTCGTACGAAGCCCGAGATAAAGGTTAAAAGGGGTTGACTCAACAAGAGAGTGCTCAAAAGGTGACTGACTCAACAAGAGAGTCTGGAAGGTGATGGACTCAACAAGAGAGTCGGGAAATGGTGATTGACTCAACAAGAGAGTCTTTTATACTCAACAAGAGAGTGATTTGCTGCCTCATACGAAGCCCGAGATGGAGGAAAAAAGGGTATTGACTCAATAAGAGAGTCTGAAAAGGTTAGCTCGGCTGGGGAGAATCATTTGTACAAAGCCCAAGAGGAGGCTGACTTTCCGTTGAGGAAAGTTTCTTATACAAAGCCTAAGAGGAGGCTAACTTCTGTCGGGGATTATTGAGATCCCGGGGCAGGTCCAAGAGGGGAATCAACTCTTGCTGAGGGTTACAGAAGAGTTGAGATATCAGATACCTTGAGGTATTGATTTGAGATAGGGTTATATTGACCCTGGTTAGGGTATTCTCATGAGAGAGACGGGGTTTCTGTTGGAGATCAATCCAGAATGCCCAGGGTTTTTTCCTATAGTTGTAAGGAACTTAAGAATGTCTTTGAGACTCAATGGGATTATACTGTCCAAGTCTACAGGTGTGGAAGAGTTTTATCTTTTGTATGATGCCCAAGAGGAGGCCGACTCTTTTAAGGGATGAGTATCAACCCTAAAATTGGTCTGAAAGTTTTGGCTCTTTTTAGAAAAATAGCTCTAGTAAAGTGTTATTTCGTTGATTTTGTGGTTGGCATTTATTTTGCTAAAACTATTCTAGCAGTAAGATGTTGAAACAAGATGTTCTAAGATGTTCTAATTTGCTGCATTCAACATGTCGAATGAAGATGTCCCGTACTACCTCATAGGACATCGCGCCTAAACTCAGTTTTAAAGAAGATTCTGTTGCTGTTAATTGTTACTGAATATTCTATGAATATTTGGTTATCCTATGTGGCATCGAAAGTATTTTTGGATTGTGTTTTTGTGTTGGTTTTTGGATTTTCAGCACTTTCTAATTATGGAGACATATTAGGAAACTTTAGATTGAAGACCTATTTTGTTGGAGTTTATTTTGCAAATTTGTGAGCAATCTATTTGCTACATTTTTGAAGCCCAATCCAGTCCAGATTTAATGCTATATATTGACTGGTGTAAACCTAGTTTAGGTGTGGAACTTACGTGTGTTTCTGTTAGGGTTTTTTAGTGTATTTTGTGAGCCTAACTGGTATCATTCTGATAACAGTATAAGGACTGGTTTTTTGTGTTGTAAGTTCTGTCAGTTACTCATAAGCTTTTAAGCATTGAGTTTCTTGTGTGTCAATTCTCATAAGCTTTGAAATATTGAGAATTGTGTGTTTTGAAAGTGTGACTTTCGTGGTGTTACTTGTGTGGAAAGAAACCAATCACGGGTTGTGGTTGTAGAGGTATTTAAGGAGGGCCTCATACCTAGGTGAGTCTTAGGTAGAAGTCATAGGAAGGGTAGTGATTAAGTGAGCAGATTATAACAAGATTCGGTTATTGTATGATCTGTGAATTGATACTATCGTATATTGGTTTCGTCCCTGGCTTGGTAGCCCCCAGAGTAGGATTGTTCATCCGAACTGGGTAAACATATCACTGTGTTATTTACTTTCTGCACTGTTATTATTATTGTTATCTTGTTCATTGTGTTGGATATCAGTGTCTCAACATCTTTGTAGGACATATGATATCTATGCCAGAATTTCAATTGGCATCAAGAGCTTGCACCCTTGTTTGGTTCTGGGTGAGATTCAGGGAAGGTACTTTCTGGTACAATGGACAGGGATGGAGGATTTTTGAACAAACCACCTCTGCTTGATGGTTCCAACTATGACTATTGGAAACCAAGGATGATAGCATTCATCAAATCCATGGATGATCAAGCATGGAAAGATGTTATAAAAGGATGGGAACCCCCAAAGGTTAGAGATGGAGAAGGTAAATCTACTGATGTGGTGAAGGAAGAGGAAGACTGGGATGATGCAGATTACAAAGGGTTCGTGGGAAATTCCAAAGCCATGAATGCATTGTTTAATGGTGTCAATAAGAATATCTTCAGGTTGATTGAACATTGCACCATTGCAAAAGAGGCGTGGGAGGTCTTGAAGGTTGCTCATGAAGGGACTTCAAAGGTGAAGATGTCAAAACTTCAGCTTCTCACTAGCAAGTTTGAGAGTTTGAAGATGAAGGAGGATGAGAGCATTCATGATTTTCACATGAACATTATTGAGATAGCTAATGCCTCAAGTGCCCTAGGTGAAAAGATGTCTGACAACAAACTGGTCAGAAAAATTCTCAGATCTGTACCTAAGAGATTTGACATGAAAGTGACTGCTATAGAGGAAGCTCAGGATATAGACAAGATGAAAGTGGATGAACTGGTGGGATCTCTTCAAACATTTGAATTAGGGATCAGTGAAAAGTCTGAAAAGAAGAAGAGCGTAGCTTTTGTGTCAAATGCTGGTGACTCAGAAGATGAAGGTGACCTGGTCAGAGATAAAGGGGTGTCTAAAGATCTGGTATTGCTTGGAAAACAATTTAACAAAGTGTTGAAAAGGATTGACTGGAAGTCGAGAGCAAATGCTCAGAACAAGTCACTCGACATCAGTAAAAACCAGGATGGAGGCAGAAGGTCCAGAACTGAAGAAGACTCCAATCAAGGGAAGAGAGTTCAGTGTTTTGAATGTGAGGGATATGGGCACATAAAGACTGAGTGTCCCACGTATCTCAAAAGGCAGAAGAAGGGCTTATCTGTGTCTTGGTCAGAAGGAGAGTCTGAGAGTGATCTTGAAGAAGAATCAGCAAAATTGGTGACGGCCTTGACTGGGATATGTAAGGTTGATGGAGAAACTACTTGTGAGTCTGACTCTGACAAAGAATCTTATATTGGAGAACTCACTAAGGAAGAAGTCTTCATTGGGTTCTCAGAGTTGTGTATCAAGAATGAAGAAAGGTGTCAGATAATATTAGAACAGAAGGTTCTGATAGCTCAACTAGAAGCTGAGAAGGAAGAACATCTATCAATCATTGCTGATCTGAAAGAGGAGGTTGTATGGCAAAAGTCAAAACTTGAAAATATGACCAAATCTATAAGAATGCTGAACAATGGTACCACGCAGCTGGATGAGATTCTTCAGACTGGGAAAGATGCTGGAAATGTGCAAGGCCTTGGTTTTAACAATCAAGCAGAGACTTACAAGAAGCCTGTATTGAAGTTTGTTCCTCAGAAAATAAAGCAAGAAGAGGGGATGTCAAATCACATGTTTCAACATCAGATGAAGCATCAGAAAAGAGTTTGTAGATCAAAGTATAAACCATGGAGATGCCATTACTGTGGAAAGATTGGTCACTTAAAGTCCTTTTGCTACAAGTTGCACGGCTATCCCAAAACTGCTCATCAACAAAATAAAGGACAGAGTTGGGCTAAAGTGAAGAGAATATGGACTCCTAGAAATATGATGGTCGGTCTCATAGCACATACATCTCTTAGAGCATTCGCAAGGGAAGATTGGTACTTTGACAGTGGTTGTTCAAGACACATGACTGGTGTGAAGAAATTCTTGTCAGATATTAAGCCTCACTCCACCAATTATGTCACTTTTGGGGATGGATCAAAAGGTGAAATAAAAGGTGTTGGAAAGCTGGACTACACAGGACAACCAAATCTGGATCGTGTTCTATTTGTCAAAGGGCTGACCGCAAATTTGATCAGTATAAGCCAACTGTGTGATGTAGAACTCAAAGTTAATTTCACAAAATCTGAATGTCTCGTAACCAATGAGAAAGATGAAGTTGTTATGAAGGGAACCAGGTCTAAGGATAACTGCTATCTGTGGAATCCTCAAGAATCGCAAAGTTTGTCTACCTGTTTGATGTCAAAGGAAGATGAAACCAAACTGTGGCATCAGAAATTGGGTCACTTACACTTGAAAGGGATGAAGAAAGTTATGTCAAGTGAAGTCGTTAGAGGTATTCCCAAGCTGAAGATTGATGAGGATAGAATATGTGGTGAATGTCAAGTTGGGAAGCAAACAAGGGTGTCACACAAGAGGCTTCAACATCTTACCACAACTTCTAGAGTTCTGGAACTGCTTCACATGGACTTAATGGGACCTATGCAGGTTGAAAGCCTTGGTGGGAAGAAGTATGCCTGTGTTGTCGTTGATGATTACTCCAGATTCACCTGGATAAGCTTTATTAGAGAAAAGTCTGAAATATTTGCAGCCTTCAAAGAGTTGTGTCAAAGGATTCAACGGGAAAAGGATTGTGATTTTGTTCGAATCAGAAGTGACCATGGGAAAGAATTCAAAAATAGCAGGTTTGAAGAGTTTTGCTTATCTGAAGGAATCACTCATGAATTCTCATCACCGATCACTCCTCAGCAGAATGATGTGGTGGAACGCAAGAATAGGACTATACAAGAGTGTATAAGGGTCATGATTCATGCCAAAAAGCTTCCATATCATTTTTGGGCTGAAGCCATGAATACCGCTTGCTACATACACAATAGGGTGACTATCAGATCAGGTACTTCTGTCACTCTTTATGAGTTATGGAAAGGTAGAAAGCCAAATGTGAAGTATTTCCATGTGTTTGGGAGTAAGTGTTATATCTTGACGGATCGTGAGCAGAGGCGAAAGATGGATCCTAAGAGCGAGGAAGGGATATTTTTGGGATACTCTACAAACAGTAAAGCATATAGGGTATTTAATTCCAGAACTAAGGTGATGATGGAATCCATAAATGTGGTGGTTGATGACTCTGGGAAAGACGAAGATGTCCCAGATGATGTTGGAGCATGCCTTCCCATGAACAATGAAATCTCACAAGACATTGAGCCCGTAGAAAATAATGCTCATGAAACCGACACTATCTCTGAGAATGAAGAGGTAGAGGATGCTAACAGGGGACCCTCTATAAGGATTCAGAAGGATCACCCTAAGGAATTGATTAGTGGAAATCTGAATGAAGGTGTAAGAACCAGAACGAGGGAGGCTGTGTCAAATGCATGCTTTGTTTCAAAGATTGAACCAAAGAATGTCAAAGAAGCATTGACATATGAGTTCTGGATAAGTGCTATGCAAGATGAGCTATGTCAATTCAAGAGGAATGAAGTCTGGGAACTGGTACCACGGCCAGCAGGAACAAATGTGATTGGAACAAAATGGGTTTATAAGAACAATTCTGATGAACAACGAGTTGTTACCAGGAACAAAGCCAGATTAGTAGCTCAAGGATACACACAGATTGAAGGAGTAGACTTCGATGAAACATTTGCTCCTGTGGCTTGATTTGAATCCATCAGATTGCTGCTAGGAGTGGCATGTTTGTTGAAATTCAGATTGTTTCAAATGGATGTCAAGAGTGCCTTTCTGAATGGCTATCTTAATGAGGAAGTCTATGTTGATCAGCCTAAAGGGTTTGTGGATCCAAATTTTCCTGATCATGTTTTCAAGCTAAAGAAGGCTTTGTATGGGTTGAAACAACCTCCACGAGCTTGGTATGAAAGGCTGACTGAGTTCTTAGTCAACCATGGATACAGGAAGGGTGGTATTGTGTAGCTGATATTGTGTTTGGTGGGATGTCAGATGAAATGGTCCAACATCTTGTCAACCATATGCAGTCTGAATTTGAGATGAGCTTGGTAGGTGAATTGACCTACTTCCTTGGATTACAAGTCAAGCAGATGGAAGATTCCATTTTTATTTGTCAGAGCAAATATGCGAGGAACATTGTGAAGAAGTTTGGACTGGATAATGCCAAGCATAAGAGAACTCCTGCTCCTACTCACTTGAAGTTATCTAAAGATGAAAAGGGAGTGAATGTTGAACAAAGTCTATATAGAAGCATGATTGGAAGTCTGTTGTATCTTACAGCAAGTAGGCCAGACATAACCTTTGTTGTTGGCGTGTGTGCAAGATACCAAGCAGAACCCAAGGTCAGTCACATCAATCAAGTTAAGAGAATTCTTAAGTATGTAAGTGGTACATGTGATTATGGGTTGTTGTACTCCCATGACTCAAGTCCCATTTTAGTAGGATATTGTGATGCTGATTGGGCTGGAAATGCTGATGATAGGAAGAGTACCTCTGGAGGATGTTTCTTTTTGGGAAATAATCTTATTTCATGGTTTAGTAAGAAGCAAAATTCGGTTTCTCTTTCTATTGCTGAAGCTGAGTACATAGCTGCTGGAAGTAGTTGTGCTCAACTGGTGTGGATGAAGCAAATGTTATTTGAGTATAATGTCACACAAGATGTTATGACATTATTTTGTGACAACCTGAGTGCTATTAATATTTCTAAAAATCCTATTCAACATAGCAGGACTAAGCACATTGATATCAGGCATCACTTCATCAAAGAACTTGTGGAGGACAAGGTCACAACTCTTGAGCATGTGAGCATAGAAAATCAGCTTGCTGACATATTTACCAAGGCTCTGGATGCAGTTCAGTTTGAAAACCTGAGGAGCAGACTTGGGGTTTGCATTCATGAGGAACTATAGCAATTAATTTTCTTTCTGACTGCCAGATTGGAAAGATTAAAGGAGTTTCTGACTGTCAGGTGCTTTGTTCCAGAAACAATTTGATGCCTTGGACACTCTCAATTTATCCCTTATAAGCTTTTAGAATGGTTGGAACCAGCTGGAATCCTCAGGAACAAGTTTGAGCTCTTTCTTGCAAAAGGGGCAAAAGTGGTCAATATAGCAACTCTCTCAAATGGTGTTCCAGATGTGGGGAACCTTTTGGGACAGTTCAAGGATGATATTTGGAGTGTGTTTGAGGCTTTATCTGGTTTGAAAGTGACTAAATCAAGACATGGCTTGAAAAATGCAAAAAAGTCTAATTTTGAGGTTTTGAGAGGGGACTTTGTGATTTTGGTGTTACAGATCACTTATGAGAGCTTGGACAGCTTAGATATGACATATTAGATGTGTTTGGATCATGAGCTGTGGTGGAATTGCTCTCTAACTCAAAAACTCAGAGTTACCTTGCAAAAGAAGGCATTTTTGCCTAGAGAAAGAGATTTTGAGGAAAACAAGTGTTGTAGTGCTTTGGTGTACTTAAACTGAGCACAAATTAGCTCTATTTATAGTAGAGCAAGTTTGTTTTGCAAGCAATAGTGGATGGCAACTGCAGCAGCTCATTATCCAATTGCATCACTTTGGAATCTTAAGTCTCCTCTAGCCATTGACTAGAGGTTTGAGCACAGGCCTATGGTTCTTTGGTTCAGAGCTTATCCTTGACTCATTCAGTTGGAAATGTCTCAGTTCATGCCACCTTGGTGCATCCATTGAATGCTCCAAAACAAAATTGGAGTCTTGTCCCCTTTTTAGGCTTTTTAGGTTTGGCATGTTACTTGTAGTTCCAAAGACTTGGGAGGCTTATGGATCAGTGTTGGTTCCTCCTTGGTCTCCCCCTGAGGTATTCAGATGGATAAACTTGTTTTCCATTTGCAAAATTTGATCAAATCGAGCAAAATGCTCAAATCTGCCTTGTTATGACAGTTGCAGCAAGGCATATTGCCATTGTCACAACTCTTAGCTTAGATGGAGTTTGATGGAGTTCTTGGCCATTTTGGAAAGCTCTCATATGATACAACACATGTGTGATAATAATTTGTTTTGAAACTTTTTGGATCCAGGTGAAAAATGCCCTTGCATTTTGGGAAAAGTGAAACAGATTCTGACTTAGTGAAAATTTCACTAAGTGCTAGAAAAAGTGACATTTCATGTTTTCTGCCATTTTGATCACTCCATAACTTAAAATCCATGAAGATATGGTTACCCCTTTTACAAGTTATCCCACTTTCTTTGATTTTTCTTGATGAACAATGATTCAAATCACACATTAACATCTTTTTAGGGTTAAAGAACCATAATTGTGAAAAATCTCAAAAAGTTAACTTTGACTTTTGTGCACAGTTGACTTTTTATCAGATGAATTCTAAACTGTACAATCCTTTATGAAATCAAGTCCTTGACCTAAATCAAACTTGATGGATATGTTCCATGGGTGTTATAGGGTGTATTGAATCATGTCCCAAGGTTTGGGAGCATGTCTTGGTCAAAAGTCAAAGGTTCAGTTGACTTTTCCCCGAAACCCTAACTGTGGTCCTAATGAAATTGAAACTTGTGGATCAAGCTTCTTGAATCAATCCATTGTTGCAAATGGATCAATGTAGTGCATTGGGGACCCTCAAATCATGTCTTGAGGTCTAGGCTCATGTTTTGTACCAAAAGTCAACTTAGGGGTGAATTAGGTAAAGAAACCCTAATTCCTGATTTTTGATGAATGCTTCCCCTAAGGCTAAATTGACTTGATGAATGGGTCCATAAGGTCCCTTAGAGTATCTTAAGTTATATTTTGAAGCATTGGCTCATGCCCAGATGAAAATTTCCACCTGGAAGCCCTGGTCGACCAAAACCCTAATTTGGTGACACTGGTGACCTTGAGGCTTGATCCACCTAGAATGATGCAGCCTTGTGCTTGATTCTTGATATGGGAGTCCTCTTGATCATTTATGGATGTTTGAGAGGTTAGACAAGTTGAAGATCATGTCAGTTCTTGATTGATCCTTTGTCTAGATGCTCCGAGAGGGTTCAAAACCCTAATTCTGATTGTAGTGAATGCTCACCCATCTTTGGGGAGACTAATGAGGTATGATTGTTCCTCCATATTGTGATAATGATTTGCACAATGATCGGAAATCTTAGTGGTCAAATTTGGGGTATGACACCTCCTTACTTTGCTACGCACAGCCCATGGGAAACCTTCCCCTCCACCATGGTCATCTCGGGAGGAGGGTTCAACAAGGTTACCGAGAGATCCATCAAGAGGAAGTTCGACCGTCTCATCATATTCTACTACGAGGAACTCCTCGGTGGAGCTCCCAACTCCGGCATTCCTCTGCTCATAAAAGCGCAAATGGAAAACTTTGACGTTCGACAAATCCTGCTCGATCAAGGCAGTTCGTTCGACATCATGTATTCCCAGCTATTCTCCATCCTTCAGCTGGATGAGAAACACCTGACTCCCTATGTAGGCTCTGACCTACAAGGCTTTAACGGGTCAGTCACGAAGCTGTGGGGGTACATGGAGTTAATCGTCACTTTCGGGGTAGCAAAAATGGCCAGGTCCATCAAAGTCCAGTTCCTGTCATAGACTGCCCATCCCTTTACCAATGCATCTTCGAACGACCAACTCTGGCCGAATTGGTAACCGTGCCCTCAACCGTGCACCTGAAGATTAAGTATTACACTTCCAAGGGGATCGTTGCCACCCTGCACGGAGACATCAAAGCAGCGAGAAGGTGTTTCGAGGCAGCCTCAAAAAGGCAGAACATGATCGCTGCTAGGCCAAAGACTCCCAACAAGCCTACTCTGCCCCGCAGCTCTGAAGAGGCGAAGTCGCTGCCCCACGTCGACTCCATTGACCTCGACAGTCGTTTCTCCAAGGACGACCAGAGGGACCAGATAAGGAAGGGGAAGGAGATCTAGCCAAGCTCGAGCAGCCTCTCCACATTGGCCGGTAGCGGCGAGACCTCCCATCCGATGCGACCAATCGCGGATGGCGAGTTCAAACTAGTCTTGCTCGATGACGACCCCCCCAGAAAGGAGTAAAGATCGGTACCGGCCTCGCCGACCTAGCGTGGAAGCAGCTGAAAGCCTGTCTCTGGGAGAATGCAAATATGTTCACATGGAGCGCCTCAGAGATGCCTGGGCTAGATCCTGAGGTGGCCTGCCACCAGCTTACCATTGACCACGTCGTTAGGACAGTAGCTCAGCGTAGGTGAAAGCAGTCTCCGGAGAAAACGAAGGTTGCAAAACAAGCTGTAAAAGACCTCTTATAGGCAAATTTTATCTCAGAGGCCAAGTACACTACTTGACTGTCCAATGTTGTACTTGTAGAGAAATCAAATGGAAAATGGCGCATGTGTGTTGACTATACCAATCTTAATAGGGTCTGCCCTAAAGACGCATATCCCCTCCCCAAGATAGACAAATTAGTTAATAATTCTGCTGGTTTTAAATTATTGTCTTTCATGGACGGGTATTCGGGCTATAACCAAATACCCATGGCCAAAAGCGATAAAAGGTACACAGCTTTCATGACCGAATCGGGCAACTATTACTACAACGTAATACCCTTTGGCTTGAAAAACGCTGGCGCTACCTACCAAACAATGATGAACAAAGTCTTCCGAGGAGAAATCAAGGATATGCTCGAAGTCTACATGGATGACATGATCGTGAAATCCCATGAGGAATCTGATCACATGCTCCATCTGAAGAAAGTCTTCGAGCAGGCCAGGAAGTACAAGATGCACTTCAACCCAGAGAAGTGCACGTTCGGGGTACGAGCGGGAAAGTTCCTCGGCTTCTACCTGAAAAAATGAGGAATCGAAGCTAACCCTGAAAAATACAGAGCCTTCTCTAATTTCCCCACGCCGAATTCGAAGAAATCAATCCAAGCTCAGAACGAGACGCTCACCTCCCTATCCCGGTTCGTGGCGAAATCTGCTCATCACGCTCTCCCCTTTTTCAAATTCCTCCGCAAAGAGGCATCCTTTGAGTGGATGGAGGAATGCGATCAAGCCCTCCTCCACCTAAAACAAGCACTATCAGAACCACGGGTCCTTTCCCAGCCAGATAAAGTGGAAACCCTATATCTCTATCTCACCGTCAGGACAGAGGCTATCAGCGCAACCCTCATTCGTGAAACCCCTGATGGGCAGAAATCCATATACTTCACGAGCAAGGTGTTGCAAGGACCAGAACTTAGATACCAGCAAATTGAAAAAGTAGCCCTGACCCTCATCAATGCTGTAAGGAGGCTGAGGCACTACTTTCTATCCCACACAATCTTGGTCCGCACGGACCAGCCCGTGAGGCAACTATTAAGCCGCCCAGACATGGCCGGCAGAATGCTCAAGTGGTCACTAGAGCTGTCCGAGTTCGACATCCACTACAAGAGCAGAAAAGCCCTCAAAGCTCAGGCGCTGGCCGACTTCGTGGCATAGATCTTCGTCGAGGAAGGTATCATCATGGAAAATAATCTTCGTCGATGGAGTATCTAGCTCGGCAGGGAGCGGAGCAGGAATCATCCTATAAAACAAGGAAGGTATCCTCGTCGAGGTCTCGCTTACCCTATCTTTCCCCACTTCCAACAATCAGGCAGAGTATGAGGCCTTCCTCGTAGGTCTACGCCTCGCCGAAGACTTGGGAGCCGAGGAAATCGTTATCTGCACAGATTCTCAACTCGTGGCCCTCCAGGTTCGAGGAGAATACCAGGCCAAGAACGAAAACCTATCCGAATACTTGACCTTGGTTAAGGAAAAGATGACAAAGTTCACATCGGTGGAGGTGAAACACGTTCCCCGCGAACAAAATGCCTGGGCAGATGTCCTGTCAAAGCTGGTGAGCATGAAAAAGAAGGGGGGAAAGAAATCCGTCATCCAGGAGGTACTTCCTCGACCTAGCATCGAGAGAACTCCCGCGACCCTTGACGTACACGTCATTGGCGACAACAATTTCTGGATGACCCCAGTCAATAACTACCTCGCCAAAGACGAACTATCGTCCGACCCAAAGGAAGCCAGCATGGTCAGACGTAGAGCCTGCTCCTATGTCCTGGCCAAAAATAAACTCTACAGGCGGGGGTTCTCCATCTCTCTCCTCAAATAAGTTGAGGAAGAAATGGTCGCCCACGTCTTGCGTGAAATCCACGAAGGAATCAATGCCCAGCATCTCGGAGGAAGATCCCTCGCCAGAAAAGCCCTACGAGCAGGATACTACTGGCCGACCATGCAGCATGACGCAAAGGAGCATTTGAAAAATGTGACAAATGCAAACATCACGGGGACATGCACTTGGCACCGCCCAATGAGCTTAAAGTAATGTCCTCCCCGTGGCCCTTCGCATGGTGGGACATAGACATCCTAGGACCGTTCGTCGTAGGGTCAAATCAGAACAAATACTTGATAGTGGGCGTGGACTGTTTTACAAAATGGATAAAAGTATAAGCTCTAGCCAATATAACAGCCCACAACATACTCCACTTCTACAAGCGAAACATTCTTGCTCGCTTCGGCATCCCCCAAGCGATCTTCATCGATAACTGGACATAGTTCACGGACAAAAAATTCAAGGAGTTCGTCGCCCAACTGGGCACCAAACAACACTCTGTGTCTGTCGAGCACCTGCAGACGAACGAGCAAGCCGAGGCAGCGAATAGGGTAATCCTACGAGGTCTCAAACAGAGACTGACGAAACCAAGAAACAATGGGTCAAGAAGCTGCACAATGTGCTCTGGGCCTACTATACTACGCCCCACTCTTCGACCGGGGAAACCCCTTTCCGTCTAGCATACGGGACCGAGGCAATAATCTCAATCGAGATACATGTGCCCTCCAGGTGGACTGAAGCTCCCCTGGACGAGGAGAAAAACAACGAGGCACTAAAGGAGGAGCTCGATCTCGTCGAAGAGGTCCGATCTGGAGCTGCCCTCTGCGAGGCCTCATTAAAACAAAAAATCGCAATTAGGCATAACGCCAAAGTCATAAGATGAGACTGCCAAGTAGGCAGTCTCGTCTTAAGGAGAAATCACAAAGATTCTCCTGAAGGCAAACTCGCCGCGAATTGGGAAGGACCCTATCGTGTTCGAGCAAAAATAGAGAATGGGGCCTACTACCTAGAACATCTCAACAGGAAAGAACTCGCTCGACCACGGAACGCCGAAAAGCTAAAACAATATTATAGCTAAGGCCACAACTGTCGGCGTGCTCCGTCGACACGATGAGCATAATGTACCAACTAGAAATGCGCGCCCCGGTACAAGTGTTGCATACTAAAATCAATCAAGGCAGGCTTTTCCTCTTGAACGAGCAAAACCCATGCCCGACAGCGGTCCCTCGACCGAGCCCACCGTCGCCAAAGTATCACGAAAGGAATAACACTCAGCTCGCGATGGGAAGTTCATGTCATGAACTCGGGCCATAAACGCAACCTGAGCTCCGCTCTCTTGCCCGGAAGCTACCCGGGCCTTTCGACCAGTCCCCCTCACCATCCACCATGCTATAGAGGAACCCAATCCCCTCGAAAGACAGTTCGACCCCGGGGTTCACAATCCTCAACTGCTTCACAATATTGTTGAAAGCCTCATCGGCGACCCCTACGCAGTCCTCCTTAGTATGGCTGATCTGGGCAACAAGCTCGGCTCGAGTCTTTAGACTCTTCACCTCATCGCTTCCATCCTCAGTAGGAGCAGTGACCTCCCTCAACAACACGACCAGGTCCTCTACGGATTTCTTTTCCACGACCAAGGTATCCCTATCCCCGGCCACCTTGGCCAGCTCGCCCTTATATTTTTTTCGCCGCCTCCTCGGTGGCCATGGCCAGGTTCTCTCTGGATTTCTTCACCGCCTCCTCCGCAACCTTCAGTTTCTCCTCCAGAACTGCATTCGCAGCCTGGGCCTTCTTTAGCTCCACTTCTTGGAGGGGCCCTCCTCGATGTAGACCACCGCCATACCCAAGACCCTTATTAGGGCAGCGACGTCCTGAGCAAGCATCGTCCTCTTGCTCGGACGGTCCAGCTCCTCGAGCTTTAAGGACTCCGCCCGATGGAGTACGAGGGAGAAGCCTTCAAAGAAACTCCTGTTGTGAAAGCACGGAGGCATGTTAAATTTAGTCTTCTCCCCCTCGTTAGTAAGGTCGAGGACCTTGTCCGGCCAGGGGCGCTTGGACCTTGACGTTACTGGCACAAGGGAGGTCTGGGTGGCAGCTGGTGTAGACGAAGAGGTCCCTGACCCCGTCTAGGGAGGAGCCACTCACTCTCTAAGGTGGCTCTTCCATATCTTCTGGCCTATCTTGAGCCTCGCTTGGGCACTCTTCACCATACGCTCCTGAGCACTAGACATGTTACCTGCAAAACAACGGGCACACGTTAGTAAACAAGGAAAATAATAATACGAGCAAGCTGAGAAATAAATGGCTACCCAGAAGTTCCAGAGCCTTCACGTGAGTGTCACTTGAGGAGCTCTTTCGTATTAATATAACACGTCTCCACTTTGACCCCCCCTCCTCCATCCACTTCGTATATAATCTCCCCACTCCTAGTCACGCAGTGGGCAGAGAGAAAGTCGTCGACAAAACCCACCAGCTTGTCGTAGCTGGCCCGATCATCCCCCTCCAGCAGCTGTGGATTGGTAAGGTAATCGTCGCCCCCCGGGTAAAATGGTTCCCGCTCCAGCAGAAGGGGAACTTCAGCAACCTCTGCCCCTGTACCCTGCCCTGCTCGTTGATGAGGGGCTCCCCGTTCTCATCTGTTGAAACCTCCCAGACGAACGAGGAGTCTGTGGCCCTCTCCGACACGGCTCAATGATGTAATACCTCTCCTTGAACGTCCTGATGGACTTGGAGAAGGGCTTGAATAATTTCCTCCTCTGCTTCAGGGAGACCCATCCAAACTGCCTCCTAGCAACCTGGCGTTGAAGATGGATGACGGTGAAAATGGAAGACGGTGAAAAAGAGGGGAAGAGTGGCTCCAATCTTCAGAAATTCACATGTTAGCTTGAATGCCCACATGAAAGCAATTGAGTTTGGGTGTAGCTGGGAAAGCGCCAGATCCAGATGTCCAAATACTGCCACTTGAAAGTTCGTGAAGGGAACCCCTAACCTATCTCTTTGAAGACAAACTCGTACATGGGGAACCTCTCCCCGTAGGCCGAGCATATCTGGTCGTTCTCCTTAGGGAAATTGACCCTCCAGTCTCCCTCGGCCCCCATTGTCGTGAAGGTATCTCGGGTGTGAAAAGAGAAGATGGAGGTATGCTCCCGAGGCTCAGCAACAACCCATTCTTTTGCGGTACTACTAGGAGAAAATGTTTCGCCGGTATTCTGGGGAGCAGAAGTATCATCAACGATGCTATCTTCCGAAGAGCTTTCCTTAGACAATTCCCTCATGACTTCGTCCTCAGAATCGCGAGACATCTCCTTTACCTGAAAAGCAGAGGACAAAATTAAATTCGATGACAAAGTCAAATCCACCCTTCCACCGCTAGTCAAGTGAAAGGGCGCGCGAAGGCTCGAGGACAACGTCCCTAACCTAAGCCCCTACTCAAATGGCACAACAACAGTGCGAAGAGACGCCCGTGGAAATCCCTCAAACCCACACGGGGAGATCCTCCCAGGTGTGTTACCCAGAATTCCGTTGGAGATCCACCGGAAAACGCATGTACTTCACTGGCGACAAGCTCATCCATTGTCGCAACAGTGTCAGAATCGACTAGAATCCTAAGTTCCTAAGGCCCCGGCAACGGTGTCGGCGATAGAAGATGGCCTAACCACCGCCAGCCACCAACATTCGCCGGAAACCACCCATACTCTACCCAGTTTCATCCTAACCATATGCAAACTAAGTGAAACCGAAATTGAAACACTTAAAACAGAGAAAGGTTAGGAAGACTTACGTGGTCGAGGAAAGGAAATAGGTGGTCGGTAAGCTCTAGTCGTTGCGCGTGCAGCGGTGGTACGACAATGAACTGTGGAAACAGCGATAAGCACCAAGAGAAGAGAGAGAAGCGAAAAGTGAAATGAACGCTTCCTCCTTCTATTTATAGACAGACCAAGGCACGTGCACGAGCATGCGCGGTGTAGGGGCATCATCATGACTCTAGCATAGCCATCATTACACATTAAATGCGGCACGCCGCTCGATGCACGTGTGGCACTCCATCCCTTCAAGTCCTATCAACCGTTGGGCTCCTCGCACGCCGGGTATGCCGAACAACTTTACAGGATCATCGGGCACAGATTCCCTCGAGCACCGCGAAACGACCCCGTCTCAATAACAGGCGTCGACCACGCCCTCTCCTCCTCGGAACCATGGGCTGTCCTTAAGTCATTACTCATATGCTCAAGAGCAACGAATTGGGGGGCTCTTGTTCTGGACTGCCCCAACGGCTAGGCATGGCCCAATCCACTTTTGCTCCCAGAACAACACAATAACCTAAGCCATGTCAGTTTAGGGCAAGATAAAGCTTTCTCTCCTCTGCCCCTCTACTGCGGAAGGCTGGCCAGTTGACCTCCAGGATCAGCTGCTCCTACTCGCATTTCTGCCTGTCACGCATGGTTCCCCCTTCCAAAAACAGTCACGACGCCCATGCCCGCAACCACGCCCTTGTTAGACGAAGGCAATTGATCTAGAAGGGGGGTTGAATAGATTACTTCTTTTTAAATGTGAGTCGGCGCTAAAATTAGTTTTTAAAAATATTTTGCGGAAGCGGCCGAGGATAATTCGTCTACACGAACTGAGTTACTGAGAGGATCGGATATACGTAAGCCAAATGGACCGAAAGGCTCGAAGAGAAAAATAGAATTGCAACTTAACAATTAATCAATTTTCCAAAAGCACTTAATATGGTGCAATCTCTAATGAGTAGTCAAAAATTAAACTAAACTTGACAATATATCAAACGCCTTGCAAGCGTTCAATTTATCGAGCACTTGGAGTGCATAAAACTCCAAGCTAAACCTTCTATGATAGTTGATGCAGAATTTTCACTAAGCACAATCCAAAAATGATTGTACAATGGTTTTCAAATTAATTTTCTGCACAAAACTATACCAGAATTGTTATCGATCAATTGAACGATTACAAGCATAAACAGTTCGAAATATAAATGAGATAAGGAAAGAGAAACTACACCAGGTTTGTTTAGGCAGTTCACCTTCCGTCCTCGCTTCGGGTACGTCTGCCCCCAATTCTAAAACTAAAATTGAGATATCTATAACTTGTTTGCAAATGTTTTTACAAGAGAAAACTTAGCTATCCCACACTAAAAAAATTTCGTTGATGCAGATACTTTATCTTCTCTTCCCTTAATTCGAGTCGAATCAAGTGCCTCGAACTTGTTGGAAGAACCTCCGTTTACCGTTACCACCTTAACTTGGCTGATTCTGATCCACACACAGTTTGATCCCCAAACCTTGTTGCACAATCCTCTGGTTAACGCTACTAGATCGACAAAAAATTTCGTTCTTCGATCACCTTCGCTCGGCTGAATTCAATGCACACAAGATCTGATCTAAAAACCCCCAAATCCAATTGATCTTGGAGGACAAAACCCTAGAGGTTTTATTCAAGAACAAACCCACTGAAACACTCACCCCAAACTAAGATACAACTCTATGCTTTGGATGTTATCACTTCATGATGCAGAAAATGAACAAAAATAATTATGTGTATTTGTTGAGAAAGGTACAAGATGAAGATGAAGGTGATGAGAGAAAAGTTTCAATGTATTTCTTTCAGTTGTTCTTGTTGTTTATGTAAAAAATGAGGAACCATGTATTTATATGATGCAGGGATCAATAACCAATCATAACAGCATTTTGAACATAGAAAAAATCATAAAAATTAGTTACTAACAGCGAGCGGTCGACAACCATTAAAGAAGGTCAGCCTGCGCTGACCCGTGGGGAAATATGCGCATGTTAGAAGACAATGCATCGACCGCCACAGGGTTCATGCGTCGACGCATGGCTGAGAAAAATGCATAATGAGAAATGCCAGTAGCATGCGTCGACTGCAGGGTAGGTGTGCGCTTACCCGAGCGAAACACACACATTGTCAACACTTCATGAGTCAACCAAACCTCAACTTAGGTCGACTCAAGCTTCAAAAACTCTGAAAAATTGATTTTTCAACACGTTTTCATCTATTTAGGCACATTTTATGCATGCCTAATACTAATATCATGATCACACACATGTAAGGGATATGCAAGACTCCACTATATGTTTGGACTCACGATTATGCAATGTAAAACTAGAATGCCGACACTAATAAGATGATATCGTCCAAATTATAAACTACGAGCTAGTATACATTTTGACATCATTAAAATAAAGCTCAAATGATAGAGACACCTTGCCCTCACATACTCTGCCTTTTTTATGATGGCAAAATCTTTAGCTTGTTTAGTAATTTGAATCTCGTTCTCCCCCTAATTGTGTGAAGTCTTCTAAGATTCAACCTTGCTGCTTGTAGATGTCATTCTCCCCCTTTGAAAACATCAAAAAGAGAAAAAGACTATGGTAAAAAAATCTCATATCATATACCTATGGATACACTCAACAACGTGCAAACAAGATACATCAACATACATTCACATAGAATGATGATAATGTGAAAATTATATGGATAAATAAGGAACAAGAAATGCATACATATAGACTCAAAGTACATTCCATAATAGATCAAATGTCAACATATTCAAAAAGCAGACCAAGTACATAATCAAAATGCAGCAAATAACAAGTCATACAAGCAAAAACTAGATATAACATGCATCAAACTATGATCCTATTTCTCATGGTCTCCTCCCCCTAAAGTGGTGACCCCGTCCTCTGAAATACTGGTCTTGAGGTGGAGGAAGAGGTTGTTCTTCCAACCAGTCATTCAGTTCCAATACAACCCGGTTCAGCGTGTTGATACCATTCGTCATACAGCGTGTCTGACTTTCAGTAGCAGTATCCAACTGGTTTGAGAGAGCCGTATACCTCTCTTCTTGTGTGGTCATGAAACTTTCTTGTTGAAGCTGCATTAATCGTAACATGTCGAGGATTTCCTCGTTGTTCTGTTGCAGTGGCTGTGTAGGTGTAGGAATAGAATATTCGGGCTGGTGCCATTCATATTCTTCATGTTGGTGCCAGCCATGATTCGGAGGAACATAAGATGAACCAAGTGAGGTCCATCTGGTGTGCTGCCATTCACCACATCCCTAATTTTCGTATGGATCTTGAGGTGGAGAGTAGCTCATCCATTCCACATTGTCATCTTCCACAGTATTCACCTGAGTTTGCATGTTGTTACCAGCTTGTCCTTCTTGTGCATTCTCTTCTGCATCCTCTTCTTCATCTGCAACATCATACAGAGTATCTTGATATGTTGTTCGGTGCCTAAATTTGTATTCCTTGTCTTCAGTGTCCCAAAAATAACTCATCATGGTAAGAGTCTTCTGAGTAAACTCTTGATCAGTAGTAAATGTCACGTAAGGAATGCCTGAAACCTATACCTTAGCCTTGTTCAAGAGACACTGAATAAAAGAGGCATAGCCTAAAGCCGTACCTCGAGTAGAGTCGCGGAGTGAAAATATCTGACTTGTGAAGTAATGCGGCCAGTTAATGCGCTTTTTGTTTTTTAGCAGATAAATCAAATGAACTTCTGGTTGATCGACCCGAGAGTACCCTCCTTTCTTAGGTCGTAAGATATGAGCAACAATCCATTGAAGAATTCTATCAACGGGTTTCAACAGTCCTGTTGTGACTGTCTTAGGAAATAGGTTGTTATTCACAATGCTCTCTGAGAAAAGGTCTCGTAACATTGAGTTCAAAGCAGCCTTAAACTCATAATCGTCAACAAATACAGAGTCTGTGACCTTAGGAAGATTTGTTGTATCTAGTTTAACCAAACTGTTCCAAACAGATGCATTGACAGAGTACTTTTTACCACCAATCATGTATTGAAAATCAGTACCTTCAAACTTGCCCAGAATCCCAGTGTAAAACAACTTGACCAAGTCTTCATTGTACTTGGTATCACATTCCATAAATTCATCAAACTTTTGAACATTTAGAATTTCAATAATTTCAGACAGATGATAATCTTCAGCCCTCAATGGATAGTACACAAATTGTTTAATCACATACCGGTTTCGAAAATCTTTGTTGAAGATACCAGTTAGATCATCAGACAGTAAGGAAAGAGCATTTATCGGAATTATCGATGTACCTGCCCTTGAAGTTGATGCTCTGGAGGTCCTTTTTCCTGTAACCCTTTGTGAAGCCATTGAAGAACACTCTTGCAAACTCGGATGAACATTACTCATCTTGTAGATGATGATAAACAGTATTGAATCTTGATGATAAAGATGAATAGACTGAGAAACCTTGGGTCTATGTAGAGAAAACCCCTTTGAACACTTCTTTGACTATGAAATTTGTTGGATTTGAAGAGAGTAGTGGTAATGGGTTTTTAGGGTTTGAGAGTTTTTAAGGAGAGGAGAGGAGAGAAATGAGGAGACAATAGAATCAATGTATAATGATATGCTGTTGGAAAATGGAACATGCAAAGTAAATGGGTCAAAATTTTCATTATATGAAGCGGCGCGCGTCTTCCCGAGGAGAAAAAGAATCTGGGTTCGTCAGCGATGCGTCGACCTAAACAGGTCATGTGTCGGTGCACGCTGAACGAATTTTGATAATTTCAAAAATTTAACGCGATGTATCGACCATAGGTCGGCCTGCGCTGAACCGCGCCCACATATAATAAAAATTAACCTTTCTTGAGTCGACCCATGCCATGTTTTGGTCGACTCAAACACACAATACATGCCTATTTTGAGAAAATTATGCAACAAGTAATAATAAATAACAACCTATACACATGCCAAACTCAAAAATGGATCAAAAATACATTTAATCATGAATTAAACATCAATTCAAACCACATTTTGGCTATAATAGTTCACAAACATAATTGATCAAGAATAGTATTTCTAAGAAGGAACGGTATTACCTCCGACGATTGATGATGGATGCCCTCACATATAGCTTAATCTTATCACTTATTATTAGTTAAAAGAAATAAAGACAAGCAAAAGAATAGAGCATGCAATCATATAATAAAACTCGATCTGAGATATCGAGAACACCAAGTTCCCTACGGATATTAAAGAAAGGCTTTGTCGCAAGAGATTTACTGAAAATATCCGCAAGTTGATTCTTAGAATCAACATGCTCAAATACCACATCACCTTTCTCTACATGATCCCTAAGAAAATGATGTCTTACTTCTATATGTTTTGTGCGAGAATGTAATACCGGGTTTTTGGTTAGGTTAATGGCACTTGTATTATCACACAAAATAAGAATACATTCAAGTTGAACATTGTAGTCGAGTAATTGTTGCTTAAGCCATAAGACTTGAGACCAACAACTACCGGCCGCAACGTATTCTGCCTTGGCTGTTGACAAAGCAACGGAAACTTGCTTTTTGCTATGCCAACTCACTAAGGAATTCGAGAAAAAGTGACAAGTACCACTAGTATTTTTCCTATCCGATTTGCAACCGGCAAAGTCGGAATCAGAATAGCCAACCAAAGAGCAATCGCTTCCTTTGGAGTAACAAAGCCCATACTTTAGAGTACCGCATGGGTACCTAAGTATGCGCTTCACAGCTTTTAAATGAGACTCCTTAGGACACGATTGGTACCTGGCACACATGCAGACACTAAACATGATATTTGGTCGTGATGCGGTAAGATAGAGGAGAGAGTCAATCATACCTCTATATATCTTGACATCTACATCCTTACCATTTTCATCTCGACTCAAGTTGACACACGTAGGCATCGGAGTGTCAATAGCCTTTGAGCTAGCCATGTCGAAGCGCTTGAGTAACTCAAGACAATACTTCGTCTGGCTCACGAATGTCATTTCATCAAGTTGCTTGATTTGCAATCCGAGGAAATAGTTAAGCTCCCCCGTCATGCTCATCTCGAACTCTCCCTGCATTAACTTAGAAAACTCCTTGACCATATTTGTGTTAGTAGAACCAAATATAATGTCGTCTATATATACTTGTACCAAAATTTGGTGTTTTCCTTGACGTTTAATGAAAAGAGTTGTGTCAACCTTTCCTCTAGAGTACCCTTGATCAAGTAGAAATTTGCTAAGACGCTCATACCAAGCCCTAGGGGCTTGTTTGAGATCGTACAAAGCACATTTTAATCTGTAAACGTGATCGGGATACTCATGGGACTCAAATCCAGGAGGTTGGTTGGGCAACATAAACCTCTTCATTAATATAATCGTTAAGGAATGCACTTTTTACATCCATTTGAAATAATTTGAAGTTTTTCGCACATGCGTAGGCAAGAAATAGGCGTATAGCCTCGAGTCGGGCAACAGACACATAAGTTTCCTCATAGTCTATGCCTTCCTCTTGGTTATACCCTTGCGCAACCAAGTGCACTTTATTTCTAGTTATAACTCCATTTTCGTCGAGCTTGTTCGTAAACACCCATCGGGTGTCGATTACTCAATGGCCTCGCGGAGGAGGGACAAGGTCCCAAACCTCATTTCTTTTAAATTGATTCAACTCCTCTTGCATTGACAAAAGCCAATGTTCATCGAGTAAGGCCTCTTTTGAGTTTTTAGGCTCAACTTGCGAAACGAAAGCGGTGTAATAACAAAAGTTACTTAGCTTGGAACGAGTTGTTACTCCCTTTGAGATGTCACCGAGAATGTTGTCGATGAGATGGTCTTTGGAAGACTTCCAAGTTGGAGGAAGGTTATCTTTATTAGACAGATGATCCTCCTCACTCTTCACGGGTTGGTGAGCTTTTTCCTCCTCAACATGCACTGCTTCAGGTTGATTAGTTCTTTTATCAGTGTCCTTGAGTATGTCTTCAGAAGATACACCTGCACTATGAAAAGAACTACCTTTTCTGACATTTTTTGGATAAGACTCGTCAAAAGTAACATGAACCGACTCCTCAACAGTAAGTAACCTTTTATTGTAAACCCTATATGCCTTACTAGACTGAGAGTATCCAAGAAAAATACCCTCGTCGGCCTTAGCATCAAACTTACCAAGTGTCTCTTTACCATTATTCAACATGAAATACTTACAACCAAAAACGTGAAGGTGAGATACATTGGGCTTTCTCCATTTTAAAAGCTCAAACGGTGACTTGTTTAGAATAGGACGGATGAGCACCCTTTTTAAAACGTAACAAGTCGTACTTATGGCGCCGGCCCAAAAGTATTTTGGAAGTTCACTCTCATTGATCATAGTCTTTCCTAATTCTTCCAAAATTCTGTTTTTACGTTCCACAACCCTGTTTTGTTGAGGGGTACGCGGTGCGGAAAAATTATGATCAATCCCATGGCTTGCACAAAAAGGTTCAAAAAGATGATTTTCGAACTGACCCCCATAATCACTTCTAATTGATATAATGTTCGTGTTTAATTTGTTTTGGGATAACTTGGCAAATCTTTCAAAAGCCGAAAAAGTATCGCTCTTGCTTGCTAAGAAAATAGTCCAACAAAACCTAGAAAAGTCATCGACTATCACAAAACCATAATAGTTACCACCTAGGCTTTTAATCCTAGATGGTCCAAAGAGGTCCATATGGAGGAGCTCAAGGGGTCTCGTAGTTGAAACAATGTTTTTAGATTTAAATGAGGTCCTTGTTTGCTTCCCCATTTGACCCGCATCACATAAGTGATCCTTTGTGAATTTGATTTTGGGCAAGCCAATCACTAGGTCTTTAGAAACTATTTTATTAAGCAAATCAAAATTGACACGCGCCAACCGTCTATGCCATAACCATGAATCTTCACTCATGGTGACTAGACACTTGTCGCTACTTAACGATACCTCATTCAAGTCTAGCATATAGACGTTATTCACCCTCAAGCCTTTAAACACATCATTTTTATCACTATTGTCAATTATGCAACAATCCTTTGAAAAAGATACTTTATAGTTCTTGTCACATAATTGACTAATGCTTAAAAGGTTATGTTTAAGGCCCTCAACAAGAAGCACATAAGAGATAGTAGTAGATGAGGGGTTACCTACACTACCTTTGCCAAGTATTTATCCCTTGTTGTTGTCTCCGTAGGTAACAAGCCCCTTTTTCTTCGCCACAAAGTCGATGAAAAGAGATATGTCTCCTGTCATATGTCTTGAACAACCACTATCCATAACCCATCTTCTTTCCGTGGTCTCAAGACGTTGTACCTACATAGTCAATCAAGGGAAATAGGTACCCAATTCTTATTGGGTCCTTGGTTGTGAGTGAAAACAGGATTGCATTTGGACAACCATTGATAAACGCCTTTAGGAACCAAAAACCTCCTAAAGCGACACTTAGCAATGGTATGACCCCTTTTGCAACAATATAAGCAAGTAAGGTTAACATGAGAATCACTTTTGCTAGGTTGATTTCTAATCACATAAGTATATTTTTGATATGGATTAATCATACTTTTCTTAAAGTGTGATTTATCAATAGCAAAAGTCATTTTTGGTTCTAGAGCCTTGTCAAGCTTGGCCTTAAGAGTTCTAACCTCTTTTTGCCAAATGTGACAAGTATCGCAACCAAAATTTAACCACTTACTTTTGTCTTCCACAACATCTACATTTGTTACTTCCACCATGGACTTTTTGAGAGCCTCTAATTCCTTTTCGGAATCGGAGATCTTTTGCTCCAAATGAGAAAATATTTGTTTATTTGAAGCTAACCGTTTAAAGGCTTCCTTGGCCTCATGGTGTAGAGTATCAAACGCACGTTGTAGTTCAGAATAAGACATTGAATTGGAGTTATCGTACTTAGAGTGTCTTACCTTTTTGTTCTTTTTCTTTTGGTGAAAGAAAAGCCAAAGGCTGATGGATCCTCCTTCGTCACTTGAACTTTCAGCACTAGATGATTCACTATCGCTTTCCCAAGCGATACATACTCTTCTAGGTTTAGATTGTTTCTTCCCTTGACGACCTTTGCCCTTACCTTTGTCCTTTTTCAACAATGGACAATCCAGCTTATAGTGGCCGAATTTCCCATAGTTATAGCAAGAACCCTTAATTTTTTCACTCTTTTTGTCTTCATTCTTGGAAGACCTTGATTGTTTACGAAAGTTGACGAGGTTTTTCTCCGAATGTTGAATACAATTTTTCTTGATATAGAGATTGTATCGCTTCACAAATAATCCCATGTCTTCACTCGAATCCTCTTCCTCGTCATCACTAGATTCACTCTCTCTTAGCTCGTATGCGGAGGACTTTGAACTAGAAGTCTTTAGAGCTATCGACTTCTTTTCCGCTTCTTTGGTCTTGCTCTTTTCCTTCTTCTCTCTTTTCTCAAATTGGTCTAAGCTTATGAGCATTTTCTCATGTTCTTCGAGCTTCCCGAACAATGTTGTGATGCATAACGTCATTAGGTTGTTGGCTTCTTTGATGGCGGTCACCTTCGATTGCCAATCCCTAGTAAGACACCTCAAGATTTTGTTAGTAGCAACGTCATTGGAAATTGGCCTACCAAGTGAGTTAAGTCTATTGATTAAATGAGTGAACCTCTTTTGCATGTCGGTAATGGTTTCCCCTTGCTTCATGTGAAAGAGGTCGAACTCTTGAGTTAATGTATTGATTCTAGCTAGCTTGACGTCGTTAGTACCCTCATGGGCAACTTGTAACGCGTCCCAGATAGCTTTAGCACTCGTACAATGTGAAACTCTATAATATTCGTCAACTCCCAATGAGGAGATCAGAATATTTATAGCCTTCTAATAATAGTTGTACTTTTTCTCGCCTTCTTCATTCCATTGTGCTTCAGGCTTAGGTACTACCACGTTATTCGCATCGGTCATGGTTATTTCCATTGGACCGTTTTGTATAACGTTCTATACCTTCCTATCAATATAATTGATGTGAACACGCATACAATCCTTCCAGTAACTATAATTCTCACCATTAAAAACAGATGCTCTATTATAAGCCCATTTCGGTTTGTTTACCATTTTCTAAAAAGTTATACTTGAAGCACTAGAATTAACCGGTGCTTCTGATAGCACTTGTTAGACGAAGGCAATTGATCTAGAAGAGGGGGTTGAATAGATCACTTCTTTTTAAATGCGAGTCGGCGCTAAAATTTATTTCTAAAAATATTTTGCCGAAGCAGCTGAGGATAATTCATCTACACGAACTGAGTTACTGAGAGGATCGGATATACGTAAGCCAAATGGAACGAAAGGCTCGAAGAGAAAAATAGAATCGCAACTTAACAATTAATCAATTTTCCAAAAGCACTTAATATGGTGTAATCTCTAATGAGCAGTCAAAAATTAAACCAAACTTGACAATATATCAAACACCTTGTAAGCGTTCAATTTATCGAGCACTTGGAGTGCATAAAACTCCAAACTAAACCTTCTATGATAGTTGATGCAGAATTTTCACTAAGCATAATCCAAAAATGATTGTGCAATGGTTTTCAAATTAATTTTCTGCTCAAAACTATACTAGAATTTTTATTGATCAATTGAACGATTACAAGCGTAAATAGTTTAAAATATAAATGAGATAAGGAAAGAGAAACGACACCAGGTTTGTTTAGGCAGTTCCCCTTTCATTCTTGCTTCGGGTACGTCTGCCCCCAATTCTAAAACTAGAATTGAGATATCTATAACTTGTTTGCAAATGTTTTTACAAGAGAAAACTTAGCTATCACACACTCAAGAAACTTCGTTGATGCAGATACTTTGTCTTCTCTTCCCTTGATTCGAGTCGAATCAAGTGCCTCGAACTTGTTGGAAGAACCTCCGTTTACCATTACTAGATTGCAAGAACACATAGGTCTTCAATCACCTTCACTCGGCTGATTCTGATCCACACACAGTTCGATCCCCAAACCTTGTTGCACAATCCTCCGGTTAATGCTACTAGATCAACAAAACCATCCGTTCTTCGATCACTTTCGCTCGGCTGAATTCAATGCATACAAGATCTGATCCAAAAACCCCCAAATCCAATTGATCTTGGAGGACAAAACCCTAGAGGTTTTATTCAAGAACAAACCCATTGAAACACTCACCCCAAACCGAGATACAACTCTATGCTTTGGACGTTATCACTTCATGCTGCAGAAAATCAACAAAAATGATTATGTGTATTTGTTGAGAAAGGTGCAAGATAAAGATGAAGATGGTGAGAGAAAAGTTTTAATGTATTTCTTTCAGTTGTTCTTGTTGTTTATGTAAAAAATGAGGAACCATGTATTTATATGATGTAGGGATCAATAACCAATCATAACAGCATTTTGAACATAGAAAAAATTAGTAACTAACAGCGACCGGTCGACCAACCATTAAAGAGGGACAATTCGGAATGATGAAAGACCATGCGTCGACCGCTACAGGGGTCATGCGTCGACGCATGGCTGAGAAAAATGCATAATGAGAAATGCCAGTAGCATGCGTCGACCGCAGGGTAGGCGTGCGCTTACCCGAGCGAAACAGACACATTATCAACACTTCATGAGTCGACCGGACCTCAACTTAGGTCAACTCAAGCTTCAAAAACTCTGAAACTCTGAAAAATTGATTTTTCGACACGTTTTCATCTATTTAGGCACAATTTATGCATGCCTAATACTAATATCATGATCACACACATGTAAGGGATATGCAAGACTCCACTATATGTTTAGACTCATGATTATGCAATGCAAAACTAGAATGTCGACTCTAATGAGATGATACCGTCCAAATTACAAACTACGAGCTAGTATACATTTTGACATCATTAAAATAAAGCTCAAATGAGAGAGACACCTTGCCCTCACAGCCCTTGCCCGCGGCAACGGCTAGTTTCGAGCAACTATGCCCGTCTCAACGGCTAGTTTCTGGCAGTTACCTATTCTTTGGGAGTGAGTATCTCGCCCCGAAAATAGAGATCAATGGCCAAGCGCTGGGGGAATTATAAAAACCCTATCATTTGAAAGGGTCGGACATTCTAAATCATCCTAAGACATACACACTTTGTACTTGCCTTCTCTTCTCTTGATTATTACTTTAGCATCGGAGTGCCTTGCAGGTACACCCACGCCTTACTTTTGAAACCAAGCATCGCAGTCGAAGTCTCTGGCGCACTTCAGGTTCTCATCAGTCGGTAAGATCAACTATTTATTTGAGCAAAAATCATTAATTTATCTAACCTTTTTTTTATCAACCTTTTTTTTGTTTTATATCAGAAACAAATCCATGCGAAGTAAAGCCATTGAGAATATAGTCGCACCCAACATTTGTCTTACCCAAATATCAAACATTCGAAAATCTAACATATGATCTTCATGGACTAATTAATTTTTATTTTAATATTCTCTGTAAACAATGTAATATTCTGGATAAACATTGTAGTCTGTAAACAAATTATTTTATTAATATTATGTGTAAACAATGTAACGAGTTTCATTTTTAAAAATACAACCTATCTTATCCCTCGGTTTGTGGATAAACCGAGTAGTATGAGGCGTTGTTTTTATAAATAACAAAAATGCATATGTTGTGGTTCGAACTCATGATCATGTGACTTTACCTCTCAATTTTTTATTAACTAGGGTGTTAAGTGGCATCTTTTCATGTCACATTTTGTTACGTCGTTTCGGTAGCTGAAGTTATATCTCTCTCGCGTGCGACATTTTAAGCGTTATCTGTAGTAGTGAGAGAGTAGAAAAAAAATATATTTTGATATTTCAAATAACGTTACAAGTGAAAAAAAATTGTCTAATTCTTTATTAAGAACCAAACAATTCAGCTTTTCTCCAGTTTTATGAATAACTTCGTTCCCTTTTCCCTTTTTCTCCCTACGCCACCGGGGCAAGGGTCTGCTTTTCAAAATTTTCCTATTGAAGTACATATTTTGAAAAAATTTGGAACACAGCGGGTTTGACTTACTCCCCTTCAAAGTTCATTCTCAATAGGCTTGTTGTCAAGCATATGCCTAATTTTATTTTTCTAGTAGAGCCTTGGATGAACTCTTTGGTGCCTATGTTCGATTCACCTTCTCCCAACTCTTATTAGTTTGGATGGCCAAGAAATATTTGTTTATCAATGATAATGACCTTATTCTTTTGTTTTATTTATCTATGCTTTAACCAATTAACATTAGGAGAAGAGAACTTTTGCATTGATTGAGTAATCTTCATTCCTCTCATTCGAGCCCTTAGTGTTTAATTGGTTTCAATGTTGTGATTGATGCTCATGAGTAGAAAGGTATGCACACTCCTGCAAATATCCCAACTTAGACATTTAAGTGACATCAATCAGTTAACTCACATCCCAACCAAGGGAATATAATTCATTTGGATAAAATGGTCACAAGGGCAATAACTAGGGTTGTTCAAAAAAACCATCAATCGAACCGAACCGAACCGTCGAACTGAACCGAATTGAAGTTAAAATAACCGAACCATTATGTTTGGTTAGTCAACCAAACCATATTACACGAAACAGTTCTAGAACTGTACCGAACTAAAACCGAACCGAACCGACACTGTATCCGAACTGAACCGAAACTGAAAATTAAAAATACTAGAAACAAATTTTAATTTTTATTATTTTAAAATTTTTAAAAATAGTTTAATGGTTCGGTTCTTTAATAAACGGTTCAGTTTGGAAAATTGTCTTCTAACGGTTCGGTACGGTTCGAAATTTGTAAACGGTATATCAAACCAATGACTTTGGTTCGGTTCGGTTCTAAATAAATTAAAACGGTTCAATTCAGTACGAATAAATTTTTATTATAATTTATTTGATTCGATACAATTTTTACAGTTTTTTCTATAAATTGTACCATGAACAATCCTAGCAATAACAACACCATGCATTTGTAATATTGACCCCAGTTAAAAACATGTGATTTTACGTTTCGATTTTTTTCGAATAAAAAGCCATATGATTTTTTCTAGCTACTTGTATTTTGTAATACCCAAGTCAGAATTTTTGTTTGATTCCTAACATTCATAATATAATTAAATGGAATGTGATAAGAATGGGGTATTATTAATTAGAGTCGGCATTCTAGAGTTGGCATAGTTTATGTTGATAACATTCATGTTACTAATGTGAAACATTTGACTTATGTTAAAAAAGGTAATTATTAATTAATACAGTATACTAAATTTGTCATGGTCAGTAAGATAGATATATATATATATATATATATATATATATATATATATATATATATATGAAATTGATTTTTTAAGGTGAGATAAAAGTTTCTTTGGAGTGAATCTCAATTTATTTTAATAACTTCTGTAGTATTATATATTTTGTTTAAAAAAATTTATATAAATTTAAAAAAATTCAAATGAAAAATTGGTTTGAATAGTTTTAGATAAAATATTATTTTAAGTATTTTATTAATTTATGAGAAAAGGGATGGTGCACTGACAGTGTAAATTATTTTTACACTGTCAACCAAGAACAACTATGTATCCCCCAAGTCAGCCTGTAAATCTTAAATTATTTAAATGATTTGTCACTTTAAAATATTTTGATTGGATGTATGTGTAATATTTTTTTACGCTGACAGTGCACTACCATTAAACCCTTAATTTATTGTAACATTTTTAATATTAAATTTTGAAATAAAACACTTAAATTTGAAGCTATTTTGAATAGTTATTTATAAAAATTATTTGAGATATATTTTTTAAAAAAATATATGATTTTAACTATGTTTTAATTTTTAATAATGTATATTTTTTGTTGCAGTATGTCAAAATTGATTTTATAATTTATTAAAAATAAATTTTAACTTTTTTAATATTTAAAAAGATTTTAAAAATTATTTTAAAAAATACAAAATACAAAGAAAATTTTAGGAGATGAAAGATTTTTTTAGTTTTAACATGAAACAATTTTTTAGGTAGAGATAAGAGTTTCATTGGACTAAATAAGTTTTCTAAGTTTTTATCGAGGTAAATTTTTTATATAAAAATAAGGGCTTCGTTGCAGGAGAAGAAAGAGTTGGATGAGTTTTTAAAGATAACGATTTTCCAAGAAGAAATAAAGGGTTTAAAAAATAATTGAAACATTTTCTGAGTTGGAATATGAAAATCAACAAAAACATTTTCTGCCAACACCATTTTTGTGCATAAATTCTCGTATAAAGCAAAAATTCTTTTTTTCTCTTAACTATATTTTTAAGTTTAGATTTATTTCTTAATTTTTTTCATGTCAGATTAGTCTTTTAACTTTTAAAATATGTCATATTAGTTCTTTTTTCTTATTAACTATAGAAAAATTCAAAAATATTCGCTAAATCAGTCACTAATTTAAAAAAATAAATTAATACGACACGTTTTAAGAGTTAAGAGATCAATCTGATATAAAAATAAAATTAAAGAATTAATCTAAACTTAAGAATATACATTTGCAATTTGAATCTCGTTGAGGCTTGCTCCTCCATTTCCAGCTCCACTTTAACCAAATCCAAATCATATCATTTTTCTCTTTTGTCGTAAATTTATACCAAAGCTACCAATCACCCCCTCTTAATTCAAATTCATGAACATGTGGTCATTGTACCCTAATTCACAAATAATTTTGTCAGGCATTTGGAGAACAAGTGTCATAGGTTGCCCATTGCACATTCTCAAAAGGAAACTTAAAATTCTCAAGGACTATCAAAAAATTTGGAATACTAATGTCTTTACTTACATTCATGAAAACCTTAAGAACATTGAGGACAAGTTGATGTCATCCAAATACTCATTCATGCTGATGGGTATTCAAACTTTCTCGTGAATTAAGGGAAGCAAGCTCAATTGGATCTTGAAAAAGCTCTTTCCTATAAAGAATCTTTTTAGAAAGCTAAATTTAGAATTAAATGAACCCTAAAAGGAGATAGAATCACTTCTTACTTTCACAAGCTTGCCAAAATCAACAACTCCACCAAAAACACCAGTTCCATGAGAGTTGGAGACACTTTGATGTCTGAGAAGAATGACAGTGCTAGGGATGTAGTCCCTCACTTCACCAACTTTTTTAATTCTACATCTATTTTGTAGGATGATGGCCTAGTTGAAAAAGTGGTTCCTAACCTAGTCTCGACAGACATCAATCTTATGCTAACTCTCATGCCATTCATTGAGGAAATACATCATGATATTTTTTCCTCGATAACAATAGTGATGAAAAATTAAGACACAATAACAGACCAATACGCAGTAGATATAAAATTCCTCACACTTGTATGATCCTTGAGGATCAACCACAAATATAAGACGACAAATCACACAAATAAAGACACAAAAAACACTGATATTTTTAACATGGAAAACCCCTCAATATGAGAGTAAAAACCACGAGTCGTCCATACCAAATAAATAACTCCACTATAATCAATTAAAGGTCTAAGAGAGACTTAAAGTGATTCACAAACTAGTGCTAACAACCGCAAATCACAAAGAAAACTAGCTTACTAATAAGAATAAAAAATCTAAAAATTTTCCCAAATCTGCAGCTTCAATGCGAAGCGGATAACTCTCACCTCAGTCGTTATTTTAAATTTCAGAACAGTCAAAAGTTAGATACATGTGTTACAAACCCGCCCTCCGAATTTGAACTCGATCCAACGGTTAACAAATTGGGGATCGTTGATTTAGTGAGACTGGTTGTAGAAAAACGAGAATGAGTTTCTCTCCTCTTTTCTCTCTTTTGAATCCTTATTTTCGTTCTATCTCTCTCAATCATAAATTGATCCTCTCTACTTAAATAAGTGGGACAAATTGGCTAATCATATTTGGGTTTTTCTCAACATATGAAGGGAGTTCAAAGCCAACAAACCTCCCCCTCACAACTATGTGGAGGAAATCGCCAAACTGGAGGTATCACAACAAAGTTCAAATTTCCCTCTTGGTAATGCTTTAGTCATCATATTAGAACCATTATCATCTATATTAACTTTAGCTAACTCTAACAACTTAGCATCCAAAACATCACGTATCTAATGTGTTTGAACCTATTATAAAAAGTCGGATCCTTACCAAGATGAATAACGCTTTGACCATCAACAAATAATACAAATTTGTCTTGAACAAAACCAAGCTCCTACAAAAATTTCTTCAACCATAGTAACTCTTTGGATGCTTTGGTAATTGCAATGAACTCGGCCTCTATAGTAGACAGTGCTAGACACTTTTGCAATGTAGATTGCCAAGCCATAACTCCCCCTGCAAATTTAATCATGTAGTCTGAAGTGGACTTTCTAGAATCAATGTCTTCAGCCATATCAGAGTAAGAGTACCCCACTAGAGTAGACTTATCTCCTCCAAAACTAAACCTCATAGAAATAGTATCACGAAGATACCTTAAAAATCCATTTTACAACATTTCAATGCTCTCTACCTAGATTTGACAGAATTATACTAATTGTACCAACAATATGTGTTATATATGGTCTTGTACACACCATTGCATACATCAAACTACCCACATCATAAACATGTTTCATATCAAATGCTTCATTTTCACTTGAAGGACTTTGATTATAACTCAACTTGAAATGAGTAGCGAGAGGAATGCTTACCGCTAGAGCTGTCAAAAAGAGCTACCCGACCCTAAACGGGCCGGCCCTAACGGGCCTTGGGCTTTTCTGGGCCGGGCCTAAAAAAACCATTTTGAATATGGGCTCCAATTTTGCTACCCAGGCCCAACCCTGTCTGGGCTGCGGGCTACCCGGCCCAAAACGGGCCCATTTTAAAAAAAAATTAAAAATTCTCCTTAATTTTTAGGAAAATATTATATTTAATTTTTAAAGACATTAAACGTAATGTACAAAATTAAATATTAAATATAATATTTTTCAATGCATAGTATTCGTTTCAATATAACATTAAAAAGTATATGGGCTGAAAATGATAGAAAAAAATTACTACATTCTTTCAGTTTCATTAATTTCTCACTTCAATAGTTAGTTACTAGTAGTAAACTAATAAAAATCCATAAAACGTTGCTGAATATAATAGCAAAAAATGTTACTATTTTCTAATGACATTGACGTGTAACCGAAAACTCCACATATTGTCCTTGAATAATTGAGGTGCTATTTTAATTACTTTTGGTTATTTTATTTCTTAGAATTTGATTTCTGAAATATGTGTTTACATATTTATCAGATCGTGAATTGAGATACTTGAATCTGCTACCAAGTAGAGTTTGTTCATTTGGGCAGTGTTGTGCTGCAACAAGTGCAAGCAATGGGCAGTCCAATTTAAAAGTCATTGCAATAAAATGGGTTGCAAGTGCAACTAATTTTTTTTGAATTTATAATATGGACTGTAATAAAATTAAAATCATTAAAGTTTTTTATTGGGCTACCCAGAGCCCATATGGGCCAACCCATTTTTTTAGGGTTTTTTTGGCCCGGGCTAAAAAATTAAGGCCCAAGCCCTAAATTTTGTCGGGCTCGGTAGGACGGCCCATGGGCTTTGGCCCATTTTGAAGGCTCTACTTACCGCCTTAGAAAATTCCGTTTTGAATCTTTACAACACTTTTTCGATATAATACTTTTGTGACATCCAAATTTTCTTCTCTTTTTTGCCACACATAATTCTAATGCCAAGTATCTGTTTAGCTGCTCTCATATCTTTCATGACAAATGACTCTCCTAATTGCTTCTTTAACCTGTTAATGTTAGAAATACTTTTTCCCTACAATAAGCATATCATCAACATATAACAACAGGATAATGAACTCATCGTTAAAAAATTTCCTAACAAAGACGCAATGATCTGAAGTAGTATTCTGGTATCCTTGATCACACATAATAGACTCAAACTTCTAGTACCATTGCCTTGGAGCTTGCTTCAACCTATATAAAATCTTTCTCAATCTACACACATGATATTCTTTACCTTTAACTTGAAAACGATCGGGTTGTTTCTTGTAGATGTCTTCCTCAAAATCACCATGAAGGAAATTCGTTTTCACATCCATTTGCTTAACCTCTAAATCAAGAGTAGCAACCAAACTCAACATGGTTCTAATTGATGACTTCTTTAAAACAGGTGAGAAATCATTAAAATCAACACTGAAATTCTGGTTAAGCAGATCATTAAGATGTCAGACAGGATGTCGTAACACTTGATCTTTGCTTCTCACAAGGATTAAGGAAGAACAAAAGTAAACTGCAGAATGTAAACAACACACAGAAATTGTTAACCCAGTTCGGTGATCAACAACACCTACGTTTGGGGGCTACAAAGCCGGGAATGAAATCACTAAGTAGAATTGGTTCTAAGCTAAACTCCAACGTTTACAACTTAGCACCTATAAACTACCCGTCCTAGATTTCTACCTAAGACACTTCTAGGTATGATACCCTTCTCAATTCCCTTCCAATCACAGCAGTGACTGAAAATATTACAACTCAATAAACAGTCCTTCTCAAGTATTCACACAATACACGAGAGGCTCACACAAGTACAAACCCTAGTACTTCTAAAACAGCTGCAATATCCAACTACTAAACTAGGTTAAATCCAACCTATTTATATTGCAAAACACAACTGGACTTGGGCTTCAAAAACGCAGCAATTCTGCTCCTCAGAATCTGCGACCTAATCCTTTCTTCAATCCCAAGTTTCCAAAAATGTCTCCTTACAAGGAAACCGCATATTCCATTTAGAATCAGAATCTCTGATTCCACAATCTCAGATGCCACCTGGAATCAAGTCATATTCCAATCACACCTGTTACCAAAAACAGTTAACCCAAAACTGTAACAGACAAAGATGTCGAATCCACCTGATAGGACATCTTGTCTAACATCTTAGCCTGCAGTTAGTTCATCATGTTAGGACATCTTGTCCAACAAATTTCTGCTAAGTTAGTTTTACCAAAATTGATGCCAACCTCAAGGGCAAGGACTCAACAATCTCCCCCTTTGGCATATTTTGGCTAAAACTAACTTTCATTTACCTGCAGAATCATATCAGGGAGACCACCATCAGAGCAGCAGCGGAAACATTTGTCTCCCCCTCAATAAGTACAGATCTACTCCCCCTCAGTGGTTAGTAGACAATCAGCAGTGATTAGTGATGTTAGTATTTCTCCCCCTTTTTAGCCACAATATGACAAAGGTAGAATGACTAACTCAAAAACCAATAAAACAGTTCAGAGAAGTTAAAAAAACACACCCAACAGAAACAAAAATTATCCTAGGCATTCAGCCCTTACACAACCAAAAGTAAAACAAAAAAACTAGAGTAAGGGAGAGTACTGAAAAACCCTCTCAATATGGTGGGAATACATATTCAGAGACCAGAATATCATTTCTACAACCAGTGGAAAGTTATGCCTCATCAGATAGGCAAACTCCAAGCTTGTCTCTCAATGTCTCAAATTGATTTGCATCCAAGGCTTTAGTGAAAATGTCAGCTAGTTGATTTTCTGTGGCCACATGCTCCAGAGTGATGACTTTGTCTTCCACCAGGTCTCAAATGAAGTGATGTCAGATGTCAATGTGTTTAGTTCTGCTGTGCTGGATAAGATTTTTTGAAATATTTATTGCACTCAAGTTGTCATAGAAGAGTGTCATAACATCTTGTGGGACATTGTATTCAGTCAGCATTTGTTTCATCCACATCATTTGAGAGCAGCTACTCCCTACTGCAATGTACTCAGCTTCAGCAGTAGATAAGGAGACACAGTTTTGCTTTTTGCTAAACCGGGAAATTAAATTGTTTCCTAAGAAAAAGCATCCACCAGAGGTAATTTTTCTATCATCTGCATTTCCAGCCCAGTGAGCATCACAATATCCTATTAATACAGAGGCAGAGTTGTGTGTGTAGAGTAGTCCATAGTTACATGTTCCATTCATATACTTCAGAATTCTCTTGACCTGATTAATATGGCTGGCTTTGGGTTCAGCCTGATACCTTGTACAGACTCCTACTAAGAATGTTATATCAGGTCTACTAGTTGTAAGGTATAGGAGACTTCCAATCATGCTTCTATAGAGACTCTAATCAACACTTACACCATTCTCATCTCTTATTAATTTCAGGTGAGTAAGGGCAGAAGTCCTCTTGTGCTTTGCATTTTCCAAGCCAAACTTCTTGACAATATTCTTGGCATATTTTCCTTGACAGAGAAAAATGGAATCTTCCATTTGTTTGACTTGGAGACCAAGAAAGTAGGTTAATTCTCCGACTAAACTCATTTTAAACTCAGATCGCATTTGCTTAACAAAATGTTGGACCATCTCCTCAGACATTCCTCCAAAAACAATGTCATCAACATAGATTTGTGCTATCATGAGATTACCTTCAGTTTCTCTGACGAAGAGAGTTTTATCAATTCCTCCCTTTCTATAGCCATTTGTAACAAGGAACTCAGTCAGCCTTCCATACCAGGCCCTTGGAGCTTGTTTCAACCCATATAAGGTTTTCTTCAGCTTGTAGACATGATCTGGAAATGTTGGGTCAACAAAGCCTTTGGGTTGTTCCACATAGACCTCTTCACTGAGATATCCGTTCAAAAATTCACTTTTAACATCCATTTGAAAGAGTTTGAACTTCATAAGACAAGCTATTCCAAGGAGCAGTCGCACAGACTCCAGTCTAGCCGCAGGAGCAAAAGTCTCATCAAAATCCACTCCCTCTATCTGGGTATATCCCTGTGCAACGAGTTTGGCCTTGTTTCTTGTGACAACTCCATGTTCATCAGACTTGTTCTTAAAAAACCCACTTAGTTCCGATCACATTTGATCCTTCTGGTCTGGGTACAAAATCTCAAACATCATGTCTCTTGAACTGCCACAGCTCTTCTTGCATTGCATTAATCCAAAATTCATCTGTCAAGGCCTCTTTGACATTTTTGGGTTCCATCTTTGACACAAAGAAGGCACTTGCCACCACATCCCGTGATCTGGTCATCCTTCCTCCGTTTGGATCCCCTATTATGAGTTCCTTAGGGTGATCTTTCTGTATTCTGATGGAGGGTCCCTTGTTAACTCTCTTGGTCACAGTAGGTTCATGATTGTCATCGTTGGGTACAACAATATCTTCAGAGTTGTCTTAAGGTGTTTCAACATCTTCTGTGACATCTTCCTCTTCCATTGGGAAGAATGCTCCAATATCATTTATAGCTTCAACCTCCATAGGAGAGTCATCAACCACAACATTTATGGACTCCAATACTACTTGAGTTCTTGAATTGTAGACACGGTATGCTCTGCTATTTGTGGAGTAACCTAGGAAGATTCCTTCCTCACTCTTGGGATCCATATTTCTCCTCTGCTCACGGTCTGCCAGAATGTAGAATTTGCTTCCGAAGACATGGAAGTATTTCACAGTTGGTTCTCCTTAACGTATAGAAAAGGAGATAGTGGATCTCCTTAACGTAATCCTCTTTGCGCGACAAGATCCTTAGTTGCGCTGCCATTTACCAAAACGGATAAATGAGAACTAAAGATGCACGCCTTCATCCACCTCAACCAATTCCTCCCAAATCCCATCTTAACCATCATAAAGCGCAGATAATTCCAACTTACACAGTCATAAGCTTTTTCGAAATCTACTTTGAAAAGGACACAATCCTTCTTTTCCCTCGTAGCCAAGTCCACCACTGCGTTCGTGATCACAACATCATCCATCATTTGCCTACCCGACACAAACGCGGTTTGACAAGGAGAGATAAGACTTCCAATAACCCTTTTTAGTCTATCCGCTAACAACTTTGTCACAATCTTATATAAACTCCCAACTAAGCATATTAGTCTATAATCTCCTAATTTCAACGGATGAGTAACTTTAGGAATAAGCGTAAGAAAAGAAGATGATACCGCCTTAAGGAGATAAGCGTTTGTGTGAAAGTCTCTAACGAAAGAAACGATATACTCCTTCAAAATAGACCAACAATTCTTGATGAAAACAAAATTATAACCGTCTAGACCCGGACTTTTCGATCCATCGCAACTCCATACTTAAACCTTAATCTCGATCTCTGCGAATGGAGCATCTAAGAAAGCAACTTGATCTTCAGATAACTTTCTGAGGTGATGACACTAAATTATACTGTATTTTCGACTCTGATTTCACATGCATATTAGTTTTTTTTCTTCTATTTTTTATGCTTTGTTGTTGTTATGTTTTCCTTTGTTTTCAGGTTTTCAATAAATCGAGGTCCCAGACGAAAAAGGATGCAAAAGGAGCTAGAATTCAAGTTTGGCAGTAATTTACTCTGGTCGCTTCTCTTGTCGCGGGCGCCCTAGGGTAGGCGACGACGTGTCCCATGATCTCCACAACTCAACTGCCACGTTCCCACGATCAAGCACTCACCTTTGCTGTTTTCTTCGGGTCGCGGGCGCGACAAGGCAAAATTAGTTCCCGCCCATTTTTCAAGCCAAGGTCACTTTTGTCTTTGCACCATGCCAACTTTGCCTATAAATACTCTCAGAACTCGAATTTTAGGATCATTCAATCTTAGTTTACTTCACCCTAGGCATAAATTTCACTCTTGTAAAGCGGTAATCTTCTCACATCGAGGAGTTATTGCACTGTGTGTGATCGAGTTTGTAATCAAGTCTTGGAGTGTCTGTAATCAAGTTGGAGCACTTTGGTAGAAGTAATCCTGCCATCATTTTCTTTTCCGTACATTGTACCAGATTTAAAGACTCCGCTTTGGAGCAGGTTTTATTTTAATCGCATTTACTTTCATTTATTTCTTGCACTTGCTTTATTTTGTTTATTTATTGTCTTGCCTTACTTTTCAAAACTTTACTTTTCAAAAGACTTAATTCCATACATGATAAGAATTAATATGACTGTTATAACTACCATGGCTGGTTAAGTTTTAGATAGGTAAGAATGTAAAGACCATAATCACCGTAATACGTCTATATGTTAATAGAAATACTTAAGGGTTGTTTTAATCTTTAACACAAGTTTTCTGTACTTAAAAGCAATGTTGGGTAAGATCGAAAGCCGTCCAACCATTTGTGAACTTGTTTAGTTCTCAACTGATCAAATACAGTGAAAGCGCTTTGCTCAGTTGAGTAGGGATTTTTAACACTTTAGAAAAGAGATTTTAAAACTATTTTCGGATGCGTTAGTGGGATTAGAATCTGGTTCATTTTGAACCTCTTTAGTTTAGAGATTTCAGGTCAAAATACTTTTCTGTTTAGTTTAGAATTTGCATTTCTTAAAAGTAAGTTTTCCATGACTCTAACGCAATGCGCGCCTTTTTATAAGTGACAATAAAGGGGTTAGTTTAGAGGGTAAACTTGGTTCTGACTACGCGAAAGCGACAGTTCCTGTTAAATTGAATTCTTTTCTTAAAATAGAAGATATTGCCCGTAAGTAGTTCTGTTGATGAATATAAAAATATTATCGGTTATGAGAATTACATTCAAGCCTATTGTTTTGTCTGAATTTTATTACCTCGTCATTTACTTTTATTTATTTTCCTCTGCATTAGTAAACCCTGAATTGAACTGCCTTAGATAAGCACTGTAACAAACAGAATTCGTTAGATCGACATTTGGTCTCTGTGGATACGATAACTTTTTATATTACTCTGACGCGATTCGTACACTTGCGAACACAACGCATCAAGTTTTTGGCGCCGTTGCCGGGGACCAATTTCGCCGAATTTCGAATTTCGTTTGTTATCACCGTTTAGACTAGGGCCGCACGAACTGGTCGATGCGAAGATCCCGCAGCTCCAGTAGTGTAATAGATCCTTTAGTGGAACCAGAACGTTACGCTCGCGCACGACTTTGGCTTCGTCGAATTAAGCAAGCTATGGCCGAAGATCGTAACCAAAGACCCCTTAAGGAATTCGCTCAGCCTGCTGACGAAGAACCGAGCTCTAGTATAGTTAACCCTACCATACCTGCCAATAATTTTGAACTAAAACCGTTCCTATTACAACTAGTTCAACAAAACCAATTCGCAGGACTACCATCTGAAAACCCAAACCAACATCTAAAAGTCTTTATCCAGTTGTCAAACACCTTTAAGACCAATGGTGCTAGTCCTGAGGCGATTTGTTTAAGACTATTTCCCTTTTCCCTTAGAGACAAAGCCCTAACTTGGTTAGATTCCCTTCCAGCCAATTCTATAACAACATGGGAAGACCTTAGGAGAACATTCCTTGCTAGATACTTTCCCCCAAGAAAAACAGCCGTTCTCCGAAACCAAATAACAAGATTTACCCAAAACCAAGGAGAATCACTATTTGAAGCTTGGGAGAGGTATAAAGACCTTCTAAGGGCTTGTCCACACCACGGTTTGGAGCAATGGTTGATTATACATACCTTTTACCACGGACTTCATTATAACACAAAGATGTCCATCGACGCTGCCGCTGGCGGTGCCCTGATGAACAAACCCTATCCTGACGCTTGTGGTCTCATTGAAGATATGGCTCAAAACCATCATCAATGGGGAAACGAAAGAGCAACAGTGGAAAAGAAAGAAGCCCAAGGAGGTAAACATGAGGTAAGCTCTATAGACATGATGCAAGCCAAAATGGATGCTATGGCCCTCAAGATCGATCAAATGTACTCACAACCAACCGCTGCAGCAGCAGTAGTATCGAATTGTGAACTTTGTGGTACTAAAGGTCATCAATCAGCTGACTGCCATCTGTTAAACGAGACTAACCCATACCCAGTCTACTATGCCCCAGGAAATCCGTTCTCAAATACTTACAACCCTGGATGGAGGAATCACCCTAATTTTTCCTACAAAAACAATAACCCCATCCAAAACCAAGCACCTCCGAGATCAACCAACAATCAAGCACCTAGACAAAACCAACCTATGCAAGCAGTGCCACCTAAGCCAAATATTAAGAAAGTGCTAAATAATTTTATGACAGCACAAGCCCAGCAAAACAAAGAGTTCCTAAATCAGAATATTCATGTGAATGAGCTGCTTACCCAACTAGGAACCAAAATGGATCAACTGGCCACCCACAGCAAGATGCTTGAAACCCAGATCTCTCAGGTAGCCTTAAAGCAAGCACCCCAAACTACTCCTGGAGGACAATTTCCTGGACAACCTCAATAGAACCCTCGAGGGCAAGCTAACGCTGTTACCTTACGAAGTGGAACCACTTATGAAGGGCCTAAAAACCCGACATTGAGTGACTCTGAAATTTCCAAAAAGGATGCTACCCCCAAAGGTGAGAAACCCGTAGAAATTGAGAAACCAAAAGACAAAGATAAAGGAGAAGTTACGGACTAAGCGTCAACACCCCCTCAGCCATACAAACCACCAATTCCCTATCCACAAAGACTTAAACAAACTAAGATCAATGACCAATTCCAGAAGTTTGTTAAAGTTATAGAAAAACTCCATGTAGAGATTCCTTTTACAGAAGCCATCACCCAAATACCATCTTATACTAAATTCCTGAAGGACATCCTCACCAATAAACGTAGACTTGACGATCCAAAACCAGTGGAGTGTAATTCCATTTCCGAGAACAAACTTGCCAAAAAAGACAAAGATCCGGGGAATTTATCCATACCTTGTATTTTGGGGAATCATGTCATAGATAAAGCCTTTCTGAACTTAGGAGCCAGTGTAAGCCTAATGCCCCTCGCAGTTTGTGAACGATTGAAACTAGGAGATTTGCAACCTACTAAGATGTCTCTCCAATTAGCTGACAGATCTATAAAATACCTTGTAGGCATATTAGAAGACATCCCAGTTAGAATAGGCAAGTTGTTCATTCCCACCGACTTCGTCGTAATGGACATCAAAGAAGATAAAGATATCCCAATCCTCCTAGGTAGACCCTTCCTATCAACTGCAGGAGCCATAATAGATGTCAAGAAAGGAAAATTGACTTTTGAGGTAGGTAACGAAAAAATAGAGTTTGTCCTAGCAAAGTTTCTCACGGCACCAGTAATAGGAGATGCATGTTATGTAGTTGATGTCATTGATGAATGTGTCCGTGAACTTAACCAGGAAGAGCCAATAGAAAGAATAAAACTACCTTCAACGCCCATTGAGAAAGATGATGACAGTATGGAACCCTACATAGATGATAGCCTTTTTGAATGTTTATCCTTAACTCCAGATCCTATACAAAACCCCAGCAAACCAACCTTAGAATTAAAAGAATTACCCAAGAATCTAAGATATGAGTTTTTAGACAAAGAAATGGACAGACCAGTTATAGTCAGTTCCGTTCTGAACCAAAATGAAACAAACCAACTCTTAGATGTCTTGCGAAGATATCCCTCAGCACTAGGGTACGACATCTCAGATCTTAAAGGAATAAGTCCATCCGTGTGCATGCACCAGATTTCACTTGAAGAAGATGCTAAACCTTCGAGAGAACACCAAAGAAGGATTAACCCTATAATGAGTGAGGTAGTTAAGAAGGAAGTTCTTAAGTTGTTGGAAGCAGGGATAATATATCAGATCTCGGACAGTAAATGGGTAAGCCCTGTGCATGTAGTACCTAAAAAGGGAGGCATCACCGTGGTTCAAAACGAAAAAGGTGAGCACGTTACAAAACGGATAGAAGGAGGTTGGCGTATGTGCATAGATTACAGAAAGTTAAACAAAGCCACTAGGAAAGACCATTTCCCATTGCCTTTTATAGATCAGATGTTGGAACTTCTAGCCAGACATTCCTACTTCTGTTACCTCGACGGATATTCAGGTTTTTTCCAAATTCCTATACACCCCGATGACCAAGAGAAAACAACCTTCACATGCCCATATGGAACTTTTGCCTATAGACGTATGCCTTTCGGACTCTGTAATGCCCCAGCAACTTTCCAGCGTTGCATGATGTCAATCTTCGTTGATTATCTTGATGGAATTATGGAAGTATTCATGGACGATTTCTCAGTCTGCAGATTTGATTTCAATAACTGTCTAGTCAACCTTGAAAATATCTTGAAGAGATGTGTCGAAGTAAACCTGGTATTAAATTGGGAGAAATGTCACTTCATGGTCACTGAAGGTATAGTTCTAGGACATATCGTTTCTGAAAAAGGCATTGAAGTTGATAAAGCCAAGATCGAGGTGATAGAGAATCTTAAACCACCCAAAACAATTAGAGAAGTTCAAAGTTTTCTTGGACATGCTGGATTTTACCGGCGTTTCATTAAAAACTTCTCTAAGATCACTAAACCTTTGACAGGTCTTCTGATGAAAGATGTCGAGTTCATTTTTGATGAAAAATGCAACGAAGCATTCAACCTTTTAAAACAAGCTTTAATCTCAGCCCCATTATGCAACCACCAGATTGGACAAAACCTTTTGAAATCATGTGTGATGCTAGTGATTACGCTGTATGAGCAGTGCTAGGGCAAAGATCTGATAAGAAGTTACATGTGATTTACTACGCCGGTAGAACTCTAGATTCCGCTCAGCTAAACTATGCAACCACAGAAAAAGAACTCCTAGCCGTAGTTTTCGCCATAGACAAATTTAGATCCTATTTGGTGGGAGCCAAAATAATTGTTTACACTGATCATGCCGCCATCCGATACCTTTCGAATAAAAAGGATGCTAAACCTAGATTACTCTGGTGGATACTTTTATTGCAAGAATTTGACCTTGATATCAGAGATAAGAAAGGCACCGAGAATGTAGTTGCCGATCACCTTTCCAGGCTTGAGTTCTTGAAACCTGATGTAGTACCCATAAATGATGACTTTGCTTATGACAGGTTAATCGCTAAGCTAGATGCCATTGGAGATGTAAGTTTAGAAACCTTAGAAGATTTTGAAAAATCCTTAGCGGTAAATAATGTACCTTGGTATGCAGATTTTGTTAACTATCTTGCTGCAGGTATAATACCTCCTTACCTCAGCTATCAGCAGAAAAAGAAGTTCTTCAATGACGTTAAACATTTCTATTGGGATGAACCACTCCTTTTTAAGAGAGGCACTGACGGAATCTTTCGTCGGTGTGTTCCAGAGGAAGAAGTGCACCATATTATAGAACATTGTCACTCAGCACCCTACGGAGGACACACAAGTACATCTAAGACTCACGCTAAGGTCTTACAAGCTGGTCTTTATTGGCCAACTATATGGCGTGATGTTCATACATATATAACCAAGTGTGACCCGTGTCAACGCTCCGGAAACATCTCGAGGAGAAATGAAATGCCATTAAGAAACATTCAAGAAGTAGAACTTTTTGATGTTTGGGGAATCGACTTTATGGGACATTTTCCATCATCCTTAGGAAACAAATATATTTTAGTCGCTGTCGATTACGTGTCCAAATGGATTGAAGCTATAGCTGCACCCACAAACGACACCCGAGTGGTGATTAAGATGTTCAAGCAGAATATATTCCCTAGATTCGGAGTTCCCAGGCTAGTCATAAGTGATGGAGGATCACATTTTATATCTAGGATTTTTGACAAACTGTTGAGGAAGTATGGAGTTAAACATAGAGTAGCCACACCTTACCACCCGCAAACCAGTGGGCAAGTAGAAGTATCCAATAGAGAGATCAAGCATATCTTAGAAAAAACTGTCTCGATATCCAGAAAGGATTGGTCACAGAAGCTTTCAGAAGCACTGTGGGCCTACAGGACAGCCTATAAGACTCTCATTGGAACAACCCCTTACCAACTAGTTTACGGAAAATCATGTCACTTACCCTTTGAATTGGAACACAAAGCATATTGGGCCATTAGAACCTTAAATTTTGATTACCTAGCAGCTGGTGAGAAACGCATCTTAGACATACATAAGCTAGAAGAGCTCCGACAATCAGCCTATGAAAATGCCATCATATATAAAGAGAGAACCAAAGCATGGCATGACAAGAAGATCATCAAGAAAGACTTCAACATAGGTGACCCTGTTCTTCTATACAATTCAAGACTGCGACTTTTTCCAGGTAAGCTTCGATCTAGATGGACGGGCCCGTTCGAAGTTTCCAAAGTCCTAAAATCCGGGGCAGTGGAAATTAAGAACAAATCTTGCAGTCCGTTCGTTGTAAATGGACAAAGGCTTAAGCATTATGAAGGAGGTGACATTCCAGCATACTATTCCAGGTTCACGTTAACAGACCCACCTATCCTCGCACCAGATACATGACTTGAACTCATCGAGCTAAAGACGTTAAGCAAGCGCTGCATGGGAGGCAACCCATGGTTCTTTTCCTTTTCGTATTTATTTTCTTTCTGTTTATTTTGATTTACGTTTGTTTGTTTGTACATATATGTCTAACTTGTTTAGTGTGTTTGATTTCAGGGCCTGTTTTTCCTAACCTTTTCTTTCAGGATGCCACCAGTCGACGACATGCATGTGACCTTTAGAGACGACCCCCAGAGAGAGCGTTACGCGATGCTTTCACTCAGACCTATGGCACCCACTCGCTACCCAGACAGTGATTGCATGGAAGCTTTGGGCATAGAGCCCAGTGTCCGATACTTGACCCACCAGCTCAAATGGGACCAGTACACTGATGATTTGCATCCCACCTATAGGAACCTCACTCTGGAGTTCCTCAGCTCTTTCTCCTATGATCCGTACTTGGGACTAGATGGCCACACCAGCTTCAGGTTATTTGGCACAGAGTATTCGTTCACCCATACTGAGTTCGGTGATCTTCTTGGATTTGAGACTGGATTTGGCGCTATCCCTGAGCTGCCCATGGGTTACTTCATGAGTAGAGACGTGGAGAAATTCTGGAGTGACATCTCTGGAGGTGGAGGCCCTGACCCTGATACTCACATTTCGCAGCTTATCCATAACCCAGCTCTCCGATACTTTCAGATGATCATTGCCCATACATTCTTTGGGAGAGCAGATGCTGATGACCACGTTACTGAGGAGGACATATTTTTCATGTTTTGTGCGAATCAGTCGCGTCGTTTAGCTTGTGGTAACTTTATGCTATATTCTTTTAGTGGTGTTGCCACCTGGGCAGGAGGACCTATACATGTAGGAGGTAATGTGACTGAGATTGCTGCTGCTCTAGGCCTTGGCTGAAAGCTATTTCATTTGACTCCCTACTGCAGCCATACCACCATGGATATTGATTTTTGTTTAGATCGGGGGCTGATGAGAAGGAACTCCTTTAATCCCTCTCAGTTCAGACTCCTGATCGATGGTGAGACCATACATCATTTCACTTTGCCAGATCCTGTTATGACCAGTGTCCATGACCCAGCAAACTCGACATATGCCTTAGAAGGACACGGTGAGACGGTGGACGCACCACGACCCTGCCCAGAGCCAGAGTACGTTCCAGCTCCACCACCTGACAGGACCACGGTGTGGTCAAATAATCATTCATTAGGTACTCCAGATATGCAGACCCAGATGGCGATGATGCGCCAAGAGATAGCAGATCTCCGACAGACTCTTGCTGACCTACACCTAGGGATGGAAGTGTCAGAGCTGACCCACGCTACTGAGTACGATGTGCTATATGAAGACATGGCGGAGCTCCGTCGTGAGATAGCAAGACTCCGTGGAGATGACCATACTGATGACCAGACATCTTGATTTCCATTTTCGTATTATTTACTATATTTCTTATGCATTAATTTACTTCCAGTATCACCCAAACATATTTCCTACTATTCGCATTTGATATATTTCCGATTTATATTAAGGTTTGAGTTTTTTATGTTTATATGCTAATATTTTCTTTTGTTTTATTTTTTTTTCTTTCTTTGACAAAATATATAAAAAAAATTTATTATAAAAAATATATATGCTTGTGAAAATTTTGTGCAAAACTACATTTTTAGGACATATGGAATGCTAAAAAGACCCCCCAAGGCCAAATGAAGGACAAAAAGCCCATTCAAAAAGACAAATTGAGGCCCATCAGCGAATTTGCTCTCGTCGCGCCCGCGACACACCTGTCGCGCCCGCGGCAGCGTCCTTGTAAAATCGGGACAGAACCTCCATTCCCACCATTTTTGAAGCTCCAACCTTTTCAAACCCATTTTTCCCTCCGAAAAATCCCTATAAAACCCCATTGAAATTCATATCTCTAGCATTCACCAATCATCTCTTAACTTTTCATTTCAATTTCCATCAACAAAAACCCAAAAAAATCCAACCTTTATCATACCACTTTTCTTCCACCCTCTTCATCAATGGAGCTTAATGGAGTCATTCTTCGGGAAGGACAATCCGGGAATAGGCAGAGACGGCAACTTCAAAAGCTTCAGGATCGAGAAATTCTCTTGACGAGGTATGTCGACGATACTTGCTTGCACGCTTTAGGGGTTCATCATAGCGTTTTCCATATGTTAGACTTTGTAGGTTTAGGCACAGTTTTCACCACAAAAGAACCCACCTATGAGAGGGTGACGGTTGAGTTTTTGAGTTCATTGGTTTATACCGTTCGTCCCGACACTGCTAGCACAGTCGGTACCGTGCATTTTAGACTGTTTGCTGTTGAGTATCAGTTCAGTACCGATGAACTAGCAGGTCTATTGGGATTCCCTCATGGGGAGGGTGCTGTTTGTGAGGCTCCTTCAGATGCTGAATGGTCAGTCGGGATATTCGCCTTCTGGAGCAGGTTGTCAGATACTATTGTTGATTCCTTTAAGGTAATACTCGCCTCGACCATTCATAACCCGGCCATAAGAATTTTCAGATATCTTTTGGCATGCTCTATTTTTGGCCGGGAGAATCAAAACAAAGTTAATAGCAAAGAACTTTTGTTCTTGCAAGGATGCCTCACAAATGTAAGAATCAATCTGGTTCCATTTATGATCGCCCACATGTGCTTAACGGTAAATAAGGGTGGACCGATAGTTTTTGGCGGATTGATTACGTCTATTGCTCGGGCACTAAATTTGAATGATGAGATAACTACTTTAGAACCACTGCCCCCTCGCACAATTAATTTAAAATTTCTGAAAGACATGAAATTGTGCCGATCGAGGAGGGCTGGTGGTTATGAGTTGATGATTCACGGGGCAGCCATCGAATCAATTGTTATGCCGTGCAGTAGACGTACAGATGTACGATTCGAGAGGAACTGGATCTATGACCTTACTGCCCCACCTTTTCTAGGTCCAATTCCTCCTAATGTCCATGACAATGAGGGGTCCGACACAGATGATGAATATGACCATAGAGAGCGTGTGTCCCCCCTCGTCCTACACAATCACACACCGCACCATCTTCTTCTAACACTTTTGCAGGAGCTGCTCCCGGATTTTATATTACGGAGGAGATGTGGCGAGACCATATGGCTAGAGAAGCACGGCATGAAGACCTGCTCTCTTCCATTCAGCAACAGATGGCGGACCAGATGAGCTTTATGCAAGAGTCGCAGCAGAGAGCAGACCAATCTTACGAGACCATCTCCCGTACTCTGCTTGCGATCACCACTGAGCAGTCCCGTCAACAGCAATATAACCATCAGCACTTTCAGCTTATGGAGGCCACTTAGGGTTCCATCTTAGGTAACCTTCGTGAGGTGAAAGCTGCTCAGACAGAATTGCAGGCTAGGATGGACCAGCGAGACCATCATCGTAGCAGATCCCGTCGTTCCGAGCGTTCAGCACAGGGCGGCGAGGGCACCAGCGGTCCTCACTAGTTTTGCCAGGTTCCTTTCTCCTTAGCTTACTTTGAAACATTGGGGACAATGTTTGATTTAAATGTGGGAGGAGATTTTATCGTTTTTATTTCCGTCATTTTAGTAGTTTATTTTTATTTCCCTTCAGTTATTTACTTTTGTTTCTGTTTTAGAAAATGCATGTGTTTGAAGAGTCATTAGTATAAGTATATTTTTTTGGTTCACCTTCATTTTTTCCCACATATTTTAACCCCAAAAACAAAAAAAAAATTTAGAAAAAAAGTGTTGTTCTGAAAATTTTCTGGACTTTAAGACAGGTTCGGGTTAGGATGCGGTGACTTGGGAGAACCTTCGAAACATCAGTATCGTCCTTACACCATGAACTTCGTAAATATAAGAATCACACCTGAAACCCCATGTACCATGGCCCTAATTTCATTTCAAAATCATCCTTAGTAGTTTATTTCAGCAATCAGCTCCGGCCTAAACATGTTCTAAGTAGGAGACCGACGAATATAAGTGACTGATCTGAGTGCATTCATTTCAAAAAAAAAAAAAAAAGTACTAAGATGTTTAGCTTGCTCGTTTCAGTTGGTTCAGAGGTATCTGGCGCTGAACTCGGTAGGGCGGATTACGATCCGATCCCCCACAACTGCACTTGAGAGGAATAAAAGGATTTTACACAGTTCCTTGTGCCAGAAATCCGGTATGAAAAGATCAGAATCACTAACAGGTCACTCTACCATGAAGCATGTGCGGAAAACGGGCTTAATGTGATTGCGCTTGAATGAAAATGACTCAAAAGAGATGGAAAAGGAAGGCCTAAGTATTGTGGGATATAATGGGTTGATTAGTATATGAGCGAAGTTTATGTCCGTATTTGCGGATTAGTGTCATCACGATGCCCTTGGTTCACTCAGTTAGTACCGACCACTGCATCCAGACTCGGACTTAGAAGCCTTTTTCGCCCAAAAATCATCGATCGACACTGATTTTTCTATGAGCTTTAAATGTTTTGCTTTAGGACAAGCAAAGGTCTAAGTGTGGGAGAATTTGATAACACTAAATTATACTGTATTTTCGACTCTGATTTCACATGCATATTAGTTTTTTTTTTTCTATTTTTTATGCTTTGTTATTGTTATGTTTTCCTTTGTTTTCAGGTTTTCAATAAATCGAGGTCCCAGACGAAAAAGGATGCAAAAGGAGCTAGAATTCAAGTTTGGCAGCAATTTACTCTGGTCGCTTCTCTTGTCGCGGGCGCCCCAGGGTAGGCGACGACGTGTCCCATGATCTCCACAACTCAACTGCCACGTTCCCACGATCAAGCACTCACCTTTGCCGTTTTCTTCGTGCCGCGGGCGCGGTAGGCCTGCCGCGGGCGCGACAAGGTAAAATTAGCTCCCGCCCATTTTTCAAGCCAAGGTCACTTTTGTCTTTGCACCATGCCAACTTTTCCTATAAATACTCTCAGAACTCGAATTTTAGGATCATCCAATCTTAGTTTACTTCACCCTAGGCATAAATTTCACTCTTGTAAAGCGGTAATCTTCTCACATCGAGGAGTTATTGCACTGTGTGTGATCGAGTTTGTAATCAAGTCTTGGAGTGTCTGTAATCAAGTTGGAGCACTTTGGTAGAAGTAATCCTGCCATCATTTTCTTTTCCGTACATTGTACCAGATTTAAAGACTCCGCTTTGGAGCAGGTTTTATTTTAATCGCATTTACTTTCATTTATTTCTTGCACTTGCTTTATTTTGTTTATTTATTGTCTTGCCTTACTTTTCAAAACTTTACTTTTCAAAAGACTTAATTCCATACATGATAAGAATTAATATGACTGTTATAACTACCATGGCTGGCTAAGTTTTAGATAGGTAAGAATGTAAAGACCATAATCATCGTAATACGTCTATATGTTAATAGAAATACTTAAGGGTTGTTTTAATCTTTAACACAAGTTTTCTGTACTTAAAAGCAATGTTGGGTAAGATCGAAAGTCGTCCAACCATTTGTGAACTTGTTTAGTTCTCAACTGATCAAATACAGCGAAAGCGCTTTGCTCAGTTGAGTAGGGATTTTTAACACTTTAGAAAAGAGATTTTAAAACTATTTTCGGACGCGTTAGTGGGATTAGAATCTGGTTCATTTTGAACCTCTTTAGTTTAGAGATTTCAGGTCAAAATACTTTTCTGTTTAGTTTAGAATTTGCATTTCTTAAAAGTAAGTTTTCCATGACTCTAACGCAATGCGCGCCTTTTTATAAGTGACAATAAAGGGGTTAGTTTAGAGGGTAAACTTGGTTCTGACTACGCGAAAGCGACAGTTCCTGTTAAATTGAATTCTTTTCTTAAAATAGAAAATATTGCCCGTAAGTAGTTCTGTTGATGAATATAAAAATATTATCGGTTATGAGAATTACATTCAAGCCTATTGTTTTGTCTGAATTTTATTACCTCGTCATTTACTTTTATTTATTTTCCTCTGCATTAGTAAACCCTAAATTGAACTGCCTCAGATAAGCACTGTAACAAACAGAATTCGTTAGATCGACATTTGGTCTCTGTGGATACGATAACTTTTTATATTACTCTGACGCGATTCGTACACTTGCGAATACAACGCATCATAAGGCTTGATCCATCCAAAACAGGCCTGTTAAGATCTTCTTTTGAGAATAGCTCTGCATAGTGATTTTTCACAGCAATCTTCACTCTCTCCACAGAATCGACAATGCCTTGGCCAGTTACCACCGAACCTATATATTTCCTCAATATGGTACATTTTGTAGAAAAAAACTGCAATAAAATTTAGTGCATTTTCAAAATTTTCAAAATTTTTATATAAAATTATTTAACTTTAAGCATTTAAATCAAAATTACATTATTACCCATATTTAAGTCATTGTTATATAATGTGATTTTTTAAGTCTAATTAAAAAAAGTGTAGGATGCTAATTATTTTATCATGCTATTGAGTGAGTGTAAATTAGCAAAAATTACATAATTACATAAATTACAAAATAATTTTAGATATTTTTAAGTCGTTGTTATGCTTCATCTTTATAAAATGTAAATATTACAAAATTACATAATTTTAGATATTTTTAATACCTATTTCTATTCTGAAATTTTCCCAATGATAGAAACAAATGTCCAGAAATTTCGAAAGACTTTTCTTATGAAAAATGTGAAAGCATAATTAGAATTTATGAAAATGATGGGATAAAAGTTCAGAAATTCCAAAGACTTTTTTCATGAAAAGTATGAAGACAAAATTAAAACTTATGAAAATGATGGGATTAATGAAAATTAGGTACGGAATTTTAGAGTATAATGTTTATTTTTAAGAGACAGTCCCCTTTCTCTTTTACTTCATACAATATTAAAAAGAGTATTCATCGTTCTCATTTATATCTTTTTTCTCATTATTAAAATAATTATATATTTTTAACATCAATAAACTATTTATTATTTTCTTACTAATATAATCTTATTTATTCACTATCATTTTATTCAACTATTCTATAATTCAAATATATATAATAAGACATAACATCAAAACATATATTATATATATATATATATATATATATATATATATATATATATATATATATATATATATATATATATATATATATATAATCACTTTTGCAGAGCATTTGTATATTGATAACTCTTTAACTCGTGAATTTTGTACTGACCTCACAGAAATAGAAATAGCTAAAAAAAAGGTTGGGACAAACTTTGGATTTAGTTTGACTCTTTTATTGTTGGCAAAACTTTCTCTTTTTCTGTTGATAATGTTGTTTCTTGGCGGATTAGAGTCAAATAGTTAGCTTGTATGAGTATTGTTTTTTACATGTTTTTTTTTTTTGTTATTGTGAGATATTGGATCGAACTCTAGTTTAGCATGTCGTCGAAGTCTGCTCACATGCTGTTGTCGAAGACCTACATGTTGTAGTCGAATTGTGTTCTAATATGTAGTTATCGAATTTGGCCTTGTGTTAAGGATCAAATTGTTTAAGTTAGCTTGTACCCTACGTTAGCTTGTAATGGGTAATTGTTAAAAAATCCATTAGGTTAGCATGTTAGTTTTCTTATAAATAACATAGTAGTCTCTCATCTTAAGTGTTGTGTGACAAATCCTAATTAGGGTAAAAGGGTTATTTGTTATTCTTGAGTACATGTAATCAGATTTGAAGAGAAAGTAAAGAATAACAGTTATAACCAATCCTTGTTGTTTTTCCTTGTTAACCCTAACCCTTGTGTGTTTCTTGCCTATAAAGAAACTGAGTATATTTTGTTTTAAGACATCCTAATTCACAACAAATTGGTGTGGTGAGCGCGAAGAAGATGCCTTCAACAAAGTATGAGATTGAAAAGTTCATCGGAGTGAACGACTTCGGTCTGTGGCGGTTGAAGATGAAAACCCTACTGGTTTAGCAGAGTTATTTGGAAGCGTTGAAGGGAGAGGCAGACATGGACGTTGCATTAACGGAAAAGAAAAGATGCCACGATAGAGAAAGCCCACATCATAATATTGTTGAGCCCTGGTGATAAGGTTCTCCGATGGGTATTAAAGGAGACACCGGCATCGGGGTTATGGTTGAAACTTGAAAGCTTGTACATGACCAAATCTCTGGTGAATCGACTCTACCTGAAGCAAGCTTTGTATTCATTCAAGATGAGTGAAGACAAAGTGTTGGCTGAGCAGTTGGATATGTTCAACAAGCTGATCCTTGATCTTGAAAATATTGATGTGAAGATTGATGATGAAAATTAAGCATTATTGTTGTTGTGCGCTTTGCCCAGAACACATGCTCACTTCAAAGAAACTCTCCTATATGAAAGGGAGTCCCTGAGCTTTGAAGAAGTTCAATAAGCCTTGTATTCTAAGGAGTTGAACGAATGAAAAGAGCATAAACCTTTGACGGTTGGTGAAGGTTTGGCCGTTAAGGGAAAATTCTTGCGAAAGGATGGTAAGTTCGACAAGAAGAAAGATAAAAGTCAGCATAAGTCTTATAGTGGCGAGGCATCTGGTATTCGATGCTATCACTGTAAGAAGGAGGGTCACACAAGAAAAGTGTGCCCTGAACGCCTGAAAGATCATGGAGGTAAGGATAATGGAAACACAACCATTGTTCAAGATGACTTCGAATCATCTGATGTTCTTGTGGTTTCAAGCGGCGACTCAAGAAAGGAGTGGATTATGGATTCAGGTTGCACTTGGCACGTGACTCCAAACAGAGAATTGTTCGAGGAGCTATGTATTCAAGATGATGGATCAGTCCTGCTAGGAAACAACAAAGCTTGCAAAATTACAGGTATTGGATCTGTGAGATTCAAGCTCCATGATGAGTCAATAAGGTTATTGACTGAAGTCAGGTATGTACTTGATTTGAAGAGAAATTTGATTTCTCTTGGTGAATTCGACAAGAATGGATATGTTTTTCAAGGAGGGAAAAGTATCCTAAGAGTCATGAAAGGGTCGAAGAAAGTCTTGAGAGGTGTAAAGAAATAAGGCTTTTATACCCTTGAGCTGAAGTTGTAAGTGGTTCGACAAATGTTGCATCCACAAAACCTTTGTCGAAGACAGAAATTTGGCACATGAGATTGGGCCATGTCAATGAAAGGGGTATGGTCGAATTGGGGAAACAAAATCTGCTTGGAGGAGACACAGTCAAAACGCTGAAATTTTGTGAACCCTGTGTACTTGGAAAGTCTTGCAGAGTGAAGTTCAACAAAGGCAAAAAAAGAACTCATGGATCCCTTGATTACATCCATGCTGATCTTTGGGGGCCTGCAAGGTGTCCATCACATTCAGGAGCAATGTATTTTCTATCCATAGTCGATGATTATTCCAGAAAGTTATGGGTATTCATCCAGAAGACTAAGGATGAAACTTTTGTGAATTTCAAAGGTTGGAAGACTCTGGTCAAAAATCAGACTGGCAGAAAGGTCAAGAGGTTGAGAACCGACAATGACCTTGAATTTTACAATGAGGCGTTCGATAGTTTTTGTGTTGCCTCAGGTATTTCAAGTCACAAAACTACTGCAGGTACTTCACAACAAAATGGTTTGGCAGAGAGGTTTGGTCGAACTATTTTGGAAAGAGTTAGATGCATGTTGACTAGTGTTGGGTTAAAGAAGGTGTTTTGGGCTGAGGTTGTTTCGACAGTAACATATCTGATAAACATATATCCTTCGACTGCTTTAGATATGAAGACACCTGAAGATGTCTGGTCGGGACATCCACCTAGTCTCGACAGACTGAGAGTATTTGGCTACGTGGCTTATGCTCACATTAGGCAAGACATGGTCGAACCTAGAGCTCTGAAATGCATGTTCATGGGGTACCCTGAAGGAGTCAAAGCTTATAGGCTATGGTGCCTAGAGCCAAGTCACAGGAGGTGTATCACCAGTCGAGATGTAGTTTTTAATAAAGCTGATATGGCTTTCAAGAAAACTGATGATGCTGAGGAAGAGCGGGAACAAGGAGAGATTCCTGTTGAGGTGGAGCATGATGATGCTGAATTGCGTATCCCATATGAAGTTGAAGAAGAAGCAGAAGATGTTGTCGAAGATGAGGAGACTGATAATGACTACCTTCTATCAAGAGACAGGTCGAGGAGAGTCATCAAGCCACCTTAGAGACTTGGGTATGCAGATCTTATGGCTTATGCCTTAATCTCTGCAAGTGAGGTTCTCGACGAAGAACCAAGAGACTATAAGGAAGTTATGAGGAGTCGAAAGAAGAATGAATGGTTGAAGGCCATAGATGATGAGATGAAATTTCTTCATGATAACAACACCAGGGAAGTGATTAAGAAACCTGTTGGAGCCAGGTTAGTCAGTTGTAAATGGATTTTCAAAGTTAAGGAAGGAGTCGAAGGAGTGGCGTCGAAGAGATACAAGGCAAGATTGGTCGTTAAGGGGTTCACTCAGAAAGAAGGTGTCGACTTCAATGATGTGTTCTATCCTGTTGTGAAGCACAGATCCATTCGAATGTTACTTGCCACAGTGGCACAGTTCGACCTTGAACTGGAACAGATGGATGTTAAATCTGCGTTCTTGTATGGTGATCTGGATGAAACAGTCCTGATGAGGCAATCTGAAGGGTATGTCGAAAAGGGGAAAGAAGATTATGTGTGCAAGCTGAAGAGATATTTATATGGACTGAAATAATCTCCTTGAGAGTGGAATAGGAGATTCGACAAGTTCATGGCACGTATAAGTTTCATTAGAAGTCAGTTCGACCACTGTGTTTACTTCAGATTTCGACCTGGTAATTCATTTGTTATTTTGTTGCTTTATGTGGGTGATATTCTAATAGCAAGCAACAATGCCGAAGATGTAATGAGGGTGAAGGCTGAACTAAATAAGGAGTTCAACATGAAGGATTTGGGAGCCGCGTCCAAGATTCTTGGGATTGACATCTGAAGAGATAGAAAGCAGTCAGAATTATGCTTATCTAAAGACGCATACCTACGGAAGATTCTCGAAAAGTATGGTATGTCGAATTCAAGGCCTGTTGTGACTCTAACAAACCCTTAATTCAAGATGAGTATAGATCAGTGTCCCAGTACTGATGTCGAAAGAGATTATATGAATAGCTATCCATATGCTAATATAGTGGGTTCTTTGATGTATGTTATGGTCTGTACTAGACCTGACATAGCATATGCTGTAAGTCTTGTAAGCAGGTACATGGTGAATCCTGGAAAGGCTCACTGGCAAGCATTGAAGTGTATTCTAAGGTACATAAATGAGTCTCTGAACATAGTCATAATTTATGGTGGAGCCTTGGGTGAAGATAGTAAAGCAGTAATCGAAGGATATGTCGACTCTGATTATGTAGGTTGTATGGATTCTATAAAATTTATTTCTGGATATGTGTTAACTATGTTTGGGACAACAATCAGTTGGAAAGCAACGCTCCTGATGATGGTGGTGAGCTATTTATTCCCGAACCAATGAACACTCCTAATTGTGAGCTATTTTGTGACAATAAGGCCAATGATGATGGTGATTTCGTCCACTTTGTACTTATGGTCGAATAGGAACCCGTTAATACGGAAGAGGCCTTAAGTGATCCAAAGTGTATTTGTGCTATGAAAGAGGAGCTGGAATCCATTGAGAAAAACAATACTTGGGATCTAATTGGTCTACTAAAAGGGAAGATGGCAATTGGTGTGAAGTGGGTGTTCAAAGTGAAGGCAAATCCCAAGGGTGAGATAATCAACCATAAAGATCGATTGGTGGCTAAGAGATTTTTGCAAAGAGAAGGCATAGACTTTGAAGAGGTTTTCACACCAGTTGCTAGGATCAAAACCATTAGGCCTGTTGATATTGCAAATAACCACAATTAGCCTATCTACTAAATGGATGCCAAATCTGCATTTTTGAATGGACCACTTGAAGAGGAAGTGTATGTAGGACAACCCCCTGGTTTTGTTGTGAAAGATCAAGAGCTGAAGTTCTACAAGTTAAAGAAAACGTTATATGGTTTGAAGCAAACTCCAAAACATTGGCTTCAAGAAATATGTATCGGATCATGGATTCTATGTGAAGACGAATGCGAATGAAAAAGTAATCATCCTTGTCTGTATGTGGATGATTTCTTGATCACAAGCAGTAATGAGAAGTGTATTTCAAAGTTCAAAGGTGAACTTATGGAAGAATTCGAGATGAGCGACTTTGGCCTCATGACATACTTCCTAGGTATAGAGTTCCACAAGTCAAAATTAGGACTGCTCATGCATCAAAGGAGATATGCTCTTGAGATATTGAAAAAGTGTGAAATGGAGCATTGCAATGCTGCCATTTCTCCAGCTAAACCAAGGCTACAGCTGTCCAAGAATGAGGATGAGAAAGATGTTGATTGTAACACCCTTTTCTACCCCACGAATAAACACGGCAAAATATATAATTTATCAGAGTAAAATCAAAAACCACCTCGAAGGGTGAACATTTCTCAATAAATTCAAATTAAACACTTGCTCCGTAAACACGGGTTTTCCTAAAAAATACACAAAAGCATTCATATGGCAGTGGAACTCAATAATTCAAAATAAAAAGGTTTTCAACAAAAGCCATTCAAGTTAGCAGCAAAACCACCATAACCACAATAATAAAAAAGGTTTCAAAATAACACATAGTTATCAAATATCACAAAACAACAATTCAACAATGGTTCGACTCAACAACCCAACCCGATGTTACACTATCAGAGCAAGACCCTCTACATCGACCAAAAGTAAGGTACAACTCCAAAAGTCCTAGAAGGCATCCACAGCTAAACCTGATCACCTGCACGTTATCCACGTGGAGGCAACATTCAAACAGGCAGGGTGAGTAATCACAATTCATTATAATCAATATAAAAATAGGATATACAAAATGGCGTCATCATCATATACAACATCATCAGGGTCATCATAAAGGAAAACATCAGGAATCACTATATCACAACATCACGTCAATGCCACATAAAATGCAATGCACAAAAAGACTCATGCATGTGGTACCAATCGTCACAAAAGATGGACACTAGGCCATCAACCCTCCACAAGGGAGCACGTCATAAACACCTCAATCCACACAATGGGATTGAAGCCACCATTGGACCGAAGTCCTAACATCGTCACTGGACCGAAGTCCTAAAATCGTTAATAGACCGAGTCTAAATGCTATGAATGCATGATGCACAACGTCATAATCATCAACATCAACAAAAGTCATTACGTGCATCATCATTCATCACAATCTCATCATATCGTCATATCATCAAATACGTCATCAAAACATCATTAATCATCATCTCACAATCATCAATATAGCTCATGGCAATTCACATCAAATAGTCATGCATCATTACTTCTTAATCATTCACCTAACCCATAGTCAGCCACATCGTCATTTAACCATCAATTTACATCATAGTAATTCATATTATCAATTAATCATCAAACATCATATATAAACAACATCATAATCATAAATATACATCATGGTAATTCATGTCATCAATTAATCATCAAACATCATGATATTATCATCAGTAACATCATAGAAAATCATCATAGAAATCATAGCATCAAGACATCAAAAACAGCACAGTAGCATAAACCAGAATTTGCGAACAGCATACGTTCATTCCAGGGTTCGCTAAGCGAACCCAATCGCTAGGACCTTCGCTTAGCGAAGCTAACAGCGAGTCCAACCATTCCTGCCCAAAACACCAGAAACATCATCTGCCATACTCGCCCCCACATTCGCCTAGCGAAGCCATTCGTTGGGGAGTTCGCTGGGCGAGACTTCTAGCGAATCTCTAAAGCCTCTCCAGAATCACCTCTGCACTCACACTCTTATTATCGCGCATTCGCTGCGTTGTTCGCTTAGCGAACATTGGCGAACATTCGCCTAGTGAACCTGCGATTACAGCAAATCGCTGCTACGCATCAGTAGCTCCCAAACCTCCAAGGTACCTGCGATTATAGCCCCAATTGACCAAAAAACATCCCTATAACAGTTCTAATATATCACAAAATTAAAAGGCCTAAAACCTACGTCTGTTAGGTCAATTCAGGACACTATGGGAAACCTTAATTTCCCTAAACCTTCAAAACTCTCAAGCTTCATATAAACTCTATAGGTCCTTCGCCACAAGGTTAAAACTACAACAACGGGGAAATCTGCCCCAAAGGTCTATTTTTATCCGATTAAATTCAAATTTTATTAATCGATTCACAAAATGCCATCAAAGTCATCAGTTTACCTCAAAACCCATAAACCCTCAAAACCCCAAAAATCAGCCTTAAACACATCGAATCCCTATATTGAAAACAATGAAAGGTAATACTCCCCCTACCTTGGATTGTCGATTCGAAGCTTTCTCTCTGAGTCTTTGGAAACCTTCCCGTATTCCTTGCCTTTTCCCTTTTTCCTCAGAGCTCTCCTTCTTTCCTTCTTTTCACAGTTTTCCCAAAAAGTGAACCATATTCTCAAAATCCTTCTTTTATATTCTCACTAACCTTGGGCCTCAAAATTGGGCTTTCTCCATAATGCCCTCACTAATTCTCCTCAAATGTCCAATTTACCCTTAATTCCTCTAATATTATTTAAAATAAATAATAATACATTATATCTCATAATATATACTATTATTTAATTAAATAACCAAAACTTCACAAAATCACCGACATCCACCCGAATCACCAAAATTCACGAATATAGTATTTAAATAAATTAAATAAATATTCTTACGAAATTTGGGGTGTTACAACTCTCCCCCACTTAAAGAATTTTTGCCCTCGAAAATTACCTCAAGGAAACAGAGTCGGATACGACTCCCTCATCTGATCTCCACACCTCAAGTCCAACTTTCCTCTTTCTTAGATCCTCTAAAGATTGGATCGTCCTTTCTGTCTGACCGTCCGTCTGCGGATGATAGGCAGAACTCATCCTCAACTTAGTACTTCAAGCATCTTGCAACTCTTCCAAAACCTCGACAAAATCTCAGATCTCTATCCGACACCATACTCGAAGATATCTTATGCAACTTCACAATCCTTCAATACCCATCTCAGCTAGCTTCCGTAAAGAGTGATCAATCTTCATCTGTAAGAATGAGCCAATTTAGTTCATTCCTCTACTATCACCCCAAAAAGAATCACTCCCTTTCTCAGTCTTCGGCAATCCCGACACAAAAATCCACGGACATACTATCCCGTTTCAATTCTGGAATACTCGACGGTTGCATCATACCTAAGGCTTCTGATGCTTAAACTTCAACTTCTGACAAGTCAAGCACGCATATCCAAACTCCGTAATATCCCTCTTCATGCCCGGCCACCAAAACAACTTCTTCAAATCCTGGTACATCTTCGTAGCACCGGAATGAATACTCAACCCACTTCGATGTCCTTCTTCTAAAATACTCTTCTTGATTTCTAAAACATCTGGAACACACACTCTATCCCGAAATCTCATCACACCATTCTCATTAATCCGGAAGTCACCTCCGTTATCTTGATTAATCAAAGTCAATTGGTTAACCAACTTTAAATCAGACTGCTGTCTCATTCGGATTTCTCCCAGAATGCTACTCGTCAACTTCAACATTCTCAACTTCACACTGTCAGGAGTCTTCTCATGCACCAACTCAAATCCTAGAATTGCTCAATTAATTCCAACTCTTTCACCATAAGCATTGACATATGCAATGACTTTCTGCTCAATGCATCGGCCACCACATTTGCTTTGCCTGGATGATAACTCAAATAAAAAAAAATCGAAATCCTTCAACAGTTCTAATCACCTTCTCTGCCTCATGTCCAATTCTTTCTGATTAAACAAGTACTTCAAACTCTCATGATCACTGAACACTCCAAATTTAGAGCCAAACAGATAATGTCTCCAAATCTCCAACACAAACACCACTGCGGCTAATTCTAAGTCATGTGTAGGATAATTCCTCTCACGAACTCGCAATTGTCTTAAAGCATAGGCGACAACTTGTCCATTCTGCATCAATACTCCACCAAGACCCATCTTCGACGCATCATAGTACACCACAAAAAATTCTCTCGGATTAGGCAAAATCAACACCTGAGCGGTCATCAACCTCTTCTTCAATTCCACAAAACTCTCATCCCAAGTTACGTCTTACACCAAAGCTTGACCCCATTCGAGTCAACTGAGTCAAAGGTAATGCCAACTTAGAACAACTCCTATAAACTTGCGGTAATAACCCGCCAATCCCCGAAACTTCGTATTTCAGTAGAAGACTTCAGAGTCTCTCACTGTAACACAACATCAATCTCAGAAGGATCTACAACAATCCCACCACTTGAAATCACATGGTCAAGCAAGTTCACTTCCTTCAACCAAAACTCACATTCGACAGTTTCGCATACAACTTCTTCTCTTTCAACACTAGCACACAGTCTTCAACTGCTGAGCATGCTCTTCTTCAAATTTAAAGTCTATCAGAAGATTGTCAATAAAACCCACTACAAACTTATCCAACTACTCAAGAAAATTCTGATTCATATACTCCATGAATACCAGGTGCATTAGACACACCAAACAACATCACATTATACTCATAGTCACCATACCTCATCCTGAAAGCCGTATTCGGAATATCATCAGGCTTAACACGAATCTGATGATAACCAGACCTCAAATCAATCTCGATAAACACACAGGCATCTACTAACTGATCCATCAATTCCTCAATCCTCGGAAGCAAACACTTATTCTAGACCGTCACTTTATTCAACTGCCAATAATCAACACGCAACCTCATAATACCATCTTTCTTCTTCACCGACATCATAGAGGCACCTCACAGGGAAGCACTCGGTCGAACAACTTCCTCTGAACAACTCTTCCAGCTATTCCTTCAATTCACTTATTCAGAAACATACATTCTGTATGCAAACACCGACATCGAGTACCAGGTCGATAGCAAGTTACACTCCACACTACAGTGGTAAATCACTGATATCTCATGGGAACACCTCCAGATAGTCACACACCACCGCATCCCTTATGCCTTCCAATAATCCAACATCATAACACCCTTGCACCATCTTTCACAGACTCATTCACTTGCTTCACAGAACGAACAACTCTTCACCTTCGTCGAAGTTAGATTCAGGTGATCGTCAGGAATTACACACCACCGGCACATCACTAGTCGTCACACTGTCCTCCATCCCTCAAAAGGAAGACATCAATACCTGATCGTTCTCTTCAAGGTATCCCAACTTGACCTTCAGACAAGAAACTCAAATTCGCCTCATCTTCAAGTCTATTAGTCTGCATCGACTCATCAAAACAATCCTTAAGCACTCAGCTTAACCCCAACAATTCACTGCGCACACTACTCAAGCTCGCAAGACACGTCTATCCCATCCAACATGACCCCGTCTATTATCAACAAGAGATTAAGGGTGATCAGTTCCTCAATTTGTCAATAACAGCCAATATCATGAGACGGTACAGACTATCTCCACCAACTCTCGCAGTGTCCAATACCACACTAAGCTAACGCTTCACACTCGAAACACCTTGGAGAAGCATCATCTTCTCCCACACCTGTTTCATTCCCAACCTGCAAATGAAAAACAAAACAAGCATCAACAGTGTTTTTACGCACATGTCGCACACTAGGGAAACAAACAACATTAGACAACCTGGCCGGACGGACCGACCTGCTCTGATACCGCTAATGTAACACCCTTTTCTACCCCACGAATAAACACGACAAATTATATAATTTATCAGAGTACAATCAAAAACCACCTCGAAGGGTGAACATTTCTCAATAAATTCAAATTAAACACTTGCTCCGTAAACACGGGTTTTCCTAAAAAATACACAAAAGCATTCATATGGCAGCGGAACTCAATAATTCAAAATAAAAAGGTTTTGAACAAAAGCCATCAAAGTTAGCAGCAAAACCACCATAACCACAATAATAAAAAAGGTTTCAAAATAACACATAGTCATCAAATATCACAAAACAACAACTCAACAATGGTTCGACTCAACAACCCAATCGGATGTTACACTATCAGAGCAAGACCCTCTACATCGACCAAAAGTAAGGTACAACTCCAAAAGTCCTCGAAGGCATCCACAGCTAAACTTGATCACCTGCACGTTACCCACGTGGAGGCAACATTCAAACAGGTAGGGTGAGTAATCAAAATTCATTATAATCAATATAAAAACAGGATATGCAAAATAGCGTCATCATCATATACAACATCATCAGGGTCATCATAAAGGAAAACATCAGGAATCACTATATCACAACATCACGTCAATGCCACATAAAATGCAATGCACAACAAGACTCATGCATGTGGTACCAATCGTCACAAAAGATTGACACTAGGCCATCAACCCTCCACAAGGGAGCACGTCATAAACACCTCAATCCACACAATGGGATTGAAGCCACCATTGGACCGAAGTCCTAACATCGTCACTGGACCGAAGTCCTAAAATCGTCAATAGACAGAGTCTAAATGCTATGAATGCATGATGCACAACGTCATAATCATCAACATCAACAAAAGTCATTACGTGCATCATCATTCATCACAATCTCATCATATCGTCATATCATCAAATACGTCATCAAAACATCATTAATCATCATCTCACAATCATCAATATAGCTCATGGCAATTCACATCAAATAGTCATGCATCATTACTTCTTAATCATTCACCTAACCCATAGTCAGCCACATCGTCATTTAACCATCAATTTACATCATAGTAATTCATATTATCAATTAATCATCAAACATCATATATAAACAGCATCATAATCATCAATATACATCATGGTAATTCATGTCATCAATTAATCATCAAACATCATGATATTATCATCAGTAACATCATAGAAAATCATCATAGAAATCACAACATCAAGACATCAAAAACAACATAGCAGCATAAACCAGAATTTGCGAACATCATACGTTCGCTCCAGGGTTTGCTAGGCGAACCCATTCGCTAGGACCTTCACTTAGCGAAGCTAACAGCGAGTCCCACCATTCCTGCCCAAAACACCAGAAACATCATCTGTCATACTCGCCCGCACATTCGCCTAGCGAAGCCATTCGCTGGGGAGTTCGCTGGGCGATACTTCTAGCGAATATCTAAAGCCTCTCCAGAATCACCTCTGCACTCACACTCCTGTTATCACGTATTCCCTGCGCTGTTCGCTTAGCGAACATTGGCGAACATTCTCCTAGCGAAGCAACGGTTCGCCTAGCGAACCTGCGATTACAGCAAATCGCTGCTAGGCATCAGTAGCTCCCAAACCTCCAAGGTACCTGCGATTATAGCTCCAATTGACCAAAAAACATCCCTATAACAGTTCTAATATATCACAGAATTAAAAGGCCTAAAACCTACGTCTGTTAGGTCGATTCAGGACACTACGGGAAACCTTAATTTCCCTAAACCTTCAAAACTCTCAAGCTTCATATAAACTCTATAGGTCCTTCGCCACAAGGTTAAAACTACAACAACGGGGAAATCTGCCCCAAAGGTCTATTTTTATCCGATTAAATTCAACTTTTATTAATCGATTCACAAAATGCCATCAAAGTCATCAGTTTACCTCAAAACCCATAAACCCTCAAAACCCCAAAAATCAGCCTTAAACACATCGAATCCCTATATTGAAAACAATGAAAGGTAATACTCCTCATACCTTGGATTGTCGATTCGAAGCTTTCTCTCCGAGTCTTTGGAAACCTTCTCATATTCCTCGCCTTTTTCCTTTTTCCTCAAAGCTCTCCTTCTTTCCTTCTTTTCACGGTTTTCCCAAAAAGTGAACCATATTCTCAAAATCCTTCTTTTATATTCTCACTAACCCTTGGGCCTCAAAATTGGGCTTTCTCCATAATGCCCTCACTAATTCTCCTCAAATGTCCAATTTACCCTTAATTCCTCTAATATTATTTAAAATAAATAATAATACATTATATCTCATAATATATACTATTATTTAATTAAATAACCAAAACATCACAAAATCACCGACATCCACCCGAATCACTAAAATTCACCAAAATTCACGAATATAGTATTTAAATAAATTAAATAAATATTCTTACGAAATTTGGGGTGTTACATTGATCTAACTCAATATAATAGGTTGGTTGGATCATTGTGTTACTTGTGCAATACGCGACCAGACCTAGCATTTAGTGTCGGTATTGTGAATAGATTCATGGAGAGACCGAAGGTGTCTCACTTGGCAGTAGTCATGAGGATCTTACATTATGTCAAGGGTTTTTTTGGTTGTGGAATTCTCTTTCTTGTAGTTGATACGGACAGAAAATGCAATTTGCTCAATTTTACCGATTCTAATTGGTGCGGAGATAAAGATGATCGAAAGTCTACAATTGGATACATATTTATATTTAGTGCGATACCAATCTCATGGTATTCGAAGAAGGAACCGATACTTGCACTCTCATCTTGTGAGGTCGAGTACATTGTCGTTTCGTTATGTGCGTGCCAAGCCGTGTGGCTTATGAATCTATTGGAGAAGCTAGGGAGCGATGAGGGTGAGGCTATCACACTCTTAGTTGACAACGTTTCCGCGATTAATCTTGCTAAAAACCAAATTGCACATGGGAGAAGCAAACACATAGATATGAGGTTTCACTATTTGAGAGAACTTGCTAGTGAAGGGAGGTTACGATTGGGATATTGTAGAAGTGATGACCAAGTTGCTTATTTGTTGACAAAAGGAGTTGCAATTGATGTTTTCAAGAGGTTGAAGATGAGCATGGGGATGGTAGACATGCAACACTTGAATTAATGTGGTGTGTTGAAGTTTGAAGTGGTAATTCCAAATGCTGATATGCTTTCCAGTAGCAAAATTTGGTGTAATTGGTTACCACTGTAACAAAATTGATTTGGAAATTAATTCATGACAGGTGTAATCGGTTATGCACTTTGACGTAACCGATTACAAGCTCGAGTTTTTGTTTTATCTGCTACTGTACTTGGTCAAAGTGTATTCCAATCATTGTGTAATCTCTATATAAGTGTGTAGGGTGCACTCTCACCCTAGCTAATGAAAAGTTGCATTCTCTGTCTCTCTCTCTCTATCTATTTATTTATTTATTTATCTATCTATCTATCTATCTATCTATCTATTTAGAGCACCCACATCGATGGATTCTACACAAATATCAATACTACTGTGTCAGAATTTTTCAGAAAAAGCACTGTGTAAGGAGTTGAAAAATTGTGTAGAGGTGCTATGTAGAGCACCGTGGTTTTGTGAGACAGGTGGACAAATTTGAATAAAAAATAACATTAAAAAGAAAATATTTATAACGGTTATATTTATGTATTCCAATAGAATTAAAATGTAACAGTAATATTTAGTATATTTTCTGCTATTAGTTTGTTTTAAAGTTTATCAATTTTTCAATGTATTTTTATTTTGCATTTATTTATTTATTTATAGATATTTTAATTTATGTTTAATATATGTTGTTTCCTTTTTAATACATTCTGATATAGTTGAATTAATTTGTTTAAATTATATATTTATACATTGACGTAAAATATAAATTTGGAATTATAAGTTTAGTGGGATCCATTTTAAAATTTTAGATAAATGATATGAATATTTAAAAATTATAGTTGAATAGTTTAAATAATTAAGAAATATAAAATAATATATTATATTAATGGAGTCTATTTATACCACCAAATTGAGTGACAATAGTTGCTCTTAGTTTCATCAATCTTGTTCTTAAAAGGTTTGTCTTCTTTTAAATTCTCTTTTTTGAGTTAGTGTATAAAAGTTAGTCACAAGTGTTACGTTATTAAGTTTAACACTTTCAAATCTAGAAAGCTGAATTCGTAGATTTGATTTCCTGGCACGTGCCTGACGCCACTGCTTTAGTCCAGCTTGACAGCAGCCCCGGAAACTATTTCCCTCCGCCTACCAACCTTCTCCCTCTATAAATAGTATCACTTACTTATTCACTCATTCACCAACAATCTCAAATATGAAGATGTTTTCCTTTTTCTTCTACTCTCTCTTTTATCTCTCTATATTTTTCATCTTCAAGCTTTTCTTCCAATCAAGAAAATTCAAAAACCTACCACCAGGTCCAACTTCACTTCCCATAATCGAAACCTCCACCATCTCAAACGCCCTCTCCACCGGACCTTCAATTCACTCTCCAACAAATACGGCAAAGTCATTTCCCTTTGGTTTGGATCACGTCTTGTCGTCGTTGTTTCCTCTCTCTCCGAATTTCAACAATGTTTCACAAAAAACGACGTCGTTTTAGCAAATAGACCGCGTTTTTTATCAGGAAAACATATCTTCTACAATTACACCACCTTAGGATCCACCTCATACGGTGAACACTGGCGCAACCTCCGCCGTATAACTTCGCTCGACGTCCTTTCGAATCACCGCATCAATAGCTTCGCTGGAATCAGACGAGACGAGACGAAGAGATTGATAGCGAAGTTGGCTGAGGATTCGTCATCGGATTTTGCGGAAGTGGAACTCACTTTCAGATTCTTTGATATGACTTTCAATAATATTATGAGAATGATAAGTGGAAAGAGGTACTATGGAGAAGATTGTGACATGTCTGATCTTCAGGAAGCAAGTGAATTTAGAGATATGGTATCTCAACTTTTGCAGTTAGCAGGAGCAAATAATAAGACTGATTTCTTGCCTTTGCTTAAGTTTCTTGATTTTGAAAACTTGGAGAAGAAACTCAAACATATTGGTGAAAGATGTGATAACTTCTTGAGAAGACTCCTTGAAGAACAACGCAACAAGAAGACACGTGCAAATACTATGATAGATCATCTTCTAAATATGCAAGAATCACAACCAGAATACTACACAGATCAAATCATCAAAGGTCTCGTTTTGGTAAGAACATAATCAAATGTATCAGTATGATACCTTAACATGACCCTGAAACAAGTGGTCACTAGGTTGGTGTCATTTTTTTCAGAGGTGTTAGGACTACAGAGTTTGCGACCGTCTTTCTAGTACCATTATTAATATGTTTTACTTCAAAATAAATTGATCGAATTGAGTTGATGAATTTACAGGCCATGCTCCTGGCTGGAACGGACACATCTGCTCTAACTTTAGAGTGGTCAATGTCTAATATTTTGAACCATCCCGAGGTATTAAAGAAGGTAAGAGAAGAATTGGATACTCATGTAGGTCAAGATCGTTTGGTAGATGAATCAGATCTTCCAAAACTCACTTACCTCAAAAACGTTATCTACGAGACACTTCGGTTGTACACTCCCGCTCCATTATCATTACCACACTCTTCTTCAGAGAATTGTATTATCGGAGGCTACAAAGTTCCACGAGACACCATAGTATTGATCAATGCTTGGGCCATTCAGAGAGACCCTGAAACATGGAGTGAAGCAACGAGTTTCAAGCCAGAGAGGTTTGAGAAAGAAGGAGAGTTGGAGAAGCTGATTGCGTTTGGAATGGGAAGAAGGGCTTGTCCTGGAGAAACCTTGGCTCTTAGAGCAATTAGTATGACTTTGGCATTATTGGTTCAATGCTTTGATTGGAAACGGACAGGTGATGATGACAAGATTGATATGTCGGAAAAAGATGGATTTGCTTTGGCAAAGTTAGTACCATTGAAGGCCATGTGTAAAACTCGTCCTATCATCAACAAGGTTTTCAACTAATTGTACTCATAGTAATTATCCAGAAAGTAAACTATTTGTTCAAATTGGTGAAATATATCTTAAGGATATGATCTGAGTATCACATGTGAATCTTTGTATAACTTTTAGCAACTGGATTTTCTCTAATAAAAAGTCATATGATTTTTAATAGCTGCTTGTATTTTGTAATACCTATGAATTTTTGTTTGTTTCCTAACATTGATAATATACTAATTAATTGGAATGTGATAAGAATAAGGTAACGTAGAGCCAACTACCTACTCATTAACAAAACCTACACCCAAACTCCCTAAATTACCGTTCAAATAAATATACTTAATGACTACAAAAAGTTTTTTTTTTTTTTGTAATTGACTAAATAATATTTCATTGTCCAATGAAAATAAAGGATTTTGCCAAATGGCAACTACATCCCATTTTCAATAGTTTCCCTCTCTCTTTCCTTTAAAAAAAAAACATTATGATTGTTTTACACTTCTCTCTCTTTCTCTTCTACCTCTTGCGCGCTCTCTCTCTGTTCCTCTGTCAAACCCTACCACTGCCGAATCCTCATACCCATTGACGGCTGCGTTCAGGCAGATGGTTGATTTCTTTTGTGCTCTCTCATCCGTTTCTCATCCGTGCTCTCTCTTATGTTTATTGTCGGTTTCCTCTTTCCCTTCATCCAGATCGAAGATCTTTCGATATCTTCTCAGGTATGCTCATCTCTTTAATGTTAATGTTAATTTGCAATCATTTTCATTTTCATTTTTGATTTGTTCAAGTTTTAGGGTTATTGTCTGTGTTGTTTTGAATTTTGTGTTAATATTCCCTTTTAAGTTTTTTTTTTCTTTGTTTCTCTTAAAAGTTTGAAAACAGGTTGTGTTCTTTATATATTAATACTTTTGGTGCTGAAGACATTGTAGATGATAATGATATTCATATTTTGCAGAAGGACATGTGAAGAGTTTATCAATATAGCTTTTGACTTGTTTAAATTTTTGGTTTTTTTCCAAAAGTGAATACTATGAAAACAACAGGTGTTAAGCGTCACGAAATTACCATGGTATGTATATTTTTATACATTTCATATGATTTTAAGTTTTTATTTATACATTTCTGAGTTGGTTATTGTGTAGAAGATGACCAAATGATTTGGGTTTATGAGCATATGGCTAATGGAAGCTTGTAAAATCACCTTCTAGGTAAGCATTAGTATTCAAAAACATCATGTTACAATTTCAAAGACTTAATTACCAATACTAAGACTAGAATATGTTTGTTTATTTGTTTATCTCAGATATATGTTATAACAAACCGTTGGATTGACATACAAGGATGTAAATTGTTGATGGAGCGGCGAGAGGACTTGATTACCTGCATAATTCTGCAGATCCGCCGATTACTTTATTGTAAGTTGTGTATGATTCTATGAGCATGTTACATTTTATCTTTGCTTTTGCAGTAACAGATGACCCTCTAGAAAATAAATTAAACAACACAAGAACTCGTCAGGAAGTTGGCAGGCATCAACATGCTTTCCAGTGAGTTGTTCAAGCCATTCTTCTTTTTATGTGTTGTCTCTTTGATTTCTTGGATTCTTTCAGGCCTGGGGTTGGCAAGACTACTGTTATGAGAGAGATTGCTCGTGTAATGTCAGATGAATTTCAGAAAAGAGTGGTAAACTGATTTTCAGGTTAACAAGCCTCCACTATCTTGTCAAGGTTGATCAAGTATACCAAGGGGATGGTTTGTCATTCTCTGCAATTTTCATTTTAAAAATAGTTTTTTGTTGATTGGTTTATTACAGTTTAATTGGTTCTGATTTTGAAATTTGCCTACGTAGGAAGGTAAACTTGTTGTGGTTGTGGGTACTGTAACTGATGATATCTGTGTGTATGATGTTTCATCCATCAAAGTTACTGCACTTAGGTTTACAGAGACTGCAAGGGCAAGAATTGAAAAGGCTGGTGGAGAATGCTTGACATTCGATCAGTTGCCTCTTAGGGCCTCTCTCGGACAAAACATGGTATATGTTGATGTCACTTTAGCCCTATTGTAGTTTCTGCATTATTGAGTCAATTGGTTATGCTGTTCATTGTTATTGAACATCTTTTTAATTTTCTTCAACAATAAAATCTGTTTTCTCTGTAGCCTCATGATGCTATTGTTGCATGCTGTTTGGGTACATATTGTTTTCTATAGTTCCTTAAAAACAAGTCAGGCTATGTTGTTGCTGAGGTTATTGGGAATTATTCATTTATGTAATTTATGGATGCAGGTCCTTCTTAGAGGTCCAAAGAATGTCCGTGAAGGATGCTTGTAACTTCATCTTATTTCATTGGTGAAGATCCTGTGTTTCCTCCAGGAATAAGAACTCTAAATTTGGCATTAGAAATGAGAAGTTGGAATGGTTTTTAGATGATGTCAATGAGCACCCTGTTTAACTAAAGTTTGTAGGGGTCCATTGTCATCTTGGATCAACCATTACCAAGGTTATCCAAAAAAATTATTTATCTGTTTCATGTTGTGCTTATTACTTTGGGATACACTTTTCTGCTATCAATATTTCCATTGACTTCTTTATTTATACTTTGTGCAGGTCAATTTGCATTGTTGTCTTTGATTCTTAATATTTATCTAAATATGAATGTTGAGGTGATTGTTGCTTCCCATTTCCCTCATTTCCAGGTAGATATTTTCAGGGATTCAACCACTATTATGGTCAACTACATTGACGAAATTCGATCTCAGGGTTTTGAAGTTGACTATTTCAATATTGGTAGTGAGTGATAATACAAAACTTGTGATAATCTACTTCCATGTGATTATTTTTGTACTGATCTATTTGTATTGGTATTTATTTTAGAGGTACTTTGATGCTGCAATTGGAAAGGACAGACAGGTTGCGAAAACGTAAGTTGAAAATTGATACAATTTTGTATTTCAATACTGAACCGAACATCTATTGTGGTTTCCTTTTCATTACTGCATATGATATGGACATTATATTCTTATTGCTTTACTTGAATCCTTTGCTTCTTGTAAATTATATATTTTTTCGATAAAACATGTTCCTTGCTGCTACTTTGAGTTTTTGTTACATGGGATCTCTGTTTGTAAATTTTGACAATCAACTGCTGAAGATTGAGCAAGATTTGACAATTTCCAGTTGTACATGCTAATTTGTCCAAATTCACTTTTCGCTATCAACTACATTTTGACAATATCATTGGTGTAGCTATTCATACTTGCATAAACTCCATACTTTTCATGGCCATTATTTGTAAATAAGCCATATTTCTATATATCCCTTGGAGAAATCCCCAGTTTATGGTGCTGCCTAATTATCACTATTAGAAATACAATTACTCCTGCTATATTTCTCAATCTAATATGAAGCCATTACTCTAAACTAAGGTAGATAATGCATTACTTAACATATCATTCGAGTTTGGAAATAGCATATTCGGTCACTTTCAAACTAAGGTAGATAGTGCATTACTTATTTGTTACTTGATCAAAATGCAATTATATTTGAATACATATGCAGATACCTACAAACAATTCCCTTACGGATTGTTGGATGTAATGCATCATATTTGAATGAACATTGCATCATATTATAGAGGTTTTTGCCGATAGTACTACAAATGTGTCTTCTTTGGACAATGTAATATCCTTGCATTTAAGTCGAGTTTTATGTTGTGTTTCAATCAGATAAAGTTCACCTCGACTTAGGTAGTGGTGAAGTTGGTTTTGTGTGGGAACCACCTATGGCTTCTGCTATATTATTTATTGTAGTGTTCTTTCAGCAATAATATAACTATACTAACTATTTGGTAGCAAGTTGGGGCTAGACTTACAGTTAAATTATGATATGGTGAAATATTTGGGACTTGTCTGTAGCAATTATAATGTCTGCAAGTTGACGATGATAGAAATTTTGCTTTTTGCAGATATTGATTTTGGCAGATGAATCAGTTGAAGATTCTGCCATTCAAGCTGACTCTAGATCTCTTGCCACTCTACTTTTAATTTGTGACATACAAGTGAGTTTCCAATCTACAAAGTTTGACCTTTAATTTGATATGACGACCCACTTAGTCTTTTAGCGGTAGATCTGCTACTTTTCTTTTCATGTTATATTGTTTAGACCCCACTTAGTGGGATAAGACTTGGTCGTTGTTGTTCATGTTATACTATTTCATAAGCTTTGATATTTGATTTCAGGCTAGACGCCTTCCTTATGTAGCTATGGCCAGTCAAGCTCATGGATGAAGCTTTTCAAAAGTCTCATGGATTGGTGAAATGAAGCAGACTTCCGATAAAACTGTTATAATTAGTGAAATTTTGGATCCTAGGACAAAAAACCTTTTCCCTATGTCAAAAATTAGTGATTATGTTTTATCAAATGAACTTGTTAGCATGGCTTTGGCAATGGTTTCAGAAGATCGGCAGATAAATGACGTATTGGAGGAGCTCTTTGCATAACAGGTACTACTATTCTCTTTTAGATAAACCGAAGGGACGGGCATCCCATGTTTTACAATTGCATGCATCACATTTGCTTTCTGCTCTGTCCCATGCAATTTCAAGTATATCCTGCAGGAGCATTAAAGTTTCATTTCATGGTTGATACTGATGAATTTTGTTGTGAGTTATTGTTAGGGAAATGAAATGCATATACGACAAGCAGATCTTTACCTGCGCAAAAGTGAGAAATTGAGTTTCTATGAAATAATGTTACGAGCTCGACAAAGGAGAGAGATTGTGATTGGATACCGTTTAGCAAATGCAGAAAGGGCTGTTATTAACCCCCCGACAAAGAGTGAGAGACGGAAGTGGTCACTGACAGATGTTTTTGTGGTGATTACTGAAAAGGAATGAGGCATTACTGGTTGTGGTGATTACTGAAAAGGAATTAGGCATTGCTGGTTGTGGTCATTACTGAAAAGGAATGAGGCATTGCTGGTAAAAATGTTTTGTACCACAAAAGTTTGCTTTTAGGATTCATGTCAAGTCTAGCAAAATTAAACAAACCAAAAATAAACAAATTGTTGAATGAGAAAATAAAGGAGATATATAGTCACACCGCATGTTCCAATACTTTATTATTATATTTTATATAAATTTAAAAATATATTATATTTTATTCAACATATTATTATATTTTATTTAAATTATATTAAATTTTGTTAATAAATTATGGTACATCTATAAATATTTATAGTTAATAAGGATTTATTTTCAACAAATTTTTTTAATGAAAATTTTCATATTAATAATAATGTCAATAAATTAAAAATATATTATATACTAACCTAAGTAATAAATTACAATATTAAAAAACAAAGAATTCTAAATATTTAAATATATTTTCTAAAATAAATAATAAATTGATCATTATAATTTTTTTTATACAAATAACATAAATATATATTAACCCGTACAAATGCACGGATTTTTAATTGTATGTTATATCAATATAAATTGAGTTATTTATGCTATTGTTGTATGTTATCTATATCAACTTCTTAGTAGAGGGAAGTTTAATTGAATAATCAATAAGACCACTCTATGCTATTGTTGTAGGTTATCTATATCAACTTCTTAGTAGAGGGAAATTTAATTGAATAATCAATAAGACCACTCCATGCTATTGTTGTAGGTTATCTATATCAACTTCTTAGTAGAGGGAAGTTTAATTGAAAAATCAATAAGACCACTCCTTAGGTCATAGTCATCATAGGTTTGTGGGCTCTGAATTTATGCAGAAGTATTTGGTATTTTTTGAATGTATATTTTATTTTTCATTGTTAATATATATAAAAATGTATTCAAACATCTAATTTTTATTTTGTATTAATAATATAAATTTTCAGTATTTCATTATTAATACTGACATTTTCTATCAAATAATTTAAGATAGAAATGAATTTTCCAATTGTCTGTTTTAAGTTATAAATGAAGTGATCATTTATTACATATGTATTTGTTTTCCTTTTTTTATATTTATTTTTTACACTATTTTTGAGATGTAATGATTAATCAACTAACACTATTAAATATATCATTTTTGTTACATCTCTATTAATGTTTAATACTATATCTCATATTTTTTTTCATAAATATCGCGATCAATATGTATTTCAGTACAATTTTATAGTACAAAATTATTTTTATCCCGTGTATTTGTAAAAAGTTTGAATATTTTAAAAGGCATATTCAAATTCTCACGGGTCACTATCAGAACAATACCTATTCGTTTTTAAGTATTTTTTTTTAAATATACATATCCATTTAAATATATTTTATATTATATTAGATAAATTTATCCGTGTGAATTCACATGTATGCTGGACCAATACCTACTCTTGATATTTTTTAATTCAATATTTATCATTTATTGTTAATACATTTAAAGATATATTAAAAAATAGCCACAAACATTCAAATTTTTAAGGGTTAATTGTGATTTACCCCCCTGACATATGAGCGAATTTTGATTTACCCCCCTACATGCCTTTAGGCAACGGTTTTTTTTTGAAAAAATCGTTGCCAAAACCTGCCTATGGCAACGGTGGGGGGGGGGGGGGGGGGGGGGGGGGGGGGGGGGGTGGTAAACCAAAACACGCTCATATGTCAGGGGGGTAAATCACAATTAACCCAATTTTTATCGAATAATTTAAGATAGGAATGAATTTACCCGTAATATAATATAATATGTATTGAAATAATTTATAACGTAATATAATATGTATTGAAAATTTTTAAATTTAAACTATTGAATAAATAATTAAATATAATAAAATGATATGATATTAATTTGATTAGGAAAAAGTCTTAGATAAAAACTAACATAACAATTAATATATATATATATATATATATATAACATTGTTGACGTAAAACATTTGAGAATTTTTTTTAAGATAACCTATTTTTTGAATAAAAATACTAAAAACAGCAACATTTCAAATAAATTACTAAAGTGGCCTACTTTTGGAAAAAGGAAAGACCTGAGACGCCATATGAGATGGCGACTCAGGCAAAAAAAATTCACAAAAACCCTACACACCATGTGGGATGGCACCTTAGTTGTATTTGGGTGCCCTAATTGTACAGGAGAGGCGCCATATGGGATGGCGCTTCAGTACAATGCCCTTTTTTTTAACGATTAAAATTTTAATTTTTTAATATATAATTAATTATATTATTTAGTAGGGTCTCATGTGCCTATAAATAAGGGTTCTCCCTCACTTGTTATTGCACAACACTTGTCACTAAAACCCTAATTTCCTCCATTCCCTCACTAATATCCCAAACTCTCCCCTTCTCAACACCATGTCTGAGTGGTTAAATTGCCGTCCGTCGTCATCATCATTAGCACCAGAGGAAAAGTTTCCAGAATTTCCACTGATGAAAAGAGATGCCCTAGTTGTATACTCAGCTGTCAAGCCTCCGATGAAGATGCTACTCTGGAACACGCAGACGTTAGAGCATTTGCATAGGGAACTTCGCCGCTGGCTAGCAGATGAATTTTAGGCAGGTGAAAAGATCAGGAAGATTGAGAGGCTGGTTGAGAAGTCTAGTCCAGACGGAGTCACCCGGACTTGGAGGAAAGTGGAAAATGATGTTGGCGTCCTCATGATGATGATGTTAGAACAGGAAATTAAGTTGATGGTTGTAATTTCCTAGATAAGCTAATTATATGAGTTGTTTCATTTGGGATTGTTATTGTTATTTTCTGATTTAGTATTAGGTTCTGTTGATAGTTATTTGTTGATGTTAAGCTATGAAGTTATGTTGTGTTATGTTATGTTATGTTGTTGTAATCAGTTAAGTATTCCATCCATGAAATAAAAATTGTTGCTGTTATAAATAGACAAGTTTACAGTTGAAACTATGAAGTTGTGCTAGAGCCCACATTTGGACACTTGGTACGATTGTGGCCTGGCTAGCGGCACAAACCACACAACCTCACCATTTTGTCTATTGTATCCATCTCTGTGTGAATACGAGTGCTGTTAGGGCGAGCCTTTTTATTTCTTCACATTAAATCATTGTGCCACACAATTTCACCTTCGTATGGAGGCCAGTAGTCCTCCTTTGCTACCACTTAAAAGCCACTGGCATAGACATTGCATAGAGTAGTGACTTGGTGAAGAACAGAGAGATAGTTGGTTGGGTCCACCCGGGCCTTGGAACATGCTGCTATAACATGGGAGCAAGGCATACGAAATGCCTGAAACTTTCCACAGTCACACCAACTCGTATCCAGTTCCACTCGGTAACATCCCCTAGGCCTTCCTTCGTTGTGATCAATAGACTCTACAACACTGAAGTGACCTTTAGTACGGTCAAAGACTGTGACCACAGGTGTGTTGGCCTTGGCAGCTTCGTCCCTCATGAATGTCATTGACATATCATTAAACAGCAGTCCTGATTGTATGACCGAACCCCACTTTGTTCGTTTGATATCAAAGAGTGCAGCGAGCCTAAAATATGTTGACCTCACCAGAGCAGTAATCGGTAGGTTTCTGATGCCCTTGAATACAATGTTCATAGATTCAACGAGGTTTGTTGTCATGTGGCCTCATCGCTGCCCATTGTCGTACGCCCTTGTCCATTTCTTCCGCTGAATATTATCAATCCATCTCAATGCATCTATGTTTGTAAGCCTGATCTCGTCCTGGTAGTATCTGAAGGTAGGCTCTGTTTGTGCATAGCCCACGTTAGTAACCATCTCCTTTAGCCCCTGGTCCTTGAACGGCCGCATGAAATTTTGACCGATGTGTCTAATGCAATACACATGGCTTGAGGGGGGAACCTGCCAACCATTTTCAAGATTGTTGTAAGCACTCTCTATTGAGGGGTGTCTGTCGGAGATCAAACATAAGTTAAGCTGGGGAGCAACGTTTTGTCGGAGATTTTTTAGGAAAAAACTCCAACCTCCAGCAGTCTCCCCTTCAACTAGAGCGAAGGCGATAGGGAAAATGTTGATATTGCCATCCTGTGCCACGACCATTAGGAGCGTGCCCTTAAATTTTCCGTATAACCATGTTCCATCAATTTGAATTATAGGTTTACAGTAGTTAAATCCTTTGATGCATGGTTTAAACGCCTAGAAAAGTATGTGGAAAATGCCATTTCTGCTGACACAATTCCCGTCTAACGTATATGCCGGCAACGTCTCCAACATGACAACAGTCCCTGAAGCATAGTGTTCCATCACAACCCTGTCATCGAAGAATATCTAATAAGATATGGATTTGGTGACTTGATTAAAATCAAGTCATACCATGTAGACCCAAAATTTATTTTGGCCTTGCTAGAACGATGGAGGCCAGAGACCCACATGTTTCACCTTCCTTTTGGTGAATGCACGTTTCACCAAACCCCATATCAACCACTAAATCAATACCAACACCCATCAATGCAACATTTCAGCCAACCATACCGTATGCAACCAACCCAACCCCCCATACAAACTACACAAACATGGACATGCAGCTGGATTACGGAAGCGCCGTTGGCAGCAACCCCCCGGCTATTGGGGACAGATGCTTCAGAATTTGTCTCAAGCGCCGGGGCCATCGTCTGATGCGCCGGGGCCATCTCAACAGACGCAAAGACCAGTCACACCTCAACAAAACCATGGTGCTAGACAAAGACGCAGCGTAAGAGTCCCTGCATGTGGAACCGGTGGACGTTTAGATAGGCACGATCATTGATTTTTTCTTTACCACCGATTGTACTAATGCTTGTCCTTAACATTCTAATGTATTTATGACCACCCTAGTTCTATTTCCAATAATTTTTTCATTTCACAATTTAAACAAAAAATAAATAAAAAATAACATGAACTGAGGCGTCATCCCAGATGGCGCCTCCCCCTTTGTAGAAAAAAAAGTTAGGGCACACCATTTGGCCTGAGGTGCCATATGATATGGCTTTTGCCTCTTAACTGAGGCGCCATCCCATATGGCGCCACCCTTATATTGTAACCCTAAACATAACCATTTTGATAATTTATTTGAAATGTGTGTTTTTTTGGAAATTTTTTTGAAAAATTATGTTATATTAAAAAAAATCAACATTTGATTTGTTGAAGAAGATAATTATTAATTAATATATTAGGTTTGTCTTTCTCATATGCTATACATGTGACACAAAGTTTGGTGTAAGGAAAATGTTTGACTAATTTTGATCTTTTGTGTTTTCTTTTAGATTTGATCATCTATTTTTAAAACTATGATTTTTTTTTTAAGTTTTGTATTGGATTTTAGATTTTTTAAAGATTAAAATCCAACACAAAAATAAAAAAAAAAATTAAAAGAAATGTGGTTTTTAATATGGGAGAATCAAACGAAAAAAATAGAAAGATTAAAGTTACAATAAAGTCAAAATGTTTTATAGGCAGATTTTTTCTTTTTTGCTTAACTATGTGAAAAATGTGGTTAAGTTTTATTTTAATTTAAAAATTGTGGTTAAATCGTCTATATTAATAATTATATTTTAAATTAAATTAATTAATTAAGTATATTTTTATACATGAATCGGGTATCCACCATGGATATGTTTATCAATATAATTATAATTGTCTTAGATGTTTTTTGTGTAAGCAAGATAAAATATAAGGGAGAACTAAGGGTTCTCCAACCTGCTTACACCGAAGATGGGATTAACCCGATAAAAAAAGAGAGATTACAAATCAATTAGAATTACGAAAGGAATAGCAAAGGGTCTTTACTAAACTCGTAAAAGCTACAATTGGAGTGAGTAATTTCTCCACAAAAGACCACTTCCAAACCAAAGATTTTATACACCACACCGTATTGTTAATATTCCATTCCTCCATCCGAAAACAAACACAATTCCTTAATAGCCATAAACTCCAAGTAGTAGCAAGCCAAACAATCCCTAATTTGCCCTCTTTGACCTTTTTAACACAGAAAAACAAGTACCAATCCATAAAATTTGGTAGGCACACTTCCTCCATCTCTTCCGATTTACCTATCCAAATAGCAATTTCCCTCCAAATCGACTTAACCACATTACAAGAAAATAAGGAATGGTCCCGGTTTTCGAAATCTATCCCACAAAAAATACACTTCAAAAAATCATTAGGAAAGTTAATACCTCTATACACCAAAAGGTCCTTTGTTGGAAGTCTATTCACAAGAAGTCTTCCACCAAAAGCCTTAATCTTAAAGGGAACTTCCATCTTCCAAATCAAGCCTAAAGCCGCATCGTACCTGTTAAAAGGACCAAAAGGAGTACGAAAATAAGCATAAAAAGTATAACACGAAGCCACCGAGAAACCACCGTCGGATTCTAAATCCCACGATATACAATCAATGCCTTCCTCCTTAATTCCATGTACACTAAGTCGTGTCGTCAAGGAAGCTACATCGGCCGAGGGGTTCATGTCATGATACACTGCCCCGGATAAGCCGAAGTCCTCCTAATTCCACCTTCCTTCACACTAACCCCCCATTTCCGCAATCGAGACTCTCTTGAAACACGAAGCCGCATATAAACCTTAGAATTCCTCCTTTAAAGTTTTTTCTTCCAACCACTTAGCTTCCCAAAAAGGAGTGGTGAAACCTTTTCCAACCTTGAACCTACTATAAGAAACAATAGGATCGATGAAGGAATTTTTACACAACGAAGTAATATCCTTCCACCAAGTAGAAAGAGAGGGAGAAGTTTTTATGATATCTACACCACAAATCACCTTGCTAGAAATATCACCATACCGAGCTATCAATAAGTTATACCAAAGAGCATTAGGACTTTGAAGGATTCTCCATCTCCATTTATTAAGAAGAGCTAAATTAAAACCCACTATGTTTTTAATTCCTAACCCTCCTTTTGCAAAAGGTAAGTAAACATCCTTTCAACTAACTTTCTTTTTTCCTCCACTCCACCCCACAAAAAATTGCTTTGTATCTTCGTGACTTCTTTAACTACTTTCAATGGCATCTTGTAGAAATACATAGTGAAGATAGTTAGAGAACACAAAATAGACTTTAAGAGAGTTATCCTACCACCAAGATTAAGAAAGCGATTCTTCCAACCCGATAACCGCTTTTTCATCTTCGACAAAAGAGGATTCCAAGTTGAGAACTTCCTAGGATTAAAACCAATAGGAATGCCAGGAAAAGAGAATTTACTATCTTCCACTTTACAAGAGAGGGAAAATGAGGCCGCTTCCAAAACATTGATATTAGAATTAATGCCAATCAACTTACTTTTGTGGTAATTGATGCCAAGACCCGAAACAAGCTCAAAAACTCTCAAGACCGTCTTGATCGCCCAAACGTGCCTCCAAGTCCCTTCTCCCACCAACAACGTATTATCTGCAAATTGGAGGATATCGACCATGCATTTCCCTTCTATGGTAAAGCTTCCAAATTCTCCATTCTCAATTAATTTTCTAACCAACCCCGTCAATCCTTCCGCTACCAAAACATAAAGAAAAGGCAAGAGAGGATCACCTTGTCTCAATCCTCTCTCAACAACAAACTCCTTTGTAGGACTACCATTTACTAACACCGACATCTTACTTTGAAAGACCAATAATTCTATCCATATCCTTCATAACAACCCAAAACCCATTTTGGTCAACAAAAATATCAAAAAATTCCAACTCACCTTGTTGTAAGCCTTTTCAAAGTCCACTTTAAAAAGAAGGCAATTCCTACCCTCCTTCTTAGCATAATTAACCATTTAATTAGCCACCAAGACTCCGTCGAGCAATTGTCTATCCGGAACAAAAGCACTTTGACACGAAGAAATAATTGAATTTAAGACTCCTTTCAATCTTCCCGCCAAAAGTTTAGCAATCACCTTGTACATACAACCTACTAAACAAATAGGTCTATAATCGTCCAAATAAACCGGATTAGGAGACTTAGGCACCAAAGTTAAGAAAGAGGAAGTAACCGCCTTAGAAACTCCACTACCCTTATGGAAGCAATTGCAAAACCGAATAAAATATTCTTTGAGGAAGTACTAACACTTTTTAATAAAAAGAAAAGAGAACCCATCCGGACCCGGACTTTTAGATCCACCATAACCCCAAATAGCCTCCTTTATCTCTTCCTCTTAAAAAGGTCTTTCAAGAAGCAAATCCGCCTCCACACTAATTCTTTTAAACGGAATCCCCTCCAATAAAGGCCTTTCCCTCTCCGTCTCAATGAATTTATTGGAAAAATGAAAACGAACCTCCTCCTTAATCTCCTTAACAGAATCCACAAGACCTCTCGAAGTAAGAATAGGACCTATGTGATTATGTCTTCTTATATCTTTCAACACCTTATGGAAGAAACCACTATTGGAATCACCCTCCTTAAGCCACTTCAATCTCGATTTTTGGATAAGCATATTTTCTTTTATCCTCAAATTCCTCCAAAACCAGCTCGTAGCCTCCTTCCTATTAATTATGATATCGGGATTCAAACCAACATCTTCCACTTCTGCCCTATCATCACCATAATTAATATCACCAACTCCCTCCTCCACCTCCAAATGAATCCTCCCAAAACTTCCCTATTCCACCATTTGAGTTTTTCTTTAAGAAGCCTTAACTTTTCTTTTAAGACAAAGTCACCTCTACCTTCTACCTTGAACTCTTTCCATTCCTTCTCAACAAAAGGAATAAAAGAATTAAAAGCAACCCACTCGTTGTTGAACTTGAAAGGTTTTGGCCCCCAATTAATGTTGTCCATTACTAACCATATTGGGCAATGATCCGATAAATCTCTAGAACCGATAAGTTGACCAATCACACCCCACTTATTCACAATAGCATCCGACAAAATGAAATAATATATTCTACTCATAGACTTGCCATCTCCACTATACCAAGATTTTTTTTCCTTTACAAGGAACATCCACCAACAAACTTGCTTCTATGAATTCCGCAAAGTACCTCATTTATAAATTACTCTCCACCTCCGCCCTCCCTTTTCTTTCTCTACTATTCTTGACCGCGTTAAAATCACCACCTATAATCCATTCTCCGTCATTATAACTCTCCTTTAATTCCAACAACTTACACCACAACAACTTCTTTTTGAGAAAATCACAAGAAGAATAAACGTTCACATTATAGTAGATACTAGACTTCCATAGGATCTTAATTCCTAAATAACCATCTCCCCTGAAGCTATTTAACACTTCCGCAACACTTCCCTCCATAGAGTTAAGAGACCCCCCCCCCCCCCCCCCGACATGCCCGTCGAATTAGAACAAATAACCAATCGTCGTGTTACTCCAAAAACTTTTGGCTAAAGAATCTTGTAGATGAGTTAATTTCGTTTCTCGAATCAAGAAAACATCCGCATTGCCCGTTTTAATCAAAGAACTAATTCTTTTTCTTTTAAGAGCATTGCCTCCCCCCTAATGTTCAAGGAACCTATAATCATTGGGAACATATTTTAGTCGCCTTCCTACCTTCCTTCTTTTCTCTATCCATTTTCTCGAACAACTCAATTCTACTAACATAATCCTTCCGTCCTTCCGAGTCCACTACTCCCAAAGCTCCAATAGCGGACCACAATTTACCACCAACATTGTTGTCTAAGAACTCCCACTGCCTCCTATTGTTTCTGCAAATGTCTGAGTTTTCAGACTGATCACCATGAAAAACAATAATACTTGTATCCTCTTGTCCAACAGGAGCCGAAATAAAAGGAAGCTTAGTATCCCTTGAAAGCACACGCTTTGGACCTGGTTGTGATTTCGACATTCCCTTTGGAAAAGAAGCCACCTTACCCTTTCTTTTGATTCTTTTGATAGGCCTCCTTGATTTTTTATTCATTATACAGCCCATGTCCACCATATTAATGTATTTTAATTTCTTGGGACGCTTCCTCTTAGGTGAGCCTCCTAAAGAACGCATGATCACCGAACTGTCTGTCCCTGGACGAACAGAGTTCTGGGAGCCAGACATCTCGCCAATAAACACAGCTTTCTTCGAACTTTTAATTTTGTCTAAAGCATTATCGAAAGAACCCACGGTATAACCTACCTCCGGACTATTATGAAAACCTAGATCATCTGCCACCTTCACACCAAAATCAATGCCATCCACCTCTAAACTCTTCACACAACTCGTTACAGAGCCCTCGACCAAAACATCTTTATGGACAGAAAAATCCTCGATACTGTCTTCAACTTCCTCCTTCTTAGATTCTAGCCGCCCTTCAAAAATATCATTCTCCCAAACTTCTTCTGAATTAGAAGATTCCGTTCCAGTAATTTGAGTTTTAGAATTACCTGATACATTGCGAGGCGATCTGAAAGCATCTTCTCTGATCGACAGATTAAACTTCCTGCCATCTATGTTCACACACAAAGATTCTGGTACTATGAAAGCCAAATTAACTCACACCATGATTCTAGCAGTATAAAAATTGATCCCCTTTAATGTATTATCATTGAGATAAATAAAAGATCCCAACAAATTGGTGTTGAAACAGTATTATCGTCTCCACAGGGATTGTACGATATTAGATGCTTGCCATTCAATAGACGCAACGTTTTAAGTTCAAGAATTTCAAATGGTTCTTGGTTTTGTTTTAGCATAAAGTTGTAGCCAAGAGTAAATTTGGAGCAAAGAGTTTGTAAGGTTTTAAAAAAGCATGTCAAGGTTAGGTTTCACTAATCCTTTTCACACATATTCGATTAATCAAACATATGAACTCAGCTTCCGGTCAATACAACCGCGTATCCTCTCGACTAAGTTTATGTCTAAAGTAAAGTCGTGAGTATCGTTGTTTAGACCATTAGATGATGTCTCACGCTAACAATCGAAACAATAATCGTTAAGATCAACACAAAGCGAATAACAAATCCCAAATCTATGTCTAGAGTTTGGTTTTTAAGAGATGAAATTATTAGGTCATGATTTGTAGAATCTATGTCTAGAGTAATACAAACCACAAATACATCATTAAGAACAAATAACTCCATCTATATTGATCATACACCTTGTTTATATACAAAAGATCAAAAGAAATACATATGATCAAGATCAACTACATCTAACCTTAACACAAGAGATGCTTAGCTACTCATTTTCATGGTAGCTTGGATGACAAGTAATGTTGCAAAGCTTTTGGAGCTTCAATCTTCAAAGGTTCAAGGATTGAAGCATAAAAGCTTTGAAACTAAGAAAATAAGTAACAATGGTGTTTTTTCCTTCACACAATATTCTAGGTTAGAAAAAGAGTGAAATGAAAAGTGATCCTCCCCCAAAATATCCACAAAATGAGACTATAAACAAGTTCAGCCCAGACAAGAGCGTCGGGCGGTGCTTTCCAAGGCCGGGCGGTGACCATAAAGTGAGGCCACGTGACAGCTACAGTGTCACGTGGAGCTCAGAAAATATCTGAGAGCGCCGGGCGATGGCATCAGAGCGTCGGGCGATGCTTTCATGGTCGGGCGGTCTTCAAGAGGCGCAGCTAGTCACAACTCTGGAACTTTGAACAAAAATGGGGAAGCAACGCCCCTGCAGCGCCGGGCGGTGAGACCCTCCTGCGCCTTAGCAGGGCCGGGCGGTGCAGGGGCCTAAATCGCGACACGCAGAATTTCCAATTTCTTCGTTTCCGTGCGAATCGAGCCTCGATCTTTTCACCAAAATTGCTGCAAAAATTAACAAACACGTCAAAATACCTAAATCTCACAAAAATGCAAGAATCGCTTAATTAATAAGTCGTTTCCCGATTAAAGCGCTTAAAAGAGCTTAAAGGCATCAAAATCAATTATGAAAATAAGCACTTCATGACACCTAACAACTCTCCCCAACTTGCATATTTGTTTGCCCTCAAACAAAATTAATTGTCAACAACAACAAGCAAGACTCAACCACCAAATCAACCAAAAACATTAATGGTTCAAACTCGACACATACACGCACAAAGTATTTTCACAAAGTTACATGGAATCAAAACATGATTATGAATTAAAGTTCTAAACACAACATCATACAATGCAACATCAAGTACATACAAGTTCAATTTGAATCACCTAAATTCACTTATTATCAACACACTATGTACAATGTTTCACACAGGACAAAACACTCTCACAAGCAATCGTTCCACATCCAGAATCATTCATGCATTCATCTCACAAAGTTATAAAAAATAAGTAGAAACAAAGATCACTAAGGACTTTAATGGTTGTAACATGGCCGGGGTAAAAACAAGGGACATATGTACACGACCATTGAATCAAGAAAGGATAAATTTCATGAAGAGCATTTTTCTTTTTAAACACAAACCTTCTTGCTCAAACTTCCACCACTTATTCTCACAATGTATTCTCTTTTCTTGCTTTGATTCTTATACTTTTTTTCTTTTGATTTTTCCTTTTCTTTCTTTTTCATTCTCTTATTGAATTCATTTGAGAATGCATTGTATCCACCATTCCTTTTTCTCTTTTCACAATGAACCAATCTCCGCAACTTCAATAATACTCTACACTTAAATCGAAATGCTCTTCAACGAGGTTAAAGTTCGGGTTCATGAGTCAAACAAAAATTTTCTTTTCGGCTCAAAAGAGGTTCAAATGCGCACACACTCACACAAGGTTACATGAAGTGTTTATGGACTGGTGGTTTTCCTCATAGTACTAAAAAATGTGCCTTGATCGTTTCTAAGTTTCCAATAATTTAAAACAACTCACAAGATTAAACATAAACAAGACGAGTAAAACAACGATTACTTGACTCTCTTTTTAGTGAACAATGGAAAGCATCTCACTTTTGTGGTTTTGTCCTAATTGATTCACAAATGAACAAGTATTTACAACATAATGCATTACCATAATTTTGTGTAAAGCACTAACTCCCAACCATGTTAAAATTCTACACAACATATTCACACTTTGATTGTGCACAAAATTGAGAATTCTGTCATTACCATCAATGTTTAATGCAAACAAAGCACTCTTTCTTCTTGTGCTATCACACAAAATTTTCCAAAAATTAAGGGCAAACATAACTTTCTTTGCGCCAACCGATCATAAAAAAACAAAAACAGAATTTATACATAAAGAAAAAACAAAAACATAATTTATACTAAACCACATTTAACCAACTTTAAAATATTATAAACTATGGTGTTAAAAACACCAAAATTGTACTCGCCGAAGCGACAAAACACTACAATTGAAATCCTCGCCGAAGCGATCCAAAAGTACATACTAAAAAAAAATGAACATATAAATGAAAAGACAAAATAAAATCCTTCACTTTGAAGCCTAGTTTACCATATCATTGAGATCGTCCTGCATCTCATCACCATCATCATCATCATCATCCTCATACGCAACAACACCTCCGGTGCTTGCCCCCTCTGAAAAGAACGGGCGCCTGTCCCCAGGCCAATTTGCATAGGCGTTGAACGCCTCCCTTGAAGGAAAGGGAGTGTACTCCGCTGGGTGCGTCTGAAAATGATACATCTGCTGCATACAATCAAAGTTAAACTGATTAGACCTATGGAGTGACTCACCCATGTCCCAAGTGTAGTTAAACGCCGCTTTCATATCGAAAACGGATGAGTCACTCGCATCCTCCTGAACACCTGAACTACTTCCCAACTCAGCAGCCTTCTTCTTCTTTCTTTCTTCCTTGGGCTTGCAAAACCGATCCAAGTAGTTATCATCCACCAGAAATTTAAGTTTTTCATTAATCACACCTGGAATCAAAATGTCAGTCTGATAAATTAAAGCCTGAACCAGACAAGGAAAGATGATGGGAGCATCATCATGTACTCCTGGCCTCCGAGTATTATCCACAAAATTTTTCATCTCCCAAGCAATGATCTAAGCAACACCCACCTCCTTGTCCTCCATGATACAGTACATAAGGAGTCCTGTATCTAGAGGGACAGAGGAACGGTGATGTCGCGGCTTTACGTTATAGAAAAGCAAGAGGAGAACAACCTGTGCCTCAGGAGTCATGAATTTCCGACTATATTTAATCGGCTCCGTTTTAGCATTCCGATCAACCTTGCACCCTAGTTTGAGGATCACACTGGTTACCATTTTGTGATCATGTTTTGCTGCTGAAAGCTTCACATAATCATCGGTTTGCAAACTTCCCAAGCTACTAGGACTGCCCAAGAGCCTATTAATGGCATCCCTACTGAAACTGATCTCTCGACCCCTTACGAAGGTCTTAAATATGTAAAATTCTCCTTCGGGCTGAAGCGCGTTAGCATAGAATTCTCTAATCAGCTGGTAACACACACGATCAGCCGGGTTCATCAGCTTATCCCATCTTTTCTTTTCAAAGATCGCTTGGATCCGTCTGTAGTCTCCTTCACGGTTGATTGAAAATCTCTTTTCAGAGAGGACACTTCTGCCCTCCAGAGACTTGATTCGAGCCTCATGCTCGGCAGACAAACACCTAGCTCCCGTCAAATTCCAATGGAATATTAGATGAGGAAGCAACATTCTTCTGCTTCCTTGATTTGTGTTGTGGAGCAAAGCAGTGAAACATCTGCACAATTCAAACACAAACAACACAACACAAACATTCACATTAGCACTGTTAGTCATACAAAAACAAAAACGAAGCAAACAGTAAAATCCCAAAACTGGGCAAAACAGGGCCACCGCCTGAGCATTGTCAGGTGACGCAAGAGCACTTTTGCGCCCCTCTACAGTCGGGCGGTACTAGCGACATCATAAACAATTTTTTTGAAAGCAGCTCTGCTCTTTTCTTCCACATCCTTCTTCAACCCAATATCAATAAACAACACAGACAGCAACAACACAAACATGCAAGGATGAAGAAGGATGTCTAGCTAACAATCATCTATGTCAACCATCACACAATCCTAACCACATTTATTTCTACAATTATACATGATTAAGAAAAGAAGAACAAACAAGAACAAATACTACATGCATACCTTAAGATTGGAAGGTCTGAATTGAGAGCAAGTAAGAGAGCAAGGAGTGAGAGAGTGAGAGAGTGGGAGCTAGGGTTTTCACGGGAGAGAATGAGAGAAAAGTTTCAAAACTTTCTCTCAAGCCCTTTTTAAATAGCTAGGGGCAAAATGGGAAAAAAAATAAAATGGAGCTACTAAACCTATAAGTTTATCAGCAAACGTTTAAATTTCCCACCCTAAACTCACTCGCCTGGCTAATCAGAGGCGAGGCCTCTTTAAAATTTGTCGCACCGCCGGGCGATGAAACTACCGTCGGGCGCTCCACACCAGTTAGTAGAATTTCTGCTAAAGTGCAGCAGACCATTCTCTTGCTCCCAAAATCACATTCAACTACAATGTAGAAAACTCACACAACTCAAAGCAATGCGAACACTAAAACACTAAAAAAAATGAGAAATACTTACAATGTTGGGGTGCCTCCCAACAAGCGCTTGTTTAACGTCGGATAAGCTCGACGGTCCAATGCAACCTCAAGGATCGCAAAAAGGAACAACGGAGGGATTCCGCTCGACATCACCTCCAAGATAAACTTTTAACCTTTGACCATTAACAGTCCAATTCTCCTTTGTCTTTGTGTCTTCAATCACAATTGCCCCATATGACTTGATTTCCCGAATCCGAAATGGACCAGACCACTTAGACCTCAATTTACCTGGGAACAATTTCAATCGAGAATTGAAAAGTAGGACCAGCTGTCCCACTTCAAACTGCTTGATCACAATTTTCATGTCATGGTAACTTTTGACACGCTCTTTGTACAGCTTATTGGAATCATACGCCTGGAGACACAATTCATCCAATTCATGCAATTGCATTTTTCTTCTGTCACCGCTTAAAGTTAGATCAAAGTTCAAAAATTTCAAGGCTCAAAACGCCTTATGTTCCAACTCTACCGGAAGATGACAATTCTTACCATAAACCAATTTAAACGGCGTGAGACCGATCGGAGCTTTAAAAGCCGTCCGATAAGCCCACAAAGCATCATCAAGCTTATTAGACCAATCCTTCCTTGAGGATGACACTATTTTTTCCAAAATTCTTTTAATTTCTCGGTTCGATACCTCCGCTTACCCATTAGCCTGAGGATGATATGGTGTTGCAACCTTGTGCTTAACACCATATTGCTCCAAAGCTTTTACAAGCTGAGTGTTGCAGAAGTGAGATCCTCCTTCACTTATCAACACTCACGGAGTACCAAATCGAGCAAAAATGTTTCTTTTCAAAAATTTTATTACAGTTTTTCCATCGGCCTTAGCACATGCTATTGCCTCAACCCATTTGGAAACATAATCAACAGCGACCAAAATGTACTCGTTAGAAAATGAAGATGGAAAAGGTCCAACAAAGTCAATTCCCCAACAATCAAATACTTCAATTTCCAACATATTTTTTAAAGGCATTTCATGCCGCTTTGAAATTCCTCCACTTCTCTGACATTTGTCACAACTTTGGGTATGCGCATGCGCATCTTTGAATAAAGAAAGCCAATAAAAGCCCGATTGAAGGACTTTCGTTGCCGTTCTTAACCCGTTAAAATGTCCTCCATACGGAGAGTTGTGACAATTCCAAAGTATGTTCGTGGCTTCCTCTACTGACACACTTCTTCTTAAGAGGTTGTCGACACCAAGCTTAAATAAATGCGATTCATCCTAAACAAAAGACATGGCGTCCGACAAAAATTTCTTTCTTTGATGGTGAGTTAGACCATCTGGTATTAATCTGGCGGCTTTGTGGTTAGCCATGTCGGCGAACCATGGTCTAACTTGCACCATAAACAATTTTTCATCCGGAAACTCCTCTTTGACCTCACATTCCTTTTTGGTCACGTCAACGTTTACAAGGCGGGATAAGTGATCCGCCACCAAATTCTCGGATCCTTTCTTGTCACGAATTTCTAGATCAAATTCTTACAACAAGAGGATCCAACGAATTAGCCTTTGTTTAGAATCGGGCTTGGTGAGCAAATACTTAATCGCCGTGTGATCCGTGTAAACGACAACTCGCGATCCAATCAAATAGGACCGAAATTTTTCCAATGCATACACTATCGCAAGCAACTCTTTTTCAGTTGTTGCGTAGTTAATTTGAGCTTCATTTAAAACTTTGCTCGCATAGTGTATAGCATGAAAATTTTTTGTTTTCCGCTGACCCAAAACTGCACCCACCGCATAATCACTCGCATCACACATTAGTTCAAAATCCAATTTCCAATTAGGTGCGATGATTATGGGTGAGGTAGTCAAACTTTTCTTTAAAACATTAAAAGCAAACATGCAAGATTCATCAAAGTCAAAGAACTTATCTTTGTTGAGAAAATTGCTCAATGGCTTTGCTATCTTCGCGAAGTCCTTGATGAACCTCCGATAGAATCCCGCATGTCCGAGAAAACTTTGAATGCCTTTGACATTAGTTGGAGGAGGCAACTTTTCAATCACTTCAATTTTGGCTTGATCAACCTCAAGACCTTTGGAGGAGACTTTGTGGCTCAACACTATTCCCTTCGTAACCATAAAATTGCACTTCTCCCAGTTCAATACCAAATTCGTCTCAACACACCGTTCAAGCACAACCTCCAAATTTCTCAAACAAAGATCAAAAGACGCTCCAAAAATGGAGAAGTAGTCCATGAAAACCTCCATCATCTTTTCAATAAGATCGGAGAAAATAGCTTGAACATAACGTTGAAACGTCGTCGGTGCGTTGCATAGACCAAACGACATATTTCGGTAGGCAAAAATTCCGAAAGGACAAGTGAATGCCGTTTTCTCCCGGGTCCACTAAAATTTGGTTATACCCAGAATAACCATCCAAGAAGCAATAGAATTGTTGGCCCGACAATCTTTCTAACATTTGGTCCATAAAAGGAAGTGGAAAATGGTCTTTCCTTGTCGCGGTGTTTAGCCTCCTATAGTCTATACACATCCTCCACCCCGTCACCATTTTTGTCAGAATCAACTCATTTTTTTAATTCCGAATCACGGTCATTCCTCCTTTTTTAGGCACAACATGGACCAGACTTATCCAAGGGCTATCGGAAATCGGGTAAATCATACCGGCATCCAAGAGTTTCACAATTTCTTTTCTTACTACTTCTTTCATCGTTGGATTCAAACGGCGTTGCGGTTGAGCGACCGGTTTGAAATCCGCTTCCATGAATATGCGATGCATACAATAAGAGGGACTTATGCCTTTAAGATCGGAAAGAGTCCATCCCATTGCTTCTTGATTTTTCCTCAAAACTTGAATTATCCGGTTTTCCTCATTGTCAGATAAAATGTTGCTTATGATAACAGGTTTATTACAATCGTCATTTAGGAAAGCATATTTCAAATTGGAAGGCAATACCTTCAATTCAAGTTGAGATTTCGCATCACTCACCTCTTTTTTTAGCACTTCCTCTTCACATTCCCAAGGTTGCAACTCCTCCAAAGATTCAAGTTCCTTTAAACACTCTTCAAGTTCTCTTTCCTCTTCTTCGGAGAATACTTCAAAGGAATCATCAAGAGCTCTTTGCAAAGGGGACACTACATGAACTTGTTTCGTGACATCCATAACCACTTCTTCCGTTGCATCTATTCTGAAACAGTCACCTTTGTCATTCTTGTGTTTCATGGCCTCAAATAGATTGAAACAAACCTCCTCATCTTGGACTCTAACCTTTATAAGACCGTCGTCCATATCAATTGCCATTCTAGCAGTTTTCATAAACGGTCTCCTAAGAATCAATGAAGCGTCTTCATCTTCCTCCATTTCAATTACCACGAAATCAATAGGAAATAAGAATTTGTCCACTTTAACCAATACATCTTCCGCTACACCGTGAGGATGGGTAGTGGATTTGTCGGTAAGTTGCAATGTCATTTGAGTGGATCTCAATTCCATGTGTCCTAACCGTTTCACAATCGACAAAGGTATCAAATTGATACTAGAGCCCAAATCAATCAACCCGTTGCCCACATAGATATTTCCTATAGTAACCGGCAAGGTGACTCGTCCCGGATCACATTATTTCCTCGGGAGAGTATGTTGAATGATAGCGCTATAACTTTCATCCACCATGATGGTCTCTTGATCCGTATACCTCTTCTTTTTTGTGAGAATATCCTTCATAAATTTCACATATTTTGGCATTTGCTCCAAAGCTTCGGAAAATGGAATGTTTATTTGTAATAGTTTAAAAATATCCATAAACCGAGCGTAGTGCCTCGCACTATCTTTCTTTGTCGGAGCATGAGGATATGGTAAATGTTGGATCGAAATATTATTCAACAGTTCTTTCCCCTTCCTAGTTTTTTTCAATTTTTCTTCTCTCTTTCTTTTTTCATCATCCTCACTTTTTTCCTTCTCATTTTCAACTAGATCACCCTCAACATTTTTTTCTACTTCAATCTCATCACTATCTTTTTCTTTTTCAACTACAACCTCCTCCTCCACTACAACTTCACCTACACCCATGACAATCTCTCTTCCACTTCTTGTTAGAATAGCCTTACAATGCTCTTTAGGATTTGGGAGAGTATCCGCCGTAAAGTTTCCTTTTTGTTGGTCGGCCAATTGTTTTGATAATTGTCCGACTTGTGTTTCAAGATTCCTTATGGCCGCATCGGTATTCTTCTGATTGGGCATTGACATTTGCATAAATTGCGTGAGAGTGTCTTCCATCTTCGTATTTCCAACGGGAGCTTGCGGAGGTTGAGTGTAATTTTGGTATTGTTGACGGTTTGACGGTCCGGCTTCTTGTGGTCTCCATGGTTGTTGATAACATTGGTTACCCCGTTGTTGGTAACCTTGGTTGCCTTGTTGGTAAGGAGGTCGGGATTGGTATCCTTGATTTCCAACATAGTTTACCTCCTCCACAACCGGAGGACAATATCCGGTAAAATGGTCGCCTCTACAAAGTTCACATACCAAGACCTTCACATTTTTACTCGAGGAGTCATGGATTTCTTTAAGTTGTTGAGAAAGTTTAGACATTTGTTTCATCAACAACTTAACTTGTTAGGATAATAACTTGTTTTGAGCAAGTATAGCATCATTGGTTCCCAGTTCTAAAACTCCAGGAGTCATTTGAGAAGGGCCACAATTATGGCTTCCCTAATGATCATTTAAAGCCATCTTGTCAATAATGGCAGTGGCTTCTTCAGCAGTTTTGCTCAGTAAGGATCCACCAGCGGTGGCATCCAACAAGGTTTTATGCATTAGTTGAAGTCCATTCCGAAAAATATGAATTTGAGACAATTCATCAAAGCCATGCCCCTTGCATTTTCTCAACATAGATTTGAATCTCCCATATGCTTCGTTGAGAGATTCGTTGGCACCTTGCGTGAACACTGCTATTGCGGTCTTTGCCTCCATGAAATGATTATATGGGAAAAATCGCTCTAAAAATTTTTCTTCAAGTGAATTCCAATCAGTCATTATTGTCGTCGACTGATCAAGATACCATCCCTTGGCCTTCCCAATGAGGGAATGCGGGAATAGTCTCTTAAACAGAGATTCCTCTTCAGCTTCGGGCGCACCAGTTGCTACCGCAATCTCATAGAACTTTGTCAGATGTGTAAAAGGATCCTCATGATCCATACCAGTAAAAGGACTCTGATATAGAAGCTGAAGAATACCAGTCTTCATTTCTGAATGCCGACCATTGTGAGCATTGTGATCAAACTGTGCATTATGTCTTGGACTGTTGGTACACGGTCTAGAAGCAGGTGGTGGTGGTGGTGGTTATTCCATAGCTGGAAGTAACTGTGGAAATGGTGGTGGTGTAGAAGTCGAACTTCCCTCTTGTTCTTGCCTTTGTCTAGCTAGTTGCCTCCTTCGTCTCGTTCTGCTATTGATTCTAAGAGCGGTTCTTTCAATCTCAGGATCGAACAGAAGTTGGTCCACCGGTAGTTTCCCTCGCATAAAACAAAGTCTGCACACTAAACAAAACAAATCAACAAGCTCAAGAAAAATTTAACACGCTTAAAACAAAACAACTACTGCAATGCTTGCAATACCAAACAACAATCCCCGGCAACGGCGCCATTTTGTTGAAACAATATTAGGGGGGGTGTTTTTATCGTCTCCACAAGGATTGTGCGATATTAGATGCTTGCTGTTCAATAGTCGCAACGTTTTAAGTTCAAGAATTTCAAATGGTTCTGGGTTTTTTTTTAGCATAAAGTTGTAGCCAAGAGTAAATTTGGAGCAAAGAGTTTGTAAGGTTTTAGAAAAGCATGTCAAGGTTAGGTTTCGCTAATCCTTTTCACACATATTCGATTAATCAAGCATATGAACTCAGCTTCCGGCCAATACAACCGCGTATCCTCTCGACTAAGTTTATGTCTAAAGCAAAGTCGTGAGTATCATTGTTTAGACCCTTAGATGATGTCTCACGCTAATAATTGAAACAACAACCGTTAAGATCAACACAAAGCGAATAACAAATCCCAAATCTCTGTCTAGAGTTTGGTTTTTAAGAGATGAAATTATTAGGTCATGATTTGTAGAATCCATGTCTAGAGTAATACAAACCACAAATACATCATTAAGAACAAATAACTCCATCTATATTGATCATAAACCTTGTTCATATACAAAAGATCAAAAGAAATACATATGATCAAGATCAACTACATCTAACCTTAACACAAGAGATGCTTAGCTATTCATTTTCATGGTAGCTTGGATGACAAGTAATGTTGCAAAGCTTTTGGAGCTTCAATCTTCAAAGGTTCAAGGATTGAAGCATAAAAGCTTTGAAACTAAGAAAATAAGTAACAATGGTGTTTTTTCCTTCACACAATATTCTAGGTTACAAAAAGAGTGAAATGAAAAGAGATCCTCCCCCAAAATATCCACAAAATGAGACTATAAACAAGTTCATCCCAGACAAGAGCGTCGGGCGGTGCTTTCCGCGGCCGGGCGGTGACCACAAAGTGAGGCCACGTGACAGCTACAGTGTCACGTGGAGCTCAGAAAATATCTGAGAGCGTCGGGCGATGGCATCAGAGCGTCGGGCGATGCTTTCACGGCCGGGCGGTCTTCAAGAGGCTTAGCTAGTCACAACTCTGGAACTCTGAACAAAAATGGGGAAGCAACGCCCCTGCAGCACCGGGCGGTGAGACCCTCCTGCGCCTTAGCAGGGCCGGGCGGTGCAGGGCCCTAAATCGCGACACGCAGAATTTCCAATTTCTTCGTTTCCGTGCGAATCGAGCCTCGATCTTTTCACCAAAATTGATGCAAAAATTAACAAACACGTCAAAATACCTAAATCTCACAAAAATGCAAGAATCGCTTAATTAATAAGTCGTTTCCCGATTAAAGCGCTTAAAAGAGATTAAAGGCATCAAAATCAATTATGAAAATAAGCACTTCATGACACCTAACAATTAGCCAGCTCCACGAAGAAATCACAATTCCAATTGTGTACTGGGACTCCAAAAACCCTGATCCAAGCCACTCTATCATTATCCACCTCCTCCTCGGTCCACCTCCTAACCTCCATAAACCACTGTTTCCACCAAGTTTCACCCTCCCCGATCAAATCTTCAATGACACCTTCCTCCATTTCTTCAAGAAGACACAGATTTGCACCCAACGGTGAAACTTTGACCGCAAAAAACCCCCTATCTCGAAATAAGTTTGAATGTTGTAAGCTGAACCAGGAATAGATACCTGACCCATATATGCTTTCTGAAATCTTGCTTTATCTTCTGCCTTCGAATTTTACTTTAACCAGTCCTTCTCGCTATTAGCTGCCTTCAACTCCCTGTTAGCTACCACATCCACAAAAGATCTATTATCCCTCAAAGTATTGAACCCCTCTCTACTCCTTCACGGAAAACTATGTTGAGTAGCTTTCGTCCTCGTTTTCGCCTATTCCTTTCGAACCTTGGCAAGTTAGCAGGAATCTTCTTCCTTTCAATCTGAACATTATCCAGCTTTACCGCCAAAAGCCTTGCATCTACCACCTCCTTAAACCTAGCGAAACCGAATTTCTTCCCAATCCTATTTCTTCTTGGTGAGATAGACACCTCCACCATCTCTCTGATATAACCGAAAATCTCGAAAAAAATCTTTAGCCTTGCATCTATCGGGGAATTCCGAGAAGTAGATCGACGTAACGCATGACATGCCTTCTTTCTCTACTCTCCTTCCAACTAGGAATGTGTCCCATTGAGGAGTCCAATGCCTGAACACCCTCTTTCTCGCCTCCGTCCAGCCATCTATACGGTGAGAAAACCCACCATTCATAGTGGGTGAACCAAACCCTAACCCCCTTTTAGAGAGAAGGTAGAGCGAATAAAGTTAGAGAGAGAAAGAGAATTCTTAATTGTCTTAGATGTGATGGTGACATTTAGCCTGGGCAAGCCATAATTTTCTCACCATAGTACAATTGCCTTTTTTTTTTTAATTTTAATCTACAATAGCTTTAGGTTATAATCTACTAGCACAATTTCTTTTAAATTGTGTTAGACATCAAAATATTTATAAATAAATAGATTTAAAGTTTGGACTTTAAAAACTTACTTTTATAACGATGGATATTTACACCACCATCAAAAGTAAATTAGTCACCTACATATCCATCGTAATTATATTATTATTATTACTTCTAAAGAATATACTAATGATTAGTTGATTGGAGTATTGAGGTTGAAATTGTGTAGAAAATGAAATATTGAAGTTGAGATAGAAAATTTTTAATGTTCTTGAAATCGAATAAACTTTGATCAGAAGTTGAAGTAAGGTAAGAATATAGTTTCATTATTGCATGTTCTTGAAAAATGCATCAAAATGCATCTTCTTATTGACAATCATAGATTTTTTGACCGCACTTTGTAATGGAGATAGATGAAAAATTGATCATTTTTCAAGAATCTCATAATATTAACAGCAAAGGTAGATTGTCTGAGGTACGTAGACTTAGTTAAATCAATGATCAATATCCTTTTGGTGTATTAAATATAATTTTGAGGTATTAGTATTTTGAATAGGATTTGAGTGATATATCTCTGTTAGATAATGGTAGTTTGTTATCCGAAGAAAAAGAAGATATTGAAAACCATATCAAAGAGGCTGGTGGTGGCACTTTTGATGAAGAAACTATAGTGAATTGTACGAGTGATTTGGAGAAAATTTAATTTCAAAGATACTAGTTCTAAAGAAATAATTAGATGTTTCCATGATTTTTCTAGTAGGAAGAGCAAGGTTGTTAGAAATTTCAACGGTAAAATAATTCAACAAACATTTTTTTGCCATTGAGAAGGAGTCAGAAATGAAATATACAACAAGTTTGTAACTAGAAATGGAGAACATAAATCAACTAGCAGGAGTGGTTATAGAGAAATAATCAAAGTATGTGTTATCTTCAATAGTGGATGTTTGTGTATTAAATTTTGTACTATATCTGTAACGACACATTTGTCGATTACAAGTATGAATGGATGCTTCCAGGACATAGGAAGATGAGTGAATTTGACCAATATCAAATGAAGATTATGAGAAAATAAGGCATTGCAACCTCCCGCATTTGTGGATTTTTTTGCAAGTCAGACAAAGGGATATGAAAATCTTGGTTATTCTAGGAGAGACAAGTATAACAAACAATTCAAACAAAAGGGTTTAAAGTACTCAAATTTTGATGGTGCACATGATTTCCTTATTAGAATGTGTTATAGGAATGATATGATGTACTGGAGACATGCAATCAAAGAGGTTGACATGGTTCAATATTTGTTTTAGTGTGATGGTATAGGACGCATGCACTACTCTCTTTTTGGGGTATGTTGTCTTTTAATGCAATTTACAGAAAATAAGATACAATACCCCACTAATGATATTTTTAGAAGTAAACCATCACAACCAGAGTATAATATTTGCAAGTGCAACAATTGGTGACGAGACTGAAGATATCATTTCTGCTAGACATTTTAAATCATAAGTATGGATGAAAATAGGTAGAGTCGCCTAAGATATTATTTGTCCGTGTTTTTTTTATAAACAATCACTTAGTTTTGAATAACTGCTTGCATGACCAAACTAGGAAATCCTACGGCATTTTTGTGCATATTTTCCAAAAAGGAAATTCGCTCGACTATTGTTATAAATTAAAACTAAATGCTAATGAAGTAAACAAAAGTAAAAAGAATGAGCAAAGGAATTGGTTGTTTTGACTGTGTCAAAATCCAAAGTAAACTTGAAAAGTAATAATTGTGAGACAAATTAATTGAAAAATAAAAGGTACTTCAATTAAGTAAAGAAAAATTGATATACAGAATCATACATTTCATTAAAAACTCGTTTCTCGCTTTGACTTGGGTACTTTGAGTTCTATAGAGTTTTTGTAATGATATTGCCACCTGATTCCTGACGCTAGAACCACTGTATGTACTAATGTGGAAATAATTGTCTACAACGATTATTTCCCTACTGTGCGACTCGTAATCCCCTATGAAGTTTCCAATCTCCTGCCAAGTTTCCAAGTTTCTTTGAAGTTTGGATAAGATTAAAAACCAGTGATTCAATCTAATCCTTTTACTTTGCCTCAACCGTAAAAATTGATGACTCAACTTGTCGAATCCTGAGAAAAGCACTTAACATTTGGAAAATTCTAAGTTAAAACTCAACACCAAATATGTCGAACTCGGCATTTATGTTCGAACATTGAGCTTGTCACACATGTCACCATGTGTCCTCATTTTCACCAAGTACAATCTTAGTGTTGTATCCTCTTGGTCGAACTCTGTACGTCGAGAATTTCCAACCTAGCAAATTGTCCCCTAAAAATGCCACTTTCGACCATTTGTGAGACAGGTGGCATTTTTGAAACTGCCAACACTATTGAGAGTAGTGGGATGATGTCACCATCATCAGATCCACTTTATCCAAACGTCTTTTTGAGACATGCACCCAAAGATCTTCATCATGGCTCTGATTTCTTAGGGAGAACGTGGGCCACACAAAGAAAGCACTCTCTTCCAATCCTTCTATAAACCAATAAACATGTTCCTACTAAAGAATGGCGACGATTTTGTCCAACCTAGAATCATCACTCCCTTATGCTGCAGTATTTAAAGTTCCCATCCAAGTTGGAAACCACGTCTATGTTCCTGAGCCACCCATGAAGAAGGAAAAAGCTTTAATCTGAAGTTCCCAGGTACTTATTCCTTCTTTCATTTCTGATAAAGTGTATGCCTTTCTAGGTCCACTCCCCGACCCTAATGCCAATGTTTACAAAGTGAGGGAAGTCATCCCCTATTAGTACTGAACAAAACCTCATGTTTTCTTGAATCAAACTTATAATTTGAGCTTCATGAGTGCCTCCTCTCAAGTTTTTTCGCTCGGCTCCATACACCAACCAAAAGGAATACATCTAGTGGCTTAACAAAGTGGAGTAAAAAAAGGCACACATTTTGAAGGAACAAGGTCTTTTTGACTTGATTCAACTGTCCAGAGTTGGCACTACGTACAGTTTAGAAATGCTTCTTGTAGCACTGCAGTTATGGGAGAGCTCGACAAATACTTTCTAACTCCGTTGTGGGATGATTACGCCGACCGTACTCGACGTAGCTTCCATTAATGGGCTTCAACCAACTAGTTACATCTTCGACCCTACCCAGCAGGATAAGAGTACCATTAGCTTTAACTCTAATTTTGAAACCCAAACTGAGGACGTGTTGGATGAAGAACACATTGCCTTCCTGACACATTGCTCTCAATTTACGGTCCATTTTGGATTTTAAAACTTTGGTTTAATGCCACATTTGAATCTTCCCTGAATGTAGACATACCAGCTAGTCGAGCTAAAGATATTCAAAATTAACGGATCAAATGCACCAGGCTCGCCCTCCTTACCCCGACCAACACAGAGGGTCTTCACTAAATATTTTATGATGTTTGCCATGCGTCATGTGTTTACACCTTCCATGGCCCCTTTTTTACCGAAGCCATAGGCCAGATTGGTTCAGGAGAGAATTTCCTACTCTTGATGCTAAACACCAGGTTGAGGCTGTCGAGATCTTGAAATCCTTCCTTACCCCCAAACTACTGTTAACTAGGCCTGGGAATACTAAACACAACTCAGGGCTTATTGGTTATCAACCTAACCTAGTGGCTCGACATTTTGGGTTTATCCAGAGCTTACCCAATTCTCTTTTTGGTCAAAAAAAGACCTTTGTTTAAGCACCGTCAAGATAAATGAAGAAGAATACCTAACACGGCTCGCTCAACAGTCTGATGAGCTCATCAACCTCACACCTTTTTAATTTTAAACATCTTTTTATTGTACTCAAGAGTTCGGCACCTGGTGGAAGGATTACCAGATTAACAACTTTGTAGATGTACTGACTATGATGCATTACCTAACAAAAGTTTTTTCTTCTCTGCATACCAAATTTTTAAAAGGTAGAGGTATGCATATTAAAAACATCCAAGTTTTTCAGCGTTACTTTGAAACTGTATAACCAAAATAATCTTGGTCAAACTATCTTTGAGGTAGCTCTTACTTTAAAAGAAAAACTTGTCAAAAAGATACCTAAATTGAAATTTCCTTCTTATGTAACAAATAGGTATGCTCTTGCTTTAGAATCTCACCTACCCAACTTTCCACCTTTGCCTACTTGTGAGTTTGCTTTGGCCTTTCGATCCCCATTTCCACGGCGGTTTACTTGTGGGTCTTCTTTAGAAGTTTTACAAAATGAGTGTAAAAAATCCACCCAAAGAGTAGTTTCGTCTAAGCATGATATACATAGTTATAAAGATCAACTTCATGTTGACATTGGGGATGTTAAGATCTTATCCCCTGAATTTGCAGGTGAGGAACAACACCTTTCAGATTACCCTTCTTATCGTCAACATATATTTTAATATGCCCTTGTCGAATATTTGCAACTGTTGCCGTAAGAAATGCTAGAAAAGGTATTCTTGATGCTAGCGAAAACTCTGATCAACCAGATGAAGAGACACATGAATACTCTTTTAAAGCATTTCTTCATTATTTATCGATGATGTCCTAACTTCCAATCTTGTTGCAAAGTCGAAAAAGAGGGAATGTAACACCTTATTTCCCCAACGTATAATTATAATTAAGTCAGAGATTTTTCACAACATTCACACATAGGATGTTACACATCTTGAAACACACACCTACTGATCATGTAACACTTAATTTAAATAAACATGCAACACCTGTCATCGTATGTTCACCTTCACTTAGGGTATCATCGTAGCGAAAATACTCAATTAAAACACACCAATTTAAATATCATAATAAATCTCATATCATAATTAAAAAGCATCAACTCGTAAGTCTTCTCCAGATGCTTAACACACCAAAACATAAAAGACGGAAGCATGCCTTATCTCTTAGAAATCTCAACATAAAACAAAGAAATCGCTCCCAAGTGTTACAATTCAGAGCATATTCAAAGCTAAAACAAAGAAACTAAAAGAAATATCTCCATAAGATAGCTTCTACTCACTACAGTGACTCTACTCTTGAGTATTTGCATGATTCCTATGTAAAGGCAACATTCAAACAAAAGGGGTGCAAAATCAAATTCAATAATAACAAGCATATATTGCAAGGTAGGATACCAACACATAACACAATTTACACAATCTCAAATCATAGTATATCAATTACATTCTCTCACCAACTCATCAATCACAACTCATTCACATACCAATCACACACCAATTACACACAATATCAATTTGATATGCATTTATCTCATTATGCATCTCATACTCAAAATGAAACTCCATGCAAATCTATGCATATGCATGTGGTACCAACTCAACAATGGTTCACTCAGGAACCAGGTCCCCTCTCTGAACCCACGAGTCCCCTCTCTGAGCTGCAAGCCCCCTCTTTAAGCTTGGCACAAGCCACTAATCCCCTCTCTGAACTAGCTGACATGCCTCTTGACATAACCCTTATGATGCATTATCATATCATCAACTCAATGAATTAAGACCCCTTTTTGATCCTACGATAAAGGCATTCATAACTCAAGTTATCCCCTCTCTAGATTACATCACACTAAAATCACAAAATGCACATTATCAATCAAAAGTGCAAGACAAGCATGCTAATAATTCATCTAAAAAGAATTATATTTCAAACATGAAACAATACAACAAAGGTAATTCAAAATAATCCATATTCACAACATTCCCATATTTCATATTTACTCTCAATGCTTAACATCTCGTCATAGCAACACAACTCGAGCACGTATAATAATTCAACTAAATAAAATTATTAACTCACATACGTGCAACTCACCTTTAACTCAAGAATAAACACCTAAACATGTATATTTTATCAATTCATACTCACAAATCATAAGCAAATTCATCATAGAATTCATCTTGAATATAATGTCAATAATATAGATAAGCATCATCAATTAATCACATTAATACAACATATTCAGTCTCTAATTACATTTTCACTTGATAGGAAATCGCATTAGCTTTCCAACACTTTGAACGACACTTGATTTGGACTTTCGGAGCCAAAATTATGGCTAAAATGATTTAGACCGAAAAACACGAACAACGACTCCCGCGCAGAGCGCACTCCCCTGGGCTGAGCGTGATCGTGACGGACAAAGTGTAGAATTTTCTGCGTTTTTCATCATTGGAGGCCTTCGGGACCTCCGATTTCGATTTCGTAAAAACCCAAACGCTCATAAAATTACAACCAATGAAATACCCTGATCATCTCAAGTTAATTCAAAATTTTAACACAATTAAATCATTAAAACATTAATTTAAGATTATGCCTAAAACCTTTGAAATTGCAACAATGGTGGAAAACACATCAAGTATCAAAACAGAAAAATTAGTCATGAATAGTGCATGAAATTCACCAATAGTTACAGAAAATCTCATCACACATCACATATAATCAAAATTCATCCTTATCATACACCCTATTAGAGGTTAAGGGCTCCCCCCTCATGCATAAGCCCTTATTAAAGGTTATTCTCCCCCCATACCTTTGACTTTTCCAACTGAAAGCACCTATGGTTTGACAGAATTTTAGTAAAACAATTTTAATGATAAAGATGAAGAAATCTAGCCTGGACAAAGATGTCGAAGAAGATTTCCTAACCTGAAGACATGACATCCTGAAGTACTAAACTAATTTAGCAGGTTTTAAATCTTTAACAAATCTGCCCAAGATTTGATGTGCTTCCTAGGAATGGATCAAAGACCAGAGATATAAAGCCCAAGACTGCTGAAGCCTATATAAGTAGATTTCGAACTAGGGTTTGATATACCTTTTGTCACTTGTATAGAGTATAAATGTTTAGGGTTGTGAGAGTCGTTGGCTCTTTAGGCTTTGTAAGCCTTCCTATGTATCGGTCTGATGGACTGTGATAGGTATAGGTATCACACATATCCAGAAGCCTTTAGGTAATGGATTGTGTATTGTTCTTGGATGAAGCTTTTAAGCAAATCCAAGTTAGAGTATTTGTCAAGTATGCTTGACAGAATTCTGTATTGACAGGGATGATGTAGATATCACAGTTTGTGATTAAGGGAAGTGAGTGGGGTATCTCGTATCAAAGAGGGTGTTCTTTGATAAGGATTTCATTGGGTAGAGATTAGGATATAAAGTTGTAAATGGGGGAGTTTAGCTTTATGATCATTCTACAGATAGTGGAGTCTTCTTCCTGGATTGGTATCCCCCAGATGTAGGTGAATTACACCGATCTAGGTTAACAATTGTTGTGTCTTTTATCATTCTGCAGATTTAATTATTCTGTTAGTGTTCATGATAAACATGTTGAAGAAGATGTCATAACATCTGTGTGTCTGCAGATACTGATAGTTAAGGTATCAGTCTGCTGTTGTTCTGTTCTTGTTTAAATGTTTATGCAGAACAATGTATTGACATGTGTTAGGACATCTGTTGTCTACTATGCCAGAATTTCAATTGGTATTAGAGCAGGCATCCTGTCTGTTTCTGGATGAGATCTTTGGGAGATACTTTATGGGGTTTAAATAAGGAGGTGTTTTGAAGATCAGATCAATCAACTCAGACATACTCAAGAGTATTAATGGATGGGATGGATGTTCAGGATCGAAGGTAACAACCCGGTGGTTGTTCATGTTGCTGAGGAGGTTCTAGAACAACTGCAGGAGAAGTGGCTAGTTCTCTTGTTGGGGTGTCTTATAAGATGTTCTGACATCTTACTAGGGCAAGTTGAATTTGTTCCTTGGTGGTTCCGTTGCATATGTTTCTGATGGAAGATCTCTGGAATTATGGGATTCTGGAGTTGTTGTTGAAGACAGATGGTGGAAGATCTCAATCGTCGGCCTCTATATGTGAAGATATCTGCATATTTTATTCCAAAGTCAGGAGCGATGGAATGGAAAAAGTTGTTGGAAGATGTCTGTTATGGTGACTTGGTACTTGGAAGCTTGGTTCCATGGTACAGCTTGAAGTCAGTTGAAGAGGAGAGGAATTGAGTTTAGGTTGATCAAGTTCTTGCTCTGGGAGTTTGATAAATTATTGATCGGCTAGGTTATCAAAGATACTTGAGAATTCTCTCAAGTCCACTCATAAAGGCGTCTCAATCATGCATCTGGAGTCTTCTAGTTATTCTTCTAACTAGAAGGTGTTTCTATGAAACACAACCTGAAGAAAGTGGAGGTGATTTATTTTCACTATCCAAAACAGCAAGGAAGGATTCATCTCTCTTAATCCTAAGGGTGGATCCAATCTGATTGGAGTTTTCAGAACTGTTGAGGTAAATGGGATTCGTTCAGAGAGAATCTTAGTTACTTGAGTCGAGGGTGTCAGCCTTGGTATCACAACACTGTTTGTCAAAGAAGATACTTGCAAAAGAATGAATACTTGATAAGTGTTCATGAAGTGATCTGGTGGAGCTTAGCTACAACAGTGAAGAAGGGTTATTGGACAAGGATTTAAGATCAATTGCTATTTGTGGAATTCATAAATATTTAATTGATTATCCTTGAAAGTCAAGATTGATGATGTTCAATAAGATGTTGGAACATCTCTTCATCTGGTTTGTACAGAATCATGGGAGGGGGTACTGCATAAGCTTTTGGTTATATTTATCTTAGGTGGTGACCTAAGAATCTGCTTCAGTTGGTGTGGCAGAAGTATATGATCTCTGGATAGTTTCCTGGCAAGAAACTGGTCTAGATAATGGTGACGTGGAAGATGAAGAAGAAGACATCATAATCTTGATGGATTGTTCTTGGATCAGCTTATTTCTGATCTAAGAATATTAGAGTGCAGCAGGTGTGTTCAAGTTCTTACTAGAAGCATGTGGTGGTAGCACAACTTGGATCAGTTTATTTCTGATCTAGGTACTTAGGAGCATGGGATCTTGCTCATTTTGAATGCCAAGGTTAAGTGGTCGTTATCTATGACTTTCTACAGACTGCTCTACTAAGGAAAGTGGCATTCTTTGGTATGGCTATGGTGTAGTCTAGGACTACTTTATCATCTGAATATTCATGCGTGGCAGGAGTGAAGTCTTTGAAGTTTCAAAGCAGTTATTCATCAAGGTGTGAGCTTGTATGGAATATCTATGATAAGTCTAAGCAGGATGGAGGTTGTTTACTCAAACTTAGTTGTTGAATCAAGTCTATGAGATCATGGAACTCTTGTTCTGTTAAAGGGAGGAGGTTCTTCTAAGTGGCAGAAGGAGGAGCTGAATTCAGCAGCTGGATGTCGTATCAGAATTTCTGACATCTAGCTTAACATCAGAGTCTCAGCTGGTGATGTGGCACATCAGCTTAAAGATAAGGTGATCTACAAGACAATGGAAGTTATGGATGCTTCAAAAAGGTCTATCTCATGCAGTTTGTGGGAGCTGTGGATTGAGAAGATGTTACATGTCTAGAGGCTTGGTGGATCCAAGATGTCTTGCTATGGAGCAAGTAGTTCATGTAAATTGAAAATCAGATTTCATTGGTGGATCAGTGTATCTTGTGGGAGTTCTGAAGAAGAGTGAGATCAATCAAAAGGTGGCATTTGGTTGGTTTCATAGTGTGCAGTCAAGCAGGGTGCTTGGAACTAATTACTCTTGGGCAGAAGGGTAGTTGGTTGAAAACGTAAGGAGGATCTAGTTCATCTTGGAGCTTGTGGTAGAAGTTCTAGGTTAAGGATGGAAGTTTGCCTTCTTTTGGTGGATGAGAGTTTATTTCTCTCTATGGTTAATGGAGTTCTTGTTGATCAAGCTGGTGGCGCAGTGTTGTTTGAAGATCTTCAGTTGGATTACTATGCAGATAGTAAGTCCAGTGGTGGAGCATATCAAGAACCATGGTGTGTGGTGCTTGTGATGTGTACAGGATGTCCTAACAGATGTTAGAACATTTTTTGGGTTGGTTATCCTTGGAGTAGGATACTAAGTTCTGAGTGTAGAACTTGACACTCACATCTTGTCTAAGAAGTATTTATCTTATCATACAGGAGAATGATGGGTAAAGGACTGTCTTGGAAGTCTGATGTGAATGGGACATGCTAGAAATATATCAGTTTAGTGCTTGTGGAGCAAATGGGCTGAGAAGTTCTAGAGCATGTATACGATATCTGACATCGTTAAGAAGATAGCAAACTAAGGGGTCATGTGCGTCTCTTTGAGGAATCCAGATTAATTGGATTTTATCTCAAGGAACATGAAGGTCTGTACATGAGAATTCAAGAGGAACTCGTGTGGTGTATAGATGGGTTCAAGAAGAGAGGGATCAATGGAGCTTTGATCTCAATCCAAGAGTTTGTTAATTTAGGATGGTGATCCTAATGTGACCTCACGGGAAGCATGATGGTGTTCATGTGTGAGTGATTATTGGTTCTTGTCAGAAGAAGCAAAAAGTACAGTTGATGATTGTGTTCAGCAGGTAGGTTGGACAGAGGGTGCTCTCCTGAAGACATGAAGATGCGTCTTATGTTTTCCATTCATCAGCATAAGTGTTCATTGGAGGAACACGAGTTATATTAGATAGAGGGAGCTGCTCCTTGATCTAAGATGTATTACTGCAGAGGTGCAGTTATGAATCCAAGTTGTTTGGAGGTTAAGCAAACTGTGATTATTTTGAAGATGAGATGTCAAGAAGGATGTCTTGACATTCCCCTGCTGCTACAGACTGTAGGGGTATTGATCAATATAGTAGTCTTTGGTAGACAATGTCTGACATGATGTCAGGACATGTGATAAAAGTAACTGGTCTTGTGGTCGGTGGAGAACATGCGGGTTCCTTGTAACTTGCATTACTTTTGGACGGTTTTCTTCAAAGAAGAAACAATCAAAGCCTTTTTTGGTCGGTGCGCATTGGTTTCTGGTGAAGTTACAATCTTTGATTAATGACCTCATTGAATTGACCACTGTTATTTTCAATGGTTCGTTACATTCGAAGGAAATTTCTTGGGTATTTAAGGGAGTCCTTGGATCAGTTCATCTTAGAATGTGTTTTCTTGGTGGTGTGTTCAAAATGTCTTTTGTTCGAGTCTGGATCAGTATCGGTTGGGTATGAGAATGTCTTGGCTACCTTTGCTAATTTTTGGCTAAAAAGGGGGAGTGTCAGTCTCGGATATAGGGGATGTGTGTTGTTCTTGCAGTTGTTTTGCAAGAACATTGAACAAGGTGTTGGCTTTATCATCTTGTCTATGTTTCTCTTATGTCTTGTGACTTGAGTTAAAGATCAAGTTGTGTCTTGTGACCTGAGTTACATGCTTTATGTACTCAGATCCACGAAGCCTACAACTGATCTCTGGAGGGGGGGTGTGTTTGAAAGGAGTGTCCAGTGTTCTGGTGTTTAAGACTTTCTTCTTGTTTCTTTAGGAGTCTCAACTTCTGGACCTTTCTAAACTTCACTCACCCTGGGAAGAGGAAGGTTGTGTTATCTTCCTTCTCATGTACACCAACATGAATCTGGTGTGCTAGTATTCCAATCATAACCGCCATTCAGACCAAAAGAAGTTTTAGCCAAAATTTGTCAAAAGGGGGAGATTGAAAGCACCTATGGTTTGACAGAATTTTGGTAAAACAATTTTAATGATAAAGATGAAGAAATCTGGCCTGAACAAAGATGTCGAAGAAGATGTCCTAACCTGAAGACATGACATCCTGAAGTACTGCACTGATTTAGCAGGTTTTAAATCTGTAACAAATCTGCCCAAGATTTGATGCGCTTCCTAGGAATGGATCAAAGACCAGAGATATGAAGCCCAAGACTACTGAAACCTATATAAGTAGATTTAGAACTAGGGTTTGATATACCTTTTGTCACATGTATAGAATATAAGGGTTTAGGGTTGTAAGAGTCGTTGGCTCTCTAGGCTTTGTAAGCCTTCCTGTGTATCGGTTTGATGCACTGTGATAGACATATGTATCACACATATCCAGAAGCCTTTAGGTAATGGATTGTGTATTGTTCTTGGATGAAGCTTTTAAGCAAATCCAAGTTAGCGTGTTTGTCAAGTATGCTTGACAGAATTCTGTATTGACAGGGATGATGTAGATATCACAGTTTGTGATTAAGGGAAGTGAGTGGGGTATCTCGTATCAAAGAAGGTGTTCTTTGATAAGGATTCCATTGGGTAGAGATTAGGATATAAAGTTGTAAACGGGGGAGTTTAGCTTTATGATCATTCTACAGATAGTGGAGTCTTCTTCCTGGATTGATATCCCCTAGATGTAGGTGAATTGCACCGAACTGGGTTAACAATTGTTGTATCTTTTATCATTCTGCAGATTTAATTATTTTATTAGTGTTCATGATAAACATGTTGAAGCAGATGTCGTAACATCTGTGTGTCTTCAGATACTGATAGTCAAGGTATCAATCTACTGTTGTTCTGTTCTTGTTTAAATGTTTATGCAGAACAATGTCTTGACATGTGTTAGGACATCTGTTGTCTGCTATGCCAGAATTTCACCAACAAAATTCTCCCAAGCTCTATCAATGGATGTTTCTCTTGCTCTTTCTCTTTCCCTAGCCTCCTTTTGCTCTTTCCACCCAAAAATTATACATGCTTCTCAACTCCCTCATTCTAATTATTTTATTGCACTAAAAACCTAGTCTCCTTATTAATCTATTCCTACTTTACCCTTACTTTTCTCTCTAAGCCCCACCTTGCCCTCAATATCTATATAACTTCTATTTTCTTTTTATCTTTTTATTTTATTTAAATAATAAAATCAAAACGTTAGTTTAATTAATAAAATAATTCTAAGTTATTCTATCATTCTCTAATTACTCTCCACACCCTACTACAAGGTCACTCACCCTCTCTCTTTCTCACCCACATTCATTTATCCATCCACACACAATAATCAAATAAATACACAAAAAGTATAATTAAATTAAAATAAAATAATTTACTAAAATTGGGGTTTTACATGGCGGGTAGTTCAACTACCGTTGTCCCAAACAAAAAGGCTAAGCAGGAGGAGGAAGCCTCTGTTTAAGAAGAAAAGACAAAGGTTTGTCTCTTGACCATTTTTACCTTTCAAGTTTCCTTTAATTATGATAATATTTGCTACTATTGTAGCCTTAAGTCAAGCATCAAGGGCAACTTTTCAAGAAAATTGAAGAAGTTGACTTCAAAGACTTCGAGGGGAAGACAGGTTATGTCGAAGCTTCAGACCTTGAGCCAAAAAAGAAGAAAAAGAAAGAGAAAAACAAAATCCTTAAGGTTGGTCTATAAAAGACAGGTATTTCTTTTGCCTAGGTTGGAGAGAGAGAGAGAGAGAGAAACACAAATAATTCCTCCAATGACCCACAAGAAGGTCAAAAAGAACAACCCAACTATCGTACCCAACAAACCGGAGAGTGATAACTCCATCCGTGATGCTGATACAAACAAGGTATTTCTTTGATCAACAACCTTCATTTGTTTGACCTTTGAGATACTTAACAAAACTAAGAAAAATTTCTACAGGAACATCCTTCTACTAGGTTTGGATATATCTCGAGTAATGCCATATCAAGCATTCAATACACGCTGCCCATTTCTACAAGCTCTCCCTCAGTTCAGCTTGGCTTATTAAAGAAGTTGGCGGGTAGGTCACTGATGACAAACCAATAATGGTAGTTGAAGAAAAAATGTGGACTAGAAAGAAGCAATTGAAATCCAACACCGCGAGGAACTATCTTCCAACTCTGAAAGTTGAGATTTCAACCGTACAAACATAGACTTGGACAACGAGGAGGGAGTGTCTCAATAAGAAAATCTAAACCTTGGAGCCTCTTCCCTTGTAAAGCCACAATAGAGTGACGCTTTACAAAAAGAAAATCATGTCAGTTAATCCCCAGAAGAACCAAGTAGAAAGGATGCCTCGACTCGTGGCAATGAAGTTCTCAAAACTATGCCAAAAGTTGCCATACCTCCACCCTCAACCAAAGATATTGTAGCTCCAATCCCTCAACTTAGTTTCTCTTCTAGAACTTCTCTTAGCCAATAGGAATTAAAAGAAATGAAGAAGAAGAATCTTGTGGGATATTTAAAAATGATGATGGGAGGTCGAAGTCTCTCATTTGAGAAGTCTTCTGGTTCTTCGAGCGTTTTTGGTAGCGAGCCTTCTCGTGAGTCTGTGGATGATCTTCTTCAACAGTTGAAAGATAAACTCCTCAATGGGGATTTATTTCAGGAAATCAAGGAGAAATTTTTCATTTTTTATGGAGTTAAATCCATGTTGAAGAAACTTAAAATTCCTACTGCACCATGCACTTTTGTTGGCTTTATATCGAAATTTGGACCACTAATTGATCAGATAACCCAATACCTTTAGAAGAAAAATGACGTTGAAGCCAAGATGATATATCAAGCTAGTGTCTCTTCTAAAGAGTGGGCTCTAGGTGTCGAATCTCGAAGCCGAGTCGAGGAATTAGAAGCGAAGATCAACAAGATTGCCTCTTATGATGCTAATATTTTCAAGTGTAATCAGCATATTAAAGAGTTATGGGCGAAGATAAAGACGACTGAGAAAAAGAAAGTTGGAATTAATGGAGTTAACCTGGATAAAATGGATGAGGAGGCTAAAATTGGTCTTCAGCACATTGACAACATCAGCAATCTAGATGTGGATATTGAGGAATTGACTGGCGCTGTTGTTGCATCTCGAAAAAAGAATACGACCTTTGCGAGATGCGTCGCATGCTCGTGGAAAGGACTAACAGAGTCTCCATTAAACTTTATTTATTCCCAATAGATAAAGGGAAAATATCTATAAAACTCCTAAAAGAACAACAATGATATGGTTATCGCAACAAATATTAGGTTTGGGAGTCGATTACCCAAGGGGAAGGTATTAGCACCCCTCACGCCTGTCGTACTCAACGATAACCATTTAGTTAGTTATGTGCATTAGTTAGCTTTCAAAGTGTTTGGCTTCCTTGAGTTATTAAAAAGGGAAAAGGGTCGCAAAAAGTTTGTATTAATGTGGCAGACAAGATTGTGGGTTCTTCTCCTACGTATCTCCAGGTGGGGTGTGATGGAGAACTTAAGGCTACCTAATTCTGGGTTTAAAATGTTTGTTTGTTGGTCGATTTTAGAAAAAACTATTTTGTAAAAATCGATGGAAAAACATTGCTTACTGCCCAAAATAGTGGAGAAGGGGACGTTTGTATCACGACAAAATGGATAAACTAGATTTGCAAGAAAACGTCACTAGCTTACTCACACATATAAGTGGACGAAACGTTGTTTTACATCGTCTCGAGACAAAACATATTTCGTTTGAAATTTTTTTAAAGATATGCCAAGAGGAAAAATGGTTTGGATGTGTTGGATTCTTTTTGGGTGATGATGAGAGCCCGAATGGTCGAGAACTACATCTCGTATCCTAACTCTCGAGAGCTCGTGGACTACACCATATGCCTTTTTCATCTTATTTGGTAAAGATTTGGATATTTTTAGGTATTTTGTTTGGACAACAAGTATTCTGATGGTCGAGAACTATATCTCGTATCCTAACCCTCAGGAGCTCTTGGACTACACCACATTCCTTTTTCATCCTTTTTATTAACCAAATGATTAACAAAAATCTCATTGAGGGTTTTTTACAGTGTTCAGATGGTCGAGAACTACATCTCGTATCCTAACCCTTGGGAGCCAGTGGTCTACACCACATTCCTTTTTCATCCTTATTTGCGAAAAGATGTTAGATAAAGAATTAGTCTTTTTAGGTTTTTAATCGGGAAAATGGCTTGACGTTGGATCAAACGTTTGATTTACGTTTGCAAATACAAAATGAAAATGGTTTGATGGTTTTGAAATGATTTTGAATCGATGGTGAAAATGGTTGAAGGATGAATGAAAGGTGAGAATCGTAAGGCAAGGGCGTGAATTACATCGCGAAGAGCACATACTCTAGCGTAGTGACGCGAAATCTAGCGCGAGATGTAACTTAACTCCACAAATAAATTGAATCGAATATGTACAAAGCACACAACAAGATAAAAGGATACAAGTGCATACATAATATTTACAACACAAATTCATCATAATTGAATCGAAAAAGTAAATCAAAATGAAATGTTCACGAATCAAAATCATGACGCGAGGACGGGAATCGATGTTGTGTAACACGAAGACGGGTAATGTAAAGCAACCAAAAATAGGATTCAAATTTGATTTAAATGTAACGGTGTTGGATCGTTGTATCTCAACACAAATTGAATTTCAAATTGCTAATGAATGGTGAATTCATCGCAAATAAATTGAAACGCAACTAAATGTAAACAATGCGAAAGAAAAATCACATGTCAAAGTGCGAAGTGGCAAAAAGAAAAAATGCGGATTGTCGCTATGCTAACCATCGGAAGCGCATACATATTTGAATTAAAACATGTTGAAAATCTAATTGCAATGTCACACGTAAACCAATGAAAATCGATCATTAACTTGCTAACGCTTAATGTGATCATCACAAATGGATCAAAATACATACAAAAACCAACTCAAAGAAACAAAAATGTAAAGAAAGGGAAATTTAACGCGCAAAGACATAACGTAACGAAACTATATGTTAAGACATATGAATTATATCGTAATGCAACTAATGGTGTGGAATGAAATGCCAAATGCAAACCAAACCATATGTATACACATCGACATGTTATTGATATATCGAATGAAATTTTTGTAGAGTAACGACACACACACACACACACACACACATACACACACACACACACACACACACACATATATATATATATATATTACCGATTAAATCCGATTTCAAACACAAAAAGAGTTAGAACCAAAATGTTACTCCACACAATATTGTTGCTACGATGTCAGAATTGTAGGTGGTGGTGGTTCTTGTTATAGTGATGAAAATAGAGATTGTGTTGTATTACGGCAAATGGAGGTTCTGCCGGTAGAAAAATTGTTTTAGAAAATGGAAACTAATGTTTAATGATGAGGTTTGAAGATGGTGTTTGTTGTTGAAACTTGTTGAACTTAGCTTGTGTAGCTACAACGACGAATGTGGTGTAAAGGGCGGTTGCGTGTTGTTGTTGCATTGCCGAGAGAGAGAGAGAGAGAGAGAGAGAGAGAGAGAGAGAGAGAGAGAGAGAGAGAGAGAGAGAGATGCGACCAGAGTTATTATGTACTGAAGGTTGGTTGTTTATTTGGTTTTTGTGACTACATGAGGGAGTATTATACGATGTAGAAAAGAAGAGGTTACGTGGAAAGATCCATGAACAATGGCAAATGGAATGGATTATGTAGGTGGGCGTGTTCTAAAAAGGGACAAGGGAATTCTTTTGTATTCCACTTAAAGCTACTCCCTTTTATTTTTTCACTTAGTTCATGTTTTTCATTTTTTGAGAGAAGGATTTTTTTATATTTTTGAATCCAGGCTGAGAGAGAGAGAGAGAGATCCAATGAATTTTTGTTCTGAGTGTCTTATTTTAAAATTGAGAAAAAGGACCTCCAAAAGTGAGTGCCCCTGGGAGTATTATGTTTTTCGTTTGAGTCCCTTGAACGCAATGCCTTGGTTTCTATTTATATTATGAATTTAGGTTTTGATTTATTTAAAATTCCCAAATGGTCCTTGAGTGATTAAAGTGAGTTTTATAAATTTAATGAAACTAAACTCAAATAGTTTTAATAGAACAAAATAAAATCAAACTAACTAACTAAATACTTAATTCTATTTATTTTTCCTAAAACATTTTGACTAAAAAACATAAATAAAAGGAATTAAAATAAATAAAAATTGAGCGTGAAAATACTCGAAAAAATAGAATGAATGCACTAAAATTATCTATGCAAAAGAAACTTTTGGAAGATAGATAGATAAATATAAAATTTTGCAGTAAAAAATGTCCGGTTGAAAAGGCTCAAACTGATCAAAATGCGACTGCAAATGGAATCGAAAAAAATTAAACGAGCACGCCGGGTTAAACTACGTGAACTTTAGATTAATAAAATTGACAGTTGCAGACCCGATCTCGAAATTTTTCGTTCGTTAATTTTACGTGCAATTGAGAAACGATTCAACCGGCCTGTTTGTAGAACTGAAAATTTATTTTGGTCGACTTTTTAAGCGCTATGTTGAAAGAAATGCATGCTATGATATGCCGATGATGTGAATGTCTTGTGAATGCATTGATTTACTTACGTAGGGGCAAAATTGGGGTATGACAGCTGCCCAACTGACTAACATCTGAATTGCAGAAGCCAAGGATCAGTTTGAAATACTCAAAGCCAATTTTCCATTTTAACTTTGTAATTCTTATTCTTTTTTATGCGTTGTTTTTCAACAATGTTACTCTTGTAAACTTGATTATGCCATTTCGGTACTTTTGATGCTGGTAATAGCATATTGTTTTTAAATTTATGAGCTTTTACTATTTTATTATCCATATTTCCTACAACATAGGCTTGTATTTTTTCAGGTCTTTCCATTTATACATGGGGTTCAACCTTCAGGGGTCAACTCTTCGAATTCGTAAGCATTATTTGTAAATACTTGGAAACTTTAAATGGTCCTTCCCAATTTAGTGACCATTTTCTCAAGGTCTTATCCTTCTTGTCCATAGGTAAGATGGCTTTCCACACCAAATCGTCAACCAAAATGGCTTTTATCTTAACTTTTTATTATATGCTTTGACGACTCGTTCTTTCTACATTATAAGTACATATAACACCGCTAGTCTTTCTTCATCTAAATCGACTAATTCATCTATTAGCATGCTCCAATAATGATCAGATGGCACTTTTGTTTGCCTTTGAATCCTAGCTGATTGCAGATAGATCTCGACATACAATAATGCGCCGTGTTTAAACATCAGTCGAAATGGAGTTGAGTTAGTTGACTCCTTGGGAGAATTTCGAAAATTATGATCTTGTTGAGTTCTTTGGCTTTGTCCTACGTTCTTTTTTATCAGTCCAATTATGATCTTGTTGGTCGCTTCGACCTGACCTTTTGCTTGGATGTAATATGCCCTGGACCTTAATAAATTGATCCCTGATTCTAAAGCAAACTGCACCATTTTTTGACCAGTAAATACTGAGCCTTGGTCGGTGGTTATTGTTTGATGGATTCCAAACATATAAATAATATGGTTTTGGATAAAGTTTATAATCGCTTCTTGGTCGACATTAACCATGGGTATGGCTTCTATACATTTGGTAAAGTAATCTATTCTGATTAGGATATATCTATGATGCTTAGATTATGATGGTCATGTCTCACCAATTAAATCTAAAGCCTAACCTCTGAATGGCCAAGACTTGATTATTGAGTGTAATTCACTTGCTGACACATGTTGAATACATACGTGTTTTTGACACTCTTGGCAACTTTTGGTGAATTCGATACAATATTTTAACATGGTTGGCCAATATAATCCTTGTCAAAATAATAACCACTTCATTTTGTGGCCTTCTTGGTGAGCACCACATGCTCCACTATGGATGTCAGAGAATGCTAAATAAGCCTCTGTTTCTCTGAGGCATTTGAGTAAAACTCCTATAGAAGTTTTCTTGAACAATTTCTTCCCAATGATGACTTAACTTAAAGCTCGATATTTGGTCTTCCGATCTGTCATTCCTATTGGGTTTTCCAAAGACTTTATAATTGGTTTTCTCCATTCTTTGTTTGACATATTGTCAATGGCAAAAGTTTCAAAAATTTCAGAGTTATTCATTTCTCCAAACTCTTATGCCTCTACAATTTTGTCGTTGACAATTCTAAAGGGGGGAGGATGGTTGAAATAATTTTTTTCTATAACTTTGATTAACTCTTCTAACTTCTCCTTAGAGACTTTATAGCCTAAAGCAGTTTGTTCCAGAACTTCTTCCTCTTGATTTTTTATTCTAGGCACATGTCTGATCTCGACTGAGTCGAATCTTTGTAATAGTGAATTTGCCATAACAAAATAAAATAACAACTTTTATTTGATGCACTTGTACTCCTTAGTTAATTGATTTAATACAAGCTCCGAGTTGCCTTTAATCACAACTCTTTTTTCCCCCAAGTCAAGTAAGATCTTGAGGCCGGCTAAAGCGTCATATTCGACCTCATTTTTAGAGCAAAGACCATCGATTTTCAACTTGAATTTTTTTCAGAATCCCTTTGAGTGAGATAATTAAGATCCCAATCCCTTTTCTGTTCTTATGACTTGATTCATCGAAGTAAATCTTCAAAGAAAATCACGTGATCAACTATAAAGTCAGCGGTAATTTATCCTTTCATGGCCTTTAAAGGCGCATATTATTGTGACGCAAAAAATACCATGGGTGTTCGCATACTCAAAATAATAACAGAGTCACCACCGAAGTTTATTTATTCCAAAAGGAAAGGGAAAATATCGATATAACCCTTAAAGAAGAAAAAGAAATGGTCGTCGCAACCACGTTCAGGTTCGGGAGTCAGTTATGCGAGGGGAATGTTTTAGCACCCCTCACATCCTTTGTACTCAACGAGAACCTTAGTTAGATTTGCGAATAGAATGTTAGCCTTTATTTATTTATTTTCTTTTAGTTATTAAAAGTTGAAGGGGAAAATAAAAGGACTAAAAATAGATATTTCATTAGGGTGCTTGACAAGATTGCGCGTCTTGCTCCTATGTATCATCAGGCGTGATGAGGATTTCAAAGCTACGTAATTCTAGGCAAGACAACATATACTTTTGGGTTTTTTTATTATAGTGTTTGACGAGAGGTTGAATCTTGCTCCTACGTATCCCCAGATGCAATGGGGAACTCAAAGCTACGTAGTTCTTGGTATAAAACCTTATATTTGTTGGTTGATTTTAGTGAACGAATGTTTAGGTCGCATTCAAGCGGTTAAGCGTTGCTTCTATGCTCACACATGGGCTACAAGAGCGTTTGTTTGTATCGCAGCATAACGGATAAAACATTGTTCGTTTGTGAAAAGGTTTTCGATCGCGCAGGGGAGGGAAAAGATAGTTTAATTGGTTGAATTGTTTTTAGGAGGATGACGAGTACTCGAATGGTATATGGATCGTATCCAAGTACTCAGGGAAGAAAGAGGATACACCCAATTAATTATTTTTCATCTGAGTTTATTATAAGATTTGTTAGACGAGTTAAGCCACAATCCCTTAACGGAAGACAAGCGTACGAATGGTAGAGCGACACGACTCGTATCCAAATACTTGGGGAAAAGAGTGGTATACACCAAAATTGTCCTTTTTCATCCACCAAAGGGTGAAATGACTTGGTTAATTATTTTATTTTGAATGAAAGACGAATACTTGAATGGTCAAGCTATACGACTTGTATTCAAATATTCTGGGAAGAAAGAGATATACACCAAAACTTTCCTTTTTCGTCTGATTGTCATGAAAATAAAATTGTTTAAGATTTTGATTACGAAAGAGGTTTGGTACAAATCAGTTTAAGAGTCTTCAAATATGAAGAACACTTAAATTGAATCGAGTTATTAAGAATTTACCAGATGACAAATGCTCGAATGGTTGAGCTATACGACACGTATCCAAACCTTCGACGCAGAGAGTGGTATACACCAAACTAGTCCTTTTTCATCTTGTTTATGAAAATGTTTGAAATTATTAAGTGTTTTTTATTTGATTTAGAAATGAACTTGATAAGATCAAGTGTTTAATTGCCACTAGTTTGGAATCGATCGAAATGTTTTGATTTAATGGTGAGGAGTGGTGAAGTTTTGAAAACCACTTAATTTTGATCAAAGTTTTTATTTGATTTTTGAAATGTTAATTTGTTTATAATTTATTTATTTAATTAATTAATCTAATTAGTAAAAATAAAAAGAATAAGTAAAAGATATAACGGGGTGCAGTTTGTACATGAGAGGAATGTATGAGCAAAATGCAAAAAGAATGAAATGGGCTAAAAGGCCCAACAAGCAAAAAAGAGAAAATAAAGCAAAAAGAGTAAAATAAGGATGGAGGGGGCGCAAGAAGCAAGCCCAAGAGGGCACCCGACCCAACCCAACAGGGACAAGAGAGTCAAGAATTTGACACTCATCTGGTGCGTTGATTCATAAATCAAGTGATCCAAGAGAGCGTGATTGGGGGCGCATGTGATGATGGTGGGGGTCCCTGTTAAGGGAGATTAAAGATAGAATAGAAATAAAGAAAAGGCACATGTTGTAACACCCTAAATAATCCCCCGCGTAATTTAAATAAATTATCAGAGTAAAATCAACACAAAGCATTTAGGATGTCACATTTCACCAAACACCTGCTCATACTTTATGATATGCAACACATGTACTTTTAAAATTATTAATACTAATAATAACAGCACAACATGTCTGAAAAGTTAATTCATATTGCAGCGGAAACTTCAATATACTTGACAATTTCAATAATTCAAAGCATAATCATGTTCTTCGAAGTAAACATAAACGACATAGAAATAAGAGATATTCAAATAATCTCCAACAAAATAAAAGACATAGAAACATTCTATTCCCAGTGTTACACATCATAGCAGACGCTGACTCTATAAAAATAAACGGAAGACTCCATCTTCCACTCACATCAACTCCTCTATTGCGAGTTATCTGCATGATGCCCATGTAAAGGCAACATTCAAACATAAGGGGTGAGATATCATAATTATATAAAGGAAATCATGATAATTAGTAAGCAGCAGATTATTACATGCACATCACCCATTCCACAACACGCATCCACACCATCAATATAACAACTATCCAAACACAACAACCAACTAACACGATAACAACACAACCAATATGCAATGCAATGAGCCTCAACAACTCGACTCAATGCATCTGGTACCAATAAGTGAACACTCAAGTTCACCACTCCGATCCTCAAATCCTAGGATATGATCTCACCAATTCGTTACCATCACCTCCGATAACACTTCACTGATTCCATCACCTCCGAATCAGCTACTCGCACCGAATTCCCACCTTCTGGGATTGAGGCTCACCAACAATGGACCATTGTCCAACAACATGAATGCATGCAACATATTATACGTGCAATAACAACATCAAGCATAATGAACAACGCCTCCATAGTCAATGTACTCCACCGATACTGTCTACCATGCACCAACACATGCTACAACAGTTTAACAACAACAGTAAGCAATATAATAACCAACAACAATATCACACCACCACATAAGCGTTACAATGCATTAACACAAACACACTGAAAATTATTCAACTTCTGGTACATAAACCATTTTTAAAATAAAGTTCGCCACGTCAGCTTTCTGACGGTTTGAACGGCACCCGAATCGGACACTCATAACTAAAGTTATGAATTTTCAAAGATTTTCAAAAACTTCTCCTAGTGTAACCGGTTACACCAAATAAGGTAACCGGTTACACCCCTTGTAACCAGCCTCACTATGCAAAACACACACAATGTAACCGGTTACCCAAATCATAGTAACTGATTACAACTTCACAAAATTGCCCAAAAACACCATTTTTCAAAAGTGTAACCGGTTACCCCTTTTCTGGTAACCGATTACACCTGCAGCAGAAGCACTTTTCTGCTACTTATCAGTACGAAAAATACTTTTTGACACACCCCAAAATCCCACTTTTCATACAATTCGTGTAACATAGTTTTACTCAAAAATCAATTTTCATAAACATCAAAACCCCAACTATTCCCCCCTAAAACATCCATAACTTAGGTCCCGACTCTGACTCGTAATCCACCATCAACAACACAAAAACTACATCATACAATCCATCAATTGCATAATCAATGATTCAATTATCACAACACATCAATTCAATAATCATAACATCAATCATACATTCATAGTTTAGAAATCAAGGATTTAATCCGACAACATACAATTGCAACAATGTTCATAGCATAGAGATAAGAGAAACACAAACCAAGCATAGACATAATGTTATACCCTAATTTTTACCCCTAAGATCATACTTTCATTTACATCATTTGTATAGAATTAATCATTTCTTGTGTGTGTCTTTTATGCATTGCTAATTTCATGAAAAATACAAAAATATGCTCTGCTTGCTTTTTTTTACAAGTTAGGGTTTTGCATCAAGGAGTTCAAGTGGTTGATCACTTAGGGTTTGGTGTCATCCTCAACATCTAAAGCTCCTTAACTCATTCATAGTGATAAAGAGATTCCCTCCATCAATAATCAAGTTTAAGTTTGCATCAATTCAAGTTCATCATGTCCAAATTCATCATGTGCTCCAAATTAGGGTTTTGGTCAAAGTCAGCTTGATGTTGACTTTTTGACCAAAACATGATCTCATGGCTTGCAATGTGATTCAAAGGCTTTAAATGCATCATTGTGGTCCATTCATGTGATTAAACTGGCTCCAGAAGTTTGATCAATGGATAGTTGAAGAATTTGATTCAACTGATGAAAAGTCAACAGATGCTCAAAGTCAAAGTTTGACTTTTGACATTTTTGGTCAATCATGGACTTCTTAAGTCAAAAATCATGAAAATTTGGAAAATAATTGAGTTTGATCAAGCTAAATCAAGAAAATCAAGAAAAGATCAAGAATTGTCAAAATTAGGGTTTTTGGAATTTCACCAAGTACAAAAATCCATGATCAAGTGACCAACTTCCTAAGGTTGTAACTTCCTCCTCAAGCATCCACTTGAAAAACTTAAGGGCTGCAATTAAAGGTGGAATTTGATACTACAAGTTAATGAAAATTTGAAGCCAAAATATTTCTTGAAGTGGAAGAAATAGATGTTGAAAGTTGAGGTTTCAAGTTGTTGCAAAATTCAAAACACTTAGAAATTTTTCTAAGTTTTTGACCTTTTTAAGTGCATGACATTATAGCCAATTTGTAAACAACCTAAGAATCCAATTGAAACACTTGAGGGCTTCATTTAAAGAGCATACTTCCTACTTCATCATGGTGGAAAACTTGGTCCAAAAAGCTCTTTCCAATTGAGAGATATGAGGGATCAAAGTTAGGGTTTCACATTGTTGAGAAATGCAAGATTGGCCAGATTTCTCTAAGTGTTGTAGTTTAGTTTATTTAACACGAGTTTGAGGCCAATTTTGAACCATTTCCAAGTCTTTCCTCAGCTTGTCATGAACACCAAACTTGTTCCTTCACAAGTTAACTTTAGAAAGATGTCATTTTTGTGCAAATTGACCCCCTACAATAAGGACAAAACCTGCTGCAAACTGTCCCATGTTGACCTAGATTTTTGGCATTATGTGAAATTTTCTTTTTGGTCAAAACTTATTGAGCAAGTTTAACTCTGATACCAACTGATTTCTGATGCCAAAGCAAGTTTGCCAAGCCTAAAATGAGAGCTTAAAATGATCATCATGCCAAAAATCCAAGCCTTGGCACATAGAGCTCTTTTTACCACTTTTGTGAATTTGATCCAACAAACCAAATGCCAAACCTTACATCTGATCCTAACCTAGTTCTCAACCAATTTCAAACCTCTACATATGCAAAACAACCCTCATTGTCTCAGCAGCAAGCATTGAGTAGAGAGATCACATAGAGCAAAAACTCAAAAACACCATTGAAGCTCAAATTCAAATTTCATAATCCTTGCACTTTCCTTCCATTTTTCTTTCACAAACACATTCTATACAACACATATAAGCTTCTGTATGCATTGAAATTCAACTGTAAACACTCAAACACCATATCCCAAACCTCATTTTTTCCATTTGCAAGTTGATTTGGTCAGAGCAATTTAGGAGGTTCTAGGCAATTCTAATCATACCATCACACTCCTTAGGACTCAAGGAAGCTAAATGAAGCATTATTTCATTGCTGGAGGTGCATTTGGAGGGTCCACGGATTCACTCCCTTAGGTATCATTTTCACCTTCTCGTTCTCATACTTGCAAGCTTCATTTTGTTCCGTTCTTGTTACCATCCTGCTCGTTTTGACATTGTGATTGAAAGCCCTAAGATCTTTTCCTTTAATTGTTGTTATATGACATTTAATTTCATTTTGAAGTTTTAGGGTATGTCTAGTTTTTAGTCAAATTCGTGTGATAAAGTAAAAATAAATAAAAACTAAGGCTATATTTGAATTTCTGGTGAAATTCTGAGTGAGATAGTGTATCTACATGTCACATTTGGTTCGTGTTTGAGGGATTGAAATTTTTGAGTTTTTGAAAATGGCTGGAGGAAGAAGACAATGTAGTGCACGCGTTTTATTCTTTTTTCAATTTTTATTTTTATTTTTTTGTTGAAACTCATTAACGGCCAGAAGGCCATGGCGTGTTGACAAAGGGTTTTGTTGTGAACCTGGGGGTGCGGGTTCAACACCCAGCGACCCCCTTCCTTTTTTTCACCATCTTCTCTTCTTTTTCCATCTTTCTCTCTTTCTTTTCGTTTTTCTTTTATTTTCTTTTTTCTCTTTTCATTTCTTTTCCTTTTTTATCTTTTTTCATTTTCTTTATTTATCTTAGTCTAAATATTAAAAACCAAAATGTTTATTTATTTTCTTTATTTATTTTCATCATTTTATATTTTTCACATTTAAAAGACCAAATATATTATTTATTTTTACTATTTATTTTTATCATTTTTATATTTTCACACTAAAAAAATAAAAAACGTTCATTTGATTATTTATGTTGTCATTTTTATGTTCAGATTAAAAACTCAAAAATATTTTTATTTATTTGTCTTGATAATTTATTATTTATGATCTCATATTTAAAAAACCTAAAATTATTTTATTTGTTTTATTTTGTTATTATAATCACATGATTCCTTGATTATTTTTAACTTGTTATTTGTTTCTTGATAAAGTTCATGCTTGACTATTCTTTCACCGTGTCTTGTGATTAATGCTATGATAATGTTATACTATGATTGATGTCATGTCTTGATCATTTTGTGAGTTGATTCTTGAACCATTTATGCTTGTATGATTCATGAGTTTATGTTTGGTTAACATTTGGCTAAGTCTTAGGATTATTGTCTTGATGAACATGACCATGTTGCTCGATACTTGACCTCATTGTTCATGTACTTCTCTTGATGATTAGACTTCTTGCCATGATTAGATTGATTTTTGGTTTTGATTAAAAATGAATGTTCATATGTTTCAAAACCCTAATTACTTGAGTCTCTGCTTGATTATAAATATTTGTCACGCGTTGGTGCCTAGCCTTGATATTTGAACCTTTTTAATAAAAATCTTGACTTAGGTCATTGCACCTTTAGAACTCTTTTCTTAATAAATATAAAAGAAGAAGACTGTTGGAATCTAGCATTCTAGCAAAACCCTCGAATGATCGGTCTCAAGTCTTGCACTTTGGGATAGACATTCATTCATTTCTTTCATTTCTTAAAACATTTTATATCAACTTGGACAAATAAGGGCCGCTAAGATCTAGAATCTTGGCGTAACTCTTTGAGCAATTGATCATCATCAAGAGATCATTGTACATCAAATAATTTTCATAACAACTTGAATGAAAAATGGTCGTTAGGGTCTAGCATTCTGGCGTAACTCTTTGAATGATTGATTCTCATCAAACGTCCGTCATTCACCTAAAAACATCCAACCAATCAAACTATTTTTCTCGCCGCCGTGCGATTAATCCTAAAAACTTTTTCATAAACGTGAGATATGGTGTCTTGAGACGATGCAAAACATTGCTTCATCCACAAACTACTTTAGTTGAAATAAGAGGCGTTTCCCGAGAATTTTGATTTGTAAATCCATTTTGTTGTGATACAAATGTCCGCTCCTCACCTGTTTTGGGTAAAACAATGTTTTCTGTCTAATGCGACTAAATATCTCTCACTAAAATCGACCAATAAGAGCCCTAATCCTTGGCAGGCAACCTTTTTCTTTTTTCCTCGTAGTCCCTAAACTACGAATACTCTAATTTCCTCATTGCACTATGAGGATACGTAGGCACGAGATTGTGAAGTCTTGTCGAGCCCCCTAGTAATAAAAATCTTTTAGGTCCCTTCTCATTAATAAAAATTCAAAAACATTTATCTTCTCTCTCTTTTCCCACTTAATAAATAGAAGTTTAGAAACTAACTTAAGCTAACACCCATTCGACCCCAAATAAATGGTTCCCACTGAGTATAATGGACGTGAGGGGGTGCTAATACCTTCCCCTTGCGTAACCGACTCCCGAACTCAGATATTGGTTGTGATGACCATATCCTTTCCTTTCTTTTAGGGGTTTTATTCAATATTTTCCCTTTCCCTCTACGGGAATAAATAAAGATCGGTGGCGACTTTGTTTAGTCCATCCCGCGAGCGTGCGATTGAGCTTCGCGAGGTCGTTCTCATTTTTTGAGGTATGACACATAATCTACCTACCATCATCATACAATCCCTTAGATAATTAAAACCCCACCCTTACCTTAGTGTTATTTCTTTAATTATGTGGTTGGCATTTATTTTGCTAAAACTATTCTAGCAGCAAGATGTTGAAACAAGATGTTCTAACTCACTGCATTCAACATGTCGGATAAAGATGTCCCATCCTGGATCATAGGACATCGCGTCTGTTATTGGTTTAAAAGGAAGATTTTGTTTAAAAGGAAGATTTTGTTTGTTGTTATTTGTTACTGAATATTCTGTGAATATTTAGTTATCCTATGTAGCGTCCAAAGTAATTGAGTTGAGATTTTGTGTTGGTTTTCGGATTTTCACTACTTTCTAAATATGGAGACATATTAGGAAACTTTAGATTGAAGACCTATTTTCTTGGAGTTTATTTTGCAGAATTATGTGCAGTCTCTCTGCTGCGATTTGAAGCCCAACCCAGTCCAGATTTAATGCTATATATTGACTGGGGTAGACCTAGTTTAGGTGGGGAACTTACGTGTGTTTTGTTAGGGTTTTTGATTGTTTATTGTGAGCCTAACTGGTATCATTTTGATAATAGTATAAGGACTGGTTTTGTGTTGTAAGTTCTGTCAGTTACTCATAAGCTTTTAAGCATTGAGATTCTTGTGTGCCAGTTCTCATAAGCTTTGAAGTATTGAGAATTGTGTGTTTTTGAAAGTGTGTCTTTCGTTTTGTTACTTGTGTTGAAAGGAACCAGTCACGGTGTGTGATTGAAGAGGGATTTGAGGAGGGCCTCATACCTAGGTGAGTCTTAGGTAGAAGTCATAGGAAGGATAGTGATTAAGTGAGCAGATTATAATCGGGTGTGGTTGCTGTGTGATCTGTGAATTGATACTATCGTATATTGATTTCGTCCCTGGCTTGGTAGCCCCCAGAGTAGGATTGTTGATCCGAACTGGGTAAACATATCACAGTGTTCTTTACTTTTTGCACTGTTATTTTTATTGTTATCTTGTTCATTGTGTTGGATATCCGTGTCTCAACATCTGTGTAGGACATCTGATATCTGTGCTAGAATTTCAATTGGCATCAAGAGCTTGCACCCTAGTTTGTTTCTGGGTGAGATTCAGGGAAGGTACTTTCTGGTGCAATGGACAAGGATGGAGGATTTTTGAACAAACCACCTCTGCTTGATGGTTTCAACTATGACTATTGGAAACCAAGGATGATAGCATTCATCAAATCCATGGATGATCAAGCATGGAAAGCTATTATCAAAGGATGGGAACCCCCAAAGGTTAGAGATGGAGAAGGTAATCCTACTGATGTGGTGAAGGAAGAGGAAGACTGGGATGATGTAGACTACAAAGGGTCTTTGGGAAATTCCAAAGCCATGAATGCCTTATTTAATGGTGTTAACAAAAATATTTTCAGGTTGATTGAACATTGCACCATTGCAAAAGAGGCTTGGCAGGTCTTGAAGGTTGCTCATGAAGGAACTTCAAAGGTGAAGATGTCAAAACTTCAGCTTCTCACTACCAAGATTGAGAATTTGAAGATGAAGGAAGATGAGAGCATTCATGATTTTCACATGAACATTATTGAGATAGCTAATGCTTCAAGTGCCCTAGGTGAAAAGATGTCTGATAGCAAACTGGTCAGAAAAATCCCCAGATCTCTACCTAAGAGATTTGACATGAAAGTGACTGCTATAGAGGAAGCTCAAGACATAGATAAGATGAAAGTGGATGAGCTTGTGGGATCTCTTCAAACGTTTGAATTGGGGATCAGTGAAAAGTCTAAAAAGAAGAAGAGTATAGCCTTTGTGTCAAATGCTGGTGATTCAGAAGATGAAGGTAACCTGGCCAGAGATGAAGGGGTGTCCAAAGATCTGGTATTGCTTGGAAAACAATTTAACAAAGTGTTGAAAAGGATGGACTGGAAGTCAAGAGCTAATGTTCAGAACAAATCACTCGACATCAGTAAAAACAGGATGTAGGCAGAAGGTCCAGAACTGAAGAAGACTCCAATCAAGGGAAGAGAGTTCAGTGTTTTGAATGTGAGGGATTTGGGCACATAAAAACAGAGTATCCCACGTATCTCAAAAGGCAGAAGAAGGGCTTATCCGTGTCTTGGTCAGAAGGAGAGTCTGAGAGTGATCTTGAAGAAAAATCAGCAAAATTGGTGACAGCCTTGACTGGAATCTGTAAATCTGATAGAGAAACAACTTATGAGTCTGATGAAGGAACAAGTTGTGATTCTGACAAAGAATCTTACATTGGAGAACTTACTAAACAGGAAGTTATCACTGGGTTCTCAGAGTTGTGTATCAAGAATGAAGAGAGGTGCCAGATAAAATTAGAACAGAAGGTTCTGATAGCTCAACTAGAAGCTGAGAAGGAAGAACATCTATCGATCATTGTTGATCTTAAAGAGGAGGTTGTATGGCAAAAGTCAAAACTTGACAATATGACCAAATCTATAAGAATGCTGAACAATGGTTCCACACTGTTGGATGAGATTCTTCAGACTGGGAAAAATACTGGGAATGTACAAGGTCTTGGTTTTAACAATCAAGCAGAGAACTACAAGCAGTCTGTAGTAAAGTTTGTTCCTCAGAAAATAAAGCAAGAAGAGAAGATGTCAAATCATATGTTTCAACATCAGCTGAAACATCAAAAAATAGTATATAGTTCAAAGTATAAACCATGGAGATGTCATTACTGTGGAAAGTTTGGCCACTTAAAGTCCTTTTGCTACAATTTGCATGGTTATCCCAAAACTGTTCATCAACCAAATAAAGAATAGATTTGGGCTAAAGTAAAGAAAAGATGGACTCCTAGAAATATGGTGGCTGGTCTCATAGCGCATACCTCTCTCAGAGCATCTGCAAGGGAAGATTGGTACTTTGACAGTGGTTGTTCAAGACACATGACTGGTGTGAAGAAATTTTTGTCAGATATCAAGCCTCACTCTACCAATTATGTCACTTTTGGGGATGGATCAAAAGGTGAAATAAAAGGTGTTGGAAAGCTGGACTACATAGGACAACCAAATCTGGATAGTGTTCTATTTGTCAAAGGGCTGACTGCAAATTTGATTAGTATAAGCCAACTGTGTGATCTAGGGCTCAAAGTAAATTTCACAAAATCTGATTGCCTAGAAACCAATGAAGAAAATGAAGTTGTCATGAAGGGAACCAGGTCTAAGGATAACTGCTATCTGTGGAATCCTCAAGAATTAGAAAGTTTGTCTACCTGTTTGATGTCAAAGGAAGATGAAGCCAAACTGTGGCATCAGAAATTGGGTCACTTACATATGAAAGGGATGAAGAAAGTTCTGTCAAGTGAGGCTGTTAGAGGTATTCCCAAGTTGAAGATTGATGAGGATAGAATATGTGGTGAATGTCAAGTTGGGAAGAAAACAAGGATGTCACACAAAAAGCTTCAACATCTTACCACAACTTCTAGGGTTCTGGAGCTGCTTCACATGGACTTAATGGGACCTATGCAGGTTGAAAGTCTTGGAGGGAAGAAGTATGCCTATGTTATCGTTGATGATTACTCCAGATTCACCTAGATAAGCTTTATCAGAGAAAAGTCTGAAGTATTTGCAGCTTTCAAAGAATTGTGTCAAAGGATTCAACGAGAAAAGGATTGTGGCATTGTTCGAATCAGAAGTGACCATGGGAAGGAATTTGAAAATAGCAAGTTTGAAGAGTTTTGTTCATCTGAAGGAATCACTCATGAATTCTCATCACCAATCACTCCTCAGCAAAATGGTGTGGTGGAACGCAAGAATAGGACTATTCAAGAGTGTGCAAGGGTCATGATTCATGCCAAAAAGCTTCCATATCATTTTTGGGCTAAAGCCATGAATACTGCTTGCTATATACACAATAGGGTGACTATCAGATCAAGTACTTCTGTTACTCTTTATGAGCTATGGAAAGGAAGAAAGCCAAATGTGAAATATTTCCATGTCTTTGGGAGTAAGTGCTATATCTTGGCGGATCGTGAGCAGAGGCGAAAGATGGATCCTAAGAGTGAGGAAGGGATATTTTTGGGATACTCTACAAACAGCAAAGCATATAGGGTATTTAATTCCAGAACTAAGGTGATGATGGAATCCATAAATGTGGTGGTTGATGACTCTGGCAGAGACGAAGATGTCCAAGATGATGTTGGAACATCCTTTCCCATGAACAATGAAATCTCACAAGACACTGAGTCCGTAGAAGATAATGTTCAAGAGACTAGTACTAGACCTGAGAATGAAGAGGTAGAGGATGCTAACAGGGGACCCTCTATAAGGATTCAGAAGGATCACCCTAAGGAGTTGATTATTGGAAATCTGAATGAAGGTGTAAGAACCAGATCGAGGGAGCCTGTGTCAAATACATGTTTTGTTTCAAAGCTTGAACCAAAAAATGTTAAAGAGGCTTTGACAGATGAGTTCTGGATAAGTGCTATGCAGGATGAGCTTTGTCAATTCAAGAGAAATGAAGTCTGGGAACTGGTACCACGACCAGTAGGAACAAATGTGATTGGAACAAAGTGGGTATATAAGAATAAGTCTGATGAACAAGGAGTTGTTACCAGAAACAAAGCCAGACTAGTTGCTCAAGGATACATACAGATTGAAGGAGTAGATTTTAATGAAACATTTGCTCCTGTGGCTCGCTTGGAATCCATCAGATTGTTGCTAGGAGTGGCATGCTTTTTGAAATTCAAATTGTTAAGAGTGTCTTTCTGAATGGCTATCTTAATGAAGAAGTCTATGTTGAGCAGCCTAAAGGGTTTGTGGATCCAAATTTTCCTGATCATGTCTTCAAGTTAAAGAAGGCTTTGTATGGTTTAAAACAAGCTCCAAGAGCTTGGTATGAAAGGCTGACTGAGTTCTTAGTCAAACATAGATACAGGAAGAATGGTATTGATAAAACACTCTTTGTCAAGGAGAAATATGGGAAACTGTTGATTGCTCAGATTTATGTAGATGATATTGTGTTTGGGGGGATGCTGGATGAAATGGTCCAACATTTTGTCAAACAAATGCAATCTGAATTTGAAATGAGCTTGGTAGGTGAATTGACTTACTTCCTTGGATTGCAAGTCAAGCAGATGGAAGATTCCATTTTTATTTGTCAGAGCAAATATGCTAGGAATATTGTGAAGAAATTTGGATTGGATAATGCCAAGCACAAGAAAACTCCTACTCCTACTCACTTAAAGTTATCCAAAGATGAAAAGGGAGTGAATGTTTAACAGAGTTTATACAGAAGCATGATTGGCATTCTGCTGTATCTTACAGCAAGTAGGCCAGACATAACCTTTGCAGTTGGTGTATGTGCAAGATACCAAGCAGAACCCAAGGTCAGTCACATCAATCAAGTTAAGAGAATTCTTAAGTATGTGAGTGGTACATGTGATTATGGGTTGTTGTATTCCCATGACTCAAGTTCCATTTTAGTAGGATATTGTGATGCTAATTGGGCTGGAAGTGCTGATGATAGGAAGAGTACCTCTGGAGGTTGTTTCTTTTTGGGAAATAATCTTATTTCATGGTTTAGTAAGAAGCAAAATTCTGTATCTCTTTCTACTGCTGAAGCTGAGTACATAGCAGCTGGAAGTAGTTGTGCTCAACTGGTGTGGATAAAGAAAATGTTATCTGAGTATAATGTCACACAAGATGTCATGACATTATTTTGTGACAACCTGAGTGCTATTAATATTTCTAAAAATCCTATTCAACATAGCAGGACTAAGCACATTGATATCAGGCATCATTTCATCAGAGAACTTGTGGAGGACAAAGTTATAACTCTTGAGCATGTTAGCACAGAAAATCAGCTTGCTGACATATTTACCAAGGCTCTGGATGCAGTTCAGTTTGAAAACCTGAGGAGAAGACTTGGGGTTTGTATTCATGAAGAATTATAGCATTTAATGTTCTTTGTGGTTGCCAGATTAAAAAGAATAAAGGTAATTCTGGTAGTGCACCTGGTGCAGGTGGTTATGAAGGGAAAGATGCTGAAGTTTGTGCATGACATTTGATCATGTGATTTGGTGTGCATCTACTTTTTGATGCTGTTTATTCTGGTGTATGATTTGATCATTTCTAAAAATTAATAACTGTTCTACTTGCTGTAGCGAGCGATTTTGGACGCGGTTCTTAAGCGCTGGTCGCTCTCTGCGGTTGAGCTTAAAACTCCAGGTCGATTCATTTTTTATCCTATTGCGAGCTGAATAAGGAAGGGAAATAGATGTCTCCAATTAACCCTGCTTGCATACTGAATTTAAACAGCAGTCTGTTAGGTTACGGATGCTATCAATGTGGGGGGGACCTTTGTACTGGTTATTTGTATTTTCGCCAATACGATTTTCTTTCTTTCTAGGACTTCCTAGCGGGGAACAAGGATTAGGATGTTAGGACTGATGCTTTTGAATTACTGCTTTTAATTGATGGAGATATGGGATTCGGGTTTTTTGTTGATTGCGCTCGCTAAGATCTTTTCTTTCGATCTTATGCCTACGTATTCCCGTTTACCAAAACAGGGAAATCAGAGCGTTCGTAGTTCCTCCTATTCTATGGGAGGAAATGGGTGTTTTGGTGTCTTGTTCAAAGCCCAAGACGTGAAGCGAAAAGTGGTTTGTATCTTGTTCAAAGCCCAAGATGTGAAGCTGAAAGGTCTATTTGTGTCTTGTTCAAAGCCCAAGACGTGAAGCTGAATGACCTTGACTTTAGAGAGAATTTGTCATCTCTAAAGAGGGGGAAGGAGAATTACTTTAACTGGGATACGCGGATCCGAGCAATGCCATAATTTCCGAAGAAAAGGTTTTAACCTGAAGACTTTAACTCAGTGTAGAGCAATGCCATCTTTCCTTAGGAATTTCTCATGCTAAAAGAGGGACAGTGGCGTGGATATAGATGATCCAGAGGCTTGCCGCTTACAGCGATTAGATGAAAGGAAAGGAGTTGTTGATGTTTGTGTACTGTGAACGAGGCACAACTTTGATGCTAAAAGGTTGATTGGATCAACCAGTGGTTTTCTTATACAAAGCCTAAGAGGAGGCTAATTTCCGCTAGGAAAATCATTATACAAAGCCTAAGAGGAGGCTATTTTGTGTCTCGTACAAAGCCCGAGAGAGAGGCTAAAAGATTTTGACCCAGTGGGGCATATCGTTATACAAAGCCTAAGAGGAGGCTAGCAAAGAGTTCGACTCTTGCTTAAGGGATTTATATCTCGTACGAGGCCCGAGATGGAGGCAAAAAAAAAGGGTGATTACTCTACGAGGGAATCTTTTGTGTCTCATACAAAGCCTGAGAGAGAGGCTAAAAGGTTGTTTTGACTCCACTGGGGAGAATTTTGGTATCTCGTACGAAGCCCGAGATGGAGGCTATTGTAACTGTTTCAGTTGAGTGACAGATCCAATATACTGATTTAAAAGAGAAAATCAGTTCTTATACTGTACACAGGGATTTAATTTGAGGATCAGGGATATTTCCTTTTCTTTGAGGAAACGGGAAATCCAAAGGGTATTGAGACTATCCGAGTCTGCGGGTTTCCTTCCTATTTAACGAAGGGTGCTTAAGAATGTCTTTGAGACTCATGGAAGTTAGACTGTCCAAGTCTAGAGTTTTATCTTTTGTACTATGCTTCGAGAAACAGTAGTAGACTCTATGAAAGGACTGTTCCATGAGGATGACTAGGTTCTATTCCTATACCTCTAGGAGGTCGTCAAGACAATTTGTACGAAGCCCAAGAGGAGGATGGAATCTTTTAAGAAGCCGACGGGTCCTTGTACGAAGCCCAAGAGGAGGCTATCATTCCCGGAGGAAGAGATCATTATACGAAGCCTAAGAGGAGGCTGTGAATACTTCTAAGAAGCCGTAGGGTCCTTGAATAATGCCCAAGAGGAGGCCGATGCTTTTAAGAAGCCCGTGGGTCTATCATCTCCTTTCCATTAGGAGAGATAACTCTTTTAAAGATGAAAACCACTGGTAAACGTGCGAGGTTTACTATCCAGCGACTTTTATCTTTTAAAGAGGGTTCCTTAGTTAAGGTCCAAGATTATGACCGTAGTGGGTACCCAAACCCCGAGACATTCAAGGCAAGCTATCCACAAGGAATAGATCAAGTCAGGAAAGTTCGAGAATTAGGAAGAAACTCAAAGATGCCATTCACAGAGAATACATTCATCTTTGGGAATAGAGTTCCTTGACAATTCCTAAGGAGGACAGCCGAAGAGAAGACTGTATCTGGTGCTCCTATTGGGGATCTAGGCTTCTATTTCTACGAATAAATGAAATGGCGTCACTTAGTTCTAGACGTAGTTGCCGGGGAAACTCGAAATATCTATACTATTATTACACAGTAGATATGAGTTTATGAAAGGAGACTTACAGTGAGCAGCCCCACAATACAGTTTATAATATGAAAGCAGTAAATGAAAGCGATAACCACTTACTCGGTTGTAGTGCTTCCATGCTGTTTGGTTAGTTGTTCAACAAAGAAAGATTGAAAACAACAATATATTCAAAATCAAAGGAGAAAGTGCTTTGAAAAAGAAAGATTTGGGGCTTACAGCTCAAGGAGAGGCCCAGGGTTTTATCAGTGAGCGCACTGTTTGACTTTGTACAGCGGGACTTATACAAGTGACTGGGGCCCAAAAAGGTTTTCTGTACAAAGGGATGGGTCTTACACTCTCTCAAGAGGCCCAAAAAGGTTTAAAGAAAAAGAGATGGGTCTTACTACTCGAGGGTAGGCCCAGATGGTTTTTATTTTTAAACGGGCGACGATCGCGCCGTTTACTTGTACAGAGGGACTTATATAATGAGTGAGGCCCAAAAAGTTTTTGTACAAGGGGGGATGGGTCTTACACTCTCTCAAGAGGCCCAAAGTGTTTTAAAGAAAAAGAAATGGGTCTTACTACTCGAGGGTAGGCCCAGATGATTTTTTGAAAAGGCGACGATCGCGCCGTTTGTTTTTTGACGGTATCGGGACTTATACAATAAGTGAGGCCCAAAAAGTGATTTGGTCAAAAAAATGATTGGGTCTTACACTTTAATAGAGGCCCATGAGTGTTTTGAAAATGATTTATGAGGGTTGAATTAATCCAAAACCCTAATTTGTTTTCAAAATGTATTTAATTGAATAAAAATTCAATTAAAATGATAAAAAATTGTTTAACACATGGAAAACAAATTGTGATCTTGGATTAATGCTTCAAAAATTAAGTATTGACCTACAAAATAATTAGAAAGCATTAAAAGTTGCAAAATCAATGTAGAAAAAAATATTTAAAATGCCAAAAATAATCAAAATATTAATTCTTTACAAAAATATCAATTATATGAAATAAATAATATTTTTGGGATTTTTTGATAAAATAAAATATTTTAACATTTTTGTGAATTATTAAAAAAAGAATCAACTCAAAATCATTAAAACTCAGAGAGAAATTAATTTTTGAATCAATTAAACAAAATCACAAAATTCAAATATTTGAATTTGAAAAAAAGGCGCCAAGAACAAGCTGAAGAACACGCGCGTGTTCTTGGTTTCTCAGATTTGCGTTTTCTATCCAATCTCCGTGAATACGTAATCATATCATGCAATCCACATATCATTATGCTCGTCTCAACCTCACGATCATGTCTATGTACTTTAATTTCATTTAAATTAAACATACAACAAGAAATCACGAAGAGACCTCAAGAACCCTAATTTCTGCATGAAGGCTAGGATTTTTGATACACGATTCAAACAATGCAATTAATTGAGGGAAAACATTCCATGCATGATTATGAACATATGGCCAAATTATTGTGCGAGGAAATATGCATAGATTGAGAGATGACCAAGTATGTGCTTACCTCCAAGTCGTGGCAGCAAGAGCAGATGTGATTTTGAGTTGGAGGTGTTACAGATGAGTTGTGATGATCTGGACAGCTTCCCTACACCATATGGAGTGTGTTTGAACACTTGGATTGAATTGAAATGGACTGGATCAGTTTATGGCATCTCAGCTGCAACTTCACTTCAAACTTGTGTGGATGGCAAGTGATTTTGAGATTTTGATGTTTCAGAAGTTATGTGAGTGTTTGATCAGCTCATATGTGATGTATGTGAGGTGTGTGAGTGATTGGTTTGTGCAGAATTGCTCTCAAACTCAAAACCCGATAGCTACCTTGCTAAGAAAGGCATTTTTGCCAAGAGAAAGAGATTTTGAGGAAAGTATCTGTTAGATGGCTTTGGTGTACTTAAACTGACCACAATTGAGCTCTATTTATAGTAGAGCAAGTTTGTTTTGCAAGGAATAGTGCATGGCAGCTGGTAAGTAGGTTTCCTCAATGTTGGCCAATGGAAATGAAAGTCTCCTCTAGTCCTAGAGGTTAGGGCACAGAGCTTTGGTCCCCTTGGTCTTGGATAAGTCTTGACTGATTTCAGATGAGAATGGCTCAGTCCATGCCACCTTGATGGTTCCATTGAATGCCTCATTCCAAATTTGAAGTCTTGTCCCTATTTTGGCCATTCTAGGTTCAACATGCTATTCTTTGTTCCTTGGACCTTGGAGGCTTGGCTCAGTGATTGTCCCATTTGGATTCAATCCTCTGAGGTGTCCAAGTGGATTGGAGCAATTGAAATTGGCTGATTTTGGCAAATTGAGCCAAAATGCAAATTCTGCCTTGCTTTGACAGATTTCAGCAAGGCAACTTGGCAATGTTGTATCTCATGATGTAGGTTGAATTTGACAATGTTCTTGGCCATTTTGGAAAGCTCTTACATGATACAACAACTGTTTGAACAAGTTTGGTTTTGATCTCTTTTGATTCCAAGTGAAAAATCCCCCTACATTTGGCAAAAAGTGAAGGCAAATTCTGACTTAGTGAAAATTTCACTAAGTGTTGGAAAAAGTGACTTTTTCACTTTTCAGCCACTTTGATCATTCCATAACTCAAAATCCTTAATGAATTGGAATGACTTGTAGTTGAAGTTTTTGTAGGTGATAATGAGGGCTACAAATCCATCTTTGGATGAGAAAAAATGGCCTTGTGGTTTAGGAGTTATGGTTCTCCAAAGTTGGTACCTTTGCCACTTTATTTTTAACTTAGAAAAATTTCTAAGTTTTATGGTTACCCCTTTTACAAGTTATCTCACTTTTCTTGATTTTTCTTGATGAATGATGATTCAAATCATACATTAACACCATTTTAGGGTTAAAAATCCATTTTGGTGAAAAATCTCAAAAAGTCAAAGTTGACTTTTGTGCACAGTTGACTTTTTATCAGATGAATTCCAAACTGTGCAATTCTTCAGGAAATCATGTCCTTGACCTAAATCAAACTTGATGGACATGTTCCATGGGTGTCATAGGGTATATTCAATCATGTATTAGGGTTTGGGAGCATGTCTTGGTCAAAAGTCAAAGTTACAGTTGACTTTTCCCTTAAAACCCTAATTGTGGTGCAGATGAAAATGAAACTTGTTGCTCAAGCTTCTTGGATCAATCCATTGTTCCAAATGGATCAATATGGTGTATTAGAGACCCTCAAATTATCTCTTGAGGTCTTGGCTCATGGTTTGTCCCAAAAGTCAACTTAGGGGTGAATTAGGTCAAGAAACCCTAATTCCTGATTTTTGATGAATGCATCCCCTGAGGCAAAATTGACTTGATGCATGGGTTCATGAGGTTCCATGAAGTATATTAGGTTATGTTTTTTATCATTGCCTTGTGCCCAGATGAAAATTTCCATCTGGAGGCCCTGGTCGACCAAAACCCTAATTTGGTGACACTGTCGATCTTGAGACTTGATCCACCTAGAAGGGAGCAGCCTTGTGCTTAATCCTTGAAGTGGGAGTCCTTTTTGATCCATTGTGGATGTTTGAGAGATTAGACAAGTTGAAGATCATGTCATTTCTTGATTGATCCTTTGTCTAAGCACTCAGAGAGGGCTTGAAACCCTAATTTTGATTGTAGTGGATGCTCACCCATCTTTGGGGAGGCTAATGAAGCATGATGGTTCATCCATATTGTGATGATGATTTTCACAATGATGGGAAATCTAAGTGGTCAAAATTTGGGGTATTACATTTGCCTTTGTCATATTTATGGCTAAAAAGGGGGGAGTAGTGTGCTTGTGGTGTGCTTGTGTTGGTGCTGCAGTTGAGGGGGAGTTTTATTTGTATTTGTGTTTCTGCAGTTGAGGGGGAGTTTTTTTGCTGCTATGCTGTGTTTTTTGCTGCTGTCTCTGATATTTTTGTTTTGCTTGATTTATCTTTGCAAGATTGTTTGTTGTGTAGTTTTAGCCAAAATAAGCCAAAGGGGGATATTGTTATTTCTTTGATTATGTGGTTGGCATTTATTTTGCTAAAATTATTCTAGCAGCAAGATGTTGAAACAAGATGTTCTAACTCACTGCATTCAACATGTCGGATAAAGATGTCTCATCCTGGATCATAGGACATCGCGTCTGTTATTGGTTTAAAAGGAAGATTTTGTTTAAAAGGAAGATTTTGTTTGTTGTTATTTGTTACTGAATATTCTGTGAATATTTAGTTATCCTATGTGGCGTCCAAAGTAATTGAGTTGAGATTTTGTGTTGGTTTTCGGATTTTCACTACTTTCTAAATATGAAGACATATTAGGAAACTTTAGATTGAAGACCTATTTTCTTGGAGTTTATTTTGAAGAATTATGTGCAGTCTCTCTGTTGCGATTTGAAGCCTAACCCAGTCCAGATTTAATGCTATATATTGACTGGTGTAGACCTAGTTTAGGTGGGGAACTTACGTGTGTTTTGTTAGGGTTTTTGATTGTTTATTGTGAGTCTAACTGGTATCATTCTGATAACAGTATAAGGACTGGTTTTGTGTTGTAAGTTCTGTCAGTTACTCATAAGCTTTTAAGCATTGAGTTTCTTGTGTGTCAGTTCTCATAAGCTGTGAAGTATTGAGAATTGTGTGTTTTTGAAAGTGTGTCTTTCGTTTTGTTACTTGTGTTGAAAGGAACCAGTCACGGTGTGTGATTGAAGAGGGATTTGAGGAGGGCCTCATACTTAGGTGAGTCTTAGGTAGAAGTCATAAGAAGGGTAGTGATTAAGTGAGCAGATTGGCATCGGGTGTGGTTGTTGTGTGATCTGTGAATTAATACTATCGTATATTAATTTCGTCCCTGGCTTGGTAGCCCCCAGAGTAGGATTGTTGATCCGAACTGGGTAAACATATCACTGTGTTCTTTACTTTCTGCACTGTTATTTTTATTGTTATCTTGTTCATTGTGTTGAATATCCGTGTCTCAACATCTGTGTAGGACATCTGATATCTGTGCCAGAATTTCACTTAGACTTCTTGCAAAGCTTTCTCGACAATGTTGATTCTTCCTAGCTTCTCTCTTTCCTTGCCCTAGCTCCCACATCACAATCTTTCTTGTTTTCACGTTCTGACAACTTCTCCCTAATTCTCTTTTCTTATTATTATTATTAGTATTATTATTATTAATCCCAAATAAAAAATAATGACAATAATAATAATAATTATTATTATTATTATTATTATTTAATCTAAATAATATTTACCCCATATTATTTAAATAAATAAATAGTAACTAATACAAGTTAATTAGTTTTACTCACCACACCATCAATCTCTACTCTACTGCTCACACCCCCAACACCTTAAAGTCTATTTTTAAGGCCATTATCCCTCACCAAGGGTAGTTCAAACACACCAATAACACAACACAAATACACAACATAACATAATTAAATTACGAAAAATAAATAAAATAAGTCGGGGCGTTACAACTGTCCCCCACTTAGAATATTTTTGTCCTCGAAAATTACCTGATGCGAACAACTCCGGATACGACTCTCGCATCCTACTCTCCAACTTCCAAGTCATACTCACTCCGGCAGCGCCTCCCCACACTACCTTCACGAGAGCAAACTTCTTGCCTCTCAACTGTTTCATCTCACGTTCATCAATTCTCACAGGCAAAGCCTCAACACTAAGGTTATCCCTTACCTGATCATTATCCACCGGAATCACAAGTGACGGATCCAGAACATACTTCTGAAGCTGTGAAACATGGAACACATCATGCAAATTCGACAAATTTGGTTGAAATGCCACTCTAATAGCAACAACTCCAACTCTCTCTGATATCTGATAGGGACCAATAAATCGAGGAGTAAGCTTCCTCGACTTCAAGGCACGCCCAACACCGGTCACTAGAGTGACTCTCAAGAATACATGATCTCCCTCTTGAAACTCAAGATCCTTCCTCCTCTTATCATGGTAACTATTCTGCCTACTCTGCGAAGTTTTCATCTTCTCTCAAATCAGCTTCACCTTTTCACTAGTATCATACCCCAAATTTGTCCTACCTGTATATTACTTTCACCTGTATTTCCATCCACTAACCATTATTCAAAAACCCAAAAAACAAAATGTGCTTGTTGTTTTCATTTTCTTGTTGTTTAAGTCCAGATGTTGCAACATTAAATCAAGGTTCATTTGAGGTTCATTTAGACGTGTGTATGCAGTGATATTTCAGTTCAAGTGAAAGTTTGATATAATCTTGGTCAGATAAAAGTTTATTTCATAATCAAGACCAGGGTATGCATGATTCAAGAGGTGTGTGTCTAATACTCCACTTAGGGTTTTTGGGTCAATTCAAGTCAGTTATGTGGACCAGGTTGTCAGGTGGTGTCAAGATGTTAGTGTTTCATGATTAAGGATCATTAGAGATCAAGGCATTTTCAATCAAGATTTTGAATAGACTAATGGCTTCAAGGTTAATTTTTGGTTCAAGTCAGGCTGGTCATTTATTCAGAATAATTGAAAGTGTGATTCAATGATGCAAGATTCAATATTATTGCAAAATTGGTCAAAGGCATTGTTCAAGCATTATGGAGGTGCAAGGAGTATTATGAGTTCAATATCCATTTTAAAAGTACTCAAAAGGGAATTTGTTATAAGGTCCATGTTAGATACATTACAAGAAAATTTGCACAAAAAAATATATATCATCCAAAAGCCCAATCACGAGGTCATTCACAAAAAGAGTTAAAAAAGATTCACATTATGCAAAAGCCCATAATTTTTTACAACAATCCAAAAAAGAACAAGCTCATAACACCAAATAATTCCAAGCCACAACTCAAGAGTCCATGTATTATTACAATGCAAACCCAAATTTTCTTTTTACAAAGAAGAACAACATACATAATACAACTTGCAAGCCATATGTTACAAGTTCCATGTCCCACGCAAGGCAAGCAGACCTTCTCACACATAGGTTCTATTTGGTAAAAATAACTGTTTATTGAAAAGTTAACTGATAGCTTATAATTTATGACTGATAGTTGGTGACTGATAACTTATAGTTTATAGCTGATGACTGATACCTTATAACTGATAAGCTAATTGAAGTGTTTGGTAAAATTAGAGGTTTAATTAGGTGATAAAATAAAATGACATAAAAAATATTTAATAATTATTATTTTATTTAAAATTATAATAAATTATAAAGGGTAGTAGTGGATTTTAGTTAAAATAAGAGTAAAAATGAAAGAAAAAATGATAAGCTATAAGTTATAAGCTAAAACGCTATTTAAAATAGCGTCTAAAAAATAAGTTATAAGCTAATAAAATAAGTTATAAGCTCGTGAAGAAAATACCGTTACTAAACAGGTCTTTTATTGTCATATGAGCTTATAAGCTATAAGACATAAACTATAAGCTCAAAAACTATCTTCCCAAACATAGCCATGACCATACATAATCTTCATGGAACTTTGCTAACATACACACAAACTTCTACACAAGCCAAGCCATATCCTGCACCAACTTACCTAAAACCAACACACACATTTGACAAAGCCACGACTACACGCTCTGTACAACCATCCCACACAAAATGCAAGCTTCTCGCACAAAATACGTCACGCACAAATACGCAGATGCGACCCCACAACCAAATCTGCAAAACGAAAACAACGCAGTTCCAATACAACAAAACACGAAATAAATAACGAGAAAAACGCGTCCACCATGAGCAAAAACGATATGCACAACAGCAGCATTTCATTCCACACAATACGGACCACGGACAACCAATAGCAGCAGCAGCTTTTCACACAACAAAATTCCTCCCAATTTCACCTCAAATAACTTCTTCAAAACTCTATATAAAGAGCCATTCCCCTCACAATTAAGGAAGCTCTCTTGAGCCACGGTTACGCTGCAAAAATCACACCAACCCGTCATTCTCATAACAAACAACCAAAAACCGTGATTCTTTCATCACCCTCTCATTCTTCCCTCTTCACAAATCCTAAACACAATCTTCATCACTCCAAAACCTCACTCTTCTTCAACCTATCCAACCTCCAAACCTCACAACTCTACCTCTTCCTAAAGCCACACTCAAACCTAAATTATAACAACAATAATCCAACCAAAAGAGCAGAATCAGAGATGAGATGAAGTAGAAGAATGATTGAGAAGCAAATCCGAAGCAAGAACCGGGTACAAACCTGATTGAACGAAACCGATTCACAGTAGATACGAGACAGAGGGAGATCGTGTTCGTTGAGAAAGGTTGGGTGAAGCCTTATTTCTTTCTTGATTCTTCGATACTCACGCGATGATGGAGAGGAGATTTTTTTCTTCTTCTGAGCATGATATTTTGATTTGACTTTTTCCACGATGCTTTGAACCAACCGTGCCTGTTCATACCTTATTTTTTCGCTTTTGAAAATGTTAAATGTTAGGCTTGTTCGTACCTTACTTTGTCACTCAATCGTTGTCTGAGGGATTTGCCATTAACCGTGCCTTGTTGGTCTTGGGTGTTGGGCTTATGGCCAGTTTTGCTTCATACTAACACACCACCCTTTAATTTTCTTTGACCAGATATCCATGCCATTATTTTTGTTTTTTTGCTAAAAATGATTGGATTTTTGAAGCCCATATGATTTCTTCTTTCTACACCCTATCATGTTTCTAATCTGCCCCTTATTTCTTTTCTCCATTCTCTTTGTTTTTTATTTACTTAGTATTTTATTTTCTCAAAATTATTTTAAACACTTGTTTAATAACGTGGTATTCTTCTTGATTTACTATGTCTTGATCTACTTTTTTATTTCTATTTTGATTTTTATTTTCGATTTTATTTCTATTTTCATTTTGGTCGATGAACGTCTAAATATCATGAATTATTAGTTGTCAAAGATGCTTAACCTTCATTATTTTAAATCTATTGATGAATGATTATTTGGATCATTCTCAATACTTTGGGATCGTGAAAGGTTGTCTTGGATTAATCGATTAGAAATTCTAAATCAAAGATGAGACCATTCTCATTTTCTTTTCGTGTGGCACGATTCTTAGAGAATGATCTACATATCATTTCTCTATCGTGTTATAGCACAAACATTGTTATTGACCGGCCTCCCATAACATGATCTTCCTCATATATCGTCCTACGATTGCTTAACATAGCGCTACAGTGGACTCGATTCAAAAAGTGATCATCCGATCAATGACAATTAACAACTAACAACTGACTTTAATTTCTGTTCATTACGCTTGCTTTATCTTTCTGTCTATATATCACTGTTCTTACATTATTCAGATCTTATTGTTCATATCATCTTGTCATCTTATTCTTATCTTATTCATCTTATTCAAAAACACAAAAACATTATAAAATTATCGAAACCTTAAAAAACTTTCAAGTGGTGGACTATTGGTTACTATCATTAGCATTGGAGTTTGGACCTTGTACAGAAACCCTAGCAGAGGAGATTTTGTTTGTACTTTATTTTAGAACAAGATTTGCTCTTGATATTTTCTATTTAGTTTTGATGATAACAAAAGTATTAAAAGAATAATGGTTTATTTGATGTGTGTTTTATTTATGCAGGTTCTTGTCTTATACATAAATAATTAGAATCTGTTTTACTTAAGTTACACTTGGAGTTGCTTCATTACTATCTTCTGGTGGCAGAGTCTGAAGAACAATTTCTAGTGTGGTTTAACAAAGACTCTGAACTGAAGGTCTCAGCATTCAGACGAGTCTCTACACTTAGTAATTGTATATTAACATCTAGTACCATTCAGAGTTGTATTGTCTTATCAGTCTGTCAGCTCGAGTCTTCAGGATTGCAAGGCTCAAGAAAAGTTGGTATGTTCTATGGATGTCTACTCCCAACGACTCTATTAGTACAGAACCTCTTGAAGACTCAAAGGTTAAACGTGTTACACAATGGATTCAGAAATCTGCCGTGCATCCATCTTCAATGTCTCTTGTACTTTAGAGCAAAAACAAAGAGACTTGATCAAGTAACATTCTCAACGTCTAGTTTAAGGAAATCCTATATATATGGCTGAAGATTCAAACCTGGATTTTCAACAAGGATTCTTCTGTTGAAGGAGTAATAAGATCAAGCAATTATCAATTCTATGTAATAGGCAGATTTTCTGTTTTAGGTTGTAATTGTAAAAGCCTTAAGATTTCTTAACCCTCTATATATTCAAGAAATCTTAAGTGCTTTAGGTCTTTGTTATGGTGATCTCTCGCACCTCTGATGCGTGCATCATGTACACCTTGTTCTCTATTTTGCTGAGCCTTTAGTAGTTTAGATTAAGTCACCTGTTATGTGCTTGAGCAAAAAGTCTTGTCTCATTGGGATTCAAGCAACAAGTATTGAGCCAAGATGCTTAAGCCACGTAAGTCTCATTGCTTAAGTGCTTGAGTTGCAAAAGTCTTATTCAGCTAGTCTGATTAAGCAAAAGAAAGTCTTAGACATGTGCTCTAAGCAAAGGTAATTCTCAACCAGAAGACAAATGACCAGGTGGCTCAGTCAGATAGTGTGAGCAAAGGAAGTCTTAGACATTTGCTCTAAGTAAAAGGGAAGTCTTTACAAGAAGACAGATGAGCAAGTGGCTCAGTCAGATGGTGTGAGCAAAAGGTAAGTCTTAGGCACGAGCTCTAAGAAAGGTTAAAGTCTTAGACACGAGCTCTAAGTAAGGTTAAAGTCTTAGACACGAGCTCTAAGCAAGGTAAAAATCTTAGACACGAGCTCTAAGCAAGGTGAAGTCTTAGGCAGGTGGTCTAAGCAAGAGAAGTCTCAGTCAGGAGTTGATTGGGCAAAGTGAAGTTTTAGACACGTGCTCTAAGCAAGGGAAGTCTCAGACACTTGGTCTAAGCAGTTGTAAAAGTTTTATGCAGAACATAAGCGATTGTAATCATGAAGTAGTTATAATGAAAAGCTCTTGCGAGGCAATGAAATTTGACTACTCTCAGTTAGGGGAGGAACCAGTATAAATCTTGTGTCTTCTGATGTTATTTTATTTATTTGTGTTGTATTCGCTTCCAAATGAATTAACTCATAATCATTCTGAGACTCTGATCAGAAGCTAAATAATAAACGGGAAACACAATTCTATCCCCCTTCTTGTGTACTTTTCACACCTTCAATTGGTATCAGAGCATGGTCCGCGCTTAACACTTAAGAGTGGTGCAGATATTGATCCAATAAGAAAAGTATATTTCTTCTTCAAGAAGGAATCAAGTGCCACATGAAAAATATCATATGGCTTTTCCTACCATATTTAAATGGGTGATTCCATTGAATTTAAATTATGGAAAAGCTAAACATATTTTTAACTCACTGGACTTGATAAAGGGTTGCTGAAGGTCTATAGAATATCCTTGAAAAAGGTATTACTATAGATGTTGATGGTGTTATAGATAATCTTTTTGAAAATGTCTTTCACCAACTCAGAAGATGCATATTGAATATCTTCTGAGGTAGTTGCATTCTGGTAGATGGACTGTCTCACTTCTGAGTATATCAACATCATTGATATGTCTGATGCTTGGAGTATCTTTGAAGTCTTGTGCTTGGGTTTGTGGAATCAGTTTTTGAAGCTTGAAGTAGTTACACTTCATTTAATCTTTTCAAGAAAATTCTGAGAGGACTGTTTCTTGACTTAAATTTAAAGTCATAGTTTTTTTTTATGTTTACATCCTGAATCCGATGTGTTCTAAAGGTTTGTCTTGCAGTCTTTAATGAAAAGAAATAAAGTTGGATAATGAAAAACTATTCAACAGGTCACCTTCTCCTTTTTAGCATAAGTTCTGTGGAATGACTAATGATGAAAAACTTAGGTTTCTTGTCAAAAGGACTTCCATACTGGTTGAATGGATTGTGATATCTGTTGATAGAAGAGTAACTTCAAGAGCTTCTGAAATGTTTGTATTTCAACTGATTTCCCAAATTTGAAAGCAAGAAGTAATTTCTACCAGAGCCTAATATCAGATGCTCGTCAATGTTTAATCGTTTGAAGCTGATATTAGTGCAGGATGCAGATGAAGAAAAACATTTGTGTTCTTAAATAAAAATCAAATATTGAAAAGCAAGAGATGCTGTTAAAGCTATCTTGTTTCAAAATATTTGATTATATGGAGTTTGTTCTTTAAGGTGATATCTTAAGAAACTCAATTGCTTCTTGGTTGAGGACCATTATGGAAGTTGTTTTAAAAGACATTTCTATGAAAAGTATTCAACTTCTCTTTGAGTTCTGTTAGCTGTACTGAGACAGTCATCTGATCTGCTTTATGTCAATCTTTGATAGATAACGCCATCTGGTTTTGAGCATGTCAATGATTTCAAAGTCAAAATATTTAATCCAAGATAATGAGATTATTGACATTGCTTAGAACAAGATTTTGTTCCTATCGTAGAAGAGTCTGTTTGTACTTACATGTATGGTCTTATAGAAATATAAGTGTCATAATGTATCTGCTACAAATATCAAGGAAAGAAGCAGAGGGATCTTTCATAAGGTTGTTTACAACATTGATTGGAAGAAGAGCCAATAGCCCAGATTCAAGTACTGGTGGTACTGAATTTTGTGAAAGTAGTGGAATCAGTGGTTAGACAGCCATTGAATCAGAATCTACTCAATGCTGTGTTCATACTCTATTGGTCAAGTTTGGATATTGAATCGAGTCTGACAAAAAAAAGTGGTATGTTTGTTCTTTTCTGACTTATCTTTTGATTCAATGAAACATTTGTTTAGATTTGAATACAAAGTTTTTGTTAGATATCTAGAGAAGTTCTTTTGAAAAAGAGAACTTCAGAAGTCTTTAAGAGGAAACTCTGTTGTATTTGTCTATAGTGAATGTCTTATCAAGTCAGATGATGATCACATTTATGAAAATAGTTTTCTCACCTTTGTGTTGATACTGTTGCTTGTTAACTGTCTTAAGAAGATAATTCAATATTCATCTATCACTCATGACTCTTGTTCCTAGATAAATTACTAGTTTTGAATACAATCTTAGAGACTTGTAACTGATAGATGATATTTCTGTCTAAGTCTAGACTCACTAGACTCTGATGGTTTATAGCTTCTGAAAGTTGTCAGTTTCTAAGGTTTAGAAGAAGATTATTTTTACTGTCTTAAGCAGTTTAAGTAAAAAGTTTTCTGAAAGCTTTTTTTTAATACTTAACCTTTCATAAAGGTGAAACTCATCTGGTGGAACTGAAATATCTGCTGGATAAATAACCTTTGGGTAATGATGTTTTCTCTTTTAGTACTTGCTGTTACTATTCCCTGTCCTGTGAAACATCATTGTGTCCTTTTTCTGACAAGATTCTTATTTTTGTATGATTCACGTTCAGTTTCTTTTCTTTCTTCTTCTTCTTCTTTTTCTTCTTTTCCTCTTGTTTATGTGCTGACCAAACCAAACTTGAGATGAGTTCTTTAGTTTATTCTCCTTTGAATCAGTTGATTATCATCAATGAAAAGTTTATGGATTTATATGAGTTGCTTAAGACTGGTTTCAACTTCTGGGAGATTGTGTCTAAACAAAGGTGGAATGGCTACTTTGAGATGCTTTGTGGTTTCACTTATCCAAGTCTTGTCAAAGAGTTTTGGATTAATGCATCCATTGTTGAGCTGAATTCTGAGTATGCTATTCTGTCTAGAGTAACTGGTGTTTCTATTACAGTAACCTCTAAAGAGATTGCAAATGTAATCAATTATGAGGAGATTGGAGAAATTCCAGGAACTCTTGTTTGGGAACACTATCTTCCTACTGAGCGTATCTTTGTAGATCCATATAATACATCAGTGGTTTCTAATCTTCTTCTTTGATGTTGTTATTTGGAGTCAGATTCTAAATTCAAACTTACTGCCAAAGGATCAAGATTTAGACCAAGTGGACCCTATTGAAAAATATCTGCTTCTACTTCTCAATTCAGATTTGAAGATTGATCTTCCTCAAGTTATGTTTGGCCATCTGAAAAGGTTTCTTTCTTCTTTCAAAAATGGAAAGACCTTCTTCATACCTTTTGGATAAGTTATTTCTGAATTACTTGTTCAGCAAGGGGTTAACATAAGTTCTGAGGCTAGTTCTTCCAAGATTTGGAGAGACAAGTTTGAAGCTATCTACGAAAGATTCTGATGTTAGATTTTCTGCATAGTTATGCTTTGTATTGTTGTTGAAATCTAGTACTAAGCATCTTATTAATAAATTTTGAGTTTGTTCATGCTTGTGTTCAGTTTTAACTGATTAATATTGATTTGTGTTATTCACTAAGAATCTGAAATAGATAAAAAGAACTCAAATGTTTGCAACTTGTTTTATTAATAAAAATGAATCTATTATAAGACAATTAGATTTTTCTAGTCTAATGGATGTGTCCTAAGGAACTCCCTAGGATCATCTGACATGTCTAGATTGTCTAAGAAATATTGCCATTCTTCCTTAGCAAACTCCAAATCCTCCTTCCTCAGTTTGTTTCTGCGTCTGGATCCAGAAGACTTATTTCTTCTGTGTGTCTTCACAAAGGATACTGAAGAGGAGAGCACTTCTGAAGCTGTCTGCTTGCTTGCAAGTTCTTCAGCTGCTGCTTTGCTTGAGTTGCTGCATTCAGTAGTGCTGCCTTCCTGGAATCTCTCTTTGGAACCCATATTTGCTTTTGCTTATACATCTTGGTGTTTTAGGGATTAGGTGATAATGGAAGAAAGCTTACTAGAGTCCTTTTATAGACGTGTTACATTTATTGTCTTGAGTTTAATATTATTTAAGTAGTGATTAAATTTTGTCAGTATTTTAATGATAACTCTTGGTAATGTAATCTAAACATCTAACATATTAAGATTCTCTGAATAATTATGAATTTATGTCTGATTTGTTCTAACTTTTATTTCTGTGTCAGTTTCACTTTGATAGTGTACCCTAAAAAAATCTAAAGAAAATTTCTAGAGTGTAAATGCATGTGAAAGAAGTATTGGTCTAAATTTTTTTTTTCATTAATTGAACAAAAGGATTAAATTTTTGTAACAAAAAAAGGGGTACATGATGTTCTCTAGATTTGATCTCTAGCTATTACATCGCTTGCCCAACGGCGTCCACTGTTGTTATAGTGTATCTCCTCATCTTCTGAATTAATCCATTCTTCCTCTTCTATGTCTGGAAGAGAGCGGTAGAACTTCTTATTGACCCTCCTTTTCTTATTCCTTTATCTCTTCATGCTTCTTCTCTGAGGCTTCAAGGTAGCTACTGTTGAACCACCTTCTAAAGGTCGTTCAGGTGTTGCTGAAGTAGCTTCTTCAGAAGCAAGTTGTGTTGAGAGCACATGTACAGTTGTAGAGGACTTAGAAGTAGCTCGCCTCTAAGGGGATTGGATTGGCAAGCTTGTAGAGCTCTCAGTTGTGTCTGTTATGATAGATGCCTTATGTCTCTCAGATGCTGACTCCATATTCTTAGGATGGGTGATTGATGAAAATGACTTAGGAGTGGGGTGTTTTTATAACGACTTCTATGGATACCAAGCATCTAAAATTAATTCTTGTTTAATTCTTGGAACAGTAACGACCACTAAGACTTCAAAGCGTGCACTTTACAAACCTTAATGACTCTTATTACTTGATTATTCTTCCTTTTTGAAAACTGATCTTGTAATGATGATCTGAGTTACATTTATTAGTGATATTTTATTTCTCTTTCCTTCTTTTCCTTTTATTCTTTTTAATGTGACAAAAGGGGGAGAAATAACTGTAAGTATTTAAGTGGAAACTGAACCCATTGAATACATATTGGTTATTTATTTTGTTTTTCATTTATTTTTTGTTACTTGCCCAGGGTGCATTTTTAACTTTTTGTACATAGGTCTAAGGAAGAGCTTACAAACCTCAGGCTTAGCCTATCACACCTAGAAGGAGCTTACAAACCTCATATTCTGGTGTTGCCAAGGAAAGTTAAAAAGGGAAACATATTTTAACTCTCTTGTACATAGTGTTAAGAAATAACAAATCTCTGACTTACCTATGAGACTCAAAATGAGCTTACATACCTCGTATTCTGGTGTTGCCAAAAGGAGTTAAAATACAGTTATCTTGGTGTTCTTAAATATGGAACTAAGGGGGAGCTTACAAACCTTAACCTTGGAACTGTTTGACTCTAGGGGAGCTTACAAACCTCAGGCCCTGATGTTATTAAGAAGACTAATTTATTTTTCTTGAAAAATAGTTCTTAATGCTTGAGTAAATTAAACCCAGCTGTGAGGTATCAGACTCAGGGGGAGCTTACAAACCTCATACCCTATTGTTGCAAAGAAAAGTAAATGCCCAACATTGTCCTTTAAATACTTGTGTTTGTCATCGTCAAAAAGGGGGAGTGTAGCGAGCGATTTTGGACGTGGTTCTTAAGCACTATCGCTCTTTGGAGTGACTACAGGTCGATTCATTTTTTATCCTATTGAAGCTGATGAAGGAAGGGGAATAGATGTCTCCAATTAACCCTGCTTGCACGCTGAGGTCAAACAGTCAAAACTGTTGGTTTACATATGCGATTAATGTGGGGGGGGGGGGGGGGGCTCTCTCTAGTTATTTTGATTAAATGTTGACCTTTTGGTTTAAGAAGTTAGGACAAATACCTTTCAATTGGTAGGAGGGTACGGGATTCTAATTTTGGATTAGTGTGCTCGCTAAGATTTTTTCTTTCAATCTTATGCCTACTTATTCCCGTTTACCGAAACAGGGAAATCAGAGCGATCGTAGTTCCTCCTATTCTATGGGAGGAAATGGGTGTTTTGGTGTCTTGTTCAAAGCCCAAGATGTGAAGCGAAAGGTGATATATATCTTGTTCAAAGCCCAAGATGTGAAGCTGAAGGGTTTAGCCTTTAGAGAGAATTTGTCATCTCTAAAGAGGGTCTGTTTGTCACAACTATTGGATGACTGATTATAAAGGAGAATTACTTTAACTGGGATACGCGGATCCTAGCAATGCCACAGTTCCCTTTATAGGGGGTTTTAACCTGAAGGAGAAGACTTTAAATCAGTGTAGAGTAATGCCATATTTCCTTAGGAATTTCTCATGCTAAAAGAAGGACAGTGGCATGGATGTAAATAATCTAGAGGCTTGCCGCTTACAGCGATTAGATGAAAGGCGTTGTTGATGTTAGTGTACTGTGAATGAGGCACAACTTTGATGCTAAAAGGTTGATTGACTCAACCTGGGTTTTCTTATACAAAGCCTAAGAGGAGGCTATTGGCCCAACAAGAGGGTGTTTTTAGGTGTCTCGTACGAAGCCTGAGAGGCAGGCTAAAGGAGTTGACTCAACAAGAGTGTTTTTGTATACTCAACAAGAGAGTGTTTTGTATCTCGTACGAAGCCCGAGATGGAGGCTAAAAGTTAACTCAATAAGAGAGTCTTTATATATCCTACGAAGCCCGAGATGGAGGCCAAAAGTTGACTCCATAAGAGAGTCTTTGTATCTCGTACGAAGCCCGAGACGGAGGCTAAAGGTTGACTCAACAAGAGAGTCTTTGTATCTCGTACGAAGCCCGAGATGGAGGCTAAAGGTTGACTCAACAAGAGAGTCTTTGTATCTCGTACGAAGCTCGAGATGGAGGCTAAAGATAACTATTTCAGTTAAGTGGCAGGTCTAATATGTTGTAAAAAGAGAAAATCAGCTCTTATAAAGAGACTGATTCTAGGTGAGGTTATACTTTGGTACTGACTAGAGGATCAGGGTTATTTCCTGTTCTTTAAGGAAATGGGAAATCCAAAGGGTATTGAGACTATCCAAGTCTACTAGTGTTTTTCCTTACTTGAAGGGTGCTTGAGAACGTCTTTGGGACTCAAGGGTCTTAGACCGTCCAGGTCTAAAGTTTCGTCTTTTGTACTATGGTTTTGGGAAACAGTAGTAGTACATTCATGGTAGAAAGATCTAGACTCTTTGAAAGACTGTTCTATTAAGATGACTAATATCTGTTCCTATACCTCTAGGAGGTCGTCGGGACAATTTGTACGAAGCCCAAGAGGAGGCTGGAAACTTTTAAGAAGCCGATAGGTCCTTGTACGAAGCCCAAGAGGAGGCTATCATTCTCGGAGGATGAAGTCATTATATGAAGCCTAAGAGGAGGCTGTGAATACTTCTAAGAAGCCGACTGGTCCTTGTACTAAGCTCAAAAGGAGGCGGGGATGCTTTTAGAAAGCCTGTGGGTCCTTGTACAATACCCAAGAGGAGGTCGATGCTTTTAAGATGCCCGTGGGTCCCCAAACCCCAAAAAATTCAAGACATGCCATTCACCGGGAATAGATCAAGCCAGGAAAGTTTGAGAATCTGGAAGAAACTCAAGAGATGCCATTCACGGAGAATACATTCATCTCTGGGGAGGTATAGTCTCTTGACAATTCCTAAGGAGGACAACCGAAGAGAAGACTGTATCTGGTGCTCCTATTGGGGATCTAGTTTTGTCTAGTTCTAAGAGTGACAGTCTGAGAAAGGGTTCAAAAAGAATCTGCCTTTCACATCTCCATAATTTTTAACCCCAAGAGGAGGGAAGACTGTGTCTGGTAATCCTATGTGGATCTAATGTTAACTGTAAGTTTAAAGTGATCAACAGGGCTTTACCTAGTGCTAGACGTAGTTTCCGAGGAAAACTCTAAATATCTATACTATTATTACACAGTTGATATGAGTTTATGAAAGGAGACTTACAGCGAGCAGCCCCACAATACAGTTATGTACATATGAAAGCGGTAAATGAAAGCGGGTAAACACTTACTCGGTTGTAGAGCTTTCATGTTGTTTTGTTAGTTGTTCAACAAAGAAAGATTGAAGACAACAGTATATTTCAATATCAAAGGAGAAAGTGCTTTGAAAAGAAATATCGGGGCTTACAGCTCAAGGAGAGGCCCAAGGTTTTGTCAGTGATCACACTGTTATTTTTGTACAGAGGGACTTATACAAGTGACTGAGGCCCAAAAAGGTTTTCTGTACAAAGGGATGGGTCTTACACTCTCTCAAGAGGCCCAAAAAGTTTTAAGAAAAGAAATGGGTCTTACTACTCGAGGGTAGGCCCAAATGATTTTTGAAATGGCGATCGCGCCGAGATTTTCTTTTAACGCAGAGGGACTTATACAATGTCTGAGGCCCAAAAATTATTTTGGTTAAAAGGGGGTTTGGGTCTTACACCTTAATAGAGGCCCAAAATGGTTTTAAGAAATGGGTCTTACTACTCGAGGGTAGGCCCAGATGATTTGTGTACAAAACGACGATCGCGTCGGGGTTTTTGAAAATACCCGGAGGGACTTATATAATAAGTGATGCCCACAAAGGTCTTATGTACAAGGGGGGTTGGATCTTACACCTTAATAGAGGCCCAAAAGGTTTGAAAATGATTTATGAGGGTTGAATTAATCAAAAACACTAATTTGTTTTCAAATGGTATTTTAATTGAATAAAAAATTCAATTAAAAGGATCAAAATTGTTTTAACATGAGAAAACAAATTGTGATCTTGGATTAATGCTTCATAAATAATGTTTTCCCCTACAAAATGATCAGAAATCATTAAAATTTACAAAATCAAGAGGAAAAGAATATTTTAAATGTCAAAAACAATTAAAACATTAATTCTTTGCAAAAATATCGACTATATGAAATAAATAATATTTTTAGGATTTTTTGGCAAAATAAAATATTTTAACATTTTTGTGAATTATTAAAAAAAGAATCAACTCAAAATCATTAAAACTCAGAGAGAAATTAATTTTTGAATCAATTAAATAAAAATCACAAAATTCAAATATTCAAATTTGGAAAAAAGGCGCCAAGAACACACCAAGAACACGCGCGTGTTCTGGGTTTGGCCTGATTTGCATTTTCTCTCCAATCTCACTGAATACTTAATTATATCATGCAATCCACATATCAATCTGCTCGTCTCAACCTCACGATCATGTTTGTGACAATTAATTGCATTTAAATTAAACACAAAACAAGAAATCACGATAAATCCTCAAGAACCCTAAATTCTGCATGAAGGCTGGGATTTTTGATACACGATTCAAACAAAGCAAGTAATTGAGGGGGAAACATTCCATGCATGATTATGAACATTTGGCAAAAGTATTGTGCGAGGAAATATGCATAGATTGAGAGATGACCAAGTTTGGGCTTACCTCTAGGTCGTGACAGCAAGAGCAAATTGATTTCTGAGTTGGAGGTGTTACATATGAGTTGTGATGATCTGAACAGCTTCCCTACACCCAATGGAGTGTGTTTGAATGCTTGGACTTGATTGGAAATGGCTGGATCACTTCATGGCATCTCAACTGCAACTTGGTTAAAACCTTGTGCAATTGGCTGGTGATTCTGAGAAATCAGTGTTACAGCTGTGTGTTTAGTGTTTGATTAGCTCACATATGATGTTTATGAGGTGTGTGAGTGATTGGTTTGAGTGGAATTGCCCTCTACTGAAAAATTCGATAGTGACTTGCTAAGAAAGGCATTTTTGAGAGGGAGAAGATGATTTTGAGAAAGGCAAGTGTTGTAGGCATTTGGTGTACTCAAACTGATCACAATTGAGCTCTATTTATAGTAGAGCAAGTTTGTTTTGCAAGGAATAGTGAATGGCAACTGCTGAGTAGGGTTGACCAATGTTGAGCAATGAGAATCCAAGTCTCCTCTAGCCATTGACTAGAGGTTAGGGCACAGGCTGCTGGTTCCCTTGGTCTTGGATAAGTCTTGACTGAATTCAGTTGCTAATAGCTCAGTCCATGCCACCTTGATTGTTTCATTGAATGCTCCAATCCAAAATTGGAGTCTTGTCCCCATTTTAGGCAATTCTAGGTTTAGCATGCTATTTTTGATTCCAAAGACTTTGGAGGCTTGGCTTAGTGATTGTCCCCTTTAGATTCAATCTTCAGAGGTGTCCAAGTGGATAGGAGTGTTTGGAATTTCCCAATTTTGGCAAATCGAGCAAAAGTGCAAAATCTGTCTTGCCTTAATAGTTTTCAGCAAGGCAACTTGCCAATGTCATATCTCATGGCTCAAATTGAATTTGGTGATGTTCTTGGCCATTTTGGAAAGCCCTTATATGATACAACAACTGTTTGATCATATTTGGTTTTGATACCTTTTGGATCCAAGTGAAAAATCCCCTTACATTTGGAAAAAAGTAAGGCAGATTCTGACTTAGTGAAATTTTCACCAAGTGTTGGAACAAAGTGATTTTTCTTGATTTTGATCACTCCATAACTCAAAATCCATGAGGAATTTGGACATAGGTCAGTATGAGGATTTTGTAGAGGGTAATGAGATCTACAAATCAAGACTTGGATGGGAGAAAATGGATTTGTGGTTTAGGAGTTATGATCCTCCAAAATTGGTACCCTAGCCACTTTATTTTTTTAACTTAGAAAAATTTCTAAGTTTTTTTGGTTACCCCTTTTACAAGTTATCCAACTTTTTTTGATTTTTCTTGATGAATGATGATTCAAATCATACATTAACATCATTTTAGGGTTAAAAATCCATTTTTGTGAAAAATCTCAAAAAGTCAAAGTTGACTTTTGTGCACAGTTGACTTTTTATTAGATGAATTCCAAACTGTGCAATTCCTTAGGAAATCATGTCATTGACCTAAATCAAACTTGATGGACATGTTCCATGGGGGTCATAGGGTATATTGAATCATGTCCTAGGGCTTGGGAGCATGTCCTGGTCAAAAGTTAAAGTTACAGTTGACTTTTTCCTTAAAACCCTAACTGTGGTGCAGATGAAATTGAGACTTGTTGCTCAAACTTCTTGGATCAATCCATTGTTACAAATGGATCAATGTAGCATGTTGGAGACCTTCAAATCATGTCTTGAGGTATTGTCTCATGATTTGTCCCAAAAGTCAACTTAGGGGTGAATTATGTCAAGAAACCCTAATTCCTGATTTTTGATGAATGCATCCCCTGAGGTTAAATTGACTTGATGCTTGGGAGCATGAGGTTCCATGGAGTATATTAGGTTATGCTTTGAAGCAGTGGCTCATGCCCAGAGGAAAATTTCCATCTGGAGGCTCTGGTCGACCAAACCCTAATTTGGTGACACTGGCGATCTTGAGGCTTGATCCACCTGAAAGGGAGCAGCCTTGTGCTTAATCCTTGAGGTGGGAGTCCTCTTGATCCCTTGTGGATGTTTGATAGGTTTAGACAAGTTGAAGATCATGTCATTCCTTGATTGATCCTTTGTCTAAGAATTCTGAGAGGGCTCGAAACCCTAAATTTGATTGTAATGGATGCTCACCCATCTTTGGGGAGACTGCTGAGGTATGATGGTTCCCCCATATTGTGATAATGATTTTCACAATGATGGGAAATGTTAGTGGTCAAAATTTGGGGTATGACAGATGCCCCTATTTAATCTTCTTGGACCCGAAGGTGTGAATGGCGAAGGTATTCGGGCATTCAGGGTGCAAGAGGATTAAATATCAGAATGCCCGAAATTTTGACGGTGGTTATGAATGGTAGCTTGCGCATTCATCTTCTTTTCCTAAGCAATGATGCTTAGAAAAGGTAAAAACTTCCCCTTGATCCTGGTCTTCAGCCAAGGAACTGGTCTTAGTTTCTGGTGTAAAGTTCCCCTCGATCCTGGTTTCCTACCAAGGAACTGGTCTCAGTTTCTGGTGTAAACTTCCCCTCGATCCTGGTTTCCTACCAAGGAACTGGTCTAAGTTTCCGAAATAAACTTCCCCTCGATCATGGTTTCCTACCAAGGAACTGGTCTCAGTTTCCGAAATAAACTTCCCCTCGATCCTGGTTTCCTACCAAGGAACTGGTCTTAGTTTCTTTTGTCAATAAACTTTATTGACAAGGGACGCTATTCATAGCGGTTTTCCTCAAACTTCTCGCCGCATTTTCCTGGGGAGATGCCATTTGACGGAAAAACTTTTGATGTCAGACTTGCTGGGGAACCCATCCGTCTGAGTTGTAGATGTGTACAAACTTCTCTGTTGGAGATGCCATTTGCCGACTCTATCTGGGGAAAACGAGTCTCTCGAAAGACTGTTTCCTGTTTGGGGATATTACATCATACTTTTCTCGGGATCTTCCCGGAGAAACGCCATATGATGGGATCCAATTTTTAGGTGCCGATGACCTTTTCATCAGTGGTGTTTCAGAGATAAACTGCCGCACCGCGGGATCTCTGATTAAGAGGCTTTCTCTGGGGATTTTCCTTAATCTGGGAAAGCAAGGATATCATCTTCAATGGCGAAGAGTGACATCGGTTGAAGTTTCTCTGATCTTTCAGAGGTTCAAATTATCAAAGTGGTCAAGGGCCAACTTCATTCCAGAAATAGACTGGAGGAGAGAGATCATTCAGACGCAGCATTTCCTGACGAGGTAAGAACTGACGACTCGACTGAGCAAACTCCTATCACTAGGGGACAAGACCGACTGGAGTGATAGTGAAGCAATATGAAATGTGAATGAAAATCGATAATGCATGATGTATGTATGTATATGCTGACAAAACTGACGCGACACACAAACTAAAAGATAAACATGACTGGATACTCGGCCATCGCGGGGCGAAGAAGTACCGTTGGTTCAAGATAGCAATTCCACCTTGCTTAGGAGAGATAGTCCCTGCGGGGAACTATGTTGGTCGGGCTTAGGATATGAGAACTCGACCGAGGGTATCAGATGGGAAAGCCACATCTAATACAGCTGATCCTTCATTCAGGCGCACTGGCTTAGAATGAGTACTTTGATTCTACACTTCGAGGTTCAAACACCTATGGAGAAGCGATCGAGGTTCTTCTGATGTTCAACTGTCAAAAGAAATTGCCGACTTTATTTTAAAAGCAGAAAAAGTTTTAACAAGTAAATTAATTTTTGTTTTATTTCAAGAACCGTTGATCATATTAAAATGTCGTTCTGTAAAGTTAAAACAAATAAGAATTACAAAATAAAGCACCAGGGCTCAACTTTTATTGATAGGATGGAAATCAGCCAAGCGCGTGATTCCAAAGAGTATATACAAAGTTAGAAAATGGTAATTTACTGGAAAAAGGGCTACGTTGAAACATAGCGACCACTATCCTTCTACCAACTTTGAATTCTGGACATCCCGAGCTTCTGTCGAAGATGACCTTGACTGGAGTTTTCCTGACGGATGATGTAACTGCTGCTGAGGGCTTGCCTCTGTGTCGAACGTAGTTACTTGCCATTATCCCTAACTTTTGCATGGATTGTACTGTGATGTTTCCAATCCATCGAGATGATTTTTAATTATGTCTCTAATTTTTGCCTGGACCGCCCTTTCGGGTTTTCAATCCACCGAGACGTTTTTTCTTTTTTCTTTTTTTTTTAGTTTAGGCGAAGTATTTCTTGACTACATCAACATTCGTGGGGTAGGCAAATTCCTCTCCGTCCATGATTGCAAGTCTCAAGGCGCCGCCTGAGAAAGCTTTCGTGACCATATAAGGGCCATCATAATTCGGAGTCCACTTGCCCCGAGAATCAGTGAGAAATGATTGTATCTTTTTGAGCACGAGTGACCATGGCATAGTGCCGTGATTCGCTTTTCTTCGATCAGATTTAGTTCGTCTTGTCGACTTTGACACCATTCAGCTTCTGTAAGCTTAGTTTCCATCAATACCCAGATTGATGGGATCTCTACTTCGATGGGGATCACTGCTTCCATGCCATACACTAGAGAGAAAGGGGTTGCCCCTGTTAAAGTGCGGACAGATGTGCGATAACCGTGAAGAGCAAAGGGTAGCATCCCGTGCCAATCTTTGTAGGTTACAACCATCTTTTGAACGATCCTTTTGATGTTCTTGTTAGCCGCTTCTACCGCTCCGTTCATCTTGGGTCGGTAGGGAGATGAGTTATGGATTTCGATCTTGAACTCTACGCACAACTCTTTCATCATCTTGTTGTTCAAGTTAGATCCATTATCCGTAATAATCTGGCTTGGAACACCATAACGGCAGATGATATTATTTTTGATAAATCGGACCACCACTTGTCGGGTTACATTAGCGTAAGACGCTGCTTCGACCCACTTGGTGAAGTAATCAATGGCTACCAGGATGAACCGATGTCCGTTTGAAGCCTTAGGTTCAATCATGCCGATCATGTCGAGTCCCCATATGGAGAAAGGCCAAGGGGAAGAGAGAACTTTGAGATGCGTTGGCGGTACATGAATTTTGTCGGAGTATATCTGACACTTGTGACACTTCCTCATGTACTTGTAGCAGTCGGATTCCATGGTCATCCAGTAGTACCCTGCTCTTAGAATTTTTCTCGCCATTGTGTGTCCGTTGGCATGAGTGCCAAAGGATCCTTCATGAATTTCTTTCATCAGCATGTCTGCTTCTGGTCTGTCCATGCATCGGAGTAAGACCATGTCAAAGTTCCTCTTATAGAGTATGTCACCGCTCAGGAAGAAGTTTCCAGCCAGTCTTCTGAGGGTTTTTCTGTCTTTTCTTAGTGCCCCAGGTGGGTACTCTTGTTTCTGAAGGAAGCATTTGATATCATGATACCAAGGTTTGTCATCTATGACCGCTTCGATCGCGAAGATGTAAGCGGGCCGTTCAAGGCGCATTATGTCGATCTTAGGTAAGTCATTCCATTGACCTACACTAATCATGGAAGAGAGAGTGGCTAATTGTCATACCTCAAATTTGTCCTACCTGTATAATTTTCATCTGTACATTCATCCACTAACCATTATTCAGAAAATCCAAAAATATGTTGCTTCCTTGTTGCTTACGTCCAAGTTTTCATTACCCATTATCCATTATTACCCACATTTTTATCCATTTCTTCTTTTACTTAAATCCTTGTCCATTTCAAACAAAATTCACAAAGTCTATTTATTTTTATCCACATTTTCTTTGTCCAATTTCATTATCCATTGTCCATCCATAATCCATTTCATTATCCATCATTAAGCCATTTCTCTTTTTATCTTTTTTTCTAATATCCACAAATCCATAAGTATCCATCACCATTATTCATTTTTTTATCCAAACTCTCATTTAAGACTATTTGTTTCAAATATCTATCCACATTGTAAAAATTCATTATCCAAAATTTCCATTTTTCTATCCATCATATCTAATTCTAAACCATAATCCAATTTCATTTTGATTTCATTTTTTTCAATCACTTGTAAATATGCCCAATAAATGTCCATTATATTCAATCTATTGTTTTTTTTATCAAAGCCCATGAGACTAAAGGCCCTTTGTCCATTGCTACAACAATTGAGAAAAAGAAGAGAAAGTCATGAAGACTTTTGCCTTCGGATGATTTTCCACAAGGCCATCGAATCACAACATGCCAAGACCACTTCCAGCTACCCCAAACCGTACCTGCATAATACACACAGAGCATATTACCATTTTCAGCTTAATGTTTCAAACAACACATAAGACCTGCTACATGATGCCAAACCAATACATCCAAACAGACCCTGCACTTCTGCACCATCAACAACCAGCAACAATCCTGCCATGGAAAGCAACAGATCAATTTTAAGGACAAATTCAAAATAAAATTGGTGAGCAAGGTTCATTTTTGGTGTTTTAAAAAAAGAGAAAAGAATAGAGATATTGGGGGAGGCGAAATTGAAAAATAAAGATGGACACATCGCTTTGGATTCCCTGGATATAAAAACACAACCTGTTGCTGAAAAAAAAACCCTCCGCTCCAACCATTTACCTGATTTCAATCTCACTCGAAAACTTTTCAACCTCCCTACAACTCGTTATCACCCTTCAATCCACCATAAAAAACCCACCGAGCCATCATCAAATCTCACCTTCAACCCTCACAAACCTTCCGCCCACCTCCACCATACAACACAACCGTATTCCTCTTGTCAATCAACAAACAACAATAACCTCCACCCTCTGAAACCTTCATTAATCCTTCACATTTAAAATAAAAAAAAAATATCAAACCATTCTTCAATCACCACCAACAAAAACACCATTCTCCTTCATCCGTTTACCTTCTCCAACCTCCTCCATCAGCAACTACCAACTACAACTCATCAACAACCTTCGCAACTCAGAAACAGAACCCAACCAGAAAAAGAGATGAAGGAGAAATAGAGAGAGGGACCGAAAACAAAAGGCAAATCGAAATCGAACCTTTCCGTGTCTGAAGCATAACGAGCCACAATCGAAGAAGGTTGAATCACCATCATTTTTTCGATCCTTATTTGGGTTGTCTTCAAGGCGGTGATGAATCCAATTTGGATTCTGAGTTTTTTTCTCTAAACCGTTTGAACGATGAAAATCAGTGTTGAAAAAAGACCTTTTCTGAGCAATATGATTTGTTTTGATAAAAGCAAGGTTACTGTTGTTGTTTTTGCGTTCTAAGCCGTTTTGTTTTACTTTTATGACCTGGGATTTCTTTTAAAAAAGGTTAATATGTTGTTTAACGTGTTAGTTCTTTGGGCTTCATTGCCCACCCGTGTTATCCTTTCACACACTCTCCTTTAATTATTCACCCTCAGTTTTTAGTTTGCATATCATGGGCTAGGCCCATTCGACTCTATGCACCTCCCTTTTCTGTTTTTCTTAGTTTGTTGTTTTAAGATTGTTGCTCATTGTTTTTTTAACTATTAATTCTTTTAAGGTTCTATTCAATTTCCGCTTTTTAATTTTATTTATTTTGGGCCAATGATATAACAACCACCATAAATTGGATTTATGAAAATAGATCTATAATTTTGGTTAATATGAGGCCTACCCATTTTTATTCATTTTTATTTCGATTTATGTAATATTTATCATTTTAGTTCATTTAATTCAATTTATTTTGTATTTATCATTTTATTTATTTAGATTTTTTATTTCATTTTTTTTAGTATTTTTGGTCAATGAAAACCAATATATCAAGATTTATTCCTTTTTAATCTTAAATCTTGATAAAGGTGAGACCTTTATTATTTTCAGCATCATTTTCGATTTTTATTCCATTTTATGATTTTTATTCACTAATGTTTATTCACTATTTTATTCATTATTTATTCATTATTATTTTATTCATATTTGGTCAATGAAAATTAAATATCGATTGATTTATCGATTTCTCGATTAAATCTCGATAAAAGTGAGACCTTTATGCTTTGTATTCGTATTTTCGATTTAATTTCCTTTTTGTCATTTTATATTCTTTTATTTTTATTTGGGTCAATGAAGGTCAAAAATCCGATTATCAATTTACCGATTAAATCGCTATTAAGACGAGACCGATTTTATATCCATATTATATCTTGTCCATTTTATATTATTATATTGTTGTACATATTATCATATTGTATCATATTCATTTTCATTTCATTTACTCACCATTTAATCGAAAACAACTAACAACTATCGAAACCCTAAAAAAAATAGGCTAATGGACTGTTGATTATGATTATCCACTCGCTTGACGCTTGCTCAAGGCTAGTTTAGGACACTTCGCACACACACGGCTTTCTCTTGGGCTACCTTACAACGAGACCCTTTATTTCATGTCAACACTTGTATTTTACATGTACCCCTCTCCCATTCCGATGTACGCATTTATTATTGCTTTGATTGTGGTTTGTTTACTAGGAGCACCCCTAGGGACTAGCATAGGCAACCCATTTTCAAACTAATTCTCGATTCGTCGTCGAGCCATTTTCAAAATAACCCATTTTCAAACCAAATCCTCGATTCGTCGTCGAACCATTTTCAAACAAACCTCTTTTCAACCAAACCCTCGATTCGTCGTCGAGCCATTTTCAACCTAACCCTCGATTCGTCGTCGAGTCATCTTCAAACTAAACTCTTTTCACAAATAAACCTTTGATCCAACATCAAGCGGATTTTCATAATCAAACTCCAAAAACAATTAACAACTATCTTAACTCTTTTAAGGTGAAAAATGGGGGTTCAAGTCTTTGAGCTCCCTTTGATTGTTTGGGTGCGAGTTTTCTTACTCGTGTGTGAGCAATTGACGCCTCTTCTAACAAATCAAATCCTTTTCAAAATAACCAAGTGCATACAATAAACCCTTGACCCCACGTCAAGCGGATTTTCATAATCAAATCTCAAAACGACTAAAAACTATCGAAACTCTTTCAAGGTGAAAAATGGGGGTTCAAGTCTTTGATCTTCCTTCGATTGTTTGGGTGCGAGTTCTCTTACTCGTGTGTGATCAATTGACGCCTCTTTTAAAAATCAACCACCTTAGATGAAAAAGAGAGAGAGAGTCAAATCTTTGACTCACTCTCCGGATTACTTGGGCCCGAGGAATCTTTCTTAAATTCAAGTAATCGTCATCTATACCAACCCAACTCTCCTCTTTTCGTGGGCGTACCACGAACTACGAATGCTCTGATTCTTTATTCTCGTCCCAGTAAAGATACGTAGGCACAAGATTGTGATGATCTTGGCAAGCTACCTTCCCTCCATCTTTCATTTTCCCCCTCTATCCCTTCTCGTAGTCGAACTACGATTTCTCTGATTCCTCATTCTCGTCCGAATGAGCATACGTAGGCCCGAGGTCGCGATGATCTTGCCGAGCACCCTATCCTTAAACCACCCCATTTCCCCTTTAGTATCTTTTCCTTTTTTCTTTACCTTTCTACATTTATTTTTGAGAAGAAAATAGACAAACTTAGCTAACGAGTATCGCGATTCGAATCAAGAGGTTCCCGTTGAGTACAACAGACGTGAGGGGGTGCGCGTACCTTCCTCTCACGTAACCGACTCCCGAACCCAGAATGTGGTTGCGACGACCATGTTCTTATCCACTCTCTAAAGGTTTTCTCAATATTTTCCTTTCCCTCTTTTTGGGATAAATAAAGTTCGGTGGCGAATCTGTCGAACCGTTTTCCGTGCCTTTCGCGCGAGGGTCGTATTTTCTCGATGAATTTTCGAGGTGCGACAGATGGCGACTCTGCTGGGGACGTATTTGCTCCATGCAAGAGAGAGTCGAGCCTATCTTGATTCGAATCGCCAGCTCTTTAGCTTCGTTTATTTATTTTCTTCTCGTTTGCTTATTTATTTATGTTACCTTTTGTAACATTGTTGGGTTGTTCTGATACTGGGAACTTTGTGAGATGGCACTACACCCGAGTCGAGAAAAAACCCTAGGATTAGGATGGTGGTTGTGTAGTGTAGGCTTGCGTGGTCTCTTCCGCGTGAGTTGAAGCGAAAACCACCGTTTGGAGTAGATTCCCTTGGAGATATTATTGTTGTGGTGAATCTTTGCCATGGCGGTAATATCTTCGAGGCGGGTCGTCGATCCCAAGGACCATTAACCCAATTTACCCATGGTGGTTGGTAGCGTTAATTCTATGTGAGTTAATGCGAACGCCCCAATCAGATGAGATCCCTCGAATGTATTACTTCCTGACAACAATATTTTGGACCTCGATCTAGGATTCTGAGAACCCTATTTAGAACCCATGTGTCGACGATTGTGTAGTGGGCGCCTCCGAGGAATCTTTCTCGTGGGGAAGAAACGAAGACCTCACCTAGACGAGATTATTTCGTGGATATTATAGTCGGACAAATCTTTGTCTTGGTTATAATGTTTTCGAAATATATCCATAACTCTAGGCACCTACCCGTCTTAGAAACCTACCCATGGGCTTTCGTGATCCTAGCTGTGGTTCTTGACCCATTCCTCCGGCCAATCTTAGAACTGTTTGAACTTGTGATTTGCGATCCTGGATCTTGCATCTTGCATTGCATCTCATGTCATTGCATTGCATTGCATCTGTTATACATCTTGCATTGCATTTTCAACCTCAGAATCTTACTTCAACTTCCTTCCTTCTCCAGTAAATCAAGCTGATTCCTCGACACTAGTGTGCAACTCGAGCCAACATAAGAAGAACGATGGAGCAGATTCATCAAGAGCAAGCTGCCTTCAGAGAAGAAATAGACTATATGAAGGGAAAGATTGATCAGATTCTTGAAGCCATCATGATGGCCAGAAGAGAAGAAGAACTGCGTGAAGCTGCTGCCGCCAACAATAATGCACAGGTTCAAGGGTCACCCTCAAGGCTCTCAGTTCCTGTTCCCAACCCTATCAATTATGGGATACCAATGAACTTTACGCCTGCTGCTGAAGGAGCCATTTCTCAACCACCTCCAACGTCTGAAGTCGCTGTTGGTACTATTCCGCAAGCCCAACCTGTTGTCACTCAGGTTCCTTTTTCTCATACCGAAGAAAATATGGTGGATCAGTATGAGGAGGTACAGAACTACCATGCTGTTATCCCAATTGTCAATCCTACTGCTGCTCAGGATTCTGAAGCCATGAAAATGTGTCGTGATTTAGCTGAGAAACTCCAAGTCATGGAGGGGTGCAACTCAAAATCTCTTAACGCTCTGGAAATATGCTTGGTGCCAGATGTTGTCATTCCTCCCAAGTTCAAAGTACAAGAATTCCTGAAGTACAAAGGCCTCAGTTGTCCCCACATGCATCTAAGGATATACTGCCACAAGATGGCTGCCCATGCAAAAGATGAAAAGCTGATGATCCATTGCTTCCAGGACAGCTTGTCTGGGGCATCTCTTGAGTGGTATATGCAGCTGGAGCATAGCAATGTGCGCACTTGGGATGATTTAGCTGATGCATTTGTCAAGCAATACAAGTACAACACTGACCTTGCTCCAAACCGTACTCAACTTCAGAGTATGGCTCAAAAGGACAACGAATCCTTTAAGGAGTACGCACAACGCTGGAGAGAGCTAGCTGCAAGGGTGCATCCACCTCTGGTTGACCGTGAACTGATTGACATCTTCATGGGTACTTTGCAAGGCCAATACTATGAGAAGCTGATTGGTAATGTTTCTGCCGGATTCTCTCATTTGGTAATCGTCGGTGAGAGAATTGAAGAGGGTCTGAAGAGCGGAAAGATCCAAGGAGGTTCTAGCAACCAGTCTCAAGTCAAGAAGCCCTTCAATGGATTCAAAAAGAAAGAGGGCGAAATAAATGCTGTCTATGCTCAGAAGGGGCAAGCTCCACAAGCTCCAGCTCCAATGCCTTATCAAATGCCATACTTCCAGTATCCATATGTTGCCGCTGCGCAATACGCTCCAATGCCTTATTAGCCAACTGTTCAAGCTGTTCAAACTCCAATGCCTTAACAACAGGCTCCTCAACAACATTCCTATAATCAGCAAGGGTATCAGTATCCTCCTCAACATCAACAACAGAGAGCTTCTCAACAACGTCAGCCTAATCAACAAAGGACAAGGAGGTCCGATAGAGACTTTGATCGTCTGCCAATATCATATGCTCAGATCTTTGCTCAATTGATAGAGAAGAAGGCAATCGCTCTGAGGGACCTAGCTCCTCCAACTGTCATTCCCCCAGATTATGATGCTAATGCTCATTTCGAGTTTCATAAGGGTGCCCCAGGGCATACGATCGAGGACTGCAGAGCTTTCAAACACAAGGTTCAAGACATGATCGACTCAAAGTTTCTCACGTTTAATGGGAGGGCTCAAAACGTCATCAAAAACCCTCTGCCACCGCCAAACTAGTGCCAGCATCAAGTCAAGTCAATTCAAATCAAGTCAAGTCAAGTTCAAGTTTCCCAAAAGAAGGCAGTCATGTTGCCATCCCATCATTTGCATTCTTGTTTTTTTGTCTTTATTTGTTTAAGTATTGTATGCTTTGAACATTGCCTTTCATATTTGGTTTTCTTAATGTAATGATTATGCATGTTTTGAATCAGTTATGTCGTATTCACTCGTTTTTTCCATTTACTGCAAAAACACCGACACATTTATCCACTTCACTCTCTATATCAAACTGTCGCTTAACAATAATTGGAGGGAGGATGATGACAACGAAATACCCATAATTGCAAAACGTATGCTTTCGGATAGAATCCCGCCGATGATGTACAGGCATTGTTTCAACCCCCAAACACTGGAGAGATAAGGAGTTAATCCCTAGTAAACCACTTCGAGCCTAGAAGTAGCAGTTTCCTTTGGATCTACAAACCCTTACACTCAACCTGGGGCAGGGTAGTGTTCAGTTAATCCAACTATGCACTCGAATCACAAAGCAAAATTCCACAAGACATGATGGTTGTTCATCAATACCCATGACTTGGCAGTCACAATCATCCAACAAAACAAAAAAAAAACAAAAAATCAAAAGCCTGCTAAGTCAAGCACCTCAAAGAAGGCTTAGGCAAAAATCAAGACTACCCTGATGGACTCGACAAGCAAAATCAGTCTATGCAAAAGATAGGGATCAAAAGCAAAATCAAAAGAGGCCCTCGAATCCTCACCAAAAACAAAATAAGACTCAGTGACCACCAAATCAAAACCAAAGGGCCACTGACATCCATTCACAAACAAAATAAGGTGACTGCCATGTTAAGCAAACCTTGAATTATCACTCTTACACCGTCAACCCTTTTGGAATACAAACCTGTGCAGAATTAACTGAACGTAGGACTGGAGATCATCACGAAGAAGGGGTGGGTACAAATTATACTTTGAGCCTAATATCCTTTGTTTCATAAACCGTAAACCAGACCACGTTACAACCCCGAAAGACCTAATTGAGGCGAGATTTATTCTGAAAGCATACTATCGTAAGGTTGCGTAAACTGACTCCCCATATTTGCTAATCTTCAGCATTGGTGTCATTATCCTTGCTATATCTTTCACACCATCAAAATTAGCACACGTTTGGGCTAACAGTCCATTCGTCTCACTATCATGACACTCCAATAAATGACTTTTTTTCAAAACTTGCATGAGCATCGTATTAAGATTACCATTTGTGAATGTACAATTTTAACTGCAAATCAGTGCTAGACATTCAAGATGATTCCAACAAGGGGAAATCAAAGAGGAAATTGAACTTTCAGTGGTGTCGACCCGAAGCTAGGCTCCCTCAAATCCCTTAGACTGGGGCAAACCCTTCAACAATCAGGGGCAAGTCATCTCAAAGCACATCAAGGCTTAAGATCCAAAGATCAAATCCCTTCATAACTGGTTAATCAGGGGCAGACCATTACCACGTCCAGACTGGGGCAAGATCCATTGCAGCAGGCATATCCTGTCTGTACTTTCAAGCAGTTCAGAGCAAAAGCATAATCTTCACGAGCTTATCACGTCGCTATGCTCATTTTCAGGCTATCCTGACCATTAAGCACAAAGTTGTGGATCCCTTAGAAGTGAACCCACGATTCATCAACAAGTCATCAAACTCAGAACTCGAGAGCATCTTCGTCTGCATCAATCATAGGCATCTTCAACGAACTGAGTGTCGAGGAAATCAAATCCCTCCCACCGCCCAAAAGTCCAACCTGCATTGGCAACCACCAAAGTCCACCATGCTGGCACCTTCCAAACCTGCCCAATCACCTGTCTGCAATCATATGCATCATACGCATCATATGCATCATAGATATCATGTACATCATATGCATATCCAAAAACCAATCATACCTCCCCAGCACTTGCATCTCCGCGCGTCAGCATTTGCATTGCATATCATTACAAAATCAAGCATTCGAACATACGCGTAGTCAAGATCCAAGATCAATCTCAAGACTTCAAGACAATCTTCAGCCCATCCAGGGGCATCTTCATCAAATCCGTGGACGTTCTTCACAAAGTTATTCCAAGACGATCTTCAGCCCAGCCAGGGGCACCTTCTGCAAATCTGGGGGCGTTTCTCACAAAGTTATATCTCAAGACCAAGATGATCTCCAGCCCAGCCAGGGGCATCTTCCTCAATTTCATGGGTGTTCCTCATGAAATCTTCAATCCTTTATTGATAACATTGTGATCTCCAAGCAAGTCAGTGGGCGTTCCTCATTGAATCTTTTTCGTAGTCGAACTACGACTGCCCTGATTCTTTATTCTCGTCCGAGTAAAGATACGTAGGCACAAGATTGCGTAGATCGTGGCGGGTTACCTTCTCCATTTTTCACTATCTCCCTTTCCTTTTCATGGGCTCTCCTCATTGATTTCTTTACTTCAACCTTGGTGTGTGTGCCCTATTATCCTTTTGGTAATAACAGGCTGTGTTGTGTGCCCTATTATCTCGTCGGTAATAGCAGGCTGTGTTGTGTGCCCTATTATCTCGTCGATAATGGCAGGCTGTATTGTGTGCCCTATTATCTCGTCGGTAATAGCAGGCTGTGTTGTGTGCCCTATTATCTTGTCGATAATAGCGGGCTGTGTTGTGTGCCCTATTATCTCGTCGGTAATAGCAGGATGTGTTGTGTGCCCTATTATCTCGTCGATAATAGCAGGCTGTGTTGTGTGCCCTATTATCTCGTCGATAATGGCAGGCTGTGTTGTGTGCCCTATTATCTCGTCGATAATAGCGGGCTGTGTTTTGTGCCCTATTATCTCGTCGGTAATAGCAGGTTGCGTTGTGTGCCCTATTATCTCGTCGATAATAGTAGGCTGTGTTGTGTGCCCTATTATCTCGTCGGTAATAGCAGTCTGTGTTGCGTGCCCTATTATCTCGTCGGTAATAGCAGGCTGTGTTGTGTGCCCTATTATCTCATCGATAGTAGCAGGCTGTGTTGTGTGCCCTATTATCTCGTCGATAATAGCAGGCTTTGTTGTGTTCCCTATTATCTCGTCGATAATAGCAGGCTGTGTTGTGTGCCCTATTATCTCGTCGATAATAGCAGGCTGTGTGTGTGTGCCCTATTATCTCGTTGGTAGTAGCAGGCGTTGACCTCATTTTCATCCTTTTGGTGGAAGGGTCTGTGTGTGTGTGTTCACTATCATTCGTTTGGTGATAGGTCTGTCATCCTTTTGGTGTCAGATTTCTTGCATTCCAACTTCTCAATCCTTTTCTCTCTTTCAGACAAATTTGTGGTCTTTTTTATATCTAATTGACTTATACCTCGATAAGACCGAACGCCGTAGCAGTTCATCTAACTCAGTTTAAGCCAATTAGATAGGGGCATCTGTCATACCTCAAATTTGTCCTACCTGTATAATTTTCATCTGTACATTCATCCACTAACCATTATTCAGAAAATCCAAAAATATGTTGCTTCCTTGTTGCTTACGTCCAAGTTTTCATTATCCATTATCCATTATTAACCACATTTTTATCCATTTCTTCTTTTCCTTAAATCCTCGTCCATTTCAAACAAAATTCACAAAGTCTATTTATTTTTATCTACATTTTCTTTGTCCAATTTCCAATTTCATTATCCATTGTCCATCCATAATCCATTTCATTATCCATCATTAAGCCATTTCTCTTTTTATCTTTTTTTTTTCTAATATCCACAAATCCATAAGTATCCATCACCATTATTCATTTTTTTATCCAAACTCTCATTTGAGACTATTTGTTTCAAATATCTATCCACATTGTAAAAATTCATTACCCAAAATTTCCATTTTTCTATCCATCATATCTAATTCTAAACCATAATCCAATTTCATTTTGATTTCATTTTTTTCAATCACTTGTAAATATGCCCAATAAATGTCCATTATATTCAATCTATGGTTTTTTTTTTATCAAAGCCCATGAGACTAAAGGCCTTTTGTCCATTGCTACAACAATTGAGAAAAAGAAGAGAAAGTCATGAAGACTTTTGCCTTCGGATGCTTTTCCACAAGGCCATCGAATCACAACATGCCAATACCACTTCCAGCTACCCCAAACCGTACCTGCATAATACACACAGAGCATATTACCATTTTCAGCTTAATGTTTCAAACAACACATCAGACCTGCTACATGATGCCAAACCAATACATCCAAACAGACCTTGCACTTTTGCACCATCAACAACCAGCAACAATCCTGCCATGGAAAGCAACAAATCAATTTTAAGGACAAATTCAAAATAAAATTGGTGAGCAAGGTTCATTTTTGGTGTTTTAAAAAAAGAGAAAAGAATAGAGATATTGGGGGAGGCGAAATTGAAAAATAAAGATGGACACATCGCTTTGGATTCCCTGGATATTAAAACACAACCTGTTGCTGAAAAAAAAAACCCTCCGCTCCAACCATTTACCTGATTTCAATATCACTCAGAAACTTTTCAACCTCCCTACAACTCGTTATCACCCTTCAATCCACCATAAAAAACCCACCGAGCCATCATCAAATCTCACCTTCAACCCTCACAAACCTTCCGTCCACCTCCACCATACAACACAACCGCATTCCTCTTCTCAATAAACAAACAACAATAACCTCCACCCTCTGAAACCTTCATTTATCCTTCACATTTAAAATAAAAAAAAATATCAAACCATTCTTCAATCACCACCAACAAAAACACCCTTCTCCTTCATCCGTTTACCTTCTCCAACCTCCTCCATCAGTAACTACCAACTATAACGCATCAACAACCTTCGCAACTAAGAAACAGAACCCAACCAGAAAAAGAGATGAAGGAGAAATAGAGAGAGGGACCGAAAACAAAAGGCAAATCGAAATCGAACCTTTCCGAGTCTGAAGCATAACGAGCCACAATCGAAGAAGGTTAAATCACCGTCATTTTTCCGATCCTTATTTGGTTTGTCTTCAAGGTGATGATGAATCCAATTTGGATTCTGAGTTTTTTCTCTAAACCGTTTGAACGATGAAAATCAGTGTTGAAAAAAGACCTTTTCTGAGCAATATGATTTGTTTTGATAAAAGCAAGGTTACTGTTGTTGTTTTTGCGTTCTAAGCCGTTTTGTTTTACTTTTATGACCTGGGATTTCTTTTAAAAAAGGTTAATATGTTGTTTAACATGTTAGTTCTTTGGGCTTCATGGCCCACCCGTGTTATCCTTTCACACACTCTCCTTTAATTATTCACCCTCAGTTTTTAGTTTGCATATCATGGGCTAGGCCCATTCGACTCTATGCACCTCCCTTTTCTGTTTTTCTTAGTTTGCTATTTTAAGATTGTAGCTCATTATTTTTTTAACTATTAATTCTTTTAAGGTTCTATTCAATTTCCGCTTTTTAATTTTATTTATTTTGGGCCAATGATATAACAACCACCATAAATTGGATTTATGAAAATAGATCTATAATTTTGGTTAATATGAGGCCTACACTTTTTTATTCATTTTTATTTCGATTTATGTAATATTTATCATTTTAGTTCATTTATTTCAATTTATTTTGTATTTATCATTTTATTTATTTAGAATTTTTATTTCATTTTTTTTAGTATTTTTGGTCAATGAAAACCAAAATATCAAGATTTATTCATTTTTAATCTTAAATCTTGATAAAGGTGAGACCTTTATTATTTTTAGCATCATTTTCGATTTTTATTCCATTTTATGATTTTTATTCACTAATGTTTATTCACTATTTTATTCATTATTTATTCATTATTATTTTATTCATATTTGGTCAATGAAAATTAAATATCGATTGATTTATCGATTTCTCGATTAAATCTCGATAAAGGTGAGACCTTTATGCTTTGTATTCATATTTTCGATTTAATTTCCTTTTTGTCATTTTATATTCTTTTATTTTCATTTGGGTCAATGAAGGTCAATAATCTGATTATCAATTTACCGATTAAATCGCGATTAAGACGAGACCGATTTTATATCCATATTATATCTTGTCCATTTTATATTATTATATTGTTGTACATATTATCATATTGTATCATATTCATTTTCAATTCATTTACTCACCATTTAATCGAAAATAACTAACAACTATCGAAACCCTAAAAAAAATAGGCTAATGGACTGTTGATTATGATTATCCACTCGCTCGACGCTTGTTCAAGGCTAGTTTAGGACACTTCGCACACACACGGCTTTCTCTTGGGCTACCTTACAACGAGACCCTTTATTTCATGTCAACATTTGTATTTTACATGTACCCCTTTGCCATTCCGATGTACGCATTTATTATTGCTTTGATTGTTGTTTTTTTACTAGGAGCACCCCTAGGGACTAGCATAGGCAACCCATTTTCAAACTAATTCTCGATTCGTCGTCGAGACATTTTCAAAACAACCCGTTTTCAAACCAAATCCTCGATTCGTCGTCGAGCCATTTTCAAACAAACCTCTTTTCAACCAAACCCTCGATTCGTCGTCGAGCCATTTTCAACCTAACCCTCGATTCGTCGTCGAGTCATCTTCAAACTAAACTCTTTTCACAAATAAACCCTTGATCCAACGTCAAGCGGATTTTCATAATCAAACTCCAAAAACAATTAACAACTATCGTAAATCTTTTAAGGTGAAAAATAGGGGTTCAAGTCTTTGAGCTCCCTTCGATTGTTTGGGTGCGAGTTTTCTTACTCGTGTGTGAGCAATTGACGCCTCTTCTAACAAATCAAATCATTTTCAAAATAACCAAGCGCATACAATAAACCCTTGACCCCACGTCAAACGGATTTTCATAATCAAATCTCAAAACGACTAAAAACTATCGAAACTCTTTCAAGGTGAAAAATGGGGGTTCAAGTCTTTGATCTTCCTTCGATTGTTTGGGTGCGAGTTCTCTTACTCGTGTGTGAGCAATTGACGCCTCTTTTAAAACTTAACCACCTTAGATGAAAAAGAGAGAGAGTCAAATCTTTGACTCACTCTCCCGATTACTTGGGCCCGAGGAATATTTCTTAAGTTCAAGTAATCGTCATCTATACCAACCCAACTCTCCTCTTTTCGTGGGTGTACCACGAACTACAACTGCTCTGATTCTTTATTCTCGTCCGAGTAAAGATACGTAGGCACAAGATTGCGATGATCTTGGCGAGCTACCTTCCCTCCATCTTCCGTTTCCCCCCTCTATCCCTTCCCGTAGTCGAACTACGATTGCGCTGATTCCTCATTCTCGTCCGAATGAGCATACGTAGGCCCGAGGTCGCGATGATCTTGCCGAGCACCATATCCTTAAACCACCCCATTTCCCCTTTAGTATCTTTTCCTTTTATCTTTACCTTTCCGCATTTATTTTAGAGAAGAAAATAGACAAACTTAGCTAACGAGTATCGCGATTCGAATCAAGAGGTTCCCATTGAGTACAATAGACGTGAGGGGGTGCGCGTACCTTCCTCTCACGTAACCGACTCCCGAACCCAGAATGTGGTTGCGACGACCATGTTCTTATCCGCTCTTTAAAGGTTTTCTCGATATTTTCCTTTCCCTCTTTTTGGGATAAATAAAGTTCGATGGCGACTCTGTCGAACCATTTTCCGCGCCTTTCGCGCGAGGGTCGTATTTTCTCGATGAATTTTCGAGGTACGACACTAATGCATCAGCCATTTGATTCTCCTCACGAGGGATGTGATGAAACTCGACTTTGTTGAAGATGGGTAGCAACCTTCTTGCGTAGTCTTTATAAGGAATCAATCCTGATTGGTATGTGTTCCAATCTCCTTTGATCCGGTTGATAACCAAGGCTGAGTCGCCATATACGTCCAAGTTCTTGATTCCTAAATTAATAGCTTCCTCGAGACCCATAATACAAGCTTCGTATTCGTCCTCGTTGTTCGTACACTTGAATATAAGTCTGGCAGTGAAAGGAATGTGGGTACCCTGAGGGGTAACAATGATTGCCCCGATTCCATTTTCGTAATGATTGACGGCTCCGTCAAAGATAAGTCCCCACTGGGAACCTAGTTCTGGCCCTTCACTGGGTAGCGGTTCATCGCAATCTTTCATTTTTAGATACATGACATCTTCGTCTGGGAAGTCAAACCCGATAGATTCTTGATCGTCAATCGGTTGATGAGCAAAATGATCAGCTAAAACACTTCCTTTAACGACTTTTTGAGCATGGTATTCGATGTCGTATTCTGATAGTAACATCTGCCAACGGGAAATCCTTCCCGTGAGAGCAGGTTTTTCGAAGACGTACTTAATTGGATCCATCTCGGAGATTAACCAAGTAGTGTGACGAATCATGTACTGGCGAAGACGTTTGGCTGCCCAAGCCAAAGCGCAGCAAGTTTTCTCGAGCATAGTGTACCGAGTTTCGCAGTCGGCGAATTTCTTGCTCAAATAGTAGATGGCAGGCTCCTTCCTTTTGGTTTCGTCTTGTTGGCCAAGTACACATCCCATTGAGTCCTCTAGGACTGTGAGGTAAATGATTAGTGGTCTTCCTTCCACTGGAGGTGATAGAATCGGAGGGTTCAACAGGTATTCCTTAATATTGTCGAAGGCGGTTTGGCAGTTTTCTGTCCAAACGCAGTCCTGATTCTTTTTGAGTAACTTGAAAATTGGCGCACATGTCGCGGTCATGAGGAATATGAATCTGGAGATGTAGTTCAAATGTACTAGGAATCCTCTTACTTGTTTTTCAGTTTTTGGAGAAGGCATTTCTTGAATGGCCTTGACCTTGTCGGGATCAACCTCAATTCCTTTCTGGCTGACGATGAACCCTAGTAGTTTCCCTGAACTGACATCGAAGGTGCACTTGTTGGGATTCAAGCGGAGTTTGTACTTTCTCAAATTCTCAAATAGCTTTGATAGGTGGGTCACATGCTCCTCTTCTGACTTAGATTTTGCAATCATGTCATCGACATATACCTCGATTTCCTTGTGTACCATGTCATGAAACAGAGTAGTCATAGCCCTTTGATAGGTTTCCCCGGCGTTCTTCAAACCGAACGACATTACCTTGTAACAAAAGGTACCCCATGGGGTAATGAACGAAGTTTTCTCCATGTCCTTCGGCGCCATTTTGATTTGGTTATAGCCCGAAAATCCATCCATGAAGGAGAAAACCTTAAACTTTGCTGTACTGTCCACCAGCATGTCAATGCGTGGTAAAGGAAAGTCATCCTTTGGACTAGCCTTGTTTAGATCTCTGTAGTCTACACACATTCTGACCTTTCCGTCCTTTTTTGGAACGGGTACAATGTTGGCTAACCATTGAGGATATTCTGATGTAGCGAGGAAACCCGCGTCGATCTGTTTCTGTACTTCCTCTTTGATATTGATGGCCATGTCTGGGTGAGTCCGTCTCAACCTCTATTTTACCGGCGTACATTCTGACCTTAATGGTAGATGATGTTCCACGATGCTGGTATCCAACCCTGGCATATCCTGATAGGACCAAGCGAATACATCGGGAAATTCTTTGAAAAGCTTTACCAAACCTTCTCTGGCAGTTTGAATGAGTAGTGCCCCAATCCTGATTTCTTTTCTCTCTTTTTCTGAACCTATGTTTACCGTTTCCAACGGCTCTTTGTGAGGTTCAATGGACCTCTCCTCTTGTCTGAGTAGTCGGGAGATCTCTTCTGGAATGTTGTCGTCAACTTCTTCTTCAGCTCTAAATACCGGGAACTCAAAGTCGGGAGAAGGCATTGGATCGTATGTTTCAACGGGGTTTAAAACAAGCAATCTGGATGACGTGATGATTTGTGTTTAGAAGAGATAGAGAAAATGCAAGAGTGTGTGCAGTGTATTTCTTTTACTGCTTGTTTTTATTGAGTTTTTTTTTAGGATTACCATTTTCTAAGAAAAGCAAAAAGAGAAAATAATAATTAATGCGGGAATTACAGAACGACGTTATTTTATTAATGAACAAGTCGATTCTTGAAACTACATCCCTATAAAACAAAACTCTGTCGCTTTGGGCGAAGCGAAGAGGGAAATTTACAGAAAGCGAGCCCTATCGAAACATCCGTTTCACCTGGGCAGGGTGAAAGGTTAAAAGATGGCAATTACTTTGACTTATGAACAATCTTCGGAACATCGACAACAACCCATTGGCGGCGAACTCCTCGGTGAACCACAAAGTCTGGTACCTTCCTTCTTGACTTGTCCTCAGAAATGACGCTGATTTCTGGCAGAGCCGGATCATTGGAATCTGTCTCCCAGGTAGAATTGTCGTAGGAGGATTCCTCTGTTGCATTTTGCATGGTATTTGTGCTGTCAGGTTCATCTCCCCATCCAATTGGCTGGATGTCTTTGAGCCTGATATGAGAGCTTTCGGGAGCAGTGTACTTGACCATATAGTCGTACTTACCACTCGGTTGTCCCAGAGTGTCCCATACTTCTTTAGAACTTGAGGAGTCATCTCTCTCAATGACGTTGACCTCGGGAAAAGCATAGTTGATGAATTCGAGTCCTGCAAACGTTGCGAATTCATCGTCATGTTGAGTATTTTCTGAACGACCTGAGTGTTGATCCCATGACATGGTGGGGACACAGGTATTCTGTTCAATAATGCTCAGCTGATTTTCGTTGTTCGGCTGACTTTCCGGCCCCAAGTTTCCTGGGTAGGGCTGCCACATTGGCAAACCATCCATCAGGCCATAGTAGGTGTAGTCAAAATTGTCCTTCATCGGAGTGTCTTTCTCTAATGAATTTGGCGGAGCACGACATCCTTCCGGATCACAATCTCCATACATCATTTCGACGTCTGACCTTGGTATAAATCTCGGACTCTGTGCAGGATATCAAAATGGCGTAGCCACCTTTTCCTGAGACGTATAACCGTCCTCGTTGAGGTAGAACTTCCATTCCACATCTGTGTCAAAGGGATCTTCCTCATTGATAGTGTGTACTTCTTGAGACACTGGGCGAAGGAAACCTCCACTATGGAAGAAGTTTTGAATGGGATGAAGACCTTCATCGCTGGCAACTGTCTGGGTACAGGTTGCAGAAAAACCAAGACCCTTCTTGGTTTTATTGTCGGTAGGAATGACTAGCTGTCCCCATCCTGTTGTATTAGTACTCTTGACCGCTTTGATATCGTCTTTATATGAGGAAATTGAGGTTCCTCCTTCATATTGATCGCTGTTGTGTAGCGAAAGCGTTTGGAACTGAGTTCCAATTATCCCTTCTGGTTCCACATAAGTGGATGACAATAAATTGCTTATGAGCAAAGCCTGTTCCCTATAGACCGTGACGAGTTGCCCGTTCTGGACGAACTTTAGCTTTTGGTGGAGGGTCGAGGTGACCGCCCCAGCCTGATGTATCCAAGGTCTTCCTAATAAACAACTGTACGTTGCCCGGATGTCCATGACCTGGAAAGTGACTTGGAAAGTGTGAGGACCAATAGTTATGGGAAGATTAACTTCGCCGATAACCGTTTTTCTGGACCCGTCGAATGCTTTGACGACGACCTCAATGGTTCTCATCGGAGGACCTTTAAAGGATAATTGCATCAAGGTAGACTTCGGCATAACATTCAGGGCTGACCCTGTGTCTACCAGTATGCTAGCTAAAGCATCGCCTTGGCAGCTGACCGTGATATTTAGTGCCATGTTATGACGGCGACCCTCTTCAGGTAATTCCTCATCACTAAATCCCAAATTATTGTAGGAAGTGATGTTAGAGACAATGCTGTCGAACTGTCTGATTGTTACATCCTGTTCCACGAAGGCTTGCTCTAAGACTTTCTGTAAAGCTTCCCTATGTGCTCCTGAACTGAGTAATAGTGATAATACCGAGATCTTTGAAGGAGTTTGTAACAGCTAATCAACAATGTTGTATTCACTCCTTTGGATGAGCTTCAGCATCTCATCATCATTTTTTGAAAGGTCGGGATTACTGGATTGACCGACTGGTGGATTGGGAACTTTTGTCTGAGGTTCCTTCTCCTTGTTGGATTCTCCAACTCCTCTGTTGAAGATTCTACCACTCCGTGTTACACGACTGATGTCTGCAATATTTATGACGGAGGGTAATGGAATTTCTTTTCCATTCTCGACTATTGTTGAACCGTATTTGTAAGGGATAACCTTAGTTGATTTATACGGTAGTGGTCTTGGCAGATAGATGACTATGGAAGCCTTCTGACTTTTCTGACCATTGTAAGCAATCTTGATTTGTTCCTGGTTGGGAACCCTTGATTCGTCAAGTAGAGGGATGATGGCGAAAACATCCCTAGTCCTTTGATGACCAGAGACTACGACAACGTCCTCAATTTGATTAGCGAGGTAATCCGGCGCCCAGTTGATTGGTCTGGAACCCGGATATGGGCGAATTTCTCTACGATCCACCTGACCCTGAAGAGCTGCTCTCACAAGGTAGCATCCTTGGTTATTTTCCGAACAGACTCCACAACGTTCATAGTTGTGTGGTGGCACCTGGCCACGTCCGCTTTGAATACAATGTAATCTCACTAGGTTAGCTTCCACCAATCGGACATCCTGACTTTGACGTCGAGTTGGATTCTTGTCATTGATACTGATCTGCTGAGTGTCTTCATCCATATAGATTGGCATCCTCCAGTGATTTAACAAGTGCTGAAGTGCTTCCTAGACAAAGGCACAACCTTGATCGTTTTTGCAACCCGCTGTGCATCTTTGATAGTCATGTGATACCAGGAACCCGAGTCGGACCTGCTCAGCATGTAACTCTACTAGGTTGGTATTCAGCAAGCGAATGTTGAAGATCTGAATCATGTTAATTTGATAGGGATTCCTATCATGGTAGTCCTGGATCCATCCAAGATCCATCTGACGCTGGAGGGCTTCTTGTACGAAAGAGCATCCCTGTTTGTTTACTGAGCAAGTCAGACAAGAACTGTAATCATGCCACGGCAGATTATGATACTGGCTTTGCCTTGAGTGCATTGCCACCAAGTTGACATTCATTGCACGGATGTCATGGTTTTGAATGACGTTGGAATTCGTGTAGACCATGTTAACTCCACGAACTCGGTGCTCTTCGATCCATCCGAGATCCATTTGTTCCTGTAGAGCTGCTTGCACCACAGAACATCCTCGATTGCTTTTAGAGCAGACATCACATTGGTGATAATTATGAGGTGGCACATGGCCATATCCACTCTGTCTACAATGCATCTTGACCAGATTGGTCTTCAACAAGAGTACATCGTGAATTTGATAGACATTGTTAGACTCTCCTTCTATTAGGTTGACGACAACTTTCTCATGTTGAGGCAGCGGGTTTGTGAGAACATTCGGATTTGTATCTTTGAAAGATAAGACCTCGCTTCTAATAAGCTTTTGCACGTCAGATTTGAAATTGAGACAATTCTCTACGTTATGCCCTGGTCCTCCTTGATGGTAAGGGCACGTCTGATCCACCTTAAACCAAAAAGGCAGATTTTCCGGTACTGTAAGAGGGGACTTAGTCTGGATGTGCCCCTTAGCCAGTAGTAACGGAAATAGTTCTGCGTACGATACGGGTATAGGATCAAATCCTGGTGGCCGCGTTGTACGGTTGTTGTTGTATGGAGGACGAGCCTGCTGAAGAGGCTGTTGTGTCCTTTGTTGATTTGGTTGGCTCTATGCAACCTGAGGTTGATACGTAGAACCGGGTGCAGGATTGATAGCAGGAGTCACAACTACTACTGGTTGATAACGTCGCCTTTGCTTTCCTAGAGAGATATTCCCAATATCTTGCTCTTTTTTCTTAGGGAGAACACTACCGTATCGTTTTGTACTACTTGATGATCCAGCATCTTTTACTAAACGCCTTTCCCGGACGGCTTTCTCGAGACGAACTCCCATACCGACCATTTCAGTGAAGTCACTGGGCGCACTGGCAACCATTCTGTCGTAGTAAAATGAGCTTAAGGTCTTTAAGAAGATCTTTGTCATCTCTTTTTCCTCAAGCGGTGGACAAATTTGGGCGACAATTTCATGCCATCTCTGAGCGTACTCCTTAAAGGTTTCCTTGTCCTTTTGTGACATTGATCTGAGTTGATCTCTGTCCGGTGCCATGTCCAAATTATATTTGTACTGTTGGACGAAGGCAATGCCAAGATCTCTGAAAGTGCTGATTGTAGCACGATTTAAACCTATGTACCATTTTAAGGCAGCACCGGTTAAACTATCCTGAAAGTAGTGAATCAGTAGGTCCTGATTCTCTGTCTGAGCTGACATTCGCTGAGCGTACATCACCAGGTGACTTTGAGGGCAAGAGTTACCCTTGTACTTTTCAAAGTCAGGCACTTAGAACTTGTGCGGAACTTTCACATTGGGGACCAGACAAAGGTCTGTGGCGTCCTTTCCAAATAGATCCTGACTGCGAATGGATTGCAGTTCCTTCTGCATTTCCAGGAACTGTTCCTGGAATTCATCCATTCTATCAAACATAGTTTCCTTTTGACCAGCAGGTATCTGCGGAATCTGTCCTTCCGGGACAGTGTGCACCACAGGGGGTGGTACCGTGACTACGACAGCAAATCTTGGCTTTTCCCGAAGTTTGTAACCTTCAGGAGTCCTCAGTATGCCTCTGGCATCTTCGCTTTCCCGAAGTTTGTAAACTTCAGGCCCAGCGGATTTTGTTGTGATTCCCTGATCTCCAGTGATTGGCGGAACATATCCTTCCGGGATATAGTTAACAGGCATGCCCCAGGGACGATCTTTCGGCATCTGATACCTAGGATCAGACTTTTCCACTATGGGCGTTGAGGTGATCTCTGAGATCACAGGTCTTTGTAGCTGAGCTTCTGCCATGGCTTGCATGTCGTTACGAAGCTTTCTCATATCCTCTCTCAGAGCGTCGATCTCTTCTTTCAACTCTCTGTTCTCTTCCTCTAGATCATCCATCTTTTTCTGACTATTGGCCTGAGTATTGTACGAATGAGATAGTTTGACTCTAGAACCGAGACACAAACGTGAGATTCGTAGGTAAGAAGAATACATGACGTGAAAACGATGAATGCAATGATTATATTAATTATTTTGTTTATTCAAAATAAACTTCGACAATTAGATTGCAAATATCAAACAGTGGGGAAACCCCGTTTTATTGAACTCAAAGGATTGCGAGAATGGAAATACAGTAGATTACAAAGTGCAGAAATAGAAACCTAATCTAAAGGGTCCAGAGTCCTCTCTGAGGAGAAACCGGGTGCTGACTCTGGTGCTTTCCTTTTCTTTGACCGGGGCTCTTGGGCCGTTGTCGGGTTGTCATTCCTTTGCCAAGTGAAAGGAACGATCAAATTCCTTTGGTCATCCTGATTATCCACAGCATGTTGCTCCAAAATCTCAATTAGAGCATCCTTATATTTTAGTAATTGTTGTATTTTGGTACACTCTACATTGAGGGTGCGGTACTTGTTCTTCCAAGACCTCCTTTCCTTTTGAACTTTGTTGAGAGTCACCTGAAGCTTTTCTGTTTCTGTCATGAAGTACATGACAGATTCCTTTGGCGGAAGAATTCTGTGACGAGGATACGACATCTTTAGCTTGAGAGCTCTAGTTTGTACCCAGTGGAGGTAAGGCTCCACCGAGACACAGTCCGGTTTTCCTAGAGACTTTCGTCCTTTCTTATGAACGTATTTCCAAGCGTGCACTATTTCCATTTTTAGTGCTCTGTCATTTTCTCCTTCCTTGAACAAAAGACCTTCCAGATGAGCATTCTGAGGGACATGCCTCATTGGGCATCCAAATTGAAGACGAACCAATACCGGGTGGTAGTTGATTCCTCCTTTAGTTCCTATGAGGGGTACGTTGGGGAAGTTTCCACAACGATCAATGATCCAGATCCCGTCATAAATCCTATTACACCAATCTATATCAGAGTTGGTAAGAGACATGATCTTCTGCGACCAGCGTAAGACACTCTTACGATCCCAAAAAGCAGCAGACTTGGGCAAGTGGGAGATAAACCATTTATATAGCAGGGGTATAGAACACGTGATCATTCCTCCACTGTACAAATTTCGTAAGTGTACAGAATGATTCGCGTCCGCGAGCAGAGTTGGCACAGGGTTTCCAATGAGAAAAACCTTAATGGCGTTGATATCCACAAAGTTATTAATGTTGGGAAACAAAAATAACCCGTAGGTGAGCAAGACAAAGATGCTTTCAAAAGCAGTCACGTTCCCTATACTAGCAAAATACAGGGCTTTCTTTGTCAAGAATTGGGCTGGCAAACCTTGGATGCCACCCTTAGTGGTCAGGCGTGTCTTGACTTCCGACTCATCCAAATAAATTGCTCTCGCAATGGTCTGATCCTTTGGAATTTCTCCCAGTCCAAAAAATGGAGCTTGATCAGTAATGTGTAGATCAGTCAGGTGAGAATACTCCTCCAGCATTGGTGCGAGCTGATAATCCGGGAATGTGAAACAGTGATAAATCGGATCGTAAAACTGAACGAGTGCATCCATGATTCCTTCAATCACATGGACTCTTAACAGTGGCAGCAGACCTCCGTACTTGGCTCTAAAAGCCTCAGGGTTAGTGACCATCCTTGCTAACCTTCTCAAATCCTCTAGCTTTGGAACCTTGAAGGTGTACCGATGGGTTCTCCTTCTATCGAAATCCATGAGCGCAATCTTTTTCTCTGACATTTGCAATCATTGTCTTAGTTTAATTTGAAAAAGAGAGACTAGAAGAGAAGTTTTTTTTTTTGTTTTTTAGATGAATGCATGAATGCAGCACACAAAAACATAGAAAAAACATGGGGTTAAAGGGTCGGTGTCATGAAGTCAAGGTTCTACCCCCCCCCCCAAAGGTTTTCTACGGATGATTTTTTGTACCTGTCACTCAAAATCATTGATTCCTGAGAACACCAGCGGGCCGGGAACCGTGCTAGGTGGTGTCCTTTCAAAGAAATCTCAGAAGACGGTAGTTTATCGCGTAACAGCTATTCCCGATAGCCACTACATTACAAAAAAGGTAATTTTTCCTAGGTGTATACTCAATCTTTCCACATGCGGCATCACACGCATTCCCATTAGCAGAAAAATAAACACGTATAGCAATTTGGAAAAGCAGTATATATATTTGTCCTAAAGTCCTAGACTTTAAAGAGATATGAATCCTATGTTCCTGACAAAAATGGCTCCCCGACGAAGTCACCATTTTACGGTACCTTCCCTATTTAAAGGTTTTTGACCTAAGATCCTAGTGAAGTCAACATTCTTTGGTTTCTACCAGAGAGATAAAAACTTGATCAAGCCCCACGGTGGGCGCCATTTTTTTGTAGCGAGCGATTTTGGACGTGGTTCTTAAGCACTGTCGCTCTTTGGAGTGACTACAGGTCGATTCATTTTTTATCCTATTGAAGCTGATGAAGGAAGGGAAATAGATGTCTCCAATTAACCCTGCTTGCACACTGAGGTCAAACAGTCAAAACTGTTGGTTTACAGATGCGATCAATGTAGGGGGGGGGCTCTCTCTGGTTATTTTGATTAAATGTTGACCTTTTGGTTTAAGAAGTTAGGACAAATACCTTTCAATTGGTAGGAGGGTACGAGATTCGAATTTTGGATTAGTGTGCTCGCTAAGATTTTTTCTTTCAATCTTATACCTACGTATTCCCGTTTACCGAAACAAGGAAATCAGAGCGATCGTAGTTCCTCCTATTCTATGGGAGGAAATGGGTGTTTTGGTGTCTTGTTCAAAGCCCAAGACGTGAAGCGAAAGGTGATATATATCTTGTTCAAAGCCCAAGATGTGAAGCTGAAGGGTTTAGCCTTTAGAGAGAATTTGTCATCTCTAAAGAGGGTCTGTTTGTCACAACTATTGGATGACTGATTATAAAGGAGAATTACTTTAACTGGGATACGCGGATCCTAGCAATGCCATAATTCCCTTTATAGGGGATTTTAACCTGAAGGAGAAGACTTTAACTCACTGTAGAGTAATGCCATCTTTCCTTAGGAATTTCTCATGCTAAAAGAAGGACAGTGGCATGGATGTAAATAATCCAGAGGCTTGCCACTTACAGCGATTAGATGAAAGGAGTTGTTGATGTTTGTGTACTGTGAACGAGGCACAACTTTGATGCTAAAAGGTTGATTGGCTCAACCTGGGTTTTCTTATACAAAGCCTAAGAGGAGGCTATTGGCCCAACAAGAGGGTGTTTTTAGGTGTCTCGTACGAAACCCGAGAGGGAGGCTAAAAGGAGTTGACTCAACAAGAGTGTTTTTGTATACTCAACAAGAGAGTGTTTTGTATCTCGTACGAAGCCCGAGATGGAGGCTAAAAGTTGACTCAATAAGAGAGTCTTTGTATCTCGTACGAAGCCCGAGATGGAGGCCAAAAGTTGACTCCATAAAAGAGTCTTTGTATCTCGTATGAAGCCCGAGATGGAGGCTAAAGGTTGACTCAACAAGGGAGTCTTTGTATCTCGTACGAAGCCTGAGATGGAGGCTAAAGGTTGACTCAACAAGAGAGTCTTTGTATCTCGTATGAAGCCTGAGATAGAGGCTAAAGATAACTGTTTCAGTTAAGTGGCAGGTCCAATATGTTGTAAAAAGAGAAAATCAATTCTTATAAAGAGACTGATTCTAGGTGAGGTTATACTTTGGTACTGACCAGAGGATCAGGGTTATTTCCTGTTCTTTAAGGAAATGGGAAATTCAAAGGGTATTGAGACTGTCCAAGTCTACTGGTGTTTTTCCTTACTTGAAGGGTGCTTGAGAACGTCTTTGGGACTCAAGGGTCTTAGACCGTCCAGGTCTAGAGTTTCGTCTTTTGTACTATGGTTTTGGGAAACAGTAGTAGTACGTTCATGGTAGAATGATCTAGACTCTTTGAAAGACTGTTCTATTAAGATGTCTAATATCTGTTCCTAGACCTCTAGGAGGTCGTCGGGACAATTTGTACGAAGCCCAAGAGGAGGCTGGAAACTTTTAAGAAGCCAATAGGTCCTTGTACGAAGCCCAAGAGGAGGCTATCATTCCCGGAGGAAGAAATCATTATATGAAGCCTAAGAGGAGGCTGTGAATACTTCTAAGAAGCTGACGGGTCCTTGTACTAAGCCCAAGAGGAGGCAGGGATGCTTTTAGGAAGCCTGTGGGTCCTTGTACAATACCCAAGAGGAGGCCGATGCTTTTAAGAAGCCCGTGGGTCCCCAAACCCTGAAAAATTCAAGAGATGCCATTCACCGAGAATAGATCAAGCCAGGAAAGTTTGAGAATCTGGAAGAAACTCAAGAGATGCCATTCACGGAGAATACATTCATCTCTGGGGAGGTAGAGTCTCTTGACAATTCCTAAGGAGGACAGCCGAAGAGAAGACTGTATCTGGTGCTCCTATTGGGGATCTAGTTTTGTCTAGTTCTAAGAGTGACAGTCTGAGAAAGGGTTCAAAAAGAATCTGTCTCTCACATCTCCATATTGTTTAACCCCAAGACGAGGGAAGACTGTGTCTGGTAATCCTATGTGGATCTAGTATTGACTGTAAGTTTAAAGTGATCAACAGAGCTTTACCTAGTGCTAGACATAGTTGCCGAGGAAAACTCTAAATATCTATACTATTATTACACAGTTGATATGAGTTTATGAAAGGAGACTTACAGCGAGCAGCCCCATAATATAGTTATGTACATATGAAAGCGGTAAATGAAAGCGGGTAAACACTTACTCGGTTGTAGAGCTTCCATGTTGTTTTGTTAGTTGTTCAACAGAGAAAGATTGAAGACAACAGTATATTTCAAAATCAAAGGAGAAAGTGTTTTGAAAAGAAATATCGGGGCTTACAGCTCAAGGAGAGGCCCAAGGTTTTGTCAGTGTTCGCACTGTTGTTTTTGTACAGAGGGACTTATACAAGTGACTGAGGCTCAAAAAGGTTTTCTGTACAAAGGGATGGGTCTTACACTCTCTCAAGAGGCCCAAAAAGTTTTAAGAAAAGAAATGGGTCTTACTACTCGAGGGTAGGCCCAGATGATTTTTGAAATGGCGATCGCGCCGAGATTTTCTTTTAACGCAGAAGGACTTATACAATGTCTGAGGCCCAAAAATTGTTTTGGTTAAAAGGGGGTTTGGGTCTTACACCTTAATAGAAGCCAAAAATGGTTTTAAGAAATGGGTCTTACTACTCGAGGGTAGGCCCAGATGATTTAAGTACAAAATGACGATCGCGTCGGGGTTTTTGAAAATACCCGGAGGGACTTATACAAAAAGTGAGGCCCACAAAGGTCTTATGTACAAGGGGGGTTGGGTCTTACACCTTAATAGAGGCCCAAAAGGTTTGAAAATGATTTATGAGGGTTGAATTAATCAAAAACCCTAATTTATTTTCAAATGGTATTTTAATTGAATAAAAAATTCAATTAAAAGGATCAAAATTGTTTTAACATGAGAAAACAAATAGTGATATTGGATTAATGCTTCATAAATCATGTTTTGCCCTACAAAATGATCAGAAATCATTAAAATTTACAAAATCAAGAGGAAAAGAATATTTGAAATGTCAAAAACAATTAAAACACTAATTCTTTGCAAAAATATCAACTATATGAAATAAATAATATTTTTGGGATTTTTTGGTAAAATAAAATATTTTAACATTTTTGTGAATTATTAAAAAAAGAATCAACTCAAAATCATTAAAACTCAGATAACAATTAATTTTTGAATCAATTAAATAAAAATCACAAAATTCAAATATTCAAATTTGGAAAAAAGGCGCCAAGAACACACCAAGAACACGCACGTGTTCTGGGTTTGGCCTGATTTGCATTTTCTCTCCAATCTCACTGAATACTTAATTATATCATGCAATCCACATATCAATCTGCTCGTCTCAACCTCACGATCATGTTTGTGACAATTAATTGCATTTAAATTAAACACAAAACAAGAAATCACGATAAATCCTTAAGAACCCTAAATTCTGCATGAAGGCTTGGATTTTTGATACACGATTCAAACAAAGCAAGTAATTGAGGGGAAACATTCCATGCATGATTATGAAAATTTGGCAAAAGTATTGTGCGAGGAAATATGCATAGATTGAGAGATGACCAAGTTTGGGCTTACCTCTAGGTTGTGACAGCAAGAGAAAATTGATTTCTGAGTTGGAGGTGTTACAGATGAGTTGTGATGATCTGAACAGCTTCCCTACACCCTATGGAGTGTGTTTGAATGCTTGGACTTGATTAAAAATGGATGGATCACTTCATGGCATCTCAACTGCAACTTGGTTAAAACCTTGTGCAATTGGCTGGTGATTCTGAGGAATCAGTGTTACAGTTGTGTGTTTAGTGTTTGATCAGCTCACATATGATGTTTATGAGGTGTGTGAGTGATTGGTTTGAGTGGAATTGCCCTCTATTGAAAAATTTGATAGTGACTTGCTAAGAAAGGCATTTTTGAGAGGGAGAAGATGATTTTGAGAAAGGCAAGTGTTGTAGGCCTTTGGTGTACTCAAACTGATCACAATTGAGCTCTATTTATAGTAGAGCAAGTTTGTTTTGCAAGGAATAGTGAATGGCAACTGCTGAGTAGGGTTGGCCAATGTTGAGCAATGAGAATCCAAGTCTCCTCTAGCCATTGACTAGAGGTTAGGGCACAGGCTGCTGGTTCCCTTGGTCTTGGATAAGTCTTGACTGAATTTAGTTGCTAATAGCTCAGTCCATGCCACCTTGATGCTTCCATTGAATGCTCCAATCCAAAATTGGAGTCTTGTCCCCATTTTAGGCAATTCTAGGTTTAACATGCTATTTTTGGTTCCAAAGACTTTGGAGGCTTGGCTCAGTGATTGTCCCCTTTAGATTCAATCCTCAGAGGTGTCCAAGTGGACAGGAGTGTTTGGAATTGCCCAATTTTGGCAAATCGAGCAAAAGTGCAAAATTTGTCTTGCCTTGACAGTTTTCTGCAAGGCAACTTGCCAATGTCATATTGTAGCGAGCGAATTCGGACGCGGTTCTTAAGCGCGATCGCTCTCTGGAGTCAGTTTACTACAGGTCGATTCATTTTTTATCCTATTAAAGCTGATGAAGGAAGGGAAATAGATGTCTCCAATTAACCCTGCTTGCATACTGAATTTAAACAGCGGTCTGTTAGGTTACGGATGCGATCAATGTGGGGGGGGGGGCCTTTGTATTGGTTATTTTTATTTTCTCCAATACTGATTTCTCTCTGGGATTTTGTTAGGATACTGCTTCAGATTATGATATATGGGATTTTGGGTTTTTTTGTTGATTGCGCTCGCTAAGATTTTTCTTTCAATCTTATGCCTACGTATTCCCGTTTACCGAAACAGGGAAATCAGAGCGTTCGTAGTTCCTCCTATTCTATGGGAGGAAATGGTGTTTTGGTGTCTTGTTCAAAGCCCAAGACGTGAAGCTAAAGGTAGTCTGTATCTTGTTCAAAGCCCAAGATGTGAAGCTGAAGGGTCTATTTGTATCTTGTTCGAAGCCCAAGATGTGAAGCTAAAAGTGTTGTCTTTAGAGAGAATTTGTCATCTCTAAAGAGGGTATGTTTGTCACAACTGTTGGGTGACTGACTGTAAAGGAGGATTACTTTAACTGGGATATACGGATCCTAGCAACACCATAATTTCCTTTATAGGGGGTTTTAACCTGAAGGAGAAGACTTTAACTATGTGTAGAGCAATGCCATCTTTCCTTAGGAATTTCTCATGCTAAAAGAGGGACAGTGGCATGGATGTAGATGATCCAGAGGCTTGCCGCTTACAGCGATTAGATGAAGGGGAAGGAGTTGTTGATGGTTGTGTACTATGAACGAGGCACAACTTTGATGCTAAAAGGTTGATTGGATCAACCAGTGGTTTTCTTATACAAAGCCTAAGAGGAGGCTAATATGTGTCTCGTACAAAGCCCGAGAGAGAGGCTAAAAGGTTTTGACTCGACGATGGAGTCTTTTGGTATCTCGTATAAAGCCTGAGATGAAGGCTATTTGACTCAACAAGAGAGTTTTTTGTATCTCGTACGAAGCCCGAGATGGAGGCTAAAATTTGTTTGGCTCAATAAAAACCTTTTTGTATCTCGTATAAAGCCCAAGATGGAGGCGAAAGGGTGATTGACTCAACGAGGGAGTCTCTTATGTGTCTCGTACAAAGCCCGAGAGAGAGGCTAAACGTTGTTTGACTCCGCTGAGGAGAATCATTGTACAAAGCCCAAGAGGAGGCTATGGTGACTGTTTCAGTTGAGTGACAGGTCCAGTATACTGATTTTGAAAGAGAAAATCAGTTCTTATATGAGCAACACTGTACTCAAGGATTTGATTCGAGGATCCGGGTTATTCCTGTTCTTCAAGGAAGCGGGTAATCCAAAGGGTATTGAGACTGTCCGAGTCTACGGGTTTCCTTCCTATTTAACGAAGGGGTCACTTGAGAATGTCTTTGAGACTCAAGGAGATTAGACTGTCCAAGTCTAGAGTTTCATCTTTTGTACTATGCTTTGAGAAACAGTAGTAGACTCTTTGAAAGGACCGTTCTATGCAGATGATTAAGTTCTATTCCTATACCTCTAGGAGGTCGTCGGGACAATTTGTACGAAGCCCAAGAGGAGGCTGGAAGCTTTTAAGAAGCCGATATGTCCTTGTACTAAGCCCAAGAGAAGGCTATCATTCCCGGAGGAAGAGATCATTATACGAAGCCTAAGAGGAGGCTATGAATACTTCTAAGAAGCTGGCGGGTCCTTGTACTAAGCCCAAGAGGAGACGGGGTTGCTTTTAGGAAGCCTGTGGGTCCTTGTATGATCCCCAAGAGGAGGCCGATGCTTTTAAGAAGCCCGTGGGTCCCCAAACCCCGAGAAATTCAAGACAGGCTATTCGCGAGGAATAGATCAAGCCAGGAAAGTTCGAGAATTTGGAAGAAACTCAAAGATGCCATTCACGGAGAATACATTCATCTCTGGGAGTAGAGTTTCTTGACAATTCCTAATGAGGACAGCCAAAGAGAAGACTGTATCTGGTGATCCTATTGGGGATCTAGTTGTCTATTTCTACGAATAAACGAAACGACGTCACCTAGTTCTAGACGTAGTTGCCGGGGAAACTCTAAATATCTATACTATTATTACACAGTTGATATGAGTTTATGAAAGAAGACTTACAGTGAAACAGCCCCACAATACAGTTATATGTATATGAAAGCGGTAAATGAAAGCAATAACCACTTACTCGGTTGTAGAGCTTCCATGCTGTTTGGTTAGTTGTTCAACAAAGAAAGATTGAAAAAAACAACAGAATATTTCAAAATCAAAGGAGAAAGTGCTTTGAAAAAGAAAGATTTGGGGCTTACAGCTCAAGGAGAGGCCCGGGGTTTTATCAGTGAGCGCACTGTTTGAATTTGTACAGAGGGACTTATACAAGTGACTGTGGCCCAAAAAAGGTTTTCTGTACAAAGGGATGGGTCTTACACTCTCTCAAGAGACCTAAAAGGTTTAAAGAAAAAGAGTGGGGCTTATAACACGAGGGCAGACCCAGATGATTTTTCGTTTAAAATGGCGGTCGCGTCGAGATTTCTTTTAACGCAGAGGGACTTATACAATAAGTGAGGCCCAAATGGTTTTTGTTAAAAGGGGATTGGGTCTTACACTCTAATAGAGGCCCAAATGAGTTTTAAGAAAAGAAATGGGTCTTACTACTCAAGGGTAGGCCCAGGTTTGTTTTGAAAAGGCGACGATCACGCCGTTTGTTTTTGACGGTATCGGGACTTATACAATATACTGAGGCCCAAAAATGTTTTGGTCAAAAAAAGGATTGAGTCTTACACTCTATTAGAGGCCCAAGTGTTTTGAAAATGATTTATGAGGGTTGAATTAATCCAAAACCCTAATTTGTTTTCAAAAATGTATTTAATTGAATAAAAATTCAATTAAAATGATCAAAATTGTTTAACATATGGAAAACAAATTGTGATCTTAGATTAATGCTTCAAAAATTAAGTATTGACCTACAAAATAATTAGAAAGCATTAAAAGTTGCAAAATCAAGGTGGAAAAAATATTTAAAATGTCAAAAACAATTAAAATATTAATTCTTTGCAAAAATATCAATTATATGAAATAACTAATATTTCTGGGATTTTTTGTTAAAATAAAATATTTTAACATTTTTGTGAATTATTAAAAAAAGAATAAACTCAAAATCATTAAAACTCAGAGAGAAATTAATTTTTGAATCAATTAAATAAAATCACAAAATTCAAATATTCAAATATTGGAAAATGACGCCAAGAACAAAGGCAAGAACACGCGCATTTTTTAGTTTTGCCCAGATTTGCATTTTCTCTCTAATCTCACTGAATACTTAATCATATCATGTAATCCACATACCAATCAACTCGTTTCAACCTCACGATCATGTCTATGACAATTAATTTCATTTAAATTAGGCATATAACAAGAAATCATGAAAAATCCTCAAGAACCCTAATTTCTGCATGAAGGCTAGGATTTTTGATACATGATTCAAACAATGCAATTAATTGAGGGGAAACATTCCATGCATGATTATGAACATATGGCCAAATTATTGTGCAGCAAAAATTGCATGGATCATAGAGTTAGAAGAGCTCATGCTTACCACTTGCAGCTGGTGATCGTGATTTGTGTTGGAGGTGTTACAGCTAGGTTCCAATGATCTGGATAGCTTCCCTAGGTGCCATGGAGTGTGTATGGATGCTTGGAATGAATAGAAATGGTTTGGAGTTGAAGATGGTACCTCAACTGCAAAACTGTCAAGAACTTGAGCAATTGGCTGGTGATTTTGTGAAATCTGTGTTCCAGATGTTATGTGAGTGTTTGGATCACTTCTATATGATGTATATGAGGTGTGTGTGATTGGTTTGATCGGAAAAGCTCTCAAACTCAAAACCCGATAGTGACTTGCCTTAGAAGGCAAAATTGGAGTGAAAGAAGAGATTTTGAGGAAAGCATCTATTTGATGGCTTTGGTGTACTCAAACTGATCACAATTGAGCTCTATTTATAGTAGAGCAAGGTTGTTTAGCAAGGAATAGTGAATGGCAACTGCTTAGTAGGTTTGGCCAATGTTGGCAAATGAAAATCCAAGTCTCCTCTAGCCATTGACTAGAGGTTAGGGCACAGGCTGCTGGTTCCCTTAGTCTTGGATAAGTCTTGACTGAATTCAGTTGAGAATGGCTCAGTCCATGCCACCTTGATGCTTCCATTGAATGCTCCAATCCAAAATTGGAGTCTTGTCCCTATTTTGGCAATTCTAGGTTCAACATGCTATTTCTTGTTCCAAAGACTTTGGAGGCTTGGCTCAGTGATTGTCCCCTTTAGATTCAATCCTCAGAGGTGTCCAAGTGGATAGGAGCATTTGGATTTGGCTGATTTTGGCAAATCGACCAAAAGTGTAAAAATCTGCCTTGCCTTGGCAGATTTCAGCAAGGCAACTTGCCAATGTCATATCTCATTACTCAATTTGAATTTGGTAATATTCTTGGCCATTTTGGAAAGCCCTTACATGATACAACAATTGTTTGAACATGTTTGGTTTTGATCTCTTTTGAATCCAAGTGAAAAATCCCCCTACATTTGGCAAAAAGTAGGGTAAAATCTGACTTAGTGAAATTTTCACTAAGTGTTGGAACAAAGTGACTTTTCTTGATTTTGATCACTCCATAACTCAAAATCCATGAGGAATTTGGACATAGGTCAGTATGAAGCTTTTGTAGAGGGCAATGAGATCTACAAATCAAGCTTTGAATGGGGAACAATGGCCTTGTGGTTTAGGAGTTATGGTCCTCCAAAGTTGGCACATTAGTGTCACTTTTTCCATACCTTAGAAATTTTTCTAAGTTTTTATGGTTACCCCTTTTACAAGTTATCCCACTTTCTTTGATTTTTCTTAATGAATGATGATTCAAATCATACATTAACATCATTTTAGGGTTAAAAATCCATTTTGGTGAAAAATCTCAAAAAGTCAAAGTTGACTTTTGTGCACAGTTGACTTTTTATCAGATGAATTCCAAACTGTGCAATTCTTCACGAAATCATGTCCTTGACCTAAATCAAACTTGATGGACATGTTCCATGGGTGTCATAGGGTATATTGAATCATGTATTAGGGCTTGGGAGCATGTCCTGGTCAAAAGTCAAAGTTACAGTTGACTTTCCTCGCGAAACCCTAATTGTGGTGCAGATGAAATTGAGACTTGTTGCTCAAGCTTATTGGATTAATCCATTGTTCCAAATGGATCAATATAGTTCATTAGAGACACTCAAACCCTCTCTTGAGGTCTTGGCTCATGATTTGCCCTAAAAGTCAACTTAGGGGTGAATTAGGTCAAGAAACCCTAATTCCTGATTTTTGATGAATGCATCCCCTGAGGCAAAATTGACTTGATGATTGGGTCCATGAGGTCCCATGAAGTATATTAGGTTATGTTTTGGATCATTGGCTTGTGCCCAAATGAAATTTTTCCATCTGGAGGCCCTGGTCGACCAAAACCCTAATTTGGTGATACTGGCGATCTTGAGACTTGATCCACCTAGAAGGGAGCAACCTTGTGCTTGATCCTTGAAGTGGGAGTCCTTTTGATCCTTTGTAGATGTTTGAGAGGTTAGACAAGTTGAAGATCATGTCATTCTTTGATTGATCCTTTGTCTAAGAACTCAAAGAGGGCTTAAAACCCTAATTTTGATGGTAGTGGGTGCTCAACACTTCCTTGAGGAGATTGATGAGGCAAAGAGGTACATCCATATTGTGATGATGATTAACACAATGATGGGAAATCTTAGTGGTCAAAATTTGGGGTATGACAGATGCCCCTATTTAATCTTCTTGGACCCGAAGGTGTGAATGACGAAGGTATTCGGGCATTCGGGGTGCAAGAGGATTAAATATCAGAATACCCGAAATTTTGATGGTGGTCATGAATGGTAGCGCACGCATTCATCTTCTTTTGCTAAGCTATGATGCTTAGAAAAGGTAAAACTTCCCCTCGATCCTGGTCTTCAGCCAAGGAACTGGTCTCAATTTCTTAAATAAACTTCCCCTCGATCCTGGTTTCCTACCAAGGAACTGGTCTTAGTTTCTGAAATAAACTTCCCCTCGATCCTGGCTTCCTACCAAGGAACTGGTCTTAGTTTCTGATTATAAACTTCCCCTCGATCCTGGTTTTCTACCAAGGAACTGGTCTAAGTTTCTTTTGTCAATATACTTTATTGACAAAGGACATTATGCGTAGCGGTTTTCCTCAAACTTCTCGCCGAATTTTCCTGGGGAGATGCCATTTGACGGAAAAACTTTTGATGTCAGACTTGCTGGGAACCCAGTCGTCTGAGTTGTAGAGTTGCACAAACTTCTCTGTTAGAGACGCCATGTGTTTCTATTGGGGGAAAGCAGGTCTCTTGAGAGACTGCTGTCGCTTGGGATCTTACATCATACTTTTCTCGGGATCTTCCCGGAGAAATGCCATATGAAGGGGTCCAATTTTGAGGTGCCGATAACCTTTTCATCAGCGATCTTTTCGGAGCGAAACTGGCATGCTGCCGAATCTCTGATTACGAGGCTTTCTCTGTGGATTTTCCTTAATTCGGGAAAGCAAGGATATCACCTTCAATGGCGAAGAGTGATGCTGACTAAAGGTTCCTCTGGTTTTTCAGAGGTTCAAATTATCAAAGTGGTCAAGGGCCAACTTCATTCCAGAAATAAACTGGAGGTGAAATTGTTCAAACACAGTATTTCCTGACGAGGCAAGGACTGATGACTTGATTGAGAGGACTCCCATCACTAAGGGACAAGACCGGCTAGAGTGATAATGATGCAATATTAAATATGCATGCATGATGTATGTATGTATATGCTGACAAAACTGACGCGACATACAAACTGACGGGTGAACACGACTGGATACTCGGCCATCGCGGGGCGTGTAGAAATATCGCTGGTTTAAGATATCAATTCCACCTTGCTTAGGAGAGATAGTCCCTATTGGGGAGCTATGTTGGTCGGGCTTAGGAGATGAGAACTCGGCCGTGGTGTGTCAGATGAAACAAGGTCTCTGACACAGTTGATCCTTCATTCAGACGTACTGGCTTTTTAGAAGGAGTACTTTGATTCTGCACTTTGAGGTTCGATTACTTCTGGAGAAGCGACCGATGTTCCTTTGATGTTCAACAGTCAAAAGAAATTGCCGTCTTTATTTTAAAAGCAGAAAAAGTTTTAACAAGTAAATTCATTTTGTTTTATTTCAAGAATCGTTAATCATGTTAAAATGTCGTTCTGTAAAGCTAAAACAAATGAGAATTACAAACAAAAGCACAAGGGCTCAAATTTTATTGATAAGATGGAGATCAGCCAAACGCGTGATTCCAAAGAGTATTTACAAAGTTAGAAAATGGTAATTTACAGGGAAAAGGGCTACATTGAAACATAACGACCGCTATCCTTCTACCAATTTTGACTTCGGGGCATCCTGAGCTTCTGTCGAAGATGACCTTGACTGGATTTTTCTGACGGATGATGTAACCGCTGCTGAGGGATTTGCCCCTGTTGAACATAGTTACTTACCATTATCCCTAATTTTTTCCTGGATTGTACTATGATGTTTCCAATCCACCGGGATGATTGATTTTTTTTTTTATTTTTTCTGTCTCTAACTTTTGCCTGGACCGCCCTTTCGGGTTTTCAATCCACCGAGACGTTTTTTTTTAGTTTAGGCGAAGTATTTCTTGACTACATCAACATTCGTGGGGTAGGCAAATACCTCTCCGTCCATGGTTGCAAGTATCAAGGCGCCGCCTGAGAAAGCTTTCGTGACCACATAGGGGCCATCATAATTCGGAGTCCACTTGCCCCGGGAATCAGTGAGAAATGATTGTATCTTCTTGAGCACGAGGTCTCCTTTCCTGAAGACGCGAGGTCGGACCTTTTTGTCGAACACCCTCTTCATTCTTTGTTGATACAGTTGACCATGGCATATTGCCGTGATTCGCTTCTCCTCGATCAGATTCAATTCGTCGTGTCGACTTTGACACCATTAAGCTTCGATGAGCTTAGCTTCCATCAATACTCGGATTGACGGGATCTCTACTTCTATGGGGAGCACTGCTTCCATGCCATACACTAGAGAGAAAGGGGTAGCCCCTGTTGAAGTGCGGACAGATGTGCGATAACCGTGAAGAGCAAAGGGTAGCATGTCATGCCAGTCTTTGTAGGTTAAAACCATCTTTTGAAAGATCTTCTTGATGTTCTTGTTAGCTGCTTCTACCGCTCCGTTCATCCTGGGTCGGTAGGGAGATGAGTTATGGTGTTTGATCTTGAACTCAGCGCACAACTCTTTCATCATCTTATTATTCAAGTTGGATCCATTATCAGTAATGATCTCGCTTGTAACACCATAACGGCAGATGATATTGTTTTTGATAAATCGGACCACCACTTGTCGGGTTACATTGGCGAATGACGCTGCTTCGACCCATTTGGTGAAATAGTCAATGGCGACCAGGATGAACCGATGTCCGTTTGAAGCCTTGGGCTCAATCATGCCAATCATGTCGATTCCCCATATGGCAAAAGGCCGCGGGGAAGAAAGAACTTTGAGATGTGATGGCGGTACATGAATTTTGTCGGAGTATATCTGACATTTGTGACACCTCCTCATGTACTTGTAGCAGTCGGATTCCATGGTCAACCAATAGTACCCTGCTCTTAGATTTTTTCTCGCCATTGTGTGTCCGTTGGCATGAGTGCCAAAGGACCCTTCATGAATTTCTTCCATCAGCATGTCTGCTTCTGGTCTGTCTACGCATCGGAGCAAGTCCATGTCAAAATTTCTCTTATAGAGAGTGTCACCGCTCAGGAAGAAGTTTCCAGCCAATCTTCTGAGGGTTTTTTTGTCTTTCCTGGATGCCCCAGGTGGGTACTCTTGTTTCTGAAGGAAGCTTTTGATATCGTGATACCAAGGTTTGTCATCTAGGACTGCTTCAATCGTGAAGATGTAAGCGGGCCGTTCAAGGCGCATGATGTCGATCTTAGGTACGTCATTCCAATGACCTACATTAATCATGGAAGAGATAGTGGCTAATGCATCAGCCATGTGATTCTCCTCACGAGGGATGTGATGAAACTCAACTCTGTTGAAGAAAGGTAGCATCCTTCTTGCGTAATCTTTGTAAGGAATCAATCCTGATTGGTATGTGTTCCAATCTCCTTTTATCTGATTGATAACCAAGGCTGAGTCGCCATATACGTCCAAGTTTTTGATCCTTAAATCAATCGCTTCTTCGAGACCCATGATACATGCTTCGTATTCGGCCTCGTTGTTCGTACATTTGAACATAAGTCGAGCGGTGAAAGGAATGTGGGTACCCTGAGGGGTAACAATTATTGCCCCAATTCCGTTTCCATAATGATTAACTGCTCCGTCAAAGATAAGTCCCCATTGGGAACCTGGTTCTGGCCCTTCACTGGGTAGCGGTTCATCGTAGTCTTTCATCTTTAGATACATGACATCTTCGTCTGGGAAGTCAAACCCGATTGATTCTTGATTGTCAATCGGTTGATGCCCCAAATGATCGGCTAAAATACTCCCTTTAACGGCTTTCTGAGCGTGGTACTCTATGTCATATTCTGATAACAACATCTGCCAACGGGCGATTCTTCCCGTGAGAGCAGGTTTTTTGAAGACATACTTGATTGGATCCATTTCTGAGATTAACCAAGTAGTATGAAGAATCATGTATTGGTGAAGACGTTTGGCTGCCCAAGCCAAAGTGCAACAAGTTTTCTCAAGCATCGTGTACCGAGTTTCGCAGTCGGTGAATTTCTTGCTCAAATAGTAAATGGCAGACTCTTTCCGTTTAGTTTCGTCTTGCTGGCCAAGTACACATCCCATTGAGTCCTCTAGAACTGTGAGGTAAATAATCAGTGGTCTTCCTTCCACTGGAGGTGATAGAATCAGAGGATTCAACAGATATTCCTTGATACTGTCGAAGGCGGTTTGGCAATCTTCTGACCAAACGCAATCCTGGTTCTTTTTAAGTAATTTGAAGACCGGCGCGCATGTCGCGGTCATACGGAATATGAATCTGGAGATGTAGTTCAAACGTCCTAGGAATCCTCTGACTTGTTTTTCAGTTTTCGGAGAAGGCATTTCTTGAATGGCCTTGACCTTGTCAGGATCAACCTCAATTCCTTTCTGGCTGACGATGAACCCTAGTAGTTTCCCTGAACGGACACCGAAGGTGCACTTGTTAGGATTCAAGCGGAGCTTGAATTTTCTTAGACGTTTGAACAATTTTGACAGATGTTCAACGTGCTCACTCTCTGTTTTTTATTTTGCAATCATATCATCAACATATACCTCGATTTCCTTGTGTATCATGTCATGAAACAGAGTAGTCGTGGCCCTTTGATAGGTTGCCCCAGCGTTCTTCAAACCGAACGACATTACCTTGTAACAAAAGGTACCCCATGGGGTGATGAACGAAGTTTTCTCCATGTCTTTCGGCGCCATTTTGATCTGGTTATAGCCCGAGAATCCATCCATGAAGGAGAAAACTTTGAACTTTGTTGTACTGTCTATCAGCATGTCAATGTGTGGTAAAGGAAAGTCGTCCTTTGGACTAGCCTTGTTCAGGTCTCTGTAGTCGACACACATTCTGACTTTTCCGTTCTTTTTGGGAACGGGTACGATGTTGGCTAACCATTGAGGATATTCTGATGTGGCGAGGAAACCCGCGTCAATCTGTTTTTGTACCTCCTCTTTGATTTTGATGGCCATGTCCGGGTGAGTGCGTCTCAACCTTTGCTTTACTGGCAAACATTCAAATATTAATGGTAAATGATGTTCCACGATGCTGGTATCTAACCCTGGCATATCCTGATAGGACCAAGCGAATACATCGGGGAATTCTTTGAGAAGCTTTATCAAACTCTCTTTGGCAGTTGGACCGAGCAGTGCCCCAATCCTGACTTCTTTTCTCTCTTTTTCTGAACCCAAGTTTACCGTTTCCAATGGTTCTTTGTGAGGTTCAATGGACCTTTCCTCTTGTCTGAGTAATCAAGAGATCTCTTCTGGAATTTCGTGGTCAACTTCTTCTTCAGCCCCGAATACCGGGAACTCAAAGTTGGGAGAAGGCATCGGATCGTACGTTTCAACGGGGTTTAAAACAAGCAATCTGCATGACGTGATGATTCGTGTTTAGAAGAGATAGAGAAAATGCAAAAGTGTGTGCAGTGTATATTTTTTATTACTGCTTGTTTTTATTATTGAATTGTTTTTTAGGATTACCATTTTCTGAGAAAAGCGAAAAGAGAAAACATCAATTAATGCGGAAATTACAGAACGACGTTATTTTATTAATGAACAAGTCGATCCTTGAAACTACAGCCCTATAAAACAAAACTCTGTCGCTTTGGGCGAAGCGAAGAGGGAAAATTTACAGAAAGCGAGCCCTATCAAAACATCCGTTTCACCTGGGCAGGGTGAAAGGTTAAAAGACGGCAATTACTTTGACTGGTGAACGACCTTCGGAACATCGATAGTAGCCCATTGGCGGCGAACTCCTTGGTGAATCACAAAGTCTGGTACCTTCCTTGATTTGTCTTCAGAAATAACGCTAATTTCTGGTGGAGCCGGATCATTGGAATCTGTCTCCCAGGCAGAATTGTCGTAGGAGGATTCCTCAGTTGTATTTTGCATAGCATTTGTGCTCTCAGCTATATCTCCCCATCCAGTTGGCTGGATGTCTTCGAGCCTGATACGAGAGCTTTCGGGAGCGGTGTACTTGACCATATAGTCGTATTTTCCACTCGGTTGTCCCAAGGTGTCCCACACTTCTTTGGAACTGGAGGGGTCATCTCTCTCGATGACGTTGACCTCAGGAAAAGCATAGTTGATGAATTCTAGTCCGGCAAGCTTTGCGAATTCATCTTCATGTTGAGTAGCTTCAGGATGACCTGAGTGTTGATCCCATGACATGGTGGGGACACAGGTATTCTGTTCAATGACGGTCAGCTGATTTTCATTGTTCGGCTGACTCTCTTGCCCCAAATCTCCTGGAAAAGGTTGCCACATTGGCAGACCATCCATTAGGCCATAGTAGTTGTAGTCAAATTGGTCTTTCATCAGAGTGTCCTCCTCTAATGAATTTGGTGGAGCACGACATCCTTCTGGATCACAATCTCCATAGATCATTTCGACATCTGACCGTGGTATAAATCTCGGACTCTGTACGGGATATCAAAGTGGTATAGGCACCTCTTCCTGAGACATATAACCGTCCTCGTTAAGGTAGGACTTCCATTCTTCATCTGTGTCAGGGGGGTCTTCCTCATTGATAGCATGTACTGCTTGAGACACTGGGTGAAGGAAACCTCCACTGTGGAAGAAGTTTTGAAGGGGATGAAGACTTTCATCGTTGGCATCTGTCTGGGTACAGGTTGTAGAAAAACCAATACCCTTCTTTGTTTTATTGTCAGTGGGAATGACAAGCTGTTCCCATCTGGTTGTATTGGTACTCTTGACCGCTTTGATAGCATCATTGTATGAAGAAATGGAAGTTCCTTCTTTGAACTGATTGTCCTTGCTCACCGACAGTGCTTGGAACTCAGTTCCAATAACCTCCTCGGGTTCTATACCAGTAGATGATGACAAATTACTCACAAGCAAGGCCTGCTCCCCACAGACTGTGATGAGTTGGCCGTTCTGGACGAACTTTAGCTTTTGGTGGAGGGTTGAAGTAACCGCCCCAGCCTGATGTTTCCAAGGTCTTCCTAATAAACAACTGTATGTTGCTCGGATGTCCATAACCTGGAAAGTGACTTAGAAAGTGTGAGGACCGATAGTTATGGAAAGGTCAACTTCGTCGATAACCGCTTTTCTGGATCTGTCGAATGCTTTGACGACAACCTCGCTGATTCTCATCGAAGGGCCTTTGAATGATAATTGCATCAAAGTGGACTTCGGCATAACATTCAGGGCTGACCCTGTGTCTACCAGTACGCTGGGCAACGCATCGTCCTGGCAGTTAACTGTGATATTGAGCGCCATGTTATGACGACGACCCTCTTCAGGTAATTCCTCATCACTAAATCCCAAATTGTTGCAGGAAGTGATGTTAGAGACAATGCTATCGAACTGTCTAATTGTTACGTCCTGTTCCACAAAGGCTTGTTCTAAGACTTTCTGTAGAGCCTCCCTGTGTGCTTCTGAACTGAGTAAAAGTGATAACACAGAGATCTTTGAAGGAGTCTGTAATAGTTGATCAACAATGTTGTATTCACTCCTTTGGATGAGCTTCAGCATCTCATCATCATTTTTCGAAAGGTTGGGATTACTGGATTGACCGACTGGTAGATCGGGAGCTTCCGTCTGAAGTTCCTTTTCTTTGTTAAGTTCCCCAACCCCTCGGTTGAAGATTCTACCACTCCGTGTTACTCGAATGATGTCTGCAATGTTCACGATGGAGGGTAATGGAATTTCCTTCCCATTTTCAATGGTTGTTGCACCGTACTTGTAAGGGATTGCCTTAGCTGATTCATACGGTAGTGGTCCCGGCAGATAGATGACTAATGGAACCTTCTGATTTTTCTGACCATCATAAGTAATCTCGGTCCGTTCCTGGTTGGGAACTTTAGATTCGTCAAGTAGAGGGATAATGGCAAAAATATCCCTGGTCCTGTGATGACCAGAGATTGTGACAACATCCTCAACTTGATCGGCAAGGTAGTTCGATGTCCAGTTGATGGGTCCAAAACCCGGATATGGACGAATTTCTCCACGGTCCACCTGCCCCTGGAGAGCTGCTCGCACAAGGTAGCACCCTTGGTTACTTTCCGAACAGACGCTACAATGGTCATAATTGTGTGGTGGCACCTGGCCACGCCCACTTTGAATACAATGTAACCTCACTAGGTTAGCTTCCATTGATCGGACATCCTGACTCTGACGCCGAGCAGGATTCCTGTTACTGATACTAATTTGCTGAGTATCTTCATCCATATAAATTGGCATTCACCAGTGATTTAACAAGTGCTGAAGTGCCTCTTGGACAAGGGTACAACCTCGATCATTTTCGCAACCCGCTTTACAGCTTTGATAGTCATGTGATATCAGGAATCCAAGTCAGACCTGTTCAGCATGTAACTCTACTAAGTTGGTATTCATCACGCGAATATCAAAGATCTGAACCATGTTGATCTGATAAGGGTTCCTATCATGGTAGTCTTGGATCCATCCAAGATCCATCTGACGCTGGAGGGCCTCTTGTATGAAAGAGCATCCCTGGTTGTCTTTAGAGCAGATATCACACTGGTGATAGCTATGAGGTGGCACATGGCCATATCCACTCTGTCTACAATGCATCTTGACCAGATTGGTCTTTAACAAGAGTACATCGTGAACTTGATAGACATTGTTAGTCTCTCTCTCAATCAGATTGATTGTAGCCTTCTCGTGTTGAGGCAGCGGGTTCGTAAGAACATTAGGATTTGTATCCTTGAAGGATAAGGCCCCGCTCCTAACAACTTTTTGCACGTCGGACTTGAAATTGAGACAAGTCTCTATGTTATGCCCTGGTCCTCCTTGGTGATAAGGGCATGTCTGATCCACCTTAAACCAAAAAGGCAGATTTTCCGGTACTGTAAGAGGAGCCTTGGTCTGGACGTGCCCTTTAGCCAGTAGTAATGGAAACAGCTCTGCGTACGACATGGGTATAGGATCAAATCCTGGTGGCCGTGTTGTACGGTCATTGTTATATGGAGCACGAGCCTGCTGAAGAGGCTGTTGTGTCCTTTGCTGATCAGGTTGGCTCTGTGCAACCTGAGGTTGATACGTAGGAATAGGCGCAGGGCTGATAGCAGGAGTTACAGCTGCTACCGGCTGATAACGCCGCCTTTGCTTTCCGAGAGAGATATTCCCAATATCTTGCTCTTTTTTCTTAGGGAGAGCACTACCGTATTTTTTAGTACCGCTCGTCGATCCAGTGTCTTTTACCAAACGTCCTTCTCGAACGGCTTCCTCAAGACGTACGCCCATGCCCACCATCTCGGTGAAATCACTGGGTGCACTGGCAACCATTCGGTCATAGTAAAATGAACTTAAGGTTTTTAAGAAGATCTTTGTCATCTCTTTTTCCTCAAGAGGTGGACAAATTTGAGCGGCAATTTCACGCCATCTCTGGGCGTACTCCTTAAAGGTTTCCTTGTCCTTTTGCGACATTGATCTGAGTTGATCTCTGTCGGGTTCCATGTCCAAATTGTATTTGTATTGTTGGACGAAGGCAGTGCCAAGATCTCTGAAAGTACTAATCGTAGCACGGTTTAAACCCATGTACCATTTTAATGCGGCACCGGTTAAACTATCCTGAAAGTAGTGAATCAGTAGGTCCTGATTCTCCGTCTGAGCTGAAATCCGCCGAGTGTACATCACCAGATGCCTTTGAGGGCAAGAGTTACCCTTATATTTTTCAAAGTCGGGCACTTGAAATTTGTGCGGAACTTTCACATTGGGGACCAAGCAGAGGTCTGCGACGTCCTTTCCAAATAAATCCTGACCGCGAATGGCTTGCAGCTCCTTCTGCATTTCCAAGAACTGGTCCTGGAATTCATCCATCCTGTCAAACAAAGTTCCTTTTTACCAGCAGGTATTGGCGGAATCTGTCCTTCCGGGACAGTGTGCACCACAGGGGGTGGTACCGTGACTACGACAGTGAATCTTGGCGTTTCCCGAAGTTTGTAACCTTTAGGAGTCTTCAGTATGCCCCTGGCATCTTCGCTTTCCCGAAGTTTGTAACCTTCAGGCCCAACGGCTTTAGTTGTGATTCCCTGATCTTCAGCGATCGGCGGAACATATCCTTCCGGGATATAGTTAACAGGCATGCCCCAAGGACGATCTTTCGGCATTTGATACCTAGGATCATACTTCTCCACGATGGGCGTTGAGGTGATCTCTGAGATCACAGTTCTTTGTAGCTGAGCTTCTGCCATGGCTTGCATGTCGTTACGAAGCTTTCTCATATCCTCTCTCAGAGCGTCGATCTCTTCCTTCAACTCTCTGTTTTCTTCCTCAAGATCATCCATCTTTTTCTGACGATTGGCTCGAGTATTATACGAATGAGATAGTTTGACTCTAGAACTGAGACACAAACGTGAGATTCGTAGGGAAGAAGAATACGTGATGTGAGAATGATGAATGCAATGATTATATTAATTGTTTTTTGGTTTAATCAAAATAAACTTCGACAATTAGATTGCAAATACCAAACAGTGGGGAAACCCTTTTTTATTGAATTCAAAGGATTACAGAAATGGAAACATAGTAGATTACAAGGTGCAGAAACAGAAACCTAAGCTAATGGGTTCCGAGTCCACTCTGAAGAGAAATCGGGTGCTGACTCTGGTATTTTCCTCTTCTTTGACCGGGGCTCTTGGGCCGTTGTCGGGTTGTCATTCCTTTGCTAGATGAAAGGAGTGAGCAAATTCCTTTGGTCATCTTGATTCTCTACAGCATGTTGCTCCAAAATTTTAATCAGAGCATCTTTCTCTTTCAGTAGTTGCTGTATTTTGATGCACTCTATGTTGAGGGTGTGGTACTTGTTCTTCCAAGACCTTATCTCCTTTTGAACTTTGTTGAGAGTAACCTGAAGCTTTTTAGTTTCCGTCATGAAGTACATGACAGATTCCCTCGGCGGAAGAATTCCGTAACGAGGATAAGGCATTTTTAGCTTGAGAGCTCTAGTTTGTACCCAATGGAGATAGGGCTCCACCGAGACACAGTCCGGTCTTCTTAGAGACTCTCGTCCTTTCTTATGAACGTGTTTCCAAGCGTGCACTATTTTCATCTTTAGTGCTCTATCATTTTCCCCTTCCTTGAAGAAAAGACCTTCCAGATGAACACCCCGTGGGACGTGTCTCATCGGGTATCCAAACTGACAGCGAACCAACACCGGATGATAGTTAATTCCTCCTTTAGTTCCTATGAGGGGTACGTTGGGGAAGTTTCCACAACGATCAATGATTCTAATTCCATCATAGATCCTATTACACCAATCTATATCAGAGTTGGTGAGGGACATGATTTTCTGCGACCAACGTAAGGTACTCTTGCAATCCCAAAAAGCACCAGACTTGGACAAGTGGGAGATAAACCATTTATAAAGCAGAGGTACACAGCATGTGATCTCCCCTCCGCTGTACAAATTTCCCAAGTGTACAGAATGATACGCATCTGTGAGCAAAGTCGGCACAGGATTTCCAATGAGAAAAACCTTAATGGCGTTGATATCGACGAAGTTATTGATGTTGGGAAACAACAATAACCCGTAGGTGAGCAAGACAAAGATGCTTTCAAAAGCAGTCACGTTTCCTATACTGGCAAAATACAGGGCCTTCTTTGTCAAGAATTGGGCTGGCAAACCTTGTATGCCACCCTTAGTGGTTATGTGAGTCCTGACCTCAGACTCGTCCAAATGAATTGCTCTTGCAATGGTCTGATTCTTTGGAATTTCTTCCAGTCCAGAAAATGGAGCTCGATCAGTGATATGTAAATCGACCAGATGAGAATACTCCTCCAGCGTTGGTGCGAGCTGGTAATCCGGGAATGTGAAACAGTGATAAACTGGATCGTAAAACTGAATGAGCGCATCCATGATTCCTTCAATCACATGGACTCTTAACAGTGGTAGCAAACCTCCGTGCTTGGCTCTGAAAGCCTCTTGGTTTGTGATCATCCTCGCCAAACCTCTTAAATCCTATAGCTTTGGAACCTTGAAGGTATACCTATGGGTTCTTCTTCTACCAAAATCCATTAGCGCAATCCTTTTCTCTGATATTTGCAATCTCAGTCTTAGTTTAATTTGAAAAACAGAGAGACTAGAAGAGAATTTTTTTTGAATGTTTTAATGTTTTTTAAATGAATGCATGAATGCAGCACACAAAAACATAGGAAAAACATGGGGTCAAAGGGTCGTTGTCATGAAGTCAAGGCTCTACCCATCCCCAAAGGTTTATACTAGGGTGATTTTTGTACATGTACTCATTATCATCAGCTCCTCCCAGGAAAGCAAAACAACAAGCGGATCGCCAGCGAGTTGTAGAGCAATCTTAGAGTAAGTGCCATTCACCGAGAATAGATCACCAGCCTCAAATGAGGGTAGTATCGCGTAACAACTATTCCCGATAGTTTCCGCACTACAAAAGGGTTTGGCTCCTCAGCTTCTCAGACATCACAATCGGCCCATTGTCTAGGTGAGAGAATGGGTTACATTGGTCAGCCTCCACTGAGGTTGATGGTCGGCCTTGTCGCCATCACTTATCTTAAGTGTATACTCAATCTTTCCACATGCGGCATCACACACATTCCCATTAGCAGAAAAATAAACATGTATAGCAATTAGGAAAAGCAGTATATATATTTATCCTAAACATCCTAGACCTTTAAAGCTATGAATCCTAAGTTCCTGACAGAAATGGGTTCCCTGGCGGAAGCCCCAATCTGTGGTATCACACAAGTGAAGAGAAAAAAAGGTTTGGGGTATGACACATATCTCATGGCTCAAATTAAATTTGGTGATGTTCTTGGCCATTTTGGAAAGCCCTTATATGATACAACAACTGTTTGATCATATTTGGTTTTGATACCTTTTGGATCCAAGTGAAAAATCCCCCTACATTTGGAAAAAAGTAAGGCAGATTCTGACTTAGTGAAATTTTCACTAAGTGTTGGAACAAAGTAACTTTTCTTGATTTTGATCACTCTATCACTCAAAATCCATGAGGAATTTGGACATAGGTCAGTATGAAGCTTTTGTAGAGGGTAATGAGAACTACAAATCAAGCCTTGGATGGGAGAAAATGGCTTTGTGGTTTAGGAGTTATGATCCTCCAAAGTTGGTACCCTAGCCACTTTATTTTTTTAACTTAGAAAAATTTCTAAGTTTTTATGGTTACCCCTTTTACAAGTTATCCAACTTTTCTTGATTTTTCTTGATGAATGATGATTCAAATCATACATTAACATCATTTTAGGGTTAAAAGTCCATTTTTGTGAAAAATCTCAAAAAGTCAAAGTTGACTTTTGTGCACAGTTAATTTTTTATCAGATGAATTCCAAACTGTGCAATTCCTTAGGAAATCATGTCCTTGACCTAAATCAAACTTGATGGACATGTTCCATGGGGGTCATAGGGTATATTGAATCATGTCCTAGGGCTTGGGAGCATGTCCTGGTCAAAAGTCAAAGTTACAGTTGACTTTTTCATTAAAACCCTAACTGTGGTGCAGATGAAATTGAGACTTGTTGCTCAAACTTCTTGGATCAATCCATTGTTACAAATGGATCAATGTAGCATGTCGGAGACCTTTAAATCATGTCTTGAGGTATTGGCTCATGATTTGTCCCAAAAGTCAATTTAGGGGTGAATTAGGTCAAGAAACCCTAATTCCTAATTTTTGATGAATGCATCCCCTAAGGTTAAATTGACTTGATGCTTGGGCCCATGAGGTTCCATGGAGTATATTAGGTTATGCTTTAAAGCAATGGATCATGCCCAGAGGAAAATTTCCATCTGGAGGCCCTGGTCGACCAAACCCTAATTTGGTGACACTGGTGATCTTGAGGCTTGATCCACCTGAAAGGGAGCAGCCTTGTGCTTAATCCTTGAGGTGGGAGTCTTCTTGATCCCTTGTGGATGTTTGAGAGGTTTAGACAAGTTGAAGATCATGTCATTCCTTGATTGATCCTTTGTCTAAGAATTCTGAGAGGGCTCGAAACCCTAAATTTGATTGTAGTGGATGCTCACCCATCTTTGGGGAGACTGCTGAGGTATGATGGTTCCCCCATATTGTGATAATGATTTTCACAATGATGGGAAATCTTAGTGGTCAAAATTTGGGGTATGACAGGGAGATTGTTAAAACAAGATTTGTTCTTGATATTTTCTCTTTAGTTTTGATGATAGCAAAAGTGTTAAAAGTATAATGGTTTATTTGATGTGTGTTTTATTTATGCAGGTTCTTGTCTTGTACATAAATAATCAGAATCCATTTTACTTAAGATACACTTGGAGTTGCTTCATTGCTAGCTTCTAGTAATTTCTAGTGTGGTTTGACGAAGACTTTGAATTGAAGGTCTCAGCATTCAGACGAGTATCTACACATAGTAATTGTATATCAACATCTGGTACCATTCAGAGTTGGTGATAAAGCAGTGGACTATCCGTATTACTGAAAGCATGATGTATTATCTTATCAGCTTATCAGCTCGAGTCTACAGGATTGCAAGGCTGAAGAAAAGCTGGTACGTTCTATGGATGTCTACTCCCAACGGCTCTATTAGTAAAGAATCTCTTGAAGTCTCAAAGGTTAAACGTGTTACACAATTGATTCAGAAATCTGCGGTGCATCCATCTTCAACGTCTCTTGTACTTTGGAGCAGAAGCAAAGACACTTGATCAAATAACCTTCTCAACGGCTAGTTTCTGGAAAGCCTATATATATGGTTGAAGATTAAAACCTGAATTTTCAATAAGGAATCTTCTGTTGAAGGAGTAACAAGATCAAGCAATTATCAACTCTATGTAATAGGCAGATTTTATGTTTTAGGTTGTAATTGTAAAAGTCTTAAGATTTCTTAACCCTGTATATATTCAAGAAATCTTAAGTGCTTTAGGTCTTTGTTATGGTGATATCTCGTACCTCTGATGCGTGCATCATGTACATCTTGTTCTCTATTCTGCTGAGCCTTCAGTAGTTAAAATTAAGTCTCCTGCTATGTGCTTGAGCAAAAAGTCTTGTCTCATTAGGATTCAAGCAACAAATCTTGAGCCAAGATGCTTAAGCCACGTAAGTCTCATTGTTTAAGTGCTTGAGTTTTGAAAGTCTTATTCAGCTAGTTTAATTGAGCAAAAGAAAGTCTTAGACACGTGCTCTAAGCAAAGGTAAGTCTCAACTAGAAGACAGATGAGCAGGCGACTCAGTCAGATGATGTGAGCAAAGGAAGTCTTAGATATGTGCTCTAAGAAAAGGAAAGTCTCAACCAGAAGACAAATGAGCAGGTGGCTCAGTCAGATGGTGTGAGCAAAGGGTAAGTCTTAGACACGAGCTCTAAGCAAGGTTAAAGTGTTAGACATGAGCTCTAAGCAAGGTTAAAGTATTAGACACGAGCTCTAAGAAAAGTAAAAGTCTTAGACACGAGCTCTAAGCAAGGTTAAGTCTTAGGCAGATGGTCTAAGAAAGAGAAGTCTTGGTCAGGAGATGATTGAGCAAAGTGAAGTCTTAGACATGCTCTCTAAGTAAGGGAAGTCTCATACAGTTGGTCTGAGTAGTTGTAAAAGTCTTATGCAGAAGCATAAGCTATTGTAATCATGAAGTGGTTATAATGAAAAGCTCTTGCGAGGAAAGGGGATTGGACTACTCTCAGTTAGGGGAGGAACCAGTATAAATATTGTCTCTTCTGCTATTATTTTATTCACTTCTGTTGTATCCGCTGCTAAATGAATTAACTCAGAATCTGAACATCAGTTCTGATTCTGAGACTCTGATTAGAAGCTAAATAATAAGAAAATGTGAAACATAATTCAACCCCCCTTCTTGTGCACTTTTCACACCTTCACTCTTGTTTATTGCCTAGTTTAGGACACCTTGTACACACACGACTTCCTCTTGGGCTACTTGACAATGACCCCATTTATTTTTCGCACTCCTGAGTACTTTACACGTACCCCGCTCCCTTTTGGATGTATGCTCTTTACTTTTCTTACTCTTCTTTGATTGTGGTTTTGTTTACTAGAAGCACCCTTAGGGAATAGGATATACTAAACCATTTTCAAACTAATTCTCGATTCAATGTCGAGCCTCTTGTCAAAACATCCTTCTAATTCGATTGCATTTTAGCATCTCCATCAACCTAATGCAGATTATTGCACCTCTTTTTTTGATTTTGGTTTCGTTACTAGGAGCACCTTAGGGACTAGGATCAATCCAAACCCTTTTGTAAATCCTTTATCCAACGTCAAGTGGCTTTTTTCTCATATTTGTAAGTCGAGTGCCTTTTGCCTCGTCATCAACCTCTTTTCACAACCCAGACGCTTTTCTCAAAATCCAAACAAACCCTTGATCCAACATCACATGGATTTTATCAATCAAACATAAAAAACACATAAAAACTATCAAAACTCTTTTCAGTAAAGGTGAAAAAAGGGGGTTTGGATTTTTTGGTTCCTCTCCTCGATTATTTGGGTGCGAGTTACCTTTCTCGTGTTTTAAGATTTATCACCTCTAAAACATACCAATCAACCAACCGTAGTTCCACGGACTACGAATGCTTTGATTCTTCATTCTCGTCCGAATGAAGATACATAGGCACAATGACCCCAATCCTTGGTGAGCTACCTTTTGTTTTTTCCACCTATTTCCTACCTTTTGTTTTTTCCACCTTTTTCCACCTTTTGTTTTTTCCACCTTTTTCTACCTTTTGTTTTTTCCACCTTTTTGCTTCTACCTACTACCTTTCTTTTTTCCCATCCAAACCTTTTCCCATAGTCCGAACTATAGATGCTCTGATTTCTCATTTTACAATGAGAATACGTAGGCACAAGGGCCTCAATCCTTGTCGAGCACCTTAATAAAAAAATCACCCATTTCCCCTTAGTAATCGAAATCCTTTTTCTCTTACTTTTCGCATTACTCGCTTAGAAGAAAACAAATAACATTAGCTAACATTCATCACGAATCAAACTAAGAGGTTCCCGTTGAGTACAACAGACGTGAGGGGTGATAATACCTTCCCTTTACGTAATCGACTCCCGAACCTAGAATTTGGTTGCGATGACCATGTTCTTATATCTGAAAGGTTTTATTGATATTTTCCTATTCCTTCATTGGAATGAATAAAGTTTGGTGGCGACTCTGTTCGAACCATTTTTCTACGTCCCATTGCGAAGGTCGTATTTTTTTGAGGTGCGACAAGTAGTCTGTTGGACAATCTCAAATCCAAGCACCACACTTTCACCAGATTTATGCCAACACAAAGGTTTCCCACACCTCCGACCATACAAAGCTTAAAAAGGCGCCATTCTAATACTAGAATGGTAACTATTATTATAAGTAAACTCTATCAAAGGCAAATGACTATCTCAAGCACCTACTTGTTCAAGAAAACAAGCCCTTAACAAATCCTCCAAAGATTGGATAGTCCTCTCTGTCTGACAATCTGTTTGTGGATGATAAGCTAAACTCTACCTCAGCTTCGAACCCAAAAGCCTCCTGCAAACTCTCCCAAAATCTGGAAGTGAACCTCAGATCTCTATCTGACACAATACTCAACAAAACTCCATACAACTTCACAATCACACATATATTAATCTCTACCAATTTCTGCAAATAAAAACTGATATTAATCAGAATAAAATGCGCCAACTTTGTCATTCTATCAACAATCACCCAAATGGCATCATGCCATCCAAGAGTATTCGACAACCCAGTCACAAAATCCATAGAAATTCTATCACATTTCCACTATGGAATATCCAACGGTTGCATCAACCCAACAGATTTCTGATGCTCAACTTTCGACTTTTGACAAGTCAAACAAGCATATACAAACTGTGCCACATCACGTTTCAATTAAGGCGACCAAAATATCTTCTTCAAATTATGATACATCTTTATAGCTCCTGGATGGATACTCAAGCTACTCCAGTGACTTTCTTCCAGAATCATCTTTTTTAACTTAGAATCATCAGGAATACAAATTCTGTCACAAAATTTCAACACACCTTGGTCATCCACTCTAAAATCACTATCCTCAGTCTAATTATTTCCAACCATCAAGTACACCAACTTTACATCCAACTTCTGACTCTCTTTAATATTATTATTAATAAAATCATTGTTGAACTTCAACATACCCAACATCACACTCTGCGGTGTCAGATCACAAAACAAACTCAAGTTTGTGAACTGCATAATCAATTCCAACTCTCTAACCATCATAGCAGACATATGCAATGACTTCAGACTTAAAGCATCAGCCATGACATTAGCTTTACCGGAATGATAATTCAAGCCAAATTCATAATCCTTCAGAAATTCCAACCATCTTCTCTACCTCATATTTAATTCCTTCTGATCAAACAGATACTTCAAACTCTTGTGATCACTGAAAACTTCAAATCTAGAACCATAAAGATAATGCCCCCAAATTTTCAACACAAAAACCACTGCAGTTGTTATACCCCAAATTTTACCCCTTAGATGTCATAACATCTTGCACTTGCATTTAGGCTTCAACCGTCTATGCATTGTTAACTAACCCATATTTTTGCTAGTCTGTTTCTTTTGTGAAAATCAGGATTGGCACAAGAAAGGAGACAAGAGCAATAAACCAAGTTCTCATGTGTTTCAAGGTCTTCTAAGACTATTCTTGGCTCCATATCTTCATCACCAGGGTTCACCAGTTGATCGAGATTATTGTATGAAGTTACCTGTCCAAGAAAGCCAACTGAGGCTCTAAGGTTTCAACCAGTTGCTCTTAAAGGCTATTCATAAAGTTTTCCAGTCATGTGCCATGATCTTAAGATATTGAATCAAGAGAAACCATCAGACCAAAAGTTGTGGAATTAGGGTTTCAACCTGAAAAATCACTGAAAAGATTTGTCATGATCAGTCAAGGTTTGGTTGGTTCATCAACCAATTGAACTTACCTACATTCAAGAGGTCTTATTCAACAAGAAATCAAGAGCATCTGGCTCTCATCACTAGTGCAAAGAGTCACAAGTTCATCTTGCCCTCAGATTAGGGTTTTGTTAGGAAAGTCAACCTTTGCCTTTGACTTTTGATCAAGGCATGTTCCCAAGCTTTGAGCCATGTTTCCATATGTTCATAAACATTCTTGGAGACCATCCATTGGCATTTTAAGAGATTGAGGAAGTAAAATCATCAGAGATCATCCAGTGGAATTCCTGAGGAAATTAGGGTTTTGCCTGAAAAGTCAAACCTCTGACTTTTGATGTTATTGGTCCAAAATGAAGTACTCAAGTCACATCCCATCTTAACATGTTCAATCCTTGAATTAGAGCATGAGAGATCACCATTTGAAAGGTTTCTTGCAAGAAGGGCAAGGTTTGGCTTTTGAATTTTTCTAAGTATGGAAGAATTCACTCCTTGTACAAAATTGGGAAGGTCATAACTTTCAAACCGCACATCCAAATTTTTTGACTTAAAGCTCAAATTGAAGCTCTCATCATGAACTTCAAAACATATTAGAGGGTCCTTATCCAAACGAGGCTTGATTTTTAAGTTACAAGGCTTGGAAGTTTAAAACACTTAAAAACTTCACCTCCATTTTTCACCAAGATCCCTTTTGATCCAGAATTTGGAGTGAACATCAAAGTTTTAGAGGACATTTGGGGCTTTCCAAAAAGTTGTAGAACTCCTCACTCTATGGTGTGAGCTGAGAGATTCGAATGGTTGACGTTTGATGTCTTTTCTTGAAATGTAAGTTTCACACTTAGTGCATAATGGTACATTACCACTCCTAATCACCAAAACCTTCACTCTTATGATGTTTAGAGACAAGTTTAACACCATTTTGACCTCTGCCACGAATTTGCAAGTGTTGGCACTTAAAATAACATTGTTTAATCGACTTGATGCAAGTGGACATCTTAGGAAAGAGAAACTTTTTCACAAGGCATGGCATTCCGGTAAAGCTAATGTCATTGGTCAATCTTAACTGTATGTCATTAAACCCGATCATCATTGGTCAGTCTTAACTGTATATCTCAAAGTCCAGTATTTACTGGCGTGTTTTATATCGGTCATCATCGGTATCGTGAAGCCCAGTGTTTACTGGCTTGTTATTCCCAAGCCCAATCATTATTGGCACCTTAATTTTTATCCTCCAGCAGAGGTTTTGGTCATCACCAATATCCCTGCAAAAGTCCAGTGTTTACTGGCATTTTGTTGAAAGCCTGATCATCATCAGCATCCTAAATCCAGTGAAACTTCTCCTATAAATAGAAGCTTAATCTTCACTCCAAAACACACCAGATTCACCCCAAAAGAAGGCTGAATACTCACTCTATTCTCTCATTCACCAACTCTTGCAAATTTGCAAGAACAATCCAAACACTCATTCCACTCGTGCATTCACTCTCAAACTCCACAAACCACCTCCAAATACTTCACTAAGTTCATCCAAACATCTGAAACCTAACTGTAATACCTCTACCACCACCTGTCATTTTTAAATCTCCATAAGTAAGAAGTATCGGGTTGCATTATCCAAGCATATTCCAAAACTTCTAATCATCTGCACTTTCTCTCCAAGGATCAACAAAGTCCCAGAAAGTGGTTTTTATCATTTACAAGTTTTGTAGAATGAGCCTTGGACTTTCTCCAAGAGGTAATCTTTTAAAGATTTGAAACTCATAGGCATGTTGTGATATGATTTGTTATTTGATGCTGGCATATGTACATTATTGTGTTTAAGTTATGTGAACCATTGCTTACATTTCATGACTTCTGTGTTTGATGTTTTGAGCTTCTGAACTTTTTGTTGTGGCACTGGTTTTGGCTTTCGTGTGAGCTGAGTGTTTAGTTTTAAGGAAAACAAATGGCATTATTAAGTTCCTTGATCTTTGCTGAACACTTTAGGCTTTTATTTTGTAAAAAAGGATGGAAAAATGAGAGTGAACAAGGCTGAGAAAGAGAAGGATCGGCCATGGTGTTTTCACGATGATTTTGGCCAGGTTTTGTTTACGTTGCATGAGGGAGATGATGCGTGGCAGCGTGAGAGTGGTTAGGGTACATTTTTTTTGTCGCATAGTAACTTAAAGTTTTGTGACCGGTTGATGCATGTTGTTAGTGTGTATCCATGTAACATTCACGTGTGTTTTTCAGCTGGCCATTTTCTTTTTCATTCATAGAATATATGTTTGTGTGGGTGGCTTATACAACAGATGTATAGCCACCCCAGTGGTATGAGCATTGTGTGTGAAACCAAGGGGTCTGGGGTTCGAATCCCCCTCGCCCCAGACACCCTTTTTGCATTTTTTTTCTTTTCTGTTTCCACTCTTAATTAATTTTAATAATTATTTCTGATTTTATAAAATTGGAAGTAATTTTGACCTAGTTTTTGAACTTCCTTTGAAACAAACCCTTTGCTCTTTATCTTCATGAGCTGATTTTCCAAGGTGTCTTAGGACACATTAGAGGGATGTTTAAGGGCTGACTTATGACATTGAATGAGGTCTTTTGTTTAGGTTTATGGCTCATTATTCGACTCTCAATTCTTAAACTTAATACCTTTGTTACTCACCTTGAAGTTTTAACTTTGAGAGGGCTATCTTTGCCCAACTTGTATGACACTTCACACACACATTCTTAAATGTTGTAACTTGAAAGTAAGCTTTGGCTTTGGTTGTGTCTTGGTTATTTTGGACCATTTATTCATGTTAAGGTTATGTGCATCATTTCATTTACACTTTGTCATGCTAAGAGGTAATCCACATGGTTTGATTTACCTTGACTATGATTTATGCTTGATTTATGCTACTTGAGTTCTTAAACTCTTATTTCTTATTACTCATACTTCAAATCCTTTTCCAACACTTGTTTTTACAAGAAGTTGTCTTCCCCTCCTTTCAAAGGAAAGACTCTCTATTTGACATCAAAGTCATAGATAGCTCATTTACCATCTTGGCCTCATTAGAGCCATTCTTTATCCTCATTAGGATCCATCCTTGGCCTCTTTAGAGCCATTCTTTATCCTCATTAGGATCCATCCTTGGCCTCATTAGAGCCTCTTCTTCCTTTAACCTCATTAGGTTCCCCTCTTGTGAGCACTATCATCATAGTTGCTTACTTCCCTCCTTGGCCTTATTAGAGCCACTTACCTTATGACTTAGGATCCTCCTAGAGTTCTTCAATCTATGTGAGCATCATCAATATGATGTTCCTCTCCCATTTGGCCTTATTAGAGCCATTCAAAACTTAGAAATAAGCTAGAGTTCTTCAAACTCTATGTGATTCTCATCATCATGAGTATTCACTTCCCCTTTTACAACTTAGAATTAGAGAGTTCTTTAAACTCTATATGAGTATCATACTCATTCCCCTTGGAACTTTGGCCCTAGTCAATGGTTCCTCACCTTTAGTTAGGTGAACTACGGTTGCTCTGATTCCTTAGTCAGGATACGTAGGCACAAGGTGCGACGTCTTGGCGAGCACACTTAGTATATACCCTTTGGTCTTTATCTTCACCTTTAGTATCTTGGTTTTCACCATAGATCTTCATCTATACTGTTAGGTCTTTACCTTTAGCACTTTAGACTTCACCATAGGTCTTTACCTTTACCTCAGCAGATTCCTTAGCAAGCAAACATAACATAACACAAATACAAACAAGAACCTCCTGTAGAGTACTACAAATACTTAGGGTGCTAATACCTTCCCTTAGTATAACCAACCCCCAAACCCCCGATCTCTTAGCCGTGTCTTCACATGGCGCATTAGGGTTTTCTTTCGATCTTTACCATTTCCTTTGGATAAATCAAAGCTCGGTGGTGAATTTCAAAGTTTTGTGATTCAAGTTAACTAATAGCTTGATATCCGGTTCTCACCGCAACAGAAATGGCGACTTCACTGGGGAGCTATTTAGAGTGTTATGCCTACCTTGTTTTTATTTGTGTTATATGTTTTGCTTGCTTGATTGTACATATCTGTATATATCTGTCTGTTGCTTGGTTTCTTCTGTTTTGCAGGGTGCTACTTTTGAGTGGTGAGATAAGTTCTAACCCGAACTTGAGATACACATATGATAATTGTGGTGTAATTATAGCTGGAAATGAGTCGAGTCGAGTCGAGCTCGCTTTAAATCAACTCGACTCATTAAGAATTGGTTCAGCTCAAATCTCGGTTCGAGTTCGTCACGAGCTTATTTTTAAGCTCAAACTCTACTCGTTAAAAGTTCACGAACTATTTGGTTTATCTCGTTAGGTTCAGCTCACTTGCTTCACGGACTTAAAAGCCATTTTTTTAAGTCTATTTTATTTTTATCTATTTGACATTTTAAATTAATATTAAAAAAAAAAAAAGAAAATATTGAAATAAAATAAAAGTTATGAGTATGGAATTTAACTTTGTTTCAAAAATCTACTAATTCAAAAACAATACACCTTTCAAGAGAAAGTCTAATTCAAAAAACACTTAATTGAAGTTTAAATTTATCTAAAAAACCCATAACTTCATCAAATATTTAGGAAACTTACAAATTTAATGAAATAGTACACAAAAAAAATACTAGAAACTGATACATTTTCATCACAGAATAATTACACCACTTGCAACCTTCATTACACATGTTATTTTAGCCAATGTCATAATGTCTCCAACAAGAATGACTCAAAATGCAATTGTTAGTTGTATTTCCATAACTAGTACATATGGGACAATAAAGGGTTAAAATTTGGAGCAAATATTTAAACATACTCTTAAAGATAATATAATCATTCTCATATTTAATCGAGTTAACTCATGAACCTAACGAGTCGAGTTAAGTATAGTTTAAGTTCGGCTCATTTAGTTAATGAACATAGTTTTTCGCTCATATTTAGCTCATTTGGTTCATGAACCTAGTTCAACGATTTAATTGTCGAACCGAGTTCCGAACTATTTTCGAGTTGGTTCGGTTTATTGCCAGCCCTAGGTGTAATCAATAGTCGGCTGTTGGGAGTAGTCCTAACAAGTTTGACATATGATGACCACACTCAGTTGAGGCCCCTTTGGGATTATTGATGTCTGATGTGAGTAGTCGCATTGATGTCACTCTTTCCGACCTGGGAGTCCGTGAGACTGAGGATCGTAGTTACCTTTACCCCCACTTGGCCTTTTTAGGACGTAGTATGATGGCTATGAGGGAGTTGTCCCAAAAAGTTGATACGCGATACTACACTCAGACGAGTTTATCTTAAGAATATTATTAACCCGTGTGAGTAGTCACGTAGGCCGATAATATCCGAAGGATTTATCTATGACTCTGAGAACTTTTAGAACCTTGTTCTACAGTTGATGAAACCATAGTACATACCTATTGGGATGGGTAGACCATGACTCCACACATGAGACCCCTAAACCTAGGACTTGTGTATTGTTGATTGTGTGAACATATGTTTGTGTTTGTGCTTTTGTTTGTGCATTGCATACATCTCATTGCATCCATTTTTGGTTTTAAGGAACTTAGTCGTCTTTTCTTTTGTAAATCAGAGGTATCATGGATATTGAGAAAAGGAACACTAAGAAGTACAATTTCAAAAAGCCAAATTTGGTAGAGTTGAAGAAGCTAGCAGCCTTGGTATCTTTCCCTGAAAACTTCAGAAGACGTTAAGGAAGATTGATTGGTATTCTCAGAACCAAGATGGAAGATGGTATTCATGACACGTTGGTACAGTTTTATGACCCTCTGTACCATTGCTTCACTTTTCCCGACTACCAACTTGTTCCGACATTAGAAGAGTATTCTTATTGGTTTGGTCTACCTGTGAAAGAACAAAAGCCTTTCAGTGGTTAAGAGAAGATTCCTTCACCAAAGGAAATTGCTGATTCTATCCACCTAGAAGTATCAGAGGTCAAGCCTCATCTCACCACCAAGAATGGGATCAAGGGTCTACCTTCCAAATTCTTGTTTGATAAAGCCTTTTATCTAGCTAAGATGAATAGTATGAGGGCCTTTGAAGCAATCTTTGCATTTCTTGTCTATGGCTTGGTCTTGTTTGCTAATATTGAGGAATTCATTGACATCAACGCCATTCGGATCATCTTAAGTGGAAATCCTTTACCTACGCTGCTTGGTGATACTTATCACTCTATCCATCATAGGACTCTCCAGGGAAAAGGTACCATTTCATGTTGTGCGCCTTTGCTCTAAAAATGGTTTGTTACTAATTTGCCTCGAACATCACTCTTCAACGATAATCCAGACAAACTTCGTTGGTCTCAGAGAATCATATCTCTCGTCCATACTGATATCTTTTGGTAGGATTTAGCTTACGACAAAGGAGTCATCATTGAAAGTTGTGGCCCATTCCCCAATGTGCCACTCCTTGGTATCAGAGGCGAGATCAACTAGAACCCCATTCTAGCTAGACGTCAGTTTGGATTTCCTATGGAAGAAAAGCCTAAGAATATCCTTTTGTCCAGTTTCTTTTATCTTAATAAGGAAGCCAGTACAGAAACCAAGAACAGTGTTTTGAATGCTTGGGTAAAATTCCACAAAAGAACTAAGGATGACTTGGGAAAGAGAAACTGTGTGGCCTTGGAACCTTTCCTTCAATGGGTTCGATCTCAAGCTCATGATCTTAAGATTCCATATCTCCCTGAGAGACCTCCTCAACCTACCATTGTATCTCCTTCCATCATTCCTATGAGCACATGGAAGAGTACCAAGAAACTCTAGCGAGAATGAAACTTGAGAGAGACACGTGGGAAGGGAAATACCACGACATCTATGCTGAAAAGATGGAGATGAAGAAACAGATGAAAGAGAAAGATGATTTGATTGAGTTGCTTGAAAGACATGTGATTGATAGACCAGTGGCGCCAGAGAATTTATTTTTCTCTAGCACGCAACCCACTCCTAGAACCCATGAGTATTCAAGTATTCCACCCACATCTGGCACGTGGAAAAGGATTTTTGACAAGTTGATCTTGGAGAATGAGAGGCTGAAGAGACAGAAGAGGAGGCATGAAGTGGAACATCCCTAGATAGGGTTACTTTTTAGGCCTAGCTATTGCTTTTTATCTCTTTGTATTGTGAGCCTCTTGAGATGTACTTTGAAAGTTCTAACTTTTCTCAATATTTAATGAAGTGAAGCTTATTTTGAAAATTGTCTCTCTTGAATTCCTTAAAACCAATTGTATTCGTATTACACCTTACATTTTTTGTTAAAACTATCAAGGAACTAATTTTGTTTTGCAGATTTTGTAGAGATGGATTTTGGAAGAAAAGGAACTTGGCCTTACACCTTCTTGGTTCTCGATCTTGAGCAGCTGAAAGAGCTAGGAAGATTGATTGAGGATCCAATGGCTTTTACATTGAATTATGGAATAATCCTCCCGTTGTTGTGGCTTCAAAGGACTGAAGGACTGTTAGAGACTTTGGTTCAGCTTTACTATCCTCTTGATCACTGCTTTGTGTTTCCAGATTATCAACTGACACCAACCTTGGAAGAATACTCCGCTTTGATGGGTCACCCCGTCAATGATTCTCCTTCATTCTCTGGTTTAGAGGGAGAGCTCAATGCAAAAGACATTGCCAAAGGAACAAGACTTAGGTTGTCTGACGTTCAAACCCACTTGACCATCAAAGGGAGACTTGTTGGATTGCCCGCTCAATTTTTGTTTGAGAAAGCCCGTCCCTTTGCTGATAGAAAGAATGTTGTACTCTTTGAGTCCACTTTCGTCTTTCTAGCTTATGGATTGTTTCTGTTTCCCAATGCAAAATACTTTGTTGATGTTCAAGCTATTCAAATCTTCATGCTCGGGAACCCAGTTCCCACCCTTTTGGCTGATACTTATCATGCCATTTGCTCAACATACATGCGAGATGGAGGACATATTGTCTGATGTGTTGTTCTCCTGTATAGGTGGTTTATTTCGTACCTACCAAAAACTGCAACCTTTTGGGATGTGGAAGATGGTACTATGTGGTCCAAAAATTTCATGGAGCTCACTCATGCTGATATCAAATGGTACGACCCGATCTATGGAGGAATTCTCATGATTCATAGCTGTGGGGATTTCCCCAATGTACCTCTTATGGGTAGAAAGGTATGTATCAACTATAATCCCCTTCTCGCTCGACGAAAGATTGGCCATCCAATGGAGGAGATACCTAATCTTGGTGATCTGCAGAGGCTTTTTCTTAAAGAAGGAGAGAATCCCGAGTTCATGCTCAGAGTTGCACGCGCCTGGCATTGCATAAACAGACAGAGGTGGACCGTAATGGGGAATCCCAACTGTACCGTTACTAGGGCTTGTTTAGAATGGTCTCGTGAGAACGTCTTGTGATGAGGATGCCTTATCCACGTCATAAGCCTCCCACAGATGAAGAGATGAAGTTGAAGAAGGCAATGGAAGAGCTGACCCTTGATAAGGCGAAAATACAAGAGCAGATCAACAAGCTCATAAGGGAGCTCAATGGAGGGGAGGGACCGTTTGCTAGTGGATTTGATTTCTAGTTTCCTTTGATGATATATTTCCTATTTTTTTATCTATGTAATGAACCTTGAGGGTGTATCACCCATGTTGTACTATTCACCAAATTTGCTAATGAAAGGGCTCGTTTTGAGAAATATCCTTTTATCTACAATATTAGCAAACTTTTTAGTTCCCTGATAATTTTATTTGCATTTGCATTTTGCATCATTTCATGTCATAACATGTGCATTTCTTTCCAGTCGTGTCTCTGTAGCACCCCAAAATTTACTCTCCTTACTTTAGTACTAACTGGCTTATGTTTCATCTCATTTTGCATTATCACGTGTGCATATCATTTGGCTATGTGGTTATGGGATCAAGGTTCTCTGTTCAAGCATCGTCAGGTTGCAACAGACGTTTATTTCGTCACGTGACATATGCGCAAAGTATTTCTCCGGGTTACGTAATCAACGGGTCAGCAAAGCTCTTATCAAACATAATTTTGCATTTCAAGAATCTCAGAGGAAGTTGAAGTTTTCAGCCGATTCAGAACAGTTTGAGCAGAAAATCAGTTTGCTGTGTAAATTTGCAGAATTCATAACTCTTGCTCTGGAACTCGTTTTGGCTGGATATTCAATAGTTAGAACCGTCTTGGTATTCTCTACAACTTTTATGTTCGGCTCGGAAGTCAATTCATCAAGGAAAGTGGTGGGAATTATTTGTTTTTGGAATTTCGGTTTCGCTGGATAATTGCGTCAGTGGTATTCAAAAGGGCTTAACTTCTGATTAGATCATCAGTTCTGAGCAATTCCTATGCCAAAAAGTTCCACATTGAAATTATCTGCAACTTTCGTGTTCGGACCGAGGGCTGATTCTTTGAGGAAGATCTCCGAATACACGAATTCTCTGAGTCGATACAGCAGAAGAACAACGAAAAATAGTGTTGAACCGGTGTATTACGGACACTAAAAAATTCATAACTCTCAGCTCGTTCGTTGAATTGATGCCGTTCTAGTGCCTAAAGTCCCGTTTAGATGTTATCTTTGTGCCGTGAATTCAGTTTAGATCAGGTTCGAGCGAAAGGACCCCGAAAATGTGAATTACCAGTGGGGTTCTTTGATGCAGTGCACTGTCTGTCAGATTTTGTAAAATTTATAACTCGGTCAATTTTTATCGAATTATGTCTGTTCTCGAAGCTACGATTCACAAATTTTGTGCTCTTTAAGATTGAAGACAAGCTCGAGTTCAAACGATGCTCTGAAGATCATCGTTTTGGTTTATTTCACAAAACGGAAGTGCTGAACCGAAGAAAAAGGCTGAAAGTTGTTTCACGGGGAAATTCATATCTCACTCGTTTTTTGTCCGATCGCGCACATCTTTTGACATGAGGTCACTGACTCATAAACCTACGACTTTTCTGACAAAGTCGAGTCGATATTATGCTCCGAAGAGGTTGAACTCGTCACGTTTTCGAGTAGCGGACACCAAATAAGCTGAAAAAACAACTTATTCAGTGACGTCTTGCAGCTTAAACATATCGATCGCACTCGATTTTGATCGTATGGCATCCGTTCTTTTTGCGTTGCAACCGTGATTCAAAGGCGGACGATGTTGTGGAAGGCTCAGAGTCAAAATTTCTTGCCGAAGACGGTGTTATTTTCACTTAAGCCAAAATTCTACCGTTGGCCCTTCATTTTAGACTCCACTATATATTCAAAACTCTCTCTCATTTTCCCATAACTTCACTCATTCTCACAAACACCAAAAACTCTCAAATTTTTCTCTCAACTCTCACAAGACCAAAAAACCAAAAAACTCATACACTCATTGGAGAGGAGACACGTGATTTTGAGGAGAACGAAACTTCCAACCCTAATCCTTCTCTCATTCGAATCTCACAATCCACAAAGGCTTTGGGCGAAATTCTTTCACAGTCTTCATCCTTGGAATCCATAGAGCACAAACCACCCATCGTTGGAAGCTAAAAGCAAGGATATGGATTGCTTGATCTCAGGTTAGTGATAATTTGCATGCTCTTAAAACTCCTTTTTTAAACGTGCATAATGATATTTGATACCCACTGATAATTCTGGTGTGTTTTATTTGGAGTTTGGATGTATAGATTGATTGCATCGTGAGTTTGAAGTTTTGGAACCCTAACTTGTTCCGTTCGATTCTCTTTATGTGTGGATTATTTGTGATTTTTGATGGCATATTATTAATCCTCGTGAAATTCTGGTCAAGAACATATATTCGCTTGCGTGTTTTGGTGACTTTTTGGTTGCAGGTGAACGGAGAAGACGACCGGAACCCTAGTTTCGGCGTCTGGTTCAGTCTCCAGCGAGTTTAGGGTTTGGAGGTAGGAGACGAAATCCTGACCGTCCAATTGTTTGATCCCACGGTCCAGGTGCTGCCACACGTTTTAATTTTTTTATTTTTATTTTTTGGTTTGTGTGTTCATCGCCCCACGTTAACTATCATGTGCATGTGATCCTGGCCATTCATCTTGCATAATACTTGGATTGTTTGACTAATCTGACGTGTAGGATAGATCGTGTGGTGGAGATTGTGACTGCGCATTAATGATATGGTAGGCTGATCACGTGTTCCCTTTTTTTATTTTTTCTGATGGATTTTTGGATTGGGCCTTCTGTTCACACCCCCACCTTTCAGCCCATGTTCTTTTCTAACGTATTTTTGTTGCTAAACTCACCCCCTTGCATATTTCCTTGTTTTTTATTGATTTAATTGTTTGTTTCTCATTTTTAATTTTTAAAAATATATATTTGCATCCAAAAAATCACCAAAAAATTCATGAAGCATTTTATAGTTTTATAAGATTTTCTCAAATTTTATTTTTTATTTTTATTTTATTTTTATCATCTAAATTAATTATATTAATAATTTTTTTTTGAATTTATTCCATACATGCATACTCTAACTTGTTTATTTTATTTCTCATCATCTATAAAACCTTTTGAGTTCATTCTTTTTGCATTGATTCATCAACACATTGAATTGCATTAAAATATTTTTCTCTCATTTTTAAAATCATTTCATATTGCATTTTAGTCCTTTCCTTTTGCATATTGAGCCATGTTTCTCATTTGAATTTGCATAATTGTTTGGGTGACCTATCTTTTGAATTTTGGCATGAATTTTGGACATGTTGTTTGCTTTTGGTTGAGATATGTTGATAATTAATTTGGTGATTTTAGAAGTTGTTTTGCTAATTGTTTGATGGCTTTTATTTGAGGTATTTCTTGTATGCATCCTTAATCATGTCTGATTATTTGTTTGAAAAGGCACTTGTGCCATTGCTTGGGGGTTTGTTTCTTTGATTCCTTAATTCATGTTTGGATTGTTATAGGTCATTTAATCACTGTTATATGTCATTGTTTGGGTTTCATTTGCCTTAATATTACTTGTGTCTGTTTTGTGCTAACCTTTTATGCAGGGGCTGAGGTAAGTTCTTTGAGGGTGTGGATAAGTATCCATGTCCACTCTCATTCTTTTTTTTCTCTCATCTTTTCTGTTATTTAGGCTTAGGTTGTCGTCAAACCTCACTAACCGTAGGTCACCCATGCATGATAACATTAGGACTCTTAGTTTCCCTTTAGAGTTTCCTTTGTGTCTTCTCTCTTCTCATCTCAAAACTTCTTGAAAACACTTAATAAGGATAAAGTGTATTGCGCACGAGCCTTAAGCGTGGGGAATGAGAAATGAGGTGCTTCCTCTCATCTTTCTAGAGTACTTAGCGAGCGTCTTGTCTTGGGACGATTCGTTAAGTATTCGTCCCTGTGCCCTAGACTTTGGTGCAATGCAAGTTATGAACTAACTCAAGTCACTTCTGTCTTAAAAAATACAAACAAACTTCAAACCTTTTTGTCCTTCGGGATTGTCAAACTAAAGGTTATTTTCAAAAAGGGCACGTTACTTTCCGTTTGAGTCGCAAACAGGCATCGACCCTAACTGCCGGACGCGAACTTAATGTCGCTCATAAAAAACACAAAAAGAACTTGGTCCGAACTACGTTGACTCTGAATTTCCCATTGCACAAAGGGAGTACGTAGGCCTAGGACGTCGACGTCCTACCGAGTCTGTCTTTGTTTTCCCCTTCCTCATGTCAATACAGCCATAGATTTTAGGATAACTCACCCTTAGATTAGACAACAAGCGTGGATCCCATCGAGTACGATGGACGCGTAGGGTACTAGCACCTTCCCCTCGCGTAACCGACTCCCGAACCCAGGCTATGGTTGCGATGACCATTCCTTTCCCTCTTCCTCAGGTTTATGCGGTGTTCCCTTTCCCCCTCTTGGGATAAATTTACACGGCTGGCGACTCTGTTTTCCACGCCACTTTCCTGTTTGTACCTGGATGAAAATCCTGGGAGCGACAGCTGGCGACTCTGCTGGGGACTCTGGTTGACCTATGCTGGTCCATCCCTAAGCGAGTCAATCCTAGCGCTTGCTTGTCTTTGTTCTCTTTGGGTGTTTATTTGTTGTGCTATATTATGTTGTATATTACCATTTTACAGCTTTTACTGCATTACATTTCATTTTTATTACTGTCATACTGGATATTGCTGTGTTGTGCTGGCTGTTTCTGTTTTGCAGGTTGGGTTGTTTTGAGAGATAAGCCCAATACCCAGGCTTGAGTACACCCTAGGACTAGAGTGGAGAGTAGTGGGACCTACGTGCCCGCTTGGTACGTTTGCGTGTTCACGAAATTCACAACCAGACGAGGCTATCTTGGGACGCATTCTAACGTGTGTGTCTTGCGCATATTAGGGTGTTGATCTAGAGAGCTGTCGACTCTGGTGACCAATCATCGAGGACCTTAGTGGAAACATCCCTCTTTAGTGGTGACAGTGGCAGACCATATTCTGTGGCAAACCCATTCGCACCCGAGGGCCCACTTTGGAACTCGCATAGGATGACCCCTATCCTTTGAAGAGAATCAGTGGAGGCACTCCTCGATTGACGATAGTACTGTACCCCGAGGGATGAATGTACTATTGTTTCTCGACCTCAGTGCCAGAAGCTGAGGACCTTCCGTTTTGGAGAATTAGTTGAGGCCTCCTCGATTGATGATGATGCCAAACCAGACATGGTGAACGTATCATCATTTCTCGACCTGAGAGCCCGGGATACTGAACATCCTAGTACCCACACGTGAGAGGGGATGGGTGTTTGCAGGAAACCGAAACCTTCAACCTACCCGGTTTTCTGGATTTCTCATCAGTGTTTGATTATCTGGGTTTCTGGTTATCTCAGTGGTTCGGTATTTTGGAATTCTAGTTTTCTGGGTTGTGTTCTCGTTCAGCTACCAGCACAGCACGTCCAACAGTGTTGCCTTGATCCCATGTGTGCATTTGCATCATCATTTTTGCATCCTAACATGTTTATTCATTTGCGGGGTTGCATCCTAACCTTGATTCTGGTTTTGAAGATGAGTATTGAGAAGAGAAAGAACATCATAGTGTACAAGTTCCCATCACTTATTCTGGATCCTGTTCACAAGGTTGTTTCTATGGCAGAACCTGGGGAATTGACACTTGTGGACTTTGATGACATGCCGTAGTTTCCCATTTCTCTTTCATTGTATTTGGATCACCGCCAGGCTTGTTGGTTGGGATCTATGATTACGGTGTTCAGACTCAGTTATCTTGGATTTATGATTGTTGACATTTGGGTTTCCTCTGGTTTTCTTAATATATGAGCAGAAGTTCCGTTCTTTCTTGTTGTTAAACTAGAATCAAGGGGTGGATCGCCCTGCCGATATTCAAACATGTTCATTTGCATTTGCACATTCATAATCATTTTGCATAATCATTTTGCATAATAGGTGTTTATCTCAGGTGTTCTTATCTTGTTCTAACCTCAGTATAAGATTGCAGATCAACACATTCACCGGTGTTCTACCAGACAAGTTCAGAAAAGACTCATGGATCAACTACAAGCTGAGATGAATGAGATGCAGACTCGCATGAACCAATTCATGGATTTGATGCAAGGGTTGCGCAAGGCCAAGAGCAATTAAGGACTCTCGTTCAGCCACTGATTGCGAGAATTGATGAAGAGGGTGTCCTTCATGGAGGACTTCATACTGGTGTTACTGGTAATAATGTTCAGAATGGCCCTCCGGGCGGAAGTATTCCTGTTGCTGGTGTTGTGATTCCTCCGTGCGGAGGAGAAAATGTTGTGGTTCCTACTGTAGTAGGGGGAGGTAACGGTGCTGGTGCAATTCATGGCCGTCAGTATGATGATCTTTAGGAAGATGCATTTTCTGTGCCAGGTGGGGATGCTGGTCCCCAGATTGACAATGATCAGAGGTTTCGGTTGATTGAGGAACAACTAAGGGGTGTTGTGAATCAGGATGTTTTGGGTATGGATCTAGAGGATTTGGGGCTGGTTCCAAGCGTTGTTATCCCGCACAAGTTTCAGACTCCTACCTTCGAAAAGTACAATGGTGTGACTTGCCCAAGGACTCACGTCAGGGCATACACGAGTAAAATGGCTGCTCACACAAAGAACGAAAAATTGATGATGCATTACTTTCAAGATAGCCTATCTGGGGCATCCCTGGAATGGTATATACAGCTAGAGAGGAAAGACGTTCGTAGTTGGAGAGAGCTGGTAGGGGCTTTTATCAAACACTATCAATACAACACCGACATGGCTCCCAATCGTACATAGCTGCAGAATATGTCTCAAAAGAGCAATGAAAGCTTTAGAGAGTATGCCCAAAGGTGGCGTGAATTGGCTTCCCGAGTTCAACCTCCGATGTTGGAAAGAGAGCTCGTTGATATGTTCATGGATACGCTTCAGGGGCATTATTATGAGAAATTGGTTGGATGTTTGTCAGCGGGATTTTCAGGTCTTGTATTGGCAGGAGAAAGAGTTGAAAACGGCATCAAAACGGGAAAGATTCAAGTTGCTCCCGGTTATTCTGAAAAGGCGAAGAAACTTTACAGGGGAGAAGAAGGAGAGACTAATGTCGTTCAGTACCAACAACCTTATGCTCCTCAACAACAGAAGTATCAGCGTCAGAATCAGCATAGGCCGCGCAACAACTTGGAAAGAAGTAATGCTCTTCTTCATCCAGTTCCCATGTCGTACAGTCAACTCTTGCCACACCTGGTTCGAAACTCATTAGTGGAGCCTAAGTCTTTGAAGCCTATTCCAGAACCATACCCTTCAGGGTACAATCCCCATGTGCAATGTGGATATCATGGAGGATCTATGGGGCACTCAACCGAAGATTGCAAAGCCTTCCAAGCCAAAGTGCAACAATTGATTGACAAAGGGTACATATCATTTCCAGAAGGAAACTTGGTTGTACATGTCGACCTCTCATCTGTTTGAAGACTTCAAGGGTCGTCTCCTAAAGCCAGTAGTCCAAGCGGAGTCAAGTCTTCTCAACAACGGCAGTCATCAGTTTCTTTACTGCATTTTCATTTGTAGTTTTTCATTTCTCGTTAAAGCATTGTATGCATGTAGAAACTTGTTTGTTTTTAATGACGATCATAATACAATGAACATGTTTTCCTTGAAGTAATCCATTCGTGTTCACTCTTAAATGTTTATATGCACTGCAATACCAATTCTCTTGTTTAGAACTCTTGAGGGAGGATGACGAAATAAGAGTGCAGATTTCTAATGGTGCGCATTTGGATGAAACCCTGTTAAGGATGTACAGGCATTGTTTCCAATTCACAAACACTGGAGATATAAGGGAGATAGACCCTCGTTAACCCTTTTGAGCCTTGAAGTAGGAGCTTCTTTCGTACGAAAAAAAACCCTCATACTTAACCCAGGGGCAAGGTAGGCGTCAGTTAGTTTGACCAAGCGTTCAAATTTCAAGGAGAGTGTGCATCTGAGGATCCATTACCTTCTATCCCACCACCAGGAGAACGAGGGACGTGAAACCACAATGGTTATCCCTCATCGACCAAGTAATGAGGCAGTCACAACCCTTTCAAGCAAGTAAGACAACCAGTGTCACACGCTTTGTTCAAAAAATTGGAATAAAAAAAAGAGAAAAAGAAAAAGCCTGCTAAGTCAAAAAACTTGAAAGCAAGTGACTTAGGCAAAAGTTAAGGCATCCCGCTGGACTCCAAAATTGAAAACTCAAAAGAGTCAGTCCAGGCAAGATTAGGGATCAAAAGGCAAAAGAATGAGAAAGCGAAAAGCCAAAAGGATTACAAAGAAAATCTTTGAGTAGAACAAAGTCGTGTGACTACAGACACAAAAGACAAAAATGGGTGATTGTTACTCCAAAACCTCATTGGGTGTCAAACCATTAGTGGCATAGGTTCCTTAAAGATCATAAACCTTTTGAGAGATGAGCGTTTGGGTCAGATTAACTGAACATAGGACTGGAGAACATCACGAAGAGTGGGTGGGCACCGATAAATTTTGTGCCATAAATCCTTTTTCTGAAACCGTGAACCAGGCCACGTTACAACCCTTAAAAGTCCTAATTGAAATAGGGTTTATTCCAAAAGCGTACTTCAACAGGATAGCGTTCCTGACTCCTATGAGTTGTGCCAATAAGATTGGTTGGTATTGCATGTGCGCATTGTTTTTCAAAAATCAAGGTCGCATCCCAGCTAGTGATTCGTTCGCGAGGCTTGGCGACGCATTTTCAAGGTTAACATGAGTGTTGCATTAGAATTGTCATTCTCATAATAAACATTTTCTGCTTGCATGTGTTTGATATCAAAGAAGCTTACATGATGAACGACAGTCGAGAAACTCGATCACGCCAAGTTGAGATGGTGAAAACTCCGAAGGACAATCATGTCAAGGGGTATGTGGCCAAGAGATTGTGCGCAGCTTGGGAGTTCCCGTTAAATGGTGATAAGATGCCGTTAATTTGGAGCAGTCACGCTGAAAACTCTCCCTAAAGCAGCCGGACAGGGGCAATCAGGTCGATTTGACAAATCTCGGTAAGATCAATCAGGGGAAAAATTCCTTCAAGACTTGGGGCAGGCCACCTCTAGAGCGTGAGAAATTGTTTACTCTTGAAAATGGTTAATTGAAACACCTCCTCAAAGTTCAAAATACTGGGACAAAGTATTTTCGAGTCATTAAAATTACCTTTCAAGGTAATGTACTTCATGGATTATGAAGACTGGGGCAGTTATGTCGAGATATATCTCCAAGAGTTTGAAGACCCTGGGGCGGTAAGAACGCCCGATCTTCTATAAAATCCTCTTGAGACGATTTCTTCCATTAGACCTGGTGGTCAGGGGAAAGTGGAAAGTTCAAAGGGCCGTTTACGACCTTAGAAATAAGTCAGGATTGAATGGCAACAGGATTGTATTTCCCCAACAGTTTGCTCTCCCCAGCATTGAGATTGCACCTTTCCTCAGCAGAGCAGACCTTCCCCAGCAGGAGACTTGGGAAGTATTTTCTTCGGATCAAGACGTTATCTCCCCACAGAATCAGGGGTTCACTTCCCCCATCCAGTAAGGAAGCGGGCTTTCGCCGACAATGTCATATTCTGATCCCCAACAAGGTGGGAGTAAAGTCATTCTCCCCACCAGCAGGCTAAGTTCAGCAGTATCCCCAAGCAGAATGGTATTATGGACTGTTTTCCCCAAGCAGGATGGTATTATGGGCTGGCACCCCCAGCAGGTCCTAAGCCCATCTGTTATTGGCAATCCTCAGTAACAGACTTCCGGTTCTGTTATTGGCGTTCATTCTCAACTCCCCCAGCAGAGGAGAAATCTCAGGTTTCGGATGTGAAGGACAGGTGTAGCCCCCGGTAGTTCTTTCGGGATTTCATCCCCAGCAGAAGTTATTGATCCAAAGAGTCGATCAATATGATCCTTCTCAGCAGAGTTCTTGGATTCAGAGGACAATTTATTTTTGTCATCCCCAGCTGAATTGGTCCTTTCTCTCCAGCATTTATTTTGCTGGAGGGACCCCTTTTGCATATTATAAGCATTTGCATTGCATCCTCGAACGCGTAGCATTTCCACCTTGTGTGGAGCATTACGGCAAAATTCAAACATTTGCATTCGAAGCATAAGCCAGGTTTGATACTTTCCTTGCAAGTTCTCTTTCTCAGCAGAGATGGCATAACTCAGGAGATTTTGGAGGGATGCGTTCCTCATACTGGTGCTCCCCGGCAGAGTATTTTATTTAGACTTCTCCTTTCCCCGACGGAGTCATCTTATCTGTGGATCGTGAGTCCGTTAGAAGTTTGCCTTTATTTGGCCTTTCTCTTTTGGGAAATCTAATTCTCGTCTGGTAGCCAATTCTCGTCTGACTTATTCTGTAAATCCAGTTCTCGTCTGGTAGTCAGTTCTCGACTGACTTATTTGGTATAAATCCAGTTCTCGTCTGGTAGCCAGTTCTCGTCTGACTTATTCCGTATATCCAGTTCTCGTCTGGTAGTCAGTTCTCGACTGACTTATTTGGTATAAATCCAGTTCTCGCCTGGTAGTCAGTTATCGTCTAACATCTCTTTGATAAACCCAGTTCTCGCCTGGTAGTCAGTTCTCGCCTGAGATCTCTTTTGTAAACCCAGTTCTCGCCTGGTAGTCAGTTCTCGCTTGACAATATCTTTTGAAAACCCAGTTCTCGCCTGGTAGTCAGTTATCGTCTGACATCTCTTTGGTAAATCCAGTTCTCGCCTGGTAGTCTGTTCTCGTCTGACTTATTTCGTGAAACCCAGTTCCCTTTATCAGCAGAGATAGCAATCTTTTGAAGATTTCCTTCGTCAGTTCCCTTTATCAGCAGGGATGGCATATTTCGAGATTCCCTTGTCAGTTCTCTTTATCAGCAGAGATGACATAATCCAGAAGTTTTGTTTCACGTTATCCCCGACGAAGTCCACTTTATGTTGGTTATCCTTTGCGGGTGCAATTGAGGTCGTATTCGTATTTTCTTTGTGGGTAGAGTGATCGAGGTCAGTCTTCCTTTGTGGGTGCAATTGAGGTTGTATTCGTTTTGTGGGTGCGATTGAGGTCGTATTCATATTTTCTTTGTGGGTAGAGTGATTGAGGTCAGTCTTCCTTTGCGGGTATAATTGAGGTTGTATTCGTTTTGTGGGTGCGATTGAGGTCGTGTTCCTTTTTTCTTTGTGAGGGTGATTGAGGCCAGTCTTCCTTTGCAGGCACGATTGAGGTCGTATTCCTATTTTCTTTGTGGGTATGGTTGAGGTCATACTCCTTATTTTCAGCACGCTCCATTCCGTTATTCTCACCATTAGCAAATTCCGGGGCTCTTTTGGTATTCAATCCCCGTGTATCCTGGAATGTCTGAAAGCCGTTGCTATCATACCTTCAGGACCAAGTTGATTGAATAGGGGCAGCTGTAGCACCCCAAAATTTACTCTCCTTACTTTAGTACTAACTGGCTTATGTTTCATCTCATTTTGCATTATCATGTGTGCATATCATTTGGCTCTGTGGTTATGGGATCAAGGTTCTCTGTTCAAGCATCGTCAGGTTGCAACAGACGTTTATTTCGTCACGTGACATATGCGCAAAGTATTTCTCTGGGTTACGTAATCAACGGGTCAGCAAAGCTCTTATCAAACATAATTTTGCATGTCAAGAATCTCAGAGGAAGTTGAAGTTTTCAGCCGATTCAGAACAGTTTGAGCAGAAAATCAGTTTGCTGTGCAAATTTACAGAATTCATAACTCTTGCTCTGGAACTCGTTTTGGCTGGATATTCAATAGTTAGAACCGTCTTGGTATTCTCTACAACTTTTATGTTCGGCTCGGAAGTCAATTCATCAAGGAAAGTGGTGGGAATTATTTGTTTCTGGAATTTCGGTTTCGCTGGATAATTGCGTCAGTGGTATTCAAAAGGGCTTAACTTCTGATTAGATCATCAGTTCTGAGCAATTCCTATGCCAAAAAGTTCCATATTGAAATTATCTGCAACTTTCGTGTTCGGACCGAGGGCTGATTCTTTGAGGAAGATCTCCGAATACACGAATTCTCTGAGTCGATACAGCAGAAGAACAACGAAAAATAGTGTTGAACCGGTGTATTTCGGACACTAAAAACTTCATAACTCTCAGCTCGTTCGTCGAATTGATGCCGTTCCAGTGCCTAAAGTCCCGTTTAGATGTTATCTTTGTGCCGTGAATTCAGTTTGGATCAGGTCCGAGCGGAAGGACCCCGAAAATGTGAATTACCAGTGGGGTTCTTTGATGCAGTGCACTGTCTGTCAGATTTTGTAAAATTCATAACTCGGTCAATTTTTATTGGATTATGTCTGTTCTCGAAGCTACGATTCACAAATTTTGTGCTCTTTAAGATTGAAGACAAGCTCGAGTTCGAACGATGCTCCGAAGATCATCGTTTTGGTTTATTTCACAAAACGGAAGTGCTGAACCGAAGAAAAAGGCTGAAAGTTGTTTCACGGGGAAATTCATATCTCACTCGTTTTTTGTCCGATCGCATTCATCTTTTGACATGAGGTCACTGACTCATAGACCTACGACTTTGCTGACAAAGTCGAGTCGATATTATGCTCCGAAGAGGTTGACCTCGTCACGTTTTCGAGTAGCGGACACCAAATAAGCTGAAAAAACAACTTATTCAGTGACGTCTTGTAGCTTAAACATATCGATCGCACTCGATTTTGATCGTATGACGTCCGTTCTTTTTGCGTTGCAACCGTGATTCAGAGGCGGACGATGTTGTGGAAGGCTCAGAGTCAAAATTTCTTGCCGAAGACGGTGTTATTTTCACTTAAGCCAAAATTCTACCGTTGGCCTTTCATTTTAGACTCCACTATATATTCAAAACTCTCTCTCATTTTCCCATAACTTCACTCATTCTCACAAACACCAAAAACTCTCAAATTTTTCTCTCAACTCTCACAAGATCAAAAAACCAAAAAACTCATACACTCATTGGAGAGGAGACACGTGATTTTGAGGAGAACGAAACTTCCAACCCTAATCCTTCTCTCATTCGAATCTCACAATCCACAAAGGCTTTGGGCGAAATTCTTTCACAGTCTTCATCCTTGGAATCCATAGAGCACAAACCACCCATCGTTGGAAGCTAAAAGCAAGGATACGGATTGCTTGATCTCAGGTTAGTGATAATTTGCATGCTCTTAAAACTCCTTTTTTAAACGTGCATAATGATATTTGATACCCACTGATAATTCTGGTGTGTTTTGTTTGGAGTTTGGATGTATAGATTGATTGCATCGTGAGTTTGAAGTTTTGGAACCCTAACTTGTTCCGTTCGATTCTCTTTATGTGTGGATTATTTGTGATTTTTGATGGCATATTATTAATCCTCGTGAAATTCTGGTCAAGAACATATATTCGCTTGCGTGTTTTGGTGACTTTTTGGTTGCAGGTGAACGGAGAAGACGACCGGAACCCTAGTTCCGGCGTCTGGTTCAGTCTCCGGCGAGTTTAGGGTTTGGAGGTAGGAGACGAAATCCTGACCATCCAATTGTTTGATCCCACGGTCCAGGTGCTGCCACACGTTTTAAGTTTTTGATTTTTATTTTTTGGTTTGTGTGTTCATCACCCCACGTTAACTATCATGTGCATGTGATCCTGACCATTCATCTTGCATAATACTTGGATTGTTTGACTAATCTGACGCGTAGGATAGATCGTGTGGTGGAGATTGTGACTGCGCATTAATGATATGGTAGGCTGATCACGTGTTCCCTTTTTTTATTTTTTCTGATGGATTTTTGGATTAGGCCTTCTGTTTGCACCCCCACCTTTCAGCCCATGTTCTTTTCTAACGTATTTTTGTTGCTAAACTCACCCCCTTGCATATTTCCTTGTTTTTTATTGATTTAATTGTTTGTTTCTCATTTTTAATTTTTAAAAATATATATTTGCATCCAAAAAATCACCAAAAAATTCATGAAGCATTTTATAGTTTTATAAGATTTTCTCAAATTTTATTTTTTATTTTTATTTTATTTTTATCATCTAAATTAATTATATTAATAATTTTTTTTTTGAATTTATTCCATACATGCATACTCTAACTTGTTTATTTTATTTCTCATCATCTATAAAACCTTTTGAGTTCATTCTTTTTGCATTGATTCATCAACACATTGAATTGCATTAAAATATTTTTCTCTCATTTTTAAAATCATTTCATATTGCATTTTAGTCCTTTCCTTTTGCATATTGAGCCATGTTTCTCATTTGAATTTGCATAATTGTTTGGGTGACCTATTTTTTGAATTTTGGCATGAATTTTGGACATGTTGTTTGCTTCTGGTTGAGATATGTTGATAATTAATTTGGTGATTTTAGAAGTTGTTTTGCTAATTGTTTTATGGCTTTTATTTGAGGTCTTTCTTGTATGCATCCTTAATCATGTCTGATTATTTGTTTGAAAAGGCACTTGTGCCATTGCTTGGGGGTTTGTTTCTTTGATTCCTTAATTCATGTTTGGATTGTTATAGGTCATTTAATCACTGTTATATGTCATTGTTTAGGTTTCATTTGCCTTAATATTACTTGTGTCTGTTTTGTGCTAACCTTTTATGCAGGGGCTGAGGTAAGTTCTTTGAGGGTGTGGATAAGTATCCATGTCCACTCTCATTCTTTTTTTTCTCTCATCTTTTCTGTTATTTAGGCTTAGGTTGTCGTCAAACCTCACTAACCGTAGGTCACCCATGCATGATAACATTAGGACTCTTAGTTTCCCTTTAGAGTTTCCTTTGTGTCTTCTCTCTTCTCATCTCAAAACTTCTTGAAAACACTTAATAAGGATAAAGTGTATTGCGCACGAGCCTTAAGCGTGGGGAATGAGAAATGAGGGGCTTCCTCTCATCTTTCTAGAGTACTTAGCGAGCGTCCTGTCTTGGGACGATTCGTTAAGTATTCGTCCCTGTGCCCTAGACTTTGGTGCAATGCAAGTTATGAACTAACTCAAGTCACTTCTGTCTTAAAAAATACAAACAAACTTCAAACTTTTTTGTCCTTCGGGATTGTCAAACTAAAGGTTATTTTCAAAAAGGACCCGTTACTTTCCGTCTGAGTCGCAAACAGACATCGACCCTAACTGCCGGACGCGAACTTAATGTCGCTCATAAAAAACACAAAGAACTTGGTCCGAACTACGTTGACTCTGAATTTCCCATTGCACAAAGGGAGTACGTAGGCCTAGGACGTCGACGTCCTACCGAGTCTGTCTTTGTTTTCCCCTTCATCGTGTCAATACAGCCATAGATTTTAGGATAACTCACCCTTAGATTAGACAACAAGCGTGGATCCCATCGAGTACGATGGACGCGTGGGGTGCTAGCACCTTCCCCTCGCGTAACCGACTCCCGAACCCAGGCTATGGTTGCGATGACCATTCCTTTTCCTCTTCCTCAGGTTTATGCGGTGTTCCCTTTCCCCCTATTGGGATAAATTTACACGGCTGGCGACTCTGTTTTCCGCGCCACTTTTGCGTTTGTACCTGGATGAAAATCCTGGGAGCGACAGTCTCATTCTGTAATCTTCTCTTCAGAAACCGTCACGCTGAATCTTCGAAGCTGATACAACACACGAGCCCAAGCTCGCCAAAGAATGTCTAAACATGACTTTGAAATGGACATAGTCAACAATAAGCTGAATGATCTGCGAGGAAGTATGGGGCAGATTATGGAAGTTTTACAAGTTATTGGAGCAAAGATGGACACTCAGGCCACCGTGGTCTCTGAAATTGTCACTCCAACCGTGGAGCCTGCTACTAATATTAACACTGATCTCTTACCACCATTTGGGTTGCCTCCCGGTTTTATGCCTCCACCAATTCCTACCATAACTCAACAAGCTGCTCCTATGGGTAATGAGAATCCTCAAGTTATCCCAACTTTTACTCCGCCAGCGGTGCATACTCAAGTACACCCTGTTATTCACAACCCACAACCAGTCTATGACTACCCCGAGATGTCTGAAGAGGGGGACGAGCGACATGAAAGATTGAAAAGAGTGTTGAGATTATCCAGAGAAAAATAAGGGCGATAGAAGGAAGCAATGTCTTCAGTACTGACGCAAGGGATATGTGCTTGGTTTCTGGTTTGACAATTCTGCCAAAGTTTAAGATGCCTAATTTTGATCTATACTCAGGTGCGACCTGTCCCAAGTCACACTTGATCATGTATTATCGACGAACGCCTGCATATATGGACAACGACAAGTTGATGATCCATTGTTTTTAGGATAGTTTGAAGGGAGCTTCCGCAAAGTGGTATTTGACATTGGACCAATCTAGGATCCACTGTTTCCAGGACTTATCTGACGCTTTTGTCAAACATTATAAATACAACATGGATCTGGCACCAGATCGAAGACAACTTTTGAGTATGTCGCAAAACAATTTTGAATCTTTTAAGGAGTATGCGCAACGATGGAGGGAGCTGGCCTCACAAGTAGAACCACCTTTGTCAGAAAAAGAATTGGCTGACTGGTTTGTAGATACTGTGAAGCCTGAATTCTATGAAAGGGTGATTAGTAGTGTCAGTGCCAATTTGGCTGATATTGTTGCTGTAGGTGTAAAAGTAGAAGCTGGTTTGAAAAGTGGAAAAGTGATCAGTTCTTTAGGAAGTTCAAATAGTACCAACACCAATAAACCTCCAAACCAGTTCCACAAAAAGAAGGAGGGAGAAACCAATGCCATTTTGGCGGGAAGAAAAAAGAATCCAATGTATCAAAACCAATCATTTCCAAATTTCGCTCAACAGCTGAGTTATCCAATGCAGTTTGCCCACAATACTATGTGGCAGCTGTAACACCAACTTTTAATCATCAGTCCATGCAGCAGGCGCCAGTATTTCAACGACAACCCCGTTATCAGCAAGCACTTAGTGCTCCAACTTTTCAACAACAACCATAACAGCAGAGGCCACAAGCTTCTTCATCAAATATTCCCTACAGAAGACAAGGTGTCAAACCTTCATTTCCACCCATTCCTATGACTTACACGGAACTTTATCCCTCTTTGGTTCAACAAGGTTTAATTGTCACTAGACCTATGGGTCCACCTTCAGAAAAAGCTTTGGAATTCCATAATCCCAATGTTAACTGTGCGTTCACCAAGGCACTGTCGGTCATGACCTAGAAGGTTGCCTTGCTTTGAAACATGTTGTGAAAGGTTTGATGGAGAGGAAGGTTCCATCCTTCGCTGACAATCAACCCAATGTGAAGAACAAGCCATTGCCTACTAATGGGTCTGCAAATGCCATCGAAGATGAAAAGGATGAGGTATTGATAACATATGCATCAGAGATTAAAACTCCTATCAAAATCTTCCATTCCAAACTGTTTGAAGCTGGGTTAGTGAAGGTTAACCATGACAACTATGAAGAGTGCAATACCAGTATCAAAGGATATCAGTTAGTGCAGAATGATATTCAAAGTTTAATTGATGAAGGTTTCCTATAAGTTTTCAGTAAGGTAAAGAAGGAGGAAGTCGTTGTGATAGAGCCTGTCTTCAACTTGCCTGAATCAAAAGAAAAAGTGTTTGTTTTCAATGTACTGAGGGTTGGTTCTGTGGTTTCTGTCTTTAACAAACCAAAACTGGTTTTTAGTACATCAGAGCCTGTTGTTGTTTCCAGCACTAATCAGTCAAAACCAAGAAACATCAGGCAACCTGTTCTGTTCAGATTCAGGAATTCCAAAGCTATGCCATGGAGGTATGAGGATACTATGGTTAACAAGAAATATGAAGAGGTGGTTCCAAGGAAAGAGGTGGGAACCATTGTTGAAGATGTGACAAATATTGCTGGGACTGAGAAAATGACCGGAAGTGGTTGAGTTTATACTCCTGTCTTCCAAATGACTGTGCCTATAGAGACTGTTACTCCTGTACCTACTAAAGATAAAAAGAAAGAGGTAGTTATTAATGAAGAGGATGCTGAATTCTTGAGAATTATTAAGAGAAGTGACTACAGAGTAGTGGACCAACTTCACCAAACTCCTTCAAAAATCTCCATATTATCTTTGTTGTTGAACTCTCCCACTCACAGGGCTGCATTACAAAAATACTAGCTCAAGCCCATGTTGCTCGAAACATCACCGCTGGTCAATTCGATAGCGTCATCGCTAATATCACTGCCTGCAATACTCTCAGCTTCAGCAACGAAGAATTGCCCAAGGGAGGTCGAGAGCACAACCTTGCTTTGTACGTATCGATGAAATGCCAAGAAGATACTTTGGCAAGAGTTCTTGTGGATACAGGTTCCTCTTTGAACGTATTACTAAAAAGAACCCTTGAAAAGCTGGTTTATAAGGGAGCTGAAATGAAGCCTACCTCACTAATCGTCAAAGCTTTCAAGGGCTCATGTTTTCGATGGGTGAAATTGAGTTACCAATTCTGATTGGCCCGCATGTTTTCAATATTGTCTTTCAAGTGTTGGATATTAATCACGCATACAGTTGCCTACTAGGAAGACCTTGAATTCATGGAGTCGGTGTCGTGACTTCAACGTTGCATCAAAAGATGAAATTTGTGGTTGGTGAAAAGCTGGTGATAATACACGGTGAAGAGGATCTGATGGTCAGCAACCTGTCTTCCTTCCGTTATATTGAGGCTGATGAAGGTGCTTTAGAAACTTCTTTCCAAGCTCTTGAGATATCCAATGCTGTTATGCTAGACATTGAAGGGCCATTGGTCCTGAGTGTTCCATCTTTTGCTTCTTTTAAGAGTATGCAATATGCCCTAAAAGAAGGTGTCCCTGAAGGTTGGGGAAAGCTTATTGAAGTTCAAGAGAGGAAGAAATACCAAGGGTTGGGTTACAAACCAACTCATGGCCAAGCAGCTGCTTCAACAACACGACCAAAGACTATCCAGGAAATGTTTGTCAGCAAAGGACATCAAGTCAATGCTGTGATAGGGGCTGTAGAAGACGAAGACATCAGCCATCTGGTTTTTCAGTGTGACGCCGCACTAGACAATTGGGAGGCTATTGAGATCCCTGTATTATTCCCTGAGCCAGTGTAATATGTTTGTTTTCAAATCCATAGTCGTGCCCAAGGCTATTGGACTATTTTGTATGGGCCACCACTTTCAAATTTTTATTAATCAATGAAGTTGTTGTTTTGTTAAACTCTTTTGTTTTATTTACTATTTTTGCTCTCAAGGAAAATGGCAATCTTTTCAAAAACTACCAAAAACATTTTCCGTTTGCATTCAATTTTGTGCACTTTAATAAAACAAGTCCCTCCATCATGTAGAATCATCCATAAACCTGTTGTATTCAATGACCCTACTTTCACTATTGACTTTGATTCACCCATCTATCAAGCTGAGGATGAGGAAGAGGAAGATTATGAGGTCCCGGATGAGTTGGAAAAAATGTATGAGTACGAGTACACGGCTCTTCAGCCGTATAAAGAAGAAATTGACACCATCAATCTTAGTACTGATGAAGACAAGAAAGAAGTCAAGATTGGGGCAATGTTTGGGGAAGAAGTCAGACAACGGTTAGTGAAGCTTTTCGAAGAATATGTGGATGTGTTTGCATGGTCTTATCAGGACATGTATGGTTTGGATACAGATATTGTAGTTCATAAACTACCGCTCAAGCCTGGATGCCCGCCCGTGAAATAGAAACTCAAAAGAAGTAGACCTGACATGGCTCTCAAGATCAGAGATGAGGTCAAGCGACAACTTGATGCAGGATTTCTGGCAGTCTCAAAATACCCTGAGTGGGTGGCCAACATTGTGCTTGTGATGAAAAAGAATGGTAAGGTGCGAATGTGTGTGGATTATATGGATCTCAACAAAGCCAGTCCAAAGGACTATTTCCCTCTGCCGCATATCGACACTCTTGTGGATAACACATCCAGTTTTGCATTTTTTTCCTTTATGGACGGTTTCTCCGGTTACAACCAGATCAAAATGAACCCTGTTGACATGGAAAAGACTATGTTCATTGCTCCTTGGGGAACTTATTGCTACAAGGTCATGCCCTTCGGTTTAAAAAACGCAGGGGCAACCTATCAGAGAGCTATGGTGACCTTATTCCATGACATGATACATAAGGAAATTGAGATGTATGTTGATGATATGATCGCTAAATCCCAGAATAAGGAGGATCATTTGGATCACCTCCTAAAGTTGTTCAAAAGACTCCAGAAATATCAATTGAGGTTGAATCCTGCTAAGTGTACCTTCGGTGTCAGATCAGGAAAATTACTCGGTTTTATTGTTAGTCAACGAGGAATTGAGGTAGACCCTGACAAGGTGCGAGCTATTCAAGAGATGCCAGCTCCGCAGACCGAGACTCGAGTAAGAGGTTTTCTTGGACGTTTGAATTATATCTCAAGGTTTATCTCCAACATTACTCCTACTTGTGAACCAATCTTCAAACTGCTTCGCAAAGACCAGACTGTTGAGTGGAATTCCGACTGTCAGCAGGCCTTTGACAAACTCAATAATTACTTGCAAGAACCACCAATCTTGATCCCACCCATTCTTGGAAGACCCCTCTTCATGTACATGATTGTATTGGAAGGATCAATGGGCTGTGTTTTGGGTCAACATAATGAATCTGCGCACAAAGAGCATGCCATCTATTACTTGAGTAAGAAGTTTACTGATTGCGAAAGCCGTTACTCACTGCTAGAAAAAACCTGTTGTACTCTAGCATGGGCCGCCAGACGTTTGAGGCAGTATCTGATATGTCATACTACTTTGTTAATCTCAAAAATGGATCCAATAAAGTACATCTTTGAAAAGTCTGATCAAACAGGAAGACTCGCCTGTTGGCACATGCTCTTGTCAGAGTTTGATATTCAGTATGTCACTCAGAAGTCCATTAAAGGCAGTGTCCTAGCAGATCAACCCGTGGAAGACTATGAGCCTCTCAAGTTTGATTTCCCAGATAAAGACATTATGGTTATGAAAGATTGTGAAGAGCCAGGCCCTGATGAAGGTCCCGAACCTGGTTCTCGTTGGAAAATGATGTTTGATGGTTCTTCTAACTATAGTGGGTATGGTGTAGGTGCTGTGTTGATAAACCCTGATGGTGGTTACACCCCGTTTACGGCCAGACTTTGTTTTGAATGCACAAACAACATTGTTGAATATGAAGCATGTATTCTAGGGTTGGAGCGGCCATTGATCTCAGAATTAAGATTTTGGAAGTCAGTGGAGATTCTGCTTTGGTTATCTACCCAGTCAAAGGTGAATGGGAAACTAGAGACGAGAAGTTGATCCCGTATCATGCTTATATTGTGGAGATGATCCAATACTTCGATGAAATCACTTTCCGTCATGTTCCACGATCAGAGAACCACATAGCTGATGCTCTAGCCATGTTAGCTTCAATGCGGAAGGTTAATTTTGTTAATGAAGCGCCACTCATCAGTATCGAATGCAAGGCTGCGCCAGCCTGCTTCCAGTTAGTTAAAGAAGAGGTAGATGGGAAACCATGGTTTCACGACATCATGAATTATCTAAAAAATCAAGAGTATCCTGCCAATGCTTCAGCTCTTGATAAGAAGACTTCGAGAAGGCTATCATCCAAGTTTTTCCTCAGCAATGATGTACTCTACAAGAGGAATCACGACATGTTTTGCTAAGATGTGTTGATAAACAAGAAGCAGACCTGTTGATTCGTTATATTGACGAAGGAGCCTTTGGTACTCACGCCAATGGACATGCCATGGTTAAGAAGATCTTAAGGGTTGGGTATTATTGGTTGACTGTGGAGACTGACTACATCCAGTATGCCAGGAAATGTCACAAATGCCAGATCTATGCTGACAAGGTACATGTACCTCCAACATTGTTGAATGTTTTGTCGTCGCCTTGGCCTTTCTCTATGTGGGGCATTTATATGATTGGGGCTATTGAGCCAAAAGCTTCCAACAGTCACCAGTTCATCTTAGTGGCCATTGACTATTTCACGAAGTGGGTTGAAGCTGCTTCCTACACCAACGTGACCAAGCAAGTGATTGCTCGTTTCATCAAGAATCAGATCGTTTGTCGTTATTGGATTCCAAATAGAATCATAACTAACAATGAGACCAATTTGAACAACAAAATGATGAAGGAGTTGTGTGACAATTTCAAGATTGAGCATCACAATTCTTCACCTTATCGCCCGAAGATGAATGGAGCTGTCGAAGCTCCCAACAAAAACATCAAATGCAGAAAATGGTCAAGACTTATAAGGATTGGCATGAGATGTTACCATTTTCTTAGCATGGATACAAAACATTGGTTCGAACTTCGACAGGGGCAACTCCTTTTTCTCTAGTGTACGGGATGGATGTTGTTCTCCCCATTGAAGTAGAAATACCATCTTTAATAATTCTGATGGAAACCAAGCTTGATGAAACAGAGTGGGTCCAAGAAAGATATGATCAGCTGAACCTCATCGATTAGAAGCGATTGACTGCCATGTGTCATGGTCATTTGTATCAGAGAAGGATGAAGAGAGCATTTGACAAGAAGGTTCGTATTCATGAATTCCGTGAAGGAGAACTTGTACTCAGAAAGATCTTGCCATCTCAGAGGGATGTACGTGGAAAATGGGCGCCCAACTATGAAGGCCCATTTATCGTAAAAATAGTGTTCTCGGGAGGTTCCTTAATTCTTACAACAATGGATGGTGAACAACTCTCACACCCCGTGAATGCTGACTCAGTAAGAAAATATTACGCCTAAAAACCCAATAAGTCGAAAACCAGAAATGGAGACTTAGGTAAAAAAGGGTATCCTGGTGGGTCATAACCTATAAAGGAGACTCAGGAAAAAATTAGGGATTAAATTAAAAGAAAAGAGCTCGCTAGGTTGAAAACCCGAAAGGGCGGCCTAGGCAAAAAAGAGCGTCCCGGTGGACTGAAAACCTGAAAGGGCGGTCCAGGCAAAATTTAGGGACAAAAGGTGTTTTGCTGAGTCACAACGGGTTGTCACCCATACCAAGGAATTCAAGACGAAGTTTAAGCTTCCTCACTCTCATCAACAGCAAGATTTTGAAGGATTCTTAGTCATTAGTAGGGGTGACAAACGGGCATCCCCGCCCCGTTTAGGCACGCCCCGTAAATGCCCTAAAAAAATGGGGTGGGGCAGGGCGGTCATAGTTGATGATGCGGGCCTAAAACATATGCCCTCCCGGCAAAAATGTGAGGCCGGGGCGGAGAAAGCCCGCGGGCACTGCACCTTTTAAGCCTAAAAATGCAAATTTTAATGTAAATGCTCGTGCCCGCAAAAACTCACAAAAAAAATGGGGCGGGACGGGGCGGACACGTTAGAGGGTGAGGGCCTAAACTTTTGGCCCACCCCGCACTAAAGTACTAGTAAACCGGGCATGCCCAACGGGTCGGGCCCGTTTTTCCATCCCTAGTCATTAGGGATAGTAATGGTCATTTAATACGATGTAATCTTTTTCCTATTGCCATTTTTCCAAAATTGTAATGATCCATGTAACTTTGCCATTGGCGGATTGTCATTCTAATGAAATCAAATTTTGGACCATTCTTTGTTTGTGTCATACCCCAAATTTTGACCACTAAGATTTCCCATCATTGTGCGAATCATCAGCACAATATGGGTGGACCATCATACCTCATTAGTCTCCCCAAAGGTGGGTGAGCATTCACTACAAACAGGATTTAGGGTTTCAAGTCCTCGCAGAGCTCTTAGACAAAGGATCAATCAAGGAATGACATGATCTTCAACTTGTCTAGCCTCTCAAATATCCACAATGGATCAAGAGGACTCCCACTTCAAGGATTAAGCACAAGTTTGCTCCCTTCTAGGTGGATTAAGCCTCAGGATCGCCAGTGTCACCAAATTAGGGTTTGGTCGACTAGGGCCTCCAGATGGAAATTTTCCTCTGGGCATGAGCCAATGCTTCAAAGCATAAGTTAAAATGCTCCATGAAACAACATAAACCCCATCATCAAGTCAATTTAGCCTCAGGGGATGCATACATAAAAAATCAGGAATTAGGGTTTCTTGACCTAATTCACCCCTAAGTTGACTTTTGGGACAAATCATGAGCCAAGACCTCAAGACATGATTTGAGGGTCTCCAACATACCACTTTGATCCATTTGCAACAATGGATTGACCCAAGAAGCTTGAGCAACAAGTTTCAATTTCATCTGAACCACAGTTGGGGTTTCGCGGGAAAAGTCAACTGTAGCTTTGACTTTTGACCAGGACATGCTCCCAAGCCGTGGGACATGATTAAATACACCCTATAACACCAATGGAACATGTCCATCAATTTTGATTTAGGTCAAGGACATGATTTCCTGAAGAATCGCACAGTTTGGAATTCATCTGATAAAAAGTCAACTGTGCACAAAAGTCAAACTTTGACTTTTTGAGATTTTTCATAAAAATGGTTTTTTAACCCTAAAATGATGTTAATGTGTGATTGTAATCATCATTCATCAAGAAAAATCAAAGAAAGTGGGATAACTTGTAAAAGGGGTAACCATAAAAACTTAGAAATTTTTCTAAATTATGAAAAAAAAATGGCAAGGGTACCAACTTTGGAGGATCATAACTCCTAAACCACAAAGCCATTTTTCTCCATCCAAAGCTTGATTTGTATCCCTCATTACCCTCTACAAAAACTTCAACTAGACCTAAGTCCAATTCATTAAGGATTTTGAGTTATGCTTAGATCAAAATGGCTAAAAAGTTAAAATTGACATTTTTCAGCACAATGTCCCAACTTCAAGGCTGTTTTTCTCCATGATCCAAGTTGAACCAGGTCTAATGTTAAACATCAAAGTTGAAGTACGTCATCTAAGCTTTCCGAAAAGTCCTAGAACGTCCATATAGCATACTCGAGCAAGGAGTTATGGATCTTACAAAATGGCTTGCTGAAGCTGAATTTTACAAGGCAGATTTGCACATTTTTTTGTGCCACACGAATTTTCAAGCCTTGTCATCAGTTTGGACACATCTAAGGATCAAATCCAAGTGGGATGATCTGATCCATGAACCTCCCAAGTCCAAGGAACAAAGAAAAGCATGCCAAAGCCTAGAAATCCCCAAAAGAGGGACAAAACTCCAATTTTGGTTTGGAGCATTTAATGGATGCTTAGAGGTGGCATGTACTGAGCCATTTGTAGCGAGCGATTTTGGACGCGGTTCTTAAGCGCTAGTCGCTCTCTGCGGTTTGAGCTTTGACTACAGGTTGATTCATTTTTTATCCTATTGTGAGCTGAATAAGGAAGGGAAATAGATGTCTCCAATTAACCCTGCTTGCATACTGAGTTTAAACAGCGGTCTGTTAGGTTACGGATGCTATCAATGTGGGGGGCCTTTGTACTGGTTATTTGTATTTTCGCCAATACTGTTTTCTTTCTTTTTTTACCTGGGCAGAAGGTTTCTGGCGGGGAACAAGGATTAGGATGTTAGGACTGATGCTTTTGAAATACTGCTTTTGATTGATGGAGATATGGGATTTGGGTTTTTTGTTGATTGCGCTCGCTAAGATCTTTTCTTTCGATCTTATGCCTACGTATTCCCGTTTACCGAAATAGGGAAATCAGAGCGTTCGTAGTTCCTCCTATTCTATGGGAGGAAATTGGTTTTTGGTGTCTTGTTCAAGGCCCAAGACGTGAAGTGAAAGGTGGTTTGTATCTTGTTCAAAGCCGAAGATGTGAAGCTGAAAGGTCTATTTGTGTCTTGTTCAAAGCCCAAGACGTGAAGCTGAAAGACCTCGGCTTTAGAGAGAATTTGTCATCTCTAAAGAAGGGAGAAGGAGAATTACTTTAACTGGGATACGCGGATCCGAGCAATGCCATAATTTTCGAAGAAAGGGTTTTAACCTGAAGGAGAAGACTTTAACTCAGTGTAGAGCAATGCCATCTTTCCTTAGGAATTTCTCATGCTAAAAGAGGGACAGTGGCGTGGATATAGATGATCCAGAGGCTTGCCAGTTACAGCGATTAGACGAAGGGGAAGGAGTTATTGATGTTTGTATACTGTGAACGAGGCACAACTTTGATGCTAAAAGGTTGATTGGATCAACCAGGGGTTTTCTTATACAAAGCCTAAGAGGAGGCTAATTTTCGCTAGGAAAATTATTATACAAAGCCTAAGAGGAGGCAATTTTGTGTCCTGTACAAAGCCCGAGAGAGAGGCTAGAAGATTTTGACCCGACGATGGAGTCTTTTGGTATCTCGTATAAAGCCCGAGATGGAGGCGACTGTTCGTTTGGCTCAATGAGAACCTTTTTGTATCTCGTACAAAGCCCGAGATGGAGGCGAAAGGGGGATTGACTCAACGAGGGAGTCTCTTATGTGTCTCGTACAAAGCCCGAGAAAGAGGCTAAACGTTGTTTGACTCCGCTAGGGAGAATCATTTGTACAAAGCCCAAGAGGAGGCTATGGTTACTGTTTCAGTTGAGTGACAGGTCCAGTATACTGATTTTGAAAGAGAAAATCAGTTCTTATATGAGCATCACTGTACTCGAGGATTTGATTCGAGGGTCAGGGATATTTCCTGTTCTTTAAGGAAGCGGGAAATCCAAAGGGTATTGAGACTATCCGAGTCTACGGGTTTCCTTCCTATTTAACGAAGGGGTCACTTGAGAATGTCTTTTGAGACTCAAGGAAGTTAGACTGTCCAAGTCTAGAGTTTTATCTTTCGTACTATGCTTTGAGAAACAGTAGTAGACTCTATGAAAGGACTGTTCTATGAGGATGACTAGGTTCTGTTCCTATACCTCTAGGAGGTCGTCGGGACAATTTGTATGAAGCCCAAGAGGAGGCTGGAAACTTTTAAGAAGCCGACGGGTCTTTGTACGAAGCCCAAGAGGAGGCTATCATTCCCGGAGGAAGAGATCATTATACGAAGCCTAAGAGGAGGCTGTGAATACTTCTAAGAAGCCGTAGTGTCCTTGAATAATGCCCAAGAGGAGGCCGATGCTTTTAAGAAGCCCGTGGGTCTATCATCTCCTTTCCATTAGGAGAGATAACTCTTTTAAAGATAAAAACCACTGGTAAACGTGCGAGGTTTGCTATCCAGCGACTTTTAACTTTTAAAGAGGGTTCCTTAGTTAAGGTCCAAGATTATGACCGTAGTGGGTACCCAAACCCCGAGACATTCAAGGCAAGCTATCCACAAGGAATATATCAAGTCAGGAAAGTTCGAGAATTTGGAAGAAACTCAAAGATGCCATTCACGGAGAATACATTCATCTTGGGGAGTAGAGCTTCTTGACGATTCCTAAGGAGGACAGCCGAAGAGAAGACTGTATCTGGTGCTCCTATTGGGGATCTAGGCGTCTATTTCTACGAATAAATGAAACGGCGTCACCTAGTTCTAGACGTAGTAGCCGGGGAAACTCGAAATATCTATACTATTATTACACAGTAGATATGAGTTTATGAAAGGAGACTTACAGTGAGCAGCCCCACAATACAGTTTATAATATGAAAGCAGTAAACGAAAGCGATAACCACTTACTCGGTTGGAGTGCTTCCATGCTGTTTGGTTAGTTGTTCAACAAAGAAAGATTGAAAACAACAGTATATTCAAGATCAAAGGAGAAAGTGCTTTGAAAAAGAAAGATTTGGGGCTTACAGCTCAAGGAGAGGCCCAGGGTTTTATCAGTGAGCGCACTATTTAAATTTGTACAGAGGGACTTATACAAGTGACTGAGGCCCGAAAAAGGTTTTCTGTACAAAGGGATGGGTCTTACACTCTCTCAAGAGGCCCAAAAAGGTTTAAAGAAAAGAGTGGGGCTTATAACACGAGGGTAGGCCCAAATGATTTTTCATTTAAAAAATGGCGATCGCGCCGAGGTTTTCTTTTAACGCAGAGGGACTTATACAATAAGTGAGGCCCAAAATGTTTTGGTTAAAATGGGGATTGGGTCTTACACTCTAATAGAGGCCCAAAGTGTTTTGAATGGGTCTTATAGCTCAAGGAGAGGCCCAGATGATTTTCATTTTTAAACGGGCGACAATCGTGCCGTTTACTTGTACAGAGGGACTTATACAATAAGTGAGGCCCAAAAAGTTTTTTGTACAAGGGGGGATGGGTCTTACACTCTCTCAAGAGGCCCAAAGAGTTTTGAAAATGATTTATGAGGGTTGAATTAATCCAAAACCCTAATTTGTTTTCAAAATGTATTTAATTGAATAAAAATTCAATTAAAATGATCAAAAATTGTTTAACACATGGAAAACAAATTGTGATCTTGGATTAATGCTTCAAAAATTAAGTATTGACCTACAAAATAATTAGAAAGCATTAAAAGTTGCAAAATCAATGTAGAAAAAATATTTAAAATGCCAAAAACAATCAAAATATTAATTCTTTACAAAAATATCAATTATATGAAATAAATAATATTTTTGGGATTTTTTGTGAAAATAAAATATTTTAACATTTTTGTGAATTATTAAAAAAAGAATCAACTCAAAATCATTAAAACTCAGAGAGAAATTAATTTTTGAATCAATTAAACAAAATCACAAAATTCAAATATTTGAATATATGAAAAATGGCGCCAAGAACAGCTGAAGAACACGCGCGTGTTCTTGGTTTCTCAGATTTGCATTTTCTATCCAATCTCCATGAATACGTAATCATATCGTGTAATCCACATATCATTATGCTCGTCTCAACCTCACGATCATGTCTATGTACTTTAATTTCATTTAAATTAAACATACAACAAGAAATCACGAAGAGACCTCAAGAACCCTAATTTCTGCATGAAGGCTGAGATTTTTGATACACGATTCAAACAATGCAATTAATTGAGGGAAAACATTCCATGCATGATTATGAACATATGGCCAAATTATTGTGCGAGGAAATATGCATAGATTGAGAGATGACCAAGTATGTGCTTACCTCTAGGCCGTGACAGCAAGTTCAAAGTGATTTTTGATTTGGAGGTGTTACAGATGAGTTGTGATGATCTGAACAGCTTCCCTACACCCTATGGATTGTGTTTGGATGGTTGGACTTGATTGAAATTGGCTGGATCATTTTGTGGTACCTCAGCTGCACTTTGGTTAAAACCTTGAGCAACCAGCTGGTGATTTTGTGAAATTGATGTTTCAGAAGTAATCTAAGTGTTTGATCAGCTCATATGTGATGTATGTGAGGTGTGTGAGTGATTGGTTTGATTGGAATTGCTCTCAAACTCAAAACCCGATAGTGACTTGCCTTAGAAGGCAAAATTGGAGTGAAAGAAGAGATTTTGAGGAAAGCATCTGTTAGATGGCTTTGGTGTACTCAAACTGACCACAATTGAGCTCTATTTATAGTAGAGCAAGTTTGTTTTGCAAGGAATAGTGCATGGCAGCTGGTAAGTAGGTTTGGCCAATGTTGGCAAATGAAAATCCAAGTCTCCTCTAGCCATTGACTAGAGGTTAGGGCACAGAGCTTTGGTTCCCTTGGTCTTGGATAAGTCTTGACTGATTTCAGATGAGAATGGCTCAGTCCATGCCACCTTGATGGTTCCATTGAATGCCTCATTCCAAATTTGAAGTCTTGTCGCTATTTTGGCCATTCTAGGTTCAACATGCTATTTCTTATTCCATGGACTTTGGAGGCTTGGCTCAGTGATTGTCCCCTTTAGATTCAATCCTCTGAGGTGTCCAAGTGGATAGGAGCAATTGAACTTGGCTGATTTTGGTAAATCGACCAAAGTTGCAAATTCTGCCTTGCCTTGACAGATTTCAGCAAGGCAACTTGGCAATGTTGTATCTCATGGTGTAGGTTGAATTTGGCAATGTTCTTGGCCATTTTGGAAAGCTCTTACATGATACAACAACTGTTTGAACAAGTTTGGTTTTGATATATTTTGATTCCAAGTGAAAAATCCCCCTACATTTGGCAAAAAGTGAGGCAGAATCTGACTTGGTGAAAATTTCACTAAGTGTTGGAAAAAGTGACATTTTCACTTTTCAGCCACTTTGATCACTCCATAACTCAAAATCCTTAATGAATTGGAATGACTTGTAGTTGAAGTTTTTGTAGGTGATAATGAGGGCTACAAATCCATCTTTGGATGAGAAAAAATGGCCTTGTGGTTTAGGAGTTATGGTCCTCCAAAGTTGGTACCTTTGCCACTTTATTTTTAACTTAGAAAAATTTCTAAGTTTTATGGTTACCCCTTTTACAAGTTATCTCACTTTTCTTGATTTTTCTTGATGAATGATGATTCAAATCATACATTAACATCATTTTAGGGTTAAAAATCCATTTTGGTGAAAAATCTCAAAAAGTCAAAGTTGACTTTTGTGCACAGTTGACTTTTTATCAGATGAATTCCAAACTGTGCAATTCTTCAGGAAATCATGTCCTTGACTTAAATCAAACTTGATGGACATGTTCCATGGGTGTCATAGGGTATATTCAATCATGTATTAGGGTTTGGGAGCATGTCCAGGTCAAAAGTCAAAGTTACAGTTGACTTTTCCCTTAAAACCCTAATTGTGGTGCAGATGAAATTGAGACTTGTTGCTCAAACTTCTTGGATTAATCCATTGTCCCAAATGGATCAATATGGTATATTAGAGACCCTCAAATCATCTCTTGAGGTCTTGGCTCATGGTTTGTCCCAAAAGTCAACTTAGGGGTGAATTAGGTCAAGAAACCCTAATTCCTGATTTTTTATGAATGCATCCCCTGAGGCAAAATTGACTTGATGCATGGGTTCATGAGGTTCCATGAAGTATATTAGGTTATGTTTTGGATCATTTCCTTGTGTCCAGATGAAAATTTCCATCTGGAGGCCCTGGTCGACCAAAACCCTAATTTGGTGACACTGTCGATCTTGAGACTTGATCCACCTATAAGGGAGCAGCCTTGTGCTTAATCCTTGAAGTGGGAGTCCTTTTTGATCCATTGTGGATATTTAAGAGATTAGACAAGTTGAATATCATGTCATTTCTTGATTGATCCTTTGTCTAAGCACTCAGAGAGGGCTTGAAACCCTAATTTTGATTGTAGTGGATGCTCACCCATCTTTGGGGAGACTAATGAAGCATAAAGGTACATCCATATTGTGATGATGATTTTCACAATGATGGGAAATCTAAGTGGTCAAAATTTGGGGTATTACACCATTCTCATCTGAAATCAGTCAAGACTTATCCAAGACCAAGGGAACCAGCAGTCTGTGCCCTAACCTCTAGTCAATGGCTAGAGGAGACTTGGATTTCCATTGGCCAACATTGGCCAAACACCTGCTGTAGTTGCCATTCACTGTGGATCCCAAAACAAACTTGCTCTACTATAAATAGAGCTCATTTGTGTTCAGTTTGAGTACACCAAAGCCATCAAACAGATGCTTTCCTCAAATTCTCTCTTTCACTCCAAAATGCCTTCATTAGTAAGGAAATTATGAGTTTTTGAGCTAGAGAGCAATTCCACTCAAACTAATCACACACACGCCTCATATATATCATATGTAAGTTGTGCAAACCATCAAAAGTGACCTGTAATCACAACATCACAAAGTCACCTCTCAAAACCTCAAAATGACACTTTTTTGCATTTTTCAAGCCATGTCTTGATTCAGTCACTTTCCAAGCCAGATAAAACCTCAAACACACTCTAAATATCATCCTTGAACTATCCCAAATGGTGCCACACATCTGGAACACCATTTGAGAGAGTTGGCATTTTGGCCGTTTTTGACCATTTCGCGAGAAAGTGCACAAACTTGCTCCAGAGGTTTTCAGCCGATTCCAACCATCCTAAAAGCTTCTAAGAGGTCATTTGAGGTTGTCCAAAGCATCAAATCATTTCTGGAACAAAGCACTTGGAAGGTTGCCCAAAATCTCCAAAAAAGAGGTAAAATTCACAACTTGAATTCTTTGAATCATGCTTTCCTTTGTTGTCCACATACATGCATCATATTGAACAATTCTTGAGGTAAAAATGTAGTCCTTAATGTGTATGTTGTGATCCTCCCACTGTTTGCATTTTGACATGTTTTTATGTGGAATTTTGGTTGTTTAGAAAACATGTACAGTTCTGTCTTGTTTTCATTGGTGTGTTCTATACATTAAGTTTTAGTTTGCATGAGTAACACCATTGGATTCCTTACGAAAAATCGGTCAAGATAGGTCTTTACGGATTTCAATTCCGATGAAAATTGAGAGAGTTACGCGCGTTGGAAATTTTACGCGAAACGACGTCGAATTAACGATAGCGGTTCTGTTTTTTTCGCTTTGTACAGTGAGTTTCCGAGTGCGTGAATAATACCATTGGATTCCTTGCGAAAAATCGGTCAAGATAGGTTTTTACGGATTTCAATTCCGATGAAAATTGAGAGAGTTACGCGCGTTGGAAATTTTACGCGAAACGGCGTCGAATTAACGATAGCGGTTCTGCTTTTTTCGATTTGTACAGTAAGTTTCCGAGTGCGTGAATAATACCATTGGATTCCTTGCGAAAAATCAGTCAAGATAGGTTTTTACGGATTTCAATTCCGATGAAAATTGAGAGAGTTACGCGCGTTGGAAATTTTACGCGAAACGGCGTCGAAAACAACGATAGCAGTTTTTGTTTTTTAATTTCTGCGTTTTGTGTGTCGATTTTCCGTGTGCGTGAGTGATACCATTGGATTCCTTGCGAAAAATTGGTCAAGATAGGCTCTTGCGGATCTTGATTCGGTTAAAAATCGAGAGAGTTACGCGAGTTGGAAATTTTACTCGAAACGATGTTTTTAACAACGCAGCAGCTCTGGTTTTTTTATCGCTGCGTTTTGTACGTTGAGTTTCGGCGTGCGTGAGTGATACCATTGGATTCCTTGCGAAAAATCGGCCAGGATAGGCTTTTCCGGATCTTGATTCGGTTAAAAATCGAGAGAGTTACGCGTGTTTGAAATTCAACGCGGAACGATGTTTTTAATCGATAGCAGTTTTTGTTTTTTAATTTCTGCGTTTTATACGTCGATTTTCCGCGTGCGTGAGTAATACCATCGGATTCCTTGCGAAAAATCGGTCAGGTAGGTACTTCCGGATTTTGATTCCGATAAAAATCGAGAGAGTTACGCGTGTTGGAAATTTTACGTGGAACGATATTTTCAAAAACGATAGCAGTTTTTCTGCGTTTTGTGCGTCGATTTTCCGTGCGCGTGAGTAATACCATCGGATTCCTTGCGAAAAATTGGTCAGGTAGGTACTTTCGGATTTTGATTCCGATAAAAATTGAGAGAGTTATGAGTGTTTGAAATTTGATAAAAACGTGTTCAAAATTAAAGTTTCGGTACTCGTTTTTACCCCAAAAAAATGTCGGAGATGATATTTTGATATCTTTCCTCTTTTTCTTACTTTTTATTTTCAAAACTCAACCAATTTTTTTCACATAGCAAAAAATCATCATTTTCCAATTTGTACCCCATAATATTTTAATCCAAAAAAATCACAAAAAAAATATTATTTTTAATATATTTAAAAATAGTGTTTTAAATTGTTTTAAATGCTTTTAAAATGATTTCTTTTTTTTTTCTTGATTTTTAAAACCAAAATGATTTTAAATATTTATGTTGATAAAATATTTTTTTTCATAAACTTTAATCATTATTTAATGATTTTATTTGATATTTTTATCATTTTTTACTTAATTTTTCTTGAAAAAATGCCTAAAAAATGAAATTGGGGTTTTCTTTGATTTTCACCCTAACAAATCTTTTTTAAACATTTGGGCCTCTAATAGAGTGTAAGACCCAATCCTTTTTTGACCAAATCATTTTTGGGCCTCATTCATTGTATAAGCCCCGATACCGTAAAAAACAAACGGCGCGATCATCGCCTTTTTAAGAAATAACCTTGGACCTCTCCTCGAGCTATAAGACCCATTCAAAATTTTTGGGCCTCTATTAGAGTGTAAGACCCAATCCCCTTTTAACCAAAACAATTTTGGGTCTCACTTATTGTATAAGTCCCTCTGCGTTAAAAGAAAACTTCGGCGCGATCGCCATTTTCAAACGAAAATCAACTGGGCTTCTCTTTGAGCTGTAAGTCCCATTTCTTTTCATTTTTAAACACTTGGGCCTCTATTAGAGTGTAAGACCCAACCCTTTTTTTTTAACGAAACCATTTTGGGCCTCAGCTATTGTATAAGTCCCGATACGTTAAAAATCTTGGCGCGATCGCCATTTTCAAACTGAAAATATTTTGGGACTCTCCCTGAGTTGTAAGCTCCATCTTTTGTACAAAAATACACTTTGGGCCTCTAATAGAGTGTAAGACTCAACCCCTCTTTTTTATATTTTCTTATTATTTTTTTAATAATTTGGAAAATTAATAACTCCTTCAATTTTGATTATTTTTTATTGGTTCTTTTTCTGAAAAATCACAAAAATAGTAAAATATTTTATTCTACAAAAAAATCAAATTTATATTATTTATTTAATATAGTTGGTATTTTTGTGAATAAATTCATTTTTAATTGTTTTTAAGCATTTTAAAAGTGAATATTCATCTTGAAAATAAAGATTATGGGCCTCCCCTCGTGTTGTAAGCCCCATTTCTTTTCTTTAAACTCTTTGGGCCTCTAATAGAGTGTAAGACCCAACCCCTTTGTAAATACCAAAATTTTGGGCCTCAGTCACTTGTATAAGTCCCATAGTGTTTACAAAACCTCGGCGCTACCGTCGCCCTTTTCAAAATTAACCATTGGGCCTACCCTCGAGTAGTAAGACCCATTTCTTTTCTTAAAACTCACTTGGGCCTCTTGATAGAGTGTAAGACCCATCCCTTTGTACAGAAAACCTTTCTTGGGCCTCAGTCACTTGTATAAGTCCCTCTGTACAAATTCAACAGTGCGCTCACTGATAAAACCCTGGGCCTCTCCTTGAGCTGTAAGCCCCAAATCTTTCTTTTTCAAATCACTTTCTCCTTTGATTTTGAATATACTGTTGTTTTCAATCTTTCTTTGTTGAACAACTAACCAAACAGCATGGAAGCTCTACAACCGAGTAAGTGTGTACCCGCTTTCATTTACCGCTTTCATATATATATATATATAACTGTATTGTGGGGTTGTTTCACTGTAAGTCTCCTTTCATAAACTCATATATATATAACTGTATTGTGGGGCTGTTTCGCTGTAAGTCTTCTTTCATAAACTCATATCAACTATGTAATAATAGTATAGATATTTAGAGTTTCCCCGGCAACTACGTCTAGAACTAGGTGACGCCGTTTCGTTTATTCGTAGAAATAGACAACTAGATCCCCAATAGGATCACCAGATACAGTCTTCTCTTCGGCTGTCCTCATTAGGAATTGTCAAGAAACTCTACTCCCCAAGATGAATGTCTTCTCCGTGAATGGCATCTTTGAGTTTCTTCCAAATTCTCGAACTTTCCTGACTTTGATCTATTCTCGGTGAATAGCATTGCCTTGAATTTCTCGGGGTTTGGGGACCCATGGGCTTCTTAAAAGCATCGGCCTCCTCTTGGGCATCGTACAAGGACCCACGAGCTTCTTAAAAGCAACCCCGCCTCCTCTTGGGCTTCGTACAAGGACCCTACGGCTTCTTAGAAGTATTCACAGCCTCCTCTTAGGCTTCGTATAATGATCTCTTCCTTCGGGAATGATAGCCTCCTCTTGGGCTTAGTACAAGGACCCGTCGGCTTCTTAAAAGCTTCTAGCCTCCTCTTGGGCTTCGTACAAATTGTCCCAACGACCTCCTAGAGGTATAGGAACAGAACCTAGTCATCTTCATAGAACAGTCATGTCGTAGAGTCTACTACTGTTTCTCAAAGCATAGTACAAAAGATGAAACTCTAGACTTGGACAGTCTAATCTCCTTGAGTCTCAAAGGCATTCTCAAGTGCCCCCTTTCGTTAAATAGGAAGGAAACCCGCAGACTCGGACAGTCTCAATACCCTTTGGATTTCCCGTTTCCTCAAAGAGAAGGAAATATCCCTGATCCTCAAATCAAACCCCTGAGTACAGTGTTGCTCATATAAGAACTGATTTTCTCTTTAAAATCAGTATACTGGACCTGTCACTTAATTGAAACAGTTACCATAGCCTCCTCTTGGGCTTTGTTCAATGATTCTTCCCAGCGAAGCAAACGTTTAGCCTCCATCTCGGGCTTCGTACGAGATACCAAAATTCTCCCCAGCGGAGTCAAACAACGTTTAGCCTCTCTCTCGGGCTTTGTACGAGACACATAAGAGACTCCCTCGTTGAGTCAATCACCCCTTTCGCCTCCATCTCGGGCTTCGTACGAGATAAAAAGACTCTCTTGTTGAGTCAAACCTTTAGCCTCCATCTCGGGCTTCGTACGAGATACAAAGACTCTCTTATTGAGTCAAACTTTTAGCCTCCATCTCGGGCTTCGTACGAGATACAAAAAAGGCTCTCTTGTTGAGCCAATCAAACTTTCAGCCTCCATCTCGGGCTTCGTACGAGATACAGAAACACTCTCTTGTTGAGTATAAAAGATCCTCTTGTAGGATCAACCCCTTTTAGCCTTTCTCTCGGGCTTTATACGAGATACCAAAAGACTCCATCGTCGGGTCAAAACCTTTTCGCCTCTCTCTCGGGCTTTGTACGAGATACCAATAGCCTCCTCTTAGGCTTTGTATAAGAAAACCACTGGTTGATCCAATCAACCTTTTAGCATTAAAGCTGTGCCTCGTTCACAGTACACAAACATCAACAACTCCTTTCCCCTTCATCTAATCGTTGTAAGCCGCAAGCCTCTGGATCATCTACATCCATGCCAATGTCCCTCTTTTAGCATGAGAAATTCCTAAGGAAATATAGCATTGCTCTACACTGAGTTAAAGTCTTCTCCTTTAGGTTAAAATCCCCTATAAAGGAAATTATGGCATTACTAGGATCCGCGTATCCCGGTTAAAGTAATCCTCCTTTATAACCAGTCACCCAACAGTTGTGACAGACAAACCCTTCTTTAGAGATGACAAATTCTCTCTAAAGCCGAGGTCCTTCAGCTTCACATCTTGGGCTTTGAACAAGACACAAATAGAACTTCAGCTTCACATCTTGGGCTTTGAACAAGATACAAACCACCTTTCGCTTCACGTCTTGGGCTTTGAACAAGACACCAAAAAACCAATTTCCTCCCATAGAATAGGAGGAACTACGAACGCTCTGATTTCCCTGTTTCGGTAAACGGGAATACGTAGGCATAAGATCGAAAGAAAAGATCTTAGCGAGCACAATCAACAAAAAACCCAAATCCCATATCTCCATCAATCAAAAGCAGTAATTCAAAAAGCATCAGTCCTAACATCCTAACCCTTGTTCCTCGCTAGAAAGTCCTAGAAAGAAAGAAAACGTACTGGCAAAAATACAAATAACCAGTACAAAGGTCCCCCCACATTGATAGCATTCGTAACCTAACAGACCGCTGTTTAAACTCAGTATGCAAGCAGGGTTAATTGGAGACATCTATTTCCCTTCCTTATTCAGCTCACAATAGGATAAAAAATGAATCGACCTGTAGTCAAAGCTCAAACCGCAGAGAGCGACCAGCGCTTAAGAACCGCGTCCAAAATCGCTCGCTACAGTTTGATATTCATCATGTCTCTAATTTTTCTTTGTTATGCAAAACTTCACTTATTTTTTAATAATGATTTTGAAAGTGGAAAATTTTGAAATAAAAAATATTTTGAGAAAACACAATGAAAACATGAGCTACTGTGACTCTTGGGATGATTTAGTGAAATTTCATGCCCTTCCCCAGTGAACCTCATTGTGACGGAAGCACTGTTAAACTATCTGGCGTATATTTCCCCAGCGATACAATTTCAAATCGACAACGTTTCTTGGATCGGACACTTCAGTAATGACTGACTACCGCGATACAAAGGATTTCTCCCCTGTATCTTACACAGATGTTTTGTTGAAAGTGGAAAATATTTACCTTCTCCAAATAAATACGATTGTTCCCTTTTCAATCCCCAGAGTGGTTGTTCTCTTTAGATTCAGTGTGACTCCTGGCAGTGGATACGTTATCCATCACCCCCTTTTCCCCAATCTTTCGCCTCTCATCAGAGTCGTCTCTTGCATGTCATTGAGCATTTGTATCATACCATATCTTCGTGCATTTTTTTTGCATTTGGTGTGTCTTTCTCGCGGGTCTTTACCTTCTTTACCCTTGACTCGCCCGAAGTTAAGGATCCTTTTGAGTTCGTGGGTCATTATCCGTGTCCTGTTTGCGTCTGGTTTTCACCTGCATGCGCCAAATTTGATTGATATCCATATTCCCCAGGAAGTCTAGTCATCACTATGCAACCTCAGTAATGTTTTATCTGAAATCTAACCTCTGTTTTCAAGCTAATCATTATTGGTATTTGTTAAAATTCTAGTGTCCACTAGCGTGCTTTATATCCAATCATAATTGGTGTCCAAGTCCAGGATTTACTGGCATTGTTCTAATATCGATCATCATCGATATCGTTAAAGTCCAGTGATTACTGGCATATTTTAAATCCAATCAGCCTCAGTATTATAAAGTCCAGTGATTACTGGTATCGCCTGAGGGTTCGATTATTTTCAGTTTGTCAAAGTCCAATATTTACTGGCATGGTTTAAAAACTTGATTTTCTTTGGTATTGTAAGTCCGGTATTCACTGGCGTTACCTTAAAAGTTATCAGCATTTATCTCCCAAGTCCAGTATTTACTGGTATGTTTTATATCGATCATCATCGGTATCGTGAAATCCAATCTTCATTGGTCAGTCTTAACTGTATGTCTTTAAACCCAATCTTCATTGGTCAGTCTTAACTGTATATCTCAAAGTCCAGTATTTACTGGCATGTTTTATATCGGTCATCATCGGTATCGTGAAGCCCGGTGTTTACTCGCATGTTATTCCCAAGGCCAATCATTATTGGCACCTTAATTCTTATCCCCTAACAGAGGTTTTGGTCATCACCAATATCCCTGTAAAAGTCCAGTGTTTACTGGCATTTTGTTGAAAGTTTGATCATCATCAGCATCCTAAATCCAGTGATTACTGGCATATTTTCTAAAGTCCAATCATTATTGGCATCTTGAGATTGGTCATTACCAACATCCTTTGAAATACCTTGTGATTATCATCATTTGGCGTACACATAGTTTGTGTTTGTCTCTGTCTTTTCTGGTTTTTCTTGAAGATCCCGTTTTAACTCTTTAGCTTAAGAAATCCCCAGAAAATCGTTTGTTGGGTGTCTGTCATTTTGTTCAAATTGATCCCCAGTGGAGATCGTGTCTTCTTTTTGGATTTATCCCTAGTAAAGAGCTTACCTCCCCTTTTGTTATCCCCAATGTCGTCAGTTCATATTTGAACTCGTCATCCATCTCCCTGGATCTTTCCCCCAGTGGAGAACACCTTTTTGACTACCATCTCCAGTGAAGATCTGTGGGTTCCCCATATTTTATCTTCTTACCCCCAGTGTCTTCTTAGTCATTCCCCAGTAAGTCTCTTATGCTGGTTGTTAACTTACATCCCCATTGAGCCTTGTTTGTGGATACCAAACCTTTGTTCCTCCCTGAGGCTTGCCTATGGGTGTTTACCCTTTATCTTTGGTGTCTTGTTTTTGTTTGCATTTAGCACCATTTGTGTCATCATATCATCATACTAAAAGTTCATGGCATGTCAGCATTTGCATGTCTGTTGCCTGTCCTTAGCATATGCATTCCATCTAAGGGAAAATTTTTCAGTTTTCTATATTTAAATACCTTTCACCTTGATTTCCCAAAGATTATCATACCTTGTACCATCCGGTAAGGTTATTCAAATAGGGGCAACTGTTATACCCCAAATTTTACCCCTTAGATGTCATAACATCTTGCACTTGCATTTAGGCTTCAATCATCTATGCATTGTTAACTAACCCATATCTTTGCTAGCCTGTTTCTTTTGTGAAAATCAGGATTGTACAAGAAAAGAGACAAGAGCAATAAACCAAGTTCTCATGTGTTTCAAGGTCTTCTAAGACTATTCATGGCTCCATATCTCCATCACCAGGGTTCACCAGTTGATTGAGTTTAGTGTATGAAGTTACCTGTCCAAGAAAGCCAACTGAGGCTCTAAGGTTTCAACCAGTTGTTCTTAAAGGCTAGTCATAAAGTTCTCCAGTCATGTGTCATGATCTCAAGATATTGTATCAAGAGAAACCATCAGACCAAAAGTTGTGGAATTAGGGTTTCAACCTGAAGAATCACTGAAGAGGTTTGTCATGATCAGTCAAGGTTTGGTTGGTTCATAAACCAATTGAACTTACCTACACTCATGAGGTCTTATTCAACAAGAAATCAAGAGCATCTGGCTCTCATCACTAGTGCAAAGAGTCATAAGTTCATCTTGCCCTCAGATTAGGGTTTTGTCAGGAAAGTTAACCTTTGCCTTTGACTTTTGATCAAGGCATGTTCCCAAGCTTTGAGCCATATTTTCATATGTTCATAAACATTCTTGGAGACCATCCATTGGCATTTTAAGAGATTTGAGGAAGTAAAATCATCAGAGATCATCCAGTGGAATTCCTGAGGAAATTAGGGTTTTGACTGAAAAGTCAAACCTCTGACTTTTGATGTTATTGGTCCAAAATGAAGTACTCAAGTCACATCCCATCTTAACATGTTCAATCCTTGAATTAGAGCATGAGAGATAACCATTTAAAAGGTTTTTTGCAAGAAGGGCAAGGTTTGACTTTTGAATTTTTCTAAGTATGGAAGAATTCACTCCTTGTACAAAATTGGGAAGGTCATGACTTTCAAACCACACATCCAAATTTTGTGACTCAAAGCTCAAATTGAAGCTCTCATCATGAACTTCAAAACATATTAGAGGGTCCTTATCCAAATGAGGCTTTATTTTTAAGTTACAAGGCTTGGAAGTTCAAAACACTTAAAGACTTGGCGAAATTTCACTACATTTTGCCTAAAAAACCAACTGACTTCACCTCCATTTTTCACCAAGATCCCTTTTGATCCAGAATTTGGAGTGAACATGAAAGTTTTAGAGGACATTTGGGGCTTTCCAAAAATAGTAGAACTCCTCTATCCATGGTGTGAGCTGAGAGATTCGAATGGTTGAATTTTGATGTATTTTCTTGAAATGCAAGTTTCACACTTAGTGCATAATGGTACATTACCACTCCTAATCACCAAAACCTTCACTCTTCTGATGTTTAGAGACAAGTTTAACACCATTTAGACCTCTGCCATGGATTTACAAGTGTTGGCACTTAAAATAACATTATTTAATCAACTTGATGCAAGTGGACATCTTAGGAAAGAGAAACTTTTTCACAAGGCATGGCAGTCCTCTTGTCCTTGTAACTTGGACTCTGCCCCATTCCCATCAGCCCACAAATCACCACAGGGCCTATGACTAAAGCCTTTGAAGACTCTTTGCTCAGCTGCCAACTTGCACGAATGAGATCTTTCTAAAAGGGCAAACTTGGCAAGTTTTGATTTCTGACCATACCTCTTGTCCCCAACTTCTCCTATAAATAGAAGCTCAATCTTCACTCCAAAACACACCAGATTCACCCCAAAAGAAGGCTGAATACTCACTCCATTCTCTCATTCACCAACTATTGTAATCGGATATCAAGCTATTAGTTAACTTGAATCACAAAACTTTGAAATTCACCACCGAGCTTTGATTTATCCAAAGGAAAGGGTAAAGATCGAAAGAAAACCCTAATGCGCCATGTGAAGACACCGCTAAGAGATCGGGGGTTCGAGGGTTGGTTATACTAAGGGAAGGTATTAGCACCCTAAGTATCTGTAGTACTCTACAGAAGGCTCTTGTTTGTATTTGTGTTATGTTATGTTTGCTTGCTAAGGAATCTGCTGAGGTAAAGGTAAAGATCTATGGTGAAGACCAAAGTGCTAAAGGTAAAGACCAAATGGTACGGATGAAGATCTATGGTGAAAACCAAGATACTAAAGGTGAATATAAAGACCTAAGGGTATATACTAAGTATGCTCGCCAAGACGTCGCATCTTGTGCCTACGTATCCTGACTAAAGAATCAGAGCAACCGTAGTTCACCTAACTAAAGGTGAGGAAACATTGACTATGACCAAAGTTCCAAGGGGAATGAGTATGATACTCATATAGAGTTTAAAGAACTCTCTAATTCGAAGTTGTAAAAGGGGAAGTGAATACTCATGATGATTAGAATCACATTGAGTTTGAAGAACTCTAGCTTATTTCTAAGTTTTGAATGGCTCTAATAAGGCCAAATGGGAGAGGAACATCATATTGATGATGCTCACATAGAGTTGAAGAACTCTAGGAGGATCCTAAGTCATGAGGTAAGTGGCTCTAATAAGGCCAAGGAGGGAAGTATGCAACTATGATGATAGTACTCACAAGAGGGGAACCTAATGAGGTTAAAGGGAGAAGAGGCTCTAATGAGGCCAAGGATTAATCCTAATGAGGATAAAGAATGGATCTAATGAGGCCAAGATGGTAAATGAGCTATCTATGACTTTGGGGTCAAATAGAGAGTCTTTCCTTTGTATGGAGGGGAAGACAACTTCTTGTAAAAACAAGTGTTGGAAAAAGATTTGAAGTATGAGGGATAAGAAATAAGAGTTTAAGAACTCAAGTAGCATAAATCAAGCATAAATCATAGTCAAGGTAAATCAAACCATGTGGATTACCTCTTAGCATGACAAAGTGTAAATGAAATGATGCACATAACCTTAACATGAATAAATGGTCCAAAATAACCAAGACACAACCAAAGCCAAAGCTTACTTTCAAGTTACAACATTTAAGAATGTGTGTGTGAAGTGTCGTACAAGTTGGACAAAGATAGCCCTCTCAAAGTTAAAACTTCAAGGTGAGTAACAAAGGTATTAAGTTTAAGAATCGAGAGTCGACTAATGAGCCATAAACCTATATAAAATACCTCATTCAAGGTCACAAGTCAGCCCTCAAACATCCCTCTAATGTGTCCTAAGACACCTTCGAAAATTAGCTCAAGAAGATAAAGAGCAAAGGGTTTGTTTCTAAGTGTCATACCCCAAATTTTGACCACTAAGATTTCCCATCATTGTGAAAATCATCATCACAATAAGGATGGACCATTAGTCTCCCCAAAGATGGGTGAGCATCCACTGCAATCAAATTTAGGGTTTCAAGCCCTCTCAGAGCTTTTGACAAAGGATCAATCAAGGAATGACATGATCTTCAACTTGTCTAAATCTCTCAAACATCCACAAAGGATCAAAAGGACTCCCACTCCAAGGATTAATCACAAAGCTGCTCCCTTCTAGATGGATCAAGCCTCAAGATCGCCAGTGTCACCAAATTAGGGTTTTGGTCGACCAGGGCCTCCAGATGAACATTTTCCTTTGGGCATGTGCCAATGCTTCGAGGCATAACCTAAAATACTCCATGGAACCTCATGGGCCCAAGCATCAAGTCAATTTGACCTCAGGGGATGCATCCATAAAAAATCAGGAATTAGGGTTTCTTGACCTAATTCACCCCTAAGTTGACTTTTGGGACAAATCATGAGCCAAGACCTCAAGACATGATTTGAAGGTCTCTAATATACTATATTGATCCATTTGAAACAATGGGTTGATCCAAGAAGCTTGAGCAACAAGTCTCAATTTCATCAGTACCATAATGAGGGTTTCGCGAGAAAAGTCAACTGTAACTTTGACTTTTGACCAGGACATGCTCCCAAGCCCTATGACATGCATCAATATACCCTATTACATCCATGGAACATATCCATCAAGTTTGATTTAGGTCAAGGACATGATTTTCTAAAGAATTGCACAGTTTGGAATTCATCTGATAAAAAGTCAACTGTGCACAAAAGTCAAACTTTGACTTTTTGGGATTTTTCATAAAAATGGTTTTTTAACCCTAAAATGATGTTTATGTATGATTTGAATCATCATTCATCAAGAAAAATCAAAGAAAGTGGGATAACTTGTAAAAGGGGTAACCATAAAAAACTTAGAAAATTTTCTAAGTTATAGAAAAAGTGGCAAGGGTACCAACTTTTGAGGGTCATAACTGTTAGTTCTTGGATTGGCTGGAATTTTGGTAAAACAAAGTATATGCAATGTTGATGTCTAGGTACCGATGTTGCAACATTGAGTTTTAACACTGGGCTGTGTTAAGTATGTAATTGCTGAAGTAGGATGTCTGATGTCACATGGCGATGTTGTGACATTAGATCTGCAGAATTAATAACATCAGGTAGTGATGTTGTTAGGGTTTGCGTGTTAGCTGGAATTGTGGAGAGCAAGCTGTCTCATTGGATGCGAATACCTTGGGATAGATATTTTCTGCTGCATAGGAGATCTGGTGCAGATTTGTAGGAGATTTAAAAGGTTGAAGATTTAAAAAGATTTTAGGAGAAAATCTGTTTTAAATATTCAGTTTTAAATAACAAATCTGGGAGATATTGTAGCAGGTCCAAGACCAATTCAAGGAGCTATATAAAGCACACAAGACCAAAGGAAAAAGTGACAGAAATACAGAGAGAAGATCAAGAGCATAGGCTGAGTGTCTTGAGTATTTTGTACGAGTTGTATAACCAGAATTCTAGGGTGAATTGTTGAGTCGTATTCTGTCTTCTCTAAAGCTGTTAAGCAAAGAGAGTTGTGTAACTTAATCAAAGCTGTGAAGCAGGATCAAGGTTTCTCAAAGAGGTTGTTCTTTGAGTGTTTTAGGGATTGAGTAGTGTTCTCATATCTAAGCGGTTTCTTAGGTAGAAAGTCACTAGTAGGGATTAAATTTAGGAGATTGTCAACTGGGTTGTTGAGTCTGTAAATTAATTCTACAAGTAGTGAATTTCATCCCTGGCTTGGTAGCCCCCAGACGTAGGTAGTTAGACCGAACTGGGTGAACAATTCTTGGTGTTGTTTTGTTGTTTATTCTGTCCATTGTGCAGAGTGTGTTGTTGTGATATCACACGTCTGATACCAGAATTTCAATTGGTATTAGAGCAGGTATCCTGTCTGTCTCTGGGTGAGATCTAGGGAAGTTACTTTCTGGTGTATAGATGGACAAAGAAGTTGGAGGATTCGTCAACAGACCCCGTATTTTGGATGGATCCAATTATGATTATTGGAAGCCAAGGATGACTACCTTCTTAAAATCCTTGGACAGCAGGGCATGGAAGGCCATTATTAAAGCATGGAAAGCACCTATTGTGTGTGAGAAAGATGATGCTGGTAAAGATAAAGAAGGCACCTCTAAGCGAAATCCAGAAGAAAAGTGGAGCTCGCCCTTGGAAATTCCAAAGCTCTAAATGCAATCTTCAATGGAGTGAATAAGAATATTTTCAGGTTAATTAATACCTGTGAAGTTGCTAAGGAAGCGTGGGATATTTTGAAGGCCACTCAGGAAGGTACATCCAGAGTTAAAATGTCAAGACTTCAGATTTTAACATCAAAATTTGAAGGCCTGAAGATGAAGGAAGATGAGACTATTCATGACTTCCACATGAATGTTCTGGAGGTGGCTAATGCATCCAGTGCTCTTGGTGAGAAGATGTCAGATGAAAAGCTTGTTAGGAAGATCCTTAGGTCCCTTCCTAAGAAGTATAAGATGAAGGTAACTACCATTGAAGAATCACAAGACATCAGCAAAATGAGAGTTGATGAGCTCATTGGATCTCTTCAAACTTTTGAGCTTGGGATGAATGAGGAAGAACCAGAAAAGAAGCCAAAGAGTATAGCCTTGGTGTCAAATGATGAAGAAGAAAAAGGAAAGAGTTCTGAATCCCAAGAAGATCTATCTCAGGCCATAGTTATGTTGGGAAGACAGTTCAACAAAGTGTTCAAGAGAATGAATAATAACTCTAGGCCTAATGTCAAGAACATATCTTCTGACACCAGCAAGTCAAAAGAGAAGGATGAAGAGAAAACTGCCCAAGATAAAGGAGTTCAGTGCTTTGAGTGTGAAGGGTATGGACATGTCAAGAAAGAATGTCCCACCTTCTTGAAAAAGCAGAAGAAGGGCATGACAGTTTCCTGGTCTGACTCTGATAGTGAAAGTGAAGGTGAGTCAGCAAAGCATGTTAGAGCTTTAACAAGAGCTATTGTTTCTGATGATGATTCTAGTGATGGAGAAATAACTTATGAGGAGTTAGCATCTACTTATCAAGAGCTGTGTTTAAAAAGTGCTGAGATTTGTCAAGAAAACAAGTGCCACAAGCAACAGATTGCTCAGCTAGAGAATGAAAAAGCTGATCTGGAAAATGAAGTTGTACTAGTTAGAGCTCACCTTGATTAAATGACCAAGTCTGTTAGGATGCTGAGCTGTGGTACAGACACACTTGATAAGATCCTTCAGACAGAAAAGGTTGCAGGTGATAAGTCTGGTATAGGATATGTGGCAAGCACCTCAGGAGCAAAGGAGGAGGTGTCCCAACCAATGTCTCAAACAAAGAGGCAGGATCCTACCCCTAAAAGGGATGTTCAGCCTCAGAATGTTGAGAAAAGGAATGGTCCCCATCAGAGGAAGATGCAGCCTCAAGGAGCTAGTCAGTATATGCCTCCCCAATATCACAAGAGCATGCAAGCTGCAAGGTTCAAACAGGACATGTCACATCAGGTGTCTCAACATTAGGAAAACTGGTATGGTTATGGATATGGATACAACAATGTTGTGCCTCATCACTATGGAAGAAGGAAGCCTCATCACCATAGGAGACAGCCTAGAAGACAACATCAGTACAGAAGAAGGAGACAACATTATGGGTGGCAGCCACAACATTATCATCAAAGTGGAAAAAGATTTAACCACTTTAGATATGACAGAGTAAGATGCTTTTATTGTGGCAGGGTTGGACATATGCAGTACTCTTGTTTTAAATTGCATGGTTATCCCCAATCCACTCCTCAAAGCAAACCCAAGGAGGTCAGACCTAAAGTTGCTAAACAATGGGTTCCTAAGGAGAAGGTGAAATGTCTTTTAGCCCACACCTCAGATAGCCAGGTTGATAAGGATACATGGTACTTTGACAGTTGATGTTCAAAGCATATGACTGGATTCAAAAACTTGTTAGTTGAAGTCAGTCATTATCCCTCTCGTGAGGTTATATTTGGGAATGGCAAGAAAGGTGTAGTTGCAGGAGTTGGAAAAGTGGAAGGTGATGGTAGACCTGAACTTGATAATGTTCTATTTGTCAATGGTCTAAATGCAAATTTGATCAGCATAAGCCAATTGTGTGATGAAGGGTACAAAGTTAACTACACCAAAGATGAGTGTGTGGTTTCTGATGAGCATAATCAGGTTGTTATGAAGGGTGTCAGAACCAAAGATAACTGCTATCAGTGGATTTCTCTTGAAGGTAATTCAACTAATGATGCTCAAGTTGATGTTATAACATCAGACTATGACGTCAGGATGCTGAAAGGTCACTCAGAGTTAATGAGTCCTGATGTGAATTTTTTTAAAAGGAAAGTCTTTATGGAGGGAGAAAATTAGTAATTGGTCATTAAAAATTACACAAAATCAAACTCCTTGCCTCAGACCCCCATTTCCTGGTACTGCAACATCACGCTTCTTCAAAGCCTGGTTCTCGCAACGAATTAACTTCTTCTCCTTCAAGAATCAACCCTCGCTGAAAGGATTCATGGCGTCTCCATCCAAGAAATCTGAGTGTCAGAGTTCCACAAAAGGAAGAGCTAGGGTTTCCACTGACGAAGGTTCAGCATCCGATCCTATGGACATTGAGCCCCTCTCAACCATTCTTCCTGAATCAGGTACTTCGAGACCCACTAAACTGACTCCTAAGAGACCTGCTACTGTGTTTAAGAATCCTGAAACAAAGAAAGTTGTTACTAGTGTGTTATTTGGGGACAAACCTGTGTCAAAATCATCAACTTCTCAGCCTATTAAAGAGAAGTTTGATGTAGATAAAAGGAGGGGCAATCTTGCCTCAAAAATTCTGGACAAAGGCCTCCCTGCTAAAGGAAGTTCAATTCCTCTGAATCAGATGCCAGCTGAGAAAGATAGAGTGCAAGTAGATAAGTCAAGTCTTCAACGACTTGCAATAACAGCTATTGAAGATGCTGATCAGAGTAAAGACATGCATGAAGAGACAAATGTTGAGGAGAATGTTAGAACATCTGTTGAACCCCCTTCTGTTGGTGTGATCAATGTAGATGACCTATCAGATGATGAAGTGATAGCAAGAGCTGTCCCAAGTATTGCCAAGAGGTTAAAATCTAGGAAGGAAAAGAAGGTTGAATCCTCACCTAAGAGGTCATCTGATGATAAGAAGAAGAACATTGTTGTTGGACCTACAAAAGCCTAGAGTAAAGTGAAAGTAAATCCTAGAAAAAGGAAGGCTGTGGAGCATTCAGAGTCTGACTATGATGTTGAAGATGATGTTCAGGACATCACGCCTATCAGAAAAACCATTTTAAAAAGAATCTCTGATAAGGTCCCGGAAGTGCCAGTGGACAACATATCCTTCCATTATGCCAGTAGTGCATCTATGTGGAAGTTTGTTTGTCAGAGAAGATTAGCCTTGGAAAGAGAACTTGGAAAAGAAGCCTTGGGTATGGAAGAAATTATGAAACTGATAAATGCTGCTGGTCTGGCTAAGACTATGACTGCTCTTCCAAAATGCTATGATGGGCTTGTCAAAGAATTTATTGTTAACATACCTATCAACATTACTGACAAGAGAAGCACATACTTCATGAAAGTATTTGTTAGAGGGAAGTGCATCAATTTTTCTCCTAGCATCATCAACAAATATCTAGGTAGACATGATGGAGAATGCAGTGATCTTGAGTCTACTGATAACGATATCTGCAAGGAGATTACTGCTGGACAAGTGAAGGTATGGCCATTGAAAGGGAAGCTGAAGACTAGCAAGCTCAGCATTAAGTATGTCGTTCTTCATAGGATTGGTTCAGCGAACTGGGTGCCAACCAACCATAAAACAACAATTGCTGTTGGACTTGGAAAGTTTATCTATGTTGTTGGAAAGAAAGTGAAATTTGACTTTGGAAGCTACATCTTTAACCAAGTGGTCAAACATGCTGAAACCAATGCTGTCAAATTACCTATAGCATTCCCCTCTTTGGTGTGTGGAATCATTTTAGATCAGCAACCTGAGACTTTAACAAGCTCAGACATAGCCTGCCAGAGGATGACAGCCTTGTCCCTACACCCTAAACTGTTTTCTGGACATCATGTTCCAGACATTGTTTTAACATCAACTGCTGAAGTCAAGAAGAAGACTACAAAGGCTGAACTGATCGAAGAATTGAAGACCATGTGCAAAGACCTTGATGCAGTCATCAGTACCAGTCTAGTTAGAAAAGAGAGACTTGAAAATCTGATCCAGCAGTTAGAACTGGACAGTGGTGATGATGTTCCTGAAGAAAATAATGAGAACAATGTTGATGGCTCTGAGGAAGATGAAGTTGATAAGAGTGATGAGTATGAAAATGCCAGTGCCGATGGCTCAGGGGAGGAGGAAGAGAATCCTGGAGTTGAATCTAGTTCAAGTGAAGACTAGCTTATTTTCTTTTGCTCCTAGTAGTTCTAGTTTTTTTTTTTGCACTTAATGTGCTTGGTTATGTAATTTGAATATTGTGCGGTTATATGCATTGGTTATGTTTTTTCCATGATTTGTTTTGCCTGGTTGCTTACTGTGAGGCTAACAATGAGAGCTAGGGTGTACTAACTGTAGTTAATAGGGCTTTTGATTGAAGCCTGTCTAATTGTGGCTAAAAAGGGGGAGAAATAGGCAAGAGAGTCAAGAGTATCAAAGAATGCCAAATACTGCTAATGTGATGCAGATATTAAGGGGGAGTAATTGACAGCTGCTATGTTGGTTGTTGCATTGAGGGGGAGTGCTCATTGATGATAATAGTTGAAGATAATATGTGCAGCTGTTGAAGATTGTAACTGTTTTGCAGCATAATGATATATGCTGAAGTTTTTATGTGTGCAGCAGAGTTTTGTGAAGAAAAGATGTTACTGCTGATGCTGCTGCTTGGTGTTTCAAGATTATTAATTGAAGTTTTTTTCGCTGCTAAAGTCTCTGAAGGTGCAGAGTGCAGAGTTTGTTTTAGCCAAAATTAGCCAAAGGGGGAGATTGTTAGTTCTTGGATTGGCTGGAATTTTGGTAAAACAAAGTATATGCAATATTGATGTCTAGGTACCGATGTTGCAACATTGAGTTTTAACACTGGGCTTTGTTAAGTATGTAATTGCTGAAGTAGGATGTCTGATGTCACATGGCGATGTTGTGACATTAGATCTGCAGAATTAATAACATCAGGTAGTGATGTTGTTAGGGTTTGCGTGTTAGCTAGAATTGTGGAGAGCAAGCTGTCTCATTGGATGTGAATATCTTGGGATAGATATTTTCTGCTGCATAGGAGATCTGGTGCAGATTTGTAGGAGATTTAAAAGGTTGAAGATTTAAAAAGATTTTAGGAGAAAATCTTTTTTAAATATTCAGTTTTAAATAACAAATCTGGGAGATATTGTAGCAGGTCCAAGACCAATTCAAGGAGCTATATAAAGCGTACAAGACCAAAGGAAAAAGTGACAGAAATACAGAGAGAAGATCAAGAGCATAGGCTGAGTGTCTTGAGTATTTTGTACGAGTTGTAAAACCAGAATTCTAGGGTGAATTGCTGAGTCGTATTCTGTCCTCTCTAAAGCTGTTAAGCAAAGAGAGTTGTGTAACTTGATCAAAGCTGTGAAGCAGGATCAAGGTTTCTCAAAGAGGTTGTTCTTTGAGTGTTTTAGGGATTGAGTAGTGTTCTCATATATAAGTGGTTTCTTAGGTAGAAAGTCACTAGTAGGGATTAAGTTTAGGAGATTGTCAACTGGGTTGTTGAGTCTGTAAATTAATTCTACAAGTAGTGAATTTCATCCCTGGCTTGGTAGCCCCCAGACGTAGGTAGTTAGACCGGACTGGGTGACCAATTCTTGGTGTTGTTTTGCTGTTTATTTTGTCCATTGTGCAGAGTGTGTTGTTGTGACATCACACCTTAACATCACACGTCTGATACCAGAATTTCAATAACTCCTAAACCACAAAGCCATTATTTCCCATCCAAAGCTTGATTTGTAGCCCTCATGACCCTCTACAAAAACTTCAACTAGACCTCATTCCAATTCATTAAGGATTCTGAGTTATGGAGTGATCAAAATGACAAAAAGTGAAAATGTCACTTTTTTCCAACACTTAGTGAAATTTTCACTAAGTCAGAATCTGCCTTCACATTTTTCCAATTGTAGGGGGATTTTTCACTTGGATCCAAAAGGTATCAAAACCAAATATGATCAAACTGTTGTTGTATCATATAAGGGCTTTCCAAAATGGCCAAGAACATCATCAAATTCAACTTGAGCCATGAGATATGGTAGTGACAAAATGCCTTACTGAAAACTGCCAAGGCAAGGCAGAATTTTGTATTTTTGGTCGATTTGCCAATTCCAAGCCTTGTCATCATCTTGAACACATCTGAGGATCAAATCTAAAGGGGACAATCACTGAGCCAAGTCTCCAAAGTCCTTGGAATAAGAAATAGCATGCTAAACCTAGAATTGCCTAAAATAGGGACAAGACTCCAATTTTGGATTGGAGTATTCAATGGAAGCACCAAGGTGGCATGGACTGAGCTATTAGCAACTGAATTCAGTCAAGACTTATCCAAGACCAAGAGAACCAGCAGCTTGTGCCCTAACCTCTAGTCAATGGCTAGGGGAGACTTGGATTCTCATTGCTCAACATTGGCCAACCCTACTCAGCAGTTGCCATTCACTATTCCTTGAAAAATAAACTTGATCTACTATAAATAGAGCTCAATTGTGATCAGTTTGAGTACACCAAAGCCATCTAACAAATGCTTTCCACAAAATCACTTCTTTCACTCCAATTTTGCATTCTAAGGCAAGTCACTATTGGGTTTTGAGTTTGAGATCTTTTCCGATCAAAACAATCACTCACACACCTCACATACATCATATAGAAGTGATCCAAACACTCACATAACATCTGGAACACTGATTTCACAAAATCACTAGCCAATTGCTCAAGTTCTTGACAGTTTTGCAGTTGAGGTACCATCTTCAGCTCCAAATCATTTCAATCCTTTCCAAGCATCCAGACACACTCCATGGCACCTAGGGGAGCTATCCAAATCATTGGAACCTAGTGTCATACCCCAAATTTGTCCTACCTTATCATTTTTCTTATGCCTAGCATGTTGTTGCTCCCTGGACTTTTCTCAAGATCATCATATGGCTTTTGGCCATAATCCTCTAAAGTTTAGATTTTGGAGATTTGGTTTGTACTCATTGTAATTATAGGCTCTTGCAAGTGTGTTGAATTCAAGTGGTTTCAAGATGATCCTAAGTCGTATTTCGAGTTGATTTGATGCCTTGATTAGAATTCTTTGTCTCAATCCATGCTTGAGGTTATCTCAAGGTTCAAGGTCAATTTATGGCAAAACTTGATTTAATTTGTTTCAAGTGGAGAACAAATAAGCCAATTTATTCAAATGGATTCAATATGATTCTAAGGTAATTCATTTCCAAGACATAATCCATTGGAATCATTTTTCAAGGCATGTTCGAATTATTTTAAAGAGCATAACTTGATTGTGCTACAAGCGATGATGGGAAACCACAATTAAAACCTCAAGTCGTTTCAAGACCATGATTAATTGGTTAGTTTGTTTTCATGAATATCCAAGGCGTGCTACAAGATAATATGTCTTTGTTACCATTCAAGTGTCTTGAAATATAATATTAGGTCAAGAAGGACCTTTCATGAGATTCACAAATAATGCTAGCTTTGGAAGTTCAAGCCATACTACCAATTAAGATTCTAATGTGTTACAAGTAATTTTAAGTAATAAAAAAATTGTTTCCAAGATGTTTTTGAGCCAAGCTATTTTGAACAAGGCCATTGAGGACATCAAAATAAGTCCATTACACAAACTGCAACAACAGTATAATAACGTTCACATACAATTTGTAGTAGTATCATTTAAGGATTTCTAAGTGTTGATTCAAGCAATATTACTTGTGCAAATCACAACCATTTACAAGAGAATGTACACACCTGCGGGCCATTATACATAATTACAAGTTTGCAAAAGTTACAAAGTTCAAGTTATTTAGGATCAAAAAACAAGAAAGAGGAATTCAAAAGTAAATTTCAAAGTTAATCAAGTGCAGAATCCAAGCTATTCTTGAACTAAGCCACTATCCTGATTAAGACTACAATGCCTAAAGTCACACGTTTAAGATTCATGCTGCAAGTAGCTCTTGATCTCTTTGGAACTCCCGCCGTGTGCTCTATGGCCAGCCTTCTTGGACTCTCCATTCCTTAAACTCCAGTCCTTAAAGACTTCTGTGCCAAGTAAACATGAAAGGATGAGGGTTGGTCTGCAAACCATGATAAGTGATGTTAAGAAAAATCGTAAATCAAAGTCATAACAGTAGCATAGAGGTTGAGACAGCTTCAAGGCATAGATGTAAAAAATCCACACATCATAAATAACCAGAATCTAGCAGCAATTTGTCATTAACTGAGTCGGAGAGAAGATCGCTAACCATAAACCAAATGGAACTCATTACAAAGATTTGAATATTCTACAGGCTGGTGGTGAAGATTGTGGCATAATTGTCGGCACCGAATCTTGTCAAGTGTTGGATTAAAGTCGTGAAAATGTAAGTTAACTCCCATCAAGACTTGTGTATCATGGTGTCAATCTTTAGATAAGGTGAGTACCTGCAAAGTCAGAACACAGCAGAGCATAACCGCAAGTAAGTCAAGATAATGTGAAAATTCTCAAGCTGTAGTCTAATGGCAAGAATGAAATACAACGTATCAACATCATGATTCACCACACCATGCCTCACACCAATGTACATTAGCAGCAGAACATCCCAAACACGACACTTAGTCAATTTTGGCACACGTGAAATGGAAGGGTACCCTGTAGTAATCATTTAACAATAATTATGAGCACAAGCAAAATAGAATGCAAAAGTGAAGGGTGCAATTTCATGATAAAGGTATTACAAAGAGTAGTGGAAAGTCTTGAGTTTCTAAAAACATCTCCAACCAGAATCTAATGCCCGTCAGTAATAGAAATGGTTTTCACAACATGTCATTCATGAAGCATAATACCAACTATGATCAAAGAATATCATCAAAAGTTCAGACAATATGGATCCTAATACTACCAAGATTGTTATACTCATATCGTGCTCAAAATAACTCCACTCCAAGCACCTCATGCTGCTCCAAAATGGCCTCATCTTAATGTCAAGCCAATGCCAATCTCCTTTCCAAATGGCTTGCCACTGCGTAGGCATTTTCCAGCCAGTACAACAAGGAAAAAACCGGAACAAGAAAGTCAGTACAGTTTGAGCATAAATCTTGGAATACAAAGAAATTTCATGAACAATGTCAGTGGGGCCATAAAAGCAAGAAATTCAGAAAGGACAAAATAAGCAAAAGCAGTAAGAGGAATTGATTCACACACAGCAAAAGTGGAATTTCATATCACAAATCCCACACAATCAGGTTTCGTACAACATTCATTCTAACAGATTGATTCACCCCAATTCCACCTCATTCTATTTCCTAACAAACTCACACGAGTAAAGGATTCACAAATTTTTCTTCACACGTATAAAAATCAAAATCTCACCACTATATATCATTCTGAACGATTCACACAGAAAACACAGAGGAAAAACGGCGAAAAAAACCCTAATTTCTTGAGCCTCCATGAACACCTGAGAAAAAAGCATAGAGCAAAAAACCCTAAAATTTGTTCTACAATTCCTCACCCTTTCAGTAAAGCTCATTTTCTATATAAAAGCCTAATCAGAGTTTCACATTGAAACTCTGATAGAGGTGAGCTCAACCCCACAACACTGCAAGTGACGACGACATTTTTAGATAGAAGAAAAAGAGTAGAAGGGTAGAAAGCAGAAGGAGGAAGAGGAGAATTTTAGAGATCGCACCTTCACCGGAAATTTGAGATCGGAACTACTCCGATGTAGGTATCATTCACCTCTTTCGTGTGTTCTGAGCCTCTATTCATGTTCACCTTGTGTTGTTGTTTCATAGCCCTCCCTGATTTTGCTTGATTACGCCTTGGTTTGGTAGATTTTGTTTTTTTAGGGTTTCTGATTTCGAAAGCTAGAGTAAGGGTTTGTGAAATCTGAGTTCGGATTTGAACTCGGAGGCTTTGATTTGGTAGGGTTTGTGTTTATAGTTTAGGGTTTGGTGGGTTTGTCGCCGGAGAAGACGGTGGCGGCCACCGCGCGCCGCCGCTTCTCCGGCAGTTCTAGGGTTTCAGCCAAGGTTTTGAGAGAAGGCGTATAGAGAGATGAAGGTAGTGAGAGAGAGAACTGAGTATAAAATGAATTCATCCCCACCGTTTCCTTTGTTTCATGTGTGGGTAAGTTAGCGTGGTACCCCCCACCGGTGACAAGTGTCACCGGTTCCTTTTGTTTCCCATAGTCCCATGTGCACCGCTTGATTCTCCTTACCATGGGTATTCATTGATGACCCTTAGATGAGTCAATGCCATTGACTCTGTGCATATTCAACGTCCCAGATACAGTCTCATAGTCAACCAAGTTGACTAGGTTCCATGGTAGACTCTTTGCCCGCGTGGGCCATTAGCCTTGGGCCTGGACGATTTTTTTTCAATTCGCACCCCCCTTTTGCTTCACTAATTTCCTGGCCCAACTTTGTTTTTTTTTTTGTTTTTTTTGTTTTAGTTTTAATTTTAAAACTTAATCTTAATTTTAATACTTAATTTTTAATAATACTTAATAATAAAAATCTAAATAAAAAACATTTTATTTTCTTTTAAAAACAAAACTTATGAAATATTATTAATAAATTAATTTAGTTAATTTTATTAAAAATTTTCATTTAATATTAATTAATCTTTTTATGATTAATTTTATTAAATATTGAATTTTAATTTAATTAATTATTAATTTGGTTTCAATTCTAAAAAATACTTTTATAAGTCCTCAATTCTTATTTAATTAATTTTATTAAATTATTTTATTTAATATTAATTAATTTTATTAAATATTTTGATTTAATCTAATTAATTATTGGAACTTTATTCTAAAAAACCTAGAACTTAATTTTAGTTTAGGACTTCACTCCTTAGACTTAACCTTAGAATTAGGTTACTAATTGTGCTAACATGCTTGATTATGTCTTCCCCCATTTTATTTATGATCTTTATGTGAGGTGTATAATTTTCTCTTGTGGATTTATTTCATGCCTTGATTATGTTTATGCTATTCATATTATGCTTGTCCAAACCAAAAATTCTTTTAAAACTAATACCTTGACTTAATGTCAACCCCTTTTAATACCTTGTAAGTCGATTGTTTTCACGATCGCAATCAACCTCACATAGCTTCCTCTTGGGCTTTATACAACGATACTTGTTGCACATTTCAATTTGGGTTTGTATGCGTGTATGTGATTGGCTCACTTTAATCATGGCTCGATTATTCCCACTTGAGTAGTTATATCCCTCTCCCATAAGATTAAAATCAACCTTTTCAAAAGAATAAACAAGCTTGATCCAACGTCAAGCATTTTTCAAAACAAATTCAATTTATCAATTCATCCTCAAGCATTCGCTTGATCCACATATCAAGTCCCTTTACCTCTTGTAAGTCGAGTGCTTTTGCCTCGCCATCGACCTTACCTTGAACCACTAGGACCTCATTTCCATTAGTTCTCAAACCATTTCGCACGCAAATCCAAACCTCGATCCAACATCGAGTATTTTTCTTAAATCAAATTAATACACTTAACCATACTAAATATCATTTCTTAAAAGGTGAAAAGAGGGGGATCAAGTCTTTGGTCTTTTTCCTCAATTGTTTGGGTGCGAGTTCTCTTACTCGTGTGTGGACAATTGACGCCTTTAAAACACTTGTAATCTGACAACACTCAAATTTCTTTTTCCATATCGATTATTAAAGCACGTAATATCTACTTAAATATCATTTCTTAAAAGGTGAAAAGGAGGGGGATCAAGTCTTTGGTCTTTCTCCTCAATTGTTTGGGTGCGAGTTCTCTTACTCGTGTGTGGACAATTGACGCCTCTAAAACACGCGAAACTCGACAACATTCAAACCTTTTTCCAAGTAAATATTAATACACTTAATCTCTATCTAAACACATTTTACTAAAGGTGAAGTGAGGGTGGTCTAGTCTTTGGCCATTCTCCTCAATTGTTTGGGTGCGAGTTCTCTTACTAGTGTCTGAACAATTGTCACCTCTAAAACATCCAACAAGTCAAATTCACTCCTCTCGCTCCCGTGCTATCCACAACTCGGACACCTTTCCCAAAGAGCATTATTTAAGTCCATTCTTTCGCGCATATAAACTCGTGCTTCAGCCTCCCCTAGCGAGCAGACAAGCCAACGTTTAGCAGTTAGAATGCAACCTAAACTCTCATTCGCCTAAAACACGTTCAAATCAAATCATTTTCTCAATCAAACTCTTTAAAATACTTAATCATATATTCAAACACAACTTCCTAAAAGGTGATGTGAGGGGGGCCAAGTCTTTGACCTTTCTCCCCAATTGTTTGGGTGCGAGTTCTCTTACTCGTGTGTGGACAATTGGCGCCTATAAAAAACACAAACCAAACAACCGTAGTCCCACGAACTACGAATGCTCTGACTTTCCCATTGCACGAGGGAATACGTAGGCACAAGGGTTCTAATCCTTGTCGAGCACCCTAATAAAAAACCACCCATTTTCCCCTTAGAAACGAACCCTTTTACCTTAGAAGATAACAAACGAACCTAACTAACTTTCTCACGAATCGAATCAAGAGGTTCCCGTTGAGTACAACGGACGTAGAGGGTGCTAATACCTTCCCTCTTACGTAACCGACTCCCGAACCCGAATTTGGTTGCGATGACCATTTTCTTATCCTTTCAAAGGTTTTCTCGATATTTTCCTTTCCCTCTTTTGGGATGAATAAAGTTCGGTGGCGACTCTGTTTCGAACAGTTTTTTCCGCGTCCATCGCGAGGATCATATTTTTCGAGGTACGATAGATGGCGACTCTGCTGGGGATAAGCATTTCCCTGTGCTAGAGAGAGTCAAGCCTAACTTGACTCGATTCGTGAGTGTTAGATCCGTTTGTGTGTTTATCTTCTCTTGTTTATTTGCTTGCTTGTTTGACTATCTATTATCTACTTGCTTGTTTATTGTTATTATTATCTTGTATGACACTGTTGGGGTTCTCTGATCATTTGTGCTCTGTGAGATGGCTCTATACTGGAGTCCGAGTATAACCCTAGGATTAGGATGGTGGTTGTGTAGTGGAGGCTTGCGTGGTTTCTTCCGCGTGAGCCAAAGCAAAGACCCCACTTGGAGTAGATTCCCTTGGAAATGTTATCGTTTTGACGTTACTTCGTCATGATGATAATGTTTTCGAGCCTGAATCGTCGATCCCAAGGACCATTAACCCATTTATCTATGGTGGTTGGTAGTGTTAACTCTTTGTGGGTTAATATGAATGCCACAATCAGATGAGATCCCTCAAACATATTACTTCCTGACAGTAATATTTTTGACCTCGATCTAGGATTTTGAGAACCCTACTTAGAACCCGTGTGTCGATGGTTGTGTAGTGGGCGCCTCCGAGGAGTCTTTCTCATGGGGAAGAAATGAAGACCTCACCTAGACGAGATCCTTTCAAGGATATTATCGTCTGATGTTCCTTCATCATGGCTATAATGTCTTTGAAAGGTATCCACAACTCTAGGCACCTAGCCGTGTAGAACCTACCTGTGGGGGGGGGTCCTGTGATCTGAGATATCCTGTGTCTAACTCCTTCCTCAGAATCAGTTGTTGTTTTGATCCTGGAACCGTGCATAAGCATTGCATACTCATGACATTAGCATGCGTGCATATCTTTTTGCCAACCAAACTCAACCATCCTTTGTCCATAACCCACAGTTGATTTCCCGACACTCGTATCGGAATTGAAGCCGCTTTTGGAAGAATCATGGATTCAGAAGAGCAGAACCAGTTTGCGTCAAGAGCATATGTTGACTTGATGAAGAACCAGCTAGACCAACTTGTGGAAGCTATGATAGCCTTGGCAAGGAAAGAGGACAACATTCAAAGGCCTACAGTCATTGAGAACGTCGTTCTGCCTCAAGTGAATAATCTTGCCCAATTTCAGCCTGTGCGGATTCCTGTTGGGGACCGGGTTATACAAGAATGTCACACTATTCAAGATGAACATGCCTCGTCTCATGATGCAGTTGAATACCATAGCTTTGCATTCACTACACTGAATTCCCGAGGGACAAGCTTGGTGGTGAATACTGAACAGCCTCGAGATGTTGAGTTTGCTGAAAGATGTCGTGTGTTGGAAGAAAAGTTTGAAACCATGAAAGGGCGCGATGATTTTGATCTGAATGCTTTGAACATGTGTTTGGTACCCGGACTTGTATTACCTCCAAAGTTCAAGATGCCAAAATTTGAGAAATACAAAGGAGATAGTTGTCCAAAGCAGCATTTGGTGATGTTTTGTAGAAAGATGACCTCCAATGATCTCAATGATAAACTTATGATCCACTGTTTCCAAGACAGTCTGAGTGGGGCATCGTTGAGTTGGTACATGCAGTTACAGAGTAGCCATATCCAGTCGTGGTTGGACTTAGCCAGCGCCTTTGTGAAGCAATACCAATACAATCTTGACATGGCTCCCAACCGCATACAATTGCAAGGCTTATCCCATAAGGAGAATGAATCCTTCAGGGGGTATGCTCAGAGATGGAGAGAGGTAGCTGCTCACATTAAACCACCACTTTTAGATAGAGAATTGGTTGACCTGTTCATAGATTCTTTGCAAGGCCCATACCTAGAAAAAATGATGAGCAATGGGACATCAAACTTCTCTGACTTGGTCTTAGTAAGAGAACACATTGAGAGTTATCTCAAGAGTGGAAAGATCCTAGATGCCTCGAGTATCCATGCTAGTGTGAGTGAACCCATTGTCAGTTCTCAAGAGGAAGAGGAGGATGAAATCAATGCAATCTGGGACACTTTACAAGCTCTGTCTCTAATACCTTATCCTCAATACGCAAGCATCTCAAATGTTCAAAGTCAGCAATCCCATGGGCCTCCCTGTGCGATTCCATTCTCTCCACATGGTCAATATACTCCTGTTAATAGAGGTCCTCCTCGTCAACAACAGATTGTACAACAACACTCTTCACAACCCCGACGCTACTATAGTCAAAAACCAAAAAGGCATTTTGATCATTTGCCAGTGCCATTCAGTCATATATTGCCACGTTTGATTAGTAGTGGGTTAATTGTGCCAAAGGGCTTGGATCCTGTTATTCCTCCATACCCACCAGGCTTTGACGCCAATGCACGATGTGGATACCATGCTGGTGCCATGGGGCATTCAACTGAGGATTGCAAACAGCTCAAAAACAAGGTCCAAGATCTGATTGAGTCCAAGCTAATCTCATTTACGCCTCGAGGTCTTCAAATCAACATCAATCCTTCACTTGATCGGGTGGGTCCATCCACCCATGTTATGGAAGAAGTTGCTGAGAGTAGGTGTGAAGAAGGCTATCATAGTGGTCTCGATGAACAAGAATGCTAGTCCAACAGTGGGTCAAGAAAGAAAAGCCCAGTCCCCAATGCTGGCAATTTTTAGATCATGTCATTTCTATGCATTTGTAGTTTCTTTTTGTTATGTGCTATTTGCTTTTAGACATTATTGTTTATTAATGGTAATATTAATGAAGTGGTCATGCATTTTTTGAACTAATCACGTCACATTCGCTCACATTTTCTTCACTTATATCAAAAAACAAAAAAAATATTCATCTATATGCCTCTCATTCACTTTCTTAACCAAATTGTTGTTTAGCAAAGATTGGAAGGAGGATGACGAAAACAAAATACCCATAATTGCTAATGGTGTGCTTTCAGATAAAATCCTGCTAATGATGTACAGGCATTGTTTCAATTCCTAAACACTGGAGAGATAAGGAGTTAATCCCTAGTTTGCCACTTCGAGCCGAGAATTAGAAGTTTCCTTCGGACATTCAAACCCTTACACTCAACCCAGGGCAGGGTAGTGTTCAGTTAATCTGACTCCGTATTCTTGGTACACGTCTTGAGGTGACGAAGAAATCATGCAAAATCCAGAAGTTATGGTGGTTGTTCTTCAATGACTATTGACTTGGCAGTCACAAGCCTTACTCTAAAAAGAGAAAAATAAAAAAAAAACCGCTAAGTCGAACACCTTAAAAAGGAGACTTAGGCAAAAATTAGGGCAATCCCGGTGGACTTAAAAAAAAAACAAAATCAGTCCACGCAAAAGTTAGGGATCGAAATAAAAATCAAAAGCAAAAGAGCAATGCAAGATTCAGTGACCACCATATGAAAAATCAAAAGGTCACTGACGTCCATCAAAAACAAAATAAGATGACTGCCATTTCAAGCGAATCTTGAACCTTCATATTCACTCTTACACCGTCAAAATCTAAGTACGTGTGTCGATTTAACTGAACGTAGGACTAGAGATCATCACGAAGAAGGTGTGGGTACAAATCAAAATTTGAGCCTTATATCCTTTGTTTCAATAGCTGCGAACCAGACCACGTTACAACCCTCAAAAGACCTAATTGAGGCGGGGTTTATTCTGAAAGCATACTACAGCAAGGTTGCGTAAACTGACTCCTACGAATTTGCTAGTCTTTTGAATTGGTGTCATATTCTTGCTATATCTTTCACACACCAGTCAATCAGCACTGTGTTTGGACTAATGGTTCACTCGTCACACACTGACACATCATTCCAATAAATGATTTTTTCAAAACGTGCATGAATGTCGCATTAAAATTACCATTTCTGAATGATGAATTTTAACTGTAAATCAACACTTGACATTTTGGAATCTCCGACAAAGTGCAATTAGAGAAACTTGAGTATTCATTGGCACTGACTCGAATCGAGACTATCTCATAACCTTGTGAATCTAAGGCAAGTATTTCAAAAGCCAAGACTGGGGCAGACCACTATAAAATCCAGACACAGGGGCAGGCCACTGATCCAGACACTGGGGCAGATCATCTCATTACCCTCCAGACAGGGGCAGATTCCCTTCATACATTCAAGTTGGTCAAGCTGGCCATGTCATGCACTAAGCGACCCTTGAATTCAACAAGTATTAAAAGCCTTGGGGCAGAGCAAATGCACCATCAGAATGCATTGGATAAGTCGCTACGCTCACACAATCAACATGTATTAGTTACGTCGGTGCGCTCATATAACCATTTGCAAACCATTTATGGCATATCAGCTAGAAGTGACATCCTCTCAAGAACAAACACCCAACTTTCTGCAAAGGATCAGACTTGGGGCAATAAGAGAATCATATTGGTCTACTGCTCATAATATCTTCCATTTTCGAGTGTTGGGAAATCAAATCTTTCCATCAAATCAAAGTCCAACCCTGCTTGGCACCACTAAGAGTCCAACCCTGCTTGGTAACCACCAAAAGTCCAATCTTGCTTGGCAACCACCAAAAGTCCACCCTGCTGGCACCTTCATAAAACCAATAACTTGCTTGCATTCGCATATGCATCACATACAACATACGAGCATCATATGCATACATAACATAACCTATTTCTTTCCTCAACCCCCGCGTTGATATGTATTGATTTGTTCTTGACCCCTGAGTCAATGTTGTCTTTATTTTCTTCGGCCCCCGAGTCGATGTTTACCTTTCTTTCAACCCCTGAGTTGATGATATTTTGTCTTTATTTTCTCGACCCCCGAGTCGATATTGCCTTAGTTTCTCGACCCCCGAGTCGATATCATTATTACATCTTTAACCCCCGAGTTGACATCTTATTGCTTGTACTGACCCCCGAGTCATTGTTATCTTTATCTTCTTCGATCCCCGAGTCGATATTGTCTTTATTTCCTCGACCTCCGAGTCGATATTGCCTTTATCTCTGTCCTCGACCCCCGAGTCGATATTTGCTTTTACCTTCAACCCCTGAGTTGATATTTTGTTATTTCCTTCAACCCCCGAGTTGATAGATTACCTTGCCTTTATTTTCTCGACCCCCGAGTCGATATTGTCTTTATTTCCTTGACCCCCGAGTCGATATTACCTTTACCTTTCTTTCAACCCCCGAGTTGACGATAGTTTATATTAATGTTTCTCGACCCCCGAGTCGATAGTGTATTTCCTTTTCTCAACCCCCGAGTTGATATGCCAGTATTCCCAGTGAGTCTTTCACCTTGCTCTATCTAATCCCCATTAATCCTTCTTTGGAAACCAGAAGTGAAGCCTTGCCCAGTTGCATTCCCATATGCATCTCATAAAAAAACAAGTTCATTTGCATTCCTGTATGCATGGCATATCCATCCCCAGCATAGCATAACAGGATCCAGGATCAGTTCGCAAGCATCCTGGCCGGTCCTCCATCAAAGTCGGCATTATTCCTCTAAAAGGAATGGATACCCCACACGTGTTTAAAGAATTCTATTCCCCAGCAAGTCATTCTTCAACCATGTAGCTGACGATAACAATCCCCAACAGCTGTTGTTATTACTCCCCAAGCAGAGGATATCCTAGAAAGTTTCTTGTGAGTTTCCCCTGCAGAGCCAGCACATTTCCTCCAACAGGAATATTGCTCAACTATTCCTCAGAAAATTAACCACATAGATACTACTTTGGTATCATCGAGGAACCTTAATAGATAAGGAACTGCTTCGACGATCCAGAGAATCGTCTACCTTCAGAGATACTGCTTTGGTATCATCGAGGAACCTTAATGGATAAGGGACTGCTTCGACGACCCAGAGAATCGTCTGCCTTCAGAGATACAGCTTTGGTATCATCGAGGAACCTTAATAGATAAGGGACTGCGTCGATGACCCAGAGAATCGTCTGCCTTCAGAGATACTGCTTTGGTATCATCGAGGAACCTTAATGGATAAGGGACTGCTTCGACGACCCAGAGAATCGTCTGCCTTCAGAGATACTGCTTTGGTATCATCGAGGAACCTTAATAGATAAGGGACAACTTCGACGATCCAGAGAATCGTCTACCTTCAGAGATACTGCTTTGGTATTATTGAGGAACCTTAATGGATAAGGAACTGCTTCGACGACCCAGAGAATCGTCTGCCTTCAGAGATACTGCTTTGGTATCATCGAGGAAACTTAATGGATAAGGGACTGCTTCGACGACCCAGAGAATCGTCTGCCTTCAGGGATACTGCTTTGGTATCATCGTGGAACCTTAATGGATAAGGGACTGCTTCGACGACCCAGAGAATCGTCTGCCTTCAGAGATACTGCTTTGGTATCATCGAGGAACCTTAATGGATAAGGGACTGCTTCGACAACCCAGAGAATCGTCTGCCTTCAGAGATACTGCTTTGGTATCATCAAGGAACCTTAATGGATAAGGGACTGCTTCGACGACCCAGAGAATCGTCTACCTTCAAAGATACTGCTTTGGTATCATCGAGGAACCTTAATGGATAAGGGACTGCTTCGACGACCCAGAGAATCGTTTGCCTTCAGAGATACTGCTTTGGTATCATCGAGGAACCTTAATGGATAAGGGACTGCTTCCACGACCCAGAGAATCGTCTGCCTTCAGAGATACTCCTTTGGTATTATCGAGGAACCTTAATTGATAAAGGACTGCTTTGACGACCCAGAGAATTGTCTGCCTTCAGAGATACTGCTTTGGTATTATCAAGGAACCTTAATGGATAAGGGACTGCTTTGACGACCCAGAGAATCGTCTGCCTTCAGAGATACTGCTTTGGTATTATCGAGGAACCTTAATGGATAAGGGACTGCTCCGACGACCCAGAGAATCGGCTGCCTTCAGAGATACTGCTTTAATATTATCGAGGAACCTTAATGGATAAGGGACTGCTCCGACGACCCAGAGAATCGGCTGCCTTCAGAGATACTGCTTTGGTATTATCGAGGAACCTTAATGGATAAGGGACTGCTTCGACGACCCAGAGAATCGGCTGCCTTCAGAGATACTGCTTTGGTATCATCGAGGAACCTTAATGGATAAGGGACTGCTTCGACGACCCAGAGAATCGTCTGCCTTCAGAGATACTGCTTTGGTATCATCGAGGAACCTTAATAGATAAGGGACTGCTTCGACGACCCAGAGAATCGTCTGCCTTCAGAGATACTGCTTTGGTATCATCGAGGAACCTTAATGGATAAGGGACTGCTTCGACGACCCAGAGAATCGTCTGCCTTCAGAGATACTAGTTTGGTATCATCGAGGAACCTTAATGAACAAGGGACTGTGTCGACGACCCAGAGAATCCTCTGCCTTCAAAATATTACTTTGATATCGCGAAGAACCTTAATGGATGAGGTGCTGCTTCGGCCACCCAAAGGGCCTTAAGTTATTTTGTTCAGTTTGAATCCCTGCTATCTCATTCCGTCAGCTCTTACTCCATGGCACTTTACCTTTTGTCGGACAAATTATGGGGTCTTCTTATATCTAATTGCCTTCTACCCTTAAAATGAACGTCATGCAGCCGTTCACTCTCTCGGGTCCAAGACAATTAGATAGGGGCATCTGTCATACCCCAAATTTGTCCTACCTTATCATTTTTATTATGCCAAGCATGTTGTTTCTCCCTGGACATTTCTCAAGATCATCATATGGCTTTTGGCCATAATCCTCTAAAGTTTAGATTTTGGAGATTTGGTTTGTACTCATTGTAATTATAGGCTCTTGCAAGTGTGTTGAATTCAAGTGGTTTCAAGATGATCCTAAGTCGTATTTCGAGTTGATTTGATGCCTTGATTAGAATTCTTTGTCTCAATCCATGCTTGAGGTTATCTCAAGGTTCAAGGTCAATTTATGGCAAAACTTGATTTAATTTGTTTCAAGTGGAGAACAAATAAGCCAATTTATTCAAATGGATTCAATATGATTCTAAGGTAATTCATTTCCAAGACATAATCCATTGGAATCATTTTTCAAGGCATGTTCGAATTATTTTAAAGAGCATAACTTGATTGTGCTATAAGCGATGATGGGAAACCACAATTAAAACCTCAAGTCGTTTCAAGACCATGATTAATTGGTTAGTTTATTTTCATGAATTTCAAGGCGTGCTACAAGATAATATGTCTTTGTTACCATTCAAGTGTCTTGAAATATAATATTAGGTCAAGAAGGACCTTTCATGAGATTCACAAATAATGCTAGCTTTGGAAGTTCAAGTCATACTACCAATTAAGATTCTAATGTGTTACAAGTAATTTTAAGTAATAAAAAAATTGTTTCCAATATGTTTTTGAGCCAAGTTATTTTAAACAAGGCCATTTAGGACATCAAAATAAGTCCATTACACAAACTGTAACAACAGTATAATAACGTTCACATACAATTTATAGTAGTATCATTTAAGGATTTCTAAGTGTTGATTCAAGCAATATTACTTGTGCAAATCACAACCATTTACAAGAGAATGTACACACCTGCGGGCTATTATACAGAATTACAAGTTTGCAAAAGTTACAAAGTTCAAGTTATTTAGGATCAAAAAACAAGAAAGAGGAATTCAAAAGTAAATTTCAAAGTTGATCAAGTGCAGAATCCAAGCTATTCTTGAACTAAGCCACTATCCTGATTAAGACTACAATGCCTAAAGTCACACGTTTAAGATTCACGCCGCAAGTAGCTCTTGATCTCTTTGGAACTCCCGCCGTGTGCTCTATGGCCAGCCTTCTTGCACTCTCCATTCCTTAAACTCCAGTCCTTAAAGCCTCCTGTGCCAAGTAAACATGAAAGGATGAGGGTTGGTCTGCAAACCATGATAAGTGATGTCAAGCAAAATCGTAAATCAAAGTCATAGCAGTAGTATAGAGGTTGAGACAGCTTCAAGGCATATATGTAAAAAATCCACACATCATAAATAACCAGAATCTAGCAGCAATTTGTCATTAACTGAGTCGGAGAGAAGATCGCTAACCATAAACCAAATGGAACTCATTACAAAGATTTGAATATTCTACAGGCTGGTGGTGAAGATTGTGGCATAATTGTCGGCACCGAATCTTGTCAAGTGTTGGATTAAAGTGGTGAAACTGTAAGTTAACTCCCATCAAGACTTGTGTATCATGGTGTCAATCTTTAGATAAGGTGAGTACCTGCAAAGTCAGAACACAGCAGAGCATAACCGCAAGTAAGTCAAGATAATGTGAAAATTCTCAAGCCGTAGTCTAATGGCAAGAATGAAATCCAACGTATCAACATCATGATTCACCACACCATGCCTCACACCAATGTACATTAGCAGCAGAACATCCCAAACACGGCACTTAGTCAATTTTGGCACACGTGAAATGGAAGGGTACACTATAGTAATCATTTAACAATAATTATGAGCACAAGCAAAATAGAATGCAAAAGTGAAGGGTGCAATTTCATGATAAAGGTATTACAAAGAGTAGTGGAAAGTCTTGAGTTTCTAAAAACATCTCCAACCAGAATCTAATGCCCGTTAGTAATAGAAATGGTTTTCACAACATGTCATTCATGAAGCATAATACCAACTATGATCAAAGAATATCATCAAAAGTTCAGACAATATGGATCCTAATACTACCAAGATTGTTATACTCATACCATGCTCAAAATAACTCCACTCCAAGCACCTCATGCTGCTCCAAAATGGCCTCATCTTAATGTCAAGCCAATTCCAATATCCTTTCCAAATGGCTTGCCACTGCGTAGGCATTTTCCAGCCAGTACAACAAGGAAAAAAACCGGAACAAGAAAGTCAGTACAGTTTGAGCAGAAATCTTGGAATACAAAGAAATTTCATGAACAATGTCAGTGGGGCCATAAAAGCAAGAAATTCAGAAAGGACAAAATAAGCAAAAGCAGTAAGAGGAATTGATTCACACACAGCAAAAGTGGAATTTCATATCACAAATCCCACACAATCAGGTTTCGTACAACATTCATTCTAACGGATTAATTCACCCCAATTCCACCTCATCCTATATCCTAACAAACTCACACGAGTAAAGGATTCACAGATTTTTCTTCACACGTATAAAAATCAAAATATCACCACTATATATCATTCTGAACAATTCACACAGAAAACACAGAGGAAAAACGGCGGAAAAAAACCCTAATTTCTTGAGCCTCCATGAACACCTGAGAAAAAAGCATAGAGCAAAAAACCATAAAATTTGTTCTACAATTCCTCACCCTTTCAGAAAAGCTCATTTTCCATATAAAAGCCTAATCAGAGTTTCACATTGAAACTCTAATAGAGGTGAGCTCAACCCCACAACACCGCAAGTGACGACGACATTTTTAGATAGAAGAAAAAGAGTAGAAGGGTAGAAAGCAGAAGGAGGAAGAGAAGAATTTTAGAGATCGCACCTTCACCGAAAATTTGAGATCCGAACTACTCCGTTGTAGGTATGATTCACCTCTTTCGTGTGTTCTGAGCCTCTATTCATGTTCACCTTGTGTTGTTGTTTCATAGCCCTCCCTGATTTTGCTTGATTACGCCCTGGTTTGGTAGATTTTATTTTTTTAGGGTTTCTGATTTCGAAAGCTAGAGTAAGGGTTTGTGAAATCTGAATTTGGATTTGAACTTGGAGGCTTTGATTTGGTAGGGTTTGTGTTTATACTTTAGGGTATGGTGGGTTTGTCGCCGGAGAAGACGGTGGCGGCCACCGCGCGCCGCGGCTTCTCTGGCCGTTCTAGGGTTTCATCCAAGGTTTTGAGCGAAGGTGTAGAGAGAGATGAAGGTAGTGAGAGAGAGAAATGAGTATAAAATGAATTCATCCCCACCGTTTCCTTTGTTTCATGTGTGGGTGAGTTAGCGTGGTACCCCTCACCGGTGACAAGTGTCACCGGTTCCTTTTATTTCCCATAGTCCCATGTGCACCGCTTGATTCTCCTTACCATGGGTATTCATTGACGACCCTTAGATGAGTCAATGCCATTGACTCTGTGCAGATTCAACGTCCCAGATGCAGTCTGATAGTCAACCAAGTTGACTAGGTTCCATGGTAGATTCTTTGCTCGCGTGGGCCATTAGCCTTGGGCCTGGACGATTTTTTTTTAATTCGCACCCCCCTTTTGCTTCACTAATTTCCTGGCCCAACTTTGTTTTTTTTTTGTTTTTTTGTTTTAGTTTTAATTTTAAAACTTAATCTTAATTTTAATACTTAATTTTTAATAATACTTAATAATAAAAATCTAAATAAAAAACATTTTATTTTCTTTTAAAAACAAAACTTATGAAATATTATTAATAAATTAATTTAGTTAATTTTATTAAAATTTTTCATTTAATTATAATTAATCTTTTTATGATTAATTTTATTAAATATTGAATTTTAATTTAATTAATTATTAATTTGGTTTCAATTCTAAAAAATACTTTTATAAGTCCTCAATTCTTATTTAATTAATTTGATTAAATTATTTTATTTAATATTAATTAATTTTATTAAATATTTTGATTTAATCTAATTAATTATTGGAACTTTATTCTAAAAAACCTAGAACTTAATTTTAGTTTAGGACTTCACTCCTTAGACTTAACTTTAGAATTAGGTTACTAATTGTGCTAACATGCTTGATTATGTCTTCCCCCATTTTATTTATGATCTTTATGTGAGGTGTATAATTTTCTCTTGTGGATTTATTTCATGCCTTGATTATGTTTATGTTATTCATATTATGCTTGTCCAAACCAAAAATTCTTTTCAAACTAATACCTTGACTTAATGTCAACCCCTTTTAATACCTTGTAAGTCGATTGTTTTCACGATCGCAATCAACCTCACATAGCTTCCTCTTGGCCTTTATACAACGATACTTGTTGCACATTTCACTTTGGGTTTGTATGCGTGTATGTGATTGGCTCACTTTAATCATGGCTCGATTATTCCCACTTGAGTAGTTATATCCCTCTCCCATAAGATTAAAATCAACCTTTTCAAAAGAATAAACAAGCTTGATCCAACGTCAAGCATTTTTCAAAACAAATTCAATTTATCAATTCATCCTCAAGCATTCGCTTGATCCACATATCAAGTCCCTTTACCTCTTGTAAGTCGAGTGCTTTTGCCTCGCCATCGACCTTACCTTGAACCACTAGGACCTCATTTCCATTAGTTCTCAAACCATTTCGCACGCAAATCCAAACCTCGATCCAACGTCGAGTATTTTTCTTAAATCAAATTAATACACTTAACCATACTAAATATCATTTCTTAAAAGGTGAAAAGAGGGGGATCAAGTCTTTGGTCTTTTTCGTCAATTGTTTGGGTGCGAGTTCTCTTACTCGTGTGTGGACAATTGACGCCTTTAAAACACTTGTAATCCGACAACACTCAAATTTCTTTTTCCATATCGATTATTAAAGCACGTAATCTCTACTTAAATATCATTTCTTAAAAGGTGAAAAGGAGGGGGATCAAGTCTTTGGTCTTTCTCCTCAATTATTTGGGTGCGAGTTCTCTTACTCGTGTGTGGACAATTGACGCCTCTAAAACACGCGAAACTCGACAACATTCAAACCTTTTTCCAAGTAAATATTAATACACTTAATCTCTATCTAAACACATTTTACTAAAGGTGAAGTGAGGGTGGTCTAGTCTTTGGCCATTCTCCTCAATTGTTTGGGTGCGAGTTCTCTTACTCGTGTGTGAACAATTGTCACCTCTAAAACATCCAACACGTCAAATTCACTCCTCTCGCTCCCGTGCGATCCACAACTCGGACACCTTTCCCAAAGAGCATTATTTAAGTCCATTCTTTCGCGCATATAAACTCGTGCTTCAGCCTCCCCTAGCGAGCAGACAAGCCAACGTTTAGCAGTTAGAATGCAACCTAAATTCTCGTTCGCCTAAAACACATTCAAATCAAATCATTTTATCAATCAAACTCTTTAACATACTTAATCATATATTCAAACACAACTTCCTAAAAGGTGATGTGAGGGGGGCCAAGTCTTTGACCTTTCTCCCCAATTTTTTGGGTGCGAGTTCTCTTACTCGTGTGTGGACAATTGGCGCCTATAAAAAACACAAACCAAACAACCGTAGTCCCACGAACTACGAATGCTCTGACTTTCCCATTGCACGAGGGAATACGTAGGCACAAGGGTTCTAATCCTTTCCGAGCACCCTAATAAAAAACCACCCATTTTCCCCTTAGAAACAAACCCTTTTACCTTAGAAGATAACAAACGAACCTAACTAACTTTCTCGTGAATCGAATCAAGAGGTTCCCGTTGAGTACAACGGACGTAGAGGGTGCTAATACCTTCCCTCTTGCGTAACCGACTCCCAAACCCAAATTTGGTTGTGATGGCCATTTTCTTATCCTTTCAAAGGTTTTCTCGATATTTTCCTTTCCCTCTTTTGGGATGAATAAAGTTCGGTGGCGACTTTGTTTAGGACAGTTTTTTCCGCGTCCATCGCGAGGATCGTATTTTTCGAGGTATGATACCTAGTTGTAACACCTCCAACATAAAACACGATCACCAGCTACAAGAGGTAAGCATGAGCTCTTCTAACTCTATGATCCAGGAAATTTTTGCTGCACAATAATTTGGCCATATGTTCATAAACATGCATGGAATGTTTTCCCTCAATCAATTGCATTGTTTGAATCATGTGTAGAATTTCTGAACCTTCATGCAGAAATTAGGGTTCTTGAGGTTTTGTCTTGATTTCTTATTCCATGTTAAAAATAAATGAAATTAAAGACCATAGACATGATCGTGAGGTTGAAACGAGTAGATTGATATGTGGATTGTATGATATAATCAAGTATTCAGTGAGATTGGAGAGAAAATGCAAATTTGGGCAAACCCAAAACACGCGCGTGTTCTTGGGTGTTCTTGGCGCCATTTTTTGAATATTTGAATTTTGTGATTTTATTTAATTAATTCAAAAATTAATTTCTCTCTGAGTTTTAATGATTTTGAGTTGATTCTTTTTTCAATAATTCACTAAAATGTTAAAATATTTTATTTTAACAAAAAATCCCAAAAATATTATTTATTTCATATAATTGATATTCTTGCAAAGAATTAATATTTTAATTATTTTTTACATTTAAAATATTTTTTCCTTCTTGATTTTGCAAATTTTAAGATTTCTAATCATTTTGTAGGGCAAAACTTGATTTATGAAACATTAATCCAAGATCACAATTTGTTTTTCACATGTTAAAACAATTTTGGTCATTTTAATTGAATTTTTATTCAATTAAAATACAATTTGAAAACAAATTAGGGTTTTTGATTAATTCAACCCTCATAAATCATTTTTAAAACTCTTTGGGCCTCTATTAGAGTGTAAGACCCAACCCCCTTTTTTGTAAATACCAAAACTTTGGGCCTCACTTATTGTATAAGTCCCACTGTGTTTTCAAAAATCTCGGCGCGATCGCCAATTCAAAATCAAACCAACTGGGCCTACCCTCGAGTAGTAAGACCCATTCCTTTTTTTTTACTCTTTGGGCCTCTATTAGAGTGTAAGACCCAATCCTTTTTACCAATACAACCTATTTTGGGCCTCACTTATGGTATAAGTCCCGTTGTATTTCAGAAAGTTCGACGCGATCATAGTCCGTTGAAAAACAAATCTGGGCCTCTCCTCGAGCTATAAGACCCACTCAAAACTTTTTTGGGTCTCTATTAGAGTGTAAGACCCAATCCCCTTTTAACCAAAACAAATTTGGGCCTCAGACATTGTATAAGTCCCTCTGCGTTAAAAGAAAATCTCGGCGTGATCGCCATTTTTAAACTAAAAACCATATGGGCCTCCCCTTGTGTTGTAAGCCCCATTTCTTTTCTTAAAACTCACTTGGGCCTCTTGAGAAAGTGTAAGACCCATCCCTTTATGCATAAAACCTTTTTGGGCCTCAGTCACTTGTATAAGTCCCTATGTAGAAAAACAACAGTGCAATCACTGATAAACCTTGGGCCTCTCCTTGAGCTGTAAGCCCCAATATTTCTCTTTAAAGCACTTTCTCCTTTGATTTTGAAATATACTGTTGTTTTCAATCTTTCTTTGTTGAACAACTAACCAAACAGCATGGAAGCTCTACAACCGAGTAAGTGTTTATATGCTTTCTTTATCCGCTTTCATATACCTATAACTATATTGTGGGGCTGTTTCACTGTAAGTCTTCTTTCATAAACTCATATCAACTGTGTAATAATAGTATAGATATTTAGAGTTTCCCCGGCAATTACATTTAGAACTAGGCAAAACTCTGTCTCTTTCCACCCGACGTTCTCCTGGATATTGTACAATGCCCTTTCATAACAATTATCTTAGATAACTAGGTCTAAGGAAATCCCCTTTTGAACAGTTCACTATACAGAAGGCCATAGTTCCATGTGAAACCCCTTCTGGAACTGTTCATCCGCCTCCTCTTGGGCATTGTACAAGGACCCACAGGCTTCCTAGAAGCACCCTCGCCTCCTCTTGGGCGTTGTAAAAGGACCCGTCGGCTTCCTAGAAGTTTTCATAGCCTCCTCTTGGGCTTCGTACAAATAGTCCTGTCGGCTTCTTAAAAGTTTCTAGCCTCCTCTTGGGCTTTGTACAAATTGTCCTGACGATCTCCTAGAGGTATAGGAACAAAAATTAATCATCTTAATAGAGCACTCTTTCAAAGGAGTCTAGCCCTTCACCCCGAAAGCGTACTTTCCCTTAGGCATAGTACAAAAGATAAAACTCTAGACTTGGACAGTCTGAAGCCTCTTGAGTCTCAAAGACATTCTCAAGTACCCTACAAGCATAGGAAGAAGCCCAGTCTCTCTCATGAGAGTTCACCACACTTGGACCTGCTTCGGGATCTCAATAATCCTCAGCAGTAAGATAGCCTTCTCTTGGGCTTTGTACAATGATTCTCCCCAACGAGAGCTAATATTTTCTTACTCATATAAGAACTGATTTTCTCTTTGAACCAACATACTGGACCTGTCACTCAACTGAAACAGAAACATTTTCAGCCTCCATCTCAGGCTTCGTACGAGATACAAAGACTCCCTCGTTGAGTCAAACACCTTTAGCCTCCGTCTTGGGCTTCGTACAAGACACATACAAAAACACTCCCTTGTTGAGTCAACCCTTTTTAGCCTCTCTCTCGGGCTTCGTACGAGACACATAAAACTCCCTCTTGTTGGGCCAATAGCCTCCTCTTAGGCTTTGTATAAGAAAACCCCCGGTTGAGTCAATAAACCTTTTAGCATCAAAATTGTGCCTCGTTCACAGGATACAAACACCAACAACTCCTTTTATCTAATTGCTGTAAGCGGAAAGCCTCTGGATTATTTACATCCACGCCACTGTCCCTCTTTTAGCATGAGAAATTCCTAAGGAAATATGACATTGCTCTACAATGAGTTAAAGTCTTCTCCTTTAGGTTAAACCCCCTATAAAGGAAATTATGGCATTGCTAGGATCCGCGCATCCCGGTTAAAGTAATTCTCCTTTATAGTCAGTCACCCAACAGTTATGACAAACAGACCCCTTTAGAGATGACAATTTCTCTCTAAAGACAACACCTTTTTTAGCTTCACATCTTGGGCTTCGAACAAGATACAAATAGACCCTTCAGCTTCACATCTTGGGATTTGAACAAGATATAAATCACCTTTCGCTTCAAGTCTTGGGCTTTGAACAAGACACCAAAACACCCATTTCCTCCCATAGAATAGGAGGAACTACGATCGCTCTGATTTCCCTGTTTCGGTAAACGGGAATACGTAGGCATAAGATTGAAATAAAAATCTTAGCGAGCACAATAATCCACAATCCACATCTCGTACCCTCCTACTAATTGAAAAGTATCAGTCCTAAATTCTCAACCAAAAGATCAACATTCAATCAAAATAACCTAAGAGAGACCCACAATCTTTGTAGCATCTGTAAACTAACAGTTTTGACTGTTTAAACTCAGTTTGCAAGCAGGGTTAGTTGGAGATATCTATTTCCCTTCCTTCATCAGCTTCAATAGGATAAAAAATGAATCGAGCTGTAGTAAAACCCAAAGAGCGACAGTGCTTCACAACCACATCCAAAATCACTCGCTACAGAAGAATGGCGACTCTGCTGGGGAGTCATAGTAAGATCTAGTCATCATCGTCACCATTCACAACAGAAGAATGGCGACTCTGCTGGGGACTACCACTGTTGGCAAGGATGAGATCTTGTCCTCTTCCCATCTCTTAGGTAGAAACCAAAGAATGTTGACCTCACTAGGATCTTAGGTCAAAAACCTTTAATAGGGAAGGTACCACAAAATGGTGACTCCGCCGGGGAGCCATTTTTGTCAGGAACATAGGATTCATAGCTCTTTAAAGTCTAGGACTTTAGGACAAATATATATATATATTGCTTTTCCTAATTGCTATCTGTGTTTATTTTTCTGCTAATGGGAATGCGTGTGATACCGCAAGTGGAAAGATTGAGTATACATATAGGAAAATCACCTTTTTTTATAGTGCGGAAGCTATCGGGAATAGCTGTTACGCGATAAACTACCCTCGTCTGAGATTTATTTGAAAGGACACCACCTAGCACGGTTCCCGGCCCGCTGGTGTTCTCAGGAATCAATGATTTTGAGTGACAGGTACAAAAAATCATCCGTAGAAAACCTTTGGGGGGGGTAGAGCTTTGACTTCATGACACCGACCCTTTGACCCCATGTTTTTTCTATGTTTTTGTGTGCTGCATTCATCCATTCATCTAAAAAACATTAAAACAAGAAAAAATCTTCTCCTCTAGTATCTCTTTTTCAAATTAAACTAAGACAATGATTGCAAATGTCAGAGAAAAAGATTGCGCTCATGGATTTCGGTAGAAGGAGAACTCAAAAGTACACCTTCAAGGTTCCAAAACTAGAGGATTTGAGAAGGTTAGCAAGGATGATCACTAACCCTGAGGCTTTCAGAGCCAAGTACAGAGGTCTGTTACTGCTGTTTAGAGTCCATGTGATTGAAGGAATCATGGAGGCACTCATTCAGTTTTACGATCCAGTTTATCACTGTTTCACATTTCCGGATTACCAGCTCGCACCAACGTGTAGCGAGCGATTTTGGATGCGGTTCTTAAGCGCTGGTCGCTCTCCGCGGTTGAGTTTACTACAGGTCGATTCATTTTTTATCCTATTAAAGCTGATGAAGGAAGGGAAATAGATGTCTCCAATTAACCCTGCTTTGCATACTGAGTTTAAACAGCGGTCTGTTAGGTTACGAATGCTATCAATGTGGGGGGGCCTTTGTACTGGTTATTTGTATTTTTTGCCAATACTGTTTTCTTTCTTTTTGTTTAGGATATTGCTTCAGATTAGGATGTATGGGATTTTGGGTTTTTGTTTAGTGTGCTCGCTAAGATTTTTCTTTCAATCTTATGCCTACGTATTCCCGTTTACCGAAATAGGGAAATCAGAGCATTCGTAGTTCCTCCTATTCTATGGGAGGAAATGGGTGTTTTTGGTGTCTTGTTCAAAGCCCAAGACGTGAAGCGAAAGGTGATTTGTATCTTGTTCAAAGCCCAAGATGTGAAGCTGAAGGGGGTTTGACTTTAGAGAGAATTTGTCATCTCTAAAGAGGGGTTTATCCGTTACGACTGTTGGGTGACTGACTGTAAAGGAGGATTACTTTAACTGGGATACGCGGATCCTAGCAACGCCATAATTTCCTTTAGAGGGGATTTCCACCTGAAGGAGAAGACTTTAACTCAGTGTAGAGCAATGCTATCTTTCCTTAGGAATTTCTCATGCTAAAAGAGGGATAGTGGCATGGATGTAGATGATCCAGAGGCTTGCCGCTTACAGCGATTAGATGAAGGGGAAAGAGTTATTGATGTTTGTGTACTATGAACGAGGCACAGCTTTGATGCTAAAAGGTTAATTGGATCAACCAGTGGTTTTCTTATACAAAGCCTAAGAGGAGGCTAAAATGTGTCTCGTACAAAGCCCGAGAGAGAGGATAAATAGGGTTGACTCGGCGATGGAGTCTTTTGGTATCTCGTATAAAGCCCGAGATGAAGGCTATTTGACTCAACAAGAGAGTTTTTTGTATCTCATACGAAGCCCGAGATAGAGGTTGTTGTTTGTTTAGTTCAATAAGAACCTTTTTGTATCTCGTATAAAGCCCGAGATGGAGGCGAAAGGGGTGATTGACTCAACGAGGGAGTCTCTTATGTGTCTCGTACAAAGCCCGAGAGAGAGGCTAAACGTTGTTTGACTCCGCTGGGGAGAATCATTGTACAAAGCCCAAGAGGAGGCTATGGTGACTGTTTCAATTGAGTGACATATCCAATATACTGATTTAAAGAGAAAATCAGTTCTTATATGAGTAACATTGTACTCAAGGATTTGATTCGAGGATAAGGGTTATTCCTGTTCTTTAAGGAAGCGGGAAATCCGAAGGGTATTGAGACTGTCCAAGTCTACGGGTTTCCTTCCTATTCTTGAAGGGTGCTTGAGAATGTCTTTGAGACTCAAAGAGATTAGACTGTCCAAGTCTAGAGTTTCATCTTTTGTACTATGATTTGAGAAACAGTAGTAGACTCTTTGAAAGGACTGTTCCATGGAGATGATTAAGTTCTGTTCCTATACCTCTAGGAGGTCATCGGGACAATTTGTACGAAGCCCAAGAGGAGGCTGGGAACTTTTAAGAAGTCGATCGGTCCTTGTACGAAGCCCAAGAGGAGTTTATCATTCCCGGAGGAAGAGATCATTATACGAAGCCTAAGAGGAGGTTGTGAATACTTCTAAGAAGCTGTAGGGTCCTTGTACTAAGCCCAAGAGGAGGTGGGGTTGCTTTTAGGAAGCCTGTGGGTCCTTGTACGATGCCCAAGAGGAGGCCGATGGGTCCCCAAACCCCGAGAAATTCAAGACAAGCTATTCACGAGGAATAGATCAAGCCAGGAAAGTCCGAGAATTCGGAAGAAACTGAAGAGATGCCATTCACGGAGAAAAGATCATCTCTGGGGAATAGAGTTTCTTGACAAGTGCTTTTAAGAAGCCTGTGGGTCCCCAAACCCCGAGAAATTCAAGACATGCCATTCACCGAGAATAGATCAAGCCAGGAAAGTCCGAGAATTTGGAAGAAACTCAAGAGATGCAATTCACGGAGAAGAGATCATCTCTGGGAAATAGAGTTTCTTTGACAACTTCTACGAGTGACAGTCTATGAAAGGGTTCACAGAGAATACTGCCTTTCATGTCTCTATATTGTTTAACCCCAAGAGGAGGGAAGACTGTGTCTGGTAATCCTATGGGGATCTAGTATTGACTATTTAAGAGTGATCGAGACGGCCTTACCTAGTGCTAGACGTAGTTGCCGGGGAAACTCTAAATATCTATACTATTATTACACAGTTAATATGAGTTTATGAAAGAAGACTTACAGTGAAACAACCCCACAATACAGTTATATGTATATGAAAGCGGTAAATGAAAGCAATAACCACTTACTCGGTTGTAGAGCTTCCATGCTGTTTGGTTAGTTGTTCAACAAAGAAAGATTGAAAACAACAGTATATTTCAAAATCAAAGGAGAAAGTGCTTTGAAAAAGAAAGATTTGGGGCTTACAGCTCAAGGAGAGGCCCAGGGTTTTATCAGTGAGCGCACTGTTTGAATTTGTACAAAGGGACTTATACAAGTGACTGAGGCCCAAAAATGGTTTTCTGTACAAAGGGATGGGTCTTACACTCTCTCAAGAGGCCTAAAAAGTTTTAAAGAAAAAGAGTGGGGCTTATAACACGAGGGTAGGCCCAGTTGACTTTTCGTTTGAAATGGCGATCGCGCAGAGATTTTCTTTTAACGCGAATGGGCTTATACAATATCTGAGGCCCAAAATGTTTTGGTTAAAAGGGGATTGGGTCTTACACTCTAATAGGGGCCCAAAAGGTTTTGAATGGGTCTTATAGCTCGAGGAGAGGCCCAAGGTTATTTTTCAAAAGGGCGACGATCGCGCCGTTTGTTTTTTACGGTATCGGGACTTATACAATATACTGAGGCCCAAAAATGATTTGGTCAAAAAAAGGATTGGGTCTTACACTCTATTAGAGGCCCATGAGTGTTTGATAATATTTGTTTGAGTGAAAATCAAAGAAACCCTAATTTTATTCTTTAAAAGTAAATATTTAAAGAAAATCAATGAAAAATACCAAATAGGTTTGAATAAACCACTTGTGATTTTTGTTTAAGGTTTGAAAAATGAGGTATAAATCACAAGAGATATTAAAACTCATTTGGTCTTGATTTTTCAAGATGAATATTCATTTTAAAATGTTTAAAAACAAATAAAAATGAATTTATTCACAAAAATACTAATTATATTAAATAAATAATATAAACTTAATTTTTTGTATTTCAATATTTTTGTGATTTTTTGCAAAAAGAACCAATCAAAAATAATTAAAATTGAAAGAGTTATTAATTTTCCAATTAATTAATAAACCATGAAAATATTGGAAAAAATGGCAAAATGTGAAAAAAACACAAAATGGCATAGGTGGGGTTTGAACCCAAGACCTCAAGGTTACAAGGCGCGCGCCTTACCACTGGGGTGGTGATACATCCATTGTTTGAAATAAAACAACAACTATACAAGTCATGCCTTGGTTTTAGGCCTGGCCCAAGGCAAGTTTTGGCAAGTTTTGGCTCAGAAACGTGAAGGTCATAACTTTCTCAATTATTAATGGTTTGAGACAAAATTTATATGCATCTGGACCAGAATTTCATAAGGAATCCAATGGTGGTGGTAGTTTTTTCAGATCACACTCCCTCCTCAAAACCCGATAGTGGTTTTGAAAATGACCTATAATTGCATTTTCTATGCTACAACTTGGTACAAGCATGGATTACATGGTGAATTAGCTCAAACACAACATATACAACATGTATGAGATGTTTATGATCAGTGGACTTCAAAGCATTGCATGATTCAAAGATTCCAAGTTGTGAGGCTTACCTCTTTTTTTGAGATTTTGGAGCTTTTATGCAATCTGTCAAACCTCTTGTTCCAGAAATGATTTGATGCTTTAGACACACTCAATGATCCCTTAGAAGCTTTTAGGATGATTGGAATTGACTGGTACCTGCAAAAACACAAACAGTCCCTTTCTTGCAAAAGGGGTTAAAAGTGACCAAAATAGCAACTCTCTCAAATGGTGTTCCAGATGGGGGGAATCATTTGGGACAGTTCAAGGATGATATTTGGAGTGTGTTTAAGGTTTTATCTGGTTTGGAAAGTGACTGAATCAAGACATGGCTTGAAAAATGCAAAAAAAAACCTATTTTGAGGTTCTGAGAGGTGACTTTGTGATTTTGTGATTACAGGTCACTTGTGATAGTTTGCACAGCTTACATATGATATATATGAGGTGTGTGTGTGATTGATTGTGATGGAAAAGCTCTCAAGCTCAAAAACTCAAAGTTGCCTTGCTAAAGAAGGCATTTTTGCCAAGAGAAAGAGGTTTTAAGGAAAGCATCTGTTTGATGGCTTTGGTGTACTCAAACTGATCACAATTGAGCTATATTTATAGTAGAGCAAGTTTGTTTTGGGATCCACAGTGAATGGCAACTGCAGCAGAGGTTTGGCCAATGTTGTCCAATGGAAATCCAAGTCTCCTCTAGCCATTGACTAGAGGTTAGGGCACGGGGCTGTGGTTCCCTTGGTCTTGGATAAGTCTTGACTGAATTCAGTTGAGAATGACTCAGTCCATGCCACCTTGATGCTTCCATTGAATGCTCCAATCCAAAATTGAAGTCTTGTCCCTATTTTAGGCATTTCTAGGTTCAACATACTATTTCTTGTTCCAAAGACTTTGGAGGCTTGGCTCAGTGATTGTCCCCTTTAGATTCAATCCTCAGAGGTATCCAAGTGGATAGGAGCATTTGGATTTGGGTGATTTTGGCAAATCGAGCAAAAATGCAAATTCTGCCTTGCCTTGGCAGATTTCAGCAAGGCAACTTGCCAATGTCATATCTCATGACTCAAATTGAATTTGCTAATGTTCTTGGCCATTTTGGAAAGCCCTTACATGATACAACAACTGTTTGAACATATTTGGTTTTGATCTCTTTTGAATCCAAGTGAAAAATCCCCCTACATTTGGCAAAAAGTAGGGTAAAATCTGACTTAGTGAAATTTTCGCTAAGTGTTGGAACAAAGTGACTTTTCTTGATTTTGATCACTCCATAACTCAAAATCCATGAGGAATTTGGACATAGGTCAGTATGAAGCTTTTGTAGAGGGCAATGAGATCTACAAATCAAGCTTTAAATGGGGCACAATGGCCTTGTGGTTTAGGAGTTATGGTCCTCCAAAGTTGGCACATTAGTGTAACTTTTTCCATAACTTGGAAATTTTTCTAAGTTTTTATGGTTACCCCTTTTACAAGTTATCCCACTTTCTTTGATTTTTCTTGATGAATGATGATTCAAATCATACATTAACATCATTTTAGGGTTAAAAATCCATTTTGGTGAAAAATCTCAAAAAGTCAAAGTTGACTTTTGTGCACAGTTGACTTTTTATCAGATGAATTCCAAATTGTGCAATTCTTCAGGAAATCATGTCCTTGACCTAAATCAAACTTGATGGACATGTTCCATGGGTGTCATTGGGTATATTGAATCATGTATTAGGGCTTGGGAGCATGTCCTGGTCAAAAGTCAAAGTTATAGTTGACTTTCCTCGCGAAACCCTAATTGTGGTGCAGATGAAATTGAGACTTGTTGCTCAAGCTTCTTGGATCAATCCATTGTTCCAAATGGATCAATATAGTATATTAGAGACCCTCAAACCTTCTCTTGAGGTCTTGGCTCATGATTTGCCCTAAAAGTTAACTTAGGGGTGAATTAGGTCAAGAAACCCTAATTCCTGATTTTTGATGAGTGCATCCCCTGAGGTAAAATTGACTTATGGTTGGGTCCATGAGGTTCCATGGAGTATATTAGGTTGTGTTTTGGATCCTTGGCTCATGCCCAGAGGAAAATTTCCTTTTGGAGGCCCTGATCGACCAAAACCCTAATTTGGTGACACTGGCGATCTTGAGGCTTGATCCACCTAGAAGGGAGCAGATTTGTACTTAATCCTTGGGGTGGGAGTCCTCTTGATCCCTTATAGATGTTTGGGAGGTCAGACAAGTTGAAGATCATGTCATTCCTTGATTGATCCTTTGTCTAAGGCTCTGAGAGGGCTTGAAACCCTAATTTTGATTGTAGTGGATGCTCACCCATCTTTGGGGAAACTGATGAAGTGTGATGGTTCTACCATATTGTAATGATGATTTTCACAATGATGGGAAATCTTAGTGGTCAAAATTTGGGGTATGACACAACGCTGGAGGAGTATTCTCACCTAACCGATCTACACATTACCGATCAAGCTCCATTTTCTGGACTGGAAGAAATTCCAAAGGATCAGACCATTGCAAGAGCAATTTATTTGGATGAGTCGGAAGTCAAGACTCACCTGACCACTAAGGGTGGCATCCGAGGTTTACCAACCCAATTCTTGACAAAGAAAGCCCTGTATTTTTCCAGTATAGGGAACGTGACTGCTTTTGAAAGCATCTTTGTCTTACTCACCTATGGGTTATTTCTGTTTCCCAACATTAATAACTTTGTAGATATCAATGCCATTAAGGTTTTTCTCATTGGAAACCATGTGCCAACTCTGCTCGCAGACGCGTATCATTCTGTACACTTAGGAAATTTGTACAGCAGAGGAATGATCACGTGCTGTGTACCCCTACTATATAAATGGTTTATCTCCCACTTGCCCAAGTCTGCTGCATTTTTGGATCGTAAGAGTACCTTACGCTGGTCGCAGAAGATCATGTCTCTTACCAACTCTGATATAGATTGGTGTAATAGGATCTATGATGGAATCAGAATCATTGATCATTGTGGAAACTTCCCCAACGTACCCCTCATAGGAACTAAAGGAGGAATCAACTACCATCCGGTATTGGTTCGTCGTCAATTTGGATACCCGATGAGGCATGTCCCACGTAATGCTCATATGGAAGGTTTTTTCTTCAAGGAAGGAGAAAACGACAGAGCACTAAAAATGGAAATAGTGCACGCTTGGAAGCACGTTCATAAGAAAGGACGGGAGTCTCTAGGAAAACCGGACTGTGTCTCGGTGGAGCCTTATCTCCATTGGGTACAAACTAGAGCTCTCAAGCTAAAGATGGCGTATCCTCGTCACGGAATTCTTCCGCCAAAGGAATCTGTCATGTACTTCATGACCAAAACGGAAAAGCTTCAGGTGACTCTCAACAAAGTTCAAAAGGAGAGAAGGTCTTGGAAGAACAAGTATCGCACTCTCAATGTAGAGTGTACCAAAATACAGCAATTGCTAAAAGATAAGGATGCTCTGATTGAGATTTTGGAGCAACATACTGTGGATAATCAGGATGACCAAAGGAATTTGCTCGCTCCTTTCACCTGGCAAAGGAATGACAACCCAACAACGGCCCAAGAGCCCCGGTCCAAGAAAAGGAAAGCACTAGAATCAGCACCTGGTTTCTCCTCAGAGTGGACTCGGGACCCCTTAGATTAGGTTTCTATTTCCGCACCTTGTAATCTACTGTATTTCCATTTTCGCAATAAAAGGGGCTTCCCCACTGTTTGATATTTGCAATCTAATTGTCAGAGTTTATTTTGAATAAACAAAATAATTAATTTAATCATTGCATTCATCATTCTCACGTCACGTATTCTTCTTACCTACGAATCTCACGTTTGTGTCTCGGTTCTAGAGTCAAACTGTCTCATTCGTACAATACTCGGGCCAATCTTCAGAAAAAGATGGATGATCTCAAGGAAGAAAACAGAGAGTTGAAAGAAGAGATTGACGTTTTGAGAGAGGATATGATAAAGCTTCGTAACGACATGCTAGCCATGGCAGAAGCTCAACAATAAAGAACTGTGATCTCCGAGATCACCTCAACGCCCATAGTGGAAAAGTCTGATCCTAGGTATCAAATGTCAAAAGATCGTCCTTGGGGCATGCCTGTTAACTATATCCCGGAAGGATATGTTCTGCCGATCGCTAAAGATCAGGGAATCATAACAGAAACCGCTCGGCCTAAAGGTTACAAACTTCGGGAAATCGAGGATGCCAGAGGCATACTGAGGACTCCTGAAGGTTACAAACTTTGGGAAACACCAAGATTCGCTGCCGTAGTCACGGTACCACCCCCTGTAGTACACACTGTCCCGGAAGGGCAGATTCCGCAGATACCTGCTGGTAAAAAGGAAATTATGTTTGATAGAATGGATGAATTCCAGGAACAGTTCCTGGAAATGCAGAACGAACTGCAAGCCATTCGCGGTCAGGATATATTTGGAAAGGACGCCGCAGACCTTTGTCTAGTCCCTAATGTGAAAGTTCCACACAAGTTCCAGGTGCCCGACTTTGAAAAGTACAAGGGTAACTCTTTCCCTCAGAGCCACCTGGTGATGCACGCTCAGTGAATGCCAGCTCAGACAGAGAATCAGGATCTACTGATTCACTACTTTCAGGTTAGTTTAATCGATGCCGCATTAAAATGGTACATGGGTTTAAACCGCGCCACAATCAGCACTTTCAGAGATCTTGGCACTGCCTTCGTCCAGCAATACAAATATAATTTGGACATGGCACCCGACAGAGATCAACTCAGATCAATGTCACAAAAGGACAAGGAAACCTTTAAGGAGTACGCTCAGAGATGGCGCGAGATCGCCGCCTAAATTTGTCCACCTCTTGAGGAAAAAGAGATGACAAAGATCTTCTTAAAGACCTTAAGCTCATTTTACTATGACAGAATGGTTGCCAGTGCGCCCAGTGATTTCACCGAAATGGTCGGTATGGGGGTTCGTCTTGAGGAAGCCGTCTGAGAAGGACGCTTAGTGAAAGACGCTGGGTCATCAAGTAGTACAAAATGATACGGTAGTGCTCTCCCTAAGAAAAATGAGCAAGATATTAGGAATATATCTCTCAGAAAGCAAAGACAGCGTTATCAACTAGTAGCAGCTGTGACTCCTACTATCAACCCCGCGCCTATTCCTACGTATCTGCCTCAGGTTGCGTAGAGCCAACCAAATCAGCAAAGGACTCAACAGCCTCTTCAGCAGGCTCGTCCTCCATACAATAACAACCGTACAACGCGGCCACCAGGATTTGATCCTATACCCGTATCGTACGCAGAACTATTTCTGTTATTACTAGCTAAGGGGCACATCCAGACTAAGTCCCCTCTTACAGTACCGGAAAATCTGCCTTTTTGGTTTAAGGTGGATCAGACGTGCCCTTCCCATCAAGGAGGACCAGGGCATAACATAGAGAACTGTCTCAATTTCAAATCTGACGTGCAAAAGCTTGTTAGAAGCAGGGTCTTATCTTTCAAAGATACGAATCCAAATGTTCTCACAAACCCGCTGCCTCAACATGAGAAAGCTGTCGTCAACCTCATAGAAGGAGAGACTAACAATGTCTATCAAATTCACGATGTACTCTTGTTGAGGACCAATCTGGTCAAGATGTATTGTAGACAGAGTGGATATGGCCATGTTCCACCTCATAATTATCATCAATGTGATATATGCTCTAAAAGCAATCGAGGATGTTCTGTGGTACAAGCAGCTCTACATGAACAGATGGATCTCAGATGGATCCAAGAGCACTGAGTTCATGGAGTTAACATGGTTTACACAGATTCTAAAGTCATTCAAAGTCACGACATCTATGCGATGAATGTCAACCTAGTGGAAATGCACTCAAGGCAAATCCAGTATCATAATTTGTCACGGCATGATTACAGTTCTTGTCTGACTTACTCGGTAAACAAACAGGGATGCACTTTCGTACAAGAGGCCCTCCAGCGTCAGATGGATCTTGGATGGATCCAGGACTACCATGATAGGAATCCCTATCAAATCAACATGATTCAGATCTTCGACATTCGCTTACTAAATACCAACCTGGTAGAGTTACATGCTGAGCAGGTCCAACTCGATTTCCTGGTATCACATGACTATCAAAGCTGTACGGCGAGTTGCGAAAATAATCAAGGTTGTGCCCTTGTCCAGGAAGCACTTCAGTACTTGTTAAATCACTGGTGGATGCCAATCTATATGGATGAAGACACTCAGCAGATTAGTATCAATGACAAGAACCCTACTCGGCGTCAAAGTCAGGATGTCCGATTTGTAGAAACTGACCTAGTGAGGTTACATTGTATTCAAAGCGGACGTGACCAGGTGCCACCACACAACTATGAACGTTATGGAGTCTGTTCAGAAAGTAACCAAGGATGCTACCTTGTGCGAGCGACTCTTCAGGGTCAGGTGGATCGTAGAGAGATTCGCCCATATCCGGGTTCTAGACCTATCAACTGGGCGCCGGATTACCTTGCCGATCAAATTGAGGACGTTGTCATAATCTATGATCATCAGAGGGCTAGGGATGTTTGTACCATCATCCCTCTACTTGACGAATCGAGAGTTCCCAACCAGGAGCGGGTCGAGATTGCTTACGATGGTCAGAAAAATCAGAAGGCTCCCATAGTCATCTATCTACGGGGACCACTACCGTATAAATCAACTAAGGCCATCCCTTAAAAATACAGTGCAACAATAGTCAAGAATGGAAAGGAAATTCCATTACCCTTCATCGTGAATATTACAGACATCAGTCGTGTAACACGGAGTGGTAGAATCTTCAACAGAGGAGTTGGAGAATCCAACAAAGAAAAGGAACCTCAGGAAGAAGTTCCCAATCCACCAGTCGGTCAATCCAGTAATCCCGACCTTTTGGAAAACAACGATGAGATGTTGAAGCTCATCCAAAGGAGTGAATACAACATTGTTGATCAGTTGTTACAAACTCCTTCAAAGATCTCGATATTATCACTGTTACTCAGTTCAGAAGCGTACAGGGAGGCTCTACAGAAAGTCTTGGAGCAAGCCTTTGTGGAACAGGATGTAACAATCAGACAGTTCGATAGCATTGTCTCTAACATCACCTCCTGCAATAACTTGGGATTTAGTGATGAGGAATTACCTGAAGAGGGTCGCCGTCATAACATGGCGCTCAATATTACAGTCAACTGTCAAGGCGATGCTTTAGCCAGCGTACTGGTGGACACAGGGTCAGCCCTGAATGTTATGTCGAATTCTACTTTGATGCAATTATCATTCAAAGGCCCTCTGATGAGAACCAGCGAGGTCGTCGTCAAAGAATTCGATGGATCCAAAAAAATAGTTATCGGCGAAGTTGATCTTCCCATAACTATTGGTCCTCATACTTTCCAAGTCATTTTCCAAGTCATGGACATTCGGGAAACGTACAGTTGTTTATTAGGAAGACCTTGGATACATCAGGCTGGGGCAGTCACCTCGACTCTCCACCAAAAGCTAAAGTTCATTCAGAACGGTCAACTCATTATGGTCTGTGGAGAACAAGCCTTGCTAGTAAGCAACTTATCATCATCTACTTGTGTAGAACCCGAGGAGGTTATTGGAACTCAGTTCCAAGCACTGTCGGTAAGCAAGGACAATTAGTCTGAAGAGGGAACTTCCATTTCCTCATACAAAGATGCTATCAAAGCGGTCGAGAGTACCAATACAAAAGGATGGGGACAACTTGTCATTCCTACTGACAATAAAATAAAGAAGGGTCTTGGTTTTTCTGCAACCTGTACCTAGACAGCTTCCAGCGATTAAAGTCTTCATCCCATTCAAAACTTCTTTCACAGTGGAGGTTTCCTTCACCCGGTGTCTCAAGAAGTACACACTATCAATGAGGAGGATCCCTCTGACCCAGATATGGAATGGAAGTCTTACCTCAATGAAGACGGTTATATGTCTCAGGAAGAGGTGCCTACGCCATTTTGCTATCCCGCACAGAGTCCGAGATTTATACCGAGGTCAGACGTTGAAATGATATACGTAGGTTGTGATCCAGAAGAATGCCATGCTCCACCAAAATCATTAGAGAAAGACACTCTGATGAGGGACAGCTCGGATGACAACTACTATGGCCCGATGGATGGTCTGCCAATGTGGCAGCCTTACCCAGGAAACTTGGGGCAAGAGAGTCAGCCAAACAATGAAAATCAGTTGAGCATCATTGAACAGAATACCTGTGTCTCCACCATGTCATGGGATCAACACTCAGGTCATTCAGAAGCTACTCAACATGACGATGAATTCGCAACGTTTGTAGGACTTGAATTCATCAACTATGCTTTTCCCGAGGTCAACGTCATAGAGAGATGACTTCTCCAGTTCCAAAGAAGTGTGGGACACCCTGGGACAACCAAGTGGGAAGTACGACTATATGGTCAAGTACTCTGCTCTCGGAAGCTCTCGTATCAGACTCGAAGATATCCAACCAATTGGATGGGGAGATACACCTGAGAGTACAAATACTTTGCAAAATGCAACAGAGGAATCCTCCTACGACAACTCTGCCTGGGAGACAGATTCCAATGATCCTGCTCCGCCAGAAATCAATGTCATTTCTGAAGACAAATCAAGGAAGGTGCCAGACTTTGTGATTCACCGAGGAGTTCGTCGCTAATGGGTTGATGTCGATGTTTCGAAGATTGTTCATAAGTCAAAGTAATTGCCGTCCTTTAACCTTTCACCCTGCCCAGGTGAAATGGATTTTTTGATAGGGTTTGCTTTCTGTAAATTTCCCTCTTCGCTTTGTCCAAAGCGTCAGAGTTTTGTTTTATAGGGCTGTAGTTTCAAGAATCGACTTGTTCATTAATAAAATAACGTTGTTCTGTAATTTCTGCATTAATTGTTGTTTTCTCTTTTTGCTTTTCTTAAGAAAATAGTAATCCTAAAAAACAAACTCAATAATAAAAACAAGCAGTAAAAAATGTAAAACACTGCACACACTCTCGCATTTTCTCTATCTCTTCTAAACACAAATCATCACGTCATGCAGATTGCTTGTTTTAAACCCCGTTGAAACATACGATCTGATGCCTTCTCCCGACTTTGAGTTCCCGGTATTTGGGGCTGAAGAAGAAGTTGACGACGAAATTCCAGAAGAGATCTCCCGACTACTCAGACAAGAGGAAAGGTCTATTGAACCTCACAAAGAGCCGTTGGAAATGGTAAACTTGGGTTCAGAAGAAGAGAGAAAAGAAATCAAGATTGGCGCGCTACTCAACTGCTAAAGAGAGTTTGAAAAAGCCTCTCAAAGAGTTTCCCGATGTGTTCACGTGGTCCTATCAGGACATGCCAGGGTTGGATACCAGCATCGTGGAACATCATCTACCGTTGAAATCGGAATGTCCGCCAGTAAAATAGAGGTTGAGACGGACTCACCCGAACATGGCCATCAAAATCAAAGAGGAGGTACAGAAACAGATTGACGCGGGTTTCCTCGCTACATCAGAATATCCTCAATGGTTAGCCAACATCGTACCCGTTCCCAAAAAAGACGAAAAAGTCAGAATGTGTGTCGACTACAGAGACCTAAACAAGGCTAGTCCAAAGGACGACTTTCCTTTACCACACATTGACATGCTGGTAGACAGTACAGCAAAGTTCAAAGTTTTCTCCTTCATGGATGGATTCTCGGGCTATAATCAAATCAAAATGGAGCCGAAGGACATGGAGAAAACTTCGTTCATTACCCCATGGGGTACCTTTTGTTACAAGGTAATGTCGTTCAGTTTGAAGAACGCCGGGGCAACCTATCAAAGGGCCATGACTACTCTGTTTCATGACACGATACACAAGGAAATCGAGGTATATGTCGATGATATGATTGCAAAATCAAAGACAGAAGAGGAGCATGTGACCCATCTGTCAAAGCTTTTCGAGCGTTTGAGAAATTACAAACTCCGCTTGAATCCCAACAAGTGCTGTAACGCCTGAATTTAATTAATTAGTTAATTAAATTATTGAAGGATTTAATTATTGGATTTAGACGAAGTTGAGAATTAATCGGAGTATTTGGATTTGTCGGTATTATTTTAAGAGGCGTATTGGGATTATTAAGTTAAAGTCAGATTTTAGTCGGTTAAATATTAAGAATAATATTATTTATTTATTGGATTATCTTATTTAATTAACTAAGTTGAATTGTTGGACCATTTGGTTGATAATCGGAATTAATCTATTAAGCCGGGAGTAAGTAGTTGGTCGCGAATTATTAGTTCGGTTAATTTTGTGTTTCGAAGAATTAAATCGTTAAGTCGGAATATTAGTCGGAAAGTCGAAGAAATAATATTATAAGTGATATTATGGATTATTGGAGCATGTTGGGTAATGGGCTTGGATTTCGTCGGGATTAGCAATTAAGGGGGTATGACTTAGGCCCATTAGTTGTTATATTGGATTATTATTATTATTATTTTAATAATAAGAAAAAGAGAAGAAGAATTAGTCAGGAGGAGAAAGAGGAACAGAACGTGGGAGAATGGGAGAACGAGGAAATTGGAGAAAACGGTTACGAGAAGTTGCCGTCGGAAAGCCGACCGGAGATTCGAGCGGCCTTCAATCCAAGGTAAGGGTGGGGTTCAATCTCTATAACCGGGTATATGGTAGACCATATGCGGAATTGGGAGTTATATGAATGTTTTCCATTGTTGCTCTGATAAATTGTTGTTGATGTGTTCGATCTTGTTGTTTTGATGCTGAATTGAATATTACGTTGTCTGTGAGAAATTTGTGTTGCAGTGTTGATTTTAAAGAATTGTATTTTCGGTGATTCTATGAAAACATTGCTCATGGTTGATTTTGTATGTGGGCTGGGTTAGAAACGAGAATGATACAATTTTTGGAAAAAGGAAACTGAGGATTTCACAAGGAATGGGGTGGCTGGCGCCACCCATGTGTGAAGAAGGGGTGGCTTGCGCCACCCATGGTAATTTGGGGGGGGGGGGGAGGGGGGTGGCTTGCGCCACCTATGGGTTCTTGAAGGTGGCTGGCGCCACCTGATGGTTGAAGAAAGGTGGCTTGCGCCACCTGATGCTCGTGGGGGCCACCTGAACACTTTTTAATGTTATACTTTTTATATATACATATTCCATTAGCATAATGACATTAGATGATTTTAGTATTAAACTAATTCTATGTAATTTAATTAAGTAGTATACTAATAATAATAATTGGTATAGAATTTGGTAGTAGCATATTTGATAGCAATAATGTCCCGGGACAATTGTTGGTTTCACAAAGTTTGTTCAAAAAAAAGGGGGTTTAGCAGAATCATTAACTTAATTAATTTAGTAGCAGAGTATATGTATATATTCAGTAGAGTTTTCCCGTAGCAGTGTTGATAAATTGGGAGTAGTAAGGGAATCAGTAATAGCAGAATAGTAATAATGACAGAGTTATTTTAGTAGCAGTTTAGTAATTTCTAACAGAAAATGAAACAATAGCAGTAAGCAGAATTTTGGCAGGAAAATGAAACAATAGCAGTAAGCAGGAGATTGACAGAAAATTGGAATTGTGATAATATGTTGCAGCAGTGATTTAATAACTTAACTGAATTAATAAAAGTAATCTGTAGTACTTAGTAAATGTGAAACAGTACAGTTTTAGTCGGTTTAGCCGATTTAAGCGGAAAAACTAGTTGTTCGGAATTTAACGAAAATTGTCGAGGTAGTTAGTAACAATTAGTAGGTGATTTTAGTCGGTTTAATTTGTTGAATTCGTGTTGTATGTGTGGATTTCTTGTACAGTTGCTTATGTGGTTTTGTTCCGGTTTGTGGGCAATGTTGATGTTAAAGTTGTAGGTCGTATGACCAACGTTGATGTATATAAGTTGTAGGCCTATGGCCAAAGTTGAATCGTGTTGAATTAAAGTTGTTATGTGGTTGTTGTATGTTGTTCGGAGTTGGTTGTCGTTTTATGTTGAGTCGTTGCATCATGGCATTTTCATTTTTGTCGGAGCCGTTGCTCACACCACGTTGGCCTGGATTGGCAATTTTTTTTGTTGGAGCTGATGCTCACCACGTTGGCCTGGATTGGCAAAATTATTAAGTTGAAGGCTTATGCCTTGCAGATGCCTCGATAACCTGGCATATGTTTAAGTTGGGAGTTTTACTCCGAATGGTACCACATGCATATGCATAGTCGAGTCGCATCCTGTGTCGCATTATTTATGTTGTTTGTGTTGATTGTGGTCGTTGAAGTCGAGTAAGTTGTTCGTGTTGTTTAAGTTGATAAGGGTGTTCATGTTGCTTAAGTTGATAAAGTGGTTCATGTTGATTAGGTTGATTGTAGTGATTATGTCGTAAATGTTGATATGTGTAATAAGTCGATAAAGCATGTTGAGGGATTGTGGATTATTGTTAAAGTTGTGGTTGTTGTTGTTAAGTCGTGAAAAAGTGAAGTTGTATATTATAAGTTGTTAGGATGATGTGTTGGTTGATTTATGTTGCTGTCGTTACTAATTGTATTGATTTGAGTTGTTTGTTGATTATTGTATAATTGTCGCTGAAGTGGCGGAATTTGTATGATTCTAATCTAATATATTATTTATCATATACTTGTTTATGTTGGTTGATATCTCACCCCTTCTATAATGATGTTACCTATTATGGGTAACTGAGCAGGTACTGAAGAATAGCTGTGGAAGTGAAGTAATTTTATGAAGTCCTTTAGTTGTTGTTAGTTCGAGTTGGTCTTGCTCTGATACGTAGCACTCGGGGGGAATGTTTATGTTGTTGTTTCTAGGTTGTTGTTATTACTAATTGTTGAATAATTATAAATTGAACGTTATTTTGGTTGAATAAAGTTGTTAGCTGATTTATAAGATGGGATTGTCGAATGCTATGTATCATTTTTAAATGAAATATAAGTTGTTTGTTGTTTTAAGTTGAAATGTGACATCCCATGTTGTGTTGAAAATTTTTTTAAATACTCTGATATTCTTATTATAATTACCGGGTAGATTTGGGGTGTTACAATAGTGGTATCAGAGCAGGTCGGTCTGTCCGGCCAATGTTGTCTAATGTCGTTTATTCCTTAGTACTCGACATGTGTGGGAAACACTGTCGGTGCTTGTTTGTTAGTTCCTGGCCGTTGTCTGCAGGTGTTGGTTTGGATTAAGTGGGGGAGAAGCTTGTCTCTCGGACGTGTTATTGGTATGTAGAAGTTGTTTCAAGGTGATGTTGCTTGCAAGAGTGCATATGTTGGAGCGATGTTATTGCGGACCGGCGAGAGTTTGGACTCGCGAATCCGTATCAGTCAAGTTGGAGATGTGCGTAGAGTCTGGACGGTGAATCAAAGATGATTGAAATTAAGGAATTATTCCAAATGGAATGATAAGTTGGTGGATTAATTTGGTAAGTTGTATATCTTGAGTATAGTTGGATTAAAGTTGAGTGATTTTCGTAGTTGGACGAAAAGGAGGATGTTAGTAGGTCTTGGAAGCAAGAGAGGGAAATGGAGCTTATGTTCATCAACCTCAAATTCTGGTTTTTGTGATTTTGGAGCAGCTGTCAGTAAACGAGGTATAACTTTTGACTCGTGGTTCGGATGGAAGCGGTTCTGGACTTTTTGGAAAGCTTACAAAATTCCCTACAGTTTGCATACAAGGTTTGCCTTCAGGAGGTTTGTGAAGAGGGAGAAAAGTACATTTTATTGTTTGGGTCTGATGCTGATTTTTGGAAAATTCTGCATACGGAAATTCTGAACCAGTCCCGTTGTGTGGCTGATAACTTTTTACTCGTAAGTCGGATTTACGCGATTCTTGAAGTTCTGAAACCTACACAAAATTCTCTTCATTTTGGAATATGATTTTGTGATTGAGAGATCTGTATTGAAGGAGATATATATGGTTGAAATTGAGCGACATTTGCTGAAAATTTTGGAAGGATGAAAACAAGTGTGGAATATTATTAAGAATAAAATGTTGGTATTTGTAAGATGTGACTGTATCGGAGAATGCTTGGAGATGCAACTTATGTTGAATGAGGATGATTAAGACGATGATGTTAGGTAAAGGTAATGTTGAGAGAAATGTGAATGTTGATTTGTGTTGCTAAGAATTTTCACCTTGGTTGAAAGTTGTAATTGGAGCAGACTGAATTGGATCGTTCTCGATGTTGTGGCGATTTCGGTGTTGGAAAAATATTCAAAGTCGTGTTGTACTATGAACGTGCATAAGAGGATGCATAATGGATTTTGAACATTTTTGTATCGTTGACGAAGTTGAAACTAAAGAAACTAAGAGTGGCATTGGTAAGCCTTAGAAAGTTGGCGGAGCATTATGCTTACGGACTTTGGGCACAAGTTGAAGTACGCTATTGTGTTGGGTGTTGATGATTTATTTCACCATTATGGTTGTCGGCTATCTATTGACAAATTGAGGAACTGATCACCCTTAATCCATTGTTGATAGTAGACGGAGTCATAATTGATGGATAGATGTGTCGTGCCAACTAGTATAGTATGTACGTTGAATTGGTCGGAGTCAAGCCAAGTGCTTGAAGGTTGTTTGTTTTTGCTGATACAAGTTCATATGTTAGAATATTAGTTGAATTTAAGGATGACAGCACGAAGCTGTGTTTGATTGATGAGTAGTATGGGAAATTTCAGTTGAGACTGGATAATGTGAGAGTTGAGTTACAGGTAGAACAAGAAGTTAAATTATAAGTTGATTTGTAAAAGTGGAGTTTTGGTTGGTAAAGATGATTTATCTTGTTTAATTTAAGTGGACTCAGGTGTCAAATGTTGTTGTAATGTTGTTATGCGCCTAAGGTGATTTTGGGAACTATGTTGATAAAAGATAGTAAAGTTGTAGTTTATGTATGGTGTTAACGGGGAGATCCCGAAGAGTTAAGTCGAAAGCCTTGGTATTATGCCGATTTTGATGATTGGAATTTGGAGGTCAACTGAGTAGAGTTAGTACCTTGAAAGTAATCAGAGTGCGCAGCGAACGCGTAGTGTATTGCGGTTATTCAGACATGAGTTGTACCGATGTTGATATTTGGTTACGTTGATGTTGTGTTTAAGTTGGTATTCTTATGTTGTTGTGTTCTGGTTCTTAAACCGGTAAATTCTTAAGTTGGTTACTTCTTGTGTTGAGATGTTAGTTGTTAATTGCATCACTGGGGTAGTACTCGCGTTGTTGTCGCCGTTGAGGTTAATAACCGTTGTTTGTGTTATATGTGGAGTTGCCTTGCGATCACGAGATTTGATTACTCGAAAGAATTAAGTTGTTGGAATAGTCGTGTCGGATAAATTTTCGAGGACGAAAATATTCTAAGTGGGGGAGAGTTGTAACGCCTGAATTTAATTAATTAGTTAATTAAATTATTGAAGGATTTAATTATTGGATTTAGACGAAGTTGAGAATTAATCGGAGTAGTTGGATTTGTCGGTATTATTTTAAGAGGCGTATTGGGATTATTAAGTTAAAGTCGGATTTTAGTCGGTTAAATCGGAGGAATAATATTAAGAATAATATTATTTATTTATTGGATTATCTTATTTAATTAACTAAGTTGAATTGTTGGACCATTTGGTTGATAATCAGAATTAATCTATTAAGCCGGGAGTAAGTAGTTGGTCGCGAATTATTAGTTCGGTTAATTTTGTGTTTCAAAGAATTAAGTCGTTAAGTCGGAATATTAGTCGGAAAGTCGAAGAAATAATATTATAAGTGATATTATGGATTATTGGCGCATGTTGGGTAATGGGCTTGGATTTCGTCGGGATTAGCAATTAAGGGGGTATGACTTAGGCCCATTAGTTGTTATATTGGATTATTATTATTATTATTTTAATAATAAGAAAAAGAGAAGAAGAATTAGTCAGGAGGAGAAAGAGGAACAGAACGTGGGAGAATGGGAGAACGAGGAAATTGGAGAAAACGGTTACGAGAAGTTGCCGTCGGAAAGCCGACCGGAGATTCGAGCGGCCTTCAATCCAAGGTAAGGGTGGGGTTCAATCTCTATAACCGGGTATATGGTAGACCATATGCGGAATTGGGAGTTATATGAATGTTTTCCATTGTTGCTCTGATAAATTGTTGTTGATGTGTTCGATCTTGTTGTTTTGATGCTGAATTGAATATTACGTTGTCTGTGAGAAATTTGTGTTGCAGTGTTGATTTTAAAGAATTGTATTTTCGGTGATTCTATGAAAACATTGCTCATGGTTGATTTTGTATGTGGGCTGGGTTAGAAACGAGAATGATACAATTTTTGGAAAAAGGAAACTGAGGATTTCACAAGGAAAGGGGTGGCTGGCGCCACCCATGTGTGAAGAAGGGGTGGCTTGCGCCACCCATGGTAATTTGGGGGGGGGGGGGGGGGGGGGGGGGGGGGGGGGTGGCTTGCGCCACCTATGGGTTCTTGAAGGTGGCTGGCGCCACCTGATGATTGAAGAAAGGTGGCTTGCGCCACCTGATGCTCGTGGGGGCCACCTGAACACTTTTTAATGTTATACTTTTTATATATACATATTCCATTAGCATAATGACATTAGATGATTTTAGTATTAAACTAATTCTATGTAATTTAATTAAGTAGTATACTAATAATAATAATTGGTATAGAATTTGGTAGTAGCATATTTGATAGCAATAGTGTCCCGGGACAATTGTTGGTTTCACAAAGTTTGTTAAAAAAAAGGGGTTTAGCAGAATCATTAACTTAATTAATTTAGTAGCAGAGTATATGTATATATTCAGTAGAGTTTTCCCGTAGCAGTGTTGATAAATTGGGAGTAGTAAGGGAATCAGTAATAGCAGAATAGTAATAATGACAGAGTTATTTTAGTAGCAGTTTAGTAATTTCTAACAGAAAATGAAACAATAGCAGTAAGCAGAATTTTGGCAGGAAAATGAAACAATAGCAGTAAGCAGGAGATTGACAGAAAATTGGAATTGTGATAATATGTTGCAACAGTGATTTAATAACTTAACTGAATTAATAAAAGTAATCTGTAGTACTTAGTAAATGTGAAACAGTACAGTTTTAGTCGGTTTAGCCGATTTAAGCGGAAAAACTAGTTGTTCGGAATTTAACGAAAATTGTCGAGGTAGTTAGTAACAATTAGTAGGTGATTTTAGTCGGTTTAATTTGTTGAATTCGTGTTGTATGTGTGGATTTCTTGTACAGTTGCTTATGTGGTTTTGTTCCGGTTTGTGGGCATTTTCAAGTCGTAGGTCGAAGGACCAATGTTGATGTTAAAGTTGTAGGTCGTATGACCAACGTTGATGTATATAAGTTGTAGGCCTATGGCCAAAGTTGAATCGTGTTGAATTAAAGTTGTTATGTGGTTGTTGTATGTTGTTCGGAGTTGGTTGTCGTTTTATTTTGAGTCGTTGCATCATGGCATTTGCATTTTTGTCGGAGCCGTTGCTCACACCACGTTGGCCTGGATTGGCAATTTTTTTGTTGGAGCTGATGCTCACCACGTTGGCCTGGATTGGCAAAATTATTAAGTTGAAGGCTTATGCCTTGCAGATGCCTCGATAACCTGGCATATGTTTAAGTTGGGAGTTTTACTCCGAATGGTACCACATGCATATGCATAGTCGAGTCGCATCCTGTGTCGCATTATTTATGTTGTTTGTATTGATTGTGGTTGTTGAAGTCGAGTAAGTTGTTCGTGTTGTTTAAGTTGATAAGGGTGTTCATGTTGCTTAAGTTGATAAAGTGGTTCATGTTGATTAGGTTGATTGTAGTGATTATGTCGTAAATGTTGATATGTGTAATAAGTCGATAAAGCATGTTGAGGGATTGTGGACTATTGTTAAAGTTGTGGTTGTTGTTGTTAAGTCGTGAAGAAGTGAAGTTGTATATTATAAGTTGTTAGTATGATGTGTTGGTTGATTTATGTTGCTGTCGTTACTAATTGTATTGATTTGAGTTGTTTGTTGATTATTGTATAATTGTCGCTGAAGTGGCGGAATTTGTATGATTCTAATCTAATATATTGTTTATCATATACTTGTTTATGTTGGTTGATATCTCGCCCCTTCTGTAATGATGTTACCTATTATGGGTAACTGAGCAGGTACTGAAGAATAGCTGTGGAAGTGAAGTAATTTTATGAAGTCCTTTAGTTGTTGTTAGTTCGAGTTGGTCTTGCTCTGATACGTAGCACTCGGGGGGAATGTTTATGTTGTTGTTTCTAGGTTGTTGTTATTACTAATTGTTGAATAATTATAAATTGAACGTTATTTTGGTTGAATAAAGTTGTTAGCTGATTTATAAGATGGGATTGCCGAATGCTATGTATCACTTTTAAATGAAATATAAGTTGTTTGTTGTTTTAAGTTGAAATGTGACATCCCATGTTGTGTTGAAAATTATTTTAAATACTCTGATATTCTTATTATAATTACCGGGTAGATTTGGGGTGTTACAAGTGCACCTTTGGTGTCCGTTCAGGGAAACTACTAGGGTTCATCGTCAGCCAGGAAGGAATTGAAGTGGTTCCTGACAAGGTCAAGGCCATTCAAGAAATGCCTTCTCCGAAAACCGAAAAACAAGTCAGAGGATTCCTGGGACATTTGAACTACATCTCCAGATTCATATTACTCATGACCATGACATGTGCGCCGATTTTCAAATTACTCAAAAAGAATCAGGACTGCGTTTCGACAGAAGATTGCCAAGCCGCCTTCGACAGTATTAAGGAATATCTGTTGAACCCACCAATTCTATCACCTCCAGTGGAAGGAAGACCACTGATCATTTACCTCACAGTCCTAGAGGACTCAATGGGATGTGTACTTGGCCAGCAAGACGAAACCAAGAGGAAAGAGTCTGCCGTCTACTATCTGAGCAAGTAATTCACCGACTGCGAGACTCGGTACACTATGCTTGAGAAAACTTGCTGCGCTTTAGCTTGGGCAACCAAACGTCTGCGCCAGTACATGATTCGTCACACTACTTGGTTGGTCTCCGAAATGGATCCAATAAAGTATGTCTTCGAAAAGACTGCTCTCACGGGAAGGATTGCCCATCGGCAGATGTTACTATCAGAATATGACATAGAGTACCATGCTCAGAAAGCCGTTAAAGAAAGTGTTTTAGCCGATCATTTGGCTCATCAACCGATTGAGGATGAGGAATCAATCGGGTTTGACTTCCCAGACGAAGATGTCATGTATTTGAAAATGAAGGTCTGCGATGAACCGCTACCCAGTGAAGGGCCAGAACCAGGTTCCCAATGGGGACTTATCTTTGACGAAGCAGTTAATCATTACGGAAAAGGAATTGGGGCAATCATTGTTACCCCTCAGGGTACCCACATTCCTTTCACTACCAAACTTACATTCAAGTGTACAAACAACGAGGCCGAATACGAAGCTTGTATTATGGGTCTCGAGGAAGCAATTGATTTAAGGATCAAAAACTTGGACGTATATGACGACTCAGCCCTGGTTATCAATCAGATCAAAGGAGATTGGAACACATACCAATCAGGATTGATTCCCTACAAAGACTACGCGAGAAAGTTGTTACCCTTCTTCAACAGAGTCGAGTTTCATCATATCCCTCGTGAGGAGAATCACATGGCCGATGCCTTAGCCACTCTCTCTTCCATGATTAGTGTAGGTCAATGGAACGACCTACCTAAGATCGACGTAATGTGCCTTGAACGGCCCGCTTACATCTTCACGATTGAAGCAGTCATAGACGACAAACCTTGGTATCACGATATCAAATGCTTCCTTCAGAAACAAGAGTACCCACCTGGGGCACTAAGGAAAGACAAAAAAACCCTCAGAAGGTTAACAGGCAGCTTCTTCCTGAGTGGTGACACACTCTATAAGAGAAATTTTGACATGGTCTTGCTCCGATGCGTCGACAGACCAGAGGCAGACATGCTAGTAAAAGAAATTCACGAAGGATTCTTTGGCACTCATGCAAACGGACACACAATGGAGAGAAAAATTCTAAGATCAGGGTACTACTGGTTGACCATGGAATCCGACTGCTACAAGTACATGAGAAGGTGTCACAAGTGTCAGATACACTCCGACAAAATTCATGTACCGCCTACACATCTCAAAATTCTCTCTTCCCCATGGCCTTTTTCCATATGGGGAATCGACATGATTGGCATGATTGAACCTAAAGCATCAAACGGACATCGGTTCATCCTGGTAGCCATTGATTACTTCACCAAGTGGGTAGAAGCAGCGTCATACGCCAATGTAACCCGACAAGTGGTGGTCTGATTTATCAAAAACAATATCATCTGCCGTTATGGTGTTCCGAGCCAGATCATTACTGATAATGGATCTAACTTGAATAATAAGATGATGAAAGAGTTGTGCGCAGAGTTCAAGATCGAACACCATAACTCATCTCCCTACTGACCCAAGATGAACGGAGCGGTAGAAGCGGCTAACAAGAACATCAAGAGGATTGTTCAGAAGATGGTTGTAACCTACAAAGACTGGCACGAGATGCTACCCTTTGCTCTTCACGGTTATCGCACATCTCTCCGCACTTCAACAGGGGCAACCCCTTTCTCTCTAGTGTATGGCATGGAAGCAGTGCTCCCCATAGAAGTAGAGATCCCATCAATCTAGGTATTGATGGAAGCTAAGCTTACAGAAGCTGAACGGTGTCAAAGTCGACAAGATGAATTGAATCTGATAGAAGAAAAGTGAATCACGGCACTATGCCATGGTCAATTGTATCAACAGAGAATGAAGAAGGCATTCGACAAAAAGGTTCGACCTCGCATCTTCAGGAAAGGAGACCTCGTCTTAAAAAAGATACAATCATTTTTCACTGATTCTAGGGGAAAATGGACTCCGAATTATGACGGCCCCTATGTGGTCACGAAAGCTTTCTCAGGCGGCGCCTTGAGACTTGCAACCATGCACGGAGAGGAATTTGCCTACCCCACAAATGTTGATGTAGTCAAGAAATACTTCGCCTAAACTAAAAAAAAAAGAAAAAACGTCTCGGTGGATTGAAAACCCGAAAGGGCGGTCCAGGCAAAAATTAGAGACATGATCAAAAATCATCCCGATGGATTGGAAATCTCCAAGTACAATCCAGGCAAAAATTAGGGATAATGGCAAGTAACTACGTTCGACACAGAGGCAAGCCCTCAGCAGCTGTTACATCATCCGTCAGGAAAACTCCAGTCAAGGTCATCTTCGAGAGAAGCTCAGGATGTCCAGAATTCAAAGTTGGTAGAAGGATAGTGGTCGTTATGTTTCAACGTAGTCCTTTTCCCTGTAAATTACCATTTTCAAACTTTGTAAATACTCTATGGAAACACGCGTTGGCCTGATTTCCATCCTATCAATGAAATTTGAGCCCTTGTGCTTTTGTTTGTAATTCTTATTTGTTTTAGCTTTATAGAACGACATTTTAATATGATCAACGATTCTTGAAATAAAACAAAAATGAATTTACTTGTTAAAACTTTTTCTACTTTTAAAATAAAGTCAGCAATTTCTTTTGACTGTTGAACATCAGAAGAACCTCGATCGCTTCTCCAAAGGTGTTTGAACCTCGAAGTGCAGAATCAAAGTACTCCTTCTAAACCAGTATGCCTAAATGAAGGATCAACTGTGTCAAAGACCTTGTTTCGTCTGACACGCCTCGGCCGAGTTCTCATCTCCTAAGCCCGACCAACATAGCTCCCAATAGGGACTATCTTTCCTAAAGCAAGGTGGAATTGCTATCTTGAACTAGCGGTACTTCTTCGCCCCGCGATGGCCGAGTATCCATTTATGTTCACCTATTAGTCTATATGTCGCGTCAGTTTTGTCAGCATAAACATACGTACATCATGCATTTGATTTGCACTCACATTTCATATTGCATCACTATCACTCCAGTCGCTCTAGTCCCGTAGTGATAACAGTCCTCTCAATCGAGTTGTCCGTCCTTGCCTCGTCAGGAAGCGTTGCGTCTGAACAATCTCTCCTCTCCAGTTTACTTCTGGATTGGAGTTGGTCCTTGACCACTTTGATAACTTGAACCTCTGAAAAGCCAGAGAGCTTACGACCGATGTCAATCTTCTCCATTGAAGGTGATATCCTTACTTTCCCGGATTAAGGAAAATCCCCAGAGAAAGCTTCTTAATCAGAGATCCAGCGGTACGGCAGTTTTTCTCCGAAAAACCGCTGATGAAAAGGTCAGCGGCACCTCAAAATTGGATCCCATCGTATGGCATTTCTCCGAGAAGATCCCGAGAAAAGTATGATGAAATATCCCCAAACAGGAAGCAGTCTCTCAAGAAACTCGCTTTCCCCAGTAGAAATAAATGGTGTCTCCAATAGAGAAGTTTGTGCAACTCTACAACTCAGACGACTGGGTTCCCTAGCAAGTCTGACATCAAAATTTTTCTATCAAATGGCATCTCCCCAGGAAAATTCGGCGAGAAGTTTGAGGAATACCGCTATGAATAGAGTCCCTTGTCAAGAAGTTTATTGACAAAAGAAACTGAGACCAGTTCCTTGGTAGGAAACCAGGATCGAGGGGAGGTTTATTTCAGAAACTGAGACCAGTTCCCTGGTAGGAAATCGGGATCGAGGGGAAGTTTACTCCAGAAACTTAGACCAGTTCCTTGGTAGGAAACCAGGATCGAGGGGAGGTTTACTCCAGAAACTTAGACTAGTTCCTTGGTAGGAAACCAGGATCGAGGGGAAGTTTATTTCAGAAACTGAGACTAGTTCCTTGGTAAGAAACCAGGATCGAGGGGAAGTTTACCTTTTTTAAGCATCATTGCTTAACAAAAGAGGATGAATGCGTAAGCTACCATTCATAACCACCATCAAAATTTCGGGTATTCCGATATTTAATCCTCTTGCACCTCGAATGCCTGAATACCTTCGTCATTCACACCTTCGGGTCCAAGAATATTAAAAAGGGGCATCTGTCATACCCCAAATTTTTACCACTAAGATTTCCCATCATTGTGAAAATCATCATCACAATAAGGATGGACCATTAGTCTCCCCAAAGATGGGTGAGCATCCACTGCAATCAAATTTAGGGTTTCAAGCCCTCTCAGAGCTTTTGACAAAGGATCAATCAAGGAATGACATGATCTTTAACTTGTCTAAATCTCTCAAACATCCACAAAGGATCAAAAGGACTCCCACTCCAAGGATTAAGCACAAATCTGCTCCCTTCTAGGTGGATCAAGCCTCAAGATCGCCAGTGTCGCCAAATTAGGGTTTTGGTCGACCATGGCCTCCAGATGAACATTTTCCTTTGGGCATGAGCCAATGCTTCAAGGAATAACCTAAAATACTCCATGGAACCTCATGGGCCCAAGCATCAAGTCAATTTGACCTCAGGGGATGCATCCATCAAAAATCAGGAATTAGGGTTTCTTGACCTAATTCACCCCTAAGTTGAATTTTGGGACAAATCATGAGCCAAGACCTCAAGACATGATTTGAAGGTCTCTAATATACGATATTGATCCATTTGCAACAATGGGTTGATCCAAGAAGCTTGGGCAACAAGTCTCAATTTCATCAGTACCACAATTAGGGTTTCGCGAGAAAAGTCAACTGTAACTTTGACTTTTGACCAGGACATGCTCCCAAGCCCTATGACATGCATCAATATACCCTATGACACCCATGTAACATGTCCATCAAGTTTGATTTAGGTCAAAGACATGATTTCCTAAAGAATTGCACAGTTTGGAATTCATTTGATAAAAAGTCAACTGTGCACAGTTTAGGATTTTTCATAAAAATGGTTTTTTAACCCTAAAATGATGTTAATGTATGATTTGAATAATCATTCATCAAGAAAAATAAAAGAAAGTGGGATAACTTGTAAAAGGGGTAACCATAAAAAACTTAGAAAATTTTCTAAGTTATAGAAAAAGTGGCAAGGGTACCAACTTTGGAGGGTCATAACTCCTAAACCACAAAGTCATTCTTACCCATCCAAAGCTTGATTTGTAGCCCTCATGGTCCTCTACAAAAACTTCAACTAGACCTCATTCCAATTCATTAAGGATTCTGAGTTATGGAGTGATCAAAATGACAAAAAGTGAAAATGTCACTTTTTCCAACACTTAGTGAAATTTTCACTAAGTCAGAATCTGCCTTCACTTTTTTCCAAACGTAGGGGGATTTTTCACTTGGATCCAAAAGGTATCAAAACCAAATATGATCAAACAGTTGTTGTATCATATAAGGGCTTTCCAAAATGGCCAAGAACATCATCAAATTCAACTTGAGCCATGAGATATGGTAGTGACAAAATGCCTTGCTGAAAACTGCCAAGGCAAGGCAGAATTTTGCATTTTTGGTCGATTTGCCAAAATCAGCCAATTCCAAGCCTTGTCATCATCTTGAACACATCTGAGGATCAAATCTAAAGGGGACAATCATTGAGCCAAGCCTCCAAAGTCCTTGGAACAAGAAATAGCATGTTAAACCTAGAATTGCCTAAAATATGGACAAGACTCCAATTTTGGATTGGAGCATTCAATGGAAGCACCAAGGTGGCATGGACTGAGCTATTAGCAACTGAATTCAGTCAAGACTTATCCAAGACCAAGGGAACCAGCAGCCTGTGCTCTAACCTCTAGTCAATGGCTAGAGGAGACTTGGATTCTCATTACTCAACATTGGCCAACCCTACTCAGAAGTTGCCATTCACTATTCCTTGAAAAACAAACTTGCTCTACTATAAATAGAGCTCAATTGTGATCAGTTTGAGTACACCAAAGCCATCTAACAGATGCTTTCCTCAAAATCTCTTCTTTCACTCCAATTTTGCCTTCTAAGGCAAGTCACTATCGGGTTTTGAGTTTGAGAGCTTTTCCAATCAAACCAATCACTCTCACACCTCACATACATCATATAGAAGTGATCCAAACACTCACATAACATATGGAACACTGATTTCACAAAATCACTAGCCAATTGCTCAAGTTCTTGATAGTTTTGCAGTTGAGGTACCATCTTCAGCTCCAAATCATTTCAATCTTTTCCAAGCATCCAGACACACTCCATGGCACCTAGGGGAGTTATCCAAATCATTGGAACCTAGCTGTAACACCTCCAACATAAAACATGATCACCAGCTGCAAGAAGTAAGCATGAGCTCTTCTAACTCTATGATCCAGGCAATTTTTGCTGCACAATAATTTGGCCATATGTTCATAATCATGCATGGAATGTTTTCCCTCAATCAATTGCATTGTTTGAATCGTGTGTAGAATTTCTGAACCTTCATGCAGAAATTAGGGTTCTTGAGGTTTTGTCTTGATTTCTTATTCCATGTTAAAAATAAATGAAATTAAAGACCATAGACATGATCGTGAGGTTGAAACGAGTAGATTGATATGTGGATTGTATGATATAATCAAGTATTCAGTGAGATTGGAGAGAAAATGCAAATCTGGGCAAACCCAGAACACGCGCGTGTTCTTGGGTGTTCTTGGCGCCATTTTTTGAATATTTGAATATTTGAATTTTGTGATTTTATTTAATTGATTCAAAAATTAATTTCTCTCTGAGTTTTAATGATTTTGAGTTGATTCTTTTTTCAATAATTCACAAAAATGTTAAAATATTTTATTTTAACAAAAAATCCCAAAAATATTATTTATTTCATATAATTGATATTTTTGCAAAGAATTAATATTTTAATTGTTTTTGACATTTAAAATATTTTTTCCTTCTTGATTTTGCAAATTTTAATGTTTCTAATCATTTTGTAGGGCAAAACTTGATTTATGAAACATTAATCCAAGATCACAATTTGTTTTTCACATGTTAAAACAATTTTGGTCATTTTAATTGAATTTTTATCCAATTAAAATACAATTTGAAAACAAATTAGGGTTTTTGATTAATTCAACCCTCATAAATCATTTTTAAAACTCTTTGGGCCTCTATTAGAGTGTAAGACCCAACCCCCCTTTTTTGTAAATACCAAAACTTTGGGCCTCACTTATTGTATAAGTCCCACTGTATTTTCAAAAATCTCGGCGCGATCGCCAATTTAAAATCAAACCAACTGAGCCTACCCTCGAGTAGTAAGACCCATTCCTTTTTTTTACTCTTTGGGCCTCTATTAGAGTGTAAGACTCAATCCTTTTTGCCAATACAACCTATTTTGGGCCTCACTTATGGTATAAGTCCGTTGTATTTCAAAAAGTTCGACGCGATCATAGTTCGTTGAAAAACAAATCTGGGTATCTCCTCGAGCTATAAGACCCACTCAAAACTTTTTTGGGCCTCTATTAGAGTGTAAGACCCAATCCCCTTTTAACCAAAACAAATTTGGGCCTCAAACATTGTATAAGTCCCTCTACGTTAAAAGAAAATCTCGGCGTGATCGCCATTTTTAAACTAAAAATCATATGGGCCTCCCCTCGTGTTGTAAGCCCCATTTCTTTTCTTAAAACTCACTTGGGCCTCTTGAGAGAGTGTAAGACCCATCCCTTTGTGCAGAAAACCTTTTTGGGCCTCAGTCACTTGTATAAGTCCCTCTGTACAAAAACAACAGTGCAATCACTGATAAACCTTGGGCCTCTCCTTGAGCTATAAACCCCAATATTTCTTTTCGAAGCACTTTCTCCTTTGATTTTGAAATATACTGTTGTTTTCAATCTTTTTTTGTTGAACAACTAACCAAACAGCATCGAAGCTCTACAACCGAGTAAGTGTTTATATGCTTTCTTTATCCGCTTTCATATACATATAATTGTATTGTGGGGTTGTTTCACTGTAAGTCTTCTTTCATAAACTCATATCAACTGTGTAATAATAGTATATATATTTAGAGTTTCCCCGGCAATTACGTTTAGAACTAGGAAAAACTCTGTCTCTTTCCACCCGACGTTCTCTCGGATATTGTACAATGCCCTTTCATAACAATTATCTTAGATAACTAGGTATAAGGAAATCCCCTTTTGAACAGTTCACTATACAGAAGGCCATTGTTCCATGTGAAACCCCTTCTGGAACTGTTCATCCGCCTCCTCTTGGGTGTTGTACAAGGACCCACAGGCTTCCTAGAAGCACCCCCGCCTCCTCTTGGGCGTTGTACAAGGACCCGTCGGCTTCCTAGAAGTTTTCATAGCCTCCTCTTGGGCTTCATACAAATAGTCTCGTCGGCTTCTTAAAAGTTTCCAGCCTCCTCTTAGGCTTTGTACAAATTGTCCCGACAACCTCCTAGAGGTATAGGAACAGAAATTAATCATCTTAATAGAGCAGTCTTTCAAAGGAGTCTAGCCCTTCACCCCGAAAGCGTACTTTCCCTCAGGCATAGTACAAAAGATAAAACTCTAGACATGTACAGTCTGAAGCCTCTTGAGTCTCAAAGACATTCTCAAGTACCCTACAAGCATAGGAAGAAACCCAGTCTCTCTCATGAGAGTTCACCACACTTGGACCTACTTCAAGATCTCAATAATCCTCAGCAGTAAGATAGACTTCTCTTGGGCTTTGTACAATGATTCTTCCCAACGAGAGCTAATCTTTTCTTACTCATATAAGAACTAATTTTCTCTTTGAACCAACATATTGGACCTGTCACTCAACTGAAACAAAAACATTTTTAGCCTCCATCTCGGGCTTCGTACGAGATACAAAGACTCCCTCGTTGAGTAAAACACCTTTAGCCTCCGTCTTGGGCTTCGTACAAGACACATACAAAAACACTCCCTTGTTGAGTCAACCCTTTTTAGCCTCTCTCTCGGGCTTCGTACGAGACACATAAAACTCCCTCTTGTTGGGCCAATAGCCTCCTCTTAGGCTTTGTATAAGAAAAACCCCGGTTGAGTCAATCAACCTTTTAGCATCAAAATCGTGCCTCGTTCACAGGATACAAACACCAACAACTCCTTTCATCTAATTACTGTAAGCGGCAAGCCTCTGGATTATTTACATCCACGCCACTGTCCCTCTTTTAGCATGAGAAATTCCTAAGGAAAGATGGCATTGCTCTACACTGAGTTAAAGTCTTCTCCTTCAGGTTAAACCCCCCCCCCCCCCCTATAAAGGAAATTATGGCATTGCTAGGATCCGCGCATCCCAGTTAAAGTAATTCTCCTTTATAGTCAGTCACCCAACAGTTGTGACAAACAGACCCCTTTAGAGATGACAATTTCTCTCTAAAGACAACACCTTTTTTAGCTTCACGTCTTGGGCTTCGAACAAGATACAAATAGACCCTTCAGGTTCATATCTTGGGCTTTGAACAAGATATAAATCACCTTTCGCTTCAATTCTTGGGCTTTGAACAAGACACCAAAACACCCATTTCCTCCCATAGAATAGGAGGAACTACGATCGCTCTGATTTCCCTGTTTCGGTAAACGGGAATACGTAGGCATAAGATTGAAAGGAAAATCTTAGCGAGCACAATAATCCACAATCCACATCCCGTACCCTCCTACTAATTGAAAAGTATCAGTCCTAAATTCTCAACCAAAAGATCAACATTCAATCAAAATAACCTAAGCGAGACCCACAATCTTTGTAGCATCTGTAAACCAATAGTTTTGACTGTTTAAACTCAGTTTGCAAGCAGGGTTAGTTGGAGACATCTATTTCCCTTCCTTCATCAGCTTCAATAGGATAAAAAATGAATCGAGCTGTAGTAAAACCCAAAGAACGACAGTGCTTCGCAACCACGTCCAAAATCGCTCGCTACACAAAGGAAGTTCAAAAACTAGGTCAAAATTACTTCCAATTTTATAAAATCAGAAATAATTATTAAAATTAAATAAAAGTGAAAATAAAAATCTCAGAAAATTAAATTAAACCTTGAGGTATTAACATGAATTTTCTTGGAATTTTTGACTAAGAAAAACTATTTTTAATAAAATAGATTTGAAAAGGAATAAAATAAAAAAAAAACAAAATTTGGCAAGAAGCAACAAGGGGGTGCATTAGGAATCTGAAAATGAACTAAGGTCAGTTGTTTCCATGCATGGGCCTTTGGCAGGGAGGGTGAAATTAGCGAAAAAAACATGAGCCCAAGTCCAAAAAGAGTGGAAACAGAATGGCATTGTGGGGCAAACTGCATTGGATAACTCGGCTGTTGAGCGAAATTTGGAAATGATTGGTGTTGATACATTGGTTATTGCCACATTGGATTCTTTTTTCTTCCCGCCATAATGGCATTGGTTTCTCCCTCCTTCTTTTTGTGGAAGTGGTTTGGAGGTTTCTTGGTGTTGGTAATATTTGAACTGCCTGAAGAACTGATCACTTTTCCACTTTTCAAACCAACTTCTACTTTTACACCTACAGCAACAATATCAGCGAAATTGGCACTGGCACTGCTAATCATCCTTTCATAGAATTCAGGCTTCACAATATCTACAAACCAGTCAGCCAATTCTTTTTCCAACAAAGGTGGTTCTACCTGTGAGGCCAGCTCCCTCCATCGCTGCGCATACTCCTTAAAAGATTCAGAATTGTTTTGTGACATACTTAAAAGTTGTCTTCGATTCGGTGCCAGATCCATGTTGTATTTATAATGTTTGACAAAAGCGTCAGATAAGTCCTAGAAACAGTGGATCCTAGATTGGTCCAATGTCAAATGCCACTTTGCGTAAGCTCCCTTCAAACTATCCTGAAAATAATGGATCATCAACTTGTCGTTGTCCATATATGCAGCCATTCGTCGATAATACATGATCAAGTGTGACTTGGGATAGGTCGCACCTGAGTATAGATCAAAATTAGGCATCTTAAACTTTAGCGGAATTATCAAACCAGAAACCAAGCACATATCCCTTGCGTCAGTACTGAAGACATTGCTTCCTTCCATTGCCCTCATTTTTCTCTGGATAGTCGCAACACTCTCTTTCAATCTTTCATGTCGCTCGTCCCCCTCTTCAGACATCTCGGGGTAGTCATAAACTGGTTGTGGGTTGTGAAAAACAGGGTGTACTTGAGTATACACCGCTGGCGGAGAAAAAGTTGGGATAACTTGAGGATTCTCATTACTCATAGGAGCAGCTTGTTGAGTTGTGGTAGGAATTGGTGGCGGCATAAAACTGGGAGGCAACCCAAACGGTGGTAAGAGATTAGTGTTGATATTAGTAGCAGGCTCCATGGCTGGAGTGACAATTTCAAAGACCACGGTAGCCTGAGTGTCCATCTTTGCTCTAATAACTTGTAAAACTTCCATAATCTGCCTCACAGTTCCTCGCAAATCGTTCAACTCATTGTTGACTCTGTCCATTTCAATGTCGTGTTCAGACATTCATTGGCGAGCTTGGGTTCGTGTGTTGTATCGGCGTCGAAGATTCAGCGTGACGGTTTCTGAAGAGAAGATCACGGAATGAGACACGACTGGAAAGAAATGCATATGTTATGACATGAAATGATGCAAAATGCAAATGCAAATAAAACTATCAGGGAACTAAAAAGTTTACTAATATTGTAGATAGAAGGATATTTCTCAAAACAAGCCCTTTCATTAGCAAATTTGGTGAAGAGTACAACATGGGTGATACACCCTCAAGGTTCATTACATAGATAAAAAATAGGAAATACATCATCAAAGGAAACTAGAAATCAAATCCACTAGCAGACGGTCCATCCCCTCCATTGAGCTCCCTTACGAGCTTGTTGATCTGCTCTTACATTTTCACCTTATCAAGGGTCAGCTCTTTCATTGCCTTCTTCAACTTCATCTCTTCATCTGTGGGAGGCTTATGACGTGGATAAGGCATCTTAATCACAAGAGCCTTCTCACAAGACCATTCTAAACAAGCCCTAGTAACGGTACAGTCGAGATTCCCCATTATGGTCCACCTCTGTCTATTTATGCAATGCCAGGCGCGTGCAACTCTGAGCATGAACTCAGGATTCTCTCCTTCTTCAAGAAAAAGCCTCTGCAGATCACCAAGATTAGGTATCTCCTTCATTGGATGGCCAAGCTGTCGTCGAGCAAGAATGGGATTATGGTTGACATAACCCTTTCTGCCCATAAGAGGTACATTGGGGAAATCCCCACAGCTATGAATCATGAGAATTCCTCCATAGATCGGGTCGTACCATTTTATATCAGCATGAGTGAGCTCCATGAGCTTTTTGGACCACATAGTACCATCTTCCACATCCCAAAAGGTTGCAGTTCTGGGTAGGTGCGAAATAAACCACCTATACAGGAGAGCATCATAGCAGACAATCTGTCCTCCATCTCGCATGTACGTTGAGTGAATGGCATGATAAGTATCAGCCAAAAGGGTGGGAACTGGGTTCCTGAGCATGATGATTTAAATAGCTTGAACATCAACAAAGTCTTTTGCATTGAGAAACAGAAACAATCCATAAGCTAGCAAGGCGAAAGTGGACTCAAAGAGTACAACATTCTTTCTATCAGCAAAGTGACGGGCTTTCTCGAACAAAAATTAAGTGGGCAATCCAACAAGTCCCCCTTTGATGGTCAAGTGGGTTTGAAGGTCAGACAACCTAAGTCTTGTTCCTCTGGAAATGTCTTTTGCATTGAGCTCGTCCTCTAAACCAGAGAATAGAGGAGAATCATTGACGGGGAGACCCATCAAAGCGGAGTATTCTTCCAAGGTTGGTGTCAGTTGATAATCTAGAAACGCAAAGCAGTGATCAAGAGGATGGTAAAGCTGAACCAAAGTCTCCAACAATCCTTCAGTCCTTTGGAGCCATAGCAACGGGAGGATTCTTCCATACTTCAATGAAAAAGCCACTGGATCCTCAATTAATCTTCCCAACTCCTTCAGCTGCTCAAGATCGGGAACCATGAAGGTGTAAGGCCAAGTTCCTTTTCTTCCAAAATCCATCTCTACAAAATCTGTAAAACAAAATTAGTTCCTTGATAGTTTTAACAAAAATGTAAGATGTAATGCAAATGTAATTGGTTTTAAGGAATTCAAGAGAGACAATTTTCAAAATAAGCTTCACTTCATTAAATATTGAGAAAATTTACAACTTTCAAAGTACATCTCAAGAGGCTCAAAATACAAAGAGATAGAAAGCAACAACTAGGCCTAAAAAGTAACCTTATCTAGGGATGCTCCACTTCACGCCTCCTCTTCTGTCTTTTCAGCTTGTCATTCTCCAAGATCAACTTGTCAACAATCCCTTTCTACGGGCCAGATGTGGGTGGAATACTTGAATACTCATGGGTGCTAGGAGTGGGTTGTGTGCTAGAGAAAAATAAATTCTCTGGCGCCACTGGTCTGTCAATCACACGTCTTTCAAGCAACTCAATCAAATCATCTTTCTCTTTCATATGTTTCTTTATCTCCATCTTTTCAGCATAGATGGCATGGTATTTCCCTTCCCACGTGTCTCTCTCAAGTTTCATTCTCGCTAGAGTTTCTCGGTACTCTTCCATGCGCTCAATAGGAATGATGGAAGGAGATACAATAGTAGGTTGAGGAGGTCTCTCAGGGAGATATGGCATCTTAAGATCACGAGCTCGAGATCGAACCCATCGAAGGAAAGGTTCCAAGGCTACACATTTTCTCTTTCCTAAGTCATCTTTAGTTCTTTTGTGGAATTTTACCCAAGCATTCAAAACATTGTTCTTGGTTTCTATACTGGCTTCTTCATTAAGATAAAAGAAACCATACAAAAGGATATTCTTAGGCTTTTCTTCCATAGGAAATCCAAACTGACGTTTAGCTAGAATGGGGTTCTAGTTGATCCCGCCTCTGATACCAAGGAGTGGCACATTGGGGAATGGGCCACAACTGTCAATGATAACTCCTTTGTCGTAAGCTGAATCGTACCAAAAGATATCGGTATGGGCGAGAGATATGATTCTCTGAGACCAACGAAGTTTTTCTGGATTATCGTTGAAGCGTGATGTTCGAGGCAAATGAGTAACAAACCATTTGTAGAGCAAAGGCGCACAACATGAAATGGTACCTTTTCCCTGGAGAGTCCTATGATGGATAGAGTGATAAGTATCACCAAGCAGCGTAGGTACAGGATTTCCACTTTAGAAGATCCGAATGGTGTTGATGTTAATGAATTCCTCAATATTAGCAAACAAGACCAAGCCATAGACAAGAAATGCAAAGATTGCTTCAAAGGCCCTCATACTATTCATCTTAGCTAGATAAAAGGATTTATCAAACAAGAATTTGGAAGGTAGACCCTTGATCCCATTCTTGGTGGAGAGGTGAGGCTTGACCTATAATACTTCTAGGTGGATAGAATCAGTAATTTCCTTTGGTGAAGGAATCTTTTCTTGACCACTGAAAGGCTTTTGTTCTTTCACAGGTAGACCAAACCAATAAGAATACTCTTCCAATGTCGGAACAAGTTGGTAGTCGGGAAAAGTGAAGCAATGGTACAGAGGGTCATAAAACTGCACCGTCGTGTCAAGAATACCATCTTCCATCTTGGTTCTGAGAATACCAATCAATCTTCCATAACATTTTCTGAAGTTTTCAGGGCAAGATTCCAAGGCTGTTATCTTCTTCAACTCTACCAAATTTGGCTTTTTGAAATTGTACTTCTTTGTGTTCCTTTTCTCAATATCCATGATACCTTTGATTTACAAAAGAAAAGATGATTGAGTTCCTTAAAACCAAAAATGGATGCAATGAGATGTATGCAATGCACAAACACAAGCACAAACACAAACATATGTTCACACAATCAACATCACACAAGTCCTAGGTTTAGGGGTCTTATGCATGAAGTCATGGTCTACCCATCCCAATAGGTATGTACTATGGTTTCATCAACTGTAGAACAGGGTTCTAAAAGTTCTCAGAGTCATAGATAAATCCTTCAGATATTATCGGCCTACATGACTACTCACGCGGGTTAATAATATTCTCAAGATAAACTCCTATCAACTTTTTGGGACTACTCCCTCATAGCCATTGCACTACGTCCTAAAAAGGCCAAGTGGGGGTAAAGGTAACTACGGTCCTCAGTCTCACGGACTCCCATGTCGAAAAGAGTGACATCAACGTGACTACTCACATCAGACATCAATAATCCCAATGGGGCCTCAACTGAGTGTGGTCATCATATGCCAAACTTGTTAGGACTACTCCCAACAGCCGACTATTGATTACACCGCAATCCTATCATATGTGTATCTCAAGTCCGGGTTAGGACTTATCTCACCACTCAAAAGTAGCACCCTGCAAAACAGAAGAAACCAAGCAACAAACAGATATGTGCAGATATGTACAACCAAGCAAGCAAAACATATAACATAAATAAAAATAAGGTGGGCTTAACCCTCTAAATAGCTCCCCAGTGAAGTCGCCATTTCTATTGCGGTGAGAATCGGATATCAAGGTATTAGTTAAATTGAATCACAAAACTTTGAAATTCACCACCGTGCTTTGATTTATCCAAAGGAAAGGGTAAAGATCGAAAGAAAACCCTAATGCTCCATGTGAAGACACGGCTAAGAGATCCGGGGTTCGGGGGTTGGTTATACTAAGGGAAGGTATTAGCACCCTAAGTATTTGTAGTACTGTACAGGAGGCTATTGTTTGTATTTGTGTTATGTTATGTTTGCTTGCTAAGGAATCTGCTGAGGTAAAGGTAAAGACCTATGGTGAAGACCAAAGTGCTAAAGGTAAAGACCTAACGGTACGTATGAAGATCTATGGTGAAAACCAAGATACTAAAGGTGAAGATAAAGACCTAAGGGTATAGACTAAGTATGCTCGCCAAGACGTCGCATCTTGTGCCTACGTATCCAGACTAAAGAATCAGAGCAACCGTAGTTCACCTAACTAAAGGTGAGGAACCATTGACTATGGCCAAAGTTCCAAGGGGAATGAGTATGATACTCATATAGAGTTTAAAGTGAAGGTGCTAGAAAGACACAAGAAAGTGGGGTCTGAATTGTGTATTCACTCTTACAAACTTTTCGCCTCTTATCTTTGAAGAGCTAATAGAATACCAGAGTTCATTGAGAGACTTTGACTCAAGATACATCATTCAGATCTTGCAATGCATAAAGCATAAGTAACAACAAGAGTCTGAATAAGATATGCTTGATTCAGAACTTGCAGTGCGGAAGCTTATCAGAGTTAAGTTGCAAGGTTGTGACTTACTTACGTAAGGTTCTGATACTTAATATCGAAACATAAACAATAACTAAAAGCATAACAAGAGTAAGGAACACACGATATATCATGGTTCACCTGAGCAACTCTCAAGCTAATCCACTCCACCCTCCTCAGGTGATTTCGCCTTGAACATAAGGACTTAATCCACTATAATCAAACATAGATTACAGATGCACGGGCAACAGCCGGTGACTAACAACCTGCACAACTGCAGTTGTGACTAACCCACAATGAACCGTTCAGGGATTCAACTTAATGAATATAACGAACATTGACCTAATAGGTTCCAATCTCACAAGATCTACTATCAGGATTTCACAGCTAAACGTTTAGGGATTCGACTTAACGAATATAACGTTTACTGACCATTCTTCCAGGATTTTCAATGAGTTCCATCAGTGATCTCACAAGAGTCTGATCCACACTTGATCCTCTTTGAGATATGACTATCATTTACCATATTTCAGGATTTCCACAATGACACTAAGCCATTGTCTTCTCAAGTCTCCGATCACACTGACCACTTGAGGAATCCTAATTCACATAGAATTACTTGTTCTGGAGATTACATTAATGCTTCTTAACAAGTGGATAACTCCTAAGTTTAAGCAAGAACTGAGCAACAGCTCCTTGCAAACTGTATGATTCTAACCAGATGTACATGTTTTGACAGTTGAATAACATCTTGATAATTCTTCATCTTCTTTGTTGAGCAAGCTTCGAGCAACAACTCCCTTGCTACTAAACTTTGATCTTCATAGATGATGTAGTTGGTTGATGACTTGACTAATTTGGAATGTTGTCTTGTTCATCAACAGCTTCTGTTCCAATTTATTGTTGTTGTGTTAAATGATGATCTTTGAGCTTCAACAACAATGGTCGTGTGTTAATGGTGATAGCTTTAAGTGTTTAGTATAACAACGATAATTGATCATTGCGACTATCATCACATCGACACCTTCAGAAGCGCTTCTTCTTTTCTTTTATAGCCATGTAAAATAGAGCTGTTAAAGAGTCGTTGGCTATTTGAAAAGATTCGTTATACAATGATGAAAGTTATACTACCATATCTTTTTTTACTGTAGAAGAAGTGATGGGATAGGTCTTTTAGTTCGGTGTACAGTCATTGCTAACGGTAACATTTGTCTTCAATCTTCAGAGGCTTCTGATGGTAATTAATTGAAGCATGAGTAGAGACTTTATAATTGGGTCTACAGAAATTTCAAGTCTTCGGTCTTCAGAACTTATCCATTAGGAATCTGTCTTCAGAACTTCAGCACTTGTCTTGAAACCCGTTATCTTCACTGCTTAAAGTCTTCAGAATCTTCAGAACCTTGTTTACTCAGAACGCTGTCCTCAGAGTCTTTAGTACTTAACCTTTAGAACCATAATTTTTAGAACACTTCAGTCTTCAGAGTATTTTTGCACTCAGTCTTCAGAGCCTTCAGCTTTCAGAACTTCAAGTAATGAGAATCTTCAACACTTCGGCTCTCCACAAAATTATCTTCTTCCGAAGCTTCGCTATCTTCAGAATCACAACTACTTTCAGAGTGCATCCACAAGAGCATTGCAACAGCAATATCGGCATCCTTGGACCTGACTGATTATGATCAGATACAAAAGCATACTTGCTTCTTGTGACTTGTGTCACATATAGTAACTTCGCATATAAACAATTACGCACGTCTGGCTGGTGCTGGTTGGATCTAATATCTTCTATGATTGTGATCTGCACACAACACACGTTAGAACATAAAATAGTTCTTTCACAAATACACTTTGTTATCATCAAAATATAGAGACGACTTGCAGAGACAACTCTTGCTCTCACATAAAGAACTCTCTAATTCTAAGTTGTAAAAGGGGAAGTGAATACTCATGATGATGAGAATCACATAGAGTTTTAAGAACTTTAGCTTATTTCTAAGTTTTGAATGGCTCTAATAAGGCCAAAGGGGAGAGGAGCATCATATTGATGATGCTCACATAAAGTTGAAGAACTCTAGGAGGATCCTAAGTCATGAGGTAAGTGGGTCTAATAAGGCCAAGGAGGGAAGTAAGCAACTATGATGATAGTGCTCACAAGAGGGGAACCTAATGAGGTTAAAGGGAGAAGAGGCTCTAATGAGGCCAAGTATTGATCCTAATGAGGATAAAGAATGAATCTAATGAGGCCAAGATGGTAAATGAGCTATCTATAACTTTGAGGTCAAATAGAGAGTCTTTCCTTTGGAAGGAGGGGAAGACAACTTCTTGTAAAAACAAGTGTTGGAAAAGGATTTGAAGCATGAGTGATAAGAAATAAGAGTTTAAGAACTCAAGTAGCATAAATCATAGTCAAGGTAAAGCAAACCATGTGGATTACCTCTTAGCATGACAAAGTGTAAATGAAATGATGCACATAACCTTAACATGAATAAATGGTCCAAAATAACCAAGACACAACCAAATCCAAAGCTTACTTTCAAGTTACCATTTAAGAATGTGTGTGTGAAGTTTCATACAAGTTGGGCAAAGATAGCCCTCTCAAAGTTAAAACTTGAAGGTGAGTAACATAGGTATTAAGTTTAAGAATCGAGAGTCGAATAATGAGCTATAAACCTAAACAAAAGACTTCATTCAAGGTCACAAGTCAGCCCTCAAACATCCCTCTAATGTGTCCTAAGACACCTTGGAAAATTAGCTCAAGAAGATAAAGAACAAAGGGTTTGTTTCAAAGGAAGTTAAAAAACTTGGTCAAAATTACTTCCAATTTTTTAAAATAAGAAATAATTATTAAAATTAAATAAAAGTGAAAATTAAGATCTCAGAAAATTAAATTAAACCTTGAAGTATTAACCTGGATTTTCTTGGAATTTTTTACTAACAAAAACTATTTTTAATAAAACAGATTTGAAAAGGAATAAAATAAAAAAACAAAATTTGGCAAGAAGCAACAAGGGGGTGCATTAGTAATCTGAAAATGAACTAAGGTCAGTTGTTTCCACGCATGGGCCTTTGGCAGGGAGGGTTCAATTAGCGAAAAAAACATGAGCCCAAGTCCAAAAAGAGTGGAAACAGAAAAGAAAAAAAAATGCAAAAAGGGTGTCTGGGGCGAGGGGGATTCGAACCCCAGACCCCTTGGTTGCACACTCAATGCTCATACCACTGGGGTGGCTATACATCCGTTGTATAAGCCACACACACAAACATATATTCTATGAATGAAAAAGAAAATGGCCAGCTAAAAAATACACGTGAATGTTACATGGATACACACTAACAACATGCATCAACCACTCACTAATCTTTAAGTTACTACACGACAAAAAAAATGCACCCAGCCACTCCCACACTGCCACACATCATCTCCATCTTGCAACATAAACAAAACCTTGCCAAAATCATCGTGAAAACACCATGGCCAACCCTTCTCTTTCTCAGCCCTGTTCACTCTCATTTTCCATCCTTTTTTACAAAATAAAAGCCTAAAGTGTTCAGTAAAGATCAAGGAACTTAACTATGCCATTTGTTTGCCTTAAAACTAAACACTCAGCTCACACAAAAGCCAAAACCAGTTCCACAACAAAAATTTCAAAAGCTCAAAACATCAAACACACAAGTCATGAAATGTAAGCAATGGTTCACACAACTTAAACACAATAATGTACATATGCCAGCATCAAATAACAAATCATATCACAACATGCCTATGAGTTTCAAAGCTTTAAAAGATTACCTCTTGGAGAAAGCCCAAGGCTCATTCTACAACACTTGTAAATGATAAAAACCACCTTCTGGGACTTTGTTGATCCTTGGAGAGAAAGTGCAGATGATTAGAAGCTTTGGAATATGCTTGGATAATGCAACCCGATACTTCTTGCTTATGGAGGTTTAAAAATGGAAGGTGGTGGTAGAGGTATTACAGTTAGGTTTCAGGTGTTTGGGTGAACTTGGTGAAGTATTTGGAGGTGGTTTGTGGAGTTTGAGAGTGAATGCACGAGTGGAATGAGTGTTTGGATTGTTCTTGCAAATTTGCAAGAGTTGGTGAATGGGAGAATGGAGTGAGTATTCAGCCTTCTTTTGGGGTGAATCTGGTGTGTTTTGGAGTGAATATTGAGCTTCTATTTATAGGAGAAGTTTCACTGGATTTAGGATGCTGATGATGATCAGACTTTCAACAAAATGCCATTAAACACTAGACTTTTACATGGATATTGGTGATGACTAAAACCTTTGCTTGGGGTTAAAAATTAAGGTTCCAATAATGATTGGGCTTGGGAATAACATGCTAGTAAACACCGGGCTTCACGATACCGATGATGACCGATATAAAACATGCCAGTAAATACTAGACTTTGAGATATACAGTTAAGACTGACCAATGAAGATCGGGTTTAAAGACATACAGTTAAGATTTACCAATGACATTAGCTTTACCGGAATGATAATTAAAGCCAAATTCATAATCCTTCAGAAATTCCAACCATCTTCTCTACCTCATATTCAATTCCTTCTGATCAAACAGATACTTCAAACTCTTGTGATCACTAAAAACTTCAAATCTGGAACCATAAAGATAATGCCTCCAAATTTTCAACACAAACACCACTGCAGCCAACTATAAATCATGAGCATAATAGTTTCTCTTATGAACCCTCAGTTGTCGTGAAGCATAAGCCGCAACCTTTCTATCTTGCATTAGCACACCACCTAAACCCAACAAATACGCATCACATTACACCACAAACGGTTTATTCGATTCAAGTAGAATCAAAACTAGAGTTGTAGTCAATCTCTTCTTAAGCTCAATGAAACTCTTCTCACAATGAATATCCCACACAAAACACTTTACCATTACAAGTCAACTGAGTTAACAAAATTGGTAACTTGGAAAAGCCTTCAATAAATCTGCGGTTATAACCAACCAAGCCCAAAAAGCTTCTTATCTCCATAACCGATTTCAGAGCCTCCCACTGTAGAACTGCATCTACTTTAGAAGGATCCACATCAATATCATCACCTGAAATAACATGTCCAAGAAAACTCACCTCTTTCAACCAGAACTCACACTTTGATAACTTGGCATAAAGTTTCTTCTCTTTCAACACCTGAAACACAACTCACAAATGTTCAGCATGCTCTTCCTCTGACTTAGAATAGATCAAAATGTCATCAATGAAAACCACTACAAATTGATCCAGGTAAGTGTGAAAGATGTAATTCATATACTCCATAAACACTCCAAGTGCATTCAAAATGCCAAAAGGCATCACCAAATACTCATAATGTCCATACCGAGTCCTGAAAGCCGTCTTCTGAATATCTTCATCTTTCACTCAAATCTGATGATAACCCGACCTCAAGTCAATTTTGCTAAACACATGTGCACCCACCAACTGGTCCACCAAGTCATCTATTCTTGGAAGTGGATACTTGTTCTTAATTGTCACTTTATTCAACTGTCGGTAATCCACACACAACCTCGTACTACTGTCTTTCTTCTTTACCAACAACATTGGATCTCCCCAAGGGGACACACTTGGTCTCACAAATTTCTTCTCCATCAACTCTTCTAATTACTTCTTCAACTCTGTTAACTCCAATGGTAGCATCCTGTATGGTGCCATAGAAATTGGTCTAGTACCAGGGACAAGATCAATAGAGAACTCCATCTCTCTCTCTTTGGCGGTACATCTGAAATATCATCAGGAAACACATATGGAAATTCACACACCACCTACAATTCATCAATCATAGCTTGACTCTTCACAGACAAAGACGTAAACAATGCAAGCACTTGAACTTCCTCTTCCAAAAGCTCTCTCAACTCTCTAGCATACAAGAAACCAACCTTTTCCTCGTCATCAAGAGCAAGAAACCACACTGATTTATTATAACAATTGATATGAACATAATTGAACTCCAACCAGTTCATTCCCAAGATCACATCAAGATTTCCTAATGGCAAACAAATAAGATCAACACCAAAATCTCTATCAAAGATTGACAAAGGACAATTCAAACAAACCATAGAAGTAGTCATTGATCCCTTAGTAGGAGTTTCGATAACCATTTCTCCCTTCGTAGCAGACACAACAACGTCTAGCCTTTTCACACAATTAACAACAATAAAAGAATGAGTAGCACTACATATTATTAATGTAACATATACCTCTGATCAACCTGTCATCACTGGAAGTCTGAGTCCCCGACAGAGAAAACACCTTTCCTCCAGTTGAAGCTTGATTTGGATTATGGCAATGAGAGCTGATATGTCTTGGTTCACCACAGTTGTAGCAAATCACCACATTCTTCTTGCAATTAGCAACCAGATGTCCTGTCTTCCCACACTGGTAACACTTCTTCGCATTGCTCTTGAATTCACTGACACGATGATCCAACTCGCCATATCTATAGCACTTAAGAGGAGAGGGAGCACCTCTTCCACTTTGCCTCTTACCATCAGCAACCTTTTGTTTACCCTTCTCAGCCGGAGCACTATACGGCTTCCCACGATTCACATTCTGCTTTCCCCTCTTCTTACTCAGACTCTTATAATGAGCTGACCGAGCTTTATTATCCTCTTCAAAAATTCTACAGTTGTTCACCAACTATGGAAACCTTCGAATCTGTTGGTATCCAATCGTCTTCTTAATCTTGGGACGCAACCCATTCTCAAACTTAATACACTTTGAGAACTCAGCATTCGCCTCACTATAGTGCGGATAGAACTTACAAGTTCTACAAATTTGATAGCATACTCAGTAATAGTTAGACTACCCTACTTCAGTTCCAGAAACTCAATCTCCTTCTTCCCACGAACATCTTCCGGGAAATACTTACTCAGGAACTCCCTACGGAACACAGCCCTGGTAACAACTTCACTTGAAGTCTCCAACACCTGACGAGTGTTGATCCACCAGTCATCAGCCTCATCGGCTAGAATATAATTACAAAATCGTACCTTTTGCGCCTCAGAGCAATCCATCACATGGAAGATTCTTTCAATCTCTTTGAGCCATACCTGTGCTCCATCAGGATCATACCTACCCTTGAAAGTAGGTGGATTATTCCTCTGAAACTTCCCTAAATGACAGAACTCATCATTCCCACCAGCATTAGGCTGATTCTGAACAGCCTGAGCAATAGCCTGCAAAGCAGCAGCAATCATAACATCGTTTCTCCCAGCCATTTTTTTCCTCCAACAAAGACAAAAATGGTTAGAATATAACATCGACAGTATTCAACTGTCACACCACACTAACTCAATAACTTGGCCAGACAGACCGACCAGCTCTGATACCATAAATGTAACACCCTAAATAATCCCCCGCGTAATGTAAATAAATTATCATAGTAAAAACAACACAAAACATTTAGGATGCCACATTTCACCAAACATCTACTCATACTTTATGATATGAAACACATGCACTTTTAAAATTATTAATACTGATAATAACAACACAACATGTTTGAAAAGTTCATTTATTTTGCAGCGGAAACTTCAACATGAATGTGGGAAAAGTACACAAGAATGGGGGTTGAATTGTGTTTCGCGTTTTCTTATTATATAGCTTCTGATCAGAGTCTTAGAATCAGAACTAATGTTAAGATTCTGAGTTAATTCATTTGGCAGCAGATTCAATAGAAGTAAATAAAATAACAGCAGAAAACACAAAAAATTTATACTGGTTCCTCCCCTAACCAAGAGTAGTTCAGTCCCATTGCCTCACAAGAGCTTTTCATTATAACCACTTCATGATTACAATTGCTTATGCTTCTGCATAAGACTTTTACAACTGCTCAGACCAACTGTCTGAGACTTTCCTTGCTTAGAGCGCATGTCTAATACTTACCCTTTGCTTAAACCATCTGACTAAGCCACCTGTTCATCTGTCTTCTGGTTGAGACCTCACCTTGCTTAGAACTCATGTCTAAGAATTCCTTTGCTCACACCATCTGATTGAGCCTCCTGCTCATCTGTCTTCTAGTTGAGACTTTCCTTTACTTAGAGCTCATGTATAAGACTTCCTTTGCTCACACCATCTGACTGAGCCGCCTGCTCATATATCTTCTGGTTGAAACTTACCTTTTCTTAGAGGACAAGTCTAAGACTTTCTTTTGCTCAAACAGACTAGCTGAATAAGACTTTTGTTTGCTCAAGCACATAGCATGAGACTTAATCTAAACTACTAAAGGCTCAACAGAATACAGAACAGCGTGTACATGATACACACATCAGTGGTACAGGAGAACACCATAACAAAGACCTAAAGCACTTAAGATTTCTTGAATATATATAGGGTTACGAAATCTTAAGGTTTTTACAATTACAACCTAAAACAGAAAATATGCCTATTACATAGTTGATAATTGCTTGATCTTGTTACTCCTTCAACAGAAGAATCCTTGTTGAAGATTCAAGTTTGAATCTTCAGCCATATATATAGGCTTTCCATAAACTAGCCGCTGAGAAGGTTACTTGATCAAGTGTCTTTGCTTTTGCTCCAAAGTACAAGAGACGTTGAAGATGGATGCACTGCATATTTCTGAATCCATTATGTAACATGTTTAACTTTTGAGTCTTCAAGAGGTTTTGGACTAATAGAGACGTTGGAAGTAGACATCCATAGAACGTACCAGCTTTTCTTGAGCCTTGCAATCCAGTAGAGTCGAGTTGTCGAGTTGACAGGCTGATAAGACAATACAACATGCTTTCAATAGTACGGATAATCCACAACTTTATCACCAACTCTGAATGATACCAGATGCTGATATATAATTACTTAGTGTAGAAACTCGTCTGAATGCTGAGGCCTTCAGTTCAGAGTCTTCGTCAAACCACACTTAGAAATTATTCTTCAGACTCTGCCGCCAGAAGCTAGCAATGAAGCAACTCCAAGTGTATCTTAAGTAAACAAATTCATATTATTTATATACAAGACAAGAACCTGCATAAATAAAACACACATCAAATAAGCCATTATACTTTTACTACTTTTATTATCATCAAAACTAAAGAGAAAATATCAAGAACAAATCCTGTTCTAACACAACATACTTGAAATTTTCAATAGTTCAAAGCATAATCATGTTCTTCAAAGTAAACATAAATGGAATAGAAATAAGAGATATTTAAATAATCTCCAACAACATAAAAGACATAGAAATGTTTTATTACCCGGTGTTACACATTAGAGCAGACACCGACTCTATAAAAATAAATAGAATACTCCATCTTTCACTCACATCAAATCATGTATCACGATTTATCTACGTGATGCCCGTGTAAAGGCAACATTCAAACAGAAGGGGTGATATATCATAATTATATAAAAGAAAACATGATAATAAATAAGCAACAGATTGTTACATGCACATCACCCATTCCACAACACACATCCACACCATCAACACAACATCCAAACATAACAACCAACTAAGACGATAACAACACAACCAATATGCAATGTAATGAGACTCAACAACTCGACTCAATGCATGTGGTACCAATACGTGAACACTCAGGTTCACCGCTCCGATCTTCACCTCCTAGGATCAGAGCTCATCATTTTGTTACCATCACCTCTGATAACGCTTCAATGATTCCATCACCTCCGAAATCAGCTACTCGCACCCAATCTCCACCTTCTGGGATAGAGGCTCACCAACAACGAACCATTGTCCAACAACATGAATGCATGCAACATATTATACATGCAACAACAACACTAAGCACAATGACCAACACCTCCACAGTCAATGTACTCCACTGATACTGGTTGTCATGCACCAACACATGCTACAACACTTCAGTAACATCAATAAGCAATATAACAACCAACAACAATGCATTTCAGACTATGTCACACCACCACATAAGCGTTACAATGAATTATCACCAACACACAACAAATTATTTAAATTTAGGTACATAAACAATTTTTAAAATAAAGTTTGTCACGTCAGTTTCCCAACGTTTCGAACGGCACCCGAATCGGACACCCAAAACTAAAGTTATGAATTTTCAAAGATTTTCAAAAACAGCTCCAAGTGTAACCGGTTACACCAAATGAGGTAACCGGTTACACCCCTTGTAACCAGCCTCAATACGCAAAACACACTCAGTGTAACCGGTTACCCAAATCATGGTAACCGATTACACCCTCACAGAAATGCCCTAAAACACTATTATTCAACAGTTTAACCGATTACCCCTTTTCTGGTAACCGATTACACCTGCAGCAGAAACACTTTTTTCCTGCTTATCATTACAAACACTTTTTGACACACCCAAAAATCTCACTTTTCATACAATTCGTGTAACACATAGTTTTACTCAAAAATCAGTTTTCATAAACATTAAAACCCTAATTATTCCCCCGAAAAACATCCATAACTTAGGTTCCGACTCTGACTCGTAATCCACAATAAACAATAAAACAACTACATCATACAATCCATCAATTGCATAATTCCTACAGCAACAACACATTAATTGAATGATCACAACATCAATCATACATTCATAGTTCAGAAATCAAGGATTCAATCCGACAACATACAATTGCAACAATGTTCATAGCATAGAGATAAGAGAAACACAAACCAAGCATAGACATAATCTACCCACCATCATCATACAATACCTTAGATAATTAGAACTACACCCTTACCTTAGTGTTCTTGCAAAGCTTTCTCGACAATGGTGATTCTTCCCAGCTTCTCCCTTTCCTTGCCCTAGCTCTCACTTCACGCTATTTCTTGTTTTCACGTTCTGACAACTTCTCCCTAATTCTGTTTTATTATTATTATTATTATTATTATTATTATTATTATTATTATTATTATTATTATTATTATTATTAATCCCAACTAAAAATAATAATAATAATAATAATTTAATCTAAATAATATTTACCCCATATTATTTAAATAAATAAATAGTAACTAATACAAGTTAATTAGTTTTACTCACCACACCACCAATCTCTACTCTATTTCTCACACACCTCGAACACCTTAAAGTCTATTCTTAAGGCCACTACCCCTCACCAAGAATAGTTCAAACACACCAATAACACAACACAAATACACAACATCACATAATTAAATTACAGAAAATATATAAAATAAGTTGGGGCGTTACACATGTGAGCCTTATTTCCTCTTCCCTCTCTCTCATTTGATTTTTCTTTCTCTCTTCTCTCTCTTAGAAACACGTTTTCACCACCTTTTTCTTTTGAAAACGAATCAAAATGGTAAAAATTAAAGAACTAAAACATGAACACATTGAGTGTTCATCTCTCCCATTCCCAGATTTTTCCATTCTTCGCCAAATCAAGAATGCACAAACACTAACCTCTATTCGTTTTTTCTTCTGAACACGAATCTGAAATCAAAACATAAAAAACATACATAAATCATATGAATCTACCCTTTCCCTCAAATGAAACCCTAGCCCCACATTCTTCAATACTTCAATGATTACAACAAATTAACAACATTTGAAAGTAGTAAAGTAAAGGAAATACAATAAACAAGGTACTCTGAGGCTTAAATCGAATGGAAATAAAGAGAAAGCACCTCACCGGAATATGGAGTTTCCAGACTTTCGGCGAGCTTTCCGGCGAACCACGACTACCTTCAAGTAAGTGATGCTCTGACTTCGTCTCCTCTTTTTCCTTTGTTTCTCGTCTTCTTGAAACTTCTTCTCTTTCTTATGATGAGTGACAGGTAAGGCTGAGGTTAAGCTCAAAGCTTTGGAGCTTCAATGTGAATCTCTCAAAGCCTTCGTGGAAGAGCTTTTGGTGATGGGGATTTGAAGGAATTTTCTGCAAAGTCTCTAGGAATTTTTTTAAGTGTCTAACTAGTTCTTAGGGGGAAGTTGGTGATGGTGAATGTGTGATAAAACGTGTGAGTGCTTAGGAGTTTTTTTTTGAATTTGAAGGTGTGAAAAGCAGGAGGGAATATGATGTTTAGAATGGGTACATCACATGAATGAAAAATCAGGGATGAGATGTTGATGGTGGAGTGTAGCTTGTAGTTGTGGTGTAATTCGCGTGTTTCACAGTGTAATAGAATTCACTTGATTCTTTAATTCTCAATTTTCATTTTATGTATGGGATGATGGATGGCAAGGGTGGTGTATGTAATATAACTTTCTACAGCTGTGTAATTCATGTGTTTCAAATGTAATAAAAAGAATTCATTTTTTAATTCAAATTGATCTTGACGATTGATCAGAACCTGAAGTGTGCCAAGAAAGACGTCTGTGATGTTGGGTGTGTGAGATGAGGAAGGGGGTGCACCTGCAAGGCACTCTGATGCTAAAGTAAGAATCGAGAGAGGAAAGATGCAAGTACAAAAGTATGTGTTTCTTAAGATGAATTAGAATACCTAACCCTCTCAAATGACAGGGTTTTTATAGTGCGCCCAGCGCGTGGGCAACAGTTCCTATTTTCGGGGTGAAATAATTGTTTCCAGAAGAATAGGTAACTGCCAAAAACTAGCCATTAGAACGGGCAGAGGTGTCCGAAACTAGCCGTTGGCACGGGCAAAGACGTAGTTTCGGGCAAGGACGTTATGGTTGTTTCTGGATGGAAGAGTCGTGCATGACGGGCAGGAATGCCGAGGAGGAGCAGGTAACCTTGTGGGCCCTCTGACCATATGTGCCCAGCAGAGGGGCAGAAAGGTAAATGCTACCCCATATTGGCTGGACATAGGCAATTGGGCCATTCTGGGAGCAGAAGTGGATTGGGTCATGCCTATTCATTGGTCCTGTCTGGAACAGGAGCCCCCCAAGTCGTTGCTCCCGAGCACGGGAGTGATGACTTAATGATAGCTCGTAGTCGGGGAGATCTGGAAGGGGCCGTCGCTTGTCGACGAGGTGGAGCTATTCTGTGATGCCTGGGACTTAGTGCCCGCGGGATATGTAACGTTGTTTGGTGTTCCTGGTATACGAGGAGACCAACGGTTGAGGTGATCTGGAGGGATGGGGCGCCATATGTGCCTCGAGCCTTGTGCTGCATAAAATGCATCATGATGGCTAGGCTAGGGTCATGATGATGCCCCTAGCCGCGCGTGCTCATACATGTGCCTTCAGAATGCCTATAAATAGAGGGAGAAGTTGCTCATTTGCGCTTTTCACTTCTTTCTCCTCCTTCACTTTTCTCTCTGAGCTTTCCACTTCGTCGTCGTCGTATCCCCCGCCGTACAAGCTCCGAGCAGCATCTTCGACCCTTTAAAGCTTCCCTGACCACGTAAGTTACTCATTTCTTCCTTAGTTTCCAGCTTTTTCGCTTTAGTTTTGCTAGAATGCATGTGGTTAGAATGACTCTAAGTAGTTACAGTAGCAGTTTTCGGTGACTGTTGGTGGTAGATGATGGCTTGGCCACTTTCTACTGTTGTCGTGGTCGCCGGAGCTTTAGGGAACGGTAAAATTAGGTTATTTTCAACGTTGTTGCAACGACGAACGTGTGCGTTACTGGCGGAGCTTATGAATTTTCCGGTGTTCCTATGAATTTTCCGGTGAATTCATGAGTTTTCTAGTGAAGCTCCAAACGGAATTCTGGGTAGTGAGTCGGGGAGGATTTCCCCGCCTGCGTAGGGGGTTGCCCCAGACATCTCCCCGTGTAGTACTTTTGTGCCATTTGACTAGGGCTTAGGCCGGGGACGTCGTCCTTGGCCCTTCGCGCACCCTTTCACTTGACTAGCGATGGAAGGGTGAATTTGATTTTGTCATCGAATTCACTTTTGTCCTCTGCTTTTCAGGTGAACGAGATGGCCCGCGAACCCTAGAAAGAGATCCTTATAGACTCGTCCGAGGAGAGCTCCTTGAAGAGTAGTGACACTGAAGCTTCAACCGCCCCCAGCGATGTTGGGGAGACTCCCCCTGATAGGGTCTCCGCGGAGGAGTGGACAGTTGCGGAGCCTGCCTAACATGCTTCTGTCTTTGCTTCATATACCGAGGATGCCTTCACGACCGTGGGGCCAGAAGGGGAGTGGAAGGTGCACTTTCCAGGTGAGGACGACCGTATTTGTACGGATTACGGGAAGATGTTCCCAATGTATGAGTATGTCTTCAAAGACATAGGACTGAGGCTCCCCTTCACCGACTTTCAGCGGTCTGTCTTCGTGCACTTGGACCTGGCCCCGTCACAGCTGCACCCCAACTCACTGGCGTTCATCCGTGCCTTCGAGATGACGTGTGAGTTCCTAAAGATAGGAGCCACCCCCCTGTTCTTTACGATCTTCTACCTCCAGAGGCAGGTCTCGGGGATAAAGTACGATTGGGTTTCGCTGAAGCAGGCGAAGAAGTTGTTTAAGCCGTTCTTCGAGTCTATCAGGACTTTTAAGGAGAGGTTCTACATCATTGAACCCGTGTCGGAGAAAGCCTAGGATACTACGTATGTCTAGGAAGTGTCGACGGACGAGGACGGTAATAACATTTACGACGAGCATGGTAAGTTGGTGGCGGATAGAGTGTTTAAGTTTCCCTTTTGTTGGAGTAGGGACCATTTTTCTCGGGGCACTAACCATTACCTTGCCCAACCGGAGATGGAACATCGCTATATCAACACGAAGGGGCTTCTTGAGTGCAAGATCCATGCTGACGCCCTTAAATTGCTTGGTAGTCTTTATTTTTTAGCTTGTCTGGATTATAGTTTTCCTCGTTTACTAACGTGCCCGTTATGTTTTTGCAAGTGAAATGCCTTCAGCACACGAAAGGATGGTAAAGAATGCTCTGACGAAGGGCAAGGCCGGTGCAACGAATCCAAAGACTCGGCTTACTCAGCAGGTGCCCCCTCCTCAACTGGCGTCGAGGAGCTCCTCGCCTATTCCTTCATCTGCCCAGGGTTCCCCGGTGCCCAGGACTACAAGGTTCAAGCGGTTCCGTCAGCACGAGGTAGTGGATCTTAGCCGGGAAGGGGAGAAGAGAAAATTCGAGCTTCCTCCATGCCTCAATGACAGAAGGTTCTTTGAGGGTTCATCTTTGACGGTTCCTCGGGTAGAGTCCCTAAAGGTCGAGGGAATGGACCGCCCGAGTAAGAGGGTGATGCTGGCGTAGGATGCCTCTGCACTGATCAGGGTGCTGGAGATGGCGGTGGTCTATGCTGAGGAAGACTCCCCTTCTGAATCTGAGCTAAATAAGGCCCAGGAGGAGATATCAGCCCTGTAAGAAAAAATTAAGAAGGCCAAGGAGGAGGCCAAAGTTGCCGATGATGTGAGGAGGAAGCGTCCAAGTTAAAAGGGGAGAATGACACCCTGATTGCTGAGAAGAAAGCTGCTGAAGACTTGGTCGAGCAAATGAGGTCCGCGGCAGCTCCGGCTAAAGATGAGCATGACGAATTAAAGGCGCTAAAGACTCAGGCTGAGCTGGTTGCTCGCATCATGCGGGCAGAGGATGGCGTCTGCGCCATCGGGGAGGAATCTTTCAATAATGTCGTGGCTCAGCTCAAGCTTGCGAATCCAGGGGTTCAGCTGTCCATGGAAGAGACTAGTTTTCTGAACCATGTTGAAGATGGTAAGATTGTCACTCTCGATTTCTTCCAGATCGGCAATGAGCATGCCCATATCCTTGACGAGGAGTCTCAGCCGACGCATTCTATCTTTGAGAAGGCCAAGTATATGGAAGAATGATGTCTCTTTTTCGTTGTTGTGATATTTTTGGCCTGCGTGCCATGTAATTTATTATTTTATATGGGGCGTGGCCCCTTTTTTATGTAACAAGCACAATCGTGGCCTTTGTGACCACTAATTATTTTGAAATATATGTGTCCGACCTTCCTAGTCGGTTTTGTATGTTTTATATTCGCGCATGGCTTTATTTGTTTTTATTTTCGTTAAGTGTAGTAAGTTAGCTCGATGCGTGTGTGTTCCCGTAATAAGGGTAACTTTGATTTGTTTATTGCTTTCGAGATTTGCTCGACTTAGATGTGTTCGACAATGAGGGGGACTGGTCGAACGGCCAGGGTAGTATCTGAGCATGAAAGCGGAGCTCAGGTCGCGATTGAGGTCTGAGTTCACAGTGTGAACCTCCCATCGCGAGCTAGGTATTCTGCCTATCATTGTACTTTGACAACGGCGAGCTCGGTTGAGGAACCGCCGTCGGGCAGGGGTCCTGCTCGTTCTTGAGCGGGATCCCTCCTTCATTGGTATGTGACGCTTGTACTTGGGCGTGCATCGTAGTCGGGATGTTATGTTCGTCGCTCTGATGAAGCAAACCGACGACTAGGGCCTCAGTTATAATATTGTTTTAGCTTTTCGGCGTTCCATGGTCGAGCGAGTTCTTCCACGTTGAGGTATTCTAGGTAGTAGACCCCATTCTCCATCTTTTCCCAGACACGATAGGGTCCTTCCCAGTTTGCGGCGAGTTTGCCTTCTCGAGAATCCTTGTGGTTCCTTCTTAAGACAAGGCTGCCCACTTGGAATTCTCGCCGTATAACCTTGGCGTTGTGCCTAATTGCAATTTTCTGCTTCAATGAGGCTTCGCGGAGAGCTGCTCCTGATCGGACCTCTTCGACGAGGTCGAGCTCTTCTCTCAGTGCCTCGTCATTTGTCTCCTCGTTCATGGGTGATTCAGTCTTCCTGGATGGCACGTGTATCTCAATGGGGATCACTGCCTCAGTCCCATAAGCAAGACGGAAAGGAGTTTCCCCGGTCGAAGAGTGGGGCGTAGTGTGGTAGGCTCAGAGTACGTTGTTCTGTTCCTCGACCCAGGCTTTCTTTTTTTTGTCCAGACTTCGTTTGAGGCCCCGCAGAATTACTCTGTTTGCCGCTTCGGCCTGCCCGTTGGTTTGGGGGTGTTCGACGGACGCGAAGTGTTGTTTTGTGCCTAGTTGGACGACGAAGTCCTGAAATTTTATGTCTGCGAACTGTGTCCCATTGTCGGTGACTATTGCTTGCGGGATGTCGAAGCGGACAAGGATGTCTCGCTTGTAGAACGAAGTATGTTGTGAGCTGTTATTTTGGCCAGAGCCTCTACTTCTATCCACTTTGTGAAGTAGTCAACATCTACTATCAAGTAGTTATTCTGGTTCGACCCTATGACGAATGGTCCCAAGATGTCTAGGCCCCACCATGTGAAGGGCCACAAGGAGGACATAACTTTGAGCTCGTTAGGTGGAGCCAAGTGCATGTTCCCGTGCTGTTGGCATTTTTCGTACTTCTTCACATGTTTTTTTGCATCTTGCTGCATGGTTGGCCAGTCGTACCCTGCTCGAAGGGCCTTCCTGGCAAGGGATCTCCTCCCGAGGTGTTGGGCGTTGATTCCTTCGTGGATCTCGCGCAAGACGTGGGGGACCATCTCTTCCTCGACGCACTTGAGTAAAGGGATGGAGAATTCTCGCCTGTAGAGCTTGTTTTCTACCAAAACGTAGGAGCAGGCTTTGCGCCTAACTATGCTGGCCTCTTTGGGGTCGGAAAGGAGTTCATCCTTAGCGAGGTAATCATAAACGGGGGTCATCCAGCAGTTGTTGTCGCCGATGACTTGCACGTCAAGGATCATGGAGGTTTTCTCGATGTTGGGTCGAGGAAGCACCTCCTGGATGACAAATTTATTTCATCCCTTTTTCTTCGTGCTCGCAAGTTTAGACAATACGTCTGCTCTGACATTATGTTTGCGGGGAACATGTTTTACTTCTACTGTTGCGAACTTCGCCATTTTTTCTTTGACCAGAGATAAGTATTCAGACAGGTTGTCATTCTTGGCCTGATATTCTCCTCGAACTTGAAGGGCCACGAGCTGAGAATTGTGCAGATGACAACTTCTTCAGGCCCCCAGGTCCTCGGCCAGGCGTAGACCATCGAGGAAAGCTTCATACTCAGCTTTATTGTTGGAAGTAGGGAAAGATAAGGTAAGTGAGACTTTGACAATAATTCCCTCGTCGTTTTCCAAGATGATACATGCCCCACTTCCTGCCGAGCTGGATGCCCCGTCGATGAAGATGGTCTATTTGCGCGCCCCGCAGGTGGGGGATTCAGTGAATGTCATTTCTGCGACAAAGTCTGCCAGCGCCTGGGCCTTGAGGGCCTTTCTGCTTTCATATTGAATGTCGAACTCGAATAGTTCCAATGACCACTTAAGCATTCTGCCAGCCATATCTGGACATCCCAATAGTTGCTTCACGAGTTGATCTGTCCGGATCACGATCGTGTGGGCCAGAAAGTAATGCCTTAATCTCCGCGCAGCGTTGATGAGGGCTAGAGCTACCTTCTCTATTTGTTGGTATCTCAGCTCTGGTCCCTCAAATGCTTTGCTCGTGAAGTATATAGGCTTTTGCCCGTCGGGCATCTCACGGATGAAGGCGGCACTAACGGCCTCGGTTGCTACGGTGAGATAAAGGTACAAGGTTTCGCCGTTATCTGGCTGAGAGAGGGCTGACGGCTTTGATAGTGGTCGTTTTAGGTGGAGGAGAGCCTGGTCGCATTCCTCCGTCCATTCAAACGCTGCCTCTTTGCGGAGGAGTTTGAAGAAGGGTAGAGCGTGCTGGGCAGACCTGGCCACGAAACGAGATAATGAAGCGAGCATCCCGTTGAGGGATTGGATGGATTTATGGATCGTCGGTGATCTTTCCTCGGCTGAGGGGATCTTGGTCGGGAAGATTCTTCCAAGGCCCCAATCCTCTCGTTTTGTTGGAGGATTAAGAGGTTGGTTTTGTTGAGAGCTTCAAGAAGGGCCGCAACGGCCGGGTCGACGCTGGGCGGAACTGGAACGGGCTGGAGGTCCAAGTAGGGATGGTCTTCAATACGATCAGTGCGAGTGGGAGAGGGAGACACAGTGGCCCTATCTCTCAGATGGTGGGCGTCACCTCCGAAGAAAGGTGCAGTATCGTCAGTATCAGTCTTACTGATGGGGATAAATGCAGGGTTGCGAGCGTCACAAACGTGATCTTGGCTTGCCATGATCAGAGTCTTGGACAGAGAGTTGTTTTGGTCTTGAATCTACGGTGGATGTTAAGACGGGGATAACAGGATTCCTAGAGACGGCGCCACTGATCTTGACGATTGATCAGAACCTGAAGTGGGCCAAGAAAGACGTATGTGATGCTGGGTGTGTGAGATGAGGAGGGGTGTACCTGCAAGGCACTTCAATGCTAAAGTAAGAATCGGGAGAGGAAAAAGGCAAGTACAAAAGTATGTGTTTCTTAGGATGAATTAGAATAACTGACCCTCTCAAATGAGAAGGTTTTTATAGTGCCTCAAGCGCGTGGCCAACGGTTCTTATTTTCGGGGCGAAATAACCATATCCCGAAGAATAGGTAATTGCCAAAAACTAGCCGTTAGAACGGGCAGAGGTGCCCGAAACTAGACGTTGCCACGGGCAAAGACGTAGTTTCGGGCACGGGTGTCGTGGCTGTTTTTGGATGGAAGAGTTGTGCATGACGGGCAGGAATGCCGAGGAAGAGCAGGTGATCCTGTGGGCCCTCTGACCATATGTGTCCGGCAGAGGGGCAGAAAGGTAAATGCTGCTCTATATTGGCTGGACATAGGCAATTGGGTCGTTCTGGGAGCAAAAGTGGATTGAGTCATGCCTAGTCATTGGTCCAGTCTGGAACACAAATTATTCTCACTTTATTTCAACTCTGTTTTTTTATTGATGGATGTATGATACTTATGGATGTTGTGATGGAATAAAATGATGTTAATGATGTTTCTTGTGTGATTCACGTGCTTTACATATGTAATAAAACAAATTCTTTTTGTTTGAGTTTTAACTTTTTTTTTAATTTGATTTCTTCTTGTAATATGTGTATGAGGTCATGATAATGGAAATTGCAAATTGACATGATGATGATGATGTGGTTATATATTTAGAAGGAAGAAAATTTATTTTGGCTTGGATGACGACATGATGATAATGATATGGATATTATGATTTGGTCATGAACAGGATGGTAGATGTTATGGATGCAACGACTTAAATGCAAAAAACTTCATTTTCATGCCTTTGGTTAAATTGCTTTAAATTAAACTTTTATTCATGGCTAATGCAATGTGTGTGAAGATGAAGTGAAATGACATGTTTATTGATGAATCAAAATGATGACGATGACAATGGAAATTTGAGTTAAAACATGTATGATAGTGATAACATGGAAATGGGATGGTATAGAGATGATGGTAAAACTGTGGTAGTGTTTAGACATGAAAAAATAGACTTGGGCAAGATTTGAAGATGATGTTAAGGACGATAATTAACTAATAATTTTGTTTTGTATTTTATGATACAAAGAGTGACATGAAAAATAAAATGATGAATGAAATAATCCAATGAAAATTCTATTTATTTTTAAACATGATTATAAAATGACCAAATTACAAAATGCAATGCAATGGGTTGAAAATTATCAATCTTGAAACTTTGATATTCATTTTGACATATGCTTTATTGGAAAAATGCATTGGATGTAAAAATGAAAATGAATGGAGGGAAATGAAAGAAAGATTTGGGGAGGACAAAATTTGGGTATGATACATATGTTAAGAAATACTTAATTAAGGCTAAGGCTATTTCTCAATTTGACTATACAAGATGGGTTTTAAAAGCATAGGTTTAATGACGTCAAAATGCGAATAAACATAAACATCAATTTGCTTTATATAATGCTTCAAATTTTTATAGGAAAAATATATACACATACACAATTTTTCTATTGTGCTATACCTAGTCTTTGCATCATTCAAGACACGACTAAAATAATATATGGCTTTTTCGATTACATTATCATCTTTTTGGGATAACATGCCGCCAATAGTCGCCTCAGATGTAGAAATATATAACTTTATTAATTTACCTTTTGCATGAGGTAACATAAATGAATGGTTGGATAAGTAGGTTGTTGTCTCGTTGAAAGCCGCTTGATTTTCAAACTCCCACCTAAATCTGTCTTTGTTCTTTAAACATAATAGTGGCAAGAAAGATTTTGTTTTTCCACTTCGGTTTAAGATAAACCTCTTGAGGAAATTGATCTTACCCAATAATTATTGAAGTTGTCTCTTGGTTGAGGGAGGCCTCGTCTCTAGTATAACTTTAGTCTTGTTCTGGTTTATCTCTATCCCCTTTTATGGATGACAAAGCCTAAGAAGTCTCATGCATAAACAAAAAAATCGCATTTCAATGGATTCATTTTCAATCCATATTTTCTCATCCTTTCGGATGATTATAGAAGGTGTTTTAGATGACCATTTTTAGATTAAGACTTAAAAGACAATGTCATCAATATAGACCTATAAAAAGATCTCAATGAAATTATCGAATATTAAACTCATTGCTTACTGGTAAGATTGTCACACCCCAAAATTTGCCCTACCCTCTTCGCCTACATCTTAGGACCTAGATATCTCATATCTAGCATTTACATAATAGCATATCATGCATCTATGATCATTTATTGGCATTGAGCTCTGAACAGGGGATCAAAGAGATTCTTGTGATTAGGGTTTCCCTATACAAGGGGAGATTCATCTTATCATTACACAAGCTGAAGCAAGAGTTGAGTTCATATGGTCTTGATCATCTCTCAAATTTCCATCATTCGTCGATTCAAGAGTTCCCTCGCATTAAGGGCCAAGCTAAGGATTTACAAGACACAAGGACATCAAGCTCTAAGTCATCACAAACACCAGATTAGGGTTTTGGTGAATACTTAAAGCTTTGGCTATGGGACCATCAGGAGATCACCAGTCTCAATCAGGGCATTTTATATTGGATTCATGGGCTTTCTCTAGGGGCTTCATTCCTTATATTATTGGCCTGGTTGTTTGATTTGGATCTAAGGTATCTTCGAGGTTCATTCATGAAGTAATGAAAAGTTCATATTCAGGAATTGGTGCATTATTATGGTGATTGAGATCAGAGTCAAGTATCATAGTTCACAGTTTAGGGCAAGATAATTCCGTACATTTTCATGTCATAAAGCCTAATTTCCAAGTCCATTAAGCCATGTCCATTTTCTCTATCCATATCCATTCTATCCGTTAAACCAGATCCATTGTCCATTTCTTAATTGATTTTATTCAATATCCAAATCATTTTCTATCCATTATTCAATTTAAATTGAATTCTTAAAAAGACAATTACCATTGATCCATATCCAAAATACATATTACCAAAAGTCCAAACAAATATCACATTTCTAGAATCCAATCAATATCCATTTAAGGTTGATTAATTAAGTTGTTTATGTAATGTTAAGTGTTGATTTGTTTAAGTTGTTTTTTCATATCACTGCGATGTAAGAGTTTAATCGAAGGTATAATAATAATATATTGTTCTGACATAATATACATACAACACAATAATATACATATGATACAATATATTGTTCTGACATAATATACATACAATATAATAATATACATATAATACAAAATATATATATATATATATATATATATATATATATATATATATATATATATATATATATATATATATATATATATAAAATACAAAAATACATATACAATACTAAATAGGACCCTCACGGGCTAGGTGTGCAATCCTAGCTAATCCAGCAGAAACACTGCCATCAGCGTCTACCAAGCCCATGAGCTCATCCGCCATGACTGCTATCATCTGAAAGTGTTGTGTGTCATCATGGTGATGTGCTGGATGAGGAGGAGGAGGAGGAGGAGATGCGTCATGAGAAGGTACACCCCCAGAAGGTGCATCCTCAGAAGGTGCTTCCTCAGCCGGCGGTGGAGTAATGCGTGGATGTGATACGGTGAGAAACCACTCCAAGTAGCTATCCTCACACTGCGAGGGATACTGAACCCGTGCAGATCGAGCTACAATGGCACGACCGAAGCTGAGGAAGTGCGTCTGAAACCACCGATTAATACCTTCAGAGGGTGTATCTGGAACTGGTGGTGGTCGCCTCTGGATGTAGCCATACTGGCGCAAGCATCTCTCTAGAAGGTTCCTGGCAACCAGAGTCTCCCATCTCATATATCCGGAGTATAATGACGACTCCTCGAACTCACGGACGACTCTGTGATCATCGTAGGGTGTTCATATGACATCCTCTACGGTCAGCTCGTCCAGTCTCCTCCTGTACTCAAGTATACTCCCCGGGTGTTTCTGCCTCACCCTCAACCTCTTCGCCCGTGGCTCGCCCTGGGTATATGGCTGGAACCTCCTATCACATATCATAGGGAAATGCTCATAGATCCAGCACTGAGATCACAACAAACAATAAATTAGAAATAAAATGATTTAAATAAAAATAGAAGGACAAGTAAGAACATGAATTAAGATATATCTGCAACAAACTAAGGTACCTAGCAAGCTGCTTCGTCTCAAATCGGGTCGCCTCCCCGAGCGCATGATACAACTGAGTCAGGGCTGCACAACCCCATGCCCAGTTGTGCGTCTGCAGATCGCTGAAGAGGCATAGGTAGCGAGCATCAACATACGTATCAGACTTGTCCGCAAAGAGAGTACATGCTACTACATGCAGCATGTACGCCCTAGCGGCACCCTGGAACCTCCCAGCAGCAACAAGCTCATCGTACCTATCACGGAGCCACCGCATGCATAGGTGAGCGCCTCGTGTATCGGTGAACTCCTGATACACCACTGCCTCAGGCAGCTCCAGATCACGAACCACCAACGCATGTGCCTGGGACACACTCATGACCGGGGCCGTCCAGAATCTACCGCCGATAGGGAGGTGAAACAAGGAGGCGACATCATCTAAGGTCACAGTCATCTCTTCGAATGGGAGATGAAATGATGATGTCTCCTTGTGCCACCTCTCGACAAAGGCACTCAGCAGATCTGCATCGAGCATGGTGAGAGAGCAGTTCCCAAAATGCAAGAGGTCAAACTCCTCCACGATCGTCTTCACCGCAGCGGGGAAGGGAATACGCGGGAAGTTCTTCATCTTCGCCCCGTGAGACTGGACCCTCAGTACAGGTCGTACCTGTGACACGAACCATTAAACAACTTTGTTAGTACAAAAATAATTTATGTATAAGCTAACAAAACTTAAAATGAAACGCAAAAAACATATACCTGGCCCAGCCATAATCGCAACGCCACATGCTCACTGTACTCTGTAAGCACAGACATATCTATCGGCCCGCCAGGGAATCCTGACTCAGTGTGCACCGATGGCTCGGTCGATGGGACCGTGACATTGGTCTCAATGGTCTCCTCGACCCTTACTGTGCCAGCAACCCCTGTTGTGTCAGCAACCTCTACTGTACCAGCTGCCTCTGCTGTACCAGCCGCCTCTCCTGTATCAGGATCACCCATAATTAATTGTGGGGGTGACAGGTAAAATTCTTTAATTTTCCATGTCCATTATCCATACTTATCCAAATTCTATCCATTTCGTCAAAACCACTTTTTAAATCAAAGTCCATGTTTCTAAATCCACATTCAAAAGTCCATGTTTTTAAATCCATTACGAAAGTCTCACGTTCAATATCCCAACTACTTTTCCAAATCAAACTCATTTTATCCATTTAACACCAAATACAATATCCACTGTTAGTTACAGTTTTAGATCACTTCACAAAAAAAAGAGTGAAAACATGCTTGTCGACTTCTGTAGGCCAAGGACATTTCTGGTTGATACGCGTTGCAACTTTGATAGCGACATAACTTGCAGTGATGCCTTTGAATACCTCGCTTATCTGTTGTCAAGAAGTGCATTTCCTATGAAATGCCCATAATTCGCCATTGATCCCAATTCTGCAATATATACTACTGATGCCTATGGATCGTAGTTTTCAACAAAAAAATGGTGCAGCAATTAGCATAGAAGGTTGTGATCGGCATACATTCTCTTCAGTTGTTGTACAATCTTTTCGACACATATCATAAGGAGGCTTCGTTTATGCCATCACCATTGTCGAATTCGCTGTAAATAAACACAAAGAACCAAATCAACTCTGAATTCATCATAACTGTCATAAACTAACTTTAACAATAATCACCAACCAAGTTCAAGTTGTCTAACAGGTAGCAAAAGTTCAATGTAACATAACTGCATACATTTTCATTAACCGCACTTCACAAGATCATAACTGAATTCCCTCGCTCCTCATGTCGTCACACTATCCTGCAGCACATACAAGTAGTTATTCCACAAAATTCAGCTAGCAACATGATTGATAAACTCAATACAACAATGTCAGTTATAAACGCAAGTTGGGAAAATGAGAAACAAAACAAAAGACAATACCAAATATTGCTACCTCCTTCCACCTGAAAAGATAAAGTTCCCTACAACTGAGAATTTGGTTGCATCTGTTGTTGTCAACTCAGTGGTGTTGGAAACGAAAGATCCTTCAAAGCATGTTTCACCTGTGAACAAGATGAATTAACTGAATCAAAAGATGCGATTTGCTCATGTCAGAAAGGAAAAAACATAAAGTTTCAAGGCATACAATTAAAGCACACCACTCAAGATACCGGACCATGACCGCGATGAGCTCTCTACCTCAATTTACAGCTGTCAATAGTGATCATAAAGTGCAAAATGTTGACCTCAACAAAAAAATCCTTATGAGCCAAACCTGTCATGATCAAGCAATGTTGTTAAATATGGCAAATAACTTTACTAGGATGCAATGTAGAAAAGCTACCTCAAATAAGCGTTCTAGTTGCAAATGGCGACAATGGCTCGTGGTTCGGCTTCGGCAGTGGCATCATGCTAAAGGAATGTTTCTTCATCAACGGGGTTCTACGTCAACTGCAGGAAAAGCGATTGCTTGAGATTTGGCAGCTACTTTTTCCTATGGCTTATGGTTTCTTCAGAGATTGTTATCCTGTCTCAAACATATGTACGCACTCTTGCTGGGTTAGCTCTTCGTATTATTCGCGATCCTGCTACAGGTGGGCCAGATCTAGTAGATAATTCTTGGAGGGAATACACGACTTCAGCTCTCGCAAGTGAAGCTGCAGAAAAGATGGAAAAAGAGTTCAGGAGATGTTTGAAAGTGGAGCCCTTGAAGTGATCCAAACATATACAAAATCAGCATGGCAGTATAACAGTTCAATATCATCCATTCATCAATCAATCTTCATTTTCATTCATACAGGAGGCAAGCAATGCATATCCAAAACAGGATTCTCTAATTCAACGGCGCCAATTCAGTTTCACTCCATTTCAACTGACCGTCAATAGTCGCATCATCATGAAACCATTTTGAATGCTATCATACTAGCAAGGCTAAGCTCAATCAGAAATTAACATTCCGCAAAACAGAAAAAACAAGTTACAGAGGCATTTCTCCAATCTAATTCAAGATAAAACAAATAAATCTCTTCATACCACAGAGATTGAAAATCAGATATCGGGGTTAGATAACGGAACCTTATTAACCTTCAATCTCAGTTACTTTCAGCGGGTTGATCTCGGGGTATCTTGGCTCCGCTTTCATTGACAGCGTCTTCCCATGGTGTCTCAGGGTCATCATCATATTAAGCATCAAGGTTTGACAAAACCTGAAACAAAGAGCAGTGTACATAGTCAGTTCAAGTGTAAAACAGGCAATGTACTGAATGAATGAAAATCTTTCATCAACCACTGATAACTGAATCAAGAAGGGAACAACAGAGTAACCCACTTTGTTTCATCCCACTGTCATCTTAACTGAACCAACATCACTAACTAACTAACTGTTTTCATCATCTAACAACTAACTAACTAATTTTCACAACAAACATCAATAACCAACTTCACATAACTGAATTAACCAACCTAACAGAATTCCTAACCAACTTTTCTTCATGATAACTAACTTTGATAACCGATTTTCACCTTGAATTACCGTCCTAACCTCAAGCCTCGTCCTATTTTAAGTTCATCACCTCCACAACTGAGGCCCTCTGAATGACATTCTTCACCAAACTCATAACTGTTCTCTCTCAATCATTGCTCTACCTCCCTCATCACCAATTTTCTTCTCCCTTCTCTCTTCTCCATCTCACCCTCACTGCAGAGCTCACCAAGGAGCAGTTAGAGTCTCAAATCGAGACTCTAATCAAGCTTGAGCTAAACACCATCATCTTGATATCCATCATCATCCTCACAGCATTCACACACAAGCAATTCAATAATTCAGAAAACAGCAACAACAATAACTCATGCAACAACAAGAACGAAGGCAGCAGTGCACACAACAATAACAACAATCTATTTCAGAATTTCAAGAACCAAAATTAGAAAATTGAAGAGTAGAAGAAGAAGAAGCACACAAGCAAGAGGGAGAAGAAGAATTGAAAGTAGGAAAAGCACATACCTGTGTTCATCTGTATCTTCCTCACTCTTTGTCGTCGCCTTCGAAGGTAGGTGAATCCGCTCCACTTGGCTCTAATCTTATTACCATTGCATAGATTGGGACTAGGTAGAGTAAAGCCCTAAGCCTACTGGTTCGATTTCCTCCGCGTGAGGATTTAATTTAGGAATTTCGTTTTAGGGTTCTTGATTCGATTTGAGGCTTGGGGTTAGAATTAGGAAGGATTGGTCGTGGATTCGCGTTGATCAAGTAACGATGGAGGCGAGAGAGGGATTTTGATTCTCTGCAGTCAGTATGACTGTAGAATCTGCATTCAAGTGCAATTAAGCAAAAAAAATAGTTTGGAGGGAGATACAACTGAAAGATGTAATAACAAACATAACCTTGAAAATGTACTAAAAATGCATCAACTACAAGTAACTGTGTCATTTGCAACTGCAGGGGATTCAAATCCATTTGAGGTTTATGTCGCGTGTTTTTTCCAATTCGTCTAAGTGGCATCACGTGAACAGTATTTGGGCCTTAGCATGGTTTTTTTCTTTTCTTTTTTTGGCTTCACACTCACAGGTAGCTTGGCATTCACTTTTTTTGTTCATAGCAACAGTTTTTTCTGGGCTTAATGTTTTAGAGCCTGTGCCTACTACTAATACACATCTACTATGCTCACTGCACCCTGTTCTGGCATTTGTTTTGGTGACTTTTTTTGGTTTTAATATTTATTAGGATTTTAATCCTAGATGTTAATCGCATAAATTTTAGCCTTGGTTGGTCTTGATTGCAGTTAGGTCTAGAAGGCTACTTTGAGTAAATTTTGGTCCTAATTGTGAATAAATGTTTGTAAGTTTTCCTCATCATGTTAATCAAAATGTTCTTAGGATGTTAATTGGCATGTTTAAGTTTTGAATAAACTTTAGTTAACATTTTATTAGCATTTTCATGAATTGGTTCTTTAGTTGAAATTTGATTGTTTTGTTGATTAATTAAATGTTTGGTTGAATAAAATGGACTAAAAAAGATTAATAAACTTTGATGATCATGGACATGAGTTTGATTTTGAAGACCTTACGAGGTGTGAACAAAGACTTGGACGATTGAACTTAATTACTCATCACAAAAACACTTTGAATAATTCCTTTGTTTATTGGTTTTAGGTTTCCTTCCTTATGTTTTTTGTTCATGTTAATTGGTTTTATGCTTGAATCTCCATTTATCACTCAATCGTAGCATGATGCATTCATAAATGATTTCATGTTACTAACCATTTCTTTTGTGTGAGGTACACCTTGAGGATTCGGACTTCACATTTGGACTTTAATAATGTATTTCCATTTATTTACTTTCATGCCTTAGCTTTAGCTTACCCTCTTGGTGGACTTCTCATACATCCCTCTCCCCGATTATAATGTAATAGCTTATGACCTTTACTTTCCTGTACATATCTGTATGATTGATTGCTTCGCATGTTAATAGCTTAGAAAAGATAAAATCGAAAACGTTTAGAAAACAATTTCAAAATAAAAAGACAAATAAAAACTCGATCCAACGTCGAGTCACTTTTCAAAATAATTAAATGAATTGCTCACTCCTCTATCACCTTAGGGTTTCCTTCCATCTCCTCTACCAACTTCATTCCACCTCCTCTACCAACTCCATTCTATTTAAACCCAGCAAACCTTGTATGTATTCTACCCTTGTAAGTCGATTGCCTTACGCATCGCCATCAACCTACCTTGATTTAATCCGCCATCCTTTCCATATCATCTTCATACTCCTCCATCCCTAAAAACATTTAGACCAAACCCAGAGTTTAATATGTCCTTTTAGGGTGAACGTAGGTGGTTAGGATACTATTGTCCCCTCAACCTCGAGTATCTGATTGTAGGTCGTACGTAGCATATGGTCGGATACTCTTCCCCCTTTAAGTACCTATAATTAAACTCGATAAAACCAATAACTTTCACCACTCCTTCGCCTTAGGGCATCACTCTAAAACATACCAAAAAAAGGCACCTTACCTCCGTTCTACCGCAATACAAGCAACGCTTAACTGCTAGAACGCGGCCGTCAATCTCGCCCATCAAAAACAACAAACATTCTCTCGCCCTGTGCGATCGAGACCAACAAACCCGTGGTCCCACGAACTACGAACGCTCTGATTCTTCGTTTGTCAATGAAGATATATAGGCACAAGATGTGATGTCTTGGCGAGCAACCTCCCACCAATTCACTTGTAGTCCTCCGAACTACGATGACTCTGACTTTCCTATTGCACGAGGGAATACGTAGGCATAGGATTGCGAGATCCTACCGAGTCTCATTTTAATTAAACCCCTTCATTTCTCTTCAGCAAGTAAACTTTCGATAACGACACCCATTCACGCATAGACTACCTAGTTGGTTCCCATCGAGTACGATGGATGTGAGGGGTGTTAATACCTTCCCCTTGCATAACCGACTTCCGAACCCATATCTTGGCCGCGAGACCATTCTTTTCCCCAGATTTTCTCGATGTTTTCCTTTCCCCCTATTAGGATAAATAACGTTCGATGGCGATTTCTCTGCATTTTTCGCGTAGCGCCAACGATTCGCCAACAATTTTTAAACTGAAGGGCATAACTACCCACTCATATGTTCTTAGTACCCCATGGCATTTAAACATCGTCTTTGGTACATCCTCTTCTGCAATGAATCTTTGGTACCACAAAGTTGTTGTTAATCATTCTTACCCAAACCGCAGATTTGTTGATAATCATTCTTACCTCAACCATAGAGTTGTTGATAATCATTCTTACCCCAACCGCAGAGTTGTTGATAATCATTTTTACCCCAATCGCAGAGTTGTTGATAATCATTCTTACCCCAACTGCAGAGTTGTTGATAATCATTCTTACCCCAACCACAGATTTGTTGATAATCATTCTTACCCCAACCACAGAGTTGTTGATAATCATTCTTATCCTAACTGCAGAGTTGTTGATAATCATTCTTATCCCAACCGTAAAGTTGTTGATAATCATTCTTACCCCAACCGCTGAGTTGTTCATATTCATTCTTACCTCAACCGCAGAGTTGTTGATAATCATTCTTACCCCAGCCACAAAGTTGTCGATAATCATTCTTACCCCAATTGCTGAGTTGTGGATAATCATTTTTATCCCCAGTTGCAGAACTGATGTCTACCATTCTCATCCCCAGTCGTAGAATTAATGTCGATCACCTTTTATCCCTCAGTCACATAACTGATGCCTATCATCCCTACCTTCAGCCGCAGTATTAATGTCAAACATATTTCTAGCCCCAGCAGATAATGTTGGTCGTATTTCTATCTCCAACCTCAGATTTGATGTCATGTTGTTATTCACAAATGCCCAGTTAATCAAACTGACATTCCAGTCATCGTCCTAATGTCATACAATTTATTTCCCCAGCCACAATGCTGACGACTAGCCTTTCAATCCTCACAGTGTCTTTATTCCCCAGCCAAGGTTCATTTGCTTTGGTGGAACCCTGCGGGAATTTCTCAACTACAAGTACCGGCAAGACTCATCATTAAAAAGAAAAATAAATCATTAATGCATACCATACGTTGCATATCATACATATCAAAACATTTCTCTCACGACTGGCCTACTCCCACAACAAAATATTCTATTTAATCTCCAGCAGATGAACCTACAAAAGCCTACCATTTCGCATCCCCAATAAACAGAATTCCCATGATACACCTACTTTACATTCATTCCCTTCCTAACGGCCAAATTTTTGGATATTCTTCTATTTAATCATCTTCCACCTCGAATGTCTAAAGGACGTTGCTATTCATGCATTCGGGTTCAAGAAGATTAAATAGGGACAACTGTCATATCCTAAAAATTTACCATACCTTTTACATTTTTCATCTTGTTCATGTTTTTAATTCATATGCATACATTAACACCTAGTTAGGTCATATTGTTCATTTGCATTAGCATTTTCAAAGAAAGGACAAGCCTCGTGGATTTAAAGTTGTGTTACTTGTGGATAATAAGAAACTACGGTTTTTACCCAAGAATCAAGCCTAAAGGTCCTGGGTATGAAACCCTATTTGTTTGGCTTTTAGCATCCATGGGTCATTTGTATAGCATTTTGGTCTTAGAAGGTCCTGGGTATGAAACCCTATTTGTTTGGCTTTTAGCATCCATGGGTCATTTGTATAGCATTTTGGTCTTAGATTTAATAAGAGATGGCAAGCATCATTTGATCAACCATGGAAGATCCATTTGATTAATTAAGTTCTTCATGGACTTGGTGATTACATTTGTTCAGTATGTGTGGTTGGACTCGAGATTCAAGACATGAGAGGCTCAATTCAAAATTCAAGTATGTAAAGTTTGAAAATGAAAAATTTGATTACTTGGAGAAAAGTTACATTCATTCAAGTCATTTTCATTACTAAACAAACCATACAACATTCATTTACAAAGTCATTACAATCCATCATTGCATCACAAATCATCCTTACAAAATCCAAAAACCTAAAAAAAATATATTTTTGACCTACAGTTGACTTTGGTCAACTGCTGACTTTTTAGTCAACCAGTTGACCAAAGTCAACTCTCTAACCATAGACCTAAATTCCTAAAGTTTATTCCCATGTATTCATTGATCCTAAGTAACTTCTCCAAGCTTACATCCAAGCACTGAGCCAAGCCATCATATGTGAACCATATCCTGCATCATAACAAAAAAAAAAACCAAGTATGCATTAAGTCACTTCATCAATTTAACAAGCATATTCATTAGTCTAGCATAAATTTCACAAACATGACATAGCACCAAATTCCATCCAATTTAGCCAAATTTTCTCAAACCTATGATCTAAGATACTTGAATATTGCTAACGAAGTTCTAACATCAAACTGAGTTCCACATCTCCAACATTTATTAACATTGCATACTAACTGTAACTAGCATTTCTAGAAGCCTAACAAACTAATTGATTTCGTTTCAATTTAGTGTCACCATAAAAAGTATTGCTTTAACATTCATCGTGGCATAATTCACGTTCAAATACGACTGCATAAGTAAATAACAACTTCAAATCCTAATAGCCCCGCATCTAACTACATTCAAACCAATGATTTCCAAATTATGTTCATCATCTAAAAATCATAATGGCATCCAACTTAGAAGCATCCAACCTCTAATGGACATAATGTTTTAACGTTCTAATCTACTAACCATACGCTAACGAAGTCAAACATTCACAACAAAAACTATATGCAAGTTTTTTATTTATTTTTTATAACAGAGCTAACGGATTGCTAAAGCATTTCATCATCAAGTCTAACTCTAACCTCCATTCGTTTTGAACCTAACATCACATAACTATCTAACTATAACATAAATCTTAACATCCCTTAACCGAGTTCTCAATTCATCAACTAACTTCATTCATAAACCAACTAACTACCACGTCAAAATTAACTGTAACACAAACTGAGCTAACAGAACTAACTAACTATCAATTCTAACTAATCCAGCTCAGTAACTAACAAATTTAACTAACCTTCAATAACCTTTAACTAACTCAATTGCAATGACTCAAGCAACCCTAACTCCATAACATGGTTTTAAATTGCAGTGGCGGCTGCGGATGCGGTTGCGCGTGCTGCGATTGCGGTTATTGTGGGTGCTGCGATGCGTATTACGGCCGTTGCGGTGTGAATTTTTATAAGAAGGTGTTTGAAATACAATGTTGAAAAACACTTAATGTTAAATTTTTTCATTACATAAGAAGTAAATCGAGTTTTAGAATTCTAATATTTTGATTTTTGATGAAAATACATGAAGAAACATTATTGAAATCGTCTGAGGTAGTTTCAAATATAACTTGAGGCGTATTTTTAAAATTACACCGCAATTTAAAACCATGCTCCATAACTAACTAGTTCTAACTAACTTCTAACACTGTGATTAATAGAATGATTTTTCTAAGACTTCTATAAATTCATCACACCACCATTTCATCACTTCACCAATCAGTCTCCAATCACACTTAGAATCATTCTCCAATTCTCTGTTTTCGCTCACTGAGTTCCTCAATCACACTCTCCTCTCACGCATTAAACAAAGCTCACAACTCTCTGCACGTTCAGCAGCAACAACAACCATAGAGCAAGTAAATATTCCTACGAACTAAAGAGGAGAAGAGGGAGAAGGAATCGAAGCACGCAGGGATTGAGACGAAGGATAAGGAAAAACGAATACGTTATGGTGAGAAATGAGACTGAGACGATTTCATTGATGTAGGATTTGATTGGTTTGGCCCTCTGCCGCCGCCAGAGGCGATTTTCGACGCGGCGGAGCTAAATTCTCCGGCCAGGGGCCGTTTGAACATTGAACAAGAGAATGATGAGACAAGCTTGTTGAAGGCGTGAAAGTGACCTCAAGCATGTTGAACCCCTCTCATCATTTGATTCCATGCGCGTTGGGCCTCAGGCCCACTGAATGTGATATCCACACCATGGATTGCTCACTTACACCTCCCCCTGTGTGCATAGTTTGATTTGGGCTTGATTCCAAGCCCAACCAGAACTGCTTAACCACACCCCCTGGGTTATGCGCAACACCCTTGTTTCTTTTAAATTCTTTTCACCTTTTTTTATTATTACATTCCTTTTATTTGTTTGAATTTTCAATTACTTCTCTTAGATGCTTTAATACATTTCTTTGTATCATGAAATTAGGAATTAATTAATATGATTTTACTTAGTTCTTAAATTCAATGTTTTGGTGAATTAAGTGGATTTGAGTATTATTTTCTAAGTTTTTTCTTTTAATTGTTTTTTTAATAATGTTTTAGTTAGAATTAATTGCTAATTTTTAGGATTGATTTTAATTAGGTTTTAACCAATAATATTGCCATGTTCCCATAGTCTTAGGGTCAAGACATTAGAATTGATTTTTTTACATCTATTCTTAACTGCACTTTTATGGATCATTGGCTGTAAATGTGTTTGATTTTATTTCTTGCCACTTGAATGATTTTGTGCATGACTAATGGTGCATAGTTGTATGGATGTATTTCTTGTATGGTTTGTGATTCATCCCCCCATTGTGGGTAAAATGTTTCCATTTCCTATGAAAGTGTAGGATTTATGATCCATCCCCCATGGTGGGTGAAATGCTCCCCCTATCCAGTGGACATATAATAGCCTGAGATTTATCTTTTCTTTACCGTTTTTCTTTGCATGTTAATAAACAAGATAAAACCAAAACGATAAAAATAACTTTTTTCAAAAGGCAAAAATAAACTTGATCCAACGTCAAGTGTTTTTCCAAATCAAATTCAGTTGAACACAACGTGAGTGCTTGATCCAATGTAAAGTATCTCTTCCATTTCATTTCACCCAAATTTCACATTTTCAACTTCAAACATTTGATCCAACGTCAAGTCCTTTTTCAAAACATTTTTATAATAAACTGGATGAAAAAGGATAGGGTGTACGTACTTGTGCACACCATTTCTCAAGTATTTGGGTTGTCGGCTCTGCCTAGCATGTGGCCTGATGCTTGTCTTCCATTCAAAACACTTAAAATAAAATGAGTTTAATTTGGTTCTCATAGGGCTAAAAAGATAGGTTAGGATATCATTGCCCTTTCAACTCCTGAGTATTATGATTGTTGGTTGTACATGGCCTATGGTTAGATACTTGTCTCCCTCTAAGTACCAACGATTAAACTCGCCTCACAAATTACACAAATCTAAACAATCTTTTTTCAAATCTAAAATCAATCTCAACCTATCAAATTCAATCTTCTGCCTCAGGGCATCCAAAAACCTTTCAAAATCTAAAGTCAATCAACACACACTTATTTTCTACCCCAAACTATGAAGCTCTGATTTCCTTATTACATTACGAGGATACGTAGGCACAAGATTGAGAGATCTTGACGAGCACTCTAATTTAAAACTTATTTTTTCCCTTTCGCAAGTAACCTTTTGATAATAACAGTAATTCATGTATAGAACAATAAAAACGGTTCTCGTTGAGTATAACGGATGTGAGGGGGTGCTAATACTTTCCCCTTGCATAATCGACTTCCGAACCTGAATTTGGTTGCAACGACCATCTTCTTCATCTTTTAAGGGTTTTATTGATATTTTCTCTTTCCTCTAGAATAAATAAATTTCGGTGGCGACTTTGTATTTTTTGTGTAGCGACATCGTCTTTAGGGGTCGCTTTATTAAATCTCTAAAATCTATGCATACCCTAAGTGTCCCATCTTTCTTAATGACGAGGACTATATTAGCAAGTCATTCGACATACCTGACAGTTCTGATGAACTTGCTCCTCAGAAGTCTTTCAATGTCTTCTTTGATCTTTAACATGATCTCTGGGACAAACCACATAGGGATTTACTTCACAGGCTTTTTGTCAGGGCGAATTGGTAATTTTATTTCTACCACATCTCGACTGAGGCCAAGTATCTCATTGTAGTACCATGAAAAACAATCCTTGTAGTCTTTTAGCAACTGGATTATTTGTCTCCTCAGGCTTTGATTAACGTTGGCATTTATATAAGTGGGTCTCCTGACTGACCCATCTCCTAAGTCGACTTCTTCCAGTAGATCTTGAGCCTGGATTTTTTCTATTGAAATCAGTGGATATTTCTCAAATCCCAAAGGCTCATCATCGTATATGCAATCGATCTTATGGATTTATGGTCTTCCTAATGGGTGATCAATAACGTTAATACTACAAGCTTCCATACCCATCTTTTTTTTTGTAACTCAACTTCTTAAGCCGCTTTTATTTGATTTTCGGCCACATAGGCCATAAATCAAGTCTAAGCGCTCGACTCAGACATAATAGGCATCATTTTCATCTCTTAACCAGTTGGGGTAACATCTCCTTCCTTTAGTTATCGCCCCCCCCCCCCCCCCCCCCCACACACACACACCCCCACACACACATTTTACGCTCCCATATAAAGTCATGAGTTAGATGAAGCTTAATGGAATGAAAGACATTTTCTTGGGGTATGTATCCTTGATCTGCCAATGGGTATGACACAATATTCACCAAGTTCTTATCAAAAGTTTTCTTGGTAACATGGTTCACTTCTGCCATGAAATAGCTCTGATCGGCCTGTATGTTCTCGACTATGCCATCCCCGCTCCATATGGATACTCTTTGGTGGAGAGACGAAGGAACATCCCAAATCCCATGGATTCACTCTCTTCCCAACAATAAATTTTAGTTGGCCTTAGATGAAATGACCATAAACAAAGTTGGTCTCACTCTGGTCCCGACTGCCAAATTCACTTGAATTGCTCTTAAAGAACGACCAGTATTTCGTTCATAATTGGATATGACCATATTGTGAGGCCTTAAATCAGTTTCAAACTTCTCTATCCTTTTCACCAGGAAGTGTGGCATTAAGTTGACTGCAGCGCCATTGTCGACCAATACCTTATTGACACCAACATTTTCAAACTTTTCTTTTATAAAAGAGGTTTCAGATGACTCATCATATCTATATCATGTCTCTCAAAGATGGAATTTCAATCTTCTACATAACCATCACACATTACATAATAACAAAGTGGCTTATGTCTAGTCATATCCTTGCTGGAATATTCCTCCTCTGAATCTATCACTTCAATAACCCCGTCGTATTTGACAGGAAGAACTGACACAACATTGCAGAGAATTTCGAAGTCACCTTCTGATGCCAAGAAATTATTCGTGACCATTTCTACATCTTCATTTTTTACACCTGCTTTGACTAGTGGCAAACAGGGAAATATTCTTTCTTTTGTTGGCCTTCTAGCCACTTCACCATCTAGTTTTGACACTTTACTAATGGTGCGAGATCCTCTAGCTTCTAGAGAAGATTTCTTTTGTCTCTGATATTTCCTCCATTGTGTCCTTGTCATGGGGTTTTTCCCATGTAATTAGGGTTGTAAGAGTATCTCTTGGACACTTGGGAGTTATCCTAATAAGAAGAACCAGTGTCCAGCTTCGTTACCTTCCAATTTTGTTGGCTGGTGTTAGTTTTGTTGTGGGGATGAACCCACTTGCCAACAGGTACATTCGACACGAGAGGGGGGGGGGGTAAGTGTTTCTTCGACCTCTTCTTTAGCTTATGGCCATATTTTGTATCTTATAGGGGACACCTCTTTTGTTGAAGGCGAAGTTTTGTCCTATATTGGTCTAACTTCCCCTCTTAGATAGTTAGGGTTTAATGTTCTCAAGGCCTTCAGTAACCTTCTTGTCAAAAACTACGATGCATCTTTGGTACAACATTACTTCAAAATCCTTCAACTTACATCTATTGAGGAAATCTATCAATTCCTCTTTAGTTTGGGGATACGCCGCCTTATTTTTTTTAGCATACTTTGACTTAGTCATAACCTCCAAGGTCTCGTTGGGGCCTTTAGTAGCCTCAACAACCAAGTATTCAACTGGTTCAACATAGTGAGCATCTTTGATCTATAAGGGATCATCATCCACTTGCATCTGAGTCTTGGCTTTGTCGCCAAATTTCAATCTTCCCTCTTTCAATGCTCCTTGTACCAGATCCCTAAAAAGAATACATCAGGAAGTTTTGTTACCAAGAAAGTTGTGAAACTTATAAAACCCTATCTTCTTCCATTGCTCTAAAGGTGGTGTTTTAAACCTTTTTTGCACTATAATTTGTCCATCCGCAACCAGTATGTCAAATATCTCGTCGCACTTAATTACGTCAAAGGTATATATTTTTGCGACAAACTTGTCATTTTTGGGTTCAATCGGATTATTCCCATCAGATGGTTTTAATAATTTACATACATAAGGAGGTCCTGGCATTAGTTCCACCACATTAATATCTACCTCTTAGACCTCTTCATACCTTATGTCATTTTCTTGGTTTTTTTCATCTGTTTATATATAAGCAACTTTTTCTTTCTTATGAAATTTACTCGACCTAGCCTTTTTCAGCTTTTAAACGTTCAACCTATCGAACTCTATCTGCTAACTAGGCCACGTCTCTTAGATATTAGGTATCTATTTTCTTCCTAATGGAATAATCTAAGCCACCCACATCGATTTCAACCAGTTCGTGTTCATGCCCTTGGGTGAAACATCTTGCCTTCAACAGCTTAAATCTATCAAGATAATCATCTATCGATTCGGGCGCCTTGCACCTTACACTAGCCAATTACTTAAGGTTAATCTTTGACTGCCCCATGTAGAATTATTCATGGAACACTCTCTCTAACTGACTCCAGTTATGTATGGATTGTGGAGGGAGTGTATTGAACCATGTGAAGACATTTTTACTGAGAGAATTTAGAAAGTATTTCATCTTCAGATTCTCATTGTTCTCCATATCACCCTTCTCAGTTAAGTATCGGGCGATATGTTCGACAGTCGATTCACTTGTATCCCCTGCAAACTTGGTGAATTTAGGGACTTTCCAAGCCCCTAGGGAGTTTAGTTTGCAGTACATATTCTGATAGGGTAAACACAAAATTAGGTCTATGTAGGCCTATATTAAGGCCACTATAGGCTATAATGTTTTCGACTATATGTGCCAAATTGTTTTGTCCTCTTAAGTTGTTTTGTTGGACATTTCTAATCACTTCTTCGACATCCTTGTTTCTATTTAGCAACATTACTCTTGGGTCATTTTAACCTATATACTCTTCGTCCTCCCTATGTGTGGGAGGGTCTGTTTCTCGAAACCCAATTGTGGTTGCCCTTGGTTAACATGGGTTGCTTCATTGTCACGCGTTTCCACTAGACTGGAATTTGAGATTTGAGGAATTATTCATGGATGGACCTGGGGAGCACCAAAGAACTCAAATATTCAACCCATTTGGTTGGCTAATAATTCATAACTATAGTTGGTGTTCTGAATCAAGGGATTGAACACTGTACCAATTTATTGAGTCAACATAATAACCATCTTGTGGTTACTTTCATCCACTCACTGCCTCATAGACATAAGAGATGTCGTATTTATCGTAGGTGTTACTTGAGGGATATAACCTAAACCCTCTGGTGGTGGCGTCGTTCGAAGAAGATTATTTGTGGTCGAACATGAAGCAGAATGTGGATTATAGGGTAAAGCGGTAGCCACTGCATTTTCTGCATATGTTGATGTACCAATTTGTAGGCTTGCCATCATTGTCGGTGGCATACCATATTAATACTCCCTGCTACCCATAGGAAATTAGAAACTTGGAATATAAGGTAGCCTAGGGTTCCTTAGAGTTATTCTTATGATTGTGGGATTAATTGGAAAACTCACTGGTTATGGTGGGGGAACTACCCCCATCAGATAGTATTGGTGATATTGGAATCAATGATACTATAAGAGTGGTTGTTCCAACAGGAGTTGAAACAACCACATCTACAGCTGTTGATTCGGCCAGTTGTTCCCTGCATTTTGGGAAATATTCTGAGGGTTAGAAGAAGAAGAGTTATTTGAAGGTGGACGCACCATTTTAGGGGGGGCTTTACCACTTCTCAAATGCATACACACATAACCATTGGGAACATTTCATGCATGAAGAAAAATTCAAAACGTAACAAATAATAAAACCTGAAAAGATTTGAAAAATATGCACAAAAGGGTCACATTGGGCTTACCAATTTGTTTACCCGTGTTTTTGGCAAACAATCACTTAGTTTTGAATAATTGCATGCAGGACCAAACTAGGAAATCCTAAGGCATTTTTGTGCATATTTCCCCAAAAGAGCAATCGCTCGACTGTTGTTATAAATTAAAACTGAATATCTAATGAAGTAAACATAAGTAAAAAGAATTAGCAAAGGAATTGGTGGTTTCGATTATGTCGAAATCCCAAGTAAATTGGAAAAGTAATAACTATGAGACAAAGTAAATGAAAACTAAAAGGTACTTCAATTAAGTAAAGAAAAATTGGTGTACAAAATCATACATTTCCTCACAACTCGTTTCTCGCTTTGACTTGGATACTTTGAGTTCTATAAAGTTTTGTAATGGTATTGCCACCTGATTCCTAACGCTAGAACCACTATATGTACTAATGTGGAAATAACTGTCTACAACGACTATTTCCCTATTGTGAGACATGTAATCTACTATGAAGTTCCCAATCTTCTGTCAAGTTTCAACGTGTCCTCAACGTTCAGAAAAGATTAAAAACCAGTTATTGAATCTAATCCTTTTACTTCGCTTCAACCGTCACAACTAATGACTCAACTTATCGAATCTTGAGAAAAGCACTCAACATTTGAAAAAATGATAAGTAAAAACTTAACGCCAAATGTGTCGAACTCGACATTTATGGTCGAACACTAAGCTTGTCGTACATGACACCATGTGTCTTCATTTTCACTAAATATCACCTTAGTGTTGTATCCTTTTGGTCGAACTCTACATGTCGAAAATTTCCAAACTAACAGATATATCTATGGTCTTTTTACTTAGTTTGTTTATAAAAAATATTAGGTTTAATATATATTTTTTAAAAAAGTATATTTTATTAAATAGGATAAACACAAGCTTTCAAATAAATTTATGAAAAATAATAGGTCGGTTATTAAAATAAAAAATATTTAAATACTTTTTATATGAAATATTTTTAAAGAAATATTTTACATCACAATACAAAACATTGTTTAATATAAATTTTTGAGTAATTTAAGAATAAAATCGTATTGTTGTTCTATAAGTATCTTTACTACCTGTGTGATAGAGAGTATTATTAGTTATAAATGATAGAGAGTATTATTAGTTATATCTTAATATTTTAATTTATTATTAAATTAAGGTTTTATAGTAGTTGGTATTTTAATTGTTATTGAATTGGGATTCCTCTAAGTAATTGGCTATTTTAGTAATGGCCCATTAGTATCATTATATATGTATTGTCTTTTGACACATTAGGGAATTAATGAAAAAAATCAAGTTATCTCTTTATTCTCATTTATCTTTATAGTTTTGTTAGTTTTTCTCTAATAATTTTGTTAGGGTTTGTTAGCATCCTAACAATTGGTGCTTTCATCATGTACTCAAATCCTCCCATGGATTATCCTTATCATACACCTTCATATCATCCATGGAGTATTCCTCCTACCTACCCTACAAACCCCTCTTTTCCAACTCCTACCACACCTTCATTTTCATCCTTTCCATGGGAACTCTTTTCCCCTTATTACACAAATCCATATATTACAAGTCCATCACCTTGTTTGTATTTTAATCATGGGTATACACCACCTCCACTTAACCCATATTCATCCTATTCAACATCTCATTATTCATACTACTAGAACAATTGTCACATACAACAACAACCAACAAACACTAATAGAAGAGATTATAAGAAACATTTGCAAGTGTCTCATCTCTCTTTTAAAAAAAATCTAAATCTCTGCCTCATTCCATGCCCACCATGGCCATAAAACGAAAGCTTTGACCTTCTCAAGACACACATGTATCTAAACCACTCCATTCAAGTAAGCTATTAAACCCTCACACAATACCAAAAAAAATTGAATCCGTTAAACCCCAAAACATACTATGCTACACCGTACAACAACAAGCACCCATTTCCACCTCTACATCATCAACAAGTAGCTCTGGGCCGTTTGCTTTCTCGAACAGAAATGGAGTCTCCGGCGAGTTTTCCGATGCTGTTGATTCTTCGAGATTGCTTGAAGAATCAAGCTTGAGTGAGTTACCGAGTGGACTTACAGAAATGGCGGTCGTTACTTCCTCATGCTCCACCGCGATCTCCGCCTCTTCCAAAACCCTAGCAAAAGTTTCCGGTGCTTTAATTAGGAACCTTGAAGATGTTAAAGATTTGTCTGAATGAGGAATTCTTTTCTTGCTGTTTGAGATGTGTTTAGCCATTTCACTAGCACGTTTGAAAACTCTTGCAAAATATGCCTTTGCTTACTTGAGGAACTCCAAGTCCAGCCTTGCACGGGAGCTGTTTGATCAAATTTCTGAACGAGACGTGTTTTCGTGGAATGGAATGCTTACTGGCTATGCTAGAAACCGCAGACTTGGGGATGCACGTAAATTATTTGATTTAATGCCTGACAAGGATGTTCATGTCCTTCTAGTAAGAGAACAACAACAACGTACCACGCTAGATTCAATCTCAAAAGATCTCAATCGTCCTTGGGAAGACCTTATGCCAGAGTCTGGTCAAAGGCATCTTGCCCATGAGTTGAAGGGTGTTGGCTTATTTGCCGATATGCCAGAATGGAAGAAAGATATGCTTCAGGTTCATAGAAACACTTATGCTATTGTTGTTGTTAGTTCTGAGAATATTACTCAGAATTGGTATTTCGGGAATAAGAAATCTATGTTGATACCTAATTGTCTGTTTCGTGTCGGTGGTGATGCGGTTCTGTTTTTGAACAAAGGATGTGATAAAAGGAGAGCTAAGTATAAACCCGACAATCTTATCAGGGGAAGGCTTCTTAAATCAAAATCATCAAATTTCATCGATGTTATAAACCCGGCAACACAAGAAGTTGTTTCACAAGTTCCGTTGACTACAGATGGGGAGTTTAAAGTTGTTGTATCTACAGCAAAGACGACATTTCCATCATGGCGTAACACTCCGGTTACTACACGCCAACGTGTTATGTTGAAGCTCCAGGAGCTCATACGCAGAGATATGGATAAACTTGCTCTTAATGTAACCACTGAACAAGGAAAGACACTGAAGGATGCACAAGGAGATGTATTTCGTGGCTTAGAGGTGGTTGAACATGCTTGTGGAATGATAACTCTACAAATGGGAGAGTATGTTTCAAATGTATCACACGGGGTTGACACATACAGTGTCAGAGAACTAATTGGCATTTGTGCTGACCCAGGTGCTTCTATGATGCTTGTAGAATTGGCTTTGGAGGCCGGTTTTCCCGAGGGTGTCTTAAATGTTGTTCACGAAACTCATGATGTTGTGAATGCCATTTGTGATGATTCCAAAGGTGTTATGATATGGTCCTCTAGCACATCAACAACAGCTGCAAAACCAATTCTGCAACTCTTGGAAAATGGAAACCTTGTTGCGAAAGATGAAACCAACCCAAATGATATTTTGTGGCAAAATTTTGATTTTCCTGGTGACACTTTACTCCCTGGTATGAGAATCCGAAGCAGTTTGGTAAATGGCGATTATAAAGGTTTGGTTTCGTGGAGAGATACGCAAGATCCTTCTACTGGTTTGTATTCATATCATCTAGATACTAATGGTTTTCCTCAAGTACTGACTCCTAAAGGAAACACATTATTGATTCGAGTTGGTTCTGGAAGTATCGTCGTAATTGATTCTTATTTAAGTGATTCCAGATTCGACAAATGTTCGGTTTCTCCATTGTCTTTGAAAGGAATCAAGGATGCTGGATATGAGAAAATGACTCTTGTTCAAGAGGCTACACTTTCAGCTATTCTAAAAGGTAAGGATGTCTTGGCCAAAGCTAAAACAGGCACGGGAAAAACAGTTGCCTTTTTGCTTCCATCGATTGAACTTGTTGTGAAATCTCCACCAATGGATCGTGGTCAAAAGCGGACACCAATTCTTATTCTTGTCATCTGCCCAACTCGAGAGCTTGCTTGTCAAGCTGCTGCAGAAGCAACTAAACTGCTTAAGTATCATCCTGCCATCGGTGCTCAAGCTGTGATTGGAGGAACAAATCTTAGTACAAAACAAAAACATATGCAAGCAAATCCTTGCCAAACCCTTGTTGCTACACCTGGAAGGCTTATAGATCACATTAATAATACTGTCGGTTTTGTATCTAGGCTTATGGGGGTGAAGGCCTTAGTGCTCGATGAAGCTGATCAAGTATGTAATGTTGAATTGAAAAAGGATTTTGAATTTATTAGTACAGTTCAGGAGGGTACCGTGGAGATGTTGCTCCAAATTCTAAATTGTCTCAGTTCAAGAAGTGGGATCCCGGAATATATCTCTATTATATTTTAAAACCTTGAGGACAAGGTTCAAGTGAATCCCGTGGCAATGATAGAGAGTATTAATAGTTATAAATGATAGAGAGTATTATTAGTTATATCTTAATATTTTAGTTTATTATTAAATTATGGTTTTATAGTAGTTGGTATTTTAATTGTTATTGAATTGAGTTTCTTCTAAGTAATTGAGCATTTTAGTAATGGTCCATTAGTATCATTATATATGTATTGTCTTTTGACACATTAGAGAATTAATGAAAAAAAATTAAGTTATCTCTTTATTCTCATTTATCTTTATAATTTTGTTAGTTTTTCACTAATAGTTTTGTTAGGGTTTGTTAGCATCCTAACACTGTGCTTTACAAAAAAATTTATATGGTCCTCATGAATTTGTGTGTTTAAAATTTTTACAAATTCATAAGTCTCACATCAAATGTTTTGTCATATATAACTAACAAAAATGTGCATTTAGCACTATTCGCAGTGCAATTATAATTATAAATATAATTATAATCAACAATAATAATTTATTTATTCAATAGTTTTTTTCTGTTTTTGTCATGTTAATTACTACCTCCGTTCCTTTTTATAAGAGACAAATCACTTTTTAGGTTTATTGAATAATTAATGTAGCTAATCTATAAACTGACCAAATACATTGATTATTAAATGAATTAAAAAATTAAATTGTCTCTTATATAAAGAAACAGAGGTAGCATTAATTAAGGTGTTTGACTTTGAGTTAAAACTCAATTTTAAACAACTTTGATAAAATAGTTTATAAATAGACTATATGGGCATATCAGACTTTAAAAAATGATCAAGTCACAAGAAAAATCTTTAATGACCATAGGATAGACTTAAGTCATTAAAATATATCATAGACTTGACTCAAACATTTCAAAGTTTGTTTTGCTTTAAAATTTTATCTCTTTTGAAAAATATTTTAATAACTCTCTTTTTAATATTAGGATTATAAGTGATGAAAGCGTTGAAAATAGTTTTTTAATAGACTATATGGGCATATCAGACTTTAAAAAATATCAAGTCACACGAAAAAAATCTGTAATGGCCATAGGATAGACTTAAGTCATTAAAATATATCATAGACTTGACTCAAACATTTCAAAGTTTGTTTTTCTTTAAAATTTTATCTCTTTTTAAAAATTTAATAACTCTCATTTCAATATTAGGATTTCAAGTGATAAAAGCGTTGAAAATAGTTAAAAATTGACATTTTTATGTTTTCAATTTAATGATCATAGGTAGAGGAAAAATATATAGTCTATACTTCGGAAATATTTATGTCCAACAACCAACAAAGACTTCGGACAATTTATAAAATATTTTCAAAATTTTTGTTTAGCGAACATAAATATTTTCAAAGTATTGTTTTAATTTAATGATCGTAGGTAGGGTTGTTTATGGTACAGTTCATTGAAAAAATTGTACCGAATCGAATCAAACCATAATAAAAATTTACTCGAACTGAACTGAATCGTTTCAATTTATTTAGAGTCAAACCGAACCAAAGTCATTGGTTTGGTATATCGTTTAAAAATTTCGAACCGTATTGAATCGTTAGAAGACAATTTTTCCAAACCGAACCGTTTATTAAAGAATCGAACCATTAAACTATTTTTCAAAATTTTAAAATAATAAAAATTAAAACTTGTTTTTAGTATTTTTAACTTTCAGTTTTGGTTCAGTTCGGTTACAGTTTCGATTCGGTTCGGTTTCAGTTCGATACAGTTCTAGAACTGTTTTGTGTAATATGATTTGATTCACTAACCAAACATAACAGTTCGATTATTTTAACTTCAGTTCGGTTCAGTTCAACGGTTCAGTTCGGTTCATGGTTTTTTGAACAACCCTAATCGTAAGTGGAGAAAAAAAATTTAGTCTATAATATGATATATCATCTTCTAAATATGTAAGAATTACAACCAGAATAATACAAAGATTAAATAATCAAATGCCTCGCTTTTGGCAACAACATAATCACATATGTTAGTTTCGTGTGAGTCACATAGTAACATAATACACTAACTTTCACAACTCAGGTTAATTTTAGAAACTGTACATACATTTTATATTTATTGTATCAACTTTTAAATTAATATTTCTAACATTATTAATATATTTTACTTTTCTCGTTTCATCTAATGAGATAGAGAGAATATCAACCTTCTCTCTAAGTTTTTACAAACACTCACTCAATCATCTTTGTCGATAACAATGTACCATAGAGCAACTGAGGATGTGCAAAGCTAGAGGAAAATAGTAAGGAAGAAGAATATGTTCACAAGAGGGACTCAATGGGACAAAATAGGGAGGGATCATCATAGAGGCACTAAGGGGAGGACAACGTATTTCTTCTTCACTTTAATTCTTGAAAACTTCAAAGCTAAAGATATGTATGAAGAGTTCAAGAGATACAGAGATATAAATTAGGTGGTCATTCCATCGAAGATGGATGTTCGGGGGAAGAGATACAATTTTGTATGTTTTTTGATGTCATTGATGCTAGGATGTTGGCAACTAAACTGGTTAACCTATTCTTAGGGAACCACACAATTTTTGTGAACCTACCAATGTTTGAAAGAAACACAAACACCTAGAAAAGATCCTTTTAAGTTTCTAAAGATTAGGATGAGAAGGGGATTCAGAACCGATTGAGAGTCTATTCTTAGAGAACCGCACAATTTTTGTGAACCTAACAAGGTTTGAAAGGAACACAAACACCCATAAAAGATCCTTTCAAGTTCCTAAAGATTAGGATGAGAAAGGATTCAGAACAAGTTGAGAGCGGAACACAAAGGAAGAAAATATGATGCAGAGAATGGAAGAGATAAGGAGAGAAACAGTTCAAGCTCTTATGCTAGCATTCTAAAAACCAAAAAATATCAACACAGTTGCTAGCCAAAGAAAAGTGGCATGGTTAGACCATAGCAGATAAACACAAACCTTATATTGCCCACCTGAAATTCAATGTAGAAGATGAAGAAGAATGGAGCAGGTTTAGCAAAGCTTACGTGAGGGTGGTGGATAGCCTTGGGATAATGTATAATTTTTTGGGAAGTATTCCATACAGAGGAATATTTCATAATTAAAGTAACTATGGTGGGTGCTAATATATGCTTGCTTGAAGAGAGGGAGGATAGAGTACTCTTGGAGATAGTAAATTCAAGAAGAGACTGACTTAGTTAGTGGTTAAAAGAGATTCAGAAATGAGATCCAATGGACGTGGACAAGAAAAGGATAACATGGTTAAGAATTTATGGAATTTCATGCCATGTATGGAATCACAAGTTCTCTGAATTCATCACAAAACTAGTGGAAGTTGTAGCGGGAAAATTTGAGATTAAGCTATTGGTTAACTTAACTCATAAAGTAAGAGTCATCACCGCACTTTTATTTTTCCAAAGGAATGGGGAAAAGAACGAACAAAATGCAAAGAAGTTTTAAAATAAAACTAATAAAAATAGAGACAAGGGTAAGGGGGTTGGTTATGCAATGGGAAGGTGTTAGCACTCAAAATATCTATAGTACTCTATAGGAACCTTTTGAAAATCTATGTTTGGAAAAAAAGGTGTTGTTTGCAAAAGATGGTGGAGATGAGAAGAGAAATGTTTTTAAGGTTTTTGTGTTTGACAAGACTTCCTAAGTCTCGTGCCTACGTACCCACAAAGTACAATGGAGGATCAAAACCTCATAGTTCGTGGTAAAAATAACAAAAGAGATTTGTTTTGATTGATTTTAAATAGACAAGACAAGTTGTCATTTTAAGGAGAACACTCAACTAGTCACCCACAAGTGTATGTAAATGAACTTTTACATCACTATTGAGAAGGGCTCCAACTTGGATTGAAATCAATAAGTATGCCACTAGCCCTCTCAAGTGGAAAAGAATCAACACTAATCATCACTATGGAGATATGAGAATTACATCTCAACTATGAAAATGACTCATGTCTAAACCTTAAGAAAAGTTTAAAAGGAAAAGTGCACAAAGGGCACAAAATGATTGTAATGAGTTAAGTATTTTTTAAGTCTTAAGAAAATGGTATTGAAATGCTTAAGATTGATTAGCACTTTATTCAAGAAAAGGGTTTGAAAATCACTTGACAAAGTCAAGGTTTATTGTGAAAGTGGTTCAAGTTTAAAAACAACAAGGTTTTGAAAAGGGGAGAAGATTTTGAAAATCTAAGAAGGGGAGGAGATGAAAAGACTACCCTAAAGCATAAAGTAAAAGCTAAGGAGGGAAAGATCTAACCAAGATACCAAGCTACCGCATCCTTTAGATTCAAGCAATAAGCAACTTAATAAGCAGAGAAATAACCAAGCATCAGATAAAGGAGGACTTAAACTTGGGCCAAAGATGAGGTAAGAGAGCCAAGTCTTCCACAAGATCAAACCAAGGTCAAGGTTCCAGATGAATTCCAAGGTCCTATGGCACAACTCCAAAGCATAAGATAAAGAACCTAATTCTAAGTCCACAAGTCCATCATCCAAGCAAGGGATAGTAACCAAATAGTCCAATGGAAACATTAAGTCTTCTAATGGTTTAGCCTTTATTAATGTCTTAAAAAGAGAAAAAGAAAGTCCAAATGGACAAAAGGAAAAAGGCATAAATATAAACAATGATAATATGATATGTAATGATAATAATAAAGCAATATAAGGTGCAAGAAAGTAAATGACAATAAAGATAAAGGTGCATAAAAGTAAATGACATAAAAAAAATGTTAGCACAATTACATGGTTAATGTTAGTGTTAGAGTTAATAATCTATTTCGGGACAAATTTAGCGCTATGTTAACCAATCGTAGCACAATCTATAAGGAAGATCATACTATGGGAGGCCAGACAATAACAATTTATGTACCATACATGTTAGAGATGTGATAGAGATCATACTCTTAAATCATGTAGCACAAGTTAGAACCAAGGAGGGATCAAGCATTAAGGCAAGGAGATTGGTCCATTACATCAATCAATCCTTCATGACACTTAGGAAAAATTTAAGCATCAATCCAAAGTACCTCCAACGATCAATGATCAATCAAATGTTAGATTTGAAATGATGAAAGTTCATCAAGCACCAATCCAAATCTCATGAACAAGATGGACTACACATCATCCAATTGATCAAGAGAAGAAAAAGGAAAAAGAAAGAGAAGGAGAGAGAGGAGAGCAAGATGGAAATCAAAACCAAATTGGATCAAGGTATTTATCAAGTCATCATCAAAATCTATCATCCAGTTTGGGGGATTAGGGTTTTCACCGCATTAACACCCAAGATCCATTGAGTTTGATGAAACCTATGATCAAATCAACCAAGATCCAAGGACAACAAAAGTCAACATAGGTCAAACAAATATAAGATGCAAGAAAATGAAATAAAATGCGTCAAAAAGATTTTTAAAAGGAAAATAAAAGAAAAAAAATCCATAAGATGCTTCAAAACACCAAATAAATGGCTAAGAAAATTACGGAAGGTCAGAAATAAAACAAGAAGCATGTGAATTTTTTTTTAGAATTTTTAAAGTCATAAAAATATTTTTAAACTGATTAAAACAAAGAAAAAAAAGGAGAAAATCAAAGAAAAATAGAAAATAATAAAAATAAAATCTCAAAAATTGAAATCAGATGAAGAAAAATAAAATAGAATTTTAGAAAATATTTTGGGATTTTTTAAAATTAAAATGGATTTAATATGACTTTCTGAAGTTAAAAACAATTTAAAATGAAAATTGAAAAAGAAATAAGGCTGAAAAAAACAAGGAGCGTTGGATCCATTTCATTAGTCTGATATGGCAGATCTAGTGGTCCAGAAGTGCGCGCTCATGGTGGAAATTAGTTTGAAAAACACACTGGATCTGTTTTAAAAATAGCCAATAGAAACATTTCACGTGGCACAGAAAGTTTGAAAATAATTCAGATCACCATCATCATCACTTCCGATCAACTTCTACGACCATCCTCATCGAAGCTGTGTGATTTTTGCAAATTCAAATTACGAAACCAACACCATTAGGAGCGTCTCCTTGATGTGATCTCAACCATATGCTTCTTTGAAATTTAAATAAACTGAGTGAAGAGAAATTGATTAAAACTCGTGACACTTTCAAAAACAAAAATCACAATTACATAGTGAAAACGAAGTGAAAATGAAATCTAAAGGTGCAGTGAGGATCAGTGAACATCAAACAACATCTCATCAACTTGAATGTAACAGAATGATGCCTCTAACTACCTGTTTGAAATGTTGTGAAAATGTTCTGAAACTGGAATTGGTGAGGATGATTTAGAGGATCTTAAGCTTTTGTAATTTTTGTGTTAGCTTCAGGAGGTATCAAGGAAGCTGTAGGAATCAAAAGTTTGCTCTGAAACGGCTTGGAAAGGTTTCACGATATTAGCACTTTGTGAGAAAAATTTGAAGTTTGAGCAGAGGTTTTGTGGCTATCAAAAGATTGAAAATGAAGGGAGTGAGGTCCTCTATTTAAAGGAGAGAATGATGGAATGCTGAGAGGGGTGAAATGATCAAAATTTGATTGAAACCGTGTGCACCCCCATAGTGAAGAAAGTGTGGCTTTAAGTGCATAAAAACTCCACTTATCCTTGCGTTTTATGAGTCATTTAAATTCTGGAAGCTTGATTAAACATATTTAGATGGAAAACGCGTGGTAAATTGGCTTGTAATTGAGAATTAGTGAACTTGAAATTTTGACCATAGTTCAAAAATCAGTTTCGTGTAGCCATGTTTCAATCAATGGGGAATCTTGCACGTGAGGCTTTTTTATTCCATTCTTTTTGCAACTTGATAACATCATAACAAAGATCACAATGTACTAAGAAAGATCGCATTTGGATGCTTGCGTAAAAATTTATGGCATGTTGAAGTTGGCACAAAATATGGCAATGAGGCCACGAAAAATTCTAAGTCCAAAGTGACCGAAAATTACCTATAATGTATCAATGAATTCCATGGCCTTCCAAGCACAATTAGCTTTTGACCCTTGAAGAAAACTTGTAGAGGGCATCTCAAATGACATTGTACAAAAAGAATTAGCCTCAAATGTTGAAATTTGAAGAAGTTATGATCCTTGAAAGTTGAGGAAAAGTCACTTAAAAATATGTAAAATTTCACTAAGTTCGCAAATGACCTATAATGTCTTCAAACATTTGATGATCCTCCAAGCATAATTGGATCTTTTCATGTAAAGAAAATTTGAAGAGGATATTGAGAAGAGTCATATGCAAAAATAATCATTTAAAAATATTGAAAATTGAAGAAGTTGTGATCCTTTGAACTATGACTTTCAATGTTGACTTTTTAGGTCAAACCTCTTGGAATCAACTTGCAATCTTGGACTTTTCTTGAATTTCAAGGTACATGGATGATCATATGAACTTAAAATAATTTTACCTTGAATTTCCTTTGATTAAATTGACCAATGCTTGAGGTAACTTGTTGATGAAGGCATGGAAATAAACACATGAATTTTTAACTTTTCTTGAGGAACAAGCTACTAAACCTTGAGATATCCTTGATAAAAAATGAGATGGAATGATGCTTGAGATCAAACACTTTGAGATTAGAGGCCATGACTTGATGAGATAGCCCTTGAGAATCAATAGTTAACCATACTTCAACTTGAAGAACTAAAACCCTAGCTGAGGAACCATGCTTGATGCTTTTGATACAAAACTATACCTTGGAAAGAAACAAAAGGGGAAAAGCATTTTTTTTAATATTTTGGTTAGTGATTAGTAAATAAAGCATACAAACACAAACGAAAAGATACAAAGAAAGGTGCTTGGTGATCTCTACAAAGACAAACCCAAGGATGAGGGGATAAGAAGAGAACCAAATTGTGATCTTGATGCATCATGAAGATGCAAATGAAGTGGGATCTTAGGGGTAAAAATTAGGGTATGACAGATGCCCCTATTTAAGTTTCTTTTATTCAGAGATATGAAGATTGACATCTTTGTCTCGACGAGATAGAAGAGACTTAAATACAGAAGACCCAAATTTTGGACCTAAGATACCGCAAAAATGATTATGATATGATATGATATGATATGAATGCAAACACAGAATTGTGTGGGAAAAAGATGCCACAGGAGACAGAAAACTGCTGGAGGAAGTTAGCAGAGGAAAAAGAAACTCTGCATGGGATAAACAATAAAAAGATCCAATTGAGGAATGTGAGATTCCATTAGAGATGGAAAAAATGCGTAGACGAAGCTTACGACTTAAAAATGTTGGATATAAAGAGGAAAAATGGTTTGGACTCCATTGGGGAATCTCAAAGTCAATCGCTCTATTTGGGAAAGAACCTTTGGTAGACAAAGATTAACAGGATAATAGACAAGCTTCACAAAGGATAGCCACTTGTTGGTAATAGACAAGTTTCATAATGGATAGCCACTTGCTAAAAGATAAACAAAAACTCTGCCAGGGAAACTCAAAAAGAGATGCGAGCAGGTCAAATCACACAACAGACTTCTCAAATAAAGAGACAACCATCTGTTGGGGGCAAAAGATTCACTAGATCGCAATAGGATTCTCATATGAGGAGATAAACACTTGTTCAAATAACGAACCAAGTCGAATGATAACAAGCTTCCACTATCATGATAGGGCTCAACTTCTTCTTTAATTAAGTCTCAAACTTGAAAAAGGACCCAATACAATTTGTCTCCGCTAAAGGGACTTCTATTTGCTAGGAATTAGGGATCAATAACTTTACCGAGGATCTTCAGAAGAGATACAGGCAGGTTAGATAAATTTCACAACATACTTCTCTACGGGACTTTTCCGAAGAGATGTCATTTGATGGAAAATAAAGCTTCACCAAACTCTTCTACGGAACTTTTCCGAAGAGATACCATTTGATGGAAAATAAAGGTTCACCAAACTTCCCTTCGAGACTTTTCCAGAGAGATGCCATTTGATGGAAAAGCTAATGGAGTCGCAAAAGGCTTCTCAAATAAAGAGATGTCACCTGTTCAAACAACGAGTCCATGGCTCAACTTGATTGGATAAGAATCAAGGAGTTCACAGTAAACTTCTCTGCTGAGGATAAACTAGAGAGATGCCATTTACTGTGAAGATACAAACTGATATTTGGGGACATACAAGTTGCTCAAATACTGTGACTGCCACTTGAAGTCACACAAAAGTTGAATATAGAGAACAAACTTCTCGAAGAGATTGCCACTTGTAATTGCAAAAGTTTGAAGAACCAACAGGAACAGATAAACTTCTCAAAAGAGACTGCCACTTATCGTTACGAAGATTTACTATACTGGGGATATGCAAGCTTCTTAGAGTAAAGAGATTGCCACTTGCTGCCAGGTAAAGCTCACCATGCTGGGGACATACAAGCTTCTCATATAAAGAGATATCCACTTTTTATTAGGCAAAATTCCAGGAGAGTGTTATCACAACACTGCTGGGGAAATAAAATCTTCATCTTCTGAGAAGGAGTCATAAATAGATTTCTGCCGAAGAAAATAAATCCTCAATAGGGGTAAAATAAATTCCTTTTCATTATCCAACTTTCACAGCCCAAGAGATTTAAAATGACCACTACAAGAGACCAAAGTTCAATCCATGAACAAACTGGAGAGAAACCGTCAAAGAAGACTCTACCCAATGAGGAAATAACTCAACTGGGGAGTAATTCCATCCAGATAATGAGCTGGAAAGGAAAACTAAAGCAAAACCCTCCCATGAGGAATGAACTCAGTGGGGAATTAGAAAGGATATACACTTTCTACTTAAGGTAGACACTCTAATGGAGAAAAAATACACACTCTGTGGGAAAAACAACACTGTAGAGAGTGGGTAAAAATACCAAGAAATGCAAGATGAATATGAATTTGCATGATGCGTGTATCAATAAATGTATGCATGTATATGCTGACAAAATAAACACAAAGATAAATTGGGGACGACCAATCACCATAGTACAACCGGATACTCAGCTAAATCTCAACACTGCTGAAAGATAATTTGTTAGGGATTTCAGTGAGAGATAAACAGGAGCCACTAAAGGAACGAAGTCCTGCTACAAGGCCCATATCTCTGGGGAGAGAAAGATACTGCTCGGGGAGAAACCTAATACTGAATATTCTATTACCAATAATCCACTAAGGGGAAAACAATAAGAACTCCGTTGGGGAAATAAACTGACCCAAACCACTTTCTTTGAGTAGAGCAGTCTGTAGAAAGTCAGAGATAACTGCCACTTAACCTTGACTTCCAAGATGAGCAAGATCACATGCTCCTATGTACATAGATCAGAAATAAACTGACCCAAGCTGTGCCATCACCAACACCATATTCTGGACAAGTCTCTTGCCAGGAAACTTTCCAGATAAATATCAGATGCTTCTATTAACAACTGGAACACACCTGCTGCACTTCAATACTCCTAGATCAGAAATAAACTGATCCAAGAACTAATCATCAAGATTATGATGTCTTCTTCTTCATCTTCAACATCACTACTGTCTAGACCAATTTCTTTCCAGGAAACTCTCCAGAGATCAGATGCTTCTGCCACAGCACATTGAAGTAGATTCTTAGGTCAACACTCAAGAGAAATAGATCCAAAAGCTTATGTAGTACCCCTCCCATGATTCTGCACAAACCAGATGAAGAGATGTTTCAACATCGTGTTGAACATCAGCAATCTTGAACTTCACATACAAGGATAATCAATTAAATACTTGTGAATATCACAAATCGTAATTGATCTTAAATCCTTGTTCAATAACCCTGCTTCACTGTTGAAGTCATACTCCAACAGATTATTCCATGAACACTTATCAAGTATTCAATCTGTTACAAGTATCTTCTTTGACAAACAAAGTGTTGAGATACCAAGGCGGCCACCCTTGACTCTAGTAACTAAGATTCTCTCAGAACGAACCCTATTTACCTCAAAAGTTCTGAAATCTTCATTCAGATTGGATCCACCCTTAGGATTAAGAGAGATGAATCCTTCCTTGCACTTTTGGACAGTAAAAATAAATCACCTCCACTTTCTTCAGGTTTATGTTTCACAGAAACACCTTCTAGTGAGAAGAATAACTAGAAGACTCCAGATGCACGACTGATATGCCTTTATGAGTGGACTTGAGAGACTTCTCAAGTATCTTTGACAACTTAGCCGATCAATAATTTACCAAATTCCTCGAGCAAGAACTTGATAAACCTAATCTCAACTCTCCTTCTCTTCAACTAACTTCAAACTGCACAATGGAACCAAGCTTCCAAGTACCAAGTCACCATAACAGACATCTTCCAACAACTTTCTTCATTCCATCGCTCCCGACTTTGGAATAAAAATATGCAGATATCTTCAAATATAGAGGCCGACGATTGAGATCTTCCACCATCTGTCTTCAATAACAACTCCAGAACCCCATAAATTCCAGAGCTCTTCCATCAGAAGCATATGCAGCGGAACCACAAAGGAACAAATTTAACCTGCCCTAATAAGATGTCAGAATGTCTTATAAGACACCCCAATAAGAGAACTAGCCACTTCTCCTGCAGTTGTTGTAGAACCTCCTCAACAACATGAACAACCACCGGGTTGTTACCTTCGATCCGGAACATCCATCCCATCCATTAATACCCTTGAGTATGTCTGAGTTGATTGATCTGTTCTTCAAAACTCCTCCTTGTTTAAACGCCAGAAAGTATCTCCCAAAGATCTCATCCAGAAACAGGCAGGATGCCTACTCTGATACCAATTGAAATTCTGGCATAGCAGATAACAAATGTCCTAACACATGTCAAGACATTGTTCTGCATAATTATTTAAACAAAGAATAGAACAACAGACTGATTTCAAAACTATCAGTAACTGCAGAAACACAGATGTTTCGACATCTGTTCCAACATGTTAATCAAAATTGAAATGTAAATTGCAGAATGATAAACAACACAGAATATGATGATCCAGTTTGGTGCAACTCACCTACATCTAAGGGATACCAATCCAGGAAGAAGAATTCACTATCAGTAGTATAGTTTTATGTAAACAACCTCAGGTTTACAGTAAACACCCACACTTACCTATCACTACCCAATGAAGACTTTATCATTAGAAGTCACATCTAATTGATAAGAGAAACCCATCTCACTCCCTAAATCACAACCTGTGATTATCTAACAGTTACTACACCATAACTGTATCATCCCTATTGAAAGACACCCCTTCCAATACAAAGTTCAGTCAAGCATCCTTGACTAACAAGTTAACTTGGATTTGCTTCAAAGCTTCATCCAAGAATAATACACGATTCATTACCTACGGGTTTCTGAATCTGTACAAGTACCTATTATCGTAACCCAAAATTTGACCTCCCTCTTTTGCCTTTTGCATAAACAGAAGCATTCGCATCGCTGGCATACGCATTCGCATTTTTTCCTCTGGTGTTTTGATTGCAGGATATTTAGGTTTTCCAAGCCCGATTAATCATATCCTCACAAGGTCATCACCTCATCAAAACAAGCACAAAATGAAGGTTTCCATACCTATTCATCAATACAAGAGGTGGAAAATCGAAGTCGGGACCACAACACCTTTTTTAGGGCAAATTGGGCATATTTTGGCCTGGTTAATCGATTAACCATTTGCAGTGCAATTGTGTTAATCGATTAACACAGGCAAAATAGGCACAATTTCCTGCTTTTTCATGACAACACCTTTGCACATTTTGGTCTTGGATTCTAGCAGCATATGGAATATTCTAGACACCTCTAAACATTTCCAAGCTACTCAATTCATCCCAAGTGCATTTGCTATGATACTTCGCTTCAAATCAAGTGCACCATGTTCCTTGTTCACCAAGTAATGTGGATCTTTGGATGTTGGAATTCACCTTGGGATGGTTACCGAGTTGGTTCTAACTAACCAGTTAACCGCCTTGACTCGGTGAGTCAAGTCCAACTAACTCCTAACCTAGCTCCAAACCCAAAGCTAATTCTAAACCAAATGCCAAACCATCTCATGCTCCAAACCTAAAGTCTATATAAACACATCTCCACTCACTTTTCAATTCCTCAACCATTCTCAACCATTTTTCACCAAGCTTCTCACATTTCACTCTCAATTCTCTCATTTTTTTCTCTGATTTCTCTACTCATTCTTCATCTTCATCTCAATTCTTCTCCATCAAACCTCACCAAAAGCTCTTATTCTTGAAAGATAATCACTTTTCACATTGAAAGTGATTAATTCTTGAGCTTAACCTTCATCATTTGGCATTCTTTGGTTAGATTTATGGAATTACATCTCCTTCTACTTCAATCCAAGGGTTTCACACCATTTATTTTGGTGCAAGTTCGATTCCGGTGCATTTTCACGTTTTTGATCGGTTTCGACGCGTTTCATCTCCAATTCAAGGATCCTCTGGTTTTCTTTAATCTTCTGCACCAAGATCACTTTGCAACATTTACCAAGGCACATCTCAGCCTTGTAGGTTGGTGGATTTCATTCATTTTATCATTTCGATCGTTTTCGTATCGTTTGCGATGTAATTTCGATATTCTTGCATGTGAATTGATTACACTTTTGCTTGATCCTTGATCTTGATTTTTAATTGATTCTATTATTGATCATTTACTATTTCTAAGCTTGATTTTTCGTGCATAATTTTTTGTCCTAGCATTGGAGTGATTGCACAATCAAAAAGTTGGCCAAAAGCACTTTTCAAAACTGATTTTCTGCTCCCTGTACAATGTTAATCGATTAACACATTGTAGTGCAATTGTGTTAATCGATTAACCAGTGTTTTTTTGCACTTTTTCAAGTGTTAATCGATTAACACTTTGCAGTGCAATTGTGTTAATCGATTAACACTGAACCAGAAGGCCATTTTCTTGCATTTTCAAGTGTGTTTGCCATGCTTTCTTCATTTTAACTTCCATTGATTGTCATGCTTGATTTTATGGATGTTTTTAATGTCATTCCACTTTTGGTTGAAGCATGTTCATGAACTTTTGATGCACATTTTCGTTTATTCATTTGTTTCGTGTTCTTAGCATTGTATGAACATAACAATTCTTGCACTATTTTGTTCACATGATACATGATTTTGTGTGGCATTTTGGTGATCATTTGGCACTGTTTTGCACCTTCCATTTCAGTCTGCATTAAGTTTATTCTTCATGGATAAATTGAATCATGCATAATCAATAATTCACTCCTTTTTGCTTTAATGACTTTTCATCCTCTTTGGAAAGTTGTTAGCATGTTTATCCCTTGGTTAATTGATCGAAACTTTGTTTTGATAAATCGATCTTCCCTTTTCCTCTCTTTAGGCCTCCTTTAGAGCTTTCTCTCTCATCCCCCCCGGTGGAGTTAGAGTTTCGCGCTGCGCCTTGCATCAGAGCACTGTACAAATTGACGCCGTTATGCTGTCTCTTTCTCTACGCAGGAGCACTGTACAACATTGGAGCGGTTGCGCTGTCCGTTTCACTTCCCACACTATATTTTGGGTGCTAGAGAAAGAATGAGGATGGAGTTTTTCTTCCCTCATTCTGGCTATTTCTTTGGTAAGGGCGTCTTGTCCTCTCCTCGAGAATAGTCACCTCTATCCTCTAGCTATAGTGTTTCTAATTCCCTTGTCGAGTCGATCCTTGATCACTCTTCTCCCTTTGCGATCATTTTTGATCCTTGATCACTCCTATCTCTTTCAATCTCTCCTTTTGATCAATCACCATCCTTCTTGGTTAAGATCATTATTCTTGCGCTAGCAATCTCTCTTTGTTTCATTACTCCTTTCTTCTTATAATCAATCATTGCTTTTTGATTCCCCTGAAGAGTCTCAATTCTCTTTCTTTGGTCTAACACAGTTTTCCTGTCACGACCATTCTTCCCCAGGAGTTCGCAACCTTCTCTTAGTTCTTCTCCTTCCTTGGGTTAATCACCTTCTCTTGGTTAATCACCCGTTTCTTCAGTTAATCATAGTCCGTCTGTTAATCACTGAGCACCTCTTGGGTTAATCACCTCTTCTTGGTTAATCACCCTTTTCTTCAGTTAACCACAGTCCGTCTGTTAAAATACTGAACCCTTTCGAGTTAATCACCTTCTCTTGGTTAATCACTCGCTTTTCTCTTCGGTTGATCGCAGTCCGTCTGTAAACACTGAATCCCCCCGCGGGTGGAAACCTCCTCTTGGTTCAAATACTTGCACCCTTGGGTTAGTAACCTTTCTTTGGGTCGAATACCCTTTCTTCGGTTGAGTACTGTTTGTTCAGTCAGTTTACCGAACCCCTTTGGGTCACGACCTTCTTTCGGTCCTGCACCCGCTTTTCTGGTTAATCACAGTTTCTCTGCTAAAAGTAATGCTTCTCTATCCCCACAGAGTTGCAGTCCTTTCTTTCCTCGGTTAACCACTGTTTACCAGCTAGTGTACCGAGGCCCCTTCAGAGTCAAACACCTTCTCTTTGTTCAGCACTTTCTCTCTTGGTTTATCACAGTTCGCCTGTTGACACCAGTCTCTTCCCCGCCAGGTTCCTACTCTCTTTCCTCGGTTAACCACTACCAGCCAGTTAATATACCGAGTCTCCTTTTTTCTCTTGGTTATGACACCATCCCTTTATTTGGATCCCCAGCGGAGCCCTTCCTATTCCCCTTGCTCTTACTTTCTTGGTTTCGAAACCAATTCTATTTCTTATCCCCAGCGTGTAGCGAGCGATTTTGGACGCGGTTCTTAAGCGCTGGTTGCTCTCTACGGTTTGAGCTTTGACTATAGGTCGATTCATTTTTTATCCTATTGTGAGCTGAATAAGGAAGGGAAATTGATGTCTCCAATTAACCCTGCTTTGCATACTGAGTTTAAATAGCGGTCTGTTAGGTTACGAATGCTATCAATGTGGGGGGCCTTTGTATTGGTTATTTGTATTTTCGCCAATACTATTTTCTTTCTTTTTTACCTGGGCAGAAGGTTTCTGGCGGGGAACAAGGATTAGGATGTTAGGACTGATGCTTTTGAATTACTGCTTTTGATTGATGGAGATGTGGGATTTGGGTTTTTTGTTGATTGTGCTCGCTAAGATCTTTTCTTTCAATCTTATGCCTACGTATTCCCGTTTACCGAAACAGGGAAATCAGAGCGTTCGTAGTTCCTCCTATTCTATGGGAGGAAATTGTTTTTTGGTGTCTTGTTCAAAGCCCAAGACGTGAAGCGAAAGGTGGTTTGTATCTTGTTCAAAGCCCAAGATGTGAAGCTGAAAGGTCTATTTGTGTCTTGTTTAAAGCCCAAGACGTGAAGCTGAAAGACCTCGACTTTAGAGAGAATTTGTCATCTCTAAAGAGGGAAAAGGATAATTACTTTAACTGGGATACGCGGATCCGAGCAATGCCATAATTTCCAAAGAAAAGGTTTTAACCTGAAGGAGAAGACTTTAAATCAGTGTAGAGCAATGCCATCTTTCCTTAGGAATTTCTCATGCTAAAAGAGGGACAGTGGCATGGATGTAGATGATCCAGAGGCTTGCCGCTTACAGCGAATAGATGAAGGGAAAGGAGTTGTTGATGTTTGTGTACTGTGAACGAGGCACATCTTTGATGCTAAAAGGTTGATTGAATCAACCAGTGGTTTTCTTATACAAAAGCCTAAGAGGAGGCTAATTTCCGCTAGGAAAATCATTATCCAAAGCCTAAGAGGAGGCTATTTTGTGTCTCGTACAAAGCCCGAGAGAGAGGCTACAAGTTTTTGACCCGACGATAGAGTCTTTGTGTCTCGTACGAAGCCCGAGATAGAGGCTATTGTTTGTTTGACTCAACGAGGGAGTCTTTGTGTGTCTCGTACAAAGCCCGAGAGAGAGGCAAAAAGGGTTGACTCAACAGGAGAATCTTTTATACTCAACAAGAGAGTGTTTTTGGATCTCGTACGAAGCACGAGATGGAGGCTAAAAATTTTGTTTCAGTTGAGTGACAGATCCAATATACTGATTTTAAAAGAGAAAATCAGGTCTTATATGAGCAACACTGTACTCAGGGATTTGATTTGAGGATCAGGGATATTTCCTTCGCTTTGAGGAAATGGGAAATCCAAAGGGTATTGAGACTGTCCGAGTCTGCGGGTTTCCTTCCTATTTAACGAAGGGGGTCACTTGAGAATGTCTTTGAGACTCAAGGAAGTTAGACTGTCCAAGTCTAGAGTTTTATCTTTTGTACTATGCTTTGAGAAACAGTAGTAGACTCTACGAAAGGGCTGTTTTATGAGGATGACTAGGTTCTGTTCCTATACCTCTAGGAGGTCGTCGGGACAATTTGTACGAAGCCCAAGAGGAGGCTGGAATCTTTTAAGAAGCCGACGGGTCCTTGTACTAAGCCCAAGAGGAGGCTATCATTCCCGGAGGAAGAGATCATTATACAAAGCCTAAGAGGAGGTTGTGAATACTTCTAAGAAGCCGTAGTGTCCTTGAATAATGCCCAAGAGGAGGCCGATGCTTTTAAGAAGCCTGTGGGTCTATCATCTCCTTTCCATTGGGAGAGATAACTCTTTTAAAGATAAAAACCACTGGTAAACGTGCGAGGTTTACTATCCAGCGACTTTTAGCTTTTAAAGAGGGTTCCTTAGTTAAGGTCCAAGATTATGACCGTAGTGGGTACCCAAACCCTGAGACATTCAAGGCAAGCTATCCACAAGGAATAAATCAAGTCAGGAAAGTTCGAGAATTTGGAAGAAACTCAAAGATGCCATTCACGGAGAATACATTCATCTTGGGGAGTAGAGCTTTTTGACGATTCCTAAGGAGGACAACCGAAGAGAAGACTGTATCTGGTGCTCCTATTGGGGATCTAGGCATCTATTTCTACGAATAAATGAAACGGCGTCACCTAGTTCTAGACGTAGTTTCCGGGGAAACTCAAAATATCTATACTATTATTACACAGTAGATATGAGTTTATGAAAGGAGACTTACAGTGAGCAGCCCCACAATACAGTTTATAATATGAAAGCAGTAAATGAAAGCGATAACCACTTACTCGGTTGGAGTGCTTCCATGCTGTTTGGTTAGTTGTTCAACAAAGAAAGATTGAAAACAATAGTATATTCAAAATCAAAGGAGAAAGTGCTTTGAAAAAGAAAGATTTGGGGCTTACAGCTCAAGGAGAGGCCTAGGGTTTTATCAGTGAGCGCACTGTTTAACTTTGTACAGCGGGACTTATACAAGTGACTGGGGCCCAAAAAGGTTTTCTGTACAAAGGGATGGGTCTTACACTATCTCAAGAGGCCCAACAAGGTTTAAAGAAAAGAGTGGGGCTTATAACACGAGGGTAGGCCCAAATGATTTTTCGTTTAAAAATGGCGATCGCTATGAGGTGGCACATGGCCATATCCACTCTGTCTACAATGCATCTTGACCAGATTGGTGCCCAATAAGAGTACATCGTGAATTTGATAGACATTGTTAGTCTCTTTCTCAATCAGATTGACTGCAGCTTTCTCGTGTTGAGGCAGCGGGTTCGTAAGAACATTAGGATTCGTATCTTTGAAAGATAAGAGCCCGCTCCTAACAAGATTTTACACGTCGGATTTGAAATTGAGACAAGTCTCAATGTTATGCCCTGAACCTCCTTGATGATAAGGGCATGTTTGATCCGCTTTAAACCAAAAAGGCGGATTTTCCAGAACTGAAATGGGAGACTTAGTCTGAATGTGCCCCTTAGCCAGCAGTAACGGAAACAACTCTGCGTACGTTACGGGTATAGGATCAAATCCTGGTGGCCGTGTTGTACGGTTGTTGTTATATGGAGGATGAGCCTGCTGAAGAGGCTGTTGTGTCCTTTGTTGGTCAGGTTGGCTCTGCGCAACCTGAGGTTGATACATAGGAACAGGCGCGGGGCCGATAGCAGGAGTAACAGCTGCTACTGGCTGATAACGTCGCCTTTGCTTTCCGAGAGAGATATTCCCAATAACTTGCTCTTTTTTCTTAGGGAGAGCACTACCATATTTTTTAGTACTGCTCGTTGATCCAGTGTCTTTTACCAAACGTCCTTCTCAGACGGCTTCCTCAAGACGTACGCCCATGCCGACCATCTCGGTGAAATCACTAGGCGCACTGGCAACCATTCGGTCATAGTAAAATGAGCTTAAGGTCTTTAAGAATATTTTTGTCATCTCTTTTTCCTCAAGAGGTGGACAAATTTGAGCGGCAATTTCATGCCACATTTGAGCATACTCCTTAAAGGTTTCCTTTTCCTTTTGCGACATCGATCTGAGTTGATCTCTGTCGGGTGCCATGTCCAAATTGTACTTGTATTGTTGGACGAAAGCAGTACCAAGATCTCTGAATGTACTGATCGTAGTACGGTTTAAACCCATGTACCATTTTAATGCGACACCAATTAAACTATCCTGGAAGTAGTGAATCAGTAGGTCCTGATTCTCCGTCTGAGCTGACATCCGCCGAGCGTACATCACCAGATGGCTCTGAGGGCAAGACTTACCCTTGTATTTTTCAAAGTCGGGCACTTGGAACTTGTGCGGGACTTTCACATTTGGGACCAAGCAGAGGTCTGTGGCGTCCTTTCCAAATAGATCCTGACCGCGAATGGCTTGCAGCTCTTTCTGCATTTCCAAGAACTGCTCCTGGAATTCATCCATTCTGTCAAACATAGTTTCCTTCTTACCAGAAGGTGTCTGTGGAATATGTCCTTCCGGGACAGTGTGCACCACAGGGGGTGGTACCGTGACTACGACAGTAAGTCTTGGCGCCTCCCGAAGTTTGTAACCTTCGGGAGTCTTGAGTATGCCCCTGGCATCTTTGCTTTCCTGAAGTTTGTAACCTTCAGGCCCAACAGCTTCTGTTGCGATTCCCTGATCTTCAGTGATCGGCGGAACATATCCTTCCGAGATATAGTTAACAGGCATGCCCCAAGGACGATCTTTCGGCATCTGATACCTAGGATCATACTTTTCTATGATGGGCGTTGAGGTGATCTCTGAGATCACAGTTCTTTGTAGCTGAGCTTCTGCCATGGCTTGCATGTCGTTACGAAGCTTTCTCATATCCTCTCTCAGAGCGTCGATCTCTTCTTTCAACTCTCTATTTTCTTCCTCAAGATCATCCATCCTTTTCTGATGATTGGCCCGAGTATTATACGAATGAGACAGTTTGACTCTAGAATCGAGACACAAACGTGAGATTCGTAGGGAAGAAGAATACGCGATGTGAGAATGATGAATGCAATGATTATATTAATTGTTCTTTGGTTTAATCAAAATAAACTTCGACAATTAGATTGCAAATATCAAACAGTGGGGAAACCCCTTTTTATTGAAATTCAAAGGATTACAGAAATGGAAGTACAGTAGATTACAAAGTGCAGAAACAGAAACCTAAACTAATGGGTCCCGAGTCCTCTTCTTTGACCGGGGCACTTGGGCCGTTGTCGGGTTGTCATTCCTTTGCCAAGTGAAAGGAGTGAGCAAATTCCTTTGGTCATCTTGATTCTCTACAGCATGCTGCTCCAAAATTTCAATCAGAGCATCTTTCTCTTTTAGTAGTTGCTGTATTTGGATACACTCTACGTCGAGGGTGCGGTACTTGTTATTCCAAGATCTTCTTTCCTTTTTGAACTTTATTGAGAGTAACCTGAAGCTTTTCAGTTTCCGTTATGAAGTACATGACAGTTTCCCTCGGTGGAAGAATTCCGTAACGAGGATAAGGCATCTTTTAGCTTGAGGGCTCTGGTTTGTACCCAATGGAGATAAGGCTCCACCGAGACATAATCCGGTTTTCCCAGAGACTCTCGTCCTTTCTTATGAACATGTTTCCAAGCTTGCACTATTTCCATCTTTAGTGCTCTGTCATTTTCTCCTTCTTTGAAGAAAAGACCTTCCAGATGAACACCCAGCGGGATGTGTCTCATCGGGTATCCAAATTGACGAAGAACTAATATCGGATGATAGTTGATTCCTCCTTTAGTTCCTATGAGGGGTACGCTGGGGAAGTTTCCACAACGGTCAATGATTCTGATTCCCTCATAAATCCTATTACACCAATCTATATCGGAATTGGTGAGAGACAAGATCTTCTGCGACCAACGTAAGACACTCTTGCAATCACAAAAAGCAGCAGACTTGGGCAAGTGAGAGATATACCATTTGTAGAGCAAAGGTACACAACATGTGATCTCCCCTCCGCTGTACAAATTTCCCAAGTGTACAGAAAGATACGCATCTGCGAGCAAAGTCGGCACAGGGTTTCCAATGAGAAAAACCTTAATGGCGTTGATATCGACGAAGTTATTGATGTTGGGAAACAAAAATAACCCGTAGGTGAGCAAGACAAAGATGCTTTCAAAAGCAGTCCCGTTCCCTATACTAGCGAAGTATAGAGCCTTTTTTGTCAAGAATTGGGCTGGAAAACCTTGGATGCCACCCTTAGTGGTGATGTGAGTCCTGACCTCAGACTCATCCAAATGAATTGCTATTGCAATAGTCTGATTCTTTGGAATTTATTCCAGTCCAGAAAACGGAGCTCGATCAGTGATATGTAAATCGGTCAGATGAGAATACTCCTCCAGCGTTGGTGATAGCTGGTAATCCGGGAATGTGAAACAGTGATAAACCGGATCGTAGAACTGAATGAATGCGTCCATGATCCCCTTAATCACATGGACTCTTAACAGTAGTAGCAAACCACCGTGCTTGGCTCTGAAAGCCTCTGGGTTAACGATCATCCTCGTTAACTTTCTCAAATCCTCTAGCTTTAGAACCTTAAAGGTATACTGGCGAGTTCTCCTTCTACCGAAATCCATTAATGCAATTTTTTTCTCTGATATTTGCAATCACAATCTTAGTTTAATTTGAAAAACAGAGAGACTAGAAGAGAAGTTTTTTGAATGTTTTAATGTTTTATTAAATGGATGCATGAATGCAGCACACAAAAACATAGAAAAAACATGGGGACAAAGGGTCGTTGTCATGAAGTCAAGGCTCTACCCATCCCCAAAGGTTTATACTAGGGTGATTTTTGTACCTGTACTCATTATCATCAGCTCCTCCCAGGAAAGCAAGACAACAAGCGGATCGCCAGCGAGTTGTAAAGCAATCTTAGAGTAAGTGCCATTCACCGAGAATAGATCACCAGCCTCAAATGAGGGTAGTATTGCGTAACAACTATTTCCGATAGTTTCCGCACTACGAAAGGGTTTGGCTCCTCAGCTTCTCAGACTTAACAACCGGCCCATTGGCTAGAAGAGTGAATGGGTTGCGTTGGTCAGCCTCCACTGAGGTTGATGGTCGACCCCGTCGCCATCACTTATCTTAAGTGTATACTCATTCTCACCACATGCGGCATCACACGCATTCCCAGTAACAGAAAAATAAACACGTATAGCAATTAGGAAAAGCAGTATATATATTTATCCTAATCATCCTAGACTTATAAAGCTATGATTCCTAAGTTCCTGACAGAAAATGGGTTCCCCGGAGGAAGCCCCAATCTGTGGTATCAACCAAAGAGGTGAAAAGGAGGAAAAAGGAAAGAATCTGAAGAGATAGGCCCCACGGTGGGCGCCACTTTTCTGTAGCAAGCGATTTTGGATGCAGTTCTTAAGCGCTGGTCGCTCTCTGCGGTTTGAGCTTTGACTACAGGTCGATTCATTTTTTATCCTATTGTGAGCTGAATAAGGAAGGGAAATAGATGTCTCCAATTAACCCTGCTTTGCATACTGAGTTTAAACAGCGGTCTGTTAGGTTACGAATGTTATCAATGTGGGGGGCCTTTGTACTGGTTATTTGTATTTTCGCCAATACTGTTTTCTTTCTTTTTTACCTGGGCAGAAGGTTTCTGGCGGGGAACAAGGATTAGGATGTTAGGACTGATGCTTTTGAATTACTGCTTTTGATTGATGGAGATGTGGGATTTGGGTTTTTTGTTGATTGTGCTCGCTAAGATCTTTTCTTTCGATCTTATGCCTACGTATTCCCGTTTACCGAAACAGGGAAATCAGAGCGTTCGTAGTTCCTCCTATTCTATGGGAGGAAATTGATTTTTGGTGTCTTGTTCAAAGCCCAAGACGTGAAGCGAAAGGTGGTTTGTATCTTGTTCAAAGCCCAAGATGTGAAGCTGAAAGGTCTATTTGTGTCTTGTTCAAAGCCCAAGACGTGAAGCTGAAAGACCTCGACTTTAGAGAGAATTTGTCATCTCTAAAGAGGGAGAAGGAGAATTACTTTAACTGGGATACGCGGATCCGAGCAATGCCATAATTTCCGAAGAAAAGGTTTTAACCTGAAGGAGAAGACTTTAACTCAGTGTAGAGCAATGCCATCTTTTCTTAGGAATTTCTCATGCTAAAAGAGGGACAGTGGCATGGATGTAGATGATCCAGAGGCTTGCCGCTTACAGCGATTAGATGAAGGGAAAGGAGTTGTTGATGTTTGTGTACTGTGAACGAGGCACAACTTTGATGCTAAAAGGTTGATTGGATCAACCAGTGGTTTTCTTATACAAAAGCCTAAGAGGAGGCTAATTTTCGCTAGGAAAATCATTATACAAAGCCTAAGAGGAGGCTATTTTGTGTCTCGTACAAAGCCCGAGAGAGAGGCTAAAAGTTTTTGACCCGGCGATAGAGTCTTTGTGTCTCGTACGAAGCCCGAGATAGAGGCTATTGTTTGTTTGACGCAACGAGGGAATCTTTGTGTGTCTCGTACAAAGCCCGAGAGAGAGGCAAAAAGGGTTGACTCAACAGGAGAATCTTTTATACTCAACAAGAGAGTGTTTTTGGATCTCGTACGAAGCCCGAGATGGAGGCTAAAAGTTTTGTTTCAGTTGAGTGACAGATCCAATATACTGATTTTAAAAGAGAAAATCAGTTCTTATATGAGCAACACTGTACTCAGGGATTTGATTTGAGGATCAGGGATATTTCCTTCGCTTTGAGGAAATGGGAAATCCAAAGGGTATTGAGACTGTCTGAGTCTGCGGGTTTCCTTCCTATTTAACGAAGGGGGTCACTTGAGAATGTCTTTGAGACTCAAGGAAGTTAGACTGTCCAAGTCTAGAGTTTTATCTTTTGTACTATGCTTTGAGAAACAGTAGTAGACTCTACGAAAGGACTGTTCTATGAGGATGACTAGGTTCGGTTCCTATACCTCTAGGAGGTCGTCGGGACAATTTGTACGAAACCCAAGAGGAGGCTGGAATCTTTTAAGAAGCCGACGGGTCCTTGTACTAAGCCTAAGAGGAGGCTATCATTCCCGGAGGAAGAGATCATTATACAAAGCCTAAGAGGAGGCTGTGAATACTTCTAAGAAGCCGTAGTGTCCTTGAATAATGCCCAAGAGGAGGCCGATGCTTTTAAGAAGCCTGTGGGTCTATCATCTCCTTTCCATTGGGAGAGATAACTCTTTTAAAGATAAAAATCACTGGTAAACGTGCGAGGTTTACTATCCAGCGACTTTTAGCTTTTAAAGAGGGTTCCTTAGTTAAGGTCCAAGATTATGACCGTAGTGGGTACCCAAACCCCGAGACATTCAAGGCAAGCTATCCACAAGGAATAGATCAAGTCAGGAAAGTTCGAGAATTTGGAAGAAGCTCAAAGATGCCATTCACGGAGAATACATTCATCTTGGGGAGTAGAGCTTCTTGACGATTCCTAAGGAGGACAGCCGAAGACAAGACTGTATCTGGTGCTCCTATTGGGGATCTAGGCGTCTATTTCTACGAATAAATGAAACGGCGTCACCTAGTTCTAGACGTAGTTTCTGGGGAAACTCGAAATATCTATACTATTATTACACAGTAGATATGAGTTTATGAAAGGAGACTTACAGTGAGCAGCCCCACAATACAGTTTATAATATGAAAGCAGTAAACGAAAGCGATAACCACTTACTCGGTTGGAGTGCTTCCATGCTGTTTGGTTAGTTGTTCAACAAAGAAAGATTGAAAACAACAGTATATTCAAAATCAAAGGAGAAAGTGTTTTGAAAAAGAAAGATTTGGGGCTTACAGCTCAAGGAGAGGCCTAGGGTTTTATCAGTGAGCGCACTGTTTGACTTTGTACAGCGGGACTTATACAAGTGACTGGGGCCCAAAAAGGTTTTCTGTACAAAGGGATGGGTCTTACACTCTCTCAAGAGGCCCAACAAGGTTTAAAGAAAAGAGTGGGGCTTATAACACGAGGGTAGGCCCAAATGATTTTTCGTTTAAAAATGGCGATCGCGCCGAGGTTTTCTTTTAACGCAGAGGGACTTATACAATAAGTGAGGCCCAAAATGTTTTGGTTAAAAGGGGGATTGGGTCTTACACTCTAATAGAGGCCCAAAGTGTTTTGAATGGGTCTTATAGCTCAAGGAGAGGCCCAGATGATTTTTATATTTAAACGGGCGACGATCGCGCTGTTTACTTGTACAGAGGGACTTATACAATGAGTGAGGCCCAAAATGTTTTTGTACAAGGGGGGATGGGTCTTACACTCTCTCAAGAGGCCCAAAAGTTTTGAAAATGATTTATGAGGGTTGAATTAATCCAAAACCCTAATTTGTTTTCAAAATGTACTTAATTGAATAAAAATTCAATTAAAATGATAAAAAATTGTTTAACACATGGAAAACAAATTGTGATCTTGGATTAATGCTTCAAAAATTAAGTATTGACCTACAAAATAATTAGAAAGCATTAAAAGTTGCAAAATCAATGTAGAAAAAATATTTAAAATGCCAAAAACAATCAAAATATTAATTCTTTACAAAAATATCAATTATATGAAATAAATAATATTTTTGGGATTTTTTTGGGAAAATAAAATATTTTAACATTTTTGTGAATTATTAAAAAAAGAATCAACTCAAAATCATTAAAACTCAGAGAGAAATTAATTTTTGAATCAATTAAACAAAATCACAAAATTCAAATATTTGAATTTCTAAAAATGGCGCCAAGAACAAGCTGAAGAACACGCGCGTGTTCTTGGTTTCTCAGATTTGCATTTTCAATCCAATCTCCATGAATACGTAATCATATCATGCAATCCACATATCATTATGCTCGTCTCAACCTCACGATCATGTCTATGTACTTTAATTTCATTTAAATTAAACATACAACAAGAAATCACGAAGAGACCTCAAGAACCCTAATTTCTGCATGAAGGCTAGGATTTTTGATACATGATTCAAACAATGCAATTAATTGAGGGAAAACATTCCATGCATGATTATGAACATATGGCCAAATTATTGTGCGAGGAAATATGCATAGATTGAGAGATGACCAAGTATGTGCTTACCTCCAAGTCGTGACAGCAAGTTCAAAGTGATTTTTGATTTGGAGGTGTTACAGATGAGTGGTGATGATCTGAACAGCTTCCCTACACCCTATGGATTGTGTTTGGATGGTTGGACTTGATTGAAATTGGCTGGATCATTTTGTGGCACCTCAACTGCACTTTGGTTAAAACCTTGAGCAACCAGCTGGTGATTTTGTGAAATTGATGTTTCAGAAGTAATCTAAGTGTTTGATAAGCTCATATGTGATGTATGTGAGGTGTGTGAGTGATTGGTTTGATTGGAATTGCTCTCAAACTCAAAACCCGATAGTGACTTGCCTTAGAAGGCAAAATTGGAGTGAAAGAAGAGATTTTGAGGAAAGCATCTGTTAGATGGCTTTGGTGTACTCAAACTGGCCACAATTGAGCTCTATTTATAGTAGAGCAAGTTTGTTTTGCAAGGAATAGTGCATGGCAGCTGGTAAGTAGGTTTGGCCAATGTTGGCAAATGAAAATCCAAGTCTCCTCTAGCCATTGACTAGAGGTTAGGGCACAGAGCTTTGGTTCCCTTGGTCTTGGATAAGTCTTGACTGATTTCAGATGAGAATGGCTCAGTCCATGCCACCTTGATGGTTCCATTGAATGCCTCATTCCAAATTTGAAGTCTTGTCCCTATTTTGGCCATTCTAGGTTCAACATGCTATTTCTTGTTCCATGGACTTTGGAGGCTTGGCTCAGTGATTGCCCCCTTTAGATTCAATCCTCTGAGGTTTCCAAGTGGATAGGAGCAATTGAATTTGGCTGATTTTGGCAAATCGACCAAAGTTGCAAATTCTGCCTTGCCTTGACAGATTTCAGCAAGGCAACTTGGCAATGTTGTATCTCATGGTGTAGGTTGAATTTGGCAATGTTCTTGGCCATTTTGGAAAGCTCTTACATGATACAACAACTGTTTGAACAAGTTTGGTTTTGATCTCTTTTGATTCCAAGTGAAAAATCCCCCTACATTTGGTAAAAAGTGAGGCAGAATCTGACTTAGTGAAAATTTCTCTAAGTGTTGGAAAAAGTGACATTTTCACTTTTCAGCCACTTTGATCACTCCATAACTCAAAATCCTTAATGAATTGGAATTACTTGTAGTTGAAGTTTTTGTAGGTGATAATGAGGGCTACAAATTCATCTTTGGATGAGAAAAAATGGCCTTGTGGTTTAGGAATTATGGTCCTTCAAAGTTGGTACCCTTGCCACTTTATTTTTAACTTAGAAAAATTTCTAAGTTTTATGGTTACCCCTTTTACAAGTTATCTCACTTTTCTTGATTTTTCTTGATGAATGATGATTCAAATCATACATTAACATCATTTTAGGGTTAAAAATCCATTTTGGTGAAAAATCTCAAAAAGTCAAAGTTGACTTTTGTGCACAGTTGACTTTTTATCAGATGAATTCCAAACTGTGCAATTCTTCAGGAAATCTTGTCCTTGACCTAAATCAAACTAGATGGACATGTTCCATGGGTGTCATAGGGTATATTCAATCATGTATTAGGGTTTGGGAGCATGTCCTGGTCAAAAGTCAAAGTTACAGTTGACTTTTCCCTTAAAACCCTAATTGCGGTGCAGATGAAATTGAGACTTGTTGCCCAAGCTTCTTGGATTAATCCATTGTCCCAAATGGATCAATATGGTATATAAGAGACCCTCAAATCATCTCTTGAGGTCTTGGCTCATGGTTTGTCCCAAAAGTTAACTTAGGGGTGAATTAGGTCAAGAAACCCTAATTCCTGATTTTTGATGAATGCATCCCCTGAGGCAAAATTGACTTGATGCATGGGTTCATGAGGTTCCATGACGTATACTAGGTCATGTTTTGGATCATTGCCTTGTGCCCAGATGAAAATTTCCATCTGGAGGCCCTGGTCGACCAAAACCCTAATTTGGTGACACTGTCGATCTTGAGACTTGATCCACATAGAAAGGAGCAGCCTTGTGCTTAATCCTTGAAGTGGGAGTCCTTTTTGATCCATTGTGGATGTTTAAGAGATTAGACAAGTTGAGGATCATGTCATTTCTTGATTGATCCTTTGTTTAAGCACTCAGAGAGGGCTTGAAACCCTAATTTTGATTGTAGTGGATGCTCACCCATCTTTGGGGAGACTAATGAGGTACAAAGGTACATCCATATTGTGCTGATGATTTGCACAATGATGGGAAATCTTAGTGGTCAAAATTTGGGGTATTACAGATGCCCCTATTTAATCTTCTTGGACCCGAAGGTGTGAATGACGAAGGGATTTGGGCATTCGGGGTGCAAGAGGATTAAATATCGGAATACCTGAAATTTTGATGGTGATTATGAATGGTAGCTTACGCATTCATCTTCTTTAGCTAAGCGATGATGCTTAGAAAAGGTAAACTTCCCCTCGATCCTGGTCTCCTACCAAGGAACTGGTCTTAGTTGTGGAAACAAACTTCCCCTCGATCCTGGTTTCCTACCAAGGAACTGGTCTTAGTTTCTGATTTAAACTTCCCCTCGATCCTGGTTTCCTACCAAGGAACTGGTCTTCGTTTCTTTTGTCAATAAACTTTACTGACAAGGGACGCTATTCGTAGCGGTTTTCCTTCAAACTTCTCGCCGAATTTTCCTGGGGAGATGCCATTTGAGAGGAAAAAGTTTTGATGTCAGACTTGCTGGGGAACCCATTCGTCTGAATTGTAGAGTTGCACAAACTTCTCTGTTTCGGAGACGCCATTTGTCGATTCTACTGGGGAAAGCGAGTCTCTTGAGAGACTATTTTCGTTTGGGATCTTTCATCATACTTTTCTCGGGATCTTCCCGGAGAAATGCCATATGATGGGATCCAATTTTGAGGTGCCGATGACCTTTTCATCAGTGGTTTTTCGGAGCAAAACTGGCGTGCTGCCGAATCTCTGATCACAAGGCTTTCTCTGTGGATTTTCCTTAATCCGGGAAAGCAAGGATATCATCTTCGATGGTGAAGAGTGACATCTATTGAAGGTTCTCTGATCTTTTAGAGGTTCAAATTATCAAAGTGGCCAAGTGTCGACTCTGATCTAAAGATACACTGGTGGCGAGATTGTGCAGACGCAACACTTCCTGACGAGGAAAGAACTGACAAACTCGATTGAGAAAACTGTTTATCACTAGGGGACAAGACCGACTTAGAGTGATGCAATATGAAATGTAAATGCAAATAAAAAATGCATGAAGTACGTATGTATATGCTGACAAAACAAACGCGACATACAAACTAATGGATGAACACAATTAGATACTCGGCCATCGCGGGGCGAAGAAGTACCGTTGATTCAAAATAGCAATTCTACCTTGCTTAGGAGAGATAGTCCCGTTGGGAGCTATGTTGATCGGGCTTAGGAGATGAGAACTCGGCCGAGGATGTCAGACGAAACAAGGTCTCTGACACAGTTGATCCCTTCATTCAGGCGAACTGGTTTAGAAGGAGTACTTTGATTCTGCACTTTGAAGTTCGCTTACTTCGGGAGAAGCGATCGATGTTCTTCTGATGTTCAACAGTCAAAAGAAATGCCATCTTTAATTTAAAAGCAGAAAAAGTTTAACAAGTAAATTTATTTTTGTTTTATTTCAAGAATCGCTTATTAAGTTTAAACAACGTCGTTCTGTAAAGCTAAAACAAGTAAAGAGTTACAAACAAAAGCACAAGGGCTCAAATTTTATTGATAAGATGGAGATCAGCCAAACGCGTGATTCCAAAGAGTATATACAAAGTTAGAAAATGGTAATTTACAGGGAAAAGGGCTACGTTGAAACATAACGACCACTATCCTTCTACCAACTTTGAGTTCGGGACATCCTGAGCTTCCGTCGAAGATGACCTTGACTGGAGTTTTCCTCCGATGGATGATGTAACTGCTGCTGAGGGACTTGCCTCTGTTGAACATAGTTACTTGCCATTATCCCTAATTTTTGCCTGGATTGTACTATGAGATTTCCAATCCATCGGGATGATTTTTTCATGTCTCTAACTTTTGCCTGGACCGCCCTTTCGGGTTTTCAATCCACCGAGACGTTTTTTTTAGTTTTAGGCGAAGTATTTCTTGACTACATCAACATTCGTGGGGTAGGAAAATTCCTCTCCGTCCATGATTGCAAGTCTCAAGGCGCCGCCTGAGAAAGCTTTCGTGACCACATAGGGGCCATCATAATTTGGGGTCCATTTGCCCCGAGAGTCAGTGAGAAATGATTGTATCTTCTTGAGCACGAGGTCTCCTTTTCTAAAAATACGAGGTCAGACCTTTTTGTCGAACGCCCTTTTCATTCTCTGTTGATACAACTGACTGTGGCATAGTGCCGTGATTCGCTTCTCTTCGATCAGGTTCAGTTCGTCGTGTCGACTTTGACACCATTCAGCTTCGGTGAGCTGAGCTTCCATCAATACCCGGGTTGATGGGATCTCTACTTCTATGGGGAGAACTTCCTCCATGCCATATACTAGAGAGAAAGGGGTTGCCCCTGTTGAAGTGCGGACAGATGTTCGATAACCGTGAAGAGCAAAAGGTAGCATTTCGTGCCAATCTTTATAGGTTACAACCATCTTTTGAACGATCTTCTTGATGTTCTTGTTAGCCGCCTCTACCGCTCCGTTCATCTTGGGTCAGTAGGGAGATGAGTTATGGTGTTCGATCTTGAACTCTGCCCACAACTCCTTCATCATCTTATTGTTCAAGTTAGATCCATTATCAGTAATGATCTCGCTTGGAACACCATAACGGCAGATGATATTGTTTTTGATAAATCGGACCACCACTTGTCGGGTTACATTGGCGAATGACGCTGCTTCGACCCACTTGGTGAAGTAATCAATGGCTACCAGGATGAACCGATGTCCGTTTGAAGCCTTAGGTTCGATCAAGCCAATCATGTCGATTCCCCATATGGAAAAAGGCCATGGGGAAGAGAGAACTTTGAGATGTGATGGCGGTACATGAATTTTGTCGGAGTATATCTGACACTTGTGACACCTCCTCATGTACTTGTAGCAGTCGGATTCCATGGTCAACCAATAGTACCCTGCTCTTAGGATTTTTCTCGCCATTGTGTGTCCGTTGGCATGAGTGCCAAAGGATCCTTCATGAATTTCTTTCATGAGCATGTCTGCTTCTGGTCTGTCGACGCATCGGAGCAAGACCATGTCAAAATTTCTCTTATAAAGAGTGTCACTGCTCCAGAAGAAGTTTCCAGCCAATCTTCTGAGGGTTTTCCTGTCTTTTCTGAGTGCCCCGGATGGGTACTCTTGTTTCTGAAGGAAGCATTTGATATCATGATACCAAGGTCTGTCGTCTATGACTGCTTCAATCGCGAAGATGTAAGCGGGCCGTTCAAGGCGCATGATGTCGATCTTAGGTATGTCATTCCATCGACCTACACTAATCATGGAAGAGAGAGTGGCTAATGCATCAGCCATGTGATTCTTATCACGAGGGATGTGATGAAAGTCGATTCTGTTGAAGAAGGGTAACAACCTTCTTGCATAGTCTTCGTAAGGAATCAATCCTGATTGGTATGTGTTCCAATCTCCTTTTATCTAGTTAATAACCAAGGCTGAATCGCCGTATACGTCCAAGTTTTTTATCCTTAAATCAATCGCTTCTTCGAGACCCATAATACAAGCTTCGTATTCGGCCTCGTTGTTCGTACATTTGAACGTAAGTCTGGCAGTGAAAGGAATGTGGGAACCCTGAGGGGTAACAATGATTGCCCCAATTCCGTTTCCATAATGATTGACTACTCCGTCAAAGATAAGTCCCCACTGGGAACCTGGTTCTGGCCCTTCACTGGGTAGCGGTTCATCGCAATCTTTCATCTTTAGATACATGACATCTTCGTCTGGGAAGTCAAACCCGATTAATTCTTGATCGTCAATCGGTTGATGAGCCAAATGATCAGCTAAAATACTTCCTTTAACGGCTTTCTGAGCATGGTACTCTATGTCATATTCTGATAGCAACATCTGCCAACGGGCAATCCTTCCCGTGAGAGCAGGTTTTTCGAAGACGTACTTGATTGGATCCATTTCGGAGACCAACCAAGTAGTATGACGAATCATGTACTGGCGAAGACGTTTGGCTGCCCAAGACAAAGCGCATCAAGTTTTCTCAAGCATTGTGTACCGAGTCTCGCAGTCGGTGAATTTCTTGCTTAGATAGTGAATGGCAGACTCTTTCCGTTTAGTTTCGTCTTGTTGGCCAAGCACACATCCCATTGAGTCCTCTAGGACTGTGAGGTAAATGATCAGTGGTCTCCCTTCCACTGGAGGTGATAAAATCGGAGGATTCAACAGATATTCCTTGATACCGTCGAAGGCGGTTTGGCAATCTTCTGACCAAACGCAATCCTGGTTCTTTTTAAGTAATTTGAAAATCGGCGCACATGTGGCGGTCATGAGGAATATGAATCTGGAGATGTAGTTCAAACGTCCCAGGAATCCTCTGACTTGTTTTTCAGTTTTCGGAGAAGGCATTTCTTGAATGGCCTTGACCTTGTCAGGATCAACTTCAATTCCTTTCTGGCTGACGATGAACCCTAGTAATTTCCCCGAACGGACACCGAAGGTGCACTTGTTAGGATTCAAGCGGAGCTTGAATTTTCTTAGACGTTCGAACAATTTTGACAGATGTTCAACGTGCTCATCCTCTGTTTTTGATTTTGCAATCATATCATCGACATACACTTCGATTTCCTTGTGTATCATGTCATGAAACAGAGTAGTCATGGCCCTTTGATAGGTTGCCCCGGCATTCTTCAAACCGAACGGCATTACCTTGTAACAAAAGGTACCCCATGGGGTAATGAACGAAGTTTTCTCCATGTCTTTCGGCACCATTTTGATCTGGTTATAGCCCGAGAATCCATCCATGAAGAAGAATACTTTGAACTTTGCTGTGTTGTCAACCAGCGTGTCAATATGTGGTAAAGGAAAGTCTTCCTTTGGACTTGCCTTGTTTAGATCTCTGTAATCAACACACATTCTGACCTTTCCGTCCTTTTTGGGAACGGGTACGATGTTGGCTAACCATTGAGGATATTTAGATGTAGCGAGGAAACCCGCGTCGATCTGTTTCTGTACCTCGTCTTTGATTTTGATGGCCATGTCCGGGTGAGTCCGTCTCAACCTTTGCTTTACTGGCGGACATTCCGATCTCAACGGTAAGTGATGTTCCACGATGCTGGTATCCAACCCTGGCATATCCTGATAGGACCAAGAGAATACATCGGGGAATTCTTTGAGAAGCTTTATCAGATCCTCTCTGGCAGTTGGACTGAGCAGTGCTCCGATCCTGATTTCTTTTCTCTCTTTTTCTGAACCCAAGTTTACCGTTTCCAACGGCTCTTTGTGAGGTTCAATGGACCTTTCCTCTTGTCTGAGTAGTCGGGAGATCTCTTCTGGAATTTTGTTGTCAACTTCTTCTTCAGCCTCGAATACCGGGAACTCAAAGTTGGGAGAAGGCATTGGATCGTATGTTTCAACGGGATATAAAACAAGCAATCTGCATGACGTGATGATTCGTGTTTAGAAGAGATAGAGAAAATGCAAGTGTGTGCAGTGTTTTGATTTTACTGCTTGTTTTTATTATTGAATGTTTTTTAGGATTACCATTTTCTGAAAAAGCAAAAAGAGAAAACAACAATTAATGCGGAAATTACAGAACGACGTTATTTTATTAATGAACAAGTTGAATCTTGAAACTACAGCCCTATAAAACAAAACTCTGTCGCTTTGGGCAAAGCGAAGAGGGAAATTTACAAAAAGCGAGCCCTATCAAAACATCCGTTTCACCTGGGCAGGGTGAAAGGTTAAAGATGGCAATTACTTTGACTGGCGAACGACCTTCGGAACCTCGACAACAACCCATTGGCGGCGAACTCCTCGGTGAATCACAAAGTCTGGCACCTTCCTTGATTTGTCTTCAGAAATGACGCTGATTTCTGGTGGAGCAGGATCATTGGAATCTGTCTCCCAAGCAGAATTGTCGTAGGAGGATTCCTCTGTTGCATTTTGCACAGCATTGGTGCTCTCAGCTCTATCTCCCCATCCAGTTGACTGGATATCTTCGAGCCTGATACGAGAGCTTTCGGGAGCAGTGTACTTGACCATAAAGTCGTATTTTCCACTTGGTTGTCCCAGAGTGTCCCAAACTTCTTTGGAACTGGAGAAGTCATCCTTCTCGATGACGTTGACCTCAGGAAAAGCATAGTTGATGAATTCTAGTCCTGCAAACATTGCAAATTCATCGTCATGTTGAGTAGTTCCGGAATAACCTGAGTGTTGATCCCACGACATAGCGGGGACACAGGTATTCTGTTCAATGACGGTCAGCTGATTTTCGTTACTCGGCTGACTTTCTTGCCCCAAGTTTCCTGGGTAAGGCTGCCACATTGGCAGACCATCCATTGGGCCATAGTAATTGTGATCAAAGTTGTCTTTCATCAGAGTGTCTTCCTCTAATGAATTTGGCGGAGCACGACATCCTTCCGGACCACAATCTACGTAGATCATTTCGACATCTGATCTTGGTATAAATCTCAGACTTTCTGTAGGAAAGCAAAAAGGCATAGGCACCTCTTCCTGAGACATATAACTGTCCTTGTTAAGATAGGACTTCCATTCTTCACCCGTGTCAGAGGGATCTTCCTCATTGATAGCATGTACTGCTTGAGACACTGGGTGGAGAAAACCTCCACTGTGGAAGAAGTTTGGAAGGGGATGAAGACTTTCATTGTTGGCAACTGTCTGGGTACAGGTTGCAGAAAAACCAAGACCCTTCTTTGTTTTATTGTCAATAGGAATGACAAGCTGTCCCCATCCTGTCGTATCGGTACTCTCGACCGCTTTGATAGCATCTTTGTATGAAGAAATTGAAGTTCCTTCTTTGAACTGATTGTCCTTGCTCACCGATTGTGCTCGGAACTGAGTTCCAATAACCTCCTCGGGTTCCACACAAGTAGATGATGATAAGTTGCTCACAAGCAAGGCTTGTTCCCCACAAACTTTGACAAGTTGATCGTTCTTGACGAACTTTAGCTTTTGGTGGAAGGTTGAAGTAACCGCTCCAGCCTGATGTATCCAAGGTCTTCCTAATAAACAACTGTATGTTGCCCGGATGTCCATGACCTGGAAAGTGATTTGGAAAGTGTGAGGACCAATAGTTATGGGAAGATCAACTTCGCCGATAACTGTTTTTCTGGATCCGTCGAATGCTTTGACGACGACCTCGCTGACTCTCATCGGAGGGCCCTTGAATGATAATTGCGTCAAAGTGGACTTCAGCATAACATTCAGGGCTGACCCTATGTCTACCAGTACGTTGGCTAAAGCATCGTGCTGGCAGTTAACTGTAATATTGAGCGCCATGTTATGACGACGACCATCTTCAGGTAATTCCTCATCACTAAATCCCAAATTATTGCAGGAAGTGATGTTAGAGGCAATGCTATCGAATTGTCTGATTGTTACATCCTGTTCCACAAAGGCTTGCTCCAAGACTTTCTGTAGAGCCTCTCTGTGTGCTTCTGAACTGAGTAACAGTGATAATACTGAGATCTTTGAAGGAGTCTGTAACAGTTGATCAACAATGTTATATTCACTCCTTTGGACGAGCTTTAGCATCTCATCTTTGTCTTTTGAAAAGTCGGGATTACTAGATTGACTGATTGGTGGATCAGGAATTTTTGCCTGAAGTTCCTTTTCTTTGTTGGATTCTCCAACCCCTCGGTTGAAGATTCGACCGCTCCGTGTTACACGACTGATGTCTGCAATATTCACGACGGAGGGTAATGGAATTTACTTTCCATTCTCGATTATTATTGCACCATATTTGTAAGGGATTGCCTTAGGTGATTCATACGGTAGTGGCCCCGGTAGATAGATGACTATGGGAACCTTCTGATTTTTCTGACCATCATAGGTAACCTTGATCCGTTCCCGGTTGGGAACTCTAGATTCGTCAAGTAGATGTATGATGGCAAAAACATCCCTGGTCCTGTGATGACCAGAGATCGTGACAACATCCTCAACTTGCTCGGCAAGGTAGTTCGGCGACCAAATGATGGGTCCTGAACCTGGATATGGACGAATTTCTCCATGATCGACCTAACCCTGAAGAGCTGCTCTCACAAGGTAACACCCTTGGTTACTTTCTGCACAGACGCTACAACGGTCATAATTGTGTGGTGGCACCTAGCCACGCCCACTTTGAATACAATGTAACCTCACTAGGTTATCTTCCATTGATCGTACATCCTAACTTTGACGACGAGTAGGATTCCTGTTATTGATACTAATCTGCTGAGTATCTTCGTCCATATAGATTGGCATCCACCAGTGATTTAACAAGTGCTGAAGTGCCTCCTGGACAAGGGTACAACCTCGATCGTTTTCGCAACCTGCTTTACAGTTTTGATAATCATGTGATATTAAGAATCTGAGTCGGACCTGCTCAGCATGTAACTCTACCAGGTTGGTATTCATCACGCGAATGTCAAAGATCTGAACCATGTTGATTTGATAGGAGTTCTTATCATGGTAGTCTTGGATCCATCCAAGATCCATCTGACGCTGGAGGGCCTCTTATATGAAAGAGCATCCCTGTTTGTTTACCGAGCAAATCAGACAGGAACTGTAATCGTGCCGCGGCAGATTATGATACTGGCTTTGCCTTGAGTGCATCGCCACCAAGTTGGCATTCATCGCACGGATGTCGTGGTTTTGAATGACGTTGGAATTCATGTAAACCATGTTAACTCCACGAACTCGGTGCTCTTGGATCCATCCAAGATCCATTTGTTCCTGTAGAGCTGCTTGCACTACAGAACATCCCTGGTTGTCTTTAGAGAAGATATCACACTGGTGATAATTATGAGGTGGCACATGGCCATATCCACTCTGTCTACAATGCATATTGACCAGATTGGTCCCCAATAAGAGTACATCGTGAATTTGATAGACATTGTTAGTCTCTTTCTCAATCAGATTGACTGCAGCTTTCTCGTGTTGAGGCAGCGGGTTCGTAAGAACATTAGGATTCGTATCTTTGAAAGATAAGAGCCCGCTCCTAACAAGCTTTTGCACGTCGGATTTGAAATTGAGACAAGTCTCAATGTTATGCCCTGAACCTCCTTGATGATAAGGGCATGTTTGATCCGCTTTAAACCAAAAAGGTGGATTTTCCGGAACTGAAATGGGAGACTTAGTCTGAATGTGCCCCTTAGCCAGCAGTAACGGAAACAGCTCTGCGTACGTTACGGGTATAGGATCAAATCCTGGTGGCCGTGTTGTACGGTTGTTGTTATATGGAGGACGAGCCTGCTGAAGAGGCTGTTGTGTCCTTTGTTGGTCAAGTTGGCTCTGCGCAACCTGAGGTTGATACATAGGAACAGGCGCGGGGCCGATAGCAGGAGTAACAGCTGCTACTGGCTGATAACGCTGCCTTTGCTTTCCGAGAGAGATATTCCCAATATCTTGCTCTTTTTTCTTAGGGAGAGCACTACCATATTTTTTAGTACCGCTCGTTGATCCAGTGTCTTTTACCAAACGTCCTTCTCGGACGGCTTCCTCAAGACGTACGCCCATGCCGACCATCTCGGTGAAATCACTGGGCGCACTAGCAACCATTCGGTCATAGTAAAATGAGCTTAAGGCCTTTAAGAAGATTTTTGTCATCTCTTTTTCCTCAAGAGGTGGACAAATTTGAGCGGCAATTTCACGCCACCTTTGAGCATACTCCTTAAAGGTTTCCTTTTCCTTTTGCGACATCGATCTGAGTTGATCTCTGTCGGGTGCCATGTCCAAATTGTACTTGTATTGTTGGACGAAAGCAGTACCAAGATCTCTGAATGTACTGATCGTAGTACAGTTTAAACCCATGTACCATTTTAATGCAGCACCGATTAAACTATCCTGGAAGTAGTGAATCAGTAGGTCCTGATTCTCCGCCTGAGCTGACATCCGCCGAGCGTACATCACCAGATGGCTCTAAGGGCAAGAGTTACCCTTGTATTTTTCAAAGTCGGGCACTTGGAACTTGTGCGGGACTTTCACATTTGGGACCAAGCAGAGGTCTGCGGCGTCCTTTACAAATAGATCCTGACCGCGAATGGCTTGCAGCTCTTTCTGCATTTCCAAGAACTGCTCCTGGAATTCATCCATTTTGTCAAACATAGTTTCCTTCTTACCAGAAGGTGTCTGTGGAATCTGTCCTTCCGGGACAGTGTGCACCACAGGGGGTGGTACCGTGACTACGACATTAATTCTTGGCGCCTCCCGAAGTTTGTAACCTTCGGGAGTCTTGAGTATGCCCCTGGCATCTTCGCTTTCCCGAAGTTTGTAACCTTCAGGCCCAGCAGCTTCTGTTGCGATTCCCTGATCTTCAGTGATCGGTGAAACATATCCTTCCGGGATATAGTTAACAGGCATGCCCCAAGGACGATCTTTCGGTATCTGATACCTAGGATCATACTTTTCTATGATGGGAGTTGAGGTGATCTCTGAGATCACAGTTCTTTGTAGCTGAGCTTCTGCCATGGCTTGCATGTCGTTACGAAGCTTTCTCATATCCTCTCTCAGAGCGTCGATCTCTTCTTTCAACTCTCTGTTTTCTTCCTCAAGATCATCCATCCTTTTCTGACGATTGGCCCGAGTATTATACGAATGAGACAGTTTGACTCTAGAATCGAGACACAAACGTGAGATTCGTAGGGAAGAAGAATACGCGATGTGAGAATGATGAATGCAATGATTATATTAATTGTTCTTTGGTTTAATCAAAATAAACTTCGACAATTAGATTGCGAATATCAAACAGTGGGGAAACCCCTTTTTATTGAAATTCAAAGGATTACAGAAATGGAAGTACAGTAGATTACAAAGTGCAGAAACAGAAACCTAAACTAATGGGTCCCGAGTCCTCTTCTTTGACCGGGGCGCTTGGGCCGTTGTCGGGTTGTCATTCCTTTGCCAAGTGAAATGAGTGAGCAAATTCCTTTGGACGCGGAAGCCCCAATCTGTGGTATCAACCAAAGAGGTGAAAAGGAGGAAAAAGGAAAGAAGCTGAAGAGATAGGCCCCACGGTGGGCGCCACTTTTCTGTAGCGAGCGATTTTGGACGCGGTTCTTAAGCGCTGGTCGCTCTCTGCGGTTTGAGCTTTGACTACAGGTCGATTCATTTTTTATCCTATTGTGAGCTGAATAAGGAAGGGAAATAGATGTCTCCAATTAACCCTGCTTTGCATACTGAGTTTAAACAGCGGTCTGTTAGGTTACGAATGCTATCAATGTGGGGGGCCTTTGTACTGGTTATTTGTATTTTCGCCAATACTGTTTTCTTTCTTTTTTACCTGGGCAGAAGGTTTCTGGCGGGGAACAAGGATTAGGATGTTAGGACTGATGCTTTTGAATTACTGCTTTTGATTGATGGAGATGTGGGATTTGGGTTTTTTGTTGATTGTGCTCGCTAAGATCTTTTCTTTCGATCTTATGCCTACGTATTCCCGTTTACCGAAACAGGGAAATCAGAGCGTTCGTAGTTCCTCCTATTCTATGGGAGGAAATTGGTTTTTGGTGTCTTGTTCAAAGCCCAAGACGTGAAGCGAAAGGTGGTTTGTATCTTGTTCAAAGCCCAAGATGTGAAGCTGAAAGGTCTATTTGTGTCTTGTTCAAAGCCCAAGACATGAAGCTGAAAGACCTCGACTTTAGAGAGAATTTGTCATCTCTAAAGAGGGAGAAGGAGAATTACTTTAACTGGGATACGCGGATCCGAGCAATGCCATAATTTCCGAAGAAAAGGTTTTAACCTGTAGGAGAAGACTTTAACTCAGTGTAGAGCAATGCCATCTTTCCTTAGGAATTTCTCATGCTAAAAGAGGGACAGTGGCATGGATGTAGATGATCCAGAGGCTTGCCGCTTACAGCGATTAGATGAAGGGAAAGGAGTTGTTGATGTTTGTGTACTGTGAATGAGGCACAACTTTAATGCTAAAAGGTTGATTGGATCAACCAGTGGTTTTCTTATACAAAAGCCTAAGAGGAGGCTAATTTCCGCTAGGAAAATCATTATACAAAGCCTAAGAGGAGGCTATTTTGTGTCTCGTACAAAGCCCGAGAGAGAGGCTAAAAGTTTTTGACCCGACGATAGAGTCTTTGTGTCTCGTACGAAGCCCCAGATAGAGGCTATTGTTTGTTTGACTCAACGAGGGAGTCTTTGTGTGTCTCGTACAAAGCCCGAGAGAGAGGCAAAAAGGGTTGACTCAACAGGAGAATCTTTTATACTCAACAAGAGAGTGCTTTTGGATCTCGTACGAAGCCCGAGATGGAGGCTAAAAGTTTTGTTTCAGTTGAGTGACAGATCCAATATACTGATTTTAAAAGAGAAAATCAGTTCTTATATGAGCAACACTGTACTCAGGGATTTGATTTGAGGATCAGGGATATTTCCTTCGCTTTGAGGAAATGGGAAATCCAAAGGGTATTGAGACTGTCCGAGTCTGCGGGTTTCCTTCCTATTTAACGAAGGGGGTCACTTGAGAATGTCTTTGAGACTCAAGGAAGTTAGACTGTCCAAGTCTAGAGTTTTATTTTTTGTACTATGCTTTGAGAAACAGTAGTAGACTCTACGAAAGGACTGTTCTATGAGGATGACTAGGTTCTGTTCCTATACCTCTAGGAGGTCGTCGGGACAATTTGTACGAAGCCCAAGAGGAGGCTGGAATCTTTTAAGAAGCCGACGGGTCCTTGTACTAAGCCCAAGAGGAGGCTATCATTCCCGGAGGAAGAGATCATTATACGAAGCCTAAGAGGAGGCTGTGAATACTTCTAAGAAGCTGTAGTGTCCTTGAATAATGCCCAAGAGGAGGCCGATGCTTTTAAGAAGCCCGTGGGTCTATCATCTCCTTTCAATTGGGAGAGATAACTCTTTTAAAGATAAAAACCACTGGTAAACGTACGAGGTTTACTATCCAGCGACTTTTAGCTTTTAAAGAGGGTTCCTTAGTTAAGGTCCAAGAGTATGACCGTAGTGGGTACCCAAACCCCGAGACATTCAAGGCAAGCTATCCACAAGGAATAGATCAAGTCAGGAAAGTTCGAGAATTTGGAAGAAACTCAAAGATGCCATTCACGGAGAATACATTCATCTTGGGGAGTAGAGCTTCTTGACGATTCCTAAGGAGGACAGTCGAAGAGAAGACTGTATCTGGTGCTCCTATTGGGGATCTAGGCGTCTATTTCTACGAATAAATGAAACGGCGTCACCTAGTTCAAGATGTAGTTGCCGGGGAAACTCGAAATATCTATACTATTATTACACAGTAGATATGAGTTTATGAAAGGAGACTTACAGTGAGCAGCCCCACAATACAGTTTATAATATGAAAGCAGTAAACGAAAGCGATAACCACTTACTCGGTTGGAGTGCTTCCATGCTGTTTGGTTAGTTGTTCAACAAAGAAAGATTGAAAACAACAGTATATTCAAAATCAAAGGAGAAAGTGCTTTGAAAAAGAAAGATTTGGGGCTTACAGCTCAAGGAGAGGCCCAGGGTTTTATCAGTGAGCGCACTGTTTGACTTTGTACAGCGGGACTTATACAAGTGACTGGGGCCCAAAAAGGTTTTCTGTACAAAGGGATGGGTCTTACACTCTCTCAAGAGGCCCAACAAGGTTTAAAGAAAAGAGTGGGGCTTATAACACGAGGGTAGACCCAAATGATTTTTCGTTTAAAAATGGCGATCGCGCCGAGGTTTTCTTTTAACGCAGAGGGACTTATACAATAAGTGAGGCCCAAAATGTTTTGGTTAAAAGGGGGATTGGGTCTTACACTCTAATAGAGGCCCAAAGTGTTTTGAATGGGTCTTATAGCTCAAGGAGAGGCCCAGATGATTTTAATTTTTAAACGGGCGACGATCGCGCCGTTTACTTGTACAGAGGGACTTATACAATGAGTGAGGCCCAAAATGTTTTTGTACAAGGGGGGATGGGTCTTACACTCTCTCAAGAGGCCCAAAAGTTTTGAAAATGATTTATGAGGGTTGAATTAATCCAAAACCCTAATTTGTTTTCAAAATGTACTTAATTGAATAAAAATTCAATTAAAATGATAAAAAATTGTTTAACACATGGAAAACAAATTGTGATCTTGGATTAATGCTTCAAAAATTAAGTATTGACCTACAAAATAATTAGAAAGCATTAAAAGTTGCAAAATCAATGTAGAAAAAATATTTAAAATGCCAAAAACAATCAAAATATTAATTCTTTACAAAAATATCAATTATATGAAATAAATAATATTTTTGGGATTTTTTGGGAAAATAAAATATTTTAACATTTTTGTGAATTATTAAAAAAAGAATCAACTCAAAATCATTAAAACTCAGAGAGAAATTAATTTTTGAATCAATTAAACAAAATCACAAAATTCAAATATTTGAATTTCTAAAAATGACGCCAAGAACAAGCTGAAGAACACGCGCGTGTTCTTGGTTTCTCAGATTTGCATTTTCTATCCAATCTCCATGAATACGTAATCATATCATGCAATCCACATATCATTATGCTCGTCTAAACCTCACGATCATGTCTATGTACTTTAATTTCATTTAAATTAAACATACAACAAGAAATCACGAAGAGACCTCAAGAACCCTAATTTCTGCATGAAGGCTAGGATTTTTGATACACGATTCAAACAATGGAATTAATTGAGAGAAAACATTCCATGCATGATTATGAACATATGGCCAAATTATTGTGCGAGGAAATATGCATAGATTGAGAGATGACCAAGTATGTGCTTACCTCCAAGTCGTGACAGCAAGTTCAAAGTGATTTTTGATTTGGAGGTGTTACAGATGAGTGGTGATGATCAGAACAGCTTCCCTACACCCTATGGATTGTGTTTGGATGGTTGGACTTGATTGAAATTGGCTGGATCATTTTGTGGCACCTCAGCTACACTTTGGTTAAAACCTTGAGCAACCAGCTGGTGATTTTGTGAAATTGATGTTTCAGAAGTAATCTAAGTGTTTAATCAGCTCATATGTGATGTATGTGAGGTGTGTGAGTGATTGGTTTGATTGGAATTGCTCTTAAACTCAAAACCCGATAGTGACTTGCCTTAGAAGGCAAAATTGGAGTGAAAGAAGAGATTTTGAGGAAAGCATCTGTTAGATGGCTTTGGTGTACTCAAACTGACCACAATTGAGCTCTATTTATAGTAGAGCAAGTTTGTTTTGCAAGGAATAGTGCATGGCAGCTGGTAAGTAGGTTTCCTCAATGTTGGCCAATGGAAATGAAAGTCTCCTCTAGCCATTGACTAGAGGTTAGGGCACAGAGCTCTGGTCCCCTTGGTCTTGGATAAGTCTTAACTGATTTCAGATGAGAATGGCTCAGTCCATGCCACCTTGATGGTTCCATTGAATGCCTCATTCCAAATTTGAAGTCTTGTCCCTATTTTGGCCATTCTAGGTTCAACATGCTATTTCTTGTTCCATGGACTTTGGAGGCTTGGCTCAGTGATTGTCCCCTTTAGATTCAATCCTCTGAGGTGTCCAAGTGGATAGGAGCAATTGAATTTGGCTGATTTTGGCAAATCGACCAAAGTTGCAAATTCTGCCTTGCCTTGACAGATTTCAGCAAGGCAACTTAGCAATGTTGTATCTCATGGTGTAGGTTGAATTTGGCAATGTTCTTGGCCATTTTGGAAAGCTCTTACATGATACAACAACTGTTTGAACAAGTTTGGTTTTGATATCTTTTGATTCCAAGTGAAAAATCCCCCTACATTTGGCAAAAAGTGAGGCAGAATCTGACTTAGTGAAAATTTCACTAAGTGTTGGAAAAAGTGACATTTTCACTTTTCAGCCACTTTGATCACTCCATAACTCAAAATCCTTAATGAATTGGAATGACTTGTAGTTGAAGTTTTTGTAGGTGATAATGAGGGCTACAAATCCATCTTTGGATGAGAAAAAATGGCCTTGTGGTTTAGGAGTTATGGTCCTTCAAAGTTGGTACCCTTGCCACTTTATTTTTAACTTAGAAAAATTTCTAAGTTTTATGGTTACCCCTTTTACAAGTTATCTCACTTTTATTGATTTTTCTTGATGAATGATGATTCAAATCATACATTAACATCATTTTAGGGTTAAAAATCCATTTTGGTGAAAAATCTCAAAAAGTCAAAGTTGACTTTTGTGAACAGTTGACTTTTTATCAGATGAATTCCAAACTGTGCAATTCTTCAGGAAATCATGTCCTTGACCTAAATCAAACTTGATGGACATGTTCCATGTGTGTCATAGGGTATATTCAATCATGTATTAGGGTTTGGGAGCATGTCCTGGTCAAAAGTCAAAGTTACAGTTGACTTTTCCCTTAAAACCCTAATTGTGGTGCAGATGAAATTGAGACTTGTTGCCCAAGCTTCTTGGATTAATCCATTGTCCCAAATGGATCAATATGGTATATTAGAGACCCTCAAATCATCTCTTGAGGTCTTGGCTCATGGTTTGTCCCAAAAGTCAACTTAGGGGTGAATTAGGTCAAGAAACCCTAATTCCTGATTTTTGATGAATGCATCCCCTGAGGCAAAATTGACTTGATGCATGGGTTCATGAGGTTCCATGAAGTATACCAGGTCATGTTTTGGATCATTGCCTTGTGCCCAGATGAAAATTTCCATCTGGAGGCCCTGGTCGACCAAAACCCTAATTTGGTGACACTGTCGATCTTGAGACTTGATCCACCTAGAAGGGAGCAGCCTTGTGCTTAATCCTTGAAGTGGGAGTCCTTTTTGATCCATTGTGGATGTTTAAGAGATTAGACAAGTTGAGGATCATGTCATTTCTTGATTGATCCTTTGTCTAAGCACTCAGAGAGGGCTTGAAACCCTAATTTTGATTGTAGTGGATGCTCACCCATCTTTGGGGAGACTAATGAGGTACAAAGGTACATCCATATTGTGCTGATGATTTGTACAATGATGGGAAATCTTAGTGGTCAAAATTTGGGGTATTACACAGCTGAGTTTCTTTCATTCTTGGTTTTGACGCCATTCTTTTCCTATTCTTTTGTGCAAACGCTCTTACTGCGGGGTCTTTCCCAATAGAGTTTTTTTTCTTTCACTCTTTCTCTTGGTTTCGACACCACTTCTTTCGTCTCCTTGTTTCTCCCTTGTTTTGTTTTCCGTTCAGTTCCCCGAACTACGGAAGCTCTGATTCTGCATGCTTTTGAATGTCAGATACGTAGCCATGAGATCGCAATGATCTCGGCGAGCACACTTCCACCTTCCTTCCGTCTTCCTCCTTTCTTTCTGTTTTCTTCGTCCCCTGGTTCCATGAACTACGGCGCTCTGACTTCCTCATTGCACTATGAGGGTACGTAGGCACGAGGACTTCGTTCCTCCGCGAGCACTTTCTTTCTTTCTTTTCTTTTTCCCCCCCCTCTCTCTCTCTCTATATATATATATATATATATATATATATATATATATCTCCTTCTTTTAGCTAGAAGCCTTTAGATAGATAATCCATCCAAGCCTAGAAGCAAGCGAAATGGTTCCCGTCGAGTACGACGGATGCGTTAGGTGCTAATACCTTCCTTTCGCATAACCGACCCCCCATTCCCGTTTCTCTTTACCTTGGGTTTTATCGATATTTTCCCTGTCCTTTGGGACTAAATAAAGTTCGGTGGCGACTCTGTTGTTATCTTTGAGTGTGCGATTCACTCAGGTAGAAACCAGTCATCTTCAGCTGGCGACTCTGCTGGGGACAGATTGACCTCTTGCTGGTCCATCCCTTGAGGGGTCTTGCCTAGTTTTGTTTGCTTTCTTGCTTGTTTAGGTGTTTATCTTTCGCGCTTTGCTCGCTTTATCTTTTCCTTGCTTCAGCTTTATGTTTATTTATTGCATTTCTTTACTGCTTTGAATATTCATATGCTGCATATTCTGGACATCTGTTATTTTCTCTGCTGTTGTCGGTTGGGTTACTACTTGAGAGATAAGCCCATTACACAGGCTTGAGAGTACATATAGGATTAGAGTGGAAAGTAGTGTGGCCTACGTAGCGTCTTGGTACGTATGGTTTACATGAAATCCTCACCCAGACGAGGTTTTCTCGGGAGATGTTCTGATTTGCGCGTCTTGTGCATTTCGGGGTGTTAACCTAGAAAGCTGTCGACTCTGGTGACCATTCCCGAGGACTCAGTTGCGGTACTCCTCCCAAGGAGCGATAATGGCAGACCAGAAATGGAAAACCCATTACGCTTCTTGATCCGAGGACCCAAAGCTGGGAACTTGCCATAGGATGACCTTTTTGGGGGAATCAGTGGACGACCTCTTTGTTTGGCGATAGTATTGTACCCCGAGGGATGAATGTACTATTGCTTCTCAAATCGAGAATTTGAAACTCAGAATCCCGCTTTCTAGGAACTACCTGTGAGGGGGATATTGGGTTTTTCTGCAGGAAACCAAGACTCTTCTGACCTTTGTTCTCTCATTGCCTCAGATCTCGCACTGACACAGCACTACCTTTGTGGATGTTCAGATTTAATTATTCAGACTCTGCTGGCTTGTTGATTCTGGTGTTGCATATCATCTCATCATGTCAAATTAATTTTTGCATAAACATTTTAAAACTTTATTTTTGCATAAATTGCATTCACTCATGCCCGCATATGCACGTCCCTTTATCTGAAATCGTTGCTCATCCTTGTCCGCATTCTTTGTACCAAGACGACGACTCGACATCGGTATTTTAATCGTTTAAACAAATCCAGAATCATGGCTGACTTTGAAGCTGAGAACGCTGCTTACAAGGAAACTCTGGCACAATTCCAAGGACGGATGGATCAGTTTCAGACGAACATGGATGTCATTATGGAGCTCCTTCATGCTCAGAGGGATACTGCTGCTGCTGCTACTGTTGTTGCAACCACTACTGATGCAACTGTTGTCACTCCTGTTGTGACTGTTCCTCCTGTTGTTACGGCTACTCCTGCTGTCGTTGTTCCTTCTCCTGCTAGAGTTGAAGTACCAGTTGAGCCTGTGAATCATCCTATTGTTCAGCCTAGTTTGAACCAGATGCCCGCTGGTTTCCCTTGGGGCATGCCTCCGAATTACACTCCTCAGATTTCAAATAATGGTAGTGCCTTCATGCCATATCAGCCTTTTGTTGCACCCATGTCTAATGGGAGTGCTGCCGCCTATCAATGGGCCATGCCTACTCCAGTCCCGCCTCCAGTGGTGAATGATGATCTTGAGAATCTTCAGGCTCAAACTCATCAAACTGTCAGATTGGTTGACACTGAAACTCTTGATGATGAAGAGCATGTGTATAAGGGTCCTCCTATTCATGTTCCGGTTCCATCTCAAGTTGCTCAAACTGCTGTTCTGAATATTCATCCTGGGATGTTCTATCCTACGGCATCTTCCTCAGTTGTTGTGATGCCTCCTCCAAATTATCTATATAGTGTTTCGATGGGTCAGAATGCTGGTCAGATGGTTAATCTGGGTTTGGTGTATCCTTCTCAGTTTGCTACTTCGCAAGTGAACGCTCCTGCCGCTTCTCAGCTGCCAAATCCTTAGATTCTTGTTAGGCCCACTAATTAGAATAGATCTGTTGACTACAAGTTGTTGGAAGATCGTATCAGAGCTATTGAAGGGTTCTCTGCTTTTGGCAGGGAAGCCAAAGATTTGTGTTTGGTTCCGAATGTTGTGCTGCCGCAGAAATTCAAGATACCTGATTTGCCACAGTATAAAGGCTTGAGCTGCCCGCGTAGTCACATCACTATGTACTGCAGAAAGATGGCATCCCATATTGATAATGATGAATTGCTAGTTCATTGTTTTCAAGATAGTTTGTCTGGCGCTTCATTAGATTGGTACATGGGCTTGGAGCGCAGCAAAATCCGTACTTGGAGAGATTTGTCTGAAGCATTCGTGAGACAATACAAATATAACCTTAATCTGGCGCCGACTAGATTGCAATTGCAGAATCAATCCCAGCACTCAGCTGAAACATTCAAGGAGTATGCACAAAGATGGCACGAGATGGCATCTCGTGTGCGACCTGCTCTCTCTGACAATGAGTTGGTTGACATCTTTATGGGTACATTGCAAGGATCCTACTATGAGAAAATGGTGGGTAGTTCTTCATCGTGTTTTGCTGATGTTGTGACGATTGGTGAACGGATTGAGAATGGTTTGAAGTCTGGAAAGATTCCTGGTGCTGCTTCCCAGCAGTCGGCCACTAGAAAGTCTCAAAACAGTCATTCCAAGAAAAAGGAAGGTGAAGCCAATGCTGTGACAACTCAAGTTTCTCCTCAGTATCAAGCTCCCATGGCTCCCTTGTCGTACTATCCGTATCCGTACATTGCTGCTGCACAGTATCAACAACCTCCATATCAGTATCATCCGCAATAACCAGTTCAGAATGCTCAGAATCAGCAACAGAATCAACAGAACAAAAGTCAGCAGAATCAGAACCGTCAGAACAACAACAGTCAAGGAAACCATAAGCGTCCGAATTTTGATAGAATTCCGGGGTCATACACGGAATTATTTCCTTATCTGGTTCACCAAGGGGCAATTGTCCCCAAGCAGATTGCGCCTGCAATTCCTCCATTTGGCCCGAAGCATAACCCAAATGCATCCTGTGCTTATCATGCTGGATACATAGGGCATGCGACAGAGGATTACTTTGTTTTCAAAACCAAGGTTCAGGAACTCATTGATAAGAAGGTTCTAACTTTTGCTGAGGAAGGACCCAACATTCAGAGTAATCCGTTGCCAAATCACGGTGGACCTGTAGTTAACATGATTGAGGTTAGTCCGGAGGCTGAATTGATCATGGATGTCGACGAGGTAAAGACTCCGATGTCTGTGGTTTTCAAGAAATTGAAGGAACATGGGTTGTTGAAAGGTTTGCATGGTAAGTTTCAGATTTGTGACGATAATCCCAACCTGTGTCGAAGGATGAAGAGTTGTGTCCAGATTATGATGAACCTTGGCGAAGTGCAATTTTCTAGATCTAAACCTGTCGAGGAAGTTGCTGCTATTGAGCCGTTCACCATCATCTATAAGAAGGTTCCTGTGGAATCCCCTAAACAGAAGAAGATGCAACCCATCATTGTTTGTCCACCGAAGTCATTTCCGTATCAGAATTCTAAAGAGGTACCGTGGAAGTATGGGTCTATCGTGTTTTCTGGAGGTCAAGGGATAAGGTTCACCGAATCTGAGATCGTGAATGTTACAGCTGGTGGAAACGCCTGTTCAAGTTCTAACTGTTGCTTCTCCTAAGGAAACGTCTGCATCTGCAACCCCTGTGGTTTAACAAGGGGGATCTACTGCCGTTCCAGTACCGATTATTCCGTCTGAGAATTTTTCAAAGAGCAAAGAGACCCTTGATGATCAAGAGTTCCTTAAGCTGATCAAGAAAAGTGACTTTAAGATTGTGGATCAGCTAGGTCAGACTCCCTCGAGGATCTCAATTTTGTCCTTACTCATGAGTTCGCCTGCGCACATATCAGCTTTATTGAAAGTTTTGAACAGTGCCCATGTTATGCAAGATATATCCGTCATTGAATTCGATGATGTAGTGGCCAATATAACTGCAAGTCGGTATTTGGGTTTTAATGAATCAGAATTGCCTCCTGAAGGAACTGCCCACAATAAAGCGCTGCACATATCTGTAACCTGCACAGACATCCTGTTATCTCGTGTTCTAGTGGATACTGGTTCTTCTCTCAATGTGATGCCTAAGGGCACATTGAGTCAATTACCAGTGGAAGGAATCGAGATGAGACCAAGTGCCTTAGTTGTCAGAGCCTTTGACGGTTCTCGAAGACAGGTCATTGGAGAAGTGGACTTACCCATCAGCATTGGGCCGCATCTATTTACCATTACTTTCCAAGTGATGGATATTAATCCAGCGTACAGTTGCTTACTGGGTCGTCCGTGGATCCACGCTGCAGGGGCAGTTACCTCCACTTTACATCAGAAGTTGAAATTCATGTTTGGCGATCAGCTTGTCATTGTCTATGGTGAAGAGGATTTGATTGTAAGCGAGTTATCATCTTTCCGATATGTCGAGACCAAAGAAGGCATAGTTGAGGTTCCGTTGCAGTGTCTCGAGTTCGAAGATGTCAGCTCTGCTTCAACTAGTTAAAGTAGATCACCACAATTGACTTTAGCGTCTGCTAAGAGTGCTAAAGAGACCATCGATAGAGGTGCCTTGCCAGGATGGGGGCACGTGATTGATATGGTTGAGAAGCATAATCGTTTTAGATTGGGTTAACATCCTGGTCGTCAATCAGGTCCCTCTAATCAGAAACAAAGCGACTTTGTCAAGTTCCACAGCGCGGGTTTCCAGCAGGGTGACATTGTGGCAGCTGCTGATGATGCTGGTCCCAGTAATCAGATTTCAAGCTTTGTGCGCAAGTGTCCACTGGGTTTCAAGCTCAACAATTGGACATCTACCATGATTCCTGTGGTTTTCCCATATAACATGTAATGCATTTTGCTTTTTCATTCCCTCGTCCTCGCCCGAGACGAGTGGATAGCTTGTAAAGGGCCTCATGCTTTTGCAATATTATGTGATCAATAAATGAAGGTTTTTTTGCATTCAAAATCATGCTCTATTTTCTTTCTTTATTTTACTTTTTCACAAAACAAATGGCAAAAGTTTCTTTTCTTTTTCACTTTTTAAATAGCTCATTCTAAACATATTCATAAACATGCAGAACTAATAAAAGCATTGATAACAACATGGCAAACATCCATTGTAATTCTGGAATTCCAATTAACCAAGCCGAAGAAGATGGTAAGGAAGATTGTGAATTACTGGCTGAACTGGCAAGGCTCCTTGAGCACGAGCATAGAGAGATTCAGCCACACAAAGAGCCAGTGGAAATTGTCAATCTTGGTACTGATGAGGTCAGAAGAGAAGTCAAGGTTGGCGCCTCCCTCGTTGAGCATGTACACTCCGAGTTGGTTAAGTTATTGAAAGAGTATGTTGATATCTTCGCCTGGTCCTATCAAGATATGCCTGGGTTGGATACCAACATCGTTGAACATCACTTACCACTCAAGCCCGGATGTCATCCTGTCAAGCAGAAGCTCAGAAAGACTAGACCCGACATGGCACTCAAAATCAGAGAAGAGGTAAAGAAGCAGCTTGACACTGGGTTCCTCGCCACTTCCGAGTATCTTGAATGGATTGCCAACATCGTCCCGGTTCCCAAGAAGGACGGCAAAGTCAGAATGTGTGTGGATTATCGAGATCTCAACAAGGCAAGTCCGAAGGATGATTTTCCTTTGCCTCATATTGATGTCTTGGTAGACAACACTGCGCAGTTCTCTGTCTTTTCCTTTATGGACGGTTTTTTAGGATATAATCAGATCAAGATGTCCCCAACTGATATGGAGAAGACTACATTTATCACGCCATGGGGTACGTATTGCTACAAAGTCATGCCATTCGGTCTAAAGAATGTAGGGGCAACATACCAGCGTGCCATGACAACCCTCTTTCATGATATGTGATAAGTGCAAATTGTACCTATTTTTGTATATATGTTTTGTTGCACTTATCAATGCTTTGTGGTAAATATCGTGCGAATAAACCCCGCTTTGTTCGTAAATACGTTTACTTTACGTTTTCGGTGTATAGTGCGTTATCGTGTAAATATCATTGAGTTTAATCGATTTTCATTTATTTTTGTAGGTGTTCCAGCAATGGGATGTTTCCATATTCATAAAGAGCATTGAATAAGCTTTCCAACGCTTCAAACCGTGCGTCAATCGGAGTTACGGTTCAAGAGTTATGAAGAAAACAAAATCTGGTTTTCTGTCATACTCGCTAGGCGAGCCCCCGTAGCGAACACTCGCTAGCTTGTTCGCTAGGCGAACCGGGGCGAACGAAAAGTTCCAGAATCGTGAAAAAACTCAACAGAAAGGCGGTTTACATTCGCCTAGCGAACGGGGACTCGCTAGGCGAACCTGGAAAAGCAGAATTGCCCATTTAAGCCATTTTTCATCATTTTTTAGTTATGGGTTTGATATTTTTAGTTCCAAATCCATCCAATAGCATTTTTTGAGTGTAATTAGGCTAGAAAACACATTGGAGCATGAATTAGGATGATCCGGAGTCGAATCCTTCATCAATCGGAGCCGACAACTTTTGAGATGTTTGGTTTTTCTCCATTTCTTCTCTATGTATTTCTCTATTTTGTGGGTTATGTTTGTATTGTTACTCTAAACCTATGTACATGTATTGATCATGGTTGTATAATATATATGCTTTACAAATCATTATCGATGTCTTCCTTGATCTTTTTGCATTTATGTTTGGATTTGTGTTGTGTTAGAGATAAACATCATTAATCTTGATTAGGGATGGATATCTATTGTCTAGACTCTAGAGATAGATTTAGATAATAATCTTTATGGTGTCGGAACTTAATGTCTTCCGTGTTTCGAGGCGTCGTGCGCGAGAGCGTCGACGAGAGTAATACGGTTGCTCTCTCAACTGTGCGTTAGACATAACCTTTGTTGTGAGCGATACGTGATGATTTTGATGAGTATTGTATGTTGAATGCGACCGATTGATAGGTTTACGTTTGTTCTGAGTAGTGTATATTCATGCTTGATAGGTTTCTTCTCTTCAAAGAATGTATTCTTTTTATGTTCATCTTTACTTTTTTGTTTGTTTTTACTTGTAAACCATTTTAATCCAAACTCATTAACGCGAGAGATTGTCGAACGGCATTCTTTCCCTCGAACCGATCTCTGTGGACACGACATAAATCCCGGAGGGAATTCTTCCGAAAATAAATATTTTTGCTGCTTGCCCTATTCTGCATCCAACAAAATGGTGCCGTTGCCGGGGATTGGTTTTGATATTTAATCGCATTGCGATAGTTTCTTTGTTTTTGAGTTTTGTAGATATCGTACATGTTGTATATTTTCACTTGTTTATATTGATACTTGTACATTTTGACGTTTGTTCAAGTGTTTGGTTAGGACGCTTGCTTTTGGTTTGCGCGGTGAGGCATCACTATGGCATGAAGGAAGTGAGTTTGCTAGCTAAGCAATGTAAAGGCGTCGAGCTTACGACGTAAAACAAGCATGTTGTATTATTTTCTTTGGTTGTGTGGCGAACTTTCATTAAACAAGTTGTACTCGGATTTTTCGTAAACTTCTCAAATCTTCACTTTAAAACTTGTTTAATGAAATTTCTCCCTTTCTTTTCGTTTGTTTATATTAATAATTCTTGTTCTCGCTAAGCGAGTTCTGGCGAAGTCACCAGCGGAGGTTCGCCTCGCGAACATTGGCGAAGGTGCCAGCGAGGGAGTGGCAGAAAGTATGCAAAAAACTTCAGTAGGAAAACTGGGTAAATTCGCTGGGCGAGGGAGCCAGCGAATGCTCGCTGATGTGTTCGCGAGGCGAAGGTGCCAGGGAGAGGGTGGCAGAAACTTTCACTTTTGAAAACACCCAAACTTCGCTGGGGCGAAGGATGTAGCGAAGGCTCGCGTCGCGAATGATTCCTTCGCTAGGCGAAGGCTGCTAAGATTTTGGTTGTTGTTTGCTCACAGATTTTGATTGACTTATTTGAGGATGCTGTTGTGATTTTCCAAGTTGGTTCGTTTCAACTTGCGGATGTATGGTAATGATTTTGTTATGTTTTGTACACGTCTGAGGTATGTATTTATCGCTTTCTATACTTTAGCATATTCATGATACTTAGGCATTTTACAAACTTCCATGCCATGCTTTCTTTTGTATACTTGTTCTATTGTGAATCACTTTAGTTCCCAACCTTTTTGTGAGGTGGCTTTCCATTATTCATATATGCGCGGAGAACCAACATTCTTGTTATAACTGGATTTTATTATGTTGAATCTTTTATTTGTGTTGAGTATATGAATGCATGAAAAGGATCAAGGCAATTGTTTCATTTTGAGCACAACCACCTTAGCCAAATAGTCAATTCACCTTGTGAGTGTGTGATCATTTGTAACCCCTTTGAGCCTTTGGTCATTATCCATGTTGTTTGAGCTTGATGCTTGTCTATGAGTGTCAAATTCATATTTTTGTGTGGATCTTGATTGTTGTTTTTACTTGAGCCCTCAACTTTTTGTGTTGTTGTATGAATTTTTTCCTTGCCTTAGAAAGTAGGGAGTATTCACATGATGGTGCGGTTGAATTCAAGTTGGGGAGAGGATGATTGTGTTTACTCATTGGTTGAATTCTATGAGGATTGAAAAAGAAAAGAAAAAAGAGAAAAATATGACAAAGAAAAGAAAAGAAAAAAGTGAAAAAGAAAGAAAAAAGAAAAATCCTTGAAAAAGGAAACAAAAAGAGTTGCAACAATTGTGCTAAATAAGTATGGTGTGTTGTGTAGCACTTGGGATTTTGGAAGAAGTTGGTTGAAATTTTGTGTGTGAATCTTTGTGAGTTTTCACTCCCTTAGGTTTAGGCAAGTTTTGTTTCAATTACCTTTAGAAATTGCCCCTTGTTGGTTTACCCGACCACGTTACAACCTTGAAAAGTCCTTGTGATTCTTGCTTTTGTATTTGCAATGTGAATTTGTGGATGTATGCATAATTTAGTCTTTTGTTTGCATGAGTGTTGTGTGAGTGTAAAGAACCTTATTTTGTGTTTTTCATCTACCGATGATTGTTTTTACTAGGTGTGATTCACTTTGGAACTTGTGTTGTTTTAGAATGTTTGGCATGACTTTTGTATTTTGCTTTTGTTTCGTGACTATGTTATCGTTGCAGTTTAGTGGTAAGTATTTACTTTTTGTGTGTACCGTTTTCATTTGAACCATTCATTCGTTTCCGTTTTTCAAAACCTGTTGATTCGTCATTCTTTGGATATTGCTTGTGCATTTTCAAGTTTGTTTGATTCTTGTTTGTGGACAAACAATTAGGTAAGTTGGGGAGAGTTTGATAAGTGCAAATTGTACCTATTTTTGTATATATGTTTTGTTGCACTTATCAATGCTTTGTGGTAAATATCGTGCGAATAAACCCCGCTTTGTTCGTAAATACGTTTACTTTACGTTTTCGGTGTATAGTGCGTTATCGTGTAAATATCATTGAGTTTAATCGATTTTCATTTATTTTTGTAGGTGTTCCAGCAATGGGATGTTTCCATATTCATAAAGAGCATTGAATAAGCTTTCCAACGCTTCAAACCGTGCGTCAATCGGAGTTACGGTTCAAGAGTTATGAAGAAAACAAAATCTGGTTTTCTGTCATACTCGCTAGGCGAGCCCCCGTAGCGAACACTCGCTAGCTTGTTCGCTAGGCGAACCGGGGCGAACGAAAAGTTCCAGAATCGTGAAAAAACTCAACAGAAAGGCGGTTTACGTTCGCCTAGCGAACGGGGACTCGCTAGGCGAACCTGGAAAAGCAGAATTGCCCATTTAAGCCATTTTTCATCATTTTTTAGTTATGGGTTTGATATTTTTAGTTCCAAATCCATCCAATAGCATTTTTTGAGTGTAATTAGGCTAGAAAACACATTGGAGCATGAATTAGGATGATCCGGAGTTGAATCCTTCATCAATCGGAGCCGACAACTTTTGAGATGTTTGGTTTTTCTCCATTTCTTCTCTATGTATTTCTCTATTTTGTGGGTTATGTTTGTATTGTTACTCTAAACCTATGTACATGTATTGATCATGGTTGTATAATATATATGCTTTACAAATCATTATCGATGTCTTCCTTGATCTTTTTGCATTTATGTTTGGATTTGTGTTGTGTTAGAGATAAACATCATTAATCTTGATTAGGGATGGATATCTATTGTCTAGACTCTAGAGATAGATTTAGATAATAATCTTTATGGTGTCGGAACTTAATGTCTTCCGTGTTTCGAGGCGTCGTGCGCGAGAGCGTCGACGAGAGTAATACGGTTGCTCTCTCAACTGTGCGTTAGACATAACCTTTGTTGTGAGCGATACGTGATGATTTTGATGAGTATTGTATATTGAATGCGACCGATTGATAGGTTTACGTTTGTTCTGAGTAGTGTATATTCATGCTTGATAGGTTTCTTCTCTTCAAAGAATGTATTCTTTTTATGTTCATCTTTACTTTTTTGTTTGTTTTTACTTGTAAACCATTTTAATCCAAACTCATTAACGCGAGAGATTGTCGAACGGTATTCTTTCCCTCGAACCGATCTCTGTGGACACGACATAAATCCCGGAGGGAATTCTTCCGAAAATAAATATTTTTGCTGCTTGCCCTATTCTGCAACCAACAATATGATACATAAAGAGATTGAGGTTTACGTGGACGATATGATTGCCAAGTCCAGAACTGAGGATGATCACTTGGTTCATCTGAAGAAAATGTTTGACAGACTCCAGAAGTTTAGAGTGCAGTTGAATCCTGTGAAGTGCACCTTCGGAGTTCGATCTGGTAAACTGTTAGGCTTTATTGTAAGTCAGAAGGGCATTGAAGTTGATCCTGATAAGGTTTGGGCAATTCAGAACATGCCGCCTCCCAAAACAGAAAAAGAAGTCCGTGGCTTTCTGGGCAGACTTAATTACATTTCAAGATTCATCTCCCATTTGACGGCTACCTATGAACCAATGTTCAAATTACTAAGAAAAAATCAATCGTTTGAATGGAATAATGATTGTCAGGAAGCATTTGACAAAATAAAACAATACTTGCAAGAACCACCGATCTTAGTACCACCTGTTCCTGGTAGGCCTTTAATCATGTATCTCACCGTTCTCGATGAATCGATGGGATGTGTATTGGGTCAACATGACAACACTGGTAGAAAGGAACATGCAATTTACTATCTGAGCAAGAAGTTCACCGATTGTGAGACCAGATACTCACTCTTGGAGAAAACTTGTTGTGCTCTGGTCTGGGCTGCTCGACGCCTACGACAATAGATGATTTGCCATACTACTTTATTGATATCTAAAATGGATCCGATAAAGTACATATTCGAAAAGCCTGCTGTCTCTGGAAGGATTGCTCGATGGCAGATCCTGTTAACTGAGTATGATATCCAGCATGTTACCCAAAAAGCCATAAAAGGGAGCGTCTTGTCTGACTACCTTGCTCATCAACCTGTAGAGGGTTATCAACAAATGAAGTTTGACTTTCCCGATGAGGATGTTCTGTTTATCAGAGATTATGAGACTCCAGATCCTGATATAGGACCCGAACCAGGGGCGCGATGGACGCTTGTGTTCGATGGTGCCTCTAATTCCAAAGGTCATGGAATTGGTGCTATCCTCATCTCTTCAACAGGTTTTCACCTTCCCTTCACTGCTAGATTATGCTTTGCATGCACCAACAATATGGCTGAATACGAAGCATGTATCTATGGTATTAAAGCGACAATTGACATGAGAATCAAGATTCTTGAGGTCTATGGAGATTCTGCCTTGGTCATCGGTCAAGTCAGAGGGAACTTTGTGACTCGGGATTCCAAGCTGGTTCCGTACCAACAACACATAGCGAAGTTGATTCCTTACTTTGATGAGATCACTTTTCATCATATTCCCAGAGAGGAAAATCAACTAGATGATGCTCTTGTCACTCTAGCATCCATGTTCAAGGTCAAGTGGAAGAATGAAGCTCCTCATATCCGCATTGATCACTTGAACGAACCAGCACACTGTTTAGCAATCGAGGATGAGTCTGATGATAAGCCTTGGTTCTACGACATTAAAACATATCTGGAAAAATAGGAATATCTCGAGGGTATCACCATCACTAACAAGAAAGCTCTTAGGAGGCTTTGCACCAAATTCTTCTTAAGTGGTGATATATTGTACAAGAGGAATTATGATTCCGTGTTGCTCAGATGCATGGATAGACATGAAGCAAACACGATATTAAGGTCCATACATAAGGACTGCGAGGGTGTATATGCTAAAGGTCCTGCTATGGCCAAGAAGATCCTTCGGGCTGGGTATTACTGGACAACAATGGAGGTAGATTGTTACAACTTTGCCAAAAGATGTCACAAGTGCCAAATCTACGGAGACAAGATCCACGTGCCTCCAACTCCATTGAATGTTTTGACGGCACCTTGGCCATTCTCCATGTGGGGTATAGATATGATTAGAATGAATGAGCCGAAGGCTTCCAACGATCATCGATTCATTTTAGTTGCTATCGGCTACTTCACCAAGTGGGTTGAAGCTGTTTCTTATGCAAACGTTACATGATAAGTGGTTGCCAGATTTATCAAGAAAGAGATAATTTGTTGTTATGGCATTCCTAGCAGCATTATCACGGACAATGCAAGCAACCTGAACAACAATATGATGAAGGAGTTGTGTCAAAAATTTAAGATCGAGTACCACAACTCTTCACCATATCGGCCCAAGATGAATGGCGCCGTTGAAGCAGCAAACAAAAACATCAAGAGGATTATCCAAAAAATGGTCAAGACTTACAAGGATTGGCATGAAATGCTTCCTTTTGCACTACATGGCTACAGAACTTCAGTTCGCACTTCCATTGGGGCGACTCCATACTCACTTGTGTATGGTATGGAGGCTGTTCTACCCATCGAAGTCGAAATTCCTTCACTCAGAGTCATCATGGAAGCAGGTCTTGACGAAGCTGAATGGGTTCAATCCCGGTACGACCAGCTGAATCTCATCGAAGAGAAGCGCCTTGCAACCGTTTGTCATGGTCAATTGTATCAGAGGCGCCTCAAGCGAGCTTTTGACAAGAAAGTTCTCCCTTGAACGTTCTGCGAAGGCGAACTCGTGCTCAAGAGATATTCACCTGTTCACTCGGATCCACAAGGCAAGTGGACTCCCAACTATGAAGGACCCTTTGTTGTCAAGAAGGCCTTCTCAGGCAGAGCCCTGATCCTCACCACAATGGATGGGGAGGAGTTGCCATTGCCCGTGAACTCCGATATAGTCAAAAAATATTATGCCTGAAAAAAATGGATAAGAGTCTGCTAGATTGACATCTGCAAGGACAATCTAGGAAAAAATGGACTTCCCGATGGACCAAAAAAAAGAAATGTCCATGCAAAAGTTAGGGACAATGAAAAAAAACAATAATAGCCCGCTAAGTTGAAAACCCGAAAGGGCGACTTAGGCAAAAATGGGCATCCCGGTGGACGAAAAAAAATGTGAAAACATGTCCAAGCAAAAATTAGGGATAAAGGCATCGACTGTGAACACTTGGGCCTCTTTTCCTTACAGCTAGACCTCAGACGGTAACAGAGCAGTCCAATCATCATCAGCAGATGCAAAGCGTTGGTACCTAGACTTACAGTGGATGGTGGCCAATGTTGTAATCAATGTAAAACATGATTTCCATTTGCCATTTACCTTTGTTTTTCAATTTTATTGCAAATTTCCTCATCAAGGATTTTGCATCCTTGTACACACTTTATGTACAAAAATTTTACATTCAATAAAATGCATTCTTTGTTACCTCAATTTGTTTTCATTCTAGTATTTTGTTTGCAAAATAAACTATTATTTGTGATCACATAATACTAAAAAACATTGAGAACAATAAAAAGCTAACTCAATCGAGAAAGCAATATGCATTGCATGTGTTACTGGTAATTCCTGTAGGGTGAGCGGTAATATCCATTGGTAAGCCTAACGCCTGGCCGACAATGTTTTGATTCAGTGAAGAAGTTGTTGTTTCCTCAGCAGTTCCTCAGCAGAGTCATCATTCCCCCAGCAAGTTGCCAAGGTGTTCCCCAACAAAGACATCTTTGTTCACTTTTGCCCAGCAAGGGTTGTGCATCTTCTCCAAATGATTAGGAGCTATCTGTCACCAGCAGCAGTGGTTTCTCCTCAGCTGAGTCAATGTGATTCGGGAATCTCTTTTCCCCATGCAGAGCCAGTCTTGGTGGGAAGGATTGACTTGTTTCTTTTATCCCCATCAGGGACAGCCATGGTGATTTAGAAACCTGATATGTGTAGCACCCCAAAATTTGCTCTCCTACCTTTAGTACCAACTGGCTTATGTTTCATTTCATTTTGCATTATCATGTGTGCATAACATTGGTTCTTAGCATGGGGTCAAGGTGCCTGAGGCAAGTTCAAGAGGAGAAGATGTTCTTCAAAGGGTCAAGCAAGAGAGTTCAAGTGGATCACTCTCTCCTAACCAGTGCAGAAACTAGGGTTTTGAGATTCTTGGGTTTATTGCTCCAATGGGCAAGTTTATTGGGTTTTTATCATCACCAAATGGCATATCTTATCTTTGTTGGAGAGGATACACATCATATTCAGAGGAATTTGGATTTGGAGACTGTGTTATTTCCTCCTAGACTGAGGGTACCAAAATTAGGGTTTGCTATAAAGTCAGTTTATTTCTAATTTTTTGGGCAAGACTTGATTCCATGGTATTCCTTGGGTCCCTGAGTATCTAGGAATGGAAGATTGTCCATCAGTTTGGTTCGGGAGAAGTTCAATTGGCCAATGGATTGGGAATCAGGAGAATCAGGGGAAAAGTCAACAGTGAGAGGGGGAGTCAACTGTGAAATTTTGAGGTTCTCTTCAAGGTTTTCAAGGTCTCACATCCTCATATGGTCTTCAAGGGTCAAGTTTCATACCATTTATTAAGAATCAAGGGTTGGTACAAAAGTTGCTAAATATGGAAATGACCTATAATTTGAAAGTTTCCTTTTTGGGCTAGTTCTTACACTACATTCAACTTGACTTTTCACCATCAAGAAAGCTTAAAATGAATTTTCTTCAAACATGAAGGTTGAATATCTTTTTCTCCCCTTTCCAACAAGTACTTGTGGGTCTCCATATCATTTGTGAAACTCAAGTTATGATCAAAAGAAGGCAAAGTGGTTTTTTAGGGTTTTCTCATGGTTCCATTTGCATTTTGGGACATAGTGACCTATAATTGATTCCATTGCTTCAAGGCATATTCTAACCTCAATTTAAAATCCATAAGGACTATTTTTGGCCTTTGAATCAAGTGGATCCATAGTTTATTCATCACTTATTTTCCATTAGGCCAAATTGCCAAATTATTAAAAACTCATGAACCAATACATCTCAAGGCCCAAATCAAATTCAGGTGTGATTAGCAATTGTTAAATAAGTGATCCATCATCAAGGGTTTGGATATGCATGCATGGAGGAGGGTGTATTTCACATTATGTAATTTTCCAAAATCACCCAAAACTCATCAAGTGGGGAATTACCAAGGCCCAAATGCTGATCAGTGGATTAACCTAGTCTATTTAAGCTAACTCATGCTAGGGTTAGAGGAGATTACACGTGATTCCAAGAAGAACCAAAGTTTGAACCCTAAAAGCTTCTCTCATTCGTATCTCTCAATTAAGAAGAGCTTTTCCAAAAATTCTTTCACCATCAGAACCCTTGGGATCCCTAGAACACAAACCAACCATCACTTGAAGCTAAGAGCAAGGGTACAGGTTGCACAATCTCAGGTTAGTGGTTTTTTTCATGATCATAGAACTCAAACTTTTGACTTGCATAATGACCTGTGATTATTGGTGATGATTCTGATGTATTTATTTTTGAGATTGGACGTGTATATTGGTTGTTTGGTGAGATTTAAGTTTTGGACCCATACTTTGTTTTGTTCGAATCTCTTTGTGTGTTGATCATTTGCAAATTTTGATGTGATATTTGAGATCCTGGTGAAATTCTGGACAAGATGGTGTATTCGCGCGTGTTTTCTGGGTTCTTTTGAGTTGCAGGTGGCCGGAGGTGGTGGCCGGAACCCTTGCTCCGGCGGCTGGTGAGGGTTCCGACGAAGGTAGGGTTTGAATGGGGAAGACGAAATCCCAGCCCTTCATTTTGTTGATCCAATGGTCCACGTAATGCCACATTTTTTTAATTTTGTTTTTATTTTATTTGATTACATGTTCATTACCCCAGGGTTGTTACCGTGTGCACCCAATCTTATTCTCCCATTTTAATTACTTTTTTCTAATGTTGACTGTTTCACGTGCGTCTGATGAATCGTGTGGCAGACATTGTGCCAACAAATTAATGAAACCATGTGCCGTGCACGTGGGATTCCATGGTGTGCTGAGTGGTTGCGTGCTTGCATGTGTATCATTGTTACCGTGTGTTGGTTGATCATGGCCATTGATTTTATTTACTTTTCTTTGTTTGACTTAATAAGGAGCGTATGATCAATCTGATGGTGAGTGTTTAGTCTGACCATTGACTAAAGTCCACGCGTGAACTCCTTTTTTAATTTTATTTTTGCTGATTGGATTTAAGATTAGGGCCTGCTATTTACACACCCGCCTTCCAGCCCATGTGCATTTCGAACGTGTTTTTGTTACTTTCCACACCCCCATGCACATTCTCATATTTTTATTTTATTTAATTGTTTGCATTAATTCATTTTTAAATTTTAAAAATAGATAATTGCATTAAAAAAGTCCCAAAAAATTCATGAATCATATTTATAATTTTATAAAATTTTCTCAAATTTTATATTTTATTTTTATTTTATCTTTAGCATCTGAATTAATTATTTTAATAATTTCTTTTTGAATTTGTTTCATTCTGCACACATTGCATTGTTTATTTTATTTCTCATCATCCATAAAACATTTTGAACTCATTCCTTTTGCATTGTTTCACCAACACATTGAATTGCATTAAAATATTTTTCTCTCATTTTAAAAATCATTTCATATTGCATTTTAGTCCTTTTCTTTAGCACATTGAACCATATTTCTCATCTGAATTTGCATAATTGTTTGAGTGACCTATCTTAAGAATTTTGGCATGAATTTTGGACATGTTATTTGCTTCTGGTTGAGACATGTTGATAATTAATTTGGTGATTTTAGAAGATGTCTTGCTAATTGTTTAACTGTTCTTTGTGTGAGATCTTCTTGTATGCACATCCTTGATCATGCTTGAGTATTTGTTTGAGAAGGCACTTGTGCCATTGTTTTGGGATTGTGCCTTTGAGTTCTTAAACCATGTTTGAGTTATTATAAGACACTTGATTACTGTCACATGTCATTGCTTGGGTTTCATTAGTCTTATTATTACTTATGCCTGTTTTGTACTAACTTTTTATGCAGGGGCTGAGGTAAGTTATTTGAGGGCGTGGATAGTTATCCATGTCCACTCTCACTCTTTCTGTCTCTCATCTTTTCTTTTCTTTAGGCTTAGGTTGTCGTCAAACCTCACTAACCATAGGTCACCCATGCATGATAACATTAGGACTCTTAGTTTCCCTTTAGAGTTTCCTTTGGGTCTTCTTTCTTCTCATCTCGAAACTTCTTGAAAACACTTAATAAAGATAAAGTGTATTGCGCACGAGCCTTAAGCGTGGGGAATGAGAAATGAGGGGCTTCCTCTCATCTTTCTAGAGTGCTTAGCGAGTGTCCTGTCTTGGGACGATTTGTTAAGTATTCGTCCCTGTGCCCTAGACTTTTGTGCAATGCAAGTTATGAACTAACTCAAGTCACTTCTGTCTTAAAAAATACAAACAAACTTCAAACCTTTTTGTCCTTCGAGATTGTCAAACTAAAGGCTATTTTCAAAAAGGGCACGTTACTTTCCGTCTGAGTCGCAAACAGGCATCGACCCTAACTTCCGGATGCGAACTTAACGTCGCTCATAAAAAACACAAAAAGAACTTGGTCCGAACTACGTTGAATTTGAATTTCCCATTGCACAAAGGGAGTACGTAGGCCTAGGACGTCGACGTCCTACCGAGTCTGTATTTGTCTCCCCCGCCCCCGTGTCAGTACAGCCATAGATTTTAGGATAACTCACCCTTAGATTAGACAACAAGCATGGATCCCATCGAGTACGATGGACGCGTGGGGTGCTAGCACCTTCCCCTCGCGTAACCGACTCCTGAACCTAGGTTATGGTTGCGATGACCATTCCTTTCCCTCTTCCTCAGGTTTATGCGGTGTTCCCTTTCCCCCTCTTGGGATAAATTTACACGGCTGGCGACTCTGTTTTCCGCGCCACTCTCGCGTTTGTACCTAGATGAAAATCCTGGGAGCGACAGCTGGCGACTCTGCTGGGGACTCTGGTTGACCTATGCTGGTCCATCCCCTTTAGCGAGTCGATCCTAGCGCTTATTTGTTTTTTTGTTAGGTGTTTATTTGTTGTGCTATATTATGTTGTATATTACCGTTTTACAGCTTTTACTGCATTGCATTTCATTTTTACTACTGTCATACTGGATATTGCTGTGTTGTGCTGGCTGTTTCTATTTTGCAGGTTGGGTTGTTCTGAGAGATAAGCCCAATACCCAGGCTTGAGTACAGCCTAGGACTAGAGTGGAGAGTAGTGGGACCTACGTGCCCGCTTGGTACGTTTGTGTGTTCACGAAATTCATAACCAGACGAGGCTATCTTGGTACGCATTCTAACGTGTGTGTCTTGCGCATGTTAGGATGTCGATCTAGAGAGCTGTCGACTCTGGTGACCTATCATCGAGGACCTTAGTGGAAACATCCCTCTTTAGTGGTGACAGTGGCAGACCACATTCTGTGGCAAATCCATTCGCACCCGAGGGCCCACTTTGGAACTCGCATAGGATGGCCCCTATCTTTTGAAGAGAATCAGTGGAGGCACTCCTCGATTGACGATAGTACTGTACCCCGAGGGATGAATGTACTATTGTTTCTCGACCTCAGTGCCAGAAGCTGAGGACCTTCCATTTTGGAGAATCAGTTGAGGCCTCCTCGATTGATGATGATGCCAAACCAGAAATGGTGAACGTATCATCATTTCTCGACCTGAGAGCCTGGGATACTGAACATCCTAGTACCCACACGTGAGAGGGGATGGGTGTTTGCAGGTAACCGAAACCTTCAACCTACCCGATTTTTCTGGATTTCTCATCAATGTTTAATTATCTGGGTTCCTGGTTATCTCAGTGGTTCGGTATTTTGGAATTCTGGTTTTCTGGGTTGTGGTTCTCGTTCAGTTAACAACACAGCACATCCAGCAGTGTTGCCTTGATCCCATGTTTGCATGAGCATATCATTTTTCTCGCATTCTGACATGTTTGACATTTTTTAGGGCTTGCATCTTACTCTTGATTCTGGTTTTCTGAGGTTACCTTGGCATGGATCTCCAGAGAAAGAAGACTGTTGCCTATTCGTTCCCAGATCCGACCTTGACGTTGATTCACAAGCTGATTAGTATGGCTGGTCCCGGAGTTCGTACAGAGTTCAGTGGAGGGTATGGGAGACTTCTGAAGTTTGTCTACAATATCTCCAAGTATGAGAAGGATGCCATTCATACACTTCTTCAGTTTTACGATCCGTCTTTGCGTTGCTTCACTTTCCCAGACTACATCTTGGCCCCAACGTTGGAGGAGTTCTCATTTATTTTGGGAATCCCCATCAGGCATGACATAGTATTCTTTTCTGAAGAACACCCCGAGATAAAAGAAATGGCTATTGCTCTTCATATTGGTGAATCCGTTCTGAGCAGTAATATTGAGGAAAAACAAGGAGCTAAGGGTTTCTTATTGAAGTTCTTGTTTGATCAAGCTTGCATACATGTTAAAGAGAATAATTGGACTGCTTTCCAAGCTATTCTGGCTATATGCATCTATGGGATTGTCCTGTTTCCCAATGTTCCTGATCTGGTGGATATGAATGCTGTCAGAATCTTTATTTCAAAGAATCATATACCTACCTTGCTAGGTGATGTGTATCATTCAGTCCACTACAAGAATGAAAATAGGCGGGGAAAAACTGTGAGTTGTTGTCCACCGCTCTTATCTACTTGGTTTCTGAGCCATCTCCCCGAAGCTGGCGCCTTCGTTGATACGAAAGATTCTCTGAAGTGGTCAAAGAGGTTAATGGGTTTGACTGCTGACAACATTGTCTGGTTCAACTGTGACTTGCTAGGAATAGAGATTATTTGCAAGTGCGGAGAATTCCCTAATGTACCCTTGATAGGGAGAAGAGGTGGAATTAACTATAATCCTTCCCTTGTTATCAGGCAGTTTGATTATCCTTTGAAAGGTCCACCAGAAGAGCGAGATGTCAGAGAGTCCTTATTCTTCAATGGTACTGGGGATCAAGAGATGATAAGGAAGATTGTGAATGCTTGGAAGCAGGTGACCAAGAGGGGAAAAACTTCATTCAGGAAATGTAACAACCGGGCTTTCCCTTCCTATAAAGAGTGGATCAAGAAGAGAGCAGAAGAGGAGCTTCTTCCCTTCCTGGTAGAACCACCATCTTACCCCTTGCTGATTGAGCCTCCTACCACAGTTGAGATAGAGAAGTTTAACAAGTTGTGGGCTGAAAAGGAAAAGCTGCGAGAAGAAAACAGTGAGCTACAAAGAGAGATTTATCAGTTGAAGCATGAGCGGGGTGAAGCTGTTCATATCACCGAGTTGAAGACAGAGCTTCTCGCTGAGGCAGAAAAGGAGCTAGCTGACAAGGTCGCATCCAGGAAAAGGATGAAACAAGCTCTAGACGGTATCAGTAAGGTTCTCGAGTCTAAGAAGGAAGAGTTGGACAAGGCTTTGTTAAAAATTCACAGGTTCAATGCTCACCGAGAAACTACAATGGCTGAGAATAAACGAAAAGAAGACGATTATTTAGCTCAGATTGATCAATTGAAGTCGCAACTCAAGAAGAAAGACGCTAAGATCCTATCAGGGGTATTCCAGAGACAAGCAGTCGAGGGTCGACTCAATGAAGCCATAGCCTCCATAGAGGAACTGAAGGTCCAAGCTGAAGTGAAGAGACCTAGACATGAGGGACCTAGTATGAATGGTGTTTCTGGTGAAGACGCTTGGGAGTTACATTGCCGATACTTGGAAGAGATCATGCATAGGAGAGACGTTCTCATTCAAGAGCTAATTCAGAGACCGAAGCATCCCGACACCAAAAAGCTGTTCAAGGAAATTCAAGACTGGAGCAAGAAGCATAATGGATGGGGGGGATTGACACTTGTAGACTTGATGACATGCCATAGTTTTCTATTTTCTTTCATTATTCGTACCACCGCCAGACTTGTTGGTTGGGATCTATGATTATTGTGTTCAGACTTGTTATCTTGGATTTGTGATTGTTGACATTTGGTTTTCCTCTGGTTTTCTTAATATATGAGCAGAAGTTTCGTTCTATCTTGTTGTTAAACTGGAATCAAGGGGTGGATCGCCCTGTGAATATTCAAACATGTTCATTTGCATTTGCATACTCATAATCATTTTGGATAATCATTTTGCATGACAGGTGTTTATCTCTGGTGTTCTTATCTTGTTCTAATCTCAGTACAGGATTGCAGATCAGCACATTCATCGGTATTCTACCAGACAAAATCAGAAGAGACTTATGGATCAGCTACAAAATGAGATGACTGAGATGCGGACTCGCATGAACCAATTCATGGATTTGATGCAAGGGGTTGCGCAAGGCCAAAAGCAGTTAAGGACTCTCGTTCAGCCACTGATTGCAAGAATTGATGAAGAGGGTGTCCTTCATGGAGGACTTCATACTAGTGTTACTGGTAATAATGTTCAGAATGGCCCTCCGGGCGGAGGTATTCCTGTTGCTGGTGCTGTGATTCCTCCGGGCGGAGGAGATGTTGTGGTTCCCACTGTAGTGGGATGAGGTAACGGTGCTGGCGCAATTCATGGCCGTCAGTATGATGATCTTCAGGAAGATGCATTTTCTGTGCCAGGTGGGGATGCTGGTCCCCAGATTGACAATGATCAGAGGTTCCGGTTGATTGAGGAACAACTAAGGGGTATTGTGAATCAGGATGCTTTGGGTATGGATCTAGAGGATTTGGGGCTGGTTCCAGGCGTTGTTATCCCGTACAAGTTTCAGACTCCCACTTTTGAGAAATATAATGGTATGACTTGGCCAAGGACCCACGTGAGGGCATACGCAAGTAAAATGGCTGCGCATGCGAAGAATGAGAAACTGATGATGCATTGCTTCCAGGATAGCCTATCTGAGGCATCCCTGGAGTGGTATATGCAACTGGAAAGGAAAGATGTGCGTAGTTGGAGAGATCTGGCAGGGGCATTTATTAGACACTATCAATATAACACCGACATGGCTCCTAACAGAACATAGCTGCAGAACTTATCACAGAAGATTAATGAGAGTTTTAAGGAGTACGCCCAGAGGTGGCGTGAATTGGCAGCAAGGGTTCAGCCTCCCATGCTGGAACGTGAAATGATAACTATGTTTATGGCCACCTTGCAGGGTCATTACTATGAAAAGCTGGTACCGTGTATGACTGGAAAGTTTGCTGATTTGATCTTAGTAGGAGAGATGGTGGAAAGCGGAATTAAGGTGGGAAAAATATCAGGCGGTGATGGGTCCTCATCTGGAGGAAGTAAGAAGCCTTATGCCAGTGGTTATAAGAAGAGGGAGGGAGATACAAACTCTGTGTCATCATATCGTGGTAGAGAAGGACCTCGTCAGAACTTCAATCAGCAGGTGGCTTCTGTAACCATCCCAGCAGCACCTCAGCAGCCAGCAGTGTCTCAATAACAAAATCAGGCTCCTCGCCGATCGCAGCCTCTGACTAGGCGTGATAGGCATTTTGACACTCCACCTCTTCCCTATTCTCAATTATTTCAGCACTTGCTAAAGCTCCAGTTAATTTAGAAGATAACCTTGGCTCCATCCACTGGTAATCTACCTCCCGGCTATGACGCCAACGCCCACTGTGAGTTTCATTCTGGGGCACCCAGACATCATATTGAGAACTGTAAAGCTTTTAAGCATCATGTTCAAGATTTGGTGGATTCCAAAGCCATCAATTTCTCCAATGATGTTCCAAATGTGAATCAGAACCCGATGCCGAATCACGGTGAGCCAAGGGTCAATGCTATTATTAAAGACTGTGAAGACTTGAGTTTGATTTCAGATGTGAACGAGGTTCAAACTCCTTTGCGTGTGGTGAAGGACAGACTGTTGAGGGGAGGGGTATTTCCTGGTTGTGATAAAGGTTGTGCAGGGTGTGTGGCGCAACTAGATGGTTGTGATTTATTGAAAGCAGGTATTCAGAAAATGATCAGTGAAGGGATATTACAGTTTGACAGGGGTTGTAAGCAGAGTAAAGTTACTGACAGAGAGATTGATGTTGCCACGATAACAATTCCATTCAAGACAATAACTATATCAGCGCCGGCGAGACCAGCGCTGGTCACTATCACTGTTCCCGGACCAGTCCCATATGAGAGTACCAAGGCCATCCCATGGAACTATGGGGCCGAGGTGTTTGTTAATGGTAAGAATCAGGAATTGGAAGAGACATCAGCTGTGAATACAGGGGTTGAAAATCTTGTTGAAGCAAGGGCTATCACTAGGAGTGGTAGAGTCTTTATTCCGTCCGAGGATCAAGTTGGCAGTTCAAGACAAGACAAAGGAAACAGATGATGGATGAGTCTGTACAGGGGCAGGAAGCTAATAATTCTATGACAAAGCAGGCTGGGGATACTTTCTCAGAAGACGTAGAAGAGTTTATGAGGTTGATCAGGAAAAGTGATTACAAGATTGTTGATCAACTTCACCAAACTCCATCGAAGATTTCCATTCTATCCTTACTGTTGTGCTCTGAGACGCACCAAAATGCATTGCTGAAGGTTTTGAACATGGCTTATGTACCGCAGGAAATATCTGTTAACCAGCTAGAAGGGGTTGTGGCTCATGTGAATGCTGGTAATGGCTTGGGTTTCACTGATTTAGATTTGACTCCAGCTGGGAGGAATCACAACAACGCTCTGCATATTTCAGTGGAATACCGTGGTTCCTTGATGTCACATGTGTTAGTTGATACTGGGTCGTCTTTGAATATGCTGCCGAAGAAGGCTTTGATGAAGTTGGATACTCGTGGGTTAATTTGTACACCAAGTGACTTGGTGGTACGTGCTTTTGATGGCTCCAAGAGGTCGGTTTTTAGAGAGTTAGTTCTGCCAATCAAGGTGGGTCCTGAGATTTTCAACACCACCTTTTACATAATGGACATTCAACCTGCCTATAGTTGTTTGTTGGGTCGCCCTTGGATCCATGGTGCTGGGGCAGTAACATCTACGCTGCACCAGAAGTTGAAGTATATGGTGGATGGCCACGTTGTGACTGTTTGTGGTGAAGAAGATATCATGGTGAGTCACCTATCGACCTTTAAGTATGTAGAGGTAGATGGTGAAGTACAGGAAACTTTATACCAAACCTTTGAAGCTGTGAAAATTCCCGAGGAACCCCCAAAGGCAGTCAGTCAGCCCGAGGTGGTTACCCAACCTGAAGTTGTCAGACAACCAGAGGTTCCAATGTCCTATTTCAAAGAGGCGCGTGCTATAGTTGAAGCTGGTGGTTCTCAGAAGTGGGGCAGTGTCATTGATGTTCAAAGAAAGCAAGATACTCATGGACTGGGTTACAAGCCACCTAGGCGTCTTGAAGAGTCTCCCAAGTTCTATGGTCCAGTCCGTTTCACCAGTGCCGGTGTTTTCTTCGACAGAGTCAATGCTATCGAGGATGAAGGAGATAGTGACTGTGACATGGATGAATGGATCCGTCCCTGCATCCCTGGTCAGAGTTTAGGCAACTGGTCTTCCGAGAAAGTCATCCAAGTGACGCGCCCGGAGTAATTTACTTTTGTTTTCTGTTATGTTGAGTCCTACGTTCTGCCCAAGACGAAGTGATATTTATTTGTAGGGCTTGGATGTTTTATTTTCTATTTTTATCATCAATAAAGGACGTTTTTTCATTCAAATGTTTTGATCCCTGTTTTTCTATTCTTACTTTTTTGCATTAACCCACATCAAAATGGCAATGTGTTTTCTTGTTTGTTGCACTCATAATAAACATAAAACATCCATCATGCAGGTTCCTTTGTTCAGATTCCACCACTCATGACTTAGCTATGGCTCGATATGACTTCGACAATCCTATCTATTAAGCCGAAGAAGAGACTGACGAAGATTGTGACCTACCAGAAGAATTAGCTAGGTTACTGAAACAGGAGGAAAAGGTTATTCTACCTCATCAGGAGAAAGTTGAGACTGTTAATCTGGGAACCGAGGATGTTAAACGAGAAGTAAGGATTGGGGCTGCTTTGGAAGACACTGTTAGAAGAAGATTGTTTGAGTTACTTCGAGAGTATGTGGATATCTTCGCCTGGTCTTACCAAGACATGCCCGGGCTTGACACTGACATTGTTTCACACAGACTGCCGCTTAAAGAGGGTTGTACTCCAGTCAAGCAGAAACTAAGAAGGACGAAACCAGATATGGCTGTCAAGATCAAGGAAGAGGTTCAGAAACAGTTAGACGCCGGATTTCTCGCTGTGACAAATTATCCTCCGTGGGTTGCTAATATTGTACCTGTACCTAAGAAAGATGGGAAGGTCAGGATGTATGATGATTACCGAGATTTGAACAGGGCGAGCCCGAAGGATGATTTCCCGCTCCCCCACATTGACGTGTTAGTAGACAATACTGCTCAATATTCTGTGTTTTCCTTCATGGATGGCTTCTCTGGGTATAACCAAATCAAAATGGCCCCAGAGGACATGGAGAAGACTACGTTCATAACACCGTGGGGAACATTTTGCTACAAGGTAATGCCCTTTGGATTGAAGAATGCTGGGGCAACCTATCAGCGGGCAATGGTGACTCTCTTTCATGATATGATTCACAAGGAGATTGAAGTCTATGTTGATGACATGATTGCGAAGTCACAGACAGAGGAAAAACACTTGGTAAACCTCCAGAAGTTCTTTGAAAGGTTGAGGAAGTCTAGATTGAGATTGAATCCTAACAAGTGCACTTTCGGTGTGAGGTCTGGTAAATTGCTGGGATTCATTATTAGTGAAAGAGGTATAGAGGTTGATCCTGCAAAAATAAGAGCCATACAAGAGATGCCTGAGCCAAGAACAGAGAAAGAGGTTCGTGGTTTCTTGGGGAGGTTGAATTACATTGCTAGGTTCATCTCTCATCTGACAGCCACATGTGAGCAAATTTTCAAGTTGTTAAGAAAAGATCCAGAGGTCAGGTGGAATGAAAATTATCGAGAGGCGTTTGAAAGGATAAAGACGTATTTGCAGGAACCTCCAGTCCTTATGCCACCGGTGTCTGGGAGACCGTTGATTATGTACCTTACGGTTCTTGAGAATTCGATGGGTTGTGTGCTCGGTCAACACGACGAGACAGGTAGAAAAGAGCACGCCATTTACTACCTGAGTAAGAAGTTCACTGATTGTGAATCAAGATACTCTATGTTGGAAAAGACATGTTGTACACTCGCTTGGGCAGCCAAGCGCCTAAGGCAGTATATGTTAAACCACACAACCTTGTTGATTTCAAAGATGGATCCGATTAAGTACGTCTTCGAGAAGCAAGCACTTTCTGGAAGGATAGCCCGTTGGCAGATGGTTTTGACAGAATACGATATTCAGTATGTTTCCCAGAAGGCCATTAAGGGAAGTGTTCTGTCATAATATCTTGCTGAACAACCGGTCGAGGATTATCAGCCAATGAAGTTTGAGTTTCTAGACGAGCATGTTATGTTTCTGAAAATGAAAGATTGTGAAGAGCTTCTGCCTGATGAAGGACCTGAGATTGGGTCTCAATGGAAGATGATTTTTGATGGGGCTGTCAACTCATATGGTAATGGAATTGGGGCAATTATTACAACCCCAAAGGGTTCTCACATACCTTTCACTGCCCGGTTAGCATTCGTGTGTACCAACAATGAGGCGGAGTATGAAACATGCATCATGGGGTTAGAAGAAGCAATTGATTTGAGAATTAAGAACCTCGATGTCTATGGTGATTCCACGTTGGTAGTTAATCAGATTACAGGAGAATGGGAGACTCGTCAGGCAAATTTGGTACCTTACAACAACTATGCCAGAAGGTTGTTACCTTTCTTTGACAGGGTGGATTTTCATCATGTGCCCCGAGCTGAGAATCAGATGGCCGATGCGTTAGCGACATTAGCATCCATGTATAAGTTGAACCGTTGGAATGAAACACCTTCGATTAGAATCATGCGTCTGGACAGACCAACTTTTGTGTTTGTAATTGAAGATGTGTCAGATGGCAAACCGTGGTATCATGATATTAAGGTCTTTCTGAAGAGACGGGAGTATCCAGAGGGTGCCTCCACCAAGGATAAGAAGACTCTGAGAAGGTTGGCAGGAAACTTCTTTCTGAACAAGGATGATGTGTTATATAAGAGGAACTTCGATATGGTTTTGCTTCGTTGTGTTGATGAACACGAGGCAGGTTTGTTGATGGAGGAAGTTCACGAGGGTTCTTTTGGTACTCATTCCAGTGGACACACCATGGCTAGAAAGTTGTTGAGGGTAGGATATTACTGGATGACTATGGAGTCTGATTGTTTCCAGTACGCCCGAAAGTGCCATAAATGCCAGATTTATGCAGATAAGATGCATGTACTGTAACGCCCCAGTTTTGCCAGTTTTGTTTTATTGAGTCTTTTTGGATTATTTTATTATTATTTTATTGTATTTTTTACTTTTATGTGAAAATATGTTATTTTTCGGCGGGAATATATTTTATCGCGTTTTGGGATCGTTTATGAGATATTTGAGTGTGGGGGTATTTTGGGCATTCATAGATATTTTTACTAAGTTGGTAAGAAAGAAAAGAAAATAGAAAAGGGAAAGAAAGAAAAATAGAGAGAAAGAAAGAAGAAAGAAGGAAAAAGAGAAGAAAAGAGGAGAAGAGAGAAAATTGGAGAAAAAGTGTGAAAATCATCAAGATCAATTCCTAGAATCGAATTAAATCGGGTAAGGGTGCGAAACTCGATTATACTATGCTTGTATATGATTATGTATGTATGTGTTTGGATGATTCTCTTGCCTTCTATGTTTTTTTTCACTTCTAGGTCGAAAACGATAAAATGAGTAGAATCGATGGTTTAGCGGTTGGAAATCGATGTAAAGGTGGTAGATTGCTTGTTGGCATGATTAGAATAGGTTCTGATTGATATATGTTGATTGGGAAATGTTTTGGTTAGGAAATATCACTTTTGGGGTTTCAAACAGCGCAGAAAAATTCTGGGTTTTCCTTGGTTCGCCTAGCGAGCCTGGGGCGAAGGTGGCAGCGAGTGAGGTTTTCGCAGGTTTGCCTAGCGAACGATTCAGCGAAGGGTAGCGAAGGTTCGCTACGGGTATTCGCCTAGCGAAGGCATGAGCGAAGGTTCCCGAGAGTGTTCGCCTAGCGAACTTTGGGTGTTTTTGGCTCTGTTTGGTTCTGACTTGGTTTGCCAAGTGCTCGCCTAGCGAACTTTGTGTCTGTTTTTAGCTAACAGTTGGTTCGCTGGAACATTCGCCTAGTGAAGGAGCTAGCGAATGCTCGCGAGGGATGTTCGCCTAGCGAAGCAGCTAGCGAATGCTCGAGAGGGAGATTCGCCCAGCGAACAGTGTTGTTCGTGTAATTTTGTTTTCTGCATAACTTTTGATCTGTGATTCGGTTTGAGGCGTGGTTTGATGCATTGGAAAGCCATTGAGCTGTACTTTCTTATTATGATGGTTTAGAATTTGTTAGCCGATTTTATTTGGTCGGTAAATGTGAATACTGTCGGTTATTGATTTTCGTCATTTTAATGGTGTGGAATTGACGTGTATTGCGCCGTATGTTGTTGCTTTGAATGTGGTATGACTTATGTGTTGTTGTGATGATGATTTGTGGCCGAAAGGCAAGAAAATGCTAAGTGTGATATTTGATGATATATGCATGATTGTGGATGTGTGTGAGCATGCGATGTGAAAGTCATGAGTCGTTGTATGCCAAGCATCATAATGTGCATTGTTGAAACGTCCTGAGTGACGATTTGATTCTTGAGGGAATCCACTATACCATCGTGTGCCTCTAAAATACGAGGCGTTTCCTGAGGACTTAAAGCGATATGTATAGACGATTGTGGGCTCCTTTGGAGACTTAAAGCAATCCTTAACGTCGTGGGCCTCGAAAATACGAGGCGATGCCTGAGGACTTAAAGCGACGGGTGAACATCGTAGGCCCGACGGGGAGTTACTTGACTAAGTCTCAGTAACAAGCGATGGTTCCAATAGTTCCTGAGTGGACTAATGACGTGACATGACGTGACAAAGAAAGTCGGTACCGCATGGCATATGCATAGAGTCGTGGTGTCGGTCTCTGTGCATTTGCATTCATCATGAGTCATTTGTGCATGGAATTGTGAATGTGATTAATGAAATGGAATATGTGTGATTGTATTGTGAATGATTGATGTGCAGTGGTAATTGATACGTGTGAATTGTACTGTGTGTTGTTATAATTTATCTGTGTGCTTTGGTGGTGAGAATACGTTACTAGTGCATTTTGTGTTAATATATAATTTTATGCAATTATATTATGGTTGTTTTTCTCACCCTTCTGCTGTTTTATAACGCTCTATGAGGTGTTGCAGACTAGAGTTGTTGGAGGTCTTTTGTGAAGCTTTGTGTCTTCACCCTTTTTGTCGGTCGGCTCTGATATGTGACACCGGGTAGCTAGGGTGGCCGTTCGTGTTTATTATGTATTATGTATATATTATATTTTGGAATGTACATATGATACTTGATGTATGACAGACATGTTTATATGTATATATGCATATATGTTATTCAGAATTTAGATTTTCCGCTTTAATTCTAATTTTCTGAAATGTGGGTGTAAGGAACGGAGTTTCCTTTGTATGTATGCTACCCCACTGTTGCATATCTTTATGGGCAGGTGTTGCATGGATGTGTTATGTTTGGTTACTTTGATGTGATTCCCCTTTTCTATGCCATGATGTTTCAAATATACTCTGATCAATTTTCAAATTTTCTTTTTACCGCTTTAATTGCGTGTTAATTGGGGGCGTCACATTAGTGGTATCAGAGCCAGTCTGTGTCAGTTGTGTCTATCGTTTTAGGCGAGTTGCGGTTGTCCAGCAGTCGTGTGCTGGTGGGTTGTTGGTTAACCATAGTTTCTGTATTTGGATGAACAGAGTATGGCCAGAGCTGTGCAGGATGTAGCGGATGTGATGGGTAATGATGAGTTCGGAAGGAATAAGCCGCCTATCTTCAAGGGAAGATATGATCCGGATGGTGCACAATTTTGGTTTGAAGAGGTTGAAAGAATCTTCCGTATGATGGATTGTGCCGAAGAGAATAAGGTGAGATTAGGTACTTGCGTGCTGGAGGAAGAAGCAGCTGATTGGTGGGTTAGTTTGCGCCGAGTGTTGGAAGAGGATAAGGAAGAGGTTACTTGGAATTTATTTGGCCGATAGTTTCGGAGGAGGTATTATCCTGAGGGAGTGAAGGAAAAGAAAGAGATTGAGTTTTTGGGATTAAAACAAGGCAATATGTCCGTTGTTGAGTATACGACTAAGTTTGTGGAACTGGTGCAGTTTTATCCTCATTATCTGGAGGCGACTGCTGAATTTTCTCAGTGTGTGAAATATGAGAACGGATTGCGTTCGGAGATTAAACGGACAATCGGTTATCAGAGGATTAGAAGGTTTTCTGAATTGGTGGACAATTGTAGGATGTACGAAGAGGATTGTAAGGCGCGTTCCACTCGCGATAAGAGTGTGGATGGCAGGAAAGGGAAACAACAGTCTCGGAGTGGGCCTTATGTGACACCCGTTGATAAGGGCGAGCATAAGGGAAACTTTGAAAAGAGATCTGGAGGGGGTTCCGGTTCCGTTAAGTGTTTCAAATGTGGTGGGCTTGGTCATCGTTCATTTAAGTGTAGAACAAATGTGAAGAAATGTTACAAGTGTGGAGAAGTAGGGCATCGACAGATGGATTGTAGTAGGAATAAACTGAAATGTTCCAATTGTGGAAGTTCGGGGCATGTCGCAGCGAATTGTAGGAAGATTAATGTGCGATGTTTCAACTGTGGTGAAACAGGTCATATTAGCACGGGATGTACGAAACCGAAGGGAGCTCAGACTGGTAGGAAAGTTGTTGCATTGGCAGGAGATGAGACTACTAGTGCGGATCGTTTGACTCAAGGTACTTGTTTATTAATAGTATGCCTTTAATTGCTATTGTTGATATTGGGACAACTCATTCGTTTATTTCGTGCGAGTGCGTGAAGTGTTTGAATTTGTTGTTGTTTTCTTGGGGTAGTAAGATGGTTATTGATACTCCAGCCATGGGGTCAGTATTTATTTTTTGGTTTGTTTAAATTGTTCTTTGACCATTTGTGGTAAAGGCTTGGGATGGTTTTAGTGTGTTTACAGTTGGAAGGATTAGAATGAGATAAGTGGGGGAGCAGCTGGTACTTTTCCATGTTGCTTCAGGTGTAGAGCGCTGGCTCAGTGTGTATGTATTGCAGGGTTTTAAGTGTGGTTTCTGGTTCAAGAAGGAATGCAGAAGTAAGGGTTACATCAACTCAGGATTGGTGTCGTAGGTGGTTTTGTGTATAGGATGTAAGGAATGCTATTATGGGTTGGTGGAGACGGTTTATGCTTCATCATGATTGTCGCCTGTCTATTGACAAATTGAGGAACTGATCACCCTTAATCTCTTGTTGATAGCAGACGGGCATTATGTTGGATGCATGGACGTGTCTTTCCGGCTTTGATAGTGGTGTGGATTGGATTACTTGAAATTTAAGGAAATGTTGCGGATTGTTTTGTCAAGTTGACGAAGATTTTATATCTGACGGTGATGCGGAATTAAGGTTTTGTATGGTGGGTAACGTGAGAAGTCGTTGAGAGTCCTTTTGGTTGATTGTTGTAATAGGTTGGAATTTGGATTATCAAGAGAAGGAATTGTGTATGGATTACGGACAGTGGTATAAGATGGCGATTGAGATTAAGTATTCATTTTTGGGATTAGGTAACTGTGATGGTTTGGTTGAGTTGATTAGAATTACAATTGTTGGGATGTTTGATAAGAGTAGTGATTTGCTTGAGTTGAGGCTTCGATCGACTTGTGTGACGGGTTATGTTTGTTGTCATCAGAAGTAGATGCGGTGTTACTATGAGAGGCTTCGAAGTTGGTTAAAGTGATTAGAAACTTTTTGGACTTTTATTGGTTATTATCGAAGGGTATGGGAGGTTTTCCAAGATTAGCGTTTGGTTACTTCATTTGACTTGCAAAGATGGAGTCAATTGTTTGGGGATGTATTTTGGATGAGTATGGTTAGTGTGTTAAGATAAGAGAGTAAGTAGTGGCTCATGTTTTGTCGACATTTGAGGATTCATGGAAAGATCAGTATTGTTTTGGAAATCGGAATTGTTTGCAGTTGTAATTGTGTTGGAATATTGGGAGTATTATCTTTATGATTCTAGATTTGAAGTGTTTGGTAATTACAAGAATATTGAGTACTGGTTTGGTCTGAAGGAATAGAGACAACGAGATTGGTTAGAAGTTGAGTAGAGTTATTGTTGTGTCTGAGGAGTTAAGCTGAAAGTTTCTATGTATGGCTGTTTTGGTGGTCCGAGGATTAGAATTGTTTGAACAGTTCAGAGGCTTGTATCTGGTGTGTGTGATAACACGAAAGAATGTGAGGCTAGAATATAAAAGGTGAACGGCGGTTTTTGGAAGGTTCGTGAAAGAATTAGATTTTTGGAGAGAGATTGGTAGTTTTGATGGTTACGAGTCATCAGAGTGCGCAACGGAGATGTGATGTAGCACATTTCGTATATGTGTGTGCGACTTGTAAGAGTTTTTAGGTTGAACATTGGAAATCTATAGGAATGAAGAGACCATTGGATGTTTCAGAGTGGATGTGTTAGGAGAAAGGTTCTAATAGTATCCATGTGCTGCTAAGTTGAGGGATGTTTTAGTTATATGTTCGATTGGTGAATCGTAGCATTTTTGTGGTATGGTTGGGTGACAAAGCATGTTGGTGTTTTGGTTTTGTAGATGTTGTTGAGATCTTGTTGTGTCGTGGAACTTTATGTTCTTGTTTGTGTTGTTGCTTCGTTTCCATTGTGTTGGTTCGAGTGTGTGTAGCTAATTCCTGTGTGAGGAATTAAAGGTGGGTTACCTACGGTGAGGGTAACGATCTTGTTGTGTTTTGGTTCAAGAGTGAACCTGTGAGTTGTGTTTTGTGTATTCCTTGAGTTGTGAGTTGGTCGTCAAGTGCATTGTATGGGCTTTGCATCTTGTCGTTGTTGTAGTCGTCGTTGTCGTGTTCTCGTTGTGGTTAAGGTTAGCAAGGGAGGTTTGTCTGTTGTATTATTGTCGTGTGCCTTTTTGTAGGCCGGTTGGTTGTGGGTCGGATGCGAGAGTCGTATCCAGAGTGGTTCGTCTCGGTAATATTTTCGAGGACGAAAATTTCTAAGTGGGGGAGAATTGTAATGCCCCAGTTTTGCCAGTTTTGTTTTATTGAGTCTTTTTGGATTATTTTATTATTATTTTATTGTATTTTTGACTTTTATGTGAAAATATGTTATTTTTCGGCGGGAATATATTTTATCGCGTTTTGGGATCGTTTATGAGATATTTGAGTGTGGGGGTATTTTGGGCATTCATAGATATTTTTACTAAGTTGGTAAGAAAGAAAAGAAAATAGAAAAGGGAAAGAAAGAAAAATAGAGAGAAAGAAAGAAGAAAGAAGGAAAAAGAGAAGAAAAGAGGAGAAGAGAGAAAATTGGAGAAAAAGTGTGAAAATCATCAAGATCAATTCCTAGAATCGAATTAAATCGGGTAAGGGTGCGAAACTCGATTATACTATGCTTGTATATGATTATGTATGTATGTGTTTGGATGATTCTCTTGCCTTCTATGTTTTTTTTCACTTCTAGGTCGAAAATGATAAAATGAGTAGAATCGATGGTTTAGCGGTTGGAAATCGATGTAAAGGTGGTAGATTGCTTGTTGGCATAATTAGAATAGGTTCTGATTGATATATGTTGATTGGGAAATGTTTTGGTTAGGAAATATCACTTTTGGGGTTTCAAACAGCGCAGAAAAATTCTGGGTTTTCCTTGGTTCGCCTAGCGAGCCTGGGGCGAAGGTGGCAGCGAGTGAGGTTTTCGCGGGTTCGCCTAGCGAACGATTCAGCGAAGGGTAGCGAAGGTTCGCTACGGGTATTCGCCTAGCGAAGGCATGAGCGAAGGTTCGCGAGAGTGTTCGCCTAGCGAACTTTGGGTGCTTTTGGCTCTGTTTGGTTCTGACTTGGTTCGCCAAGTGCTCGCCTAGCGAACTTTGTGTGTGTTTTTAGCTAACAGTTGGTTCGCTGGAACATTCGCCTAGCGAAGGAGCTAGCGAATGCTCGTGAGGGATGTTCGCCTAGCGAAGCAGCTAGCGAATGCTCGCGAGGGAGATTCGCCCAGCGAACAGTGATGTTCGTGTAATTTTGTTTTCTGCATAACTTTTGATCTGTGATTCGGTTTGAGGCGTGGTTTGATGCATTGGAAAGCCATTGAGCTGTACTTTCTTATTATGATGGTTTAGAATTTGTTAGCCGATTTTATTTGGTCGGTAAATGTGAATAGTGTCAGTTATCGATTTTCGTCATTTTAATGGTGTGGAATTGACGTGTATTGCGCCGTATGTTGTTGCTTTGAATGTGGTATGACTTATGTGTTGTTGTGATGATGATTTGTGGCCGAAAGGCAAGAAAATGCTAAGTGTGATATTTGATGATATATGCATGATTGTTGATGTGTGTGAGCATGCGATGTGAAAGTCATGAGTCGTTGTATGCCAAGCATCATAATGTGCATTGTTGAAACGTCCTGAGTGACGATTTGATTCTTGAGGGAATCCACTATACCATCGTGTGCCTCTAAAATACGAGGCGTTGCCTGAGGACTTAAAGCGATATGTATAGACGATTGCGGGCTCCTTTGGAGACTTAAAGCAATCCTTAACATCGTGGGCCTCAAAAATACGAGGCAATGCCTGAGGACTTAAAGCGACGGGTGAACATCGTAGGCCCGACGGGGAGTTACTTGACTAAGTCTCAGTAACAAGCGATGGTTCCAATAGTTCCTGAGTGGACTAATGACGTGACATGACGTGACAAAGGAAGTCGGTACCGCATGGCATGTGCATAGAGTCGCGGTGTCGGTCTCTGTGCATTTGCATTCATCATGAGTCATTTGTGCATGGAATTGTGAATGTGATTAATGAAATGGAATATGTGTGATTGTATTGTGAATGATTGATGTGCAGTGGTAATTGATACGTGTGAATTGTACTGTGTGTTGTTATAATTTATCTGTGTGCTTTGGTGGTGAGAATACGTTACTAGTGCATTTTGTGTTAATATATAATTTTATGCAATTATATTATGGTTGTTTTTCTCACCCTTCTGCTGTTTTATAACGCTCTATGAGGCGTTGCAGACTAGAGTTGCTGGAGGTCTTTTGTGAAGCTTTGTGTCTTCACCCTTTTTGTCGGTCGGCTCTGATATGTGACACCGGGTAGCTAGGGTGGCCGTTCGTGTTTATTATGTATTATGTATATATTATATTTTGGAATGTACATATGATACTTGATGTATGACAGACATGTTTATATGTATATATGCATATATGTTATTCAGAATTTAGATTTTCCGCTTTAATTCTAATTTTCTGAAATGTGGGTGTAAGGAACGGAGTTTTCTTTGTATGTATGCTACCCCACTGTTGCATATCTTTATTGGCAGGTGTTGCATGGATGTGTTATGTTTGGTTACTTTGATGTGATTCCCCTTTTCTATGCCATGATGTTTCAAATATACTCTGATCAATTTTCAAATTTTCTTTTTACCGCTTTAATTGCGTGTTAATTGGGGGCGTCACATTAGTGGTATCAGAGCCAGTCTGTGTCAGTTGTGTCTATCGTTTTAGGCGAGTTGCGGTTGTCCAGCAGTCGTGTGCTGGTTGGTTGTTGGTTAACCATAGTTTCTGTATTTGGATGAACAGAGTATGGCCAGAGCTGTGCAGGATGTAGCGGATGTGATGGGTAATGATGAGTTCGGAAGGAATAAGCCGCCTATCTTCAAGGGAAGATATGATCCGGATGGTGCACAATTTTGGTTTGAAGAGGTTGAAAGAATCTTCCGTATGATGGATTGTGCCGAAGAGAATAAGGTGAGATTAGGTACTTGCATGCTGGAGGAAGAAGCAGCTGATTGGTGGGTTAGTTTGCGCCGAGTGTTGGAAGAGGATAAGGAAGAGGTTACTTGGAATTTATTTGGCCGATAGTTTCGGAGGAGGTATTATCCTGAGGGAGTGAAGGAAAAGAAAGAGATTGAGTTTTTGGGATTAAAACAAGGCAATATGTCCGTTGTTGAGTATACGACTAAGTTTGTGGAACTGGTGCAGTTTTATCCTCATTATCTGGAGGCGACTGCTGAATTTTCTCAGTGTGTGAAATATGAGAACGGATTGCGTTCGGAGATTAAACGGACAATCGGTTATCAGAGGATTAGAAGGTTTTCTGAATTGGTGGACAATTGTAGGATGTACGAAGAGGATTGTAAGGCGCGTTCCACTCGCGATAAGAGTGTGGATGGCAGGAAAGGGAAACAACAGTCTCGGAGTGGGCCTTATGTGACACCCGTTGATAAGGGCGAGCATAAGGGAAACTTTGAAAAGAGATCTGGAGGGGGTTCCGGTTCCGTTAAGTGTTTCAAATGTGGTGGGCTTGGTCATCGTTCATTTAAGTGTAGAACAAATGTGAAGAAATGTTACAAGTGTGGAGAAGTAGGGCATCGACAGATGGATTGTAGTAGGAATAAACTGAAATGTTCCAATTGTGGAAGTTCGGGGCATGTCGCAGCGAATTGTAGGAAGATTAATGTGCGATGTTTCAACTGTGGTGAAACAGGTCATATTAGCACGGGATGTACGAAACCGAAGGGAGCTCAGACTGGTAGGAAAGTTGTTGCATTGGCAGGAGATGAGACTACTAGTGCGGATCGTTTGACTCAAGGTACTTGTTTATTAATAGTATGCCTTTAATTGCTATTGTTGATATTGGGACAACTCATTCGTTTATTTCGTGCGAGTGCGTGAAGTGTTTGAATTTGTTGTTGTTTTCTTGGGGTAGTAAGATGGTTATTGATACTCCAGCCATGGGGTCAGTATTTATTTTTTGGTTTGTTTAAATTGTTCTTTGACCATTTGTGGTAAAGGCTTGGGATGGTTTTAGTGTGTTTACAGTTGGAAGGATTAGAATGAGATAAGTGGGGGAGCAGCTGGTACTTTTCCATGTTGCTTCAGGTGTAGAGCGCTGGCTCAGTGTGTATGTATTGCAGGGTTTTAAGTGTGGTTTCTGGTTCAAGAAGGAATGCAGAAGTAAGGGTTACATCAACTCAGGATTGGTGTCGTAGGTGGTTTTGTGTATAGGATGTAAGGAATGCTATTATGGGTTGGTGGAGACGGTTTATGCTTCATCATGATTGTCGCCTGTCTATTGACAAATTGAGGAACTGATCACCCTTAATCTCTTGTTGATAGCAGACGGGCATTATGTTGGATGCATGGACGTGTCTTTCCGGCTTTGATAGTGGTGTGGATTGGATTACTTGAAATTTAAGGAAATGTTGCGGATTGTTTTGTCAAGTTGACGAAGATTTTATATCTGACGGTGATGCGGAATTAAGGTTTTGTATGGTGGGTAACGTGAGAAGTCGTTGAGAGTCCTTTTGGTTGATTGTTGTAATAGGTTGGAATTTGGATTATCAAGAGAAGGAATTGTGTATGGATTACGGACAGTGGTATAAGATGGCGATTGAGATTAAGTATTCATTTTCGGGATTAGGTAACTGTGATGGTTTGGTTGAGTTGATTAGAATTACAATTGTTGGGATGTTTGATAAGAGTAGTGATTTGCTTGAGTTGAGGCTTCGATCGACTTGTGTGAAGGGTTATGTTTGTTGTCATCAGAAGTAGATGCGGTGTTACTATGAGAGGCTCCGAAGTTGGTTAAAGTGATTAGAAACTTTTTGGACTTTTATTGGTTATTATCGAAGGGTATGGGAGGTTTTCCAAGATTAGCGTTTGGTTACTTCATTTGACTTGCAAAGATGGAGTCAATTGTTTGGGGATGTATTTTGGATGAGTATGGTTAGTGTGTTAAGATAAGAGAGTAAGTAGTGGCTCATGTTTTGTCGACATTTGAGGATTCATGGAAAGATCAGTATTGTTTTGGAAATCGGAATTGTTTGCAGTTGTAATTGTGTTGGAATATTGGGAGTATTATCTTTATGATTCTAGATTTGAAGTGTTTGGTAATTACAAGAATATTGAGTACTGGTTTGGTCTGAAGGAATAGAGACAACGAGATTGGTTAGAAGTTGAGTAGAGTTATTGTTGTGTCTGAGGAGTTAAGCTGAAAGTTTCTATGTATGGCTGTTTTGGTGGTCCGAGGATTAGAATTGTTTGAACAGTTCAGAGGCTTGTATCTGGTGTGTGTGATAACACGAAAGAATGTGAGGCTAGAATATAAAAGGTGAACGGCGGTTTTTGGAAGGTTCGTGAAAGAATTAGATTTTTGGAGAGAGATTGGTAGTTTTGATGGTTACGAGTCATCAGAGTGCGCAACGGAGATGTGATGTAGCACATTTCGTATATGTGTGTGCGACTTGTAAGAGTTTTTAGGTTGAACATTGGAAATCTATAGGAATGAAGAGACCATTGGATGTTTCAGAGTGGATGTGTTAGGAGAAAGGTTCTAATAGTATCCATGTGCTGCTAAGTTGAGGGATGTTTTAGTTATATGTTCGATTGGTGAATCGTAGCATTGTTGTGGTATGGTTGGGTGACAAAGCATGTTGGTGTTTTGGTTTTGTAGATGTTGTTGAGATCTTGTTGTGTCGTGGAACTTTATGTTCTTGTTTGTGTTGTTGCTTCGTTTCCATTGTGTTGGTTCGAGTGTGTGTAGCTAATTCCTGTGTGAGGAATTAAAGGTGGGTTACCTACGGTGAGGGTAACGATCTTGTTGTGTTTTGGTTCAAGAGTGAACCTGTGAGTTGTGTTTTGTGTATTCCTTGAGTTGTGAGTTGGTCGTCAAGTGCATTGTATGGGCTTTGCATCTTGTCGTTGTTGTAGTCGTCGTTGTCGTGTTCTCGTTGTGGTTAAGGTTAGCAAGGGAGGTTTGTCTGTTGTATTATTGTCGTGTGCCTTTTTGTAGGCCGGTTGGTTGTGGGTCGGATGCGAGAGTCGTATCCAGAGTGGTTCGTCTCGGTAATATTTTCGAGGACGAAAATTTCTAAGTGGGGGAGAATTGTAATGCCCCAGTTTTGCCAGTTTTGTTTTATTGAGTCTTTTTGGATTATTTTATTATTATTTTATTGTATTTTTGACTTTTATGTGAAAATATGTTATTTTTCGGCGAGAATATATTTTATCGCGTTTTGGGATCGTTTATGAGATATTTGAGTGTGGGGGTATTTTGGGCATTCATAGATATTTTTACTAAGTTGGTAAGAAAGAAAAGAAAATAGAAAAGGGAAAGAAAGAAAAATAGAGAGAAAGAAAGAAGAAAGAAGGAAAAAGAGAAGAAAAGAGGAGAAGAGAGAAAATTGGAGAAAAAGTGTGAAAATCATCAAGATCAATTCCTAGAATCGAATTAAATCGGGTAAGGGTGCGAAACTCGATTATACTATGCTTGTATATGATTATGTATGTATGTGTTTGGATGATTCTCTTGCCTTCTATGTTTTTTTTCACTTCTAGGTCGAAAATGATAAAATGAGTAGAATCGATGGTTTAGCGGTTGGAAATCGATGTAAAGGTGGTAGATTGCTTGTTGGCATAATTAGAATAGGTTCTGATTGATATATGTTGATTGGGAAATGTTTTGGTTAGGAAATATCACTTTTGGGGTTTCAAACAGCGCAGAAAAATTCTGGGTTTTCCTTGGTTCGCCTAGCGAGCCTGGGGCGAAGGTGGCAGCGAGTGAGGTTTTCGCGGGTTCGCCTAGCGAACGATTCAGCGAAGGGTAGCGAAGGTTCGCTACGGGTATTCGCCTAGCGAAGGCATGAGCGAAGGTTCGCGAGAGTGTTCGCCTAGCGAACTTTGGGTGCTTTTGGCTCTGTTTGGTTCTGACTTGGTTCGCCAAGTGCTCGCCTAGCGAACTTTGTGTCTGTTTTTAGCTAACAGTTGGTTCGCTGGAACATTCGCCTAGCGAAGGAGCTAGCGAATGCTCGCGAGGGATGTTCGCCTAGCGAAGCAGCTAGCGAATGCTCGCGAGGGAGATTCGCCCAGCGAACAGTGATGTTCGTGTAATTTTGTTTTCTGCATAACTTTTGATCTGTGATTCGGTTTGAGGCGTGGTTTGATGCATTGGAAAGCCATTGAGCTGTACTTTCTTATTATGATGGTTTAGAATTTGTTAGCCGATTTTATTTGGTCGGTAAATGTGAATAGTGTCAGTTATCGATTTTCGTCATTTTAATGGTGTGGAATTGACGTGTATTGCGCCGTATGTTGTTGCTTTGAATGTGGTATGACTTATGTGTTGTTGTGATGATGATTTGTGGCCGAAAGGCAAGAAAATGCTAAGTGTGATATTTGATGATATATGCATGATTGTTGATGTGTGTGAGCATGCGATGTGAAAGTCATGAGTCGTTGTATGCCAAGCATCATAATGTGCATTGTTGAAACGTCCTGAGTGACGATTTGATTCTTGAGGGAATCCACTATACCATCGTGTGCCTCTAAAATACGAGGCGTTGCCTGAGGACTTAAAGCGATATGTATAGACGATTGCGGGCTCCTTTGGAGACTTAAAGCAATCCTTAACGTCGTGGGCCTCAAAAATACGAGGCAATGCCTGAGGACTTAAAGCGACGGGTGAACATCGTAGGCCCGACGGGGAGTTACTTGACTAAGTCTCAGTAACAAGCGATGGTTCCAATAGTTCCTGAGTGGACTAATGACGTGACATGACGTGACAAAGGAAGTCGGTACCGCATGGCATGTGCATAGAGTCGCGGTGTCGGTCTCTGTGCATTTGCATTCATCATGAGTGATTTGTGCATGGAATTGTGAATGTGATTAATGAAATGGAATATGTGTGATTGTATTGTGAATGATTGATGTGCAGTGGTAATTGATACGTGTGAATTGTACTGTGTGTTGTTATAATTTATCTGTGTGCTTTGGTGGTGAGAATACGTTACTAGTGCATTTTGTGTTAATATATAATTTTATGCAATTATATTATGGTTGTTTTTCTCACCCTTCTGCTGTTTTATAACGCTCTATGAGGCGTTGCAGACTAGAGTTGCTGGAGGTCTTTTGTGAAGCTTTGTGTCTTCACCCTTTTTGTCGGTCGGCTCTGATATGTGACACCGGGTAGCTAGGGTGGTCGTTCGTGTTTATTATGTATTATGTATATATTATATTTTGGAATGTACATATGATACTTGATGTATGACAGACATGTTTATATGTATATATGCATATATGTTATTCAGAATTTAGATTTTCCGCTTTAATTCTAATTTTCTGAAATGTGGGTGTAAGGAACGGAGTTTTCTTTGTATGTATGCTACCCCACTGTTGCATATCTTTATGGGCAGGTGTTGCATGGATGTGTTATGTTTGGTTACTTTGATGTGATTCCCCCTTTCTATGCCATGATGTTTCAAATATACTCTGATCAATTTTCGAATTTTCTTTTTACCGCTTTAATTGCGTGTTAATTGGGGGTATAGATTGGGGGCGTCACACAAGAGATGCCTGAGCCAAGAACAGAGAAAGAGGTTCATGGTTTCTTGGGGAGGTTGAATTACATTGCTAGGTTCATCTCTCATCTGACAGCCACATGTGAGCCAATTTTCAAGTTGTTAAGAAAAGATCAAGAGGTCAGGTGGAATGAAAATTGTCGAGAGGCGTTTGAAAGGATAAATACGTATTTGCAGGAACCTCCAGTCCTTATGCCACCGGTGTCTGGGAGACCGTTGATTATGTACCTTACGGTTCTTGAGAATTCGATGGGTTGTGTGCTCGGTCAACACGACGAGACAGGTAGAAAAGAGCACGCCATTTACTACCTGTGTAAGAAGTTCACTGATTGTGAATCAAGATACTCTATGTTGGAAAAGACATGTTGTGCACTCGCTTGGGCAGCCAAGCGCCTAAGGCAGTATATGTTAAACCACACAACCTTGTTGATTTCGAAGATGGATCCGATTAAGTACGTCTTCGAAAAGCAAGCACTTTCTGGAAGGATAGCCCATTGGCAGATGGTTTTGACAGAATACGATATTCAGTATGTTTCCCAGAAGGCTATTAAGGGAAGTGTTCTGTCATAATATCTTGCTGAACAGCCGGTCGAGGATTATCAGTCAATGAAGTTTGAGTTTCTAGACGAGCATGTTATGTTTCTGAAAATGAAAGATTGTGAAGAGCCTCTGCCTGATGAAGGACCTGAGATTGGGTCTCAATGGAAGATGATTTTTGATGGGGCTGTCAACTCATATGGTAATGGAATTGGGGCAATTATTACAACCCCAAAGGGTTCTCATATACCTTTCACTGCCCGGTTAGCATTCGTGTGTACCAACAATGAGGCGGAGTATGAAGCATGCATCATGGGGTTAGAAGAAGCAATTGATTTGAGAATTAAGAACCTCGATGTCTATGGTGATTCCACGTTGGTAGTTAATCAGATTACAGGAGAATGGGAGACTCGTCAGGCAAATTTGGTACCTTACAACAACTATGCTAGAAGGTTGTTACCTTTCTTTGACAGGGTGGATTTTCATCATGTGCCCCGAGCTGAGAATCAGATGGCCGATGCGTTAGCGACATTAGCATCCATGTATAAGTTGAACCGTTGGAATGAAACACCTTCGATTAGAATCATGCGTCTGGACAGACCAACTTTTGTGTTTGTAATTGAAGATGTGTCAGATGGCAAACCGTGGTATCATGATATTAAGGTCTTTCTGAAGAGACGGGAGTATCCAGAGGGTGCCTCCACCAAGGATAAGAAGACTCTGAGAAGGTTGGCAGGAAACTTCTTTCTGAACAAGGATGATGTGTTATATAAGAGGAACTTCGATATGGTTTTGCTTCGTTGTGTTGATGAACACGAGGCAGGTTTGTTGATGGAGGAAGTTCACGAGGGTTCTTTTGGTACTCATTCCAGTGGACACACCATGGCTAGAAAGTTATTGAGGGTAGGATATTACTGGATGACTATGGAGTCTGATTGTTTCAAGTACGCCCGAAAGTGCCATAAATGCCATATTTATGCAGATAAGATGCATGTACCGCCTACGCCTCTAAATGTGTTGTCATCTCCTTGGCCTTTTGCAATGTGGGGCATAGATATGATTGGAAAGATTGAGCCCATTGCTTCCAATGGGCATCGTTTCATTTTGGTTGCCATTGACTATTTCATAAAGTGGGTGGAAGCAGCCTCGTACGCCAACGTCACCAAGCAAGTGGTAGTCCGGTTTATAAAGAAGGATATCATCTGTCGTTATAGGGTCCCGGAGAGAATCATTACTGATAATGGCTCGAATTTAAACAATAAGATGATGAAGGAACTATGTCAGAGTTTTAAGATCGAGCATCATAATTCCTCTCCATATCGTCCGAAGATGAATGGGGCTGTTGAGGCAGCAAATAAGAATATCAAGAAGATTGTGCAGAAAATGGTGGTAACATATAAAGACTGGCATGAGATGCTACCTTATGCCCTACATGGTTACCGTACTTTGGTGCGTACGTCAACTGGGGCAACCCCTTTCTCATTGGTATATGGTATGGAAGCAGTTTTACCCTTAGAGGTCGAGATTCCGTCTTTGAGAGTTCTGGAAGATGTGAAGCTTGATGAAGCTGAGTGGGTACGTTCCAGATTGGATCAGTTAAACCTTATTGAAGAAAAGAGATTGGCAGCCATCTCACATGGTCGGTTGTATCAGAGCAGGATGAAGCACGCCTTTGACCAGAAAGTGCGTCCTTGGAGTTTTCAGGCAGGTGAATTGGTTTTGAAAATGATCCTTCCTCCTCAGACAGATCACAGGGGAAAATGGACTCCAAACTACGAGGGGCCATATGTAGTGAGAAAGGTCTTTTCCGGTGGAGCCTTACTACTTTCAACTATGGATGGCGAAGATTTTACATCCCCTGTGAACGCAGGCGTAGTCAAAAAATACTTCGCATAAAAGAGACCCGCTAGACATAAAAAGAAAGTCCAGGCAAAAAAGGGGCATCCCAGCGAACCATAAAAAGGAAAAGGTTTGGGCAAAAGTTAGGGATAAAATGTAAAAAGAAACGTGTAAACCCGCAAAGTTGAAAACCTGAAAAGGCGACTTTGGCAAAAATGGGTATCCCGATGGGTTGAAAACCCGAAAAAGGGCGATCCAGGCAAAATTTAGGGATCTATAAGCGAAAGGCTATGGTCTGCGTTCGATCTGTGAGCACTTTCAATACCTGGAAATTCTGAAAGAAAGGAATCAGTACAGTTAGTCTCTTCAAAGGTTAAGACATTTGTAGATAAGCAAGACATATGGGTCATAGCTGAGTCGAATCATGGTGGATATCTGTTCCCACATTGCCGACATGTGTATTTTCTTTTTGCTTTTGCGCAATTACCTCTTTTTAGGAATTGCTTCCTATTGTAAATGCCTATTTACAGGCCACTTTTCTCAATAAAATATTCATTTCACTCAAAGAGCTTTCCGTTGTTTGTTTTACTTTTACTGTTTTGTTTGCAAAAAACGTCCGATATTTTGATAAACATTGCATATAAAACTTCGAGCTTTGCGGAGCATAACGAAAAGCAGTAGAAATTACTTAAGCATTAACGGTGATAGTGAGGTTGTGGCATATTCTTTTGTTGTTATTTGACTTGCAGGGCAACAGGATTGTATTTCCCAGCAGTTTGCTTTCCCCAGCATTGAGATTGCACTTTCCTCAGCAGAGCAGACCTTCCCCAGCAGGAGACCTGGAAAGTATTTTCTCTAAATCAAGACATTATCTCCCCACAGAATCAGGGTTTTTCACTTCCCCCATCCAGTCAGGAAGCGTGCTTTCGCCGACAATGTCATATTCTAGTCCCCAGCAAGGTGGGAGTAAAGTCATTCTCCCCACCAGCAGGCTAAGTTCAGCAGTATCCCCTAGCAGGATGGTATTATGGACTGTTTTCCCCAAGCAGGATGGTATTATGGGCTGGCATCCCCCAGCAGGTTCTGAGCCCAATTGGATATTAACAATCTTCAGTAATAGACTTTCGGTTCCGTTATTGGCGTTCATTCTCAACTCCCCCAGCAGAGGAGAAATCTCAGGTTTTGGATGTTACCTTTAGTGAAAGACAGGTGTGGCCCCCGGTAGTTCTTTCGGGATTTCATCCCCAGCAGAAGTTATTGATCCGAAGAGTCGATCAGTATGACCCTTCTCAACAGAGTTCCTGGATTCAGAGGACAATTTATTTTTGTCATCCCCAGCTGAATTGGTCTTTTCTCTCCATGCATTTAGTTTGTTGGAGGGACCCCTTTTGCATATCATAAGCATTGGCATTGCATCCTCAAAACGCGTAGCATTTCCACTTCGTGTGGAGCATTACGGCAAAATTCAAACATTTGCATTCGAAGCATAAGCCAGGTTTGATGCTTTCCTTGCCAGTTCTCTTTCCCAGCAGAGATGGCATAACTCAGGAGATTTTGGAGGGATGCGTTCCTCATACTTGTGCTCCCTGGCAGAATCTTTTATTTAGACTTCTCCTTTCCCCGGCGGAGTCATCTTATCTATGGATCGTGAGTCCATTAGAAGTTTGCCTTTGTTTGGCCTTTCTCTTTTGTGAAATTCAGCTCTCGCCTGGTAGGCAGTTCTCGCTTGACATATTTTGTTTGCTAGTTCCCTTTTTTCAGTAGGGGTGGTATAAACCAGAAGTTTTGTTTCACGGGGAAGTCCACTTTATGTTGGTTATCCTTTGCGGATACAATTGAGGTTGTATTCGTTTTGTGGGTGCGATTGGGGTCGTATTCATATTTTCTTTGTGGGTAAAGTGATCAAGGTCAGTCTTCCTTTGAGGGTACAATTGAGGTTGTATTCGTTTTTGTGGGTGCGATTGAGGTTGTATTCATATTTTCTTTGTGGGTAGAGTGATTGAGGTCAGTCTTCCTTTGCGGGTGCAATTGAGGTTGTATTCGTTTTGTGGGTACGATTGAGGTCGTATTCATATTTCCTTTGTGGGTAGAGTGATCGAGGTCAGTCTTCCTTTGAGGGTACAATTGAGTTTGTATTCGTTTTTGTGGGTGCGATTGAGGTCGTATTCATATTTTCTTTGTGGGTAGAGTGATTGAGGCCAGTCTTCCTTTGCGGGTGCAATTGAGGTTGTATTCGTTTTGTGGGTGCGATTGAGGTCGTATTCATATTTCCTTTGTGGGTAGAGTGATTGAGGTCAGTCTTCCTTTGCGGGTACAATTGAGGTTGTATTCGTTTTTGTGGGTGCGATTGAGGTCGTATTCGTATTTTCTTTGTGGGTAGAGTGATTGAGGTCAGTCTTCCTTTGAGGGTACAATTGAGGCTGTATTCATTTTGTGGGTGCGATTGAGGTCGTATTCATATTTCCTTTGTGGGTGCGATTGATCGAGGTCAGTCTTCCTTTGAGGGTACAATTGAGGTTGTATTCGTTTTGTGGGTACGATTGAGGTCGTATTCGTATTTTCTTTGTGGGTGGAGTGATTGAGGCCAGTCTCCCTTTGAGGGTATAATTGAGGTTGTATTCGTTTTGTGGGTTCGATTGAGGTCGTACTCGTATTTCCTTTGTGGGTGCGATGGAGGTCGTATTCGTCTTATTTTTGAGGGTATGGTTGAGGTCATATTCCTTATTTTTCAGCACGCTCCATCTCGCTATTCTCACCATTAGCAAATTTCCAGGGCTCTTTCGGTATTCAATCCCCGTGTATCCTGGAATGTCTGAGAGCCGTCGCTATCATACCTTCAGGACCAAGTTGATTGAATAGGGGCAGCTGTAGCACCCCAAAATTTGCTCTCCTACCTTTAGTACCAACTGGCTTATGTTTCATTTCATTTTGCATTATCATGTGTGCATATCATTGGTTCTTAGCATGGGGTCAAGGTGCCTGAGGCAAGTTCAAGAGGAGAAGATGTTCTTCAAAGGGTCAAGCAAGAGAGTTCAAGTGGACCACTCTCTCCTAACTAGTGCAGAAACTAGGGTTTTGAGATTCTTGGGTTTATTGCTCCAATGGGCAAGTTTATTGGGTTTTTATCATCACAAAATGGCATATCTTATCTTTGTTGGAGAGGATACACATCATATTCAGAGGAATTTGGATTTGGAGACTGTGCTATTTCCTCCTAGACTGAGGGTACCAAAATTAGGGTTTTCTATAAAGTCAGTTTATTTCTGATTTTTTGAGAAAGACTTGATTCCATGGTATTCCTTGGGTCCCTGAGTATCTAGGAATGGAAGATTGTCCATCAGTTTGGTTCGGGAGAAGTTCAATTGGCCAATGGATTGGGAATCAGGAGAATCAGGGGAAAAGTCAACAGTGAGAGGGGGAGTCAACTGTGAAATTTTGAGGTTCTCTTCAAGGTTTTCAAGATCTCACATCCTCATATGGTCTTCAAGGGTCAAGTTTCATACCATTTATCAAGAATCAAGGGTAGGTACAAAAGTTGCTAAATATGGAAATGACCTATAATTTGAAAGTTTCCTTTTTGGGCAAGTTCTTACACTACATTCAACTTGACTTTTCACCATTAAGAAAGCTTCAAATGAATTTTCCTCAAACATGAAAGTTTAATATCTTTTTCTCCCCTTTCCAACAAGTACTAGTGGGTCTCCATATCATTTGTGAAACTCAAGTTATGATCAAAAGAAGGCAAAGTGGTTTTTTAGGGTTTTCTCATGGTTCCATTTGCATTTTGGGACATAGTGACCTATAATTGATTCCATTGCTTCAAGGCATATTCTAACCTCAAAGTACATTTCATAAGGACTATTTTTGGCCTTTGAATCAAGTGGATCCATAGTTTATTCATCACTTATTTTCCATTAGGCCAAATTGCCAAATTATTAAAAACTCATGAACCAATACATCTCAAGGCCCAAATCAAATTCAGGTGTGATTAGCAATTGTTAAATAAGTGATCCATCATCAAGGGTTTGGATATGCATGCATGGAGGAGGGTGTATTTCACATTATGTAATTTTCCAAAATCACCCAAAACTCATCAAGTGGGGAATTACCAAGGCCCAAATGCTGATCAGTGGATTAACCTAGTCTATTTAAGCTAACTCATGCTAGGGTTAGAGGAGATTACACGTGATTTCAAGGAGAACCAAAGTTTGAACCCTAAAAGCTTCTCTCATTCGTATCTCTCAATCAAGAAGAGCTTTTCCAAAAATTCTTTCACCATCAGAACCCTTGGGATCCCTAGAACACAAACCAACCATCACTTGAAGCTAAGAGCAAGGGTACAGGTTGCACAATCTCAGGTTAGTGGTTTTTTTCATGATCATAGAACTCAAACTTTTGACTTGCATAATGACCTGTGATTATTGGTGATGATTCTGATGTATTTATTTTTGAGATTGGACGTGTATATTGGTTGTTTGGTGAGATTTAAGTTTTGGACCCATACTTTATTTTGTTAGAATCTCTTTGTGTGTTGATCATTTGCAAATTGATGTGATATTTGAGATCCTGGTGAAATTCTGGACAAGATAGTGTATTCGCGCGTGTTTTCTGGGTTCTTTTGAGTTACAGGTGGCCGGAGGTGGTGGCCGGAACCCTAGCACCGACGGCTGGTGAGGGTTCCGGCGAAGGTAGGGTTTGAATGGGGAAGACGAAATCCCAGCCCTTCATTTTGTTGATCCAACGGTCCACGTAATGCCACGTTTTTTTAATTTTATTTTTATTTTATTTGATTACATGTTCATTACCCCATGGTTGTTACCGTGTGCACCCAATCTTATTCTCCCATTTTAATTACTTTTTTCTAATGTTGACTGTTTCACGTGCGTCTGATGAATCGTGTGGCAGACATTGTGCCAACAAATTAATGAAACCATGTGTCGTGCACGTGGGATTCCATGGTGTGCTGAGTGGTTGCGTGCTTGCGTGTGTATCATTGTTACCGTGTGTTGGTTGATCATGGCCATTGATTTTATTTACTTTGCTTTGTTTGACTTAATAAGGAGCGTGTGATCAATCTGATGGTGAGTGTTTAGTCTGACCATTGACTAAAGTCCACACGTGAACTCCTTTTTTTATTTTATTTTTGCTGATTGGATTTAAGATCTGGGCATGCTATTTACACACCCGCCTTCCAGCCCATGTGCATTTCTAACGTGTTTTTGTTACTTTCCACACCCCCATGCACATTCTCATATTTTTATTTTATTTAATTGTTTGAATTAATTCATTTTTAAATTTTAAAAATAGATAATTGCATTAAAAAAGTCCCAAAAAATTCATGAATCATATTTATAATTTTATAAAATTTTCCCAAATTTTATATTTTATTTTTATTTTATCTTTAGCATCTGAATTAATTATTTTAATAATTTCTTTTTGAATTTGTTTCATTCTGCACACATTGCATTGTTTATTTTATTTCTCATCATCCATAAAACATTTTGAACTCATTCCTTTTGCATTGTTTCACCAACACATTGAATTGCATTAAAATATTTTTCTCTCATTTTTAAAATCATTTCATATTGCATTTTAGTCCTTTTCTTTAGCACATTGAACCATATTTCTCATCTGAATTTGCATAATTGTTTGAGTGACCTATCTTGGGAATTTTGGTATGAATTTTGGACATGTTGTTTGCTTCTGGTTGAGACATGTTGATAATTAATTTGGTGATTTTAGAAGATGTCTTGCTAATTGTTTAACTGTTCTTTGTGTGAGATCTTCTTGTATGCACATCCTTGATCATGCCTAAGTATTTGTTTGAGAAGGCACTTGTGCCATTGTTTTGGGATTGTGCCTTTGAGTTCTTAAACCATGTTTGAGTTGTTATAAGACACTTGATTACTGTCATATGTCATTGCTTGGGTTTCATTAGTCTTATTATTACTTATGCATGTTTTGTACTAACTTTTTATGCAGGGGCTGAGGTAAGTTATTTGAGGGTGTGGATAGTTATCCATGTCCACTCTCACTTTTTCTGTCTCTCATCTTTTCTTTTCTTTAGGCTTAGGTTGTCGTCAAACCTCACTAACCGTAGGTCACCCATGCATGATAACATTAGGACTCTTAGTTTCCCTTTAGAGTTTCCTTTGGGTCTTCTTTCTTCTCATCTCGAAACTTCTTGAAAACACTTAATAAAGATAAAGTGTATTGCGCACGAGCCTTAAGCGTGGGGAATGAGAAATGAGGGGCTTTCTCTCATCTTTCTAGAGTGCTTAGCGAGCGTCCTATCTTGGGACGATTCGTTAAGTATTCGTCCCTGTGCCCTAGACTTTGGTGCAATGCAAGTTATGAACTAACTCAAGTCACTTCTGTCTTAAAAAATACAAACAAACTTCAAACCTTTTTGTCCTTCGGGATTGTCAAACTAAAGGCTATTTTCAAAAAGGGCATGTTACTTTCCGTCTGAGTTGCAAACAGGCATCGACCCTAACTGCTGGACGCGAACTTAACGTCGCTCATAAAAAACACAAAAAGAACTTGGTCCGAACTACGTTGACTCTGAATTTCCCATTGCACAAAGGGAGTACGTAGGCCTAGGACGTCGACGTCCTACCGAGTCTGTTTTTGTCTCCCTCGCCCCCGTGTCAGTACAACCATAGATTTTAGGATAACTCACCCTTAGATTAGACAACAAGCGTGGATCCCATCGAGTACGATGGACGCGTGGGGTGCTAGCACCTTCCCCTCGCGTAACCGACTCCCGAACCCAGGTTATGGTTGCGATGACCATTCCTTTCCCTCTTCCTCAGGTTTATACAGTGTTCCCTTTCCCCCTCTTAGGATAAATTTACACGGCTGGCGACTCTGTTTTCCGCACCACTCTCACGTTTGTACCTGGATGAAAATCCTGGGAGCGAAAATATGTTTTCAATTTCTTTCCCCGGCGGAATCATCGTCCTTTGTGAACTGTTGTCTCCAGCAGAGATTATCTTCATCTGCGGGTTCTTCCCCCGACCGAGGATGTCGAAGTCGTTTTGCTACGGTTTCTGCCTAATCACTTTACACTATGCCTCATCTTGAGCCTTTGCATTGCATGATATCAAGCATCATGTAGTAACGTATACATAGCATATGCATCAATCATACTCCCTCTCTTTTCGCCAGACTTATCTCCCAGCAGATTTTCAGCCAAACCTTGCACTTATCTATTCTACCTTGCACCGCTCTGTTTGTCGCTGTCGGCCAAATTCTCGAGCTACTCTTTTATTTAATCCCCTTTTACCTTGAATCATCGAAAAGCTGGCGCAATTCATACATTCAGGTCCAACAGGATTAAATAGGGGCAGCTGTCATAACCCGAAATTTGACCTCCCTCTTTTGCCTTTTGCATAAGCATAAGCATTCGCATCGCTGGCATACGCATTCGCATTTTTTCCTCTGGTGTTTTGATTGCAGGATATTCAGGTTTTCTAAGCCCGATTAATCATATCCTCACAAGGTCATCACCTCATCAAAACAAGCACAAAATGAAGGTTTCCATACCTATTCATCAATACAAGAGGTGGAAAATCGAAGCCGGGACCACAACACCTTTTTAGGGCAAATTGGGCATATTTTGGCCTGGTTAATCGATTAACTATTTGCAGTGCAATTGTGTTAATCGATTAACACAGGCAAAATAGGCACAATTTGCTGCTTTTTCATGACAACACCTTTGCACATTTTGGTCTTGGATTCTAGCAGCATATGGAATATTCTAGACACCTCTAAACATTTCCAAGCTACTCAATTCATTCCAAGTTCATTTGCTATGATACTTCGCTTCAAATCAAGTGCACCATGTTCCTTGTTCACCAAGTAATGTGGATTTTTAGATGTTGGAATTCACCTTGGGATGGTTGCCGAGTTGGTTCTAACTAACCGAGTTAACCGCCTTGACTCGGTGAGTCAAGTACAACTAACTCCTAACCTAGCTCCAAACCCAAAGCTAATTCCAAACCAAATGCCAAACCATCTCATGCTCCAAACCTAAAGTCTATATAAACACATCTCCACTCACTTTTCAATTCCTCAACCATTCTCAACCATTCTCAACCATTTTTCACCAAGCTTCTCACATTTCACTCTCAATTCTCTCATTTTTTCTCTGATTTCTCTACTCATTCTTCATCTTCATCTCAATTCTTCTCCATCAAACCTCACCAAAATCTCTTATTCTTGAAGGATAATCACTTTTCACATTGAAAGTGATTAATTCTTGAGCTTAACCTTCATCATTTGGCATTCTTTGGTTAGATTTCTGGAATTGCATCTCCTTCTACTTCAATCCAAGGGTTTCACACCATTTATTTTGGTGCAAGTTCGATTCCGGTGCATTTTCGCGTTTTTGATCGGTTTCGACGCGTTTCGTCTCCAATTCAAGGATCCTCTGGTTTTCTTTAATCTTCTGCACCAATATCACTTTGCAACATTTACCAAGGCACATCTCAGCCTTGTAGGTTGGTGGATTTCATTCATTTTATCATTTCGATCGTTTTCGTATCGTTTGCGATGTAATTTCGATATTCTTGCATGTGAATTGATTACACTTTTGCTTGATCCTTGATCTTGATTGTTAATTGATTCTTTTATTGATCATTTGTTGTTTCTAAGCTTGATTTTTCGTGCATAATTGTTTGCCCTAGCATTGGAGTGATTGCACAATCAAAAAGTTGGCCAAAAGCACTTTTCAAAACTGATTTTCTGCTCCCTGTACAGTGTTAATCGATTAACACATTGCAGTGCAATTGTGTTAATCGATTAACCAGTGTTTTTTTACACTTTTTCAAGTGTTAATCGATTAACACTTTGCAGTGAAATTGTGTTAATCGATTAACACTGAACCAGAAGCCATTTTCTTGCATTTTCAAGTGTGTTTGCCATGCTTTCTTCATTTTAACTTCCATTGATTGTCATGCTTGATTTTATGGATGTTTTTAATGTCATTTCACTTCTGGTTGAAGCATGTTCATGAACTTTCGATGCACATTTTTGTTTATTCATTTGTTTCGTGTTCTTAGCATTGTATGAACATAGCAATTCTTACACTATTTTGTTCACATGATACATGATTTTGTGTGGCATTTTGGTGATCATTTGGCACTGTTTTGAACCTTCCATTTCAGTTTGCATTAAGTTTATTCTTCATGGATAAATTTAATCATGCATAATCAATAATTCACTCCTTTTTGCTTTAATGACTTTTCATCCTCTTTGGAAAGTTGTTAGCATGTTTATCCCTTGGTTAATTGATCGAAACTTTCTTTCGATTAATCGATCTTCCCTTTCATCTCTTTAGGCCTCCTTTAGAGCTTTCTCTCTCATTCCCTCCCGTGGAGTTGGAGTTTCGCGCTGCGCCTTGCATCGGAGCAATGTACAAATTGACGCCGTTATGCTGTCCGTTTCTCTACGCAGAAGCACTGTACAACATTGGAGCGGTTGCGCTGTTCGTTTCACTTCCCACACTATATTTTGGGTGCTAGAGAAAGAATGAGGATGGAGTTTTTCTGCCCTCATTATGGCTATTTCTTTGGTAAGGGCGTCTTGTCCTCTCCTCGAGAATAGTCACCTCTATCCTCCAGCTATAGTGTTTCTCATTCCCCTGTCGAGTCGATCCTTGATCACTCTTCTCCCTTTGCAATCATTTTCGATCGTTGATCACTCCTATCTCTTTCAATCTCTCCTTTTGATCAATCACCATCCTTCTTGGTTAAGATCATTATTCTTGCGCTAGCAGTGTCTCTTTGTTTCATTACTCATTTCTTCTTGTAATCAATCATTGCGTTTTGATTCCCCTGAAGAGTCTCAATTCTCTTTCTTTGGTCTAACACATTTTTCCTGTCACGACCATTTTTCCTCAGGAGTTCGCAACCTTCTCTTGGTTCTTCTCCTTCCTTGGGTTAATCACCTTCTCTTGGTTAATCACCCGTTTCTTCAGTTAATCACAGTCTGTCTGTTAATCACTGAGCACCTCTTGGGTTAATCACCCTTTTCTCCAGTTAACCAAAGTCCGTCGATTAAAATACTGAACCCTTTTGAGTTAATCACCTTCTCTTGGTTAATCACTAGTTTTTCTCTTCGGTTGATCGCAGTTCGTCTGTAAACACCGAATCCCTCGCAGGTGGCAACCTCCTCTTGGTTCGAATACTTGCACCCTTGGGTTAGTAACCTTTCTTTGGGTCGAATACCCTTTCTTCGGTTGAGTACTGTTTGTTCAGTCAGTTTACCGAACCCCTTTGGGTCACGACCTTCTTTCGGTCCTGCACCCGCTTTTCTGGTTAATCGTAGTTTCTCTGCTAAAACCAATGCTTCTCTATCCCCATAGAGTTGCAGTCCTTTCTTTCCTCGGTTAACCACTGTTTACCAGCTAGTGTACCGAGGCCCCTTCAGAGTCAAACACCTTCTCTTGGTTCAACACTCTCTCTCTTGGTTTATCACAGTCCGCCTGTTGACCCCAGTCTCTTCCCCACCAGGTTCCTACTCTATTTCCTCGGTTAACCACTGCCAGCCAGTTAATATACCGAGTCTCCTTTTTTCTCTTGGTTATGACACCATCCCTTTATTTGGATCCCCAGCGGAGCCCTTCCTATTCCCCTTGCTCTTACTTTCTTGGTTTCGACACCAATTCTATTTCTTATCCTCAGTGGAGTTTCTTTCATTCTTGGTTTTGACGCCATTCTTTTCCTATTCTTTTGTGCAAACTCTCTTACTGCGGGGTCTTTCCCAATAGAGTTTTTTTTCTTTCACTCTTGCTCTTGGTTTCGACACCACTTCTTTCGTCTCCTTGTTTCTCCCTTGTTTTGTTTTCCGTTCAGTTCCCCGAACTACGGAAGCTCTGATTCTGCATTCTTTTGAATGTCAGATACGTAGGTATGAGATCGCGATGATCTCGGCGAGCACACTTCCACCTTCCTTCCGTCTTCCTCCTTTCTTTCCTTTTCTTCGTCCCCTGGTTCCATGAACTACGGCGCTCTGACTTCCTCATTGCACTATAAGGGTACGTAGGCACGAGGACTTCGTTCCTCCGCGAGCACTTTCTTTCTTTCTTTTCTTTTTCCCCTTTCTCTCTCTCTCTCTCTCTCTCTCTCTCTCTCTCTCTCTCTCTCCTTCTTTTAGCTAGAAGCCTTTAGATAGATAACCCATCCAAGCCTAGAAGCAAGCGAAATGGTTCCCGTCGAGTACGACGGGTGCGTTAGGTGCTAATACCTTCCTTTCGCATAACCGACCCCCCGTTCCCATTTCTCTTTACCTTGGGTTTTATCGATATTTTCCCTGTTTTTTGGGACTAAATAAAGTTCGGTGGCGACTCTGTTGTTATCTTTGAGTGTGTGATTCACTCAGGTAGAAACCAACCATCTTCACCTATGTCTACCATAATGTATAAATCGATACAGAGGGAGACTTACAAGAGAAACCTACGACTCTCAAAACCTAAACCCTACTTTACAAAATAGGATTCCTAAGTCTATGTCGTCCTCTCTCTCTCTCTCTTCTGCATTAGGTCTTGGTCTTCTTTCATAGCCTTCTGCTGAGTTGGGCTTCATATCTTTGATCCTTGATCCATTGCCAATCGTGCCTTGAATCTTGGAACTGATTTAAACAAAACCTGCTATGACAGTCATGATGTCGAATCTTCATGCTGTGACATTTTATTCGACATCTTTGGTTTGGGGCAGAATCCTTCATGTTGAAACATTTTTCACAACATTATGTTTTACCAAAATTTTGTCAAACTCTTGGAGCTTTCACTTTTGCCTAGATTTCTCTCTCAGGTTTTCAATCTACCAGGATCATTATTTTTGTTTATGTCTCTAACTTTTTCTTGGACTGCCCTTTCGGGTTTTCAACCCACCGAGACGCTCATTTTTGCCTAAGACGCCTTTTTGGGTTTTCAACTTAGCGAGCTGTTCTATTATTTTTTTTAGGCGAAGTATCTCTTAACTGCATTAGCATTCACAAGACGAGTGAACTCTTCACCATCGATAGTTGTAAGAGTTAATGCACCGCCGAAGAAGGCTTTCTTAACAACATATGGGCCTTCATAATTGGGAGTTGACATTCCCCTAGAATCAGTGGTAAAAGACGAGATATTTTTGAGCATGAGGTCGAACCTTTTATCAAAAGCTTTCTTCATTCTCTATTGATATAACTGGCCATGACATAAGGCCGTCATTCTCTTTTCTTCAATCAAATTCAACTAATCATATCTGCTTTGACACCATTCAACCTCAGACAATTTAGCTTCCATCAAGAATCGTATTGATGAGATCTTAACCTCCACAGGGAGCACTGCTTCCATGCCATATACAAGTGAGAAAGAGGTTACCCCTGTTAAAGTGCAGACGGATGTACGATACCCATGTAAAGCAAAAGGGAGCCTCTCATGCCATTCCTTATATGTCACAACCATCTTTTGAATAATCTTCTCAATGTTCTTATTTGCTGCTTCAACAACCTCATTCATCTTTGGTCTGTAGGGAGAAGAATTATGATGCTCAATCTTGAAATCATCACATAGCTCTTTCATCATCTTATTGTTCAGATTCGACCCAATCAATGATAATTTTGCTGGGAACTCCATACCGACAGATAACTTGGTTCTTGATAAACATGACCACCACTTTCCTGGTCACATTAACATACGATGCCGCTTCAACCCACTTGGTAAAATAATCAATGGCCACTAAAATGAAACGGTGTCCATTCAAAGCCTTGGGCTCAATCATACTAATCATGTCAATTCCCCACATGGAGAAAGGCCATGGAGATGAGATAACGTTGAGAAGAGTCAGTGGCACATGAATTTTATCAGCATAAATCTGGAACTTATAGCACTTCTTCACATATTTGAAATAGTCAAATTCCATTGTCATCCAATAGTAACCTGCTATTAACATTTTCTTAGGCATAACATGTCCATTAGCATGGGTACCAAAGGATCCTTCATGAATATCTTTCTTCATTATGTCTATTTTGTGTCTATCCACGTATTTGAGCAAGACCATGTCATAGTTTCTCTTGTATAGCACATCTCCATTCAAAAAGAAATTGCCAGCCAACCTTCTCAAATTTTTTTATCCTTCTTGGTTGCCCCAAGTGGGTACTCTTGACTCTAGATAAAACATTTAATATCATGATACCACAACTTATCATCTTTCACTTCTTCTTCTGCAAATACATGAGTGGGTCTATCAAGACGCATAACATTAATTTAGGCACATCATTTAAACGATTCACTCTAATCATAGAGGACAAAGTGGCTAGAGTATCCGCCATCTGATTTTCTTCATAGGGAATATGATGTAATTCAACCTTGTTAAAGAAGGTGAGCAACCTTCTTGCATAATCTTTGTAAGGAATCAGGCCGATCTGACGAGTCTCCCATTCACCTTTAATCTGATTAATCACTAGGGCTGAATCCCCATACACATTAAGAGTTTTAATCCTCAAATCAATGGCCTATTCAAGACCCATAATACAGGCTTCATACTCTGCCATATTGTTCGTGCATTCAAACATCAACCTCGCAGTAAATGGTATACGAGAACCATGAGGAGTGATAATAATTTCCCCAATTTCATTGCCATAAGAATTGACAGCTCCATCAAACACTAAACCTCAACGAGATTCAGGATCAGGTCCCTCTTCAAGTAGCAGTTCATAGGATCAGGTCCCTTTTCAGGTAGCAATTCATCACAATCTTTAGCTTTTAGATACATAACATCTTCATCAGGGGAGTCAAACCTGATGGGTTGATAATCATTAATTGGTTGGTGATCCAAATGATTAACCAAAATACTTCCTTTGATTTCTTTTTGAGTACGGTACTCAATGTCGTATTCTGATAACAACATTTGCCAGCGAGCAATCCTTCCAATCAAAGCAGGCTTTTAAAAAATATACTTGATTAGCTCTATTTTGGATATCAACTAAGTTGTATGATTAATCATGTACTGGCTCAAACGTTTAACAGCCCATGCCAAAACACAACATGTCTTTTCGAGCATTTAGTACCGAGACTCGCAATTTATGAACTTTTTACTCAGGTAGTAGATGACACATTCTTTCCTACCAGTTTCATCTTATTGACCAAGAACACAGCCTACAGACTCTTCTAACACAGTCAAATACATAACCAATGGTCTTCCTTCCACTGGAGGAGACAAAATAGGAGGTTCAAGCAGATATTCTTTGATACTATCAAAAGCCTTCTGACAACCCTCTGTTCAAACACAACCTTGGTCTTTGTGAAGAAGCTTGAAGATCGGCCCACAAGTGGCAGTCATATTGGTTATAAATTGGGAGATCTAATTCAAACGTCCGAGAAATCCTATGACTTATTTTTCTGTTTTGGGCACATGCATCTCTTGAATAGCTCTGACTTTATTAGGGTCTGCTTCAATACCTTTCTGGCTGACAATAAAGCCCAACAATTTCCCTAAACAGACACCAAAAGTGCATTTATTAGGATTCAAACGGAGTTTATACTTCCTCAAATGTTGAAACAGCTTTAACAAATATTCAATATGATCTTCTCCAGTCTTCGACTTACAAATCATATCATCCATATAGACCTCTATTTCATTATGCATCATATCATGGAACAGAGTGGTCATGGCTCTCTGATACGTTGCACCAGTATTTTTCAAACTGAAAGGCATCACTCTGTAATATAATGTTCTCCAGGTTGTAATGAATGTTATTTTTTCCATATCCTCGGGTGCCATCTTAATTTGGTTATAGCCGGAAAATCCATCCATAAAAGAGAAGATACTGAACTTAGCAGTATTACCTACCAACATATCAATGTGTGGTAATGGAAAATCATCATACGGACTAGCTTTATTCAAATATTTGTAATCAACGCACAATGGACTTTGCCGTCTTTCTTTGGAACTGGCAAAATATTGGCCACCCATTGAGGATATTCAGCAGTAACAAGAAAACCAGCATCAATCTGCTTTTGAACTTTCTCTTTGATCTTAACAACCATATTAGGGTGAGTTCTTCTCAACTTCTGTTTAACTAGAGGATATTCTGGCTTCAACGGCAATCTATGCTCCACAATATCAGTATTAAGACCTGACATATCTTGATAAGACCAAGCAAAGACATCCACATACTCTTTAAGAAGCTCTACCATCCTCTTCTTAACATCGGACTGAAGCAGTGTCCCAATCTTGACTTCTTTTCTATCCTCTTCAGATCCCAAATTAATTACTTCCATCGGCTCTTTGTGAGGCAGAATAGTCTTCTCCTCGTACTCAAGCAACCGAGAAATCTCATATGGAATTTCCTCAACATTTTCTTCTTCAGCTTCAAACACATGGAATTCAAAGTTCGGAGAGGGCATAAGGACATTGTTTTCAATGGGTTTATGGATCAATCTGCACAATGATATATGTTTGAATTTAGGAAACAAATAAATGTGCAAGTATCATGCAAATATTGAAAATATTTTTTATCATTTTTTATTTTTTAGGTTACCAATTTCCAGAAAAGAGCAAAAAGATTAAAAAAAAACACACATGGATAAGCAAAATGACGTTTTATTTTGATATTAAAGTTTGAAACAAAGCCCTCACAAATCCACTTTCACCTTGGGCAGAGTGAAAGGATATTTGAAAAACACAAAAACAAATTACTTTGAAGCGTGAACAATAGAAGGAATGTCAACAACTGTCTAATTATGGAAAACCACTCCGTGAGTCATGAAGTTCGGTATGTCATCTTCTGAGTCATCTTCAATAATTACGGCAGCAACTTGATCTCCAGAGTGGATAAACCCAACACTATGAAATATATCTTGATAGTGCTTCAATTCTCTTCTAGTTAAACCAGGAGAGAAACCCAGACCGACTCTATTCTTGTTTTCAGCAAGTTCAAAAACTCTGCCCCAACCCACAGACTGGCCGTTCTCAACAACTTATTGCGCATCTTTCAGAGAAGAAATGGATGCCCCACTCTTCTTACCAGTATTGTCAACAATGGATAGGGCTTGGAACGGAGTTCCCACGGCCTCGTTAGCATCAATATAGGAGAAAGATGACAAATGAATTGCTAGCATAACTTGTTTTCCTCCTACCATAACAAGCTTCCCATTCTTCACAAATTTTAGCTTTTGGTGGAGTGTCGAAGTGATAGCTCCAGCCTCGTGAATCCACGGTTTTCCCAACAAACAACTATATGCGGGATGAATGTCCATAACTTGAAATTTGAACATGAAAAGTTGCGGGCCTATTTTCACAGGGAGATCAAGTTCCCCTATCATCGTTTTCCTTGATCCGTCAAAAGCTTTAAAAACCACACTACAGAATCTCATAGGTGTCGCGGCCGGCAAAAATTATCGAGTCGCCACCATATTTTTTAAGGAAAATAATGATAAACCTAAATATCCTAATCCTAAGGTAGAGATTCCTACGGTTCGGGAGTCGGTTAAGTGAAGGGAAGGTGTTAGGCACCCCTCACTTCCATTGTACTCAATGGGATCCACCTTTGAATTTAGGGTATGTTTGTTTGTCTAAAATATGAGAAAACCTAAGTTTTTTATTAATTATACTCGCTAAGGTTGGTTTGTAACCCTATGCATACGTACCCTCAAAATGAAGGATCAGAGTAACCGTAGTTCACCTCCCCTATTCCTACCCCCTAATCCTATTCCTAAATCCCAAAACCTATCCCTAAATCTCATCCACTATTTATACTCTTGGATAAAGAGTTCTATCCCTTAAATATAGTGTTTATACTCCTAGATGAGGAGTTCTATCCCTTAAATCCCTTTGTCCATTGTTTATACTCTCGGAGGAAGAGTTTTATCCCTGAATCCAAATCCCTTATCCCTTATCCCATCCTTTATTTAGGCTCTCGGACCAAGAGCTTTATCCCCATGTGTAAATCCCTTAAAACCTTAAAAATCCCTTAAAAAGACCATCTAATTCTTTTTACAATAAAATAAATGATTAAATTATTTATAATGACAAAAACCAGCAAATATACATATTAATCCAAATAAGATTTAAATTCCAAATAATCCAAAAAAAACCAAATTTTATAACCCACCAAAACTTTATTTGCACATCCCATCCTCATATTATCTTTTTTCAAAGAAATAATATTATGACAAAATACCAACCCTTATACAAAAAAGTTCTAAAATTTAATTACCACCCTATAAAAACTAAGAATTTTAGCCAAATTAAAATAACAAAAATTTATCTCACAACTTGAACCAAGGAATTGATTCAATGGTGAGTTTTTTTTAATAAAAGTCAAAGAAAATTTAATAATAAAAGAAAGAAAATATGAAATAAAATAAAATCCAAAAAAATAAATCCTAAACCCTTTTTCCTTTGATTTCTTATTTTTTTAAAAAACTCTCCTAATTAAACAACAAATCTTAAATAAAATAATTAAATAATTAATTGAATTAATTAAAAAAAGGAGGGGGTGCATTTCCTTTTTTTTAAAAACAGTGAATGGGCTAAGGTGGGGGTGCAAATAGCATTGGGCGTAAAGCCCAATGGCCAACCCTTCAGCAAAAAAACAAAAAAAAAACAAGGATGCCAATGGAATCCGGACCGTTGGATTGATCCGGAGTATTTTCCACCATTTCCTCTATACCGTTAGATTAATCTAACGTATCGTGACTGGCCAAATCCCATGCGTCTGATCTGAATACTTTTCCAAAGTAGTATAATCCAATGGCCCAGATGATGAGCCATGTCTGTTTATGGTGTACGCACATACAGGGGAACCATTGACCACCAACGGTCAAACAAAATCAAAGGACACACACAATGCCACTTGGCGCACATCTAACGGTGAGAAGGAGAGATATTTAAGTCCAAACCTTCAGAAAAAAATCATTTTTCATTTCTCCTTCTCTCTCTTCCCTTTCTTTCTCTCTCACTAAACTCCCCCAATTCTCTCGCTTCTCTCTTCTCTCATCGTCGCCGACCACCACCAATGGCCTCCGGCCGTCACCCGTCACCCTCCAAACCACCACCCAACCCCAATTTCCGGTTGAGATTCAACCGGTAACTTCAAATCTTCATCGTCTAAAACCCAGAAAGTCCAGAATTCCCAAGAACCCTAACCCAGAATAAGAACCCTAACCCTTAAGTGATGAACCCTAGGGTTCATCATGAACCCTAACCCTAAAATCAATGAACCCTAACCCTAGAAAAAACCCAGAAAATCCCCAAATTCAAACACGACAACATAATTCCAACAACAACGATTCACAAGCAAACAACGAAAAAAAAGAAAAAAAAGAGCTAAGTTGTTTTTCTTTACCGTCCGTGCAGTGTCCATATTAAGCTGCTCTGATTCCTCCTCTTTTTTTTCCAATTCCTAATCTTTTCTTTGCTTCCTTTTGTAGGTCTAGCTCAAGGTAGTTTAGGGTTCTGATGATGAACCCTAAGTCCTTATTGTGGAAAGAGCTTTAGGTGAAAGGGTGGGATTCCCACGGCCGGTTTTACTTAGGGTCCCTTTTTCTGATTTTCCTAGTTTATATAGGTTTAGAGATTAGGTTAGAATTAAGTTAGATTATATTTGTTTTAGGAAAATTGAAATTTGATTGGATTCAATTATTGTAATTTAAGTTGTAATCTGAGATTTGATTCAGAAATTAATAAAAAGAGATTTGATTTTGTTTGATCCTCAATCTGCGCAAGCTTAGGGTTCCTCAAAGAGGAAGAAGAAGATACCCTAATCACGGTCAACGATTTTGACTATTAATAAAAAAAAATGAAAATAAAATAAATAATAATGAAAATAACTAGTAATTAATAAATAACAATAACCATTTTAAAATGATAAAAAAACCGTAAATATTATCATAACAATCCCAGTTAAACAAATAATAATAAATATAATAATCCTAAATATTATTATTAATGAATTAACCAATATAATGATGGTTAACCAATACCCTAATTGAATGATTAATAATGTTAATATCCCTATAACTAAAACCTTGATATATAATAAATCCTAAAAACAAAATTCCTAATTAAAAAATAAAAAATAAAAAATAAAAGACCCAATCCATTATGGGCCTAGAAGTGCTAACAGACCCCCAAAACCCAAATGACACCCCTAGTGGCACAAAAAAAATCTAAAAACACTGGTCAAAATTTAGGGTACTACAGCTGCCCCTATTTAATCGTCTTCGAATCGGAAAGAGTAAGACGACGTGTCTTTCTCTTTTGAAGAGGAGATGATTAAATATAAGAAGGACCCTAATTTTGACCGCCGAACCAGACAAGTACTATGTTGACTACCCTTGGATCCCTTGTAACAAACCCGTGGCGAGATATCTGATTAAACTCCTTTACCCCTGGAGGTGATATAATCCTATGCCATGTATGCATGTGTGCAAGTATGTATGCTTTCATGTATGATGAATTATTTAGGCTGATGCCTCTTCTATAATATGCAGTGCATGTTTTTACAGAAATCATATCTTTATATGACATTCCAACGTCTCAACCCTTGAACCCTTAGCTCCTTTTGATGAATGTGACAAGTTGTAAGCTCTTGACATATGGAGATGCATAGAGGAACTCCCATAGTGATTGAATTCCGACCGTCAATTTATGGATCTTTTACTTTTATCTTTGAGGGAAACCATGATCCTTTTGATGTTCCCAAATCGCAGTAAAATACCTTTTCTCTTTTTTTTTTAGCTTTTGATTATACCCAATGTTTCAATGCATTATTATAAATAAAATAGGCATTTCATAATCAAGCAGAAAATTGAAAAGCAAAGAAAATTTTATTCATTGAGAAGTAGGCCTATAAACTAGGGGTGATCGTATCCGAACCAATCCAAAAGCAAAACCACAAATCGAACCAATCCAAACCGAAAACCGCAAAAACCGCATTTGGTTTGGATGATTTTGGATGATTTTTTTACTGAACCGCACGGTTTGGTTCGGTTTGCGATTTTCATTTCACAAAACCGAACCAAACCGAACCAAACCGCATTTTAAACTTAAGTTACTAATTTCTATTATTATATTTCCAATTCCACGTGACTCACTTCCAATTCCATTCAGTCATTAGCTTTCAATACTAATATCTAATTTTTATTATCATATTAAACTTGTTTTCTTTTTTAATACAGTAATACTACAATTTTAATTTTAAATTAAACTTTCAATTTCAATTTCAATTTATTGACTGCAATCTCAATTTCAATTCCAAATTGTATTTTCTTTGTTAGTGATAAGATTCCCTTCTAAAATGACTGCAATATCTCTATTAATTTAATTCTAGTAATTTTTGTTTTATTATTTTTTTTTTGTTGAAGATTAACTTTTTATGGATATGTTTTATATGCGGTAACTATTACCCCTGTCAGAAAAACATGGCCATATGACTAGCATTTTTTAATAAACAAATTATTTGTAATAAACAACTTGCTTTGATTGTTCTGTTTAGGAAATTATATGATTAATTTCTTAGTTTTATAATTTCATAATCAAGAAGTCTATAAACCGCAACCACCGAACCAATTCTAACCGCATTGGTTTGGTTTGGTTTGGTTTGGATGAATTTTTAAAAATCAACCGAACCAAACCGAACCGCATGCATTTTTATCTCGCGGTTAGGATGATTTTTATGCTCAAAACCGAACCAAACCGCACCGCGAACACCCCTACTATAAACAGGCAAAAGTACATAAGGAAAGCAAATCCTCATAAAGAGGAGTACCACAAAACAGAAAAGAAATGGCAATACGAAAAACAAATTTATCTATGTCCCTATTAAACTTAACGCTGGCTAATATCCCTAAATCTCCGAGGTCTTGACACTTCGCTTCTGAAGATGATGACTGGATTGATCATTCCTTTCTGAATTCCATTAGTGCTATCAGTCTTATGCCTTTTGGATATCCTTAATTTTTCCTGGACCGTTCTTTTAGAATCTTAGTCCACCAGGATGCTATACCATTTTTTTTTCAACTAAGCCACCCTTTAGGGTTTTCGACTTGTTGGGTATCATTTTTCTAAGTCCCTAATTTTTGCCTAAATTACTATTTCGAGTTTTCAATTCACCGGGACACCCTAACTTTTGCCTAAGTCGCCCTTTAGGGTTTTTGACTTAGCGGGCTTTTATCCTCTTTTTCTAGGCATAGTATTTTTTTACTGAATCGGAATTTACCGGTCGGGGTAAATCCACTCCATCCATAGTAGTCAATATTAAAGCTCCTCCTGAAAATGCGCTCTTTACGACATATGGTCCCTCATAATTTGGAGCCCATTTGCCACGAGGATCTTTATGGATGGGTAGCACTTTCCTTAACACCAGGTCTCCTTCTTCAAATAGGTGAGGACGAACTTTCTTATCGAATGCTTTCTTGAGTCTCCGCTGATACAGTTGGCCATGACGTACAGCAGCCATGCGCTTTTCCTCTATGAGATTCAGTTGATCAAGTCTATTCTGTACCCACTCTGCTTCATCCAGGTTAGCCTCCATTATGACCCTTAGTGAAGGAATTTCTACTTCAATCGGGAGGACTGCTTCTGTACAATATACCAAGGAAAAAAGAGTAGCTCCTGTCGAAGTTCGAACAGAGGTTCTGTAGCCATGTAGTGCGAAAGGGAGCATTTCGTGCCAATCTTTGTAAGTCTTTACCATCTTCTGGATGATCTTCTTGATGTTCTTATTAGCAGCTTCTACCGCTCTGTTCATTTTTGGGCGATAAGGTGATGAATTATGGTGATCGATTTTGAAACTCTCACATAACTCATCCATCACTTTGTTATTCAGATTGAGCCCATTGTCTGTAATGATCTTGTTTGGAACCCCATAGCGACAAATTATCTCTTTCTTGATGAATTGAGCAATGACTTGTCTTGTCACATTGGCGTAGGAAGCAACTTCAACCCATTTGGTGAAGTAATCAATAGCAACTAGAATGAACCGGTGTCCATTTGATGCCTTAGGCTCGATCATCCCGATTATGTCTATTCCCCACATAGAGAAAGGCCAAGGAGCCGTTAAGACATTCAAAGGAGTTGGTGGCACATAGATTTTATCCGCATAAATCTGACATTTATGGCACTTCTTGACATATTTGAAACAGTCGGACTCCATATTCAACCAGCAGTACCCTGCTCGGAGAATCATCTTAGCCATAGTATGCCCATTTGCATGAGTTCCGAAGGATCCCTCGTGTATTTCTCTGATGAGCATGTCCTGTTCGTGTCCATCTAAACAACAGAGTAAAACCATGTCATGATTCCTCTTGTAAAGTACCTCTCCATCTAGGAAAATATGGGCAGCCAGTCTTCTGAGTGTTTTCTTATCCACACTGGAAGCACTTGCAGGATATTCTTGTTTTTGGAGGAACTGTTTGATATCATGAAACCATGGTTTATCATCCACTTCTGCATCTACTGCCCCACAATAAGATGGTTCGTCAAGGCGATCAATTCTGATGGCTGGTGCTTCATTATACCATTTGACTTTGAACATGGAGGCCAAAGTTGCCAACGCATCTGCCAGTTGATTATGATCTCTAGGAATATGATGGAAGGCGATCTCATCAAAGTACACCATCCTTTTCCAGACACAATCTCGATACCGAGTTAATTTGGTATTAAGTATCCTACATTCCCTTTTGACTTGATTGATGATGAGAGCTGAGTCTCCATATACCTCTAAGATCTTGATTCCCAGCTTGATGGCTTCATTAATTCCCAAGATACACGCCTCATATTCCGCCATATTGTTAGTACATGAGAAGCATATCCTGGAGGTAAAAGTATGTGAAATCCTGTGGGAGAAGTTATGACAGCCCCCACACCATGTCCTTCTGCATTAGAGGCTCCATCGAATATAAGCTTCCACCGCGATCCAGGTACAAGTCCTTCATAGGAACTTGGGATATCATCGTCCCTTACAGCCATCACATCCTCATCTGGAAAGTCAAATTGCATAGGCTGATAATCATCCAACGGTTGATGAGCGAGATGATCAGCTAACACACTTCCTTTTATGGCTTTTTGGGTAACATACTGGATGTCATATTCAGTAAGTAACATCTGCCACCGAGCCACTCTCCCAGTCACTCCAGGATTCTCAAATATATACTTGATAGGGTCCATCCTTGATATTAGCAAAGTAGTATGGCACACCATATATTGTCTTAATCGTCGGGCAGCCCATACAAGAGCACAACAGGTCTTCTCTAAGAGCGAGTATCTGGATTCACAATCTGTAAATTTCTTACTCAAGTAATATATTGCCTGCTCCCTTCTCCCTGTTTCATCTTGTTGTCCGAGTACACAACCCATCGAATTGTTAAGCACCGTCAGATACATTATGAGTGGCCTTCCAGGTACAGGTGGTACCAATATGGGTGGCTCTTGTAAATACCCTTTGATTCGATCAAAGGCCTTTTGGCAATGTTCATCCCATTCAAGGCTTTGGCCTTTCCTCAATAACTTGAAGATCGGCTCACAAGTAGCAGTAAGATGTGAGATGAACCTAGCAATGTAATTCAGCCTCCCTAAGAACCCTCGTACCTCTTTTTCAGTCCTTGGCGCTGGCATTTCTTGAATAGCCTTCACTTTATCAGGATCAACCTCTATACCTCTTTGACTAATGATGAACCCCAACAATTTCCCAGATCTGACTCCGAAAGTACACTTCGCAGGATTTAACCTTAGCTTAAACTTTCTCAACCGTTCAAACAACTTTTGCAGATTGACTATGTGTTCTTCCTCAGTTTGTGATTTAGCGATCATATCATCCACATAAACCTCTATCTCCTTATGCATCTATCATGAAAGAGAGTAACCATTGCCCTTTGATAAGTTTCCCCTGCGTTTTTCAGTCCGAAAGGCATCACCTTGTAATAGAAGGTGCCCCAAGGAGTAATAAAGGTAGTCTTGTCCATGTCGAAGAGAGCCATCTTGATCTGATTATATCCGGAAAACCCATCCATAAATGAGAATACCGAAAATTGAGCTGTGTTATCCACCAATACATCAATGTGAGGTAATGGGAAATCGTCTTTAGGACTTGCTCTATTGAGATCTCGGTAATCTACACACATTCTGACCTTCCCATCCTTCTTTGGTACGGGCACAATATTGGCTACCCATTTAGGATACTTTACTGCGGCTAAGAACCCTACGTCGAACTACTTTTTAACCTCTTCCTTGATCTTGAGAGTCATATCTGGTCTCGTGCGCCTTAACTTTTGCTTGACTGGCGGACATTCGGGTTTAAGCGGTAGCTTATGTTCAACAATATCTGTGTCCAAACCGGGCATATCTTGGTAGGACCAAGCAAACACATCCACATATTCCCATAGCAACTTGATCAACCTCTTCTTTACATCCTCGTTCAAAGAAGCTCCCACTTTGACTTCCTTTTTATCCTCGTCATTCCCCAGATTGATCATATCCACTGGTTCCTGATGAGGTTGTATCACTTTATCCTCTTGCTTTAACATTCTGGCTAGCTCTTCAGGAAGTTCACAATCATTCTCCTCACCCTCTTCCGCTTGGTAAATCGGGAACTCGAAGTTATAAGGGATTATAGCAGTGTCGTTTTCAATAGGTTCATTTTTAAATCTGCATGGGGAATATTTTTATGCTTATTATTTTTTGAATTTGAGAAAAATGAAAGTACTTGGAAAGAAAAAAAAAAGTGTATTGCCATTTGAAAAAAGAATAACTAAGAAAGAATCAAAAAGGATCTTAATTGAAAACAAAATGCAACTTTATTATTAAATAATTCAAAGAAACAAAAGGTGGCCCTACAAAGCTTGTCCATTTGCCTTGGGCATAACAAAGGACTTATTATTATTTTTTTAAGAAAAAGTAAATTACTTTGAAACAGAAATCATCTCGGGAATCTCGATGGCTCTCCAGTTGTTAAGAACTGTATCTGGAGAGCACTGGCATATCCAATCTGGTATCCCCTTGTCTTCCTCTTCAATTGCGGTCACTTGGTCTTCGTCTTTGAACCCAACACTATGGAAAGTTTCTTCAAGTGGAGGAAATATCATTGGACCAGTCTTGTGCTCTTTATTTTTAGTCGGTTTGTAACCCAGCCCGAATTGATCCTTCTTTTCATGTATCTCTATCACCTTGCCCCAGCCCCTAGTGTCCCTATTCTGGATTAAGTCCGTGATTCCTCTTGGATTTCTTTCCTGTCGAACGACTTGTTTACGAATGACCGTTGCAACCTCCAAAGCTTGGAACGGTATTTTAAATGTTTCTCCATCCACTTCTATGTATCTGAATGACGAGAGATGGCTGACGAACATGTCCTCCTCCCCATCCACAATTATTAAATTGTCCCCAGATATAAACTTCAGTTTCTGATGAAGTGTGGAAGTAACTGCGCCCGCAGCGTGAATCCATGGTCGTCCTAGGAGACAAGTATAGGAAGGATTGATGTCCATGACTTGGAAGGTGATCATGAAGGTATGTGATCCCACCACCGTAGGTATGTCCACTTCTCCAATTACCATTCTCTTTGAACCATCGAAAGCCCTAACAACCAATGAACTGGTTTTCATGAAGGTTCTCACAGATGTTAACTTCATGAGGGTATCCTTAGGCATGACATTTAAAGCAGGCCCTGTATCCACTAACACTCTTGAAAGGACAGTGTCTTGACATTTAACTGATATGTGCAAGGCTTTATTATGCTTTTGCCCCTCAGGAGGTAATTCCTCGCTACTGAAACCCAGACAAGTGCTGGCAGAGATATTGGAGACCACTTCGTCAAACTGTATTACTGAGATATCTTTAGTCACATGGGCCTCATTTAAGACCCTCAGCAAGGATTCCCTGTGTGCTTCTGAGCTTAATAACAAGGACAAAATAGAGATCTTGGACGGTGTTTGATTTAGTTGGTCCACCACCCTATAATCGCTCCTCTTTATAATCCTTAAAAACTCCTCCGCGTCTTCTGGAGATATGTTCTTTTTGGAAGATCCTTCTCCTGTGTTGGTGGTCTCTTTCCCTTTTGAGCTTTCAGGAGTATCCTTCTTAGGTAGTTCAGATGAGTATACTCTTCCACTACAGGTCATCCCTCCAATACCAGCTATGTTAGTAACTGCTGGTGACGACACTATAGTCTTTCCTCCCACTGACGCCGTGATGTCATATTTCCAAGGTACAGTCTTGGAGCTTTCATAGGGGAATGGCGTTGGTACATGGAACGTGATAGGACCTTCTGACGCTGTAGGCACCGGGGCTTTGACTAGCGTAGGAACAGGTATCTGAATTGGTGTTCGTGCAGGCACCAGAATTGTTATTTGAATAGGAACCTGTGTAGGCCTTGCAACTGGTATTTGGGTGGGCGCTTGCGCCTGCCTGGGAACTTTTATTTGAATAGGCATTTGTGTAGGCCTTGGAACTGGTATTTGAATGGGGGTCGTGACTCCTCTTTTCTGGTATGGAACCTCAGAAGGTGCCTGCCCCTGGGAGTCTAAGGCAGCTACCTCATTCATATTCCTTAAGTACCCAATCTGTACTATCCCTTGGTCCATTAGTTGTTGGAGAACCTCCTTCATCTTCTTGTAGCTATTGGGATCAATCACGCAATTCTCACAGTCACCGTGCAGCCTTTCAAACTCCTCGTACCCAATTAATGTTTCCCTCACTTTCGTCATAGGGGTCTTTACTTGCTCCACCCCTCTAAATATGACGTCCTCTCCTAGTCCCTCAACGGAGTTAACAGTTGGTCCAGCGTGCCCTGGGAATGGGTTATCTCCTACATTTGGAGTGTCATAACTGAAGTTAATAACCTTCTGATCCAGCAAATCTTGCACCTTAAATTTGAGAGCCAAACATTTTTCAGTCGTGTGCCCTGGCGATCCAGCATGGTAATCACATCTAGCATTAGCGTCATACCCTTGAGGAGTAGGCATAGGAGGGGGCCCTAACGGCTTGATTTCTACCAATTCCTTTTAGATTAACATTGGCAGGATTTGAGTATATGTAGTGGGTATAGGGTCAAAGTCCTTCCATGGTCTCTTCTGCTCCCTTCGGGGATACCTCTGTTGTTGTTGATTTTGCTGAGGTAGTGCCCTTGGTTGTTGCACTTGTAGTGTAGGAGTTGCTTGATTGGGAGCCATAGCAGCCACATAAGGTGCAGCTGAAATGGCATTGGCCTCCTTCTTCGAACGGTTTCCGGAGTACCTTTTGTCGTTATGTTGATTGGAAGACAGTGTTCCAATCTTTCCACTTTTTAATCCATTCTCGATCCTTTCCCCAATAATAACTAAATCCGTAAATCCTGTTGAGACCGATCCAACCATCTTTTCATAGTACAATCCTTGCAGAGTTCCCATGAATGTATCTACTAGCTCGTTTTCCCGCAATGGAGGTTGCACACGAGATGCGAGCTCCCTCCATCTTTGGGCATACTCCTGAAAAGATTCATCCATTTTCTGAGACATGTTTTGCAATTGCATGCGATTAGGGGCCATGTCTACATTATATTGGTATTGCCTTATGAAGGCACTTGCCAAATCATCCCAGTTCTTGATGTAGGTCCTTTCCAGCTGCATGTACCAGTCCAAGGATGCCCCACTAAGGCTGTCTTGGAAAACATGCATCATCAGCTTTTCGTTCTTAGCGTGTGATCCCATCTTTCGGGAAAACATCCGAATGTGGCTTTTGGGACAACTAACCCCTTTGTACATCTCGAAGGTAGGCGCCTTAAACTTAGGAGGCACGACCACGTCGGGTACCAAGCACATTTCCAAGGCATCAATCCCAAGGATCTTGGATCCTTCCACAGCCCTTAACCGTTCCTCAATTATCTTATACTTTTCATCCTCCTTTCTTCCTTCCACGGCAGCTGGTTTGGTTTCACGAACTACTTGCCTTGAGTCTTCTTCTCCATATTGGAGGTGCCAGTCATTAGAGACCTCACGAGTGACAGGTATCTGTATGGGTCGTGATTCCCCATTGTACTCGGGGGGAGGAATAGACCCTACAGGAGGTTGAGTGTTAGTCTTCCCTTTACTAGCCTCTAACGCTTCACGTTCCAAGTCAGCCACAAATCCCAAAAGAGGATTATTGTCTTCATACTGGGGAGGAGGGGTAGGGACACTCCTACGGTTACTAGCCTCGGTGTCTCTTGCTATCTGTAACACCCCAAAATTTTCCTTGTTGTTTTTAGCTAACTGGCTTATATTTCTTTTCATTTCTTGCATTAGCATTTGTGCATAGCATTGGTTCTTAGCATGGGATCAAGGTACTTGGTCCATATTCTCAAGTCTCGAGCTTCAAGGTGGTTTAGAGGGTTCATTATATCTTCATGAGATCAAGATTGGCAAAGAATCTCAAGTGATTCCTTCCCTCCTGATCAGGAGGGCCAATTAGGGTTTTTAAGATCAAGAGGACTTCTTGAAAGGCTTGGTGTGTTCAAGCATACACCTGTGGTTTTCTTTATGCTCACAAGTGCTCATAGATGAGGGTTTGGTTATTGATTCATCGTGGAGGATGTTCAGTGGATCAGTTGCTTGTGAACTAAGCAAAAGTCAACTGTGAAGGAGAAAGTCAACTGTAAAGGAGAAAGTCAACTGTGGAATTTTGAGTTTCTTTTCATGGTTTTCAAGGTCTCACATCCTCATATGGCATCCAATTGTCAAGATTTGTTCCATTTATCAAGAATTAAGAGGTTGTACAAAGGTTACTAAATTTGGAAAATGACCCATAATTGAAACTTTCCATTTTTGGCAATTTTTCTTCCACATTCAACTTGACTTTTCATCATCAAGGAAGCTCCAAATGACTTTTCCTCCAACATGAAAGTTGAAGATCTTTCTCTCCCATTTCCAAAAAGTACTAGACCATTTCCATATCATTTGTGGAACTCTAGTTATGGCCAAAACAATGCAAGGTGCTCTTCATGGATTCCTTATATGTCAAATTTTCCACTTTTTGCATTTTTGCACAAATGGACTTGTAATGTTCCCAATTGCTTCATGTCACATTATAATATCAAAATACAAGTCAAGAAGATCATTTGTGGCTTTTGATTCAATTCATGCCATGCCATTTTTCTCATTATTCTCACAAAGTGCAAAAATGCCAAATTAATTCAAAGCTTGCAAACCAAGAAAGTGCAAGGCCCAAAATCAATCCAGAAGTGGTATGGGAGTAAATTGGAGGTGAATTATGCTGAGAACAAGGGTTTCCCACGTGCAAATTAGTGGTGGTGGTGTAAAATGCATTTTTGCAATTTCACTCAAATCTCATTAACAAGAGCTCTAATCACTTCCTAATCTCAATCAGTGAACTAATCAAGAGTATATAACCTTACTCATGCTCTCACAGCTAGGGTAGAGACTCACATTTGCTCAGTTTCCATTTTTCACTCTCCACTTTCTCATTTTCGTTTCTCCTCCTCCATAAGGTGTTTTTGAGAAATTCTTTCATATTTGGAATCAGTGAAGAGAGTAGAACCAGAATCAACCATCATCTGAAGCTCATACTGAGATTTTCACCAAACTCCATTCAAGAGGGTTCAAGTTCAAAACTCAAGATCTAGCACGATTCCAAGCTCTAGTTGCATTTATTTTGCAATTAGAGGTTCCAAGGACTTGATCTGTAGCTTTTGGAAGGCGTTCTTGTGATATTTTAAATTCTTCAAGATCTCAGGTTAGTGATTTTTTTACCATCACAAAACTTGAATTTTTGATATGCAAAATGATCTATGATGTGCACTGAACATGCTGATATATTTTATTTGAAGTTTGGACGTGTAATTTGTGAGATATGTGGATTTAAAGTTTTAGATCTAAACTTGTTTTCGTTCGATTCTCTTTTTGTGTTTGTTGTTTGTTAAAATGGACTGGATATTCATGATCCTTGTGTTTTTCTGATCAAAATGGTATACTCATATGTATTTTCTGGAAAAAGTCACGTCACGGCTCACCGGAGAGGGTGGCCGGAGCCCTAGCTCCGGCGGCCAGAATGTCCAGTCCGGCGGAGGAAGATAAGTGGAGAAGACACAATCTGACCGTTGATTTCCAGATCGTGCGTCTCTTAGTGCGCCATGTGTCCTTGGTTCTTATGTTTTATATTACTAATTGTATGCTTTCCATTCCGTGAGTTCTTTCGTGAGCCTTCAACCGTGGCTGTTGATCATGTTGGATATTTAATCGCACGGCTGGATTTCTGCCAACTCATTTAATGAGTCACATGCTAGGCATGTGGCTGGTCCATGGTGTACCGGCCTGCTTATGTAGTCGCGTGAGAAGATGGAGCGTGGTGCACCTTTATGATATGGACCGTGCGTTTTCACTTAATGAGATCATGTGGTTGAGTTTTTTTTGCTGATTGTTGACTTTTTCCACTCCTTTGACTGCGCCTTGGGTTCTTCTCTCTTGGGCTTTACTAATTGCGCCTCCCCCTCAGCCCATATCATGTACCAGCGCATTTTTTTCTTGCTATTTGGACCCCCCTCCTGGTTTATTTAGTTTTGTTTTGCATTTAATTGTTTGCTTTGCATTTTAATTTTTAAAATTACTTTTATGCATCTAAAAATCATACAAAAAATCATGGAATTTATTTTTAGTTTTATCTTTTTTTCATATTTTATTTTCTCATTTTATTTTTATTTTGGCATCTGTTTTAATTAATTGTTTTATTTCCTTTTCTTATTTGTTTCACTTGCACACACCAACTTGTGAAATTTATTTCTCCTCATCTATAATTCATTTTTAATTCATTCTTTCTGCATCTGTTAGGTGACATATTAAATTACATAAAAACATTTTTCTTTCATTTTTAAAACTTTTCCATATTGCATTTTGGTCCTTTTCTTTTGCATGTTGAAACATTGTTCTTAAGTGATCTTTGTCCATTTGTTTGGGATACTTGGTTTGTGAATTTTGGTTTGATATTTTTGCACTTGTTACTTGACTAAGTTAGCTCCTGTTTGGATATTTTTTGGGATTTTATTAATCCACTTTGCTATTTTTGGTTGAGTGTTGTTTGTGATGCAAGTTTGGTTGAGGTATACTTTGGTACTTGATCTAGTTTGGATGCATTTGCTTAATTGTGATGGAATGATGCTTAAGTTGTTTTTATGGTGTGATCATGTATTGTTTTAGCTTACTTGTGGCTTTGGAATCATCTCTTTTCACTCATTTTTCTATTTGTTCTTGATTTTACAAAATGTTGTTATTTTGACTTGAGTTTTGTGGATGTCTTTCTCACTTTTGGTGCATGCTTTGAGTTTGTTGCTTGATGATTAATCTTGTATGACTTGAGTTTGGGTTTGATATGACATTGATGTATATGCTACTGCCTCTTGAGTTCTATACTTGATTTTCATGTTACTTGAGCATTGTTGGATGCATTTGGTTTGAATTATGTGATGCATATCATCCCTTTTGCTTTGTAACTTCTTTGGTGCATCGTATTGCATAATGTGAGCCTCTTTTGCATATGTGGATTGTTAATGATGATATGATGTGAGTTCTGGTCTTGTTTCATTTTCATCTTGTCTCTTTCATTTCACTTTGGTATGAGATCCATGTGTGCTTAATTGTGCATTTAATTCAAGTGTGCTTGCATCCTTCCATGTTTACCTTTGCATGATTACTTGAAGTGATTTGCATTAATCTTTGAAACATGTTGATTGACTTGAGTTGGATATTTATGATATGATGTACTTGCTGCCCCATCTTGTATCTTATCTTCTCCTTCCCTTTCTCCTTCTTCTCTTTCACTCTTTTCATCCCTCGAGTCTCGAGACTTGTTTAAGTCTTGGACTCTCTCCCGTTAGAGCTACCTAGTCCAACTTAATTTTTGATTAAGCTTGGAGTAGGATTAGCATTAGGATAGGTAGTCGTCTCTCCTAAACCTCACTAACCATAGGACATCCATGCATGATAACATTAGGACTCTTAGTTCCCCTTTAGAGTATCCTTTGCGTCGTCTCTCTTCTCATCTTAAAACTTCTTCAAGACACGTAATAAAAGTTAACGTGTATTACACTTGAGCCTTCTATGTGGGAAGTGGGGAGTGAGGGGCTTCCTCTCATTCTTCTAGGATACCTAGTGTTTGTCCTGTTGGGGACGACGCACGAAAGTATTCGTTCCTATATTCAAGACTTGGGTTCAATGCAAGTTGCGAAACAACTTAAAAGACATTTCTGTCTAAAAAACACCAAACAAATTCAATCTTTTTATCCTTCGGGATTGTTGGGTTTCAAACTTCTTTTTTCAGAAAGAGCTCGTCGCTCACGTAAAAAACACTTACCCACCCGTGGTCGTACCCACGAACTACGTCAGCTCTGATTCCTCTCTCTCGTCCGATTGAGGATACGTAGGCACAAGACAGCGATTGTCTTGGCGAGCAACCTTCCCCCACAGTTCCCGTCCGAACTACGTTGACTCTGACTTTCCCATTGCACTGAGGGAGTACGTAGGCCTAGGACAACGATACCGTCCTATCGAGTCACTTCCTTTTCTTTTCTTCTTCGTTTCTCCGTTCTTTTCCGTTCTCGTTCCTTCTTCGGTCCAGTATCAGTGGAGCTCCAGATGACGATACCCTTTGATGCAGACAGCAAGCGTGGATCCCATCGAGTACGATGGACGTGTTGGGTGCTAACACCTTCCCTTCGCGTAACCGACTCCCGTACCCGTTCTCTTGGTCGCGAGACCTTGTTCTTTCCCCCCTCCCTTCAGGTTTATGCAGTGTTTCCTTTCCCTCTCTTGGGATAAATACACTTTGCTGGCGACTCTGTGTTCTTTTGCGCCACTCTCGCGTTTGTACCGTTGGATGCGAATCTTTTCGGGAGCGATAGCTGGCGACTTTGCTGGCGACTCTGTGTTCTTTTGCGCCACTCTCGCGTTTGTACCGTTGGATGCAAATATTTTCGGGAGCGACAGCTGGCGACTCTGCTGGGGACTCTGGTTGACCTACTGTTGGTTCTTCCCCTTTAGCGAGTCAATCCTAGCGCTTGTCTGTTTGTTTTTGTTAGGTGTTTCTATGGTGCTTTGCTTTGTTGTATATTACTGTACTGTTATTTACTGTATTTTTGCTTTACTGCTTTACTGTTTTTACAACTTTTATCGCATTGCATTTTATATTATCATACTGGATATACTGCGCTGTGCTGGCTGTTGTTCTGTTTGGCAGGTTGGGATGTTCTGAGAGATGGGCATAATACACAGGCTCGAGTATACACCTAGGCTTTAGCGTGGGCAGGCGTGACGCTCCCGTGGTGTTGGCCACGTGCGGGTGATCACGATCCCTACAATCAGACGAGGTTCTATCCGGAGCTTTCTGCTACTGTATGCTGATACAGGCCAGTAGTTATTCTCTGGAGGAATCGTCGACTCTGATGACCATTCCCGAGGACTCAGTTGCGGCACTCCTCCCGGGATGTGACAGTGGCAGCCCACTTTCTGTGGCAAACCCATTGCACACTCTCGATCCGAGGACCTAATGCTGGGGACTTGCCATAGGATCCTTCTTTTTGAAAGAGAATCAGCAGACGACCTCTTTGATTGGCGGTAGCATTGTATCCTTCGGGCTGAATATGCTATTGCTTCTCAAACCTCTGAAGCTGAGGATCTTTCGTTTTTGGAGAATCAGTTGTGGCCTCCTCGATTGATGATGATGCCAAACCAGAAATGGTGAACGTATCATCATTTCTCGACCTGAGAGCCCGGGATACTGAACATCCTAGTACCCACATGTGAGAGGGACGGTTTGTTTACAGGTTTGCAGGTAACCGTGACCATCAACCGACCCGGTCTTCTGTTGTTATCACTATGGTTGTTGTTGATTCTGAGTTTTGGTACAGAGCCTTGATTTGTTCAGTCAGTACAGTGCAGCCAGTTTATGTGGATACCTTGATCCCGTGCTCTGCATTGCATTCCATTTATCTGACATTCATGTTTGTGCATTTTCAGGTAGTATCTAGTCTTTGATTCCAATCAGAGGGCGTTCTTAGGGATGGACACTAAGAGGGGTAAGAAGAATATCATCATCTACAAGTTTCCGAAGATCACTCTTGGTCCTTTGAGCAGTTTACAGAGTATAGCTGGTCCAGAAGTTTTGGGAGCCTTTGAAGAGAAGTATGGTTGGATACTGTCCCTGGTTCGGAGTCTCAGTAAATATGAATATAATGGGCTACACACCTTGATGCAGTTTTATGATCCTTCCCTGAGGTGCTTCGTGATGCCAGATTATGTGTTGGTTCCTACCCTGGAGGAATAATCCAACATCTTGCGGATTCCTGTCAAAGAAGGTGTTCCTTTCTGTGGTTCCCAAGGAGAGTGTGATTTCCAGGCAGTGTCTGAGGCTCTTTATTTGAGCAGATCTACAGTGGAGGATGATTTTTCTAAGAAAGGAAAACCCCGAGGGTATCATTTGGAGTACTTGGTAAGGAGGGCTCGAGAGGAAGCTAAGGAGAATAGGTGGAGGGCTTTCAATACAATATTAGCTCTGTGTATATATATGACATTGTGTTATTCCCTAATGAGTCTGACTTCGTCGATACGGATGCTATTCAGATATTTACAGCTCAGAATCCGGTACCGACTTTGTTAGGTGATCTCCATTACGCTCTATATAACAGGAATGAGAAAAAGCGAGGTGGTGTGGTTTGTTGTTGCGCACCTCTCTTCTACAAGTGGTTTTCCAAACGTTTACCCCAATCCGGTGCTTTTGTGGATTCGAAGACTTCTTTAGAGTGGAGTAAGCGTCTGATGGGATTAGCTGCTAAAGACATTCTCTGGGTGGATAAGGGTTTGTTGGGACTGATATTCTACATAGCTGTGGCAGGTATCCTAACGTACCTTTGATCGGAAGAAAGGGAGGTATTAACTACAACCCATCTTTGGCTATCAGGCAGTTTGCGTACGCCCTAAGAGATCCTCCAGCTGGGAAAAATTTGGAAGAATCCTTGTATTTTCATATGACTGATGGTGTAGCTATTGTACAAGAAGCTTCCCAAGCCTGGCTCAACAGACAGAAGATAGGTAAAACTGTTTTGGGGAAACCCAATAACCAAGCTTTCGCTCCGTATGTTGAATGGGTGAAAAAGAGGGTAGAAGAGTTCTATTTGCCTTTTGATCGGGCGTCTCCCTTGTATCCAGAGAGTGTGGAGGAAAGACTTACTGTGCCTATTGAAGAGTTCAACAAGCAACAGAAGTTGGTGCAAGAATTGAGAGCAGAGAATTCCGGTATGAGTAGTCAGCTGCAAGGAGCTTTGCATGACAATTTGGAGCTGAAGTGGCAGGTCAAAGAGTCGATTGAGCGTCTGAAGAAGATAGAAAATGATCTGGATAGCAGAATTCAGTATTTCAAGAAGATCAGCATGGCAGCAGAGACCTCAAGCCAGACCACCAGGACAACTAAGAAGCTTTTGGCTACGACTGAAACCAAGCATGATGTTTATCAAGAGATGTGGAGTGAGGTCTAAGTCAAAAACGAGGTGCTAAACAAAGAGCTGCAAAAGGCAAAAGAAAAGGGGAAGCATTTCTTCAACAAGTGGAAAGAATCCCAAAAGGAGATTGAAGAGCTCAAATTACAAGTTGGAATCAAGAAGGTGAGACATGAAAGTAGCAACGCTGAAGAACAGATTGCAACACTGAACCAAGAGATTGCAAAGAGAAACAGGTTAATCAAAGGGCTAATCTCGCGACCGGCACATCCTGACACTTTGAATCTTCTGGAAGAAGTGGAGGCTAGCCTGTTTGGGGTAGAATTGTAGTTCTTTGTGTATCTGTTTTTATGTGGTTACCATCAGGATTGTTGATGGAATCACCGTTGGTTACAATTGACTTTGTTTGTATGAATTCTTCCATCTTGATAATAGAATGTTCGATTCAGATATTTTTGCCTTGGTAGTTTTCTATTTTTGTGATTGGTTTCCAGTGGTTGGATCCGGTGGTATTTCTGGGTCGGATTCATTTTCCGATATTGCGTCTAATCCCTGGCCCGGTTGCTTGGAATGGAATCAAAGCGGATATACCTTGGAAATGTTCAAATATATTTGTTGCATTTGCATTTGCATAATCATATTCATTCTTTGCATTGCAGGTTTTCTTGGGTTTCTCTGGTTTTCTTCTGTTCTCTCTTTCTTTCAGTCAGGATTGATCAACCAATTCATCGTTATTCTACCAGGCTCAATCAAAACAGAGTGATGGACAAAGTTCAAGCAGATATGGCCGCTATGCAAGCTCGCATTGACCAGTTCATGGAAATGATGCAAGGTGTGGTGCAAAGTCAGAACGAGTTCAGAACTCTGGTTCAGCCGTTAGTGGCGCAGGTCGACGAAAATGGTATCCTACACGGTGGTCTTATTAACCGTAATATCCCTCCGGGCGGAATTGGTGCTGGTGGACAGGGCAGAATTCCTACAGTGGTTGGAGAGGGAAGTACTGTTTGGGCTATCCATGGCCATCATTTTGATGATCAACAGGACGATGTGTTCTCGGTCAGAAGTTTAGATGCTGCCCTTCCTGTGGTCAGTGATGAAAGAATCCGTTTAATCGAAGCTCAATTGAAAGGAGTGGTGAAACAGGATGATTTGGGGATTGATTTGGACGACCTAGGGTTGGTCCCTGATGTTGTTATTCCACACAAGATTCAGATTCCTACGCTAGAAAAGTACAATGGTTCTACCTGCCCAAGGACTCATGTGAAGGCCTATACCAGGAAGATGGCTGCTCACGCTAAGGATGAAAAGTTAATGATGCACTTCTTCCAAGACAGCCTGTCTGGCGCGTCTTTGGAATGGTACATGGGGCTAGAAAGCATAGATGTTCGTACCTGGAGAGAGCTAGCTGCAGCTTTCATCAAGCATTATCAGTACAACACGAACATGGCTCCCAACAGAACTCAGTTGTTGAGCATGTCCCAGAAGAATGATGAGAGTTTCAAAGAATACGCGCAAAGGTGGCGTGAGTTGGCGGCTAGGGTGCAGCCACCAATGCTAGAGAAAGAGATGCTGGATATGTTCATGGACACACTGCCTAAGCACTACTATGAGAAGCTTTTGCCTTGTTCTCTAGGCAAGTTTGCAGATGTGATTGCTATTGGACAGAAGATAGAGGTGGGAATTAAGGCTGGGAAGGTTTCTAGCGGTGATGGATCGTCTTCCGGGCAGGGAAAAAAGTCATTTGATAATTATAAGAAGAAAGGAGAGACCAACGTTGTATCATCCCACAGGGGAAAAGGGAAACAGCGCCAGTTTAACAATCAACAGGTAGCATCAGTAACCATTCCAGCAACATTACCTCCACCACAGCAGCAAAGGGGTAATGCTAATCAGAATAGGCAGCAGGGTCAGTATCAGAACAGACAGAGGAATGCAGAGAGGCATTTTGATCAACCCCCAATGTCATATGCACAGTTGTTGCAACACTTGCTGCAGTTGCGTCTAGTTGAGCTTCGTACCTTGGCGCCACCAACAGGGGAACTCCCACGAGGCTACGATGCTAACGCACACTGCGATTTTCATTCTGGTGCCCCTGGGCACACGGTGGAGAAGTGCAGGGCGTTTCAGCACAAGGTGCAGGACCTTGTGGACTCTAAAGCCATCAATTTCTCGAATGACGGACCCAATGTTATTCAGAACCCGATGCCTAATCACAATGGGCCAAGGGTGAATGCTATAATTGAGGACTGTGAAACTTTGAATTTGATCATGGATGTGGAGGAACTGAAGACTCCATTGGTGGTGGTTAAGAACAGGTTATTGAAAGGTGATGTCTATCCGGGCTGTGGTGAGAACTGCTCAGATTGTTTGATAAAGGCTAATGGTTGTGATTCGTTGAAGAGGGGTATTCAGAATCTGATTGATGAGGGTTGTTTACAGTTTGACAGAGGTAATCAGCTAGAAGAGGTTGTTAGTGAGAAGGTTGCCACTATCACTATTCCATTCAAAACAATTACTATTTCTGGTTCAGCAAGGCCACCTCCAATCATTATCACAAGGGCCGGACCCATTCCATACGAGAGTTCTAAGGCTATTCCGTGGAATTATGGTGCAGAGGTGTCTGTCAATGGGCAAAAGCAAGAGCTAATGAGTACTTCACCAGTGGGTTCTAGTTCAGGGGTTAAAGTTGAGACTGATGCTATAACCAGAAGTGGTAGAGTGCTCCCTCCGGTTAACGATCAACCCAGTACCTCTAGGCAAGATAGAGGAAAACAGGCGATGGATGGTTCTGTTCAGACTCCAGTGATTGTGGAATCTACAGTGAAGCCGGTTGATGATGCTTTTTCAGAAAATGTAGAGGAATTTATGAGGCTCATCCGAAAAAGTGATTATAAGATCGTGGACCAATTACATCAGACCCCATCCAAGATCTCTATTCTGTCTCTGCTCTTGTGTTCTGAGGCTCACAGGAATGCTCTTTTGAAGGTTTTGAATGCAGCATACGTTCCTCAAGAGATTTCTGTTAATCAGCTGGAAGGGGTTGTAGCGCACGTGAACGCGGGTAACGGCCTGGGTTTTACAGATCTTGACTTGACTTCTGCTGGCAGGAATCATAACAATGCTCTGCATATTTCGATCGAATGCCGGAGCTCGTTGATGTCACATGTCTTGGTTGACACTGGTTCATCGTTGAATGTATTACCCAAGAAAGCGTTAATGAAGTTGGATACTCGAGGACTTATTTGTACACCAAGCGACTTGGTGGTGCGAGCTTTTGATGGCTCGAAGAGATCTGTTTTTGGCGAGATTGTGCTTCCAATCAAGGTTGGACCGGAAATCTTTAATGCAACGTTTTACATTATGGATATTCAGCCAGCGTACAGCTGTTTATTGGGTCGTCCTTGGATCCATGGGGCAGGTGCTGTAACTTCCACTTTGCATCAAAAGCTGAAGTATATGGTTGATGGTCACGTAGTGACAGTATGCGGAGAAGAAGACATAATGATCAGTCAGCTGTCAACCTTCAAATACGTGGAAGTGGATGGGGAAATCCACGAGACGTTGTGCCAGGGATTTGAGAAGGTGAAAGTTTCTGAAGAAGTTGTTCAGTCTGAAGCTGTAGTGCAGCCTGTAGTGGTAAATCAACCTGAGGGTTCCATGTCTTCGTTAAAAGACGCCAAAGCTGTGGTTGAAGCGGGTAGCTCACAGAGGTGGGGCCAGGTGGTTGAAGTCCAGAAAAAGAAGGATACTTATGGATTGGGATATAAGCCATCCAAAAGAGATGAGGATCCCCCAAAATTCTATGGCCCTGTCCGGTTCACTAGCGCTGGAGTTTTCTTCGACAGAGTTAATGCTGTTGGTGAAGAAGGAGACAGTGATTGCGACATGGATAGCTGGATCCGTCCTTGTGTCCTAGGGGAAAGTCTGCACAACTGGTCTTCCGAGAAAGTCATTCAAGTGACAGGCTTCGAGTAATTGCTTTGTTTTCCTATTTTGTTAATCCTACGTTCTGCCCAAGACGTAGTGATTCTGTTTGTAGGGCTTTTAACTGTCGCATGTTTTGCTTTATCATCAATAAAGGACTTTTCACACTCAAATATTTTGATCTCTGTCTTTCTGTTTTTATTTTTTATGCATTAAAAACCCACATCAAATTGGCAATGTGTTTCTTTTGTTGCATCATAATAAAACATACCTCATAAATCATTGCAGGTCTTTTTGTTCAGATGACACCGATCATGATTCAGCTATAGCTCGGTATGACTTTGACAATCCAATCTATCAGGCTGAAGAAGAGGCTGATGAAGATTGTGAACTGCCCGAAGAGTTGGCCAGATTGTTGAAGCAAGAGGAGAGAGTCATCCAACCTCATCAGGAGGAAATTGAGATTGTGAATCTGGGAAACGAGGACGCCAGAAAAGAAGTAAGAGTAGGGGCTGCATTGGAAGACAGTGTCAAGGGAAGATTGATTGAAATGCTCCGCGAGTATGTGGACATCTTCGCCTGGTCTTACCAAGACATGCCCGGGCTGGATACTGATATTGTTGTACACCGGCTACCACTCAAAGAAGGTTGTGCTCCGGTCAAGCAAAAGTTGAGAAGAACTAAACCGGAGATGTCTGTCAAGATCAAGGAAGAGGTTCAGAAACAGCTAGATGCCGGGTTTCTTGCCGTAACAAATTATCCTCCATGGGTTGCTAACATCGTGCCTGTACCTAAGAAGGATGGGAAGGTCAGGATGTGTGTTGATTACAGGGATTTGAATAGAGCAAGCCCAAAGGATGATTTCCCGCTCCCTCACATTGACGTGTTAGTTGACAATACTGCTCAGTATTCTGTGTTTTCCTTCATGGATGGCTTCTCTGGGTATAACCAAATCAAAATGGCCCTAGAGGACATGGAGAAGACTACATTCATAACACCGTGGGGAACTTTCTGCTACAAAGTGATGCCCTTTGGATTGAAAAATGCAGGGGCAACTTACCAGCGGGCGATGGTGACTCTCTTTCATGATATGATTCACAAAGAGATTAAAGTCTATGTTGATGACATGATTGCGAAGTCACAGACGGAAGAAGAACATTTGGTGAATCTTCAGAAGTTATTTGAAAGGTTAAGGAAATTCAGACTGAGGTTGAATCCAAACAAATGCACCTTCGGGGTGAGATCAGGAAAATTGCTGGGGTTTATCGTTAGTGAAAAAGGTATTGAGGTTGATCCTGCAAAGGTAAAAGCCATACAAGAGATGCCTGTGCCGAAAACAGAAAAAGAGGTTCGTGGTTTCTTGGGGAGATTGAATTACATTGCTAGGTTCATCTCGCATCTCACAGCCACGTGTGAACCAATCTTCAAGTTGCTAAGAAAAGATCAAGCGGTCAGGTGGAATGAAAATTGTCAAAAGGCATTTGAAAAGATTAAAAAATACTTGCAGGAACCCCCGGTCCTTATGCCGCCAGTGCCAGGAAGACCTTTGATTATGTATCTCATGGTTCTTGAGAATTCAATGGGTTGTGTGCTCGGTCAACAAGATGAGTCAGGTAAAAAAGAGCACGCCATCTATTACCTGAGTAAGAAGTTTACTGATTGCGAGTCAAGATACTCGATGCTGGAGAAAACATGTTGTGCACTCGCTTGGGCCGCTAAGCGTTTGAGGCAGTATATGTTAAACCATACAACCCTTTTGATTTCGAAGATGGATCCAATCAAGTATGTGTTTGAGAAGCAAGCACTTTCTGGTAGAATAGCCCGTTGGCAGATGGTTCTGACAGAATATGATATTCAGTATGTTTCCCAAAAGGCCATTAAGGGAAGTGTTTTGTCAGAATATCTCACTGAACATCCAATTGAGGATTATCAACCGATGAAGTTCGAATTTCCGGATGAACATATCATGTATCTGAAGATGAAGGATTGTGAAGAGCCTTTTCCTGATGAAGGACCTGAGATTGGATCTCAATGGAGGATGGTTTTTGATGGGGCTGTTAATTTATATGGCAACGGAATCGGGGCAATCATTACGACTCCACAGGGTTCTCATATACCCTTTACTGCCCGATTAGCGTTCATATGCACCAACAATGAGGCGGAGTATGAAGCATGCATCATGGGGTTAGAAGAAGCAATTGATTTGAGAATCAAGAACCTTGATGTTTATGGTGACTCTGCGTTGGTGGTTAATCAGATTACAGGAGAATGGGAGACTCGTCAAGTAAATCTTGTTCCATATAACAATTATGCTAGAAGATTGCTACCTTTCTTTGACAGAATAGACTTCCATCATATTCCCCGGATAGAGAATCAGATGGCTGATGCGTTGGCAACGTTGTCATCAATGTATAAAGTGAATCTTTGGAATGAAGCTCCCTCAATCAGAATCATGCGCTTGGATAGACCTGATTTTGTATTTGCAGTTGAAGGGGTATCAGATGGCAAGCCTTGGTATCATGACATTAAAGTTTTCTTGAAGAGTCAGGAATACCCAGCTGGGGCATCTTCCAAGGATAAAAAGACATTGAGGAGGTTATCAGGAAACTTCTTTTTGAACAAGGATGATGTGTTGTACAAGAGAAACTTTGACATGGTCTTGCTACGTTGTGTTGATGAACACGAGGCAGGCTTGTTAATGGAAGAGGTTCACGAAGGTTCCTTCGGTACTCATGCCAATGGGCATGCTATGGCCAGAAAATTGTTGAGAGCGGGGTATTATTGGATGACTATGGAGTCTGACTATTTTAAATACGCCCTGAAATGTCATAAATGCCAGATTTATGCTGACAAGGTGCACGTACCGCCTACTCCTCTGAATGTTTTGTCGTCACCTTGGCCTTTTGCTATGTGGGGCATTGACATGATTGGAAAGATCGAGCCGACTGCTTCAAATGGACATCGTTTTATCCTGGTGGCTATTGATTATTTCACGAAGTGGGTGGAAGCAGCATCGTATGCCAATGTCACCAAACAAGTGGTAGCCCGGTTTATTAAGAAGGACATCATCTGCCGGTATGGAGTCCCGGAGAGAATCATTACTGATAATGGTTCAAATCTGAATAACAAGATGATGAAGGAACTATGCCAGAGCTTTAAAATCGAACATCACAATTCCTCTCCCTATCGTCCGAAGATGAATGGGGCTGTTGAAGCGGCTAATAAGAACATAAAGAAGATTGTGCAGAAGATGGTAGTGACATACAAAGACTGGCATGAGATGTTGCCTTACGCTTTGCATGGATATCATACTTCGGTACGCACATCAACTGGGGCAACTCCTTTCTCACTGGTGTATGGCATGGAAGCAGTCTTGCCATTAGAAGTTGAGATTCCTTCTTTGAGAATTCTGACAGATGTGAAGCTTGATGAAGCTGAGTGGGTGCGTTCCCGATTGAATGAACTGAACCTCATTGAAGAGAAGAGACTGAAAGCCATTGCGCATGGCCGGTTGTATCAGAGCAGGATGAAGAAAGCCTTTGATCAGAAAGTGCGTCCTCGGTGTTTTCAAGCTGGTGAATTAGTTCTGAAAAGGATCACTCCTCCTCAAACAGATCACAGGGGCAAGTGGACTCCGAATTACGAAGGGCCATATGTAGTAAGACAGGTTTTCTCTGGTGGAGCCTTATTACTCTCAACTATGGATGGCGAAGATTTTACGTCCCCTGTGAACGCGGATGTAGTCAAAAAATACTTTGCATAAAAGAGACCCGCTGAGCATAAAAAGAAGGTTCAGGCAAAAATGGGGCATCCTGGCAAACCATAAAAAGAAAAGGTTCGGGCAAAAATTAGGGATAAAAAGAAAAAGAATAAACCCGCAAGGTTGAAAACCTGAAAAGGCAACCTTGGCAAAAATGGGTATCCCAGTGGATTGAAAACCCGAAAAGGGCGATCCAGGCAAAAGTTAGGGATTTTAAAGCAAAGACTACGATCCGTGTTCGATCTGTGATCACTGTTCGCACTTGGAAAATTCGGAGGAAAGGAATCAGTCCAGTTAGTCGTCTTCGAAGGCCAAAGTATCTGCGGATGAACAAGTCATATGGGTTATAGCTGAGTCGAGTCATGGTGGATGTCTGTTCCCCACATTGCCGGCATTTGTATTTTCTTTTGATTTTTGCGCAATTACCTCTTTTCAGGAATTACTTCCAGATGTAAATGCCTATTTACAGGCCAATTCATTCAATAAAGTTTGCATTTCAGTTAAAGAGCTTTTGTTTTCTGTTTTACCTGTTTTGTTTGTGAAAATGTCCGATATTTTTGATAAAAACATTACATGCTAAAACGTTGAGCTTTATGACACAAGTTGGAAAACAGTGGCAATTTCTTAGGCGACAGTCACTATGTTGATAATCAATGTAATCATTTCTGCGCATAGACCTTTCTGTTGGTTTTGCAGGATGACAGATCTACTCCCCCAGTAGAGTTGCTCTCTTCATTTTTGAAGTCTGATCGTCCTCAGCAACTTGCTTGTTTTCCCCAGTAGAGTCTGATCGTCCTCAGCAGGCTATTACTCTTCCCCATCAGAGTATCGAGGGTTGTCCTCCTCAACCAGAGTATAAAGAAGTAATTCCCTAAGCAGAGTCGTTAAGGATCGTCCTCCCTAGCAGGATATAAAAGGTTTTTTCCCGGCCAGAGTTGTGATTTGGCTCATCTTTCTTCAGCAAGTGATGTCTCCCCACGGAGCATGGGGCAGCTATTTGTTCCCCAGCTAGTCAGGAAGCATGTGTTATCCCCTAGCAGAGTGGATGTTGATAATTACTTTTTCTCCCAAGCGGAGTCGTTGAGGATCGTCTTCCTCAGCAAAGTACAGAGGATTATATACCCAGCCGAAGTCGTGTTTGGAGTGTTATTCCCCATCAAGTACTCAGAAGATATTTGCTTTAAGGTGAGTGTTGTCGTACCTCCCGCAGAAAGTTTGTGGACGAAGATGTTATTATCCCCACAGGGTCCTGATGTCTACTTTCCTCAGTTGGTCAGAAAGTATAGTTTAGGCGACAATGGTTTGATCTAATACCCAGCAGGGTGAGGGTAAAGTTAACTACCTAGCAGCAGATTAAGCTCATTTCCCTAAGCAGAGTCTGGTGGTGAGGGGTATCCCCAACAGGTCTTAAGGCCAATCGTTTTTGGCAGGCGTCGAAGCCAAGTTCTGAAATAGTTGGTCGTCCCCAGCGGTGGAATTTCCATCTTCAGTATTCATCTCCATCCCTAGCTGAGTGGGTATTCTCTCGGAGCTTCGTCCATCTCCAACAGAGTTGTTGATCTTGATATTCCTCAACAGAGTAGGTATTCTCTCGGCGTTTCATCCATCTCCGACAGAATTGGTTATTGTGATCTTCCCTAGCAGGGAGAAGTTTTCCTCAACAAGTTTTCCTTTGTTTCAGTGGCAATTTAGTTTGCCGTCCCCAGCGGAGTTGCCTCTGGTCTTCAGCATTTATTTTGCTGGGACGTCTCTTTTGAATTGCATAAGCATTTGTTTTGCATAGCATCCTCCCAAATGCGTAGCATTTCCACTTCGTGTGGAGCATTACGGCAAAATTCAAACATATGCATCTGAAGCATAAGCCAGGTTTGAGTTTTCTTTCGTCAGGAAAGCCGGATCTCAGGAAGATATCTCTACTCCACAGGTGGTGGGTTAAGCAATATTTGACAATTCCCCGACAAGGTGTTTTGCCAGGTTTGTTTACCCTTGATTTTATTTGTACCCCTTCGTCCAGGTGGTCCTTTGGTTTATTCCCTCAAATTTTTACCGTCAGACACTCGTCCGTGTTCGAACCTTTTAAGCCAATGCCCGTCCGTATTGACTTTTGACACCCATCCGTGTTCTTTCAGCACCCGTCCGTGTTTGAACCCTGTTTCAATGCCCGTCCGCATTGACATTTGGCACTCGTCTGTGTTTCCGTCAGCACCCGTCCGTGTTTGAACCTTTGATTTCAATACCCGTCCGTATTGACCTTTTGATGACACTCGTCCGTGTTGCCTTCCATTCCCCCAGCGAGTTTAATTCCCGATAAAATTGCTTTACACCCTTTTCAGTACCCGTCCGTATTGAAACCTTTTACACCCGTCCATGTACCTTTTCAGTACCCGTCCGTATTGAAACCTCTTACACCGTCCGTGTACCTTTTCAGTACCCGTCCATATTGAAACCTCTTACACCCGTCCGTGTATCCTCTTCAGTACCCGTCCATATTGACTTTTTACACCTGTCCGTGTACCTCTTTGATACCCGTCCGTATTGAACTTCCGACACTCATCCGTGTTGCATTTCAATCCCCAGAGAGGTCGCCTTGACTTTTTTTTACACCCGTCCATGTACCTTTTTTCAATACCCGTCCGTATTGAAATCTCTTACACCCGTCCGTGTACCTTTTTCAATACCCGTCTGTATTGAATCCCTTTGGCACCCGTCCGTGTTCTTTCGGCACCCGTCTGTGTTTGAACTTTTGTTTCAATGCCCGTCTGCATTGACATATGGCACCCGTCCGTGTACCCCTTTTTTCAGTACCCGTCCGTATTGAACCTCTTTACAACCGTCCGTGTATCTTCCCAATACACGTCCGTATTTGATTCCTTGACACCCGTCCGTGTTCATCCCCAGCGTAGCTAGCACTCGTTTGTGTTTATTTCAGGACTTTTCAATACAGTTTTGGTTTCCAACACTCGTACGTGTTGTGACAGTGCAGCATTTATTGTTTATTCCCCAGTGGAGTCGTCCCTCCTTTGAGGATTGCAAATTTCAGGTTTCTTATGGTATTCAATCTCCGTGAATCCTTGGAACGCATGATAGCCGTCACTATCATACCTTCAGGATCAAGTTGATTGAATAGGGGCAGTTGTAACACCCCAAAATTTGCCTTGTTGTTTTTAGCTAACTGGCTTATATTTCTTTTCATTTCTTGCATTAGCATTTGTGCATAGCATTGGTTCTTAGCATGGGATCAAGGTACTTGGTCCATATTCTCAAGTCTCGAGCTTCAAGGTGGTTCAGAGGGTTCATTATATCTTCATGAGATCAAGATTGGCAAAGAATCTCAAGTGATTCCTTCCCTCCTGATCAGGAGGGCCAATTAGGGTTTTTAAGATCAAGAGGACTTCTTGAAAGGCTTGGTGTGTTCAAGCATACTCCTGTGGTTTTCTTTATGCTCATAAGTGCTCATAGATGAGGGTTTGGTTATTGATTCATCGTGGAGGATGTTCAGTGGATCAGTTGCTTGTGAACTAAGCAAAAGTCAACTGTGAAGGAGAAAGTCAACTGTAAAGGAGAAAGTCAACTGTGGAATTTTGAGTTTCTTTTCATGGTTTTCAAGGTCTCACATCCTCATATGGCATCCAATTGTCAAGATTTGTTCCATTTATCAAGAATCAAGAGGTTGTACAAAGGTTACTAAATTTGGAAAATGACCCATAATTGAAACTTTCCATTTTTGGCAATTTTTCTTCCACATTCAACTTGACTTTTCATCATCAAGGAAGCTCCAAATGACTTTTCCTCCAACATGAAAGTTGAAGATCTTTCTCTCCCATTTCCAAAAAGTACTAGACCATTTCCATATCATTTGTGGAACTCTAGTTATGGCCAAAACAATGCAAGGTGCTCTTCATGGATTCCTTATATGTCAAATTTTCCACTTTTTGCATTTTTGCACAAATGGACTTGTAATGTTCCCAATTGCTTCATGTCACATTATAATATCAAAATACAAGTCAAGAAGATCATTTGTGGCTTTTGATTCAATTCATGCCATGCCATTTTTCTCATTATTCTCACAAAGTGCAAAAATGCCAAATTAATTCAAAGCTTGCAAACCAAGAAAGTGCAAGGCCCAAAATCAATCCAGAAGTGGTATGGGAGTAAATTGGAGGTGAATTATGCTAAGAACAAGGGTTTCCCACATGCAAATTAGTGGTGGTGGTGTAAAATGCATTTTTGCAATTTCACTCAAATCTCATTAACAAGAGCTCTAATCACTTCCTAATCTCAATCAGTGAACTAATCAAGAGTATATAACCTTACTCATGCTCTCACAGCTAGGGTAGAGACTCACATTTGCTCAGTTTCCATTTTTCACTCTCCACTTTCTCATTTTCGTTTCTCCTCCTCCATAAGGTGTTTTTGAGAAATTCTTTCATATTTGGAATCAGTGAAGAGAGTAGAACCAGAATCAACCATCATCTGAAGCTCATACTGAGATTTTCACCAAACTCCATTCAAGAGGGTTCAAGTTCAAAACTTAAGATCTAGCACGATTCCAAGCTCTAGTTGCATTTATTTTGCAATTAGAGGTTCCAAGGACTTGATCTGCAGCTTTTGGAAGGCGTTCTTGTGATATTTTAAGTTCTTCAAGATCTCAGGTTAGTGATTTTTTTACCATCACAGAACTTGAATTTTTGATATGCAAAATGATCTATGATGTGCACTGAACATGCTGATATATTTTATTTGAAGTTTGGACGTGTAATTTGTGAGATATGTGGATTTAAAGTTTTAGATCTAAACTTGTTTTCGTTCGATTCTCTTTTTGTGTTTGTTGTTTGTTAAAATGGACTGGATATTCATGATCCTTGCGTTTTTCTGATCAAAATGGTATACTCATACGTATTTTCTGGAAAAAGTCACGTCACGGCTCACCGGAGAGGGTTGCCGGAGCCCTAGCTCCGGCGGCCGGAATGTCCAGTTCGGCGGAGGAAGATAAGTGGAGAAGACACAATCTGACCGTTGATTTCCAGATCGTGCGTCTCTTAGTGTGCCATGTGTCCTTGGTTCTTATGTTTTATATTACTAATTGTATGCTTTCCATTCCGTGAGTTCTTTCGTGAGCCTTCAACCGTGGCTGTTGATCATGTTGGATATTTAATCGCACGGCTGGATTTCTGCCAACTCATTTAATGAGTCACATGCTAGGCATGTGGCTGGTCCATGGTGTACCGGCCTGCTTGTGTAGTCGCGTGAGAAGATGGAGCGTGGTGCACCTTTATGATCTGGACCGTGCGTTTTCACTTAATGAGATCATGTGGTTGAGTTTTTTTTGCTGATTGTTGACTTTTTCCACTCCTTTGACTGCGCCTTGGGTTCTTCTCTCTTGGGCTTTACTAATTGCGCCTCCCCCTCAGCCCATATCATGTACCAGCGCATTTTTTTCTTGCTATTTGGACCCCCTCCTGGTTTATTTAGTTTTGTTTTGCATTTAATTGTTTGCTTTGCATTTTAATTTTTAAAATTACTTTTATGCATCTAAAAATCATACAAAAAATCATGGAATTTATTTTTAGTTTTATCTTTTTCTAATATTTTATTTTCTCATTTTATTTTTATTTTGGCATCTGTTTTAATTAATTGTTTTATTTCCTTTTCTTATTTGTTTCACTTGCACACACCAACTTGTGAAATTTATTTCTCCTCATCTATAATTCATTTTTAATTCATTCTTTTTGCATCTGTTAGGTGACATATTAAATTGCATAAAAAAAATTTTCTTTCATTTTTAAAACTTTTCCATATTGCATTTTGGTCCTTTTCTTTTGCATGTTGAAACATTGTTCTTAAGTGATCTTTGTCCATTTGTTTGGGATACTTGGTTTGTGAATTTTGGTTTGATATTTTTGCACTTGTTACTTGACTAAGTTAGCTCCTGTTTGGATATTTTTTGGGATTTTATTAATCCACTTTGCTATTTTTGGTTGAGTGTTGTTTGTGATGCAAGTTTGGTTGAGGTATACTTTGGTACTTGATCTAGTTTGGATGCATTTGCTTACTTGTGATGGAATGATGCTTAAGTTGTTTTTATGGTGTGATCATGTATTGTTTTAGCTTACTTGTGGATTTGGAATCATCTCTTTTCACTCATTTTTCTATTTGTTCTTGATTTTACAAAATGTTGTTATTTTGACTTGAGTTTTGTGGATGTCTTTCTCACTTTTGGTGCATGCTTTGAGTTTGTTGCTTGATGATTAATCTTGTATGACTTGAGTTTGATATGACATTGATGTATATGCTACTGCCTCTTGAGTTCTATACTTGATTTTCATGTTACTTGAGCATTGTTGGATGCATTTGGTTTGAATTATGTGATGCATATCATCCCTTTTGCTTTGTAACTTCTTTGGTGCATCGTATTGCATAATGTGAGCCTCTTTTGCATATGTGGATTGTTAATGATGATATGATGTGAGTTCTGGTCTTGTTTCATTTTCATCTTGTCTCTTTCATTTCACTTTGGTATGAGATCCATGTGTGCTTAATTGTGCATTTAATTCAAGTGTGCTTGCGTCCTTCCATGTTTACCTTTGCATGATTACTTGAAGTGATTTGCATTAATCTTTGAAACATGTTGATTGACTTGAGTTGGATATTTATGATATGATGTACTTGCTGCCCCATCTTGTATCTTATCTTCTCCTTCCCTTTCTCCTTCTTCTCTTTCACTCTTTTCATCCCTCGAGTCTCGAGACTTGTTTAAGTCTTGGACTCTCTCCCGTTAGAGCTACCTAGTCCAACTTAATTTTTGATTAAGCTTGGAGTAGGATTAGCATTAGGATAGGTAGTCGTCTCTCCTAAACCTCACTAACCATAGGACATCCATGCATGATAACATTAGGACTCTTAGTTCCCCTTTAGAGTATCCTTTGCGTCGTCTCTCTTCTCATCTTAAACCTTCTTCAAGACATGTAATAAAAGTTAACGTGTATTGCACTTGAGCCTTCTATGTGGGAAGTGGGGAGTGAGGGGCTTCCTCTCATTCTTCTAGGATACCTAGTGTTTGTCCTGTTGGGGACGACGCACGAAAGTATTCGTTCCTATATTCAAGACTTGGGTTCAATGCAAGTTGCGAAACAACTTAAAAGACATTTCTGTCTAAAAAACACCAAACAAATTCAATCTTTTTATCCTTCGGGATTGTTGGGTTTCAAACTTCTTTTTTCAGAAAGAGCTCGTCGCTCACGTAAAAAACACTTACCCACCCGTGGTCGTACCCACGAACTACGTCAGCTCTGATTCCTCTCTCTCGTCCGATTGAGGATACGTAGGCATAAGACAGCGATTGTCTTGGCGAGCAACCTTCCCCCACAGTTCCCATTCGAACTACGTTGACTCTGACTTTCCCATTGCACTGAGGGAGTACGTAGGCCTAGGACAACGATACCGTCCTATCGAGTCACTTCCTTTTCTTTTCTTCTTCGTTTCTCCGTTCTTTTCCGTTCTCGTTCCTTCTTCGGTCCAGTAGCAGTGGAGCTCCAGATGACGATACCCTTTGATGCAGACAGCAAGCGTGGATCCCATCGAGTACGATGGACGTGTTGGGTGCTAACACCTTCCCTTCGCGTAACCGACTCCCGTACCCGTTCTCTTGGTCGCGAGACCTTGTTCTTTCCCCCCTCCCTTCAGGTTTATGCAGTGTTTCCTTTCCCTCTCTTGGGATAAATACACTTTGCTGGCGACTCTGTGTTCTTTTGCGCCACTCTCGCGTTTGTACCGTTGGATGCGAATCTTTTCGGGAGCGACAGCTGGCGACTTTGCTGGCGACTCTGTGTTCTTTTGCGCCACTCTCGCGTTTGTACCGTTGGATGCGAATCTTTTCGGGAGTGACACTATCATATTCTGGATAGCTCGAGTCAGCTGGTCGATTTTGTCCTTCATCTCCTCCACATTTCCCTTGACAATATCCACATCTCCCTTTAGAGCAGCGTGATTATGTTCCATTTGTTCCATAGCTTTCCTCTGGTAAGCACGGGTGTTGGGTCGAGAAGTCAGATTGTTGCGAAGATTCTGAGAAACAAAATGATTTCCGTTTAATATCCTTTCTTTTATATGTTATGCATGAATGAATGTATGAGTATGCAAAATGTTTTTTTTTCAGGAATCTTAAATTTTCAACCAATTAAGAGTCAAACCAAAGATAATTGAAATTCAAACATTTTTATTAATGAAAGAGAGTACTTAGGGTCGAAGCCCTATTTATTACATAAGCAAAACCAAATTGGGGATAACCCTTAAAATATTCATAACAAAATCCCAAAAGTAAGAAACCAAACATAAAAAGCCTAAATCCTTCTCCTAATTCTGGCTCTGAAGTCTTCCACCATCCTACGACAAAGTGTAAGGAAATCAGAAATCTCCTTCGCTGGCTTGAAAATAATGGCTATTTCCTCAGCTTCCCTTAATTTCCGAGGGATCTCATGTATAAGGTCATTGGTCAGAAAGACCAACTTATCGTATTTGTCTTCAAAGTATGCCTTTTCCCTTTGTAGATTATCCATGATCGCCAAGTCTTCTATAACGGTGTGCTCCAATTGGCTATTGTGGACTACAGCATAGTGACCCCACTCTCTAAGCTCTTCATAGGATGCTTCCAATTCCTCATAGGCTCTCTTGAGTGTCTGGTTTTCCTCTTGAGCTTGTAACCACCCTTCAGGTCGTTGGGCAAGAAGTTCTTCAGCTGTTCTCATCCGCACGATCGCATCCAACATTTGCCTTTTACTCCTGAGGAGAGCATCTGCCAAACTTTGAACCTCAGATTCTAAGTCAAAGATTCGCCTATCATACCCTTCTCTGACCTCCCTTTATGTTGAGGATATCCATAAGTTTCTCCATTCGTCCCTTTGCCTCCAAGCCATATCTAGGTCCGCTTGTTGAGTTTGAAGGCGTGAGCTCAAAGCTTGAAGATCAGCATGGACATGCTCCTTCTTTTCCTCCTCCATTCGAGCTAATCCTTCATTGACCTTCGATTATTCCATGGCTTCCTTAAGGCTCAACCTCAGCTGGCTACTTTCTCCAGTAGCTTGGTAGAATTTAGCCTCCCATTCATCTTTTTCTTTTGTCAATCTGGCAATGGTCTCCTTAAGCTTTTCACTTTCTTCCATGGAGATTGCGGTAGGTGTAGGAACCATGGGATCAACGGGACGATCTAAAGTAAAGGGAAGCTTCATCTTCCTTATCCTTTCCTCCATCCATTGTGAATATGGGACCTTTGATTCCTCTCTTGGCCTTTTCAGACTTCTCTTCCCTTTTATACTTTGCTTCCATGCTTCAGAAATCCTTAGGACATCAGGATGATCTCCTTTCACACCTTGTAGGACGAAGCCTTTTAGCAACTTGTCTTCTGGCTTGTAGGACAAAGGGTGTCCTAGCTGTCTCATCGCCAAAATAGGATTATAGCTTATGCACCCTCTTGAGCCAATCAAAGGTACATTAGAAAAGTTCCCACAACTTAAGATCACGTCATCCCTTTGGATTATTTGAGGAAACCATAGGATGTCTTTACCAACACGGGATACCAGATATTGGGACCACTCGTAGGCCTTCATTTGTCTCATGTTTCCTATGTCCTTCACTAGATGGGAACACAACCACTTGTATAATAGCTGAGGACAACATAACATGGTTCCTCCCTTCTTCTCAAACCTACAATGGAGAGTGAAGTATATGTCTGCAAGGAGAGCTGTTGAATAGTCTTCTTCTTCAAGGGTAACAGCCAGAAATAGATTGACAGCGGTGATGTCTATGAAGTTTGGAACACTTGGGAATAGGACCAACCCAAAGATAAGTAATACCATGATGGCGTCTAGGGCTACCCAATTCTTGCAAGCCGCAAAGTGACTAACTTTACTCTCTAAGAACCATTTAGGGAACCCTTCGAAGTCATCTTTAGTTTTCCAATGAGCTTGTAGGTCCTCTTCACGAATATACAAATAGCTTGCCATCTCTTTTAATGAAGGTCTATACCCCAATGCTTTGAATGAACCTTTATTGTTTTTGGGGAAATCCAGTATCTTTCGAACCTCTTCTAAGGTAGGTGCTATTTGGAAGTCCTTGAATTGGAAACACCTTAACTCGGGATCATAAAATTGGGCCAAGGCAATTAGACCCTCCTCTTGCATAGGAAATAGAACTAAGTCCAATATATCTCCATACCTACGAAGTATAGGTTTCCTTCTTTCCTTGGGTAATTCAGCAGCATAAGTTTTTAGGTTTTTTATATCTGATATCCTTACTCTAATGGGGAGAGTTCTCTTTTTTCCAACTTCCATTGTCCTTTGATTTAATCCCTTTTTTTTTGTAAAATTTTAAGATTCCTGTGAATACAAAAAAAGACAAATTTATGAGGATGATGAATGCACATGATGTCTTGATTAGGGTAAAGGTAAAGTGTAAGCATGCCCCTAGTAAGGTGGGCTTCCCTAGAATAGGCTGGGTCTAAGTTAAGACTACCCAATCCCCTCACAGGTAGGTTACCTAAATTTGACCAACATAACAACCCCCCAAAATGTTTAGACTATACCCTAGTTTTACCATGAGAAGGAGCAAGCCTTCTTACGGTAATCCTTCGGGATAAGTCTCATTTGGGATAGGACCCTAGTAACAACCCTTGAGGGTTGAATACATAAGGTCCATGATTGGTGTGGGGTAGATTGAGGTTCTCAGAGTCTTGGACCACATCCAAATCATTCCACAACGAGAGAGGCTAGCCCTTTCGTGAGGACGACTTTGGAAGGATCTACTTTGAGTGTGGCATCAATGCATTTTAGGGGACGTTGTGTCCCCCGCAAAAACATTTCCGTTCCACTTTAAGTTCTAGGGTTATCCTCCAAGCTTTGGGTTTTAGCTTCACTCCTTTTTTTTTATTGCCCCAATCCCTTGCATGATAACAAAATAAAACAAAATGTTAAATAAATAAATATATGAAATAAAAATAAAAAAATAAAAAACCAAAAAATAAAAATCCAAGAATCCTAAGGCTAGGATTGACTCTCGTTAGGAAGGAGTCCCCAGCAGAGTCGCCAGCTGTCGCGGTCGGCAAAAATTATCGAGTCGCCACCATATTTTTTAAGGAAAATAATGATAAAACTAAATATCCTAATCCTAAGGTAGATATTCCTATGGTTCGGGAGTCGGTTAAGTGAAGGGAAGGTGTTAGGCACCCCTCACTTCCATTGTACTCAATGGGATCCACCTTTGAATTTAGGGTATGTTTGTTTGTCTAAAATATGAGAAAACCTAAGTTTTTTATTAATTATACTCGCTAAGGTTGGTTTGCAACCCTATGCCTACGTACCCTCAAAATGAAGGATCAGAGTAACCGTAGTTCACCTCCCATATTCCTACCCCCTAATCCTATTCCTAAATCCCAAAACCTATCCCTAAATCCCATCCACTATTTATACTCTTGGATAAAGAGTTCTATCCCTTAAATCTAGTGTTTATACTCCTAGATGAGGAGTTCTATCCCTTAAATCCCTTTGTCCATTGTTTATACTCTCGGAGGAAGAGTTTTATCCCCGAATCCAAATCCCTTATCCCTTATCCCATCCTTTATTTAGGCTCTCGGACCAAGAGCTTTATCCCCATGTGTAAATCCCTTAAAACCTTAAAAATCCCTTAAAAAGACCATCTAATTCTTTTTACAATAAAATAAATGATTAAATTATTTATAATGACAAAAACCAGCAAATATACATATTAATCCAAATAAGATTTAAATTCCAAATAATCCAAAAAAAAACCAAATTTTATAACCCACCAAAACTTTATTTGCACATCCCATCCTCATATTATCTTTTTTCAAAGAAATAATATTATGACAAAATACCAACCCTTATACAAAAAAGTTCTAAAATTTAATTACCACCCTATAAAAACTAAGAATTTTAGCCAAATTAAAATAACGAAAATTTATCTCACAACTTGAACCAAGGAATTGATTCAATGGTGAGTTTTTTTTAATAAAAGTCAAAGAAAATTTAATAATAAAAGAAAGAAAATATGAAATAAAATAAAATCCAAAAAAATAAATCCTAAACCCTTTTTCCTTTGATTTCTTATTTTAAAAAAAAAACTCTCCTAATTAAACAACAAATCTTAAATAAAATAATAAAATAATTAATTGAATTAATTAAAAAAAGGAGGGAATGTATTTCCTTTTTTTTAAAAACAGTGAATGGGCTAAGGTAGGGGTGCAAATAGCATTGGGCGTAAAGCCCAATGGCCAACCCTTCAGCAAAAAAACCAAAAAAACAAGGATGCCAATGGAATCCGGACCGTTGGATTGATCCGGAGTATTTTCCACCATTTCCTCTATACCGTTAGATTAATCTAACGTTGATCGGAATACTTTTCCAAAGTAGTATAATCCAATGGCCCAGATGATGAGCCATGTCTGTTTATGGTGTACGCACATACAGGGGAACCATTGACCACCAACGGTCAAACAAAATCAAAGGACACACACAATGCCACTTGGCACACATCTAACGGTGAGAAGGAGAGATATTTAAGTCCAAACCTTCAGAAAAAAATCATTTTTCATTTCTCCTTCTCTCTCTTCCCTTTCTTTCTCTCTCACTAAACTCTCCAAATTCTCTCGCTTCTCTCTTCTCTCATCGTCGCTGGCCACCACCAATGGCCTCCGGCCGTCACCCGTCACCCTCCAAACCACCACCCAACCCCAGTTTCCGGTTAAGATTCAACCGGTAACTTCAAATCTTCATCGTCCAAAACCCAGAAAGTCCAGAATTCCCAAGAACCCTAACCCAGAATAAGAACCCTAACCCTTAAGTGATGAACCCTCATGAACCCTAACCCTAAAATCAATGAACCTTAACCCTAGAAAAAACCCAGAAAAGCCCCAAATTCAAACACGACAACATAATTCCAACAACAACGATTCACAAGCAAACAACGAAAAAAAAAAGAAAAAAAAGAGCTAAGTTGTTTTTCTTTACCGTCCGTGCATTGTCCGTATTAAGCTGCTCCGATTCCTCCTCTTCTTTTTCCAATTCCTAATCTTTTCTTTGCTTCCTTTTGCAGGTCTAGCTCAAGGTAGTTTAGGGTTCTGATGATGAACCCTAAGTTCTTATTGTGGAAAGAGCTTTAGGTTAAAGGGTGGGATTCGCACGGCCGGGTTTACTTAGGGTCCTTTTTTCTGATTTTCCTAGTTTATATAGGTTTAGAGATTAGGTTAGAATTAAGTTAGATTAGATTTGTTTTAGGAAAATTGAAATTTGATTGGATTCAATTATTGTAATTTGAGTTGTAATCTGAGATTTGATTCAGAAATTAATAAAAAGAGATTTGATTTTGTTTGATCCTCAATCTGCACAAGCTTAGGGTTCCTCAAAGAGGAAGAAGAAGATACCCTAATCACGGTCAACGATTTTGACTATTAATAAAAAAAATAAAATGAAAATAAAATAAATAATAATGAAAATAACTAGTAATTAATAAATAACAAAAACCATTTTAAAATGATAAAAAAAACCGTAAATATTATCATAACAATCCCAGTTAAATAAATAATAATAAATATAATAATCCTAAATATTATTATTAATGAATTAACCAATATAATGATGGTTAACCAATACCCTAATTGAATGATTAATAATGTTAATATCCCTATAACTAAAACCTTGATATATAATAAATCCTAAAAATAAAATTCCTAATTAAAAAATAAAAAATAAAAAACCCAATCCATTATGGGCTTAGAAGTGCTAACAGACCCCCAAAACCCAAATGACACCCCTAGTGGCACAAAAAAAATCTAAAAACACTGGTCAAAATTTAGGGTACTACAATAGGAGTGCCTTGGTACAAAAGTCTTACCAAGGTAGATTTAGGCATTACATTAAGAGATGAACCGTTATCAACCAACACATTAGACAATGCATCCTTTTGACAATTCATCGAAATGTGTAAAGCCATGTTATGATTCCTTCCTTCTTCTGGAAGCTCTTCATCACTAAAGCTCAGGTTATTACAAGGAGTAATGTTACCAACAATACTGTCGAATTTATCAACAGTCACATCATAGCCCACATATACTTGTTCTAATACTTTCCTCAAGGCTTCTCTATGAACCTTAGAGTTCATCAACAACGATAATACCGAAATCTTGGAGGGAGTTTGCAACAACTGATCCACAATTTTGTACTCACTCTTCTTAATCAGTTTTAACACCTCATCATCAGCGTCTTGGCTTGTACCACTAGATTGCCCAGTAACAAATCCAAATTTGGACTGTACCACGGGCGACTCGAACACAATCGACTTGTTAATAGGGATATTATTATCCTTCTTAGGAGGTGCAGCAGCATACACACGACCACTCCGGGCCACCCAGCTAACATCAGCAATATTCACCACAAAAGAAAGAAAGGGAATATTCACCTCTTTTCCATCTTCAAGCATTGTAGCATTGTATTAATATGGCACAAATTTATCAGATTCATAAGAAATAAGACCAGGTAAACAAATAACCAATGGAGTAACATATGACTTCCGACTATTATAAAAAATCTCTACTAACTCAGGTATATTGAAGTGTGGAACTATGACATTCACCCCATGATCAACTTTATACCTCGAACGAGTAATCTGAATCAACCTTTGATCTAACATTTCCTGAAGGTATCTTTTGACTACATAACATCCTTTAGGGTTTCTGGAATAAATATGTCATACAACATGATCATGCTCGTAATAGCTCAGCCTACACAGACTAGCATGCATATCCACTAGAGAACCTCTAATCAAATTCACATCAAAAATACGATAAGTACCAGGGCATCCTTCTTCCATATTCACATTAGCATTACCATGTTTCGGAAAAGGATTGGCTTGAACATTAGGCCCATGATCTTTGAATGACAGAATTCCACTTCGAATCAATCTTTGAACCCCACCTTTCAAAGCAAAACAGTTTTCAATGTCATGGTCAGGTGCCCCTTGATGATAGGCACATGAATGGTCAACTTTGTACTACCATGGGAGCTCTTTCGGAACAGCCGATGGGTCTCTTGTCTGTACAAGGTTCTTTTGTACCAAGGCAGGGTATAGTTTAGCATAAGACATCAAAATAGGATCGAATTGAGCTTTCCTTTGAGGATGATTCTATTGATTTTGTTGTTGATGTGTTTTTTATTTAAATTATGGTTGATAGTTTGAAGTAGCTTGAGTGGCTGGAGTAGCGTTGATGACAAGTATAACTGAAGCTACTTGTTGCTGATGATGATGATTTTTATTTCTTTCCTTGTGTCTTCTGGACCTCTCATGGGAAATGGTATTGGCTTCTCCATTCTTCTTCTTCTTAGAAAACCCAGTACTATACTTCTTAGCACTTCCAGCAGAATTACCTTCCTTGGTCAAACGTCCTTCACGGACCCCTTCTTCTAAGCGCATACCCATATTTACCATTTCGGTAAAATCACTGGGCGCACTGGACACCATTCACTCATAGTAAAATAAACTCAACGTCTTCAGAAAAGTCTTAGTCATCTCCTTTTCTTCCAGTGGAGGACTGATCTACGCAGCAATTTCACGCCACCTTTGGGCGTACTCCTTAAAGGCTTCCTTCTATTTTTGTGACATAGCGCAGAGTTGATCACGGTCCGACGCCATATTCAAGTTGTACTTATATTGATAGATAAAATCTTCTCCCAAATCTTAAAAAGTAAGGATTTAAGTACTATCTAACGCCATATACCATTTCAAAGCAGCGCCAGTGAGGCTGTCTTGGAAATAACAATATAACAACTGATGATTGTTAGTGTGAGTGGACAGCTTTCTCGCATACATGACAAGGTGGCTTTGTGAACAGCTGTTACCCTTATACTTCTCGAAATTGGGAACTTTGAATTTGGCGGGAATCTTCACGTTCGGAAGAAGACATAGCTCATGAACATTCTTGCCAAACAACTCTTTCCCTCTTAAAGCTTTGATTTCTTTTTGCATTTCTTGAAATTCATCCATTCGTTCGTAAACACCCAAGCTTTCACTTGGCTCAGCATGGAAAATAGGATCATCAGTCTATGGGACAACATACACCACAGGTGGAGGAATTGTCATTACAGGTTGAATAGTGGAAACTTCAACAACAAGCTTGTATCCCTCTGGAATAAAGTTCAAAGGTATGCCCTAGAGAAAACCAGGAGGCATGGAGTGTGACAGTGCACTAATCAGGGCCACAAAGACGGGCATAAAAACAACTTCTGAAATCACAGTGGGCTGAGGCTGAGTTTCCTGAGAAGTAAGAGGACGAGAAGACTGATTCTATAGAGCAACCAGAGACTCTACTAGAGCATTAAGCTTCTCTATTCCAGATCTGAGGGTTGTAACCTCTTCTCGGAGTTCACAATTCTCTTGCTCTAAGTGATCCATCTTTCTTTAAGAATTAGCCTGGGTGTTGTATGAATGAGATAGCTTAACTTCTGAGAATACCAAGAGAAAAGCAATAAGACACCTGTAGAACTCTCAAAAGCAAGACCAGATGCAAAATGATGCATGAAATGCAATACAAATATTTTCGTTCAGTTTTAAAGGAACTTTGAGATAAAGCAAACATCATAAACAAATAACACTTGAAATACTAAAAATCTCATTTTATTAATAATTGGAAAGAGTTACACTTGGAAGTATAAGTTACAAAGTATCAAAATACAATAAGTAAAAGCTAGATCCTAGGAATCACATATGAGGATGCTCTGTAACACCCTAATTTCCCCAGCGTAATTATTGTTCTAGCAAAAAATGGTTAAACACCAAAAGTGCTAGTCTTCTACCTTATGGCAAGGAAGACTACGTTGTCTATAATGTTTGAGTATATTTGGGGATTTGGGAGCTATACAAGCGTATGTATGTTGTCCCAAGATGCTAGTCTTGCTTAACCCTCATGTGGGAGCCCCTCAGTATGTAGTGTATATGTCTGCTTTATGAACGTCGCAGAGCCTCCCCCCTGTTCCTCTTCTAGGACCCTTTATATAGAGTTATTCTGGTCTAATGGTCTTTTAAACCCCTTCATAAAGTTTGTAACCACTAACCATTAATCAAGTGTAACTGTCCTATTAATTATTTGTAACCGCCATCCTATGAGTTATGTAACCGAACCAAATAACCAACCAACCCGGTCAGCACAACTCGGCCAGATAGCTAGGTCAGATACTTAACTTGGCCAGATAGTTGGGCCTGGTACTAACTCAGCCAGATAGCTAGGCCTGGTACCAACTCGGCCAGATAGTTAGGCCTGGTACCAACTCGGCCAGATAGCTGGTCCTGGTACCAACTCGGCCAGATAGCTGGTCCTGGTACTCAACTAAATTTATACCCGGTCTAGGTCGACTAGGAAAATATATTTGGTATGTAAAAAAGCCCCGAATACGAATTCTGATCTAGGAATGTAGTATTCGGTCATCGGGAAATTCCGGATATATTTGATATGTGTCGTGCTGTAACCCGATCTTCTTCTCATACCCTTACGTGGTAAAAGTTTTTTTTTTGTATTCCCATAGCTATTCACTTATGGCCTCATGCGAGTTTAGTACCTTATAGGTACCCATTTTGCCCAAGTCGGAGGTATATTTTACCCAGCTTTTGTATATGTAAAGGATCTGATTACCCTGATTATACTTATGCTTACCGAGGTATTTCATTCTTTTTGATCAGTCATTGACTAGACTATTTTCGGTAGTATCACAAAGTAGTGAGATTAATGCTTGTTTATCCTTGACTTTTGAGTCGATTGGTCAGAGGTCTTCGTTTTAACCCGAAAATCTACCAGATTTTAGGATTTTTCAATAGGTGTCTAGAGCCCCTTGGGGCTTAACCTGAGTTCACATCTCGGTTTTAGACAAAATATCCAGGGGTGTATATGCTAAGTCTCCCTGAGCATGAAACCCTCAGGAAAGAATTTTTCGGATACGACTGGTACGACAATAATCTTGGTTTGTTCACATAGGAGTTTAGTATCTTTCGTTGGAGATTTTTCTCGACCATCCTTATTTAGAGCCCCAAGCGGCTTTTAGACTCGGTTCACTTATCTTTATCCTTGGGTGTTTATCTCAGGATATAGGCGAAACCTTTCGGGTACAAAGTTTACTAAAGTGAAGTACTTTGTCCGAGTTGTGACGTAACCGAGAGAGTCGTCTGCTAATTTCTCGATTTTCGCTTATTTTTCATTTATTATAATCACCTGAATACTTGTGACGTGATCTATTCCCGAGCTGGGTCTCCCGGGTCGAAATCCACAAGAGTAAGTGTCCGGATATAAGATATCTGGTTTTACGTCATCTTTGACTGATTTATGGAATCAGTAATGATGTATCTTTTAAGCGCCCCAAGCCTGTCTAAGGTTGGGCGATCATCTACTTGTTCATACTTCTCAGCTAATGAGCCCCAAGTGATTTTTGTTGAGTCCGGCGGTTACCACAATGGGTTTTATCCGTTCGGATTTTAGAATACTCCTTGCAGTATAAGGTAGGTATTATTTTAATGGTAAACAAATAAAATCCCCAGATTTTATTAGATAATGGTTAAAGGCTTATTAACTTGACCGAGTCCAACGCATACCACATAGCCAAGGATCTGCGGTATTTAACCGTTTTGTAGAACTCGACTCTTATTGAGTAGTGTTAATTCATGGTACTCGTCTCTTAAATGGGAAATGTCACTAGTGTCGAATAGAGGCCCTAAGGCGTTTTATTTTGAACTGCCCTTTGCGATCTTTATAATCGTATTGTCATTTTGCATTTATTTACTTTTGACAATATCATTTTGTTTTCTTTATTCTTAAAATAATCCCGCATATACCCTAGCCCCTCGGGCACTAAGTCGATTAGACTTTAAGTGTCCGATTATAAAGTGCAGGGCATTATTTTCGCTTTACCTTAATTTTGCGAACTATGAGACTACCTATAATTTGGTAAGTCCCTAGTCATTGCGTATGTATAGCTTTGACAAAGCTCTAAGCTTTTGTAGTCTTGTTAGGCTAAGAGCCTAATATTGTTCAACTCTTGTAACCTCAATGTTTCAAGAGCCCCAACGGTAGGGTTTTATTCTATATGATCCCTTACTCTCGTGTTAAGAGTATTTGATTCGTTTGTAGGCGATGCTTTTCAATCTTTCTTGTGTTAGTTAGTCATCCTTCTGGATGCATTTTGATGTATTTTGGAAAGGGAGTGTGGTGTTGTCCCCCCTTATGTTTATGAATTTTTAGCCCTCAGTTTTTGTATAATTTATTTTGGCCCTTTTGAGGATTTTGTTTGTGTCATTTCTTGTTGGCAGTTTGCCCTTTATGATTCTTCACTTACAAGCCTAAGTATCTTTCGACATGCTTTAAGCTTAGATGTTCATCATCTTTATATCAGATTTTTCGGCTTGTGTGCTCGGAGCCATCAAATGTATTTGTTAACCCGTGTACACGGAGCGTTTATGGGCGACTTCTGTACGCGAAGCAAGTCGACATGTTTATAGGGTTTAATCAACCCGTTTATGAGCGACCTATGTACGCGGAGCAAGTCGACATGTTTATAGGGTTTAATCAACCCGTTTATGGGCGACCTATGTACGCGGAGCAAGTTGACACATTTATAGGGTTTAATAAACCCGTTTATGGGCGATCTATGTACGCGGAGAAAGTCGACACGTTTATAGGGTTTAATCAACCCGTTTATGGGAGACCTATGTACGCGGAGCAAGTCGACACGTTTATAGGGTTTAATCAACCCGTTTATAGGCGACCTATGTACGCGGAACAAGTCGACACGTTTATAGGGTTTAATTAACCCGTTTATAGGCGACCTATGTACGCGGAGCAAGTCGACACGTTTTATAGGAGTTTCCTCTTCATCTAGACTTTGCACCTGAAAGACAGATTGAGAGTTTTTAGTGAGTTAGTAATAATTTTAAGATATTGTCTTCTATGATTTTTTGACTTCTAGCGTCTTGGTTTCTCCTTAGCATAATGTGTGTCGGCTTCCTCTTGAGAATTTAGTTTCTTCAATTTAAGACCTTACGTTCAGAGCTTGTCCTATCTTATTTTATTTTTAATTAAGTAAGGGTGACTCCTGCCCACGCAGGGGAAAAAAGGACGACACCCATTCTTAAAGTAAGTCCCTAGAAGTTTTCTTCAACAATTACAAACGGGCCGAGACTATACCTCGCCATATACACAAATAATTACAATATGGATTCATACATATCCAGCCTCTTATTTTGTTAGCCGCTTGAATGTTAACTTTTAGAACCGCTTACAGACTGTTGAAGGTTGTTTCGTACAATAGCCAGGATGAAGTTGTTATTGTCGACACCAACAAAGGAATCGCCGGATATGATAATTGTCAAAACCTTTGCATTGGCTTATTGATCCATATCTCTTGCAGCTTGTAACACATTTTGTTCTACTAATGTTGTATATCTACATCATGTAGCACGTTATCTCATTGTTAGTATCAACAACAATAATCATGAGTAATAAACAATAATAATCATGAGTAACAAATAATAATAATCATGAGTAACAAATAATAATCATGAGTAATAAACCATAATAATTATGAGTAATAAGCCATAATAATTATGAGTACTAAGCCATAAATACGTTTATCATTTTCTACTAATTGGAAATTATTTATTGGTTTTATGTAGAGCATATCCTAGTGCCACTTCATCGATTGTAAGAAATTGCTAGAACTGCTGAACTTTGCATGAAGATACTTTATACCGAGATTTCCTGCATTCAGTATCTTGCAAAACATGTTGAGATTTCTATAAACACATTCTGTAGCAATGGGCCTTGTACCAACTCGGCCAGATAATTGGGCCTGGTACCAACTCGGACAAATAGCTAGGTCTGGTACAAACTCGGCCAGATAGCTAGGCCTGGTACAAACTCAGCCAAATAGCTAGGCCTGGTACAAACTCGGCCAGATAGCTAGGCCTGGTATACAACTCGGCCAGATAGCTAGGCTAGGTACTCAACTCGGCCAGGTATTTTACAGAAAACCGTCAAATGTAGCTGATCGATACCAAATTAACCATCCGAGTTATCCGTAGATTAAGGATGTTTCCAATTAATCAAAATAATAGAAACAACTAGAATGATTATGTGAAACTTATATGAGTAAAAGTCGTGGTCATAGACTGAAGTTAAATTGGATCCTAGCCTGAGCGTTGTCGTGGCAATTCACGAAATCTTGCTAGAACGCCGGAAGGAATGACGTGCGATACTGAGGTTGTTATCGTACGATCTCGTAGGGGTTGTAATGGATACATCAGATTTGGAAGCTCCGCCGACTTCGTTAACGTTATGACCTTTGCCATGGCACTTTGGCTCCGGGATTCGGAAGTGACAATGTTCACTGCTCATAACATGAAAATGGGTATAGAAACTGGAAAATGACTTTGCTCATTCATCCTGAATATCTTGTGTGTCCCGGGAAAGTTTTACCGGAGCCCCACGGTGGGCGCCAAATGTTCTAGCAAAAAATGGTTAAAACACCAAAAGTGCTAATCTTCTACCTTAGGGCAAGGAAGACTATGCTGTCTATATTATTTGAGTATATTTGGGGATTTGGGAGCTATACAGGTGTATGTATGATGTCCCAAGATGCTGGTCTTGCTTAACCCTCATGCGGGAGCCCCTTAGTATGTAGTGTATATGTCTGCTTTATGAACGTCACAGAGCCTCCCCTCTGTTCCTCTTCTAGGACCCTTTATATAGGGTTATTCTGGTCTAATGGTCATTTAAACCCCTTCATAATGTTTGTAACCACTAACCATTAATCAAGTGTAACTGTCCTATTAATGATTTGTAACCGCCATCCCATGAGTATATAACCGAACCAGATAACCAACCAACCCGGCCAGCACAACTCGACTAGATAACTAGGCCAGATACTCAACTCGGCCAGATAGCTGGGCCTGGTACTAACTCGGCAATATAACTAGGTCTGTTACCAACTCGACCATATAGTTAGGCCTGGTACCAACTCGGTCAGATAACTTGGCCTGGCACCAACTCGGCCAAATAGCTGGTCTTGGTACCAACTCGGCCAGATAGCTAGGCCTGGTACCAACTTGGCCAGATAGCTGGGCGTGGTACCAACTCGGCCAGATAGCTGGGCCAGGTACTCAACTAAATTTATACCCGGTCTAGGTCAACTATACAGCTCGACTAGGAAAATATAATTGGTATGTATAATTATAATTAAAATCAGAGTCAAATAAAATCAAATCATGCACTTAGGATGCCACATCCAACAACAATCTGCTCATATATTTCGACATGCAACACATATAGTAATTACGGAACACAACAAAAGTCTGAAATTCAACATTTTGTTAAGCAGCGGAAAACATCGGAACTGAATAGTTAAACTCTTCCAACATAATTATAACAATTGTAGTTATAAGGAAATTATCAACAAGAGATATTCATATAACAATCTCTATCAACATAAAATTATCTAACAACGGAGGTATACATATAGTTCCCTCCCAACACAAACAAAATAAGCGTCGACCTCTAGGGTTACATATCAGAGCAGACATCGACTCGACAAAAGCATAAAGGAGAGTAGCCTCTTCTACTAACATCCACTCCTCACTACGGATCACCTGCGTGTTACCCACGTGGAGGCAACATTCAAATAGAAGGGGTGAGATATCATGATAATATAAAGGAAAGCATGATAAATAGTATGTATTAGGTTAACACATGCAATATCACCCAACATCAACACCAGATTATCTAAGCATAACGATAACCAACAACAATTCAACTAAATATCTCATATTAATTAACTAACAACATCATCACTATTTACCCACCAGCCAACATGGAATCACACGATAACAAATCCAATTAATCAAAATAATACCAACAACTCAAAATACAACAACTCAAAATAATCACATTTGAATTAATGCATTATATCAACATCACATAACATGTATACACATTAAACATGCACATAATCAAGTTCAGTCATCATAGCAACATCACCAACATCACCAACATCAACGTCTTAGCAATATCATCGTAACAATATCAATATAATAACATAATCAAACTTCATCATAATATATAATATTACTCATCATTCACAATAATCAACAACCGACATCAATAGCAATAACTTTACATTTGCACAATTATATACACTCAATCATGTTACTTCATTATAACTCCATGATTCGCTAATCGAGCATACAAACCTTTACAAACATCCATATAATAGACACCTGAATATTAATAAAACTTTCACCAATCATTTTCATGTTATAGCCATGCGCGTCAGCTTTCTAACGCTTCGAACGGTGCCTCAAACGGACTTACGGATCAAAAGTTACGTCCATTCTGCCATCACTCGCTACAGGTTCGCTACTGCTCGCTTCGCGACTTTCGCTACGTGAAATATAGCTCGCATCGCGTCTCTCGCTACGCAAACTATAGTTTGCATCTCGAACTTTCCAGGACAGGAAACCAGGAAAGTGCGATTTTTGCAGTTTGGAGGCCTTCCGGGCCTCCGAATTCGATTCCGTAAAAAGTCCCAATCCCAGAATTCTAAATACTACCATTATGTAATAGTTATAACAGTTTTCGACGCCTTTTTATAGGTCCTAACATCATACATACATCATGTAATCATCAATTCATATATTCAACACATGATTCATAAACCACATGGTCAACGAATACGATACGACAAAAATCATTATCATCAACAACCCAACACAACATAACATAATCATACAACATCAAGATCAATGAGTTTCATTAATTTCATCAATATTCATTATAATCAACAACAATTAACAACAATCTGAACCCTAAATCTACCCTTCCTCACATCATTCATATTTGACACCAATTACCCATTATTCATCATAATATCCCTTAGAAAATCAGAACCACACCCTTACCTTGTAATTGAGCTTTCTAAACCTTCACAAATGGTGGTTCCCTCTTCTTCTTCCTCAACCCTAGCCTTTCTTCCGTTCTTCTCAAATGTCACGATCGGACAAAATGGCTTCTCTTTACTTGTTTTACTTTTTTAACCCTAGGACCATTTCTATGATTTGCCTCTTATGCCCTCACTTACTTCTCCAACTCTCTATTATGTCATCAACATTCTCCCAAATGCCAATTCTGCCCCTTAATCTTATTTTTACCATAATATTCTTATTTTAATTATTATTATTTTTATGAATAATTTTACAACTTAAAGAATAATAACAAAATCTCCATATAATTTAGATTAATCAAATAAATATTGATTTATTAATTATTCTCACTACACCATCAAATTCTACAAAATTAGCCACACACCCCTCACCCTTAAGGTCATTAACACTAAGGTCACTACCCCCTACCGCAGGGCACCCCAACATAACGAAACACAAATCAACACATACATACACACAACACCAGATAATTTCAATTAATTAAAATAAAATGGGGCATTACAACTCTCCCCCACTTAGAATATTTTCGTCCTCGAAAATTACATGACACAATTAACTCAGAATATGATTCTCGCATCTTGCTCTCCAACTCCCAAGTTATATTTCCTCCTGCAGCTCCTCCCCACACGCCCTTCACGAGAGAAACCTCCTTGCCTCGAAACTGTTTCACCAAATGACCATCAATTCTCACAGATAAAGCCTCCACAGTAAGGTCATCCCTTACTTTCACATTGTCCATCGGAAACACATGCGACAGATCTGGAATGTACCTTCTCAACTGAGACACATGAAACACATCATGAAGATTCGCAAGCGACAGTGGAAAAGTAATCTGATAGGCCACCTCTCTTATCCTCTACAAAATCTGATACAGACTAACAATACGAGGTGTGAGCTTTCTAGACTTCAAAGCTCGATCAACACTAACTACCAGAGTAACCCGCAAAAACACATGGTCTCTCTCTTGGAACTCAAGTGTTTTCCTCCTCTTATCATGATAACTCTTCTGACAACTCTGCGTAGCTCTCATCCTATCTTGGACCATCTTGATCTTCTCAGTCGTCTCCTGCACAATCTCAGGTCCGAGTACAACACTCTTGCCTGACTCATACCAACACAATGGAGTTCTACACCTCCTACCATACAACGCTTCATATGGTGCCATTCCAATACTAGTATGAAATTTTTTGTTGTACGTAAACTCAATCAATGGCATGTGGCTATCCCAAGATCCTTCTTGGTCCAACACACAAGATCTCAGCAAATCCTCCAAAGTCTGGATAGTCCCCTCTGTCTAACTGTCCATCTGCGGATGATATGCAGAACTCAACCTCAACTTAATACCCAAGGAATTCTGCAAACTTCCCCAAAACCTCGACGTAAATCTAAGATTTTTATATGACACAATGCTCAAAGGTATCCCCTTGCAACTCCACGATTTCCTCAACGTACATCTCTGCTAACTTTTGCACAGAATGATTAATCTTCATCAGCAAGAAATGAGCCAACTTAGTCAATTTATCCACAATCACCCAAATCGAATCATTCCCCTTCGCATTCTTCGGCAAACCCGACACCAAATACATGGAAATACTATCCCACTTCCATCCTGGAATATTCAACGGTTGCATCAGACCCAAAAGGCTTATGATGTTCAGTCTTTGACATCTGACAAGTCAAACACGCATAAATAAATTCAGCAATTTCCTTTTTTATAACGGGCCACCAAAATAATTCCTTTAATTCTTGATACATCTTTGTAGCACGTGAATGAATACTCAATCTACTTCGATGTCCTTCTTCAAGAATACTCTTCTTAATTTCTGGAACATCTGGAATACACACTCTATCTCTGAACCTCATCACACCATTCTCATCAACTCGGAATTCACCTCTATTACCTTGGTTAATCAAGGTCAACTGATTAAACAATCCCAAATCAGATTTCCCGATCTCCTTTAATTTCTTCAATAATACCATTAGTCAGTTTATACATCCATAACTTCACACTGTCATAAGTCGCTTCACACACCAAACTCATGTCTCTGAATTGCTCGATCAATTCCAACTCTTTCACCATAAGCATCGACAAATGCAAGGACTTCCTACTCAAAGCATCAGCTACTACATCAACTTTACCGGGATGGTAACTCAAATCAAAATCATAATCCTTCATAAGTTCAACCCACCTTCTCTGCCTCATACTCAACTCTTTTTGATTGGACAAATACTTCAGACTCTTATGATCACTGAACACCTCAAATTCAGAGCCAAAAAGACAATGTCTCTAAATCTTCAACACGAACACTACCGGTGCCAATTCTAAGTCATGCATAGGATAATTCCTTTCATGAATTTTCAGTTGTCTGGAAGCATAAGCAATGACTTGACCATTCTGCATCATTACTCCACCAAGACCCATCTTCGATGAATCACAATATACTATAAAAGACTCACCGGATTAGGCAAAACCAATACTAGAGTAGTCTTCAACTTCTTCTTCAATTCCACAAAACTCTCTTCACATGCAAAATCCCACACATAAGCTTGACCCTTTTCGAGTCAACTGAGTCAAGGGTAATGCCAACTTAGAAAAGTATTCAATAAACTTCCGGTAATAACCTGCTACCCCAAGAATACTTCGAATTTCAGTAGCCGACTTCAGAGTCTCCCACTGTAACACATCATTAATCTTAGAAGGATCAACAACAATTCTACCACTCAACATCACATGACCAAGGAAACTCACTTCCTTCAACCAGAACTCACATTTTGACAGTTTTGCATACAACCTCTTCTCTTTTAGCACTTGCAACACAGTTCCCAATGCTCTGCATGCTCTCATTCTGATTTAGAATAGATCAGAATATAATCAGTGAAGACCACGACAAACTTATCCAAATACTCATGAAAAATATGATTCATATACTCCATGAACACAGCTGGTGCATTGGATACGCCAAACGACATCATAGTGGATTTATAGTGACAATGCATCATTCTGAAAGCTGTCTTCGGAATGTCATCTAGTTCAACACGAATCTGATGAGAACCAGACCTCAAGTGTATCTTGCTGAAAACATAGGCACCAACCAATTGGTCCATCAGGTCATCAATTCCCAGAAGTGGATATTTATTCTTAATAGTCACTTTATTCAACTACCTGAAATCAACACACAACCTCAACTGCCATCTTTCTTCTTAACTAACAACACCGTAGCACCCCACGGAGAAATACTCGGTCGAGTAAACTTTTTGTCAATCAGTTCTTCCAATTGTTTCTTAAATTCCCCTAACTCATAAGCTAGAATCCTATAAGGAGACATGAATATCAGACTCGCACTTGGTATCAATTCCACCATGAACTCTACTTCACGCTTTGGGGGAAAATCATGTATGCCGTTTGGAAATACATCTGGAAATTCACAGACAACAGTTAATTCAACACTTGTAACTTCATAATCAACTTGCAACGATGCAAACATTACAACATTAAGGCTTCGTCTTCTAGAAGTTCATCCACTAGCTTAGCAAACAACAACATCAGCTCTCTACTATCACCAAACTAGAATACACACTCTGGAGGAAAGTCACAAATATCTTCAGGAAGTCATCAGGAATTACACACCACTAGCATTTCTCTAGCCTTCACATTGCTCTCTACTCCCTCAGAAACAACCATCAACAATACATGATCGTTCTTCCTCAGAGACATCCCAACCTGATCGACAGACAAGAAATTGAATCCGCCTCTTCAGATATGAGAATATGCATCGAATCATCAAAACAATCTGTAAGCACTTGGCTTAGCCCCAAACAATTCACTATACACACCGTCTAATATGGCAAGACGCGTCCATTCCATCCAACATGATTCCATCAACTATCAATATGAGATTAAGGGTGATCAGTTCCTCAATTTATCAATAGATAGCCGACAATCATGGTGGGGCATAAACCATCTTTACCAACTATAATAGCATCCAACAACACACTGAGCCATCACTCCACACTTGAAGCATCTTGGAGAAGCACAAGCTTCTCCCCTACTTGTTTCATTCCCAACCTGCAAATGGAAAACAAAATAAGCATCGACAGTGTTTTCACACACATGTCACATACTAGGTGTCATACTACAAATTTTGACCACTAAGATTTCTCATCATTGTGCAAATCATCATCACAATATGGATGTACCATCATGCCTCATTAGTCTCCCCAAAGATGGGCGAGCACTCACTACAAACAAAAATTAGGGTTTCAAGCCGTCTTTGAGCCTTAGACAAAGGATCAATCAAGAAATGACATGATCTTCAACTTGTCTAGCCTCTCAAACATCCACAAAGGATCAAGAGGACTCACACTTCAAGGATTAAGCACAAGGCATCTCCCTTCTAGGGGGATCAAGCCTTAAGATCGCCAGTGTCACCAAATTAGGGATTGGTCGACCAGGGCCTCCAGATGGAAATTTTACTCCGGGCATGAGCCAATGCTTCAAAGCATAACATATGATGCTCTAAGGGACATTATAAACCCAATCATCAAGTCAATTTTGACCTCAGGGGATGCATTCATCAAAAATCAGGAATTAGGGTTTCTTGACCTAATTCACCCCTAAGCTGACTTTTGGGACAAAACATGAGCCAAGACCTCAAGAGAGGATTTGAGGGTCTCTAATACACCATATTAATCCATTTACAACAATGGATTGATCCAAGAAGCTTGAGCAACAAGTTTTACTTTCATCTGAACCACAGTTAGGGTTTCGCGAGAAAAGTCAACTGTAGCTTTGACTTTTGACCAGGACATGCTCCCAAACCCTGAGACATGATTCAATACACCCCATAACACCTATGAAATCAATCCATCAAGTTTGATTTAGGTCAAGGACTTGATTTCATAGAGTATCGCACAGTTTGGAATTCATTTGACAAAAAGTCAATTGTGCACAAAAGTCAACTTTGACTTTTTGAGATTTTTCACAATTATGGTTTTTTAACCCTAAAATGATGTTAATGTGTGATTAGAATCATCATTCATCAAGAAAAATCAAGAAAAGTGGGATAACTTGTAAAAGGGGTAACCATAAAAACTTAGAAATTTTTCTAAGTTATGGAACAAAGTGGCTAGGGTACCAACTTTGGAGGATCATAACTCCTAAACCACAAGGCCATTTTTCCCATCCAAAGCTGGATTTGTAGCCCTCATGGCCCTCTAAGCTTTAACTACACCTCATTCTAATTCATCATAGATTTTGAGTTATGGAATGATCAAAATGGCTGAAAACATGAAATATCACTTTTTCTAACACTTAGTGAAATTTTCACTAAGTCAGAATCTGCCTTACTTTTTTCCAAATGTAGAGGCATTTTTCACTTGGATCCAAAAAGTATCAAAACCAATTATGATAAAACAGTTTTTGTATCATATGAGGGCTTTCCAAAATGACCAAGAACATCACCAAACTCAACTTGAGTCATGAGATATGACAATGGCAATATGCCTTGCTGAAAACTGCCAAGGCTAGGCAGAATTTTGCACTTTTGCCCGTTTTGGCAAAATCAGATAATTCCAAGCCTTATCATCACTTTGGACACATCTGAGGATCAAATCTAAAGGGAACAAACACTGATCCAAGCCTCCAAAGTCTTTGGAACAAGAAGTAGCATGACAAACCTAGAAATCCCTAAAAGAGGGAGAAGACTCCAATTTTGGATTGGAAAATTTAACGGATACTTAGAGGTGGCATGGACTGACACATTTACAACTGAATTCAGTCAAGAATGATCCAACAACTAGGGAACCAAAGGCCTGTGCTCTAACCTCTAGTCAATGGCTAGAGGAGACTTGGCTTCCCATTGATCAACATTGGCCAAACCTCTGCTGTGGTTGCCATTCACTATTGATCCCAAAACAAACTTGCTCTACTATAAATAGAGCTCATTTGTGCTCAGTTTGAGTACACCAAAGCCATCAAACAGATGTTTTCCTCAAAATTCCTCTCTTTAGGCCAAAATGCCTTCTTTAGCAAGGTAACTATGAGTTTTTCAGTTAGAGAGCATTTCCACCACAACTCATGATCCTAACACCTCCAATATATCATATCTAAGCTATCCAAACTCTCACAAGTGACCTGTAATCCTTAAATCACAAAGTCACCTCTCAAAACCTCAAAATAGTACTTTTGTGCATTTTTCAAGCCATGCCTTGATTCAGTCACTTTCCAAACCAGATAAAACCTCAAACACACTCCAAATATCATCCTTGAACTGTCCCAAATGGTTCCCCCCATCTGGAACACCATTTGAGGGAGTTGCTATTTTGGTCATTTTAACCCCTTTTGCAAGAAAGGGCCAGTTTGTGTTTTTCTAGATTCCAGCTGATTCCATTCATCCTAAAAGCTTCTAAGGGATCATTTGAGAGTGTCCAAAGCATCAAACCATTTATGGAGCAAGAAACTTGGCAGATTGCACAAAAACTCCAAAAGCTCAAAAGAGAGGTAAGCATCATGACTTGAACTTTCCAAAATATGCATTGCTTTGAAGTCCACTGATCATGCACATCTCATACATGTTATATATGTTGTGTTTGAACCAATTCATCATGTAATTTATGCCTGTACCAAAGTGTAGCATAGAAAATGCAATTATAGGCCTATTTCAAAACCACCATCGGATTTTGAGGAGGGAGCATGATCTGAAAAAAATACCACCACCATTAGATTCCTTGTGAAATTCTAGGCCAGATGCATATAAATTTTGTCCCCAACCATGGAGAAATGAGAAAGTTATGGACCTTCCCGTTTCTTGCCAAAACTTGCCTTGCCTTGCCTTGGCCAGACCTAGAAAACAAGGCAAGCCTTGTATATTTGTTGGTTTGTTTTAATCAACGGATGTATCACTACCCCAATGGTAAGGCGCGCGCCCTATAACCTTGAGGTCGTGGGTTCAAACCCCACCCATGCCATTTTGTGTTTTCTCACATTTTGCTATTTTTTCCAATATGTTCATGTTTTGTTAATTAATTGGAAAATTAATAACTCCCTCAATTTTAACTATTTTTTATTGGTTCTTTTTGCAAAAAATCACAAAAATGTTGAAATATTTTATTCCCTAAAAAAATTAGATTTATATTATTTATTTAATATAATTAGTATTTTTGTGAATAAATATCTTTTATTTGTTTTTAAACCTTTTAAAAATAAATATCCATTTTAGAAAATCAAAACCAAGTAGGTTTTAATTCATCTTGTGATGAAAGCCTCATTTTTCAAACCTAAAACCAAAATAACAAGTTGTTTATTCAAACTTATTTGGAATTTTTATCATTTGTATTAATTTTCTTTGAATAATTATGAAATTAGGGTTTTATTGATTTTCACCCTAACAAACTTTTCCGAACACTCATGGGCCTCTAATAGAGTGTAAGACCCAATCCTTTGTAAATACAAACCTACTTTGGGTCTCACTTATTGTATAAGTCCCGTTGTATTTCAAAAGTGCGGCGCGATCATCGCCCGTTTAAAACAAACCATCTGGGCCTCTCCTCGAGCTATAAGACCCATTCAAAATCATTTTTGGGCCTCTAATAGAGTGTAAGACCCAATCCCCTTTTAACCAAAACAATCTTTGGGCCTCAGATATTGTATAAGTCCCTCTGCGTTAAAAGAAAAGCTCGGCGCGATCGCCAGTTCAAAAGAATCATCTGGGCCTACCCTCGTGTTATAAGCCCAATTCTTTTTTTTCTTTCAATCATTTTGGGCCTCTTGAGAGAGTGTAAGACCCATCCCCATGTACAGAAAACCTTTCTTGGGCCTCAGTCACTTGTATAAGTCCCTTTACAAAACGACAGTGCAATCACTGATAAAACCCTGGGCCTCTCCTTGAGCTGTAAGCCCCAATTTTCCTTTCCAAAAGCACTTTCTCCTTTGATTTTGAATATAATATTGTTATCAAAGCTTTCTTTGTTGAACAAACTAACCAAATAGCATGGAAGCTCTACAACCGAGTAAGTGTTTTACCCGCTTTCATTTACCGTTTTCATATGTATATAACTGTACTGCGGGGCTGTTTCACTGTAAGTCTTCTTTCATAAACTTATATCGACTGTGTAATAATAGTATAGATATTTAGAGTTTCCCCAAAAACTACGTCTAGAACTAGACAAAACCTCGTCTCCCTACATCCGACGTTATACCAGATATTTCAACATAACCTAAACCATGAGAATTTTCTTTTACAACAATTTTAGGTAGCTAGATCTAAGGAATCTTCCCCTTGAACAGTTCATATACAGAAGGCCAATGTTCCAAGTGAAACCCCTTATGGAACTGTTCATCAGCCTCCTCTTGGGCTTAGTGCAAGGACCCACAGGCTTCCTAAAAGCATCCCCGCCTAATCTTGGGCGTTGTACAAGAACCTATCGGCTTCATAGAAGTTTTCACAGCCTCCTCTTAGGCTTTGTATAATGATTCTTCCTCCGGGAAGATAGCCTCCTCTTGGGCTTCGTACAAATTGTCCCTCGGCTTCTTAAAAGTTTTCTCGCCTCCACTTGGGCTTCGTACAAATTGTCCCGACGACCTCCTAGAGGTATAGGAACAGAAATTAGTCATCTTAATAGAACAGCCTTTCATAGAGTCTAGATCTTACTACTACTGTTTCTTAAGCATAGTACAGAAGATAAAACCCATAGACTCGGACAGTCTAAAGCTCCTTTGGATTCCCCATTTCCTTAGAGGACAGGAAATAATCCCGATCCTCAGATCAAATCCATGAGTACAACATTACCCATATAAGAACTGATTTTCTCTTTTAACCAACATACTGGACCTGTCACTCAACTGAAACAGTTACCCTAGGCTTCTCTCGGGCTTTGTACAAATGATTCTCCCCAACGGAGCGAACCTTTCAGCCTCCATCTCGAGCTTTGTACGAGATACAAAACACTCTCTTGTTGAGTATAAAAGAAAAGCACTCTCTTGTTGAGTCAACCCTTTTAGCCTCTCTCTCTCGGGCTTCGTACGAGACACATAAAAACACCCTCTTGTTGGGCCAACAGCCTCCTCTTAGGCTTTGTATAAGAAAACCCCGGTTAAGTCAATCAACCTTTTAGCATCAAAGTCGTGCCTCGTTCAAACATCAACAACTCCTTTCCCCTTCATCTATTTGCTGTAAGCAGCAAGCCTCTGGATTATTTACATCCACGCCACTGTCCCTCTTTTAGCATGAGAAATTCCTAAGGAAAGATGGCATTGCTCTAAACTAAGTTAAAGTCTTCTCCTTCAGGTTAAAAATCCCCTATAAAGGAAATTACGACATTGTTGGATTCACACATCCCAGTTAAAGTAATTCTCCTTTATAACCAGTCACCCAACAGTTGTGACCAAATATTCCCCTTTAGAGATGACAAATTCCCTCTAAAGTCAACACCCTTTCAGCTTCACATCTTGGGCTTTGAATAAGATACAAACTACCTCAGCTTCACATCTTGGGCTTTGAACAAGATACAAACCACGTTTAGCTTCATGTCTTGGGCTTTGAACAAGACACCAAAACACCATTTCCTCCCATAGAATAGGAGGAACTACGATCGCTCTGATTTCCCTGTTTCGGTAAACGGGAATACGTAGGCATAAGATTGAAAGAGAAATCTTAGCGAGCACACTAATCAAAAACCCAAAATCCCGTACCTTCATACATCAATCAAAAAGCATCAGTCCTAACATCCTACCAATAGCATAGTCCCGTCATTTCAGTATTAACAAAATAAGTAGAAAGAGGCCCCACTTCCACATAGCATCCTTAACCTAACAGGCCACTGTTTAAACTCAGTATGCAAGCAAGGTTAGTTGGAGACATCTATTTCCCTTCCTTTATCAGCTTCAATAGGATAAAAAATGAATCGACCTGTAGTACCCCATAGCGGCAGTGCTTAAGAACCACGTCCAAAATCGCTCGCTACAGAAAAATGACGCCCACCGTGGGCCCCGTCTTTCTTTCTTACAATTTAAGGTGAAAACCTTGGACAAGTTATTTTCATGACGGTTCCATCGGGGAATGTCATTATTGCTAGGATCGGCCCTCACTAGGATCTTAGGTCAAAACCTTTAAAGTTGGGAAGGTGCCACAGAATGGCAACTCCGCCGGGGAGCCATTTTCTGTCAGGAACATAGGATTCATAGCTCTTAAAATTCTAGGACATTAGGACAAATATATATACTGCTTTTCCTAATTGATATCTGTGTTTATTTTTCTGCTAATGGGAATGCGTGTGATGCCGCATGTGGAAAGATTGAGTATACACCTAGGAAAAACCTCTTTCAGTAGTGCGGAAGCTATCGGAAATAGTTGTCACGTGATACTAACCTTGTCGCGGCCAGCAAAAATATTCGAGTCGCCACCATATTTTTTAAGGGAAATAATGATAAACCTAAAAATCCTTAATCCCAAGGGCGGAGATTCCTACGGTTCGGGAGTCGGTTAAGTGAGGGGAAGGTGTTAGGCACCCCTCACCTCCATTGTACTCAATGGGATCCACCTTTGAATTTAGGGTATACTTGTTTGTCTAAGTTACAGGAAAACCTAAGTTTTTTTATTAATTATACTCGCTAGGGTTTACAACCCTATGCCTACGTACCTTCAATTTGAAGGATCAGAGTAACCGTAGTTCACCTCCCTTATTCCTACCCCCTAATCCTATTCCTAAATCCCAAAACCTAACCCTAAACCCCAATCCACTATTTATATTCTTGGATAAAGAGTTCTATCCCTTAAATCTAGTGTTTATACTCCTAGATAAGGAGTTCTATCCCTTAAATCCCTATCCATTATTTAGACTCTCGGAGGAAGAGTTTTATCCCTTAATCCTTTTATTTATACTCTCGGATATCAAGAGTGTTATCCCTTAAATCTAGTGTTTATACTCCTAGATGAGGAGTTCTATCCCTTAAATCCCTATCCATTATTTAGACTCTCGGAGGAAGAGTTTTATCCCTTAATCCTTTTATTTATACTCTCGGATATTAAGAGGGCTATCCCTAAATCCTTATCCCCTATCCCTTATTTAGGCTCTCGGACCAAGAGCTTTATCCCTTAATCCTTTTATTTATACTCTCGGATATCAAGAGTTCTATCCCTTTTCCCATCCTTTATTTAGGCTCTCGGACCAAGAGCTTTATCCCTTAATCCTTTTATTTATACTCTCGGATATCAAGAGTTCTATCCCTTATCCCATCCTTTATTTAGGCTCTCGGACCAAGAGATTTATCCCTTAATCCTTTTATTTATACTCTCGGATATCAAGAGTTATATCCCTTATCCCATCCTTTATTTAGGCTCTCGGACCAAGAGCTTTATCCCAAGTTAAAATCCCTTAAAGAAGAATTCCTTAAATATCCTTTAGAAAGCAAATTTCTAATTTTCACAGAAAAAAGAAATAAAAAGTTAAACATGTCATTATGATAAAAAACAAAATTTATATCCAGATTAATCCAAATAAAAGAATAATATCTAAATTCCAAATAATCACTAAAAAAATATTTATATCCCAAAAGTAAAGTTAAATAAAAATTCAATTTATTTTTATCCCAACCCTATATTTTATAAAAAGTAAATTCCTTGAAATAAATCCTAAGTATAGATTTTATAAAAAATTAACCTAAGTATATAAACCCTTCATAAAAAATATAAAAGAAAGTAATTATTTATTTTAATATTAAAATCCTTAAAATCCTATTTCCTAAACCTTACTTAAAAAAAACAAAACGCTAAGTGAAAATTAATTAACAAATTAAATTAAGTAATTAATTTAATTGTTAAAAAGAAACTAAAAATTAAAACCTATTTTAACAATTTAATTTAAGTAATTAATTTAATTGTTAAAAAAACTAAAACATTAAAACCTATTTTAACAATTTAAATTATGTAATTAATTTAATTGTTAAAAAAAACTAAAAAATTAAAACCTATTTTTACAACTTAAATTAAGTAATTAATTTAATTGTTAAAAAAACTAAAAAATTAAAACCTATTTTAACAACTTAAATTAAGTAATTAATTTAATTGTTAAAAAAACTAAAAAATTAAAACCTATTTTAACAACTTAAATTAAGTAATTAATTTAATTGTTAAAAAAAACTAAAATGATTTTTAATCCCTTAAACACCCCTTAGCATTTTTATTCCAAATTAAAAATTCCTAAGAAAAATGATTTGATTCCAATTATCTGTTTAAAGTAAATTATAATAATAATTTCCAAATAAACAAACCAATTTTAAAACCCAAAATTATTAAAAATAAATTTATAACAAACATAAATAAATCCACATTTAAAAAAATAAATAATTATTATAAATCCAAAATTATAAGAAACTTAAGTAAATTAGATAATCAACGGTTTAGAGATACCAACCTGAAATGCCGTGACCCATTTAAGCTGCTTCCCACTCCCTTTTCCCTTCCCTTTGTGCCCTTTCCCCTTCTTTTCCCTTTGTGTCGTTTTCCCTTCTTTGCCTTTTCCCCTTCTTTTCCTTTTCCTCTTGGTGGTGATTTTCTTGTATCCCTGTGTGAGATCTCTTTTCCTTTCCTTTTCCCTGAGATCTCTTTTCCTTTTCCCTTTTGACTCGGAGGGATGTTGAAGGCATAGGGTTTAATATTGTTGAAGGTTTAAGGTTTACCTTTTTTTTACCTTTGAGGGATGTTGAAGGTTTAGGGTTTAATATTGTGGAGGGTTTTAGTGTTGTTGCTCCTCGATGTGTTAAGAACAACAACTTTTTTTTTCGTATGGTTTGTACATCTCCCCTTTTAGTGTTGTTGTTCTTCAATGTGAAGAACAACAACCTTTTTTATACTGATTATTGTGAATTTGTGGGTGAGTTAAAATGTGGAAAATAGAGTCTATTTATAGATGAAAAATTAGGTCAGACATTGAATAAAATTTTTCAGTTTAGGAAGGTTTTAATCTGACCTGATTTTCCTCTATTTCTTGGAGCCCAAGCAAATGAATCTGGATGGATTCATGGCTTGGTGAATTTAAATAAAAAAATTAATATTTTAAATAAAAGAAATATCCTAATAATGATAATGAGAAAAAAAGATTTGATTGATTTTTATTTTTATTTTAATGATTTTTGAGATTTTTTCCATAAAATATTGATTTTAATGAAAAAAATCATATTTTTAAAATTGCATTAAATACAAATATGAAAATAAAAAAAAATAAATATTAAAAAAATGATATTTTTGTGATTTTTTATTAAAAATAAAAATAAAAAAAGTTAGTAGTAAAGATAAAACAAATACAACATTAAAAATGAAAAAGGTGGGATTCGAACTCACAACCTCTCCGTCTTGTAACTCCCTATACTCCCCTTGCTACCAACTGTACCATTTTATTTATTCAAAATAAAACAACATTAGCGGGTATTTTAATAATAATTCAATGATAATATTAATATTAATAATAATATTAATATTAACATTAATCCTCTAATAACCCCACTATGACCCTAGTATAATTCGATTAAAAATTAATATGACCCTAATTAATCCCTATATATAAAAATAACAGTAATCTAACCCTATTTAACTCATAACGCCATCATAATTTATTCTACCCCTGCTATTAAAATAAATAAACCCCTCAATACAAAAAGCAAAAAAAGAATAGACGGTTGGTCAAAATTTGGGGTACGACAGATGCCCCTATTTAATCGTCTTCGAATCAGAAAGAAGATGTTGATGAGTCTTCCTCTTTTGTTGCGGAGACGATTAAATATAAGAAGGACCCTAATTTTGACCACAGAGTCTGGTAGGTACTACGCTGATTATCCTAAGATCCCTAGTAATAAACCCTTAACGAAATACCCAATTGAACCCCTTGATAAATACCTTTTCGAGAAACCCCTTGTGATAAAACCTATTGACACAACAGTGAAACCCCTAGGTAGAATCCTTTGATGACAAATCCAATAAACCCTCCCCCCTTTTTTTTAATTCTAAACAAAAACCCTTTTTGGATGAAAATCCCTAGATGGAACCCCTTGAACAAAATCCAGTAGAACCCCTGATACAACTCCTCGACGAAATCCCTTGGGCGAAAATCCCTTAATAGAAAACTTCTTGATAAGACCCCAGTGAAACCATTTGGCAAAACCCTGGTGAAACCCCATGATAAGACATTGGTGAACCCTTTATTAACATTCTGGTAGAACCCCTAAAAATCTGGTAGACCCCTTTTGGTAAATCCCTGTGTAGAATGTTCGATGTAAACCCTTTGATAGAACCCCTTGATGAAATCCCTAGATGATGAAAAATACCTGGATAGGAATTTTTGTAGAACCCCTAATAAATCCCTTGATGATGAAAAATCCCTGGATAGGAATTTTTGTAGAACCCCTGCTAAACCCCTGATAAATCCCTTGGAAGAAAAAAAAAATTAAAATTTATTTGATAAAATCCCATGAGAAAAAAAAACCTCGATAAACCCTTGATAAAACCCTTAGAGGAAACCTTTAAATGAAATCCTTTAAATGAAACCCTGGATATAATCCCTCTGATAAAAACTAATGAAAAATCCTAATTAAACCCTCGACAAAACCCTTAATGGAACCCTAGATAAAAACCCTTAGACAATTGAAGAAACACGATACCTTATGAAAGCCATGTTGCTAAGTTGGGTATTAAACCCCTAAGAGTAGTTATGAACCTTATGTATGTATGCATGAGTGCATGTATGTATGTTCATGCATGTATGTGATGTTATGTTATATATGCATGATTAGATGCTAGAGCGTAGCGACATGATTAATGCATGACAATGATTTGAATGTTTCCATAAGTTCCCCAGTGCTGAGTGTCCCCATGATATTTATTAACTGATATGGTAGGGTGTGTTGAGCTAGCCTGATATCCCGATACTCGTTTTGAACCCTGGCGATTGTTGATGTAGGACAGAGCTTGCATGTGCCTCTTGGAAGTATGAAGAGGGTTTGCCCTTGATTGTTTGAGTTTCACAGGATTATGCCTGAAAAGGACCTCAGATCCCACCATGCCTTGATACGACCTTCAGATGAACTGCCCCAGTATTTCAACCTTGGAAAATATGCCCCAGATTTTGAATCTTCAAAAGGTATGCCCCTTAACTAATTGGGTATGGAGGAGTGGCTTGAAAAGGAACTTGGATCCTGCCATGCTATGATATGACCTTAATATGAACTGCCCCATTATCATGTCTTCGCCCCTGATTAGGTGACTCCTAGAGTGATTGGCCTCAATGCACCCTTGAGTTGGCGTGCCCCAGCGTGAACCTCTTGAAAAGTCCACCCCTTATCATTAGAGTCGTGGAGGTGACTCAGCATCAGTGTGTCAAGTCTTGGGATGCTTTGCTCCTAGTTAGTAGGATCTCCAGATAATATGCTCTTATGACCATCAAGATTTGCCCCTTGATTAGAATGATTCCTTATTAATTCGCCCCCTTATCCCAGATCTCTTGAATCCTTGTGCCCCTGATCGGTCCTTTGTTGAAATTTCCTTAACGCTAAGTATTGATTTGTGAGAAAAATGGTTCCTTTCGAAAAGTAATTCAAACTAAATGCTCATACAAATTTTGAAATCAAAAATTTAGAAGAGATGTATGATGGATGATATTCGGCCACGAGGTTGGCGCGAATGACAATGGGAAAATGATGATTTAACAAACATTCAGATTCGGAGTCAGTTTAACAACGACTTTGTCGAGTATGCTTTTATAGTGCCCCTAGCTTCAATTAGGACTTTTATATGTTGTAACGTGGCCTGGTTCACGGTTAAAAAACAAAGGATACAAGGCTCAAAATTTGAAATTTAACCCACCCCATTCTCCTTGATGTTCTCCATTCCTAAATCCCATTAACCCAACAGACGCGTTCATCCTGCAAGAGAACCTTTTCAGTCACGGTGATTAAAAGGCATACTGGTTTAAGCACTCGATGAGATTTTTTTGAGGTGCGATCACTCACTCCTGTTTATAATATTGTTCCCTATTTTCCTTTTTCCTTTCTTTTAATCCCTTATTTTTGCATGGACCAATTCTTCTGAATTTAGTAGTCCATCGGGATACCCTTATTTTTGCCTAAGTCAAAGTCCACTGTTTTTCAGTTTTTTCCTTTTCCTCTTGACTTAGCGGGCTTTTTTCCTTTTTTTTTTGGAACAATTCTTGAGTGATTTCCTTTTGACTTAGAAAGGGTGTGACTGCCATATTAGATATTATGAGCTATTATCCCTTTTGCTTCCTCAATGTTGGATGGTGTGAGGAAGAAGATGTGCTTTAAACCCTTTGTTTGGATTGACTGATTCTCTTGAGATCAGAATGCATCGTTGAGTAAATTGAAATCTACCCTGCCCCTGGTTAATATTAAGGTTTTTTTTTTTTAAATAGAAAGAACATCAACTTCTGGCTCGAGGGGGTTGACTACGGATTAACTCCTTATTCCTCCAGTGTTTGGGAAGTGAAACAATGCCTTACATCGTCAGCTGGGTCTTACTATTAAAGCATACATCAGCAAATTCGTTTGTTTATTACATCCTTTTCCTCCTAAGTTTGTTAATTGTGAAGAAGTGAAATGGAAAAGCTTTGATTTTTTTTTTGCAAATGATGGCATAGAAGAGAGTGTAAACAAATGGATTGATTCCAAAAATATGCATGCTCGTTTTATTAAAATTACTTCTCAAAGAGTACAACTTTTAGGTACAAGCAACACTTAGCGAAAAAGGAAATTACAACTGGAAATGATAAAGGCTATTGATCCTAGGGATGAGCTTCCTTGTTGATCCACCGAATTTAAGAGACACTTCTTGAAGTCCTTGCACTTTGTCAACATAAGGGTGACCTCTCACCAATGGGGACTCCTCCTTTGAAAGTCGAGTGCATGTCTTGTGCTTTGTGCTCATACCTTGTAGTATCTGAATAGGGTCAAGTAATTGCAGCTTCACTAAGGGACCTCTGATTAAGTCATGAGACATTGGTGTAGGATCCAATTCCGTTCCAAGCTTCCTTTGTTAAAGCGCATGAGGCTTCTACTGAAATAGATACTATTGCATACTTTGTTGCGAAGGCATCATCCAAGGTTGTTGTGTTTTAGGCTTTAGGTAGGCCTCTGGATGGCATAGTGAAGGGTTACCTCTTTCTTCAATGGTACTTTCCCCTCTTGAGTTCCTCCATAACTTCCTGAGATATCCTTTGATTTCGTTTTATAAGTATCAGGAAACCTTTTAGCTCTTGGTAATTGGATAAGGGCGAAAGCGGAAAGGATATGCATATGTATGTGTATGTATGCAAATGCATAAAAATGCATGAGATATGCAAAAAGATTGTTTTTGATGCAATGCAAATGTCACATTAGGATGGTGACAGATGAAAAGGAACCCTTACGGGTTTAGAGGTAGTTATGTACATAGGGAACCTTTATCTAGGAAGGTTCCCTAGGGATAATGATTGGTAGGGGAAACCCAAACTGATTTGAGATGCGTAAGGTAAAATGCAAGCATGACCTAGCTTAGGTAGGTTCCCTATAATTTGGTTAGATCTAAGTTTAGACTACCCAATCCCCTCACATGTGGGTCAAAAAATTGGACAGCATAACGACCCTATACTGTACAGACTATACCCTTGTTTTACCATGAGAAGGAGCAAGCCTTCCTACGGTAATCCTTCGGGATAAGTCTTATTTGGGGTAGGAGCCTGTAGCGAGCGATTTTGGACGCGATTCTTAAGCGATGTCGCTCTCTGGGTTAGTTTACTACAGGTCGATTCATTTTTTATTCTATTAAAGCTGGTGAAGGAATGGAAATAGATGTCTCCAATTAACCCTGCTTGCATACTGAGGTTAAACAGCAGTCTATTAGCTTACGGATGCGATCAATGTGGTGGGGCCTTTCTTGTGTTATTTTGACAGAATGACAGGCTTCTGACGGGGAACAAGGATTAGGATGTTAGGACTGATGCTTTTTGATAGATATGTGAGAGTACGGGATTTAGGGTTTTTGATTAGTGTGCTCGCTAAGATTTTTCTTTCAATCTTATGCCTACGTATTCCCGTTTACCGAAATAGGGAAATCAGAGCGTTCGTAGTTCCTCCTATTCTATGGGAGGAAATGGTTGTTTTGGTGTCTTGTTCAAAGCCCAAGACGTGAAGCGAAAGGTGGTTTGTATCTTGTTCAAAGCCCAAGAGGTGAAGCTAAAGGTGATTTGTATCTTGTTCAAAGCCCAAGATATGAAGCTGAAAGGTGTTATCTTTAGAGAGAATTTGTCATCTCTAAAGAGGGGGTTGTATGTCACAACTGTTTATAAAGGAGAATTACTTTAACCGGGATGTGTGAATCCGGTAATGCCGTAATTTCCTTTATAGGGGATTTTAACCTGAAGGAGAAGACTTTAACTCAGTGTAGAGCAATGCTATCTTTCCTTAGGAATTTCTCATGCTAAAAGAGGGACAGTGGCATGGATGTAGATGATCTAGAGGCTTGCCGCTTACAGCGATTAGATGGAGGGGAAGGAGTTGTTGATGTTTGTGTACTGTGAACGAGGCACAGTTTTTGATGCTAAAAGGTTGATTGGATCAACCAGTGGTTTTCTTATACAAAGCCTAAGAGGAGGCTAATATGTGTCTCGTACAAAGCCCGAGAGAGAGGCTAAAAGGTTTTGACTCAACGAGGGAATCTTTTGGTATCTCGTATAAAGCCCGAGATGGAGGCTATTTGACTCCACAAGAGAGTTTTTTGTATCTCGTACGAAGCCCGAGATGGAGGCTAAAATTTGTTTGGCTCAATAAGAACATTTTTCTATCTCGTATAAAGCCCGAGATGGAGGAGAAAGGGTGATTGACTCAACAAGGGAGTCTCTTATGTGTCTCGTACAAAACCCGAGAGAGAGGCTAAACGTTGTTTGACTCCGCTAGGGAGAATCATTGTACAAAGCCCAAGAGGAGGCTATGGTGACTGTTTCAGTTGAGTGACAGGTCCAGTATACTGATTTTGAAAGAGAAAATCAGTTCTTATTTGAGCAACACTGTACTCAAGGATTTGATTCAAGGACCAGGGATATTTCTGTTCTTTAAGGAAGTGGGAAATCTGAAGGGTATTGAGACTGTTCGAGCCTACGGGTTTTCGAAGGGGTCACTTGAGAATGTCTTTGAGACTCAAGGATATTAGACTTTCTGTGTCTAGAGTTTTATCTTCTGTACTATGCTTTGGGAAACAGTAGTAGACTCTTTGAAAGGTCAGTTCTACGCAGATGACTAAGTTCTGTTCCTATACCTCTAGGAGGTCGTCGGGACATTTTGTACGAAGCCCAAGAGGAGGCTGGAAGCTTATAAGAAGCCGACGAGTCCTTGTACGATGCCCAAGAGGAGGCTATCATTCCCGGAGGAAGATATCGTTATACGAAGCCTAAGAGGAGGCTGTGAATACTTCTAAGAAGCCAAGAGGTCCTTGTACTAAGCCCAAGAGGAGGTGGGTTTGCTTTTAGGAAGCCTGTGGGTCCTTGTACAATGCCCAAGAGGAGGCCGATGCTTTTAAGAAGCCGATGGGTCCCCAAACCCCGAGAAATTCAAGACATGCCATTCACGAGGAATAGATCAAGCCAGGAAAGTCCGAGAATTTGGAAGAAACTTAAGAGATGCCATTCACGGAGAAAAGATCATCTCTGGGGAGTAGAGTTTCTTGACAAGTGCTTTTAAGAAGCCTGTGGGTCCCCAAACCCTGAGAAATTCAAGACATGCCATTCACCGAGAATAGATCAAGCCAGAAAAGTCCGAGAATTTGGAAGAAACTCAAGAGATGCCATTCACGGAGAAAAGATCATCTCTGGGAAATAGAGTTTCTTTGACAACTTCTACAAGTGACAGTCTATGAAAGGGTTCACCGAGAATGCTGCCTTTCATGTCTCCATATTGTTTAACCCCAAGAGGAGGGAAGACTGTGTCTGGTAATCCTAGGGGGATCTAATTTTGACTATTTAAGAGTGATCAACGGGTTTAATGCTAGACGTAGTAGTCGGGGAAACTCTAAATATCTATACTATTATTACACAGTTGATATGAGTTTATGAAAGAAGACTTAAAGCGAGACAGCCCCACAATACAGTTATATGTATAAGAAAGCGGTAAATGAAAGCTTGTAAACACTTACTCGGTTGAAGAGCTTCCATGCTGTTTGGTTAGTTGTTCAATAAAGAAAGATTGAAAACAACAGTATATTTCAAAATCAAAGGAGAAAGTGCTTTAAAAAAGAAAGATTTGGGGCTTACAGCTCAAGGAGAGGCCCAGGGTTTTATCAGTGAGTGCACTGTTTAAATTTGTACAGAGGGACTTATACAAGTGACTGAGGCCCAAAAAGGTTTTCTGTACAGAGAGATGGGTCTTACACTCTCTCAAGAGGCCCAAAAGGTTTAAAAGAAAAGAAATGGGTCTTACTACTCGAGGGTAGGCCCAGTTGATTTTCAGTTTAAAAATGGCGATCGCGCCGAGATTTCCTTTTAACGCAGAGGGACTTATACAATAAGTGAGGCCCAAAATGTTTTGGTTAAAAGGGGATTGGGTCTTACACTCTATTAGAGGCCCAAAAGTTTTGAATGGGTCTTATAGCTCAAGGAGAGGCCCAGGGTTTTTTTCAAAAGGCGACGATCGCGCCTTTGGTTTTTGACGGTATCAGGACTTATACAATATACTGAGGCCCAAAAATGATTTGGTCAAAAAAAGATTGGGTCTTACACTCTATTAGAGACCCAAGATGTTTTGAAAATGAACTATGAGGGTTGAATTAATCCAAAACCCTAATTTGTTTTCAAAAAATGTATTTAATTGAATAAAAATTCAATTAAAATGATCAAAATTGTTTAACATATGAAAAACAAATTGTGATCTTGGATTAATGCTTCAAAAATTAAGTATTGACCTACAAAATAATTAGAAGGCATTAAAAGTTGCAAAATCAAGGTGGAAAAAATATTTTAAATGTTAAAAACAATTAAAACATTAATTCTTTGCAAAAATATCAATTATACAAAATAAAGAATATTTTTGGGATTTTTTGCGAAAATAAAATATTTTAACATTTTTGTGAATTATTAAAAAAAGAATCAACTCAAAATCATTAAAACTCAGAGAGAAATTAATTTTTGAATTAAATAAAATCACAAAATTCAAATATTCAAATATTCAAAAAATGGTGCCAAGAACACCCAAGAACACGCGCGTGTTCTGGGTTTGCCCAGATTTGCATTTTCTCTCCAATCTCGCTGAATACTTAATCATATCATGTAATCCACATACCAATCAACTCGTTTCAACCTCACGATCATGTCTATGACAATTAATTTCATTTAAATTAAGCATAAAACAAGAAATCACGAAAAATCCTCAAGAACCCTAATTTCTGCATGAAGGCTAGGATTTTTTATACACGAGTCAAACAATGCAATTAATTGAGGGGAAACATTCCATGCATGATTATGAACATATGGCCAAATTATTGTGCAGCAAAAATTGCATGGATCATAGAGTTAGAAGAGCTCATGCTTACCACTTGCAGCTGGTGATCGTGATTTGTGTTGGAGGTGTTACAGCTAGGTTCCAATGATCTGGATAGCTTCCCTAGGTGCCATGGAGTGTGTAGGAATGCTTGGAATGGATTGAAATGATCTAGAACTTGAGATGGTACCCCAACTGCAAATCTGTCAAGAACTTGAGCAATTGGCTGGTGATTTTGTGAAATCTGTGTTCCAGATGTTATTTGAGTGTTTGGATCACATCTATATGATGTATATGAGGTGTGTGTGTGATTGGTTTGATTGGAAAAGCTCTCAAACTCAAAACCCGATAGTGACTTGCCTTAGAAGGCAAAATTGGAGTGAAAGAAGAGATTTTGAGGAAAGCATCTGTTTGATGGCTTTGGTGTACTCAAACTGATCACAATTGAGCTCTATTTATAGTAGAGCAAGTTTGTTTTGCAAGGAATAGTGAATGGCAACTGCTGAGTAGGTTTGGCCAATGTTGGCAAATGAAAATCCAAGTCTCCTCTAGCCATTGACTAGAGGTTAGGGCACAGGCTGCTGGTTCCCTTGGTCTTGGATAAGTCTTGACTGAATTCAGTTGAGAATGGCTCAGTCCATGCCACCTTGATGCTTCCATTGAATGCTCCAATCCAAAATTAGAGTCTTGTCCCTATTTTGGCAATTCTAGGTTCAACATGCTATTTCTTGTTCCAAAGACTTTGGAGGCTTGGCTCAGTGATTGTCCCCTTTAGATTCAATCCTCAGATGTGTCCAAGTGGATAGGAGCATTTAGATTTGGCTGATTTTGGTAAATCGACTAAAAGTGTAAAAATCTGCCTTGCCTTGGCAGATTTCTGCAAGGCAACTTGCCAATGTCATATCTCATGACTCAAATTGAATTTGGTAATGTTCTTGGCCATTTTGGAAAGCCCTTACATGATACAACAACTGTTTGAACATGTGTGGTTTTGATCTCTTTTGAATCCAAGTGAAAAATCTCCCCACATTTGGCAAAAAGTAAGGTAAAATCTGACTTAGTCAAATTTTCACTAAGTGTTGGAACAAAGTGACTTTTCTTGATTTTGATGACTCCATAACTCAAAATCCATGAGGAATTTGGACATAGGTCAGTATGAAGCTTTTGTAGAGGGCAATGAGATCTACAAATCAATCTTTGAATGGGGAACAATGGCCTTGTGGTTTAGGAGTTATGGTCCTCCAAAGTTGGCACATTAGTGTCATTTTTTCATAACTTAGAAAATTTTCTAAGTTTTTATGGTTACCCCTTTTACAAGTTACCCCACTTTCTTTGATTTTTCTTGATGAATGATGATTCAAATCATACATTAACATCATTTTAGGGTTAAAAATCCATTTTGGTGAAAAATCTCAAAAAGTCAAAGTTGACTTTTGTGCACAGTAGACTTTTTATCAGATGAATTCCAAACTGTGCAATTCTTCATGAAATCATGTCCTTGGCCTAAATCAAACTTGATGGACATGTTCCATGGGTTTCATAGGGTATATTGAATCATGTCTTAGGGTTTGGGAGCATGTCCTGGTCAAAAGTCAAAGTTACAGTTGACTTTCCTCGCGAAACCCTAATTGTGGTGCAGATGAAATTGAGACTTGTTGCTCAAGCTTCTTGGATTAATCCATTGTTCCAAATGGGTCAATATAGTTCATTAGAGACCCTCAAACCCTCTCTTGAGGTATTGGCTCCTGATTTGCCCTAAAAGTTAACTTAGGGGTGAATTAGGTCAAAAAACCCTAATTCCTGATTTTTGATGAATGCATCCCCTGAGGCAAAATTGACTTGATGATTGGGTCCATGAGGTCCCATGAAGTATATTAGGTTATGTTTTGGATCATTGGCTTGTGCCCAGATGAAAAATTTCCATCTGGAGGCCCTGGTCGACCAAAACCCTAATTTGGTGACACTGTCAATCTTGAGACTTGATCCACCTAGAAGGGAGCAGCCTTGTACTTAATCCTTGAAGTGGGAGTCCTTTTGATCCATTGTGGATGTTTGAGAGGTTAGACAAGTTGAAGATCATGTCAATCCTTGATTTATCCTTTGTCTAAGGCTCTGAGAGGGCTTGAAATCCTAATTTTGATTGTAGTGGATGCTCACCCATCTTTGGGGAGACTGATGAAGTATGATGGTTTCTCCATATTGTGATGATGATTGACACAATGATAGGAATCTTAGTGGTCAAAATTTGGGGTATGACAGATGCCCCTATTTAATCTTCTTGGACACGAAGGTGTGAATGACGAAGGTATTCGGGCATTCGGGGTGTAAGAGGATTAAATATCGGAATACCCGAAATTTTGATGGTGGTTATGAATGGTAGCTTACGCATTCATTTTCTTTTGCTAAGCGATGATGCTTAGAAAAGGTCAACTTCCCCTCGATCCTGGTCTTCAGCCAAGGAGCTGGTCTCAGTTGCTGAATTGAACTTCCCCTCGTTCTTGGTTTCCTACCAAGAAACAGATCTTAGTTTCTGGAATAAACTTCCCCTCGATCTTGGTTTCCCACCAAGGAACATGTCTAAGTTTCTGAAATAAACTTCCACTCGTTCTTGGTTTCCTACCAAGGAACTGGTCTAAGTTTCTTTTGTCAATAAACTTTATTGACAAGGGACGCTAAGCGTAGCGATTTTCCTCAAACTTCTCGCCGAATTTTCCTAGGGAGATGCCATTTGATGGGAAAAAGTTTGACGCTAGACTCGCTGGGGAGCCCAATCGTCTGAGTTGTAGAGGTGCACAAACTTCTCTGTTGGAGACGCCATTTATTGACTCTATCTGGGGAAAATGAGTCTCTTGAGAGACTGCTTCCGCTTGGGATCTTACATCATACTTTTCTCGGGATCTTCCCGGAGAAATGCCATATGATGGGTTCCAATTTTGAGGTGCCGATGACCTTTTCATCAGTGGTCTTTCGGAGAAAGGCAGCTGTACTGCCAAAGCTCCGATTAAGGGGTTTTCTCTAGGGTTTTTCCTTAATCCGGGAAAGCAAGGATATCATCTTTAATGGTGAAGAGTGACATTTGTTGAAAGCTTCTCTGGCTTTTCAGAGGTTCAAGTTATCAAAGTGGTCAAGAGCCAACTTCCTTCCAGAAATAAACTGGAAGCGAGGTTGTTCAAACGCAGCGTTTCCTGACGAGGCAAGAACTGACAACTCGATTGAGAGAACTTCTATCACTAGGGGACAAGACCGACTAGAGTGATAGTGATGCAATATGAAATGTGAATGCAAATCAATAATGCATGATATATCTATGTTTATGCTGACTGACGCGACAAACAAACTAAAAAATGAACATGACTGGATACTCGGCCATCGCGGGGCGAAGGAGTACCGTTGGTCCAAAAGGTAGCAATTCTATTTTTCTTAGGAGAAGTAGTCCTCGCGGGGAGCTATGTTGGTCGGGCTTAAGAGATGAGAACTCGGCCGAGGCGTGTCAGACGAAACAAGGTCTCTAACACAGTTGATCCCTTCATTCAGGCGTACTGGCCTAGAAGGAGTACTTTGATTCTGCACTTTGAAGTTCGCTTACTTCTGGAGAAGCGGTTGATGTTATTTTGATGTTCAACAGTCAAAAGAAATTGCTGACTTTATTAAAAAGCAGAAAAAGTTTTAACAAGTAAATTCATTTTTGTTTTATTTCAAGAATCGTTAATCATGTTAAAAAAAAGGTCATTCTGTAAAGCTAAAACAAATGAAAATTACAAACAAAAGCACAAAGGCTCAAATTTTATTTATAAGAAGGAGATCAGCCAAACGCGTGATTCCAAAGAGTATTTATAAAGTTAGAAAATGGTAATTTACAGGGAAAAGGGCTACATTGAAACATAACGACCACTATCCTTCTACCAACTTTGAATTCGGGACATCCTGAGCTTCTGTCGAAGATGACCTTGACTGGAGTTTTCCTCCGATGGATGATGTAACTGCTGCTGCTGAGGGACTTGCCTCTGTTGAACATAGTTAGTTGCCATTATCCCTAATTTTTTCCTGGATTGTACTTTGATGTTTCCAATCCACCGGGATGATTTTTTTTCATGTCTCTAACTTTTGCCTGGACCGCCCTTTTGGGTTTTCAATCCACCGAGACATTTTTTTTCCTTTTTTTAGTTTAAGCGAAGTATTTCTTGACTACATCAACATATGTGGGGTAGGCAAATTCCTCTCCGTCCATGGTTGCAAGTCTCAAGGCGCCGCTTGAGAAAGCTTTCGTGACCACATAGGGGCCATCATAATTTGGAGTCTACTTGCCCCGGGAGTCAGTGAGAAATGATTGTATCTCCTTGAGCACAAGGTCTCCTTTCCTGAAGACACGAGGTCAGACCTTTTTGTCGAACGCCTTCTTTATTCTCTGCTGATACAACTGACAGTGGCATAGTGCCGTGATTCGCTTCTCTTCAATCAGGTTTAATTCGTCGTGTCGACTTTGACATCATTCAGCTTCGGTGAGCTTAGCTTCCATCAATACCCGGATTGATGGGATCTCTACTTCTATGGGGAGAACTGCCTCCATGCCATATACTAGAGAGAAAGGGGTTGCCTCTGTTGAAGTGCGGACAGATGTTCGATAACCGTGAAGAGCAAAGGGTAGCATCTCGTGCCAATCTTTATAGGTTACAACCATCTTCTGAACAATCCTCTTGATGTTCTTGTTAGCCGTTTATACCGCTCCGTTCATCTTGGGTCGGTAGGGAGATGAGTTATGGTGTTCGATCTTGAACTCAACGCATAACTCTTTCATCATCTTATTGTTCAAGTTAGATCCACTATCTGTAATGATCTGGCTTGGAACACCATAACGGCAGATGATATTGTTTTTGATAAATCGGACCACCACTTGTTGGGTTACATTAGCGTACGACGCTGCTTCAACCCACTTGGTGAAATAGTCAATGGCTACCAGGATGAACCGATGTCCGTTTGAAGCCTTAGGTTCGATCAAGCCAATCATGTCGATTCCCCATATGGAAAAAGGCCACGGGGAAGAAAGAACTTTGAGATGCGATGGCGGTACATGAATTTTGTCGGAGTATATCTGACACTTGTGACACCTCCTCATGTACTTGTAGCAGTCGAATTCCATGGTCAACCAGTAGTACCCTGCTCTTAGAATTTTTCTCGCCATTGTGTGTCCGTTGGCATGAGTGCCAAAGGACCCTTCATGAATTTCTTTCATCAGCATGTCTGCTTCTGGTTTGTCGACGCATCGGAGCAAGACCATGTCAAAATTTCTCTTATAAAGAGTGTCACCGCTCAGGAAGAAGCTGCCAACCAATCTTCTGAGGGTTTTCCTGTCCTTCCTTAGTGCCCCAGGTGGGTACTCTTGTTTCTGAAGGAAGCATTTAATATCGTGATACCAAGGTTTATCGTCTATGACTGCCTCAATCGTGAAGATGTAGGCGGGCCGTTCAAGGCGCATTATGTCGATCTTAGGTAGGTCGTTCCATTGACCTACACTAATCATGAAAGAGAGAGTGGCTAAAGCGTCAGCCATGTGATTCTCTTCACGAGGAATATGATGAAACTCGATTCTGTTGAAGAAAGGTAACAACCTTCTTGCATAATCTTGGTAAGGAATCAGTCCTGATTGGTATATGTTCCAATCTCCTTTTATCTGATTGATAACCAGGGCTGAGTCGCCATATACGTCCAAGTTTTTGATCCTTAAATCAATCGCTTCTTCGAGACCCATGATACATGCTTCGTATTCGGCCTCGTTGTTCGTACATTTGAACGTAAGTCGAGCGGTGAAAGGAATGTGGGTACCCTAAGGGGTAATAATGATTGCCCCAATTCCGTTTCCATAATGATTAACTGCTCCGTCAAAGATAAGTCCCCATTGGGAACCTGGTTCTGGCCCTTCACTGGGTAACGGTTCATCGCAATCTTTCATTTTTAGATACATGACATCTTCGTCTGGGAAGTCAAACCCGATTGATTCTTGATTGTCAATCGGTTGATGAGCCAAATGATCGGCTAAAATACTCCCCTTAACGGCTTTCTGAGCGTGGTACTCTATGTCATATTCTGATAATAACATCTGCCAACGGGCAATTCTTCCCGTGAGAGCAGGCTTTTTGAAGACATACTTGATTGGATCCATTTCGGAGATTAACCAAGTAGTATGACGAATCATGTATTGGCGAATACGTTTGGCTGCCCAAGCCAAAGCGTAACAAGTTTTCTCAAGCATCGTGTACCGAGTCTCGCAGTCGGTGAATTTCTTGCTCAGATAGTAGATGGCAGACTCTTTCCGTTTGGTTTCGTCTTGTTGGCCAAGTACACATCCCATTGAGTCCTCTAGGACTGTGAAGTAAATGATCAGTGGTCTTCCTTCCACTGGAGGTGATAAAATCGGCAGATTCAACAGGTATTCCTTAATACTGTCGAAGGTGGTTTGGCAATCTTCTGACCAAACGCAATCCTGGTTCTTTTTGAGTAATTTGAAAATCGGCGCACATGTCGCGGTCATAGGGAATATGAATCTGGAGATGTAATTTAAACGTCCCAGGAATCCTCTAACTTGTTTTTCAATTTTCGGAGAAGGCATTTCTTGAATGGCCTTGACCTTGTCAGGATCAACCTCAATTCCTTTCTGGATGACGATGAACCCTAGTAGTTTCCCTGAACGGACACCGAAGGTGCACTTGATGGGATTCAAGCTGAGTTTGTACTTTCGCAAACGCTCGAACAATTTTTACAGATGTTCAACGTGCTCACTCTCTGTTTTTGATTTTGCAATCATATCATCGACATATACCTCGATTTCTTTGTGTATCATGTCATGAAACAGAGTAGTCATGGCCCTTTGATAGGTTGCCCCGACGTTCTTCAAGCCGAACGGCATCACCTTGTAACAAAAGGTACCCCATGGGGTAATGAACGAAGTTTTCTCCATGTCTTTCGGCGCCATTTTGATCTGATTATAGCCCGAGAATCCATCCATGAAGGAGAAGACTTTGAACTTTGTTGTACTGTCTACCAGCATGTCAATGTGTGGTAAAGGAAAGTCGTCCTTTGGACTTGCCTTGTTTAGATCCCTGTAATTGACACACATTCTGACCTTTCCGTCCTTTTTGGGAACGGGTACGATGTTGGCTAACCATTGAGGATACTCTGATGTGGCGAGGAAACCCGCGTCAATCTGTTTCTGTACCTCCTCTTTGATTTTGATGGCCATGTCCGGATGAGCCCGTCTCAACCTTTGCTTTACTGGCGGACATTCTGATCTTAACGGTAAGTGATGTTCCACGATGCTGGTATCCAACCCTGGCATATCCTGATAGGACCAAGCGAATACATCGGGAAATTCTCTGAGAAGCTTTATCAAACCCTCCCTGGCAGTTGGACTGAGCAGTGCCCCAATCCTGGTTTCTTTTCTCTCTTTTTCTGAACCCAAGTTTACAGTTTCCAATGGCTCTTTGTGAGGTTCAATGGACCTTTCCTCTTGTCTGAGTAGTCAGGAGATCTCTTCTAGAATTTCGTTGTCAACTTCTTCTTCAGCCCCAAATACCGGGAACTCAAAGTTGGGAGAAGGCATCAGATCGTATGTTTCAACGGGGTTTAAAACAAGTAATCTTCATGACATGAGGATTCGTGTTTAGAAGAGATAGAGAGAATGCAAAAGTATGTGCAGTGTATTTTTTTATTACTTCTTGTTTTTGTTATTGAATTGTTTTTTAGGATTACCATTTTCTGAAAAAGCAAAAAGAGAAAACAGCAATTAATGCGGGAATTACAGAACGACGTTATTTTATTAATGAACAAGTCGATTCTTGAAACTACAGCCCTATAAAACAAAACTCTGTCGCTTTGGGTAGAGCGAAGAGGGAAAATTTACAGAAAGCGAGCCCTATCAAAACATCCGTTTCACCTGGGCAGGGTGAAAGGTTAAAGATGGCAATTACTTTGACTAATGAACGATCTTCGGAACCTCGACGGTAACCCATTGGCGGCGAACTCCTCGGTGAATCACAAAGTCTGGCACCTTCCTTGATTTGTCCTCAGAAATGACGCTGATTTCTGGTGGAGCAGGATCATTGGAATCTGTCTCCCAGGCAGAGTTGTCGTAGGAGAATTCCTCAGTTGTATTTTGCATAGCATTTGTGCTCTCAACTATATCTCCCCATCCAGTTGGCTGGATGTCTTCGAGCCTGATACGAGAGCTTTCAGGAGCGGTGTACCTGACCATATAGTCGTATTTTCCACTCGGTTGTCCCAAGGTGTCCCACACTTCTTAGGAACTGGAGGAGTCATCTCTCTCGATGACATTGACCTCGGGAAAAGCATAGTTGATGAACTCAAGTCCTGCAAACGTTACGAATTCATCTTCATGTTAAGTAGCTTCAGGATGACCTGAGTGTTGACCCCATGACATGGTGGGGACACAGGTATTCTGTTCAATGAGACTCAGCTGATTTTCATTATTCGGCTGACTCTCTTGCCCCAAATCTCCTGGATAAGATTGCCACATTGGCAGACCATCCATTGGGCCATAGTAGTTGTAGTCAAAGTTGTATTTCATCAGAGTGTCTTCCTCTAATGAATTTGGCGGAGCACGGCATCCTTCTGGATCACAATCTCCATATATCATTTCGACATCTGACCGTGGTATAAATCTCGGACTCTGTGCGGGATAGCAAAATAGCATAGGCACCTCTTCCTGAGACATATAACCGTCCTCATTAAGATAGGACTTCCATTCTTCATCTGTGTCAGAGGGATCTTCCTCATTGATAGCATGTACTGCTTGAGACACTGGGTGAAGAAAACCTCCACTGTGGAAGAAGTTTTGAAGGGGATGAAGACTTTCATCGTTAGCAGTTGTCCGGGTACATGTTACAGAAAAACCAAAACCCTTCTTTGTTTTATTGTCAATAGGAATGACAAGTTATCCCCATCCGGTTGTGTCGGTACTCTCGACCGCTTTGATAGCATCTTTGTATGAGGAAATTGAGGTTCCTCCTCTTGATTGATTGTCCTTGCTCACCGACAGCGCTTGGAACTGCGTCCCAATAACCTCCTCGGGTTCTACACAAGTAAATGATGATAAGTTACTCACGAGCAAGGCCTGTTCTCCACAGTCTGTGACAAGTTGATCGTTCTGAACGCACTTTAGCTTTTGGTGGAGGGTCGAAGTGACCGCTCTAGCCTGATGTATCCAAGGTCTTCCTAATAAACAACTGTACGTTTCCCGGATGTCCATGACCAAGAAAGTGACTTGGAAAGTGTGAGGACCAATAGTTATTGGAAGATCAACTTCGCCGATAATCGCTTTTCTGGATCCGTCGAATGCCTTGACGACAACCTCGCAGATTCTCATCGGAGGGCCTTTGAATGATAATTGCATCAAAGTGGACTTCGGCATAACACTCAGGGCTGACCCTGTGTCTACCAGTACGCTGGCTAAAGCATCGTCCTGGCAGTTAACTGTAATGTTGAGCGCCATGTTATGACGGCGACCCTCTTCGGGTAATTCCTCATCACTAAATCCCAAATTATTGCAGGAAGTGATGTTAGAGACAATACTATCGAACTGTCTGATTGTTACATCCTGTTCCACAAAGGTTTACTCCAAGACATTCTGTAGAGCCTCCTTGTGCGCTTCTGAACTAAGTAACAGTGATAATACCGAGATCTTTGAAGGAGTCTGCAACAGCAGATCGACAATGTTATATTCACTCCTTTGGATAAGCTTCAGCATCTCATCATCATTTTTTGAAAGGTCGGGATTACTGGATTGACCGACTGATGGATCGGGAGCTTCTGTCTGAAGTTCCTTTTCCTTGTTAGGTTCTCCAACTCCTCGGTTGAAGATTCGACCGCTCCGTGTTACACGACTGATGTCTGCAATATTTACGACAGAGGGTAATGGAATTTCCTTTCCATTTTCAACTGTCGTTGCACCGTATTTGTAAGGGATAGCCTTAGTTGATTCCTACGGTAGTGGTTCCGGCAGATAGATGACTATGGGAACCTTCTGATTTTTCTGACCATCATAAGTAATCTCGATCCGTTCTCGGTTCGGAACTTTAGATTCATCAAGTAGAGGGATAATGGCAAAAACATCCCTGGTCTGGTGACGATCAGAGATTGTGACAACATCCTCAACTTGATCGGCAAGGTAGTTCGGCGACCAATTGATGGGTCCAGAACCTGGATATGGGCGGATCTCTCCACGATCCACCTGCCCCTAGAGAGCTGCTCGCACAAGGTAGTACCCTTGGTTACTTTCCGAACAGACTCCACAACATTCATAATTATGTGGTGGCACCCGGCCACGCCTACTTTGAATACAATGTAACCTCACTAGGTTAGCTTCCACGAGTTGGACATCCTGACTTTGACGCCGAGTGGGATTCCTGTTATTGATACTAATTTGCTGAGTATCCTCATCCATGTAGATTAGCATCCACCAATGATTTAACAAGTGTTGAAGTGCTTCCTGGACAAGGGCACATCCCTGATCGTTTTCGCAACCCGCTTTACAGCTGTGATAATTATGTGAGATCAGGAATCCGAGTCGGACCTGCTCAGCATGCAACTCTACCAAGTTGGTATTCATCAAGCGAATGTTAAAGATTTGAACCATGTTGATCTAATAAGGGCTCCTATCATGGTAGTCCTGGATCCATCCAAGATCCATCTGACGCTGGATGGCCTCCTGTATGAAAGAGCATCCCTGTTTGTTTACCGAGCAAGTCAGACAAGAACTGTAATCGTGCCGCAGCAGATTATGATACTCGCTTTGCCTTGAGTGCATCGCCACCAAGTTGACATTCATTGCACAGATGTCGTGGTTCTGAATGACGTTGGAATTCGTGTAGACCATGTTAACTCCACGAACTCGGTGCTCCTGGATCCATCCGAGATCCATCTGTTCCTGTAGGGCTACTTGCACCACAAAACATCCTTGATTGTTTTTAGAGCAGATATCACACTGGTGATAATTATGAGATGGCACATGGCCGTACCCACTCTGTCTACAATGCATCCTGACCAAATTGGTTTTCAACAAGAGTACATCGTGAATTTGATAAACGTTGTTAGTCTTTTTCTCAATCAAATTGACTGCAGCTTTCTCATGTTGAGGCAGCGGGTTTGTGAGAACATTGGGATTCGTATCTTTGAAAGATAAGATCCCGCTCCTAACAAGATTTTGCATGTCAGACTTGAAATTGAGACAAGTCTCGATGTTATGCCCTGGTCCTCCTTGGTGATAAGGGCAAGTTTGATCCACCTTAAACCAAAAAGGCGGATTTTCTGGTACTGTAAGAGGGGACTTAGTCTGGATGTGCCCCTTAGCCAGTAGTAATGGAAATAGTTATGCGTACAACATGGGTATAGGATCAAACCCTAATGTTCGTGTTGTACGGTTGTTGTTATATGGAGGACGAGCCTGCTGGAGAGGCTGTTGTGTCCTTTGCGGATTAGGTTGGCTTTGTGCAACCTGAGGTTGATACGTAGGAACAGGCGCAGGGTTGATAGCAGGAGTCACAGCTGCTGCCGGTTGATAAAGTCGCCTTTGCTTTCCGAGAGAGATATTCCCAATATCTTGCTCTTTTTTCTTAGGGAGAGCACTACCGTATCGTTTTGTACTGCTCGATGATCCAGCGTCTTTCGCCAAACGTCCTTCTCGGACGGCTTCCTCAAGACGAACTCCCATGCCCACCATCTCGGTGAAGTCATTGGGCGCACTGGCAACCATTCTGTTGTAGTAAAATGAGCTTAAGGTCTTTAAGAAGATCTTTTTCATCCCTTTTTCCTCAAGAGGTAGACAAATCTGAGCGGCAATTTCACGCCATCTCTGGGCGTACTCCTTAAAGGTTTCCTTGTCCTTTTGTGACATTGATCTGAGTTGATCTCTGTCGGGTGCCATGTCCAAATTGTATTTGTATTGTTGGACGAAGGCAGTGCCAAGATCTCTGAATGTACTGATCATAGTATAGTTTAAACCCATGTACCATTTGAGTGCGGCACCGGTTAAACTATCCTGGAAGTAGTGAATCAGTAGGTCCTGATTCTCCGTCTGAGCTAACATTCGCCGAGCGTACATCACCAAGTGACTTTGAGGACAAGAGTTACCCTTGTATTTTTCAAAGTCAGGTACTTGAAATTTGTGCGAAACTTTCACATTGGGGACCAAGCAGAGGTCTGCGGCGTCCTTTCCAAATAGATCCTGACCGTGGATGGCTTGCAGTTCTTTCTGCATTTCCAAGAATTGTTCCTGGAATTCATCCATTCTATCGAACATAGTTTCCTTCTTACCAGAAGGTATCGGCGCAATCTGTCCTTCTGGGACAGTGTACACCACAGGGGGTGGTACCGTGACTACGGCAGTGAACCTTGGCGTTTCCTGAAGTTTGTAACCTTCAGGAGTCTTCAATATGCCTCTGGCATCTTCGCTTTCCCGAAGTTTGTAACCTTCAGGCCCAGCGGCTTCTGTTGTGATTCCCTGATCTTCAGTGATCGGCGGAACATATCGTTCTGGGATATAGTTAACAGGTATACCCCAGGGACGATCTTTCGGTATCTGATACCTAGGATCATACTTCTCCACTATGGGCGTTGAGGTGATCTCTGAGATCACAGTCCTTTGTATCTGAGCTTCTGCCATGGCTTGCATGTTGTCACGAAGCTTTCTCATATCCTCTCTCAGAGCGTCGATCTCTTCTTTCAACTCTCTATTTTCTTCCTCAAGATCATCCATCTTTTTCTGACGATTGGCCCGAGTATTGTACGAATGAGACAGTTTGACTCTAGAACCGAGACACAAACGTGAGATTCGTAGGTAAGAAGAATACGCGATGTGAGAATGATGAATGCAATGATTATATTAATTGTTTTTTTGGTTTAATCAAAATAAACTTCGACAATTAGATTGCAAATATCAAACGGCGGGGAAACCCCTTTTTATTGAATTCAAAGGATTACAGAAATGGAAATACAGTAGATTACAAGGTGCAGAAACAGAAACCTAAGCTAAGGGGTCCCAAGAGAACTCGGGTGCTGATTCTGGTACTTTCCTTTTCTTTGACCGGGGCTCTTGGGCCGTTGTCGGGTTGTCATTCCTTTTCCAAGTGAAAGGAGCGAGCAAATTCCTTTGGTCATCCTGATTATCCACAGCATGTTGCTCCAAAATTTCAATCAGAGCATCTTTCTCTTTCAGTAGTTGCTGTATTTTGATGCACTCTGCGTTGAGGGTGCGGTACTTGTTCTTCTAGGACCTTCTCTCCTTTTGAACCTTGTTGAGAGTAACCTGAAGCTTTTCCGTTTCAGTCATGAAGTACATGACAGATTCTCTCGGCGGAAGAATTCCGTAACGAGGATAAGGCATCTTCAGCTTGAGAGCTCTAGTTTGTACCCAATGGAGATAAGGCTCCACCGAGACACAGTCCGGTTTTCCTAGAGTCTCCCGTCCTTTCTTATGAACATGCTTCTAGGCTTGCACTATTTCCATCTTTAGTGCTCTGTCGTTTTCTCCTTCCTTGAAGAAAAGACCTTCCAGATGAACACCCCGTGGGACGTGTCTCATTGGGTATCCAAACTGACAGCGAACCAATATCGGATGATAGTTGATTCCTCCCTTAGTTCCTATAAGGGGTACGTTGGGGAAGTTTCCACAACGTTCAATGATCCTGATTCCATCAAAGATCCTATTACACCAATCTATATCAGAGTTGGTAAGAGACATGATCTTTTGCGACCAACGTAAGGTACTCTTACAATCCCAAAAAGCAGCAGACTTGGGCAAGTGAGAGATAAACCATTTGTAAAGCAAAGGTACATAGTATGTGATCTCCCCTCCGCCGTACAAATTCCCTAAGTGTACAGAATGATACGCATCTGCGAGCAAAGTCGGCACCGGGTTTCCAATGAGAAAAACCTTAATGGCGTTGATATCGACGAAGTTATTGATGTTGGGAAACAAAAATAACCCGTAGTTGAGCAAGACAAAGATGCTTTCAAAAGCAGTCACGTTCCCTATACTAGCAAAGTACAGGGCTTTCTTTGTCAAGAACTGGGCTGGCAAACCTTGGATGCCACCCTTAGTGGTCATGTGAGTCCTGACCTCAGACTCGTCCAAATGAATTGCTCTTGCAATGGTCTGATTCTTTGGAATTTCTTCCAGTCCGGAAAATGAAGCTCGATCAGATGAGAATACTCTTCCAGCGTTGGTGCTAGCTGGTAATCCGGGAATGTAAAGCAGTGATAGACCAGATCGTAGAACTGAACGAGCGCGTCCATGATTCCCTCAATCACATAGACCCTTAACAGAGGTAGCAAACCTCCGTATTTGGCTCTGAAGGCCTCTTGGTTTGTGATCATTGTCGCCAAACCTCTTAAATCCTCTAGTTTTGGAATCCTGAAGGTATACCTATGAGTTCTCCTTCTACCGAAATCCATTAGTGCAATCCTTTTCTCTGATATTTGAAATCACAGTCTTAGTTTAATTTAAAAAACAGAGAGACTAGAAGAGAATTTTTTTTTTGAATGTTTTAATGTTTTTTAAATGAATGCATGAATGCAGCACACAAAAACATAGAAAAAACATGGGGTCAAAGGGTCGTTGTCATGAAGTCAAGGCTCTACCCATCCCCAAAGGTTTATACTAGGGTGATTTTTGTACCTGTACTCATTATCATCAGCTCCTCCCAGGAAAGCAAAACAACAAGCGGATCGCCAGCGAGTTGTAGAACAATCTTAGAGTAAGTGCTATTCACCGAGAATAGATCACCAGCCTCAAATGAGGGTAGTATCGCGTGACAACTATTTCCGATAGTTTCCGCACTACAAAAGGGTTGGCTCCTCAGCTTCTCAGACATCACAATCGGCCCATTGCCTATGAGAGGGAATGGGTTGCATTGGTCAGCCTCCACTGAGGTTGATGGTCGACCTCGTCGCCATCACTTATCTTAAGTGTATACTCAATCTTTCCACATGCGGCATCACACGCATTCCCATTAGTAGAAAAATAAACAGGTATAGCAATTAGGAAAAGCAGTATATATATTTGTCCTAAACATCCTAGACCTTTAAAGCTATGAATCCTAAGTTCCTGACAGAAAATGGGTTCCCCGGCGGAAGCCCCAATCTGTGGTATTCACACAAGTGAAGAGAAAAAGATCACGGCCCCACGGTGGGTGCCACTTTTCTGTGGTGGCCACCGCCATGAAAAAGATTTGTCCAAGGTTTTCACCTTAAACGTTAAGAAAGAATGAGAGGCCCCACGGTGGGCGCCACTTTTCTGTAGCGAGCGATTTTGGACGCGGTTCTTAAGCGTTGTTGCTCTCTGGGTTAGTTTACTACAGGTCGATTTATTTTTTATCCTATTAAAGCTGGTGAAGGAAGGGAAATAGATATCTCCAATTAACCCTGCTTGCATACTGAGGTTAAACAGCGGTCTGTTAGGTTACGGATGCGATCAATGTGGTGGGGCCTTTCTTGTGTTATTTTGACAGAATGACAGGCTTCTGGCAGGGAACAAGGATTAGGATGTTAGGACTGATGCTTTTTGATAGATATGTGAGAGTATGGGATTTAGGGTTTTTGATTAGTGTGCTCGCTAAGATTTTTATTTCAATCTTATGCCTACGTATTCCCGTTTACTGAAACAGGGAAATCAGAGCGTTCGTAGTTCCTCCTATTCTATGGGAGGAAATGGTTGTATTGGTGTCTTGTTCAAAGCCCAAGACGTGAAGCGAAAGGTGGTTTGTATCTTGTTTAAAGCCCAAGATGTGAAGCTAAAGGTGATTTGTATCTTGTTCAAAGCCCAAGATATGAAGCTGAAAGGTGTTGTCTTTAGAGAGAATTTGTCATCTCTAAAGAGGGGGTTGTATGTCACAACTGTTTATAAAGGAGAATTACTTTAACCGGGATGTGTGAATCCGGTAATGCCGTAATTTCCTTTATAGGGGATTTTAACCTGAAGGAGAAGACTTTAACTCAGTGTAGAGCAATGCTATCTTTCCTTCGGAATTTCTCATGCTAAAAGAGGGACAGTGGCATGGATATAGATGATCCAGAGGCTTGCCGCTTACAGCGATTAGATGGAGGGGAAGGAGTTGTTGATGTTTGTGTACTGTGAACGAGGCACAGTTTTTGATGCTAAAAGGTTGATTGGATCAACCAGTGGTTTTCTTATACAAAGCCTAAGAGGAGGCTAATATGTGTCTCGTACAAAGCCCGAGAGAGAGGCTAAAAGGTTTTGACTCAACGAGGTAATCTTTTGGTATCTCGTATAAAGCCCGAGATGGAGGCTATTTGACTTCACAAGAGAGTTTTTTGTATCTCGTACGAAGCCCAAGATGGAGGCTAAAATTTGTTTGGCTCAATAAGAACCTTTTTGTATCTCGTATAAAGCCCGAGATGGAGGCGAAAGGGTGATTGACTCAACAAGGGAGTCTCTTATGTGTCTCGTACAAAGCCCGAGAGAGAGGCTAAACGTTGTTTGACTCTGCTGGGGAGAATCATTGTACAAAGCCCAAGAGAAGGCTATGGTGACTGTTTCAGTTGAGTGACAGGTCCAGTATACTGATTTTGAAAGAGAAAATTAGTTCTTATATGAGCAACACTGTACTCAAGGATTTGATTCAAGGACCAGGGATATTCCTGTTCTTTAAGGAAGTGGGAAATCCGAAGGGTATTGAGACTGTCCGAGCCTACGGGTTTTCGAAGGGGTCACTTGAGAATGTCTTTGAGCCTCAAGGATATTAGACTATCCGTGTCTAGAGTTTTATCTTCTGTACTATGCTTTGAGAAATAGTAGTAGACTCTTTGAAAGGACTGTTCTACGCAGATGACTAAGTTCTGTTCCTATACCTCTAGGAGGTCGTCGGGACAATTTGTACGAAGCCCAAGAGGAGGCTGGAAGCTTATAAGAAGTCGACGGGTCCTTGTACGATGCCCAAGAGGAGGCTATCATTCCTGGAGGAAGAGATCATTATACGAAGCCAAAGAGGAGGCTGTGAATACTTCTAAGAAGCCGAGAGGTCCGTGTACTAAGCCCAAGATGAAGCGGGTTTGCTTTTAGGAAGCCCGTGGGTCCTTGTACAATGCCCAAGAGGAGGCCGATGCTTTTAAGAAGCCGATGGCTCCCCAAACCCCGAGAAATTCAAGACATGCCATTCACGAGGAATAGATCAAGCCAGGAAAGTCCGAGAATTTGGAAGAAACTCAAGAGATGCCATTCACGGAGAAAAGATCATCTCTGGGGAGTAGAGTTTCTTGACAAGTGCTTTTAAGAAGCCTGTGGGTCCCCAAACCCCAAGAAATTCAAGACATGCCATTCACCGAGAATAGATCAAGCCAGGAAAGTCCGAGAATTTGGAAGAAACTCAAGAGATGCCATTCACGGAGAAAAGATCATCTCTGGGGAATAGAGTTTCTTTGACAACTTCTACAAGTGACAGTCTATGAAAGGGTTCACCGAGAATGCTGCCTTTCATGTCTCCATATTGTTTAACCCCAAGAGGAGGGAAGACTGTGTCTGGTAATCCTAGGGGGATCTAATTTTGACTATTTAAGAGTGATCATCGGGCTTAATGCTAGACGTAGTAGTCGGGGAAACTCTAAATATCTCTACTATTATTACACAGTTGATATGAGTTTATGAAAGAAGACTTACAGTGAGACAACCCCACAATACAATTATATGTATATGAAAGCGGTAAATGAAAGCGTGTAAACACTTACTCGGTTGTAGAGCTTCCATGCTGTTTGGTTAGTTGTTCAACAAAGAAAGATTGAAAACAACAGTATATTTCAAAATCAAAGGAGAAAGTGCTTTGAAAAAGAAATATTTAGGGCTTACAGCTCAAGGAGAGGCCCAGGGTTTTATCAGTGAGCGCACTGTTTAAATTTGTACAGAAGGACTAATACAAGTGACTGAGGCCCAAAAAGGTTTTTTGTACGGAGAGATGGGTCTTACACTCTCTCAAGAGGCCCAAAAGGTTTAAAAGAAAAGAAATGGGTCTTACTACTCGAGGGTAGGCCCAGTTGATTTTCAGTTTGAAAATGGCGATCGCGCCAAGATTTTCTTTTAACGCAGAGGGACTTATACAATAAGTGAGGCCCAAAATGTTTTGGTTAAAAGGGGATTGGGTCTTACACTCTATTAGAGGCCCAAAAGTTTTGAATGGGTCTTATAGCTCAAGGAGAGGCCCAAGGTTTTTTTCAAAAGGCGACGATCGCGCCGTTGGTTTATGACGGTATCGGGACTTATACAATATACTGAGGCTCAAAAATTATTTGGTCAAAAAAAGATTGGGTCTTACACTCTATTAGAGGCCCAAGATGTTTTGAAAATGAACTATGAGGGTTGAATTAATCCAAAACCCTAATTTGTTTTCAAAAAATGTATTTAATTGAATAAAAATTCAATTAAAATGATCAAAATTGTTTAACATATGAAAAACAAATTGTGATCTTGGATTAATGCTTCAAAAATTAAGTATTGACCTACAAAATAATTAGAAGGCATTAAAAGTTGCAAAATCAAGGTGGAAAAAATATTTTAAATGTTAAAAACAATTAAAAAATTAATTCTTTGCAAAAATATCAATTATACAAAATAAATAATATTTTTGGGATTTTTTGGGAAAATAAAATATTTTAACATTTTTGTGAATTATTAAAAAAAGAATCAACTCAAAATCATTAAAACTCAGAGAGAAATTAATTTTTGAATCAATTAAATAAAATCACAAAATTCAAATATTCAAATATTCAAAAAATGGCGCCAAGAACACCCAAGAACACGCGCGTGTTCTGGGTTTGCCCAGATTTGCATTTTCTCTCCAATCTCACTGAATACTTAATCATATCATGTAATCCACATACCAATCAACTCGTTTCAACCTCACGATCATGTCTATGACAATTAATTTCATTTAAATTAAGCATAAAACAAGAAATCACGAAAAATCCTCAAGAACCCTAATTTCTGCATGAAGGCTGGGATTTTTGATACACGATTCAAACAATGCAATTAATTGAGGGGAAACATTCCATGCATGATTATGAACATATGGCCAAATTATTGTGCAGCAAAAATTGCATGGATCATAGAGTTAGAAGAGCTCATGCTTACCACTTGCAGCTGGTGATCGTGATTTGTGTTGGAGGTGTTACAGCTAGGTTCCAATGATCTGGATAGCTTCCCTAGGTGCCATGGAGTGTGTATGAATGCTTGGAATGGATTGAAATGATCTGGAACTTGAGATGGTACCCCAACTGCAAATCTGTCAAGAACTTGAGCAATTGGCTGGTGATTTTGTGAAATCTGTGTTCCAGATGTTATGTAAGTGTTTGGATCACTTCTATATGATGTATATGAGGTGTGTGTGTGATTGGTTTGATTGGAAAAGCTCTCAAACTCAAAACCCGATAGTGACTTGCCTTAGAAGGAAAAATTGGAGTGAAAGAAGAGATTTTGAGGAAAGCATCTGTTTGATGGCTTTGGTGTACTCAAACTGATCACAATTGAGCTTTATTTATAGTAGAGCAAGTTTGTTTTGCAAGGAATAGTGAATCGCAACTGCTGAGTAGGTTTGGCCAATGTTGGCAAATGAAAATCCAAGTCTCCATCAAAACAATTCTTCTACATCAAGTTTTGTTGAGTGTAAGCTTTGGAGATCATTCCTTGAAGTTGATTTTGAAGAAATTTCGGATTTGGTTGGTAATTATTAGATCTAACATTGTTTGAGTTCAATTTTCATCTCTCACCATGTAATCTCTTGTTGATTTGTGTGTTGCTTGATCCATTTTCTTTGAATTTTGGATTGCATTAGTGTTTGTTTGATGATAATTGTTGGAATTTTTATGCTCAATTGCATACATTGTCATTTGGTGTTTTAATGTGTAAGTGATGATGGAAAAGTGAATTTTAAAACTCTGTTTTAGTTGTTATTGCAGGTGTAATTAGTTAACACATTTGGTGTAATCGATTACACCTCCTTCATGCGCACCAGTTTATTGATTTTGTTCATGGTGTAACTAATTACCCTTATTGGGTTAATCGATTACCCCTGTGCTGATGGCAGTAGTTAGCTTGTTTTTTAGGACAACTTTGTTTCATTTTCTTCTTTCTTCTCTTTTTCCTTCTTTACCTTGGATTATAGCTTTGTTAATCAAAATTCTCTTCAATTTCCATGGACTTTAGGTGTATGATGAAGTTGGATAAACCTTCATTGGTTCAAATCTATCTTTAAGTGGATCATTTGATTCATTTTAGGTGCTTTGAATTAATGATATGTTTAGTACTTTAATCCACCAAGAAGAGTGGTTGAAATTGAAGATGGAATGATCCAAATGATGTGATTCAATTTGGTTCCTCTTCTCCCCTCTTTCTTTCTTTTTTTATTTTTGGTAAATGAAAATATTAAATATCATGGAAATCCTTTGAAGTTCTTGATTTAGATGAGACCATTCCTCTTTTTCTTTTGGTGTGGCAAGCTTTAGGAGAGTGACTTATATGTTACTTCTTTAGCTTGTATTAGCACAAATAGTGTTATTGACTGGCCTCCCATAGTACGACCTTCTTTATAGGCCGTGCGACGATTGCTTAACATAGCGCTACATTTTGTCTCGAATAAAAAATTAAGTCATTTTTGTAAGCGAGACTATTAGTCTCTTACTCTCCATAGTGTAGTGTAAAATAGATTATCTCTTTGTCATTTAAGAGAGCTAGTGGCATACTTGTCGATTTTATCCAAGTTGGAGCCCTTCTCTTGATGATGTATAGATTCATGTTTTCATGCTTATGGTTAACTAGTCGAGCATTCTCCAAAAAATTACAAAATGTTCTTCATCACTAAGACTAAACTATTAACTATATTATTGTACTAACTTTACTTTGTGCCATTTAATTCTTGCTCTTTAATTCTTGTCATTTATTTTATGCCTTTATTTTAGCATTTCATATCATATTATTATCTTGATTTTCTCTTTGTCCACTTGGACCTTTGTTTATGCTCATGATCTTTTTATTTTGTCCATTTGGACTTCCTCTCAAGACATTAATAAATATCAAAACACTTAAAAAACTTGGTTCTCTTAATCTCGGACTGTTGTGACCTTGTGATCGGACTTGGAATTTGGACTTAGATCTAGGATCCTTGCTCTATGCTCTTGGAGTTGTTGTCATACCCCAAATTTTGACCACCAAGATTTCCCATCATTGTGAAAATCATCATCACAATATGGATGTACTTTTATGCCTCATCAATCTCCTCAAAGATGATTGAGCATTCACCGCAATCAAGAATTAGGGTTTTAAGCCCTCTCAGAGCACTTATAAAAGGATCAATCAAGAAATGACATGTTCTTCAACTTGTCTAACCTCTCAAACACACATAAAGGATCAAGAGGACTCCCACATCAAGAATCAAGCACAAAGTTGCAACATTCCAAGTGGATCAAGCCTCAAGATCGCCACAGTCACCAAATTAGGGTTTTGGTCGACTGAGGCCTCTAGATGGAAATTTTCATCTGGGCATGAGCCAATGCTTCAAAACATAACCCAAGATACTCCAAGGGACCTCATGAACCCAATCATCAAGTCAATTTAACCTCAGGGGATGCATTTACCAAAATAATCAGGAATTAGGGTTTCTTGACCTTATTCACCCCTAAGTTAACTTTTGGGACAAAGCATGAGCCAAGACCTCAAGACATGATTTGAGGACTTCAAGTACACTACATTGATCCATTTGCAATAATGGATTGGCCCAAGAAACTTGGTTCACCAGTTTCATTTTCATCTAGACCACAATTAGGGTTTTAAAGAAAAAGTCAATTGTACCTTTGACTTTTGACCAGGACATGCTCCCTGTAGCGCGATTTTTGTGGTCTTGAATCACTATCGCTTGGGCACTACAGTTCAATTCATTTTTTATCCTGTTAAGCTGATTAAGGAAGGGAAATAGATGTCTCCAATTAAACCTGCTTGCATACTGAGTTTAAACTGTCAAAACTGTTGGTTTACAGATGCTATTAAGATGTGGGCCCCTCTTCGGTTATTTTGTTAAGAATAGAATGTTTGGACCATTTGTGAGGTTTTTGGTAATGTGTTTAGATTTGATGCTTTTCGATTGATGTATGAAGGTACGGGATTTTTGGGTATTTGATTAGTATGCTCGCTAAGATTTTGCAATCTTATGCCTACGTATTCCCGAAACAGGGAAATCAGAGCGATCGTAGTTCCTCATATTCTATGGGAGGAAAGAGGTGTTTTGGTGTCTTGTTCAAAGCCCAAGACATGAAGCTGAAGGTAGTTTGTATCTTGTTTAAAGCCCAAGATGTGAAGCTAAAAGGTTGAGAGAGAATTTGTCATCTCTAAAGAGGAGTTGTTGATGTTCGTATGCTGTGAGCAAGGCACAACTTTGATGCTAAAAGGTTGATTGACTCAACCAGGGTTTTCTTTATACAAAGCCTAAGAAGAGGCGGGAAGTTTGACTTTTCCGGGGAAAATGTTCTTTCTGTCTTGTACAAAGCCCAAGATTGAGGCTAAAAGGGATTTTGACTCCGTTGTGGAGAATGTATATTGTATAAAGCCCAAGATGGAGGCTGAAAGGGTTCGACTCAACAAGGGAGTGCTTGTATGTGTCTTGTACAAAGCCCAAGACGGAAGATAAAAAAATTTTGACTCAACAAGAGAGTCTTGAACAGGTGATTGACTCAACAAGAGAGTCTGAAGGTTGTTTGACTTAATAAGAGAGTCTTTTATACTCAACAAAAGAGTGATTTGATGTCTCGTACGAAGCCCGAGATTGAGGCTAAAAGGAGATTGACTCAACAAGAGAGTCTTTTATACTCAACAAGAGAGTGATTTATATGTCTTGTACAAAGCCCAAGACGGAGGTTAGAAGTGGTTTACTCAACAAGAGAGTCTTTTATACTCAACAAGAGAGTGTTTTTCTATCTCGTACGAAGCCCGAGATTGAGGCTAAAAGGAGATTGACTCAACAAGAGAGTCTTTTATACTCAACAAGAGAGTGTTTTTCTATATTGTACGAAGCCCGAGGTGGAGGGTAAAAGGAGGTTGACTCAACAAGAGAGTCTTTTATACTCAACAAGAGAGTGATTTATATGTCTTGTACAAAGCCCAAGACGGAGGGTAAAAGTGGGATTGACTCAACAAGAGAGTCTTTTATACTCAACAAGAGAGTGTTTCTCTATCTCGTACAAAGCCTAAGATGGAGGTTAAAAGAGTCTGAAAAGATTAGCTCTGCTAGGAAGAATCATTTGTACAAAGCCCAAGAGGAGGCTGCCTTACCGCTGTGGATTCTGAAGATCCTGAAGCGGGTCCAAGAGAGACCAGGGTTTCTTCCTATGTTGGAAAGGAACTTGAGAATGTCTTTGAGACTCAAGGGTATTAGACTGTCCAAGTCTAGAGTTTTATCTTTTGTACAATGCCCAAGAGGAGGCGCGGGCATTAAGGGATGAGTATCAACCATACAATGGCCAGAGTTTTGAGGCTGAAAAGACTGCTCTAGCAAAGGATGACTAAGTTCTGTCTTATACCTTTAAGTGGTCGTCAGGGTCCTTGTATTAAGCCCAAGAGGAGGCATAAGGACTTTTAAGAAGCCGAAGGGTCCTTGTACAACGCCCAAGAGGAGGCGGAGATGCTTTTAGGAAGCCTGTGGGTCCCCAAACCAAGAGAAGTTCAAGACATGCTATTCACCGAGAATAGATCAAGCCAGGAAAGTTCCAGGATTTGGAAGAAACTCAAGAGATGCCATTCACGGAGAAAAGATCATCTATGCGGAGTTAGAGTTTCTTTGACAATTTCTAAGGGTGACAGTCTGAGAAAGGGTTCACTGAGAATACTGCCTTTCTCTTTGTTCCATATTGTTTAACCCCAAGAGGAGGGAAGACTGTATCTGGTAATCCTATGGGGATCTAGTTTTGTTTGTATTTAAGAGTGACCAACATGGCTTTACCTAGTGCTAGACGTAGTCTCCGGGGAAAACTCTAAAAAACTATACTAGTATTACCCAGTGGATATATGACAAGTATATAAAAGGATGTGAAAGAAGACTTAGAGTGAAGCAGCCCCACAATTCAGTTATGTACATATGAAAGCGGTAAATGAAAGCGGATAAACACTTACCCGTTGTAGAGCTTCCGTGCTATTTTGTTAGTCGGTCAACAAAGAAAGTTGGATAACAACATATATTTGGATTCAAAATCAAAGGAGAAAGTGTTTTGAAAAGATTGTTGGGGCTTACAGCTCAAGGAGAGGCCCAAGGTTTTATCAGTGATTGCACTGTTGTTTTGAATTTGTACAGGGACTTATACAAGTCAATGAGGCCCAAAAAGGTTTTCTGTACAAAGGGATGGATCTTACACTCTCTCAAGAGGCCCAAAGGTGTTTAAAGAAAAGGAATTGGGCATATAACACGAGGGTAGGCCCAGATGATTTGATTTTTGAACTTGCGATTGCGCCGAGATTTATATTTTAATGCGGAGGGACTTATACAATGTCTGAGGCCCAAAAAGTTTTGGTTAAAAGGGGGTTGGGTCTTACACTCTATTAGAGGCCCAAATAGGTTATTTTTGTACAAGAGATGGGGCTTACAACTCAAGGAGAGGCCCATGGGTTTTTGTTAAAAAGGCGACGATCGCGCCGAACTTTTTGATGGTGTCGGGACTTATACAATACACTGAGGCCCAAATCATTTTGGTTTTCAAAAAGGGTTGGGTCTTACACTCTACTAGAGGCCCAAAGGTTATTTAAAAAGTTTTGTTTGGGTGAAAATCAAGGAAACCCTAATTTCATCATTTTAAAAGTAAATTCTCAAGGAAAATAAAAAAAAATGATAAAATACCAAATAAGTTTGAATAAACAACTTGTGATTTTTGGTTGAGATTTGAAAAATGATGTTTTAATCACAAGATGAATTAAAATTCATTTGGTTTTGATTTTCAACATGAGAATTCAATTTTAAAATGTTTAAAAATCAATTAAAAGTGAATTTATTCACAAAAATACCAAATATATTAAATAAATAATATAAACTTGATTTTTTTATGGAATAAAATATTTCAACATTTTTGTGATTTTTTTTTCAAAAAGAACCAATAAAAAATAATTAAAATTGAGGGAGTTATTAATTTTTCAAATCATTGAAAATAATATGAAAAATAATAAAAAAAAAAGTGGAAAAAGCATTAAAAAAGGGGTATGGGGCGAAGGGGATTCGAACCCCAGACCTCTTGTGTGCAGCATGCGCACCTTACCACTGGGGTGGTGATACATCCGTGTATTGAAATACAACCACAAATATACAAGGCTTGCCTTGTTTTTGGCCTGGCCCTAGGCAAGGCAAGACAAGATTTTGGTTAGAAACGTGAAGGCCATAACTTTCTCATTTTTCCATGGATGGAGACAAAATTTATATGCATCTGGCCTAGAATTTCCTAAGGAATCCAATGGTGGTGGTGGTTTTTCCAGAAAACAAATCCTCCTCAAAACCCGATAGTGGTTTTGAAATAGGCCATGTTTTACATTTTCCGTGCTACCTCTTGGTACAGGTGTGAATTACATGATAAATTGGTGCAAACACAACACATATAACATGTATAAGAGAGGCATGATCAGTGGACTTCAAAGCAAGACATATTTCAGAGAGTTCAAGTTGTGATGCTTACCTCTCTTTGGAGCTTTCGGGCTATCTACCAAGTGCTTTGTTCCAGAAATGTTTTGATGCTTTGGACACCCTCAAATGATCCCTTAGAAGCTTTTAGAGTGGTTGGAACCAGCTGGAAACCTCAGGAATGGAAACTGGCCCTTTCTTGCAAAAGGGGCAAAAGTGGCCAAAATAGCAACTCTCTCAAATGGTGTTCCAGATGTGGGGAACCATTTGGGACAGTTCAAGGATGATATTTGGAGTGTGTTTGATGTTTTATCTGGTTTGGAAAGTGACTGATTCAAGACATGGCTTGAAAAATGCACAAAAGTTCTATTTTGAGGTTTTGAGAGGGGACTTTGAGATTTTGGTGTTACAGGTCACTTGTGAGAGTTTGGACAGCTTAGATATGACATATTGGATGTGTTTGGATCATGACCTATGATGGAAATGCTCTCTAACTCAAAAACTCAGAGTTACCTTGCTAAAGAAGGTATTTTTGCCTAGAGAAAGTGATTTTGAGGAAAACATCTGTTTGATGGCTTTGGTGTACTCAAACTGACCACAAATGAGCTCTATTTATAGTGTGTCAAGTTTGTTTTGGCTGCAATAGTGAATGGCAACTACTGCAGAAGTTTGGCAAATGTTGATCAATGAGAATCCAAGTCTCCTCTAGCCATTGACTAGAGGTTAGAGCACAGAGCTGTGGTTCCCTAGTTGTTGGATAAGTCTTGACTGAATTCAGTTGAAAGTGGCTCGGTCCATGCCACCTTGGTGCATCCATTGAATGCTCCAAAACGAAATTGGAGTATTGTCCCTCTTTTAGGCATTTCTAGGTTTGGCATGCTACTTTTGGTTCCAAAGACTTGGGAGGCTTATGGATCAGAGTTGGTTCCTCCTTGGTCCCCCCTTGAGGTGTTCAGATGGATAGACCTGCTTGCCCTTTGAAAAATTTAAGCAAATCGAGCAAAACCCCCAAATCTGCCTTATTATGACAGTTGCAGTAAGGCATATTGCCACTGTCATAACTTCTTGCTCAAATTGAGTTTGGTGAAGTTCTTGGTCATTTTGGAAAGCCCTCATATGATACAACATATGTGTGATCATAGTTTGTTTTGACGCTCTTTGGATCCAAGTGAAAAATGCCCTTACATTTTGGAAAAAGTGAAACAAATTCTGACTTAGTGCAAATTTCACTAAATGTTGGAAAAAGTGACATTTCATGTTTTCAACCATTTTGACCCAATCATAACTCAAAATCCATGATGAATTGGAATGAGGTGTAGTTGAAGCTTTTGTAGAGGGCCATGAGAGCTACAAATCCAGCTTTGAATGGGGGAAAATGGTCTTGTGGTTTAGGAGACATGATCCTCCAAAGTTGGTACCCTAGCCACTTTGTTCCATAACCTAGAAAATTTCTAAGTTTTTATGGTTACCCCTTTTACAAGTTATCCCACTTTTCTTGATTTTTCTTGATGAATTATGATCCCAATGACACATTAACATCATTTTAGGGTCAAAGAACCATAATTGTGAAAAATCTCAAAAAGTCAAAGTTGACTTTTGTGCACAGTTGACTTTTAGTCAGATGAACTCCAGACTGTGCGATCCTCTATGAAATCAAGTCCTTGAGCTAAATCAAACTTGATGGATTGATTTCATAGGTGTTATATGGTGCATTGAATCATGTCCCAAGGTTTGGGAGCATGTCCTAGTCAAAAGTCAAAGGCACAGTCGCGAACCCCTAATTGTGGTTCTGATGAATTTGAAACTTGTTGCTCAAGCTTCTTGGATCAATCCATTGTTGCAAATGGATCAATGTAGTGTTTTAGGGACCCTCAAATCATCTCTTGAGGTCTTGGCTCATATTTTGTCCCAAAAGTCAACTTAGGGGTGAATTAGGTCAAAAAACTCTAATTCCTGATTTTTTATGAATGCATCCCCTTAGGCTAAATTGACTTGATGATTTGGTTTATGAGGTCCCTTAGAGTATTTTAGGTTGTGCTTTGAAGCATTGGCTCATGCCCAGAGGAAAATTTCCATCTGGAGGCCCCAGTCGACCAAAACCGTAATTTGGTGACACTGGCGATCCTGAGGCTTAATCCACTCAGAATGTTGCAGCCTTGAACTTAATCCTTGAGGTGGGAGTCCTCTTGATCCATTGTGGATGTTTGAGAGGTTTAGACAAGTTGAAGATCATGTAATTCCTTGATTGATCTTTTGTCTAAGAGCTCTGAGAGGGCTTGGAACCCTAAGTTTGATTGTAGTGAATGCTCACCCATCTTTGGGGAGACTAATGAGGTATAATGGTTCATCCATATTGTGATGATGATTTGCACAATGATGGGAAATCTTAGTGGTCAAAATTTGGGGTATGACAGATGCCCCTATTTAATCTTCTTGGACCCGAAGGTGTGAATGGCGAAGGTATTCGGGCATTCGGGGTGCAAGAGGATTAAATATCGGAATACCCAAAATTTTGATGGCGGTTATGAATGGTAGCTTACGCATTCATCTTCCTTTGCTAAGTGATGATGCTTAGACAAGGTAAAACTTCCCCTCGATCTTGGTCTTCAGCCAAGGAACTGGTCTCAATTTTATTTTGAAATAAACTTCTGCTCGATCCTGGTTTCCTACCAAGGAACTGGTCTCAGTTTCTGATTTAAACTTCCCCTCAATCCTGGCCTTCAGCCACGGAATTGGTCTCAGTTTCTTATGAAATAAACTTCCCCTCAATCCTGGTTTCCTACCAAGGAACTGGTCTTAGTTTCTTTTGTCAATAAGCTTTCTCGACAAGGGACGCTATTCGTAGCGGTTTTCCTCAAACTTCTCGCCGAATTTTCCTGGGGAGATGCCATTTGATGGAAAAAGTTTCAATGTCAGACTTGCTCGGGGACCCCATCTATCTGAGCTATAGAGGTACATAAACTTCTCTGTTTGGAGACGCTATCTATCGACTCTACCGGGGGAAACGAGTCTCTTGAGAGACTGCTTCTGCTTGGGGATATTACATCATACTTTTCTCAACGTCTTCCCAGTGAAACGCCATATGATGTACCCCAATTTTGAGGTGCCGATGGCTTTGTTAACATTGACTTTCTGGAGAGAAGAACCAATGTGCTGCTAAGAGTCTTTAGTTGCGAGGCCTCCTCTGGGGATTTTCCTTAGTCCGGGAAAGTGAAGACATCATCTCTAATGGCGAAGAGTGACGTTTATTGAAAATTTTCTTGTTTCTCAGAGGTTCAAGTTATCAAAGTGGTCAAAAGCCCGCTGCAATCCAGAAATAAATTGGAAGAGGGACTGTTTGGACGCAACATTTCCTGACAAGGACAGAACTGACAACTCGATTGAGAGGACTTTTATCACTAGGGGATAAGACTGACTAGAGTGATAGAGATGCCATATGAATGTAAATAAATAATGCATGATGTATGTATGTTTATGCTGACAAAACTGACGCGACATACAAACTAATAGATGAACATGACTGGATACTCGGCCATAATGGGAGATGAAAAGTATCACTAGTTCGCGATAGCAATTCCGCCTTGCTTAGGAGAAATAGTCCCTGCGGGGAACAACCGTTGGTCGGGCTTAGGAGATAAGAACTCTGTCGAAGGTGTCAGATTAAGCATGGTCTCTGACACAGTTGATCCTTCGTTCAGACGTACTGGTTTAGAAGGAGTACTTTGATTCTGCACTTTGAGGTTCGATTACCTCGGGAGAAGCGACCGATGTTCTTTCGATGTTCAATAGTCAAAAGAAATTGCCATCTTTATTTTAAAAGAAGAAAAAGTTTGACAAGTAAATTCATTTTTGTTTTATTTCAAGAATCGTTGATCATATTAAAACGTCATTCTGTAAAACTAAAACAAATGAGAATTGCAAACAAAAGCACTAGGGCTCAAATTTTATTGATAGGATGGAAATCAGCCAAACACGTGATCCCATGGAGAATTTACAAAGTTAGAAAATGGTAATTTAAGGGAATAGGGCTACATTGAAACATAACGACCACTATCCTTCTACCAACTTTGAATTCCGGACATCCTGCGCTTCTGTCGAAGATGACCTTTGTCGAGATTTCTGTCGAATGGCACGACCGCTAAGGAGTTAAATTGATCAGACGTAGTTACTTGCCATGAATCCCTAATTTTTACCCGGATCGTACTTTGAGATTTCCAATCCACCGGGATGATTTTTTGCTTGTGTCTCTAATTTTTTCCTGGACCGCCCTTTCAGGTTTTCAATCCACCGAGACGTTTTTTTCTTTTTCTTCTTTTTTTTTTAGTTTAGGCGAAGTATTTCTTGACTACGTCAACATTTGTGGGGTAGGAAAATTCTTCTCCATCCATGGTTGCGAGTCTCAAGGCACCGCCTGAGAAGGCTTTCTCGACCACATAGGGGCCGTCATAATTCGGAGTCCATTTGCCCCGAGAATCAGTGAGAAATAATTGTATCTTCTTGAGCACAAGGTCTCCTTTCTGGAAGACGCGAGGTCGGACCTTTTTGTCGAATGCCTTCTTCATTCTTTGTTGATACAACTGACCGTGGCATAGTGCCGTTATTCACTTTTCTTCTATCAGATTCAGTTCGTCGTCTCGACTTTGACACCATTTAGCTTCTGTTAGCTTAGCTTCCATCAACACCCGGATTGATGGGATCTCTACTTCTATGGGGAGTACTGCCTCCATGCCATATACTAGAGAGAAAGGGGTTGCACTTGTTGAAGTGCGGACAGATGTGTGATAACCGTGAAGAGCAAAGGGTAACATATCGTGTCAGTCTTTGTAGGTTACAACCATCTTTTGAATGATCCTCTTGATGTTCTTATTAGCCGCTTCTACTGCTCCGTTCATCTTAGGTCGGTAGGGAGATGAGTTATGGTGTTCGATCTTAAACTCTGCACACAACTCTTTCATCATCTTATTGTTCAAGTTAGATCCATTATCAGTAATGATCTGGCTTGGAACACCATAACGACATATGATATTGTTTTTGATAAATCGGACCACCACTTGTCGGGTTATATTGGCGTACGACGCTGCTTCAACCCACTTGGTGAAGTAATCAATGGCTACTAGAATGAACCGATGTTCGTTTGAAGCTTTAGGTTCGATCATGCCGATCATGTCGATTCCCCATATGGAAAAAGGCCATGGGGAATAGAGAACTTTGAGATGCGTCGGCGGTACATGGATTTTGTCTGAGTATATCTGACACTTGTGACACTTCCTCATGTACTTGTAGTAGTCGGATTCCATGGTTAACCAATAGTACCTTGCTCTTAGAATTTTTCTCGCCATTGTGTGTCCATTGGCATGAGTGCCAAAGGATCCTTCACGAATTTCTTTCATCAGTATGTTTGCTTATGGTCTGTCCACGCATCGGAGCAAGACCATGTCGAAATTTCTCTTATAGAGAGTATCACCGCTCAGAAAGAAGCTGCCTGCCAATCTTCTGAGGGTTTTTCTGTCTTTTCTGGATGCCCCAGGTGGGTACTCTTGTTTCTGAAGGAAGCATTTGATATCGTGATACCAAGGTTTGTCGTCTATGACTGCTTCAATCGTAAAGATATAAGCGGGCCGTTCAATGCGCATTATGTTAATCTTAGGTAGGTCGTTCCATTGACCTACACTAATCATGGAAGAGAGAGTGGCTAATGCATCAGCCATGTGATTCTCTTCACGAGGGATATGATGAAACTCGACTCGGTTGAAGAATGGTAACAACCTTCTCGCATAGTCTTTGTAAGGAATCAATCCTGATTGGTATGTGTTCCAATCTCCTTTGATCTAATTGATAACCAGGGCTGAGTCGCCATATACATCCAAGTTCTTAATCCTTAAGTCGATCGCTTCTTCGAGACCCATGATACAAGCTTCGTATTCGGCCTCGTTGTTTGTGCACTTGAACCTAAGTCTGGCGGTGAAAGGAATGTGGCTACCCTGAGGTGTTATGATGATTGCCCTAATTCCGTTTCCATAATGATTGGCAGCTCCGTCAAAGATAAGTCCCCATTGGGAACCTGGTTCTGGCCCTTCACTAGGTAGCGGTTCATCGCAATCTTTCATTTTTAAATACATGACATCTTCGTCTGGGAAGTCAAACCTGATTGAATCTTGATTTTCAATTGGTTGATGAGCCAAATGATCGGCTAAAATACTTCCTTTAATGGATTTTTGAGCGTGGTACTCTATGTCATATTCTGACAACAACATCTGCCAACGAGCAAACCTTCCCGTGAGAGAAGGTTTTTCAAAGACATACTTGATTGGATCCATTTCGGAGATTAGCCAAGTAGTGTGATGAATCATGTACTGGCGAAGACGTTTAGCTGCCCAAGCCAAAGCACAACAAGTTTTCTCAAGCATAGTGTACCGCATTTCACAGTCCGTAAACTTCTTGCTTAAATAGTAAATGGCAGACTCTTTCCTTTTTGTTTCGTCTTGTTGGCCAAGTATACAACCCATAGAGTCTTCCAAGACTGTTAAGTAAATGATCAGTGGTATTCCTTCCAGTGGAGGTGATAGAATCGGTGGGTTCAACAGATATTCCTTGATGCTGTCGAAGGCAGTTTGACAGTCTTCTGTCCAAACACAGTCCTGATTCTTTTTGAGTAATTTGAAGATCGGCGCGCATGTCGCGGTCATGATGAATATAAATCTGGAAATGTAGTTCAAACATCCCAGGAATCCTCTGACTTATTTTTCAGTCTTTGGAGAAGGCATTTCTTGAATGGCCTTGACCTTGTCAGGATCAACCTCAATTCTTTTTTGGCTGACGATGAATCCTAGCAGTTTCCCTGAACGGACTCCAAAGGTGCACTTGTTGGGATTCTAGCGGAGTTTGTATTTTCTCAGACGCTCGAATAATTTTGACAGGTGGGTCACATGCTCCTCCTCTGTTTTAGATTTGGCAATCATACCATCGACATATACTTCGATTTCTTTGTGTATCATGTCATGAAACAGAGTAGTCATGACCCTTTGATAAGTTGCCCCGGCATTCTTCAAACCGAACGGCATCACCTTGTAACAAAAGGTGCCCCATGGGGTGATGAACGAAGTTTTCTCCATGTCCTTAGGCGCCATTTTTATATGATTATAGCCCAAGAATCTATCCATGAAGGAGAATACCTTGAACTTTGATGTACTGTCAACCAGCATATCAATGTGTGGTAAAGGAAAGTCGTCCTTTGGACTAGCCTTGTTTAGATCTCTGTAGTCCACACACATTCTGACCTTTCCGTCTTTTTTCGGAACAGGCACTATGTTGGCTAACCATTGAGGATATTCTGATGTGGCGAGGAAGCCTGCGTCAATCTGTTTCTGTACCTCCTCCTTGATTTTGATAGCCATATCCGGGTGAGTCCTTCTCAACCTTTATTTTACTGGCGGACATTCTGATCTTAGTGGTAGATGATGCTCCACGATGCTGGTATCCAATCCTGGCATATCTTGATAGGACCAAGCGAATACATCGGGAAACTCTTTGAGAAGCCTTATCAAATCCTCTTTGACATTTGGACTGAGCAGTGCTCCAATCTTGACTTATTTTCTTTCCTCTTTTAAACCCAAGTTGACCGTTTCCAACGGCTCTTTGTGAGGTTCGATAGACATTTCCTCTTGTCTGAGTAGTCAAGAGATCTCTTCTAGAATTTCTTCGTCATCTTCTTCTTCAGCCCCAAATACCGGGAATTCAAAGTTGGGAGAAGGCATTGGATCGTATGTTTCAACGGGGTTTAAAACAAGCAATATGCATGACGTGATGATTTGTTTTTTAGAAGAGATAGAGAGAATGCAAGAGTGTGTGAAGTGTTTTTTTTTTTGAAAAACTACTTGTTTTTATTATTTAATTCGTTTTTTGGGATTACCATTTTCTGAAAAAACAAAAAGAGAAAACAACAATAGATGCGAAAATTACAGAACGACGTTACTTTACTTATGATCAGGTCGATTCTTGAAACTACAGACCTATAAAACAAAACTATGTCGCTTTGGGCGAAGCGAAGAGGGATATTTACAGAAAGTGAGCCCTATCAAAACATCCGTTTCACCTGGGCAGGGTGAAAGGTTAAGATAAAGACGGCAATTACTTAGACTTATGAACGATCTTCGGAACATCGACAGCAACCCATTGGCGGTGAACTCCTCGGTGAATCACAAAGTCTGGTACCTTCCTTGATTTGTCATAAAAAAATGACGCTGATTTTTGGAGGAGCTGGATCATTGGAATCGGTCTCCCATGCGGAGTTGTCGTAGGAGGATTCTTCAGCTGTATTTTGCATAGTTTTTGTACTCTCAAGTGGATCTCCCCATCCAGTAGGCTGGATGTCTTCGAGCCTGATACGAGAGATTTCAGGAGCGGTGTATTTGACCATGAAGTCGTATTTACAACTTGGTTGTCCCAGGGTGTCCCACACCTCTCTGGAACTGGAGGAGTCATCCCTTTCAATGATGTTGACCTCGGGAAAAGCATAGTTGATGAACTCTAATCCTGCGAACGTTGTAAATTCATCGTCGTGCGGGGTATTTTCAGGATACCCTGAGTGTTGATCCCGTGATATGGTGGAGACGCGGGTAATCTTTTCAATGATGCTCAGATGGTTTTCATTGTTCGGCTGGTTTTCTTGCCCCGAGTCTCATGGGTACGGCTGCCAGATAGGCAGACCATCCATCGAGTCAAAGTTGTCTTTCATCAAAGTGTCTTCCTCTAATGAGTTTGGTGGAGCACGACATCCTTCTGGATCACACTCTCCGTACATCATTTGGACGTCTGACCTTGGTATATATCTCGGACCCTGTGTGGGATAGCAAAATGGCAGAGGCACTTCTTCCTGAGACATATAACCGTCTTTGTTAAGATAGGACTTCCATTCTTCCTCCGTATCGGAGGAATCACCTTCATTGATGGTATGTACTCCTTGAGACACTGGGTGAAGGAAACCTCCACTATGGAAGAAGTCCTGAATGGGATGAAAAATTTCATCATTAGCAGCAGTTTGGGCACAGTTTGAAGAAAAACCAAGACCTTTCTTTGCCTTGTTGTCATTGGGAATGACAAGCTGTTCCCATCCTTTCGTATTGTTACTTTCAATTGCCTCGAGAACATCTTTGTATGAGGAAATTGATGTTCCTTTTTCCGACTGATTGTCATTTCTTACCGAAAGTCCTTGGAACTGGGTTCCGATTATCTCCTCCAGTTCCACACAGGTGGATGACGATAAGTTACTCACGATCAAGGCCTGTTCTCCGCAGACCGTGACGAGTTGGTTGTTTTTGACAAACTTCAGCTTCTGGTGAAGTGTCGAAGTGACTGCCTCAGCCTGATGTATCCAAGGTCTTTCTAATAAGCAGCTGTATGCCGACCGGATGTCCATGACCTGGAAAGTGACCAGGAAAGTGTGAGGACCGATAGTTATGGGAAGGTCGACTTCGCCGATAACTGCTTTTCGAGATCCGTCAAATGCTTTGACGATGACCTCACTGCCCCTCATCAGGGATCCTTTGAATGATAGTCGCATTATAGTGGACTTCGGCATGACGTTGATAGTCGGTCTGGTGTCTACCAGTACGCTAGCTAAAGCATCATCCTGGCAGTTGACTGTAATATTGAGCGCCATGTTATGACTTTTTCCTTCTTCGGCAGTTCCTCATCACTAAACCCCAAGTTGTTGCAGGAAGTGATGTTAGAGACGATGCTATCGAAATTCCGTATTGACACATCCTGTTCCACAAAGGCCTGTTCTAAGACTTTCTGTAGAGCCTCTCTGTGGGCTTCGGAACTAAGTAAAAGTGATAACACTGAGATTTTCGAAGGAGTTTGCAACAGTTGATCGACAATGTTGTATTCACTCCTTTGGATGAGCTTCAGCATCTCATCATCGTTCTTTGAAAGGTCGGGATCACTGGATTGACCAACTGGTGGATTGGGAACTTCCGTTTGAGGTTCCTTTTCTTTGTTAGGTTCTCCAACTCCTCGGTTGAAGATTCGACCGCTCCGTGTTACTCGACTGATGTCTGCAATATTCACGACGGAGGGTAATGGAATTTCCTTTCCATTCTCAATTATTGTTGCACCGTATTTGTAAGGGATCGCCTTAGTTGATTCATACGGCACTGGTCCTGGCAGATAGATAACTACAGGAGCCTTCTGATTTTTCTGACTGTCGTAGGTAACTTCAATCAGTTCCTGGCTAGGAACCTTTGATTCGTCCAGTCGAGGGATGATGGTACAAACATCCTTGTTCTGTTGATGATCAGAGATTATGACAACGTCCTTGATTTGATCAGCGAAGTAGTCTGGCGTCCAGTTGATTGGCTCGGAACTCGGACATGGGTGAATCTTTTTACGATCCAACTGACCTTGAAGAGCTGCCCGCACAAGGTAACATCCTTGGTTATTCTCCGAGTAGAATCTACAACGTTCATAGTTGTGTGGTGGCACTTGGCCACGTCCGCTTTGGATGCAGTGCAACCTTACCAGGTTAGTTTCCATAGATCGGACATCCTGACTTTGAAGTCTAGTAGGGTTCCCGTTAGTCACACTGATTTGTTGCGTGTCTTCGTCTAGATAGATCGGAAGCCACTAATGGTTTAACAAGTGTTGTAAAGTTCTTTGAAAGAGAGCGCACCCTTGGTTACTCTCACTGCATACTTTACAGCTCAGATAATCGTGAGAAGTGAGAAAACCAAGTTGGACTTGCTTGGCGTGTAACTCCACCAAGCTGGTATTCATCAAACGAATATCAAAGATTTGAATCATGTTAACTTGATAAGGATTTCTATCATGGTAGTCCTGGATCCATCCAAGATCCATCTGATGCTGGAGGGCCTCTTGTACAAAAGAGCATTCTTGTTTGTTTACCGAGCAAGTCAGACAGGAATTGTAGTCGTGCTGCGGCAGATTATGATACTGGCTTTGCCTTGAGTGCATTGCCCCCAAGTTGACATTCATTGCACAAATGTCATGGTTCTGAATGATATTGGAATTTATGTTGGTCATGTTGACTCCCCGAACTCAGTGTTCCTGGATCCATCCGAGATCCAATTGTTCCTGTAGAGCTTATTGCACCACAGAACATCCTTGATTATCTTTAGAGCAGATATCACACTGGTGATAATTATGAGGTGGCACATGGTCGTATCCGCTCTGTCTACAATGCATCTTGACCAAATTGGCCCTTAATAAGAGTACATCATGAATTTGATAGATGTTGTTAGACTCTACCTCTATCAAATTTACCGCAGCTTTCTCGTGTTGAGGCAGCGGGTTTGTGAGAACATTCGGATTCATATCTTTGAAAGATAAGACCCCACTCCTAACAAGCTTTTGCACATCAGATTTGAAACTGAGACAGTTTTCTATGTTATGCCCTGGTCCTCCTTGATGGTAAGGACAAGTCTGATCCATTTTGAACCAGAAAGGCGGATTCTCCGGTATTGCGAGAGGAGACCTGGTTTGGACGTATCCCTTGACCAGTAATAATGGAAATAGCTCTGCGTACAACATAGGTATAGGATCAAACCCTGGTTGCCGTGTTGTACGGTTGTTGTTGTACGGGGGATGAACCTGCTGAAGAGGCTGTTGTGTCCTTTGCTGGAATTGCTGTTGATTCGGTTGGCTTTGAGCAACCTGAGGTTGATACGTAGGTACAGGCGCAGAGTTGATAGCAGGAGTTACAGCTGCTACTGGTTGCTATCATCGCCTTTGCTTTTCGAGAGAGATATTCCCAATATCCTGCTCTTTTTTCTTAGGGAGAGCACTACCATATCATTTTGTACTACTTGATGATCCAACGTCTTTAACTAAACGTCCTTCTCGGACCGCTTCCTCGAGACATACCCCCATACCGACCATTTCGGTGAAGTCGCTGGGCGCACTGGCAACCATTCTATCGTAGTAAAATGAGCTCAAGGTTTTTAAGAAAATCTTTGTCATTTCTTTTTCCTCTAGAGGTGGACAAATTTGAGCGGAAATTTCACGCCATCTCTGAGCGTACTCCTTAAAGGTTTCCTTGTCCTTTTGTGACATTGATCTGAGTTGATCTCTGTCCGGTGCCATGTCCAAATTGTATTTATGTTGTTGAACGAAAGCAGCGCCAAGATCTCTGAAAGTGCCGATCGTAGCGCGGTTTAAACACATGTACCATTTTAATGCGGCACCGGTTAAACTATCTTGAGAGTAGTGAATTAGTAGCTCCTGGTTCTTTGTCTGAGCTGACATTCGCCGAGCGTACATCACCAAGTGGCTTTGAGGGCAAGAGTTACCCTTGTACTTTTCAAAATCGAGCACCGGGAACTTGTGTGGAACTTTCACATTAGAGACCAAACAAAGGTCCGCGGCGTCCTTTCCAAATAAATCCTGACCGCGAAGGGCTTGCAGCTCTTTCTGCATTTCCAGAAACTGTTCCTGGAACTCATTCATTCTGTCGAACATACTTTCGTTTCCACCAGAAGGTATATGTGGAATCTGTCCTTCCGGGACAGTGTGTACCACGGGTGGTGGTATAGTCATTATGGCCGAGACTATCGGTGACTCCCGAAGTTTGTAACCTTCAAGAGTTGCTGTCATGCCCCTGGCATCTTTGCTTTCCCGAAGTTTGTAACCTTCAGGCCCAGTGGCTCCTGCTGCGGTTCCTTGATCCTCAGTGATCGGCGGAACATATCCTTTCGGGATATAGTTAAGTGGCATGCCCCATGGACGATCTTTCGGAATTTTGTACCTAGGATCATACTTCTCCACTATGGCCGTTGATGTGATCTCTGAGATCGCAGTCCTTTGTTGTTGCATTTGAGCTTCTGCTAGAGCTTGCATGTCGTTGTAAAGCTTCCTCATATCCTCTTTTAGAGTGTCGATCTCTTCTCTCAACTCTCTGTTCACTTCCTCGAGATCATCCATCTTTTTCTGACGATTGGCCCGAGTATTGTACGAATGAGACAGTTTGACTCTAGAATCGAGATGCAAACGTGAGATTCGTAGGTAAGAAGAATGCATTACGTGAGAATGATGAATGCAATGATTATTTTTTTTAATTAATTTTTTGTTTAATCAAAATAAACTTCAACAATTGGATTGCAAATATCAAACAGTGGGGAAGACCCCGTTTTATTGAATTCAAAGATTGCGGAAACGGAAATACAGTAATTTACAAAGTGCTGTAAAAAGGAAATCCAAGCTAATGGATCCTGAGTCCTCTCTAAGGAGAGCTCAAGTGCTAGTTCTGGTACTTTCCTTTTCTTTGACTGGGGCTCTTGGACCGTTGTCGGGTTGTCATTCCTTTGCCAAGTGAAAGGAGCAAGCAAATTCCTTTGGTCATCCTGATTTTCTACAGCATGTTGCTCTAAAATCTCAATCAGAGCATCTTTTTCTTTTAATAGTTGCTGTATTTTCTTGTACTCTACATTGAGAATACGATACTTGTTCCTCCAAGACCTCCTCTCCTGCTGAACTTTGTTGAGAGTAACCTGAAGTTTTCATGTCTCAGACATAAAATAAAGAACAGGGTCCCTTAATGGAAGAACTTCCTGACGAGGGTAAGGCATCCTCAGCTTTAGAGCTATAGTTTGTACCCAGTGGAGATAAGGTTCCACCGAGACACAATCTGGTTTTCCTAGAGACTCTCGTCCTTTCCTATGAATGTGTTTCCAGGCATGCATTGTTTCCGTCTTTAGTGCCCTGTCATTTTCTCCTTCCTTGAAGAAAAGACCTTCCAGATGAGCATTACGCGGGACATGCCTCATCGGATGTCCAAATTGACGACGAACTAACACTGGATGATAGTTGATTCCTCCCTTAGTTCTTATGAGGGGTATATTTAGGAAATTTCCACAGCGGTCAATGATTCTGATCCCGTCATAGATTAAATTGTACCAATCGATGTCAGAGTTGGTAAGAGACATGATTCTCTGCGACCAACCTAAAATATTCTTTTGATCCCAAAATGCAGCAGACTTGGGTAAATGGGAAGTGAACCATTTGTATAACAGGGGTACACAGCATGTGATCATTCCTCCATTGTTCAAATTCCTCTAGTGTACAGAATGATACGCATCTGCGAGCAAGGTCAGTACAGGGTTTCCAATCAGAAAAACCTTAATGGCATTGATATCTACAAAGTTATCGATGTTGGGAAACAAAAATAACCCGTAGGTGAGCAAAACAAAGATGCTCTCGAAAGCGGCCACGTTTCCTATACTAGCAAAGTATAGAGCTTTCTTTGTCAAGAACTGGGCTGGCAAACCCTGGATTCCACCCGTAGTGGTCATGTGAGTCCTGACTTCTGACTCATCCAAATAGATTGCTCTCGCAATGGTTTGATCCTTTGGAATGTGAAACAGTGATAGACCGAATCGTAGAACTGGATTAGTATGGACAGGATTCCTTCGATTACATGAACCCTTAACAGAGATAGCAGTCCTCCATACTTAGCTCTGAAAGCCTCGTGGTTGGTGATCATTCTCGCTAGACCTCTTAAATCCTCTAGTTTTGGAACCTTGAAGGTGTACTTATGAGTTTTCCTTCTACCGAAATCCATTAGCGCAATCTCTTTATCTGACATTTACAATCATTGTCTTAGTTTAATTTGAAAAAGAGATACTAGAAGAGAAGATTTTTCTTTGTTTTAATATTTTTTAGATGAATGCATGAATGCAGCACACAAAAACATAGAAAAAACATGGGGTCAAAGGATCGGTGTCATGAAGTCAAGGCTCTACCTATCCCCAAAGGTTTATACTGGTGATTTTTTGTACCTGTCCACAAAATCATTGACCCCTCTTGGGATAACAACAGCAAGCGGATCGCCAGCGAGCTGATGTATCTTAGAGTGATCTCAAATGAGGGTAGTATCGCGTGACAACTATTTCCGATAGCTTCCGAACTACAAAATGGTTTTAGTCTACTAAAAACCTCAGCTTCTCAGATAACCCAATCGACCACACTACTTTCAACAACCGAAGTCGTATAGGCAATGTATCTGCAAAGGGAGTCTCCACTGAGTTTGATGGTCGACCGGGGACTCTTAACTGGGATTCACTCCCCGTAAGATTACCTGTATAATGCCATCCCCTATCTTAGGTGTATACTCAATCTTTCCACATGCGGCATCACACGCATTCCCATTAGCAGAAAAATAAACACATATATCAATTAGGAAAAAGAAATATATATATTTGTCTTAATCATCCTAGACCTCTAGTCTTATGATCCTATACAGACAATGCCTCCCTAGAAGAGTGGCAATTTCTGTGACATTTCGAGAACTTAAGGTTTCATCCCTTGGGAATGCAAGAAAGAATGCCTCCCACTGTGGTCGCCACTTTTCTGTGGCGTTTTCTAAACTTAAGGTTTCTACCGAAGATTGTAAGAAAGAGAATAGGGCCCCACGGTGGGCACCATTTTTCTGTAGCGCGATTTTTGTGGTCTTGAATCACTATCACTTGGGTACTACAGTTCGATTCATTTTTTATCCTGTTAAGTTGATTAAGGAAGGGAAATAGATGACTCCAATTAACCCTGCTTGCATACTGAGTTTAAACAGTCAAAACTGTTGGTTTACAGATGCAATTAAGATGTGGGCCCCTCTTCGGTTATTTTGTTAAGAATAGAATGTTTGGACCATTTATGAGGTTTTTGGTAATGTGTTTAGATTTGATGCTTTTCGATTGATGTATGAAGGTACGGGATTTTGGGTTTTTGATTAGTATGCTCGCTAAGATTTTGCAATCTTATGCCTACGTATTCCCGAAATAGGGAAATCAGAGCGATCGTAGTTCCTCCTATTCTATGGGAGGAAAGAGGTGTTTTGGTGTCTTGTTCAAAGCCCAAGACATGAAGCTGAAGGTAGTTTGTATCTTGTTTAAAGCCCAAGATGTGAAGCTAAAAGGTTGAGAGAGAATTTGTCATCTCTAAAGAGGAGTTGTTGATGTTCGTATGCTGTGAGCAAGGCACAACTTTGATGCTAAAAGGTTGATTGACTCAACCGGGGTTTTCTTTATACAAATCCTAAGAGGAGGCAGGAAGTTTGACTTTTTCGGGGAAAATATTCTTTCTGTCTTGTACAAAGCCCAAGATTAGGGCTAAAAGGGATTTTGACTCCGTTGGGGAGAATGTATCTTGTATAAAGCCCAAGATGGAGGCTGAAAGGGTTCGACTCAACAAGAGAGTGCTTGTAAGTGTCTTGTACAAAGCCCAAGACGGAAGCTAAAAAAAGGTTGACTCAATAAGAGAGTCATGAATAGGTGGTTGACTCAACAAGAGATTCTGAAGGTTGTTTGACTCAACAAGAGAGTCTTTTATACTCAAAAAAAGAGTGATTTGTTGTCTCATACGAAGCCCGAGATTGAGGCTAAAAGGAGATTGACTCAACATGAGAGTCTTTTATACTTAACAAGAGAGTGATTTATATGTCTTGTACAAAGCCCAAGACGGAGGCTAGAAGTGGTTGACTCAACAAGAGAGTCTTTTATACTCAACAAGAGAGTGTTTTTCTATCTCGTACGAAGCCCGAGATGGAGGCTAAAAGGAGATTGACTCAACAAGAGAGTCTTTTATACTCAACAAGAGAGTGATTTTCTATCTCATACGAAGCCCGAGATGGAGGCTAATAGGAGGTTGACTCAACAAGAGAGTCTTTTATACTAAACAAGAGAGTGATTTATATGTCTTGTACAAAGCCCAAGACAGAGGCTAAAAGTGGGATTGACTCAACAAGAGAGTCTTTTATACTCAACAAGAGAGTGTTTCTCTACCTCGTACGAAGCCCGAGATGGAGGCTAAAAGATTCTGAAAAGGTTAGCTCTGCTAGGAAGAATCATTTGTACAAAGCCCAAGAGGAGGCTGCCTTACCGCTATGGATTCTGAAGATCCTGAAGCGGGTCCAAGAGAGACCAGGGTTTCTTCCTATGTTGGAAAGGAACTTGAGAATATCTTTGAGACTCAAGGGTCTTAGACTGCCCAAGTCTAGAGTTTTATCTTTTGTACAATGCCCAAGAGGAGGCGCGGGCATTAAGGGATGAGTATCAACCCTGCAACGGTCGGAGTTTTGACGCTGGAAAGACTGCTCTAGCAAAGTATGACTAAGTTATGTCTTATACCTTTAAGAGGTCGCCAGGGTCCTTGTATTAAGCCTAAGAGGAGGCATGAGAACTTTTAAGAAGCTGAACGGTCCTTGTACAACGCCCAAGAGGAGGCGGGGATGCTTTTAGGAAGCCTGTGGGTCCCCAAACCAAGAGAAGTTCAAGGCATGCTATTCACCGAGAATAGATCAAGCCAGGAAAGTTCCAGGATTTGGAAGAAACTCAAGAGATGCCATTCACAGAGAAAAGATCATCTCTTGGGGGTTAGAGTTTCTTTGACAATTTCTAAGGGTGACAGTCAAAGAAAGGGTTCACCGAGAATACTGCCTTTCTCTTTGGTCCATATTGTTTAACCCCAAGAGGAGGGAAGACTGTATCTGGTAATCCTATGGGGATCTAGTTTTGTTTGTATTTAAGAGTGACCAACAGGGCTTTACCTAGTGCTAGACGTAGTCGCCGGGGAAAACTCTAAATAACTATACTAGTATTACACAGTGGATATATGACAAGTATATAAAAGGATGTGAAAGAAGACTTACAGTGAAGCAGCCCCACAATACAGTTATGTACATATGAAAGCGGTAAATGAAAGCGGATAAACACTTACCCGTTGTAGAGCTTCTATGTTGTTTTGTTAGTCAGTCAACAAAGAAAGTTGGATAACAACATATATTTGGATTCAAAATTAAAGGAGAAAGTGTTTTGAAAAGATTGTTGGGGCTTACAGCTCAAGGAGAGGCCCAAGGTTTTCTTAGTGATTGCACTGTTGTTTTGAATTTGTACAGGGACTTATACAAGTGACTGAGGCCCAAAAAGGTTTTTTGTACAAAGGGATGGGTCTTACACTCTCTCAAGAGGCCCAAAGGTGTTTAAGGAAAAGGAATGTGGCTTATAACACAAGGGTAGGCCCAGATGATTTGATATTTGAACTGGCGATTGCGGCAAGATTTTTCTTTTAACGCGGAGGGACTTATATAATGTCTGAGGCCCAAAAAGTTTTGGTTTAAAGGGGGTTGGGTCTTACACTCTATTAGAGGCCCAAAGAGGTTATTTTTGTACAAGAGATGTGGCTTACAACTCAAGGTGAGGCCCATGGGTTTTTGTTAAAAAGGCGACGATCGCGGCGAACTTTTTGATGGTGTCGGGACTTATACAATACAATGAGGCCCAAATCATTTTAGTTTTCAAAAAGGGTTGGGTCTTACACTCTACTAGAGGCCCAAAGGTTATTTAAAAAGTTTTGTTTGGGTGAAAATCAAGGAAACCCTAATTTCATCATTTTAAAAGTAAATTCTCAAGGAAAATCAATAAAAAATGATAAAATACCAAATAAGTTTGAATAAACAACTTGTAATTTTTGGTCGAGATTTTAAAAATGATGTTTTAATCACAAGATGAATTAAAATTCATTTGGTTTTGATTTTCAACATGAGAATTCAATTTTAAAATGTTTAAAAAACAATTAAAAGTGAATTTATTCACAAAAATACCAACTATGTTAAATAAATAATATAAACTTGATTTTTTTATGGAATAAAATATTTCAACATTTTTGTGATTTTTTTGCAAAAAAAAACCAATAAAAAATAATTAAAACTGAGGGAGTTATTAATTTTTCAAATCATTGAAAATAATATGAAAAATAATAAAAAAAGTGGAAAAAGCATTAAAAAGGGGGTCTGGGGCGAGGGGGATTCCAACCCCAGACCTCTTGTGTGAAGCATGCGCGCCTTACCACTGGGGTGGTGATACATCCGTGTATTGAAACACAACCACAAATATACAAGGCTTGCCTTGTTTTTGGCCTGGCCCAAGGCAAGGCAAGACAAGATTTTGGTTAGAAACATGAAGGCCATAACTTTCTCATTTCTCCATGGATGGAGACAAAATTTATATGCATCTGGCCTAGAATTTCCTAAGGAATCCAATGGTGGTGGTGGTTTTTCCAGAAACTAAATCCTCCTCAAAACCCGATAGTGGTTTTGAAATAGGCCATGTTTTGCATTTTCCGTGCTACCTCTTGTTACATGTGTGAATTACATGATAAATTGGTGCAAACACAACACATATAACATGTATAAGAGATGCATGATCAGTGGACTTCAAAGCAAGGCATATTTCAGAGAGTTCAAGTTGTGATGCTTACCTCTCTTTGGAGCTTTTGGCCTATCTACCAAGTGCTTTGTTCCAGAAATGTTTTGATGCTTTGGACACCCTCAAATGATCCCTTAGAAGCTTTTAGAGTGGTTGGAACCAGCTGGAGACCTCAAGAATGAAAACTGGCCCTTTCTTGCAAAAGGGGCAAAAATGGCCAAAATAACAACTCTCTCAAATGGTGTTCCAGATGTGAGGAACCATTTGGGACAGTTTAAGGATGATATTTGGAGTGTGTTTGATGTTTTATCTGGTTTGGAAAGTGACTGATTCAAGACATGGCTTGAAAAATGCACAAAAGTCCTATTTTGAGGTTTTGAGAGGGGACTTTGAGATTTTGGTGTTACAGGTCACTTGTGAGAGTTTGGACAGCTTAGATAAGACATATTGGATATGTTTGGATCATGAGCTGTGATGGAAATTCTCTCTAAATCAAAAACTCAGAGTTACCTTGCTAAAGAAGGTATTTTTGCCTAGAGAAAGTGATTTTGAGGAAAACATCTATTTGATGGCTTTGGTGTACTCAAACTGACCATAAATGAGCTCTATTTATAGTGTGTCAAGTTTGTTTTGGCTGCAATAGTGAATGGCAACTCCTGCAGAAGTTTGGCAAATGTTGATCAATGAGAATCCAAGTCTCCTCTAGCCATTGACTAGAGGTTATAGCACAGAGTTGTGGTTCCCTAGTTGTTGGAAAAGTCTTGACTGAATTCAGTTGGAAGAGGCTCAGTCCATGCCACCTTGGTGCATCCATTGAATGCTCCAAAACAAAATTGGAGTCTTGTCCCTCTTTTAGGCATTTCTAGGTTTGGCATGCTACTTTTGGTTCCACAGACTTGGGAGGCTTATGGATCAGAGTTGGTTCCTCCTTGGTCCCCCCTTGAGGTGTTCAGATGGATAGACCTGCTTGCCCTTTGCAAAATTTAAGAAAATCGAGCAAAACCCCCAAATCTGCCTTGTTATGACAGTTGCAGCAAGGCATATTGCCACTGTCATAACTTCTTGCTCAGATTGAGTTTGGTGAAGTTCTTGGTCATTTTGGAAAGCCCTCATATGATACAACATATGTGTGATCATAGTTTGTTTTGACGCTCTTTGGATCCAAGTGAAAAATGCCCTTACATTTTGGAAAAAGTGAAACAAATTCTGACTTAGTGAAAATTTCACTAAATGTTGGAAAAAAGTGACATTTCATGTTTTCAGCCATTTTGACCCAATCATAACTCAAAATCCATGATGAATTGGAATGAGGTGTAGTTGAAGCTTTTGTAGAGAGCCATGAGAGCTACAAATCCAGCTTTGAATGGGGAAAAATGGCCTTGTGCTTTAGGAGATATGATCCTCTAAAGTTGGTACTCTAGCCACTTTGTTCCATAACTTAGAAAATTTCTAAGTTTTTATGGTTACCCCTTTTACAAGTTATCCCAATTTTCTTGATTTTTCTTGATGAATGATGATCCCAATCACACATTAACATCATTTTAGGGTCAAAGAACCATAATTTTGAAAAATCTCAAAAAGTCAAAGTTGACTTTTGTGCACAGTTGACTTTTTGTCAGACGAACTCCAGACTGTGCGATCCTCTATGAAATCAAGTCCTTGACCTAAATCAAACTTGATGGATTGATTTCATAGGTATTATAGGGTGTATTGAATCATGTCCCAAGGTTTGGGAGCATGTCCTGGTCAAAAGTCAAAGGCACAGTCGCGAACCCCTAATTGTGGTTCTGATGAATTTGAAACTTGTTGCTCAAGCTTCTTGGATCAATTGTTGCAAATGGATCAATGTAGTGTGTTAGGGACCCTCAAATCATCTCTTGAGGTCTTGGCTCATGTTTTGTCCCAAAAGTCAACTTAGGGGTGAATTAGGTCAAAAAACCCTAATTTCTGATTTTTTCTAAATGCATTCCTTAAGGCTAAATTGACTTGATGATTGGGTTTATGAGGTCCCTTAGAGTATTTTAGGTTGTTCTTTGAAGCATTGGCTCATGCCCAGAGGAAAATTTCCATCTGGAGGCCCCAGTCGACCAAAACCGTAATTTGGTGACACTGGCGATCCTGAGGCTTAATCCACTCAGAATGTTGCAGCCTTGTGCTTAATCCTTGAGGTGGGAGTCCTCTTGATCCATTGTGGATGTTTGAGAGGTTTAGACAAGTTGAAGATCATGTAATTCCTTGATTGATCTTTTGTCTAATAGCTCTGAGAGGGCTTGGAACCCTAAGTTTGATTGTATCTTTGGGGAGACTAGTGATGTATAATGGTTCATCCATATTGTGATGATGATTTGCACAATGATGGGAAATCTTAGTGGTCAAAATTTGGGGTATGACACTCCCTAACCTTGGGACATGATTCAATACACTCTAAAATACCTATGGAATTCATCCATTAGGTTTGATTTTGGTCAAAGACTTGATTTCATAAAGGATCACACAGTTTGGATTTCATCCGATAAAAAGTCAACTGTGCACAAAATCAAGTTTGACTTTTTGGAATTTTTCACAAATATGATTCCCCTAAGTCAAAAATAATGTTAATGAGTGGTATTGATCATCATTCATAAAAAAAAATCAAGAAAAGTGAGGTTTCTTGCAAAAGGGGCAACCTTGAGAAACCAAAATTGTTCTAAGTTATGAAATAAAAGTGATTTTGGTACCAACTTCCAAGGATCATAACTTGAGATCCAAGCAACCATTTTGGGTGATCCAAAGCTGGATTTGTAGGTCTTGCTACACTCTACAAAACCTTCAACTACCTCAGACTCTAATTCCTTATGGATTTTGAGTTATGGAATTATCAAAATGGCAAAAAACATGAAAATGACACTTTTCCAACACTTAGTGAAATTTTCAACAAAAGTCAGAATCTGCCTTACTTTTTCCAAAATGTAGGAACATTTTTCACCTTGATCCAAGTTAAACCAGGTCTAGGGGTGAACATCAAAGTTGAAGTATGCCATGAAGGCTTTCCAACAAGTACCTGATCATCTCCAAATTCCATTTGAGCAGAGAGATACAACCCTTGGAACATGGCATCATGAACTGGTTTTTACAAGGCAGAATTTGTGCATTTTGCTCGATTTGTCCAAATCTGATAAATCCAAGTCTTGTCATCAATTTGGACACATCTGAGGATAAAACAAGAAGGGAATGATCTGATCCCCAAGTCTCCAAAGTCCAAGAATCTACCTTAGCCATAACAAACCTAAAAAGGATAAAAAGGTGCCAAGACTCCAATTTTGTTGCAATGAATTTAATGGATACACCAAGGTGGCATGGACTGACATATTCCTAACTGAATGAGTCAAGGATCAGCACCGAAGCATAGGACCATAAGCCTGTGCCCTAACCTCAAGTCATTGGCTAGAGGAGACTTGAGATTCCTTTTGCTCAACATTTGCCAAAGGCCTGCTGCAGCTGCCATTCACTATTGCTTGCAAAACAAACTTGTTCTACTATAAATAGAGCTCATTTGTGCTTAGTTTGAGGACACGAAAGCACTACAACACTTGCTTTCCTCAAAATCCATCTCTTTAGGCCAAAATGCCTTCTTTTGCAAGGTATCTCTGAGTTTTTGAGTTAGAGAGCAATTCCACCACAACACATGATCCAAACACCTCTAATATGTTGTATCTAAGCTGTCCAAACAATCACTTGTGACCTGAAACACCAAAATCACAAAGTCCACTTCCAAAACCTCAAAATTGGACTTTTCTGCATTTTTCAAGTCATGTCATGATTCAATCACTTCCAAAACCAAACAAAGCCTCAAACACACTCCAAATATCATCCTCAAACTGTCCCCAATGGTTCCCCACATCTGGAACACCATTTGAGAGAGTTGCCATATTGGTCACTTTTGCCCCTTTTGCAAGAAAGTGCCAAAACCTATTCCTGAGGATTCCAGCTGGTTCCAGTCATCCTAAAAGCTTCTAAGGGATCAACCAAGAGTATTCAAAGCATTTGATCACTTCTGGCACAAGGAACTTGACAGATAGCACAAGGAGCTTCAAGAGGTAAGTGCATCATCACTTGAACTTTATAAATTATGCATTCCTTTGAGATCTACTGATCATAAACATCTCATACATGTTGTATATATTGTGTTTGAACCAATTTACCATGTAATTCTTGCCTGTGCCATGAGATAGCATAGAACATGCAAAAATAGACCTATTTCAAAACCACTATCGGGTTTTAGAATAGGGACCTCATCTGAAAAAACCAAGACCACCATTGGATTCCTTGTGAAATTCTAGGTCAGATGCACCTACATTTTGTCCCAATCCATGGAGAAATGAGAAAGTTAGAGACTTCACGTAAATTGCTCAAAAGCTTGCCTTGCCTTGCCTTGCCCAGGCCTAGAAACAAGGCATGACTTATGATTTAATAGGGTGGCTTTGATACACGGATGTATCAACACCCCAGTGGTAGCGCGCATGTGTGTTTGGCTTGATGGTCGTGGGTTCAAACCCCACCCAGACCATTTTGCCATTTCCCCTATTTTTGCTATGTTTTCCATATTTTCATGTTTTTGTTAATTAATTGAAAAATTAATTTCTCTCTCAATTTTAATTATTTTTTATTGGTTCTTTTTTTGAAAATTCCCAAAAATGTTAAAATATTTTATTCCATGAAAATTTCACAAAAAATATTATTTATTTCATATATTTAATATTTTTGTAAAGAATTATATTTTATTTATTCTTAAACATTGAAAATATTTCTTTCTCTTGGTTTTACAAAATTCAAATGATTTTTTAATCATCGCATGAATGAAACATGATTTTCCAAATATAAATCTAAGGTCATAACCTCTTTTTCACATGTTTGATTATTTTAATTGGATTTTTATTCAATTAAAATACATTAAAAAGCCAAAAATTAGGGTTTTGATCACTATCACCCTAACAAATCTTTTTCAAAACACTTTGGGCCTTTATTAGAGTGTAAGACCCAATCCCTTTTTTAACCAAAACCTTTTTTGGGCCTCAGTCATTGTATAAGTCCCACTGCATTTTCAAAAATCTCGACGCGATCGTCGTTTTCAAAACAAAATCAACTGGGTCTACCCTTGTGTTGTAAGTCCCATTTCTTTTCTTTTTCAAACCTTTGGGCCTCTCCTTGAGTTGTGAGACCCATCCCTTTGTACAGAAAACATTTTTTGGGCCTCAGTTATTGTATAAGCCCCAGTACAGTTTATATAACAACAGTACGATTACTGTTTTTCCATCTGGGCCTCCCTTTGAGTATAAGCCCCAACAATCTTTTCAAAAACAACTTCCCTTTTGATTTAGGTTCAAATATACAGTTGTTATCAAAACTTTCTTTAATTTCTTGAACAACTAACAATACAACTATGGAAGCTTGCACGCCTGTAAGTTTTATCAGCTTTCTTTTACATACTTGCACATATACATGTATATATATTTGTTTGAACAGCATGGAAGTTTGCTCACCTGTAAGTTTTTATCAGCTTTACTTTACATGCTTTTATATATATAACTGTATTGTGGGAAGCTTGCTCACCTTTAAGTCCTTCTTTCATATCCTTTTAAATACTTGTCATATATCAACTGTATATATACTAGTATATCTGCTTAGAGTTTTCCCCGGCAACTAGGTCTAGAACTAGGTAAAGCTAGTTGGTCACTCTTTAATACACTCAAAATTAGATCCCTATAATATTTCCAGATACAGTCCTGCCTTCTCTTGGGCTTAAACAATATGGAACAAAGAGAAAGGCATTATTCCCTGTGAAACTTTTCTCAGACTGTCACTATTAGAAATTGTCAAAGAAGTTCAGTTCCCCGGAAAGGATTAATTCTCGGTGAAACCTCTCTTGAATTTCTTCAAACCCTAGAACTGTTCACTAAAGAAAAGATTATTCCCGGTGAAACTTTTCTTGAACTCTTCTTAGGTTTGGACCCACAGGCTTCCTAAAAGCATCCTCGTCTCCTCTTGGGCTTTGTACAAGGACCCTTCAGCTTCTTAGAAGTTCTCATGCCTTCTCTTGGGCTTAATACAAAGACCATGAAGACCTCTTAAAGGTATAAGACAGAACTTAGTCATCCTTTGTTAGAGCAGTCTTTCCAGTGTCAAAACATCAAACCATTTTAGGATTGATAATCATCCCTTAAAGCACCTGCCTCCTCTTGGGCATCATACAAAGATAAACTCTCCCACACCAGTAGACTTGGACAGTCTAATATCCTCTTGAGTCTCAAAGACATTCTCAAGTTCCCTTGAGAAACCCTGGTCATTTTAAATAAATCTCCAGCAGAGTTAGTACCCATGGGTTCTAAAGCCCAGTCAGCCTCCTCTTGGGCTTTGTACAATGATTCTCCCCAGCGGAGCTAACCTTTTCAGACTCACTTGTTGAGTCAATCACCTTTCAATACTCTCTTGTTGAGTCAATCTTTTTTAGCCTCAATCTTGGGCTTTGTACAAGACAGATAAAAACACTCTCTTGTTGAGTCAATCCTTTTTCAGCTTCCTCTTAGGCTTGGTATAATGATTTCTCCTAACAGAAGTCAGCCTCCTCTTAGGTTTTGTATAATGATTTCTCCAGCTTGTACAGCCACAATCTTGGGCTTTGTACAAGACAGATAAAAGCACTCTCTTATTGAGTCAAACCCCTTTTCAGCCTCAATCTTGGGCTTTGTACAAGACACCTAAAATATCCTCAGCCAAGTCAGTAAAGTCCCTTTTAGCCTCAATCTTAGGCTTTGTACAAGACAGACAAAATATTTCCCCAGAAAAGTCATACTTTTAGCCTCCTCTTAGGCTTTATGATATCCTCAAAGAGTCAACTCTTTTGGCCTCAATCTTGGGCTTTGTACAAGACAGATAAACATTCTCTTGTTGAGTCAGTCTTTTCTAGCCTCCTCTTAAGCTTGGTATAAGGAATTCCCTGGTGGAGTCAATTAATCTCTTAGCTTCAACCTTGGGCTTTGATCAAGGCACACAAAAATCAGCATCCCCTCAAAGGAAATCAAAATCTCTGTAGGAAAACATTTCTCTGTATATCACTTATCAAAACAAACAAACCCTAATCCCAGATAACTGCTGTAAGTGGCACACTTGTTGATTTAAATATCCAAGCTGTTGTCCATCTTTTATCATGGTAAGTCCCATCTTTCATCTAATTGTTGTAAGCGGCAAGCCTCTGGATTATTTACATCCACGCCACTGTCCCTCTCTTAGCATGAGAAATTCCTAAGGAAAAATGGCATTGCTCAACATTGAGTTAAAGTTTTCCCCTTCAGGATAACCCCCCTATAAAGGAAATTATGGCATTGCTGGATTCACATATCCCAGTTAAAGTAATTCTCCTTTATAAACAGTCACCCAACAGTTGTGATAAATAGACAAGATGTCTCTCCTTTAGAGATGACAGACTCTCTCTCAGTCAAACTTTTAGCTTCAATCTTGGGCTTTTAACAAGACACAAATAAACCTTTTAGCTTCAATCTTGGGCTTTGAACAAGACACCAAAACATCATCTTTTCCTCTATAGAATAAGAGGAACTAAGATTGCTCTGATTTCCCTGTTTCTTTAAACGGGAATACGTAGGCATAAGTGCGAAATCTTAGCGAGCATGCCAATCAAAAACTCTAGGTCCAGTACCTTCACACATACCAATCAAAACTAAGGTCCAATACCTTCACACATACCAATCAAAACTGAGGTCCAATACCTCACCAAAATCATCAAAAACTCTCTCTCTCTCTCTCTCTCTCTCTCTCATATTTCCCAAGAAACTTTCCCAAACCCATCAACAGATAAACACCATCAAGTACAAAGCAGAACCTAAAACTAACAACCTGTGGATAACCACATATAGGATGGGTAATTGACAACTCCCCATTGTATAACCTGACCCCGGACCCCCGAATCTCTTTTAAGCATTTGCTCAGTTAAACATTTACGTGCAAGGTTAGTTTTAGATATCCATGTTTATTTTTCTGCTAATGGGAATGCGAGTGATGTCGCATGCTGAAAATTTGAGTGATACCTAAGATAGGTGATGGCAGAGACGGGCGGTCTTACAGGGAGTGAATCCCGAATAAGCTGTCCCAGTAGACCTTCAAATCAGTGGAGATACCCTTTGCGGATTCAATGTCTAACGACTTCGGTTATGAAAGCAGATTGTTCGATTGTGGTATCCATGAAACTGAGGATTTAGTATACAGTAACCATATGGCTATTTAGTAGTGCGGTAGCTATCAGAAATAGTTGTCACACGATACTACACTTAATTGAGATTACCCTAAGATGCTACAGCTCGCTCGGGTGAATCAGCCTGCTGTTGTTATCCCAAGGGGGTCAATGACTTTGAGTACAAGTACAAAAATTCACCATAGTACAACCTTTAGGGATGGGTAGAGCCATGACTCCATGCTCGTGACGCTGAACCTTTGAACCCATGTTTTTTCTATGTTTTTGTGTGCTGCATTCATGCATTCATTTAAAAACTTTTAAACAAAGAAAAAAATATTCTTTTCTAGTCTCTCTCTTCTTTTTGTCAAATTAAACTAAAACAATGATTGCGAATATCAGAGAGAAAGATTGCGTTATGGATTTCGGTAGAAGGAAGAAACACAAGTACACCTTCAAGGTTCCAAAACTAGAGGATTTAAGGGGGTTGGCAAGGATGATCACCAACCCTAATGCTTTCAGAGCTAAGTACGGAGGACTGCTGTCTCTGTTAAGGGTCCATGTAGTTGAAGGAATCCTGTCTACGCTGATTCAATTTTACGATCCGGTTTATCACTGTTTCACATTCCCGGATTATCAACTGGCACCAACATTAGAGGAATACTCTCACCTGACTGATTTACCCATCACTGACCAAGCTCCCTTTTCTGGACTGGAAGAAATTCCAAAAGATCAAACCATTGCAAGAGCAATCTATTTGGACGAGTCAGAAGTCAGGACTCACATGACCGTTAAGGATGGTGTCCAAGGTTTACCGACCAAGTTTTTGATAGAGAAAGCCCTGTACTTTTCCATTATAGGAAACGTTACTTCTTTCGAAGATATATTTGTTTTACTCACATACGGGTTGTTCCTTTTTCCCAACATTGATAACTTCATTGATATCAATGCCATTAAGATATTTCTGATTGGAAACCCTGTACCGACCTTGCTCGCAGACGCCTATCATTCTGTACACTTAAGGAATTTGTACAGTGGAGGAATGATCACATGTTGTGTACTCTTGCTATACAAATAGTTCACTTCCCATTTACCTAAGTCTGCTGCTTTTTGGGATCATAAGAGTACTCTACGTTGGTCACAGAGGATCATGTCTCTTACCAACTCTGACATAGATTGGTACAATCGGATCTATGACGGGATAAGAATCATTGACCGTTGTGGAAACTTCCCTAATGTACCCCTCATAGGAACTAAAGGAGGAATCCACTATCATCCAGTTTTAGTTCGTCGTCAACTCGGATACCCGATGAGACATATCCGGCGTAATGTTCATCTAGAAGGCCTTTTCTTCAAGGAAGGAGAAAATGACAGGGCACTAAAGACAAAAATAGTGCATGCCTGGCAACATATTCACAAGAAAGGAAGAGAGTCTCTAGGAAAATCGGACTGTATCTCTGTGGAACCTTATCTCCATTGGGTACAAACTAGAGCCCTCAAGCTGAGGATGCCTTACCCTCGTCAAGAAGTTCTTCCGTTAAAGGAATATGTCCTCTATTTTATGTCTGGTGCAGAAAAACTCCAGGCCGCTCTCAAAAAAGTTCAACGGGAAAAGAAATCTTGGAAGAACAAGTACCGCATTCTCAATGTGGAGTGTACCAAAATTTAGCAACTGTTAAAAGAAAAGGATGCTCTGATTAGGATATTAGAGCGACATGTTGTAGAAAGTCAAGAAGACCGAAGAAATTTACTTGCTCATTTCACTTGGCAAAGGACTGACGACCCGACAACGGCTCAAGAGACCCGATCAAAAAAAAGGAAAATACCAGAACTAGCACCTGAGCTCTCCTCAGAGAGGACTCAGGATCCATAAGCTTAGACTTTTCCTTTTACAGCACTTTGTAAAATACTGTATTTCCCTTTCTGCAATCTTTAAAATTCAATAAAACGGGGTCTCCCCACTGTATGATATTTGCAATCCATTTGTTGAAGTTTCTTTTTTATTAAAGACAAAAAAATAATAACAAAAATATAAATATATCATTGCATTCATCATTCTCACATAACACATTCTTCTTACCTATGAATCTCATGTCTGTGTCTCGATTCTAGAGTCAAGTTGTCTCATTCATACAATACTCGGGCCAATCGACAAAAGAAAATGGATGATCTCGAGGAAGAGAACAAAGAGCTGAGAGAAGAAATCGACGCTCTAAAAGAAGATCTGAGAAAACTTCATAGTGACATGCAATCTCTGGCAGCAGCTCAGAAACAACAACAAAGGACTGTGATCTCAGAGATCACATCTACGCCCATAGTGGAGACGTATGATCCTCGGTACAACATTCCTAAAGATCGTCCCTGGGGCATGCCTCTCAACTTTATCCCTGAAGGATATATTTCGCCGATCACTGAAGACCCGGAAACTGCAGCAGGAACCGCTCGGCCTGAAGGTTACAAACTTTGGGAAAGCTAAGATACAAGAGGCATGACAGTAACTCCTGAAGGTTACAAACTTCGGGATAGGGAAACACCAAAGGTCACCGCCGTAATGACTATACCACAACCCGTGGTACACACTGTCCCAGAAGGACATATTCCACAAGTAATCTCTGGTGGAAACGAAAGTATGTACGACAGAATGAATGAGTTCCAGGACCAATTCCTGGAGATGCAGAAGGAACTGCATGCCATTCGTGGTCAGGATTTATTCGAAAAGGACGCCGCAGACCTTTGTTTGGTCCCTAATGTAAAAATCTCGCACAAATTCAAGGTTCCTGACTTTGAAAAATACAGGGGAAACTCTTGCCCTCAAAGTCATTTGGTGATGTACGCTCGAAAGATGTCAACTCAGACTGAAAATCAACAACTACTTATCCATTACTTTCAAGATAGTTTAACCGGTGCCGCACTCAAATGGTACATGAGTTTAAACCGCACCAAGGTCATTACTTTCAGAGATCTCGGCACTGCCTTTGTTCAGCAGTATAAGTATAACCTGGACATGGCACAAGACAGAGATCAACTCAGAGCAATGTCGCATAAGGACAAGGAAACCTTTAAGGAATATGCTCAGAGATGGCGTGAAATTGCCGCCCAGATTTGTCCCCCTCTTGAGGAAAAAGAGATGACAAAGATCTTCTTGAAACCCTTAAGCTCGTTTTATTACAACTGAATGGTCGCCAGTGCGCCCAACGACTTTACTAAAATGGTAAACATAGGGGTACGCCTTAAAGAGGCAGTCCGAGAAGGACGTTTGGTCAAAGATACAGGACCATCAAGCAGTACCAAAAGATACGACAGTGTTTTCCCTAAGAAAAAAGAGCAAGATATTGGTAATATCTCTCTCGGAAAGCAAAGGCGGAGGTATCAACCAGTAGCAGCAGTAACTCCTGCTATCAACCTGTAGCGATAAAAATCGTGAGTGTAAGCTATTGATTAACTCAACTCAAGGAAAACAGAGTCGCCACCGCGCTTTTATTTATTCCACAAAGGAAAAGGAAAAAAGAGCGAATAAATACTAAGAAGTATAAAAAAGAAAAATCTAAGAGAGACAAAGAAAAATGGGTAAGGGGGTTGGTTACGCAGTGGGAAGGTGTTAGCACCCAAAACGTCTATAGTACTCTATAGGAACCCTTTGAAATATCTACCGCTTTTTGGTCTGAAAATGGTTTGCTTGAAAAAAAGATTGAGGAGATGAGAGGAGCATTGTTTTTTAATATTTTTGTGTTTGGAGAGACTTATCGCCTCATGCCTACGTACCCAAGATGTGCAATGTAGGATCAAAACCTCATAGTTCATGGTACAAAGAATGAAAATTATTGGTTATGGTTTATTTTATCTTGAAAAAGACAACCTGTCATTCTCAAGAGAGAATACTCAACTAATTACCCAAAGGTATGGGAAAGAGACATTTGCTTCACATTAAGATGGAGGATTTGCTTGGATTAACATCAACAAGACTAATCACTTCAACATCTAAGTGGAAAATGACCATACTTTCAACAAAATACCCTGGTTAGGAGCTTTACATCTTATCAAAAAAATGACTCATGTCTAATTCCTTTTGAAAGGTTTAAAAGAAAAAGGTGCACAAAGCACAAAAAAATTTGGATGAGTTTTGCATTTTTTATGTCTTTTTGAAATGGTCAAAATATGATTAAGATGGATTGACATTTATTAAGGAAAACAAAGTTTAAAAATCACTTGACCGAAGTCAATGTTTTATTATGAAAGCGGTTTTAAATTTGAAAACAAGAAGATTTTGAAAAAAGAGAGGAAGTTTTGAAAATTGAAGAAGGGGTGGAGAAGAAGTGACTATCCTAGTGCATAAAATAAAAGCTAGGGTAAGAAAGATCTAACCACATGGAGACACTCTTGTCGCACCTCGAAAAAATCGCTTAATCGAAGACACGACCCTCACGCGAAAGGCGCGGAAAACGGTTCGACAGAGTCGCCACCAAACTTTATTTATCCCAAAAGAGGGAAAGGAAAATATCGAGAAAACCTTTAAGGAGGGGTAAGAACATGGTCGTCGCAACCACATTCCGGGTTCGGGAGTCGGTTACGTGAAGGGAAGGTACGCGCACCCCCTCACGTCCGTTGTACTCAACGGGAACCTCTTAATTCGAATTGTGATGAACGTTATCTAAGCTTATTTGTTTTCTTCTCAATGATATATGCGAAAATGTAAAGTAAAAGGTTTCGATTACTAAGGGAAATGGGGTGGTTTTAGGATAGGGTGCTCGGCAAGATCATCGCGACCTCGGGCCTACGTATGCTCATTCGGACGAGAATGAGGAATCAGAGCAATCGTAGTTCAACTACGGGAAGGGATAGAGGGAAGACGAAAGATGGAGGGAAGGTAGCTCGCCAAGATCATCGCAATCTTGTGCCTACGTGTCTTTATTCGGACGAGAATAAAGAATCAGAGCAGTCGTAGTTCGTGGTACGCCCACGAAAAGAAGGAAGTTGGTTTGGTTTTAAAGAGACGAAAGATTGAATGACAAACAACCCAAGGGGCGTGCCTCGAGAGCAGTCACTCAAGAATCCAAGGAATGCTAGACTCCAGGAACTCAGTTCTTTCGTGAGTTGATTGCGAAAATGTTTGATAGGGATTAAGTGTTTTAAGACGAAAGGGTGAATGAATAACAACCTAAGGGGCGTGCCTCAAGAGCCATTCATTCGAAGATCCAAGGAATGCTAGATTCCAAGAATCTCCTCCTTTCGTAAGTTGATTAAGAAAAATGTTTGAAAAATATTGAGTTGAATTGGTTGAGAAAAAGAGGTGAGGATCGATACTAGTCCCTAGGGGTGCTCCTAGTAACAAAACCTACGAAATGTGCAAGTGTGCATTTGACGACGAGGCAAAAGGCACTCGACTTACGAGAATGTTTTGAAGAGTGGCTCGACGACGAGTCGAGAATTGGTTTGGAAATGGTATGGTTTGTTAAATGTTTTAGGGAGAATGACGATTATTCGATAAACGAGACGTCAGCCTCGCAACCAATTAATCGGGGCATTATTGGGATGTTAGATCCCAACGACACCTTTTTCATTCGATTGATTTACGAAATATTGTTTGATGAACAACGAAAGTACCACATGGAATGCTAGACTCCAATGGCATTCCTTTGTCCAAATAGTTAAGACGGGTGTTTTAGGAGCGAAAGGTCGAATGATCACCACCTAAGGCGTGCGCCTCAATAACGGTCACTCAAGAACCCAAGAAGTGCTAGACCTCAAGAGCTCAATTCTTTCGCGATTTAATTAAAAAAACGATTTGAATGTGTGTGTTAAGTGGTTTTAATCGAAAATTAAATGTTTAGGCGTTTCGATAATTGTTAGTGTGTTTGATTAAAATATGAAAAAATGAAATGGTTAGATAAACATGATATGAATATGATATGGACAATATGATAAGAATATGAACAATAATAATCAAGATAATATTGACAAGATATAATATCGACATAAAATAAAGTTGGTCTCGTCTTAATCGAAATTTAATCGAGAAATCGATAATCAACGATTTTTGACTTTCATTGACCAAAAGTGAAAATAAAAGAATATAAATCGAAATAGAAATAAAAGTAAAAATAAAACTAAGAAATGTCTCATCTTTACTAAAATTTTAAATCGAAAAATTGATAATCTTTAGTATTTGATTTTCATTGACCCAAAAATGAATAAAAAATAAATAAAAATAATAGAAATGAAATAAAATCGAAAATGACAAGAAAAAGAATAAAGGTCTCACCTTTATCAAGATTTAAAACCAAAAATCGATAAATCTTGATATTTGGCTTTCATTGACCCAAAATGAATAAAAATAATGAAAAAAATAATAAAATCGAGAAAGATTGGAAAAAGAATAAAGGTCTCACCTTTATCAAGATTTAATCGAGAAATCGATAAATCATTGATATTTGGTTTTCATTGGCCCAAAGTAATGAATAAAAATAGAATAATGAAATAAAATCGAAATAAAAATAAATAAAAGGTAGTAGGCCTCAAATAAATCAAAATTTATTCGATTTGACTAAATCATGAGTTGTGTTATATCATTGGCCCAAAAGAAGATACAAAAATGAAAGTAGAATTAAAAACTTAACAATAACTAGACACAATCAAAATAAGAACTACAAAACTAAAATGTTTAGCAAAAAACATAATAAATGGGAGGGGTGTGAAGTAAATGAAAGGTTGGTGAAATCAATGAAGACATGGAATCACTTGGGCTTAGAGCCCATCATCCAAAAACTGTGCAGAAACAAAACAAGGGTGGTATGACTTCAAAAATCATCGTGGGCCTGTGCCCACTCTAGCCAACCTCATTAAGTCCATGTGAGAAAGAAGAAAAACTGAACAGCTCAATGGAAAATCTGCTTCCAACCAAACACGGTCAGAAAGAAAAAAGACGAAGATCGTCGCATTCTCTCGTTAAATCCCACCTTCTCGCGCTAACTCAATCTCATGCTATGTTCGTGTTTGCTCGATTTCAGCTTCAAATCTCCGTGAATCATTTCGTCTTAATCTCTCATCTACCCGTTAGTTTCAGGTTCCTTCTTCCTCTCAGTTTCAATTCTCTCATTCTCTTATGAGTTTCTGTTCGTTTTTTGTTTGAATCTCGTATGGGTTTGTGATTTGTGGGTTTGTTGTTGCTTATTGTTGTGAGGTTTGAAATGATTTTTGATTTAAGTGGGTTTGTGAGAGATTGGTGGATGGATTATGAAAGGTTGAATGAATTTGTTGTTGTTGGAAGATTTTCGGTTTGATTTGAGGTTGAAGGAGGATTGAGAGGAGAGATGTGGGTTGATTTGCGGTGGAGGTTTCTGCAGAGTTGGAGTGAGGCTATTGAAGTGGCGGCTAGGGCTTCCGGAAAATGAATTGTGAAGGGTCCTTTTTATAGGTGAAAATGAGGAATTTGATTTGAGTCATTTTGAGTGGTTTTCTCTGCATTCTGAATTTGGTGTATGCGTATGACGGTTTGTATGTTGCGTTGTGTTGTGGTGAGACTGAGACGTGAGTCGTGGCTTTGTGGTGGGGTTATGACAGGTTGGCATTTTGGAATAGCTTTTTTTGAAGTTTCTTTTTTGTACGTTGTGGTATTATTCTTTTGCGGCAAAGATGTGAAACATAGCAGGTGATGTTCGGTTTTATTGTTGAAAACTTTCATGGATAATTTTTTGTGTGCCCTGTCTCAATAGCAGCTTTTTTTGTGCGGCAAATTGGTGTGATATAGCAGTGGGAAAGGGACCGCTTTGGCTTGGTGTGTGGGGCCCTGTGGATTGGTTTGTTGTCGCATTGGTGAGAACTGTTTTGGTGAGTGTATCGTGAAATGCTATGGCTGGTGAATCATTAATTTGTGATGTTATTTTTACAAGTCAATGTGTAATGGTTTATGGCTTGGTTTTGAAACGCATGGCGTTATGATTTTTTGATGCCGGTCCAAGAAGTGGGGTCCCTATATCACCTGACTGGTGAATGTGAAATTTGCAGTAATTTGAAAGAAAATGTATGTGGCTAGTGAAGATGAAATCACTGCTGAAAGTTTGTTCACATGAAAAAGTGTCATGGGCTTCTTTTATTCACTCATTATTCTTTTTTTTTAAAACAATGGGTTCTCCTCTTTTTTTATGATGGGCCTGTATCTAAATAGAAGACTATGAATTTTTGGATAATGGTTTTGGATTTTAAGTGTGTAATGAAAAAAAAAAAGAGAGAAATGGGCTTATAATAAGATGTGGAAATAGATTATGATTATTAAAAAATGGACATCATAGATAATTGGATATGAAATGTGGAAATTGGTTAATAAAAGAAAGATAATTAAAAATGGTTATGGACATAAATGGATTATAGATTTATGGATTAAAAGAAAGGTTAATGGATAATGGATATGGTTTTAAGAAATGGGCTTTAGAATTGATAAATGAACCCAAAATGGACATACACACCTCTAATAAATCCATCTAGAAACACAAATTGAAAAAAAAAAAAAAAAAAGACCATGAAGCGCTATGAACTTGACAACTCGACCCCGGCACCAACTGACTTAAATTAACCCAAGGACCCCTGAATGAAGTATCAGACATGCATCACCTAAACTAATCAAACCCAAGCCTTAACCTTGAATTTAAACTGAATTTAGACCAACAGAAACAACACATTTTTTTTTTGGATTTTTCTGAATAATTGCTAGTGGATGGATGTACAGATGAAAATATGCACAGGTGGGACAAATTTGGGGTATGACAACTCTTCAAAGCATAATAAGAATAGAATTTCATCCTCTTGAGCCAATAAGCAAGCCAAATAAAGGCTAGAATATAAAACTCCATAATTGTCCAAAGCATAAGGGAGAGAATCCTATTCTAAAGTCCATAAGTCCATAATCAAGTCAAAAAGGTCCTCCAAAGCAAGGGATAGTAGCCATAGTCCAACATTAAGAGCACAAGTCTTTTAGTGGTTTAATCCTTTATTAATGTTTTTGGTCCAAGTGGACAAAGAGAAAAGGCGGAAGCATAAACATGTGTCCAACGGACAAAGGAAAAATTGCGGAAGCATAAACATGTGTCCAACGGACAAAGGAAAAATTGCGGAAGTATAACCATGATATGAAATGATAATAATGAAGCATAAAAGTAAAAGAGGTAGGGAGCGAGAAGGAAACATAAACAAAATTAATATAATAATATTGTTAGCAAGTTAGTGATTAGTTGTTAGAGTAAGTGATCAATAATAATTGAATAGTTTTACTTAGGTCAAGGTTAATGAAAACTCATTAGAGTATTGATAAGACCAAAGCCTCCTAACAACAAGTTTCATAAGTTTTGAACCAAAAGACAAATAATCAACAATTTTGATCGTTTTTCGATACGAGACATATGTTGCACTATGTTAAGCAATCGCCGAGTAATTTACGGAGTAATTACCCTACAATGAGACCGGTCAATAGATCTTTGTGCTAATGCATGCTAGATGAACGATATGTAGATCGTCATCCGAAAGCAATACCGCACGAAAAGAATAGAAGGTAGCGATCTAGTCTTGATCAAAATTCAACAACGAAATTCTAAGATCCATAAGACTTTCATCGATCAAAAGAAAAGAGATGAAGATGAAGAGAAAGATGGATCTAACAAGTTATGATCCATCAACAACCAACAATGAGAATCAAAAGAAATCATAAAAAAAACAATTAAAAACTAAGATATTTTTCATGATTTTCAAGAAATTTCTTTTTAAATAACATTTGAGACACAAAGAAAAACATTAAAAATTAAAATCTATTTTAAAAAACATTATTAAGATAAAGAAGAGAAAGAAAAAAAAAGTGAAAATAAAAAGAGTTAATAGAAATAATAAAAAAAAAATCTTAAAAAAATGAGAGAGAGGTGGATAAAAAAAAGAAGGTGATGATGTAGTAAAACAGGCCCATACGGCCCAATTTCTTAAAGAAAAAAATAAAAAAAAATAACTGTAATTAAAAATGGAAAGAGAATCAAAAGGACCAATTCATCATCTTCTCCTTTTTCCTCAAAATGCAACGTCACTATTCATCATGAGCTAGCAATTTTCAGATGCGGTTATTCAAGAAGGTGGAATTGAAAGTGAAAAATTCATTGAAGCTTGATTTGGAATTGATTTTTGCAGAGCTTATTTGGCTATCCAAACTTCCCGAAATGAGTGAGAATGAACTCTTATTTATAGATGGAGTGGAGTGAAATTATTTGCCGTTTTGAGCTTTTCAATTGCGTTTCGATTCTTGCGTAATGCGTGACTGGTTTGCTGCACTTTTTGATGTCGTTTTCATTTAATTTGCAGCTTGGAAATGGATCGTTTTGGAAGGTTGTTGCAGCTCGCGTTACAGCGTGAAGGCTTGATTTTGTGGCTGCAAGTTTGGATTTGGATGGCTTGAAGTTAGGCCGTGTTTGGCTCATGTAACTTTGGCACGACTTGGCTCAGTTTTCTTCATGAATTGTAGTAGCTTCAAGTGGCTTATTTTGTTTTATTTGAAATTGGCTTGTGAGAAAGTAGCATGATACGGCTTGCAGATTTTCACTTCAAGAGCTACTTTTTTTTTTTTTGCAATTGCATCATAATTGAAGATGGGCTTAGCATGAGTTTTGTTTATGGCCCCATGACTTGTATTGCTTGGAATTTGAAAATTTGGTGTAGCATGACTTGCAGAATGATTTTTTTGTGTTCATGATGTTTGAAAATTGTATGGTTGAAGCTTGGTGTTACTTCATGGTTGGAGTTTCTTTTTGCAAGTGATAGCATAGCTTAGAGTGCATTATGTAGGATTTGCAAATGAGGCCTTGTGGTTAGCATGTAGGATGAAGACTTGTTGTATAACTTGTGTGAATTCATGAACCAAATTTTTCAAGGCTTGTGTTAGTTTAAACATGGCATGTTTTGGCATGGAGAAGTAGCGTGGCCTTGTTTAGCTTGGAGGTGTGGGGCTGCTTGGAAACAAGATTTGGCATGGAATATTTGTTTTGGTTTGTAGAATTGAAAATGTTAGCATGAACATGAAGTAGGACATGGTTGGTCTTGGTGGAATTCATGAAGCTTGTCATGTTAGGAATTTTATCATGGCTTCATGTTGTCTTGTAAAAGGTGCTTCATGTAGAAGGTTTGAACAAAGCTTGAACAAGTTGGTCATGATAATATGAAATTAGCATGAATATGCAAGTTGGATTCAAGGTTTCATGTAGCATGATTTCTTTTTATTTTTAATTTTTTAATTTTTTGTAAGATGTAAATAGAGATGGATTTTGGGAATTAAACAAGATTTTTAAATGGATATGAATTGGATATTAAAAATGGATGATAAAAAAAATGGATAAAAATGGGTAATTGTTGGGTATTGGAAAATAGAGTTAATGGATAAACATGATTTGGATTAAGCATGGAATTTAGTCATGAATAATGGGTTTGAATGGATTTGGATCTTAGAGAAAAAAAATTAATTAATGGTTAGATAATTGAAAATGGATTTGGAAATGATATTGGATAGATAATTGAAAATGGGTATTAATATGGAAATTGGAAATGAAAAAAAAAATGGATCTTGAAAAAAAATGTTAATGGTTAGGAAAAAAAAAGATAATTGAAAAATGGTTGTGTAGGAAGTGAAATGGATTAAAAATGTGGAGAATTGGTTTATAAAAAAAATGGGTAATCAAAATGGATATAAAAATGGATAATTGTTTTAGGAAAATGGGTATGGTTTAGAAATGTGGATTTAAAATGGATATTTGGTTTATGGATATTGAATATGAAATGAATTTTGAAAGTGGATAATTGGATAAAAAAATGGATAGAAATGGATAGAAAAATGGATAAGTGGAATATGATTTGGATATAGGTTTAGAAAGGAAATGGTTAGAAAAATGGATAAAAGTGAACTTAGGAAAGAAAAGAATCTTGAATCCTTGAAACATGCCTTAAATTCCAAGCAAGCCATGAACCATGAATCTTCCAACTTGAACCAAATCTTGAGTGAAACAAGTCCTTGAGAATTTAATGCCATGATGAATCCAAATATCAATACTTGCATCTTAACCAACAAAATGTCTTGATTTAGCAAGATCCTCCTCACATTGATGATCTAACCACGGAGATAAATCCCTTGAGGATTCCTCTAATCCTCATGAAAGATATTGATTTGTGAAGTAAAGAAATAGGAGAAACCCTGAAGATGGTGATGAACTTGCCATAGAAAGAGAATGATGCTCAATATAGCCTTGAAAAGAAGCCCTAGCACCAAGAATTTCAACTGGAGAACTATTATCAACCAAGCTTCTTATGAATCACTGCTTGATAAACCGATGAATTTCAGCACAAAATAACTTATCCTTGAATACATGTTGCCTGAGAAATAGCCCACTGCCACAACCAATTTGATATTGAAGCAATCTCTTGATAGTTTGACCAAGATTAGGTTAAACTTCCATCTGAACTGGATCATAACTGAATAACCATACTTGATTTCAGTCAATACCTTTGCCATTAATCTCCCTGCAAAACCCTAATCACACAGAGAAGAAGAAACAAGCAAAAATTGCAAAATATTTTTGGTATTTTGGTTAGAGGTTAGTAAACAGAAACAAACATAAGACAAGTAATAAAAACACAGATATACTGGTGATCTTGTTTGTGATATGAGATGCAAAATGATATGTGGGTTCTTAGGGGTAAAAATTAGGGTATTACACAACCCTGTGCCTATTCCAAAGTATTAACCCCAGGTTGCTCAGAGTCAACCAAATCAACAACAGTATCAACAAAGGACACAACAGGCTCTTCAGCAGGCTCGTCCTCCATACAACAACAACAACCGTACAACGCGACCGCCAGGGTTTGACCCTATACCTATGTTGTACGCAGAACTGTTTCCACTACTGCTGGTCAAGGGGCACGTCCAAACCAGATCTCCTTTTACAGTACCGAAAAATCCGCCTTTTTGGTTCAAAGCAGATCAAACTTGCCCTTACCATCAAGGAGGACCAGGGCATAACATAAAAAACTATCTCAGCTTCAAATATGATGTGTAGAAGCTTGTCAGGAACGAGGTCTTATCCTTCAAGGATACAAATCCAAATGTTCAGATGAACCCGTTGCCTCAACACGAGAAGGCTGCAGTAAATTTGATAGAGGAAGAGTCTAACCACAGCTATCAAATTCACGATGTACTCATGTTGGGAACCAATCTGGTCAAGATGCATTGCAGACAGAGTGGGTACGGTCATGTACCATCTCATAATTATCACCAGTGTGATATCTGCTCCAAGAATAATCAAGGATGTTTCGTGGTGCAATCAGCTCTACAAGAATAAATGGATCTCGGGTGGATCCAAGATCACCGAATCCGGGAGGTCAACATGACTTATACAAATTCCAATATTGTTCAGAACCACGACATCCGTGAAATGAATGTTAACTTGGTGGCAATGCAATCAAGGCAAAGTCAACATCATGATCTGCCACGACATAATTACGATTCCTGTCCGATCTGCTCGATAAACAATCAGGGATGCTCTTTTGTACAAGAGGCCCTCCAGCGTCAGATGGATCTCAGATGGATTCAGGATTACCGTGATAGTAGTTACTATCAAGTTAATATGATTCAAATCTTTGATATTCGCTTGATGAATACCAGCCTGGTAGAATTACACGCTAAGCAGGTCAGACTCGGTTTTCTGGCTTCACATGATTATTAGGACTACAAAGTGTGTCGTGAAGACGACCAAGGATGTGTACCTGTTCAAAGAACACTTCAACACTTGTTGAACCACTGGTGGCTTCCGATCTATTTAGATAAAGACACACAACAGATCAGTATGACTGACAGAAACCCTACTAGGTATCAAAGCCAGGATGTTCGATCAATGGAAACAAATCTAGTAAGGTTACACTGCATACAAAGCGGACATGGCTGGGTGCCACCACACAACTATGAGCACTGTAAAGTTTACTCAGAGAACAACCAAGGATGCTACTTCGTGCGAGCAGCCCTTCAAAACCAGTTAGACCCCAAAGAGATTCGACCATGTTCGAGTTCTGGGTCGATCAACGTAATGCAAGACTATCTTCCTGATTAAAGAAAAGACGTTGTCTTAATCCCTAAACAAGAAGTGGCCAAAGACGTATGCACCATAATTCCTCTACTCCATGAATCAAGAGTTCCTCTTGATAGTAGAAAGACTCTCAACCCCGAACCAATTGAGGTCGGCTACGATGGTAAAAAAAATCAAAAGGCTCCTGTGGTTATCTATCTGCTCGAACCAATACCGTACAAATCCGATAAAGTTATCCCTTACAAGTACGGTGCAACAATAATTGAAAATGGAAAGGAAACTCAATTACCCTCCGTCGTGAACATTGCCGATATCAATCGAGTAATACGGAGCGGCCGGATCTTCAACAGAGGAGTTGGAGAACCCACCAAAGAAAAGGAACCTCAAACAGAAGTTCCCAATTAACCAGTAGGGCAATCCAGTAATCCCAACCTTTCAAAGAACAACGATGAGATGCTGAAGCTCATCCAAAAAAGCGAGTACAACATTGTAGACCAACTGTTGCAAACTCCTTCAAGAATCTCTATGCTATCTCTCTTGCTCAGTTCCGAAGCTCACAGGGAAGCTCTACAAAAAGTCTTAGAGCAAGCCTTTGTGGAACAAGATGTAACAATAAGACAATTTGACAGCAGCATCTCCAACATCACTTCCTACAACAACTTGGGATTCAGTGATGAAGAACTGCCGGAAGAAGGCAAAAATCACAACATGGCGCTTAACATTACAGTCAACTGCCAGGACGATGCTTTAGCCAGCGTACTGGTAGACACTGGATCAGCTCTGAATGTTATGCCAAAATCTACTCTGATGCAACTATCATTTCAAGGATCCCCGATGAGAGGCAGTGAGGTCATCGTCAAAGCATTTGACGGATCCAGAAAAACAGTTATCGGCGAAGTTGATCTTCCCATAACCATCGGTCCTTACACTTTCCAAGTCACTTTCCAGGTCATGGACATCAGGGCAGCATACAACTGTTTATTAGGAAGACCTTGGATACAGGAGGCTGTGGCAGTCACTTCGACACTTCACCAGAAGCTGAAATTCGTCAAGAATGACAAACTAGTCACAGTCTGTGGGGAACAGGCCTTAATCGTAAGCAACTTATCATTCTCTTGTGTAGAACCTGAGGAGGTTGTTGGAACTCAGTTCCAAGCACTTTCGGTGAGCAATGAGAATCAATCAGAAAAAGGAACATCGATTTCCTCGTACAAAGATGCTCTCAAAGTGATCAAGAGTAACAACACAAAAGGACGGGGACAACTTGTCATTCCTACGGATAACAAGACAAAGAAAGGTCTTGGTTTTTCCTCAACCTGTACCCAGACTGCTACTAACGATGAAAGTTTTCATCCCATTCAGAACTTCTTCCACAGTGGAGGCTTCCTTCACCCAGTGTCTCAAGAAGTACATACCATCAATGAGGGTGATTCCTCCGATACAGATGAAGAATGGAAGTCTTATCTCAACGAGGACGATTATACGTCTCAGGAAGAAACAGGTACGCCATTTTGTTATCCCGCGCAGAGTCCGAGATATATACCAAGATCAGATGTCAAAATGATGTATGGAGATTGTGATCCGGAAGGATGTCGTGCTCCACCAAACTCATTAGAGGAGGACACTCTGATGAAAGACAACTTCGACTATGACTATTATGACCCAATGGATGACTTGCCTATCTGTCAGCCGTACCCAGGAGACTTGGGGAAAAAGAGTCAGCCAAACGATGCAAATCAACTGAGTATCATTGAAAAGAATACCTGCGTCCCCACCAAATCATGGGATCATTACTCGGGGCATTTAGAAAATATCCAGTACAACGATGAATCTGCAAAGATTGCAGGACAATAGTTTATTAACTATGCTTTTCCATAGGTCAACGTCATCGAGAAGGATGACTCCTCTTCTCCCGCAGAAGTATGGGACACCTTAGGACAGCCGAGTGGCAAGTACGACTTCTTGGTCAAGTACACTACTCCTGAAAGCTCTCGTATCAGGCTCGAAGACATCTAGCCAACTGGATGGGAAGATCCACCTGAAAATGAAAACACTGTGCAAGATATAACATAAAAGTTTGTCTACGATAACTCTGCATGGGATGAAGACTCCAAAGATCCTGCTCCGCCAAAAATCAGCGTCATTTCTGAGGACAAACCAAGAAAGAAGGTACCAGACTTTGTGATTCACCGAGGAGTTCGCCGCCAATGGGTTACTGTCAATGTCCCGAAAGTTGTCCATAAGTCTATGTAATTGCCATCTTTGTTTTAACCTTTCACCCTGCCCAGGTGAAACAGATGTTTAGATAGGGCTCACTTTCTGTAAATGTCCCTTTGCGCCTCGTCCAAAGCGACAGAGTTTTGTTTTATAGGGTTGTAGTTTCAAGAATCGACTAAATCATAAATAAATAAACGTTGTTCTGTAATTTCTGCATTTATTGTTGTTTTCACTTTTCGCTTTTTCAAGAAAATGGTAATCCTAAAAACAACTCAAAATAAAAACAAGCATTTTTCAGAGAATACACTGCACACAGTCTTGCATTTCTCTCCATCTCTTCTAAAAATAATCATCACGTCTTGCAGACTGCTTGTTTTAAATCCCATTAAAACATACGTTCCAATGCCTTCTCCCAACTTTGAATTCCCGGTATTTGAAGCTGAAGAAGAAGAGGACGAAGAAATTCCAGAAGAGATCTCCCGATTACTCAGACAAGAGAAAAGGTCCATTGAACCTCACAAAGAGTCGTTGGAAACAGTCAACTTGGGTTCAAAAGAAGAAAGAAAAGAAGTCAAGATTGGGGCACTGCTCAGTCCGACTGTCAAAGAAGATTTGATAAGACTTCTCAAAGAATTTCTCGATGTGTTTGCTTGGTCCTATCAGGACATGCCAGGGTTGGACACCAGCATCGTGGAACATTATCTACCGTTAATATCAAAATGTCCGCCAGTAAAACAGACGTTGAGAAGAACTCATCCGGACATGGCCATCAAAATCAAAGAGGAAGTGCAGAAACAGATTAATGCAGGTTTCCTCGCCACCTCAGAATATCCTCAATGACTAGCCAACATAGTACCAGTTCCAAAAAAGGACGGAAAAGTCAGAATGTGTGTAGATTACAGGGATCTAAATAAAGCCAGTCCGAAGGATGACTTTCCCTTACCACACATTGACATGCTGGTAGACAGTACAACCAGGTTTAAATTCTTCTCTTTCATGGATGGATTCTCGGGCTATAATCAAATCAAAATGGCGCCAGAAGACATGGAGAAAACTTCGTTTATTACCCCATGGGGCACCTTTTGTTACAAGGTAATGTCGTTCGGTTTGAAGAACGCTGGGGCAACCTATCAAAGGGCCATGACTACTCTGTTTCACGACATGATACACAAAGAAATAGAAGTGTATGTCGATGATATGATTTCCAAATATAAGACATAAGAGGAACATGTGACCCACCTGTCAAAACTATTCGAGCGTCTGAGAAAATACAAACTCCGCTTGAATCCTAACAAATGCATATTCGGTGTCCACTCAGGAAAACTTTTAGGGTTCATCGTCAGCCAGAAAGGAATTAAGGTTGATCCTAACAAAGTCAAGACCATTCCAGAAATGCCTTCTCCAAAGACTGAGAAATAAGTCAGAGGATTCCTTTGACGTTTGAATTATATTTCCAGATTCATATTCCTCATGACCGCGACATGCGCGCCAATCTTTAAACTACTAAAAAAGAATCAAGACTGTGTATGGACAGAAGATTACCAAAAAGCTTTCGACAGTATCAAAGAATACCTATTGAATCCACCAATTCTATCACCTCCAGTAGAGGGAAGACCGTTGATCATCTATTTAACAGTCTTGGAAGACTCAATGGGCTGTGTACTTGGCCAGCAAGATGAAACAAAAAGAAAAGAGTCTGCCATCTACTATTTGAGCAAGAAGTTTACCGACTGCGAGACTCAGTACACTATGCTCGAGAAAACTTGATGTGCTCTAGCTTGGGTAGCCAAATGTCTTCGCCAGTATATGATTTGTCACACTACTTGGTTAATCTCCGAAATGGATCCAATCAAGTATGTCTTTGAAAAATCTGCTCTCACGGGAAGAATTGCCCGTTGGTAGATGTTGTTATCAGAATACGACATCGAGTACTATGCTCAAAAAGCCATCAAAGGAAGTATTTTAGCTGATTTTTGGCTCATCAACTGATTGGCGACCAGGAAATAGTCGGATTTGAATTCCCAGAGAAAGATGTCATGTATCTGAAAATGAAGGATTGCGATGAACCGCTACCCAGTGAAGGGGTGGAACTAGGTTCCCAATGGGGACTAATCTTTGACGGAGCTGTCAATCATTATGGAAACGAAATTGGGGCAATCATCATAACACCTCAGGGTACCCACATTCCTTTCACTGCCAGATTGACATTCAAGTGTACAAATAACGAGGCCAAATACGAAGCTTGTATCATGGGTCTCGAAGAAGCAATTGACTTAAAGATTAAGAACTTAGATGTGTATAAAGACTCAACCCTGGTTATCAATCAGATCAAAGGAGATTAGAACACATACCAATCAGGGTTGATTCCTTAAAAAGACTACGCGAGAAAGTTGTTACCATTCTTCAACCGAATCAAGTTTCATCACATCCCTCGTGAAGAGAATCACATGGCTGATGCACTAGCCACTCTCTCTTCCATGATTAGTATAGACCAATGGAACGACGTATCTAAGATTGACATAATGCGCCTAGAACGGCCCTCTTATATCTTTACGATTGAAGCAGTCATAGACGACAAACCTTGGTATCACGATATCAAATGCTTCCTTCAGAAACAAGAGTACCCACCTGGGGCATCAAGAAAAGACAGGAAAACCATTAGAAGACTGGCAGGCGACTTCTTCCTGAGCGATGATACACTCTATAAGAGAAACTTTGACATGGTCTTGCTCCCATGTGTAGACAGACCAGAAGCAAACATGTTGATAAAAGAAATTCACGCAGGATCTTTTGGCACTCATGCCAACGGACACACAATGGCGAGAAAAATTCTGAGAGTAGGGTATTATTGGTTGACAATGGAATCCGATTGCTACAAGTACATGAGGAGATGTAGCAAATGGCAGATATACTCAGACAAAATCCATGTACCACCAACACATCTCAAAGTTCTTTCTTCCCCGTGGCCTTTTTCCATATGGGGAATCGACATGATTGGTATGATCGAACCCAAGGCTTCGAACAGACATCGGTTCAACCTGGTAGCCATTGATTACTTCACCAAGTGGCTCGAAGCAGCGTCATACGCCAATGTAACCCGACAAGTGGTGGTCCGATTTATCAAAAACAATCTCATCTGCCGTTATGGTGTTCCAAGCCAGATCATTACAGATAATGGATCTAACTTGAACAACAAGATGATGAAAAAGTTGTCTACCACACTACATCAAATCGATACAGAGGGAGACTTACAAGAGAAACCTACGACTCTCAAACCCTAAACCCTACTTTACAAAATAGGATTCTTAAGCCTATGTTGTCTTCTCTCTCTCTCTCTCTCTCTCTCTCTCTCTCTCTCTCTCTCTCTCTTCTGTCTAGGTCTTGGTATTCTTTTATAGCCTTCTGCTGCTTTGGGCTTCAAATCTTCTATTAGCTGATTCCTTGATCCATGTTCTGATTGCTCCTTAAATCTTGCAACTGATCTGTAAATATCCTGCTGTTGGTAACAGACACAATGTCCTAACATCGTGTTGGGACATCTTATCTTACATGTCTTCTTTTAACGTGATTCTTCTTTGTTGTTTGAACATCTTGTGCAGCAACTTGTGTTACCAAAATTTGTTCAAATATTTAGAGTCTTCACAATACATATTTTAAATTTTAGGAATTATAGGAAATAGTTTGTTTGAGGCCATTTGAGATTACATAAACGATCACCTCTCTTGATGAAAAACCCTACATACATTATTCCTAAACACAATTTTCAACTTCTTTTGTTTGAGTTGGCATATGCTAAACAGATTGTTATTCAGTTCATGAATGTAGTAGACATCAGTGAGAACATGAGAAATGAATTTGATAAGAAGCCTGACATTGCCTTTGTCTATGACCTGCAACTGGGAATTGTCCCCAATCTCACAGCTTAGTTGAAATATGACTCAAGAATTGAAAACCATCTTTTTTTTTCACATATGTGATTGTTACACTGAGAATCTAAGAACAGGGTGTGATTCTTGGAGTAGTTATTGTCAGAGTTTCCATAGGCTATGATTAACATGTCTTCCTCATCTTCATACTCAACATAATTGGCATATTCTTTGAGGTTATGACACTCATAGTGAAAGTGGCCTAACCTATGGCACTTGTAGCATTCTATGAAACTTTTGTTGAATCTTATTCCTCTAACTTGATTACCTTTCAAGGCACCACAACCTCCACCTCTCCCTACCATCATTTCTCCATTAGAGAATGTCAAGACTTGGTATTCTTCCTTGACAAGTTACATCTTCTGAGCATGAAATAAGAGGGAACCCTGTAGTTCATCAAAGGAGAGAAATTCACCATTGTTTGATTCTTAAATGGCACAGACATCATAGTTGAATTTATAGGACATGGGCCTAAAAATCTTCTCAATAATTGTGCATTCCTCTGTCTTCTTACCATGAATTTTTATCTTGTTGAGGCCATCTTGTTAAATAGTTCATCTTATTTCATGTGAAAATGCTCAAATTCATCCTATTAATGCTTGGAATTGAGCTCTCTTTATTTTGATGGACCCTTGATACTTCTTAGCCATTGAATCCCAAATGGTTTTGGAAAACCTCTTATCAAGAAATATTTCAATGATTTGCCTCTCAATCATTTGAAACAGGTAGTTTTTGGCCTTGAGATCTTTCAATCTACTCTCTTTAACCAAGTTTTTTTTTATGTTCTGGTGTTAGTGTAGATGGAAGAACAAGAATACCTTCTTCCACATTGATCCAACACTCCTTTGATCGTAGAAGATTTTCCATAAGCATGACCCAATGATCATAAAGGCCATCGAAGTTTGGAATAGTTGATAGGTCGTGATTGTTTTCCGCCACTTACCTTCAAGAATGCCAAAGAATGCACTTCACGCCTTTATGTCGCAGCACTTGTGTTTCTCAAATGTGCATTCAAAGATGAACAAAAAGTCACTCTAATCTTGTAGAATGCATAACTTATATGATACCACTTGTTAGGACAAGAAACTATGCATTCAATACTTTTCAAATTTATTCCATGAGCCTGGGACTTTTATACAAAGCTTACAAAAACAAATAACCTTTTAACTGAAAATTAATTACAATTAACCTAATTGATTTTTCAATTACTCAATAAACATAATAATTTATCAGGTAACAATTAGTCCTTGAGATGTCTGAATTTTGTAGGATATAGTTTCTAATATTCCCAATCAATTGATGTTATGCCATTTTTATATTTAATCATTTGACCCTATTTAAAATTTGAATATTTTTTTGCTTTAAAAGTGTTAGAACAAAGAACAACTCGATTAGGTTAACAATGGTGGAAATTAGAGTTTAGGGATTTGAAATTGAGAGAGAAATAATAGAGAGATATATTGAGGGTGAGAATTATATTTTTCATTACCCATAAAATGGGAGCACAAAAGGCTATTTATACAACAAGTACAAAAATTGGGAAAATACAAAACAGCTTAAAAAATAAGCTAAAAACACAAAAATACGCCTTGTGTAACCGGTTACCATATTTGGAGTAAGCGGTTACCAGAAAAACTGCTAGCTACTATCTCTAGTGTAAAAAGAATGTAACCGGTTACCACATATCCGGTAACCGGTTACACCAACTGAAATGGCAGAAAATCAGTTTCCAACGCACCGCCTCATTTCAGTTCGTCCAAGTCCACCATGCTTAAGCTCATCTTCAACCTCTTGAACACTTCATTTGTTACTCCCTTAGTCAACAAGTCCACCACTTGGTCTTCGCTTCGACAATATCCCAATTTTAGCTTGTCTTCACTCACTAGCTCCCTCAAATAATGAAAGCGCATCTCTATATCTTTCTTTTTCCATGTGCAATCAGATTCTTCGCAAGGTTTATCGCAGAAATATTATCAACAAGAAGTGTGGTAGCCTCACCCTCATTTCTACCTAACTCCTTCAATAGATTCATGAGCCACATAGCTTGACACATACATAACGATGCCATAATATACTCGGCCTCACAAGACGAGAATGTAACACCGGTTTCTTCTTCGAACACCAAGAGATTGGTGTCCTACCAAACATAAAGATGTATCCAGCCGTCGACTTTTTTATCATCCTTATATCCACACTAATTGGAATCGGTGAAACCAAGTAAATCGCATTTTTGGTCCGTATTCGTTGCAGGAAAAAGAATTCCACATCCAAGAGTTCCTTTAATGTATCTAAGGATCCTCTTGACCGCTGCCAAGTGAGATACCTTCGGTCTCTCCATGAATCTACTAGCAATACCGACACTAAATGCCAAGTCCGTTCGTGTATTGCACAAATACCGCAATGATCCAATAAATCTCCTATATTGCGTTGGATCCACATCTTGCTCATCCTCACTCTTGGACAGCTGCAACCTTGCTTCACATGGTGTAATGGCCGCATTACAATGCTCTATTTCACACCTTTTCAAGATCTTAAGAGCATATCTCCTTTGATGCATGAGCACTCCCGTTTTTGACTTGTGGAACTCTATGCCAAGGAAATATGTCATGATACCAAGGTTCGTCATCTCAAATTCATCCATAAGTTCACTCTTGAACTTGGAAATACTCTTCTCACAGCTGTTGGTAATCAATAGATCATCAACATACAAGCAAATAATGATCACGCCGTCATTTGCATCTGTTTTCACATACACTCCGTGTTCGGACACACACTGCCTAAAACCAATATCAATTAGAAAGCCATCAATGTGTTTGTTCCAAGCTCTTGGAGCTTGTTTCAAACCATATAATGATTTATGCAATTTGTAGAACTTCAATTCTTGATTCTTCACTACAAATCCGGGTGGCTGCTCAACATAAACCTCCTCATCAAGTGGACCGTTCAAAAATACAGATTTGACGTCCATTTGATATATCACCCAATCGTTGTTATTCGCAATGCCAACAACTAATCGGATGGTTTCTAGTCTGGCCACAAGTGCAAACACCTCCTCAAAGTCTATACCTTCACGTTGCAAAAATCCCTTTGCTGCCAATCGAGCCTTATGCTTGATCACCCCGCCTTTGGGATTTGCCTTCACTTTATAGACCCATCGAACACTAATTGGCTTCTTTCTAAGCAGTAAATCAACCAACTCCCAAGTACCATTTTATCAATAAATTTCAGCTCCTCCTTTATTGCAGAAATCCACTTTGGATCGCTTAGAGCCTCTTCCGCGTTCACCGGTTTAGATTCGGCCATAAGCACAAAGTGAACGAAATCACCATCATCACTGATTTCATTGTCTCAGAATCTCTCATATTCTTGGAGTCTTTGAGGCAACACCCTTTGCCTTGTTGATCGTCTAACATTCTCTTTAGTAACTCTGCTGCATTTTTCTGCAGAATTTCTAGCACTTTCAGCACCTCTGCCACTGCTACAATCTCCTTGTGTGATCATCACTAACATTGCATTCTCCTTGTCTACCTCTAGCCTTGCAACCTTAGCTTCACCTCTTTGGGAATCCCTCTGTTTTGCACTACATTCCCTTGATAAATGTCCAAGTTTTTGACAATTCCAACACTAAATTTTACTCTTGTCAACCTTTGGTTTTTCGCCTCTACCATTGCTTTAATCACCATATCTATTGCAGCTGCTCTCACCATTTTCCCCATCGAAACCTTCGAACTTTGTAGATTTTTTCCACCCAAATTTTAGAAATTTTGCTTCCCTCTCGAAGCCCATTTTCCTTTCGATCTTTTACTCTTCTCGTTGAACCGAGCTTGCGAAGCGATCTCCACCTTTGCCTTGTCGCTATTCCTCTTATCCATCTGTTGCTCATGAGCCTCAAGAGAGCCTTTGAGCTCCTATTTTCTCATCGTCGCAAGGTCATTCGATTCCTTAATCGCCACTACAATGTTGTCGAATCTTGGTATTTACGAACGCAAAATCTTAGAAACAACATTCTGTTGCGTTGTAGTTTCTCCACATTACTTAATTTGGCTTACCAAACAAGTAATTCTTGTAACATAATCACTTATCGTCTCCTTCTCCTCCATTTGAAGTAATTTGAATTAACGTTTGTGAGTTTGTAACCTCACCACCTTGGCTTTGTCAGCCCTTGCATAAGCCTTTTCCAATATCTCCCAAGCTTGCTTTGCCGAATCGCAATCGCCAACTTTTTCAAAGTTGTCACCATCAACACAAGAATGAATCAAGAAGAGTGCCTTGTAATCTTTCTTCTTATCTTCCTTGAATGTAGCCTTCTGGGTATCTGTAGCTTCTTCCCCAAGTGGTGTAACTCCATTGTTGATCACTTCAAGAACCTCTTGATACCTAAACAGAACTTTCATTTGTTTGAACCACTTGTCATAATTCTTCGAATCAAGAATCAGTAGGTTGGTGGGTACTCTATCGTTGGAAATGGTATTCATTGTTGCAGCGGATTAATGGAGAATCAGTGCCCTTGATGCCAAATGTTGGAACAAAGAACAACTCGATTGGGTTAACAATGGTGGAATTTAAATTTAGGAATTTGAAATTGAGAGAGAGAGAGAGACAGAGAGACAGAGAGAGAGAGATAGAGAGAGAGAGAGAGAGAGAGAGAGAGAGAGAGAGAGGGGTATTAAGGGTGAGAATTATATTTTTCATTAACCACAAAATAGGAGCACAAAAGACTATTTATACAACAAGTACAAAAATTGAGAAAATACAAAACAGCTTAAAAGATAAGCTAAAAACACAAAAAAGGCCAAGTGTAACCGGTAACCATATTTAGGGTAACTGATTACCACAAAAATTGCTAGCTACCGTCTCTAGTGTAAAAAAACATATAACCCATTATCACATATCTAATAACCGATTATACCAACTCAAATGACAAAAAAATCAGTTTCAAAAAAAATACCTACCATATTCAATAAAACTTAAAGGTGTCATAGAATTATTCTCCTATTTAAATTTGAAAAAAAAAAGTAAAACAAATGAGATAAAAACTAGAGAATTCTAAACAAAACAAAAAAGTGTGTGATGGAAGAGTCACTATCAGAGTATTGTGCAATACAACTCTATGTAAAACAAAATCATAAAATTTGTTGGATATAGAGTGAAGAAGGATAAAGTTGGAGTCGTTTATCATTATTTATTGTGTGACGATTTGGTTTTGTTGTTTTGCTAAATAATAAAAATGGTCTCTTTTAGATTGTGGTTAACAAATAAAAAAATAGCGACTTTAGTAATGTTTTTTATTGACGTATTGTATTTGATGAAAATGACAAAATATCATAGTTTTTAACGAGGATGTGATAAATATAATTTGATTGATCTTTTTATTGAAAAATAATTTGGTTGATCAACATTTAATCAAAACATTCTTAAAATTAATATGAATGTGTATGATCAATGGCAGATCTCGAAGGAAATTTTTAGGGTGTCAAAAACTAAAATACATATATAGATTTGTTTAAAAATTTGTTATAAATTGTAAATTAATGTTGTGGTTAATTTTATATTTAAATCATTTTAATAACAATCTTCTACTCTTAGCACTATTTTTTTTTTTAACAAAAATACAAAATTAGTGGAATCAAGAGTCCGTCTCCAACTTATCTTGAAAAATATAACATTTACCACCCCTAATAATCAACATTAATAAAATAATACACTTAATAATCAATATTAACTAAACATCCATATAAAATTCTGAAGGTAGAGATACCATTCAAATTCGTGAGATCTATTTATTTATTTTTAAAAGACAAAAAAAAAAAAAAAACTGACATATTTGTTGCTTTCCCTCACATATGTATTATGTAAAACTTATTTGATAATACCAGTTCTACTTATTAAAAAAGTTTATTTTTTAAATTTATTAAATAATAAATATATTTGATCAATATAATAAATCAAATACATAAATTATTCAATATATCTAAAAAAAACTCTTTAATAAGTATTACAAAAACTCCATATTTCATTTTAAACCTTCATTTTATTCTAAGCAACTCTGATCATAACAAATTACTACTACTTCACAAGATTCTTGATAACTGGACGAGCTTTACACACAGCCTTTAATGGAACCGCTCTAGACAAAGTGAACCCACTTTCTTCACTCATATCAATCTCTTTGTCACCCACTGTTTTCCATTCAAAGCACTGAATCAACAAACCCAAAGTCAAGCTTATTGCAAGCATAGCCAACGCTCCACCTGGACAAGCCCTTCTTCCCTTCCCAAACGCAATCAACTTCTCTAACTCTCCTTCTTTCTCAAACCTCTCTGGCTTGAAACTGGTTGCTTCACTCCATGTTTGAGGGTCTCTGTGAATGGCCCAAGCGTTGATCAATACTATGGTGTCTGCTGGAACTTTGTATCCTCCAATAATACAATTCTCTGAGGAAGAGTGTGGTAGTGATAATGGAGCTGGAGTGTACAACCGTAGTGTCTCGTAGATTATGTTTTTGAGGTAAGGGAGTTTTGGAAGGTCGGATTCATCCAATAAACGGTCTTTGCCTACATGAGTTTCCAGTTCTTGCCTTGCCTTCTCTAGCACCCCTGGATAGGTCAATACACAAGATAATGCCCACTCTAATGTTACAGCTGATGAGTCTGTTCCAGCAAGAAGCATACCCTACAACCAGACCAATTCAACATAAGAAGAAAAATGATCTATTAAACGTGTACTCTGATACGGACACAACAATAAAACAACACGACCAAGACGCAGACAACCTAACACTGATAATGTAAAAAATATAAAACTTATCTGATTTTTTCAACATAGGTCGTAAAAGTATCATAGAAGTGTACGACACCGATGTGTATCGGAGAGAGTAGAGATTTTTGTTATTCCTAGAAAATGATTAAAAGCAAAGCACATAAAGTAGCATATAGAACAATATTATTACCAGCGCAAGACCTTTGATGATTTGATCGGTATAGTACTCAGGTTGTGTTTCTTGCAAACTCAAAAGATGATCAACCATAGTATTTGTATGTTGCTCTTTGTTGCGATGTTCTTTAATGAGTCCTCTCAAGAACGTATCAGTTTTGCTACTAATCTTCTTTAACCTCTTCTCCAAGTTTTCATAGTCAATCAACCTAAGTACTGGCAAGAAATCATTCTTATTATTAGCACCCGACAACTTCAACAAATCCGACACCATCTCCCTGAATTCCTTTGCTTCTTCTATATCCGTCATGTCACAATCATCTCCATAGTATCTTTTACCTGAAATCATTCTCATTATGTTATTGAAAGTCATGTCGAAGAACCTAGACCTGAGTTCAACTTCGACGAAACCCTGAGACGAATCATCGGCTAACTTTTTTACAAGTCTCCGAGTCTCGTCCCTACGGATTTCGGCGGAGCTATTGATACGGTGGTTTGAAAGGACGTCAATCGCAGTGATGCGACGAAGGTTTCGCCAGTGTTCGCCATAGGATGAGGATCCTAAGGTGGTATAGTCGTAGAAGATGTATTTTCCGGAGAGAAAACGAGGTCTATTTGCTAGGACAACATCGTTTTTTGTAAAACATTCTTGGACTAAAGAAGGTGACGAGACAACGACAACGAGACGTGAACCGAACCACAGAGAAATGACATCGCCGTATTTTTTGGATAATCCTTTAAAGGTGTGGTGGAGGGGGCGTTTAAGGTGGTGGAGGTTGCCTATTATGGGAAGAGAAAGTGGACCTGGTGGGAGGTTTCTGAACTTTCTTGATTTGAAGATAAGGTTGAGAGTGTAAAATAGAACAAGATAAAAGAGAGTGTAGGAAAGGAGTGAAAGGGTGTCCATGGCTCTTGATGTGGTTTTCTCTTATGATATTCCAAATGTTTATATAAATGAAAATGGCCTATGTAAGCAAAGACTTTCTACACTTCCAGTTTTGTTTAATAAAATGGAAAATTCTTCTATTTTTGTTTTATAAATGGAAAATTATTTGTTGTCATCTTCATTGAATCAACTTATGATGTCATTTTTAAATTTAAAACTATATTTTTTTTAAAATAAGTATGACTATTATGATAATCAAAACTATGACTCACATGATAGAAAAAAATACCAATAAAAAAAAATCTAATGCAAAATCAATGAATAATTGATTATTCTAAAATCATACTTTTCTCACACTATAAATATTAATAATAGAATAACAAGAATATCTTGTAAATAATTATAAGAATAAAAACAATTATTACAATTTCTATTATACAAAACGTGGTTAAACTTTATTTTAGATATTTTTTCTCAAAAGATTTTTCTAGATGTGTTATAAAATGAAACAACCAATGATTTTTATAAATAATGACTATTTTTTCTAAGTTATTTATAAAAAAAAAAAGGTAGACTGTTAGTGCGTGATACATTTTTAATAGGGAGAGAAGGATAGGGTAAAAATAAGGATTGATATTATTGAATTAAGATTGTGTTACAATATGCATATATTTATATACAAAGTTACTTGTACTCTAAGTAACAAACTAAAACAACAAACCCTAAGTAACCCTAATTAACTTTGAGCTTGGGTTACACAACTTAGATTATATCCTAACATATCTCCTATAATCCAATTTGTCAAACATACGCTAATCATAGTTGATTGAACTATTCCTAATTTCTTTCTCAAATTTAGGAGTAACCATAATTAACTTTGAGCTTGGGTTACACAACTTAGATTATATCCTAACATATCTCCTATAATCCAATTTGTCAAACATACGCTAATCATAGTTGATTGAACTATTCCTAATTTCTTTCTCAAATTTAGGAATTTGTCGATCTTCAATCCACTACTAGAAAATTCGCGTTTAGCGACCGAATTAGAGACCGAAAAAGCATAAAAATCAGTCACTATGAACTCATCTAACTAACCACTTGGACAAATCATTATAATTTGTCAATTATACATTCAAATTTATATTTAATAGTAAATATAGCTATTAAATTTAAAAAAAATGGGCAAAAAATGGAATCAAACTCAGATTCTTACTGTTTGTATTAGGATACGTCACTGGTATGATGAAGTTTTATATATATTATAGGTTTAGATTCATATTATATTTTAAAAGTCATTTTAATTATTTTTTTTGTAAGCATTTTAATTGTTAATAATATATTGTTATTTAAATTAATTCTTGTAATTAAAAGATAAATTTATATTGTTATTTTTTATATGTGTCATTAAAACATAAATTTATATTAACTAAAATTATGCAAATTTATTTTAAATATATTAGTAATTAATAAAAAAAAATAGAAAAATAGGGGAAAATAAAAATTATTAGTGACCGAATTTGAGACTAAATACGCGGTCACAAAATTTCAGTCACTAATTTGGTGGCTAATTTAATTTTGTGACCGATTTTGGCAACATCTAAAATTTTACTAAATTTCGGTGGCTAATTCGGTGGCTATAGTGACCGAAATATTTCAGTCACTAATTCGGTCACTAAAAGCGAATTTTTTAGTAGTGATCATTTGGTCAAAATGTCAGTCAACTGTGTTTCACTTGAGTAATGTCTTACTTCAAGTTCACTTTGATTTACTTTCTCCCTTAAGAAGTGAAATCTAGCTTTGATGTGCTTATTCCTTCCATGTAAAACAAGATTCTTCGCAAGATTTATGATTGACTTGTTTTCAATCTGTAGCACCAGGGGTTTCTTCACTTCGACCTCAATCTCTTTCAGCACATATCTGATCCAAATTGCTTGACACACAGCAAAGGATCCTGCTATATATTCATCCTCACGCGATGACAATGCCACCATATGTTGCTTTCTCGAGCAACATGAGATTGGGGCACCAAATATTTAAAAGAAATAACCAGTTGTGCTTCTTCGATCTTCCTTATCCCCACACCAATAAACATCTGAATAACAAGTAACCATAGCTTTTTTACTTTCAGAGTCTTGTTGAAATAAAATTCCATAGTTTATGTATCCTTTTAAGTATCTCAGAATTCTTCTTGCATCCTTCATGTGTGACACCCTTAGTTCACTCATGTATCTGCTCACTAATCCGACTGAGAAACTTATATCAGGTCGACTATTGCACACATATCTCAGAGATCTGACCATGTGTTTGAACAAAGTTGCATCGACTTTATCTTCCTCTCCATTCTTCTCCAACTTCAAATTTGGTTTGACATGTGACGATGCAGAAGTCGAATCATCCATCTTGAATCTCTTGAGTATCTCTTTGACATACTTTCTTTGATGTAGAACCATACCTTACTGCGACATTTGAAAATCCATGCATAGGAAATAAGACATGTTTTCCAGATCGGACATTTCAAATTCCTTCTTCATCATCTCTTTAAACATCGACAAGTTCTTCAAGCTATTTCCAGTTACTAGAAGTCATCGACATATAAGCAAATGATTGTTATATCTTGTGTCATAACCTGAACATAAACCTCATACTCCGATTTGCATTTGACGAATCCCAATTCGACCAAATATAAGTCGATCTTCTTGTTTCATGCTCTAGGTGCCTGCTTGAGGCCATAGAGCACTTTGTGAAACTTATACATTTACATTGCTTCCTCATGTTTCAAAAACCCAAGAGGTTGTGTTACATAGAATTCTTCGTCTAAGGGACCATTCAAAAGTGATGATTTCACATCTAAGTGAAATGTCGACCAGCCTTGTTTGCATGCCAAGGCGACTACTGGTCAAACAATCTCCAATCTTGGTACAGGTTCATATACTTCTGAGTAGGCGACTCTTTCTCTCTGAAGAAAACCTCGAGCTACCAATCTTGCCTTATGTCTTTCTATCGACCCATCAGCATTATGCTTCAGTTTGAACACCCACTTCACTTCGATAGCTTTTGTATGCACCGTTATTCGACCAAATTCCATGTGTTATTTCTTTCGATTGCTTGTGACTCTTCGACCATAGAAGACTTCCTTCATCTATCTTTGAAGGCCTCACTATAGTCGATTGGTTCAGCACCTGTAAGTAAAGTAAAATGAAATAATTCTCCATCTGGTGTGACTTCATCATCACCAGTCACTTCGTAGTCTTGAAATCTTTTTGGACGAACTTTAGTTCTTTGAGGTCTTTGGCTTGTGCTAGCCACATCCTCTTTGACTTTGATTGTGTCGAGAATTTCAGCATCTACTTCAACTTCGACTTCGACTGGAATATCGGCAATTGCTTCGACTTCGACTTCATCAATTTCTTCGTCGACGTCATAGCACATCAATGGCTTGTTAATTAGATCGCCAAAATTCTAATCCCAGAAAAAATTCTCATTAATCACAATGTCTCAACTCATCATGATATATCTGTTCATTGGATTGAATAATCTATATGCTCCATTCTTTTAATATCCTACCAGAATCGTAGGTTCACTCTTATCATCAAGCTTTCTTCTCCTAGCATCAGGAATATGCTTGTAGAAAATAGAGCCAAACACCTTCAGATGACTCACTAATGGTCGTTTCCCACTCCACACTTCTTCAGGAACCTTGTTCTTCAGCTCTTGGTAGGGCACCTACTCAGAATATAAACAACAGTGGAAACAACTTCACCCCATAAGTATTTTGGCAAATTCTTTTGCTTCAACATGCATCTCACAATATCCAATGTGGTTCTATTTCTTCTTTATGATATTCTATTATGTTGAGACGTGTAAGGAGCAGTTACCTTATGATCAATACCATGTTCTGCATAGAATTCTTCAAACATCTTTGATGTGCATTCGCCACCTCCATATGTTCGCAGAACCTTAATCTTCTTTTCACTATGGTTTTTTATAAGTATTTTGAATCTCTTAAAGATTGCAAATACTTCGTCCTTTCGCTTGATCACATAGATCCAAATCTTTCAACTATCCTCATCGACAAATGAAATGAAATACTTGTTTCCACCAATGGCATGCTTTTCGAATGGACTACATACATTTGAATGTACTACTTCTAGTATGCAAGAGGATCACATTGGCATAGTCGAAACGAAAGACTTTCTGGATTGCTTTTCGACTATGCAACCTTCATAGAGTTTTCCGGGCATCTCAAGACTTGGTATACCAATTATCATATCTTGAGTAATCAGTTGATTGAGTGATCGAAAGCTCAAATGTCCAAACCTTAAATGCCACAACCAACTATTCTTGTGGTCGACAACTATTTTCAGACATTGTATCTCAGTCGAACTGATCATGGTCTTAAATGTCCTATTCTTCAACAAAAGAGATTTCAAGACCAAATTATTCTGAGTGTTGAACAGTTACAAGGCTCTATCTTTCATAATCATTGAGAAACCTTTTTTGACCAGTTGTCCAACACTTAGCAGATTTCACTTCATTCCAGGTACACAGGGTACATCCTTGATCATAGCTTTTCCCCAATTGCTCATTTGAATAACTATGTCGCAAGTACCTTCTGCTTGCAACGAGCTATTATCATCAAGTTCAAGCTTGCTCTTCTTAGACGAGTCGAAATCTGCTAACCACACTTTTCGACCAGTCATGTGATTTGATCAGCCCGAGTCGAGAAACCAGATCTTGGAGTTGACATGGTCATCTGCCACTGCAACCATAACCACCATATCTTCATAATTATCTGAATCTTGGCATGCAAGGTTCGCTCCTTCCTCCTTGTCTTTTGTCGCTCCCTTGTCTTTATTGTACAAAAACTCCTTGGCCAAGTTGTTGCACCCCAAATTTTGACCCTCAGATACTCTGATCTTTGTCATATCATTTTTTAGGTCATCTGTCTTAGCATTTGCGGTCTTTTGGGCCATTGATCATTAATCATGCCTTTTTAGCCATTTTATCATTTCATTTTAGAATTTATCTTATTTTGAGATTTATTTAGAATCGACTGAGCTTAATTTTTCAATTTAGTTCGATTTTTAATTATTGCAATATAGTGTACATTTTAATTAAAGTCAATTAAGTTTAGTTTTTAGTAATTCCATTTCCCTTTATTTTTAATTTAGTTTTGACTCTACTAATTTTTAATTTTTAATATAACTCAGATTTAGTTTTAAGTAATTTCATTTAATTAGATATTTAGAATCTTTATGTAGAACAAAAGACACAAAAGAAGAACACTCTGTCTCCCACGCCTACCCTACCTTCAGCCACCACGCCAGACAAGCCTATGACATCCACGCCACTTTAAGACAAAATAAAAAGCAAATTCTGCTTCCCCACGCGCATCCAACACAATCTCCCATCTCCCAACACACCGCAACCCAAGATTGTCTCCCCACGCCAATCTTCAAGAAAATCAAGAAAGTAGGTGGAGCAGAGGAATTGAAAGGATTAAAAAGATGAAATTGTTTGCTATTTCGAGGGACTCAAAAAATTGTGATATCAGGGAAGCCCCCTTTTCGCAGCCTCACTTCATTGAACTCACCTCCATCCTCTTCATAAACTTATCAAACCCATCAGCTCTGAACCTATCATCATTCTCATCTTCAGGACCGAAAAAACAACAATACACCTTCCACCCATCCGAACTCGCTCTCAAACTTTCATCAATCACACCCAGAACCACTCTCCAACCGCGCAACTAACTCACCTCACAACAACCTCAAATCCCTCCAATACTCCCTCCGACGAAACCACTTCATATCATTCATCATCATTCGGATTTCACCGTCGAGCTCCTTCACAAACCCTTCACCTACATCAAGCCTCCTCCAACGAACCCGTAGACTTCAAAACCTTCATCTCCACACAACCTTCAAACCCATAACATCATAAACCCAACAACAAAACCTCCCGTTAACCATCAACAACCGTAAACAACCACACTCGAACTTTATTCTTCAACACACCTCAAAAAAACCTCCACAACAACCATAGCCAAAACCCCAATCTCCACCAAACAACAACAACCTCACTCGCATTCCACACCACCACCAATCACAGCTGCGAAGGTAAAGAGAAAGAGAGAGAGGTAAATTAGAGAAATTGGAAACAGAGAGGTGGGAAGCAAAACTCAGAACAGACCGGAGATTGATTTGAAACGGAGAAAATGAATCCAATGTTTGAATCGCACCTGAATCGGAGTGAGAGAGTTAGAGTGGATTTGGAATGAAATCAAGCCATCGTCATAGAGAGCGCGCGATCAGGCGAGGGAGAGAGCACGGGAGCAAAGCTAGTAGCTTCAAAGATTGAACGGCGCGATTGGCTTCAAGATCGTTACTCCGATCTGATTTTCCATGTTGAGTTGTTTCTTCAGTTTTTCTTCTTCGATTACCCTGTTCCTCTTCTTGAAACTTTGGTCTTTTTCTAAAAGAGTAGATTGGTTGGAATGATCTAGCGCAGTAACTTTAACTTAGCAATGTGTTTTTTTATTTTATTTCTGAAAACAACGTTTGGTTGGTTGACTAATGGGTCGTGAGGCCCATGTTTGGGTCTCTTCTTTCTGCACCATCCGTTCCATTCTTCTCACCACCCTTATTTCTTTAAGTACCGTCTGGTCTTTGGGTGGATGATGGGCTAAGGCCCAAGTGATTCCACCATATGTTATAAACCCCGGCCATTTGTTTGTTTTTTATAAAAAGCTTTTATAAATAATTAATCTTTGGATGTCGATTTTATTTCTCTTTTTGTTTCAATTTCATTTTCGAGTCCATTTTTTTATTTGGGCCTATGATATAACAAAGTCATAATTTTCGTTGATCTACTTGAATCAATAAATTGTGATGAATATGAGGCATATTTTCTATTTTATTGGTCGATGAGAGTTTAATTAAAGATTATCGATTTTATCGATTTAAAATCTTAATTTAGACTAGACCAACTTTATGTTTCATTTCGATCTCATTTTATTTTATTTTTTTTATCGGTCAATGAAGATCTAAATCTTTATTTAGATGAGACCGACTTTATTTTACTTTTAGCCCATTTTCTTTTTTGGGCCGATGATATCACAAAAATCATGACCTAGTCGGTTCATTTAAATTACTAGAAGTCGTGATATATATGAGGCCACCTCCTTTTGTTTTTATCGGTCGATGAAAGTTAAGTATCAAGGCTATCGACTTCTCGATTGAACCAAGATTAAGACGAGACTGACATTATTTCTACTTCAGAGGTATTTTCTTTCATCTTCATCTTCATCTTCATCTTTAGACCGAATGAAAGTCTTTCTATCCACAAACGTTGTTAGCGAAGCGACGAACCTTCATTATTTCAAATCTGTAGTGAGTGATCATCGAGATCGCTTTCTATACTTTGAGATCGTGATAGGTTACCTTCGACTAATCAACGAGAGTTTGTGACTCAAGACGAGGTCTCCACCTTTTCTTTTCGTGTGGCACGATTTCATCGGAGAATGATCTTCTATATCACTTCTCTATCGTGTTTTAACACACAGATCAAATTGTGCATCCTCCTATAATATGGTCTTCCTCATAGACTGTATTACGACGGATCAGTACTACATTGGACCCGACTTATCGATACAATAAACTAATCAACAATCATTAAATTTACTTTCAGTTAATATATACACATCTTGATCTACTCTTCATGCTTGATTATTATCCTTGTAAATATTATCATTGTTCATATTTATATCTTGTGTATATCGTTCATTTCATTTGTTCATATAAAACACACAAATAAATATCGAAACCCCTAAAAAAACTCAATTGACCGGACTGTGGTTACCATTGTATTTTGGACTGAGGACTTAGATTTAGGACTTTTACCCTATGCTTTTGGAGTTGGTATTCCGGTTTTCGGATTTTTGCTTGACTGGTCAGATCTCTCCATTTCTTGCTCATTTACATTGATGCACTTTTTATGTCTGCATGTATATATATGTTTGCCTGACATTGTCTTTTAGCATGTTAACATGTGGTTACCATCATTATTTGGTTTATTATCATTTTATTTCGATGTTTTGATCATTACCATATCAATTATTGTTCACATTTGACCCTCCTTCCAAAGGAAAGATCTCTACTTTGACTCCTAAGTCACAAACCTTTCCCATTTCATCCTTGGCCTCATAAGAGCTGTTTCCCTCAGAGTTTAGTAATAGGATGGCGTTATCATGAACTCCATGTGATTCTCACTATCATGAGAACTCACTTTACCTTTTACTCATACTTACAGAGTTATCGCGAACTCTGTGTGGTTCTCACTATCATGAGAATTCACTTTCTCTATTCATAACGTAGACTTAGAGAGTCATCGTGGACTCTATGTGAGCTTATGCTCATTCCCTTTGGAACGTTGGCCATAGTCAGTGTTTCTTTTCTTTCACCCTTAGTTAGGTGAACTACGGTTGCTCTGATTCGTTAGTCAGATACGTAGGCACAAGATGCGACGTCTTGGCGAGCAAAACTAGTGTACATACTCTTAGGTCTTTACCTTAGTACAGATAACCTTAGCAAGCAAAAACATAAAAAATATTAAGAAAAGCATAATGAAACAAAAGGCTCCCGTAGAGTACTACGGACGTTTAGGGTGCTAATACCTTCCCTGGGCGTAACCAACCCCCGAACCTTAGATCTCCCCCATTTAGGTTTTTCTAACGATCTTGAACCTTTCCTTTGGATAAATCAAAGTCGGTTGTAAAAGAAATATGATGCAAGTTAATTAATATCTTGTTATCCAATTTTCACCGCAACAGAAATGGCGACTTCACTGGGGAGTAAAATAGGAAAGTTAGACCTATGCTGGTCCTTTCCTAAGAGGGTTAAGCCTATTTTGTTTTCACGTTTTCAAACAAAACTCTTTTCATAACAAATAAACCCTTGATCCAACGTCAAGCGGATTTTCATAATCAAACTTCAAAAACAACTTTATTCTACTTGTATATTTGCTTGTATGTCATATTTGCATGTATATCTGTATATATTTGTATATATCTTTGTCTGTGCTGGAATTTTCTGCGTGCAGGGTGCCATTATTGAGTGGTGAGAGTCCTAGACCCGGACTTGAGTGACATATAGGAGATGATATGGTCAAGGGTACTTTGACGGAGTCGATTCCTGAAAAGTCGAATTGAGAAAATCATCGCTCAGTTTAGGTTCTTTTGAACTTAATATTGTTTGAACGAGTCCATTCGTGAAAACGGTATTAACTTCGACCAAGAACCCTTAAGACTGAGGACCGTAGCACCTTTAACCCAATTTGGCCTATTAGGACGTAGTGCGGGGACCACGCAGGAGTCTATTTCTGCGATAGTTGCTACGCGATACTACACTCAGACGAGATTCTCTTGAGAATATTATTGATTAACCGAGTAATTTGGGAAGTCGATAATATCCGAAAGATGGATTGTAGACTCTGGGAACTTTGTAGAACCCGTTCGGCAGGTACATTTTGAAACCACACCACCTTATGGGATGGGTAGACCTTGGCTCCATGCCTGTGACCTTCAAATCTAGGTCCTCTCTTGTCTGTGTGTGCATATCTGTGAATACCAGTGTATATATGTTTGTGCTGGTGTGCTTTTGCGCGTGTATATATCTATGTTTTTGTGTGCCCATGTTTGTGCATTGCATACATCTCATCGCATCCATTGATGTTTTCAAGGAACTTAGACGTTCTCTTCTTTGCGAAGATCCTTAGAGATCACGGATTTAAAAAAAAAAACAAAAAAAAACAAAACTCTTCAGTTTCCAAAAATGTTTGCAACTTGCTTTTGAGTTCCTTGAAACCATTTGGCTTGCATTAGCATTGCATTCTCATTGCATGTCATTTGCATTGCATCTGCATTTCTCAGCCTTGAGTCCTGTCCGTCCTTTGTCTGTAACTCAGTCGGCTTCCTGAAGCCATCAGTGGACCTGAAGCAGCTCTTGAAGTTGTCTTTTCCAGACTCGCCCGTGGTGACCATCATACTGGGGCACAGAGGCATTCATCTGAAGACTTAGGGTACTCAGAAGCCAGGTTCAGATTTTGTTTGACTCTGATATGTTCTTGTTCACGCCTCAAGGCGTCCAAATCAGCAAACTGTCGCCTAATCAGTCAGGATCATCAGACTCTGAAGTGGAAGAAATTCTTGAGAATATATGTGAAGATGATTTTCAAGTGGATCTCGACAATCAACTCTGAAGATGACTATCTCAGCTTGGCAGATCAAGAAGGAATCTCCAGTCCCCTGAAATTGACCATCTTCTGGCTGTTTCAATATGTTGTTGTGTTTTCTTTGCATGTTTGAATCTATTTTCACTTATAAGCATTGTTGTATTTTCAAATTGGCAATGTTAATGAAATGTTTGTGCATCTTTTGATTAAGTCCATTCGTTTCACTCATTTACTTTTTTTTTATGTTTGAAAAAAAAAAGAACAAAAAAAAAAGCAAAACAAAAAGAGCAAATTCGTTTTCTTTCTTTCCACTTATCAAACTGTTTGTTTAAGCAAAGATTGGGGAGGGTGACGAAAATGCTATTCATAATTGTTGTAGTATGCTTTCGATTAAACCTTGCCGAGGATGTAAGGCATTGTTTCAATTCCCAAACACTGGAGAAATAAGGAAGATAATCCCTCGTTAACCCCCTTGAGCCTTGAAGTAGGAGTTTTCTTTTCCAAAATAAAAAAAAACCCTCAATTTTAACCTTGGGGCAAGGTAGTTTCTCAGTTTAACTTCGTTACGCATTCGAACGCAAGCGCTTCATGCAAGACACCAGTCAACTCTCCCAAATCAAATGAGTTAGCGTTGTACAAGTTGTTCATCCAAGCAACAATAAGGAAGGATAGTTGTAAAATCCTTAATCAGAGGATGAGCCGAGTCCCTTTCAAGGCAAAAGCCAAGAAAGATGGGAGGCCCAGAACTTTGCCTTATACAAAAAGAACTTGTACAATAGCCAAAATGGAATTTTCAAGGCCTCAATCAAAAATAAGTGGAGGTATCATAACCTCAACCAAATCAAAAGAAGAGGTATCGTGACCTCAACCAAATCAAAAGAGGAGGTATCGTGACCTCAACCAAAAAAGGAGGTCATAACCTCAGCAAAGATAACAAAAGACAACCAATTTCTGTAAGGGAGCAATGACTATCTAGGTGTCCGAATCAACATCAATTATCATCAATTCATTCCTAACCAAGATGAACTTGAATGTATAGTCTAAGTTAACTGAATGTAGGACCGAAGAACATCACGAAGAATGGGTGGGTACCAAACAAACTTTGAGCCTTTATCTTTTGTTTCTTAAACCGTGAACCAGGCCGCGTTACAACCCTTAAAAGACCTAATTGAGGTAAAGGTTATTTTGAAAGCATACTACAACAAGGTTGATTAACCTGACTCCTAATGATCTTTGCTAATTATGTGTGTTGATCACTTCGTCTGTCATTATGTAAATGATCAGATCCACTTTGTTTTTTTATTACTTAATCATTCAACTGTGTGTGTTTCATCAATAAAACTTGATTTCAAAAGCTTGCATAAATTTTTGCACTGAAATTGCCAATTTTAAATGAACAATACTTGTTCGTGGAATGATTCAACATCAAAGGAATCCCGACAAATGCAGTCAGCTAGGGAATTTGATTTGGTAAAGGAAGCTCAATCAAGGGGCAACTAAGCAGAAGATTCTGTCGATCCATCATTTCAAGAATTGTTGAATCAGGGGCATAACTCTTCAAGGTTCAGAATATTGGAGCAAGCCTTCTTGAGGTCGTTTTATGACAAGTTTGGACTCCAATAACCCATCAACAGGGGCAAGTTGTTCCCCAGTTGTTTCTACCACAGTTTAAAGGACTTTATATTGCGAATGCAGTTGAACTGGGGCAGTTATGTCAAGACTTATAGATCTTTTCAAGAGTTTGAAGATATTGAAGCATCTAGTATTTCAATTCTTCTGTAAAATCCTCTTGGTGACTTATCATCACAAGACCAGTTAATCGGGAGCAGTCAGGTCGAGATTCGACAAACTCCTCAAAGGTCAACTAGTCTGGGACATCTTCTTCACAGATTAACAAAGCTGACGGGGGAAAGTTTATTCCCCAGTTGTCAATAACCAAACTGGATAATTAACTCAAGGATTTTGTTGTGCCGACGCGGTTAATCTAGGCTTTGTATAAGACACTCTGGGATGAGTATAAACTATCAGACAGCCTCCTCTTAGGCTTGGTACAAGGATTCTCCCAGGCGGAGTCAGTCAGTCAACAGATAGCCTCCTCTTAGGCTTTGTATAGTGATTTCCCAAAGTGGAATCCAGCCTCTTCGTAGGCTTTGTATAGTGATTTCCCCAAGTGGAATCCAACCTCCTCTTAGGCTTTGAATAATGATTTTCACCAGTGGAATCCAAGCAACCTCGCAGCTTCAACCTGGAGTTTCGATCAAGACACGTAACTAGTTCACGGGCTCTGTCGTATAAAGCTGTCAATCAGGGGCAGTTACCTCGAGATTTGGTAAATCTCTCCAAGAGTTTGAAGATATTGAAACACCTTGTATGCCAAATTCTTCTGTAAAATCCTCTTGATGTATTCTTCTGACAGACCATGTACTCTGGGGCGGATGAGTCATGCAGAATTACTCAGCTTTTATGGCGTCTCTGCTAGCTCCCCAGAAAGTTGTCTCTTTAGCTAATCTTGGCAATTTTCAATGGATCTCTTATCTCCAGTGAAGAAATCGAGCTCATGATGACAATCCTAGTGAAGTCAAGATGCTATACACCGCGGAGTACTCTTTCCCCAGAGAAGGTCATAACCTCGACGTAGAGCTGCTTCATCTGCAAGTTCATCCCCAGTAACGGTCCAATCCGATGAGTTTGGCTGGGTATCCTTGTCGAGATGTTTATTTCATCTCCGGTCTCGCTTCTCGTCTGTTTTGTCAGCATAAGCTTAAGCATGGCATAAGCACTCATATGCATAGCATATTATCATTTTTGCTACATGTTTCTGGTGTTTACCTATGTTGTTCACTTTGGCGTTTATCCCCAAGTGAGTGGGTGTGCCTATTCTCTCCAATAGAGTTGTCAGCCCCAGGCATAAAGTGCCCATCTTTTCTGAAATGCCCACAGAGTTTTATCCTCGTGGATGATGGTTGTTTCAGTTATCTTTTCCACATGTGGATAAGATAAATCCCCACTCGAGTTCATTCTTCAATTGGAGTCTTGTTTGGCCGTTTCTTTCTAGCTTGTTCCTAGATTGAACTGTGGTCCCTAGCAGGAGTGGTTTCTGAACCCACTTTCAAGTGCATTTATTTTGTACCGCGTCTTGCAGGAAGAATCTTACAGATCCCCATTGAAGACAGTCATTCCTCCAGTAGTGTTGTAATATCGACATCTCTTTGGAATTCATACCCAACAACAAGTGACATTCTCTTGGAGAAGCTTGTTCTCTTGTGGCGACAGATGGCGACTCTGATGGGAAACTTTGTCGTACAAACCATGTAATTTGGGGACATTTGAGAATCGAAGATTATTTCATCCATTCACAACAACTATTGTTTGAAATGGCAACTACCAATGCAGAACTACTTTGTTCTCACTCAAAGAACTTCCGTCTCAAGTGGTGTGATGATTCCCCACCAAGTCTCTACTACAGCGGTCACAACCATCCCCCGGTGACTCTCTGCTTCAGCAGTTATGGCAGGTTTGATGCGAGAATTCCCCAATTGGTGACCTAATAATTCCCAATAAATCTCTTTGGCTCCAACCTTCCCCAGCGAAGTGGATGTTTATTTCATCCCCATGAAGTCTCAACTCTGACATCTTCAGTTCGCAACTTTGATTCGAACTTCCCCAATGAAGTGGATATTTATTTTATCCCATGGATAGCCTCAGTTCTGGAATCCCCAATTACAACTTCAGTTTTGGCTACTTCGGTTTGCAGTGGATATTTATTTTATCCCCCAGGAGTCTAACCTTAAGTCCAGCCATCGCTGGCATCTTTCCTGTTGTTTAAAGTCGTTCCTGCTTGAATCGTGTCAAGCTTGAACCTAAAGTCCAATTATCGTTGGCATCGTCTTTGGTTTGAATCGAGTCACCTTAGACTTTTAAGATCTTGTTCTTGTTTGAATCGTGTCAAACTTGAACCGAGTCCTTGTTCGAATCGTGTCGAACATTGTCTCTTGTTTATTTCAGCTTGTTCTTGTTTGAATCGTGTCAAACTTGAACCGAGTCCTTGTTCGAATCGTGTCGAACATTGTCTCTTGTCTTAAGATCTTGTTCCTGCTTGAATCGTGTCAAGCTTGAACCCAAAGTCCAATTATCGTTGGCATCGTCTTTGGTTTGAATCGAGTCACCTTAGGCTTTTATTTCATCTTGTTCTTGTTTGAATCGTGTCAAACTTGAACCGAGTCCTTGTTCGAATAGTGTCGAACATTGTCTCTTGTCTTAAGATCTTGTTCCTGCTTGAATCGTGTCAAGCTTGAACCCAAAGTCCAATTATCGTTGGCATCGTCTTTGGTTTGAATCGAGTCACCTTAGGCTTTTATTTCATCTTGTTCTTGTTTGAATCGTGTCAAACTTGAACCGAGTCCTTGTTCGAATCGTGTCGAACATTGTCTCTTGTCTTAAGATCTTGTTCCTGCTTGAATCGTGTCAAGCTTGAACCCAAAGTCCAATTATCGTCGGCACCGTCTTTGGTTTGAATCGAGTCACCTTAGGCTTTTATTTCAGTTTGTTCCTGCTTGAATCGTGTCAAGCTTGAACTTAAAGTCCAGTCATCGCTGACATCCTCCATAAATGGAATCATATTTGTTATCTTAACCAGTTCTGGTACATTTTATTCATTAACCTTGTCCACAACCAAAGGTCCAGTCACCTTTCATCATCTGACGTAGAGTTTATCTCTGTCTTTTCTTGAAGATCCCGTTTGAACTCTTCAGTATAGGAAACCCCCAGAAAATCTTTGTAGGATGTCAATCCTTTTATTTCAAACTGATCCCCTTTGGTGATCATGTCTTATTTCTGGTTTCATGCCCAGTAAGAATGTGTCTCATCCCCAGTGGAGTTGAGTTTCATCCCCAGTGGAGTTAAGTTTCATCCCCAGTGGAGTCGGATATTTCCCCAGTAGAGAACACCTCTTTGGTGTCCTTTCTACAGTAAGAACTCGTAGGGTGTCCCCTCAGTTTTTCTGTCCCCAGTGTTTCCTTAGGGTCTCCCCAGCGAGTCTCTTTTGTTGGTTAACCTGTATCCCCAGTGAGTTTACCTCAGGGATACTAACCCTCATCCTCCCCCGGTGTTACTCACCTGCGGTTGTTTGCTTGTTTGTCTGCATTTTTGCACATATCATGACATCATATCATCATACTAGAGTTCACGGCACGTCTGCACCTTAGACTAGTTTTTCTTCCATATCATTGCATATCAGCGTATCTAAGGGCAAAATTTCCGGTTATCTATATTTAAATATCTTTCACCTCTTTCCATATCCATTGTCATTCGGTGAAAAATATTTAAATAGGGGCAACTGTTGCACCCCAAATTTTGACCCTCAGATACTCTGATTTTTGTCATATCATTTTTTAGGTCATCTGTCTTAGCATTTGCGGTCTTTTGGGCCATTGATCATTAATCATGCCTTTTTAGCCATTTTATCATTTCATTTTAGAATTTATCTTATTTTGAGATTTATTTAGAATCGACTGAGCTTAATTTTTCAATTTAGTTCGATTTTTAATTATTGCAATATAGTGTACATTTTAATTAAAGTCAATTAAGTTTAGTTTTTAGTAATTCCATTTCCCTTTATTTTTAATTTAGTTTTGACTCTACTAATTTTTAATTTTTAATATAACTCAGATTTAGTTTTAAGTAATTTCATTTAATTAGATATTTAGAATCTTTATGTAGAACAAAAGACACAAAAGAAGAACACTCTGTCTCCCACGCCTACCCTACCTTCAGCCACCACGCCAGACAAGCCTATGACATCCACGCCACTTTAAGACAAAATAAAAAGCAAATTCTGCTTCCCCACGCGCATCCAACACAATCTCCCATCTCCCAACACACCGCAACCCAAGATTGTCTCCCCACGCCAATCTTCAAGAAAATCAAGAAAGTAGGTGGAGCAGAGGAATTGAAAGGATTAAAAAGATGAAATTGTTTGCTATTTCGAGGGACTCAAAAAATTGTGATATCAGGGAAGCCCCCTTTTCGCAGCCTCACTTCATTGAACTCACCTCCATCCTCTTCATAAACTTATCAAACCCATCAGCTCTGAACCTATCATCATTCTCATCTTCAGGACCGAAAAAACAACAATACACCTTCCACCCATCCGAACTCGCTCTCAAACTTTCATCAATCACACCCAGAACCACTCTCCAACCGCGCAACTAACTCACCTCACAACAACCTCAAATCCCTCCAATACTCCCTCCGACGAAACCACTTCATATCATTCATCATCATTCGGATTTCACCGTCGAGCTCCTTCACAAACCCTTCACCTACATCAAGCCTCCTCCAACGAACCCGTAGACTTCAAAACCTTCATCTCCACACAACCTTCAAACCCATAACATCATAAACCCAACAACAAAACCTCCCGTTAACCATCAACAACCGTAAACAACCACACTCGAACTTTATTCTTCAACACACCTCAAAAAAACCTCCACAACAACCATAGCCAAAACCCCAATCTCCACCAAACAACAACAACCTCACTCGCATTCCACACCACCACCAATCACAGCTGCGAAGGTAAAGAGAAAGAGAGAGAGGTAAATTAGAGAAATTGGAAACAGAGAGGTGGGAAGCAAAACTCAGAACAGACCGGAGATTGATTTGAAACGGAGAAAATGAATCCAATGTTTGAATCGCACCTGAATCGGAGTGAGAGAGTTAGAGTGGATTTGGAATGAAATCAAGCCATCGTCATAGAGAGCGCGCGATCAGGCGAGGGAGAGAGCACGGGAGCAAAGCTAGTAGCTTCAAAGATTGAACGGCGCGATTGGCTTCAAGATCGTTACTCCGATCTGATTTTCCATGTTGAGTTGTTTCTTCAGTTTTTCTTCTTCGATTACCCTGTTCCTCTTCTTGAAACTTTGGTCTTTTTCTAAAAGAGTAGATTGGTTGGAATGATCTAGCGCAGTAACTTTAACTTAGCAATGTGTTTTTTTATTTTATTTCTGAAAACAACGTTTGGTTGGTTGACTAATGGGTCGTGAGGCCCATGTTTGGGTCTCTTCTTTCTGCACCATCCGTTCCATTCTTCTCACCACCCTTATTTCTTTAAGTACCGTCTGGTCTTTGGGTGGATGATGGGCTAAGGCCCAAGTGATTCCACCATATGTTATAAACCCCGGCCATTTGTTTGTTTTTTATAAAAAGCTTTTATAAATAATTAATCTTTGGATGTCGATTTTATTTCTCTTTTTGTTTCAATTTCATTTTCGAGTCCATTTTTTTATTTGGGCCTATGATATAACAAAGTCATAATTTTCGTTGATCTACTTGAATCAATAAATTGTGATGAATATGAGGCATATTTTCTATTTTATTGGTCGATGAGAGTTTAATTAAAGATTATCGATTTTATCGATTTAAAATCTTAATTTAGACTAGACCAACTTTATGTTTCATTTCGATCTCATTTTATTTTATTTTTTTTATCGGTCAATGAAGATCTAAATCTTTATTTAGATGAGACCGACTTTATTTTACTTTTAGCCCATTTTCTTTTTTGGGCCGATGATATCACAAAAATCATGACCTAGTCGGTTCATTTAAATTACTAGAAGTCGTGATATATATGAGGCCACCTCCTTTTGTTTTTATCGGTCGATGAAAGTTAAGTATCAAGGCTATCGACTTCTCGATTGAACCAAGATTAAGACGAGACTGACATTATTTCTACTTCAGAGGTATTTTCTTTCATCTTCATCTTCATCTTCATCTTTAGACCGAATGAAAGTCTTTCTATCCACAAACGTTGTTAGCGAAGCGACGAACCTTCATTATTTCAAATCTGTAGTGAGTGATCATCGAGATCGCTTTCTATACTTTGAGATCGTGATAGGTTACCTTCGACTAATCAACGAGAGTTTGTGACTCAAGACGAGGTCTCCACCTTTTCTTTTCGTGTGGCACGATTTCATCGGAGAATGATCTTCTATATCACTTCTCTATCGTGTTTTAACACACAGATCAAATTGTGCATCCTCCTATAATATGGTCTTCCTCATAGACTGTATTACGACGGATCAGTACTACATTGGACCCGACTTATCGATACAATAAACTAATCAACAATCATTAAATTTACTTTCAGTTAATATATACACATCTTGATCTACTCTTCATGCTTGATTATTATCCTTGTAAATATTATCATTGTTCATATTTATATCTTGTGTATATCGTTCATTTCATTTGTTCATATAAAACACACAAATAAATATCGAAACCCCTAAAAAAACTCAATTGACCGGACTGTGGTTACCATTGTATTTTGGACTGAGGACTTAGATTTAGGACTTTTACCCTATGCTTTTGGAGTTGGTATTCCGGTTTTCGGATTTTTGCTTGACTGGTCAGATCTCTCCATTTCTTGCTCATTTACATTGATGCACTTTTTATGTCTGCATGTATATATATGTTTGCCTGACATTGTCTTTTAGCATGTTAACATGTGGTTACCATCATTATTTGGTTTATTATCATTTTATTTCGATGTTTTGATCATTACCATATCAATTATTGTTCACATTTGACCCTCCTTCCAAAGGAAAGATCTCTACTTTGACTCCTAAGTCACAAACCTTTCCCATTTCATCCTTGGCCTCATAAGAGCTGTTTCCCTCAGAGTTTAGTAATAGGATGGCGTTATCATGAACTCCATGTGATTCTCACTATCATGAGAACTCACTTTACCTTTTACTCATACTTACAGAGTTATCGCGAACTCTGTGTGGTTCTCACTATCATGAGAATTCACTTTCTCTATTCATAACGTAGACTTAGAGAGTCATCGTGGACTCTATGTGAGCTTATGCTCATTCCCTTTGGAACGTTGGCCATAGTCAGTGTTTCTTTTCTTTCACCCTTAGTTAGGTGAACTACGGTTGCTCTGATTCGTTAGTCAGATACGTAGGCACAAGATGCGACGTCTTGGCGAGCAAAACTAGTGTACATACTCTTAGGTCTTTACCTTAGTACAGATAACCTTAGCAAGCAAAAACATAAAAAATATTAAGAAAAGCATAATGAAACAAAAGGCTCCCGTAGAGTACTACGGACGTTTAGGGTGCTAATACCTTCCCTGGGCGTAACCAACCCCCGAACCTTAGATCTCCCCCATTTAGGTTTTTCTAACGATCTTGAACCTTTCCTTTGGATAAATCAAAGTCGGTTGTAAAAGAAATATGATGCAAGTTAATTAATATCTTGTTATCCAATTTTCACCGCAACACAAGTGACCACACTTTTCACAGTTATATCATTGCACACTTTTTTTTCTCTTTGTCTTTCTGATAGGAGTTTCCTTCTCCTCTTTTCGAGGATTCAGAAGCCCTATCATCGACCTTATGCTTTTAAGGGTTTGACCAAGACTTCTTGCTCAGAGTCTTGTCTCATTTGCCTTTGAACTTGTTGTAACCACCATGTTTCTTCTAAGCCTGAGCCTGCAGTGATTGTATCAAATCTTGAACCCCTTTCCTTTCGACAATCTTAATCTCATGCGCCTCCAATGAACCAACCAAATCTTCCAATTTAAGGGTTTCAAGATAGTTGGATTCTTGAACAGCTACGATAACGTGATCAAAGTGAGAGGTCAACATACACATTACCTTCTCAGCTATCATCTTATCAGTTAAGGTTTCACCACAACCCTTCATGAGATGGACAAGATTATTCACTTTCAGCACATAACCTTCAATATTTTCATCTTCTCCCATCTACAACAATTTATACTACCATCACAAAGTATGCAATTTGACGACTTTGACTTTCTCACCTCCTACATAGTACTTGACAAAAATATCTCATGCCTCATTCGCCAATTCAACATGAGAGATCTTGTCGAAATTCTCTAAATTTACTACCGATTGAATGCAAAATGTAGCATTGCAGTCTTTCTTCTTAGCCTCCTTGTTCGCGACTCTATGAACATCAGTTGCATTTTCAGCAAGCTCAGGGATGTTATTGGTAACCACTTCAAGGGTTTCATGAAAGTCAAATAGAGATTGCATCTGTTTTCTCTATTGGATGAATTTGAAGTGAATTTGAAATGTCGTTGGTGCCATTCATCTTTGCAACAAACGTGACTAACAACCCACGATCCCGGAAACACGGTCGTCGACATATATGTAATTCTTGAAAACACGATCAAGAATTTAACCGGAGCTCTAGATACCAATTTGTTAGTGAGTGATATACTTTTAGTGTGGAGAGAAAGAGAGAGAATGAAAATAAGGATTGATATTATTTAACTATGATTGAATTACAATATACATGTATTTATATACAAAGTTACTTGTATTTTAAGTAACAAACTAATATAACAAACTATAACCCTAATTAACTTTGAGCTTATGCTACATAACTTGGATTATACCACAATATAAATTACCTATTATGAAGGGAAATCACTTATAAATGAATTTTTGTAATAATCAACTAAGTATCTCTATATTAATTATAAGGTAAATTTTTATCTATTTGGATAACTTTATTCAAATGAGTTGTCAAATGTATTGACATCCATGTGTCTATTTCATAAGGTCATTATCATCTATAATATAAGAAAATTAAGGGTTATGGAAAACTCAACTTTGCCCCTTTCTCTTTTTTTGCCACATACTCATTTTAGGGGCAAATTGTGTCCAAATATTACTTTATGCAACTAATGATGTCACATTGTTGTAATCCAACTACATAGTTATTATATTAAGCCTTTGTTGGTTACATTTGATTCAAATGATGATGTCATTTAGTTCTATTACAATTATTTTATTTCTAATATTTAACTTTATGGGTTCTTTTATGACTTTTCTGTTTCTTCTATCCCTCGTCTTCCTTTCTCTTTCACTCTTTCTCTTTCTCTCTCTCACCGTTTTTTCTCTCTTTCTTCCTCCTTCATCTTCCTCTTCGTCATTCTTCCTCTTTTTCCTATAGAAATCAAATACAAACAAGCAATGATCTGCCACATCGATTTACAAATAATAATGATGATATTCTAAAAAACCCAGATCTGTTATCATATTGATTACGAAACCCAGATCTGCGACATCTTGAAGTTTGAATATTCTAATAATTTTTTTTGGGTTGATTTTATGGTGTTTTTGGTTTGATTAGTAGATAATAACCCTTCAAATACCATGGGGGTTGAGTTGTTGAGAAGGTAAGATTGAAGGATCGACAGCTGCAGCTGCATTAGCTAAGAAGTGTGTATGGGTCTATGTGTCTACACGATGGTGCTAAGAATGGATGCATGTGGTGCAAAACTAGAAGAAATTCTTGGCCAAGTCAGAGGAAGGTTAGTTATTGAGTAATTTTAAACTCCAATATTTGCACATGTATTTCAAACCCCTTTTATGCCTTATTTTGCTAACCCTCTTTATCCTTTTTTTTCTTAGATCTACAAAACTGTGCTTAGAGATGACACGGTGGCTAGAGATTTAAGGGTTTGTTTTCTTCTTATTCTGATTTTAGGATTTCAGTGTGAGAAAAATGAAATAAAAAACGAGTTAGGTTTTCTGTTATGCATCTTCTTCTTCTTTCTCGCTACTATGGGTCGCTCCCAGGATTTTCATCCAGGTACAAACGCGAAAGTGGCGCGGAAAATAGAGTCGCCAGCAATGTATATTTATCCCAAGAGAGGGAAAGGAAACACCGCGTAAACCTGAGGAAGAGGGAAAAGAATGGTCATCACAACCATAGCCTGGGTTCGGGAGTCGGTTACGCGAGGGGAAGGTGTTAGCACCCCATGCGTCCATCGTACTCGATGGGATCCACGCTTGTTGTCTATCCTAAGGGTGAGTTATCCTAAAATCTATGGCTGTACTGAAACGGGGAAGGGAAAACAAAGACAGACTCGGTAGGACGTCGTCGTCCTAGGCCTACGTGCTCCCTTTGTGCAATGGGAAATTCAGAGTCAACGTAGTTCGGACCAAGTTCTTTTTGTGTTTTTTATGAGCGACGTTATGTTTGCGTCCGACAATTAGGGTCGATGCCTGTTTGCGACAAAACGGAAAGTAACGTGCCCTTTTTGAAAATAGCCTTTAGTTTGACAATCCTGAAGGACAAAAATTATTTGGAATTTGTTTTGTATCTTTTAAGACAGAAGTGAGTTGAGTTAGTTCATAACTTACCTTGCACCAAAGTCTATGACACGGGAACGAATGCGTCGCATGGTCGCCCCCAATGGGACGTATGCTCAACACTCTAGAAGAGAGAAGGGGGACCCCTCAATCTTCACTTCCTATGTTTAAGGCTTGTGTGCAAGGCAAGTTGACCTTATTAAGTATCTTAGAAGTGTTATGAGATGAGAAGAGGGACTCAAAAGAAAAGAAAAACGCTAAGGGGAAATCTATCCTAATGTTATCATGCAAAAATGGCCCTAAGGGGAGGTTTGGAGGGAGATTATCCTAGGGAATTTTGTCCTAATGTTATCATGCAAAGGATTGAAAGCCTGATGTCTCTCCTACCTTAAACTTAATCGGAAATTAAGTCGAGCTAGGAATCCTAAGGGATCATGTGAATAAACACAAGTAAACAATAACCAATTCAATCACAGACAAAGTGAAATCCAAAACTTAAAGGAAAAGAAATGAGATGAAGAAAAGAGATGTCAAAGCAACATAAGTGTAAACCAAACCAAAAACAGCAGCAACAACAGCGCTTCAGCATAGCACAGCAGTGTATTCCAGCAATCACGAAGAACAACATTTAACAGCTCCTATTTCCAGAACATAACAGGTGTAATATCCAGCAGGACAGAATAGCAGCATTTAACAGCGCGCATGCACAGAACAGCAGTGTATACATCAGCATCATTTCCTACATTTAATCAACTCATCTAAGATCAACCGAGCCGAACTCAAAATTGCTAACAAGAGAACCAAAAAGTTAGCAACTACTTAATAAGAGAAAGTCAATTAAAATTCTAATCAAAATCAACTAAGAAAATATTGACATTTGAACAAAAAGCTCCTCAAGAAATTAATATTAAGATTACCATTGTTAATCAAGAATTAACATCAAAAGTTTAGTCCAAAATAATTAATCCAAAGTCTAATCACTAACCAAAACCAAATTATCCAAACTCAAATTATCAAAAATATAATTAATCAAAATTACAATCAAATTAATCAAAGTTCAAAATACAATATTAATCAGAGCTAAAATCACAATTCTACAAAACTACGATAAAAAATAATATTAACATAGATCAATATTTAAAATCTGAATTTGAAATTATGATCTAAATCGAAGATTAACAAAACTAAAATCAAACTAAAATAAAGAATAAAAAAAAGAGAGAAAAGAAACTAATTCCTCAAAAATATAATCCTCTTCTAAAAAATAAAATCTCACTAAAATATTAAATATATATATGTTAAAACAAGACTTCATATATTATATTAAAAATTTATTATATTGGTTAGAAAGAAACCTGTAATAATATGAACACTAAAAAAACAAACAAAAAAAAATATTGCAGAAACTTATTTTCTGGAAGAAATATGCTATATGCGCAGTGCTGTTACAGCGGTAACGACGGTAACGAACAGTAGCAGTGATGAACAATAGTAGCAGCATATGAAATAAAAATAATAGCGACATATGAAGTATATATATTAGTGACTGATATAAACAAATCCTATGCATAATATATATTATAGTAACAATGTTAACCCTTAAAATTAAATGTTACATAAGAATAACAAATATTCAATTGTAGCAATTCAACTAGGTTATATATGTTACGTGAATCAAAACTGCAGAGTTAGTAACAATATATATAAACTAACAATATATATAAATTTTATAAAACGAAAACAAGTATCAATGTATAATATATATAAATTGTATTGGAAATATAACAACGTGTAACGAAACTGCATACAAAAGTACCGCCGGTTAGCTATGTATTTAGATCTCTCTCGGAAGCAGCCGCTTATGCATTTTTCGGTCTCTTTAGAATCAGCCTCTCTTTTTTCGGTCCTCCTTTTCACTTAGCAACACAACAATATATAGGGACCAAATTAGGGTTATCTCTAAATTGTCAATAATATCCCTAATGTCCATTTTAAAGCCCAAATTAAATAATTAGTTGGACTCACAATAAAATAAACATTTAAAATAAAATTAAAATTAAAATATTAACCATCCTATATATTTACTCTAAATATTTAGACAAAAATTAAAAATAAACGGACTCTAAATAAATAAAAGTCGGATACCCAAGTGTTCGAAAAAATAAACCGAGTACACTAAAATGATCAGCGCGAAATATACGGCTCAGAAAAATACAGTGTTTGGTCAGATTTTAAAATAATTTTTGACACGTTAACGCTCAAACCGATTCAAATGCGATGAAAAATGGTCAAAAAAATTAAAACGAACACGTCAGGTTAAACTACGCAAAACGTAGATCAGTATAATTGACGTATACAAGTTTGATTTAAAATTTTCCGTCCACCGACTTTACGCACCGTTGAGATTTAGTTTGGCCGGTCTGTCTGTAAATCCGAGAAATTATTTCGGGTGACATTTTAGGCACTATGTGAGATGAAAAACACTATTTTATGCTATTTAGATGATGCAGAGTGGAAATACAGTCAGATGAATGAAAATATTAAAAATGTCTGGAATAAGCTGTGAACTCTCAAAATTCCCTGTTGAAAAAAGAATGATCTGGTACCAAATTACCGAGCAAAATAAATGCTAGGGCACTCTAATGCTTGCTGCTTAGAATAAGAGAAGTCCTTAGCCACAAGGATACCGTGATCCGATGTCTCGAGAGCTCAATGCAATGCATGATTATGAGTTAAGACCTAAATGAGATACAAATGAAAAAAAGAAACATAAGCCAGAAAAAGTTAGAAAAAGGTAGGACAAATTTCGTGGTGCTACACTATGACTTTTTTGTATTGTGTATTATCAACGGTTTTACGGTAGTGTGCGGTATGGAAGTGGTAGATTTTTGCTGGCGGCAACTCATTTTCGGCGACGAGTGTGGTGGTGGTCGAATTCAAAATGGTTGTTGTGTGACTTTTTCAGTTTTCTACAAGCTTCTATTTCATGTCTGCAAGGTTCATTTTGCTGAAATGGAAGCTTCCAACTTTATGGGTTTGAAAATATGTTGGAGATATTGTTACTATTTCTATGTTTACATGAAACACTGATATGCATTTGTTATGTTTCTTTGATCAACCAACTTTTTTTGTTTTGTTTTTGATTTATTTGTTTTGTTTTGTGATTACAGAAAAGAAAGGATGAATAAACAAGCGGATGTGGTTCAATTTACTGCAAGGATAGGATTTACTGATAAAAAATTGATACTCTCTTAATACAAAAGACTAAACTTTAATCCCTATTTATGATATGCTGCTATAATAGACTAATTATGTGAAGTTTATGTGATACAGGAGGTTTAATGAAATTGCTTGTGAGAAAGAAAATGTGAGTTTCATTTTTTCATTATCTATGTTTTGGACATTTCAAAAGTGTTCAGTATTCTGATTGAAATTTGTTTTTTATACCCTTCTTTTTCTTAGGCTTCAAGTTTGCAGTTTGAGTTCTTAAGTAACTATCTTGCTGAGCTAAGTTTATTGGATTGTGTTTGTTTGAGGTTCTTGCCTTCTTTGGTGGCCACGTCTGCCACACTGCTTGCTCGATTCATAGTTTGTCCTAAAACATATCCTTGGGCAAGAATTTGATTAAATAACTTATAATTTACGTCTTACGTTAAACAATTAGTATTTCCAATAAACATATACTCCAATTCAACGTATTTATGAAGTTTATTCTTTGGTTTGTTGCAGACATCATCCCTGCAAGAATACTTTAGATATAAATCAAATGAGTTGAAAGAATGTGTTCTCATCTTACATGATTTATATATGGCTAGAAAGGAAGCTTCATTTGATGCATCTCGGGAGAAATACAAGCAGCACAAGGCGATTATTTTTTAATCGCATTCCCTAGACTTTATTAAATTATTGTGGCAATTTTAATGAAATGATATCTTTATGTTGCAACCGTTTAAACATGTGGGAAACCTGCCTTCGCCCCCTCATTTACCAAGTTCTCTGTTTGAAGTAGAGTGAAGTAATTAGATGAAACTTGTTTGTTTTTTTTTGAAGTGGTATGGTTTATGCAAGAAGCATGATACATTGGCAAAGGGCTTGAATATAACTTTACTAGGAAGTAATTTCGATGTTGAATAGCAATTTTGTGGAGGTTATATGGTATATGGAAGTTATATGGTATGCATATTGAATTACTGATTTATATCTCAAATTAATTTATTACGGACCTGATTTATAATTGGACATCATCTTTGTTTGTAAAAGTCATTTTGGTATTGGCTTAATGGGTCAAGAAGAGAGAACATATTTATCAGTAATTTTGGGAGTGTTAATGGATAGTGGATGTTGATTAGTTGATGAAGTTGCAAGATATTTTCAGTGCCTTGGGTCAATGGAGATGTGCTGTTACTTTTTATATGAAGTGATATTGGTCTTCCCTAGGATTTTCACCTGATGAAGTTCATAACTGTATATTTATTCAACTATTTCATCTGTAGAATTAGTGAAGGGTTAGAAGATTCCTTATATTGCTTTGTTTAATGCAAGGATATGAACAAATGTGTATTATAGCAGAATGATGTTAAGTGTTTACAAAGTTTCAAAAGCTCTTAAATAGTTCAAAGATCTTATAGATTTCAATTTTTCACTTTTGCAGATCATGTATGCTTGGGAAACATGAACGAAGATTGCAGTATGAGGCGATTCCAAGGTTATAATGTATTCAACTGTTGATTAATGCATTCGGAAATTGGAATGAGGGGCTGCCTTATGTTTATCAATTGCATTTTAGTCTTTATAATTCAAAATTCTGGTAATTTAGTTTCTCAAATTTGTCCCTGTTTCATTTTCTTGTCTCCACTTTTTACATTTAGTGTAAATTTTATCAAGAGGGATAAGAGTCTAAGATGAAATAATAGAATATTTTTAATTAATATATTAATTTAGTGTAAACTATTTTAGATCATTTATTTTATTTAAAAAATATTTTATTTATTTTAAGAGCTAAATAAGTATCAACCATGTATAAATGATATAAAAAATTACAACATCAATTTATGTGAAAAAAAATAAATAAATAAACGTGTGTATTGTTTACGTAGAACAACAATAATAGAAACAATAGTCATTAATTTTATTTTGAAAAATAAACAAAGAAGTAGTTGAAGGATAAGGGTAATGTATGAAAAGCAGAAAAAAATAGGATGCCAAACATAGGCTTAACGTGATGGATAAGCAAGACAGTGGACCACGTGAAATTTGACTTGCCTTAACGTGAAGATTTGGAGAAAATCGTTCACCTTTCAATGCCACTTCATTGTCATTATTATTTAAAAATATGTTACATTGTAATTTGTCATGTCACAGTTTTTGAATACATTGTCATACTCTATATAAAATTTTATACTCCTGCTCCTGCAACTTTTTTTGATGGCGGTACTTTATATAAAATTTTATACTTCTGCTCTTGCAATTTTTTTTATGGCAGTTTATATACATGATGAATTTTATATATATTGTATAGCAGCTGCTCCTGCAACTTATCGAAAGCAGGTTTTAAACATGATTGTATGACAGAATAGATTCAATAACTTTACCCCGGAAATTAAATCTAGCTTTTATATTTTGTCCACACTAAATCAGTAATTAATATAAATCTAGCTTCTATATTTTGTCCACACTAAATCTAGCTACTGAGAAAAGTTGCATACTTATTAAAATGAAATGATTTAAATAATAATAACTCAATTTGACTAAAGAAAATGTGAGGATAATTCAACAAACTAATTAATTTATCTAATCTTTCTTAAAAAAATGTGTTTGAAGATGATTTAGTTGACCACCTTTTGTTTGTGTCTATACTTTTCTATATCTCTTTTTTTAGTACATTCTATATGATATATAGTTTTACTTTCTTAAATATATACTACAACTCATTCACTAAATAACACATGCATCTATGTAAGGTTAGAGTTTGAGATTGTAAGATCGGGAATATATTAACCTTTGAATCAAGGAATGCATTCACTAAAACTTGAAAATGAATAATATTTCTTATCAACCTTTGGCATGATATTATTTATTTCTTTTTTTGGATGGTTCAAAATTATTATTGTTATAAATAGGCACAACTTTAATTTTAATTCAATTTTTTTAATATATGAAAAAATTATTATTGGTATAAACCAGCACAACTTTAATTTTGATTCAAATTTTTTTATATACGAAAAAATGTTATTGTTATAAACGGAAACAACTTTATTTTTTATACAAACTAGTGGGATACCCGTGCATTTGCACGGGTACCGACGTGTTACACGCATTTGTTTCAAAAATATAGTAAAAATAAAAAAAAATAGAAAGATAAAATTATTTAATAACTATATATTTTTATGTAAATATTAATTTTGTTTTTCCATTATTTATAAAAATATTTATGCAATCATTTAATTTTATAAAAATCAACTAATAGTATAGTATTTGTAAATATTGTTTTAATTGTATAAATAAATATTAGTAACATAAAGAAATATATTTTATCCGTGTTTGGATTCAGACATTGTTTTAAATATATTTAATTTTATTTTCTTTAATTATTAAAAAAATGTAATAATCCGTACGTTCACACTGATTCTAGTGGGATACCCGTGCATTCGCACGGGTACTGGTATGGTACGTGCATCTTTTCCAAAAAAATATATTGATCAATAACTTCATGTTCTATTATAATTGTTTTATTTTCGTATTTTAATAAAGTTGTTTCCGTTTATAACAATAATATTTATTTTTCAGTAATCTATTCACATATTTTTTTTAAAAATGATCGATACATTTAAATTATTCACTATTTGGAACAATTAAAATTGTTCCGTTTATAACAATATATTTTTCCCATATACATAATTAAATTAATCAACAACGAATTTGATCTCGTATATAAATATTAAATTTGTTTTGACATTACTTATATATTTAAATTTATATAAAAATATTTGATTAACAATGTACTTTTGCCCGTAAGTAAATATTATTTTATTTAATAACATACACTTTTATTTATATTTTTTAATTTTTTTAATTAAAAATTTTATGATTTTTTTAATTAAACTAAAAATATTATTTGCCCGTAAATAAAAATTTATGTACATTTAATATATAGTATAGATTTAATGTCATGTATATGTTAATTCTAAAATTATTTTAATATAAAATAAAATTGGACATATCTGAGTCCATTTCATATGGCCAATACAAGTTTACTTAAACTCAAAGGTTTAACAACCTTGCATGAGTTCAATGTTAATGACATATCCTTCATATAATTTAACAACTTCATTAATAACTTTTAAAGAAAAAAAATTTCATAATACTTAAAATACCCAAAATGTCTCGTGTTACTGTTTTAATAATTTCCACATCGTAAAGTTGTAACCAAAACTTAGAAAAATGGAAATAAATTAGAAAAAGCTATATATTATTATAAATATCTATTCCGTTATAAAAATGCCAAAAACACTAATCCAGCTCTACATTTCAGTATCTGATTATACTACACATTAAGGGAAAAATCCCAACATCGCGATCTCGTTCACTGTGTTCAACTTTCCTTCAACCAAGCTTGACCAAATGCTCCTTGTAAAGTTATCTGGGATCTGTTAGTTCCTTGACATTGTTTGAATGAGGAGTGGCTTAGCCTGGCAATAGTATATCATGATCATATCTTGTCACATTTAAATTGAATAGTATATAAACTTCTAATCTTAGTACTCCTTACCCAAATCACAAGACTTTGCCTACTATCTCAATCAACTGTGCAACGATGTGTTATAAGTTCGAGTAGCAAAATGCCGAACGCAAACAAAGAAGAGAAATAATCGAAAGAGAACTAACATAACTGACCTAAATGTAGATCAAGAGACCGGGTAAGAGAACCCAGACAAAGGGTTATTGATATACAATTTAACAACCATCCAGTCCTAGAAAAGAAAACCATACTGAGAAAATGACAGTAACCTTCATGAATAAAACAAATACATTCATACTTATCTGCACTAACATTGTACTGCACATAAACTCAATGTTATCAATGGCGGAGTATGTCGATCATTTAAAAATCTGCCATATAAACATGGTGTTGCGGTCTATGGCAGATGTGAAAGTGTTTCAGTAGTGGCAATAAGTACTTTGGCAAATACCATAAAAAACCAATTAAATAAGGAAATTAACCTTCAAAACAACACTGGTTACAATGCATGTTAAAATTAAAATCGGTATCCTACATTACCATTTGAATAAGATTGACCGACAAACATAACTGAAATAAGATTGATACCAAAATTCAAAAGCGTAACTAATACTAATGATCCTGATAGCCATAACTATTTTTGACTTCTTCAATCAACTCTCTTATATCTTCTTCGTTGTTGTTCAGTTTCGTTTCGTCAACAATCAATGGAGAATTCCAATTTCTACTTGCAATGAATGAACTGCATATGCATGTTCCACTGTATTCCAATTTCTCATGATCTGCTTTGAAACCAGAAGCATATGATTTTGTCCTTAATTTGAAATGACAGTGGCATATTAACGGGTGAATTTCAACCGTATATAATATCTTTTACGAAGACAAAAGAAGATGTTACCGCTTTGAAGGGCTGTTTTTTAGTAGAGTTGAATCTAATGATGATTCCATTTCCAAGCTGCATATATAGAGTAATAATCAATCATTCATAGTATGTTCGATTCCAAAGGCACGAAAGAGATGTTACCGCTTTGAAGGGTTTGAAGGGCCACTTTCGAGTACAGTGGAATCTAGTGAGTATTCCATTTTCAAGCTGCAAAAATATAAAGTAACCATAACAAAGCTTGGACTAATATATGACTTAATCTATATAATCTAAAATTCAACACAGACTCACCATACCAGTACCCACAACAGTTGCATACCTGAAATCTCTGCAACATTTTGCAGAACAGTTGATGATTCACTTACCTAAAGATAAACAACCATGAATGTGACATTAGATCAAACACGTTGAGGGCACTCTCAAAACTAATTTTAAAAGAGATCCAATAATAGTAGTAATAATAACAACATGTTATATATCTGACCACGGGCCAGTGTGGTACGAAATACCTAAATTTGCTTCCAAGTCAAATTCACATATATGAAAATCAGCAACATTATTGGATACTTCAGACATTATTTAGATATGCTTTTGAGAAAAAGCATCTTTCTAATGATAAACATAGTTTAGCTTTTACACACTGAACTTGATTCTAAAAAATACTTAGATAGCCCTTCCAGTATGATAACTGCCATTCTATCCAATGAATATAAAAATTAATCTTGCTATTACAATTAATTTGATGAAAGAACGGATACGAATCAATAGACGTCAGTTAGGTAACCAAATCAAGAAACGAAACTGAAAGAAAAACAAAAAGAATCAAAAAAACCTTGAGAACGTCGAGGTTAGGGTCCATATAACAGTCCTTAAGAATGTCGTAGATCTTTGATTCCGTAGAGTTAACGATCTCCTTCACCGTCGCAACAACGTCTATAGCCTTCCTCTTTCCATTGCTATCAGATTGAAGTTGAACATCATAAAGTTGAACAAAAAAACATCAAGGGTACAAATAGAAAATTTAAGTAAAAGAAACACATATAAATGAGCAAGAGATTTTAATCCATCCATAAGAATCAAAAGAAACACATATCTCACAGCTCTTAGTTATTAACTTCCTTCTTCTATCAACTTCTTCAACTACAAAAAAAATTACAGTTCAGTTTTCATGAAAAAACCAAAACTATTGAAAATCCTAAACAATAATAATATTAAAAAGCAACAACAGAGAAAATGGTGAGACCACCAATAACAGGTTTGATATCGATGGTGCCATGACTGATGTTGATTTTCCGGCGACGATGAGATTTGTTCTTTGGGAGTGTTCTTTAGGAGACAGAGTTCCCTTCGTTTCAATGTTATGGTGTCATTTTCCTTTTAGACAATTTGTTGAAGTATTTTTCATCAGGTTCCAAGACACTCAATTACACCTGCTCCTGTATAGTTGCTGCGCAGGCCTGAGAAAATGTACCAACACATCAGCCTCAACTTTCTGCCACTTCCAACCAATGCTCTCCCAATGTAATGTGTTTTGCTTTTTGGATACTGTTTCAACTTTTTAACCTCAACAACTTTGCTTTTACACATACTATGCGTTACTTTTCCAACCAAGTACTTGTTGGTATGTAATTAGGCATGCTTTTAGTTCAAAATCACTACTACGAAAAACCCATTTAACAACGGTTGGGAATGACATATAATGACACGGGCGAAGGCGTTGTTATGTAGATTGTTGTTGTATCTTCGATGTTTCTACAACGGTCTGAAAACCATTGTTGTATTCTGGAAAACACGCTATATATTGCAACGGTTAGTTGTATCAACCGTTGTGAAATATATTATTAATCACAACGGATATTAGTTTCAACCGTTGTGAAATATATCATCAATCACAACGGATATTAGTTTCAACCGTTGTTACATGTACCCTTAGTTTATTATATACAAATGTATATTGCTTGTTTTACCATACACCTAGTTAAAGAATTACAACCATTAAATTGGTAAGGAAATATATAATCTGAAAATTAAAATATTCTTGAAAACCAACTTAAACACACCATAGTTTTTCGAATTGCATCCATTTCATTCAGCACATTGAATGTTCCTTAACACATAATATATGATTCAATGGTCTGATTCACTCTACTCATCGATATTTTTAATTATATAGTTTACCTCTTCATCGCCCAAAATCATCGCGATTTTATCATCATAACAATCATGATCATAAAAACCACGATGATTTTTTGCGATGAAAAGCTAAACTATATAATATAAAAGATATCGATGTGTAGAAGGAATCAGACCCTTGAATCGTATATTATGCGTTAAGGAACATTCAATGTGCTGAATGAAATGGATGCGATTCAAAAAACATTGACATGATAATGGTTGGTTTTCAAATACATCTTAATTTTCAGATTATAAGTTTCGATACCAATTTAACAGATTGCATTTTCATTAAAAGGATAGTAAAACAAACAATATACATAGTATATAATAAACTAAATTTCATATGTACAATATCAGAATAATAAACTAAATTTCATATGTACAATATCAGAATGAATTCATATATATGTACCTTATTAGAATGAATTCATATATATATATATATATATATATATATATATATATATATATATATATATATGTACCACCATCATCATCACCATGTGAAACAAACCTAAGAAGTGGGAAAGCAATGAAGAAAATTAGTTATTATTCAAAACAAAACAAGCAAAATTAGAAACAAACCCTAAGAAGTGGGAAGCAATGAAGAAAATTAGTTAGTATTCAAAACAAAACAAGCAAAAGTTGAAAGAAAACGCTAAGAAGTGGGACTGTAACATAACAATGAAGTTCACCTTGCTTGTGAAGCATTGAAGTCGAATTTGTGCAAAAAGAGAACAATCAACAAAAACATCATGAAGCAAACGAGAAAATGAGTACTATCTAATAAAAAGATTGAAGTGGAAGAATACCTTATTTTCCATAAACAATGTGTACATTACGCTTGCTACGCCAGCATCATCACCATGTTCATCTAGTTTTAGACTCTGCAAGAAGGAATTCAAGAAGGAAAAAGCTTACATCAAAAGCTTCACCTTCTTGAATTTCCTTTTACAGATTCTAAAAAAAGATAAAGTTTGGGTGCTAGGGATTCGCTGTGAAGGAAACGACGCGACTTTCAAAAAGGGAAAGTTAATTCCCTTATATAGGTAAATGTTTCACAACGGTTTTCTTAAATAACCGTTATGATAGATTATATATTAATTTAATAATATCACAACGGTTAGTTATAATAACCGTAGTGATACCCCTTATACGTGGTACAAGGTTCGACACCAGACAACAACATTTTCCTAAAGTTACGCCTGGATTATAAGTGATATCGCTACAGTCATTACTTATAACCGTCGTGATATTATTAACCGCTGCACTTGCCAACATATGAACGGTTTACAAGAAAATATAGTTCCAGAATATGAATGGTTTACAAGTTATCATCATTACAAGCATTAAACTATTAGTCTTTTCATCTTCAACCTCATCTATAAATAGACAATTTTACATATCTAAATAATATATTCTTCGTAACAATGAGTTCAACAAATGAGAATCCTAGAAACCTCAATGAGGAACGTCAGGCACCAATCCAGGAGGTTGTCCAACCAACAACTGCCAACTTCAGGGATGCCTTAAGGGTAAGGAAGGATAAGAAGAAGAAGAAGAAGAAGCCGAAGAAGAAGAAGAAGATAAAGAAGAAAATGAGGCTTGTATATTATGATTCCGATGAGGGGAGTGAGGAGAGATGTCTAGATTATGAAGATGTATTTTATGCTATGGGCTCTGACAATGATCTTGATATGTAATATGTTTATCAATGTACTCTCAATGGAATATTAAAATAAAATTATGTGTATATATGTTCATCTCTTACAGTTTTATTTTTAAAGTTATATATAAAATACTAAAGAATACATTGATGTGAATCGAAGCGTGATACATGTAGTACAACGGTCTTCTAATACAAGCGTGTTAAAATGTAAAAATATGGAGAAAAAAAATATAGAGTTGGGAATCGAAGCTTGTTACACAGCTTGTATTACAACGGTTATGTAATACAACCGTCGTTAAATATGGCGTTATAAATTTTTAATCCTGTTACAACGGTGGGATACGAAACCGTGGTAAAGCTGACGTCGTTAAATGGGGTTTTCGTAGTAGTGAATAGTTAGTTTTAGACTGCATTTGCCCCTGAATTAGTGATGTGGAGGCAGTTAAGCAAGGGTTATTGGTGTATTATCCAGAACATATGATGTTCTTATATTATAGATATCTTAAACTAATAAAAAAATATTGATATTATAATATAGCAGACCTATATCTATAGTGACCTATAGCAGACCTATATCTATAGTGACCTATATCTATTGTGACCTACTACTTTATCAAACATGTCACATCATATACTTGAATTTTAATTTTAATGTCAAATCCTAACAACTCTACTATTCAAATCCTATTAATATTATCATAAATTTTCAAATAAAAAAAAATTATGATATTATAAAATACTTTTAGGATATCAAATTTTTTCATATCATCATAAATTTGGATATAAAATATATTTGCATTGTATTCATTTTCGTATTATCATCAATTTAATTTAAGATCATTTATATTAAATAATGATATCAAATGTAGAGAACATCTTTATTATTAATAATAAATATAATATGATGGTTTAAATATAATATGATCTTATATAACATGATGGTTTAAATATAATATAAAAGATAAATATCATGATAACAACCAATATTTGAGACAGACTTTTTTATAATGTCGTGGTTGTGGAAAAATAAAAAGTGAAATCAAAATTAGAATAGTAACATTGTATACGCAAAGTGCCTCCATATATTAAAATGGCAAATAGGACTAGTAACATTGTAGAACATTGTAGAACATTGTAGTAGTTTATATTATTACCTACTATAATAAATAGATTCCATTGAGTAGTAGGTAGTAGTGTAAGAGTATTGTACAAATAGTAGTTAATAGGGTAAGGATTAGAATAGAGTTATAAAAAAAAAAAGGGTAAGGATTAGAATAGGGGAATGAATTGTATTGTAGAAAGGGACATGCATACCTAATAATAGGCCATACTTTTTATCTTCACCATCATTAGATTGAAAGAGTGATAAAGTGGTTCAAGTAGGTAATATGCCATACCTTTTAGCTTCACCATCATGCACACCTATAATCATTACTTTCATTGTGAATTTCTTTTGAAATTTAAAAAAAATATTTATGTATTTATAATTAAAATATATTTAATATTTATTAAAAAATTATAATTATATAAATTACCATTTTTTGAAATATTTGGATCATAAAAATATAATTTTATAAAATTTATTTTTATGAATCCTAATAAAAGTAATGTGTACAAAATTTTAATTTTTTAATTTATAACCACTATTTTTTAGCACTATTATCCTAAACATTTTCATCTTTAATGATTATACATTAATTAATATCATAATCATTTAAAATATCTTGGCATTTATTACTGATTGACCACATGCATGCTATTGTTTTATTCACATCGTTTCGCAATGATGATAACCACCGTGAATTTATCATCTCTCTCCATGAATTCTTTTCTTCATCATCTTCTTCTAATTTTTACTTATTTATTTAATTTATAATAAAGTTCAATTATATTGTCTACTCCCTCCGTTTTTTTTATAAGTCATTTTTTATTTTTCACACATATTAAGAAATGTAATAATTGTAGTATGGAAAAGAGAAATTGTGAATGATTTTACAAAATTATCCTTTATTAATGGTATTGGAAAGACAAATTTACATAATTGAAATGAGAGAGAATAATAAATATTTAAGGGTATAAAAGGAAAAATAACATTAATGATTCATAGGTATTATAAAGTGACTTATATTGTGGTACAATTTTTTTTCCCAAAACGACTTATAATAAAAAACGGAGGTAGTATCATTTAACATATCTTGACATTTATTGATGATTGACCACGTGTATTTTATTGCCCTATTCACATTTTTTCATAATGATGATAACCACTACTCTCTTTCCATAAAATTAATTTATTCTTCTTCTTCTGATTTTTATCTAACTTCATCTTCTACAAAACTACATATCTCTTCTCCATAAAAAAATGTATCTACCTATCTCTTCTCCAGATTCACTGTAAAATCACAAGTGTATTTTTAATTATTATAATAATGATGTCAATAATATCAATAATAGTGATGAAAAAATACATTACATTAAAATAAATAATACAATATTTTTTCAATCTCAATATTCATTTTTTTATCACTCAATCTCAATATTCATAAACATTAGAAAAATAGTTACACTTCTTCATCATTATAAAATTTAAAATATATATAACAAATTCTAAAATAGATGAGATACAATTAATAAAAATCAAAAATGAAAAAATGTTAAGAAATTGTACGCGTTGTTTAACTTTTTTCGTCTTCTTGTCGGTAGATCTAGAATCTGAAAAAAAAAAAGATGTTAAAAAGATTTTTAAAAAAATATGGGTTTTATCATGAACATCAAAAATGAAAAAATAAGATCTATATTATCTAAATAATAGACAAATGGTTACATACATAATATAAAAATTACAGACCTGAAAACAACATATAAAAAAATAACATTTCTGAAATAAAATTATTAATCATTATTTATATTTTCACAAATATTGTCAATTTGTTTTAGTACATGTGTTCATCTTTGCTTTGATAGATCCACAACTTGAAAAAATAAAAGAAGTTGAAAAGTTGTTAAGAATATGAAAAAGAGAACGTTTATGTTAAAATTTACATTTTTAATATTGCTTGAAAGCCAATTTTCATTTTCGTATAGATCTATAACCTGTAAAACAAAATAAAAAATGTTAAAACTTACACTTTTAATATTGTCTTAAAGCCATTTTTTCGTCTTTCTACAAATCTAAAACCTGAAAAAACAAAAAACAAAAAGGAAAAAAAAATTAATCACAAAGGTGTAACACATTAATGACCATAACAATGGAAATAAATGAGTATGAACAAATTGATTTTTACCTGGTTCAACTTTGAGATCTTAAACGAAACGAAACAATAACAACAACAATGTTAAATATTCAAAACTTTGTAAATATAATAATCATTCACAGATTCATCAAGAGGAAAAAATTGATTAAGAAAAACATAATAATCGGAATCTAAGAGATTGAGAAGTTACAAATAGAAGATCTATGTAGGTCTTCCATATATATGGGTAGATGTACAACCTGAAAAAAATAAAAGGAAAAACATTAAAAACTCAACAAATCTATCACAATATCCAACAAAATCATATATCATCACTCAAAATCAACAAACTTAATTTTATCATCACTCAAAATCAACAAATTTATCTTTTATCATCACTCAAAATCAACAAACTTAATTTCTATTTTAAAAACCCTAATCACAAATTATCCCCTTTTCATTAGCTCCATTTGTGATGAACCCTAAATGCAGTTTCAGTGAAGGAAGAAGATGAAAGAGATGAAGAAGAGCAGAGAGAGAAATGAAGAAGAAAGAGAAATGAGAGAGGAGATTGCAAATCAGAAAAGAAGAAGAAAGAGAAATGAGAGAGAGGTTAGAAAGAGAAGGTTAAAGAAAATAGTGAAAAACTAAGAAAGAAAGATAGTGATGTGAAAGATGAAAGATGGAGTTGGTAAAAGTGAAAAAAGAAGATTTTGAGAAAATACAAAATCTGCAAAAAAAAAAAGATTTAAAGATTCAATTGCAATGAATAAACATTGATGATGTGGCGAAGCCAAAGGAAAGGAAATTGGTGAAGCCATCCACGTGGCGGTTTATGTGACCAGCAAGGGTGCTTTGGACTTTTCCAGAACACTCAATCTTCTTATATGGTAGATTTTTTTTATATACGAAAAAATACTATTGTTATAAACAGACACAACTTTAATTTTGATTCAAATTTTTTTATATACGAAAAAAATTACTATTGTTATAAACGGAAACAACTTTAATTTTGATTCAAATTTTTTTATATACGAAAAAAATACTATTGTTATAAACGGGCACAACTTTGTTTTTGATTCAAATTTTTTTATATACGAAAAAAATACTATTGTTATAAACGAGCACAACTTTAATCTTGATTCAAATTATTTTATATACGAAAAAAATATTATTGTTATAAACGGGTACAACTTTACTTTTAATTCAATTTTTTTTTATATACAAAAAAAATATTATTGTTATAAACGGGCACAACTTTAATTTTGATTCAAATTTTTTTATATACAAAAAAATACTATTGTTATAAAAGGACACAATTTTTATCTTGATTCAAATTATTTTATATACGAAAAAAATACTATTGTTATAAACGGGCACAACTTTACTTTTGATTCAAAAAAATTTATATACGAAAAAAATATTATTGTTATACACTGTCACAACTTTACTTTTGATTCAAATTTTTTTATATACGAAAAAAATACTATTATTATAACCGGGTACAACTTTAATTTTGATTCAAATTATTTTATATACGAAAAAAAATATTATTGTTATAAACGAAAATAACTTTATTGTTCATTCAATTTTTTTGTATAAATAGTTTCAAATCAAAACTAATATTTATATACGAAAAAAAATACAGTGTTGATTAAAATATTTTTATATACGGAAACAATTACTATTGTTATAAAAATAAAAAACTTTACTATTGATTCAAATATTGAATAATAAAAATTTATCGACAATTTCTTATACTTACTAATATAAATTTTAATTTTAATTATATCTATTTTTAAAATTTTACTATTTTTTCTATTTGATTGACCATTACGCGTTCATAACATAAAATTCTCGAACAGACATGCCCGTGCGACCGCACGAGTTAGTTACTAGTTAGTACACCCTCCGATCACTATTATAAGCAAATTTACCTTTTTGTGGTACATTTGACTATTAATGTATCTAATGGACTAGATACATTAATAGTCAAATGTACCACAAAAAGATAAATTTGTTTATAATAGTGATCGGAGGGTGTAGTGAATTTTTGTATAATTGTATTTTTAACCCCAAAACATCAAATGTAAATAATTTAATCATGCCACATCCTTTCAACTTCTTTGACTAATATTGATCTTCTCACATTCTACTTTTAATTGAAACTTTAAAGCATCCACGTCAGTGGCTGCCACACTAATATCAATAAATTTGAGTCAGTAAATTCAGATCATTTGCAAAATATGGATTGCAATATTGTGTAAATGTTGCTTTGCATGATACCGCACTAATATTGGACACGTAGGTAAATTTGAAATAAAAATATGATAAAAGAAAGAAATAATATTAATAATAAATGTAACAACTCTATTTTTCAATAGTATAATATAACAACTCTATTTCCTTACATATATACTTGTATATTAAAACTACTTCAAAATTTATTTCATTTCTTTCAAAAAAAAAATTATCTAAAAGTTTTCATTTAGAATAAACCCCAACCACCATAATTCTTGATCCAATTATATGCAAATTGTGGCAATTGTCCTTGTATTTCAAATCTACGAAACACCGCATATATTTAAAATCCATCTCATAATCCAAATCCACACCATAATCCAATGATTTTTTAAATAAATTTTTAATGTATTTTTTATTTTGCTTTTATTTTTAGATATTTTAATTTATTTTAAATGTATGTCGTTTTCTTTCTAATACATTTTGATATAATTGAATTAATTTGTTTCAATTATATATATATATATATATATATATATATATATATATATATATATATATATATATATATATATATATATATATATATATATATATATCATATGAGAATGTCATTTTTATGTAACAATATAAGAATGGATCAGAACCATTAGATTTTAAAATAAATTGTGGAGGTTATGTATTAGTTTTTTTTTCTCTCCTCCGTTATTTATTTTAGGGTTAATACCCCTTTTCCCCTGCCATATTAGCGAAATTCCAAAAATAACCCTGTAAAAAAAACACAGATTTCCCCCCTGTATTTTAAAGATTCTGTCATTTTGGTCCTTCAATGGATTTGTCCAATAAAAAAGGTGATGTGACACTGACAGGTTGGAAATTTTTTTACTTTAAATGAAACGTGGCATTATTAGTGAATATTATTTCATTTAATTATATAATCTTATTTATTTAATTCATTTATTTATTTATTTAATTTACTTATTTTATTTAGATAGATCAAACATAAATGGATTTAGGGTTCTTCATATGTTCAGCTACTTCTTCTAGGTTTCTTCATATGTTCATCATCTTCCACAGGTCCATCGTTTGCTCGCAAAAATTTCAGCCATGGAAGGAAGCGCTTCTTCAGGGAGGCATCAGTGGAAGGAAAGCTCCAATTTGTGGGCATGAGCTTCCCGTGAGAATACACATTTCGAAATCAAGCTCAAACCCAGGAAGAAGATACTATAAGTATAAAAATTAGGGTGTATGTACAAATTTATTCAATTCCCTTCTTCATATCTCATTTAATGTTGATGTAGAGCAATATTTTTCCAGATTTTGTTTTTTCTAATCTTATTAATTGTCATATGTTTTCCATTTTCTTGAAGGATGATGATTGCCATCTATTTCACTGGGATGATGAACTTGACCATGGGAAATCTGCTTTTCCATTTGGTGTAGATCAGTGTTGCAGACCATTGTATTTTGAATGCATTAGGATGCAAAAAATCCTCTCGCTTAAGAGGGTCAGGGATCCAAAAAATCACCCGTGAAACTCATACTTTGTACTTGCCCCTTTTCTCTGACCCTTTCTTACTTGAGCGTCGGAGTGCCTTGCAGGTACACCTCCTCGTCCTCTTCATACGCCCAACATCTCAGACGTACTTGGTGTCCCACTTCAACAGGATCTGATCCATCCTTCACGATCAGGGGCGCCGTCTGTGGGAACTCTTGTTCTCCCCTTCTTTCTTTCCCCGGAAACCAAAGATCAAAGCAAATTTCCAAGATAATCATCATGGCCTCTCAAGATCACGCCAAAGGTGTTCTTCAATCCGCTGTCCTCCCCGTCAGCAAGACTGACGTTGACGGTCCATCTTCTCTCCTCAGAGATCCCCGTTTTCTGAGAGACGGGCCACAGCCTCTCCTTCCCCTACTCCTGCTGATCGCGAAGACGACCAGCCCTCGCTGGCCATCCAGCCCGTTCCTGCTCCACCCAACGCCGATCCGGCCATGGTGGCCCTTCTAGAGGCGATCAACAAGACCAACCTCCTGATCCTTTAGTAGAACGAAAGGATCCGGGCATTGGAGGAATCCGTCCGTCCAAGATCCCCTCCTCCGAGGAAGAACCATCGACGATCCAAGAGCCTGTAACCTCGGCGAGAAGTCGACCGAAGGCTGCGCCAAGAACCAGAATCTCATGCTGTTCAAAAACGCGACCAGGTTTCCCCGCGGAACCAGCACTCTCCCGGCCATAAGAGGACTCGAAGAGACAAGCAGTCACCTCTGGTCAGGTCAAAGGGCCGGGCCCGTTCACCTTTCCCCCGAAGAAGTCGTCGACACGAGCGAGTCGTCCCGTCCCCGTCACCAACCAGTTCCAGCAGTGATGATGAGCCTTACGGCCCGTTATCCCAAGAAATATTGGCAACACGCCTCCCCAAGGGTCTGGAGAAGCCCCCAGCACTGGGCACGTATGACGGTACGACTGACCTCGACGAGCACATCAAAAACTCCAATGCGCTGTTAGATTACAGTGGCGTCCGGGGTGCCACCAAGTGCCGACTATTTCCAACCATGCTCCGAAAAGGGGCAATGACTTGGTACAAGCAGCTGCCCGAAGAGTCTATCACTTCGTGGAAGCAACTGGGCAGAATGTTCTCCCGACATTTCACAGCGTCGCGCCGTCACCCCAAGACTGAAGCCTCCCTTGGGACCATAATCCAAGGAAAGGATGAACCTCTCCGGGCATGCATCGAGAGGTTCAACAAAGAAGCGGTACAGGTCCCTACAACGGTTAAGATGAAAAAATTTCTGCTCGAGCAGGGTCTCCGCCCGGGTTCAGAATTTTCTAAAGCCGTCGGCCTCGCACCTCCAAGGAACCTGGATGCCCTCCTCCTCAAGGCACAGTCACACATTCAGTACGAGGAGAAGGAAGCGGTCAACTCCGCCCGAGCCTCCCGCCACCAGGAGAACGCTCGAGCCTCTCGAGGTGAAGAAGCCTCGACATCCCGTCGAGGAGAAAGGAAGCGCGAAGACCGTCCTCGGGACTCCCGCGACAGCAAGGGACCCTCCGGACGATTCCACAACTACACCCCCCTGACCGTCTCCAGGGAGAAGATACTGTCCGAATGCGCGAATTCGGAATTCAAGCAAGCGGGGGTCTGCTTCCCCAAACAAATACCAGCCAAACCCAATGCCGACAAATCAAAAGTACTGCCGTTTCCATAAGAGTCACGGTCACACTACCGAAGACTGCATCCATTTGAAGGATGCTATCGAGATACTGATCAGGGATGGCCACCTGAAACAGTTCACGAAAAAGAAAGACGCTCCCCGGCAAGACGCCCAGGAGTCCAAAAAGGTAGAGGAAGAGGTGTCTTCCTCGGAAGAGGCCAACATCCAGGTCGCCATGTCCGTGTCGCGACCAGAGGACTTCTACGTCCCAGATGAGCTCAGCGCTCCTGCCTACTTCGCGGCCCATAACCCGTGGGAAATATTCCCCTCCGCCATGGTCATCTCGGGCGGGGGCTTCAATAAAGTCACGGTGGGCTCGGTGAAAAGGAAATTCGAGCACCTAATCAGCACGAGCTCCCGCAAGGTAACCACGCTCGACTAAGCCCCGAAGGGCTCTATCCCCATGAACATCAAAAATGAAAAAATAAGATCTATATTATCTAAATAATAGACAAATGGTTACATACATAATATAAAAATTACAGACCTGAAAACAACATATAAAAAAATAACATTTCTGAAATAAAATTATTAATCATTATTTATATTTTCACAAATATTGTCAATTTGTTTTAGTACATGTGTTCATCTTTGCTTTGATAGATCCACAACTTGAAAAAATAAAAGAAGTTGAAAAGTTGTTAAGAATATGAAAAAGAGAACGTTTATGTTAAAATTTACATTTTTAATATTGCTTGAAAGCCAATTTTCATTTTCGTATAGATCTATAACCTGTAAAACAAAATAAAAAATGTTAAAACTTACACTTTTAATATTGTCTTAAAGCCATTTTTTCGTCTTTCTACAAATCTAAAACCTGAAAAAACAAAAAACAAAAAGGAAAAAAAAATTAATCACAAAGGTGTAACACATTAATGACCATAACAATGGAAATAAATGAGTATGAACAAATTGATTTTTACCTGGTTCAACTTTGAGATCTTAAACGAAACGAAACAATAACAACAACAATGTTAAATATTCAAAACTTAGTAAATATAATAATCATTCACAGATTCATCAAGAGGAAAAAATTGATTAAGAAAAACATAATAATCGGAATCTAAGAGATTGAGAAGTTACAAATAGAAGATCTATGTAGGTCTTCCATATATATGGGTAGATGTACAACCTGAAAAAAATAAAAGGAAAAACATTAAAAACTCAACAAATCTATCACAATATCCAACAAAATCATATATCATCACTCAAAATCAACAAACTTAATTTTATCATCACTCAAAATCAACAAATTTATCTTTTATCATCACTCAAAATCAACAAACTTAATTTCTATTTTAAAAACCCTAATCACAAATTATCCCCTTTTCATTAGCTCCATTTGTGATGAACCCTAAATGCAGTTTCAGTGAAGGAAGAAGATGAAAGAGATGAAGAAGAGCAGAGAGAGAAATGAAGAAGAAAGAGAAATGAGAGAGGAGATTGCAAATCAGAAAAGAAGAAGAAAGAGAAATGAGAGAGAGGTTAGAAAGAGAAGGTTAAAGAAAATAGTGAAAAACTAAGAAAGAAAGATAGTGATGTGAAAGATGAAAGATGGAGTTGGTAAAAGTGAAAAAAGAAGATTTTGAGAAAATACAAAATCTGCAAAAAAAAAAAGATTTAAAGATTCAATTGCAATGAATAAACATTGATGATGTGGCGAAGCCAAAGGAAAGGAAATTGGTGAAGCCATCCACGTGGCGGTTTATGTGACCAGCAAGGGTGCTTTGGACTTTTCCAGAACACCCAATCTTCTTATATGGTAGATTTTTTTTATATACGAAAAAATACTATTGTTATAAACAGACACAACTTTAATTTTGATTCAAATTTTTTTATATACGAAAAAAATTACTATTGTTATAAACGGAAACAACTTTAATTTTGATTCAAATTTTTTTATATACGAAAAAAATACTATTGTTATAAACGGGCACAACTTTGTTTTTGATTCAAATTTTTTTATATACGAAAAAAATACTATTGTTATAAACGAGCACAACTTTAATCTTGATTCAAATTATTTTATATACGAAAAAAATATTATTGTTATAAACGGGTACAACTTTACTTTTAATTCAATTTTTTTTTATATACAAAAAAAATATTATTGTTATAAACGGGCACAACTTTAATTTTGATTCAAATTTTTTTATATACAAAAAATACTATTGTTATAAAAGGACACAATTTTTATCTTGATTCAAATTATTTTATATACGAAAAAAATACTATTGTTATAAACGGGCACAACTTTACTTTTGATTCAAAAAAATTTATATACGAAAAAAATATTATTGTTATACACTGTCACAACTTTACTTTTGATTCAAATTTTTTTATATACGAAAAAAATACTATTATTATAACCGGGTACAACTTTAATTTTGATTCAAATTATTTTATATACGAAAAAAAATATTATTGTTATAAACGAAAATAACTTTATTGTTCATTCAATTTTTTTGTATAAATAGTTTCAAATCAAAACTAATATTTATATACGAAAAAAAATACAGTGTTGATTAAAATATTTTTATATACGGAAACAATTACTATTGTTATAAAAATAAAAAACTTTACTATTGATTCAAATATTGAATAATAAAAATTTATCGACAATTTCTTATACTTACTAATATAAATTTTAATTTTAATTATATCTATTTTTAAAATTTTACTATTTTTTCTATTTGATTGACCATTACGCGTTCATAACATAAAATTCTCGAACAAACATGCACGTGCGACCGCACGAGTTAGTTACTAGTTAGTACACCCTCCGATCACTATTATAAGCAAATTTACCTTTTTGTGGTACATTTGACTATTAATGTATCTAATGGACTAGATACATTAATAGTCAAATGTACCACAAAAAGATAAATTTGCTTATAATAGTGATCGGAGGGTGTAGTGAATTTTTGTATAATTGTATTTTTAACCCCAAAACATCAAATGTAAATAATTTAATCATGCCACATCCTTTCAACTTCTTTGACTAATATTGATCTTCTCACATTCTACTTTTAATTGAAACTTTAAAGCATCCACGTCAGTGGCTGCCACACTAATATCAATAAATTTGAGTCAGTAAATTCAGATCATTTGCAAAATATGGATTGCAATATTGTGTAAATGTTGCTTTGCATGATACCGCACTAATATTGGACACGTAGGTAAATTTGAAATAAAAATATGATAAAAGAAAGAAATAATATTAATAATAAATGTAACAACTCTATTTTTCAATAGTATAATATAACAACTCTATTTCCTTACATATATACTTGTATATTAAAACTACTTCAAAATTTATTTCATTTATTTCAAAAAAAAAAAATTATCTAAAAGTTTTCATTTACAATAAACCCCAACCACCATAATTCTTGATCCAATTATATGCAAATTGTGGCAATTGGCCTTGTATTTCAAATCTACGAAACACCGCATATATTTAAAATACATCTCATAATCCAAATCCACACCATAATCCAATGATTTTTTAAATAAATTTTTAATGTATTTTTTATTTTGCTTTTATTTTTAGATATTTTAATTTATTTTAAATGTATGTCGTTTTCTTTCTAATACATTTTGATATAATTGAATTAATTTGTTTCAATTATATATATATATATATATATATATATCATATGAGAATGTCATTTTTATGTAACAATATAAGAATGGATCAGAACCATTAGATTTTAAAATAAATTGTGGAGGTTATGTATTAGTTTTTTTTTCTCTCCTCCGTTATTTATTTTAGGGTTAATACCCCTTTTCCCCCTGCCATATTAGCGAAATTCCAAAAATAACCCTGTAAAAAAAACACAGATTTCCCCCCTGTATTTTAAAGATTCTGTCATTTTGGTCCTTCAATGGATTTGTCCAATAAAAAAGGTGATGTGACACTGACAGGTTGGAAATTTTTTTACTTTAAATGAAACGTGGCATTATTAGTGAATATTATTTCATTTAATTATATAATCTTATTTATTTAATTCATTTATTTATTTATTTAATTTACTTATTTTATTTAGATAGATCAAACATAAATGGATTTAGGGTTCTTCATATGTTCAGCTACTTCTTCTAGGTTTCTTCATATGTTCATCATCTTCCACAGGTCCATCGTTTGCTCGCAAAAATTTCAGCCATGGAAGGAAGCGCTTCTTCAGGGAGGCATCAGTGGAAGGAAAGCTCCAATTTGTGGGCATGAGCTTCCCGTGAGAATACACATTTCGAAATCAAGCTCAAACCCAGGAAGAAGATACTATAAGTGTAAAAATTGGGGTGTATGTACAAATTTATTCAATTCCCTTCTTCATATCTCATTTAATGTTGATGTAGAGCAATATTTTTCCAGATTTTGTTTTTTCTAATCTTATTAATTGTCATCTGTTTTCCATTTTCTAGAAGGATGATGATTGCCATCTATTTCACTGGGATGATGAACTTGACCATGGGAAATCTGCTTTTCCATTTGGTGTAGATCAGTGTTGCAGACCATTGTATTTTGAATGCATTAGGATGCAAAAAATCCTCTCGCTTAAGAGGGTCAGGGATCCAAAAAATCACCCGTGAAACTCATACTTTGTACTTGCCCCTTTTCTCTGACCCTTTCTTACTTGAGCGTCGGAGTGCCTTGCAGGTACACCTCCTCGTCCTCTTCATACGCCCAACATCTCAGACGTACTTGGTGTCCCACTTCAACAGGATCTGATCCATCCTTCACGATCAGGGGCGCCGTCTGTGGGAACTCTTGTTCTCCCCTTCTTTCTTTCCCCGGAAACCAAAGATCAAAGCAAATTTCCAAGATAATCATCATGGCCTCTCAAGATCACGCCAAAGGTGTTCTTCAATCCGCTGTCCTCCCCGTCAGCAAGACTGACGTTGACGGTCCATCTTCTCTCCTCAGAGATCCCCGTTTTCTGAGAGACGGGCCACAACCTCTCCTTCCCCTACTCCTGCTGATCGCGAAGACGACCAGCCCTCGCTGGCCATCCAGCCCGTTCCTGCTCCACCCAACGCCGATCCGGCCGTGATGGCCCTTCTAGAGGCGATCAACAAGACCAACCTCCTGATCCTTTAGTAGAACGAAAGGATCCGGGCATTGGAGGAATCCGTCCGTCCAAGATCCCCTCCTCCGAGGAAGAACCATCGACGATCCAAGAGCCTGTAACCTCGGCGAGAAGTCGACCGAAGGCTGCGCCAAGAACCAGAATCTCATGCTGTTCGAAAACGCGACCAGGTTTCCCCGCGGAACCAGCACTCTCCCGGCCATAAGAGGACTCGAAGAGACAAGCAGTCACCTCTGGTCAGGTCAAAGGGCCGGGCCCGTTCACCTTTCCCCCGAAGAAGTCGTCGACACGAGCGAGTCGTCCGGTCCCCGTCACCAACCAGTTCCAGCAGTGATGATGAGCCTTACGGCCCGTTATCCCAAGAAATCTTGGCAACACGCCTCCCCAAGGGCCTGGAGAAGCCCCCAGCATTGGGCACGTATGACGGTACGACTGACCTCGACGAGCACATCAAAAACTCCAATGCGCTGTTAGATTACAGTGGCGTCCGGGGTGCCACCAAGTGCCGACTATTTCCAACCATGCTCCGAAAAGGGGCAATGACTTGGTACAAGCAGCTGCCCGAAGAGTCTATCACTTCGGGGAAGCAACTGGGCAGAATGTTCTCGCGACATTTCACAGCGTCGCGCCGTCACCCCAAGACTGAAGCCTCCCTTGGGACCATAATCCAAGGAAAGGATGAACCTCTCCGGGCATGCATCGAGAGGTTCAACAAAGAAACGGTACAGGTCCCTACAACGGTTAAGATGAAAAAATTTCTGCTCGAGCAGGGTCTCCGCCCGGGTTCAAAATTTTCTAAAGCCGTCGGCCTCGCACCTCCAAGGAACCTGGATGCCCTCCTCCTCAAGGCACAGTCACACATTCAGTACGAGGAGAAGGAAGCGGTCAACTCCGCCCGAGCCTCCCGCCACCAGGAGAACGCTCGGGCCTCTCGAGGCGAAGAAGCCTCGACATCCCGTCGAGGAGAAAGGAAGCGCGAAGACCGTCCTCGGGACTCCCGCGACAACAAGGGACCCTCCGGACGATTCCACAACTACACCCCCCTGACCGTCTCCAGGGAGAAGATACTGTCCGAATGCGCGAATTCGGAATTCAAGCAAGCGGGGGTCTGCTTCCCCAAACAAATACCAGCCAAACCCAATGCCGACAAATCAAAAGTACTGCCGTTTCCATAAGAGTCACGGTCACACTACCAAAGACTGCATCCATTTGAAGGATGCTATCGAGATACTGATCAGGGATGGCCACCTGAAACAGTTCACGAAAAAGAAAGACGCTCCCCGGCAAGACGCCCAGGAGTCCAAAAAGGTAGAGGAAGAGGTGTCTTCCTCGGAAGAGGCCAACATCCAGGTCGCCATGTCCGTGTCGCGACCAGAGGACTTCTACGTCCCAGATGAGCTCAGCGCTCCTGCCTACTTCGCGGCCCATAACCCGTGGGAAATATTCCCCTCCGCCATGGTCATCTCGGGCGGGGGCTTCAATAAAGTCACGGTGGGCTCGGTGAAAAGGAAATTCGAGCACCTAATCAGCACGAGCTCCAGCAAGGTAACCACGCTCGACTAAGCCCCGAAGGGCTCTATCCCCATCTCCTTCTACCGGGAAGAGCTCCTCGGAGGATGTCCAAACTCGAGCACACCCTTCCTCGTCAGAGCTTGAATGGCGAACTTCGATGTTCGCAGAATCCTCGTCGACCAAGGCAGCTCGGTCGACATTATGTACTCCCAGCTGTTTTCAACACTTCAGCTAGACGAATCACACCTCACCCCCTACGTGCGGTTTGATTTGCAAGGATTCAACGGATCAGTGACCAAACCCTGGGGATACGTCAAACTGATCGTCACTTTTGGATCAGCAGAGACGGCCAGATCCGTTAAGGTGCAGTTTCTAGTAACCGATTGCCCGTCTCTTTACCAGTGCATCTTCGAAAGACCAACCTTGGCCGAATGAGTAGTTGTGCCTTCAACCGTCCACCTCAAGATGAAGTACTACACTTCAAAGGGGATGGTCGCCACCCTCCACGACGACATTAAAGTCGCACGACGATGCTTCAAAGCAGCCACGAAGGGACTCAACGCCATCGCGTCCAAGCCAAAGGCATCGAACAAGCCAACTTTGTCCAACAGCTCCGAGGAGGCCAAGCCGCTACCTCAGGTCGACTCCATCGACCTCCACAGCCGCTGTAACACCCCAATTCCCATCGCGGATAAATAATACATAATTAAATCAGAGTAAATAAAAATTTATTCTTAGACAGAAACAAGGATGCCACATTTCAAGAAAGAAAACACAATCCCTGCTCATAAACTTGATATATAACACAAAATGGGATAAACAAAAAAAGGAAACTTTTTCCAACAAAAGGAAAGTTCAATTATGGAATAAAGCGGAAAGATCCATAACTGACTTGTTTTACAAAATAAATTGTTTTATAACATCAAAATATTCATACAAAGGTAATACAAAATAGATCCAACAAATGTATACATATATGACAAAAGCGTTCCCCGACTCCCGTGTTACGTATCAAAGCAGACAGACCGACAAAAGGATGGAGAACTAATCTTCACAAAAGCCTCCAAGATTATAATCTGCAATTGCCTCATAGAGCAACAAACCACAGCAGAAGGGTGAGAAATAACAACTAAATCAAGATTACATAATAATATGCAAACACATATAAATTCACGTGCATAATTATTCTCACCACCAACATCACATATTAATACATATAGCATGCCACCGATGCATAACATATTTCTAATAATTCAACCACATAGCATATATCAATTATACCAACATAATCACCTATTCCCACATAAGGCATACCAAAATTATGACATATGGAAGCACACCACCACATCACATATATTCATATATAGCATGTCATAGATAATTAATACAATCATTGTAATGTACAACATCCCCATAAAACATAGCATATGTCTATACATAAAACATACCATCCATAACCAATGCATTTATCACAAATGCATATCAAATCACCAATGCTATCACAAGCTCAATACATAATCAATCAATTCACAATTCCCCACACATAATGCATCCATTCACAAATTCCCACATATAATAAATCCATTCATGATTTATGCAAATGCACAGAGACCGACACAACGACTCTATGCAATGCAATGCGGTACCATTCCATCCATCATTCTCATCATTAATTCACTCAGGAATTATTGGAATCATCGCTTGTTACTTAGTGTAACTCCCCGTCGGGCAACGATGTTCCCCGTCGCTTTAGGTCCTCTTTGTATAAGGCATACAACGTTTATGGATCGCTTTAGGTCCTCTTTGTATAAGGCACACGATCCGATTGCTTTAGGTCCTCTTTGTATAAGGCACACGGTCGTCTATAACGTCGCTTTAGGTCCTCTTTGTATAAGGCACACGACCGTTATAGCAGATTCCCTCTGGAATCATTTCGTCGCTCACACCCCACATGGGTACACGACATCACAAGATGCATATCATGATGCTTGGCATACAATGACTCATGACAATCAAATGCATACACATATACAACCATGTGAACCATTTCAACATCCATAATCATGCATATACAATCAAACATAACACCATGCATTTACTTGCCCTAAGGCCACAAACCACCATCACAACATTTCATCACATGTATTCACATTATATAACAGCACACAAGCCATACGTTATATATCCAAAAACATATCGCATGATAACACATCAATCGCACACAATTATGACGATAAAAGTCGATAAAACGACACATTTCCAAATTCCCGACACAATTAAATCGGCCACTAATCCCAAAACCATTTTTTATAAGAAAGAACATCTCATTAGCTTTCCATCGGTACCAAAAATGTCTCGATCCGAGTCACGGATCAAAAGGAACCGCATCGAACGCGAAATCGGGAAAGAAATCGCGAAACGGAAAAATTCTGCACCCTCGCTGGTCATACGCGTATTGCCCTGGGCCATACGCGTATTGCCCTGGGCCATACGCGTATTGTCCAGCTCGCTTGCCCAACCATACGCGTATTGCCCAAAGTGCTACACGTATGAGCAGAGACTGATTTCTCTCCAAAAATTCCACTAAAAACCCAGTACGCGTATTTCCTCCCTCGTTACGCGTAATGCCTTGCCCCTTACGCATACCATTACGCATTTCAGCAGAGGGCCGTGTAAAATGGGTTTCCATACGCGTAATGCCCTCATTTCGCCCTTGCCATACGCGTATTGCCCTACCCAATACGCGTATTGCCTTGCCCGTTACGCGTATGGGCAGCGAAAACCCAGAATTTTTCCTGCATAATTCCTGCTACGGAAATCATTCAATTTCTCTCCAAATCTCATCTAAACATCAGCATACTACCAATTGAATGCACAACAACCTATATCTATCAGGTTTCAACAATTAGGAACCTTAAATCATGATTTCCGACACAAAAGTTGTATCCAATTCTCACAATCTCAACATATTATTTGTTGTATTTCTCTATTCAATTCAACCAAACTTCAATCAAATACATACATATACATATACAAGCAAGATATAATCGAAACTTCTCACCCTTACCCGATTAGTCGTGATTGAAACAGAGTTTTCTTCGATTTTCCTCTTCTCCTCTCTTTTCCTTCCTTTCTCTTTCTCTTCTTTTCTCTTTCTCTTCTTTTCTCTTTTTTTCTCTCAATTCTCTATTTATATAAATATCTAACTAATCAAATGACCATTTTACCCTTACGCCCAAATATCTCCCAAACGCTCTCAAAACGCGATAACACATAAACATACCGATGAAAAACATATCGCGCAATAAAAGTTAAAAAGAAAAATATAATTTAATGCAAATATTTTACCTAACAGAGAAATTAACCAATTAACTCAATTAGCAGGTAAAATACAATAAATTCACACATTTCACAAAATTCACATAAATGAAATAAATAAGTACAATTAAACAAATCGGGGCGTTACGACTCTCCCTCACTTAGACATTTTCGTCCTCGAAAATATAACTGAGACGAACAACTCCGGATAATACTCTCGCATCCGACTAACCAACTAACATGCCAACACTAGGCACACCATGAATAACCAAACTGACAAACTACCTTGCTAACAGCAGCTACAACAACGACACGACAACGACGATAACTACAACGACAAGATGCAAAGGCCATACAATGCACTTGACGACTAACTCCCGACTCAAAGAAAACCATGTTACCAACACCCAGGTAACACTCCCCTAATTCCCCACAAGGAATTAGCTACCCGCACTCGAACTATCACCATGGAAAAGCGGCAACAACAAAGACAAGAACCTAAAGTCCCACAACATCGTTTCAACAACCTCTACATAACCACAATACCAACATCCTTGTCACACCACATTATTACAACAATGCTACGATTCACCAATCGAACATACATCCAAAACATCCATCTACATAGTAGCCCATGAATAATATTTAAACCTTTCACCTAACACTTCCATTCTGAAACGTCCAATGGTCTCATCATTCCTACATGTTACAATGTTCAACCTATGAACTCTTACAAGTCACACATGCATATACGAAATGTGCCACAACACACTTTCGCTGCGCACTCTGATAACTCGTAACCATCAAAACTATCAATCCTACGTCCAAAGTCTAACTCTTTCTCATATTCACCAAGAATCACTGTTCACTTTTAATATACCCAACCTCACATTTTCATATGTCAATTCACACACCAACTCAAATCTCTAAATTCTTCCAAAATTCCCACTTTTTAACCATCAAAGCAGACATATGTAAAAACTTTTGACTTAACTCATCAGGCACGACATTAACTTTACCAATAGGATAATTCGAGCCAAGGTCATAACTAATCAGGAATTCCAACCATCTTCGTTGTCTCATACTTTATTCCTTCTGACCAAACAAGTACTCTAAACCTTGTGATTACCAAACACCTTGAACCTAAAACCCTCGAAATAATACCTCTAGATTCTCAACACGAAAACAACCAACTCCAAAATGAGTAGGATAATCCATTTCATGAATCCTCAATTGTCGTAAAGCATAAGAAATGACTTTACCCTCTCGCATTAACACACTAACTAAACTCATCAAGGACGCATCCCAATATTCCATAAACAGTTTATTAGGATCAAGCAGAATCAAAATTGGAGCCGTAGTCAATCTTCTCTTCAGCTCACCAAAACTTACTCACAATGAACATCCAAAACAAACGACTCACTATTTGCAAGTCAACTGAGATAACAGAAGTACTAACTTAGCAAAGTCTTCCATAACCTCCAGTAACAACCAACTAAGCCTAAAAGTTTCTAATCTCCTTAACCAACTTCAGAGTCTCTCATTGTAGAACTGCATCTACTCTGGATAGATCCACAACAATACCATCATCGGAAACAACATAACCAAGAAAACTAACCTCTTTCAATCAAAACTCTCACTTCGATAATTTAGCAGAAAGCTCCCTCTCTTTCAACCCTTGTAACTCAATCCTCAAATACTCTACACACTCATCCTTTGATTTAAAATAAATCAGAATATCATCCAATAAACATCACTATGAACTTGTCTAAACAAGTATGGAAGATACGATTCATATACTCCACAACCATAACATATACAACCTTCAAAATTCATTCTGAGCTCGAAACAATTTATCCAAAATAACTTAACAATCTCTGGTTACCACATTCCATATCAATTTTTATTACGGGGTTCCAACTCACTCAAGGTTTCTATTGACACGAGATCTCAACCCATAAGAAAAGTAATACCATCAAGGAACTTCAAATTGTTCGCAATTCATCACAATTCAAAACTCAAGTTATCCCGAACACAACCGCAAGTTTCCATACTACTCACTGATTAACACACAACCTCATGCTATCATCCTTTTCCTTACCAACCATGCTGGACCTCTTCAAGTCGACACACTAATGTTCCATCCAAAAACACATCTGAAAACCATGCATAACTGACGGCCCATCATTGTGGCTTTCCAGCCAATTTCCAGGACACTATCATCACAAACATGACAAACATCTGAGTTTCACTTCCTAAAAGTTCTTCTACTTACTTAGCATATCCAAACCTCAAATCTTCACCTTCGTCAAATTTAAGTTCACTCTCTACTCTCTGAGAACAACCATTAATAATACCCAATCATTCTCCCTCAGAGACATTCCAACTTGACCAACATACAAAAACCTCTAATCCACCTCATCTTCCGATATTAGAATCTTTATCGACTCAACAAAACAATCTGTACTCACTTGGCTTAGCTCCAAACGATTCACAAAACATACTATCTAAGCAGGAAAGACACGTCTATTCCATCCAACATAATTCTATCTACTATCAACAAGAGATTAAGGGTGATCAGTTCCTCAATTTGTCAATAGACAGCCGAAAATCATGATGGGGCATAAACCGTCTTTACCAAACTATAATAGCATTTCTTGCATCTTGTGTACAAAACTACCCAAGGCACAAATCCTTAGCTGACATAAACCTTACCTCCGCATTCCCTCCGGAACCGGGAACAACACCATCCAAACAACACTTACAATCTTGTAACCAACGCTCCACAACTGAAGCAACTTGGAGAAGCACCAGATTTTCCCCCACTTATCTCATTCTCTATCCTGAAGACAAAGGATTAGAAAACCAGAAAGTACTGACAGTGTTTGACACACATATCACATACTAAGGAACAAACAACATCGACCGTATTTAACTGTCACACCAACTGACTCAACAACATGGCCGGACGGACCGACCTGCTCTGATACCACTAATGTAACACCCAAATTCCCATCGCGGATAAATAATACATAATTAAATCAGAGTAAATAAAAATTTATTCTTAGATAGAAACAAGGATGCCATATTTCAAGAAAGAAAACACAATCCCTGCTCATAAACTTGATACATAACACAAAATGGGATAAACAAAAAAAGGAAACTTTTTCCAACAAAAGGAAAGTTCAATTATGGAATAAAGCGGAAAGATCCATAATTGACTTGTTTTACAAAATAAATTGTTTTATAGCATCAAAATATTCATACAAAGGTAATACAAAATAGATCCAACTAATGTATACATATATGACAAAAGCGTTCCCCGACTCCCGTGTTACGTATCAGAGCAGACATACCGACAAAAGGATGGAGAACTAATCTTCACAAAAGCCTCCAAGATTCTAATCTGCAATTGCCTCATAGAGCAACAAACCACAGCAGAAGGGTGAGAAATAACAACTAAATCAAGATTGCATAATAATATGCAAACACATATAAATTCACGTGCATAATTATTCTCACCACCAGCATCACATATTAATACATATAGCATGCCACCGATGCATAACATATTTCTAATAATTCAACCACATAGCATATATCAATTATACCAACATAATCACCTATTCCCACATAAGGCATACCAAAATTATGACATATGGAAGCACACCACCACATCACATATATTCATATATAGTATGTCATAGATAATTAATACAATCATTGTAATGTACAACATCCCCATAAAACATACCATCCATAACCAATGCATTTATCACAAATGCATATCAAATCACCAATGCTATCACAAGCTCAATACATAATCAATCAATTCACAATTCGCCACACATAATGCATCCATTCACAAATTCCCACATATAATAAATCCATTCATGATTTATGTAAATGCACAGAGACCGACACAACGACTCTATGCAATGCAATGCGGTACCATTCCATCCATCATTCTCATCATTAATTCACTCAGGAATTATTGGAATCATCGCTTGGTACTTAGTGTAACTCCCCGTCGGGAAACGATGTTCCCCGTCGCTTTAGGTCCTCTTTGTATACGGCACACGACGTTTATGGATCGCTTTAGGTCCTCTTTGTATAAGGCACACGATCCGATCGTTTTAGGTCCTCTTTGTATAAGGCACACGATCGTTTATAACGTCGCTTTAGGTCCTCTTTGTATAAGGCACACGACCGTTACAGCAGATTCCCTCTGGAATCGTTTCGTCGCTCATACCCCACAAGGGCACACGACATCACAAGATGCATATCATGATGCTTGGCATACAATGACTCATGACAATCAAATGCATACACATATACAACCATGTGAACCATTTCAACATCCATAATCATGCATATACAATCAAACACAACACCATGCATTTACTTGCCCTAAGGCCACAAACCACCATCACATGCATTCACATCATATAACAATACACAAGCCATACGTTATATATCCAAAAACATATCGCATGATAACACATCAATCACACACAATTACGACGATAAAAGTCGATAAAATGACACATTTCCAAATTCCCGACACAATTAAATCGGCCACTAATCCCAAAACCATTTTTATAAGAAAGAACATCTCATTAGCTTTCCATCGGTACCAAGAACGTCTCGATCCGAGTTATGGATCAAAATGAACCGCATCGGACGCGAAATCGGGAAAGAAATCGCGAAACGGCAAAATTCTGCACCCTCGCTGGTCATACGCATATTGCCCTGGGCCATACGCGTATTGCCCAGCTCGCTCGCCCAACCATACGCGTATTGCCCAAAGTGCTACGCGTATGAGCAGAGACTGATTTCTCTCCAAAAATTCCACTAAAAACCCAGTACGCGTATTTCCCCCCTCGTTACGTGTAATGCCTTGCCCCTTACGTGTACCATTACGCATTTCAGCAGAGGGCCGTGTAAAATGGGTTTCCATATGCGTAATTCCCTCATTTCGCCCTTGCCATAGGCGTATTGCCCTACCCAATACGCGTATTGCCTTGCCCGTTACGCGTATGGGCAGCGAAAACCCATAATTTTTCCTGCATAATTCCTGCTACGGAAATCACTCAATTTCTCTCCAAATCTCATCTAAACATCAGCATACTACCAATTGAATGCACAACAACCTATATCTATCAGGTTTCAACAATTAGGAACCTTAAATCATGATTTCCGACACAAAAGTTATATCCAATTCTCACAATCTCAACATATTAATTGTTGTAGTTCTCTATTCAATTCAACCAAACTTCAAACAAATACATACATATACATATACAAGCAAGATATAATCGAAACTTCTCACCCTTACCCGATTAGTCGTGATTGAAACGGAGTTTTCTTCGATTTTCCTCTTCTCCTCTCTTTTCCTTCCTTTCTCTTTCTCTTCTTTTCTCTTTCTCTTCTTTTCTCTCTTTTTCTCTCAATTCTCTATTTATATAAATATCTAACTAATCAAATGACCATTTTACCCTTACGCCCAAATATCTCCCAAACGCTCTCAAAACGCGATAAAACATAAACATACCGATGAAAAACATATCGTGCAATAAAAGTTAAAAAGAAAAATATAATTTAATTGAAATATTTTACCTAACAGAGAAATTAACCAATTAACTCAATTAGCAGGTAAAATACAATAAATTCACACATTTCACAAAATTCACATAAATGAAATAAATAAATACAATTAGACAAATCGGGGCGTTACAGCCGCTTTCCCGAGGAGGACCAGAAAGAGGATCAAGCAGCCTCGAGCAGCTCATCGGCCACACCCAACAGCAGCACCCATCCGACGCGTCCCATCCCGGATGGCGACTTTGAGCTCGTCTTGTTCGGCGACGACCCCCAGCGGGGAGTAAAGATTGGAGCAGATCTCCCCGACATCGCAAGGAAGCAACTCAAAGCCTGCCTCCGTGAGAACGCTGACCTGTTCTCCTGGAGCACCGCCGAGATGCCCGAATTGGACCCTTTCGTTGCTTGCCATCAACTCACGATTGTGCCAGCCATCAAAGTAGTAGCACAACGTAGGAGGAAGCAGTCTCCGGAGAAAACGGAGGCTGCAGAAAAAGCTGTAAAGGACCTCCTCGAGGCCAAATTTATCTCGGAGGCCAAGTACACCACTTGGCTGTCCAACGTTGTACTTGTGAAAAAATCTAATGGCAAATGGCGAATGTGCATTGACTATACCGATCTTAATAAGGCATGCCCAAAGGATGCCTACCCCTCCCCAATATTGATAAACTTGTTGATAACTCTGCCGGTTTTAAACTTTTATCATTCATGGACGCCTATTCGGGCTATAATCAAATACCAATGGCAATGAGCGATAAAAAATACACGACCTTCCTGACCGAATCGGGCAACTATTACTACAACGTAATACCCTTCGACCTGAAGAACGCCGGCGCGACCTATCAAAGAATGATGAACAAGGTCTTCCGGGGAGAGATAGGCAACATGCTCGAAGTCTATATGGACGACATGATCGTAAAATCCCACGAGGAAACCGATCACACCGCCCACTTAAGAAAGGTCTTCGAACAGGCCAGAAAGTACCAGATGCGCTTCAACCCGGAGAAGTGCACGTTTGGTGTCTGGGCAGGCAAATTCCTCGACTTCTACTTGACGGAACGAGGAATCGAAGCCAACCCTAATAAGTGTTGGGCATTCTCTGAGTTTCCAATGCCCAATTCGAAGAAATCCATCCAGTCCCTCAACGGGATGCTCGCGTCATTATCCCGTTTCATGGCCAAGTCTGCCCAACACACCCTACCATTCTTCAAACTCCTCCGCAAAGAGGCAACGTTCGAATGGACCGAGGAATGTGACCATGCTCTCCTCCATCTGAAATGAGCACTCTTGGAACCGCCCGTTCTCTCTTGCCCGGACAACTGCGAAACTTTGTACCTGTATCTCGCCGTAGCAACCAAGGCAGTAAGCGCCACTCTTATCCACGAGACCCCTGACGAGCAGAAGCCCATATACTTCACGAGCAAAGCACTACAGGGACCAGAGCTGAGATACCAACAAATTGAAAAAGTGGCGCTGGCCCTCATCAACGCAGCTAGAAGACTGAGACATTACTTTCTAGCCCACACAATCGTAGTTCAAACAGATCAACCTGTAAAGCAGCTACTGGGATGATCGGACATGGCCGGTAGAATGCTCAAATGGTCGCTCGAGCTGTCCGAATTCGACATCCGGTATGAGAACAGGAAAGACCTCAAAGCCCATGCCCTGGCCGACTTCGTCGCAGAAATGACATTCGCAGACTCCCCCACTTGTGGAGCACGCAAATCGACCATTTTCGTAGACAGGGCCTCCAGTTCGGCGGGAGGCGGGGCATGCATCATACTGGAAAGCGACGAGGGAATCATAGTTGAAGTCTCACTCACCCTGTCCTTCCCCACCTCTAACAACCAGGCTGAGTACGAAGCCTTCCTCGTCGGGTTACGCTTGGCCGAAGACCTGGGCGCGGAAGAAGTCGTCATTTGCACAGATTCACAACTCGTCGCCTTTCAAGTCCGAGGGGAATATCAAACCAAAAACGACAACCTGACCGAATACTTAGCCCTGGTCAAGAAGAAGATGACGAAGTTCGCAACGGTAGAGGTAAAACATGTTCCCCGCGAACACAATGTCCGGGCAGACATTTTGTCCAAACTAGCCAGCACGAAGAAGAAAGGTGGAAACAAGTCCGTCATACAAGAGGTACTTCCTCGACCCAGTATCGAGAAGGCTTCCCCGATCCTCGACGTACAGATGATCGGCGACATTAATTGCTGGATGACCCCCGTTTACAACTACCTCGCTAAAGACGAACTTCCTTCCGACCCCAAAGAGGCCAGCATAGTTAGGCGAAGAGCTTGCTCCTACGTCCTGGTCGAAGATAAACTCTACAGGCGAGGGTTCTCCATCCCACTACTCAAGTGTGTCGAGGAAGAAATGGTCGCCCATATCTTGCGTGAAATTCACGAAGGAATCAACGCCCAACATCTCGGAGGAAGGTCCCTTGCCCGAAAGGCCCTCCGAGCAGGGTATTACTGGCCAACCATGGAGCATGATGCTAAAGAGCACGTGAAGAAATGCGATAAGTGCCAACGACACGGGGATATGAACCTAGCTCCTCCTAACGAGCTCAAGGCAATGTCCTCCCCGTGACCATTTGCCTGGTGGGGCCTGGACATCCTAGGACCATTCGTGGTAGGATCAAATCATAACAAATACTTAATAGTAGGTGTGGACTACTTCACAAAATGGATAGAAGCAGAGGCTCTAGCCAAGATAACTGCCCTTAACATACTGCGGTTCTACAAACAAAACATCCTCGCACGTTTTGGAATCCCCCAGGCGATAGTCACAGACAATGGGACATAGTTCATGGACAGGAAGTTCCAGGACTTCGTCGCCCAGCTTGGCATGAAGCAACACTTTGCATCCGTCGAACATCCTCAGACAAACAGGCAGACTGAAGCGGCGAACCGAGTCATCCTTCGAGGCCTCAAATGAAGGCTAGACGAAACAAAGAAAGCTGGGATCGAGGAGCTACACAGCGTCCTATGGGCATACCGTACAACTCCACACTCTTCAACCAGGGAAACACCCTTTCGTCTAGCCTATGGGACCGAGGCCGTGATCCCCGTCAAAGTTCACGTGCCCTCCAGGCAGATAGAATCACCCCTGGATGAGGAAATGAACGACGAGGCACTAAGGGAGGAACTCGATCTCGCCGAGGAAATCCGAACAGTGTAGCGAGTGATTTTTGGATGTGGTTGCGAAGCACGATCGCTCTAGTACTACAGTTCGATTCATTTTTTATCCTATTAAAGCTGATGAAGGAAGGGAAATAGATGTCTCCAATTAACCCTACTTGCATACTGAGATTAAACAGTCGAAACTGTTGGTTTACAGATGCTACAAAGATTCGGGGTTTGTCCTAGGTTATTTTGTTGACGAGGGGTGCTTTAGGCTATTGGTTGAGATGTTAGGATGGATATATATGAAAGTATGGGATTTTGGGTTTTTGTTTAGTGTGCTCGCTAAGATTTTTCTTTCAATCTTATGCCTACGTATTCCCATTTACCGAAACAGGTAAATCAGAGCGTTCGTAATTCCTCCTATTCTATGGGAGGAAATGGTTGTTTTGGTGTCTTGTTCAAAGCCCAAGACGTGAAGCGAAAGGTGGTTTGTATCTTGTTCAAAGCCCAAGATGTGAAGCTGAAGGGTTTATTTATATCTTGTTCGAAGCCCAAGATGTGAAGCTAAAAGGCTTGACCTTAGAGAGAATTTGTGATCTCTAAAGAGGGGTTGTATGTCACAACTGTTTATAAAGGAGAATTACTTTAACCGAGATTTATGAATCCGGCAATGCCATAATTTCCTTTATAGGGGATTTCAACCTGAAGGAGAAGACTTTAACTCAGTGTAGAGTAATGCCATCTTTCCTTAGGAATTTCTCATACTAAAAGAGGGACATTGGCATGGATGTAGATGATCCAGAGGCTTGCCGCTTACAGCAGTTAGATGGAGGGGAAAGAGTTGTTGATGTTTGTGTATTATGAACGAGGCACAACTTTGATGCTAAAAGGTTAATTGGATCAACCAGTGGTTTTCTTATACAAAGCCTAAGAGGAGGCTATTATGTGCCTCGTACAAAGCTCGAGAGAGAGAGGCTAAAAGGTTTTGACTCGACGATGGAGTCTTTTGGTATCTCGTATAAACCCCGAGATGGAGGCTATTTGACTCAACAAGAGAGTTTTTGTATCTCGTACAAAGCCCGAGATGGAGGCTAATTGACTCAACAAGGGAGTCTCTTATGTGTCTCGTACAAATCCCAAGAAAGAGGCTAAACGTTGTTTGACCGCGCTGGGGAGAATCATTGTACAAAGCCCAAGAGAGAGGCTAACTTCACGGGAGAAGGATCTTTATACAAAGCCTAAGAGGAGGCTGTGGCGACTGTTCAGTTAAGCAACAGGTCCAGTAGAGAGAAAATCAGTTCTTATATGAGCAATGTTGTACTCGAGGATTTGATTCGAGGATCCGGGCTATTCCTGTTCTTTAAGGAATTGGGAAATCCGAAGGGTATTGAGACTGTCCGAGTCTACGGGTTTTCCTCCTATTTAACGAAGGGGTCACTTGAGAATGTCTTTGAGACTCAAGGATGATTAGACTGTCCAAGTCTAGAGTTTCATCTTTTGTACCATGCTTTGAGAAATAGTAGTAGACTCTATGAAAGGACTGTTCTATACAGATGACTAAGTTCTGTTCCTATACCTCTAGGAGGTCGTCGGGACAATTTGTACGAAGCCTAAGAGGAGACTGGAAACTTTTAAGAAGCCGATCGGTCCTTGTACGAAGCCCAAGAGGAGGCTATCATTCCCAGAGGAAGAGATCATTATACGAAGCCTAAGAGGAGGCTGTGAGTACTTCTAAGAAGCCGTAGGGTCCTTGTACTAAGCCCAAGAGGAGGCGGGGTCACTTTTAGGAAGCCTGTGGGTCCTTGTACGATGCCCAAGAGGAGACCGATGCTTTTAAGAAGCCCGTGGGTCCCTAAACCCTGAGAAATTCAAGGCAAGCTATCCACAAGGAATAGATCAAGTCAGGAAAGTTCGAGAATTTGGAAGAAACTCAAAGATGCCATTCACGGAGAATACATTCATCTCTGGGAATAGAGTTTCTTGACCATTCCTAATGAGGACAGCCGAAGAGAAGACTGTATCTGGTGATCCTATTGGGGACCTAGTTGTCTATTTCTACGAATAAACGAAACGGCGTCACCTAGTTCTAGACGTAGTTGCCGGGGAAACTCTAAATATCTATACTATTATTACACAGTCGATATGAGTTTATGAAAGAAGACTTACAGTAAAACAGCCCCACAATACAGTTATATGTATATGAAAGCGGTAAATGAAAGTGGATAAACACTTACTCGGCTGTAGAGCTTCCATGCTGTTTGGTTAGTTGTTCAACAAAGAAAGATTGAAAACAACAGTATATTTCAAAATTAAAGGAGGAAGTGCTTTGAAAAAGAAAGATTTGGGGCTTACAACTCAAGGAGAGGCCCAGGGTTTTATCAGTGAACGCACTGTTTGAATTTGTACAAAGGGACTTATACAAGTGACTGAGGCCCAAAAAGGTTTTCTGTACAAAGGGATGGGTCTTACACTCTCTCAAGAGGCCCAAAAAGTTTAAAGAAAAAGAGTGGGGCTTATAACACGAGGGTAGGCCCAGATGATTTTTCCGTTTGAAATGGCGATCGTGCCGAGGTTTTCTTTTAACGCAGAGGGGCTTATATAGTATCTGAGGCCCAAAATATTTTTGGTTAAAAGTGGATTGGGTCTTACACTCTATTAGAGGCCCAAAAAAGTTTTAAATGGGTCTTATAGCTCGAGGAGAGGCCCAAAAGGTTATTTTTCAAAAGACGACGATCGCGCCATTTGTTTTTTACTGTATCGAGACTTACACAATACACTGAGGCCCAAAAATGGTTTGGTCAAAAAAGGATTGGGTCTTACACTCTATTAGAGGCCCATGAGTGTTTGACAATGATTTGTTTTGAGTGAAAATCAAAGAAACCCTAATTTTATTCTTTAAAAGTAAATATTTAAAGAAAATCAATGAAAAATACCAGATAGGTTTGAATAAACCACTTGTGATTTTTGTTTAAGGTTTGAAAAATGAGGTATAAATCACAAGAGATATTAAAACTCATTTGGTCTTGATTTTTCAAGATGAATATTCATTTTAAAATGTTTAAAAACAAATAAAAGTGAATTTATTCACAAAAATACTAATTATATTAAATAAATAATATAAATTCAATTTTTTTGTGTAATAAAATATTTCAACATTTTTGTGATTTTTTGCAAAAAGAACCAATAAAAAATAATTAAAATTGAAAGAGTTATTAATTTTCCAATTAATTAATAAACCATGAAAATATTGGAAAAAATGGCAAAATGTGAAAAAACACAAAATGGCATGGGTGGAGTTTGAACCCAAGACCTCAAGGTTACAAGGCGCGCACCTTACCACTGGAGTGGTGATACATCCATTGTTTGAAACAAAACAACAAATATACAAGGCATGACTTGGTTTTAGGCCTGGCCCAAGGCAAGTTTTGGCAAGTTTTGGCTCAGAAACGTGAAGGTCATAACTTTCTCAATTCTTAATGGTTTGAGACAAAATTTATATGTATCTGGACCAGAATTTCATAAGGAATCCAATGGTGGTGGTAGTTTTTTTTAGATCACACTCCCTCCTCAAAACCTAATAGTGGTTTTGAAAATGACCTATAAATGCATTTTCTATGCTACAACTTGGTACAAGCATGGATTACATGGTGAATAAGCTCAAACACAACATATACAACATGTATGAGATGTTTATGATCAATGGACTTCAAAGCATTGCATGTTTGAAAGATTCCAAGTTGTGAGGCTTACCTCTTTTTTTAAGATTTTGGAGCTTTTGTGCAATCTGTCAAACCTCTTATTCCAGAAATGATTTGATGCTTTAGACACACTCAAATGATCCCTTAGAAGCTTTAAGGATGATTGGAATTGACTGGTACCTGCAAAAACACAAACAGTCCCTTTCTTGCAAAAGGGGTTAAAAGTGACCAAAATAGCAACTCTCTCAAATGGTGTTCCAGATGAGGGGAACCATTTGGGACAGTTCAAGGATGATACTTGGAGTGTGTTTAAGGTTTTATCTGGTTTGGAAAGTGACTGAATCAAGACATGGCTTGAAAAATGCAACAAAAGCCTATTTTGAGGTTTTGAGAGGTGACTTTGTGATTTTGTGATTACAGGTCACTTGTGATAGTTTGCACAGCTTACATATGATATATATGAGGTGTGTGTGTGTGATTGATTGTGATGAAAAAGCTCTCAAACTCAAAAACTCAAAGTTGCCTTGCTAAAGAAGGCATTTTTGCCAAGAGAAAGAGGTTTTGAGGAAAGCATCTGTTTGATGGCTTTGGTGTACTCAAACGGATCAAAATTGAGCTCTATTTATAATAGATCAAGTTTGTTTTGGGATCCACAGTGAATGGCAACTGCAGCAGGTGTTTGTTCAATGTTGGCCAATGGAAATCCAAGTCTCCTCTAGCCATTGACTAGAGGTTAGGGCACAGGGCTGTGGTTCCCTTGGTCTTGGATAAGTCTTGACTGAATTCAGTTGCAAATGGCTCAGTCCATGCCACCTTAATGCTTCCATTGAATGCTCCAATCCAAAATTGGAGTCTTGTCCCTATTTTGGCCATTCTAGGTTCAACATGCTATTTCTTGTTCCAAAGACTTTGGAGGCTTGGCTCAGTGATTGTCCCCTTTAGATTCAATCCTCAGAGGTGTCCAAGTGGATAGGAGCATTTGGATTTGGCTGATTTTGGTAAATCGAGCAAAAATGCAAATTCTGCCTTGCCTTGGCAGATTTCAGCAAGGCAACTTTCCAATGTCATATCTCATGACTCAAATTGAATTTGGTAATGTTCTTGGTCATTTTGGAAAGCCCTTACATGATACAACAACTGTTTGAACATATTTGGTTTTGATCTCTTTTGAATCCAAGTGAAAAATCCCCCTACATTTGGCAAAAAGTAGGGTAAAATCTGACTTTGTGAAATTTTCACTAAGTGTTGGAACAAAGTGACTTTTCTTGATTTTGATCACTCCATAACTCAAAATCCATGAGGAGTTGGAATTAGGTCTAGTTGAAGTTTTTGTAGAGGGCAATGAGATCTACAAATCAAGCCTTGGATAGGAGAAAGTGGCTTTGTGGTTTAGGAGTTATGAGCTTCCAAAGTTAGTACCCTAGCCACTTTATTTTTAACTTAGAAAATTTTCTAAGTTTTTTATGGTTACCCCTTTTACAAGTTACCCAACTTTTCTTGATTTTTCTTGATGAATGATGATTCAAATCATACATTAATATCATTTTAGGGTTAAAAATCCATTTTGGTGAAAAATCTCAAAAAGTCAATGTTTGACTTTTGTGCACAGTTGACTTTTTGTTAGATGAATTCCAAACTGTGCAATCCTTTATGAAATCATGTCCTTGACCTAAATCAAACTTGATGGACATGTTTCATGGGTGTTATAGGGTTTATTGATGCATGTCATAGGGCTTGGGAGCATGTCCTGGTCAAAAGTCAAAGTTACAGTTGACTTTTTCCTTAAAACCCTAACTGTGGTGCAGATGAAATTGAGACTTGTTGCTCAAGCTTCTTGGATTAATCCATTGTTGCAAATGGATCAATATAGTTCATTAGAGACCCTCAAACCCTCTCTTGAGGTCTTGGCTCATGATTTGCCCTAAAAGTCAACTTAGGGGTGAATTAGGTCAAGAAACCCTAATTCCTGATTTTTGATGAATGCATCCCCTAAGGCAAAATTGACTTGATGATTGGGTCCATGAGGTGTTTTGGATCATTGGCTTGTGCCTAGATGAAAAATTTCCATCTGGAGGCCCTGGTCGACCAAAACCCTAATTTGGTGACACTGTCGTTCTTGAGATTTAATCCACCTAGAAGGGAGCAGCCTTGTGCTTAATCCTTGAAGTGGGAGTCCTTTTGATCCATTATGGATGTTTGAGAGGTTAGAAAAGTTGAAGATCATGTCATTCCTTGATTGATCCTTTGTCTAAGCACTCAGAGAGGGCTTGAAACCCTAATTTTGATTGTAGTGAATGCTCACCCATCTTTGGGGAGACTGATGAAGTATGATGGTTCCTCCATATTGTGATGATGATTTTCACAGTGATGAGGAATCTTAGTGGTAAAAATTTGGGCTATAACAGATGCCCCTATTTAATCTTCTTGGACACAAAGGTGTGAATGACGAAGGTATTCGGGCATTCGGGGTGCAAGAGGATTAAATATCGGAATACCCAAAATTTTGATGGTGGTTATGAATGGTAGCTTACGCATTCATCTTCTTTAACTAAGCAATGATGCTTAGAAAAGGTAAACTTCCCCTCGATCCTGGTCTTCGGCCAAGGAACTGGTCTCAGTTTCTAAAATAAACTCCCCCTCGATCCTGGTTTCCTACCAAGGAACTGGTCTTAGTTTCTGATGTAAACTTCCCCTCGATCCTGGTTTCCTACCAAGGAACTAGTCTCAGTTTCTGATTTAAACTTCCCCTCGATCCTGGTTTCCTACCAAGGAACTGGTCTTAGTTTCTGATGTAAACTTCCCCTCGATCCTGGTTTCCTACCAAGGAACTGGTCTCAGTTTCTGATTTAAACTTCCCCTCGATCCTGGTTTCCTACCAAGGAACTGGTCTTAGTTTCTGATGTAAACTTCCCCTCGATCCTGGTTTCTTACCAAGGAACTGGTCTCAGTTTCTGATGTAAACTTCCCCTCGATCCTGGTTTCCTACCGAGGAACTGGTCTTAGTTTCTTTCGTCAATAAACTTTACTGACAAGGGACGCTATTCGTAGCGGCTTTCCTTCAAACTTCTCGCCGAATTTTCCTGGGGAGATGCCATTTGAGTGGAAAAAGTTTCGATGTCATACTTGCTGTGGAACCCAGTCGTCTGAGTTGTAGAGGTGTACAAACTTCTCTGTTGGAGATGCCATTTGTTGACTCTACTTGGGGAATACGAGTCCCTTGAGAGACTGCATTCGCTTGGAGTCTTTACATCATACTTTTCTCGGAGATCTTCTCGGAGAAATGCCATATGATGTGATCCAATTTTGAGGTGCCGATGACCTTTTCATCAGTGGGTTTTTCGGAGAAAAACTGCCGTACTGCCGAATCTCCGATTTCGAGGCTTTCTCTGTGGATTTTCTTTAATCCGGGAAAATAAGGATATCATCTTCAATGGCGAAGAGTGATGTTAACTGAGGGCTCTCTGGTATTTCAGAGGTTCAAGCTATCAAAGTGGTCGAGGACCCAACTTCAATCCAGAAATAAAACTGGAGGAGAGAGAATGTTCAGACGTAACACTTCCTGACGAGGAAAGGGTTGACAACTCGATTGAGAGGACTTTTATCACTAGGGGACAAGACCGACTAGAGTGATAGTGATGCAATATAAAATGTGAATGTAAATCAATAATGCATGATGCATGTATGTTTATGTTGACAAAACTGACGCGACATACAAACTAAAAGATGAACACGACTGGATACTCGGCCATTGCAGGGCAAAGAAGTACCGCTGGTTCAAGATAGCAATTCCGCCTTGCTTAGGAGAGATAGTCCCTGTTGGGAGCTAAGTTGGTCGGGCTTAGGAGATGAGAAATCGGCCGAGGCGTGTCAGACGAAACAAGGTCTCTGACACAGTTGATCCCTTCATTCAGGCGTACTGGGTTAGAAGGAGTACTTTGATTCTGCACTTTGAGCTTCGATTACTTCTGGAGAAGCGACCGATGTTCTTCTGATGTTCAACAGTCAAAAGAAATTATCGTCTTTAATTTAAAAGCAGAAAAAGTTTTAACAAGTAAATTCATTTTTGTTTTATTTCAAGAATTGCTAACAACGTCATTGTGTAAAGCTAAAACAAATAAGAAATACAAACAAAAGCACAAGGGCTCAAATTTTATTAATAAGATGGAGATCAGCCAAACGCGTGATTCCAAAGAGTATTTACAAAGTTAGAAAATGGTAATTTACAGGGAAAAGGGCTACGTTGAAACATAACGACCACTATCCTTCTACCAACTTTGAATTCGGGACATCCTGAGCTTCTGTCAAAGATGACCTTGACTGGAGTTTTCTGACGGATGATGTAACTGCTGCTGCTGAGGGACTTGCCTCTGTTGAACATAGTTACTTGCCATTATCCCTAATTTTTGCCTGGATTGTACTGTGATGTTTCCAATCCACCGGGATATTTTTTCTTTTTATGTCTTTAACTTTTGCCTGGACCGCCCTTTCGGGTTCTCAATCCACCGAGACGTTTTTTTTTTTAGTTTTTAGTTTAGGCGAAGTATTTCTTGACTACATCAACATTCTTGGGGTAGGCAAATTCCTCTCCGTCCATGGTTGCAAGTCTCAAGGTGCCGCCTGAGAAAGCTTTCGTGACCACATAGGGGCCATCATAATTCGGAGTCCATTTACCTTGCGAATCAGTGAGAAATGACTGGATCTTCTTGAGCACGAGGTCTCCTTTTCTGAAAACACGAGGTCGGACCTTTTTGTCAAATGCCCTCTTCATTTTCTGTTGATACAATTGACCATGGCATAGTACCGTGATTCGCTTCTCCTCGATCAGATTCAATTCGTCGTGTCAGCTTTGACACCATTCAGCTTCGGTGAGCTTAGCTTCCATCAATACTCGGATTGATGGGATCTCTACTTCTATGGGGAGCACTGCTTCCATGCCATACACTAGAGAGAAAGGGGTTGCCCCTGTTGAAGTGCGGACAGATGTGCGATAACCGTGAAGAGCAAAGCGTAGCATCTCGTGCCAATATTTGTAGGTTACAACCATCTTTTGAACGATCTTCTTGATGTTCTTGTTAGCCGCTTCTACCGCTCCGTTCATCTTGGGTCGGTAGGGAGATGAGTTATGGTGTTCAATCTTGACCTCTGTACACAATTCTTTCATCATCTTATTGTTCAATTTAGATCCATTATCAGTAATGATCTGGCTCGGAACACCATAACGGCAGATGATATTGTTTTTGATAAATCAGACCACCACTTGTCGGGTTACATTGGCGAATGACGCTGCTTCGACCCACTTGGTGAAATAGTCAATGGCCACCAGGATGAACCGATGTCCGTTTGAAGCCTTGGGCTCAATCATGCCAATCATGTCGATTCCCCATATGGAAAATGGCCATGGGGAAGAGAGAACTTTGAGATGTGATGGCGGTACATGAATTTTTTCGGAGTATATCTGACACTTGTGACACCTCCTCATGTACTTGTAGCAGTCGGATTCCATTGTCAACCAATAGTACCCTGCTCTTAGAATTTTTCTCGCCATTGTATATCTGTTGGCATGAGTGCCAAAGGATCCTTCATGAATTTCTTTCATAAGCTGTCTGCTTCTGGTCTGTCTACGCATTGGAGCAAGACCATGTCAAAATTTCTCTTATAGAGAGTGTCACCGCTCAGGAAGAAGCTTCCAGCCAATCTCCTGAGGGTTTTCCTATCTTTTCTGGATGCCCCAGGTGGGTACTCTTGTTTCTGAAGGAAGCATTTGATATCGTGATACCAAGGTTTGTCGTCTATGACTACTTCAATCGTGAAGATGTAAGCGGGCCTTTAAAGGCGCATTATGTCGATCTTAGGTAGGCCGTTCCATTGACCTACACTAATCATGGAAGAGAGAGTGGCTAATGCATCAGCCATGTGATTCTCCTCACGAGGGATGTGATGAAACTCGACTCTGTTAAAGAAGGGTAACAACCTTCTTGCATAGTCTTTGTAAGGAATCAGTCCTGATTGGCATGTGTTCCAATCTCCTTTTATCTGATTGATAACCAGAGCCGAGTCTCCATATACGTCCAAGTTTTTGATCCTTAAATCAATTGCTTATTCGAGACCCATGATACAAGCTTCGTATTCGGCCTCGTTGTTCGTACATTTGAACGTCAGTCTGGCGGTGAAAGGAATGTGAGTACCCTGAGGGGTAACAATTATTGCCCCAATTCCGTTTCCATAATGATTAACTGCTCCGTCAAAGATTAGTCCCCATTGGGAACTTGGTTCTGGCCCTTCACTGGGTAACGGTTCATCGCAATCTTTCATTTTTAGATACATGACATCTTCGTCTGGGAAGTCAAACCCGATTGATTCCTGATCGTCAATCGGTTGATGAGCCAAATGATTGGCTAAAATACTTCCTTTAACGGCTTTCTGAGCGTGGTACTCTATGTCATATTCTGATAACAACATCTGCCAACGGGCAATTCTTCCCGTGAGAGCAGGCTTTTCGAAAACATACTTGATTGGATCCATTTCTGAGATTAACTAAGTAGTATGACGAATCATGTATTGGCGAAGACGTTTGGCTGCCCAAGCCAAAGCGCAACAAGTTTTCTCAAGCATCGTGTACCGAGTTTCGCAGTCGGTGAATTTCTTGCTCAAATAGTAAATGGCAGACTCTTTCCTTTTGGTTTCGTCTTGTTGGCCAAGTACACATCCCATTGAGTCCTCTAGGACTGTGAGGTAAATGATCAGTGGTCTTCCTTCCACTGGAGATGATAGAATCGGAGGATTCAACAGATATTCCTTGATACTGTCGAAGGCGGTTTGACAATCTTCTGACCAAACGCAATCCTGGTTCTTTTTGAGTAATTTGAAGATCGGCGCACACGTGGCGGTCATAAGGAATTTGAATCTGGAGATGTAGTTCAAACGTCCCAAGAATCCTCTGACTTGTTTTTCAGTTTTCGGAGAAGGCATTTCTTGAATGGCCTTGACCTTGTCAGGATCAACCTCAATTCCTTTCTGGCTGACGATGAACCCTAATAGTTTCCCTGAACGGACACCGAAGGTGCACTTGTTGGGATTCAAGCGGAGCTTGAATTTTCTTAAACGTTCGAACAATTTTGACAAATGTTCAACGTGCTCACTCTCTGTTTTTGATTTTGCAATCATATCATCGACATATACCTTTATTTCTTTGTGTATCATGTCATGAAACTGAGTAGTCATGGCCCTTTGATAGGTTTCCCCGACGTTCTTCAAGCCAAACGGCATTACCTTGTAGCAAAAGGTGCCCCATGGGGTGATAAACGAAGTTTTCTCCATGTCTTTCGGCGCCATTTTGATCTGGTTATAGCCCGAGAATCCATCCATGAAGGAGAAAATTTTGAACTTTGCTGTGCTGTCTACCAGCATGTCAATGTGTGGTAAAGGAAAGTCGTCCTTCGGACTAGCCTTGTTTAGATCCCTGTAGTCGACACACATTCTGACCTTTCCGTCCTTTTTGGGAACGGGTACGATGTTAGCTAACCATTGACGATATTCAGATGTGGCGAGGAAACCCGCGTCAATCTGTTTCTGCACCTCCTCTTTGATTTTGATGGCCATATCCGGGTGAGTGTGTCTCAACCTTTGCTTTACTGGCGGACATTCCGATCTCAACGGTAAGTGATGTTCCACGATGCTGGTATCCAACCCTGGCATATCCTGATAGGACCAAGCGAATACATCGGGAAATTCTTTGAGAAGCTTTATCAAACTCTCTTTGGCAGTTGGACTGAGCAGTGCCCCAATCCTGATTTCTTTTCTCTCTTTTTCTGAACCCAAGTTTACCGTTTCCAACGGCTCTTTGTGAGGTTCAATGGACCTTTCCTCTTGTCTGAGTAGTCGAGAGACCTCTTCTGGAATTTTGTCGTCATTTTCTTCTTCAGCCTCGAATACCGGGAACTCAAAGTTGGGAGAAGGCATCGGATCGTATGTTTCAACGGGGTTTAAAACAAGCAATCTGTATGACGTGATGATTCGTGTTTAGAAGAGATAGAGAAAATGCAAGAGTGTGTGCAGTTTTTTTTTATTACTGCTTGTTTTTATTATTGAATTGTTTTTTAGGATTACCATTTTCTGAGAAAAGCGAAAAGAGAAAACAACAATTAATGCGGAAATTACAGAACGACGTTATTTTATTAATGAACAAGTCGATCCTTGAAACTACAACCCTATAAAACAAAACTCTGTCGCTTTGGCTAAGCGAAGAGGGAAATTTACAGAAAGTGAGCCCTATCAAAACATCCGTTTCACCTGGGCAGGGTGAAAGGTGTAACACCCCAAAATTTGCCCTACCTTTTTCTGGCTTATGTTTCTTTTTTTCTTTTTTTCATTTGCATCTCATTTAGGTCTTAACTCATAATCATGCATTGCATTGAGCTCTCGAGACATCGGATCACGGTATCCTTGTGGCTAAGGACTTCGCTTATTCTAAGCAGCAAGCATTAGAGTGCCCCAACATTTATTTTGATCGGTAATTTGGTACCAGATCATTTTTTTCCAACAGGGTATTTTGAGAGTTCACAGCTTATTCCCGGCATTTTTAATATTTTCATATTTTCATTCATCTAACTGTATTTCCACTCTGCATCATCTAAATAGCATAAAATAGTGCTTTTCATCTCGCATACTGCCTAAAATGTTGGTCGGAATAATTTCTCGGGAATTTACAGACAGAGTGGTCAAATTGAATTTCAGCGGTGCTTAAAATCAGGGGACGGAAAATTTTAAAATCGAACTTGCAGACGTCAATTATAGTATTCTACGGTTCGCGTGTTCGTTTTAATTTTTTGTCATATTTTGATCAATTTGAGCATTTTTACGGATCAAAATTTATTTTAAAATATGACCAAATGCTGTATTTTTTGAGTCTTATATTTCGTGCTAATCATTTTAGTGTACTCGGTTTATTTTTTTGATCACCAGGGCATTCGATTTTTATTTATTTGATGTTTGTTTATTTTACTTTTTTAACTAATATTGTTTAGAATAGATAAATAGGATAATTAGTATTTTTATTTTTATTTTAAATATTTATTTTTATTTTTAGATTTAACTAATATTGTTTTTCATAAATAAATAGGATTTTTAGTTTTTGTTTTAAATTTATTTTAATTGAATTGTTTAAATTTTATTTAATTTTAATATTAGTTATTTGGGCCTTAAAATGGACGCTACGAATATTAGTGTCAATTTGAAAAATAGTTAACCCTAATTTGTTTCATTATATATATATGTGTACTGATGAGGAGACCGGGGGGAGGGGACCGTAAAAAGACCGGAAGGGGATAATTCGAAAGAAAAAAAACACGGCGCCGGTGCATCACATTCAGTTGCTAAACTTATCAATTCAATTTTGTACGTGAGTTTTACTTTTAATATAATTGCAATTCATGTTGTTTGCTTCTGGTTGAGATATGTTGATAATTAATTTGGTGATTTTAGAAGGTGTTTCTCTAATTGTTTGATTGCTTTCATTTGAGATCTTCTTGTATGCACAACCTGGATCATGTCTGATTACTTGTTTGAAAAGGCACTCGTGCCACTCTTTGGGATTGTGTCTTTGACTTCATAAACCATGTTTAGATTGTTATAGGTCAATTAATTACCCTTATATGTCATTGCTTGGGATTTATTAGTCTTATCATTACTTATGTCTGTTTTGTACTAACCTTTTATGCAGGAGCTGAGGTAAGTTATTTGAGGGTGTGGATAATTATCCATGTCCACTCTCACTCTTTCTGTCTCTCACCTTTTCTTTTCTTTAGACTTAGGTTGTCGTCAAACCTCACTAACCGTAGGTCACCCATGCATGATAACATTAGGAGTCTTAGTTTCCCTTTAGAGTTTCCATTGTGTCTTCTCTCTTCTCATCTCAAAACTTCTTGAAAACACTTAATAAGGATAAAGTGTATTGCGCACGAGCCTTAAGCGTGGGGAATGAGAAATGAGGGGCTTCCTCTCATCTTTATAAAGTGCTTAGCGAGCGTCCTGTCTTGGGACGATTCGTTAAGTATTCGTCCCTGTGCCCTAGACTTTGGTGCAATGCAAGTTATGAACTAACTCAAGCCACTTCTGTCCTAAAAAAATACAAACAAACTTCAAACATTTTTGTCCTTCGGGATTGTCAAACTAAAGGCTATTTTCAAAAAGGGCACGTTACTTTCCGTCTGAGTCGCAAACAGGCATCGACCCTAACTGCCGGACGCGAACTTAACGTCGCTCATAAAAAACACAAAAAGAACTTGGTCCGAACTACGTTGACTCTGAATTCCCGATTGCACAAGGGGGGTACGTAGGCCTAGGACATTGACGTCCTACCGAGTCTGTCTTTGTCTTTCCCTTCCCCGTCTTAGTACAGTCATAGATGATAGGATAACTCACCCTTAGATTAGACAACAAGCGTGGATCACATCGAGTACGATGGACGCGTGGGGTGCTAGCACCTTCCCCTCGCGTAACCGACTCCCGAACCCAGGTTATGGTTGCGACAACCATTCCTTTCCCTCTTCCTCAGGTTTATGCGGTGTTCCCTTTCCCTCTCTTGGGATAAATTTACACGGCTGGCGACTCTGTTTTTACGCGCCACTCTCGCGTTTGTACCTAGATGAAAATCCTGGGAGCGACAGCTGGCGACTCTGCTGGGGATATCTGGTTGACCTCTTGCTGGTCCATCCCCTTTAGCGAGTCGATCCTAGCGCTTATTTGTTTTTTCATTGGGTGTTTATTGTTGTGCTTTATTTTGTTGTATATTACTGTATATTACTGTTTTACTGTATTTACAGCTTTTATTGCATTTCATTTTATTACTGTCATACTGGGTATTGCTGTGTTGTGCTGGCTAGTTTCTGTTTGGCAGGTTGGGTTGTTCTGAGAGATAAGCCCAATACCCAGGCTTGAGTACACCCTAGGACTAGAGTGGAAAGTAGTGGGACCTACGTGCCCACTTGGTACGTTTGTGTATTCACGAAATTCACAACCAGACGAGGCTATCTTGGAACGCATTCTGACGTGTGTGTCTTGCACATGTGAGGGTGTCGATCTAGAGAGCTGTCGACTCTAGTGACCGTTTCTCCGATACCTCAGTTGCGCCTCTCCTCCCGACATGTGATAATGGCAGACCAGAAACGGCAAACCCATTACACTTGTCGATCCGAGGACCCAATGATGAGGGACTCGCATAGGATGACCTTATTTTTTAGGGGAATCAGTTGAGGCCTCCTCGATTGATGATGATGCCAAACCAGAAATGGTGACCGTATCATCATTTCTCGACCTGAGAGCCTGGGATACTGAGGATCCTCGGTTTTCTAGAACCCACATGTGAAAGGGGCGGGTGTTTGCAGGTTTGCAGGTGACCTTGGCTTTCAACCTACCTGGTATTCTGGTTTTCCTATCAGTGTGGATTTATCAGCCTGGTATTTCGGTATTCTGGCTCTTTGGGTATTCTGGTATTTTTCTTCAGAGCAGACCTTTGAACTTATCCAGTCATCAGCACAACAGTTATTCAGAATTTATGGAAGCTTTGATCCCATGTCTGCTGCATTCATATCGCATTGCATTTGCATCTTGCATCGTTTTGCATATCTGTCTCCGGCCTGATCAGAGAGCTCATCCATCCTTTGTCTGAACCGCAGTTGATTTCTAGACTTTCTCGTCGGACTTGAATCAGCTTTTAGGGAAATCATCATGAATTAGGGGGAACATAATCAGTTTGTAATTAGGGCCGATGTTGAATTGATGAAGAGTCAGTTGGATCAACTTGTGGAAGCTATGACAGCTATGAATAGGGGAGAGGCCAATGTTCAGGGGACATCAGTTACTGGGAATGTCATTCCACCTCCAGTGAACAATGTTGCTCAAGCTCAGCATGTGCGAATCCCTGCTGAGAATCAAGGTATACACGAGCGTGCCATTGTCCAAGATGGGCATTCTTCTTCTCTTGATGCCACAGACTATCAAAGCTTTGCCTTCTCTGTGCCAGATTTCCAAAGGGTAGTTCCAAAGATTAAACCTAAGGATCCAAGGGCCGTTGCATTTGATGAAAGATGTCGTGTGTTGGAAGAGAAGCTTGACGCCTTAATGAAGCGTGATACTCTTGATCTGAATGCTGCGAGCATGTGTTTGGTGCCCGGCCTTGTGTTACCTCTAAAATTTGAGATGCCGAATTTTGAGAAATACAAAGGGGATAGCTGTCCGAAGCTACATTTGGTGATGTTTAGCCGAAGAATGATCTCACATGTCTATAATGACAAGCTTATGATTCACTGTTTCCAGGACAGTCTGAGTGGGGCATCATTGAGTTGGTATATGCAGTTGGAAAGTGGTAGCATCCGATCATGGCCAGATCTAGCCAATGCCTTTGTAAAGCAGTACAGTTATAATCTTGACATGGCTCTTAGCCGTCTGCAGTTGCAAGGTTTATCTAAAGCGGATAACGAATCATTCAGAGAGTATGCTCAGAGATGGAGAGAATTAGCTGCTCGCGTTCAACCACCACTTTTGGAAAGAGAATTGGTTAATATGTTCAAGGATACTTTGCAAGGACCATACTTCGATAAGTTGATTACTGTATTAAAATTCTCTGACTTGGTAATACTTGGAGAACACGTTGAGTTCGATATCAAGAGGGGAAAAATCCAAAGCGCCTCGAACTTCCCGGCTAGTGAAAGTGAATCAGTTGTCAGTGCTCAAGAAGAATGGGAGGAAGAAAGTAATTTCATCTGGGAACATCCACCATCTCATCCTCAATATTCAGATGCATCAACTGTTCAGAGTCAACAATCTTATGGATCTTCATATCAGGGACAATATTCTTCTGCAAATCAGAGAACTCCTCAGAATCAACGGTCATACCGCCGTCAGCCGCGTCAGCACGCCCGACAAAGGCTCGGGAAGCCAGAGAGGCATTTCACTCAGTTGCCAATGTCGTTCAGTCAGATGTTGCCAGATTTAATCAGAGGTGGATTGATAGTGCCGAAGGAATTGAAGCCGATACCTTTTCCTTATCCACCAGGTTTTGATGTCAACGCCCGTTGTGACTATCATGTTGGGGCACAGGGGCATTCAACTGAAGACTGTAAGGTGCTCAGGAGTAAGATTCAGACTCTTCTCGACTCCAACATGTTCTCATTCACGCCTCAGGGTATTTAGATCCACAACTCTCCTTCATCCAGTTATGCGGGTTCATCAGTCCAGGTCATGGAAGAAGACACCGAGAGCAGTGGTGCAAGTTTTTATCAGACTGACTTCGACGAGCAATTCTGAAGATGGCTAGTTCAGTAGCAAGTCAAGCTTGGAAAGCCCAGTTCCCCGAAGCTGGCAATCTTTTAGATCATGTCATTTCTTTGCATTTGTAGTTTCTTTTCTGTTAAAGTGCAAACTCATTTGTAAAACTCGTCTGTTTTCAGTTGTTAATGATAATGAAATGAATATGCATGTTTTGATTAAATCCATCTGTGTTCACTCATATTTTCTTTATTGATATCTAACCCTTGTTTAAGCAGGATCTGAGGGAGGATGATGAAATTCAAAGACGCATAACTTCTGATGGTATGCTTTTGGGACAAAACCTTGCTGATGATGTACAGGCATTGTTTCAAATCCCTAAACACCGGAGATATAAGGAAGATAATCCCTTGTCAACCCCTTTGAGCCTAGAAGTAGGAGTTTCTTTCTGAAAACGAAAAAACCCTCAATCTTAACCTGGGGTAGGGTAGGTGTCAATTAATTTGACCGAGCGTTCACTTCGAGGATCAAATCTATGGTTATCCTTCACCAACTGAAGAGTGAGGCAGTCACATCCCTTTCAAACAAGTCAGACAAGCCAGTGTCACACGATTTGTTAAAAAAAAAGAGAGAAAAAGAATCAAAAGAAAAAGAAAGCCCGCTAAGTCGAAACTTGAAGACAAGTGACTTAGGCAAAAGTTAGGCCATCCCGCTGGACTTCAAAATCGAAAAAAAAAATCATCAAAAGAGTTAGTCCAGGCAAAATCAGGGAAAAGCAAAAGAATAAAAAGAGAAAAAATGGAAAAAGAAAAATCCTCAAATAAAGAACAAGTCGTGTGTTTACAGACACCAAAGGCAAAAGGGGTGGCTGTCACTCCGAAAACCGTGTGGGTTCTTTCAATCCTCATAATATTCATTAACTTTGTTGGAAGGTGAGCGCTTATGTTGAGTTAGCTGAACGTAGGACTGGAGAACATCAAGGAGAATGGGTGGGTTAAAACAAAACTTTGAGCCTTATATCCTTTCTTTCTCAAACCGTGAACCAAGCCACGTTACAACCTTTAAAAGACCTAATTGAAGCAAGGTTGTTTCGAGAGCATACTTCGGTAAAAATCGCGTCGAACCTGACTCCTAAAAGGATCTTCTTACCATTCATGTTGGTATCAGCGACACTTTGATTAGTGATTCATTCACTATATGTCACAACTTTTTTCTAGTAAACAGATTTGGATTTCAAAACTGTCATATGCATTGCATTAGAATTGTCATTTTCAAAATGAATTGTTTTACTTGCGAGTAAGTGCTTGATCAGGGAAGTTTCTGCAATGAAAAGATTGATCAATATAAGTGCAGAGTGCCTAAGTACTCCGTTGAGCAGGGGCAAGCCATCAAATAGTCATATCAAATGGGCAATTCATTCCAAGATTCAGCCAATCTGGGGCAATCAGGTCGAGATTCGAAAAATCTCTCGAAGGTCAGTCAGTCAGAGGTACTCCTTCACAGATCAGCCAGTCAAGGGAAAAATCACTTCAAGGCTGGGGCAGGTCACCCCAAAAGCAAAAGGGTTTTTTCTCAGGAGAACGGTTAATCAAGATCATGGGGCAAGATATATAAGATATTCATGAGACCTCTCGAAGATAGGTTCCTTTATGGGCTATGCTGTATCAGGGCATCTTTTGGTCATATCACATCTGCAGGGTTCATGTTGATGGTCGACACGTGACGTCCCCAGTAGAGTTTCTTTCCCCAACAGAGTAAGGGTAGAAAGTAAGTCTCCAACAGAGGAGTAAGCTCAATGTTGTCCCCTAGCAGAGTGGATATCATCAACCGTCGTTCCCCGAGCAGAGTTGTTGGTGATGGCTGGTATTCCCCAGTAGGTTAAGGGTGTTTCCCCGACTACAGGCTAAGTTCAATGATATTCTCCAGCAGGTTTGCTGTTATCGACTTCATTCCCCAAGCAGGTGATAGTCATCTCAATGGCTTGATCAACAGTGGTCGACATCCCCACCAGATTCAAAGTCCAATGGTTACTGACACCTCTTCCGTAACAGATCTTTGGGTCCATCTTCGAGGTTTATTCGTAATCCCCAACGAAGTGGGAGTTCTCTTCGGGTTTCATCTTCAGCAGTGGTTATTTCAGGAAGGCCGGTCAGTGTGACTTCCTCGGCAGGGTTCGTAACCTCGGAGACAGTTCAGTTTGCTATCCCCAACGGATTTGGCCTCTTCTCTTCAGCATTTATTTTGCTGGAGGGATCTCTTTTATATATCATAAGCATTTTGCATTTCATCCTCAAACGCGTAGCATTTCCATTGTGTATGGAGCATTACGCCAAAAACATTCAAACATATGCATGTGAAGCATAAGCCGGATTTGGTACCCTGCGCGAAAGCCCAAATCAATTTTCAGTCAGAACAGTGACATATCCCAAGAGAATGCCAAGCCATTCCTCAGTAGACAGTTCCTTTCCGTCAACCCTTTGACGATGTGTTCCGAGCTCAGGTTTCGTACCTTTGGATGTTTTCAGTTCCTTTCTGTCAACCCTTTGATGATGTGTTCCGAGCTCAGGTTTCGTACCTTCGGATGTTTTCAGTTCCTTTCCATCAACCCTTTGACGATGTGTTCCGAGCTCAGGTTTCGTACCTTCAGATGTTTTCAGTTCCTTTCCGTCAACCCTTTGGCGATGTGTTCCGAGCTCAGGTTTCGTACCTTCAGATGTTTTCGGTTCCTTTTCATCAACCCTTTGACGATGTGTTCCAAGCTCAGGTTTCGTACCTTCGGATGTTTTCAGTTCCTTTCTGTCAACCCTTTGACGATGTGTTCCGAGCTCAGGTTTCGTACCTTCGGATGTTTTCAGTTCCTTTCCGTCAACCCTTTGACGACGTGTTCCGAGCTCAGGTTTCGTACCTTCAGATGTTTTCAGTTCCTTTCTGTCAACCCTTTGACGATGTGTTCCGAGCTCAGGTTTCGTACCTTCGGATGTTTTCAGTTTCTTTCCGTCAACCCTTTGATGATGTGTTCCGAGCTCAGGTTTCGTACCTTCGGATGTTTTCAGTTCCTTTCCGCCAACCCTTTGACGATGTATTCCTACGATGGAATTTTCTTTCTGTCATCCCTATGACAATGCATTATCTTCGTTCAGATTTTCTTTCCGGCATCCCCATGACGATGTATTCCTACGGTGGAATTTTCTTTCTGTCATCCCTATGACAATGTGTTATCTTCATCAATTCTTTGACGATGTTTGGCTGTCCCCCCTACAGAGTTGTCTGTTTAGATTTCTCTCTTCCCCAACGGATTCATCTTCGTAGATCTGTTGATTATACTTATTTCAGGTTTGAAAGTTCATCTTTTCGAGTTCGCCTTCGGCCGTCCTCGTTATCCCAACTATTGATTGGTACCCTTCTTTTATCCTAACTATTGGTTGGTATCTACTGTGTCTAAGTCCACTTTCGGTTGGCAAACACTTACCTTTGTTCCCCACAGGTTGCAAATTTCCGGGTTCTTTTTGTATTCAATCACCTTCCACCTTGAATGTCTGAAAGCCGTTGCTATCATCCCTTCAGGTTCAAGTCGATTGAATAGGGGCAGCTGTAACACCCCAAAATTTGCCCTACCTTTTTCTGGCTTATGTTTCTTTTTTTCTTTTTTTCATTTGCATCTCATTTAGGTCTTAACTCATAATCATGCATTGCATTGATCTCTCAAGACATCGGATCACGGTATCCTTGTGGCTAAGGACTTCTCTTATTCTAAGCAGCAAGCATTAGAGTGCCCCAACATTTATTTTGCTCGGTAATTTGGTACCAGATCATTTTTTTCCAACAGGGTATTTTGAGAGTTCACAACTTATTCCAAGCATTTTTAATATTTTCATATTTTCATTCATCTAACTGTATTTCCACTCTGCATCATCTAAATAGCATAAAATAGTGCTTTTCATCTCGCATACTGCCGAAAATGTTTGTCGGAATAATTTCTCGGAAATTTACAGACAGAGTGGTCAAATTGAATTTCAGCGGTGCTTAAAATCAGGGGACGGAAAATTTTAAAATCGAACTTGCAGACGTCAATTATAGTATTCTACGGTTCGCGTGTTCGTTTTAATTTTTCGTCATATTTTGATCAATTTGAGCATTTTTACGGATCAAAATTTATTTTAAAATCTGACCAAATGCTGTATTTTTTGAGTCATATATTTCGTGCTAATCATTTTAGTGTACTCAGTTTATTTTTTTCGATCACTAGGGCATTCGATTTTTATTTATTTGATGTTTGTTTATTTTACTTTTTTAACTAATATTGTTTAGAATAGATAAATAGGATAATTAGTATTTTTATTTTTATTTTAAATATTTATTTTTATTTTTAGATTTAACTAATATTGTTTTTCATAAATAAATAGGATTTTTAGTTTTTCTTTTAAATTTATTTTAATTGATTTGTTTAAATTTTATTTAATTTTAATATTAGTTATTTGGGCCTTAAAATGGACGCTACGAATATTAGTGTCAATTTGAAAAATAGTTAACCCTAATTTGTTTCATTATATATATGTGTACTGATGAGGAGACCGGGGGGAGGGGACCGTAAAAAGACCGGAAGGGGATAATTTGAAAGAAAAACAACACGGCGCCGGTGCATCACATTCAGTTGCTAAACTTATCAATTCAATTTTGCACGTGAGTTTTACTTTTAATATAATTGCAATTCATGTTGTTTGCTTCTGGTTGAGATATGTTGATAATTAATTTGGTGATTTTAGAAGATGTTTCTCTAATTGTTTGATTGCTTTCATTTGAGATCTTCTTGTATGCATAACCTGGATCATGTCTGATTACTTGTTTGAAAAGGCACTCGTGCCACTCTTTGGGATTGCGTCTTTGACTTCATAAACCATGTTTAGATTGTTATAGGTCACTTGATTACCCTTATATGTCATTGCTTGGGATTTATTAGTCTTATCATTACTTATGTCTGTTTTGTACTAACCTTTTATGCAGGAGCTGAGGTAAGTTATTTGAGGGTGTGGATAATTATCCATGTCCACTCTCACTCTTTCTGTCTCTCACCTTTTCTTTTCTTTAGGCTTAGGTTCTCGTCAAACCTCACTAACCGTAGGTCACCCATGCATGATAACATTAGGAGTCTTAGTTTCCCTTTAGAGTTTCCTTTGTGTCTTCTCTCTTCTTATCTCAAAACTTCTTGAAAACACTTAATAAGGATAAAGTGTATTGCGCACGAGCCTTAAGCGTGGGGAATGAGAAATGAGGGGCTTCCTCTCATCTTTCTAGAGTGCTTAGCGAGCGTCCTGTCTTGGGACGATTCGTTAAGTATTCGTCCCTGTGCCCTAGACTTTGGTGCAATGCAAGTTATGAACTAACTCAAGCCACTTCTGTCCTAAAAAAATACAAACAAACTTCAAACCTTTTTGTCCTTCGTGATTGTCAAACTAAAGGCTATTTTCAAAAAGGGCACGTTACTTTCCGTCTGAGTCGCAAACAGGCATCGACCCTAACTGCCGGACGAGAACTTAACGTCGCTCATAAAAAACACAAAAAGAACTTGGTCCGAACTACGTTGACTCTGAATTCCCCATTGCACAAGGGGGGTACGTAGGCCTAGGACGTTGACGTCCTACCGAGTCTGTCTTTGTTTTTCCCTTCCCCGTCTTAGTACAACCATAGATGATAGGATAACTCACCCTTAGATTAGACAACAAGCGTGGATCCCATCGAGTACGATGGACGCGTGGGGTGCTAGCATCTTCCCCTCGCGTAACCGACTCCCGAACCCAGGTTATGGTTGCGACGACCATTCCTTTCCCTCTTCCTCAGGTTTATGCGGTGTTCCCTTTCCCGCTCTTGGGATAAATTTACACGGCTGGAGACTCTGTTTTTCCGCCCCACTCTCGCGTTTGTACCTGGATGAAAATCCTGGGAGCGATAAAAGGTTAAAGATGGCAATTACTTTGACTGATGAACGATCTTCGGAACCTCGACGACAACCCATTGGCGGCGAACTCCTCGGTGAATCACAAAGTCTGGCACCTTCCTTGATTTGTCTTCAGAAATAATGCTGATTTCTGGTGGAGCGGGATCATTGGAATCTGTCTCCCAAGCAGAATTGTCGTAGGAAAATTCCTCAGTTGCATTTTGCAGAGCATTTGTGCTCTCAACTGTATCTCCCCATCCAGTTGGCTGGATGTCTTCGAGCCTGATACGAGAGTTTTCGGGAGCGGTGTACTTGACCATATAGTCGTATTTTCCACTCGGTTGTCCCAAGGTGTCCCACACTTCTCTGGAACTAGAGGAGTCATCTCTCTCGATGACGTTGACCTCAGGAAAAGCATAGTTGATGAATTCAAGTCCTGCAAACGTTGCGAATTCATCTTCATGTTGAGTAGTTTCTGAATGACCTGAGTGTTGATCCCATGACATGGTGGGGACACAGGTATTCTGTTCAATGACGGTCAATTGATTTTCATTGTTCGGCTGACTCTCTTGCCCCAAGTTTCCTGGGTAAAGCTGCCACATTGGCAGACCATCCATTGGGCCATAGTAATTGTGGTCAAAGTTGTCTTTCATCAGAGTGTCTTCCTCTAATGAATTTGGCGGAGCACGGCATCCTTCCGGATCACAATCTCCATATATCATTTCGACGTCTGACCTTGGTATAAATATCGGACTCTGTGTAGGATAGCAAAATGGTGTAGGCACCTCTTCCTGAGACATATAACCGTCCTCATTAAGATAGGACTTCCATTCTTCATCTGTGTCAGAGGGATCTTCCTCATTGATAGCATATACTGCCTGAGACACTGGGTGAAGAAAACCTCCACTATGGAAGAAGTTTTGAAGGGGATGAAGACTTTCATCGTTGGCAGCTGTCTGGGTACAGGTTGCAGAAAAACTAAGACCCTTCTTTGTTTTATTGTCAATAGGAATGACAAGCTGTCCCCATCCTGTTGTATCGGTACTCTCGACCGCTTTAATAACATCTTTGTAAGAGGAAATCGAAGTTCCTCCTTGGGATTGATTGTCCTTGCCCACCGACAGTGCTTGGAACTGAGTTCCAATAACCTCCTCGGGTTCTATACCAGTAGACGATGACAAGTTGCTTACAAGCAAGGCTTGTTCCCCATAAACTGTGACAAGTTGATCGTTCTTGACGAACTTTAGCGTTTGGTGGAGGGTTGAAGTAACCGCTCCAGCCTGATGTATCCAAGGTCTTCCTAATAAACAATTGTACGTTGCCAAGATGTCCATGACCTGGAAAGTGACTTGGAAAGTGTGAGGACCAATAGTTATGGGAAGATCAACTTCGCCGATAACTGTTTTTCTGGATCTGTCGAACGCTTTGACGACGACCTCGCTAATTCTCATCGGAGGGCCTTTGAATGATAATTGCATCAAAGTGGACTTCGGCATAACATTCAGGGATGACCCTGTGTCTACCAGTACGCTGGCTAAAGCATCGTCCTGGCAGTTAACTGTGATATTGAGCACCATGTTATGACGGCGACCCTCTTCAGGTAATTCCTCATCACTAAATCCCAAATTGTTGCAGGAAGTGATGTTAGAGACAATGCTATCAAACTGTCTGATTGTTACATCCTGTCCCATAAAGGCTTGCTCCAAGACTTTCTGTAGAGCCTCCCTGTGGGCTTCTGAACTGAGTAATAATGATAATACCGAGATCTTTGAAGGAGTTTGTAACAGTTGATCGACAATGTTGTATTCATTCCTTTGGATGAGCTTCAGGATCTCATCATTATTTTTCGAAAGGTTGGGATTACTGGATTGACCGACTGGTGGATCAGGAGTTTCCGTCTGAAGTTCCTTTTCCTTGTTAGGTTCTCCAACTCCTCGGTTGAAGATTCGACCGCTCCGTGTTACACGACTGATGTCTGCAATATTCACGACGGAGGGTAATGGAATTTCCTTTCCATTTTCAATTATCGTTGCACCGTATTTGTAAGGGATAACCTTAGCTGATTCATACGGTGTTGGTCCTGGCAGATAGATGACTATGGGAACCTTTTGATTTTTTTGACCATCATAATTAATCTCGATCCTTTCCTGGTTGGGAACTGTAGATTCATCAAGTAGAGGGATAATGGCAAAAATATCCCTGGTCCTGTGATGACCAGAGATCGTGACAACATCCTCAAATTGCTCGGCAAGGTAGTTCGGCGTCCAGTTGATGGGTCCAGAACCCAGATATGGGCGAATCTCTCCACGATCTACCTGACCCTGAAGAGCTGCTCTCACAAAGTAACACCCTTGGTTACTTTCCGAACAGACACCGCAACGTTCATAGTTGTGTGGTGGCACCTTGCCACGCCCACTTTGAATACAATGTAACCTCACTAGGTTAGCTTCCACAGATCGGACATCCTGACTCTGACGCCGAGTAGGATTCCTGTTACTGATACTAATTTGATGAGTATCTTCATCCATATAAATTGGATTCCACCAGTGATTTAACAAGTGCTAAAGTGCCTCCTGGACAAGGGTACAACCTCGATCATTTTCGCAACCTGCTTTACAGCTTTGATAGTCATGTGATGTTAAGAATTCGAGTCGGACCTGCTCAGCATGTAACTCTACCAGGTTGGTATTCATCACGCGAATATCGAAGATCTGAACCATGTTGATTTGATAGGAATTCCTATCATGGTAGTCTTGGATCCATCCAAGATCCATCTGACGCTGGAGGGCCTCCTGTATGAAAGAGTATCCCTGTTTGTTTACCGAGCAAATCAGACAGGAATTGTAATCATGTTGCGGCAGATTATGATACTGGCTTTGCCTTGAGTGCATCGCCACCAAGTTAACATTCATTGGACGGATATCGTGGTTCTGAATGACGTTAGAATTCGTGTAAACCATGTTAACTCCACGAACTCGGTGCTCTTGGATCCATCCGAGATCCATCTGTTCCTGTAGGGCTACTTGCACCACAGAACATCCCTGGTTGTCTTTAGAGCAGATATCACACTGGTGATAATTATGAGGTGGCATATGGCCATATCCACTCTGTCTATAATGCATCTTGACCAGATTGGTTTTCAATAAGAGTACATCGTGAATTTGATAGACATCGTTAGTCTCTCCTTCTATCAAATTGACTGCAGCCTTCTCGTGTTGAGGCAGCGGATTCGTGAGAACATTAGGATTCGTATCCTTGAAGGATAAGACCCCGCTCCTAACAAGTTTTTGCACGTCGGACTTGAAATTGAGATAAGTCTCTATGTTATGCCCTGGACCTCCTTGATGATAAGGGCAAGTTTGATCCACCTTAAACCAAAAAGGCGGATTTTCCGGTACTGTAAGAGGAGATTTAGTTTGAATGTGCCCCTTAGCCAGTAGTAATGGAAACAACTCTGCGTACGACACAGATATAGGATCAAATCCTGGTGGCCGTGTTGTACGGTTGTTGTTGTATGGAGGATAAGCCTGCTGAAGAGGCTGTTGTGTCCTTTGTTGATCAGGTTGGCTCTGCGCAACCTGAGGTTGATACGTAGGAATAGACGCAGGGTTAATAGCAGGAGTCACAGCTATTACCGGTTGATAACGTCGCCTTTGCTTTCCGAGAGAGATATTCCCAATATCTTGCTCTTTTTTCTTAGGGAGAGTACTACCGTATTTTTTAGTACCGCTCGTCGATCCAGTGTCTTTTACCAAACGTCCTTCTCGGACGGCTTCCTCAAGACGTACGCCCATGCCAACCATTTCGGTGAAATCACTGGGCGCACTGGCAATCATTCGGTCATAGTAAAATGAGATTAAGGTCTTTAAGAAGATCTTTGTCCTCTCTTTTTCCTCTAGAGGTGGACAAATCTGAGCGGCAATCTCACGCCACCTTTGAGCGTACTCCTTAAAGGTTTCCTTGTCCTTTTGCGACATCGATCTGAGTTGATCTCTGTCGGGTGTCGTGTCTAAATTGTATTTGTATTGTTGGATGAAGGCAGTGCCAAGATCTCTGAATGTGCTGATCGTGGCACGGTTTAAACCCATATACCATTTGAGTGCGACACCGGTTAAACTATCCTGAAAGTAGTGAATCAGTAGGTCCTGATTTTTCGTCTGAGCTGACATCCGCCGAGCGTACATCACCAGATGGCTTTGAGGGCAAGAGTTACCCTTGTACTTTTCAAAGTCGGGCACTTGAAATTTGTACGGGACTTTCACATTTGGGACCAAGCAGAGATCTGCGACGTCCTTTCCAAATAGATCCTGACCGCGAATGGCATGTAGTTCCTTCTGCATTTCCAAGAACTGCTCCTGGAATTCCTCCATTCTGTCACACATAGTTTCCTTCTTACCAGAAGGTGTCTGTGGAATCTGTCCTTCCGGGATAGTGTGCACCACAGGGGGTGGTACCGTGACTACGGTAGTGAGTCTTGGCGTCTCCCAAAGTTTGTAACCTTCAGGAGTCTTAAGTATGCCCCTGGCATCTTCGCTTCCCCGAAGTTTGTAACCTTCAGGCCCAGCGGCTTCTGTTGTGATTCCCTGATCTTCAGTGATCGGCGGAACATATCCTTCTGGGATATAGTTAACAGGCATGCCCCAAGGACGATCTTTCGGTATTTGATACCTAGGATCATACTTCTCCACTATGGGCGTTGAGGTGATCTCTGAGATCACAGTTCTTTGTAGCTGAGCTTCTGCCATGGCTTGCATGTCGTTACAAAGCTTTCTCATATCCTCTCTTAGAGCGTCGATCTCTTCTTTCAACTCTCTGTTTTCTTCCTCAAGATCATCCATCTTTTTCTGACGATTGGCCCGAGTATTATACGAATGAGAGAGTTTGACTCTAGAACCGAGACCCAAACGTGAAATTCGTAGGTAAGAAGAATACGCGATGTGAGAATGATGAATGCAATTATTATATTAATTGTTTTTTGGTTTAATCAAAATAAACTTCGACAATTAGATTGCAAATATCAAACGGTGGGGAAATACAGTAGATTACAAGGTGCAGAAATAGAAACCTAAGCTAATGGGTCCTGAGTCCTCTCTAAAGAGAAATCGGGTGCTGATTCTGGTATCTTCCTTTTCTTTGACCGGGGCTCTTGGGCCGTTGTCGGGTTGTCATTCCTTTGCCAGGTGAAAGGAGCGAGCAAATTCCTTTGGTTATCCTGATTATCCACAGCATGCTGCTCCAAAATTTCAATCAGAGCATCCTTATCTTTCAGTAATTGTTGTATTTTGATGCACTCTACGTCGAGGGTGCGATACTTGTTCTTCCAAGACCTTCTCTCTTGTTGAACTTTGTTGAGAGTAACCTGAAGCTTTTCAGTTTCCGTCATGAAGTACATGATAGATTCCCTCGGCGGAAGAATTCCGTAACGAGGATAAGGCATCTTTAGCTTGAGAGCTCTAGTTTGTACCCAGTGGAGATAAGGCTCCACCGAGACACAGTCTGGTTTTTCCAGAGACTCTCGTCCTTTCTTATGAACATGCTTCCAAGCGTGCACTATTTCCATCTTTAGTGCTCTGTCGTTTTCTCCTTCTTTGAAGAAAAGACCTTCCAGATGAACACCCCGTGGGACGTGTCTCATCGGGTATCCAAATTGACGGCAAACCAACACCGGATGATAGTTGATTCCTCCCTTAATTCCTATAAGGGGTACGTTGGGGAAGTCTCCACAACGGTCAATGGTCCTGATTCTATCATAGATCCTATTACACCAATCTATATCAGAGTTGGTAAGGGACATGATCTTCTGCGACCAACGTAAGGTACTCTTACAATCCCAAAAAGCAGCAGACTTAGGCAAGTGAGAGATAAACCATTTGTAAAGCAAAGGTACATAACATGTGATCTCCCCTCCACTGTACAAATTTCCCAAGTGTACAGAATGATACACATCTGCGAGCAAAGTCGGCACAGGGTTTCCAATGAGAAAAACCTTAATGGAGTTAATATCGACGAAGTTATTGATGTCGGGAAAGAAAAATAACCCGTAGGTGAGCAAGACAAAGATGCTTTCAAAAGCAGTCACGTTTCCTATACTGGCAAAATACAGGGCTTTCTTGTCAAGAACTGGGCTGGCAAACCTTGGATGCCACCCTTGGTAGTTAGGTGAGTCCTGACCTCAGACTCGTCCAAATGAATTGCTCTTGCAATGGTCTGATTCTTTGGAATTTCTTCCAGTCCAGAAAATGGAGCTCGATCAATAATGTGTAGATCAATCAGATGAGAATACTCCTCCAGCATTGGCGCGAGCTGGTAATTCGGGAATGTGAAACAGTGATAAACTGGATCATAAAACTGAATGAGCGCATCCATGATTCCCTCAATCACATGGACTCTTAACAGTGGTAGCAAACCTCCATGCTTGGCTCTGAAAGCCTCTGGGTTTGTGATCATCCTTGCTAACCTTCTTAAATCCTCTAGCTTTGGAACCTTGAAGGTATAACTATGAGTTCTCCTTCTACCGAAATCCATTAGTGCAATCCTTTTCTCTGATATTTGCAATCACAGTCTCAGTTTAATTTGAAAAATAGAGAGACTAGAAGAGAAATTTTTTTTAATGTTTTAATATTTTTTTAAATGAATGCATGAATGCAGCACACAAAAACATAGAAAAAACATGGGGTCAAAGGGTCGTTGTCATGAAGTCAAGGCTCTACCTATCCCTAAAGGTTTATACTAGGGTGAATTTTGTACCTGTACTCATTATCATCAGCTCCTCCCAAGAAAGCAAAACAACAAGCGGATCGCCAGCGAGTTGTAGAGCAATCTTAGAGTAAGTGCCATTCACCGAGAATAGATCACCAACCTCAAATGAGGGTAGTATTGCGTAACAACTATTCTTGATAGTTTCCGCACTACAAAAGGGTTTGGCTCCTCAGCTTCTCAGACATCACAATCGGCCCATTGTCTAGGTGAGAGAATGGGTTGCATTGGTCAGCCTCCACTGAGGTTGATGGTCGACCTCGTCGCCATCCCTTATCTTAAGTGTATACTCGATCTTTCCACATGTGGCATCACACGCATTCCCATTAGCAGAAAAATAAACACGTATAGCAATTAGGAAAAGCAGTATATATATTTGTCTTAATCATCCTAGACTTTTAAAAGCTAAGAATCTTAAGTTCCTGACAGAAAATGGTTTCCCGGCGGAGTCACCAATCTGTGGTTTCATTCCAAATTAACAGCGTTTTGACCTAAGATCCTAGTGACGTCAAGGTTTCCACCTAGGGGACAAAAAAGAACAAGATCCCTAAAGAGACCTGCGCATTGTCCCCAGGAGAGTCGCCATTTTTCTGTAGCGAGTGATTTTTGGATGTGGTTGCGAAGCATGATCGCTCTAGTACTACAGTTCGATTCATTTTTTATCCTATTAAAGCTGATGAAGGAAGGGAAATAGATGTCTCCAATTAACCCTGCTTGCATACTGAGATTAAACAGTCGAAACTGTTGGTTTACAGATGCTACAAAGATTCGGGGTTTGTCCTAGGTTATTTTGTTGACGAGGGGTGCTTTAGGCTATTGGTTGAGATGTTAGGATGGATATATATGAAAGTATGGGATTTTGGGTTTTTGTTTAGTGTGCTCGCTAAGATTTTTCTTTCAATCTTATGCCTACGTATTCCCGTTTACCGAAACAGGGAAATCAGAGCGTTCGTAGTTCCTCCTATTCTATGGGAGGAAATGGTTGTTTTGGTGTCTTGTTCAAAGCCCAAGATGTGAAGCGAAAGGTGGTTTGTATCTTGTTCAAAGCCCAAGATGTGAAGCTGAAGGGTTTATTTGTATCTTGTTCGAAGCCCAAGATGTGAAGCTAAAAGGGTTAACCTTAGAGAGAATTTGTCATCTCTAAAGAGGGGTTGTATGTCACAACTGTTTATAAAGGAGAATTACTTTAACCGGGATTTGTGAATCCGGCAATGCCATAATTTCCTTTATAGGGGATTTCAACCTGAAGGAGAAGACTTTAACTCAGTGTAGAGTAATGCCATCTTTCCTTAGGAATTTCTCATACTAAAAGAGGGACATTGGCATGGATGTAGATGATCCAGAGGCTTGCCGCTTACAGCAGTTAGATGGAGGGGAAAGAGTTGTTGATGTTTGTGTACTGTGAACGAGGCACAAATTTGATGCTAAAAGGTTAATTGGATCAACCAGTGGTTTTCTTTTACAAAGCCTAAGAGGAGGCTATTATGTGCCTCGTACAAAGCCCGAGAGAGAGGCTAAAAGGTTTTGACTCGACGATGGAGTATTTTGGTATCTCGTATAAACCCCGAGATGGAGGCTATTTGACTCAACAAGAGAGTTTTTGTATCTCGTACAAAGCCCGAGATGGAGGCTAATTGACTCAACAAGGGAGTCTCTTATGTGTCTCGTACAAAGCCCGAGAAAAAGGCTAAACGTTGTTTGACCCCGCTGGGGAGAATCGTTGTACAAAGCCCAAGAGAGAGGCTAACTTCACGGGAGAAGGATCTTTATACAAAGCCTAAGAGGAGGCTGTGGCTACTGTTCAGTTAAGCGACAGGTCCAATAGAGAGAAAACCAGTTCTTATATGAGCAATGCTGTACTCGAGGATTTGATTCGAGGATCCGGGCTATTCCTGTTCTTTAAGGAATTGGGAAATCCGAAGGGTATTGAGACTGTCCGAGTCTACGGGTTTTCCTCCTATTTAACGAAGGGGTCACTTGAGAATGTCTTTGAGACTCAAGGATGATTAGAGTGTCCAAGTCTAGAGTTTCATCTTTTGTACCATGCTTTGAGAAACAGTAGTAGACTCTATGAAAGGACTGTTCTATGCAGATGACTAAGTTCTGTTCCTATACTTCTAGGAGGTCGTCGGGACAATTTGTACGAAGCCCAAGAGGAGGCTGGAAACTTTTAAGAAGCCGATCGGTCCTTGTACGAAGCCCAAGAGGAGGCTATCATTCCTGGAGGAAGAGATCATTATACGAAGCCTAAGAGGAGGTTGTGAGTACTTCTAAGAAGCCGTAGGGTCCTTGTACTAAGCCCAAGAGCAGGCGGGGTCGCTTTTAGGAAGTCTGTGGGTCCTTGTACGATGCCCAAAAGGAGGCCGATGCTTTTAAGAAGCCTGTGGGTCCCCAAACCCCGAGAAATTCAAGGCAAGCTATCCACAAGGAATAGATCAAGTCAGGAAAGTTCGAGAATTTGGAAGAAACTCAAAGATGCCATTCACGGAGAATACATTCATCTCTGGGAATAGAGTTTCTTGACAATTCCTAATGAGGACAGCCGAAGAGAAGACTGTATCTGGTGATCCTATTGGGGATCTAGTTATCTATTTCTACGAATAAACGAAACGGCGTCACCTAGTTCTAGACGTTGTTGCCGGGGAAACTCTAAATATCTATACTATTATTACACAGTCGATATGAGTTTATGAAAGAAGGCTTACAGTGAAACAGCCCCACAATACAGTTATATGTATATGAAAGCGGTAAATGAAAGCGGATAAACACTTACTCGGTTGTAGAGCTTCCATGCTGTTTGGTTAGTTGTTCAACAAAGAAAGATTGAAAACAACAGTATATTTCAAAATCAAAGGAGGAAGTGCTTTGAAAAAGAAAGATTTGGGGCTTACAGCTCAAGGAGAGGCCCAGGGCTTTATCAGTGAGCGCACTGTTTGAATTTGTACAAAGGGACTTATACAAGTGACTGAGGCCCAAAAAGGTTTTCTGTACAAAGGGATGGGTCTTACACTCTCTCAAGAGGCCCAAAAAGTTTAAAGAAAAAGAGTGGGGCTTATAACACGAGGGTAGACCCAGATGATTTTTCCGTTTGAAATGGCGATCGCGCCGAGGTTTTCTTTTAAAGCAGAGGGGCTTATACAATATCTGAGGCCCAAAATATTTTTGGTTAAAAGGGGATTGGGTCTTACACTCTATTAGAGGCCCAAAAAAGTTTTAAATGGGTCTTATTGCTCGAGGAGAGGCCCAAAAGGTTATTTTTCAAAAGGCGACGATCGCGCCGTTTGTTTTTTACGGTATCGGGACTTACACAATACACTGAGGCCCAAAAATGGTTTGGTCAAAAAAGGATTGGGTCTTACACTCTATTAGAGGCCCATGAGTGTTTGACAATGATTTGTTTTGAGTGAAAATCAAAGAAACCCTTATTTTATTCTTTAAAAGTAAATATTTAAAGAAAATCAATGAAAAATACCAGATAGGTTTGAATAAACCACTTGTGATTTTTGTTTAAGGTTTGAAAAATGAGGTATAAATCACAAGAGATATTAAAACTCATTTGGTCTTGATTTTTCAAGATGAATATTCATTTTAAAATGCTTAAAAACAAATAAAAGTGAATTTATTCACAAAAATACTAATTATATTAAATAAATAATATAAATTCAATTTTTTTGTGGAATAAAATATTTCAACATTTTTTTGATTTTTTGTAAAAAGAACCAATAAAAAATAATTAAAATTGAAAGAGTTATTAATTTTCCAATTAATTAATAAACCATGAAAATATTGGAAAAAATGGCAAAATGTGAAAAAACACAAAATGGCATGGGTGGGGTTTGAACCCAAGACCTCAAGGTTACAAGGCGCGCGCCTTACCACTGGGGTGGTGATACATCCATTGTTTGAAACAAAACAACAAATATACAAGGCATGACTTGGTTTTAGGCCTGGCCCAAGGCAAGTTTTGGCAAGTTTTGGCTCAGAAACGTGAAGGTCATAACTTTCTCAATTCTTAATGGTTTGAGACAAAATTTATATGTATCTGGACCAGAATTTCATAAGGAATCCAATGGTGGTGGTAGTTTTTTCAGATCACACTCCCTCCTCAAAACTCGATAGTGGTTTTGAAAATGACCTATAAATGCATTTTCTATGCTACAACTTGGTACAAGCATGGATTACATGGTGAATTAGCTCAAACACAACATATACAACATGTATGAGATGTTTATGATCAATGGACTTCAAAGCATTGCATGTTTGAAAGATTCCAAGTTGTGAGGCTTACCTCTTTTTTTGAGATTTTGGAGCTTTTGTGCAATCTGTCAAACCTCTTGTTCCAGAAATGATTTGATGCTTTAGACACACTCAAATGATCCCTTAGAAGCTTTTAGGATGATTGGAATTAACTGGTACCTGCAAAAACACAAACAGTCCCTTTCTTGCAAAAGGGGTTAAAAGTGACCAAAATAGCAACTCTCTCAAATGGTGTTCCAGATGCGGGGAACCATTTGGGACAGTTCAAGGATGATATTTGGAGTGTGTTTGAGGTTTTATCTGGTTTGGAAAGTGACTGAATCAAGACATGGCTTGAAAAATGCAACAAAAGCCTATTTGAGGTTTTGAGAGGTAACTTTGTGATTTCGTGATTACAGGTCACTTGTGATAGTTTTCACAGCTTACATATGATATATATGAGGTGTGTGTGTGATTGATTATGATGAAAAAGCTCTCAAGCTCAAAAACTCAAAGTTGCCTTGCTAAAGAAGGCATTTTTGCCAAGAGAAAGAGGTTTTGAGGAAAGCATCTGTTTGATGGCTTTGGTGTACTCAAACTAATCATAATTGAGCTCTATTTATAATAGAGCAAGTTTGTTTTGGGATCCAGCGTGAATGGCAACTGCAGCAGGTGTTTGTTCAATATTGGCCAATGGAAATCCAAGTCTCCTCTAGCCATTGACTAGAGTTTAGGGCACAAGGTTGTGGTTCCCTTGGTCTTGGATAAGTCTTGACTGAATTCAGTTGCAAATGGCTCAGTCCATGCCACCTTGATGCTTCCATTGAATGCTCCAATCCAAAATTGGAGTCTTGTCCCTATTTTGGCCATTCTAGGTTCAACATGCTATTTCTTGTTCCAAAGACTTTGGAGGCTAGGCTCAGTGATTGTCCCCTTTAGATTCAATCCTCAGAGGTGTCCAAGTGGATAGGAGCATTTGGATTTGGCTGATTTTGGCAAATCGAGCAAAAATGCAAATTCTGCCTTGCCTTGGCAGATTTCAGGAAGGCAACTTTCCAATGTCATATCTTATGACTCAAATTGAATTTGGTAATGTTCTGGGTCATTTTGGAAAGCCCTTACATGATACAACAACTGTTTGAACATATTTGGTTTTGATCTCTTTTGAATCCAAGTGAAAAATCCCCCTACATTTGGCAAAAAGTAGGGTAAAATCTGACTTAGTGAAATTTTCACTAAGTGTTGGAACAAAGTGACTTTTCTTAATTTTGATCACTCCATGACTCAAAATCCATGAGGAGTTGGAATTAGGTCTAGTTGAAGTTTTTGTAGAGGGCAATGAGATCTACAAATCAAGCCTTGGATGGGAGAAAATGGCTTTGTGGTTTAGGAGTTATGACCCTCCAAAGTTAGTACCCTAGCCACTTTATTTTTAACTTCGAAAATTTTCTAAGTTTTTTATGGTTACCCCTTTTACAAGTTACCCAACTTTTCTTGATTTTTCTTGATGAATGATGATTCAAATCATACATTAACATCATTTTAGGGTTAAAAATCCATTTTGGTGAAAAATCTCAAAAAGTCAAAGTTTGACTTTTGTGCACAGTTGACTTTTGTCAATTGAATTCCAAACTGTGCAATCCTTTATGAAATCATGTCCTTGACCTAAATCAAACTTGATGGTCATGTTTCATGGGTGTTATAGGGTGTATTGATGCATGTCATAGGGCTTGGGAGCATGTCCTGGTCAAAAGTCAAAGTTACAGTTGACTTTTTCCTTAAAACCCCTAACTGTGGTGCAGATGAAATTGAGACTTGTTACTCAAGCTTCTTGGATTAATCCATTGTTAAAAATGGATCAATATAGTTCATTAGAGACCCTCAAACCCTCTCTTGAGGTCTTGGCTCATGATTTTCCCTAAAAGTCAACTTAGGGGTGAATTAGGTTAAGAAACCCTAATTCCTGATTTTTGATGAATGCATCCCCTGAGGCAAAATTGACTTGATGATTGGGTCCATGAGGTTCCATGGAGTATATTAGGTTAGGTCTTGGATCATTGGCTTGTGCCCAGATGAAAAATTTCCATCTGGAGGCCCTGGTCGACCAAAACCCTAATTTGGTGACACTGTCGTTCTTGAGACTTAATCCACCTAGAAGGGAGCAGCCTTGTGCTTAATCCTTGAAGTGGGAGTCCTTTTGATCCATTGTGGATGTTTGAGAGGTTAGACAAGTTGAAGATCATGTCATTCCTTGATTGATCCTTTGTCTAAGGACTCAGAGAGGGCTTGAAACCCTAATTTTGATTGTAGTGAATGCTCACCCATCTTTGGGGAGACTGATGAAGTATGATGGTTCCTCCATATTGTGATGATGATTTTCACAATGATGGGAAATCTTAGTGGTAAAAATTTGGGGTATGACAAACAGGGACAACTCTCCGCGAAGCCTCGTTAAAACAAAAAATTACCATCAGGCACAACGCCAATGTTATACGACGGGCAATCCAGACACGGACAGAAATATCACGAACATAAAGGGCCACGAGCACCACAAGACAACTTTCTCCGTCAACAAACGACGACTTCGCGCTAGCTCCCCGGAGCCACGAGCTGTCCTTAAGTCATCACTCCCATGCTCGGGAGCAACGACTTGGGGGGCTCATGTTCTGGACTGGACCAATGGCCAGGTATGGCCCAATCCACTTCTGCTCCCAAAATGGCCCAATTGCCTAAGTCCAATCCACAAAGGGGCGAAAGTTACCTTTCTGCCCCTCCAGTCGGGCATGGAATGCATCGCTCATCCCCGGAACAGCTGCCCGTTTCGCACGACTTCTTCACTCCCCGAAAAGCCAAGGGCATGTGCCCAAAACCACGCCTATGCCCGACATAACGGCTAGTTTTGGGCACCCTGCCCGACATAACGGCTAGTTTGGGCAGTTACCTATTCTTCGGGAAAACAGTTATTTCGCCTCGAAGATAGGACCGTTGGCCACACGCGGGGGACACTATATAAACCCTCTCGCTTGAGAGGGTCAGGGATCCAAAAAATCACCCTTGAAACTCATACTTTGTACTTGCCCCTTTTCTCTTACCCTTTCTGACTTGAGCGTCAGAGTGCCTTGTAGGTACACCCCCTCCTCCTCTTCATACGCCCAACATCTCAGACGTACTTGGTGGCCCACTTCAACAGGATCTGATCCAGCATTCACGATCATATATATATGAAGTAATATAATTTGAGAATTATGATAAATTTAAATTCATTATTTTTCATTGACAAAAATTAAACTAACAGTAAATTTAAAACTCAAATTTCATAAGAGACAGTGGAAAAATAATTTTTGGTGTCGCGTGTGAATTATGATATGGGAAGGTGATGATGGACCTCTGGGAGTCCTATTTTTTAAATTTTAGAATTTTTATGTTTATTAGTATGTTTTACACACTTTGGACGGTCCACTATTGAAAATTCGAGCCGGTATTCGTCTAGGGTTGGAAAGAGTCAGCTGAGAATGACCATTTTTTAGTGTGACACTTGTGAATTGTGATATGGGAAGGTGATAATGGTCTTGTGGGAGTCTGATCATTGAAATTTTTAAATTTCTATGTTATTTAGTCCTTTTTTCACGTTGTGGACGACATGATGTTGAAAATTAAAGTTTGTGTTCGTCCAAGGTTGGAAAGAGTCAATTGAGAAGGACCTTTTCTAGTGTGACACTTGTGAATTGTGATTTGGAAAGATGACGATGGACCTCTAAGAGTCTGATGTTGAAAATTCAAGTCGGGTTTCTTCTAGGGTTAGAATAATTAGTTGAGAAAGATCCTTTATAGTGTAACACTTGTGAATTATGATATAGAAACGTGACGTTGGACCCGCAAGAGTCTAATTATTGAAAATTTTAAATTTATATGCTTGTTAGTCCTTTTTACACATTGTGGATGATCTGATGTTGAAAATTCAAGTTGGTGTTCGTCCACGGTTGGAAAAAGACTGTTGAGAATGACCCTTTCTAGTGTGACACTTGTGAACTGTGATTTGGGAAAGTGATGATGGACATGCGTGAGTCTGATTGTTAAAATTTTTGAATTTCTATGATTATTAGTCCTTTATACACGTGGTGGACAGTTTGATGTTGAAAATTTAAGTTGGTGTTCGTCCAGGGTTGGAAAGAATCAATTGAGACGAACCCTTTCTAGTGTGACACTTGTGAATTATAATTTGGAAAGGTGATGATGAACCTCTAGGCGTCTAATTGTTGAAATTTCTAAATTTCAATGTTTGTTAATCTTTTTTACAAGTTTTGGACGATTCGATATTGAAAACTCCATTCAGTGTTCGTCCAGGGTTGGGAAAAGTCAATTGAGATAACCTCTTTCTAGTGTGACACTTGTCAGTTGTGATCTGGGAAGGTGATGGTGGACCTGTGGGAGACTGGTTGCTGAAATTTTTGAATTACTATGTTTTTTAGTCTTTTTTACACGTTGCAGACGATCTGATGTTGAAAATTCAAGTTGCTATTCGTCCAGGGTTGGAAAGAGTCAACTAAGACGAACCCTTTCTAGTGTGACACTTGTGAATAGTGATCTGGAAAGGTGATGATGGACCTCTAGGAGTCTGTATGTTGAAAATTTTAAATTTATATGTTTTTTAATCTATTTTACAAATTATGGACGGTCTGACATTGAAATTTTGATTTGGTGTTTGTCCAGGGTTGGGAAGAGTCATTTGAGAAGGATCCTTTATAATGTAACACTTGTGAATTGTGATTTGGGAAGGTGGTGGTGGACCTGTGGGAGACTGACTGCTGAAAATTTTGAATTTATATGTTTGTTAGTCTTCTTTACATATTGTGGACAGCCCAATGTTGAAAATTCAAGTTGGTGTTCGTCCAGGTTTGGAAAGAGTCAGTTTAGAAGGATCTTTTCTAGTGTGACACTTGTGAATTGTGATATGGGAAGGTAATGGTGGACCTTCGAGAGTCATGTTGTTTAAATTTTTGAATTTCAATAGTTTTTAGTTCGTTTACATGTTGTGGACAGTTCAATGTTGAAAATATGAGTCGGTGTTTGTCCAGGGTTGAAAAAGTCAATTGAGAATGACCATTTATAGTATGACACTTTTGAATTGAGGATAAAAAGAATGTACAATGTGGTTTGAAATCTAAGAACATCATCACCACTGCACCTGATCTTGATGATTTTATGTGAGTTTTCTCACTGTGAAACTGCTAAAGAAATATGGGACACCCTCCAAAATTGGTTTTAACAACATATTGAAAGTGCAAGAAACACAAGAAAGGGGCGATTTGAATTAGGTTTCAAGATTTAAAACTTTACTACGACCCAATATATAAAATATCAAAGCTAAATATAAAGATAAGAACACAAGTATTTTTATCCTGGTTCGCTGTTAACAAAGCTATGTCTAGTCCACCCGCCTGAGTGATTTCGCCTTCAACAAGTGTAACACCCTTTTCTACCCCACGAATAAACACGACAAAATATATAATTTATCAGAGTAAAATAAAAAAAACCACCTCGAAGGGTGCACATTTCTCAATAAATTCAAATTAAACACTTGCTCCGTAAACACGGGTTTTCCTCAAAATACTCAAAAGCATTCATATGGTAGCAGAACTCAATAATTCAAAATAAAAAGGTTTTCAACAAAAGCCATCATAGTTAGCAACAGAACCACCATAACCACAATAATAAAAAAAGGTTTCAAAATAACCCATAGTCATCAAATATCATAAAACAACAACTCAACAATGGTTCGACTCAACAACCCAACCCGATGTTACAGTATCAGAGCAAGACCCTCTACATCGACCAAAAGTAAAGTACAATTCCAAAAGTCCTCGAAGGCATCCATAGCTAAACCTGATCACCTGCATGTTACCCACGTGGAGGCAACATTCAAACAGGCAGGGTGAGTAATCACAATTCATTATAATCAATATAAAAACAAGATATGCAAAATGGCATCATCATCATATACAACATCATCATCAGGGTCATCATAAAGGAAAACATCAGGAAACACCATATCACAAATTCATCAATGCCACATAAAATACAATGCATAACAAGACTCATGCATGTGGTACCAATCGTCATAATAGATGGACACTAGGCCATCAACCCTCCACAAGGGAGCACGTCATAAAATACCCCAACCCACACAATGGGATTGAAGCCACCACTGGACTGAAGTCCTAACATCATCACTGGACCGAAGTCCTAACATCGTCAATAGATCGAAGTCTAAATTCTATGAATGCATGATGCACAACGTCATAATCATCATCATCAACGAAAATCATTATGTGCATCATCATTCATCACAATTTCATCATATCGTCATATCATCAAATTCGTCATCAAAACATCATTAACCATCATCTCGTAATCATCAATATAACTCATGGTAATTCACATCAAAATAGTCATGCATCATTACTTCTTAATCATTCACCTAACCCATAGTCAGTCACATCATCATTTAATCATCAATATACATCATAGTAATTCATAGCATCAATTAATCATCAAACATCATATATACACAACTCATAATCATCAGTAACATCATGGTAAATCATCATAAAAAATCACAGCATCAAAACATCAAGACAACACAGCAACCTAAACAGGATTTCGCGAACAGCAGACGTTCGCTCCAGGGTTCGCTTTGCAAACAGGCTCGCTGGGACCTTCGCTTTGCAAAGCTGTCAGCGAGTCCCACAATTCCCCACCCAAAACACTAGAAAACCACTTCTGTCACACTCGCAACCATATTCGCCTTGCGAAGCCACTCGCTAGGAAGTTCGCTTTGCGAGACTACCAGCAAATCCCCAATTTCACTCCAGAATCATTCCAGTACCCACACACAAGTTATCGCGCATTCGCTGCACTGTTCGCTTTGCGAACCTTGGCGAACATTCGCCTAGCGAAGCAATGGTTTGCCTAGCGAACCTGCGATCACAGCAAATCGCTGCTATGCATCAGTAACTCCACAACCTCAAAGGTAACTGCGATTACAGTCCCAAATGACCCAAAAACATCCCTACGATATTCCTAATGCATCACAGGAATTAAAAGCACAAAACCTACGTCTATTAGGTCGATTCAGGACACTACGGGAAACCTTAAATTCCCTAAACCTTCAACACTCTCAAGCTTCCTATAAACTCCATAAATCTCTTTCGCCACAAGGTCGAAACAACATCGACATGGAAATCAGTCCCAAGGTCTATTTTACCTATTCAATTCAACCCTTAATAATCGATTCTCAAAAATACCCTTAAATCATCAATTTACCTCAAAACCCATAAGCCCTCACAATCCCCTTTTTCTACAAGGTCAAAACAATATCAACAGAAACATTAGCCTTGAAGGCCTAATTTTATCTCATTCAATTTAACCCTTCACATTCATCATCAATCCACCAGAACAACACCTAAATCATCAATATAATCGTAAACTCACAAAACCCACATAAACCTCCAAATCAGCCTTAAACACATCGAATCCCTATATTGAAAACAATGAGAGGTAATACTCCTCATACCTTAGATTGTCGATTCGAAGCTTTCTCGACTGAGTCTTTGGAAACCTTCTCGAATTCCTCGTTTTTTTTCCTTTTTCCTCAGAGCTCCCACCTTCTTTCCTTGTTTTCACGGTTTACCAAAAATGAAACCTATTCTCAAATCCTCCTTTTATATCCAACCTAACCCTTGGGCCTCAAAATTGGGCTTTCTCCATAATACCCTCACTAATCCTCCCCAAAAGTCCAATTTACCCTTAATTCCTCTAACATTATTTAAATTAATAGTAAGACATTATACCCCATAATATATACTATTATTTAATTAAATAACCAAACTCCACAAAATTCCACGCAATGCCCCAAAACACTAAAATTCCCCAAAAATCACGTATATTATATTTAAATAAATTTAATAAATATTCTTACGGATTTGGGTTGTTACAACTCTCCCCCACTTACAGAATTTTCGCCCTCTAAAATTACCTCAAGGAAACAGAGTCGGATACGACTCCCTCATCTGATCTTCACATCTCAAGCCCAACTTTCCTGCTTCTTGGATCATCTTAGCCTTTTTAGGTGTCTTCTTACACCACTTCAGGTCCGAGTACAACACTCTCGTCTGATTCATACCAACACACTGGAGTCCTACACCTCCTTCCACACAAAGCTTCATAGAGCGTCATCCCAATACTAGCACAAAAACGGTTATTGTAGGTAAACTTGATCGACTGCAAATAACTATCCCATGGTCCTCCTTGGTCCAACACACAAGCTCTCGGCAAATCCTCTAAAGATTGGATAGTCCTCTATGTCTGTCCATCTGTCTGCGGATGATAGGCAGAAATCAACCTCAACTTAGTATCCAAAGCATCTTGTAAACTCTTCCAAAACTGCGACGTAAATCTCAGATCTCTATCCGACGTAATACTCGAAGGTATCCCATGCATCTTCACAATCTCCTCAATGTACATCTTGGCTAAATTCTGCATAGAATGATTAATCCTCATTGCCAAGAATGAGCCGATTTAGTTAATCTATCCACAATCATCCAAATAGAATAATTCCCTTTCTCAGTCTTCGGCAATCCCGACACAAAACCCATGGGAATACTATCCCATTTCCATTCTAGAATATTCAACGGCTGCATCATATCTAAAGGCTTTTGATGCCCAATCTTCGATTTCTGACAAGTCAAACACGCATCAACGAACTTTGCGATATCCTTCTTCATACCCGGCCACCAAAACAACTTTTCCAAATCTTGATACATCTTCGTAGCACCGGGGTGAATACTCAGCCTACTTCGGTGTCCTTCTTCTAGAAGACTTTTCTTGATTTCTGGAACGTTTGAAACACATACTCTATTCCAAAACCTCATCACAATCTTCTCATTATTCCAAAATTCCCCCTCGTTATCTTGGTTAATCAAAGTCAATTGGTCAACCAACTTCAAATCCACTTGCTGACCCGCTCTGATTTCCTCCAAAATACCACTTGCCAGCTTCAACATTCCTAACTTCACACTGTCAGGAGTCTCTTCACACACCAAACTCAAATCTCGAAACAGTTCAATTAATTCCAATTCTCTCACTATAAGCATCAACATATGTAATGACTTCCTGCTCAACACGTCGGTCACTACATTTGCTTTACCCGAATGGTAACTCAAATAAAAATCGAAATCCTTCAACAACTCTAATCACCTTCTCTGCCTCATATTCAATTCCTTCTGATTAAATAAGTACTTCTGACTTTTACGACCACCGAACACTTCAAATTTAGAGCCAAACAGATAAGTCTCCAAGTCTCCAACACAAACACCACAACGGCTAATTCTAAGTCATGCTTAGGATAATTCCCTTCACGAACTCTCAAATGTCTCGAAACATAGGCAACAACTTGTCCATTCTGCATCAATACTCCACCAAGGCCCATCTTCGACGCATCACAATACACTACAAAAGATTCGCTCGGATTAGGCAAAATCAACACTGGAGCGGTCGTTAACCTCCTCTGTAATTCCACACAACTCCCTTCACCAGCTCCATCCCACACAAAAGCTTGACCCTTTCGAGTCAACTGAGTCAAAGGTAACGGCAACTTAGAAAAACTCCCATAAACTTGCGGTAATAACCCGCCAATCCCAGAAACTTCGTATCTCAGTAGCACACCTCGGCGGCTCCCACTGCCACACCGCATCAATCTTAGAAGGATCAACAACAATTCCACCACTTGCAATCACATGGTCGAGAAACTCACTTCCTTCAACCAGAACTCACACTTCAACAGCTTCACCTACAACTTCTTCTCTTTCAACACCTGCAACACAGTCCTCAAATGATCAGCATGCTCTTCTTCAAATTTAGAGTCTATCAGAAGATCGTCAATAAAACCCACTACAAACTTATCCAAATACTCAAGAAAATTCCGATTCATATACTCCATGAATACCTGGTGCATTAGACACACCAACCGACATCACAGTATACTCATTGTCACCATACCTCGTCCTGAAAGCCGTCTTCGGAATATCATCAAGCTTAACACAAATCTGATGATAACCCGACCTCAAATCAAACTTGATAAATACACAGGCATCTACTAACTGATCCATCAAATCCTCAATCCTCGGAAGCAGACACTTATTCTTGATCGTCACTTTACTCAACCGTCTATAATCCACACTCAATCTCATAATACCATCTTTCTCCTTCACCGACATCACAGGGGCACCTCACAGGGAAACACTCGGTTGAACAACTTCCTCTCAAGCGGTTCTTCTAGCTATTTCTTCGACTCCCTTATTCAGAAACATGCATTCTGTATGCAAACACCGACATCGCGCATTGCATCAAGTACCAGGTCGATAGCAAGTTACACTCCACACTATAGTGGTAAATCATTGATATCTCTGGGGAACACCTCCAAATAGTCACACACCATAGGTAGATCACACACCACCGCATCCCTTATGCCTCCCAATAATCCAACATTATAACACCTTTGCACCATCTTTCACAGACTCACCCACTTGCTTCACAGAACGAACAACTCTTCACCTTCGTTGAAATTAGATTCAGGTGATCGTCAGGAATTACACACCACCGACACATCACTAGTCGTCACACTGTCCTCTATCCCTTAAAAGGAAGACATCAACAATACCTGATCGTTCTCTTCAAGGTATCCCAACTTGACCGTCAGACAAGAAACTCGAATTCGCCTCGTCTTCAAGTCTATTAGTCTGCATCGACTCATCAAAACAATCCTTAAGCACTCGGCTTAACCTCAACAATTCACTGCGCACACTACTCAAGCTCGCAAGACACGTCTATCCCATCCAACATGACCCCGTCTATTATCAACAAGAGATTAAGGGTGATCAGTTCCTCAATTTGTCAATAACAGCCGATATCATGAGGCGGTACAAACTATCTCCACCAAATATCGCAGCGTCCAACACCACACTAAGCCAACGCTCCACACTCGAAACACCTTGGAGAAGCACCTTCTTCTCCCCCACTTGTTTCCTTCCCAACCTGCAAATGGAAAATAAAACAAGCATCGACAGTGTTTTCACACACATGTCGCACACTAGGGAATAGACAACATTAGACAACCTGGCCGGATGGACCGACCTGCTCTGATACCACTAATGTAACACCCTTTTCTACCCCACAAATAAACACGGCAAAATATATAATTTATCAGAGTAAAATAAAATAAAAACCACCTCGAAGGGTGCACATTTCTCAATAAATTCAAATTAAACACTTGCTCCGTAAACACAGGTTTTCCTCAAAATACTCAAAAGCATTCATATGGCAGCAGAACTCAATAATTCAAAATAAAAAGGTTTTCAACAAAAGCCATCATAGTTAGCAGCAGAACCACCATAACCATAATAATAAAAAAGGTTTCAAAATAACCCATAGTCATCAAATATCACAAAACAACAACTCAACAATGGTTCGACTCAACAACCCAACCCGATGTTACACTATCAGAGCAAGACCCTCTACATCGACCAAAAGTAAAGTACAACTCCAAAAGTCCTCGAAGGCATCCACAGCTAAACCTGATCACCTGCACGTTACCCACGTGGAGGCAACATTCAAACAGGCAGGGTGAGTAATCACAATTCATTATAATCAATATAAAAATAGGATATGCAAAATGGCGTCATCATCATATACAACATCATCATCAGGGTCATCATAAAGGAAAACATCAGGAAACACCATATCACAAATTCATCAATGCCACATAAAATGAAATGCATAACAAGACTCATGCATGTGGTACCAATCGTCATAATAGATGGACACTAGGCCATCAACCCTCCACAAGGGAGCACGCCATAAAATACCCCAACCCGCACAATGGGATTGAAGCCACCCCTGGACCGAAGTCCTAACATCATCACTGGACCGAAGTCCTAACATCGTCAATAGACCGAAGTCTAAATGCTATGAATGCATGATGCACAACGTCATAATCATCATCATCAACAAAAGTCATTATGTGCATCATCATTCATCACAATTTCATCATTTCGTCATATCATCAAATACGTCATCAAAACATCATTAACCATCATCTTGTAATCATCAATATAACTCATGGTAATTCACATCAAAATAGTCATGCATCATTACTTCTTAATCATTCACCTAACCCATAGTCAGTCACATCATCATTTAATCATCAATATACATCATAGTAATTCATAGCATCAATTAATCATCAAACATCATATATACACAGCTCATAATCATCAGTAACATCATGGTAAATCATCATAAAAAATCACAACATCAAAACATCAAGACAACACCGTAACCTAAACAGGATTTCGCGAATAGCAGACGTTCGCTCCAGGGTTCGCTTTGCGAACAGGCTCGCTGGGACCTTCGCTTTGCGAAGCTGTCAGCGAGTCCCACAATTACCCACCCAAAACACTAGAAAACCACTTATGTCACACTCGCCACCATATTCTCCTTGCGAAGCCACTCGCTTGGATGTTCGTTTTGTGAGACTTCCAGCGAATCCCCAATTTCACTCCAAAATCATCCCAGTACCCACACACAAGTTATCGCGCATTCGCTGCGCTGTTCGCTTTATGAACCTTGGCGAACATTCGCCTAGCGAAGCAATGGTTCGCCTAGCGAACCTGCGATCACAGCAACTCGCTGCTACGCATCAGTAACTCCACAACCTCAAAGGTACCTGCGATTACAACCCCAAATGACCCAAAAACATCCCTACGATATTCCTAATGCATCACGGGAATTAAAAGCACAAAACCTACGTCTATTAGGTCGATTCCGGACACTACGGGAAACCTTAATTTCCCTAAACCTTCAAAACTCTCAAGCTTCCTATAAACTCCATAAATCTCTTTCGCCACAAGGTCGAAACAACATCGACAGGGAAATTAGCCCCAAGGTTTATTTTACTGATTCAATTCAACCCTTAATAATGATTCTCAAAAATACCCTTAAATCATCAATTTATCTCAAAACCCATAAACCCTCACAATCCCCTTTTTTCTACAAGGTCAAAACAATATCAACAGAAACATTAGCCTCGAAGGCCTAACTTTATCTCATTCAATTCAACCCTTCACATTCATCATCAATCCACCAGAACAACACCTAAATCATCAATATAATCATAAACTCACAAAACCAACATAAACCTCCAAATCAGTCTTAAACACATCGAATCCCTATATTGAAAACAATGAAAGGTAATACTCCCCATACCTTAGATTGTCGATTCGAAGCTTTCTCAACTGAGTCTTTGGAAACCTTCTCGAATTCCTCGTTTTTTTCCTTTTTCCTCAGAGCTCCCACCTTCTTTCCTTGTTTTCACGGTTTACCAAAAATGAAACCTATTCTCAAATCCCCCTTTTATATCCAACCTAACCCTTTGGCCTCAAAATTGGGCTTTCCCCATAATACCCTCACTAATCCTCCTCAAAATTCCAATTTACCCTTAATTCCTCTAACATTATTTAAATTAATAGTAAGACATTATACCCCATAATATATACTATTATTTAATTAAATAACCAAACTCCACAAAATTCCACGCAATGCCCCAAAACACTAAAATTCCCCAAAAAACCCGAATATTATATTTAAATAAATTAAATAAATATTCTTACGAATTTGGGGTGTTACAACAAGTGTGAGCGCAACTTTCCAGTTAGATGTATTTTGTATGAAGTGAAAACTAGGATATTTTAGCGTTTATGTACATTGGACGGTATCCTCTAAGTCTAGTTGTGCATGTTAGCATTAGGAAGCATAACAACATGTTGAAAAAGGTTTAGAAAAATTCATGCATTAAAGAAAAGGTTTCAGGCATCAAAAAAACTGAATTTTGATGTGTAAAATAGCTATGTGTCGACACAAACGCTATATAGGTTGACACATATAAGGAAATTTCTTCAATAGGTCGACACATACAAACTTCAGGTCGACACATGTACTGCATTTTTAAAGACTGTAGGCTCTGTTTGATGTGCCGCCTCTATAGGTCGACACATGACCTTTAGAGGTCGGCTCATGCATTAAACAGGTTGACCTATGCCTTACATAGGTCGACACATGCATCAAAAATCTTAAAAATTTGCATTGTTTTCCATTAATTTTGCATTCCTTTTGCTTCATACTTGCTCGCACACACACACACACACACATACACACACACACACATACACACACACACATATATATATATATATATACCTGTTACATGCATCATTTCTTTTTAATGATTTTGGTAAAATCATAAATGGAACCTGAAACCTACAAAGAGTCTTCTTCATCCTCAACCATGATTTTATGCATACACACAAATAATGTACACATAATCATTCATTGTTTGGGTGCCATCTAGAGTCAAGTTGATAACGTTCAATTTAGCTTGTGATATTGTAAATTGGGTTGAGATCTTAGGGGGGTTTCAAATGAGAAAACCAAGGTGGGGTTTTCCTTCAAGATCAAATAGGGACTTGAAGGTTTTGGACAATATTACGCATATTTGGATTCGATCAAATAAAGTCTTTGAAGAACGGGGGTTTCTTTCAAAGAAGTAGCACGAGACGATGAATCAAATTGGTAACCTTAGGTTACAACAATTCGCAATTTGGATTCGATTGATTGAAGGCTTTGAAGAACGGCGGTTCTTCCAAAGAGTAACGTGATACAGTGAATCAAATTGGTATTGTTAGATGACTTGATCAAGCTCAGATCAAAGTAAGAGAAAGTGTTAGAATCAACATCAAACTTAAGTTTTGTAGGGTTGCATTGCTACATTTCTCTTGTAAACTATATTTGCAAAGTAGGGTTAATTTCAAAATCTTAATTTGAGTTCGAATTGAGGGAAGACGTACCCATAGCGAGGCCAATTGGGGAACTGCCTAAACAAACCCTCGTGTACTCCCTCTCTCTCTCTCTCTCTCTCTCTCTCTCTCTCTCTCTCTTTCTCTCTCTCTCTCTCTCTCTTTTACATTTCATTTGCAAATTGTTGAGTTCATCATTTGTGCGATCAATTTGTTTGGTTAATTCTTTTGAAAACCATTTATAAAACGTTTTGTTGAATTTATCACAATCCTTTTGATTGTGGTTGGATTTTAAGATAAAAAACTATAAAAAATTTCAAACTAAATCGATTGCACACAAGGTATTCAATAATTTGTCTCGATAGTATTTTTGTGTGATTTATCATTGGAAATATCATTGCTTGTTGAGTAGTGATCCGCTGTCGCGTACAGATCAAAAATGAGTATTTTTGAAAAATATAGTTACGGTAACGACAACTCGAGTATCGTTATCAAGGATTCTTGTACTATTATTAACCAATTACAGTTGGAACAATGGGGGGTTTGAATTTCTATTAAAGGAAAAATAATGAAAAAAGTGATTATCAAATAAGTTTAAAAGTTAATCTGATGATTTGGTTCCTACCTATCATCGGTTATTATAATTCCAATCTCCGAATGGATTATCTATTCCTATTCGATTACAAACTCATTGACAAGCGCAATTTGTATTGTGTGATGTAGGTTCCTATTATCCGAATTAAGCAAATGGAATTAAGCCTTCGTGAATTAAGCAAACACGATTTGATCAATCATGATAACAAATTAAGCAAACGCTAACGTGATTACGGTTAAGGATCATACAACAATCGAATTAGATCAACTTACCCTATGAAAATTTGATTAAGCAAGCAAGAATCATAGAATAAGATTGAAAGAAATAAAACCTGAATTGAAATTATTATAACCTCAAGGTGTCGGAACCGAATACAACAAATCAACAATTAAAATTAGTTCTCCATGAATTTCCCGTACAAAGCTTCCGAGAAAATTAATGAATAGTGTGAAAAAACGTAATGAACAGTATCACGGCTGCTACTAGGTATAGGGAAGCATCACAAATCCGGTTCTAACCCAACTGGGTTGAAAAACATAAAAAAAACCCAGCCCAAAACTAAATATTCCTAAAGGCAGAATTCTGGTCCTGACTTCAATGAATTATTTAAACCTGCTACACTCCGAATCATCTTCTGCGTAAATCATGAAAGTTGTAGCTCTTTGTCTAATCTTTCCAACGACTGGTATAACGCGTAAATCAGATTCTCGAAGCTCCAGTTATGATGCAAACAGTGGACAGGTTTCAAGCTGCAAAAATAAGATGCGAAAATAGATTAAAGGCAAACAAATGCTTAATTCTAAAAACACAATAAAATAGTAAAATAAGTCAAACAAAGTATGGGAATGCCTAAGCACAAACATAAGTGAATGTGCATTAAAATGCACTGATCAAATTCCCCCACACTTGAACTTTTGCACTCTGAGCAAAATAGTATCAAGACTCATGAAAAATAATAGCATTCGGATACTCATTCTAGGCTACAAACTCTTCTTCAGTCAAGATTGTATCGATCAGTACTAATTTTTCACACTAAGGATATCGTAAGAACACAAATCTGCAATTGTACGATTATAAACCTCCCTCATATACAAACTAATCTGAATTATGCTATTATGCTTAAGCCTAACTTACTCATCCTCCTTTTTGCTCTCTTTCATTCTAATGCAATCACATTAAACCCGTTATTTATTCACACACATGGTAAATAAGCTTGTTAGTGACTATGATCCATATCTTTTCAACAATTCAAAATTAACCACTTTTTTTCTTTTTTTTAAGGTTTCACAACCGTTAGCCTAAGTGACCGGGTGAGGGTCACCTAACTTAAAAGGCGGATTCCTATTTAGATTTCTTATTAAGCACGGGATTATTCATTTATTTGCATAAGATTAATTACTTAGTGTGTGATTTCTAGATGGTGTTGATGGCTAGATAAACTACTTAAGAGCTATTAAAGGATGAGAACTCAAGGCTATGTCATAACAAATATTTAAATCGATTTCCATATTTGTGAGACTTAAGGTGTTAAAACGGTATCGGTCTTATGAATTTTTCCCAAGTCTTCACAATCTAACCTTAAATTATTCTATAGCCTAAAAATTTCAAAAGATGTATTGTGTTTCTAAGTAAATTTAAAAAAAAAAATTCACTTAAAGAAAACAAAACAAAATAAAGAAAACTGAAAGAAAACAAAACGAAGAAATGGTTCCCTCCCCCACACTTAAAATATACATTGTCCTCAATAAAAGAACATAAATATAAAATAAGGGTGAGAGAAAGGAAAGAACACACCCGAGTAGTCAAGGTGGATAGGTGATCACATAAGCAGCCTTTCCCAAAGAGAGATCTTCTGCAAGCTCCTTTTCCAAAGTGGGGATGTCATAGAGTAATTTTAGGTAGCATCCATTGACCTTGAAATTTTTATCAGTGCTTTTGCCTTTTATTCCAGGATCAAAGAACCTTCTTCTATAGGTAAAAGTGTCGAACGAACAAGTGAAAGTGGCATTCTCTTTGTCCTCTAGTGCAATGCAGATCTCATTTTTAATAGCATCCAAACTCACTAAGTTAGACCAACTTTGGGGCTTCCTCACTGGTTTTTCTCCGTTTTCAAGTAAGATCCTATGCGTACACATGGATTGCCTAATATAAAAATTATTAGTCAAAGTCCATCCAATTGCCTTCTTATGTTTCTTTTATACATGCAACACTTTTTTTTCCTGTTCAGATTCAAGTTTAGACAAAATTATTATAGACAAATTTTCTTCCAATTCTAAAAGTGCACATTTAAAATTTGAAGGAAGTGGCTTAAGCTCTAAATTAGATGGTTGCTCAATGGATGACAAAATTTTGGAAGCAGGAACTACATTTAAATCTGCAACATCAACTTTGTCAGTAGAAATCTCATAAGAAATATCAACCTGTAAGGAAGCTTCAATTTTAGCACAAACTGAACATAAGTGAGTGTCAGTACAAACATCACAAGTATAATTGTCGTCAAAATCAGACAAAGAAGGGAAATTGGAAAAAAGTGAATTAGGTGCAGCAAGTTCTCTTAAGGTTCTTTTTTCACTCATGTTATGGTAATGAAACTTAAAATCAGAATCAAACAAATTATGAGAGAATAAGAATCAGCAATGCAACAACAAATAGGAAAATATCAGCAATGTCCTTATAGAGACAGAAACAAAATCAAAGAAGAAAAATATTAAAATAAATTTAAAAAATCTAAAAACACAAAATTTAATCTAATTAGATAAAATAAGAATTTTGGGAATTTTTTCGAATTTTTCTGAAACTATGAAAACAGTAAACAATTCATAAAAAATAGAAAAATGATGAATTTTGGATTTTTAGGGCACTGTCCACTATTTAGGTCCTAAATAGAGGCTTTTGATCTCTGATTTTTTTCTAATGAATCGAAAAATAATCAGACTAATTTGAGAAGATTTTCCTAAAAACCGGATTTTTTAACTAGATCGGACGCGAGACTGGGTGTCCGGACGCAAAAACAGAAAAACAGCAAAACGAAAGTTCAAAACGCACTAATCAACACCTATGACTCAACTAACGGTTAAAAACGACAAGAATCCCCAGCAACGGCGCCAATTTGATCCGCTGTCGCGCACGGATCAAAAACGAGTATTTTTGAAACATATAGTTACAGTAACGACAACTCGAGTATCGTTCTCAAGGATTCTTGTACTATTATTAACCAATTACAGTTGGAACAATGGGGGGGTTGAATTTCGATTAAAGGAAAAATAGTGAAAAAAAGTGATTATCAGATAAGCTGAAAAGTTAATCTGCTGATTTGGTTCCTACCTATCATCGGTTATTATAATTCCAATCTCCGAACGGATTATCTATTCCTATTCGATTAAAAACTCATTGACAAACGCAATTTGTATTGTGTGATGTAGGTTTTGTCATACCCCAAAATTTGACCACTAAGATTTCCCATCATTGTGCACATCATCATCACAATATGGATGGACCATCATACCTCATTAGTCTCCCCAAAGATGGGTGAGCATCCACTACAATCAAACTTAGGGTTTCAAGCCCTCTCAGAGCTCTTAGACAAGGGATCAATCAAGGAATGACATGATCTTCAACTTGTCTAAACCTTTCAAACAGCCACAATGGATCAAGAGGACTCCCACATCATGGATCAAGCACAAGGCTGCAGCATTCCAAGTCGATTAAGCCTCAAGATCGCCAGTGTCACCAAATTAGGGTTTTAGTCGACCAGGGCCTCCAGATGGAAATTTTCCTCTGGGTATGAGCCAATGCTTCAAAGCATAACCTAAAATACTCTAAGAGACCTTATAAACCTAATCATCAAGTCAATTTGGCCTCAGGGGATGCATTCATAAAAAATCAGGAATTAGGGTTTCTTGACCTATTTCACCCCTAAGTTGACTTTTGGGACAAAACATGAGCCAAGACCTTAAGACATGATTTGAGGGTCCCTAATACACTACATTGATCCATTTGCAACAATGGATTGATCCAAGAAGCTTGATTCACAAGTTTCAAGTTCATCAGAACCACAGTTAGGGTTTCGCAGAAAAAGTCAACTGTGCATTTGACTTTTGACCAGGACATGCTCCCAAACCTTGGGACATGATTCAACACACCCTATAACACATATGAAATCAATCCATCAAATTTTATTTAGGTCAAGGGCTTGATTTCATAGAGGATCGCACAGTTTGGAATTCATTTGATAAAAAGCCAACTGTGCCCAAAAGTCAAAGTTTGACTTTTTGATTTTTTTTATCAATTATGGTTCCCTAAACCTAAAATGATGTTAATGTGTGATTGGAATCATCATTCATAAAGAAAAATCAAGAAAAGTGGGATAACTTGTAAAAAGGGTAACCATAAAAAACTTAGAAATTTTATAAGGTATGGAACAAAGTGGCTAGGGTACCAACTTCCAAGGATCATAACTTGAGATCCAAGCAACCATTTGGGAAGATCCAAAGTTGGATTTGTAGCTCTCATGGCATACTTTAAAAGTGTCAACTACACCTCTTTCCAATTCATCATGGATTTTGAGTAATGGTTGGATCAAAATGGCTGAAAACATGAAATGTCACTTTTTCCAACACTTAGTGAAATTTTCACTAAGTCAGAATCTGTTTCACTTTTTTCAAAATCTAGGGGAATTTTTCACTTGGATCCAAAAAGTTTCAAAACAAACTATGATCACACATGTGTTGTATCATACAAGGGTTTTCCAAAATGTCCAAGAACCCCATCAAATCCCATCTGAGCTAAGAGTTATGACAGTGGCAATATGCTTTGCTGCAACTATCATAACAAGGCAGATTTGTGCATTTTCCTCGATTTGAGAAATTTATGCAAATGACAAACAAGCTTATCCATCTGAACACCTCAGGGAGAGACCAAGGAGGGACAAACACTGATCCATAAGCCTCCCAAATCTTTGGAACTAAAAATAGCATGTCAAACCTAAAAAACCCTAAAGAGGGGACAAGACTCCAATTTTGTTTTGGAGCATTCAATGGATGCACCAAGGTGGTATGAACTAAGCCATTTCCAACTGAATGAGTCAAGGATGATCTGTGAACTAGGGAACCAAAGGCCTGTGCTCTAACATCTAGTCAATGTCTAGAGGATACTTGAGATTCCAAAATGCTCCAATTGGCCAAAGGTCTGCAGCAGCCTTCATTCACTATTGCTTGCAAAACTAACTTGCTCTACTATAAATAAAGCTCATTTGTGCTCAGTTTAAGTACATCAAAGCACTACAACACTTGCTTTCCTCAAAATCTCTTTCTCTAGGCAAAAATGCCTTCTTTAGCAAAGGTAACTCTGAGTTTTTGAGTTAGAGAGCAATTCCATCATAGCTCATGATCCAAACACATCCAATATGTCATATCTAAGCTGTCCAAACTCTCACAAGTGACTTGTAACACCAAAACCTCAAAGTCCCTTCTCAAAACCTCAAAATAGGACTTTTTGCACTTTTCAAGCCATGTCTTGATTCAGTCACTTTCAAAACCAGATAAAGCCTCAAACACACTCCAAATAGCATCCTTGAACAGTCCCAAATGGTTCCCCACATCTGGAACACCATTTGAGAGAGTTGTTATTTTGGTCACTTTTGCCCCTTTTGCAAGAAAAGGCCAGTTTCTATTCCTGAGGTTTCTAGCTGTTTCCAATCATCCTAAAAGCTTCCAAGGGATCATTTGAGGGTGTCCAAAGCATCAAATTGTTTATGGAACAAAGCACTTGACAGATTGCCCAAAAAGCTCCTAAAGAGGTAAGCATCATAACTTGAACTCTTAGAAATATGCATTGCTTTGAAGTCCATTGATCATACACATCTCATACATGTTATATATGTTGTGTTTGGACTAATTCATCATGTAATTCACGCCTGCAACAAGAGGTAGCACAGAAAATGCAAATTATGGCCCATTTCAAAACCACTATCGGATTTTGAGGAAGATTTATTTTCTGAAAAAACCACCACCACCATTGGATTCCTTGTGAAATTCTAGGCAGGATTGACCTAAATTTTGTCTCAATCCATGGAGAAATGAGAAAGTTACAAGCTTCACGTTTTTGGCCAAAACTTTGCCTTGCCTTGCCTTGGCCAGGCCAAAAACACACCATGCCTTATGTACTTCTAGGGTGGTTTTGATACACGTATGTATCACCACCCCAGTGGTAGGAGGCGCGCACTACACACAAGAGGTCTGGGGTTCGAATCCCCCTCGCCCCAGACCCCTTTTTAATGTTTTTTCCATTTTTCTATTATTTTTCTTATTATTTTTAATGATTTGAAAAATTAATAACTCCCTCAATTTTAATTATTTTTTATTGGTTCTTTTTGAAAAAAATCACAAAAATGTTGAAATATTTTATTCCACAAAAAAATCAAATTTATATTATTTATTTAATATAGTTGATATTTATATGAATAAATTCATTTTTAATTATTTTTAAACATTTTAAAAGTGATTATTCATCTTGAAAAATCAAAACCAAATGAGTTTTAATTCATCTTGTGATTAAAACCTCATTTTTCAAACCTTAACCAAAAATCACAAGTTGTTTATTCAAGCTTATTTGGTGTTTTATCATTTTTTATTGATTTTCTTTAAGAATTCACTTTTAAAAATGATGAAATTAGGGTTTTGATCGATTCCACCCTCGTCAATCATTTTCAAACACTCATGGGCCTCTATTAGAGTGTAAGACCCATCCCCTTTGTAAATGCACCACCTTTTGGGCCTCAATCATTATATAAGTCTCACTGTATTTTCAAAAACAACGGTGCGATCGTCGCCTTTTTAACAAAACCAATTGGTCCTCCCCTCGTGTTGTAAGTCCCATATTTCTTTTTTAAAAATATATTTTGGGCCTCTAATAGAATGTAAGACCCAATCCTCTTTTAACCAAAACCATTTTGGGCCTCAGATATTGTATAAGTCCCTTTGCGTTAAAAGAAAAATCTCGGCGCAATCGCCAGTTCAAAAACCGGATCATCTGGGCCTACCCTCGTGTTATAAGCCCCATTTCTTTTCTTTAAAACTCTTTGGGCCTCTAATAGAGTGTAAGACCCATCCCCTTGTACATAAAAACAATTTTGGGCCTCACATATTGTATAAGTCCCTCTGTGCAGTTTTTAGAACAACGGTGCGATCATCGTCAAAACTTGGGCCTCTCCTTGAGCTGTAAGCCCCCAACAATATTTTTAAAGCACTTTCTCCTTTGATTTTGAATTCAAATATATGTTGTCATAAAAAATTTCTTTAATTTCTTTGTTAAACAACTAACAAAATAGCATGGAAGCTCTACAACGGGTAAGTGTTTATCCGCTTTCATTTACCGCTTTCATATGTATATAACTGTATTGTGGGGCTGTTTCACTGTAAGTCTTCTTTCACATCCTTTTATATACTTGTCACATATCCACTGTGTAATACTAGTATAGTTATTTAGAGTTTTCCCTGGCAACTACGTCTAGCACTAAGTAAAGCCTTGTTGGTCACTCTTAAATACAAACAAAACTAGATCCCCATAGGATTTCCAGATACAGTCTTCCATTCTCTTGGGGTTAAACAATATGGAACAAAGAGAAAGGCAGTATTCTCGGTGAACCTTTTCTCAGACTGTCACCCTTAGAAATTGTCAAAGAAACTCTAACTCCCCATAGATGACCTTTTCTCCATGAATGGCATCTCTTGAGTTTCTTCCAGATTCTCGAACTTTCTTGGAATGATCTCTTCTCTGTGAATTGCATTTCTTGAACTTCTCTTGGTTTGGGGACCCACAGGCTTCCTAAAAGCATCCCCGCCTCCTCTTGGGTGTGGTACAAGGACCCTTCGGTTCTTAGAAGTTCTCATGCCTTCTCTTGGGCTTAATACAAGGACCCTGACGACCTCTTAAAGGTATAAGACATAACTTAGTCATCCTTTGCTAGAGCTGTCTTTCCCGCGTCAAAAACTCCGGCCGTTGTAGGGTTGATACTCATCCCTTAATACTCGCGCCTCCTCTTGGGCATTGTACAAAAGATAAAACTATAGACTTGGACAGTCTAAACCTCTTGAGTCTCAAAGACATTCTCAAGTTCCTTTCAAATAATAGGAAAAAACACCGATCACTCTAGATCAATCTCCAATAGAAACCTGGTATCTCTCATGAGCGTTCCCCACACTTGGACCCGCTTCAGGATCTCGATAATCCTCAGCAGTAAGTCAACCTCCTCTTGGGCTTTGTACAAATGATTCTCCCTAGCGGAGCTAACCTTTTTAGACTCTCTTGTTGAGTCAACCACTTTTAGCCTCTGTCTTGGGCTTTGTACAAGACAGATAGTAAAACACTCTCTTGTTGAGTATAAAAGGCTCTCTTGTTGAGTCAAACCCTTTTTAGCCTCAATCTCGGGCTTCGTACGAGACATATTAAACACTCTCTTGTTGAGTATAAAAGACTCTCTTGTTGAGTCAATCTCCTTTTAGCCTCAATCTCGGGCTTCGTACGAGATAACAAATCACTCTCTTATTGAGTATAAAAGACTCTCTTGTTGAGTCAATCAATCTTCAGACTCTCTTGTTAAGTCAATCACCTGCTCAAGACTCTCTTGTTGAGTCAACCTTTTTAGCCTCTGTCTTGGGCTTTCTACAGGACAGATAAAAGTACTCTCTTGTTGAGTCAAACCGTTTCAGCCTCCATCTTGGGCTTTATACAAGATACATTCTCCCCAACGGAGTCAAAATCCCTTTTAGCCTCAATCTTGGGGTTTGTACAAGACATAAAGAACATTTTCCCCAGGAAAGTCAAACTTCCCGCCTCCTCTTAGGCTTTGTATAAAGAAACCCCGGTTGAGTCAATCAACCTTTTAGCATCAAATTTGTGCTTTGCTCACAGCATACAAACATCAACAATTCCTCTTTAGAGATGACAAGTTCTCTCTCAGTCAAACCTTTAGCTTCACATCTTGGGCTTTGAACAAGATACAAATCACCTTTAGCTTCATGTCTTGGGCTTTGAACAAGACACCAAAACAATCACTTTCCTCCCATAGAATAGGAGGAACTACGATCGCTATGATTTCCCTGTTTCGTTAAACGGGAATACGTAGGCATAAGATTGCAAAATCTTAGCGAGCATACTAATCAAAAACTCAAAATCCAGTACCTTTATACATCCATCAAAAGCATCAGACCTAACACCTTACCAGAAACCTAGCAAATAGTCTAGACACTGTTTTTAAGCAAATAACCTAAGACAGGCCCCCCTTTTGATAGCATCTGTAAACCAAGAGTTTTGACTGTTTAACCTCAGTATGCAAGCAGGGTTAATTGGAGACATCTATTTCCCTTCCTTAATCAGCTTCACAGGATAAAAAATGAATCGAACTGTAGTACCAAAGCGATAGTGATTTGAAACCACAAAAATCGCACTACAGGTTCCTATTATCTGAATTAAGCAAACGAAATTAAGCCCTCGTGAATTAAGCAAACACAATTTAATCAATCATGATAACGAATTAAGCAAACGCTAACATGATTACGATTAAGGATCATACAATAATCAACTTAAATCAACTTACCCTATGAAAATTGGATTAAGCAAGCAAGAATCATAAAATAAGATTGAAAGTAATAAAAACTGAATTGAAATTATTATAACCTCAAGGTGTCGAAATCGAATACAGCAAATCAACAATTGAAATTAGTTCTCCATGAATTTCCTGTACAAAGCTTCCGAGAAAATTCGTGAATAGTGTGAAAAAACGTAATGAACAGTAGCACGATTGCTACTAGGTATAGGGAAGCATCAAAAATCCGGTTCTAACCCAACTGGGTCGAAAAACATAAACAAAAATCCGGTCCAAAACTAAATATTCCTAAAGGCAGAATTCGGGTCCTGACTTCAACGAATTATTTGGACCTGCTACACTCTGAATCATCTTCTACATAAAACATGAAAGTTGTAGCTCTTTGTCTCAGCTTTCCAACGACTAGTTGAACGCGTAAATCCGATTCTCGAAGCTCCAGTTATGGTCCAAACAATGGACAGGTATCAAGCTGCGAAAATAAGTTGCGAAAATAGATTAAAGGCAAACAAATGCTTAATTCTAAAAACATAATAAAACAGTAAAATAAGTAAAACAAAGTATGGGAATGCCTAAGTACAAATATAAGAGAACGTGCATTAAAATACACTGATCAAGTAGCTTTCAAGGGAAATTTTTTTGGGATCTATTTACCCCCCTCCCTCTCTTGATAAGTAGCATTCGTCTAACAAGTGGTATCACGAGCTCCGGTTAATTATGTGCTTCAATATTCACTTATTAGAAAATGGCTACTGAACCTAAAGGGTCGTACAATAGAGCGCCTATTTTTACTGGTGAAAATCATGGCCATTGGAAAGCTTGTATGCGTATCCATATCAACTCGGTTGATAAGGTTGTATAGGACGCCATCATCAATGGTCCTAATCAAATTACAATGACCAATGATGAAGGTGTCATCATAACAAAACTAAAAGCACAATGGGATGATAATGATAAGAAATTGTGGTCACATGATTGGAAGGCACAAAATATTCTCATATTCGCACTTGGTGTTAATGAATATTATGGTGTCTCTCATTGTGAAACCGCCAAAGCTATGTGGGACGCATTAGAATTTGCCTGTGAGGGAACTAATGAGGTCAAACAAGCTAGGATCAATATGTTGAATCAAGAGTTTGAACTATTTCGCATGAAGCATGGTGAAACCAGTGCCGACATGCAAAAAAGGTTCAAATATCTTATAAATTGCTTGAAGGCTTTAGGTAATCCTATCTCCAATGATATAGCTACTAATTGTTGGAGCGGGATTTCCGGGGAACAACTGCTAGCCTCTTATTAAAATTTACATGCAGAATCTGCTACAAGAATCCTAGACTATGTGTTAGATAAAAGTTGAATGTTGGGAAACTTAGGTTTGGCAGAGGGATAGATGAAACGGTACGGTAGCAAGATTGAACTAGATGAATGAAAGAGAAGTGCAAGGAACTTGTAAAAAGGTAAACAAACAAAATGAAAGACAAAAACTGTAAATAAATTGCATAAGCATAAAAATGGAATCATGCATACATTTTCTGAGTTTTGACTCGTTTCTCTCACACTGGTACTTTGAGTATGTTCTCTTAATGCTTGCAAAATGCGACCCCAAAAACTGACATTAACACTTCCTTAAATAGGCCTAACAGCGACGGTTATTATTCTGCCCACCGTCCCCGGTCTGCCACGTGTCCATCCACGTCATCCACTAACTTTGCAACTTCCCATGTTTTCTTTCGCTACAAGCTTTTGAACTTCTTTCGACTTCGACTGAGATGTATGTCTGTTAGGACTGACTAAAATTCCTCTAGACAAGTGGGTTGTCGAGGGTACTTCGCCCTGGTCTCGCAAGGTGTTATGTCGTCCCTTACTCTTGCTTCCTCGGTCGAAATTTGCCAGCCAACAAATTGCCCCTAAAAGGCCGGTTTCGACTGAGAAACTGGCATTTTATATTCTGCCAAATTTCGCTTTTATGTCATGTCTGCTGACATCACGCGTCATGATGACGACTTTTCAGTTTTTGTGATTTCCCAGGAGACCCCCATTATTTGTCATGATTTTCTAGATACTCCCTAGGTCGTGGGCTTTCAACTTCCTCCACTAACGTTCCCGCTACAGTGGAGTGGAACAGTCACAATGCCGCTGTAGATTGCCACTTGTCACCGCGACTGTTGGATTCTTGGCATATATAAATACGAGTTTCACCACTTTCCTTTTCTTCTTCTTCTCTTACTTACGTTCTCTGAACTTCAACATTCTGCAACTTCACCCTTCTTACTGCGTTTTTCAAACTTTTCACCCATTTCACCTCTGACTCTCTAATGTTCCAATGGCTTCCGTTACTCCAATCATTGGTAACAAACCCATTGCTTTCACTCTTACTGATGAAAAGGGTTTGACAACCGTCCCTCAACCATCATCTACTGATAAAGAAGTGGTAGAAAACTGGCAACATCAAATGCTGATACCCTTCGTGGTGGATGACAGTCTTCTAGCTTTCCATGGGCCGTATCCCAGTGCCAAAACACACCCTAAACAGGTTCAAGAGTTCTTCCCTTATTTCATTCCTACTATTTTTCCTGCTTTTAAGAAAGACGACATCATCGACCTAAAATTCATGGATCCCAACGCTCGAGTTTTCTGGTCAATGCCAACTCCCGGCAACAAAGAATATTCGACCTGGCTTGATAGAGTTCAAAACAAACATAAAATACAACGGAAAAGGCTGGCATATTCGACGCCATCCAGATTTCGAGACAAGCCCATAAGATCAATCCTTGTCAGCTTATCGTATCGATCTATTTCTGGGAGGGTTCGACTAACACCTTTCACCTTCCGTGTGGCATGATGATGCCCACTCTCTTCGACGTGGTAGCCATTACTGGGTTGTCTCCTCCTGGTGAAACTTTCAACCCTACCCTCTCCACTGAGACTTCTTTCTCTTGTAATTGTGCCGCCTTCAAAAACTACATCGAAGATCACTAAGTCAAGAACTCAGAGGAAGTTTCTGACGAAGAGCACATTGCTTTTCTAACCCTCTGGCTTTCTTACTATGTGTTTTGCCCTGGGTCTTTGCAGATAGCCAAGAGCTACATTAGCTTGGTGATTCAGATTCATGAAGGCCGACAAGTTTCTCTGGAAAAGCTCCTGTTGGCATCTCTATACCATTCTTTGGGGCTTGCTTCATTGAAGCTAAAGTTGTTGCATTCCACCGCCAAGGTGCTAAGTCTGTCGGGCCCTTTTTGGATGCTCTAACATTGGCTGAATGCCACCTTTGAATACCAAATTGGTGTTCCTGTGACAGAGTGTATTATGTATATGTCGTAGGAACGACCCATCGAAGGTCTGAGGCTGGCATTGACTACACATTAAGAAACTCCTGGTAAATTCATCCTCCTTAAGTACATTAATTTGTTCGTCAATAACACCACCTTCACTGCTGAACTAGCCCTCTTTGTGGATCGATGCTTTGGTCCGACGTGGTTTAGGGATCCTTTCCTTGGCATCTCCCCTAAGTCTGCGGCTCTGTCAAATGCTATGTGGAAGGCATTTTTGACTCTCACTATGTTGTCTTTCAGGATTGAGTATGGATTTAAAGGTTATGGTTTTATGAACTACTAGCCTAATTTGGTGGCTACACAATTTGGCTTAAGCCAGATACTGCCAAAGTCTTTGGTGTCCCGCTCAACAGACATCGTGTGGGTTGGTCGGACTCTGAATGGTAACGGCCACGTGGCCTACCTTAAATTCAACAAGGCTCAACACCTTGAGCTTCCAGCTTTCAAGTTTCAGAATTCTTTCTTCACCACTAAAGAGTTCGACACATTGTGGTCAAGCTATAAGGTTCATTACTTTGACAGCTCTATCTTCCTACAAAAATTACACGATGCATTTTTCGTTCTGGGCGGCAAAGTCCCACCTGCACAACCAGCCAAGAAGGCTCCCACCGAAACAATCTAAATCTCCGATGCTGAGGCTACTCCTCAGAAGAAGGTAACACTCTTTTCCCTTTACTCTTTGTTTGAGAATCCGTCCACGTTAATCATTTCACATACTTCGTTCTTCAGGGTCGGAAGCGTGCTTCAAACACAGTAGCGGCTTCTCCCCAACCTTCCAAAAAGATGAAAGCAACCTCTTCTTCAAAAGTGCAGGTATGCCAATTGTTTTGATGCTGCATGTACTATCCTTTGGATGGGCCCTTGACATCCCTTGTTTTCAAGTTATGGAAGAAGTACTGCCTGGAGACAAAGCTTTCGAGAGTAGTGTAATACCCTAATTTTTGCCCCTAAGATTCTTTGCTTTTCATGTGCATACCACAAACAAGATCACACATTGGTTTCCCCTTCGATAGGTTTGTGCCTTGCAGGGATCTTTGGGTTTGTGTGTGTATGTTTGTTATTTGTTTATTGCTTAATTTGTTTATGTTTACTAACCATTAATTAAAATCCAAAAATATTTTGTTTTCTTTCACTAACATTTTTCAGGGGAAGAACAGGTTAAAAATACCAAAACATCAGTCCCTCAGCTCGAATGGATTTCATCTGAATAAAGTCAAAGTTGATCTGCGATTAATTCAAAAATTATCTGATCAAGAGTTTCCAAGATTTAATTGATTATTATTCAAGGGACTCCAAGGTTCATGTGTTTATTTCCATGCCTTCTTTGACAAGCAAGAAAATCGAGCCAGAGCCAAGACAACACATCAAAAAGCCATTTTTTCCCATTTTTCAATGTGTTAATCGATTAACCTAATTGCATTGTGAAGTGGTTAATCGATTAACACGTGCAATTTTTGAAAAAAATGTGCCAAAGTCAAATTCTGCAGCAATTGGCACCAATTTTCACCATTTTGGTCACATGTGGAATATTCTAGACCATCTCATTTTAATTCCCTACATCATCATAATTAATTCCCACCGTGTACCATCACTAATCACCACTCTTTTGTGATTTCCCTCCAAATTTGAATTCCAATCCTAATTTTGATCTTCCAATCCTAATTCCAAACCACCAAATTTTCCAAGCCTAAACTCTATAAATAGAGCCTTCATTTTATTCATTCTTCAAGCTTTTGATAGCCAACAAACTTCTTGCAAATTATCTTCCCAACCACAAAATTCACTCAAAGCTCACATTTCTTCCTTTGAAAGTTAACAAGAATTCACATTGAATCTTGTTCAACTTTGAGCTAAACCTTCACATTTCTACTATTTTTACAGTGTTAATCGATTAACCAAAACATGTACAATTAGGTTAATCGATTAACATCTTGTTTCTGCGTAAAAATTGGAAGTTTTCACTGGTTAATCGATTAACATAATTACACTGTGAAGTGGTTAATCGATTAACCAGCATCCAGAATGTGTTTTTTGCTTGTTTTTGGGGCTGTTTTGGTTTTTCTTCCTCCTTCTTCCCCTTTCTTCTTATTTTAGCCTTGAAACACATTGTTGAGATTAATTTCTATTCAATTTCAATGGACTTTAGATATCGTTAGAGTAATTAAACATTCATTAGTTCAAATCTATCTTTAAATGAATTGTTGAATTCATTTGAGGTGCTTTAAATTAGTGACATGTTTTCACACTTACATCTATCAATTAAAGGTGATTGAACTTGAAGATGAAAGGTTCTTGACTTTGTAAGTCAATTTGGCTTTCTCTTCATCTATTTCCTTTGTTATTTTGATCTATGAAAGTCTTTTTGAATCTTAGAATTTCCTTGTAGAATTCTTGATCAAGACTAGATTGTTACCTATTTTCTTTTCGTGCGGTATTGCTTTCGAATGACGATCTACATATCGTTCATCTAGCATGCATTAGCACAAAGATCTATTGACCGGCCTCATTGTAGGGTAATTACTCCGTAAATTACTCGGCGATTGCTTAACATAGCACAACATTTTCCCCTCTTTATCCAATTCGGAATTTGAACTTTCGTGGTCCGGACCTTGATTGGCCGCGTCAACCCAATGGTGATTGATCTTTTGCATTAGGTCCATAATCTTTGAAACTTGGCGTTGTAGAGGCTTTGGTTTTACCAATCTTTTGTCAAGTTCATTAACTTTGGCCTAAGTGCATTGTTTAATCAGTATAGTTCATAACGCGAAACAGAATAATCGGTGAAGGCTTATAGCATTAGAGCCTTGTGCTACTAACCACTAACTTCTAACTTCTTTATTTTCCTTCTCGCTCCATATCTCTCTTTATTTTTTATGCTTTATGCCATTTATCATATCATGTTTATGTTTATGTCATTTTTCTTTTGTCCACTTGGACCATTTTATCTTGTGCTTTATTTTTCTTTGGTCCATTTTGGACTTAAAACATTAATAAAGGATTAAACCACTATAAGACTTGTGCTCTTAATTGTTGGACTATGACCACTATCCCTTGCTTTGGAGGACCTATACTCTTGATTATGGACTTTTGGACTTAGAATTAGGATCCTAACCTATGCTTAGGGGTTTGTGATGGAAAACCTTGGATTTTGGATACTTGGAGTCCTATTTTGAAGACTTATTTTGAATCAAGACCAAATCAAAAAGGGAAAATGCTTATGCTATGGAGCTTGTCTATGTGGTTAGATCTTTCTTATCCTTAGCTTTTATTTTATGCACTAGGATAGTCACTTCTTCTCCACCCCTTCTTCAATTTTCAAAATCTCCGCTCTTTTTCAAAACCTTCTTGTTTTCAAACTTAAAACCGCTTTCGTAATAAAACCTTGACTTTGGTCAAGCGATTTTTAAACTTTGTTTTCTTTAATAAATGTCAATCAATATTAACCATATTTTGACCATTTCATAAAAACATAAAAAATACAAAAACTCACCAAACTCTTTTTGTGCTTTGTGCACCTTTTTCTTTTAAACTTTTTCATAAGTTTAGACATGATTCATTTCTTTAAGCGGAATTATTCGCTTGGAAATCACGACTTGTCTTTACACTTAAAATAAACTAAAACAAACAAATTTTTGTTCTTTGTACCACGAACTATGGGGTTTTGATCCTACATTGCACATCGTGGGTACGTAGGCATGAGGCGATAAGTCTCTCCAAACACAAAAATCTTAAAAAATATTTCTCTTCTCATCTCCTCAATCTCTTACAAGCAAACCATTTTTCAAACCAAAAGCATGAATACATCAAAGGGCTCCTATAGAGTACTATAGATGTATTGGGTGCGTAAAACCTTCCCTTTACATAACCAACCCCCTTACCCATTTCTCTTTGTCTTTCTTAGCTTTTGCTTTTTTAGACTTCTTAGGATTTATTCGCTCTTTTTTCCTTTTCCTTTGTGGAATAAATAAAAGCGCGGTGGCGACTCTTGCTTTATGAGTTAAGTTAATCAATAGCTTACACTCACGATTTTCCCCGCTACAGAAAAGTGGAGACTCTGTTGGGGATACTCTCTCCCTTGAGGGGTTTAGCCTACTTTGATTTATTTACTGCTTTTTGTCTGATTTGCTTGTTACTTGTTTGTTCTATTTGGGAGTTCCTCTGTGTGTGAGATAGGTGTTGAACCCCAAAATTTGCCTTCCTTACCTTTTACTAACTGGCTTATGTTTCATTTCGTTTTTTGCATTATCATGTATGCATATCATTAACATGGGGTCAAGGTGCTTGAGGCATTTCAAGAAAGTCCTATCTGGTCTATCACGTCATCAAGGGTTCACAAGTGGCAAGGGATCTCAAGTGGATTACTCCCTCCTAACCAGTGCATGAATTAGGGTTTTGAGACTCTTGGGTTTATGGCTCCAATAGGCAAGCTCCTTGGGTTTTTATCATCAGGAAATGGCATATCTTATCTTTGTTGGAGAGGATACACATCATATTCAGAGGAATTTGGATTTGGAGACTGTGCTATTTTCTCCTAGACTGAGGGTGCCACAAACTAGGGTTTGCTATAATGTCAGTTTATTTCTGATTTTTTGGGCAAGACTTGATTCCATGGTATCCCTCGGGTCCCTGAGTATCTAGGAGTGGAAGATCGTCCATCAGTTTGATTCAGGAGAAGTTCAATTGGCCAATAGTTTGAAAATCAATTAACTTGGTCAAAGAGTCAACTATGGTCAACACCAAGTCAAACCTCAGGATTTTTGGTCAACATCAAGATTATGGGGTGAAATTCATCATTTGATCAAGGGTTGAACATTATTCATCAAGGAAACCTCAGAATCATCAAGAATCGGGAGTTACTAAATTAGGGTTTTTGTAGGAAAAGTCAACTGTACTTTGACCAGGCCTAACTTCCACATACTTCATCAAAAATTCCTATACCAAAGCCCATCTTGAAGGAAATTTTATTCCCTACAACTTTGTGTCTCACAAGCCAAGTCGAGAAATGCTTCATTCAGGAGATATGAGCTAAGACATTATAGGTCATTTTGAAAGTCAACCAAAGTCAACCTTTTTCAAAAGCTCATAACTTGAACATGGAAGATCAAATTGACATGGGACCAAAAGGGTTGGTTAGAGGACATCTTGAGGTTTCTAAAAAGTATTAGTTTGCATTAAGGAGCTAAAAATTGAAGGAGTTATGCTTAGTCAAAGTTGGGCAATTTTGAGGAGGTGCACAAAGCAAATTATGCATATAACCCAAATTTTGACAAATGGGCCATAAGTTTCTTAAACCAAACATAAGCATAAAGCCATGCACGACTCAAAGAGCATATATTTGATTTTTCCTCATTTTATTTTATTTTTCTTGGATTTAATTAGTTAAATTCAATATTAAATGAAATAATTCAAAAATAATTAACCATGGATTATTCAGGCCCAAGTCATGATCAGAAGAAAACCCTAGTCTTTATAAGCCAATTCATGTGAGGGTTGAAGGGGGGACACGAAAATTTGGAGAGGAATTCAAGCTTGAACCCTAGAGCTCTTTTTCACCAAAACTCACGATCCACAAGGTTTTCTCAAAGGATTTTTCCACAGACATCTTCCTGGGGATCCAAGGAGTAGATATCAATCACCACTTGCAGCCAAGAGCACGCACGCAAAGGGAACCGTCTCAGGTTGGTAGAATTTTCGAGGATCCTAAAACTTCAATTTTTTACGTGAATATTGTCGTGGGGTTGTCACTGATTATGCTGGTATGATTGGTTTGATGATTGGATGCGTATGTTGCTCGTAATGTTGATTTGAATTTTTTTGCCCTAACACTATTCCTTTCGTTTTGCACTGTGTGTTGCTTGTTTGTGATTTTGGACGAGGGATTTGGAATCCTCTTGGAATTCCGGTTCGAACGGTATGCGGTTTGGGGTTTTCTGGGCATTTTTAATTTGCAGGTGGTGGTGGCAGGCGGCCAGAGCTAGGGTTCCGGCGACCTGGGAGATCTCCGGCCGGTCAAAGGGTTCCACGAAGAAGATGCAATCTGGGCCCTTGGTTCGTTTCATCGAGTGGCCACCAGCGTGCCACCTATTTTTTCTTTTTATTTTTTTCTGAAATTTAATTGATGATCCCATGTATATCACCCCACCGTCCCTACTGTGTTCCACCAATTACTTCATTCCATTTCGTTTACTTTTTGTTCGCGTTGACTAACCCTGGACAGTCTGATGAATCACACGGCCAAAATCTCGCCAACGCATTAAAATGACATGTGCATGGCACATGGGAGTCCACACATGCACCTTTTTTTATTTTATTTTTCTGAAGGATTTAGACGTTGGGCCTCCTATTGGCACCCCCCGTCTTCAGCCCATGTCCTTTTCCAATACATTTTCTTTACTTTCCACACCCCCCATGCGCATCCAATTTAGATATTTTGTTTTAATTATATTTTTTTCATTTTTAATTTTTAAAATTAGGAAATTGCATTTAAAAAATCCCAGAAAATTCATACATCATATTTATTAATTTATAAAATTTTTCCAAATTTTATTTTTTGTTTTTATTTTATTCTTATCATTTAAATTAATTGTTTAATCTATTTTCTTCTTGAACTATCCATACCATGCATACACAATTTGTTTATTTTATTTCTCTGCATTCGAAAAACATTTTTTATCCGTTCCTTTTGCATTCATTCATGAACATTCTAAAGTGCTTAAAAATATTTTTCTTGCATTTTTAAATATTTTTCATATTGCATTTAGGTCCTTCTCTTTGGCACGTTGAACCCTCTCCCTTATTTGACTTTCGTGTGATTATTTGAGTGGCTAACACTTTGAATTTTTGCAGGGATTTTTTATATATTGTTTGTCTCTGGTTGAGGATCTCCTAGGATTAATTTGAGAATTTCAAGAATCATTTTTCTAATTATTGGGTTTGTTTTCAATTGAGATTTTCTTGCAGGCGCACCTTTGACTTTATATGATTACCTTGTTTGAAAGGCATTCATGCCATTTGCTTTAGGGGTTCTCTTTGATTTCTTTGATTCATGTTTGGTTCATTATTATCATTGTTATTTGCCATTGCTTGATTTTCATTCACCTCATTGCTCTTATTCACGTCCGTTTCCCACTAACCTTTTATGCAGGATTAAGGTAAGTTCTTTAAGGGTATGGATAAATATCCATGGTCACCCTTGCTTTTTTCCTTCCCTCATCTTCTTTCTTTAGGCTTAGGTCGTCTTCAAACCTCACTAACCGTAGGTCACCCATGCATGATAACATTAGGACTCTTAGTTCCCTTTAGAGTTACCCTTGTGTCTTCTCTCTTCTCATCTCAAAATGTCTTTAAAACACTTAATAAGAATAAGGTGTATTGCGCACGAGCCTTAAGTATGGGGAATGAGAAATGAGGGGCTTCCTCTCATCTTTCTAGAGTGCTTAGCGAGCGTCCTGTCTTGGGACGATGCGTTAAGTATTCGCCCCTGTGCCCTAGACTTTGGTGCAATGCGGCTTAGGAACTAACTTAAGCCACTTCTGTCCTAAAAAACACAAACCAACTTCAAACTTTTTTGTCCTTCGGGACCTTCAACTTAAAGGCTATTTTCGAAAAGGGCACGTTACCTTCCGTCTGAGTCGCAAACACGCATCGACCCTAACTGCCGGACGCGAACTTAACGTCGCTCATAAAAAACACAAAAAGAACTTAGTCCGAACTACGTTGACTCTGAATTCCCCATTGCACAAAGGGGGTACGTAGGCCTAGGACGTCGACGTCCTACCGAGTCGGTCTTTGTCTTTCCCCTCCCGTTTTAGCACAGCCATAGATGATAGGATAACTCACCCTTAGAATAGACAACAAGCGTGGATCCCATCGAGTACGATGGACGCGTGGGGTGCTAGCACCTTCCCCTCGCGTAACCGACTCCCGAACCCAGGCTATGGTTGCGATGACCATTCCTTTCCCTCTTCCTAAGGTTTATGCGGTGTTCCCTTTCCCTCTCTTGGGATAAATTTACACGGCTGGCGACTCTGTTTTTTTCCGCGCCACTCTCACGTTTGTACCTGGATGAAAATCCTGGGAGCGACAACTGGCGACTCTGCTGGGGACTCTGGTTGACCTATGCTGGTCCATCCCTAAGCGAGTCAATCCTAGCGCTTGCTTGTCTTTGTTCTCTTTGGGGTGCTTTGTTTTTGTTTTGCTTTATGTGTTGTATTTTATTTTTATTTTTACCGCATTTTCTGCATTTCATTTTCTATTACTGTCATACTGTTGTGCTGTGCTGGCTGTCTTTGTTTTCCAGGTTGGGTGGGTTTGAGAGCTAAGCCCAATACCAAGGCTTGAGAATACCCTAGGACTAGAGTGGAAAGTAGTGGGACCTACGTGCCCGCTTGGTACGTTTGTGTGTTCACGAAATTCACAACCAGACGAGGCTATCTTGGGACGCATTCTAACGTGTGTGTCTTACGCATGTTGGGGTATTGATCTAGAGAGCTGTCGACTCTGGTGACCGATCATTGAGGACCTTAGTGGAAACATCCCTCTTTAGTGGTGACAGTGGCAGACCACATCCTGTGGCAAACCCATTCGCACCCGAGGGCCCGCTTTGGAACTCGCATAGGACGGCCCCTACGTTTTGAAGAGAATCAGCGGAGGCACTCCTCGATTGACTTTAGTACTGTACCCCGAGGGATGAATGCCCCTCGAACGTAGGGATACTTTAGCAAAAGACGCTTACGAATAATATCATCACAGTCCCTTCGATATAAAGATCATAGTCCCTCGATGACCCTTCAAGTTGCCTACAAAAAATGATCTTGTCCCTCGATGACCCTACGGAAAAATGATGGTAGTCCCTACGAATTGCTAAGGTATCCTTACATGTTGCCTTCTATGACCATTTGATGACCCTTCGCTGTCCCTCCACATCCAATAGATAGGACTACCTACCCACTAATGGTATGGATAGTACTATCTCTCAAGGAAAATGATAAGTACAAGAAAGACCTTATAAATTAAGGGTAGGTAACTTTTAAATGCTCGCTCACAACTCAAAAAACAAATACTTTTCACACCTCACACTTTCAAAAATATTTTCAAAAACAAACACTTTGTATACGTTCTTACACGAATTATTACAAAGTCAACTTTTACGAAATATTTTCTAAACACACACCACATTTCAAAAAAAAGGCAAGTTAAAGTGAGCTAGCAATTAAGAGCCCGTAGATAATTACGGATGAAAAGGGGTGCTAACACCTTCCCTTTTCATAACTTACCCCCGAACTCAAAAATCTTTTCAAAACGGTCTTTCCTGTTCTTTTCACCTCTCCTAAATAAATCGGATAAAAGAAAAGTAGGTGGCGACTCTTGCTAACCGCAACATGTTTTGCGAAAAACAAAAGTAAAAAGTCATTTCTCCACCGTACTATTGTTTCTCGACCTCAGTGCCAAAGCTGAGGACCTTCCGCCTTGGAGAATCCGTTGAGGCCTCCTCGATTGATGATGATGCCAAACCAGGAATGGTGAACGTATCATCATTTCTCGACCTGAGAGCCCGGGATACTGAACATCCTAGTACCTACACGTGAGAGGGGATGGGTGTTTGCAGGTTTGCAGGTAACCGAGACCTTCAACATACCCTTATTCTGGATTTCTCATCAATGTCTGATTATGTGGGTTCCTCAGTGGTTCAGAGTTCTGGTTTTCTGGTTTCTCGTTCAGCTAACAGCACAGCACATCCAGCAGTGTGCCTTGACCCCATGTTTGCATGAGCATATCATTTTTTTGCATTCTGACATGTTTGACATTCTGTAGGGCTTGCATCTTACTCTTGATTCCAGTTTTCTGAGGTTACTTCAGCATGGATGTTCGGAGAAAGAAGACTGTTGCCTATTCGTTCCCAGAGCCGACTTTGACACTGATTCATAAATTGATTAATATGGCCAGTTCCGGGGTTCGTACAGAGTTCAGTGGAAGGTATGGAAGACTTCTGAAATTTGTCTATAATATCTCCCAGTATGAGAAGGATTCCATTCACACACTTCTTCAGTTTTACGATCCGTCTCTGCGTTGCTTCACTTTCCCGGACTACATCTTGGCTCCGACGTTGGAGGAGTTCTCATTTATTTTGGGAATTCCTATTAGTCATGATATAGTTTTCTTTTCTGAAGAACACCCCGGTATAAAAGATATGGATGTCGCTCTTCACATTAGTGAGCCTGTTCTTAACAGTAATATTGCAGAAAAACAAGGAGTTAAGGGTTTCCTATTGAAGTTCCTATTTGATCAAGCTTGTATGCATGTCAAAGAAAAGAACTGGACTGCTTTCCAAGCTATTCTAGCTGTGTGTATCTATGGGATTGTTCTGTTTCCGAATATTCCTGATCTGGTGGATATGCACGCCGTCAGGATCTTTATTTCGAAGAATCCTATACCTACCTTGCTAGGGGATGTGTACCATTCAATTCACTATAAGAATGAGAATAGGCGTGGGAAAACTGTGAGTTGCTGTGCGCCGCTCTTAGCTACTTGGTTTCTGAGTCGTCTCCCTGAATCTGGCGCTTTCGTTGATACGAAAGATTCTCTGAAGTGGTCTAAGAGGGTTATGGGCTTGACTGCTGATAACATCGTTTGGATTAATCGTGACTTGCTAGGAATGGAGATCATTTGCAAATGCGGAGAATTCCCTAACGTTCCCTTAATAGGGAGGAAAGGTGGAATTAACTATAATCCCTCCTTAGCTATCAGACAGTTTGGCTATCCTTTGAAGAATCCACCCGAAGAGCGAGATGTCCGAGAATCCTTATTCTTCAATGGTATTGAGGATCAAGGGTTGATAAGGAAAGTTATGAATGCTTGGAAACAGGTGACTAAGAAGGGTAAGATTCCATTCGGGAAAAGTAACAATCGGGCTTTCCATCCATATAAAGAGTGGATTAAGAAGAGAGCAGAAGAGGAGCTCCTCCCATTCCCGGTGGTACCACCTCTGTATCCTTTGGTGATCGAGCCTCCTACCACCGTTGAGTTGGAGAAGTATAACACATTATGGGCTGAAAAAGAAAGGTTGCGGGAAGAGAATAGTGAGCTAAAGAGAGAGATTTATCAGTGGAAGCATGAGCGGGGTGAAGCTGTTCATACCGCCAAGTTAAAGACAGAGCTCCTTGCTAAAGCAGAAAAAGAGCTTGTTGACATGGTTGCATCCAGGGAAAGAATGAAACAAGCTTTGGATGGTATCAGTAGCGTTCTCAGGTCCAAGGAGGAGGAATTAGGCAAGGCTTTGTTAAAGATTCACAGGTTCAATGATCACCAAGAAACTGCCATGGCTGAGAATAAAAGAAAGGAAGACACTTACCTAGCTAAGATTGATCAGTTGAAGTCTACGCTCAAGAAGAAAGACGCCGAGATTCTATCAGGGATATTCAAGAGACAAGCTGTCCAAGATCAACTCAACAAAGCTATAGCCTCCATAGAGGAATTGAAAGTCCAAGCTGAAGTGAAGAAACCTAGATATGAGGGTCCTAACATAGATGGCGCTACTAAAGAAGACGCTTGGGAGTTACATTGCTGATACTTGGATGGGATCATACACAGGAGAGACCTTCTCATCCAAGGACTGATTCAGAGGCCGAAGCATCCCGACACCAGAAAGCTGTTCGAGGAAGTTCAAAACTGGTGCAGAAAGCATAGTGGATGGGGAGGATTGACTCTTGTAAACCTTGATGACATGCCTTAGTTTTCTTCCTTCTTTTATTGTATGTGGATCACCACCAGGCTTGTTGGTTGGGACCTATGGTTTTTGTATTCAGACTTGTTATCTCAGATTTGTGGTTGTTGACATTCGGCTTTTCTCTGGTTTCCTTAATATATGAGCAGAAGTTCCATTATATCTTGTTATTAAACCAGAATCAAGGGGTGGATCGCCTTGTGAATTTTCAAACACGTCCATTTGCATTTGCATATTCATAATCATTTTGCATAATCATTTTGCATAACAGGTGTTTATTTCCGGTGTTCTTATCTTGTTCTAATCTCGGGATTTCAGATCAGCACATTCACCGATATTGTACCAGACCAAATCAGAAGAGAATCATGGAACGAATCCAAGCTGAGTTGAGGGAAATGCGAAGCCAGATGGGGCAATTTGGGGAAGACATGCTCCAGGAGCAGAGAATGCTAAGGGAAGAGATCAATCAGATGAAGACTCAGATGGGTTTAATCATGGAAATTTTAAATAGGGAAGACAGTCCTGTGCCCGCTTCCACAACAGAGGTCCTTACTCTTCCTATCTCTTTGGGGTCTCCTCTAGACCATGGATTGCCTCGTGGATCCTCTCCACCGTCTGAACTTTTTCATCAACAACCGTTTTTTGAGGAAAAGTTTGAAAAGAAGTTTGACCAGATTCCCGAGCCATACGCTCAGTTGCTTCAGCACCTGCTCAAGTTTCAGCTGATTGAATTGATTGCTGCGGGACCTCCACACACCAAGTTTCGTATGGGTTCCAATGTCCATGATAGGTGTGAATTCCATTCAGGGGCGCCTGGTCATAATGTTGAAGATTGTAAGATGCTCAAGTATAAAGTCTAAGAGCTCATTGACTCAGGGGCAATCAAGTTTACATCAGTTGGCACTGGTAAACAAAGTGATGTTACTCCCAGTGTTGCAAAGGGACTGATGACTCCCTCTTTTGCCAAAGGATCCACCTCGCGTTAGGGATCTCTTCCACAACCCTTGTTTGTGCCTCAGCCGAGTGCAGAAAGGAAAGTGCAGGGCCAGACTGGGCGCCCAAATCAGCACCGACAGCAGAATTATCAGCAACAGGGGCAATCGAGACCAAGAAGGCCTAAAAGGATAATTGATCCTGTTCCTATCCCTTATAGTCAGCTGTTTACGCGCCTGCTCAAGAAGTCTCTGATTCAAACAAGGGGTACTGCGCCAGTACCGTACCCTATTCCTCCCGATTATGACATGACTGCTAGGTGTGAGTTCCACTCAGGAACGTTCGGGCACACGATTGATGAGTGTAATGTATTCAGGCATAAGGTACAAGACCTGGTGGACTCAGAGATCATTGTATTCACTGAAGATGATATGTACATCAATGGAAGCCTCTTTTCTCAAATGAACACTCAGTCTGCAAGTACGTCCAGGCAGAATTAAGCTTCCTCAGCAATGGCAATCTTCAGCTTCTTTACTGCGTTTTCATTTGTAGTTTCTTATTTCTTGTTAAAGCATCGTATGCATGTAAGACTCGTTTGTTTTTTAATGATGATATTAATGCAATGAGTATGTTTTCCTTGAATAAATCCATTCGTATTCACTCTTAAATGTTTATATGCACTGCAATATCAATTTTTCTTGTTAAGAACTCTTGAGGGAGGATGACGAAATAAGAACGCAGGTCTCTAATGGTACGCTTTTGGATAGAACCCTGTTGAGGATGTACAGACATTGTTTCAAAACCATAAACACTGGAGAGATAAGGAGATAAACCCTCGTTAACCCCTTTGAGCCTCGGAGTAGGAGTTTCTTTCGTACGAAAAAACCCTCATATTTAACCCAGGGGCAGGGTAGGCGTCAGTTAGTTTGACCGAGCGCTCAAATTCCAAGGAGAGTGTGCAAGAGATATGAAACCCCGATGGTTATCCGTCAACAACTAAGGAGTGAGGCAGTCACAACCCTTTCAAGCAAGTAAGACAACCAGTGTCACACGCTTTGTTCAAAAGGGGAATAAAAAGAGAAAGCCCGCTAAGTCAAAAATTGAAAACAAGCGACTTAGGCAAAAGTCAGGGCATCCCGCTGGACTTCAAAATCAAAAAAACTCAAAAGAGTCAGTCCAGGCAAAAATTAGGGATCAAAAAAGAGAAAGAAAAAGCGAAAGGCGAAAAGAAAATCCCCGATAAGAACAAATTCGTGTGATTACAGACAAAAGATAAAAGGGATGGCTGTCACTCCAAAACCTCTTTAGGGGTCAAACCATTAGTGGCATAGGTTCCTTGAAGATCATAAATCTTTCGAGAAATGAGCGTTTGGGTCAGATTAACTGAACATAGGACTGGAGAACATCACGAAGAGTGGGTGGGCACCGATAAACTTTGAGCCATAAATCCTTTTTCTGAAACCGTGAACCAGACCACGTTACAACCCTCTAAAGTCCTAATTGAAACAGGGTTTATTCCGAAGGCGTACTTCAACAGGACAACGTTCCTGACTCCTATAAGTTGTGTTAATAAGATTTATTGGTATTGCATGTACGCATGGTTTTGCCATTCAAAAATCAAGGTCGCGTCCCAGCTAGCGTTTCGTTCACGAGGTTGGGCGACGCATTTTCAATAAAAACTTCAAGGTTAACATGAGTGTTGCATTAGAATTCTCATAGATAACTTGTTTTGTATGCATACATGTGCCTAAGCATCAATGTAGCTTACACAGTGAAAGTCAGTCAAGAAGCTTGAACCTGCCAAGTTGGGTTGCTTGAAAATTCCGAAGGACAATCATATCAAGAGGCATGCTGCCAAGAGACTCAGTGTAGAGTGGGCTCTCCCAGTAAGTCGTGTTAAGATGGAGCCAATCTGGGGCAGTCACGTCGAGAAGTCCCTTTGAAATTCAGTTATTCTGGGGCATTCATTCTAAGATCAGGGGCAAAGTCACTTCAAAGCTCATATTGGGGCAGGCCACCTCCAGAGCGTGGGAGATTATCCACTCCTGAAAATGGTTAATTGAAAGCACCTCTTCAAGGCAGAATATTTCAGGTCATTGCAAATCCCTTTCGAAGTAATGTACTTCATGGATTATGAAGACTGGGGCAGTTATGTCGAGATATGATAAATCTCTCCAAGAGTTTGAAGACCCTGGGGCAGTGCGAATGCCCGATCTTCTGTAAAATCCTCTTGAGGTGATTTCTTCCATTAGACCTGGTGGTCTGGGGCAAGTGGAAAGTTCAAAGGGCCGTCTGTGACCTTAGAAACAAGTCAGGATTGAAGGGAAACAGGATCGTACTTCCCCAGCAGCTTACTCTCCCCAGCATTGAGGTTGCAATTTCCCCAGCAGAGCAGACCTTCCCTAGCAGGAGACTTAGGAGGTATTTTCCCCAGGTCAAGACGTTATTTCCCCACAAAGTCAAGGTGCTCCTTCTCCCCCATCAGCAGGCTAAGTCCAACAGTATCCCTAGCAGGTTTTAAATCCAAGTGATATTTGATGCTCTCTTGGTCCAGGCCGTGGTCTCCTTTTTCAAAAGGTTATGTATAACCCCCAGTAGAGCGAATGTTCATCTGAGACTTCATCCCCAGCAGAAGTTATTGATCCAGAGAGTCGGTCACGGCGATCCTTCTCAACGGAGTTCTGGGATTCAGAGGACAATTTATTTTTGTCAGCCCGATCTGAATCATTCTTTTCTCTCCGGCATTTATTTTGCCGGAGGGACCCCTTTTGCATATCATAAGCACTTGCATTGCATCCTCGAACGCGTAGCATTTCCACTTCGTGTGGAGCATTACGGCAAAATTCAAACATTTGCATCCGAAGCATAAGCCAGGTTTGACGCTCTCTTTACCAGTTTCTCTTTCTCAGCGGAGATAGCACAGTTCAGGATATTTTGGGAGGGATGTGTTCCTCATATTTGTGTTCCCCGGCAGAGTCTTTTATTTAGACTTATCCATTCCTCAGCGAGATTAATCCCCGATAAAAGTTGCTTTACACCTTTTTACACCCGTCCGTGTACCTTTCCGATGCCCGTCCATATTAAATCCTTTTACACCCGTCCGTGTACCTTTCCGATACCCGTCCGTATTAAATCCTTTTACACCCGTCCGTGTACCTTTTAGATACCCTTCCGTATTAAAACCTTTACACCCGTCCGTGTACCTTTTAGATACCCGTCCGTATTGAAACCTTTACACCCGTCCGTGTACCTTTTAGATACCCGTCCGTATTGAAACCCTTTACACCCGTCCGTGTACCTTTTTGATACCCGTCCGTATTGAACCTTTTTTTTCGCCCGTCCGTGTACCTTTCCGATACCCGTCCGTATTGAACCTTTTTACACCCGTCCGTGTACCTTTTAGATACCCGTCCGTATTGAAACCCTTTACACCCGTCCGTGTACCTTTTTGATACCCGTTCGTATTGATACCTTTACACCCGTCCGTGTACCTTTCCGATACCCGTCCGTATTGATACCTTTACACCCGTCCGTGTACCTTTCCGATACCCGTCCGTATTGAACCTTTTTACACCCGTCCGTGTACCTTTTAGATACCCGTCCGTATTGAAACCTTTACACCCGTCTGTGTACCTTTTAGATACCCGTCCGTATTGAAACCTTTACACCCGTCCGTGTACCTTTTTGATACCCGTCCGTATTGAGCTTTCTACACAAGTCCGTGTACCTTTTATATACCCGTCCGTATTAAAACCTTTACACCCGTCCGTGTACCTTTTTGATACCCGTCCGTATTGAGCTTTCTACACCCGTCCGTGTACCTTTTAGATACCCGTCCGTATTACACCCGTCCGTGTACCTTTTTGATACCCGTCCGTATTGAAACCTTTACACCCGTCCGTGCACCCTTTTGATACCCGTCCGTGTTGAAACCTTTACACCCGTCCGTGTACCCTTTTGATACCCGTCCGTGTTGAAACCTTTACAACCGTCCGTGTACCTTTTAGATACCCGTCCGTATTGAAACCCTTTACACCCGTCCGTGTACCTTTTTGATACCTATCCGTATTGAACCTTTTTTTTTCGCCCCTCCGTGTACCTTTCCGATACCCATCCGTATTGAACCTTTTTACACCCGTCCGTGTACCTTTTAGATACCCGTCCGTATTAAAACCCTTTACACCCGTCCGTGTACCTTTTTGATACCCGTCCGTGTACCTTTCTGATACCCGTCTGTATTGATACCTTTACACCCGTCCGTGTACCTTTCCGATACCCGTCCGTATTGAACCTTTTTACACCTGTCCGTGTACCTTTTAGATACCCGTCCGTATTGAAACCTTTACACCCGTCAGTGTACCTTTTAGATACCCGTCCGTATTGAAACCTTTACACCCGTCCGTGTACCTTTTTGATACCCGTCCGTATTGAGCTTTCTACACCTGTCCGTGTACCTTTTAGATACCCGTCCGTATTAAAACCTTTACACCCGTCCGTGTACCTTTTTGATACCCGTCCGTATTGAGCTTTCTACACCCGTCCGTGTACCTTTTAGATACCCGTCCGTATTACACCCGTCCGTGTACCCTTTTGATACCCGTCCGTATTAAAACCTTTACACCCGTCCGTGCACCCTTTTGATACCCGTCCGTGTTGAAACCTTTACACCCATCCGTGTACCCTTTTGATACCCGTCCGTGTTGAAACCTTTACACCCGTCCGTGTACCTTTTAGATACCCGTCCGTATTGAAACCCTTTACACCCGTCCGTGTACCTTTTTGATACCCGTCCGTATTGAGCTTTCTACACCCGTCCGTGTACCCTTTTGATACCCGTCCGTATTGAAACCTTTACACCCGTCCGTGTACCTTTTTGATACCCGTCCGTGTTGACCTTTCTGAATTCCTTGACACCCGTCAGTGTTTATCCCCGGCATAGTTAACACTCGTTTGTGTTTATTTCATGACTTTCCAATACCTTGGTTTTCAACACTCGTACGTATCGTGACAAGTGCAGCATCTATTGTTCGTTCCCCAGTGAGCCGTCCCTCTTCTGTTGGTCGTAAATTTCTGGAGTTCTTTCAGTATTCAATCCCCGTGTATCCTGGAATGTCTGAGAGTCATTGCTATCATACCTTCAGGACCAAGTTGATTGAATAGGGGCAGCTGTTGAACCCCAAAATTTGCATTCCTTACCTTTTACTAACTGGCTTATGTTTCATTTCGTTTTTTGCATTATCATGTATGCATATCATTAACATGGGGTCAAGGTGCTTGAGGCATTTCAAGAAAGTCCTATCTGGTCTATCACGTCATCAAGGGTTCACAAGTGGCAAGGGATCTCAAGTGGATTACTCCCTCCTAACCAGTGCATGAATTAGGGTTTTGAGACTCTTGGGTTTATGGCTCCAATAGGCAAGCTCCTTGGGTTTTTATCATCAGAAAATGGCATATCTTATCTTTGTTGGAGAGGATACACATCATATTCAGAGGAATTTGGATTTGGAGACTGTGTTATTTTCTCCTAGACTGAGGGTGCCACAAACTAGGGTTTGCTATAACGTCAGTTTATTTCTGATTTTTTGGGCAAGACTTGATTCCATGGTATCCCTCGGGTCCCTGAGTATCTAGGAGTGGAAGATCGTCCATCAGTTTGATTCAGGAGAAGTTCAATTGACCAATAGTTTGAAAATCAGTTAACTTGGTCAAAGAGTCAACTATGGTCAACACCAAGTCAAACCTCAGGATTTTTGGTCAACATCAAGATTATCAGGTGAAATTCATCATTTGATCAAGGGTTGATCATGATTCATCAAGGAAACCTCAGAATCATCAAGAATCGGGAGTTACTAAATTAGGGTTTTTGTAGGAAAAGTCAACTGTACTTTGACCAGGCCTAACTTCCACATACTTCATCAAAAATTCCTCAACCAAAGTCCATATTGAAGAAAATTTAATTCCCTACAACTTTGTGTCTCACAAGCCAAGTCGAGAAATGCTTCATTCAGGAGATATGAGCCAAGACATTATAGGTCATTTTGAAAGTCAACCAAAGTCAACCTTTTTCAAAAGCTCATAACTTGAACATGGAAGATCAAATTGACATGGGACCAAAAGGGTTGGTTAGAGGACATCTTGAGGTTTCTAAAAAGTATTAGTTTACATTAAGGAGCTAAAAATTGAAGGAGTTATTCTTAGTCAAAGTTGGGCAATTTTGAGGAGGTGCACAAAGCAAATTATGCCTATAACCCAAATTTTGACAAATGGGCCATAAGTTTCTTAAACCAAACATAAGCATAAAGCCATGCATGACCCAAAGAGCATATATTTGATTTTTCCTCATTTTATTTTATTTTTATTGGATTTAATTAGTTAAATTCAATATTAAATGAAATAATTCAAAAATAATTAACCATGGATTATTCAGGCCCAAGTCATGATCAGAAGAAAACCCTAGTCTTTATAAGCCAATTCATGTGAGGGTTGAAGGGGGGACACGAAAATTTGGAGAGGAATTTAAGCTTGAACCCTAGAGCTCTTTTTCACCAAAACTCACGATCCACAAGGTTTTCTCAAAGGATTTTTCCACAGACATCTTCCTGGGGATCCAAGGAGTAGATATCAATCACCACTTGCAGCCAAGAGCACGCACGCAAAGGGAACCGTCTCAGGTTGGTAGAATTTTCGAGGATCCTAAAACTTCAATTTTTTACGTGAATATTGTCGTGGGGTTATCACTGATTATGCTGGTATGATTGGTTTGATGATTGGATGCGTATGTTGCTCGTAATGTTGATTTGAATTTTTTTGCCCTAACACTATTCCTTTCGTTTTGCACAGTGTGTTGCTTGTTTGTGATTTTGGACGAGGGATTTGGAATCCTCTTGGAATTCCGGTTCGAACGGTATGCGAATTGGGGTTTTCTGGGCATTTTTAATTTGCAGGTGGTGGTGGCAGGCGGCCGGAGCTAGGGCTCCGGCGACCTGGGAGATCTCCGGCCGGTCAAAGGGTTCCACGAAGAAGACGCAATCTGGGCCCTTGGTTCGTTTCATCGTGTGGCCACCAGCGTGCCACCTATTTTTTCTTTTTATTTTTTTCTGAAATTTAATTGATGATCCCATGTATATCACCCCACCGTCCCTACTATGTTCCACCAATTACTTCATTCCATTTCGTTTACTTTTTGTTCGCGTTGACTAACCCTGGACAGTCTGATGAATCACACGGCCAAAATCTCGCCAACGCATTAAAATGACATGTGCATGGCACATGGGAGTCCACACATGCACCTTTTTTTTTATTTTATTTTTCTGAAGGATTTAGACGTTGGGCCTCCTATTGGCACCCCCCGTCTTCAGCCCATGTCCTTTTCCAATACATTTTCTTTACTTTCCACACCCCCCATGCGCATCCAATTTAGATATTTTGTTTTAATTATATTGTTTTCATTTTTAATTTTTAAAATTAGTAAATTGCATTTAAAAAATCCCAGAAAATTCATACATCATATTTATTAATTTATAAAATTTTTACAAATTTTATTTTTTGTTTTTATTTTATTCTTATCATTTAAATTAATTGTTTAATCTATTTTCTTCTTGAACTATCCATACCATGCATACACAATTTGTTTATTTTATTTCTCTGCATTCGAAAAACATTTTTTATCCGTTCCTTTTGCATTCATTCATGAACATTCTAAAGTGCTTAAAAATATTTTTCTTGCATTTTTAAATATTTTTCATATTGCATTTAGGTCCTTCTCTTTGGCACGTTGAACCCTCTCCCTTATTTGACTTTCGTGTGATTATTTGAGTGGCTAACACTTTGAATTTTTGTATGGATTTTTTATATATTGTTTGTCTCTGGTTGAGGATCTCTTAGGATTAATTTGAGAATTTCAAGAATCATTTTTCTAATTATTGGGTTTGTTTTCAATTGAGATTTTCTTGCAGGCGCACCTTTGACTTTATATGATTACCTTGTTTGAAAGGCATTCATGCCATTTGCTTTAGGGGTGCTATTTGATTTCTTTGATTCATGTTTGGTTCATTATTATCATTGTTATTTGCCATTGCTTGATTTTCATTCACCTCATTGCTCTTATTCACGTCCGTTTCCCACTAACCTTTTATGCAGGATTAAGGTAAGTTCTTTAAGGGTATGGATAAATATCCATGGTCACCCTTGCTTTTTTCCTTCCCTCGTCTTCTTTCTTTAGGCTTAGGTCGTCTTCAAACCTCACTAACCGTAGGTCACCCATGAATGATAACATTAGGACTCTTAGTTCCCTTTAGAGTTACCCTTGTGTCTTCTCTCTTCTCATCTCAAAATGTCTTTAAAACACTTAATAAGAATAAGGTGTATTGTGCACGAGCCTCAAGTATGGGGAATGAGAAATGAGGGGCCTCCTCTCATCTTTCTAAAGTGCTTAGCGAGCGTCCTGTCTTGGTACGATGCGTTAAGTATTCGCCCCTGTGCCCTAGACTTTGGTGCAATGCGGCTTAGGAACTAACTCAAGCCACTTCTGTCGTAAAAAAACACAAACCAACTTCAAACTTTTTTGTCCTTCGGGACCTTCAACTTAAAGGCTATTTTCGAAAAGGGCACGTTACCTTCCGTCTGAGTCGCAAACAGGCATCGACCCTAACTGTCGGACGCGGACTTAACGTCGCTCATAAAAAACACAAAAAGAACTTAGTCCGAACTACGTTGACTCTGAATTCCCCATTGCACAAAGGGGGTACGTAGGCCTAGGACGTCGACGTCCTACCGAGTCGGTCTTTGTCTTTCCCCTCCCGTTTTAGCACAACCATAGATGATAGGATAACTCACCCTTAGAATAGACAACAAGCGTGGATCCCATCGAGTACGATGGACGCGTGGGGTGCTAGCACCTTCCTCTCGCATAACCGACTCCCGAACCCAGGCTATGGTTGTGATGACCATTCCTTTCCCTCTTCCTAAGGTTTATGCGGTGTTCCCTTTCCCTCTCTTGGGATAAATTTACACGGCTGGCGACTCTGTTTTTTTCCGCACCACTCTCGCGTTTGTACCTGGATGAAAATCCTGGGAGCGACAATAGGTCCTATACCCGGATCAGAGTGCACTTTGAGATAAGAGGATAGTATAGTCAAGGGAACTTTGAAGGAGTCGAATCCTGAAAAAGAAGAACTTGAGAATCTATCCACTCGGTGGTTGCCTCTTTGGAATTACAGATGCCGATCGAGCGATCGAGAAGGCATTACTTTTTCCATAGAAGCCTATAACACTGAGAACCGTAGTAACCCTTAACCCATCCTACCTTTTATGGATTGTAGCGCGGAAGCTATGAAGATGCAAATCTGACTTAGCTGTCACGTGATGCTACACTCAGGTTAGATTCTCTTGAGGATAACTACCAACCTCCGAGCAAATCGGTGTGATGGTGTGTCTGATAGTGGATTGTGGACCCTGGCTACTCTGTTAGAACCGCTGTTTTCTGCAGGTACAATGAAGACGAAACCTTAGTACATACCTTTGTGGGATTGGTTCTTACCCCGGCTTCATGCTCATGACTTGAACCTTGACCCGTGTGCTTTGTGTGATCTTGTTTGTGGGTGTTGCATTCATGCACTCATGCATTCATGAGAATTCTTTTTGAAGGTTTCAAGGAACTTAAAGGTGTTATTGCAAACATTGTAGGTACTTTTGTTATGGATTTTGGAAGGAGAAGTACAAAGAAGTACACTTTCAAGAGTCCTAAGTTAGAAGGTTTGAGAGAGCTAGGATCTTTGGTTACTGATACCAAGAAGTTTGAGTTCAGATATGGAAGGCTTTTATCTCTCTTGAAGGTTGATATGGCTGAAGGATTGCTTGCTACTTTGGTTAAGTTCTACGACCCTTTGCTTCATTGTTTCACCTTTCCTGATTATCTATTGGTACCTACGCTAGAGGAGTATTCTCTCCTGCTTGATTTGCCTATTTATGGTCGGATTTTCTCCGGTTTGGACCCCGCTCCTGAGCATGATGTTATTGCGAAGGCTACTCACTTGAAGGTTTCCGAGATTAAGGCTCGCATGGATACCAAAGGAAAGATTCGTGGGTTACCCGCTAAGTTCTTGATGGACGGAGCTTATCACTTTGCTAGTGTGAAGAACACAATTGCTTTTGAGGCTATTCTTGCCTTGCTTATTTATGGATTGTTCCTCTTCCTGAATGTTGAGAACTTTGTCGACATCAACGCTATTCGGATCTTCTTGATTGGGAATCCAATTCCCACTTTGCTTGCCGATGCTTAGCATTCTATTCACCTCAGGAATTTCCATGGTGAAGGGATGATTATTTATTGTGCGCCTTTGCTTTACAAGTGGTTTATTTCTCATTTGCTGAAGTCTGCAGCTTTCTGGAATCTCAAGGATGGTTTATATTGGTCGCGGAAGATTATGTCTCTCACTCATTCTGATATTGATTGGTGTAGCCGTGTTCCTTCTGGAGCGATGATTATTGATAGTTGTGGTGATTTTCCCAACGTGCCTCTTCTTGGTACAAAGGGAGGAATCAGCTACAATCTGGTGTTAGCTCGTCGTCAGTTGGGATATCCTTTGCGAGAGGTACAAAAGAACATTCATTTGGCCGGTCTCTTTTTCAAGGAAGAAGAATCTCAGGTTGCTCTCAAGAGAGAAATTGTGGAAGCTTGGTGCAACATTCGTAGAAAAGGAAAGGAAAGTTTGGGAAATCCAAATTGTATCTCTTCGGAACCTTACCTCCAGTGGGTTAAGAATAAAGCTATTACTTTGAAGATGCCTTATGCGCGTCAGGAGTCTTTATCTCTAATTGCTGAGAAGCCTATCCTCTACTTTATGGAAGACACAGAGAAGTTTCAGATCGCTTTGGCCGAGATGCAATAAGAGAGAGATGCTTGGACGAACAAGTATCAGATTGTTGAGTTAGAGAATGCAAGACTTCAAGAGCACTTCAAGAAGAAGAATGAAGATGAAGTTGCCAACAAGAAGAGAAAGGCGCAAGAGGATTTATTTTCCTCTCGCATTCATCCAGTTTCTGATATCCCGAAGAGTTCAGAATCTCCTTGGAAGTTGATCGTTGATCAGTTGCTGATTGAGAAGACTCAGATGCTGGCCCACATCAAGAAGCTGGAAGATAGAGCTGGGACTTCTTCTCATAGGATTCTCTAGGGATCTAGTTTTCCTTATTCTCTATTGTTTTAGGATTTTTGAATCTGTACTTACAAGATGTAATCTTTTCCATCATTAATGAATGAGATTTTGGTATTTCAAATAACAATGTTTGCAATATGCCTTATAATTCCTTGAAACTTTGCATTTGCATTTGCATATCAAGCATCATTCTACATTGTTTCTTGCCTTTTCCAGGTGTCTTATGTTTCCTTTGGTCTTCATTCAGCCAAGCTGCCGCACCAGTATAATACTTGGGCTAATATGGAGAAGAAGATGGATCAATTGCAACAAGAGAACCGTGAGCTTCGTGAAGAAGTATCAACTCTGAAGGATGGTTTGGAGAGACTCACTGCTATGATGAAAGCTCTGGTGGCTGCTCAGAATCAGCCACCACCTCCTCCTCCTCCACTTTCAACTCCTGTGCAAAGGACAGTCATTTCTGAGATTGTCTCTACGCCCATCTCTGTGGCGCCTGCTAGTGTTCCTCAGTACTCCATGCCTCCTGGCTTCCCCTGGGGCATGCCTCATAACTTTGTTCCTGAGGGTTATCAACCACCACCGCCTCCTAAAATTCCAGTTGTTCCTACCGTTCAACCTGTGATGACTGTACCACCGCCTGTGGTTCATATTGTTCCTTTTGGTGAAGAGCAGATTTTCCATACTGCTCCAAGTGAAAATGCCAGTGCTTATGATAGAATGGAAGAGATTCAAGACCAGTTTGCTGAGATGCAGAAAGAGATCAAAGCTTTGAGGGGTAAAGAACTGTTTGGAAAGAATGCTCATGAGTTATGCTTGGTTCCTAATGTGAAGATCCCGGATAAATTCAAAGTCCCTGACTTTGAAAAGTATAAGGGTAACTCTTGTCCGATGAGTCATTTGAATATGTATGCTCGTAAGATGTCGGCTCAGAAGGATAATGATCAGCTGCTCATTCACTACTTTCAAGATAGTTTGTCTGGTACAGCTTTGAAATGGTATATAGGACTCGACAGTACTCGAGTTTGGACTTTCGAAGATTTGGGTGAGGCGTTTATGAAATAGTATAAGTATAATATGGATATGGCTCCTGATCGTGACCAGCTTCGGGCAATGGCTCAGAAAGATAAAGAGACATTCAAAGAATACGTGCAAAGGTGGCGCGAGATTGCTGCTCAGATTAATCCTCCTTTGGAAGAAAAAGAGATGACTAAGAATTTTCTGAAAACTCTGAGTCCTTTTTATTATGAGCGTATGATCGCTAGTGCCCCGAGTGACTTCACTAAGATGGTTAATATGGGGATGAGATTAGAATAAGGTGTCTGTGAGGGACGTTTGTCAAAATATGGTAATTCCGCTGGTAATTCCAAGAAATATGGAGGAGGATTTGCCAAGAAGAAAGAGGGTGAGACCCATGTTATTGCCCATGGAGGACGCAAAAAGAGTTACAGTAAGAATAATCAGTGTCAGCAACATGTTGCATCTGTCACTCCTGTTATCAGTTCAGCTCCTGTTGTTCAAGCAACTCCAGTGCAGCAACAACGTTCTAACCAACAGAACAATCAGCGGGGCCGTTTTCAGAAAGATTTTGATCTGATTCTGATGACATATACAGATTTGCTTCCATGCTTAATTCAGAAGAATCTTGTTCAGACCCATGCACCACCTGCTGTTCCAAAAGATTTGCCATGGTGGTATAAGCCCAAATCTCATTGCGTTTTCCATCAGGGAGGAGCGGGACATGATACTGAGAACTGTTATCCATTGAAGATGGAAGTTCAAAGGTTCACTAGGAGTGGTATTTTGTCTTTCGAAGATTCCAACCCTAATGTCCAATCGAATCTGCTGCCTAATCATGGCAAGGCGTCTGTCAATATGGTTTATGGTTGCCCTGGTACATTTAAAATTTTTGATATCCGTTGGATCCGAAGATCTCTTGTGGAAATGCATGCACTTTTGAGTGAGTACCATAATATTGATCATGACTATGCATCTTGCTGTATTTATTCCGTGAATCCTCGTGGTTGTGTGATAGTGAAGAGGGATATTCAAAGGATGATGGATGAAAATTTGATTGAAGTCACTGCTAAAAGAGATGAATATTAGAATGAGGTGAATGTTATTGCACCACGCTTTAATATTCCTAAAAGAGTTATTATCTCTTATGACAGTCAGAAGACCGCTGTTACACCCTTGGTCATTCGGTTGCCCGGTCCAGTACCCTATGAATCTGACAAGGTTGTTCCGTATAAGTACAATGCTACCATGGTAGAAGATGGTAAGGAAGCTCTCATTCCTTCTTTGTCTTCTGTGGTAAGCGTTGCTGATGTGAGTAGAGTGACCCGAAGTGGTCGAGTTTTTGCTCCTGAGCCTCCAAAGATTGTGGAGAATGTTGCTGCTGGCAAACGATCTCAAGATGAGAGTAATGTCGATGTTTCTGGTCAGTCCAGTGGTTCGAAGGCCTATGAGGATGAAGTTTTGAAATTGATCAAGAAGAGTGAGTACAGTGTTGTAGATCAACTCTTGCACACCCCGTCCAAGACTTCAGTGTTGTCCCTACTGATGAATTCTAAAGCTCATAGGAAATCTTTGCAGAAGGTATTGGAACAAGCATATGTTGAGCATGATGTGACTGCAAATAAATTTGATGGAATTGTTGCCAACCTCACAGCATGCAATAATTTGAGTTTCTGTGATGAAGAGTTACCCGAGGAGGGGAGAAATCACAATTTGGCTTTACATATCTCCATGAACTGTCAAGAAGATGCGATTTCCCATGTGTTGGTTGATACTGGCTCTTCTTTGAATGTGTTGCCAAAATTTACTTTATCAAGGTTTTCTTACCAAGGTCCTCCCATGAGGTATAGTGGAGTTGTTGTTAAAGCTTTTGATGGATCTCGAAAGACTGTGATTGGAGAAGTTGATCTTCCAATCAAGATAGGACCATGCTTCTTCCAGATTACTTTTCAAGTAATGGATATCCGTCCTGCTTATAGTTGTCTGCTTGGCCGACCATGGATTCATGAAGCTGGGGCAGTGACTTCGACTCTTCATCAGAAATTAAAGTTTGTTAAGAATGATAAGCTGGTAATTGTTGGAGGTGAGCAAGCGATGCTGGTGAGCCACCTTTCATCCTTTTCGTATGTTGACGCTGATGAGACTGTTGGGACTCCGTTCCAAGCTCTTTCTGTTGATGATAAAACTGTTAAGAAGAATGAGTTACCCATGTCTTCTTTGAAAGATGCTCTGCATGTGCTAGAAACTGGTCGGGCTGATGGTTGGGGTCGAGTCATTGATGTGGTTGATAACCTGGACAAAACTGGTTTAGGCTTTATGCCTGGTACAGTCAGAAGAGATTTGAAGCGTATTAATGATAATTTTCACAGCGCTGGATTCATCAACAAAGATCATTCTACAGCTGCAATTCTTGAAGATGACCCTGTAGGCTATATCCCATTTGGTTCTGAAAGTGATGTCATTCCTGCTGAAGATTGGGAGCCTTATTTGGAAGACCCTGGTTATATGTCCCCAGATGATGCATATGAGCCTTTTTATTCCCCTCTGAAGAAGTTTAAGGAACCTGAATATGAAGTCAGTGCCATCATTGAGGATGATGAAGAGGAAGAACTTCCCAACTTTGTGACACACGGACAGATCTGCCAGAATTGGATAGCTGTTGATGTTCCTACTATTGTTCATATTTCAAAGTAATTTGTTTTTGCTTCTTTCAAAAAATCCTTTCACTCTGCCCAAGGTGAAAGTGAATTTGTGAGGGTTTTGTTTCAAATTTTATCATCATCAATAAAATGTTATTTTGTTTATCCATATTATGTTTTCCCTTTTTGCTTTATTTCTGAAAAATGGTAACATAAAAAACCAAAAAAAAATAATAATGTGATTATCACTTTTATCTGCATGGTACTTGCACTTTTGTTCATATTCTAAAATCAAACATAAATCATTGTGCAGATTGATTGTTAAACCCATTGAAAACAATGACCTTATGCCCCCTCCCAACTTTGAGTTCCCTGTGTTTGGAGCTGAAGAAGAGGATATTGAGGAGGTTCCAGATGAAATTTCTCGGTTGCTTGAGCACGAGGAAAAGGCCATTCAGCCTCATGACGAGCCGTTGGAATTGGTTAATTTGGGTTCAGATGATGATAAGAAAGAAGTCAAGATTGGGGCACTGCTTCAGTCAGATGTTAATTAAAGGATTGTGGAGCTTCTTAGAGAATATGTTGATGTGTTTGCATGGTCTTATCAAGACATGCCTGGTCTTGATACTGATATTGTGGAGCACCATTTTCCATTGAAGCCTGAATGTCCACCTGTGAAACAGAAATTGAGAAGAATTCATCCTGACATGGTCGTGAAGATCAAAGAGGAGGTTCAAAAGTAGATTGATGCTGGTTTTCTTGTGACTTCTGAGTATCCTCAATGGGTGGCGAATATTGTGCCTGTTCCAAAGAAAGACGGAAAAGTCCGAATGTGTGTTGACTATAGAAATTTGAATAAAGCGAGTCCAAAAGATGATTTTCCATTGCCACACATTGATATGTTGGTAGATAATTCTGCTAAATTCAGTATCTTTTCTTTTATGGATGGATTTTTCGATTATAATCAAATAAAGATGGCACCCGAGGATATGGAAAAAACAACTTTCATTACACCCTGGGGAACATTCTGTTACAGAGTGATGCCCTTCGGTTTGAAAAATGCTGGTGCAACGTACCAGAGAGCTTGACTACTTTGTTCCATGATATGATGCATAAATTGAGGTATATGTGGATGATATGATTTGTAAGTCGAAGACCGAAGAGGATCATATTGAGTTCTTATTGAAGTTGTTTCAACGTTTAAGAAAGTTTAAGCTCCATTTGAATCCAAATAAATGCACTTTTGGTGTCCGTTTTGGAAAATTGATGGGCTTTATTGTCAGCCAAAAAGGCATTGAAGTTGACCCTGGTAAGGTTAAAGCTATTCAGGAAATGCCTGCGTCCAAAACAGAAAAACAAGTAAGAGGATTCTTGGGATGTTTGAATTACATCTCCCGATTTATATCCAATATGACTGCCACATGTGCGCCGATCTTCAAGCTGCTTCACAAAGATCAGGGTTGTGTCTGGACAAAGGATTGTCAAAAAGCTTTTGAAAGAATTAAAGAGTATCTACTTGAACCTCTGATTTTGTCTCCTCCTGTGGAAGGAAGACCTTTGATCATGTATTTGACTGTGCTGGAAGAGTCTATGGGTTGTGTTTTGGGTCAACAAGATGAATCTGGTCGAAAAGAGTTTGCCATTTATTATTTAAGCAAGAAGTTCACCGATTGTGAGTCTCGGTATTCAATGCTTGAAAAGACATGTTGTACTTTAGCTTGGGCTGCCAAACGCCTCCGCCAGTATATGTTGAATCATACGACTTGGTTGATATCCAAAATGGATCCAATCAAGTATATCTTTGAAAAGCCTGCTCTAACTGGGAGGATTGCTCGTTGGAAAATGTTGTTGTCAGAATATGATATCGAGTACCGAACTCAAAAAGCAATAAAAGGAAGTGTTTTGGCTGATCATTTGGCACACTAGCCAATTGATGATTACCAACCTATTAGGTTTGATTTTCCTGATGAAGATGTGATGTATCTAAAGGTAAAAGATTGTGAAGAACCATTACCTGATGAAGGGCCTAAGCCTGGATCCCGTTGGGGTTTGATTTTTGATGGAGTTGTTAATGAGTATGGCAATGGTATTGGGGCAATAATTGTTACTCCTCGTGGTTCTCACTTTCCTTTCACTGCAAGGTTGATGTTCACTTGCACAAATAATGCGGCTGAGTATGAAGCATGTATTATGGGCTTGGAAGAAGCCATTGATTTAAGATTCAAGATTCTTGATGTATACGGAGATTCAGCCCTGATGATTAACCAGATTAAAGGAGAATGGGAGACACGTCAACCTGATTTGATTCCTTATCGAGATTATGCAAGAAGGTTGTTAACTTTCTTCAATAAGGTTGAGTTTCACCATGTACCCAGAGCAGCAAATCGAATGGAGGATGCTTTAGACACTATATCCTCCATGATTGTGGTGAATTGGTGGAATGATGTGCCCAAAATCGATGTTATGCGGCTTGATAGGCCAGCTCATGTATTTGCGATTGAAGAGGTTGTTGATGACAAACCGTGGTATTATGATATTAAACGCTTTCTTCAAAATCAAGAGTACCCACTTGGGGTATCCAAGAAAGATAAGAAGACTTTGAGAAGATTGGCTGGTAGTTTCTTTTTGAATGATGATGTGCTGTATAAAAGAAATCATGACATGGTCTTGCTCAGATGCGTGGATAGACACGAAGCAGACATGTTGATGAAAGAAATTCATGAAGGATCTTTTGGTACCCATGCCAATGGGCATGCAATGGCTAAGAAGATGTTAAGGGGAGGTTACTATTGGCTGACAATGGAATTTGACTGTTGTAAATTCGTGAAGAAGTGCCATAAGTGCCTGGTTTATGCTGACAAAATTCATGTACCACCAACTCCTCTCAATGTTATCTCTTCTCCATGGTCGTTCTCCATGTGGGGAATTGATATGATTGGAATGATTGAGCCTAAAGCGACAAACGGACACTGTTTCATATTGGTGGCTATTGACCATTTTACCAAGTGGGTCGAAGCGGTATAATATGCCAATGTGACCAAGCAAGTAGTGGTCCGGTTTATCAAGAACCAAATCATTTGTCGGTATGGTGTTCCGAGCAAGATTATCACTGATAATGGGTTGAATCTGAATAACAAGATGATGAAGGAATTATGTGATGAGTTTAAGATTGAGCATCATAATTCTTCTCCTTACAAACCTAAGATGAATGGGGCTGTTGAAGCTGCTAATAAGAATATTAAGAAGATTGTTCAAAAGATGGTTGTTACTTACAAGGATTGGCATGAGATGCTCCCTTTTGCTTTGCATGGGTATCGTACATCCGTCCACACTTCAACAGAGGAAACCCCTTTTTCTCTTGTTTAAAGTATGGAAGAAGTGCTCCCGGTAGAGGTTGAAATCCCTTCTATGAGAGTTTTGATGGAAGCTGAATTGTCTGAGGCTGAATGGTGCCAAAGCAGATATGACCAGTTGAATTTGATTGAGGAGAAAAGAATGACGGCCTTGTTTCATGGCCAATTGTATCAACAGAGAATGAAGAAAGCTTTTGATAAGAAGGTTCGTCCTCGTGTGTTCAGAGAAGGCGACCTCGTGCTCAAAAAGATTTCGACTTTTACCAATGATTCTAGGGGCAAGTGGACTCCTAATTATGAAGGCCCATATGTTGTCAAGAGAGCCTTTTCTGGCGGTGCATTACTTCTTGCAACTATGGATGGTGAAGAGTTCACTCGTCCTGTGAATGCCGATGCAGTCAAGAAATACTTCGCCTAAAAAAAATAAAAGAACATCTCGCTAAGTTGAAAACCCGAAAGGGTGGCTTAGGCAAAAATGAGTGTCTCGGTGGGCTGAAAACCCGAAAGGGCGGTCCAGGCAAAAATTAGAGACGAAAACAGAAGTAATCATCCCGGTAGATTGAAAACCTGAGAGGGAAATCTAGGCAAAAGTTAGGGATTATGGCAAGTAACTGCATCTGGCCAGTCTTGATCATTTGAAAGCAACATTGTCTATCAAGGATTCTGCCTAAATCATCCTCAACTGAAGTTCTGAGCACAGTGGAATTTAAAGTTGTTAGGGAGAATAGTGGTCATTAACCCTTTCCATGTATTTACCATTTTTCAAACTTTGTAATGATCCATGGAATTACGCCATTTGCGGACTTCTATTCTATCAATAAAATTTGGGCCTTTGTCCCTTTGTTTGAAATTCTTATTTTGTTTCTGTTCGCAGAATTTCATTTATTTTTTATGATGATTTTTGAAACAAAATGCAAATAATTGATTTAAATATTTGAAAATCACAAAAACATTTTCCTTTGATTTATGAATGCAAAAAGGAACACCAACGGTTATTCCAAGAATAGTAGGATCAATGTTTTCCTCAGCAGGGTTCGTTCTCGCTCCTTTGGAAGAATTAATTGACAGCTCCCCAGTAGAGTTTGTCGATATTTCCCCAGTAAGGTTTGTTAATTTTTCCTCAACATGATTTGTTCATACAACCAGTTGTTGACAAGATGATAGGTTCCTTCAAAGTTGTGTTATGACGTGTTGAATTCATAAGGGTCAATTCTGTTTGGTTTTTCCTCAGCTAGGTTTTGATCCGGATCTGCTCCAGTTGATTATGACATGGTCAGTTAGTCGAGTAGTAGTCCTCATAGGGAGATTCATTTTCGCTGTCCCCCGGTGCGAATCATATGAGGAATTTCCATCAGAGTTTTACCTTCTAGGTGTGTTGTTGTTGCTTGGGATATTCCCAAGCGCAGAGCAGTGTTATCTTCCCCGGCAAGTCCAGGTCGTATTTCTCTACAGATTGTTTGTTTTCAGAGAAGATTGTGCATCACCATTTCGGGTGTTCCCCAGTGAAGTTGCCGATGATATCTCTATTTAAGGAATACTGATACCAGTCACCTGTTAGGTTTTCTCTCATTCATGATGAGTATTGATCTAAAATCCCCCACAGTTTAACCTTGTTGTTGTTTTCCTCAACAAGTCCAGGTTGTTTTGCTCAGAAGTGGTTAATCCTCAGAGAGCTTTTATCTTGTATCTCCAGCAGATCTGCCTTGTATTCCCAGTGGATTTTGCGTAGATATTTATATATCTACAATCCCCAGCGGATTCTTTATTTCTCTGCAGCAGATCTCTTCATCCTTTTGAAATGAAAGTTCCTGTGAATTTTTATTATCCCCAGGAAGATTCAGAAAGGTTTGGGTTGTTATGATTCCCCGACAGCTTTCCTGCCATCTTCAAAGCAGAGTTTATGTGGTTATCCTCTTTGTGGATAGTTGATGTTAGAAGATTGATATTTGGGTTTTTCCCTAAGGATTATCTTCTTTTCTCCAGCAAGATTTGAGCCTTGTAGTAGGATTTATTTTGCTTTGATGGCTTTTGTTTAGCTCTTGCAGGATTCCGTCAGATAAATCCCTAGCAGAGCTGCTGATGATATCTCCATCTTGTTGAGATTAGACGAGTATTCAGCGGTGTTGTGATGTTTTCCGCCCTCTGTTTATCCTTGTGTCTGTTTTTCCAGCATATTCATACTCATACGCATTGCATGCGCATCCTTTTGTTGTGCATAGCATATTGTTGTTGCATTGTGCATTTTGCATCTGTGTTTGTGTTGCTTTGCTCTCTGGTCCTGTTATCCTTGCAGAGCGTGTGTGTCTTCTCTCCATTTAGAGTGTTGACCCGTAGCAGAAAATGCCTGTCTTTGTTAATTCCCCACTGAGTTTTGCCTCATGGAAGATATTTTGTTTTAGCCTTCCTCCAGTTCATTTGTCTGGATGGAATTAATCCCCAGTTGAGATATTTCCTCCTCGGGATGAGTCTTGTTTGGCCATTTCTCTCTGGTTTATTCCCAGATTGAATTTTGGTCCCTTGCTTTGGGCTTATCACCTTTGTCGTCCTACCCGTTTTGGTGGTAGTAGGTGATATAGCCAGCTTGTTACCTTTGTCGTCCTGCCCTGTGTTGGTAGTAGATAATATAGCCGAGTTTGATTACCTTGTTGTAACTATCACTTGTTTGATAGTTGGTAATCTCTACTTTCCTTTTTGAGATTATTACCTTTGTTGTCCTACCCTTTTGTTGGTAGTAGGTAATTTTTCTCACACCCTTGGTTGATTACCTCGTCGTAACTATTACTTGGTTGATAGTTGGTAATCTTTCTTTTGGCTTATCACCTTTGTCGTCCTACCCGTTTTGTTGGTAGTAGGTGATATAGCCCGGTTTGGTTACCTCGTCGTAGCTATCACTTGTTTGAGGTTATTACCTTTGTCGTCCTACCCTTTTGTTGGTAGTAGGTAATCTTTCTCATACCCTTGGCTGTTTACTTTGTTGTAACCGTCACTTGGTTGATGGTTGGTATTCTTTCTTTAGCTGGCTTCTTACCTTTGTCGTCCTGCCCTTTGTTGGTAGTAGGTAATATAGCTCGGTTTAGTTGCCTTGTTATAGTTGTCACTTGGTTGATAGCAGGTAACCTTATCCTCTTTGTGAGATCGTTACCTTTGTCGTCTTGCCTTTTGTTGGTAGTAGGTAATTCTTCTCATATCCTTTTATTGACTGCCTTGTTGTAGCTATCATTTGCTTGGTAGTTGGCAATCTTTCCTTTTGATCATGCTATTACCGGATGTCTGGTATTAGACGATCTGTTCCCCAACGGAGATTTTTTTCCTCCATGTTGGAACGATGTTATCCCTTTTTTATTTTTTTGAGTGTCGACAATTTTCCCTCATTTGGAATCTTACTCTTTGCCCTTCCCCAGTGGAGATTTGTTTCCCTCCCTGTTGGGATGTGTTTTCCCTCTTTTATTTTCCCCTGGTGGAGCCTTTTCTCTTTGCTCCCCAGTTTGTTCGTCTCCTGTGGCGTTTTCTCCCCACAGTGGTCTTGTGTCTGCATATCATTTGCATGATCATATCATTTTGTGGTCTCTTAGGGCCAAAAATTTGGTTTGTTGTTATATTTAAGTCTCTTCTATCTCGTCAAGACAAAGATGCCAATCTTCATATCTCCGAATAGAAGAAAGTTAAATAGGGGCAGTTGTAATACCCTAATTTTTGCCCCTAAGATTCTTTGCTTTTCAAATGCATACCATAAACAATATCACACATTGGTTTCCCCTTCTATAGGTTTGTGCCTTGCAGGGATCTTTGGGTTCGTGTGTGTGTGTGTTTGTTATTTGTTTATTGCTTAATTTGTTTATGTTCACTAACCATTAATTAAAATCCAAAAATATTTTGTTTTCTTTCACTAACATTTTTCAGGGGAAGAACAGGTTAAAAATACCAAAACATCAGTCCCTCAGCTCGAATGGATTTCATCTGATTAAAGTCAAAGTTGATTTGCGATTAATTCAAAAATTATCTGATCAAGAGTTTCCAAGATTTAATTGATTATTATTCAAGGGACTCCAAGGTTCATGTGTTTATTTCCATGCCTTCTTTGACAAGCAAGAAAATCGAGCCAGAGCCAAGACAACACATCAAAAAGCCATTTTTTCCCCATTTTTCACTGTGTTAATCGATTAACCTAATTGCACTGTGAAGTGGTTAATCGATTAACACGTGCAATTTTTGAAAAAAATGTGCCAAATTCAAACTCTGCAGCAATTGGCACCAATTTTCACCATTTTGATCACATGTGGAATATTCTAGACCATCTCATTTTAATTCCCTACATCATCATAATTAATTCCCACCATGTACCATCACTAATCACCACTCATTTGTGTTTTCCCTCCAAATTTGAATTCCAATCCTAATTTTGATCTTCCAATCCTAATTCCAAACCACCAAATTTTCCAAGCTTAAACTTTATAAATAGAGCCTTCATTTCATTCATTCTTCAAGCTTTTGATAGCCAACAAACCTCTTGCAAATTATCTTCCCAACCACAAAATTCACTCAATGCTCACATTTCTTCCTTTGAAAGTTAACAAGAATTCACATTGAATCTTGTTCAACTTTGAGCTAAACCTTCATCCATTCTTGTTTTTGTTCATCAATTATAGTAGATCAAGGTTTTGGAGTGTAGATCTTGAAGCAATTTGAAGGAATTTTCAGATTTGAAGTGATAATTCATCTCTCACCATTGTTGAAGCTTCATCTTCATCTTCCATAATGTAGATCCTTGGTGAATTCTTGTTACTTGATCCTTTGGATCTTGTAATTGTGTTTGATTGCTGGTTTTTGCTGTTGTTTTACTCAAAAATTCGTGCACAATTGAATCCTTGATCCTAAGATGTTTGAAGAAATGAGTGATCAAGGATTTGGTAATTTTCAAACTGATTTTCTGCTGTTTTTACAGTGTTAATCGATTAACCAAAACATGTACAATTAGGTTAATCAATTAACAGCTTGTTTCTACGCAAAAATTGGAAGTTTGTACTGGTTAATCTATTAACATAATTACACTGTGAAGTGGTTAATCGATTAACCAGCATCCAGAATGTGTTTTTTGCTTGTTTATGGGGCTGTTTTGGTTTTTCTTCCTCCTTCTTCCCCTTTCTTCTTATTTTAGCCTTGAAACACATTGTTGAGATTAATTTCTCTTCAATTTCAATAGACTTTTGATATGGTTAGAGTAATTAAACATTCATTAGTTCAAATCTATCTTTAAATGAATTGTTGAATTCATTTGAGGTGCTTTGAATTAGTGATATGTTTTCACACTTAAATCTATCAATTAAAGGTAATTAAACTTGAAGATGAAAGGTTCTTGACTTTGTAATTCAATTTGGCTTTCTCTTCATCTATTTCCTTTGTTATTTTGATCGATGAAAGTCTTTTTGGATCTTAGAATTTCTTTGTTGAATTCTTGATCAAGACTAGATCGCTACCTATTTTCTTTTCGTGCGGTATTGCTTTCGGATGACGATCTACATATCGTTCATCTAGCATGCATTAGCACAAAGATCTATTGACCGGCCTCATTGTAGGGTAATTACTCCATAAATTACTTGGCAATTGCTTAACATAGCACAACATTTGTCCCTCTTTATCCAATTCGGAATTTGAACTTTCGTGGTCCGGACCTTGATTGGTCGCGTCAACCCAATGGTGATTGATCTTTTGCATTAGGTCTATAATCTTTGAAACTTGGCGTTGTAGAGGTTTTGGTTTTACCAATCTTCTGTCAGGTTCATTAACTTTGGCCTAAGTGCATTGTTTAATCACTATAGTTCATAACGCGAAACAGAATAATCGGTGAAGGCTTATAGAACTAGAGCCTTGTGCTACTAACCACTAACTTCTAACTTCTTCACTTTTCCTTCTCGCTCCCTATCTCTCTTTATTTTTTATGCTTTATTCTATTTATCGTATCATGTTTATGTTTGAGTCATTTTTCTTTTGTCCACTTGGACCATTTTATCTTGTGCTTTATTTTTATTTTGTCCATTTTGGACTTAAAACATTAATAAAGGATTAAACCACTAAAAGACTTGTGCTCTTAATTGTTGGACTATGGCCACTATCCCTTGCTTTGGAGGACCTATACTCTTGATTATGGACTTTTGGACTTAGAATTAGGATCCTAACCTATGCTTGGGGGTTTGTGATGGAAAACCTTCGATTTTGGATACTTGGAGTCCTCTTTTGAAGACTTATTTTGAATCAAGACCAAATCAAAAAGGGAAAATGCTTATGCTATGGAGCTTGTCCATGTGGTTAGATCTTTCTTATCCTTAGATTTTATTTTATGCACTAGGATAGTCACTTCTTCTCCACCCCTTCTTCAATTTTCAAAATCTCCTCTCTTTTTCAAAACCTTCTTGTTTTCAAACTTAAAACCGCTTTCGTAATAAAACTTTGACTTTGGTCAAGTGATTTTTAAACTTTGTTTTCTTTAATAAATGTCAATCAACATTAACCATATTTTGACCATTTCATAAAAACATAAAAAATACAAAAACTCATCAAACTCTTTTTGTGCTTTGTGCACCTTTTTCTTTTAAATTTTTTCATAAGTTTAGACATGATTCATTTCTTTAAGCGAAATTATTCGCTTGGAAATGACGACTTGTCTTTACACTTAAAATCAACTAAAATAAACAAATTTTTGTTCTTTGTACCACGAACTACGGGGTTTTGATCCTACATTTCACATCGTGGGTACATAGGCATGAGGCGATAAGTCTCTCCAAACACAAAAATCTTAAAAAATATTTCTCTTCTCATCTTCTCAATCTCTTACAAGAAAACCATTTTTCAGACCAAAAGCATGAATACATTAAATGTCTCCTATAGAGTACTATAGATGTATTGGGTGCGTAAAACCTTCCCTTTACATAACCAACCCCCCTTACCCATTTCTCTTTGTCTTTCTTAGCTTTTGCTTTTTTAGACTTCTTAGGATTTATTCACTCTTTTTTCCTTTTCCTTTGTGGAATAAATAAAAGCGCGGTGGCGACTCTTGCTTTATGAGTTAAGTTAATCAATAGCTTACACTCACGATTTTCCCCGCTACAAGTAGTACCCACTCTTAAGTCTTTCCTTCTGTCACGACTTCGACGTTTGTCGCTCCCATTAAGAAAAAACCAATCATCCGTGTCAAGAAGACGGCCTCGAAGGCCATTTCGTCGAGTGACCAAACTGCTAGTCTTTTTATCTCGACTCCCCCACATGAGGGCTTGACTCTGACTCCGACTTCCTAGCCAAGGACACCTGAGGTACCGACTTTTTTTGTCATCCAGCTTTGTAACACTTTCCTGATATTGATTTAAGGGTTCTTTTTTCAAGGACCCCCTGCTGACGAATTGACGGAAGCTCCTACCCGTCTGAGCCCCCAAAAACAAGACGAACTTCAAGGTCTCTCAACTGAAGACATCAAGGGTCTTAACGCACATACTGATGCAGATATGGAGCCCTCAACGACTGTTGTTGTCGATCTAGAAACCCAGACTGAAGTGGCTCATGAGACTTCAACAGCCGCTGGTAGCAACATGCCTAGGGAGGACAATCTCAACTCCGACCAAATTTTGCAAACTGACGACTCCAACAACCCTCTTAGTCTTGGTGAGGTTCTGTCCATGAGGTAAAAGAATCCAACTGAGACTTTGAGAAGGCTCCAGAAGCTTCGACAAGTGTCTGCTGATTTTGGGTCTTCTGACTGTACCTCCGCCAGAAGTGGAAGTCGTTGTCGCCCTCAAGCTTCAACAACTTAAGTCCTACTTGTTTGAGAAGGAATTATTGGTCGTGGTCGAAGAGGAATCTATACTGGGGGCTGATGTGCTCAAGCTCGTTGACGAGATTTCCCAATATCCCATTCCCAATTTGCTGTCCCAGTACTTGATTGAGTTTGAAGCTTTCTTCAGTCAGCTCAATAGGGAACTTGCCCTTCGACATCATGTTGATTTCCAGATCAAGACCAAGCAGAATAAGATGAGGATGGAGTGGGATCGAAGTGAGCTTTATGTGTAGAAACTGACCAACTTCGAGACCAAACGTCAAGAGCGTCTCGACAAACATCAGGCTTTTGACCAACAAATATCGACCTATCAGGCTCAAATAGATGAACTTAACATGAAGATTATTATAATCCAACAAAAAAAGGCTGAGCTAGATTCATCTTAACCTCTTCCCACTCAAGACGTCATCGACCAAGAAGTTCGTCAAGGAATTGTCCATGGCGAGACAGCCCTCCAGATCAAGGATAGGATTGTGAAGTTGTTGGTTGCGGTATAGGGCAAGTAGCAAAAATATTTATTTTCAGAAGAATTCCCTCCGGGATTTATGTCGTGTCCACAGAGATCGGTTTGAGGGAAAGAATGTCGTTCGACAGTCTCTCGCGTCAATGAGTTTGGGTTTAAATGGGTTTCAAACAAGAAAATAGAAAAGTAAATATCAACATAAAAAGAATTCATTCTTTAGAGAAAATAAACTTATCAGGCATACATATAATCCACTAGTCACAAACATAAATTTGTCGATCATTTTCACTATACTATAATACTCGTCAAAATCATCCAGTATCGCTCACAACAGTGTCCATCTCTGGTACACTGAGCTGAGAAAGCAACCGTATTACTCTCGTCGTCACTCTCGCGCACGACGCCTCGAAACACGCAGGGCATTAAGTTCCGACACCATAAATATTATTCTCTAAATCTATCTCTAGCATCTAGACAATAGATATCTATCCCTAATCAAGATTCATGACGTTTATCTCTAACACAACATAAATCCAAACATAAATGCAAAAAGATCAAGGAAGACATCAATAATGATTTGTAAAGCAGATTTTATACAATATTATGATCAACAAAGATACATATGTTCAGAGTAACTATACAAACACCCAACACAAAAGAATACATAAAGAAGAAGAGGAATAAACCAAATATCTCGCGGATTGTCAGAGCCGGTTGATGAGAAATCCACTCCGGATCATCCACATGCAAGCTTCAATGTTGTTTTCAAGCTAATCTATAAAGAAATGAAGTTTGATGGAGTTGGGATCACAAAACCCCAAAACCATAACATAAAAAATGAGTTTTTGGACCTTATATGGTGTTTTTTTCCGTCCAGTACCGCCCGACGGTGTTTTGGGCACCCGGCGCTAGCCAAAAATCATATAAAGCTACTGGAAATTCATTTTTCAATTTTTTCTACCGCCCCTGCACCGCCCGGCGCTGCAGGGGAGTAGAACACCTGAACAGCAGAAAAATTCTGCACTGTTTTATTCGTAACTTTTGAACCGTAACTCCGTTTTTCGCCCGGTTCGAAGCGTTGGAAAGCTTATTCAATTCTCTATACAACAATGGCAATACATCCTTGATTAGATACCTACAAAAATTGAGATAAAATCAATTAAACTCAATGACATTTACAAGAAAACTCAATATACACACGAAAATCTAAAGTAAACGTATTTACACATAAAGTGGGGTTTATTCAACCAATTTTAACACAAAGTACCGATAAGTGCAACAAAACTTATATACAAAAAATAGGTACATTTTGTACTTATCAGAAGTTAGTCGAGAAGAAGGCTCGTCCGGACTCCCAGATTGCTTATGAAACAACTCTCTTAGAGGATTTTAAGTCTAGATTTCCAGCCTAGCTGTTGGTTTTGGAATGATGTAACTTTGAATTTTTTTTGGCCGTTTTGTAAGCCGTCTTCGGCCTTTATTAATGAAAAGTTTCATTTTTCTTTAATCTGAACCTCTTGAAGCATGGGTTTATATTTCTTCAAATATTTTCCGTTTACTCTTAAGATTCGTCGATCAACACCTAACTCTTGAATTTCATAGGCATTATTCGTGAATTTTTGAACCATTTGGAATGGTCCCTCCCAACTCGGTGACTATTTTCCCATTGCTTGGTCTCTTTGATCCGTAGGTAGAATCACCTTCCAAACGTAATCATTTATTGCAGAGGTTTTCCCTTTGACCATTTTATTGTATGTTTTGGCCACTTACGCCTTTTATCGCATTAGTACGTCTAAAGAACTTACTATTTCCTCGTCTAAGTCGACTGTCTCGTCGAACATCATACTCCAATAGTGCTCTAAAGGAATTTCGCTTTGATGTTGTACCCTTACTGACTGCAAACAGATCTCTACCGGCAACATAACATCATGGCCAAATGCAAGACGAAAAGGCGTCGAACCTGTCGCCTCCTTGGGTGACGTTCGATAGGCCCTTAGAACTTGATCCAACATCTTGTGCCAATTCTTAGGTTTCTTGGCAATGTGCTTCTTGATCAGCCCAATGATCACTTTGTTAGCGGCCTCGACTGTAAAACCCTAATTTTTAACCCCTAAGATTCCACATATCATTCACATCTCAATTTTTGCATCTTATACCACAAACAAGATCATGCTTTGGTTCCCTTGTCCCTCTCATCTTTGGTTTTATGCCATGCAGGGTTTACCGAGCATCTGTGCCTTTCTTATTTGCCTTTATTTGCTTATGTTTACTAACCTTTAATCAAAATCCAAAAATATGTTTGTTTCCCTTTCACTAACTTTTTCAGGAAGGGAATCAAGGAAATCAAACAGTCCCTCAGCTCGAATGAATTTCATCTGAACAAAGTCAAAGTGGATCTGCAAACAATTCAAAATTCATCTGATCAAGAGTTTCCAAGATTTAATTGATTATTATTCAAGAGACTCCAAGGTTCATGTGTTTATTTCCATGCCTTATTTGACAAGCAAGAAAAATTGAGCCAGAGCCAAGACAACACATCAAAAAAACCATTTTTTCTCATTTTTCATTGTGTTAATCGATTAACCTAATTGCACTGTGAAATGGTTAATCAATTAACACATGCAATTTTTGAAAAAATGTGCCAAATTCAAATTCTGCAGCAATTGGCACCAATTCTCAGCCCTTGATCACATGTGGAATATTCTAGACCATCTCATTTTAATTCCCTACATCACTTTGATCATTTCCTACCATACACCTTCACTAATCACCACTCTTTTATGATTTTCCCTCCAAATTCAAATTCTAAGCCTAATTTTCATTTCCAAACCAAACTCCAATCCACCAAATTTTCCAAGCCTAAACTCTATAAATAGAGCCTTCATTTCATTCATTCTTCAAGCTTTTGATAGCCAAATTCACCTTGTCAAAAGTCTTCTTGACTCTCAATTTTCTCCAACTACCAAATTCACCAAAGCTCACATTTCTTCTTTTGAAATTTAACAAGAATTCACATTGATTCTTGTTCAACTTTGAGCTAAACCTTATCCATTCACTTTTTGATCATCAATTTTAGTAGATCAAGAATTTGGAGTTTGGATCTTAGAGTAATTTGAAGCAATTTTCAGATTTGGAGTGGTAATCTCATTTTCCACCATTGTTGTTCTTGATTTCATCTTCCACAATGTAGATCCTTTGTTGATCTTGTTTGCTTGATCTTTGGATCTTGCAATTGGTGTTTGATTACTGGTTTTTGCTGTTGTTTTACTCAAAATTTCGTGCACAATTGCATCCTTAATCATGAGGTGTTTGAATAAATGATCAATCAAGGATTATGCAATTTCCAAACTGATTTTCTGCTGTTTTTAGAGTGTTAATCGATTAACCAAAACATGCACGAATTGGTTAATCGATTAAAAGTTGAATTATGCGCAAAAAATTGGAAGTTTACACTGGTTAATCGATTAACATAATTACACTGTGAGTTGGTTAACCGATTAACCAGCATCCAGAATGTGAAAAATGCTTGTTTTTGGGACTGTTTTGGTTTTTTTTGCCGTTTTCTTCCCTTTCCTTTGTTCCTAGCCTTAGATCACATATTTTTGTGGTTTAATTTGGCTTTCTCTTCATCTATTTCTCTTTTCTTTTGATCGATGAAAGTCTTATGGATCATTAGAATTTCTTTGTCGAGTTCTTGATTAAGACGAGATCGTTACTTTCTTTTCTTTTCGTGCGGTATTGCTTTCGGATGACGATCTAAATATCATTCATCTAGCATGCATTAGAACCAAGAGCTATTGACCGGCCTCATTGTAGGGTAATTACTCCGTAAATTACTCAGCGATTGCTTAACATAGCGCAACATTATGTCCCGTATCGGAAAACAACTCAATGTTGATTGATCTTTTGTATTAGGTTCAAAATCTATGAAGCTTGTTGTTGTAGAGGCTTTGATTATATCAATCTTCTAACAATTCTTCATTAACCTTGACCTAAGTGTATTATTCAATCATTATTGATCACTTACTCTAACAACTAATTACTAATTACTAACTTCTAACTTCTTTACAATTCCTTCTCGCTCCCTATCTCCCTTTTACTTTTATGCAATTTTTTCCTTTGTCCGTTCGACACATGTTTATGCTTCCGCATATTTTTCGTTTTTCCTTTGGAGACATGTTTATGCTTCCGCAATTTTTCCTTTGTCCGTTGGACACATGTTTATGCTTATGCCTTTTTCTCTTTGTCCACTTGGACCAAAAACATTAATAAAGGCCAAAACCTCTAAAAAACTTGTGTTTCTAATATTGGACTATGGTTACTATCCTTTGCAATGGACATGGAATTTTGGCACCTAGACCTTGGACTTCAATGCTATTCTTGAATCCTTGGACTTAGAACTTGGACATCCAATGCAATTCTCGGAACCTTGGACTTAGAACTAGGACCTTTTCCCTTTGCTTTGGAATTATGGTTCGAAGACTTCGAAGACTTGTGCTTTTGCATGGTTTATGGTGAAAATAACTACATTTGTGGTTAGATCTTTCTTATCCTTAGCTTTTACTTTATGCTTTAGGATAGTCACTTCTTCTCCACCCATTCTTCAATTTTCAAAACTCTCTCTCTTTTTTTCAAAAACCTTCTTGATTTCAAACTATCACCTCTTTCATAATCAAACCTTGACTTTGTCAAGTGATTTTACTCTTTTGCTAAACTACATAAGCATATTGACACCTTTTCCAAAAGACTTTAAAAAACATCAAACTCATCAAACTCTCTTTTTGTGCCCTCGTGCACTTTTTCCTTTAACTTTTTCATAAGTTTAGACATGATTCATTTCTTTAAGCGTAATTATTCGCTTGGAAATGATGACTTGTCTTTACATTTAAAATCAACCAAAACAAACAAATTTCATTCTTTGTACCACGAACTACGGGGTTTTGATCCTACATTGCACATCGTGGGTACGTAGGCATGAGACGACAAGTCTCTCCAAACACAAAAATCTTAAAAATCAATTTCTCCTCTCATCTCCTCAATCACTTTTCAAGCTAACTTTTTCAGACCAAAAGCGGTAGATATTTCAAAGGGCTCCTATAGAGTACTATAGACGTTTTGGGTGCTAACACCTTCCCATTGCGTAACCAACCTCCCTTACCCGGTTTCTCTTCACTTGTTCTTGTTTAGAGCTTGTGTAGGTTTTGTTCGCTCTTTTTCCTTTCCTTTTTTGGATAAAATAAAAGTGCGGTGGCGACTCTTGCTTTTCGAGTTAAGTTAATCAATAACTTACACTCACGATTTTGCCGCTACAGGAAAAGTGGCGACTCTGCTGGGGACTATCTCCCTTGAGGGCTTTAGCCTACTTTGATTTATTTACTGCCTTTTCCCTGATTTTCTTGTTACTTGATTGTTCTGTTCGGAAGTTCCTCTGTGTGTGCAAGATAGGTCCTATACCCAGACCAGAGTGTACTTTGAGGTAGGAGAATGGTATAGTCAAGGGAGCTTTGAGGGAGTCGAATCCTGAAAAAGCAAAACTTGAGAATCCATCCACTCGGTGGTTGCCTCTTTGGAATTACTGATGCTGATCGAGAAATCGTGAAGGCATTACTTTTTCCATAGAAGCCTATAACACTGAGGACCGTAGTAACCCTTAACCCATCTTAGCCTTTTTAGGATCGTGGCGTGGAAGCTATGAAGATGTAAATCTGACTTAGCTGTTACGCGATGCCACACTCAGGTTAGATTCTCTTGAGGATAACTACCAACCTCCAAGCAAATCGGTGCGTTGGTGTGTCTGATAGTGGATTGTGGACCCTGGGCACTCTGTTAGAACCACTGTTTTCTGCAGGTACAATGAAGATAAACCTTAGTACACACCTTTTGTGGGACTGGTTCTTACCCTTGGCTTCATGCTTGTGACTCGAACCTTTGGACCCGTGTGCTTTGAGTGATCTCGTTTGTGGTTGTTGCATCCATGCACTCTTGCATCCATGAGCATACATATGCATTCTTCCGAGTTGTCTCAGAAACTCATTTCAACTGTCCCCTTCTCCAGTTATCTGTTCACCGTCAAGCTGTTTCCTCAACACAAATACGGAACTAGAGCTGCTGTCAGATTGAGAATGGAAAACCAAGAACAACACAATGTCGAAGTCAGAATGGAAATTGATGAGTTGAAGGTCGGTATGACCAAGCTCACAGAAATGCTGCAAGTTCTGATTATTAGAGGTGAACCACCTCAGAGGACTGTGATTGTTGAAACTTCACCTGCTACTGTTGACCCTTCACTGACTCAGCAACCAGCTTCTACTTGGCCATAATTTGGGTTACCTTCGAATTACTCGCCACCCTTTACAACTACTCATGTGTTTGTCTCGCCAGTATCTTCAGCTCCATTGTTCACGGAACCTCAGCCTATTGTCCATTCTGTTACTCAAGCTATTCTTGAGAATCCTTTCGTGTACCATGCTGCTGGTCCACAATCTGAAAGTCAGGGAGAACTTGGATACATTGAAGAAGTCAAAGAGCAATGGCAAACTCTGGACAAAAGGATAAGAGTCGTGGAAGGAAGCAATGTCTTTAGTGCTGCCGCAATGGACATGTGCTTGGTTTCAGACTTGGTTATACCTCCAAAATTCAAGACTCCTGATTTTGAGAAAAACAAGGGGCACACATGTCCCAGAACCCACTTGGTGATGTACTGCCGCAAGATGGCTGCTCATGCCAAAAATGACAAACTGCTCATTCACTGTTTCCAAGACACCTTGAGTGGGGCTTCAATGAAATGGTATATAGGACTTGAGAAGAACCGTATCTAAAGTTGGAATGACTTGGCTGATGCTTTCTTAAAGCAATATAAGTACAATATGGACATGGCACCTGATCGCCATCAATTGCAGAATATGTCTCAGAAAGAAAAAGAATCCTTTAAGGAGTACGCTCAACACTGGAGAGAGCTAGCTGCTCAAGTTGAGCTACCATTGGCTGAAAAAGAATTGACTGGATTGTTCATGGATACTCTTCAGCCACTCTTTTGGGAAAAGATGATAGGCAGTGTATCATCTGGTTTTGCTGACCTAGTCACTATTGGAGAAAGACTAGAAGAAGGTATCAAGAAAGGAAAGATTGCCAATGCTAAAGCCTTTAGTGGCGCTAAAAGGTATGCTGAGAATTTTCAAAAGAAAAAGGATGGTGATACCCATGCTGTTTCAGTTGAAGGTAAACCTCGTCACAGAAAACAATATGTAGCTGCAGTTGCTCCTGTTGTCAATGCTCAAATAGTTCAAGCTCCTCGTCAGACTTTTAGACAAAATTAGAATCGCAATAGGGTTAACTTTGATCCTATCCCGATGTCTTATACTGAGCTATATCCATGTCTTGTTCAAAAAGGTTTGATTACAACGAGGGATCTACCTCCTCCTCCAAATCCTCTTCCAGCCGGCTATAGGGCTGATCTTCATTGTGAGTTCCATCAAGGTGGGGCAGGCCATAACTTGGAAGGCTGCTATGCATTGAAAGCTAGAGTACAAGAATTGGTGAACTCAAAGATTCTGACTTTTCTTGATGATAATCCCAATGTTGTCAACAATCCTTTGCCAGAGCATGCCAAGTGAAGTTTAAGTCAGTTCAGACGGATCATCTCCTAAAGCCAGTGTTTCAGACAGGATAGCTCATCCTTGTTGCTGATTAGTCACTAGGCCTTGTTTCTTTCTGTTTTCATTTTTCTTTGATTGTATTGTTTGTTTGCTTTCAAAATTTATTTGTACTTTCATGGTAATTTCAATGAAATGAGCATTGCAATGTTTTGATTCAACTCATCTATATCTAATGTGTGCATCTTTATGCTTTCTTTTTCACAAAACAAAAAATATATCTCTCCTGTTCACTTTTCTTTATCATGCTTTTGTTTATGCAAAGATTGGAGGGAGGATGATGAAAACAAAATACCTGAAATTGTTGGACTGTATGCTTTCAATTAAAACTTGGCTGATGATGTACATGCATTGTTTCAACTCCCAAACAATGGAGAAATAAGGAAGTTAATCCCTTGTCAACCCCTTCGAGCCAAAAAGTTAGAGTTTCTTTCTGTACGAAAAAACCCGCAATCTTAACCTAGGGATGGGTAGTTCTCAGTTAATTTGACTGTGCATGCAAGACGCCATCCAATAAAGGTTGCAATCACCAAGCTTTCCTTCGCGCACACATTAAAGAAGTGTCGAAGATGTCTTTCAAATCGAAAGCCAATGATGGTTCACCGTAATCATTTAGCCAGGCAGTCACTATCTTTCAAAAAAATGAATGAAAAATCAAATGAAAAGCCCGCTAAGTCAAAACCTATAAAGGAGACTTAGGCAAAAATTGGGGCATCCCGCTGACTGTAAGCTCAAATGACACTGTTCAGGCAAAAGTTAGGGATAACAAAAGAAAAATCAAGAGGTTACCAAAATCCTCAAAGACAAAACAAGTTGACTGAGGTCCTCATCAAAAACAGCAAAATGTTGTAAGAAAGAGTGACCGCCATCTCAAAAATCCTTTGGTCCTTGAGCCATCATCATAACTGTGTAGCAATTCCAAAATTTCTTGGAACCTGAATGCATAGTTTGAATTAACTGAGCATAGGACTGGAGAACATCACGAAGAATGGGTTGGGTACAAATAAACTTTGAGCCTATATATTTTATTTCAAAAACCATGAACCAGACCACGTTACAACCTTCAAAAGACCTAATTAAAGCCAGGTTTCTTTTGAAAGCATACTACAGCAAGGTTGCGTAAATTGACTCCTATGTTTGTTGCCAATCATTTGCTTTGATGTCATACCTTTGCTTTATCTTCCATCTTTGCATGTTTAAACCACCGTGTTTTGACAAGTGATTCATTTGCTTCACATCAATAATATCATTCCAAAAATGATTTTTGATTTCAAAATTTACATTGAGCTTTGCATTAAAATTACCATGTTTATTTGAATAATCCTATTTGCAGGCAAACTTTCCTCATCAAGAAATTTCAAACAGTTGAGAAACTTGGTCAGTGATCCTATCAGGGGCACATTACTTCCAGATCCTGTTGTGAATCAGTTCAAGATTTGTTCAGTGAAGTTATTCTTTGAATTGGTTAACCAGGAGATCTCCTTCAAAACCCATACTGAGTTTAGCCTTCTCAACATTTGTTTTAAGAACTGAAGCCATGATCAGTTCATCCCCAACAATAGCAGATGAAGCCATGATCAGTTCATTCTCAATAATTATTTCAAGAATTGAAGCCATGATCAGTTCATTCTTTCCCTGCAATAGTCAAACGGAAGCCATTATCAGTTTATCCTCATCAGTCAATCAATCTGGGGCAGTCTTCTTCAAGAATCCTCAAGATGTCTTTCTTCAAAAGACCATCAGCCTGATACAATTCATAAGTGTGACAGAGATGTGTTCAATATCTTCTCTCCAAGCGGAATGGGCAGTGTTCCCTGTGTTGAGGAATCAGAGTTCCATTCCTCCCTCACAAAGGAGTTTATCTCAGTTGTCTCTATTATCTGCATTACATACATAAATTATTCATCTATCATACATATAAAGATTCGCATAGCTCGAAGTGTGCTTCGCGCTCATATGCATTTCCTGAGGTCCTATTGCTGTCAACATCTTACCTTGTGATCAAAGTCCAACTTACTTGGCGCCTACCAAAACTTTTACCTGCCTTTTCATTCAGTGTCATTCCTGAATGTTGTTCATTACCCGTCTTTTCAGTGTTATTCCTGGATGTCTTGTTTATCTTCTTTTTCTCTAGTGTCATTCCTGGATATTGTCATTTCCCTGTGCATCTTGTCCTGTTATTAGATGTTTGTCTCCTTTCATTCCCGGGCTATTCCTGGATCTTTGTTTTCCTTTCACTCCAGTGCCATTCCTGGATGTATGCCTCTTGTTTCTTCAGTGCCATTCCTGGATGTCTGTCTCTTTTGATCTCCAGTGCCATTCCTGGATATTTTTATTCCTCTTGTTTCTCCTAGTACTATTCCTGGAAGTTTTTTCTCTCTTTTGTAATCCCCATCATATTTGCTTGGATATCTTTCAGTGTCATTCCTGAAAGTCTTATCTGTTTATTCAGTGCCATTCCTGAATGAGTTTTCTCCTTGCATTCAGTGCTATTCCTGAATGTAGTGATTTACCTTTACTTTCACTGCCATTCCTGAAATTTTTATCTGTTCATTCAGTGCAATTCCTGAATGAGTTTTCTTCTTTGCATTCAGTGCCATTCCCAGATGTCTTTCTCATTACCATTCAGTGCCATTCCTGGATGTAGTGATTTACCTTTACCTTTCAGTGCCATTCTTGAAAATCCATGCTCACTTTATTCAATACCAGTCTTGGATATCGTGAACTCTTTTTATCCAATGCCATTCTTGGATACTTCTGATGTATTTTCGAGAACTTTTCTCACTTCATCCAATGCCATTCTTGGATGTTGAGATTCCTCTTATCCAATGCCATTCTTGGATGTTGTAGTTCCTTTCATCCAATGCCATTCTTGGATACCTTATCACCAATAGAGTGTTTTTCACCTCTATCTAATGTTATTCTTGGATGACGCTGTTGTTTTTACCAGAAACTTTCTTGTTATTGTCCAATGCCATTCTTGGACGTCTGTTGACATACCTTTTGTCTCGTTCGTAGTTTCGATCCAATGTTATTCTTGGATGTCACTACTCATTCTATCCAGGGTTTTGTCCCTATCTTTCCAACTATTAATGGATATTTCTTGCCACCTTGACAGATATCCAGAAATAGCTTGTGTTCCCCGGCGTGTCATTTCGCGTCATCTCTCTCAATTTACCGTATCCTTTGTTTCAAGTTTCCCCATAGTGTGTTTTATCCTTTGCATTCATATCATCTTGTGGCATCTTAGGGTTAAAAAATATAGCATTTTGTATTTAAGTATCTTCATATCTCCCGATAGAAGAAACTTAAATAGGGGCAGCTGTAAGACCCTAATTTTTTACCCTTAAGATTCCACATATCATTCACATCTCATTTTTTGCATCTTATACCACAAACAAGATCATGCTTTGGTTCCCTTGTCCCTCTCATCTTTGGTTTTATGCCATGCAGGGTTTACCGAGCATCTGTGCCTTTCTTATTTGCCTTTATTTTCTTACGTTTACTAACCTTTAATCAAAATCCAAAAATATCTTTGTTTCCGTTTCACTAACTTTTTCAGGAAGGGAATCAAGAATATCAAAAAGTCCCTCAGCTCGAATGAATTTCATCTGAACAAAGTCAAAGTTGATCTGCAAACAATTCAAAATCCATCTGATCAAGAGTTTCCAAGATTTAATTGATTATTATTCAAGAGAATCCAAGGTTCATGTGTTTATTTCCATGCCTTCTTTGACAAGCAAGAAAAATCGAGCCAGAGCCAAGACATCACATAAAAAAAAACCATTTTTTCTCATTTTTCATTGTGTTAATCGATTAACCTAATTGCAGTGTGAAATGGTTAATCGATTAACACGTGCAATTTTTGAAAAAATGTGCCAAATTCAAATTCTGCAGCAATTGGCACTAATTCTCAGCCCTTGATCACATGTGGAATATTCTAGACCATCTCATTTTAATTCCCTACATCACTTTGATCATTTCCTACCATACACCTTCACTAATCACCACTCTTTTATGAATTTCCCTTTAAATTCAAATTCCAAGCCTAATTTTCATTTCCAAACCAAACTCCAATCCACCAAATTTTCCAAGCCTAAACTCTATATATAGAGCCTTCATTTCATTCATTCTTCAAGCTTGCCAAATTCACCTTTTCAAAATTCTTCTTGACTCTCAATTTTCTCCAACTACCAAATTCACCAAAGCTCACATTTCTTCTTCTTCTGAAAGTTAACAAGAATTCACATTGATTCTTGTTCAACTTTGAGCTAAACCTTCATCCATTCACTTTTTCATCATCAATTTTAGTAGATCAAGTCTTTGGAGTTTGGATCTTGGAGTAATTTGAAGCAATTTTCAAATTTGGAGTGGTAATCTCATTTTCCACCATTATTGTTCTTGATTTCATCTTCCACAATGTAGATCCTTTGTTGATCTTGTTTGCTTGATTTTTAGATCTTGCAATTTGTGTTTGATTACTGGTTTTTGCAGTTGTTTTACTCAAAATTTCATGCACAATTGCATCCTTAATCATGAGGTGTTTGAAAAAATGATTGATCAAGAATTATGCAATTTTCAAACTGATTTTTTGCGGTTTTTACAGTGTTAATCGATTAACCAAAACATGCACGAATTGGTTAATCAATTAACAGTTGAATTCTGTGCAAAAAATTGGAAGTTTACACTAGTTAATCGATTAACATAATTACACTCTGAGTTGGTTAATCGATTAACCAGCATCCAGAATGTGAAAAATGCTTGTTTTTGGGACTGTTTTGGTTTTTTTTGCCGTTTTCTTCCCTTTCCTTTGTTCTTAGCCTTAGATCACATATTTTTGTGGTTTAATTTGGCTTTCTCTTCATCTATTTCTCTTTTCTTTTAATCAACGAAAGTCTTATGGATCATTAGAATTTCTTTGTCGAATTCTTGATCAAGACGAGATCGTTACTTTCTTTTCTTTTCGTGCGGTATTACTTTCGGATGACGATCTACATATCGTTCATCTAGCATACATTAGCACAAAGAGCTATTGACCGGCCTCATTGTAGGGTAATTACTCCGTAAATTACTCGGCAATTGCTTAACATAGCGCAACGTTATATCCCGTATCGGAAAACAACTCAATGTTGATTGATCTTTTGTATTAGGTTCAAAATCTATGAAGCTTGTTGTTGTAGAGGCTTTGATTCTATCAATCTTCTAACAAGTCTTCATTAACCTTGACCTAAGTGCATTATTCAATCATTATTGATCACTTACTCTCACAACTAATTACTAATTACTAACTTCTAACTTCTTTACAATTCCTTCTCGCTCCCTATCTCTCTTTTACTTTTATGCAATTTTTCCTTTGTCCGTTGGACACATGTTTATGCTTTCGCATATTTTTAGGTTTATGCTTCCGCAATTTTTTCTTTGTCCGTTGGACACATGTTTATGCTTATACCTTTTTCTCTTTGTCCACTTGGACCAAAAACATTAATAAAGGCCAAAACTTCTAAAAAACTTGTGTTTCTAATCTTGGACTATGGTTACTATCCTTTGCAATGGACATGGAATTTTGGCACCTAGTCCTTGGACTTCAATGCTATTCTTGAATCCTTGGACTTAGAACTTGGACATCCAATTCAATTCTTGGAACCTTGGACTTAGAACTAGGACCTTTTCCCTTTGCTTTGGAGTTATGGTTCGAAGACTTGTACTTTTGCATGGTTTATGGTGAAAATAACTACATTTGTGGTTAGATCTTTCTTATCCTTAGCTTTTACTTTATGCTTTAGGATAGTCACTTCTTTTCCACCCATTCTTAAATTTTCAAAACTCTCTCTCTTTTTTCAAAAACCTTCTTGATTTCAAACTATCACCTCTTTCATAATCAAACCTTGACTTTGTCAAGTGATTTTACTCTTTTCCTTTCATTTCTTAACAAAATGCTAAACTACATAAGCATATTGACACCTTTTCCAAAAGACTTTAAAAAACATCAAACTCATCAAACTCTCTTTTTGTGCCCTCGTGCACTTTTTCCTTTAACTTTTTCATAAGTTTAGACATGATTCATTTCTTTAAGCAGAATTATTCGCTTGGAAATGACGACTTGTCTTTACATTTAAAATCAACCAAAACAAACAAATTGCATTCTTTGTACCACAAACTACGGGGTTTTTATCCTACATTGCACATCGTGGGTACGTAGGCATGAGACGACAAGTCTATCCAAACACAAAAATCTTAAAAAACAATTTCTCCTCGCATCTCCTCAATCACTTTTCAAGCAAACTTTTTAAGACCAAAATCGCTAGATATTTCAAAGGGCTCCTATAGAGTACTATAGACGTTTTGGGTGCTAACACCTTCCCATTGCGTATCCAACCCCTTACCCGGTTTCTCTTCACTTGTTCTTGTTTAGAGCTTGTGTAGGTTTTGTTCGCTCTTTTTCCTTTCCTTTTTTGGATAAAATAAAAGTGCGGTGGCGACTCTTGCTTTTCGAGTTAAGTTAATCAATATCTTACACTCACGATTTTGCCGCTACATCAACTTGTCCATTCGCCTGGGCATAGTAAGGTGTGGAAGTGACCAATTTAAAACCTGTTTCGCCTGCGAACTCTTGTACTTTTTGGCCTACGAAAACCGACCCCTGATCATTCGTGATAATTTCGGGGATTCAAAATCTGTAAATGATATATTTTTGAATGAATTCTATCACAGCTTCCTGGTCGACCTTGACTAATAGTATGGCCTCTATCCATTTCGTGAAGTAATCAATACCTACTAGGATAAACTTTTGTTACTTTGATGACGTCGGTCGAATTTCTCCTATAACGTTCAGCACCCAACCTCGAAACGACCATAGTTTGATGATCGCGTGTAACTCGCTGGCTGGGGCATGTTGAATGTTTGCATGCCTCTGACACTCCTAGAACCCCTTAGCGAAGTCGATGCAATCCTTTAACATGCTTGGCCAGTATACACCTTGTCGGAACAATAGCCACTTCATTTTCTGGCCAGCCTGATGAGCTCCGCAAGTACCACTATGAACCTGCGATATGGCTAGATACACTTCTGTTTCACGCAAACATTTGAGTAACACCCCTTTAGGAGTCTTTTTCAACAGTTTGTTGCCCATGAGGACATAACTTAGAGCCCTATACTTGACTTTCCCATCGGTGGCTCAGACCGGGTTTTCTAAGTATTCTACAATTGGCTTCCGTCAATCTAATCTTGTCATGTTGTCGATGGCGAACACTTCCATGTGTCCAGGATTTCACCCACAACTTTCGTCTCATCACCCGTTGAGGTCAGCACGTTAGGTGTTGGTAAAAGGTTTGACACCACCTTTCCCCTGACTTCGACGAAGTCTCTCAACACCTTGTAGCCAGAGGCAATCTGGGCCAACTCATTGGCCTCTTGATTTTCTATTCTATGCACATGTTCGACGCTGACGACTTTGAACTGATTTAGTAGCTGGTTCGCCACTGCGAAATACAACAACAAATGTTCTTTGATGCACTTGTATTCACGTGTGGTCTGTTTAATCACTAGCTCCGAGTCACCCTTGATTTCAACCATTTCTACGCCCAAATCCTTTAAGATTTTGAGGCGGTGATAAGGGCTTCGTAATCTGCTTTGTTGTTGGAGCATTTCTTGTCTACCTGACACTTGAACTTAATTAGGATCCCTTTTGGGGATATTATTATGACCCCCACGCCAGTCCCCTTTTTATGACTTGACCCATCGAAGTACAACTTCCAAGGGCTCGTGTCGACCATGCTTACTATTGGCTAGACTATTGCATGGTCCACAATAAATCTGCCACGATTTGACCTTTCATGGCCCTCAAAGGAACATAAGTCAGAGAGAACTCAGTTAACGCAAGTTCCCATTTCCTAATTCGACTATGTAAAATGGGTTTAGAGAACATAAGTTTAATAACATCGAAATGAGATGAAACATAAATTAGTTTTATATATTGCTTTAATTTCATACATGAGAAGTACAAGCATATGCACATTTTTTTCAATCATAGTGTACCTAGTTTTAGTATCTATTAAGATCCTACGAAGGTAGTAAATGGGTTTTTCGACTCCACTATTATCCTCTTGAGCTAACATACTTCCTATGGTCGAATCAGATGCAGCAATATATAGCTTCATATTTTTATTTCTACTAGGAGGCAATAAATATGAGGTCTTGTGGGATACTCCTTGATGGCGTCGAAAGCCATTTGATGTTCTTATCCCCAGTGAAAGTCACTCTCCTTCTTGATTTTTAGTAGTGGCGAGAAAACCTTCGTCCCGCCGCTTAAGTTCAATATGAACCTTCTCAAGAAGTTGATTTTCCCCAACAAAGACTGCAGCTGTCTCTTCATCGAAGGTGGCTTGAGATCCAAGATCGCCTTCGTCTTGTTCTGATTGATCTCGATGCCTTTTTTGTGTACCATGAAACCTAGACAGTCTCTTGCATGTACGCATAAAACACATTTTAATGGATTCATTTTTAATCCATATTTTCTCATTCTCTCGAAGGTGCGCCGAAGATGGTCCAAATGACCATTTTCAGATGAAGATTTTACCATGATATCATCAATATACATATGCTTAAAAATTTCTATAAAGTCATAGAACATAGCGTTCATAGCTCGATGATAAGTTGCTCCGGCGTTTTTTAAACCGAATGGTGTGACAACCTATACATATGTTCCCAAGGCCCTTGGGCATCGAAACACTATTTTGGGCACATCATCTTCTTCTATGAAGATCTGGTTATAACTAGAATATCCGTTGAGAAGAGTGAGGTATTCGAAGCCTGCGGCTGAGTCGACTAGCATTTCTGGCACTGGCATCGAATACTCATCTTTTGGCGTCGCATTATTCAAATCCCTAAAGTCTATACAGACTCGAAGCGTACCATTTTTTCTTAATAACGGGTACACTGTTATGTTAGCCAACCATTCGATGTACCCTGCAGTTCTAATAAACTGGCTTTTGAGTAACCTTTCGATTTCTCGCTTAATCTTCACTGTGACTTCTGGAGAAAACCTTCGAGGATGTTGCTTCACTGGCCTTTTCCTTGGCTAGATAGGCAGTTGGTGCTCTATCACACTTCGACTCAGACCAGGCATCTCTCCATAATCCTAAGCGAAGCAATCTTTGTATTCTTTCAACAATTCGACTAACTTCACCTTCATGTGTTGGGCCGACTTTGGTGCTTATATACGTCGGTCTCTTTGTAACCCCATCTCCAATATCTATTTCCTCGAGAGGGTCCTATGCTTGCATCCTTTGCAGTTCATTCATCAGGTCTTTTTCAAACCCCAAAGGCTCGTTGTCGTAGATACAGTCGAACCTCCGGCTTTCTGAAGCTGTTTTCTGGCATTGCTGGACATTGTCAAACTCTTCGTCTTCGGCCTCAACGGCCAAATTCTGTAGTTCTTCTGCTTCTAGTGCCACGATTCTCTTGTTTTCAGCCAATTAGGCTAAAATTTGAGCCAAGATTTCTGACTCAGTGATCATCTTTACCGACCTTATGCCACCCCGTAGGTGGATTCACCTCTTCAGGTGCCATCGCCTCTTCAGTGTCCCAGATAAACCCATTGTCTGGATCTAAACTCAGGAAGCGGTTTGGGTTCTTGGCAGAGGCGTAAACTTATGACTTGTTGTCACATGGGGCGACATTGGCTAAATGCTGGTCGAAAGACTTCTTTGGGCCCTTCGCTTCATCAATCCTGTTGTAACTCTGGTCAGCTTCAATGTTTTCGACAATGCCATCTTTCCTCCAAATGATTAATCTCTGGTGCAAGGTAGATGGTGAAGATGGCTGGTTTACATCCTGAGTGAATCGCACACTCAAAGATAACAACAGAGTCGCCACCGAACTTTATTTAGTCCCAAAGGACAGGGAACATATCGATAAAACCCAAGGGGAAGAGAAACGGGAACAGGGGGTCGGTTATGCGAAAGGAAGGTACTAGCACCTAATGCATCCGTCGTACTCGACGGGAACCATTTCGCTTGCTTCTAGGCTTGGATGGGTTATCTATCTAAAGGCTTCTAGCTAAGAGAAGGAGGAGAGAGAGAGAGAGAAAGGGGAAAAAGAAGGAAAAGAAAGAAAGTGCTCGCGGAGGATTGTGGCCCTCGTGCCTACGTACCTGACATTCGAACGAATGCAGAATCAGAGCTTCCGTAGTTCGGGGAACTGAACGGAAAATAAAACAAGAAAGAAACAGGAAAACAAAAGAAGTGGTGTCAAAACCAAGAGCAAGAGTGAAAGAAAAACTCTACTGGGGAAGACCACACAGTAAGAGCGATTGCACAAGAGACTAGGTAAAGAATGGTGTCAAAACCAAGAAGGAAAGAAACTCCGCTGGGGATAACAGAAAGAAATGGTGTCGAAACCAAGAAAGTAAGAGCAAAGGGTATAGAAAAGAATCCGCCGGGGATCCAAATAAAGGGATAGTGTCAAAACCAAAAGAAAATGAAGACTCGGTATATTAACTGGCTGGTAGTGGTTAACCGAAGAAAGAAAGTAAGACTCTGGCGGGGAAAAAAGGCTGGTGTCAACAGACGGACTGCGATAAACCAAGAGAGAGAGTGCTGAACCAAGAGAAGGTGTTTGACTCGGAGGGGACATCGGTATGTTAACTGATAAACAGTGGTTAACCAAGGAAACAAGGATTGCAACTCTGTGAGAATAGAAAAGCATTGGTTTTAACAGAGAAAACTGTGATCAACCAGAAGAGCGGGTGTAGGACCGATCGAAGGTCGTAACCCAAAAGGGGTGTTGGTATTGACTGAACAAATAGCACTTGACCAACGAAGAAAGGGTATTGAACCAAAAGAGGTTACTAGCCCAAGGGTGCAAGTATTCGAACCAATAAAGGTTGCCAACTGCGGGTTTCGGTTTTAACAGGAGAACTGTGATTAATCGAGAAAAATGAGTGATTAACCAAAGGGAGGTGATTAACTCAAAAAAAGGGATTTAGTATTTTAACAAACGGACTTTGGTTAACTGAAGAAAATGGTGATTAACCGAGAGAAGGTGATTAACCCAAGGAAACTCAGCATTTTAACAGACGGACTGTGGTTAACTGAAGAGACGGGTGATTAACCAAGAAAAGGTGATTAACCCAAGAGGAACTCATTATTTTAACAGACGGACTGTGGTTAACTGAAGAGACGGGTGATTAACCAAGAAAAGGTGATTAACCCAAGAGGAACTCAGTATTTTAACAGACGGACTGTGGTTAACTGAGGAAAAGAGAGTGCAAATTAGTGTTTTAATAGACAAGCAGTGGTTAACCAAACAAAGGGAGAAGAACCAAAACAAGGTTGTGAACTCCTGGGGATTCAGTTTTAACAGAAAAAAAGGGGTTGAGACTCTTCGGGGGAATCAAAATAGTAATGATTGGCCACAAGAAAAGAATGTTGAGACAAAGGAGAAGAATTCTAAATCAAGACAATGATCTTAACCAAGAAGGATGGTGATTAATCAAGAGAGAGATTGAGAGGTGCAAAAAGTAATCAAGGGTCGACCCGACTGGGGAATGAGGAACACTATAGCTCGAGGATAGAGGTGATTATTCTCAGTGAGAGGGCCAATGCCCGTACCCAAGAAATAGTCAAAATGAGGGTATGACAACTCCCTCCTCATTCATTCTCTAGCACTCAAAGTATAGTGCGGAAAAGGAAACAGACAGCGTAACAACCCCAATTTGTACAGTGCTTCTGCATGGAGAAATAGACAGCGTAACAGCTTCAATTATACAGTGCTCTGATGCAAGGAGCAGCGCGAAACTCCAACTCCACGGGGGATCGAGAGAGAAAGCTCTAAAGGAATCCTAAAGAGAGGAAAGGGGAATATCAACTAATCAAAACATGGTTTCGATCAATTAATCAAAGGGAAAGCCATGCCAATAATTTTCCAAAGGGGATGAAAATCATTAAGGCAAAAGGGGGAATTATTGATTATACAAAATTAAGCTCATCCATGAAGAATGAAACTTAATGCAAAACCAAGGAAGGGAGTGTAAAACAGTACCAAATGATCAACAAATATGCAACACAAAGTCACGCTATGGTGATCAATGAGAAATGCAAGAATGATTATATTCACATGATGCCAAAACATGAACAATTTGAATAATGGAAAGTGTGCAACAAAAGTTCATGAATAAGCTTCAAACAGAAGTTAAATGACATTTAAAACATCCATAAAATCAAGCATGATAATCAATGGAAGTTAAAATGAGGAAAGCATGGCAAACAAGCTTGAAAATGCAAGAAAATGGCCTTCTGGTTCAGTGTTAATCGATTAACACTTGAAAAAGTGCAAAAAAACATTGGTTAATCGATTAACACAATTGCACTGCAATGTGTTAATCAATTAACACTGGACAGAGAGCAAAAAATCAGTTTTGAAAAGTGCTTTTGGCCAACTTTTTGATTGTGCAATCACTCCAATGCTAGGGCAAACAATTTTGCACGAAAAATCAAGTTTAGATGCAGTAAATGATCAACAATAGAATCAATTAAACAATCAAGATCATGGATCAAGCAAAAGTATAATCAATTCACATGCAAAAACATCGCAATTACATCGCAAAGGATATGAAAACGATCGAAATGATAAAATGAAGGAGATCCACCAACCTACAAGGCTGAGATGTGCCTTGGTAAATGTTGCAATGTGATCCTGATGAAGATAATCAAATAAAACCAGAGGAATCTTCAATTATAGCCGAAACGTATCAAAACCGATCAAATCGCGACGAAAACTCCAAAATGAGAATTATCACCGAAGAAACTTGAATCAATCACTTGAGATGAATCCAAAAGCTACTAGAACTCCAGAAAAACTAGTATAATGGAATTGCAATGAAGGTTAAGCTCAAGAAATAATCACTTTCAATGTGAAAAGTGATTATTCTTCAAGAATTAAGAGCTTTTAGTGAGGTTTTGGGAGAGAATTGAGATGAAGATGAAAATGAAGTAGCAACAATCAGAGAGAATTGAGAGTGAAATGTGAGAAATAGGAGAGAATGGTTGTGGAGAAAATGGAGCAAATGGTAGAGAGATTGAAAAGTGAGTGGAGGTGTGTTTATATAGATTTTAGGTTTAGAGTGTGAGATGGTTTGGAATTTGGTTTGGACTTAGCTTTGGGTTTGGAACTAGGTTAGGAGTTAGTTGGACTTGACTCGCCGAGGCAAGGCGGTTAACTCGGTTAGTTAGAACCGACTCAGTAACAATCCCAAGGTGAACTTCAACATCCAATGATCCACATTACTTGTAACACAAGGAACATGGTGCACTTGATTTGAAGTGAAGTATTATAGCAAATGCACTTGGAATGAATTGAGATGTCTAGAGATGTCTAGAATATTCCACATGCTGCTAGAATATTGTAGAATTTAAGACCAAAGTGTGTGCAAAGGTGCTGTCATGAAAAAGCAGCAAATTGTTCCTATTCTGCCTGTGTTAATCGATTAACACAATTTCACTGCAAATGGTTAATCGATTAACCAGACCAAAATATGCCCAATTTGCCTAAAAAAAGGGTGCTGTGGTCCCGGCTTCGATTTTCCACTTCTTGTATTGATGAATAGGCATAGAAACCTTTATTTTGTACTTGTTTTGATGATGTGATGACCTTGTAAGGATATGATTAATCGGGCTTGGAAAACCTGAATATCCTGCAACAGGAAACACACAAAGAAAAGTGAGAATGCGTATGCTAACGATGCGAATGCTTATGCTCATGCAAAAGGCAAAAGAGGGAGGTCAAATTTTGGGTAACGACAGATGGCACTGCCCCTATTCCATGAATCCACTCTCTCCCCAATAACAAATCAAAATTTGCCTTGGAGTTCATCTTTCCTCCAAATGATTAATCTCTGGTGCAAGGTAGATGGCTCTGCCCCTATTCCATGAATCCACTCTCTCCCCAATAAAAAATCAAAATTTGCCTTGGAGTTTATCACCATGAACAATGTCGACCGGGTGGTCGTACCAATGGCCAATTCAACTTGAATCACTCCTAGGATGTTGCTGGTCTTCCCTTCATAATTGGAGATGACCATATTGTGTTGCCGAAGTTCAGCATCTCACTTCCCCATCTTCTTGAACACTGTATGCGACATCAGATTGATAGTTGCCCCACCATCGACGAATACTTCGTTTACTGGCATCCCATTCACTTTTTCCCTTATGAATAACGGATTAAGATGGTACATCATCCCTGGGCTAGGCTTCTCAAATGTGGCTTTCTGCTTCTCCACCACTCCGTCGTTCATCACATAGTAACATAATGGCTTGTCTTTACCATTTTCGTCTGGCTGAAAATCTTCGTCGGCTTCGGAAACCTCTGACACTCTATCATATTCTGCGGGTAACACTGACACAATCCCACAGTTGATGACGAAGTCTTCACCATAGGTGTCATCGACCATCTCATCGTCTGGCAAAGGGATGTATTCAGGTTCCTCATCTTATTGGGGAGTGTACTCTGGCTCTTCCTCCGACTGGGGAGTATACTCTGGTTCTTCGTTGGATTGGGGAGTGTATTTTGGCTCTTCCTCCTCAACCGACGGAATGTACTCCATTTTATGGGTCGAGATGACCTGTTTTTATCCTGAAGGCTCAACAGTCATGACGAACGTCTGGTTTGCCATGATTCTTTCTTTCTCGACTAGCCTTCCCTAGGATAATCTCTCCTCTACCCAGAGGTCTCAACGGGTTAAGGTTGCGACGTCGAAGCCACCTTCCCAGCCTTCTTATTTCTTTGGTACCGCCTCCACTGAGTCCTGGTCATGGGGTTTTTCCCTTTATAGTTGGGAGAAACCATATACCCTCTGGGTTGATTCCTTTGCTCTGGCTTCTTAGCTTCTGCCCCTAAGTCAAGCACTTTCCACTTTGGCCTCTTGCTCTCTTTATGATTCACTTAATCCACCCATTTCTCTTGTGGAGTGTTGGACGGGGAATAAAGGTCCTGGGGCGTGTTTTGTAACACCCCAAATTTCGTAAGAATATTTTATTTAATTTATTTAAATATTATATTCGTGGATTTCTGTGAATTTTGGTGTTTCGTGTCGATGTCGATGTTTTGTGAAGTTTTGGTTATTTAATTAAATAATAGTATATATTACTGAATATATTGTATTATTATTTATTTTAAATAATATTAGAGGAATTAACGGTAAGACGGACATTTGAGGAGAATTAGTGAGGGCATTATGGAGAAAGCCCAATTTTGAGGCCCAAGGGTTAGGTTGAATATTTAAGGAGGATTTTGAGAATGGGGTTCATTTTTTTGGTTAACCGTGAAAAAAAGGAGAGCTCTGAGGAAAAAGGAAAAAGGTGAGGAATTCGTGAAGGTTTCCAAAAACTCAAGAGAAAACACTTCGGATCGATAATCTAAGGTATGGGGAGTAATTACCTTTCATTATTTTCATTATAGGATTCGATGTAATTGAAGTGGTTGTTTTGTGTTTGAGGGTTTATGGGATTTTTGTGACGAATTGATGATTTGAAAGTATTTTGTGAATCAATTATTAAGGGTTGAATTTAATCAGATAAAAATAAACCTTTGGGGCAGATTTCCCTGTTGTTGTAGTTTCAATCTTGTGGTGAAGGGATTTATGGAGTTTATAGGAAGCTTGAGAGTTTGGAAGGTTTAGGGACTTTAAGGTTTCCGTAGGGTCCCGAATCGACCTAATAGACGTAGGTTTTATGTCGTTGATCTCCGTGATGCATTAGAACTGTTATAGGGATGTTTTTGGGTCATTTGGAGCTGTAATCGCAGGTACCTTTGAGGCTGTGGAACCACTGGTGCGTAGCAGCGATTTGCTGTAATCGCAGGTTCGCTAAGCCAACCATCGCTTCGCTAGGTGAATGTTTGCCAAGGTTCGCTAAGCGAACAGCGCAGCGAATGCGCGATAACATGAGTGTAGGTACTGAGATGATTTTGGAGTATAAGTGGGGATTCACTGGAAGTCTCGCTAAGCGAATGAATTAGCGAGTAGCTTCGTCCAGCGAATAAACCAGCAAGCATGACAGATGGTGGTTTCTGGTGTCTTAGTATGGTGTTTGTGGGATTCGCTGGCCGCTTCGCTAAGCGAAGGTTTCAGCGAAGCCTGGAGCGAACGTCTGCTGTTTGCGAAATTTTGTTTATGCTACTGTGCTGCTGTGATGTCTTGATGATGTGATTTCTATGATGATTTTCTATGATGTTACTGATGATTATATGATGATGTTTTGGGTGATTATTTGATGAATATGTGATGACATGACGTATATGAGAATTGATGAATGATGATGCACATTATGATATTTATTTGATGATGATGATTAGTGATGTTGTGTATCATACATTCATATGCATACTCTGTGACGACGCTTCATTCCCATTGTGCGGATATGAGGTAATTATGACGTGCTCTGGTTCCAATTGTGGGATCGATCCTATTGACGGGGATCTTTGGAGGGTTGATGGCCTAGTGTCCATCTATTATGACGATTGGTACCACATGCACGGGTCTTGTTGTGCATTTGCATTTAATTGGTATTGCTGTATTTTATGATGTTGTTCGTGATTTCGATATTTCCTTGTGATGACCCTGAAGATGCTGTATATGAAGATAATGCCATTTTATGTATATCTTGTTTTATAATGATTATTATGAATTGTGATTACTCACCCTGCCTGTTTGAATGTTGCCTCCACGTGGGTAACGTGCAGGTGATCAAGTTTAGCTGTGGATGCTTTCGAGGACCTTGAAGTTTATTTGCTTTTGGTCGATTTAGAGGGTCTTGCTATGATAGTGTAACATCGGGTTGGGGTCCTTTGAGTCGAACTATGTTGTTTCCTTATTTTTGTTGTCATTTGATGATATGGTTTTATATGTTGAAAACCTTTTGGGATTATTACGATGTTTGTTGAAAACCTTTTAATTGAGAATTTTGAGTTCCGCTGCCAGGTGAAGGCTTTTGAATTATTTTGGGAAAGTCCCTTTGTTTACAGGGCAAGTGTATTATTTTGATTTAAATGAGAAATATGCACCCTTTGAGGTGATTTTGACGCTTTACTCTGATATTTGAGTTGTTTCTGCTACAACATTTGTGGGGGTAGAAAAGGGTGTTATATTAGTGGTATCAGAGCAGGTCGGTCTGTCCGGCCAGGTTTTTACGTGATGTCAGTCCCCTGTCAGTCGACGAGTGTGTGTACACTGTCGATGTTTTAGTTCTTCTAACCTTGTTGGTGGTGTGCAGGATGGCTGAAAGAAACGATCGTACGATTGTTGATGCGTTGGAATCAGTTGCTAATGTGGTGGCGTAGCTGAATCCAAGTTGTGGAGTTCCTGATGAGTTTCGTGCTTTGGGGAAGTTTCAAAGGAAAAATCCACCGAATTTTGTGGGTAAGCATGATCCAGCAAGTGTACACAAGTGGCTGAAGGCGATCGAGAAGATCTTCCGAGTGATGGGGTGTTCTGATGAGCAACATGTTCAGTTCGGAATGCATATGCTGGAAGAAGAGGCTGAGGACTGGTGGGATAACACCCGTCAGAGACTCACGGATGTTGGCACTGTGATAACTTGGGCTATGTTTAAGCAGGAGTTTCTGGGGAAGTATCTTCCAGAGGATGCTCGTGGCAAGAGGGAAGTGGAATTCCTTGAGATGAAGCAAGGAGATATGACTGTGGCAGAGTATGCCGCAAAGTTTGAGGCTTTGGTAAAGTTTTGTCCGCACTACAATCGTGCTGATGCTGAGATGTCCAAGTGTCTCAAGTTCGAGAATGGGCTGAGACCAGAGATTAAGCAGGGTATTGGGTATCAGTAGATCCGCATGTATGCTGAGTTGGTGGACAAGAGCAGAATCTACGATGAGGATATCCGAGCTCGATCTGCTCACTATAAGCAGTTGAGTGAGAAGAAAGGGCAGTATATGGGGAAAGCTTATACAACTTCAGCTGACAAAGGGAAGCAGAAGGCTTCAGATGGGAAAAAGGTAAGTGGGGGAGAAGCTCCTACTTCTGGAAAGTGTCATAAGTGTGGCGAGCAAGGTCACCGTGCTGATGTGTGCTTCAATAATGTGATGAGGTGCTATAGATGCGGTAAGAAGGTTCATCGAGCTACTGATTGCAAAGATGAGGGTCTGACCTATTTTAATTGTGGTGAGAAAGGTCATATCAGTACTCAATGTCAGAAGCTGAAGAAGACTGCAACTGTTGCTCAGACCAGTGGCAGAGTGTTTGCTTTGAGTGGTGCAGAAGTGCCAGAGAAGGACAACCTGATTCGAGGTACATGTTTTATTAATAATATCAATTTGGTTGCTATTATTGATACTGGTGCTACTCATTCTTTTATCTCGCTTGAATGTGCTAATAGATTGGGTTTGAAGTTATCTGATATGAATGGTAATATGGTAATAGAAACTCCAGGGGAGGGTAAAGAACGAAAACCCTAAGTTAAGAGAATCTAGGTTCAGGGGTTGGTTATACTAAGGGAAGGTATTATCACCCTAAGTATCTGTAGTACTCTACAGGAACCTCTTGTTAGTATTTGTGTTACGTTGTGTTTGCTTCCTAAGGGAACTGTGCTAAGGTAAAGGTAAAAACCTATGGGTATGTACACTAAGTTTTCTCGCCAAGACATCGCATCTCGTGCCTACGTATCCTGACGGGAATGGAATCAGAGCATTCGTAGTTCCCCTCAGATGAGGTAAAAGGGTGTAAAAGAAAGGTGGAAAAAAAGAAAAAGGTAGAAAAACAAGAAGGTGGCTCGCTAGGATCTCACAATCCTATGCCTACGTATTCTCAAGTTGAACTTCAGAAATCAGAGTGTCCGTAGTTCCCCTCAATACGGGGTAAAAAGGTGTAAAAGAAAAGGTGGAATCTAAGAAGGCATTGGGTGTAAAGTAAAAAGGTGAAATCCAAGAAGGCATTTGATGTAAAGTAAAAAGGTGAAAAAAGAAAAAAGGTAGAATCCAAGAAGGCATTGGATGTAAAGTAAAAAGGTAGAAAAAGAAAAAGGTAGAAAAACAAGAAGGTGGCTCGCTAGGATCTCGCAATCCTATGCCTACGTATTCTCAAGTTGAACTTGAGAAATCAGAGCATCTGTAGTTCCCCTCTATACGGGGTAAAAGGGTGTAAAAGAAAAGGTGGAATCCAAGAAGGCATTGGATGTAAAGTAAATAGGTGAAATCCAAGAAGGCATTGGATGTAAAGTAAAAAGGTGAAAAAAGAAAAAAGGTAGAATCCAAGAAGGCATTGTATGTAAAGGAAAAAGGTAGAAAAAGAAAAAGGTAGCTCGCTAGGATCTCACAATCCTATGCCTACGTATTCTCACGGTGAACTTGAGAAATCAGAGCAATCGTAGTTCCCCTCAACGGGGGTGAAGAACTCTTGGCTGTAGTCAAGATTCCAAGGGAAAGTAGGGTCTGACGGCAAGACACCTATGCGGAGTGCGGCGACTCCAAAGTTACGGTTGAGTTAAAAACAGGGAAGGGGTGTACACAAGAAAGTAGGGTCTGACAGCAAGACACCTACGTGGAGTGCGGTGAATCCACACCTAAGGTTATGTTAAAAGGGGAAGAAATGTACGCGGGAAAAGTAGGGTCTGACAGCAAGACGCCTACGTGTAGTGCGGCGTGAGATAATGGAATGATGGGCAAGGCTATCCTAAATGACATGAAAGTCAACTAGAGGGCTCATTTCCTTTGGAATGAGGTATAAGAAACATAACAAAGTGGAAAACCCGAGGAACAAGTGTAAGACAAATGGCAATATATACAACAAGCAGTCAATGAGCAACATAAGGGATTCAGTTGCCATTCAGAGTGGCTTACTCATAATGCTAAGAACAGAAAAGAGTGTAGCTACCTATCTTAGTACATCAGTACAATACTCACATTGGCCTCTCCTCATTTCAACATGTCAATGGACAAGCATAATGAACATTTTCTAACATAATGGTCATGAACACAATAATCATACATTATGGACAGAAGGTATAGATTCCAAAACATTACATAAACATTCATGGTGAGAGCATAATGACAATAATGATGTACATGAGCATGAATGTGGAGTATGAAGGAGAAATGTTACCAAGTGAAATATGTCCACTGCAACTTCAAGTTGTATGATGACTTTTCCTCTTTTCTGCACTAGCAAGGAACTTCAATGCAAGCCTCTTCCTCTTTCTCACTTGAGAAGCTCAACTCAGAGATTTTTAGAGTGTTTTGTGAACAATGTTGGTGTTAAAACTGAGTAGAGCAGCCTGCTATTTATAGGGGAGGACTGAAAATCCAAGGTATGGCCAAAGTTCCACAGTATGACAACAATGCCCTTTTTCCATCATGTGAAATCTTGAGCTTGGTGAACCAAAATCTCCAACTCTGAACATTGATGTGGTTAGGCATGCTTTAGCTGGTGAGAAGTGATTGGTGAGAGGCTCAAGGAATAAACAATATTTGTTTCCCTTGAAAAGTTTCTCTCTCTTGCTACAAGTTGCACAAAGATGACATAAACCTCATTATTTTAATGCAAGCACTTGAAAATTCGTGGCACAACTTGGATTAAGTTTAAATCCATCATTAGAACTCAGAAACATGAGCTTTTGGTGGTTAGAGAAGGGTTTGAGTCATTACACAAAAGTTGGTTTCTTGAGTTTTAAGGAATGAAACTCCCATCTTTGAAGCTTCGAAACTCCCAGCTCCCTCAATGGATGGTGAAGTTCTAGTAATTTTTGGAAAGCCCTCAATGCCCTCTACAACTTTCATGCTCAAGGATTTTTTATTTGAGGCTTGGAACTGTATGGAAAATTGGGTTAAAGTTGTGTGCAAATTAAGGAAAATAGCTTAAATTTCACCAAGTCCCCAAAGGTGATTTATCTTCCAAGTCTTGTAACTCAAAAACCATGCATTTTTTGAAAGAGGGTCCACTAATATGTTTTGAAGATCGTGGCAAGAGCTTTTATTTGAGCTTTGAGTCACTCAATTTGGATGTGTGGTTTGAAAGTTATGACTGTTTCAATATTTGCACAAGTAGTGAAATCTCCACATTTGAAAAGTTTCATGAACCAAACCTTGCTTCCTTTGCAAGAAATTTCCTAAGACTTGATCTTTCATACTCTAAATCACCAATGAGACATGTCATGATGGATTAAGGCCTTGGATGTTTCATTTTGGATCAAAATCTCGAGGATTAGGGCCTCAGCCAAAACCCTAATTTCAACTGTGAATGCACTGGAATGATTTCTGATGATCTTGCTTCTTCAATCACATATAAGGCTCATAGATAGTCTTTGAGGATGTCTTCTATCATGTGGAGTCAAGTCCCAGGGTTTGAGAACAACTCTTGATCAAAATCAAGGGCCATGGTTAACTTGTCTTGACAAAACCCTAATTGGAGGCAGGGTGAACTTGTGGCTCAAGTTACTTGCTGATGAAAGCCAATCACACTTTAATTCTTGTTAATTGAGACTTTTAGGATGTAGATGAGCTCAATAGTTGCATTTGGAGCCTTAACTGTCTTTCTTTCTTTGAATCAGATGAGAACTTGGCTTATGAGACTTTGCCTTCCTCTTTGTATAAGTCCTGGCTTTTCACAGAAGAAACAAACTTGCAAAATGAAATTGTTAGTTAACAATGCATAGATGATTGAACCTAAATGTCAACGCAAGATGTTATGACATCTAAAGGGGTAAAATTTGGGGTACAACAGTTGCCCCTATTTAAATGGCTTTCCCGAATGGCACGAGGAATGGAAATCCTCGGGGCATCAAGTGAAAGGTGTTTAAATATAGCAAAGCGAAAATTTTTCCCTTAGATGGAATGCATATGCTAAGGACAAGCAGCAGACATGCAAATGCTGACATGCCATGAACTTCTAGTATGATGATATGATACCATGATAGATGCAAAAGTGCAGACAGACCAGACACCAGAGATAAAGAGCAAACCACCACAGAGAGCTTACTGGGAAAGGATGAAGGTTAGTATCCATGAGGAAAACTCACTGGGGATACAGACTAACCAACATAAGAGACTCAATGGGGAGATTCTGATGAAACACTGGGGAAAATAAAAGCACACTCTTTACTGGGCATGGAACCAGAAAGAAAACATGATCTCTTCTGGGGATCAATTTGAAATAAAAGGATAGACATCAACAAAAGATTTTCTGGGATTTTCTTATACTGAAGAGTTCAAACAGGATCTTCAAGAAAAGCCAGAAAAAATAGAGAAAGGAACATCCAGAAAAACATCAGACGATAAAGGAAACCAGACATCCAATAATGGCTTGGAATGAAAGATACAAATCACAATATCTAATAATGGCTTGGAATGAAAGGTATAATCACTATATCTAATATTGGCTTTAGATGAAAGTGAACCAAGTAAGGATCCAAGAAAGCATTGGACAAACAGACACCAGACATTCAATAATGACTTTGAATGAAAGGTAAACTCATAATATCTGAGAAGGCATCAGATGCAAATGAGACAAAAGGTGAATCCAAGAAGGCATTGGATAAAAAGAAATAATCATCCAATAATGGCTTTGAATGAAAGGTACCAATCACAGTATCTGAGAAAGCATCAGATAAATGTGAGAAAGGTAGAGATCCAAGAAAGCATTGGATAAAAGGACACCAGACATTCAATAATGGCTTTGAATGAAAGGTAAAAATCACAATATCTAATAATGGCTTTAGATAAAGTGAATAAAGTAAGGATCCAAGAAAGCATTGGACAAACAGACACCAGACATTCAATAATGGCTTTAAATGAAAGGTATAACTCACAATATCTAATAATGGCTTTAGATAAAAGTGAACAAAGACTCGATCTGGAAAAACATCAGAAAGAGAGACACATCCGGAAAGGCATCGGATGGTAAAGAAACCAGACATCCAATAATGGCTTTGAATGAAAGGTACAAATCACAATATCTAATAATGGCTTTAGATAAAAGTGAACAAAGACTCGATCTGGAAAAACATCAGAAAGAGAGACACATCCGGAAAGGCATCAGATGGTAGAGAAACCAGACATCCAATAATGGCTTTGAATGAAAGGTATAACTCACAATATCTAATAATGGCTTTAGATAAAAGTGAACAAAGGCTCGATCTGGAAAAACATCAGAAAGAGAGACACATCCGAAAAGGCATCAGATGGTAAAGAAACCAGATATCCAATAATGGCTTTGAATGAAAGGTACAAATCACCATATCTGAGAAGGCATCAGATAAACATGAGAAAGGTAGAGTTGTGAACTTTCAGGAATGGCACTGAAAGTAAAGGAGAAAACTCATCCAGGAATAGCACTGAATGAACAGATAAGACTCTCAGGAATGGCACTGAAAGATATCCAAGCAAATTTGATGGGTTTACAGAAGATATGCAAAACTTCCAGGAATAGCACTGGGAGAAACAAGAGGAATACGATATCCAGGAATAGCGCAGGAGATCAAATGGGACAGACATCCAGGAATGGCACTGGAGATCACAAGAGACGGATATCCAGGAATGCCACTGGAGTGAGAGAATATAAAGATCCAGGAATAGCAGTGGAATGAGAGAAGACAAACATCCAACAATAGGACTAAATGCTCAAGGAAACGACAACATTCAGGAAGGGCACTGAATGAAAGGACGGATAACGTTTTGGTAGGTGCCAAGTAAGTTAGACTTTGACCACAAGGCAAGACGCGAATAATAACACGACCTCGAGAAAAATGAAAATGAGGATGAAACACTCATGCTATGCATATGTATATGAATTATGCATATGATATACGATCAAATGCAAATGTAGATGCAAAAATGCTGACGACACGACTCGACTCTTTTGGTGAGAAGATAAGACTGGAAGACTGATTCCTCAACACGGGGATCACTGCCATTCTGCTTGGGGACTAGAGATGCTATTGCTGGACACATCTCTGCCACACTGGTAAACTGTATCAAGTGATGCTCTTCTTCAAGTAAACTTGCCCCAGATTAGCTGACTATTGTAGATGAACTGATCATTGCTTCAGTTTGTCTGATTCTGAAATGACTGTGTTTTTTTTGTACACTGGGAAGCTTGCCCCAGTATGAGTCTTGAAAAATCTTGAACTGATTTTTCAACAGGATTTGGAAAGAACTAGCCCCTGATTGGATCACCGACCAAGTTTCTCAAATGTTTGAAAAATTCCTTAAGAAGAAAGCTAACTTGCAAACAAAAGTATTTGTACAAACATGGTAAATCCAGAGTTCATGCAACTTTTGAAATCAAAATCAATTTGCAAAACAAATGAATCACTGGTCTGAACACGGCGATTCAAGACATTTAAAAGTGAAAGGTGAAGCACAAGTATAGTGACCTGCAAAGATCTTAAGGAGTCAGTTTACGCAACCTTGCTGTAGTATGCTCTCAAAACAACCTTGCTTCAGTTAGGTCTTTTGAGGGTTGTAACGTGGCCTGGTTCAAGATTTATGAAACAAAGGATAAAGGCTCAAAACTTATTTGTGACCCACCCAATCTACGTGATGAACTTCAGTCCTATGCTCAGTTAACTCAAACTATGCACTCAGGTTCCCACAAGTTAGGAATTGCACTGATGATAGTAATGATGATGGTTCAGAATTCAATGGACTTGAGATGGTAGTCACTACTTCCTTACAACTTTTGGTCTTTATACAAGCTTGTTCTTACTTCTCTTTGTATAAGGTAAGGTCATGAGCTTCACGCCTTTCTTAGCTTTTGCCTCGAAAGGGACTCGGCTTATTCTTGATGACCCTTCTTCATTTATCACTTTGGGAACAACTTGTACAACATTTATTCATTTAATTTGGAGGAGTTGAAAGGTTGTGAACATCTGGCTTAATGATTACGGTGAACCATCATTGGCGTTTGACTTGAAAGACATCTTCGACACCTACTTGTTGTGTGCGAAGGAAAGTTTGTGAACTTTTATTGAAAGGCGTCTTACATGAAACTATTGTATTTGAATGCCCAATCCAGTTAACTGAGAACTACCCTACCCCAGGTTAAAATTGCGGGTTTTTATTTGTAAAGAAAAGAAACTCCTACTTCAAGGCTCGAAGGGGTTAAAGAGGGGTTACCTTCCTTATGTCTCCAGTGTTTAGGGATTGAAACAATGCCTTACATCATCAGCAAAGTTTATTTGAAAGCATACCACGACAATTATGGGTATAATGTATCATCATCCTCCCTCCAATCTTTGCATAATCAAAAGGAAAGTGGAAAAGAGATAAAATATTTTGCAAAAGAAAGCATAAAGATGTAAATAGTGGACAAAATGAATTGAATCAAAAGTTGCAATGCTCATTTCATTAATTTTGAAAGTACAAACATAATTGAAAGCAAACAACTATTACAAAATAAGGAAGATGCAAACAACAAGAAACCAGGCCCAATGACTAATCAAACACAAGGATGAGTTGTCCTGTCTTTAAGAAGTAGCTAGGCTGAAGTCGACTGAAGCTTCACTTGGCGTGCCCTGGCAGAGGATTGCTCTGAACATTGGGGTCGTCCTTAAAGGAGATGATTTTGTTTCTCATCAATTCTTGTACTTTAGCCTTCAATGCAAAGCAACCTTTCAAGTTATGGCCTGCACCACCTTGATGGTATTCACAATGAAGATCAGCCCTATAGCCAGCTGGAAGAGGATTTGGAGGAGGAGGCAAAGGCCTTGTGGTAATCAAACCTTGTTGAACCAAACCAGGATAAAGCTTGGTGTATGTCATGGGAATAGGATCAAATTAATTCCTATTACGGTACTGGTGTGGTCCTGTAGTTGGACATTGGGAAGCTTGAGCTGGTCGTGGAGCAGTAACCACGGGAGTAACAGCAGCAACAGTAGGGTGAATGGCATACTGAGTTTGGGGACGAGGCCTTCTCATTTCAACCATTACAGTGTTAGTCTACTCTTCTCTTTTCTTCTGGAAGTTCCCATAGGATTTCTTCACAGCATTGGAAGATTCAACAGCTTTTGACACTTTTCCTTTCTTAAGTCCTTCCTCGACTCTTTGGCCGATGGTAACCAAATCAGTGAAGTTGGAGGAAACACTTCCAATCATCTTTTCCCAATAGAATAGGGACAGGGTATCCATGAACATTCCAGTCAACTCTTTCTCAGCCAAAGAGGGTTCAACTTGGGAAGCCAACTCCCTCCAGCGCTGAGCATACTCCTTAAAAGATTATTTCTCATGCTGAGTCATGTTTTGCAGTTGGCGACGATCAGGAGCCATGTCAAGGTTATACTTATACTGCTTCATGAAGGCATTTGTGAGATCTTGGAAACAGTGAATAGAACTTTGCTTGAGACCCATATACCATTTGAGTGAGGCTTCACTCAAGCTATCCTGAAAATAGTGGATAAGCAGTTTCTGATTTTTGGTATAAGCAGTCATTTTGCGAAGATACATGACCAAATGAGCCCTTGGACAAGAATGGCCCTTGTATTTAACAAATTCTGGAGTTTTGAACTTAGCAGGCATAACAAGGTTAGACACTAAGCACATGTTGTCTGCGTCCACCTTGAAGAAGTCAGTACCCTCAACAGCTTTGAGTCTTTTGTCTAAGGTCTGAAACTGCTCACGGACAACTTCAGGTTCAACGAAGTCTTCACAGTCTTCACCCTGAGCACTGGTAGCATTGTACTCAAAGAGGGGATTCTCAAATGGAGCTTGAACAGTTTGTGGAACGGCATGGACTGTAGGTATGGGTTCGGCGAAAACAGGAGCTTGAAATACAGGCATAGCAGTAGATACAATCGGCGGAGAATAATTGTGTGGCAAACCAAACTCGGGCCAAGTTGATGGCGGCATTTGAACTGGTGGAGGTTCAGCACTTGAAACTTCCTGGATGACAGTCCTTTGGGGAGGTTCTCCTCTAGCAATCAAAACTTGAAGCATCTCAGTTAGTTTAATCATACTTGATTTGAGGTCATCGATTTCCATTCGGACTTTAGCATTGTGTGCCTCTTGCTCTGACATCTTGCGTCTGTAGTTAGCTCTAGTCCAGTATCGGTGTCGAGGAATCAGCTTGACGACTCACAGATGACACGGGAAGATAGAGACAGCTAAAAATGAGCCACTGGATAGACAGATGTATGCAATGAATCATGCAAAGATGCAAATGATATGTGATGCAATGCAAACAGGATGCAAAACACATGCAACAGGATCAAGGGTTCGAGATCACAACATGGAGTATGGGTAAAGAATCAACCATAGGGTGTGTATTAGGGTTTATCAACTGTAGAACAGGGTTCTAAAAGTTCCCAGAGTCTACGTAAATCCTTCGGATATTATCGGCCTACGTGACTACTCACGTGGGTTAATAATATTCTCAAGATAAACTCGTTTGAGTGTAGTATCGCGTAACAACTACTTAGGACTACTCCCTCATAGCCACCGCACTACATCCTAAAAGGCCAAGTGGGGTGAAGGTAACTATGGTCCTCAGAATCCCTGGCTCCCAATTGGGAAGAGCGACATCAATGCGACTGCTCACACCAGACATCAACAATCCCAAAGGGCCTCATCTGAGTGTGGTCATCATATGCCATAAATTTTTAGAACTACTCCCAACAACCGACTATTGATTACACCACAATCCTATCATAAGTGTATGCTCAAGTCCGGGTTAGGACTTATCTCACCACTCAAAGTAACCACCCTGCATACAGAAAACCCAAGCACAACAGGTATATATACAGATATGAATATGTACAGATATACAAGCAAGCAAACATGTAAATAACACAAATACAAACAAGATAGGCTTAACCCTCTTAGGGGAGTCATCCCCAGTGAAGTCGCTATTTCTGTTGCGGTGAGAATCGGATATCAAGCTATTAATTAACTTGAATCACACGTCTTTGAAATTCACCATCGAGCTTTGATTTATCCAAAGGAAAGGGTAAAGATCGAAAAACCCTAAGTGCGCTATGCAGAGACACAACTAAGAGATCTAAGGTTCAGGGGTTGGTTATACTAAGGGAAGGTATTAGCACCCTAAGTATCTGTAGCACTCTACAGGAACCTCTTGATAGTATTTGTGTTATGTTGTGTTTGCTTGCTAAGGGAACTGTGCTAAGGTAAAGGTAAAAACCTATGGGTATGCACATTAAATTTGCTCGCCAAGACATCGCATCTCGTGCCTACGTATCCTGCCGGGAATGGAATCAGAGCATTCGGAGTTCCCCTCAGATGGGGTAAAAGGGTGAAAAATAAAGGTGGAAAAAAAAGAAAAATGTAGAAAAATAAGAAGGTGCCTCGCTAGGATCTCGCAATCCTATGCCTACGTATTCTCAAGTTGAACCTGAGAAATCAGAGCGTCCGTAGTTCCCCTCAATATGGGGTAAAATGGTGTAAAAGAAAATGAGGAATCCAAGAAGGCATTGGATGTAAAGTAAAAAGGTGAAATCCAAAAAGGCATTGGATGTAAAGTAAAGAGGTGAAAAAAGAAAAAAGGTAGAATCCAAGAAGGAATTGGATGTAAAGGAAAAAGGTAGAAAAAGAAAAAGGTAGAAAAACAAGAAGGTGGCTCGCTAGGATTTCGCAATCCTATGCCTACGTATTCTTAAGTTGAACTTGAGAAATCAGAGCGTTCGTAGTTCTCCTCAATACGGGGTAAAAGGGTGTAAAAGAAAAGGTGGAATCCAAGAAGGCATTGGATGTAAAGTAAAAAGGTGAAATCCAAGAAGGCATTGAATGTAAAGTAAAAAGATGAAAAAAGAAAAAAGGTAGAATCCAAGAAGGCATTGGATGTAAAGGAAAAAGGTAGAAAAAGAAAAAGGTAGCTCATTAGGATCTCGCAATCCTATGCCTACGTATTCTCAAGGTGAACTTGAGAAATCAGAGCAATCGTTGTTCCCCTCAACGGGGGTGAAGAACTCTTGGCTGTAGTCAAGATTCCAAGGGAAAGTAGGGTCTGACGGCAAGACACCTACGCGGAGTGCGGCGATTCCAAGGTTACGGTTGAGTTAAAAACAGGGAAGGGGTGTACACAAGAAAGTAGGGTCTGGAAGCAAGACACCTACGTGGAGTGCGGTGAATCCACACCTAAGGTTATGTTAAAAGGGGAAGAAATGTACATGGGAAAAGTAGGGTCTGACAGCAAGACGCCTACGTGTAGTGTGGCGTGAGATAATGGAATGATGAGCAAGGCTATCCTAAATGACATGGTAGTCAACTAGAGGGCTCATTTCCTTTGGAATGAGGTATAAGAAACAGAACAAAGAGGAAAACCCGAGGCACAAGTGTAAGACAAATAGTAATATATACAGCAAGCAGTCAATGAGCAACATAAGGGATTCAGTTTCCATTCAGAGTAGGTTACTCATAATGCTAAGAACAGAAGGGAGTGTAGCTACCTATCTTAGTACATCAGTACAATACTCACATTGGCCTCTCCTCATTTCAACATGACAATGGACAAGCATAATGAACATTTTCTAACATAATGGTCATGAACACAATAATCATACATTATGGACAGAAGGTATAGATGCCAAAACATTACATAAACATTCATGGTGAGAGCATAATGACAATAATGATGTACATGAGCATGAATGTGGAGTATGAAGGAGAAATGTTACCAAGTGGAATATGTCCACTGCAACTTCAAGTTGTATCCTGACTTTTCCTCTTTTCTGCACTAGTAAGGAACTTCAATGCAAGCCTTTTCCTCTTTCTCACTTGTGAAGCTCAAATCAGATATTTTTAGAGTGTTTTGTGAACAATGTTGGTGTTAAAACTGAGTAGAGCAGCCTGCTATTTATAAGGGAGGACTGAAAATCCAAGGTATGGCCAAAGTTGCACACTATGACAACAATGCCCTTTTTCCATCGTGTGAAATCTTGATCTTGCTGAACCAAAATCTCCAACTCTGGACATTGATGTGGTTAGGCATGCTTTAACTAGTGAGAAGTGATTGGTGAGAGGCTCAAGGAATAAACAATAGTTGTTTCCCTTGAAAAGTTTCTCTCTCTTGCTACAAGTTGCACAAAGATGACATAAACCTCATTATTTTAATGCAAGCACTTGAAAATTCGTGGCACAGCTTGGATTAAGTTTAAATCCATCATTAGAACTCAGAAACATGAGGTTTTGGTGGTTAGAGAAGGGTTTGAGTCATTACACAAAAGTTGGTTTCTTGAGTTTTAAGGAATGAAACTCCCATCTTTGATGCTTTGAAACTCCCAGCTCCCTCAATGGAATGGGGAGTTCTATTACTTTTTGGAATGCCCCCAATGCCCTCTACAAATTTCATGTTCAATGATTTTTGATTTGAGGCTTGGAACTTTATGGAAAATTGGGTTAAAGTTGTGTGCAAATTAAGGAAAAAAGCTGAAATTTCACTAAGTCCCCAAGGGTGATTTATCTTCCAAGTCTTGTAACCCAAACACCATACATTTTTTGAAGAGAGGGTCCTCTAATATGTTTTGAAGATCGTGGAAAGAGCTTCCATTTGAGTTTTGAGTCACTCAATTTGGATGTGTGGTTTGAAAGTTATGACTGTTTCAATATTTGCACAAGTAGTGAAATCTCCACATTTGAAAAGTTTCATGAACCAAAGCTTGCTTACTTTGCAATAAATTTCCTAAGACTTGATCTTTCATACCCTAAATCACCAATGAGACATGTCATGATGGATTGAGGCCTTGGATGTTTCATTTTGGATCAAAATCTCGAGGATTAGGGCCTCAGCCAAAACCCTAATTTCAACTGTGAATGCACTGGAATGATTTCTGATGATCTTGCTTCTTCAATCACATATAAGGCTCATAGATAGTCTCTGAGGATGTCTTCTATCATGTGGAGTCAAGTCCCAGGGTTTGAGAACAACTCTTGATCAAAATCAAGGGCCATGATTAACTTGTCTTAACAAAACCCTAATTGGAGGTAGGGTGAACTTATGGCTCAAGTTACTTGCTGATGAAAGCCAGTCACACTTGAATTCTTGTTAATTGAGACTTTTAGGATGTAGATGAGCTCAATAGTTGCATTTGGAGCCTTAACTGTCTTTCTTTCTTTGAATCAGATGAGAACTTGGCTTAGGAGACTTTGCCCTCCTCTTTGTATAAGTCCTGGCTTTTCACAGAAGAAACAAACTTGCAAAATGAAATGGTTAGTTAACAATGCATAGATAATTGAACCTAAATGTCAACGCAAGATGTTATGACATCTAAAGGGGTAAAATTTGGGGTACAACGGTGTGTTTCTCCTTGGGGTGCTCCGATGTTGCTAGTGAAGAAGAAATATGGTAGCATGAGATTGTGTGTCGATTATCGGCAGTTGAATAAGGTGACTATTAAGAATAAGTATCCGCTTTCGAGAATCGACGATTTGATGGATCAGTTAGTTGGTGCTTGTGTGTTTAGCAAGATTGATCTGAGGTCTGGTTATCATCAGATTCGAGTTAAGCCTGATGATATTCCGAAGACGGCTTTCAGGACGAGGTATGGACACTATGAATACATTGTGATGTCATTTGGTGTATCCAATGCACCTGGTGTGTTCATGGAGTATATGAATCGTATCTTTCATTAGTGTTTGGATAAGTTTGTGGTGGTGTTTATCGATGATATCTTGATATATTCTCGATCTGAAGAAGAACATGTCGAGCATTTGAGGACTGTGTTGCAAGTGTAGAAAGAGAAGAAGTTGTATGCAAAGTTATCCAAGTGTGAGTTCTGGTTGAAGGAAGTGAGTTTCCTTGGCCACGTGATTTCGAGTGGCGGGATTGCTGTTGATCCTTCTAAGATTGATGTCGTGTTACAATGGAATACTCTGAAGTTTGCTACTGAGATACGAAGTTTTCTGGGATTAGCGGGTTATTACCGCAAGTTTATTGAAGGCTTTTCTAAGTTGGCATTACCTATGACTCAGTTGACTCGAAAGGGTCAAGCTTTTGTGTGGGATGTAACTTGTGAAGAGAGTTTCGTGGAATTGAAGAAGAGATTGACTTCTGCTCCAGTGTTGATTTTGCCTAATCCAAGTGAATCTTTTGTGGTGTATTGTGACGCGTCGAAGATGGGTCTTGGTGGAGTTTTGATGCAGACTGGGCAAGTTGTTGCCTGTGCTTTGAGACAATTGCGAGTTCATGAGAGAAATTATCCTACACATGACTTGGAGTTGGTTGCGGTGGTGTTTGTGTTGAAGATTTGGAGACATTATCTGTTTGGCTATAAATTTGAGGTGTTCAGTGATCATAAAAGTCTGAAGTACTTATTTAATTAGAAGGGATTGAATATGAGGCAGAGAAGGTGGTTAGAGCTATTGAAGGATTTTGATTTTGATTTGAGCTATCATCCAGGCAAAGCAAATGTACTGGTCGATGCATTGAGCAGAAAGTCATTACATATGTCGATGCTTATGGTGAAAGAATTGGAGTTGCTTGAGCAATTCCGAGATTTGAGTCTGGTATGTGAAGCGACTCCTGACAGTGTGAAGTTGGGAATGTTGAAGTTGACTAGTAGTATTCTGGAAGAAATCAGAGTGGGGCAGCAATCTGATTTAAAGTTGGTTGACCAATTGACTTTGATTAACCAAGGTAACGGAGGTGAATTCCGAATTGATGAGAATGGCATAATGATGTTCAGAGACAGGGTGTGTGTCCCCGATCCCCCAGATATTAAGAAGAGCATTCTTTAATAAGGACATCTAAGTAGGTTGAGCATTCATCCCGGTGCTACGACGATGTACCTGGATCTGAAGAAGTTGTTTTGGTGGCCAGGTATGAAGAAGGATGTCGCAAAGTTTGTTTATGCGTGTTTGACTTATCAGAAGTCGAAGGTTGAGCATCAGAAGCCTTTAGGTATGATGCAGCCGTTGAGGATTCCAGAATGGAAATGGGATAGTATTTCCATGGATTTTGTGGTGGGATTGCTGAAGACTGTTAAGGGAAATGATTCAATTTGGGTGATCGTGGATAGATTAACTAAGTCGGCTCATTTCTTGCCGATGAAGATTAATCATTCCATGCAGAAGCTAGCCGAGATGTACATTGAGGAGATTTTGAAGTTACATGGGGTACCTTCGAGTATTGTATCAGATAGAGATCTGAGGTTTACATCGAGGTTCTGGAAGAGTTTGCAAGACGCGTTGGGTACCAAGTTGAGGATGAGTTCTGCATACCATCCGCAGACGGATGGTCAGACAGAAAGGACTATCCAATCTTTGGAGGATTTGTTGAGGGCTTGTGTGTTAGATCAAGGGGGATCGTGGGATAGCCATTTACCGTTGATTGAGTTCACGTACAATAATAGTTTTCATGCTAGTATTGGAATGGCGCCCTATGAAGCTTCGTATGGGAGAAGGTGTAAGACTCCGTTGTGTTGGTATGAATCGGGCGAGAGTGTTGTACTCGGACCTGAAATTGTGCAAGAGACGACTGGGAAGATTAAGAAGATCCAAGAGAGGATGAAAGTATCGCAGAGTCGTCAGAAGAGATATCATGAAAAGAAGAGGAAAGCACTTGAATTCCAAGAGGGAGATCCCGTGTTTTTGAGGGTGACGCCAGTGACTGGTGTGGGTTGAGCTTTGAAGTCTACGAAGCTCACTCCACGTTTTGTTGGTCCATATCAAATATCAAAGAGGATAGGAGAGGTAGCCTATCGAATTGCTTTACCGCCGTCACTTGTGAATTTGCATGACGTGTTCCATGTGTCTCAATTGAGGAAGTACATTCCAGATCCGTCTCATGTGATTCAGATGGATGATGTACAAGTGAGGGATAATCTGACTGTGGAAGCATTGCCTGTGCGTGTCGATGGTCGAGAGATGAAGCAATTACGGGGTAAAGACATAACTTTGGTGAAGGTGTTGTGGGGTGGACCAGCTGGCGAAAGTTGGACTTGGGAACGTGAAGATCAGATGAGGGAGTCGTATCCGACTCTATTTCCTTGAGGTAATTTTCGAGGGCGAAAATCCTTTAAGTGAGGGAGAGTTGTAACACCCCAAATTTCCTAAGAATATTTTATTTAATTTATTTAAATATTATATTCGTGGATTTCTGTGAATTTTGGTGTTTCGTGTCGATGTCGGTGTTTTGTGAAGTTTTGGTTATTTAATTAAATAATAGTATATATTACGGAATATATTGTATTATTATTTATTTTAAATAATATTAGAGGAATTAAGGGTAAGACGAACATTTGAGATGAATTAGTGAGGGCATTATGGAGAAAGTCCAATTTTGAGGCCCAAGGGTTAGGTTGAATATTTAAGGAAGATTTTGAGAATGGGGTTCATTTTTTTGGTTAACCGTGAAAAAAAGGAGAGCTCTGAGGAAAAAGGGAAAAGGCGAGGAATTCGTGAAGGTTTCCAAAAACTCAAGAGAAAACACTTCAGATCGACAATCTAAGGTATGGGGAGTAATTACCTTTCATTGTTTTCATTATAGGATTCGATGTAATTGAAGTGGTTGTTTTGTGTTTGAGGGTTTATGGGATTTTTATGACGAATTGACGATTTGAAGGTATTTTGTGAATCGATTATTAAGGGTTGAATTTAATCGGATAAAAATAGACCTTTGGGGCAGATTTCCCCGTTGTTGTAGTTTCAATCTTGGGGTGAAGGGATTTATGGAGTTTATAGGAAGCTTGAGAGTTTTGAAGGTTTAGGTACTTTAAGGTTTCCGTAGAGTCCCGAATCGACCTAATAGACGTAGGTTTTATGCCGTTGATCTCCGTGATGCATTAGAACTGTTATAGGGATGTTTTTGGGTCATTTGGAGCTGTAATCGCAGGTACCTTTGAGGCTGTGGAACCACTGGTGCGTAGCAGCGATTTGCTGTAATTGTGTCAAACCCTAAACTTTGACCACTAAGATTTCCCATCATTGTGCAAATCATCATCACAATATGGATGAACCATCTTGCCTCATCAGTCTCCCCAAAGATGGGTGAGCATTCACTACTATCAAAATTAGGGTTTCAAGCCCTCTCAGAGTTCTTAGACAAAGGATTAATCAAGAAACGACATGATCTTCAACTTGTCTAACCTCTCAAACAACTACAATGGATCAAGAGGACTCCCACTTTAAGGATTAAGCATAAGGTTGCTCCCTTCCAAGTGGATCAAGCCTCAAGATCGCCAGAGTCACCAAATTAGGGTTTGGTCGACATGGCCTCCAGATGGAAATTTTCCTCTGGGCATGAGCCAATTTTTCAAAGCATAACCTAAAATACTCCATGGAACCTCATGGGCCCAAGCATCAAGTCAATTTGACCTCAGGGGATGCATACATCAAAAATCAGGAATTAGGGTTTCTTGACCTAATTCACCCCTAAGTTGACTTTTGGGACAAATCATGAGCCAAGACCTCAAGGCATGATTTGAGGGTCTCCAACATACCACATTGATACATTTTTAACAATGGATTGATCCAGGAAGCTTGAGCAGCAAGTCTCAATTTCATCAGTACCACAATTAGGGTTTCGCGAGAAAAGTCAACTGTAGCTTTGACTTTTGACCAGGACATGCTCCCAAACCCTAAGACATGATTCAATACACCCTATAACACCTATGAAATTAATCCATCAAGTTTGATTTAGGTCAAGGACTTGATTTCATAGAGGATCGCACAGTTTGGAATTCATTTGACAAAAAGTCAACTGTGCACAAAAGTCAACTTTGACTTTTTGAGATTTTTCACAAAAATGGTTTTTTAACCCTAAAATGATGTTAATGTATGATTTGAATCATCATTCATCAAGAAAAATCAAGAAAAGTGGGATAACTTGTAAAAGGGGTAACCATAAAAACTTAGAAAATTTTCTAAGTTATGAACAAAGTGGCAAGGGTACCAACTTTGGAGGATCATAACTCCTAAACCACAAGGCCATTTTTCCCCATCCAAAGCTAGATTTGTAGCTCTCATTACTCTCTACAAAAGCTTAAAACTGACCTCCTTCCAAATTCATCATGGATTTTGAGTTATGGAGTGATCAAAATCACAAAAAGTGAAAATGTCACTTTTTTCCAACACTTAGTGAAATTCTCACTAAGTCAGAATCTGCCTTCACTTTTTTCCAAATGTAGGGGGATTTTTCACTTGGATCCAAAAGGTATCAAAACCAAATATGATCAAACAGTTGTTGTATCATATGAGGGCTTTCCAAAATGGCCAAGAACATCACCAAATTCCACTTGGGCTATGAGATATGACAAAGGCAATATGCCTTGCTGAAAACTGCCAAGGCTAGGCAGAATTTTGCATTTTTGCTCGATTTGGCAAAATCAGATAATTCCAAGCCTTGTCATCACTTTGGACACATCTGAGGATCAAATTTAAAGGGGACAAACACTGAGCCAAGCCTCCAAATTCCTTGGAACAAGAAGTAGCATGTCAAACCTAGAATTGCCTAAAAGAGGGACAAGACTCCAATTTTGGATTAGAGCATTCAATACATACACCAAGGTGGCATGGACTGAGCCATTTGCAACTGAATTCAGTCAAGACTTATCCAAGACCAAGGGAACCACAGCCCTGTGCCCTAACCTCTAGTCAATGGCTATAGGTGACTTGGATTCCAAAATGCAACCATTGGCCAAACCTCTGCTGCAGTTGTCATTCACTATTGATCCCAAAAAAAACTTCCTCTACTATAAATAGAGCTCATTTGTGCTCAGTTTGAGTACACCAAAGCCATCAAACCGATGTTTTCCTCAAAATCTCTCTCTTTAAGCCAAATTGCCTTCTTTAGCAAGGTAACTCTGAGATTTTGAGTTAGAGAGCATTTCCATTACAACTCATGATCCTAACACCTCATAAACATCATATGTAGGTGGTCCAAACTATCAAAAGTGACATGTAACACCAAAATCACAAAGTCACCTCTCAAAACCTCAAAATAGGCCTTTTGTGCATTTTTCAAGCCATGTCTTGATTCAGTCACTTTCCATACCAGATAAAACCTCAAACACACTCCAAATAACATCCTTGAACTGTCCCAAATGGTTCCCCCCATCTGGAACACCATTTGAGAGAGTTGCTATTTTGGTCATTTTAACCCCTTTTGCAAGAAAGGGCCAGTTTGTGTTTTTGTAGGTTCCAGCTGATTCCAACCATCCTCAAAGCTTCTAAGGGATCATTTGAGAGTGTCCAAAGCATCAAACCATTTCTGGAACAAGAAGTTTGGCAGATTGCACAGAAAACTCCAAAAGCTCAAAAAGAGGTAAGCATTGCTTTGAAGTCCACTGATCATACACACCTCATACATGTTATATATGTTGTGTTTGAACCAATTCATCATGTAATCCATACCTGTATCAAAGTGTAGCATAGAAAATGCAATTATAGGCCTTTTTCAAAACCACTATCGGGTTTTGAGGAGGGAGTATGATCTTAAAAAAATACCACCACCATTGGATTCCTTGTGAAATTCTAGGCCAAATGCAAATAAATTTTGTCCGCAACCATTGAGAAATGAGAAAGTTATGGATCTTCCCGTTTCTTGGCAAAACTTGCCTTGCCTTACCTTGACCAGACCTAGAAAACAAGGCATGCCTTGTATATTTGTGGTTTCACTTCAAGCAATGGATGTATCACCACCTCAATAGTAAGGCGCGCACCCTATAACCTTGAGGTCGTGGGTTCAAACCCCACCCATGCCATTTTGTGTTTTTTCACATTTTGCTATTTTTTCCAATGTTTTCATGTTTTATTAATTAATTGGAAAATTAATAACTCCTTCAATTTTAATTATTTTTTATTGGTTCTTTTTTCAAAAAATCACAAAAATGTTGAAATATTTTATTCCACAAAAAAATTAAGTTTATATTATTTATTTAATATAATTAGTATTTTGTGAATAAATTCCTTTTTAATGTTTTTAAACATTTTAAAAGTGAATATTTACTTTGAAAATCAAAACCAAGTGAGTTTTAATTCACCTTATGATTAATCCCTCATTTCTCAAACCTTAAACAAAAATCACAAATGATTTATTCAAACTTATTTGGTATTTTATTTGATTTTCTTTAAATATTTACTTTTAAAGAATAACAAATTAGGGTTTCTTTGATTTTCACCCTCATCAAACAATTTCAAACACTTTTGGGCCTCTAATAGAGTGTAAGACCCAATTCTTTGTAAATACAAACCTACTTTTGGGCCTCACTTATTGTATAAGTCCCGTTGTATTTCAAAAAGTTCGACGCGATCATCGTCCGTTGAAAAACAAACCTTGGGCCTCTCCTCGAGCTATAAGACCCATTCAAAATCTCTTGGGCCTCTATTAGAGTGTAAGACCCAACCCCCTTCGGGAAGAGAGCCTCCTCTTGGGCTTCGTACAAATTGTCCCTCGGCTTCTTAAAAGTTTCCAGCCTCCTCTTGGGCTTCGTACAAATTGTCCCGACGACCTCCTAGAGGTATAGGAACATAAATTAGTCATCTTCATAGAACAGTCTTTCAAAGAGTCTAGAACTTTCCACCATGAACGTACTACTACTATTTCTTTAAGCATAGTACAAAGGATAAAACTCTAGACTTGGATAGTCTAATCTCCTTGAGTCTCGAAGGCATTCTCAAGTAGATAAAAACACCAGTAGACTCGGACAGTCTCCAAATACACTATGGATTCCCCATTTCCTTAAAGAACGGGAAATAACCCTGATCCTCTGATCAATCCCAAAGCATAGCCTTACCTTTAATCAGTCTCTTTATAAGAACTGATTTTCTCTTTTAACCAACCTACTAGACCTGTCACTCAACTAAAACAGCCATCCTTTTAGCCTCCATCTCGGGCTTCGTACGAGATACAAAAAGACTCTCTTGTTGAGTCAATCTCTCTTTTAGCCTCCATCTCGGGCTTCGTACGAGATACAAAAACACTCTCTTGTTGAGTATAAAAGACTCTCTTGTTGAGTCAACCTTTAGCCTCCGTCTTGGTCTTCGTACAAGACACATCTAAAAGCACTCTCTTGTTGAGTCAAACCTTTTTAGCCTCTCTCTCGGGCTTCGTACGAGACACATAAGAACACCCTCTTGTTGGGTCAATAGCCTTCTCTTAGGCTTTGTATAAGGAAACCCCGGTTGAGTCAATCAACCTTTTAGCATCAAAATTGTGCCTCGTTCACAGGATACAAACATCAACAACTCCTTTCATCTAATCGATGTAAGCGGCAAGCCTCTGGATTATTTACATCCACGCCACTGTCCCTCTTTTAGCATGAGAAATTCCTAAGGAAAGATAGCATTGCTCTACACTGAGTTAAAGTCTTCTCCTTCAGGTTAAAACCCCCCATAAATGAAATTATGGCATTACTAGGATTCACATATCTCGGTTAAAGTAATCCTCCTTTATAGTCAGTCACCCAACAGTTGTGACAAATAGACCCCCCTTTAGAGATGACAAATTCTCTCTAAAGACAACACCCCTTCAGCTTCACATCTTGGGCTTTGAACAAGATATAAACCACCTTTTCAGCTTCACGTCTTAGGCTTTGAACAAGACACAAAAACACCATTTCCTCCCATAGAATAGGAGGAACTACGATCGCTCTGATTTCCCTGTTTAGGTAAGCGGGAATACATAGGCATAAGATTGAAAGAAAAATCTTAACAAGCACACTAATCCAAAACCCCAAATCTCGTACCTTCACATATCAATCAAAAAGCATCAGTCCTAGCATCCTAACAAAATTCCCCATGAACATTCCCGGTGTTTCGTTCTAAGCAAAGTAAGAAGAAAGAGGCCCCATTACCATATAGCATCCGTAACCTAACAGACCGCTGTTTAAACTCAGTATGCAAGCAGGGTTAATTAGAGACATCTATTTCCCTTCCTTAGTCAGCTCAATAGGATAAAAAATGAATCGATCTGTAGTTCCCCCAAGAGCGACAGTGCTTAAGAACCACGTCCAAAATCGCTCCCTACAGAAAAGTGGCGCCCACCGTGGGGCCCTTTCTTTCTTTCTTTCTTTCTTTCTTTGGGGATTTCACTGGGATATGACTTTTTGTTTACTTCACTAGGATCTTAGGTCAAAACCTTTAAAATTGGGAAGGTACCACAGAATGGCGACTCCGCCGGGGAACCATTTTTGTCAGGAACATAGGATTCATAGCTCTTTAAAGTCTAGGACTTTAGGACAAATATATATACTGCTTTTTCTAATTGATATATGTGTTTATTTTTCTGCTAATGGGAATGCGTGTGATGCCGCATGTGGGAAGATTGAGTATACACCTAGGAAAAACCTCTTTTAGTAGTGCGGAAACTATTGGAAATGGTTGTCACGCGATACTACCCTCTTCTGATGGTTCTTCGAAAAACATCACCTAGCACGGTTCCCGGCCCGCTGGTGTTTTCTCGACAAGAACTCATGATTTTGAGAGACAGGTACAAAAATCACTAGTATAAACCTTGGGGGGGGGGGGGGGGTAAAGCCTTGACTTCATGACACCGACCCTTTGACCCCATGTTTTTTCTATGTTTTTGTGTGCTGCATTCATGCATTCATCTAAAAAACATTACATCAAAGAAAAACTTCTCTTCTAGTCTCTCTTTTTCAAATTAAACTAAGACAATGATTGTAAATGTCAGAGAAAAAGATTGCGCTCATGGACTTCGGTAGAAGGAGAACTCATAAGTATACCTTCAGGGTTCCAAAACTAGAGGATTTGAGAGGATTAGCGAGGATAATCACTAACCCTGAAGCTTTCAGAGCCAAGTACGGAGGTCTGCTACCTCTGTTAAGAGTCCATGTGATTGAAGGAATCATGGAGGCACTCATTCAGTTTTACGATCCGGTCTATCACTGTTTCACATTCCCGGATTACCAGCTCGCACCAACGCTGGAGGAGTATTCTCACCTAACTGATTTACACATTACTGATCGAGCTCTTTTTTCTGGACTGGAAGAAATTCCAAAAGATCAAACCATTGCAAGAGCAATTTATTTGGATGAGTCGGAAGTAAAGACTCACATGACCACCAAGGGTGGGCTCCCAGGTTTGCCAGCCCAGTTCCTGACAAAGAAGGCTCTATACTTTGCTAGTATAGGGAACATGACTTCTTTTGAAAGCATCTTTGTCTTACTCGCCTAAGGGTTATTTATGTTTCCCAACATTAATAGCTTCATCAATATCAACGCCATTAAGGTTTTTCTCATTGGAAACCCTGTGCCAACCTTGCTCGCAGATGCGTATCATTCTGTACACTTAGGGAATTTGTACAGTGGAGGGATGATCACATGCTGTGTACCCCTGCTGTATAAATGGTTTACCTCTCATTTGCCTAAGTCTGCTGCTTTTTGGGATCATAAGAGTTCCTTGCGTTGGTCGCAGAAGATCATGTCTCTTACCAACTCTGATATAGATTGGTGCAATAGGATTTATGACGGGATCAGGGTCATTGACCATTGTGGAAACTTCCCCAACGTACCCCTCATAGGGATTAAGGGAGGAATCAACTACCATCCTGTATTGGTTCGTCGTCAATTTGGATACCCGATGAGGCATGCCCCGCGTAATGCTCATCTGGAAGGTCTTTTCTTCGAAGAAGGATAAAATGACAAGGCGCTAAAGATGGAAATAGTGCACGCTTGGAAACATGTTCATAAGAAAGGACGAGAGTCTCTAAGAAAACCGGACTGTGTCTCGGTGGAGCCTTATCTCCACTGGGTACAAACTAGAGCTCTCAAGCTAAATATGCCTTATCCTCGTCACGGAGTTCTTCCGCCGTGGGAATCTGTCATGTATTTCATGACTGAAATGGAAAAACTTCAGGTTACTCTCAACAAAGTTCAACACAAGAAGAGGTCATGGAAGAACAAATACCGTACCCTCAATGTAGAGTGTACCAAAATACAGCGACTGCTGAAAGATAAGGATGCTCTGATCGAGATTTTAGAGCAACATGTCGTGGATAATCAGGATGACCAAAGGAACTTGCTCACTCCTTTCACTTGGCAAAGGAATGATAACACGACAACGGCCCAAGAGCCCCGGTCCAAGAAAAGGAAAGTACCAGAATCAGCACCCGATTTCTCCCCAGAGTGGACTCGGGACCCCTTAGCTTAGGTTTCTATTTCCGCACCTTGTAATCTACTATATTTCTATTTTCGCAATCCTTTGAATTTAATAAAACGGGGTTTCCCCACTGTTTGATATTTGCAATCTAATTGTCGAAGTTTATTTTGATTAAACTAAAAGAAATAATTAATATAATCATTGCATTCATCATTCTCACGTCACGTATTCTTCTTACCTATGAATCTCACGTTTGTGTCTCGGTTCTAGAGTTAAATTGTCTCATTCGTACAATACTCAGGCCAATCGTCAGAAAAAGATGGATGATCTCGAGGAAGAGAACAGAGAGTTGAGAGAAGAGATCGACGCTCTGAAAGAGGATATGAGAAAGCTTCATAACAACATGCAAGCCATGACAGAAGCTCAGCTACAAATGACTGTGATCTCGGAGATCACCTCAACGCCCATAGTGGAAAAGTCCGATCCTAGGTACAAAATGCCGAAAGATCATCCCTGGGGCATGCCACTTAACTATATCCCGGAAGGATATATCCCGTTGATCAATGAGGATCAGGGGACCGCAGCAGGAACCGCCGGGCCTGAAGGTTACAAACTTCAGGAAAGCGAAGATGCCAGGGGCATGACAGCAACTCCTGAAAGTTACAAACTTCGGGAGGTACAGAGAGTCTCGGACATAATGACTATACCACCGCCCATGGTACACACTGTCTCAGAATGACAGATTCCACAGATACCTCCTGGTGGAAACGACAACATGTTCAAAAGAATGAATGAGTTCCAGGAACAGTTCCTGGGAATGCAGAAAGAACTGCAGGCCCTTCGCGGTCAGGATTTATTTGGAAAGGACGCCGCGGACCTCTGTTTGGTCCCCAATATGAAAGTCCCGCACAAATTCCAGGTGCCCGACTTTGAAAAGTACAAGGGTAACTCTTACCCTCAGAGCCATTTGGTGATGTACGCTCGGCGAATGTCAGCTCAGACAGAGAATCAGGATTTACTGATTCACTACTTTTAGGATAGTTTAACCGGTACCGCACTAAAATGGTATATGGGGTTAAACCGTGCTACGATTAGCACTTTCAGAGATCTTGGCACTTCCTTCGTCCAACAATATAAATACAATCTGGACATGGCACCCGACAGAGATCAACTCAGATCACTGTCACAAAAGGACAAGGAAACCTTTAAGGAATACGCTCAGAGATGGCGTGAAATTTCCGCTCAAATTTGTCCACCTCTTGAGGAAAAAGAGATGACACAGATTTTCTTAAAGACCTTGAGCTCATTTTACTACGACAGAATGGTTGCCAGTGCGCCCAGCGACTTCACCGAGATGGTCGGTATGGGAGTTCGTCTTGAGGAAGCCGTCCGAGAAGGACGCCTAGTCAAAGACACGGGATCATCAGGTAGTACAAAGCGATACGGTAGTGCTCTCCCTAAGAAAAAGGAGCAGGATATTGAGAATATCTCTCTCGGAAAGCAAATGCGACGTTATCAACCAGTAGCGGCTGTGACTCCTGGTATCAATCCTGCGCCTATTTCTACGTATCAACCTCAGGTTACGCCGAGCCAACCTAATCAACAGCAATTTCAGCAAAGGACACAACAACCTCTTTATCAGGCTCGTCCTCCATACAATAACAACCGTACAACGCGGCCACAGGATTTGATCCTATACCCATATTATACGCAGAACTATTTCCGTTACTACTGGCTAAGGGGCATGTCCAGACTAAGTCCCCTCTTACAGTACTGGAAAATCCGCCTTTTTGGTTTAAGGTGGATCAGACTTGCCCTTACCATCAAGGAGGACCAGGGCATAACATAGAAAACTGTCTCAGTTTCAAGTTCGACGTGCAAAATCTTGTTAGGAGCGGGGTCTTATCTTTCAAGGATACAAATCCTAATGTTCTCACAAACCCGCTGCCTCAACACGAGAAAGCTACACTCAATTTGATGGAGGGAGAGACTAACAACATTTATCAAATTCATGATGTACTCTTGTTAAGGACCAATCTGGTCAAGATGCATTGCAGACAGAGTGGATATGGCCATGTGCCACCTCATAACTATCACCAGTGTGATATCTGCTCTAAAAGCAATCGAGGTGTTCTGTGGTGCAATAAGCTCTACAGGAACATATGGATCTCGGATGGATCCAAGAGCACCGAGTTCGTGGAGTTAACATGACCTATACGAATTCCAACATCATTCAGAACCATGACATCCGTGCAATGAATGTTAACTTGGTGGCAATACACTCAAGGCAAAGCCAGTATCATAATCTGCTGCAGCACGATTACAATTCCTGTCTAACTTGCTCGGTAAACAAACAGGGATGCTCTTTTGTACAAGAGTCCCTCCAGCGTCAGATGGATCTTGGATGGGTCCAGGACTACCATGATAGGAATCATTATCAAATCAACATGGTTCAAATCTTCGATTTTCGCTTGATGAATACCAGCCTGGTGGAGTTACATGCTAAACAGGTCCGGCTCGGGTTCCTGGTATCACATGATTATCAGAGCTGTAGGGCGGGTTGCGAAAACGATTAAGGTTGTGCCCTTGTCCAGGAAACCCTTCAGCACTTGTTGAACCACTGGTGGCTTCCAATCTATATGGATGAAGACACCCAGCAAATTAGTATTACCAACAGGAACCCTACTCAGCATCAAAGTCGGGACGTTCGATCTGTGGAAACTAACCTAGTGAGGTTACATTGTATTCAAAGCGGGCGTGGCCAGGTGCCACCACACAACTATGAACGTTGTAGAGTTTGTTTGGAAAGTAACCAAGGATGTTACCTTGTGCGAGTAGCTCTTCAGGGTTAGGTGGATCGTAGAGAGATTCACCCATATCCGAGTTCCGAACCAATCAACTGGGCGCCGGACTACCTCGCTGATCAAATTAAGGAAGTTTTTGTAATCTCTGATCATCAGAGGGCTAGGGATGTTTGTACCATCATCCCTCTACTTGACGAATCGAGAGTTCCCAACCAGGAGCGGATCGAAATTGCTTACGATGGTCAGAAAAATCAGAAGGCTCCCATAGTCATCTATCTACCGGGACCATTACCGTATGAGTCAACTAAGGCTATCCCTTACAAATACGGTGCAACAATAGTCGAGAATGGAAAGGAAATTCCATTACCCTCCATCGTGAATATTGAAGACATCAGTCGAGTAACACGGAGTGGTCGAATCTTCAACCGAGGAGTTGGAGAATTTAACAAAGAAAAGGAACCTCAGACAGAAGTTCCCAATCCACCAGGCGGTCAATCCAGTAATCCCGACCTTTCGAAAAATGATGATGAGATGCTGAATCTCATCCAAAGGAGTGAATACAACATTGTTGATCAACTGTTACAAACTCCTTCAAAGATCTCTGTACTGTCACTCTTACTCAGTTCAGAAGCGCACAGGGAGGCTCTGCAGAAAGTCTTGGAGCAAGCCTTTGTGGAACAGGATATGTCAATAAGACAGTTTGATAGCATCATCTATAACATCACTTCCTGCAATAACTTGGGATTTAGTGATGAGGAATTACCTGAAGAGGGTCACCATCATAACATGACGCTCAATATCATGGTCAGCTGCCAGGGCGATGCTTTAGCCAGCGTACTGGTAGACACAGGGTCAGCCCTGAATGTTATGCCAAAGTCCACTTTGATGTAATTATCCTTCAAAGGACCCCCGATGAGAACCAGTGAGGTCGTCGTCAAAGCATTTGACGGGTCTAGAAAAACGGTTATCGGCGAAGTCGACCTTTCCATAACTATTGGTCCTCACACTTTCCAAGTCGCTTTCCAGGTCATGGACATCTGGGAAACGTACAGTTGTTTATTAGGAAGACCGTGGATACATCAGGCTGGGGCGGTCACCTCGACCCTCCACCAAAAGTTAAAGTTCATCCAGAAAAACCAGCTCGTCACGGTCTGTGGAGAACAAGCCTTGCTCGTGAGTAACTTATCATCATCTACTGGTGTAGAACCTGAGGAGGTTATTGGAACTCAGTTCCAAGCACTGTTGGTGAGCAAGGACAATCAATCCGAAGAGGGAACTTCCATTTCCTCATACAAAGATGCTATCAAAGCGGTCGAGAGTACCAATACAACAGGATGGGGACAGCTAGTCATTCCTACTGATAATAAAACAAAGAAGGGTCTTGGTTTTTCTGCAACCTGTACCCAGATAGCTACTACCAGCAATGAAATTCTTCATCCCATTCAAGACTTCTTCCACAGTAGAGGTTTCCTTCACCCAGTGCCTCAAGAAGTGCATACCATCAATAAAGATGATTCCTCTGATATGGAGGAAGAATGGGAGTCCTATCTTAACAAGGACGATTATACGTCTCAGGAAGAGGTGCATACACCCTTTTGCTTTCCTACCCAGAGTCCGAGATTTATACCCAGGTCAGACGTCGAAATGATATATGAAGATTATGATCCGGAAGGATGTCGTGCTCCACCAAACTCATTAGACGAGGAAACTCTGATGAAGGACAACTTTGACCACAACTATTATGGCCCGATGGATGGCCTGCCAATGTGGTAGCCATACCCAGGAAACTTGGGGCGAGAAAATCAGCCGAACAATGAAAATCAGTTAAGCATCATTGAAAAGAATACCTGCGTCCCCACCATGTCATGGGATCAAAAATCAGGCCATTCAGATAACGTCCAGTACGACGATGAATTTACAACATTCGCAGGACTTGAATTCATCAACTATGCGTTTCCAGAGGTCAATGTCATCGAGAAGGATGACTCATCCAGTTCCAAAGAAGTATGGGACACCCTGGGACAACCAAGTGGGAAATACGACTATATGGTCAAGTACACTGCTCCCGAAAGCTCTCGTATCAGGTTCGAAGACATCTAGCCAACTGGATGGGGAGTTACAGCAGAGAGCACAAATACTATGCAAAATACAACAGAGGAATCCTCCTACGGCAACTCTGCCTGGGAGATAGATTCCAATGATCCTGCTCTACCAGAAATCAGCGTTATTTCTGAAAACAAATCAAGGAAGGTACCAGACTTTGTGATTCACCGAGGAGTTCGCCGCCAATGGGTTGCTGTCGATGTTCCGAAGATTGTTCATAAGTCAAAGTAATTGTCGTCTTTAACCTTTCACCCTGCCCAGGTGAAACGGATGTTTTGATAGGGCTGGCTTTCTGTAAATTTCCCTCTTCGCTTCGCCCAAAGCGACAGAGTTTTGTTTTATAGGGCTGTAGTTTCAAGAATCGACTTGTTCATAAATAAACTAACGTCGTTCTGTAATTTCTGCATTTATTGTTGTTTTCTCTTTTTGCTTTTCTCAGAAAATGGTAATCCTAGAGAACAAATTAATAATAAAAAATAAGCAGTAAAAGAAATACACTGCACACACTCTTGCATTTCCTCTATCTCTTCTAAACACAAATCATCACGTCATGCAGATTGCTTGTTTTAAACCCCGTTGAAACATACGATCCGATGCCTTCTCCCAACTTTGAGTTCCCGGTATTTGGGGTTGAAGAAGAAAATGACGACGAAATTCCAGAAGAGATCTCCCGATTACTCAGACAGGAGGAAAGGTCCATTGAACCTCATAAAGAGCCGTTGGAAACGGTAAACTTAGGTTCGGAAAAAGAGAGAAAGGAAATCGGAATTGGGGCACTGCTCAGTCCAACTGCCAGAGAGGGTTTGGTAAAGCTTCTCAAAGAATTCCACGATGTATTCGCTTGGTCCTATCAGGATATGCCAGGGTTGGATACCAGCATCGTGGAACATCATTTACCGTTGAGATCGGAATGTCCGCCAGTAAAACAGAGGTTGAGATAGACTCACTCGGACATGGCCATCAAAATCAAAGAGGAGGTACAAAAACAGATTGACGCGGGTTTCCTCGCCACATCAGAATATCCTCAATGGTTAGCCAACATCGTACTCGTTCCCAAAAAGGACGGAAACGTCAGAATGTGTGTGGATTACAGAGATCTAAACAAGGCTAGTCCAAAGGATGACTTTCCTTTACCACACATCGACATGCTGGTAGACATTACAACAAAGTTCAAAATTTTCTCCTTCATGGATGGATTCTCAGGCTATAATCAAATCAAAATGGCGCCAAAAGACATGGAGAAAACTTTGTTCATTACCCCATGGGGTACCTTTTGTTACAAGGTGATGCCGTTTGGTTTGAAGAACGCCGGGGCAACCTATCAAAGGGCCATGACTACTCTGTTTCATGACATGATACACAAAGAAATCGAGGTATATGTCGATGATATGATTTCAAAATCTAAGACAGAAGAGGAGCATGTGACCCATCTGTCAAAATTATTCGAGCGATTGAGAAAGTACAAGCTCCGCTTGAATACCAACAAGTTCACCTTCGGTGTCCGTTCAGGGAAACTCTTAGGGTTCATCGTCAGCCAGAAAGGAATTGAGGTTGATTCGGACAAGGTCAAGGCCATTCGAGAAATGCCTTCTCCGAAAACTGAAAAACAAGTCAGAGGATTCCTGGGACGTTTGAACTACATCTCCAGATTTATATTCCTCGTGACCACGACATGTGCGCCGATTTTCAAATTACTTAAAAAGAACCAGGACTGTGTTTGGACAGAAGATTGCCAAACTGCCTTCGACAGTATTAAGGAATACCTGTTGAACCCTCCGATTTTATCACCTCCAGTGGAAGGAATACCACTGATTATCTACCTCACCATCCTAGAAGACTCAATGGGATGTGTACTTGGCCAACAAGACGAAACCAAAAGGAAGGAGTCTGCCATCTACTATTTGAGCAAGAAATTCACCGACTGCGAGACTTGGTACACTATGCTTGAGAAAACTTGCTGCGCCTTGGCTTGGGCAGCCAAACGTCTTTGCCAGTACATGATTCGTCACACTACTTGGTTAATCTCATAAATGGATCCAATCAAGTATGTCTTTAAAAAGCCTGCTCTCACGGGAAGGATTGCCCGTTGGCAGATGTTGCTATCAGAATATGACATAGAGTACCATACTCAAAAAGCCGTTAAAGGAAGTATTTTAGCCGATCACTTGGCTTATCAACCGATTGACGATCGGGAATCAATTGGGTTTGACTTCCCAGACGAAGATGTCATGTATCTAAAAATGAAAGAATGCGATGAACTGCTACCCAGTGAAGGGCCAGAACCAGGTTCCCAATGGGGACTTATCTTTGACGGAGCTGTCAATCATTACGGAAACGGAATTGGGGCAATCATCATAACACCTCAGGGTACCCACATTCCTTTCACTGCCCGACTTACGTTCAAGTGTACGAACAACGAGGCCGAATACAAAGCTTGTATTATGGGTCTCGAGGAAGCGATTGATTTGAGGATTAAAAACTTGGACGTATATGGCGACTCAGCCCTGGTTATCAAGCAGATTAAAGGAGATTGGAACACATACCAATCAGAAGTAATTCCTTACAAAGACTATACGAGAAGGTTGTTACCATTCTTCAATAGAATTGAGTTTCATCACATCCCTCGTGAGGAGAATCACCAGGCTGATGCATTAGCCACTCTCTCTTCCATGATTAGTGTAGGTCAATGGAATGACTTACCTAAGATCGACATAATGCGCCTTGAACGGCCCGCTTACATCTTCACGATTGAAGCAGTCATAGACGACAAACCTTGGTATCACGATATCAAATGCTTCCTTCAGAAACAAGAGTACCCACCTGGGGCACTAAGGAAGGACAGAAAAACCCTCAGAAGGCTGGCAGGCAGTTTCTTCCTGAGCGGTGATACTTTCTATAAGAGAAATTTTGACATGGTCTTGCTCCGATGCGTAGACATACCAGAAGCAGACATGCTGATGAAGGAAATTCACGAAGGATCCTTTGGCACTCATGCCAACGGACACACAATGGTGAGAAAAATTCTAAGAGCAGGGTACGATTGGTTGACCATGGAATCCGACTGCTACAAGTACATGAGGAAGTGTCATAAGTGTCAGATATACGACAAAATTCATGTACCGCCAACGCATCTCAAAGTTCTTTCTTCCCCATGGCCTTTTTCCATATGGGGAATCGGCATAATTGGCTTGATTGAGCCTAAGGCTTCAAACGGACATCGGTTCATCCTGGTAGCCATTGATTACTTCACCAAGTGGGTCGAAGCAGCGTCGTACGATAATGTAACCCGACAAGTGGTGGTCCAATTTATCAAAAACAATATCATCTGCCGTTATGGTGTTTTGAGCCAGATCATTACTGATAATGGATCTAACTTAAACAATAAGATGATGAAAGAGTTGTGCGCAGAGTTTAAGATCGAACACCATAACTCATCTCCCTACCGACCAAAGATGAACGGAGCGGTAGAAGCGGCTAACAAGAACATCAAGAGGATTGTTCAGAAGATGGTTGTAACCTACAAAGATTGGCACGAGATGCTACCCTTTTCTCTCCACTGTTATCGCACATCTGTCCGCACTTCAACAGGGGCAACCCCTTTCTCTCTAGTATATGGCATGGAAGAAATACTTCCCATAAAAGTAGAGATCCCATCAATCCGGGTACTGATGGAAGCTAAGCTTGCAGAAGCTTAATGGTGTCAAAGTCGACACGATGAACTGAATCTGATCGAAGAGAAGTGAATCACGGCACTATGTCATGGTCAATTATATCAACAAAGAATGAAGAGGGTGTTTGACAAAAAGGTCCGACCTCGCATCTTCAGGAAAGGAGACCTTGTGCTCAAAAAGATACAATCTTTTCTCACTGATTCTTGGGGCAAATGGACTCCGAATTATGACGGCCCCTATGTGGTCAAGAAAGCTTTCTCAGGCGGTGCCTTGAGACTTGCAACCATGGACGGAGAAGAATTTGCCTACCCCACAAATGTTGATGTAGTCAAGAAATACTTCGCCTAAACAAAAAAAACGTTTCGGTGGATTGAAAACCCGAAAGGGCGGTCCAGGAAAAAATTAGAGACATGATCAAAAATCATCCCGATGGATTGGAAATGTCACAGTACAATCCAGGAAAAAATTAGGGATAATGGCAAGTAACTACGTCCAACAGGGGCAAGTCCCTCAGCAGCAGTTACATCATCCGTCAGGAAAGCTTCGGTCAAGGTCATCTTCGACAGAAGCTCAGGATGCCCAGAAATCAAAGTTGGTAGAAGGATAATGGTCGTTATGTTTCGACGTAGCCCTTTTCCCTATAAATTACCATTTTCTAACTTTGTAAATACTCTATGGAAATCACGCGTTTAGCTGATCTCCATCCTATCAATAAAAGTTGAGCCCTTGTGCTTTTATTTGCAATTCATATTTGTTTTAGCTTTACAGAATAATGTTTTTAACATGATCGACGATTCTTGAAACGAAACAAAAATGAATTTACTGGTTAAAATTGTTCTGCTTTTAAAAATAAACACGACAATTTCTTTTGATTGTTGAACATCAGAAGAACATCGATCGCTTCTCCAAAGGTGTTCGGGCCTCAAAATGCATAATCAAAGTACTTCTTCTAAATCGGTATGCCTGAATGAAGGATCAACTATGTCAGATGCGAATGCTCCATCTGACCTCTTCGGCCGAGTTCTCATCTCCTAAGCCCGACCAACGGTTGTTCCCCGCAGGGACTACTTCTCCTAAGTAAGGCAGAATTGCTACTTTTGGACCAGCGGTACTTCTTCGCCCCACAGTGGCCGAGTATCCAGTCGTGTTCATCTGTCAGTTTATATGTCGCGTCAGTTTTGTCAGCATAAACATACATACATCATGCATTATTAATTTAAATTCGCATTCATATTGCATCACTATCACTTTAGTTGGTCTTATCCCCTAGTGATAAAAGTCCTTTCATCAATCGAGTTGTCAAGTTCTTTCCTCGTCAGGAAATGTTGCATCTGAACTACCTCTCTCCTCCAGTTTATTTCTGGATCAGAATTGGCCCCTGACCACTTTGATAACTTAAACCTCTGAAAGACCAGAGAACCTTCAACCGATGTCACTCTTCGCCATTGAAGATGATATTTTCGCTTTCCCGGATTAAGGAAAATCCCTAGAGGAAGCCTCTTAAGCAGAGATTCGGCAATACAGCAGTTTTTCTCCAAAAAAGAACTGCTGATGAAAACGTCATCGGCACCTCAAAATTGGATCACATCATATGATGTTTCTCCGGGAAGATCCCGAGAAAAGTATGATGTAATATCCCCAAGTGTGAAAGCAGTCTCTCAAGAGACTCGTTTTCCCCAGTAGAGTCGGCAAATGGCGTCTCCAAACAGAGAAGTTTGTACACCTCTACAACTCAGACGACTGGGTACCCCAGCAAGTCTGACATCAAAATTTTTCTATCAAATGGCATCTCCCCAGGAAAATTCGGCGAGAAGTTTGTAGAAAACCGCTACAATAGCGTCCCTTGTCAAGAAAGTTTATTGACAAAAGAAACTGAGACCAGTTCCTTGGTAGGAAACCAGGATCTAGGGGAAGTTTATTTCAGAAACTTAGACAAGTTCCTTGGTAGGAAACCAGGATCGAGGGGAAGTTTATTTCAGAAACTAAGACCAGTTCCTTGGTAGGAAACCAGGATCGAGGGGAAGTTTACATCAGAAACTAAGACCAGTTCCTTGGTAGGAAACCAGGATCGAGGGGAAGTTTTCACCTTTCCTAAGCTTCATTGCTTAGCAAAAGAGGATGAATGTGTAAGCTACCATTCATAATCACCATCAAAATTTCGGGTATTCCGATATTTAATCTTCTTGCACCCTGAATGCCCGAATACCTTCTCCATTCACACCTTCGGGTCCAAGAAGATTAAATAGGGGCATTTGTCATACCCTAAATTTTGACCACTAAGATTTCCCATCATTGTGAAAATCATCATCACAATATGGATGAACCATCTTGCCTCATCAGTCTCCCCAAAGATGGGTGAGCATTCACTACTATCAAAATTAGGGTTTCAAGCCCTCTCAGAGTTCTTAGACAAATGATCAATCAAGAAATGACATGATCTTCAAATTGTCTAACCTCTCAAACATCTACAATGGATCAAGAGAACTCCCACTTTAAGGATTAAGCACAAGGCTGCTCCCTTCCAGGTGGATCAAGCCTCAAGATCGCCAGAGTCACCAACTTAGGGTTTGGTCGACCATGGCCTCCAGATGGAAATTTTCCTCTGGGCATGAGCCAATGTTTCAAAGCATAACCTAAAAGACTCCATGGAACCTCATGGGCCCAAGCATCAAGTTAATTTGACCTCAGGGGATGCATACATCAAAAGTCAGGAATTAGGGTTTCTTGACCTAATTCACCCCTAAGTTGACTTTTGGGACAAATAATGAGCCAAGACCTCAAGGCATGATTTGAGGGTCTCCAACATACCACATTGATCCATTTGTAACAATGGATTGATCCAGGAAGCTTGAGCAGCAAGTCTCAATTTCATCAGTACCACAATTAGGGTTTCGCGAGAAAAGTCAACTGTAGCTTTGACTTTTGACCAGGACATGCTCCCAAACCCTAAGACATGATTCAATACACGCTATAACACCTATGAAATTAATCCATCAAGTTTGATTTAGGTCAAGGACTTGATTTCATAGAGGATCGCACTGTTTGGAATTCATTTGGCAAAAAGTCAACTGTGCACAAAAGTCAACTTTGACTTTTTGAGATTTTTCACAAAAATGGTTTTTTAAACTTAAAATGATGTTAATGTATGATTTGAATCATCATTCATCAAGAAAAATCAAGAAAAGTGGGATAACTTGTAAAAGGGGTAACCATAAAAACTTAGAAAATTTTCTAAGTTATGAACAAAGTGGCAAGGGTACCAACTTTGGAGGATCATAACTCCTAAACCACAAGGCCATTTTTCCCCATCCAAAGCTAGATTTGTAGCTCTCATTACCCTCTACAAAAGCTTCAAACTGACCTCCTTCCAAATTCATCATGGATTTTGAGTAATGGAGTGATCAAAATCACAAAAAGTGAAAATGTCACTTTTTTACAACACTTAGTGAAATTCTCACTAAGTCAGAATCTGCCTTCACTTTTTTCCAAATGTAGGGGGATTTTTCACTTGGATCCAAAAGGTATCAAAACCAAGTATGATCAAACAGTTATTGTATCATATGAGGGCTTTCCAAAATGGCCAGGAACATCACCAAATTCCACTTGGGCTATGAGATATGACAATGGCAATATGCCTTGCTGAAAACTGCCAAGGCTAGGCAGAATTTTGCAGTTTTGCTCGATTTGGCAAAATCAGATAATTCCAAGCCTTGTCATCACTTTGGACACATCTGAGGATCAAATTTAAAGCGTACAAATACTGAGCCAAGCATCCAAAGTCCTTGGAACAAGAAGTAGCATGCCAAACCTAGAATTGCCTAAAAGAGGGACAAGACTCCAATTTTGGATTGGAGCATTCAATACATACACCAAGGTGGCATGGACTGAGCCATTTGCAAGTGAATTCAGTCAAGACTTATCCAAGACCAAGGGAACCACAACCCTGTGCCCTAACCTCTAGTCAATGGCTAGAGGAGACTTGGATTCCAAAATGCAACCATTGGCCAAACCTCTGCTGCAGTTGGCATTCACTATTGATCCCAAAACAAACTTGCTCTACTATAAATAGAGCTCATTTGTGCTCAGTTTGAGTACACCAAAGCCATCAAACAGATGTTTTCCTCAAAATCCCTCTCTTTAAGCCAAATTACCTTCTTTAGCAAGGTAACTCTGAGTTTTTGAGTTAGAGAGCATTGCCATCACAACTCATGATCCTAACACCTCATAAACATCATATGTAGGTGATCCAAACTATCAAAAGTGACCTGTAACACCAAAATCACAAAGTCACCTCTCAAAACCTCAAAATAGGCCTTTTGTGCATTTTTCAAGCCATGTCTTGATTCAGTCACTTTCCAAACCAGATAAAACTTCAAACACACTCCAAATAACATCTTTGAATTATCCCAAATGGTTCCCCTCATCTGGAACACCATTTGATAGAGTTGTTATTTTGGTCATTTTAACCTCTTTTGCAAGAAAGGGCCAGTTTGTGTTTTTGCAGGTTCCAGCTGATTCCAACCATCCTCAAAGCTTCTAAGGGATCATTTGAGAGTGTCCAAAGCATCAAACCATTTCTGGAACAAGAAGTTTGGCAGATTGCACAGAAAACTCCAAAAGCCCAAAAAGAGGTAACCATCATGACTTGAACTTTCCAAAATATGCATTGCTTTGAAGTCCACTGATCATACACACCTCATACATGTTATATATGTTGTGTTTGAACCAATTCATCATGTAATTCATGCCTGTATCAAAGTGTAGCATAGAAAATGCAATTATAGGCCTTTTTCAAAACCACTATCGGGTTTTGAGGAGGGAGTATGATCTGAAAAAAAAATACCACCACCATTGGATTCCTTGTGAAATTCTAGGCCAGATGCATATAAATTTTATCCCCAACCATTGAGAAATGAGAAAGTTATGGACTTTCCCGTTTCTTGGCAAAACTTGTCTTGCCTTGCCTTGACCACGCCTAGAAAACAAGGCATGCCTTGTATATTTGTGGTTTCACTTCAAGCAATGGATGTATCACCACCCCAGTGGTAAGGCGCGCGCCCTATAACCTTGAGGTCGTGGGTTCAAACCCCACCCATGCCATTTTGTGTTTTTTCACATTTTGCTATTTTTTCCAATATTTTCATGTTTTATTAATTAATTGGAAAATTAATAACTCCTTCAACTTTAATTATTTTTTATTGGTTCTTTTTGCAAAAAATCATAAAAATGTTGAAATATTTTATTCCACAAAAAAAATTAAGTTTATATTATTTATTTAATATAATTAGTATTTTGTGAATAAATTCCTTTTTAATGTTTTTAAACATTTTAAAATTGAATATTGACTTTGAAAATCAAAACCAAGTGAGTTTTAATTCACCTTGTGATTAATCCCTCATTTCTCAAACCTTAAATAAAAATCACAAATGGTTTATTCAAACTTATTTGGTATTTTATTTGATTTTCTTTAAATATTTACTTTTAAAGAATAACAAATTAGGGTTTCTTTGATTTTCACCCTCATCAAACAATTTCAAACACTTTTGGGCCTCTAATAGAGTGTAAGACCCAATCCTTTGTAAATACAAACCTACTTTTGGGCCTCACTTATTGTATAAGTCCCGTTGTATTTCAAAAAGTTCGACGCGATCATCGTCCGTTGAAAAATAAACCTTGGGCCTCTCCTCGAGCTATAAGACCCATTCAAAATCTCTTGGGCCTCTATTAGAGTGTAAGACCCAACCCCCTTTGGAAACCAAACCATTTTGGGCCTCAATGCATTGTATAAGACCCACCGTGTTTTCAAAAATCCCGGCGCGATCGCCATTTTCAAACAAATGACCCTGGGCCTCTCCTTGAGCTGTAAGCCCCACCACTTGTACAAAAATAAATATTTTGGGCCTCTATTAGAGTGTAAGACCTAATCCCCTTTTAACCAAAACTTTTTGGGCCTCAGACATTGTATAAGTCCCCCATGCGTTAAAAGAAAACCTCGGCGCGATCGCCAATAAAAAAACCAATCATCTAGGCCTACCCTCGTGTTGTAAGCCCCATTCTTTTTCTTTAAACACTTGGGCCTCTTGAGAGAGTGTAAGACCCATCCCCTGGTACAGAAAACCTTTATTGGGCCTCAGTCACTTGTATAAGTCCCTCTGTACAAAACGACAGTGCGATCACTGATAAACCTTGGGCCTCTCCTTGATCTGTAAGCCCCAACATCTTTTCAAAATACTTTCTCCTTTAATTTTGAATATACTATTGTTTTCAATCTTTCTTTGTTGAACAACTAACTAAACAGCATGGAAGCTCTACAACCGAGTAAGTGTTTATATGCTTTCTTTATCCGCTTTCATATACATATAACTGTATTGTGGGGCTGTTTCACTGTAAATCTTGTTTCATAAACTCATATCAACTGTGTAATACTAGTATAGATATTTAGAGTTTCACCGGCAACTACGTCTAGCACTAAGCCCTATTGGTCACTCTTAAATACAGTCAAAACTAGATCCCCATAGGATTACCAGATACAGTCTTCCCTCCTCATGGGGTTAAACAATATGGAGACGTGAAAGGCCACATTCTCGGTGAACCCTTTCTCAGAATGTCACCCTTAGAAATAGTCAAAGAAACTCTACTCCTCAGTGATGATCTTTTCTCCGTGAATGACATTTCTTGAGTTTCTTCCAAATTCTCAGACTTTCCTGGCTTGATCTATTCTCTGTGAATAGTCTGTCTTGAATTTCTCGGGGTTTGGGGACCCACGGGCTTCCTAAAAGCATCCCTGCCTCCTCTTGGGCGTTGTACAAGGACCCTACGACTTCTTAGAAGTATTCACAGCCTCCTCATAGGCTTCGTATAAGGATTCTTCCTTCGGGAAGAGAGCCTCCTCTTGGGCTTCGTACAAATTGTCCCTCGGCTTCTTAAAAGTTTCCAGCCTCCTATGGGGCTTCGTACAAATTGTCCCGACGACCTCCTAGAGGTATAGGAACAGAAATTAGTCATCTTAATAGAGCAATCTTTCAAAGAGTCTAGAACTTTCCACCGTGAACGTACTACAACTGTTTCTTTAAGCATAGTACAAAAGATAAAACTCTAGACTTAGACAGTCTAATCTCCTTGAGTCTCGAAGGCATTCTCAAGTAGAGAAAAACACCAGTAGACTCAGACAGTCTCCAAATACCCTCTGGATTCCCCATTTCCTTAAAGAACAGGAAATAACCCTGATCCTCTGATCAATCCCAAAGCATAGCCTTACCTTTAATCAGTCTCTTTATAAGAACTGATTTTCTCTTTTAACCAACCTACTGGACCTGTCACTCAACTGAAACAACCATCCTTTTAGCCTGCATCTCGGGCTTCGTACGAGATACAAAAAGACTATCTTGTTGAGTAAATCTCTCTTTTAGCCTCCATCTCGGGCTTCGTACGAGATACAAAAACACTCTCTTGTTGAGTATAAAAGACTCTCTTGTTGAGTCAACCTTTAGCCTCCGTCTTGGGCTTCTTACAAGACACATCTAAAAGCCATCTCTTGTTGAGTCAAACCCTTTTAGCCTCTTGTAGCGAGCGATTTTGGACGCGGTTCTTAAGCGCTGGTCGCTCTCTGCGGTTGAGCTTAAAACTACAGGTCGATTCATTTTTTATCCTATTGTGAGCTGAATAAGGAAGGGAAATAGATGTCTCCAATTAACCCTGCTTGCATACTGAATTTAAACAGCGATCTGTTAGGTTACGGATGCTATCAATGTAGGGGGGCCTTTGTACTGGTTATTCGTATTTCGCCAATACGGTTCTTTCTTTCTATTTTCTAGGCAAAGGGTTTCTGGCGGGGAATAAGGATTAGGATGTTAGGACTGATGCTTTTGAATTACTGCTTTTGTTTGATGAAGATATGGGATTTGGGTTTTTTGTTGATTGCGCTCGCTAAGATCTTTTCTTTCGATCTTATGCCTACGTATTCCCGTTTACCGAAACAGGGAAATCAGAGCATTCGTAGTTCCTCCTATTCTATGGGAGGAAATTGGTTTTTGGTGTCTTGTTCAAAGCCCAAGACGTGAAGCGAAAGGTGATTTGTATCTTGTTCAAAGCCCAAGATGTGAAGCTAAAAGACCTCGACTTTAGAGAGAATTTGTCATCTCTAAAGAGGGGAGAAGGAGAATTACTTTAACTGGGATACGCGGATCCGAGCAATGCCATAATTTCTGAAGAAAGGATTTTAACCTGAAGGAGAAGACTTTAACTCAGTGTAGAGCAATGTCATCTTTCCTTAGGAATTTCTCATGCTAAAAGAGGGACAGTGGCATGGATGTAGATGATCCAGAGGCTTGCCGCTTACAGCGATTAGATGAAGGAGTTGTTGATGTTTGTGTACTGTGAACGAGGCACAGCTTTGATGCTAAAAGGCTGATTGGATCAACCAGTGGTTTTCTTGTACAAAGCCTAAGAGGAGGCTAATTTCCGCTAGGAAAATCATTATACAAAGCCTAAGAGGAGGCTATTTTGTGTCTCGTACAAAGCCCGAGAGAGAGGCTAAAGGTTTTTGACCCAGTGGGGCATATCATTATACAAAGCCTAAGAGGAGGCTAGCAAAGAGTTCGACTCTTGCTTAAGGAATTTATATCTCATACAAAGCCTGAGAGAGAGGCTAAAAGGTTGTTTTGATTCCACTGGGGAGAATTTTGGTATCTCGTACGAAGCCCGAGATGGAGGCTATTGTAACTGTTTCAGTTGAGTGACAGATCCAATATACTGATTTAAAAGAGAAAATCAGTTCTTATTTGAGTAACACTGTACTCAGGGATTTGATTTGAGGATCAGGGGTATTTCCTTCTCTTTGAGGAAACGGGAAATCCAAAGGGTATTGAGACTGTCCGAGTCTGCGGGTTTCCTTCCTATTTAACGAAGGGTGCTTGAGAATGTCTTTGAGACTCAAGGAAGTTAGACTGTCTGTGTCTAGAGTTTTATCTTTGGTACTATGCTTTGAGAAACAGTAGTAGACTCTATGAAAGGACTGTTCTATGAGGATGACTAGGTTCTGTTCGTATACCTCTAGGAGGTCGTCGGGACAATTTGTACGAAGCCCAAGAGGAGGCTGGAATCTTTTAAGAGGCCGACGGGTCCTTGTACGAAGCCCAAGAGGAGGCTATAATTCCCGGAGGAAGAGATCGTTATATGAAGCCTAAGAGGAGGCTGTGAATACTTCTAAGATGTCGTAGGGTCCTTGAATAATGCCCAAGAGGAGGCCGGGTTGCTTTTAGGAAGCCTGTGGGTCCTTGTATGATGCCCAAGAGGAGGCCGATGCTTTTAAGAAGCCCGTGGGTCCCAAACCAAAGAAAAGTTCAGGAAAACTCTTTTAGAGTTAAAACCACTGGTAAACGTGCGAGGTTTACTATCCAGTGACTTTAACTTTTAGAGAGAGTCCGAACCGTTCGGCGGTTTGAAGAAATTCAAGAGAAGTTTCACCGAGAATAATTCATCTCTGGGGGGTAGAATTTCTTGACGATTCCTAAGGAGGACAATTGAAGAGAAGACTGTATCTGGTGCTTCTATTGGGGATCTAGGCGTCTATTTCTACGAATAAGTGAAACGGCGTCACCTAGTTCTAGACGTAGTAGCTGGGGAAACTCGAAATATCTATACTATTATTACACAGTAGATATGAGCTTATGAAAGGAGACTTACAGTGAGCAGCCCCATAATACAGTTTATAATATGAAAGCAGTAAATGAAAGTGATAACCACTTACTCGGTTGTAGAGCTTCCATGCTGTTTGGTTAGTTGTTCAACAAAGAAAGATTGAAAACAACAGTATATTCAAAATCAAACGAGAAAGTGCTTTGAAAAAGAAAGATTTGGGGCTTACAGCTCAAGGAGAGGCCCAGGGTTTTATTAGTGAACGCACTGTTTGAATTTGTACAGAGGGACTTATACAAGTGAATGTGGCCCAAAATGGTTTTCTGTACAAAGGGATGGGTCTTACACTCTCTCAAGAGGCCCAAAAAGGTTTAAAGAAAAGAGTGGGGCTTATAACACGAGGGTAGGCCCAAATGACTTTTCGTTTAAAAATGGCGATCGCGCTGAGGTTTTCTTTTAACGCAGAGGGACTTATACAATAAGTGAGGCCCAAAATGTTTTGGTTAAAAGGGGGTTGGGTCTTACACTCTAATAGAGGCCCAAAAGTTTTGAATGGGTCTTATAGCTCAAGGAGAGGCCCAGATGTTTTTTTGAAAAGGCGACGATCGCGCCGTTTGTTTTTTGACGGTATCGGGACTTATACAATAAGTGACTGAGGCCCAAAATGATTTGGTAAAAAAAAAGGATTGGGTCTTACACTCTATTAGAGGCCCAAAGTGTTTTGAATGGGTCTTATAGCTCAAGGAGAGGCCCAAATGATTTTTATTTTTAAACGGGCGACGATCGCGCCGTTTACTTATACAGAGGGACTTATACAATGAGTGAGGCCCAAAAAGTTTTTGTACAAGGGGGGATGGGTCTTACACTCTCTCAAGAGGCCCAGAGTGTTTTGAAAATGATTTATGAGGGTTGAATTAATCCAAAACCCTAATTTATTTTCAAAATGTATTTAATTGAATAAAAATTCAATTAAAATGATCAAAAATTGTTTAACACATGGAAAACAAATTGTGATCTTGGGTTAATGCTTCAAAAATTAAGTATTGACCTACAAAATAATTAGAAAGCATTAAAAGTTGCAAAATCAATGTAGAAAAAATATTTAAAATGCCAAAAACAATCAAAATATTAATTCTTTACAAAAATATCAATTATATGAAATAAATAATATTTTTGGGATTTTTTGTGAAAATAAAATATTTTAACATTTTTGTGAATTATAAAAAAAAGAATCAACTCAAAATCATTAAAACTCATAGAGAAATTAATTTTTGAATCAATTAAACAAAATCACAAAATTCTAATATTCAAATATATGAAAATGGCGCCAAGAACAACACCAAGAACACGCGCGTTTTTTCAGTTTGCCCAGATTTGCATTTTCCATCCAATCTCACTGAATACGTAATTATAACATGCAATCCACATATCATTATGCTCGCCTCAACCTCAAGATCATGTCTATGTACTTTAATTTCATTTAAATTAAACATACAACAAGAAATCACGAAGAAACCTCAAGAACCCTAATTTCTGCATGAAGGCTAGGATTTTTGATACACGATTCAAACAATGCAATTAATTGAGGGAAAACATTCCATGCATGATTATGAACATCTGGCCAAATTATTGTGCGAGGAAATATGCATAGATTGAGAGATGACCAAGTTTAGGCTTACCTTCAAGTCGTGATAGCAAGAGCAGATGTGATTTTGAGTTGGAGGTGTTACAGACAAGTTGTGATGATCTGGACAGCTTCCCTACACCATATGGAGTGTGTTTGAACACTTGGATTGAATTGAAATGGGTTGGATCAGTTTATGGCATCCCAGCTGCAACTTCACTTCAAACTTGTGTGGATGGCAAGTGATTTTGAGATTTTGGTGTTCCAGATGTTATTTGAGTGTTTGATCAGCTCATATGTGATGTATGTGAGGTGTGTGAGTGATTGGTTTGTGCAGAATTGCTCTCAAACTCAAAACCCGATAGTTACCTTGCTAAGAAAGGCATTTTTGCCAAGAGAAAGAGATTTTGAGGAAAGCATCTGTTAGTTGGCTTTGGTGTACTTAAAATGACCACAATTGAGCTCTATTTATAGTAAAGCAAGTTTGTTTTGCAAGGAATAGTACATGGCAGCAGGTAAGTAGGTTTCCTCATTGTTGGCCAATGGAAATGAAAGTCTCCTCTAGCCATTGACTAGAGGTTAGGGCACAGAGCTTTGGTCCCCTTGGTCTTGGATAAGTCTTGACTGATTTCAGATGAGAATGGCTCAGTCCATGCCACCTTGATGGTTCCATTGAATGCCTCATTCCAAATTTGAAGTCTTGTCCCTATTTTGGCCATTCTAGGTTCAACATGCTATTCTTTGTTCCTTGGACCTTGGAGGCTTGGCTCAGTGATTGTCCCCTTTGGATTCAATCCTCTGAGGTGTCCAAGTGGATTGGAGCAATTGCAATTGGCTGATTTTGGCAAATCGAGCCAAAATGCAAATTCTGCCTTGCTTTGACAGATTTCAGCAAGGCAACTTGGCAATGTTGTATCTCATGATGTAGGTTGAATTTGGCAATGTTCTTGGCCATTTTGGAAAGCTCTTACATGATACAACAACTGTTTGAACAAGTTTGGTTTTGATCTCTTTTGATTCCAAGTGAAAAATCCCCCTACATTTGGCAAAAAGTGAAGCAGAATTCTGACTTAGTGAAAATTTCACTAAGTGTTGGAAAAAGTGACATTTTCACTTTTCAGCCACTTTGATCACTCCATAACTCAAAATCCTTAATGAATTGGAATAACTTGTAGTTGAAGTTTTTGTAGGTGATAATGAGGGCTAAAAATCCATCTTTGGATGAGAAAAAATGGCCTTGTGGTTTAGGAGTTATGGTCCTCCAAAGTTGGTACCTTTGCCACTTTATTTTTAACTTAGAAAAATTTCTAAGTTTTATGGTTACCCCTTTTACAAGTTATCTCACTTTTCTTGATTTTTCTTGATGAATGATGATTCAAATCATACATTAACATCATTTTAGGGTTAAAAATCCATTTTGGTGAAAAATCTCAAAAAGTCAAAGTTGACTTTTGTGCACAGTTGACTTTTTATCAGATGAATTCCAAACTGTGCAATTCTTCAGGAAATCATGTCCTTGACCTAAATCAAACTTGATGGACATGTTCCATGGGTGTCATATGGTATATTCAATCATGTATTAGGGTTTGGGAGCATGTCCTGGTCAAAAGTCAAAGTTACAGTTGACTTTTCCCTTAAAACCCTAATTGTGGTGCAGATGAGAATGAGACTTGTTGCTCAAGCTTCTTGGATCAATCCATTGTTCCAAATGGATCAATATGGTGTATTAGAGACCCTCAAATCATCTCTTGAGGTCTTGGCTCATGGTTTATCCCAAAAGTCAACTTAGGGGTGAATTAGGTCAAGAAACCCTAATTCCTGATTTTTGATGAATGCATCCCCTGAGGCAAAATTGACTTGATGCATGGGTTCATGAGGTTCCATGAAGCATATTAGGTCATGTTTTGGATCATTGCCTTATGCCCAGATGAAAATTTCCATCTGGAGGCACTGGTCGACCAAAACCCTAATTTGGTGACACTGTCGATCTTGAGACTTGATCCACCTAGAATGGAGCAACCTTGTGCTTAATCCTTGAAGTGGGAGTCCTTTTTTATCCATGGTGGATGTTTGAGAGATTAGACAAGTTGAAGATCATGTCATTTCTTGATTGATCATTTGTCTAAGCACTCAGAGAGGGCTTGAAACCCTAATTTTGATTGTATTGGATGCTCACCCATCTTTGGGGAGACTGATGAAGCATGATGGTTCATCCATATTGTGATGATGATTTTCACAATGATGGGAAATCTAAGTGGTCAAAATTTGGGGTATTACAGATGCCCCTATTTAATCTTCTTGGACCCGAAGGTATGAATGAAGAAGGTATTCGAGCATTCGGGGTGCAAGAGGATTAAATATCGGAATATCCGAAATTTTGATGGTGGTTATGAATGGTAGCTTACGCGTTCATCTTCTTTAGCTAAGCAATGATTCTTAGAAAAGATAAACTTCCCCTCGATCCTGGTCTTCAACCAAGGAACTGGTCTCAGTTCTCTTTTGAAATGAACTTCCCCTCGATCCTGGTTTCCTACCAAGGAACTGGTCTTAGTTTCTGATTTAAACTTCCCTTCGATCCTGGTTTCCTACCAAGGAACTGGTCTTAGTTTCTGATTTAAACTTCCCCTCGATCCTGGTTTCTTACCAAGGAACTGGTCTCGGTTTCTTATTTAAACTTCCCCTCGATCCTGGTTTCTTTCCAAGGAACTGGTCTCGGTTTCTTTTGGTCAATAAACTTTACTGACAAGGGACGCTATTCGTAGCGGCTTTCCTTCAAACTTCTCGCCGAATTTTCCTGGGGAGATGCCATTTGAGTGGAAAAAGTTTTGATGTCAGACTTGCTGGGGAACCCATTCGTCTGAGTTGTAGAGGTACACAAACTTATCTGTTTTGGAGACGCCATTTGTCGATTCTACTGGGGAAAGCGAGTCTCTTGAGAGACTGTTTTCGTTTGGGGTTACGTCATACTTTTCTCGGGATCTTCCCGGAGAAATGCCATATGATGGGATCCAATTTTGAGGTGCCGATGACCTTCTCATCAACGACTTTTCGGAGAAATACTGATGTACTGCCGAATCTCTGATCACGAGGCTTTCTCTGTGGATTTTCCTTAATCCGGGAAAGCAAGGATATCATCTTCAATGGCGAAGAGTGATGTTTATTGAGAGTTTTCTCTGGCTTTTCAGAGGTTCAAGTTATCAAAGTGGCCAAGTGCCGACTCTGATCTAAAGATACACTGGTGGCGAGATTGTGCAGACGCAACACTTCCTGACGAGGAAAGAACTGACAAACTCGATTGAGAAAACTGTTTATCACTAGGGGACAAGACCGACTCAAGTGATAGTGATGCAATACGAAATGCGAACGCAAATAAAATGCATGAAGTATGTATGTTTATGCTGACAAAACAGACACGACATACAGACTAATGGATGAACACAATTGGATACTCGGCCATCGCGGGGCGAAGAAGTACTGTTGATTCAAAATAGAAATTCCATCTTGCTTAGGAGAGATAGTCCACGCGGGGAGCTATGTTGATCGGGCTTAGGAGATGAGAACTCGGCCGAGGGTGTCAGACGAAACAAGGTCTCTGACACAGTTGATCCCTTCATTCAGGCGAACTGGTTTAGAAGGAGTACTTTGATTCTGCACTTTGAAGTCCGCTTACTTCGGGAGAAGCGATCGATGTTCTTCTGATGTTTAACAATCAAGAGAAATGCCATCTTTAATTTAAAAGCAGAAAAAGTTTTAACAAGTAAATTCATTTTTGTTTTATTTCAAGAATCACTGATTAAGTTTAAACAACGTCGTTCTGTAAAGCTAAAGCAAGTTAAGAATTACAAACAAAAGCACAAAGGCTCAAATTTTATTGAAAAGATGGAGATCAGCCAAACGCGTGATTCCAAAGAGTATATACAAAGTTAGAAAATGGTAATTTATAGGGAAAAGGGCTACGTTGAAACATAACGACCACTATCCTTCTACCAACTTTGAATTCGAGGCATCCTGAGCTTCCGTCGAAGATGACCTTTGACTGGAGATTTCCTCCGATAGATGATGTAACTACTGCTGCTGAGGGACTTGCCTCTGTTGAACATAGTTACTTGCCATTATCCCTAATTTTTGCCTGGATTATACTATGAGATTTCCAATCCATCGGGATGATTCTTTTTTTTTTCATGTCTCTAACTTTTGCCTGGACCGCCCTTTCGGGTTTTCAATCCACCGAGACGTTTTTTTTTTTTTTAGTTTAGGCGAAGTATTTCTTGACTACATCAACATTCGTGGGGTAGGCAAATTCCTCTCCGTCCATGGTTGCAAGTCTCAAGGCGCCGCCTGAGAAAGCTTTCGTGACCACATATGGGCCATCATAATTCGGGGTCCATTTGCCCCGAGAGTCAGAGAGAAATGATTGTATCTTCTTGAGCACGAGGTCTCCTTTCCTGAAGACACGAGGTCGGACCTTTTTGTCAAACGCCCTCTTCATTCTTTGCTGATACAACTGACCGTGGCATAGTGCCGTGATTCGCTTCTCTTCGATCAGGTTCAGTTCGTCGTGTCGACTTTGACACCATTCAGCTTCGGTGAGCTGAGCTTCCATCAATACCCTGATTGACGGGATCTCTACTTCTATGGGGAGCACTGCTTCCATGCCATATACTAGAGAGAAAGGGGTAGCCCCTGTTGAAGTGCGGACAGATGTGCGATAACCGTGAAGAGCAAAGGGTAGCATCTCGTGCCAATCTTTATAGGTTACAACCATCTTTTGAACGATCTTCTTGATGTTCTTGTTAGCCGCTTCTACCGCTCCGTTCATCTTGGGTCGGTAGGGAGATGAGTTATGGTGTTCGATCTTGAACTCTGAACACAACTCTTTCATCATCTTATTGTTCAAGTTAGATCCATTATCAGTAATGATCTCGCTTGGAACACCATAACGGCAGATGATATTGTTTTTGATAAATCGGACCACCACTTGTCGGGTTACGTTGGCGAATGACGCTGCTTCGACCCACTTGGTGAAATAGTCAATGGCTACCAGGATGAACCGATGTCCGTTTGAAGCCTTGGGCTCAATCATACCAATCATATCAATTCCCCATATGGAAAATGGCCACGGGGAAGAAATAACTTTGAGATGTGATGGCGGTACATGAATTTTGTCGGAGTATATCTGACACTTGTGACACCTCCTCATGTACTTGTAGCAGTCGGATTCCTTGGTCAACCAATAATACCCGACCCTGAGAATTTTTCTCGCCATTGTGTGTCCGTTGGCATGAGTGCCAAAGGATCCTTCATGAATTTCTTTCATGAGCATGTCTACTTCTGGTCTGTCGACACATCGAAGCAAGACCATGTCAAAATTTCTCTTATAAAGAGTGTCACCGCTCAGGAAGAAGTTTCCAGCCAATCTTCTGAGGGTTTTCCTATCTTTTCTGAGTGCCCCAGATGGGTACTCTTGTTTCTGAAGGAAGCATTTGATATCGTGATACCAAGGTCTGTCGTCTATGACTGCTTCAATCGCGAAGATGTAAGCGGGCCGTTCAAGGCGCATGATGTCGATCTTAGGTATGTCATTCCATCGACCTACACTAATCATGGAAGAGATAGTGGCTAATGCGTCAGCCATGTGATTCTCCTCCCGAGGGATGTGATGAAACTCAACTCTGTTGAAGAAAGGTAACAACCTTCTTGCATAGTCTTTGTAAGGAATCAATCCTGATTGGTATGTGTTCCAATCTCCTTTTATCTGGTTAATAACCAATGCTGAATCGCCGTATACGTCCAAGTTTTTGATCCTTAAATCAATCGCTTCTTCGAGACCCATAATACATGCTTCGTATTCGGCCTCGTTGTTCGTACATTTGAACGTAAGTCTGGCAGTGAAAGGAATGTGGGAACCCTGAGGGGTAACAATGATTGCCCCAATTCCATTTCCATAATGATTAACTGCTCCGTCAAAGATGAGTCCCCACTGGGAACCTGGTTCTGGCCCTTCACTGGGTAGCTGTTCATCGCAATCTTTCATCTTTAGATACATGACATCTTCGTCTGGGAAGTCAAACCCGATTGATTCTTGATCGTCAATCGGTTGATGAGCCAAATGATCGGCTAAAATACTTCCTTTAACGGCTCTCTGAGCGTGGTACTCTATGTTATATTCTGATAGTAACATCTGCCAACGGGCAATCCTTCCCGTGAGAGCAGGTTTTTCGAAAACGTACTTGATTGGATCCATTTTGGAGACCAACCAAGTAGTATGACGAATCATATACTGGCGAAGACGTTTGGCTGCCCAAGCCAAAGCGCAACAAGTTTTCTCAAGCCTCGTGTACCGAGTCTCGCAGTCGGTGAATTTCTTGCTTAAATAGTAAATAGCAGACTCTTTCCTTTTAGTTTCATCTTGTTGGCCAAGTACGCATCCCATTGAGTCCTCTAGGACTGTGAGGTAAATGATTAGTGGTCTTCCTTCCACTGGAGGTGACAGAATCGGAGGATTCAACAGATATTCCTTAATACTGTCGAAGGCAGTTTGGCAATCTTCTGACCAAACGCAATCCTGGTTCTTTTTCAATAACTTGAAAATCGGCGCACAAGTGGCGGTCATAAGGAATATGAATCTGGAGATGTAGTTCAAACGTCCCAGGAATCCTCTGACTTGTTTTTCAGTTTTTGGAGAAGGCATTTCTTGAATGGCCTTGACCTTGTCAGGATCAACTTCAATTCCTTTCTGGCTGACGATGAATCCTAGTAATTTCCCCGAACGGACACCGAAGGTGCACTTGTTGGGATTCAAGCGGAGCTTGAATTTTCTTAGACGTTCGAACAATTTTGACAAATGTTCAACGTGCTCACTCTCTGTTCTAGATTTTGCAATCAAATCATCGACATATACCTCGATTTCTTTGTGTATCATGTCATGAAACAGAGTAGTCATGGCCCTTTGATAGGTTGCCCCGACGTTCTTCAAACCGAACGGAATTACCTTATAACAAAAGGTACCCCATGGGGTAATGAACGAAGTTTTCTCCATGTCTTTCGGCGCCATTTTGATCTGGTTATAGCCCGAGAATCCATCCATGAAGGAGAATACTTTGAACTTTGTTGTGCTGTCTACCAGCATGTCAATGTGTGGTAAAGGAAAGTCATCCTTTGGACTTGCCTTGTTTAGATCTCTGTAATCAACACACATTCTGACCCTTCCGTCCTTTTTGGGAACGGGTACGATGTTGGCTAACCATTGAGGATATTCAGATGTAGCGAGGAAACCCGCGTCGATCTGTTTCTATACCTCCTCTTTGATTTTGATGGCCATGTCCGGGTGAGTGCGTCTCAACCTTTGCTTTACTGGCGGACATTCTGACCTCAACGGTAAGTGATGTTCCACGATGCTGGTATCCAACCCTGGCATATCCTGATAGGACCAAGCGAATACATCGGGAAATTCTTTGAGAAGCTTTATCAAACCCTCTTTGACAGTTGGATTGAGCAGTGCTCCGATCCTAATTTCTTTTCTCTCTTTTTCTGAACCCAAGTTTACCGTTTCCAACGGCTCTTTGAGAGGTTCGATGGACCTTTCCTCTTGTCTGAGTAGTCGGGAGATCTCTTCTGGAATTTCGTTGTCATTTTCTTCTTCAGCCTCGAATACCGGGAACTCAAAGTTGGGAGAAGGCATCAGATCGTATGTTTCAACGGGGTATAAAACAAGCAATCTGCATGACGCGATGATTCGTGTTTAGAAGAGATAGAGAAAATGTAAGTGTGTGCAGTGTATTTATTTTACTGCTTGTTTTTATTTTTGAATGTTTTTTAGGATTACCATTTTCTGAAAAAGCAAAAAGAGAAAACAGCAATTAATGCGGAAATTACAGAACGACGTTATTTTATTAATGAACAAGTCGACTCTTGAAACTATAGCCCTATAAAACAAAACTCTGTCGCTTTGGGCAAAGCGAAGAGGGAAATTTACAAAAAGCGAGCCCTATCAAAACATCCGTTTCACCTGGGCAGGGTGAAAGGTTAAAGATGGCAATTACTTTGACTGACGAACGACCTCCGGAACCTCGACAGCAACCCATTGGCGGCGAACTCCTCGGTGAATCACAAAGTCTGGCACCTTCCTTGATTTTTCTTCAGAAATGACGCTGATTTCTGGTGGAGTAGGATTGTTGGAATCTGTCTCCCAAGCAGAATTGTCGTAGGAGAATTCCTCAGTTGTATTTTGCATAGCATTGGTGCTCTCAGCTGTATCTCCCCATCCAATTGGCTGGATATCGTCGAGCCTGATACGAGAGCTTTCGGGAGCAGTGTACTTGACCATAAAGTCGTATTTTCCACTTGGTTGTCCCAGAGTGTCCCAAACTTCTTTGGAACTGGAGAAGTCATCCCTCTCGATGACGTTGACCTCAGGAAAAGCATAGTTGATGAATTCAAGTCCTGCGAACGTTGCGAATTCATCTTCATGTTGAGTAGTTTCCGAATGACCTGAGTGTTGATCCCATGACATGGCGGGGACACAGGTATTCTGTTCAATGACGCTCAGCTGAGTTTCATTACTCGGCTGACTTTCTTGCCCCAAGTTTCCTGGGTAAGGCTGCCACATTGGCAGACCATCCATCGGGCCATAGTAATTGTGATCAAAGTTTTCTTTCATCGGAGTGTCTTCCTCTAATGAATTTGGCGGAGCACGGCATCCTTCCGGATCACAATCCCCGTAGATCATTTCGACATCTGATCTTGGTATAAATCTCGGACTTTCTGAAGGAAAGCAAAAAGACATAGGCACCTCTTCCTGAGACATATAGCCGTCCTTGTTAAGATAGGACTTCCATTCTTCATCCGTGTCAGAGGGATCTTCCTCATTGATAGCATGAACTATCTGAGACACTGGGTGAAGGAAACCTCCACTGTGGAAGAAGTTTTGAAGGGGATGAAGACTTTCATCGTTGGCGGCTGTCTGAGTACAGGTTGCAAAAAAACCAAGACCCTTCTTTGTTTTATTGTCAATAGGAATGACAAGCCGTCCCCATCCTGTCGTATCGGTACTCTCGACCGCTTTGATAGCATCTTTGTATGAAGAAATTGAAGTTCCTTCTTCGGATTGATCGTTCTTGCTCACCGATAGTGCTTGGAACTGAGTTCCAATAACCTCCTCGGGTTCCACATAAGTAGATGATGATAAGTTACTCACGAGCAAGGCTTGTTCCCCACAAACCGTGACAAGTTGGTCGTTCTTGACGAACTTTAGCTTTTGGTGGAGGGTTGAAGTAACTGCTCCAGCCTGATGTATCCAAGGTCTTCCTAATAAACAACTGTATGTTGCTCGGATGTCCATGACCTGGAAAGTGATTTGGAAAGTGTGAGGACCAATAGTTATGGGAAGATCCACTTCGCCGATAACTATTTTTCTGGATCCGTCGAATGCTTTGACGACGACCTCGCTGACTCTCATCAGAGGGCCCTTGAATGATAATTGCGTCAAAGTGGACTTCGGCATAACATTCAGGGCCGACCCTGTGTCTACCAGTACGTTGGCTAAAGCATCGCCCTGGCAGTTAACTGTAATGTTGAGCGCCATGTTATGACGGCGACCCTCTTCAGGTAATTCTTCATCACTAAATCCCAAATTGTTGCAGAAAGTGATGTTAGAGACAATGCTATCGAACTGTCTGATTGTTACATCCTGTTCCACAAAGGCTTACTCCAAGACTTTCTGTAGAGCCTCCCTGTGGGCTTCTGAACTGAGTAACAGCGATAATACTGAGATCTTTGAAGGAGTCTGTAACAGTTGATCAACAATGTTATATTCACTCCTTTGGATGAGCTTTAGCATCTCATCTTTGTCTTTTGAAAAGTCGGGATTACCAGATTAACTGACTGGTGGATCAGGAATTTTCGCCTGAAGTTCCTTTTCTTTGTTGGATTCTCCAACCCCTCGGTTGAAGATTCGACCGCTCCGTGTTACACGACTGATGTCTGCAATATTCACGACGGAGGGTAATGGAATTTCATTTCCATTCTCGATTATTGTTGCACCGTATTTGTAAGGGATCGCCTTAGCTGATTCATACAGTAGTGGCCCCGGTAGATAGATGACTATGGGAACCTTCTGATTTTTCTGACCATCATAAGTAATCTTGATCCGTTCCTGGTTGGGAACTCTAGATTCGTCAAGTAGAGGAATGATGGCAAAAACATCCCTGGTCCTATGATGACTAGAGATTGTGACAACATCCTCAACTTGATCGGCAAGGTAGTTCGGTGTCCAGTTGATGGGTCCAGAACCTGGATATGGACGAATTTCTCCATGATCGACCTGACCCTGAAGAGCTGCTCTCACAAGGTAACACCCTTGATTACTTTCCGAACAGACGCTACAACTGTCATAGTTGTGTGGTGGCACCTGGCCACACCCACTTTGAATACAATGTAACCTCACTAGGTTACCTTCCATTGATCGGACATCCTGACTTTGACGACGAGTAGGATTCCTGTGACTGATACTAATTTGCTGAGTATCTTCATCCATGTAGATTGGCATCCACCAGTGATTTAACAAGTTCTGAAGTGCCTCCTGGACAAGGGTACAACCTCGATCGTTTTCGCAACCCGCTTTACAATTTTGATAATCATGTGATATTAAGAATTCGAGTCGGACCTGCTCAGCATGTAACTCTACCAGGTTGGTATTCATTACGCGAATGTCAAAGATCTGAACCATGTTGATTTGATAGGAGTTCCTATCATGGTAGTCTTGGATCCATCCAAGATCCATCTGACGCTGGAGGGCCTCTTGTATGAAAGAGCATCCCTGTTTGTTTACCGAGCAAATCAGACAGGAACTGTAATCGTGCTGCGGCAGATTATGATACTGGCTTTGCCTTGAGTGCATCGCCACCAAGTTGATATTCATCGCACAGATGTCGTGGTTTTGAATGACGTTGGAATTTGTGTAAACCATGTTAACTCCACGAACTCGGTGCTCTTGGATCCATCCAAGATCCATTTGTTCCTGTAGAGCTGCTTGCACTACCGAACATCCTTGGTTATCTTTAGAGCAGATATCACACTGGTGATAATTATGAGGTGGCACATGGCCATATCCACTCTGTCTACAATGCATCCTGACCAGATTGGTCCCCAATAAGAGTACATCGTGAATTTGATAGACATTGTTAGTCTCTTTCTCAATCAGATTGACTGCAGCTTTCTCATGTTGAGGCAGCGGGTTCGTAAGAACATTAGGGTTCGTATCTTTGAAAGATAAGAGCCCGCTCCTAACAAGCTTTTGCACGTCGGATTTGAAATTGAGACAAGTCTCAATGTTATGCCCTGAACCTCCTTGATGATAAGGGCATGTTTGATCCACCTTAAACCAAAAAGGCGGATTTTCCAGAACTGAAAGGGGAGACTTATTCTGAATGTGCCCCTTGGCTAGCAGTAACGGAAACAGTTATGTGTACTTTACAGGTATAGGATCAAATCCTGATGGCCGTGTTGTACGGTTGTTGTTATATGGAGGACGAGCCTGCTGAAGAGGCTGTTGTGTCCTTTGCTGGTCAGGTTGGCTCTGCGTAACCTGAGGTTGATACATAGGAATAGGCGTGGGGCCGATAGCAGGAGTAACAGCTGCTACTGGCTGATAACGTCGCCTTTACTTTCCGAGAGAGATATTCCCAATATCTTGCTCTTTTTTCTTAGGGAGAGCACTACCGTATTTTTTAGTACCGCTCGTTGATCCAGTGTCTTTTACCAAACGTCCTTCTCGGACGGCTTCCTCAAGACGTACACCCATACCAACCATTTCGGTGAAATCACTGGGTGCACTGGCAACCATTCGGTCATAGTAAAATGAGCTTAAGGTCTTTAAGAAGATTTTTGTCATCTCTTTTTCCTCAAGAGGTGGACAAATTTGAGCGGCAATTTCACGCCACCTTTGAGCATACTCCTTAAAGGTTTCCTTTTCCTTTTGCGACATTGATCTGAGTTGATCTCTGTCGGGTGCCATGTCCAAATTGTATTTGTATTGTTGGACGAAGGCAGTACCAAGATCTCTGAATGTACTGATCGTAGTACGGTTTAAACCCATGTACCATTTGAGTGCGGCACCGGTCAAACTATCCTGGAAGTAGTGAATCAGCAGGTCCTAATTCTCCGTCTGAGCTGACATCCGCCGAGCGTACATCACCAGATGGCTCTGAGGGCAAGAGTTACCCTTGTATTTTTCAAAGTCAGGCACTTGGAACTTGTGCGGGACTTTTACATTTGGGACCAAGCAGAGGCCTGCGGTGTCCTTTCCAAATAGATCCTGACCGCGAATGGCTTGCAGCTCTTTCTGCATTTTCAGGAACTGTTCCTGGAATTCATCCATTCTATCAAACATAGTTTCCTTCTTACCAGAAGGTGTTGGTGGAATCTGTCCTTCCGGGACAGTGTGCATCACAGGGGGTGGTACCGTGACTACGGCAGTAAGTCTTGGCGCCTCCCGAAGTTTGTAACCTTCAGGAGTCTTCAGTATGCCCCTGGAATCTTCGCTTTCCCGAAGTTTGTAACCTTCAGGCCCAACGGCTTCTGTTGCGATTCGCTGATCTTCAGTGATCGGCGGAACATATCCTTCCGGGATATAGTTAACAGGCATGCCCCAAGGACGATCTTTCGGTATCTGATACCTAGGAAAATACTTTTCTATGATGGGCGTTGAGGTGATCTCTGAGATCACAGTTCTTTGTAGCTGAGCTTCTACCATGGCTTGCATGTCGTTACGAAGCTTTCTCATATCCTCTCTCAGAGCGTCGATCTCTTCTTTCAACTCTCTGTTTTCTTCCTCAAGATCATCCATCTTTTTCTGACGATTGGCCTGAGTATTATACGAATGAGACAGTTTGACTCTAGAATCGAGACACAAACGTGAGATTCGTAGGTAAGGAGAATACGCGATGTGAGAATGATGAATGCAATGATTATATTAATTGTTTAATGGTTTAATTAAACTTCGACAATTAGATTGCAAATATCAAACAGTGGGGAAACCCCTTTTTATTGAATTCCAAAGGATTACAGAAATGGAAATACAGTAGATTACAAAGTGCAGAAACAGAAACCTAAACTAATGGGTCCCGAGTCCTCTCTGAAGAGAAATCGGGTGCTGACTCTGGTATCTTCCTTTTCTTTGACCGGGGCACTTGGGCCGTTGTCGGGTTGTCATTCCTTTGCCAAGTGAAAGGAGTGAGAAAATTCCTTTGGTCATCTTGATTCTCTACAGCATGTTGCTCTAAAATTTCAATCAGAGCATCTTTCTCTTTTAATAATTGCTGTATTTGGATGCACTCTACGTTGAGGGTGCGGTACTTGTTCTTCCAAGATCTTCTTTCCTTTTGAACTTTGTTGAGAGTAACCTGAAGCCTTTCAGTTTCCGTTATGAAGTACACGACAATTTCCCTCGGCGGAAGAATTCCGTGACGCGGATAAGGCATCTTTAGCTTGAGAGCTCTGGTTTGTACCCAATGGAGATAAGGCTCCACCGAGACACAGTCCGGTTTTCCCAGAGACTCTCGTCCTTTCTTATGAACCTGTTTCCAAGCTTGCACTATTTCCATCTTTAGTGCTCTGTCGTTTTCTCCTTCTTTGAAGAAAGACCTTCCATATGAACATCCAGTGGGATGTGTCGCATCGGGTATCCAAATTGACGGCGAACCAATATCGGATGATAGTCGATTCCTCCTTTAGTTCCTATGAGGGGTACGCTGGGGAAGTTTCCACAACGGTCAATGATTCTGATTCCCTCATAAATCCTATTACACCAATCTATATCAGAATTGGTGAGGGACATGATCTTCTGCGACCAACGTAAGACACTCTTGCAATCCCAAAAAGCAGCGGACTTAGGCAAGTGAGATATAAACCACTTGTAAAGCAAAGGTACACAGCATGTGATCTCCCCTCCGCTGTACAAATTTCCTAAGTGTACAGAATGATACGCATCTGCGAGCAAAGTCGGCACAGGGTTTCCAATGAGAAAAACCTTAATAGCATTGATATCGACGAAGTTATTGATGTTGGGAAACAAAAATAACCCGTAGGTGAGCAAGACAAAGATGCTTTCAAAAGCAGTCCCGTTCCCTATACTAGCGAAGTACAGAGATTTTTTTGTCAAGAACTGGGCTGGCAAACCTTGGATGCCACCCTTAGTGGTCATGTGAGTCTTGACCTCAGACTCGTCCAAATAAATTGCTCTTGCGATAGTCTGACTCTTTGGAATTTCTTCCAGTCCAGAAAATGGAGCTCGATCAGTGATATGTAAATCAGTCAGATGAGAATACTCCTCCAGCGTTGGTGATAGCTGGTAATCCGGGAATGTGAAACAGTGATAAACCAGATCGTAGAATTGAATGAGCGCATCCATGATTCCCTTAATCACATGGACTCTTAACAGTGGTAGCAAACCGCCGTGCTTGGCTCTGAAAGCCTCTGGGTTAACGATCATCCTTGCTAACTTTCTCAAATCCCCTAGTTTTGGAACCTTGAAGGTATACTGGTGAGTTCTCCTTCTACCGAAATCCATTAGCGTAATCTTTTTCTCTGATATTTGCAATCACAGTCTTAGTTTAATTTGAAAAACAGAGAGACTAGAAGAGAAATTTTTTTGTGTTTTAATGTTTTATTAAATGGATGCATGAATGCAGCACACAAAAACATAGAAAAAACATGGGGTCAAAGGGTCGTTGTCATGAAGTCAAAGCTCAACCCATCCCCAAAGGTTTATACTAGGCTGATTTTTGTACCTGTACTCATTATCATCAGCTCCTCCCAGGAAGGCAGACAACAAGCGGATCGCCAGCGAGTTGTGTGCAATCTTAGAGTAAGTGCCATTTACCGAGAATAGATCACCAGCCTCAAATGAGGGTAGTATCGCGTAACAGCTATTTCCGATAGCTTCCGCACTACGAAAAAGGTTGGCTTTTCTTAAGTGTATACTCAATCTCACCACATGCGGCATCACCCGCATTCCCATTAGCAGAAAAATAAACATGTATAGCAATTAGGAAAAGCAGTATATATATATTTGTCCTAATCATCCTAGAGTTATAAAGCTATGAATCTTAAGTTCCTGACAGAAATGGGTTCCCCGGCGGAAGCCCCAATCTGTGGTTCCCTGCCTAAGAGATGGACCAGCATAGGTCAATCTTTCTCTTCGGTAGAGTTCCCATTTTCCGTAGAAAACGGGGATGATGCCCTAAGGCAGAAAAGGAGACTCCCCAGCAGAGTTGCCATTTTACAAGGAAAACAGACAGAAATAAAAACTGGCCCCACGGTGGGCGCCACTTTTCTGTTGGCGGCCACCGCCATGAAAAAGACTTACCCAAGGTTTAAATTGTAAGAAAGAAAGAACGGGCCCCACGGTGGGCGCCACTTTTCTGTAGCGAGCGATTTTGGACGCGGTTCTTAAGCGCTGGTCGCTCTCTGCGGTTGAGCTTAAAACTACAGGTCGATTCATTTTTTATCCTATTGTGAGCTGAATAAGGAAGGGAAATAGATGTCTCCAATTAACCCTGCTTGCATACTGAATTTAAACAGCGGTCTGTTAGGTTACGGATGCTATCAATGTAGGGGGGCCTTTGTACTGGTTATTCGTATTTCGCCAATACGGTTCTTTCTTTCTTTTTTCTAGGCAAAGGGTTTCTGGTGGGGAATAAGGATTAGGATGTTAGGACTGATGCTTTTGAATTACTGCTTTTGTTTGATGAAGATATGGGATTTGGGTTTTTTGTTGATTGCGCTCGCTAAGATCTTTTCTTTCGATCTTATGCCTACGTATTCCCGTTTACCGAAACAGGGAAATCAGAGCATTCGTAGTTCCTCCTATTCTATGGGAGGAAATTGGTTTTTGATGTCTTGTTCAAAGCCCAAGACGTGAAGCGAAAGGTGATTTGTATCTTGTTCAAAGCCCAAGATGTGAAGCTAAAAGACCTCGACTTTAGAGAGAATTTGTCATCTCTAAAGAGGGGAGAAGGAGAATTACTTTAACTGGGATACGCGGATCCGAGCAATGCCATAATTTCTGAAGAAAGGGTTTTAACCTGAAGGAGAAGACTTTAACTCAGTGTAGAGCAATGCCATCTTTCCTTAGGAATTTCTCATGCTAAAAGAGGGACAGTGGCATAGATGTAGATGATCCAGAGGCTTGCCGCTTACAGCGATTAGATGAAGGAGTTGTTGATGTTTGTGTACTGTGAACGAGGCACAACTTTGATGCTAAAAGGCTGATTGGATCAACCAGTGATTTTCTTATACAAAGCCTAAGAGGAGGCTAATTTCCGCTAGGAAAATCATTATACAAAGCTTAAGAGGAGGCTATTTTGTGTCTCGTACAAAGCCCGAGAGAGAGGCTAAAGGTTTTTGACCCAGTGGGGCATATCGTTATACAAAGCCTAAGAGGAGGCTAGCAAAGAGTTCGACTCTTGCTTAAGGGATTTATATCTCGTACGAGGCCCGAGATGGAGGCAAAAAAAAAGGGGTGATTGACTCAACGAGGGAATCTTTTGTGTCTTATACAAAGCCTGAGAGAGAGGCTAAAAGGTTGTTTTGATTCCACTAGGGAGAATTTTGGTATCTCGTACGAAGATCGAGATGGAGGCTATTGTAACTGTTTCAGTTGAGTGACAGATACAATATACTGATTTAAAAGAGAAAATCAGTTCTTTTATGAGTAACACTGTACTCAGGGATTTGATTTGAGGATCAGGGGTATTTTATTCTCTTTGAGGAAACGGGAAATCCAAAGGGTATTGAGACTGTCCGAGTCTACGGGTTTCCTTCCTATTTAACGAAGGGTGCTTGAGAATGTCTTTGAGACTCAAGGAAGTTAGACTGTCCGTGTCTAGAGTTTTATCTTTGGTACTATGCTTTGAGAAACAGTAGTAGACTCTATGAAAGGACTGTTTTATGAGGATGACTAGGTTCTGTTCTTATACCTCTAGGAGGTCGTCGGAAAAATTTGTACGAAGCCCAAGAGGAGGCTGGAATCTTTTAAGAGTCCGACGGGTCGTTGTACGAAGCCCAAGAGGAGGCTATCATTCCCGGAGGAAGAGATCGTTATATGAAGCCTAAGAGGAGGCTGTGAATACTTCTAAGAAGTCGTAGGGTCCTTGAATAATGCCCAAGAGGAGGTCGGGTTGCTTTTAGGAAGCCTGTGGGTCCTTGTATGATGCCCAAGAGGAGGCCGATGCTTTTAAGAAGCCCGTGGGTCCCAAACCAAAGAAAAGTTCAGGAAAACTCTTTTAGAGTTAAAACCACTGGTAAACGTGCGAGGTTTACTATCCAGTGACTTTAACTTTTAGAGAGAGTCCGAACCGTTCGGCGGTTTGAAGAAATTCAAGAGAAGTTTCACCGAGAATAATTCATCTCTGGGGGATAGAATTTCTTGACGATTCCTAAGGAGGACAGCCGAAGAGAAGACTGTATCTGCTACTTCTATTGGGGATCTAGGCGTCTATTTCTACGAATAAGTGAAACGGCGTCACCTAGTTCTAGACGTAGTAGCCGGGGAAACTCGAAATATCTATACTATTATTACACAGTAGATATGAGCTTATGAAAGGAGACTTACAGTGAGCAGCCCCACAATACAGTTTATAATATGAAAGCAGTAAATGAAAGCGATAACCACTTACTCGGTTGTAGAGCTTCCATGCCGTTTGGTTAGTTGTTCAACAAAGAAAGATTGAAAACAACAGTATATTCAAAATCAAAGGAGAAAGTTCTTTGAAAAAGAAAGATTTGGGGCTTACAGCTCAAGGAGAGGCCCAGGGTTTTATCAGTGAGCGCACTGTTTGAATTTGTACAGAGGGACTTATACAAGTGACTGTGGCCCAAAATGGTTTTCTGTACAAAGGGATGGGTCTTACACTCTCTCAAGAGGCCAAAAAAGGTTTAAAGAAAAGAGTGGGGCTTATAACACGAGGGTAGGCCCAAATGACTCTTCATTTAAAAATGGCGATGGCGCCGAGGTTTTCTTTTAACGCAGAGGGACTTATACAATAAGTGAGGCCCAAAATGTTTTGGTTAAAAGGGGGTTGGGTCTTACACTCTAATAGAGGCCCAAAAGTTTTGAATGGGTCTTATAGCTCAAGGAGAGGCCCAGATGTTTTTTTGAAAAGGCGACGATCGCGCCGTTTCTTTTTTGACGGTATCGGGACTTATACAATAAGTGATTGAGGCCCAAAATGATTTGGTCAAAAAAAAAGGATTGGGTCTTACACTCTATTAGAGGCCCAAAGTGTTTTGAATGGGTCTTATAGCTCAAGGAGAGGCCCAAATGATTTTTATTTTTAAACGGGTGACGATCGCGCCGTTTACTTGTACAGAGGGACTTATACAATGAGTGAGGCCCAAAAAGTTTTTGTACAAGGGGGGATGGGTCTTACACTCTCTCAAGAGGCCCAGAGTGTTTTGAAAATGATTTATGAGGGTTGAATTAATCCAAAACCCTAATTTGTTTTCAAAATGTATTTAATTGAATAAAAATTCAATTAAAATGATCAAAATTTGTTTAACACATGGAAAACAAATTGTGATCTTGGATTAATGCTTCAAAAATTAAGTATTGACCTACAAAATAATTAGAAAGCATTAAAAGTTGCAAAATCAATGTAGAAAAAATATTTAAAATGCCGAAAACAATCAAAATATTAATTCTTTACAAAAATATCAATTATATGAAATAAATAATATTTTTGGGATTTTTTGTGAAAATAAAATATTTTAACATTTTTGTGAATTATAAAAAAAAGAATAAACTCAAAATCATTAAAACTCAGAGAGAAATTAATTTTTGAATCAATTAAACAAAATCACAAAATTCAAATATTCAAATATATGAAAATGGCGCCAAGAACAACACCAAGAACACGCGCGTTTTTTCAGTTTGCCCAGATTTGCATTTTCCATCCAATCTCACTGAATACGTAATTATAACATGCAATCCACATATCATTATGCTCGCCTCAACCTCAAGATCATGTCTATGTACTTTAATTTCATTTAAATTAAACATACAACAAGAAATCATGAAGAAACCTCAAGAACCCTAATTTCTGCATGAAGGCTAGGATTTTTGATACACGATTCAAACAATGCAATTAATTGAGGGAAAACATTCCATGCATGATTATGAACATATGGCCAAATTATTGTGCGAGGAAATATGCATAGATTGAGAGATGACCAAGTTTAGGCTTACCTTCAAGTCGTGACAGCAAGAGCAGATGTGATTTTGAGTTGGAGGTGTTACAGACAAGTTGTGATGATCTGGATAGCTTCCCTACACCATATGGAGTGTGTTTGAACACTTGGATTGAATTGAAATGGACTGGATTAGTTTATGGCATCCCAGCTGCAACTTCACTTCAAACTTGTGTGGATGGCAAGCGATTTTGAGATTTTGGTGTTCCAGATGTTATGTGAGTGTTTGATCAGCTCATATGTGATGTATGTTTGGTGTGTGAGTGATTGGTTTGTGCAGAATTACTCTCAAACTCAAAACCCGATAGTTACCTTGCTAAGAAAGGCATTTTTGCCAAGAGAAAGAGATTTTGAGGAAAGCATCTGTTAGATGGCTTTGGTGTACTTAAACTGACCACAATTGAGCTCTATTTATAGTAGAGCAAGTTTGTTTTGCAAGGAATAGTACATGGCAGCTGGTAAGTAGGTTTCCTCAATGTTGGCCAATGGAAATGAAAGTCTCCTCTAGCCATTGACTAGAGGTTAGGGCACAGAGCTTTGGTCCCCTTGGTCTTGGATAAGTCTTGACTGATTTCAGATGAGAATGGCTCAGTCCATGCCACCTTGATGGTTCCATTGAATGCCTCATTCCAAATTTGAAGTCTTGTCCCTATTTTGGCCATTCTAGGTTCAACATGCTATTCTTTGTTCCTTGGACCTTGGAGGCTTGGCTCAGTGATTGTCCCCTTTGGATTCAATCCTCTGAGGTGTCCAAGTGGATTGGAGCAATTGCAATTGGCTGATTTTGGAAAATCGAGCCAAAATGCAAATTCTGCCTTGCTTTGACAGATTTCAGCAAGGCAACTTGGCAATGTTGTATCTCATGATGTAGGTTGAATTTGGCAATGTTCTTGGCCATTTTGGAAAGCTCTTACATGATACAACAACTGTTTGAACAAGTTTGGTTTTGATCTCTTTTGATTCCAAGTGAAAAATCCCCCTACATTTGGCAAAAAGTGAAGCAGAATTCTGACTTAGTGAAAATTTCACTAAGTGTTGGAAAAAAGTGACATTTTCACTTTTCAGCCACTTTGATCACTCCATAACTCAAAATCCTTAATGAATTGGAATGACTTGTAGTTGAAGTTTTTGTAGGTGATAATGAGGGCTACAAATCCATCTTTGGATGAGAAAAAATGGCCTTGTGGTTTAGGAGTTATGGTCCTCCAAAGTTGGTACCTTTGCCACTTTATTTTTAACTTAGAAAAATTTCTAAGTTTTATGGTTACCCCTTTTACAAGTTATCTCACTTTTCTTGATTTTTCTTGATGAATGATGATTCAAATCATACATTAACATCATTTTAGGGTTAAAAATCCATTTTGGTGAAAAATCTCAAAAAGTCAAAGTTGACTTTTGTGCACAGTTGACTTTTTATCAGATGAATTCCAAACTGTGCAATTCTTCAGGAAATCATGTCCTTGACCTAAATCAAACTTGATGGACATGTTCCATGGGTGTCATAGGGTATATTCAATCATGTATTAGGGTTTGGGAGCATGTCCTGGTCAAAAGTCAAAGTTACAGTTGACTTTTCCCTTAAAACCCTAATTGTGGTGCAGATGAGAATGAGACTTGTTGCTCAAGCTTCTTGGATCAATCCATTGTTTCAAATGGATCAATATGGTGTATTAGAGACCCTCAAATCATCTCTTGAGGTCTTGGCTCATGGTTTGTCCCAAAAGTCAACTTAGGGGTGACTTAGGTCAAGAAACCCTAATTCCTGATTTTTGATGAATGCATCCCCTGAGGCAAAATTGACTTGATGCATGGGTTCATGAGGTTCCATGAAGCATATTAGGTCATGTTTTGGATCATTGCCTTATTCCCAGATGAAAATTTCCATCTGGAGGCCCTGGTCGACCAAAACCCTAATTTGGTGACACTGTCGATCTTGAGACTTGATCCACCTAGAAGGGAGCAGCCTTGTGCTTAATCCTTGAAGTGGGAGTCCTTTTTGATCCATGGTGGATGTTTGAGAGATTAGACAAGTTGAAGATCATTTCATTTCTTGATTGATCCTTTGTCTAAGCACTCAGAGAGGGCTTGAAACCCTAATTTTGATTGTATTGGATGCTCACCCATCTTTGGGGAGACTGATGAAGCATGATGGTTCATCCATATTGTGATGATGATTTTCACAATGATGGGAAATCTAAGTGGTCAAAATTTGGGATATTACACCTCTCTCTAGGGCTTCGTATGAGACACATAAGAACACCTTCTTATTGGGTCAATAGACTCCTCTTAGGCTTTGTATAAGGAAACCCCGGTTGAGTCAATCAACCTTTTTGCATCAAAATTGTGCCTCGTTCACAGGATACAAACATCAACAACTCCTTTCATCTAATCGATGTAAGCGGCAAGCCTCTGGATTATTTACATCCACACCACTGTCCCTCTTTTAGCATGAGAAATTCCTAAGGAAAGATAGCATTGCTCTACACTGAGTTAAAGTCTTCTCCGTCAGGTTAAAACCCCCCATAAAGGAAATTATGGCATTACTAGGATTCACATATCCCAGTTAAAGTAATCCTCTTTTATAGTCAGTCACCCAACAGTTGTGACAAATCGACCCCCCTTTAGAGATGACAAATTCTCTCTAAAGACAACACCCCTTCAGCTTCACATCTTGGGCTTTGAACAAGATATAAACCACATTTTCAGCTTCACGTCTTGGGCTTTGAACAAGACACCAAAACACCATTTCCTCCCATAGAATAGGAGGAACTACGATCGCTCTGATTCCCCTGTTTCGGTAAACGGGAATACGTAGGCATAAGATTGAAAGAAAAATCTTAACGAGCACACTAATCCAAAACCCCAAATCCCGTACCTTCACATATCAATCGAAAAGCATCAGTCCTAGCATCCTAACAAAATTCCCCATGAACATTCCCGGTGTTTCGTTCTAAGCTAAGTAAGAAGAAAGAGGCCCTATTACCATATAGCATCCGTAACCTAAGAGACCGTTGTTTAAACTCAGTATGCAAGCAGGGTTAATTAGAGACATCTATTTCCCTTCCTTAGTCAGCTCAATAGGATAAAAAATGAATCGACCTGTAGTTCCCCCAAGAGCAACAGTGCTTAAGAACCACGTCCAAAATCGCTCGCTACAAATTGCATGTTCGCTAGGCGAATGTTCGCCAAGGTTTGCTAAGCAAACAGCGCAGCGAATGCGTAATAACATGAGTGTAGGTACTGAGATGATTTTGGAGTAGAATTGGGGATTCGCTGGAAGTCTCGCTAAGTGAATGAATCAGTGAGTAGCTTCGCCCAGCGAATAAACCAGCGAGCATGACAGATGGTGGTTTCTAGTGTCTTAGTATGGTGTCTGTGGGATTCGCTGGCCGCTTCTCTAAGCGAAGGTTTCAGCGAACTAGAGAACTCTGGAGCGAACGTCTGCTGTTCATGAAATTTTGTTTATGCTACTGTGATGTCTTGATGATGTGATTTCTATGATGACTTTCTATGATGTTACTGATGATTATATGATGATGTTTTGGGTGATTATTTGACGAATATGTGATGACATGACGTATATGAGAATTGATGAATGATGATGCACATTATGATGTTTATTTGATGATGACGATTAGTGATGTTGTGTATCATACATTCATATGCATACTCTATGACGACGCTTCATTCCCATTGTGCGGATATGAGGTAATTATGACGTGCTCCGTTTCCAATTGCAGGATCGATCCAATTGACGGGGATCTTTGGAGGGTTGATGGCCTAGTGTCCGTCTATTATGATAATTGGTACCACATGCATGAGTATTGTTGTGCATTTGCATTTAATTGGCATTGTTGTATTTTATGATGTTGTTCGTGATTTCGATATTTCCTTGTGATGACCCTGAAGATGCTGTATATGAAGATAATGCCATTTTATGTATATCTTGTTTTATAATGATTATTATGAATTGTGATTACTCACCCTGCCTGTTTGAATGTTGCCTCCACGTGGGTAACATGCAAGTGATCAGGTTTAGCTGTGGATGCTTTCGAGGACCTTGAAGTTTATTTGCTTTTGGTCGATTTAGAGGGTCTTGCTCTGATAGTGTAACATCGGGTTGGGGTCCTTTGAGTCGAACTATGTTGTTTCCTTATTTTTGTTGTCATTTGATGATATGGTTTTATATGTTGAAAACCTTTTTGGATTATTACGATGTTTGTTGAAAACCTTTTAATTGAGAATTTTGAGTTCCGCTGCCAGGTGAAGGATTTTGAATTATTTTTGGAAAGACCCTTTGTTTACAGGGCAAGTGTATTATTTTGATTTAAATGAGAAATGTGCACCCTTTGAGGTGATTTTGATGCTTTACTCTGATATTTGAGTTGTTTCTGCTGCAACATTTATGGGGATAGAAAAGGGTGTTACATGTTTGGGAGACTTGTCTCTAAAACTCTTCATTCTGTTGGGGAGCACCCTTGTCGTTGAACACAAACCTGGGAATGGCGGTATTTCGTCCCTCTAGCGTCTTCTTTTTGTCGGTCTTATACTTCTCAGCGGCTTTCTCGTCAAAGACGGAGTTGCATCTTGGATAAAGCACGACTTTTGATCCTCGTACTCTGCACTTTTCTTGAAAATCTGCGTGTCCTTCCCCGACTGTAGGGTAAACTGCCTTCAATACCTCCTTCATCCTTACATCGAAACCCTCAGTAGTCTCAACCATCATGCATTCCCCGGATTCAGCAGTCACGGGTCCGTCGAAACCTTCAGTAGCTTCGACCATCATACAGTCGAATGACTCAGCATACAAAGCTTCTTCCACCTTCAAAGGATCCGTGTCTACTTGCATCTTTGGCTTTTCGCCAAATTGGAGACTGCCTTCCTTCCGAGCTTTTTGCACCAAATCCCTGAAAAGAACACATTGAGAAGTTTTATGACCAAGGAAATTGTGAAATTTACAAAATCCCCTCTTTTTCTTTTGTTCTAATGGGGTATTTTTCAAAACCTGAGGCACAATAATTTGCCTGCCTTTGACTAACAAATCAAATATTTCATCGCACTTAGTTATATTGAACATATAGGTTTTTGCAACGAATTTATCTGTCTTTTCGGCATCGACATGGTTTTTCCCGTTCGACGGTTTCTATAGCTTACAAGTGTAAGGAGGAACTGGCTTGAGCTCAGCCAAGTTGACCTCGCTCTCATCAACGAACTCCTCATCGTCGGACGAGTATGGTTCAATCGCGATGCATGACACTTTTACTTTCTTATGGTATTTAGCAGTTCTGGCCTTTTCAGCTTTCAACCTCTCAAGTTGTCAAACCCTATCAGCTAATTGGGCCATATCTCTAAGATACTGAGTGTCTAACTTTTTCCTAATGGAATAATCTAGACTGCCTGTGGCTATTTTGACTAGCTCGTGTTCAGAGACTTGAGTAAAGCATCTTACTTTCAGAAGTCTAAACTTGTTGAGACATTGGTCTATTGACTCGGAAGTCTTTTGTTTAACGCTCGCCAACTCCTTCAAGCTTATTTTCGATTGTCCCATGTAGAACTGCTCGTGGAACTATCTCTCTAACTGTGCCCATGTATGGACGGACTGTGGAGGCAGCGTCATGAACCAATTAAACACATTTTTTGTGAGGGAGCTAGGAAAGTATTTCATCTTTAAATCTTCATTATTCACTATGTCGCCAGCCTCAGTTTGATATCTGGAAACGTGTTCGACAGTTGACTCTTTGGTGTTCTCGGTGAACTTGGTAAAGTTTGGTACCTTACATCCCCTTGGCAACTCTGTTTGTAAAACAAAGTCAGGCAATGGAGACGAATAGGTTGGCCTCTGCAGGCCAGGATTTACGCCATTTCGTACCATAATTCGCTTGACAATGGCCTCTAGATTTTGTTCTCCGACCATTGTATCTTGTCAAACCTGCCTAACCACCTGATCAGAGTCTTGGTTTCTGTTAACAAACACTACGGGAGGCCGTTGGGCCACCCTATGCATCGGCTCAATCACATGGGGTTCCTGTTCGACGCTCTCGTCGAACCCTTCTTCGTATCAGATCGGCGTCTTCGGTCGAGGTGGGGTCCACTGTCAAGCTTGGGCCCTAGGAGCACCCAAAAAGTCATATATCCTAGTCATTTGAGTTACCAATTGTTGGTAACTCTGCGTCAAGTCTTGAATTAATGGCCTTAATATGGTTCCCAATTGTTGAGTCAGCATATGGACCATTTTGTGGTTACTTTCGCCCATCTGTTGTCTCATGAATGCGATAGAACTAAACGTAAAGGTCGGGATTTCCGGTGGTGGAAATCACATTCTCGTGGTTCGACCAAATTAGTTACCCAACGGTCCCAATACGTGGTAAGGCGAAAATAGCGAAGAGGAGCTTTCGCCAAAAGTCGAACCACTCCCATGTTGGATTTCCATTACTTGCGTAGGCATTCTAAAGTTCATTTCTCTACTGTACATGGGTAACATGAAACTGGGCATGAATGGCCCTGAAGTTTCAGCCACCGTCGGTCTTATCCCCTAAACTCGACGCAGTGACGGTGTCGGTCCACTATGAACGGTCGAATCCATAGCCACAATGTTAGAACCCACGCTGGTGGTTTCAAACACGACTATATTTACTCCGGAGGAAAACTCCTCATTCAGACTAGTATTCCTTCGTTCTACTATCTTACCAGTATGCAGAAACATAAATTTAACACAACGGGTCCCACTGGGCGTGCCAATTTGTTCGCGCGGGATTTCTGACGAACAACCGCTAACCTCTTATTAAAGTTTACATGCAGGATTGGCTACAAGAATCCTAGACTATGTGTTAGATAAAAGTTGAACGTTGGGAAACTTAGGTTTGGCAGAGGGGTAGATGAAACGGTATGGTAGCAAGATTGAACTAGATGAATGAAAGAGAAGTGCAAGGAACTTGTAAAAAGGTAAACAAACAAAATGAAAGACAAAACCTGTAAATAAATTTCTTAAGTATAAAATTGGACGCATGCATACATTTATAGAGTTTTAACTCATTTCTCTCACACTGGTACTTTGAGTATGTTCTCTTAATGCTTACAAAATACAACCCCAAAAACTGACATTAACACTTCCTTAAATAGGCCTATCAGTGGTAGTTATTATTCTGCTCACCGTCCTCGGTATGCCACATTTCCACCCACGTCGTCCACTAACTTTTCAACATACCACATTTTTGTCCGTAACAAGCTTTTGCACTTCTTTCGACTTCGACTGAGATGTATGTCTATTGGGACTGCCTAAACTTCCTCTCAACAAGTGGACTATTGAGAGTACTTTGCCCTGGTCATGCTAGGTGTTATGTCGACCCTTACTCCTGCTTTCTCTGTTGAAATTTGCCAACCAACACTAATAAAGTTTTAAGGTGTCTTAATAGGAAATGGAAACCCAAGGTCACTGCGATCAAAGAAGCGAATGATCTTAAAACACTTGATCTCACAACTTTATTTGGCAATCTAGGAGAACATGAGCAAGAACTCACTTGCTTGGAAAAAACATGAGAAAAAGCATGAGAAGAAGATGAAGAAGGAGAAAGGTAAAGACAAGGAGGGATAAAAGAAGTATATTGCTCTAAAGGCTTCAAGTTTAAATTCCTCAACCAATGAGCAAAGTGATTGTGAAATAAGAGATTAAGAGAATTTGAATGATGAAGATATATGACTTTTTGTGAAAAGATTCAACAAGTACGTCAAAAGAAATAGTGTAAAGTTCTTCGATAAAATCCTCATCAAATTTAGAAGACAATCAAACTCATCAAAGGAAGATGATGACAAGAAAGGAAGATCAAGATGTTCATGTTACAATTATGGAAAAATCGGTTATTACAAGTCAGAGTGTCCATTAATAGAGAAAGACAAAGAGAAAGGTCATCACAAAAAATCTAGCAAGTCAAGAAATGCTTGTATTGCGTGGGAAAGCGACAACAATTCCTCAAGTGATGAAAGTTGAGTTGATGAGGAAGAATCGACAAATGTTTGCCTCTCGGCTAGTTATCGTTAAAAGAAGAAAAAATGTAAGTCGCTCTAAATATGAACATGTTGATAAATTGTCTTATTTTGAGTTGCAAAAAGCTTTTGAAAATCTACATAGAGAAGTCATAGACTCTTTCGAAAAGTTAGCTTCAAACAAAAGAATCTTTGCACATTTAGAAGCTAAAGTTTTGGGAACCAAAAAGAATATGAAAGCTCTTAAGCTATTTATGGTAGATATTCAAAAAGTTAAAGATGAGGATGAAGAACCTTCATGGTTCGGTTCACATTTGGCAAAGAGAGGTAAATACTCTTAAAGCTAAATTGGACAAGGAATTACAACCAAAGGTCACTTTTGCTATTGATACTACTAAATATAAAATGCCTTCTCATAATCCTTATAGAAGGCATAACTTTGTTGAAAAGGATCAAAATATCAAAGGTCACTCTTCTCACCATTTAACTTGTCACTTTTGTTGCAAGAAGGGTCATACCATTGCAAAATGCAAGTTTAAGAGATTTCTTGCGCCTAAAGGTGTTTTACAATGGTTGTCTAAATGCAACCAAAGTTTCACTCACCCTCAAAGACCCAATGAAGATTAGGTACCTAGTATTTCTTGTTGATTTTGCAGGATAAATGTCTTTACTCTATGAAGAGAGTGTGAGATCTCATTTATGGTTGCTCAAGACATGATACATGTGACATCTCCTTATTTCTTTGACTTTGTGGCAAGGAAGAAGGGTTAACTACTACAAATAACACATTTAACGTTGGCCACAAAATGCATTTAACCTCTGCTACACAGGCGAGGTAACAAAGGGCGACATGAAAAACAATCACTTATCACCTTGGTGATTCTAAAACTGTGTTTAGAAATTGAAAGGTCATGGGTTCGATCCTCAACATCAACATTTTTATTATTTTCAAAACTAGATGGGACGCCCAATATTAACACTCAGTGTTTTTTTAGAACCGAGGTAATATCTCAATGTTATTACCTAGGTTTTATGTAAACATCGAGGGGATAAATTTTTTTGTACTGTCGTTTTCACCTATATTACAAAACCATTTACAGAACCATATTCCTGAATATTGAACCATATTATGCAGATTCCTGAAATAGAAACATTGTACGTTTGGTTAATTTCTCAATCTAAAACATTGTACCACAAATATTCATTGATTAAACCAAATGTAAACCCAAAATGGCACACACTTTATAATTTTACATCAAAACTAAAACAAAGGATTATGAAACAAAAGCAATAACTAAAATGGATAGTTTTGTAGGTTGTCCATTAGGACTTGTCATTGGTCCTTAAGCACCTATAGTTTGAACAACATTTGAAACTAATTAGGTTAATCAACAACAATTTTAAATATATATTACAATGATTAAAAAGGAGTAAAATGATTAATTATAAATTTCAAAGGGATATAAAACATTTACTTACTAGTTTTCCCATATCCCATCTTCTTGATTACGACAAATAACATGCATATCATCTGAATCATTTTCTTCAGATGCTTAACGTAAATGTGTTGCTAAACAAGGCATCTCATAGTTAAAATCTTGATTTTATCGGGAAGATGTTTACCTTGAAGAATAATTGACCATCTAGTGTTAGAAGGATCAGTGACATAAAAAACTTGTTTTACTTGGGTTGCCATGATGAAAGGTTCGTTCTAATAAGTTTCCTTGCGAATATCAACCCGTGTGGATCCCAATTCACCAGTTTCTAAACTAGTGTTACTGTCAATCCACTTGTACTTAAATAAAGAAACTTTAAAAGAAACACAGTCAATCTTCAAAATCTCCTTAATGACTCCAAAGTACGCCCTAGATGCTAGTACATGATTGTTATATTTGGAACTAAAAAAGTACATGGATTCAGCCTCAACCATAACCCCGCTATTTTGCATGGTGCTACGATCATCCTTTGATTTTGAATAGAATAAATATTTAGAAATGTCGTATGCACTCCAAGTAATTACATTAAACTTAGGCATATATGTCAACCATTTTCAAAGATCTGATGCACTACTCTCTTCAAAAATACTTTCATTAAACCAATTTATGAAAGTTTTGTTATGCTCTGTCAACAACCATTTTTCATTCATCCGGGGAAATTTTTCCTTTAAAAGAATTTTGTGAGTGGTCAAGTAAGGTTGAACTTCACTGAGGTTATTCAATATATGCAAATGTGCTTGAAGAACCACATATCGAGAAAATGTCTTAACATTTAAACCTTGAATACCTCTACCATCATAAAATCCATCATGACGAGGTTCAGGAATTCCTATAAAGCAATTTTCTGACAAATAGTTTGTACAAAACTCAATAGTTTCTTCTTTGATGTACCTTTCTATAATTGAAGCTTCCGGACAGTGATGATTCTTTATATACCCATCATAAAATCCATCATGACGAGGTTCATGAATTCCTATAAAGCAATTTTTTGACAAATAGTTTATACAAAACTCAATAGTTTCTTCTTTGATGTACCTTTCTATAATTGAAGCTTCCGGATAGTGATGATTCTTTATATACAGTTTATCTTGTGCCAATTGGAGATGTTTTTTCCCTCCATCATTTTTTGACATTATGGATGATTAGGTCTTAGAAATTTTCGATGTCCAAGATAAACTGTCTTTTTTACATTTTGTAATTGGTGGTGATATGCATCAACTTCAAATATAGGACATGATTTATGTCCCTTGGATCTGTATCCAGACAAATTACCGTATGCAGGAAAGTCATTGCTTATGCAAAAAAACATGGCACACAACTTAAAGTCATCACATGTATACACATAATCAATATTAACACCTTCCTCTTACAAAAGTCTTAAATCTTCAATCAATGGCATTAAATAAACATCAATGTCGTTCCCTGGTTGTTTTGGACCCAAAACCATCATCGATAACATCATATACTTGTGCTTCATGCACAACCATGGAGATATGTTGTAAAGTATGAGACGAACATACCCTGGTTGTTTTGGACCCAAAACCATCATCGATAACATCATATACTTGTGCTTCATGCACAACCATGGAGATATGTTGTAAAGTATGAGACGAACATACCATAACATATGGTTAGTACTCAAATTACCAAAAGGGTTCATTTCGTCGGTGGAAAGTCCAAGACTAAGGTTTCTCGGTTCAAGGGCAAAATATGGATACAGGGAATCAATTTTCTTCCATTGCAATGAATCAGCTACATGCAAAATTTTCCATCACACACTCTTTCATCTGCATGCCATCTAGTATTCTTTGTGTCACTAACATTAGCAAACAATCTCTTGAACCTTGGAATTATCGGTAGGTACCACATCGCCTTGGTAGGAACTACCTTTCTAGTTACACCATCATTGTCATCAATAGTATTGTCCTTCTTCTTGTAGCGTGACTCCCCGCAACTCAGGCACTCCTTCAAGTTTTCAAAATCTTTCTTATATGATATGAAATCATCACGACATGAATGTATTTTGACATAGTCTAAACCCGTTGGACATAATATCTTCTTAGCCTCATAAGTACGGTTCGACATTGTGTTACCTTTGGGAAGCATTTCTTTCAACAATTCAAGCAATTCAATGAAACTTTTATTCGTCCACCCACCTCTTGCCTTAAGATTAAATAGTCTTAACACAACTGACAATCTTGTAAATTTTTTACATCCCGGATACAACGAATCTTCCATGTTTCTTCACAAAGTATCTATCACATTAGCATTCTTGAAAGCATCCATGTTTCTTTGCAAAGTGTCTATCACATTAGCATTCTTGAAAGCATCAACTCCAATATCACGAATGATGTCTTTTAGAGTATCATTCATAACTTCATCATCTTCAATTGTATATGACAGAGGTCTCTTTTTTGCCGCTTCACCATGCCATACCCATTTCGTGTAATTTTGAATAATTCCATCACAACCATAATGAAATAATATAACCTCCCTATGATGTTCTTTCGTATTAAAGCAGTTTTTACAAGGACACCAAAATATCCCATTATTGTCAGGAAGGCTTTTTTTCTGCGAAATTAAGAAATTATTTCAATCCATTCTCATACTCTTTACTTAATCTATTGGCTTTCATCCAACTATAATCCATAATCACATAAAGCTTCTAAAAAATAAAATAAAAATAGTACAGAGCGAACAAAAATAAAGCTTCTCAACAATAACAACAAGAAGAAGAACAACAGTAATGGAGAATAAAAAGAACAACAATATTGGATTAAAGCAACAACAAGAACAACAACAACAACAATAATAATAACATACCGGAGAATAATGGTGAGAGAGTCTTTTTGTTCGCTAGGGCTCCTTTGAGAATAAGTGATCTTTCGTTGACTGGAGAAGAAATGTTCTTTCACTAGGGCTCAAGAAGTGAATGAGGTAGACACTGAGGGAATACAAAATATAAAGAGTGTTTTTCACGGTTATACTGAAAACTGAGGTAACATATGCGACGTAACATCTATAAAAAATAAAGACACCTTTTTGGTTCCAAAAAGAATAAAAAATTAGAGAGTATTTATTTTTGTTTTAATGAAAACCGAGGTAACATATCTGATGTAAAATCTATATAAATTAAAGGCGTCTTTTTGGTTCCATATAAAACATAAAACTGTAGGAGATGGGAATCGAATCTCAAACCCCGAGCATATAATTATGTCGGTTTTCATAAAACTGAGGTAACATATTGATTTTTTTAAAATAAAAAAGGCGCTCCTGTTACATACACCCTCGGTTTAATATTGTTTGTGGTGAAAACTTCGTCATAAAAAGCGTTATTTGTTGTAATCGTTGTGTTACCAAGGAGGTCAACTTCTAGTGTTCATTAATTGGTAAAAGTGTGTAGATTACTTGTAATGCTTCTATCCGAGAAACATCGGAAAAAGTATTTTGTTTCACGATGTAGGTGTATCTTCAAAAGACATACTCAATAGAATCTAACAAGGGATTGATCAACCTAAGACAATGAAACTAGAGGAGGAGCAAGATATATATCATGAAAAGGCCAAGAATGAAAGTCCAACAAAAATGAATGATCGTCAAATCAATAACTTTCTTGGATTCATTACAAATCAAACTTTTGGATACTTTTTCAGAGTGAAAGGTGGCAATTGTTGTTAATAGGTTTATGGCATGTTTTGCATTTATTCCAACTTTTGTTTGAGAGTTCTTTGTGGAATACACGTGCATCCTCCATCAATCGTACGATGAGGTAATATCTTTTCAATTTTTGCTTTGTAAGTAAGTTTCTTTCTTTTACCTATTTATTATTCAAAGGTATGTGATATATTGTGTGTATGATACATGTTGTGAGTGTTCATTTCCAAAAATTTCGAATGATAACCATTGTGTGTTTCACTTAATATGTTTATAGTGATCTCATTCTAAATATCTTCACATGTATTCTATATATTTTTAATATTTCATGCTTACATTTGTGTGTTTGCATGCTATTGACTAGAAAATCATGAAAAACAATCATATGCGTGTGTCTCTCATAAATTTGTTATGCATGAGTCAAGTTGAGTCTTCCAAAGTCATCCCAATTCATGTGTCAAAACTTTAAATTTTTGGACCTTATGTTTTGACACATATTTTGTATAGGTCGGCACATAGAATTAATTTTTTAGAAGTTTCAAATTTGGGTCAGTATGTGTCGACATAACCTTTTCAGACAGTTTTATGAACATTCACTTCATTTCTCATACATGCACTCGTCTCCACATCTTCTCATGTCTTTTTTAGTTTTGTAACTCTTCAAAGTGTCTTTAACACATCCATTATTCCTCTTGAATTCATCCAACATAAATCATTGAACTCTAAATTTTCCAAAATCTCATTAAACCTCATCATTCAATCATCATTTTTCATCTTCTATAAAACCCTCATTATCCTCATACTTCAAATCATGCCCCAAGTCTTCAAAACTCTGAATTTCCATTCATTCTTAGTGTTCACTATCATTTTTGTGTGTTTTAGAATCTTTATCTTTGATTTGGGTTTGTGGGTAATCATATATCCATCAAACATCTTCACTTCTAATTCACACATTCCATCGAACACTTAGTGTGTGAACTCTATTTGAACAATTCTCAATGACACCTAAGCCTGCAAAAACCAAGGGTGATTCCAAGGGTAAGGGCAAGGCTGCCACATTTACTGCTCCAGAAACTGCATTTTCATTGGTCTCTTCTAATTTTGTTAAGGAATTTGAAGAGAAACACCAACATTGTCTTGTTATGAAGCAACATATTTGGAAACCGGTTATTGCTAGTTGTTTGGACATTCTTGATGTTGTTAGTCTTGCCGAGCATCAACAAATCAATTATTTCTTGAAGCTCTCACAAGACTACAATGAAGACCTAATTCGAGTGTTTTACTCCGGGATGCAGGATAAATGTAAATCTTCTTTCAAGTTCACAATAGTAGCAAGGTTTATGATTTTACTGATAATCTGTGGAAGTCTCTATTTGGAATTATCATTGTTAGTGCTGATGATGAATCGTTGGTGACAGATTTCAGTCGACATCAAGATTTTAAGTGGACTATTCATTTGAATGAGATGCTTAAGGCTCCCCGGTCTGATGACTGCTATGACACTTTAGCTATCAGCCAATTGAAGATGGTTCCTAGGATTTTGTTATGGTTGTTTCTCATGTCTTGCACCCAAAGAATGGCGGGTTCTCAAGAATAGATAATGTTGATGTTCATCCTGTCTACATTCTTCTGAACAATATTTGGATCAATTGGGCAATTTACTTTGTGTCCCGGATGTTTTCCATCAAGGAATGCAACAAAGGAACCTCATTTTGTTACGTTTCCATGATTGCTAAAATCCTAAACTACTTAAACATATGAGTGCCCAATATTATGTTTAAATCTCCTGGCCAGGCTCAAGAGTTCTCCCAGTGCACCTTAACCAACATGGGATACTTTTGGGATGAAAAGCGTCGGGTGTATTATTTCCGTATGGGCAAGCATGGTAAGAAAATTTACAACTTTGATGACCCTAATGAGTTTATTGATACAGCTGCCGAGCCACATGTGATGGGTGATCAACCTATTGGTGCTTCTCATGGTGTTTCTCAAGGTGATGACTTTATGCAAGATGTGGATCATGAGGATGGTCAAGGTAGCATATTTGATGCTGAATATGGAGACCAATCTTCTATTATGGCTATGATTTAAATTATGTAGATTAAACAAGATGAGCACTATAAGGAGGAGTGTCAGAGGCGATACATTTTTTAGGCGGCTCAAGTGGAACGATTTCATCTCATGCAAGAACACATGACAACACAAGATGCAAACTTTGATGCCTTTTCCTTATATGTGACTGAAAGGCCTGTCTCTATGTGGAGTGGGATGGATGCTAATCATGCTGCCGAAATTGTCAGGATAAATTACATGATTGCCGTTGAAAATGAGAATCATCACCACTATGCTTAATTCTATCGAGAGATGTGTGATTTCTTGGATTATCAATTTGGAAATGATGGACACGGTTGGCATCATGGAGTGAGGCCAATTCCTAGAGGTCGTTGAGGACGCTGAAGTGTTGAGTCTTTATGTTGTTTATCTTAAACATCCTGTGGAACCTTTCTATCATGCATTTCATAGTTTAAGTCATCATGTATTTTATGTTTTTCTTTTGGTTTGTTTTTTTCTTTTAGCTTATATCTTGACAATGTTACTACTATTTTAATGTGAGACAATGGTTTTGTTATGTGTATTTGTTCGCCGGCGCGAACAACCGCTGGCCTTCCGTCGTAGGTTTACTTGCGGGATCGGCCACACAAATCCCAGAATAAGGAATTGGAAGCGTATATTTATGTTGTATTTCAGTTTCTCACTTTTCGGTGAAAGTTGTCATGTTGGAGTGACCTTGGTGACGTAAAAGGTTTTAATGATTGACGGGTTTGGATGCAAAGTGGAAAAATAAAGGGAGGAAAGGCAAGACAAGAACAAAAAGGCAATAACTTAAATTAAATGTTGAAAGTAAATTGCATTAAGTAGAATTGGACGCAATTGTACATTTTCGCGGGAGTGAACTCGTTTCTCTCTAAGCTTGGTACTTTGAGCGTTTTCCCTTACAAAGTGAAAAATACGACCTCTAAAAATGGAAAATATAGTGCTTTATATAGGCCTAGAATGTAACTGTTTGTCTACCCAGATGTCCTTTGAAGCTGACACGTGGCACCCCACTTTCTTTTCAACTTCCCATATTCTTGGAACTTTCAAACTTTTCCCGCCCAAGCACTTATCCTTGAAGTTGGGACTGGCCCTTCGCCTCATTTCCCTCCGACACCGTGGTTTATCGGCATCTCTCCGACGCATCTCTTTAGCTGGTGTCGAATCGATACCTTGAGACGCCTTTTGGTGTCGACGCGCCATAGGACTCCTTGTTTTCCACCTTTGGTCGAAATCACCTGTCAACAAATTGCCCCCCCCCCAAAAGGCCAGTTTCGACTGAACACTGTGTCGATGGAGAAATCTGGCTTTTTGGTTTCTTGCGGGATTTCGACGGCTCTTTCTTCAACACATTTGCCCAATGTTTTGTCTTCTCTCAAAACACGTGGCAAGCGCCGTCTGATATGATGATGGCAATCTCATCCCACGATTTCCAAGAAAAATGCCATGATGGCTAGTCTTGTCTGAGTTATGGGCCTCGAAACCAACTCCCACTTACTTTCAGAAGTTGAAACGTTTTGGTGATCTTTCGCCTTTTGCATGCGTCCTATAAATAGACTCCCTCACAAACACTTTACCACTTTTCCATAACTTCTTCTTCAAAACATGTCCTTTGTTCTTGAGATCAAAACTTTGCTTTCTTCCAAAGACGCTCTTTGTCCCAAAATATTATCTGCATTTCTCTCTAAATGGCTTCATCAACCACTGCTTCTAATTTCATTCCTCAAACTACCGGAAACAACCCAGTGGCATTCGTGCTTTTTGAAGCGGAAACACTCCGTTCTCTTCCTCAACCATCATCTGCTGACGAGACGGTGGTAGCCAACTGGCGCTGCCAAATGGTTATCCCCTTTGCGGTGGAAAACATGCTTTGTGGTTTTCATGGCCCCCTTCTAGACAACAAACCTGCCCCATCAAACCTCCAAAAGTTCTTCCCCTGCTTCGACCAGACGATTCTGCCAGCTTTTGAGAAAGGCGGTACTTTAGATCTTAAATACATGGCGCCCAAATCTCGAGTTTTCAGATCCATACCAACTCCAGGCAACAAAGATTACATTGCTTGGCTTGACAGAGTTGAGGGTCAACGCAAAAGGCAATGGAAAGAATATGGCATTTTCGATGCCATTCAACTCTCCAGAACTGCCCACAGGGTTAACCCTTGTTTGCTGCTTGCGTCGATGTATTTTTGGGAAGGATCGACAAATACGTTCCACCTCCCTTGTGGTATGTTCACGCCAACACTTTTCGACGTGGCGGCCATCACTGGCCTTTCACCAGTAGGCGAGGCCTTCGACCCGACACTGGAGACGGACAACGCCTTCGACTTCGAGCGTGCTAGCTTCCAAAACTACATCGAAGACCACCATGACAAACGCTCTAAAGATGTCTCTGATGAGGAGCATATTGCCTTCCTGACCCTATGGCTGTCGTACTATATGTGTTGCCCTGGCTCCTTACAAATAACCAAAAGTTTTATCAGCCTGACCATTCATATCCATGAAGGTCGACAGATATCTCTGGCCAAACTTCTGTTGGCCTCCCTCTACCATTCTCTTGGCCTATCGACTATGAGGCTGAAACTTCTCCACCAAACCACTAAGGCTTTAAACATCTCATGGCCTATGTGGCTGTTGCAGCATTGGCTCAACGCCACTTTTGAGCATAAGTTGGGATATCCAGCCTCTGCGATAATGAAGCGTCTAGACAGAGAACGCTCTGTCGAAGGAATGCGACTTTCCCTGATGACCACCCAAGAGGCTCCAAAACAGGACCTCTTTATGAGGTATCTCAGCATGTTCGTGGAAACCACTTCTTTCGTCCCCGACATGGCGCCATTTGTGGAGCGTAAGTTTGGTCCCGACTGGTTCAAAAACCCATTTCCTGGAGTCTCCCCTAAAGCTGCTACGCAGTCAAACGCTATATGGCGGGCCTTTCTTACTCCCACGATGATCTCTTTCCGAATCGAAACGGGAAACAATGGCTATGGTTTCATGAACTACCAGCCAAATTTAGTGGCCCGACAATTTGGCCTGAGCCAGATATTGCCAAAGTCCTTAGTGAGACATCCTGATGACATAGTACGGTCCGGCCGACGCTTGACTCAAGTAGGTCATAGGGCTTGCATGAGGTTCATCAGAGCCTCTCAACACCTGGAGCTGCCGGTATTTTCCTTCCAGCCTTCCTTTTTCACCACTCAAGAATTCGACGCTTGGTGGTCGGAGTATCAATCTCAAACCTTCACTCCAAATCTTTTCTTAGAGAACGTGGTCGATGCTTTTGCCTCCATGGCTGGTAGCATCCCCAAATCATTGACCACGGCCCCTGTCATAGACGTTGACCCTACAGAAGACCCTTCCACAAAGGTAGATTCTGGACTTTTGATTTCGTTTTCCCGTAGGTTTGAACTAAATAGTTTCAGCTTTGTTTTCAGGGAAGTAAACGAGAAACGGCCACTGCGTCGACTTCCACTAGGTCTGTCAAAAAACCCGGACCAACCCTTCACAGGCATATTTCATTTTCTTGTCCCGTTTCTTTGTCTTTTCTTTGTTCTGACGTTATTTCTGCATAGGCTTCTGAGACAGTACCTTCTCCTGAAAAGACTGAGTCGAATGAGAGTACTCACTCTCGAGTTTTCACCGCAACGGCTCCAGCATCTCCTCCATCCACCCCTTTGGTGAGGAAGAAAAAGTGAAATTCTGGTATGACAGACCCAGATGTCACATAACATGTCGAGACATCTGGTCTGTTATCAACAACATATACAAGATATATACAATTAAAGAAGTTGCTGAAAAGTTAAGTGCACACAAGAATTGTTCACCCAGTTCGGTCTAAAAACCTATATCTCGGGGCATACCAATCCAGGAAGGAAGTCTACTATAAGTAGTATCAATTCATAGACCCTACAGCCAACACACCCGTTGATGATCTACTCACTTAATAACTACCCAATGCCCCTTCTACCTAAGTTCACCCTAGATAAGAGACTCCATTTCACTTCCAATCATCGCAATGATGTCTAGCAGTTAACACCTCATCCACTGCATCAACTACTTGATTTCCAACAACTCTTCAGTCACAGAAAAGTAGAAGACACACTTCAAAGAAACACAATCATCATTGCTTAAAAGCTCATAGATGATTGACAAATACAACTCAACTAAACAGTCCAACTCTAAGTACAAGACAGTACCAGAGTGGCTCACAATTTCACACAAACCCTAATGATCTACATTTTGGACCCCTGCTTTTTCTAGGTTACAAGCATTCTATTTATAACTTATTCCCAACTGGATTTGGGTTTCAAATCACAGCATAACAGCTACTACAAATCTGCAAAAGATTCTCCTACAAAATAGGTCTTCAATCAAATCCTTCCTAATTTATCTCCATAATTAGAAAGTCATTATTCTTCAATATTCTTCTTGATTCTGACTTGAATCTTCCAGACCTATAAATCAGCTCCACAAAGGATACATAATATTTCCAGGATATTATGTATCTTTTAAAACTTCACTTTTTAATTCAGCTGCAAGATCTTCTCCATAAAAATAGGAACAAATCTCCAAATAGTTTCCTAGTCTCCAAGATCCTTTTTATGAAATCCAATTAAATCTACACTTTGTTACTAATTAATCTCCTTGACCGGTGTATAATGATGAGGTATATCCACAAAGATCTCATCAGATCAAATCAAATATGTCAAGAGATATACAATAGCAGCACCTGCTGTAACAGACAATGATGTTGTGACATCTCCTTTGACATCTTGATTAACCATCACAGAGCAGCAGTACCTGTTGTACCAGATCAAGATGTTCTGTCATGACATTCCAAAGACAGTCACGTCACATAACCTTAAACATTCAGGTTCAACGAAGTGTTCATGACATCTCTGTCACACCATTACAACCATGCACTCATACTAGGTAGGTGCAGCACAACATGTCAAGACATCACACTTGACATTTAACTAATATGACAGAAACTGAACATAACTAGTTAGTGCAGAACAACATGTCAAGACATCCTACTTGACATTTCACAACCTGTAAATAATCTGTTATGGCAGATACACATACAACATGTTAAAACACCTTCAGTGACATAAGAGCTAACATAAAGGTTTTAACAAAATTTAGCCAACATACATACTGCATAGCTGCAGAACTAACAAACTCCCCCTTTGGAAAATTTTGGCTAAAACCAACAATCAGAGATACCAGCATCAGAAGACAGTCACAGATTGTTAGCACATTCACACACATATTAGCAGATAAAAACATTTATCACACAGCAGCAACTTCACAATGTTAGAACATCATATGAGGCATCAGAAATCAGCACATCATGCAATCACACACTCTCCCCCTTTTTAGCCATATTTGACCAAGCAATAGCACACCAGAGCAATATCCATACAACCTTTGGATAACACAACCAGCTCCCCCTCAAGGAAACAACCAAGGAACACTACTACTACTTACTTCTCCCCTTTTTTAGCCATAATATACCAAACCAAGCAATTATGCATCTAAGGACAATCAACCAAAAGCAAGCAAGTCAGTAGCAAAACGCATCCAACACAGAAGCTTGTACAATCTGACAGGTTACAGTACTCTCCCTGTCATGGATAACTAATGCTCCATTGCACGAAGAACACCCAAAATGAATGGAAAACACAAGACGCATCTTCATGTCTTCAAGAGCGCACCCTCTGTTCAACACACCTGCTGAACACATTCACCTATTGCTTGACCCTCAAGCAAACCATGTACCACAACAGTACATAAATCAGATAGAAGCTTGTGTTCTCTGGAGACAAAAACTATAACATTCTGAACAGAATGTTCTGTCAACAGATGTTAAGACATCAGTCTTGACATCATGAACAGAATCCAGCTGCACTAAGAAAAACACCACATTCCAAATAAAAACAGAATATCCAAGCTCCCCCTTAAGCCAAGGAACCAAAAAACCAGAAAACCAAACAACCACCACAGCACACAGAATTCTACACTACAACACTCTCTACTCTCCCCTATCTTTCTCAACAAATGCTTCTTCAGCAAGAAACACCCCAAAACCACTACATGATATCCTATGACAGCTTCATGTTCATATAGTGTGTGGATACCCAGAACCCATCCGTGTACCACAACCGACAGACTTTAGATCAAAGCTCCAGGAATTTTCTGCCCAATTGTTCCATAAGCACTAAACTTATCCACTTCTAGCATGTCCCATTCACATCAGGCTTCCAAGACAATCCTTTACCCATCATTCTCCCGTATGACACGATAAATACTTCTTAGATAAGATGTGAACTCAGAGTCCTACTCCAAGGATAACTAACTCCGAAAATGTTCTAACATCTGTTAGGACATTCTTGACACATCACATACACCACACACCATGGTTCTTGATATGCTCCACTACTTAACTTACTATCAGCATAATAATCCACACTGAAGATCTTTACACAGCACTGCGTCACCAGCTTGAACAACAAGATCTTCAGAAACCCAGACATAAACTCTCGTCCACCAAAAGAAGGTATACTTCCATCCTCAACCTAGAACTTCTGTCACAAGCTCCAAGAGAATTAGAACCTCCTTATGTTTTCAACTAAATACTCTTCTGCAAATGAGCAATCAGTTTCAAGCATCCTGCTTGAATGCACACAATGAAACCAACCAAATTCCACCTTTTGATTGATCTCAATCTTCTTCAGAACTCCCACAAGATATCCTGATCCACCACTGAAACCAGATCTTCAAGTCACATGAACTACTTGCTCCATAGCAAGACATCTTGGATTCACCAAGCCTCTTAGTCATGTAACATCTTCTCAAACCACAGCTCTTGCAAACTGTATGAGATAGAACTTTTTGAAGCATCCATAACTTCTATTACTGTAGATCACCTCTATCTTAAGCTGATGTGCCATATCACCAGCTGAGACTTCTGATGTTAAGCTAGATGTCAAAACAATATGATATCCAGCTGTTGAGTTCAGCTCTTCCTTCTGCCATTTAGAAGAACCTCCTCCCTTTGCAGACACAGATTTCCATGCTCTCATACACTTGATTCAACAATCAAGTTTAAGTAGACAACCTCCATCCTGCTTTGAAACGCCCAAGACTTCAAGCCTGCCATATCTGAATCTTCAGAAAATAAGTAGTCCAAGACTACCCCATAGCCATAAAAAAATGCCACTTCTAAATACACTATAGAACACACAGTCTCATCTTTATAATCCCACCATGATCCTTTCACTATCATGTAGGACATCAACACAGAGTTCCTTGAACCCAGGTTGATCTCCAAGGATCACACCTTCAGCAGCTAATTCAGGTCGTCACACACCAACACACTACGAAAAGAAATAAACAGCCAAATAGAGAAAAGTAAATTTTCAACACTTCTGCAGTCCTGCACCTTTACATCAGACATATACATAGCCTCCCGTCAATGTATTTTGTCATTAGTTGAAAGCACAACACCTTAGATAAACGCTCAGCTCCCGTCAGAGTATTCACTATCGGTTCGATGCACATCCTTATCAAAAATAGACAAATACTTAACTCCTGTCAAGGTATTTATCATATGTGATAAGGTAACCTTCTCACACAAGGTACGACATTCTTTTCCTGCAACTTGTGGCACTAGATGATCCCTCTTTTATTAATCCACACCACTGATCACTTCAGATTAGGTAAGTGGCTTGACCTGATACTCCACCATGAGCACAATAACTCCCTTGGTTGAAAACTCAACACCTTTGAGATGCTGTTCCAACATCAGATCTGACAACAATCTCAAACACATGGATTTGACACTTACTATGGTTTTGGACGTAACATCCATAGTAATCCATGTACAACTCTTTGCAGGGGGATACAAGAGTTCACCAGTAGCTGATCATCCTTCCTGATCAGACCAAAAATACTTGCATGATACACACCATCAACACGTCTGCATCTTTTACTCTTCCAAGTGTTCCATCATGTGGGGGGCATCACATAGCTGGACCTAAGCTTGATGAAGACTTCCGTTGAGCATCTTAAAGGTCTTTAAAACTAATTCAAGCTCCAGTAAAACTAAACAACAGCAAGACTCAGAGTCACTTTCCTAATTAGGTCAAGTATTAGAGAGACTCATCTAGAGACCAAAATAAATGGCTCTATCCTTTCTTCAACAGATTTCTTGAAGCATATATCAACCATACACTATAGTGCCTTTAAGAGTGGACTTGATAAATAAAACTCAAGTATCGTTGGCAACTTTACACAGTTGGTTGAAACAGTCTTGCATACACTACATCATCACACATCAACTCTTCTGAGGAGACCAACCCTACTGCCCTTCCTTTACTAACGACATAAGGAAACCCCAGGGTTTCATCAGATACCATGCAGCAGAATACACAACAATCACAACCTCCTCAACAGTCTTCAGGTACAACATATTACACAAAACCACCACTACCCAGCTGCAAACTAAATTCTAGGTTTAAAACAAAACAAGTAAAATCTCCACCATGATTTTCGCCCGGAATCTCTCATCAGGAAAACCCAAGGAATTGTAAACAAAAGATAACAAACCAAACACACATTCTGAACTGAATGTTCTCAAGTTCTGTAGTCACATGTTAGGACATCAGACTTGACATCATAAACTAAAGCTCTGCAACAAAAAAAACACCATTCTTCCCTTTGGCTAATATTGGCTGAAACAGCCTTTGCAAGAAATACTGGGGAATCACAATCAAACACAACAGCAATCAAACAAAGCACTGTACTAGAATAAAACAGAGGCGCACACAGCGGAAATTACAGAGCAATTCCTTGGAGAGAGATAAACGCCTCCACAACAAGATCCTCCAAAAGAAACTGAAACACGGTGTCAAGACATCTTGTCTGACATCACAGCTACACAGCAAGCACACATCCACCATACTCCAGGTGGAACTGGTTAACCTAACACAACAGTTCACCACCAAAGTTACAGGCCCTCAACCTGTAAAGGAATAATAGAGCCAATACACACCCTGTCACGAATAGTCCATCCTCCACTTCAAGGGACCATTCAAACAACATATGAACTGACCAAGTCCAAACAACTTTTCAGCAAACCTATCTTCCTTGCACATGAACCAGAAAGTATCTTCCCTAGGATCTCACGCAGAAAAACAAACAGGATGCCTGCTTTGATACCAATTGAAATTCTGGTATGACAGACCCAGATGTCACATAACATGTCGAGACATCTGGTCTGTTATCAACAACATATACAAGATATATACAATTAAAGAAGTTGCTAAAAAGTTAAGTGCACACAAGAATTGTTCACCCAGTTGGGTCTAACAACCTACATCTGGGGGCATACCAAGCCAGGAAGGAACTCCACAATAAGCAGTATCAATTCATAGACCCTACAACCAACACACCCGTTGACGATCTACTCACTTAATAACTACCCAATGACCCTTCTACCTAAGTCCACCCTAGATAAGAGACTCCATCTCACTTCCAATCATCGCAATGATGTATGCAGTTAACACCTCAGCCACTGCATCAACAACTTGATTTCCATCAACTCTTCAGTCACAGAAAAGTAGAAGAGACACTTCGAAGAAACACAATCATCATTGCTTAAAAGCTCATAGATGATTAACAAATACAACTCAACTATACAGTCCAACTCTAAGTACAAGACAGTACCAGAGTGGCTCACAATTTCACACAAACCCTAATGATCTACATTTTGGACCCCTACTTTTTCTAGGTTACAAGCATTCTATTTATAACTTATTCCCAACTGGATTTGGGCTTCAAATCACAGCATAACAGCTGCTACAAATCTGCAAAAGATTCTCCTACAAAATAGGTCTTCAATCAAATCCTTCCTAATTTATCTCCATAATTAGAAAGTCATTATTCTTTAATATTCTTCTTGATTCTGACTTGAATCTTCCAGACCTATAAATCAGCTCCACAAAGGATACATAATATTTCCAGGATATTATGTATCTTTTAAAACTTCACTTTTTAATTCAGCTGCAAGATCTTCTCCATAAAAATAGGAACAAATCTCCAAATAGTTTCCTAAATAGTCTCCAAGATCCTTTTTATGAAATCCAATTAAATCTGCACTTTGTTCCTAATTAATCTCCTTGACCGGTGTATAATGATGAGGTATATCCACAAAGATCTCATCAGATCAAATCAAATATGTTAAGAGATATACAATAGCAGCACCTATTGTAACAGACAATGATGTTGTGACATCTCCTTTGACATCTTGATTAACCATCACAGAGCAGCAGTACCTGTTGTACCAGATCAAGATGTTTTGTCATGACATTCCAAAGACAGCCACGTCACATAACCTTAAACATTCAGGTTCAGCGAAGTGCTCATGACATCTCTGTCACACCATTACAACCATGCACTCATACTAGGTAGGTGCAGCACAATATGTCAAGACATCACACTTGACATTTAACTAATATGACAGAAACTGAACATAACCAGTTATTGCAAAACAACATGTCAAGACATCCTACTTGACATTTCACAACCTGCATCTAATCTGTTATGGCAGATACACATACAGCATGTTAAAACACCTTCAGTGACATAAGAGCTAACATAAAGGTTTTAACAAAATTTAGCCAACATACATACTGCATAGCTGCAGAACTAATAAACTCCCCTTTTGGAAAATTTTGGCTCAAACCAACAATCAGAGATACCAGCATCAGAAGACAGTCACATATTGTTAGCACATTCACACACACATCAGCAGATAAAAACATTTATCACACAGCAGCAACTTCACAATGTTAGAACAACATATGAGGCATCAGAAATCAGCACATCATGCAATCACACACTCTCCCCCTTTTTAGCCTTATTTGACAAAGCAATAGCACACCAGAGCAATATCCATACAACCTTTGGATAACACAACCAGCTCCCCCTCAAGGAAACAACCAAGGAACACTACTACTACTTACTTCTCCCCTTTTTTAGCCATAATATACCAAACCAAGCAATTATGCATCTAAGGACAATCAACCAAAAGCAAGCAAGTCAGTAGCAAAACACATCCAACTCAGAAGCTTGTACAATCTGACAGGTTACCGTACTCTCCCTGTCATGGATAACCAATGCTCCATTGCACGAAGAACACCCAAAATGAATGGAAAACACAAGACGCATCTTCATGTCTTCAAGAGCGCACCCTCTGTTCAACACCCCTGCTGAACACATTCACCTACTGCTTGACCCTCAAGCAAACCATGTACCACAACAGTACATAAATCAGATAGAAGCTTGTGTTCTCTGGAGACAAAAACCATAACATTCTGAACAGAATGTTCTGTCAACAGATGTTAAGACATCAGTCTTGACATCATGAACAGAATCCAGCTGCACTAAGAAAAACACAACATTCCAAATAAAAACAGAATCTCCAAGCTCCCCCTTAAGCCAAGGAACCAAAACACCAGAAAAGCAGAAAACCAAACAACCACCACAGCACACAGAATTCTACACTACAACACTCTCTACTCTCCCCCTATCTTTCTCAACAACTTCAGCAAGAAACACCCCAAAACCACTACATGATATCCTATGACAGCTTCATGATCATATAGTGTGTGGATACCTAGAACCCATCCGTGTACCACAACCGACAGACTTGAGATCAAAGCTCTAGGAATTTTCATCCTAATTGTTCCAAAAGCACTAAACTTATCCACTTCTAGCATGTCCCATTCACATCAGGCTTCCAAGACAATCCTTTACCCATCATTCTCCCGTATGACACGATAAATACTTCTTAGATAAGATGTGAACTCAGAGCCTTACTCCAAGAATAACTGACCCCGAAAATGTTCTAACATCTGTTAGGACATTCTTGACACATCACATACACCACACACCATGGTTCTTGATATGCTCCACTACTAAACTTACTATCAGCATAATAATCCACACTGAAGATATTTACACAGCACTGCATCACCAGCTTAAACAACAAGATCTTCAGAAACCCAGACATAAACTATCGTCCACCAAAAGAAGGTATACTTCCATCCTCAACCTAGAACTTCTGCCACAAGCTCCAAGAGAATTAGAACCTCCTTATGTTTTCAACTAAATACTCCTCTGCACATGAGCAATCAGTTTCAAGCATCCTGCTTGAATGCACACAATGAAACCAACCAAATTCCACCTTTTGATTGATCTCAATCTTCTTCAAAACTCCCACAAGATATCCTGATCCACCACTAAAACCAGATCTTCAAGTCACATGAACTACTTGCTTCATAGCAAAACATCTTGGATTCACCAAACCTCTTAGTCATGTAACATCTTCTCAAACCACAGCTCCTGCAAACTGTATGAGATAGAACTTTTTGAAGCATCCATCACTTCCATTACTGTAGATCACCTCTATCTTAAGCTGATGTGCCACATCACCAGCTGAGACTTCTGATTTTAAGCTAGATGTCAAAACAATATGATATCCAACTGTTGAGTTCAGCTCTTCCTTCTGCCACTTAGAAGAACCTCCTCCCTTTGCAGACACAGATTTCCATGCTCTCATAGACTTGATTCAACAATCAAGTTTGAGTAGACAACCTCCATCCTGCTTTGAAACGCCCAAGACTTCAAACCTGCCATATCTGAATCTTCAGAAAATAAGTAGTCCAAGACTACCCCATAGCCATAAAAAAATGCCACTTCTAAATACACGATAGAACACACAATCTCATCTTTATAATCCCACTATGATCGTTTCACTATCATGTAGGACATCAACACAGAGTTCCTTGAACCCAGGATGAACTCCAAGGATCACACCTTCAGCAGCTAATTCAGGTCGTCACACACCAACACACCACGAAAAGAAATAAACAGCCAAATAGACAAAAGTAAATTTTCAACACTTCTGCAGTCCTGCACTTTTACATCAGACATATACAGAGTCTCTTATCAATGTATTTTGTCATTAGTTGAAAGCACAACACCTTAGATAAACGCTCAGCTCCCATCAGAGTATTCACTATCGGTTCGATGCACATCCTTATCAAAAACAGACAAATACTTAACTCCTGTCAAGGTATTTATCATATGTGATAATGTAACCTTCTCACACAAGGTACGACATTCTTTTCCTGCACACTTGTGGCACTAGCTGATCCCTCTTTTATTAATCCACACCACTGATCACTTCAGATTTGGTAAGTGGCTTGACCTGATACTCCACCATGACAACTAACAACCTTGGTTGAAAACTCAACACCTTTGAGATGATGTTCCAACATCAGATCTGACAACAATCTCAAACCCATGGATTTGACACTTACTATGGTTTTGGAGGTAACATCCGTAGTAATCCATGTACAACTCTTTGCAGGGGATACAAGAGTTCACCAGTAGCTGATCATCCTTTCTCATCAGACCAAAAATACTTGCATGATACACACCATCAACACGTCTGCATCTTTTACTCTTCCAAGTGTTCCATCATGTGGGGGACATCACATAGCTGGACCTAAGCTTGATGAAGACTTCCCTTGAGCATCTTAAAGGTCTTCAAACCTAATTCAAGCTCCAGTAAAACTAAACAACAGCAAGGCTCAGAGTCACTTTCCTAATTAGGTCAAGTATTAGAGAGACTCATCTAGAGACCAAAATAAATGGCTATATCCTTTCTTCAACAGATTTCTTGAAGCGTATATCAACCATACACTATAGTGCCTTTAAGAGTGGACTTGATAAATAAAACTCAAGTATCGTTGGCAACTTTACACAGTTGGTTGAAACAGTCTTGCATACACTACATCATCACACATCAACTCTTCTGAGGAGACCAACCATACTGCCCTTCCTTTACTAGCGACACAAGAAAACCCCAGGGTTTCATCGGATACCATGCAGCGGAATACACAACAATCACAACCTCCTCAACAGTCTTCAGGTACAACATATTACACAAAACCACCACTACCCAGGTGCAAACTAAATTCTAGGTTTAAAACAAAACAAATAAAATCTCCACCATGATTTTCGCCAGGAATCTCTCATCAGGAAAACCCAAGGAATTGCAAACAAAAGATAACAAACCAAACACACATTCTGAACTGAATGTTCTCCAGTTCTGTAGTCACATGTTAGGACATCAGACTTGACATCATAAACTGAAGCTCTGCAACAAAAAAAAACACCATTCTTCCCTTTGGCTAATATTGGCTGAAACAGCCTTTACAAGAAATACTGGGGAATCACAATCAAACACAACAGCAATTAAATAGAGCACTGTACTAGAACAAAACAGAGGCGCACACAGTGGAAGTTACAGAGCAATTCCTTGGAGAGAGATAAACTCCTCCACAACAAGATCCTCCAAAAGAAACTGAAACACGGTGTCAATACATCTTGTCTGACATCACAGCTACACAGCAAGCACACATCCACCATACTCCAGGTGGAACTGGTTAACCTAACACAATAGTTCACCACCAAAGTTACAGGCCCTCAACCTGTAAAGGAATAACAGAGCCAATACACACCCTGTCACGAATAGTCCATCCTCCACTTCAAGGGACCATTCAAACAACATATGAACTGACCAAGTCCAAACAACTTTTCAGCAAACCTATCTTCCTTGCACATGAACCATAAAGTATCTTCCCTAGGATCTCACCCAGAAAAACGAACAGCATGCCTGCTTTGATACCAATTGAAATTCTAGTATGACAGACCCAGATGTCACATAACATGTCGAGACATCTGGTCTGTTATCAACAACATATACAAGATATATACAATTAAAGAAGTTGCTAAAAAGTTAAGGGCACACAAGAATTGTTCACCCAGTTCGGTCTAACAACCTACATTTGGGGGCATACCAAGCCAGGAAGGAAGTCCACTATAAGCAGTATCAATTCATAGACCCTACAGCCAACACACCCGTTGATGATCTACTTACTTAATAACTACCCAATGACCCTTCTACCTAAGTCCACCCTAGATAAGAGACTCCATCTCACTTCCAATCATCGCAATGATGTCTAGCAGTTAACACCTCAGCCACTGTATCAACAGCTTGATTTCCAACAACTCTTCAATCACAGAAAAGTAGAAGACACACTTCAAAGAAACACAGTCATCATTGCTTAAAAGCTCATAGATGATTGACAAATACAACTCAACTAAACAGTCCAACTCTAAGTACAAGACAGTACCAGAGTGGCTCACAATTTCACACAAACCCTAATGATCTACATTTTGGACCCCGGCTTTTTCTAGGTTACAAGCATTCTATTTATAACTTACTCCCAACTGGATTTGGGCTTCAAATCACAACATAACAGCTGCTACAAATCTGCAAAAGATTCTCCTACAAAATAGGTCTTCAATCAAATCCTTCCTAATTTATCTCCATAATTAGAAAGTCATTATTCTTCAATATTCTTCTTGATTCTGACTTGAATCTTCCAGACCTATAAATCAGCTCCACAAAGGATACATAATATTTCCAGGATATTATGTATCTTTTAAAACTTCACTTTTTAATTCAGCTGCAAGATCTTCTCCATAAAAATAGGAACAAATCTCTAAATAGTTTCCTAAATAGTCTCCAAGATCCTTTTTATGAAATACAATTAAATCTGCACTTTGTTCCTAATTAATCTCCTTGACCGGTGTATAATGATGAGGTATATCCACAAAGATCTCATCAGATCAAATCAAATCTGTCAAGAGATATACAATAGCAACACCTGCTGTAACAGACAATGATGTTGTGACATCTCCTTTGACATCTTGATTAACCATCACAGAGCAGCAGTACCTGTTGTACCAGATCAAGATGTTCTGTCATGACATTCCAAAGACAGCCACGTCACATAACCTTAAACATTCAGGTTCAGCGAAGTGCTCATGACATCTCTGTCACACCATTACAACCATGCACTCATACCTTGTAGGTGCAGCACAACATGTCACGACATCACACTTGACATTTAACTAATATGACAGAAACTGAACATAACCAGTTAGTGCAGAACAACATGTCAAGACATCCTACTTGACATTTCACAACCTGCAACTAATCTGTTATGGCAGATACACATACAACATGTTAAAACACCTTCAGTGACATAAGAGCTAACATAAAGGTTTTAACAAAATTTAGCCAACATACATACTGTATAGCTGCAGAACTAACAAGGCTTTGACGCGGAGGACACCTTCAAAAACCAGTCGTCCCAAGAAATCTCGAAGACGTTTTCGAGCCAATCCCTGCTGTCGCTCCTCCCAAGACAACAACTCACCCTGCGCAGGTATTTCCCTTTTCAATTTAGTGTCCCAGACGTCCTTAGGGCGACAAATCTCACTTGCATTTTGCTTTGTAGGAAAATGTGGTCACTTCGACCACTGTTGGCGATGACGACACTGAATCGGCCTCAGATGCCCCTACTACTGGCGTCACTATTACGCCAATCCCTCAAAAAATTGATGAATTCCCGACACTGGTGTTAGAAGAAAACTTGGTGGCGAAGACGCCTCCTGCCTCAACTGATAACCTTGAGCACAATGATGTAGCTCCTGGAGCGAATATCAATCCTTCACCTGCTGTCACAACTACTAGAGTCGGAGAGAACTTCCAACCCCCTGACCATAACCCAGAGAGTACTTCAACCATCGTCGACAAATCCCTTACTCCAGAGGCACTCTTAGCAGCCAAGGCCACAGATCCAGCAGCGACCCTGAAAGCGCTACACAAACTTCGCCAAGCAGCTGAAGAGATTCAGCCTACCAGTTCGACCACCATCCCAACTCCAGAAGTGGATGCTTCCTTCAATCTCAAACTTCAACAGTTGCGGTCCTATCTTTTTGAGGAACAGTTCCTGGCGGCTGTCGCCGAAGAATCTGCCATAGCCAATGACGTTTTCAAACTTCTGGATGAACCTTCTGAATTCCAGCTCCCTGCCCCCATGGCCACATATCTGATCGAGTTCGAAGCCTTCTTCACTCAATTGGCCAAAGACCTTGCTATGAATCATTAGGCCGACACCCAAATTCGGTTCCGCCACAACGACATGAAACGTGAGTGGCACCTTAGCTCAGTCCGTGAACAAAAACTTGGAGACTTTGAAACTAAAAAACAGGAGCGCTCCAACAAACGCCAAGCTTTCGACCAATAGATATTTGAATATCAAGCCCAGATAACAGAGCTGACAAAAAAGTTTGCTGAGGTCAAACAACAAAAAGCCTCCTTGGACTCAGCTGAGCCTCTGCCCTCTCAAGAAACCATCGACCACGAGGTAGCTCAAGGACTTGTTCACGTCGAAGCAGCTATGAAGATCAAAGATGCCATTAGCCACATGCAGAGACGAAAGGTTCTTCTTGAGAGCAAGATTGTTCATGAGAAGATCCTCTTTGACGACTTTAAGGCTAGATTTCCTGGGTTTCCTTAGTTTGTATGTCGAACTGATGTAACGAACAATATTTTGTAAGCCATCTTTGGCCCTAAATTAATGAGAACTATATTTTGATGTGAATCTCTTGTAGCATAGGTATATATTTTTTTAAATATTTTATATTTACTCTTAAGATTCGTTGGTCTGCTCCCAACTCCTGTACTTCGTACGCGTTGTTACTAAACACTCGAGTCACCTGAAATGGTCCCTCCCAGTTGGGTGACCATTTTCCCATCGTTCGGTCTCGTCGATCCGTTGGCAACACTGCTTTCCAAACATAGTCATTTGCAGCAAAGGTTTTTTCTCGGACCCTTTTGTTGTATGCCCTGGCGACTCGGGCCTTCTGGCGCAGCAAAACATCTAAAACTACCATTCTTTCTTCGTCTAAGTCCATGAGTTCGTCTAGCATCATTTCCCAATATTGTTTCGACGAAATCTCGTATTGACGTTGCACCCTAACAGACTGTAGGCATACTTCTGCTGGTAACACGGCGTCATGCCCAAACGTTAAACAAAAGGGAGTCGAATTGGTCGACTCCTTGGGCGATGTCCGACAAGCCCACAACACCTGACTCAATGTCTTATGCCAATTCTTTGCCTTTTGCACGACATGCTTCTTGATTAGCCCAATTATTACCTTGTTAGCTGCTTCAACTTGATCGTTCGCTTGTGCATAGTACGGCATCGACGTAACTAACTTAAAACATGTTTCTGCAGCGAACTCTTGCATTTTCTGACCCACAAACACGGAGCCTTGATCTGTCGTGATTGTCTCAGGTATCCCGAATCTATACAAGATATGATTCTGAATGAAATCTATCACGATTTCTTGGTCCACCTTCGCCAGAGGCACAACCTCTATCCACTTTGTGAAGTAGTCTATTCCTACGAGGATGAATCTTTGCTGCTTTGACGAAGCTGGCCGAATTTCTCCTATTACATCCAAAGCCCAACCTTGAAATGGCCATGGCCTGACTATAACGTACAACTCACTGGCTGGTACGTGCTGAATACTTGCATGTCTCTGGCAATCCTGGCATCCTTTAGCGAACTCTATACAATCCTTGAGCATGCTGGGCCAGTAGACACCCTGTCGGAACAGAAGCCATTTCATTTTGTGGCCAGCTTGGTGCGCCCCACAAGTCCCACTATGAACCTCAGAAATTGTCAAATAGGCATCAATATCCCCTAAGCATTTGAGCAATACCCCATCCGGAGTTTTCTTAAATAACTCATTGCCTATACAGACATAGCTCATTGCCCTGTTCTTAGTCTTTCTATCAGTATTACCTGACGGGTTTTCCAAATACTCCATAATTGGTTTTTGCCAATCTGTTGGCGCCACATTGTTGGCAAACACCTCATACCTTTCTAGATCTTCGACCAAACTCTTCGAGTCCTTGCATACTGACCCACTCGATGGTGAATGTACATTCTACACCATCTTCGCCCTAGTTTCGACAAAATCCCTAAGCTTATAACCAGAGGCAATTTATGCCAATTCATTAGCTTTATGGTTTTCTACCCTTGGCACATGCGAGATGTTGACAATTCTGAAATACTCTAACAAACGCTTCGCCAATGAGAAGTAACTCAAAAGATGTTCTTTAACGCACTTGTACTCCCTGGTGATTTGTTTAATTACCAATTCTGAGCTGCCTCTTATCTCGACCTCTTTGGCCCCCAAGTCTTTGAGTATCTTACGACCGGTGATCAGGGCTTCCTACTTTGCCTCATTATTTGAGCATTTGCCATCAACTTTGCATTTAAAGGTAGTCGGGATACCTTGTGGGGATATAATTAAGATTCCAACACCTGCCCCGTTTTTGTGGCTTGACCCATCAAAGTACAATTTCCACGGGGCAATGTCGATTCTATGTATCGACGTTTCGACTACAGCGTGGTCGACAATAAAGTCTGCCACTATTTGACCCTTCATCGCCCTCAAAGGGACGTATGTCATGGAGAACTCAGTTAACACTAGTTCCCATTTCCCAATTCGATTATGCAAATTAGGTTTGGACAACATATGCTTAATAACATCAAAATGCGATGAAACATAAACATTAACTGGTTTAATATATTATTTTAATTTCATACATGAGAGGTACAAGCATAGGCACAGCTTTTCAATCATAGTGTACCTAGTTTCAGCATCTATCAATATCCTACTAAGGTAATAGATGGGTCTTTCGACGCCACCATCATCCTCTTGGGCTAACATACTGCCTATGGCCGTATCCGACGCTGCAATGTACAACTTCATGATTTAATTTATACTAGGTGGTAATAGGATTGGAGGCTTTGTAAGGTACTCCTTAATTGCGTCGAAAGCCTCTTGCTGCTCCTGTCCCCAACGGAACTCACTTTCCTTCTTGGTTTTGAGCAGTGGTGAAAACACTTTCGTCTTGCCACTTAGGTTCGAGATAAACCTCCTCAAGAAATTTATCTTCCCCAACAAAGACTGGAGCTGTTTCTTTGTCGTCGGAGGCTTGAGATCTAAAATTGCCTTCGTCTTGTTCTGGTTGATCTCGATGCCTCGCTTATGGAATACAAATCCCAAGAAGTCCCCTGCATGAACACCAAAGGCACATTTTAGTGGATTCATTTTTAATCCATATTTTCTCATTCGCTCAAATGAGCGTCGAAGGTGGTCGAGATGACCATCTTCTGATGACGATTTTATGACTATGTCATCAATGTATAGCTGCATAAAATTCTTAATGAAATCATGGAAAATAGCATTCATAGCCCTTTAGTAGGTTGCCCTAGCATTTTTCAGCCCAAAAGGCATCACAACCCATTCATATGTCCCCAAAGCTCCAGGGCATCAAAACGCAGTTTTGGGGACATCTTATTCGGCTATGAGAATTTGATTGTAGCCGGAGTAGCCGTCGAGCATGCTCAAATACTCGAATCCCGCGGCTGAGTCAACCAATATCTCTGCCACAGGCATCGAATATTCGTCTTTAGGGGTAGCATTGTTCAAATCCCTAAAGTCGATGCAAACTCGAAGGGTCCCATTTTTCTTAATAACAGGTACTATGTTTGCTATCCATTCGACGTACCTTGTAGTTCTGATGAACCAACTTTTGAACAGTCTTTTAATCTCCTGCTTGATCTTCGACGTGACTTTCGGGGTGAAGCGTCGAGGGTGTTGCTTTACTGGCCTCTTGCCTGGCTGGATTGGAAGCCGATGCTCAACTACACTCCGACTCAAACCAGGCATTTCGCCATAATCCCAGGCAAAACAATCCTTGTATTCTTTCAACACTTTAACCAGCTTGGCTTTTATTTCTGGCCCTACTTTGGCACTCACATATATGGGCCTTTTGGTTGCCCCGTCCCCGAAGTCGACCTCCTCAAGCGGGTCCTGCGCTTGCATTTTCTGCAGCTCATGATTGGGGCCTTTTTCAAACCCTAAAGGCTCATCGTCGTAAATACCATTAAGCCTCCAATTTTCTAAAGCTTCTTCTTAGCCTTGTTGGCCATTTGCTTGTTTGTCATGGTCGGCTCCCTTAACTATTTGGAGAGTTTCATCTTTTTCAAGTGCTGACATCCTTCTGTTTTCAGCCAAATAGGCCGAAATTCAAGTCATGCTTTCTGACTTAGTCATGTTTACCAACTATGGGCCACCCCTTTGGTGGCATTTCCATTGGCTCCATGGCTTTGCCGGAGGCGTCCCAGATGAACCTATAGTCGGGGTCCAGGTTCAGGACGCGACCCGTGTCGACAGAGGTGTAGGAACCTGACCCGTCATCACAAGGAGCCACATTTGCTAAGTGTTGGTCAAAAGACTTCTTGTTACCCTTGGCTTCGTCGACTTTGTAGTATCTTTAATCTACCTCAATGTTTTCGATAATGCCATCCTTTCTCCAAATGATCAATCTCTGGTGCATTATCGACGACACTGCCCCAATTCCATGGATCCATTCCCGTCCCAGCAACAGATTGAAGTTTGCTTTTGACTTGATGACCATGAAGAGTGTCAGCCTATTGGTTGTACCCACTGCCAAGTCCACTTGGACAACCCCCAGGATGTTACTAGTCTTGCCTTTATAGTTGGACAAAACCATGTTATGCTGTCGAAGGTCAGCCTCTGTTTTTCCAATTTTCTTAAATAGATTGTGAGGCATCAGATTCACAGTTGCCCCACCATCCACAAACACCTTGTTAACAGACACCCCATCAATTTTTGCCTTTATGAATAACGGCTTCAAATGATACATCATCCCAGGGCTAGGACGTTCAAACATAGTCGTTTGTTCTTCAACCACACCACTGTTCATCACATAATAACATAGTGGCTTGTCATCCGCATTTTCACCCGAGATGAAATCTTCTTCAGTCTCAGAGATTTCAGACACCACGTCATACTCAGCTGGTAGGACCGACACGATACCATAATTCAGCACGAAGTCTTCGCCATAGGTGTCATCATTGGTTTCGTCGTACATGTCTTCGTCAAAATCTCCCTCAGGGGATGGATCATACTCGTCATCTGACTGAGGAGAATATTTTGGCTCCTCTTCGTCCGACTGGGGAGTATACTATGGTTCTCTCTTGCTTTCGACCAGCAAAGTACATTTTGAACTCTGGGTCGACACAACTTCTCTCTCCCCTGATGCGTCCACGGTTACTGCCATGGTCTGGTTTGTCACCACTTTGTCTTTTTCTACCCATTTTCCTCTTGGGTATTGGCGCTTTTGTCCATACGTTCTGACAGGCTTCACTCTTGAAGTCGCAGCTTCCCTCTCAGCTTTCTTATTGCACTGATAGCACCTCCACTGGGTCCTAGTCATAGGGTTTTTCCCCTTGTAATTAGGGGACACCCTATAACCTGCTGGTTCGACCCTTTTGTCGGCGACATTCGCCTCTTTTTCCAAATCGAAAGCCTTCCATTTTGGTCTCTTACTCCCTTTCTGGCTAACTGGTGCCATCCACCTTTCCTGTGGGGTATCTGATGGAGGCATAAAATTTTTGGGCCTTGCCTCTTAGAACAGCCTTCTGTACTCCTTATTTCGACAGGGGACCCCACTCTTGTCAAACACAAACCTTGGGACAGGTGGCTTGCTCTCTGGAAGCACTTCTCTCCTTCTTGTCTCATACCTCTCAGCAGCTTTCTCATCGAACACAGCGTTGCACCTGGGGCATAATGCGGCCTTCGACCCGCTTATCCTGCACTTTTCCTAAAAATCATCCAAACTTTCGCCAGCCTGGGGGTACATTGCTTCGATTCTGTCCTCAGTTTTCTTGTCGGAACCTTCAGTAGTTTCGACCATCATGCATTCTACCACTTCAGCCATTGGTCGATTGTCGAGACCTTCAGAGGCTTCGACCATCATACATTCGTACATCTCTGAGTACAAAGCCTCTTCAACCTTCAGTGGGTCGGTGTCAACCTACATCTTTGGCTTCTCTCCAAATTGGAGTCGACCCTCCTTCAAAGCCTTCTGCACCAGATCCCTGAAAAGAACACATAGAGCTGTTTTATGACCAAGGAAATTATGAAACTTACAAAATCCCCTCTTTTTCTTTTGTTCTAGAGGGGGATCTTTTAAACCAGGCGGAATAATTATTTGACCATCTTTAACCAGTAAATCAAATATTTCATCGCATTTGGACACATCAAAAGTATAAGTTTTAGCGACGTATTTATCCGTTTTTCCATTTTCGGCGGGATTTTTCCCGTTCGATGGTTTCAATAAATAGCAGGTGTAGGGAGGTCCTGGCTTAAGTTCCGTCACGTGGATCTCACTCTCATGACGAACTCTTCATCGTTGAACGAGTACTCGTCAGCTGCCACATAGGACACTTTTTCTTTTTTACGATATCTGTTAGACTGGGTTTTTTCAGCTTTTAACCGTTCGACCTGGCGAACCCATTCAGCCAATTGCGCCATATCCCTAAGATATTGTGTGTCCAACTTTTTCCTGATCGAATAATCTAGCCCACCGGCGGCCATTTCGACTAATTTGTGCTCAGGGACTTGAGTAAAGCACCGTGCTTTCAAAAGTCTAAACCTATTCAAGTACTGGTCTACTGACTCTGTGGCCTTGCGCTTGACGCTTGCCAACTCTTTTAGACTTATTTTCGACTGTCCCATATAGAACTGTTCGTGAAACAGTCTCTCCAATTGCGCCCATGTGTGTATGGACTGAGGGGGCAACGTGGTAAACCACGTAAATGCATTTTTAGTGAGGGAACTTGGGAAATATTTCATTTTCAAGTCCTCATTGTTCTCTATGTCGCCTGCTTCGGTTTGAAACTTAGTGACGTGTTCGACGGTGGCTCTTCTGTCTCCCCAACGAACTTGGTGAATTTTGGCACTTTCCACCCCTTGGGTAATTCTGTTTGTAATACGAAGTCTGGTAATGGGGATGTGTAGGTTGGCTGTCGAAGGCCTGGGTTTGCCCCATTACGAACCATGATGCGTTCAACCACGGCCTCTAAGTTGTGGTCCCCAGCCAAGGCGTCCTGTCGAACCTGTTGGACAACAAAATTTGGATCTTGGTTCCTATGGAGAATCACGGAAGGCCTTTGGGTCCTCTGAGGGATCTCTTCGAACTCGCGAGGATGTTCAATAGTTTCGCCGAAGACTTCATCCTGACGAAGGGGCGTCTCCGGTCGAGGCGGTGAGCGCCTAAGAAGTCACCGATCCGTGTCATTTGAGTCGTCATCTGTTGTAACTCTGTGTGGACTCTTGTATCAGTGGTCTCAATATTGTACCCATCTGTTGAGTCAACATGTGGACCATTTCATGATTACTCTCATCCATCTATTGTCTCATGACCGCGACGGAACTAGAGGTAAATGTCGGTATGGATTGAGAGAAAAGATTAAAACCTGGGGGTCGAACCATCTGGTTCGACATGTGTCATGTCCCCTAATAAGGTGAAAATGCTGAGGACGAACTTTCCCCGAACAAATGGCCTCTAGAGTGCAAACTCGACATGAACTCCGTCGACATCTCATACGATCGAGGGATATGCATGGTGATACTAGGCATATACTGCCCTGTAGTCCTTGCCATTGTTGATTTAGGGTCATTTCGACGCGGCATTGCGGTTGGTCCACTAGGGGTGGTTGAAACCGCTGACACGGTACCGGAGCCAACATCATTTGTTTGTGTTCCCACCGTACTTTCCGTCGGAGACGGTTCATCGTTCGGACGTGGTATTACCATCTTACCACTACGCAAAAACATATACTCAATTCACACATGTCCCACCAGGTGTGCCACTTTGTTCGCCGGCGCGAACAACCGCTGGCCTTCCGTCGCAGGTTTACTTGCGGGATTGGCCACACAAATCCCAGAACAAGGAATTGGAAGCGTATATTTATGCTGTATTTCAGTTTCTCACTTTTCGGTGAAAGTTGACACGTTGGAGTGACCTTGGTGACGTAAAAGGTTTTAATGATTGACGGGTTTGGATGCAAAGTGGAAAAATAAAGGGAGGAAAGGCAAGACAAGAACAAAAAGGCAATAACTTAAATTAAATGCTGAAAGTAAATTGCATTAAGTAGAATTGGACGCAATTGTACATTTTCGCGGGAGTGAACTCGTTTCTGTCTAAGCTTGGTACTTTGAGCGTTTTCCCTTACAATGTGAAAAATGCGACCTCTAAAAATGGAAAATATAGTGCTTTATATAGGCCTAGAATGTAACTGTTTGTCTACCCAGATGTCCTTTGAAGCTGACATGTGGCACCCCACTTTCTTTTCAACTTCCCATATTCTTGGAACTTTAAAACTTTTCCCGCCCAAGCACTTATCCTTGAAGTTGGGACTGGCCCTTCGCCTCATTTCCCTCTGACACCGTGGTTTGTCGCCATCTCTTCGACGTATCTCTTTAGCTAGCGTCGAATCGATACCTTGAGATGCCTTTTTGGTGTCGACGCGCCATGGGACTCCTTGTTTTCCACCTTTGGTCGAAATCACCTATCAACAGTATTACCTTTGTTGACAACATTGTAATGTTGTGATTCTATTTTTTTGAGTTAATCTCTATTGTGTATCTTCATGTATGTAGCGTATATATGAGTCTACGTTCTTCTCTTTGAAAATGCCTCTGTATGGTATATTGTATATGTGATATATTGTATCTATGTGATACTGCTAATAGCATGCTTTGTCTCTTTTTGATGTGGGCAAGGGGGTGAAGTATATGCAACTATGAAGATATGATACATACATTCACTTAGAGCCTTCATGAAGATACGAAACACATCGTCTCAATTTTTGCCATCATCAAAAAAGGGAGTATGTGAGTGCAACTTCCAGTTAGATGTATTTTGTATGATGTCAAAACTAGGATACTTTAGCGTACATGTACATTGGACGGTATCTACTGAGTCTAGTTATGCATCTTAGTATTAGGAAGCATAACAGCATCTTGGAAAAGGTTTAAAAAAGATTCATGCATCAAATGAATGGTTTTGTGCATAAAAAAGCTGAATTTTTATGTGAGAAATAGCTAAGTGTCGACACATACGCTCTATAGGTCGACACATAGAAGAGAATTTCTTCTACAAGTCGACACATACGAACTTCAAGTCGACACATGTATTGCATTTTTAAAGCATGTAAGCTCTGTTTGATGTGCCGCCTCTACAAGTAAACACATGACATTTACAGGTCGGCTCATGCATTAAACATGTTGACCTATGACTTACATAGGTCAACACATGCATCAAAAATCTTGAAAATTTGCATTTTTTTTTCATTCCTTTTACTTCATACTTGCTCACATATATATACTTGTTACATGCATAATTTATTTTTAATGATTTTGGTAAAATCATAAACGAAACCTGAAACATACAAAGAGTTTTCTTCATCTTCAACCATGATTTTATGCATACACACAAACAAAGTACACATAATCATTCATTGTTTGAGTGTCATCTATAATCAAGTTGATAACATCTAATTTAGGTTGAAGTATTGTAAATTAGGTTGAGATCTTTGGGGGGTTTTAAATCAGAAAACCAAGGTGGGGTTTTCCTTCAAGATAAATTAGGGATTTGAAGGTTTTGGACAAAATTATGCATATTTGGATTCGATCGAGTGAAGTCTTTGAAGAACGGAGGTTTCTTGCAAAGGAGTAGCGTGAGACGGTGAATTAAATTGGTAAATCTTTGGTTACAACAATTCGCTATTTGGATTTGATCGAGTGAAGGCTTTAAAGAATGGTAGTTCTTATAAAATAGTAGTGTGAAACAGTGAATCAAATTGGTATTGTTGGGTGACTTGATCAAGCTCAGATTAAGAGAAGAGAAAGTGTTAGGATCAACATCAAACATAGGGTTTGTAGAGTTGCATTGCTATATTTCTCTTGTAAACTACATTTTCAAAGTATGGTTAATTTCACTATCTCAATTCAAGTTCGAATTGAGGGCAGACGTACCCATAGCGAGGCCGATTGGGGAACTGCCTAAACAAATCCTTATGTACTATCTCTCTCTCTCTCTCTCTCTCTCTCTCTCTCTCTCTCTCTCTCTCTTTCTCTCTCTCTCTCTCTCTCTCATACACACACACACACACACACATTTCATTTACAAATTATTGAGTTCATCATTTGTGCGATCAATTATTTTGGTTAATTCTTTTGAAAACCATTTGAAAAAAAATTTGTTTGGTTGATCAAAATCCTTTAGATTATGGTTGGATTTTAAGGTCAACAAAACTATATAAATTTCCAAACAAAATTGATTGCACACAAGGTGTTCGATAATTTTTCTCAATTGTATTTTTGTGTGATTTATCATTGGAAATAGCATTGCTTGTTGAGTAGATTTCAAGGGATTATGATTAAAGCATATTTATTGATTTGTTTATCATTATCATCTATTGGTTTTCATATACGCATATCTGAACTTTTCGATAGCGGTTCGGTTTATACGAATCGATCCAAGTCACTTCCATTAGCCATTATTTTTTTAAAATATTTTTTGTAAAGCACAAATTTTTTGGGATCTATTCACCCCCCCCTTTTAGATAAGTTGCTTTCATCTAACAACAAGGACTTAATCCAATAATAAAACTGATTATACAGCTCAAAGACCAATTGTCTAAGACTTCTTGAGTATTCTGACTATACCCTAGTCTCTCAAGGAATTACAACTCAAAGACTAAGCGTCAATGACTTCTTGAGAATTCTGACGACACTTAGTCTCTCAAGGAAATTAACCAAAGTTAATATAACAGGTTTTGTGTTTACAAGATGCTTCAATAAGCTGATACATGATCCGCTGTCGCGCATGGATCAAAAACGAGTTTTATAAAAGTGTAGTAACGGGAAGTGACACTCGGATGTCGTATCGCAAGGATTCTTGCTGAGAATTTAACCAATTGAAAAACGATTGGGGGGTTTGTTTTCGATTTAGAAAATAGGAGGAAATAAGTGATTATAAAAAAGTGATTATGAAATAAGCTGATCTACCGTATCGGTCTCCTACTTATCATTGATCCGAATAATTCTCAATCCCTAAGCGGACTTTATTCCCTTTTTGATTAAAATATCAATCAACAAGCGCAATGGATACTGCAAGATATATATTCCTAATCTCCGAATTAAGCAAATGGATAAACACAATCATGAATTAGCAAACACGATATAGAAACGCGATTTAATGACAAAGCGACGTAAACAGTGAGTAAAAGTTATAGGAACATACAATCATCGAAATAAATCAATCAACTCTGAAAAAAGTTGAATTAAGCAAACAACAAATCAAAGAGAAGAATTGAAAGGAAAATAAATTTCATTGAGAAACATAAGAACCTCAAAGTATGATGGAGGCGCGACTACAGTAGATCAACCCAAGGAGTTTAGTTCTCCATTACAATCGTTAAACGCAAAGGTAAAATTTGCGAATAGTAAAAGGTTCCTGAACAGTAGTACAGCTGCTACTAGGTATAGGGAAACATAACAAAATCCGGTTCTAACCCAACTGGGTCGAAAGACATAAAAAGACCGGCCCAACACTAAATATTCCTAAAGGCAGAATTTGGGTCCTGACTTAAACTAATTATTCGAGCCTTCTACACTCCGAATCAGCTTCTTCATATAACATGAAAGTTGTAGCTCTTTGTTTTAGCTTTCCAACGCCTGGTAGAACGCATAAATCTGATTCTCGTAGCTCTAGTTATGATCCAAACAGTGGACAAGTATCAAATAACCGCTAAAGCTGAAAATAAACTGCGAAAATAGATTAACGACAAACAAAGACTTAATTATAAAAACATAATAAAATAGTAAAATAAACAAAACAAACTAAAGAAATTCCTAAGTACAAACATAAGAGAATGTGCATTAAAATGCACTGATCAATACACAAGTTTAAACCAAATATTACACTTAATAAAAATATCCAAAGAGTTTATTTTCTAAATGTATAAGTGTGAGACACACTTCTTATTTTTCATTTTTACGTATTTTGAGTGTAAGCGTTGATATCTGTTCAACGCGTGTATATTTTCTATCTTCAAAGTCCTCTTTATATAGAAGCAAATAAATCCATTATAGGGTGAAGATGGAATATCCTTTGTGAGCGTTATATGAAATTCACTTCATATGCAACAATAGAGTGACGCTTTTAGCAGAGAGTTGGTGAAAATGATGGAACGTGATAAGCTTCTTTAGTACAAAGTACAATACTTTATATAGAAAGTAGATTTACTTTTGTACTTCTATCACATCAAAAAGTTTTGACATTTTCATACAAATCTTCTAGTTAGAGGCTTCGTATGCAAGTGGATTGAAGCTTGAGTAGAGATCAGAGTTAGCCTTGAGACTTCAGAGTCTTTTGAGTACTGGGTTGTGAGACTTTCAGAAGTTGTTAGTCATAACCTTTATCAGAGTCCGTCTGGATGGTTTCTATTCAGAAACGTTGACTTGATACTTTAGAGTTGACTTGTTTGTAAACCCACTTTTATCCTTTGGTTTAGAGTCGTGACATCTTCAGAGTCAGATTCTGTTTCTAATTTTCTGCACACTCAGCAAAATATTTAGAGTGCAAAATTATTCTTTACACTTTGTTATCATAAAACTTAAGGATAGTTGTAAAATCAAACTTGTTCCTACACATATCACAGAAATTAAGAGAGGTTTTGCTCAAGCACAAATTTCACAACACGTCAATATAATCAAGAGAGGTTTTGCACAGTTTCATCAAAATATGAAAATAAAAAAGAAAAGAGAAAGAGGTAAGGAATCTACTCTATCCTTATGCCCTAAACACCCATATCATGAACAATTCTTCCCTACCTTGAATTCACAGCAAGTTTCAAATTATAGTAAAGGGATCTCCCTCTTCTCATATCTCTTGCTCTGCTAGAGCCCTCTCTAACTTGGCTGACAGCTATTCTCCCAAAATAATAACAACTCTAACTCTAATTCCTTTCTCTATTTAAATAAAACCCTACTATTTTTATTAATTCACTAACTCCCCTCAATTCTCACCAATTCCGCCATTTTTCTTATTTTTAATAAAAACTCTAATTTACTCCGCAAAGCTCAATTTCTCAATATTTTTATTATTTAAATAATTAAATTTATGATAATTCTAATAAAAGTCTACTCATCCTCAATAATACCAATAAATTAGTAGAGCACTCAAATAAAATATTATAAAGCACTTTAAACTTAATTAAAATAAAATAATAAAAAAAATGGAATGTTACATTGGACCTCTAGGAGTCCAATTGTTTCAATCTTTGAATTTATAGGTTTGTTTGTCAGTTTGACATGTTGTAGACGACCTAATGTTCATATTTCTAGTTATTTATTTTTTTTAACTTCAATTCTTCTAATTAATTTACTAATTATGATTCATAAAAATATTTTAATAAAAAAAGTTAATTTAATTATTTAAATATACTTTTTTTTAAAACTACACAATTTAAATAAAAATATTCACCAAACATATCTTAATTAACTAAATCATTAGTTTTATTTAAAAAAGTTGTAAAGCATATTATTAAAAATAGTATTTTTTAAAATTATTTGAAAATCAATAAACATAATCAAAATATTTAAAATAACCTAAAGAAAATCGATGTATACTAAAAGTAAAAAAAAAAAAAAAAAGGTATTAATTGTGTTATTTTATACCTCCTCCGTTTTTTATTATAAGTCGTTTTCGGAAAATATTGTGTATCATAATATAAGTTGTTTTATAATACCAATGAATCATTAATATTATTTTTTCTACTATACCCTTAAATATTTATTATTCTATCTCCTTTTAATTATGTAAATTTGTCTTTTTAATATCATTAATGAATGACTATTTTATAAAACCCTTCATGATTTCTCCTTTTCATACCATAGTTATTATATTTCTTAATATGTGTTAAAAATAAAAAACGATTTATAATAAAAAAATGGAGGGAATATACATGTTGAATTAATCAGTGGTACTTCTCATTAATGCAAATAACATTGGGAATTAATATCACTTTAATAATATAAGATAAATTTATAATTATTAAAACGTATAATATCACAATTTATAATTATGATCTTCTTAATGACATGTCAAGTGACATATTCTTAAGCCAATATTTTATTGACAATTCACATGGCTAATGTTACCAATTTATTTTGTTGAGTAATGAAATTGCCCCTATTATTTTATTGATAGTAATAGATATTTGGGAAAATAACATTTTTCGTCTCTTAACTTTACACCGATGTCCAATTTGGTCCCTCAACTTTAAAAAGTGGCAAGTTCGTCCCTCAACTTTTTAAAATGGGTCACGTTTATCCTTCTGTTAGGTTCCGTTAGTCCTTTTTTGAAATCATTGTCCAGATGGGCGTTGTGTGGGTGACGTGGAAACTTGGAAGCCTTAAAATAATCTGTAGAAAATGAATAGTCTAATCAAACAATATCTAAGTGAGAGAACATCAACGCAACTCTGCTAGGGCAAGCGAAGTGGAGAAGCTCAACGACGGATTCTTGCAAAACGAATTATTGTTCCAGACGAGAAGGATATTATCTTTGTTCCACACGAGAAGGATTGAAGATTATCATCTGCACTTGATCAAAAGGTTAGTTAATTGCTCGCTTATATTAATTAGGGTTCGTATTTACGAAAATTAGAGTTCGTATTCAGTTTTAGGGTTTATGTTAATTTGTTAGGGTAAACCCTAATTATTTAGATATTCTGGTTAGGTGTCATGGATGAAATCATTGAACTCAAAATTCATCATAGTGGAGAATTCACTGATCAGGGTCTGAGTGTATATGAGAATAGTGTAGTCGATGATTTGAGGGTAGATGTAGACAGATGGAGTTATTTTGAGCTAGTAGGTGTGTTAAAAGACTTGGGTTATAGGGAGTTTGAAACAATCTACTACAAGGATCCACAATTTGGTATGAATGCACTTGTTGATGACAAGGGTGCATTAGAAATAGCAGACCTGTATAGGGTTCACAAACGTGTTGATATTTACATTCAACACACGTTGTCTCAACCTGACTATTGTGACAGAGTTGATGTTGTTGACAAAGTTGATGAGGTCCCTGAAGAAATTGTGGATGAGGTGGAGGAGTTACTTAGTCAGCTGGTTGATGATGTTGTTCATGGTGAAAATACCACCCCTGTTCAGGCTAATGTAGAGGAACAAGTTAATGGTGAGGAACAAGTTAATGGTGAGGAACAAGTTAATGGTGATGAACAAGTTAATGGTGATGAACAAGTTAATAGTGATGAATCAATGAATGTTAAGGAACATGTGACTGGTGAGGAACAAATGAATGTTGAGGAGAATGTTAATATTGGGGAACAACTGAATGTTGAGAAATAATTTAATGTTGAGAAACAAGTGAATGTTGAAGTTGATGATGGTTTTAGTATTGATGATAGTGAAGATGAGGACTATGTTGATGGATCATTTTTGGGAGATTACAAAAGGGTGTATGACTACTGTCATGAATTGTTAAGAGCCAATCCAGGATCAACAGTTAAGCTCAATGTGGATCCTGTACCAGAAGGTGTTAAGGATCATAGACCATGTTTTAGAAGGCTATATGTATGCTATGCTGCATGTAAGGAAAGCTTTAAGTTGTGCAGGCATGTAATAGGTCTAGATGGATGTTTTCTCAAGGGGTTGTGTGGAGGGCAGATTCTGGTTGCTATAGGGAGGGATCCTAATGACCAGATGCTCATAATTAATGACCTTGGAGGCAAAGAGCAATACATGACTTACACCTTCATATCAGACCAACAAAAGGCAAGTTTCTTATGTTTTTATTATGTTTTTCTTATATCTTATGATACATGTTATACTATATTAAAATTCTCCATTTTATGATATTGCAGGGGCTGCTACCCACTATGGAAGAGCTATTGGCTTGTAAGGTATGTCAGATCAATACACTAGCATTTATTCTGTTGATATAACAAGTGCATACGAGTGAATCATTTATTCTGTTTTGTTTGGTTCTTTAGGATGTCTGATGAGCATATGTTTGAAGTAAGGCACTTGGAGAATCAAGCTGATAAGTTTGTTGTGAACCTGAAATAGCATATATGTTCATGCAGAAGATGGGAACTTATAGGACTCCCATGTGTCCATGTTTTGTCTGCTATGAATAGTAGGAATTTCAGAATAGAGAGTTACATCCCTGAATATTATAGAGTTTCAAAATACAAGGCAGTTTATAAACATGTCATCTACCCTATTAATGGGTCTAACTTGTGGGTTAAGATACCATACCCTGATGTGCAATCACCCAAGTTCAAGGAGATGCCTGGTAGGCCCAAAAAGAGGAGAAATTTAGAACAAGGAGAGATGGATGACTCTGATAAAAAAATGAGAAGAACTGGTTTCTTGGTGAAGTGCAAACTACCTAAGCATCTCAGACAACAACCCAGTCTGCACCACATTCTACTCAATCCTCTAAGGAGAAGACTGCTCAGAAGACTCATGGTCCTGCAAAGGGGAAGACTCAGAAGCTACCAGTGAGGAAGGCTCAAAGGCCATTTGTTCCACCTAGGCCTACAACCAGGTTGTCTGCATTAAAGAATGTTGTTGGTCAAGTCACTAGGAGATCTACTCCCACCAACAGAACAGCTGCAAAGAAGAATCCCTAGAAATATTTAGGATGAAGTATTTTATGGTGTATTGATGTAATGAACAAGTGTTTTGTGTTTTTTGTTATGGTTCTGAACTAGTTCTTGGTTTATTTTGCAATGGTGCTGAACAAGTAAATGTTGTTATGAACCTATTTGTAGTTTGGTGCACTTTGGTGCTTTTGTTATTAACTTTTTCTGGTTGTGAACATATTCTGGTATGTGATGAAATATATTGCATGTTATTGTCTACATTCTACTTTGACCAAAATTTATAGGTCATTTTGTCAAATTTAATAACAGGACAATAATTATAGGTCATTCTGTTATGACTGTCTCTTAATTATAGGACTAAAATTCTGTATACTGTGCAATTAAATGTCATTCTGTTTTGCACAACACTGTATAGGTCATGTCCAATTTTCAAATTATTGCCAATACTTATAGGTCATGTTCAAAAATTATAGGTCACTTACCTCAATGATACAACATACTACAAAAAACAGCAAATACAACTGATACAAGATAATAACAAATACTTTCATAACACAGCAAATACAAATGCCACCAGATACAACTTAAAACAACAAATCTTTTCATTCATAAAACATTTCTTAGGTTCAACATTGCTTCAACATAACAGCAAATACAAATGCTACAATCACATACACCACATAACTAACCTAATTCAACCTAAAAAACATTACAACTATAACTATCAAAAACATCAAATTCCATATTTTTTCCACTTAATGATCTTCTTAATTTCAGCATCAATATTCATCAGCTTTTTGCCAAGTTCTTCAATGTCTTTTTTTGCTTCATCGAGTCCCTTTGTAACCACCCCCATCCTATGCATTAAAAGTTCTTCTTTCTCATCAGAGGCATCCTCATGGTACCAACCAAAGTAATTGCATCCTGCTTGCTTATAATTGGAACAAACTCAAAATAATTTTCTCATGTTCTTCACAGTTTTCGCCCTTTGAAGTACAGCCATGTCTCCACAATAACACATGGGCTTCCTTCTACGACTTTCACTGCCTGTTGAATCCCCACTTTCTGCATTTCTCTTGCTCAACGAAGAAGAAGAACTACCAAAATTCATGTTTCCCTAAACCCTAACTTTTAATTTTGAGAGAAATTGTAAAGAATGAAGATGAATTGTATTTGCCCTAAGAAAAAATTGGGGTAAACGAGTGCAAACGAAACAAAGAAGGAAGAAGATGATATTCAAAGTCCATGTCACCTGCCACGTAACAAATACTAAACGGACGTTTCAGCAAACTAACGCCAAGGACTAACTTGACACCATTTTAAAAGTTAAAGGACGAACTCGCCACTTTTTAAAGTTAAGGGACGAAATTGGACCCTGATGTAAAGTTAAGGGACGAAAAAGGGTTATTTTGCCTAGATATTTTTTAGAAAATTTTACATTGGACAATATTACATTTATCATTTATAATATAATTTTTTTGCATAATATCTTTATTAAATTATAATTTTTTTCAAATTAATAATTATAATTTAAAATAAATTTGTTAAATATAACTTTTTTGTCTAGGCATAATTTTTTTTTTGGTAAGCAAGAGAATACAATTGAAAGCGAGAACAATGGGTTCTCGAACCACTTACAAAAACGTGAGGAAGACCTCGAAACAAAAGAAAATTACACCCAATTAGACCTTAAGTCAAGTAATACAAAGGAAATTTGCAAAACTCATAAAAGCTATAATTGGAGCGAGTAATTTTCCCAACAAAGGACCACTTCCACACCAACGCCTTGATGTTCCAAACCGTATCGAGCACGTTCCAACTATCATTACTAAAAATAATAGCGTTACGCAAAGTCCACAAATACCAAGTCGTGGTCAACCACACACAGCCTTCTTTCCCTTTCTTCACCCTATTTTGCTTGGAGAAAGTATGCCAAGATAAGAAGCTTTCTTTAATATCTCTAGCCCTCCAATTTTCAAATCCAACCCAATCGGCCATCTCCCTCCACACCAATTGAGAAACACACCAATACAAAAAAATATGGTCAATAGAATCAACCGCCAAGGAGAAAAAAACACACTCCAATCCTCTATTCGGAAACACACACCCTCTACAATAACTATCAATAATTAATTAATATTTTATTTATCTTAATTATTAGTATTTACTAATATTACTAAAATTAATTTTAAATATATGAATATAACTTTTTTTCAAAACATTTTGAATAATGTAATCATAAAATAAGTTGAATTAGTTTATTAGGTAAATTAATCCTTTTAATACTTTTTATTACCTTTCTACCGGTTTTGAATGGTGACTAAAGTATTCACTATTACAAAATATAAATTTCATAATATATTATTAATTACATGCTTCGAATTTTAACACCCGCATTTTTTTCGTTACAGAAAAGGGCGTCTCCCTTTAATTTGTATATTTATATTAAAATTAACAACAACAAAAAATCACCACAGGCATTTCTACCAACCAGAATGAAATGTGGCGCATTTTTTTCAATCTCAGTGAGTTTATTTTTCACAAACTCATAGAGAGTTTAGTTTTCACAATAACACAGTTTAGTTTTTACAAACACAATTTTTACAATCTCAAATACACTTTGTATGCAATATCTTCATTCATTTTTTCTATACCTTAAAATTTTTGGCATTAAAGATCAATGTTAAGATTCAAACATATAACTTACTTGATAAAGTGAATCTTAACATTAATTTTTAAACCAAATTTTGTAACATATTGTATTAACTTTTGAAGAATTAAATATGCATGTTGAAAGAGGCATGAGTTAGGTTTAATAAAAAGGTGAATGACGAGCTTGTTCTATTTTATAGATAAATTCCTAAATAATTTCATCATGATTGTTTAGGGAAATCGTGACAATATATGTATAATATATCACTATGGTTAATTTTGTGAACCGTGGTGAAAAGTGTTTCAAAAAAATTAAAGCATAACATGTTTTAGTTTATTTCCTTCATAATACAAGTGCCCTAATGAAAAATCAGAATAAAGCAATAGCAGAGACTAACCAAACTCCATCATTTCAGGTTCGATAAAGAAGTAGAAAATTAAACTTCAAGAAACTTACACGAAAATCATTTATCTGCCCCTTCCTCTTTTCCACTGTTATGGTACGTTATTTATTTCATCATTATTCATGTTGAGTTTTAAGTTTTTGCTATTTATTGAGATAGTTATAGGTTTTTGTTGTTGTTTAATGTTATATGTTGTTGTGATTGAGTGAGATTAAGATTTTTTCTAAATTGTTGAGAATGTTATAGATTGTTGTTATAGTTATTTCATTCTTATTGTGTTGTTGTATTAAGATTGTTATGGTGTTGTTGACAATGTTATTGTTGTACTGTTGTATTATTGTATATAATGTTAATGTAGTTGTTGAAAATAGATTTAGTAATTTGTTGTATTGAGAATGTTGTTGTTGTGTTGTTGTATTGTTGTATTGTTGTATTATTAAATGATTTACATGATTTTGATATAAATTTCATAATGTATTATGAATCGTATTTTGATGAAAGATGATGGATTGGGTCTGGTGTATGAGAAATGAGTTCCTGAATTTCTTGAATACACGGAACAACATCTTCCTGGCAATAATGAAATATTTTATTTTCCTTGTGTTATATGCGGGAATATTAAAAAGTTTTCAAAGAAAGAAATATTTCATCACCTATGTTGTGATGGAATTTGTCAAAATTATACAATATGGACACGACATGGTAAATTAAAAAAAAAACAAATTGCGATGTCACAAAGATATGAAGTTGATGTGTGTGTGTGTGTCTATATATATATATATATATATATATATATATATATGAATGATCGACTAGAAGATATGCTTTGTGATATTGGAGAATCTTCTTTTAGTAAAGTCAATATTAATGATACTTTAAGTAGTGACAAGGATGTGTTGTTATATAAGGGGTGCACAAATTTTACACAATTGTCTGCGGTGTTAAAATTGTTTAATCTCAAGGTAAAAAGTGGGTGAACGAATAAAAGTTTCACAAAATTGCTTGACTTGCTTAAACAAATGCTACTAGAAGATAATAATTCGTCGGAGCGTAGTTATGAGGTCAAGAAGATATTATGTCCAACGCGTTTGGAGTATATCAAAATACATACATGTTGTAATGATTTCATATTATACATGAAAGAGCATGAAAAGTTAAATCATTGATCGAAATGTTATGAGTCGGGCTACAAGGTGAGGACAATAGTGGTGATGATGGTGACGAAGATAGAAAAAAGTGTCCTCCTACCAAAGTGTAAGGTTCAAGAGACTGTTTGCTAATGTGAATGACACAGAGAATATTAGATGGCATGTAGATGAAAGAAAATGTGACGGAAAAACTCGCCACATAGTTGATTCTTTGCAGTGGAAGAAAATTGATTCGTTGATTCCGAATTTCGACCATGAGGAAAGAAACCTTAGGCTTGGACTTGGCATGGATGGAATGAACCCCTTTGGTAATCTGAGTACTAAACATACTTCAAAGTTTATTCTTCTAATAATTTACAATCTATCCATTTGGTTGTTCACATAGCGCAAATATAAGTTGTTATCTATGATGATTTCGGGGCCAAAACACCTTGGAAATGGCTAGATGTTTATCTAAGTCAATTAATTGAATATTTAAGAGTTTTATGGGAGGAAATCATTGACGTTGATGATGTGTATTCATATGAAAAGTCTAAGATGCGTGGAATTTTATTTTGCACAATCAACGACTTTTCTACATATGGTAATTTAGCTTGATACAGTGTCAAGGAGAATAAAGAGTATCATATATGTGAATCTAATACGTGTTTCCACCAACTTCAGTTTGAAAAAAACCTGCTTACCTTGGCCATCGGAAATTTCTAAAACCCAATCATCCATATCGTAGATTGCAAAAGGCTTTTAAAGGAGAATACGAGCTTGATATCTCTCATAAACCTTTAACTGTGGATGAAGTTTATAAACGAAAAAAATGTGTTAATTTTGTCATTGGAAAGAATAAAAAATGGCTCGTTGAGAAAAATATTTGGAAAAATATGTTGGTGTTCTTTGATCTTCCATATTAGTCTAGCCTCGATGTAAGATATTGTCTTGATGTGATGGAAGTAGAGAAAAATGTGTGTGATGGTTTAATTGGAATACTACTAAACATTCAAGGCAAGACTAAAGATAGTAAGAATTTATGTCTAGATATGGTGGCAATGGGTGTACGACAACAGTTGGCTCCAAAAGAATTAGGAAAAACTACTTATTTGCCTCCAGCATGTCACACTCTATCTAAAATAGAAAAGAAAGGTTTTTTAGAGTGTTTTCATGGTATCAAAGTTCTCCAAGGAGACTCATCAAACATCGAGAAACTTCTATCAATGAAAAATCTCAAGTTATTTGGCTTAAAATCTCATGATTGTCATGTCTTGATGACACAACTTTTACCAGTGGCTCTCTGTGGCATCTTACTAAAAAATGTAACAATAACTAGATTTTACTTATTCTTTAATGCTATAGGTAATAAAGTATTCGATTTAAAAAAAAGATGAATTGGAAGATGTGGCTGCAATAATCTTGTGTCAATTGTTCATCTAGTCACAGAAATCATATTTTTTTGGTCCAGTTTATTTAAGGTGGATGTATCCAATAGAGCCATACATGAAGATCATTAAAATATATATGAAGAATCATCACTGACTGAAAGCTTTGATCGCTGAAAGGTACATCATAGAAGAAGCTGTTGTGTTCTGTTCAAACAATTTGTCTGAAGCAGAGTCTATTGGAATTCCAAAGTATCGTCCTGATGGAAAATATGAAGGTAGAGGTACCCAAGGTTTAAATGTTATGTCAATGACTCGGGATATAGTTCTTCAAGCACATTTATATATATTGAATAATGTTGATGAAGTTCAACCTTACATATCTACTCACAAAAGACTTACTAAGAAAAAATATCCCCAAATGAGTGAAAAGTGGTTGTTGAAAAAGCATAACAAGAATTTTATAAGTTGGTTTAGTCAATGGATTTCTAATGATCATAGTGCATTCGAGACAATTAAATAGATGTCATACATGCCTAAATATAATGTAGTAATTTGGATTGCTTACGAAATTAGTAATTTTTTCTTTTATACAAAATCAAAAGATGATTGTAGTACAATGCAAAATAGTGGAGTTATGGTTCAGGCTGAATCCATATGTTTCTCTAGTTCGAAGGATAAGAATCCTATAATGGTATCCAGAGTATACTTTGGGTTCATTGAGGATATTTTATATATTGATTATGTTTTATTCAAAGTGCCTTTATTTAAATGCAAGTGGATTAGCAATAACATTGGTGTACAAACTGATGAGTTAGGATTCACACGGGTTGACCTTGGCAAGGCAATTTATATGACTAAACATTAATCATGGCATCCCAAGTAAATCAAGTGTTTTATGTTACTAATCCTTCTGAAAAAAGATGGTCAATTGTTATCCACAGAAAACACATTCCTCATAGTGATAAAAATCATGATTTAAAATTTGATATTATTATGACTCCTTACGCAACACATGTGCCTACTTCATATGAAGAAGTTGATACATAAAATGTCCATGATATTCATTATGTCTTCTTGAGAGAGTGAGATGTTTTATTTGGCTCTAGGCTCATTATAGGCTTCTCACAAATTATAACAAGAGCAGGATGTGAATGGAGCATGTTATGTGTCGTTATTGTGGTAATATATGGAAACTAGTTTGTATGTGTTTAGCGACTATCGTGTTGCTAAGTAAATATGGTTGAATGTTATGCCTAGTAAATATTTTTAGGAATAGTTTCTTTCATGGAGATTTGAAGACTTGGATCCAAGTTAATTTCAATTACAAGTGGTGTGGTGTAAATGGTGTCCACTAGAGAGACTATTGGGCGATGATGCGGTATTTCCTGTAGATGTGTGTTTACTGTGAATTTTGGTAAACAACCTCTGGTCTATCAATCTTAAACGAAAATTGATTAACTTGCAGGATCGACCACACAAATCCTAGGACATGTGCTAAATTTAAGAGACAAGTGTAAATGACAAATGAAAATTAAAGAGAATGTAAATTGAACTCCACGTTCGACAATACTGAAATAAAATCTAACTGAACTCCACGTTCGACTACTTACAATAAGGTAAAGTAAAGGCTTGAAATTTAAAGGGCTGTAAGTAAAGGGTGTAGAAATTAGAGGCGTCGAAAGGAAATGACAAGAAGTAAAAAGCTTTGAAAGTAAAATGCAACGAACTCCACGTTCTTGAAAAGTAAAGGCTGGAATGATAAAAGTGTTGTCGAAGGTAAAGTGCAGGAAAATAAAGGACTTTGAAAATAAATGAAATAGATTAAAGGCGAACTCCACGTTCCTTGAAAATAAAAGACTTTGAAAAGTAAATGCTTGAAGATTAAATGCTTGAATGTAAAAATGCAATTGAAGGTAAATGCAGAAAGTTTAAATGACTTTGAAAGTAAATTTGGCATGGAAGATAAAGTTCAAGAAATTGTAAAGGCATGGAAAGTAAATGGCTGAATCTTAAACATGATGAAGATAAATTGTATTAAGGAAGAAAATGGTGTTACATTACGTACATTCTCACGAACTCGTTTCTCTACACGCGGGTACTTTGAGTTTCTTTGAGTAACTTGTACAAGAATATGAACACCTCTATTACATAGAACTAACTCCTATTTATAGTGCTAGGAAATAACTACCAAGTGGTGGTTATTACTTCAAACGTGTGGATTTTGGCGCCTTCTCCTTGGTCTCAACTGTTCCCACGTTCACAACTGCTCTTATTTAAATTTCAAACATTGGAAATTTCCTCCAGCCTTAGTATAACAACTGCAGCGCTTGTTTCCATATTCTCATGGTCGAAACCTTTCCAGCACTTAGCCATTTTTTGAGGTTCCTAAAACCTCTATTCGACTCAGGCTTCACCAAAACTGGGTCGAAGCCTTCTTTACGTTAAAAATAATTTTTTAACTTAAAATAGCTTTGATTCTTTCTAGCGTCGAAAATGAGGGTTAACAAATTGCCCCCAAGGAATGTCCTTTCGCCAGAATTGGTAGGAAGGTCATTTCTTGATATAATAACCATTTCGACGCCTGTTTGCATGGCCCTAACTGAATATCCCACTAATTACTTAATGGCTAAATTGTCCAGTTTCTTTGACCCACGCTTCTGACGTCATACCATCATGACAAATCCTTAAAACATCTTTTTAGTCGTATTCATCATAACATCTTTCTTGAAAACAGACGTTTGTAGTCTGAACATAACTGCTACTTTTCATCACGCCTCCAGGAGAAAGACACGCGTCCCACTAACTCCTCAGCTTCAAAGGTAGATCCAAGCCTCTTGGGATTTTTAAATGTCTATATATACCCATTTCCGCCACTTTGTGAACTTTCCACACTTTTCATACTCTCAAGCAACCTCTTCTTCTCTTCAGTTTCTTTTACGCAAACCCAGGAAAGAACACCATCCTTTCATCTTCTTCAACAATGGCGTCTTCTCAAATCAATCCTCAACAAAAGAAAACTCAGAGAGGCAAAGCTACTTCGTTTAAACAAACCATTCCTTCCTTCGCTAATATCCCAGGCCCCCAACTAGTAGATAACCGTCGTTGCATGCCGAAACCCACCTCTGAAGAAACAAGAGCCATCTACAAATCTCAGGTAATGATTCCTATAGTTATGTCTGACAAGACTTATGTGCTATTTGGTCCTTTAGCTGATGTGGACATGTCTAATGAGAGATTGAGTGAGTTTCTCCCTTCCTACCGGAAAACCAGACCGTTAGGGCAAAAGAGTTTTCCCAAAATCAACGCTGCTGCTGGAACTTCTCCTGAAGAAGTCCCCTTGCCCAAAATCAACGTCGGCTATCTCACTGATGGCACCAAGCTGGTGAGAGCTGTCAACCCCTTGAAATAATTTGACTAATGGATGGCGAAGATGGAGAAGGTCAAAGCTGCGCATTGGAAGGATATAGGGATTTATGACCTTCTTATGCTGTCGAAGACCAGTATACCATATTGTCTGAACATGTTGGCAGCATCCTTATACTTTTGGCACAGCACCCATTATACCTTCCATCTGCCATGTGGAATGGTTACTCCAACCTTATTCGACGTCGCTGCCATCACAGGGCTTCGCCCAGAAGGCCTTACTTATAACCCTGATGTTGATGCTGAAGACACCATCAATATTTCAGGCTCTAAACTTACATACACTCTCTTCATTAAACACCACTTTAAACAAGAAGATGACAACGTGTCTGATGAAGAACATATTGCTTTTCTCACAGTCTGGCTGTCGAGATATGTTTTTTGTACCAAGTCTTTGCAGGTAGCTAAGAAGTACCTGCCCCTGGCGAATCAGCTTCACCACAATAGAGGAACCTGCTTGAGTGAACTCATTCTGGAGAACCTTTACGAGTCTATCAGTGAAGGGGCTTCTCGACTTAGAAATATGGAGGCCCAAGGTCCTATGCACTTGAGTGGTCATCTTTGGCTGCTTCAATTGTGGCTTAATGCTACATTTGAGGCTAGCCTCCCCAGAAAAGGCCTAGTTGATGAAGCCTCTGCTGAAATAAGGGAAAGGAGTGTCGAAGGAACGCGTCTGGCTAAACTCACTCCCAATGATGATGGTGAAAACCTTCAAAGGGCTTTCACCAGTTATATTATGATGTTTGCCAAGTGCTATGAGTTCACTCCTAGCATGGCACCTTTTGCTCGACGAAGCTACGGCCCTGTGTGGTTTAAAAGGCCATTTCCAAATCCTCATCAAACTCTTGATCAAGAATATGTTACTATCTGGGAAGCCTTTTTTATTCCTAGATTCTTCATCCACAGGCTGAACTTAGGGAGAGGTTTATCAGCATTAATTGCCTATCAACCAAACCTTGTCTCTCGACCATTTGGGCTAGCCCAGAGCTTCCCTCAGTGCTTGTATGAGAGAAAGGGCCAAGTAATTCTTCACACCGCTTGCTTCGACGAGGAAAATGTCTCCCATACACTCGACAGCCGGAATGAGAACAGAAAAATCCTCTCTCCTGTGTTTTTTGAACCTTCCTTTCTATGCACTTCATCATTCCACCAATGGTGGTCGAAGCACTACAGTGAGCACTTTCTTGATGTGGCTACATTTTCTTCGTTACTTGACCAAGCTTTTCTCCATGTGCAGGACAAGACGAAAAAGAGTAAGTTCACTCACATCGAAGAAATACAGGCTTTTCAAAAATACTTTGAAACTATCTATCGACCAGATGATCTTAGTCGAACCATTCATGAGGCTGCTGTCACTCTAATGAGAAAATTTCTAGAAAAGCTGGATCAACTAAAAATTCCTCCCAACGTCCCTCGTGAGAAACGTTATGAGGTAGCTTTTAAACTTTTTCCTCCAAAGTTCCCTCGACTACCTAATGCTGATTTTGGAGTGGCGCTTGCCCCTCCATTCCCAGATTGGTTTGTCTGTGGGGAGCATTTAAAACTTCTTCGACAGCAGTCTCAGCCAAAGGCTCAACGAGTGGTTTCGACTAAGCATACGTTAGACAGTTTTAAAGGGCACCTTCATATAGGCATTCAGGACGTTCGTGTCGAATCTGAAATATATGAAGGTTTGAAATCCACAATCCATGGCTTTATAACTAACCATGTAATCATTAACTTGTAACAATTGTGTACTGTCTTTCAGTTGTGCCTAGGAAACCTGCTTCGACTAGGGCTGCTACCTTACAAAGTGGCAAAGAACCAGAGAGCACACAAGTATATTTCACATCCCCTGCTTACGTTTTTACTATATGAATTTCTTTCTTATATTTGCATTGCCTCTTCAGACTGGTCGAAAACCTTCAACACCTTCCAAGAAAGGTAAAAAGGATACCCCAGCTGTGATTATAGCTTCATAGGCCTCAGATGAATCTCCTGAGGAGGTTCTCACAAAGAAAAGAAGGAAACCCATAAAGGCTTCTGGACCTACTGGCCCACCTCCTTCGAAGGTGGCCAAAATACTCGAGAAGGCACCCACCACAAGTGGTGTCGAGAAGGAACCTTCCAAGGTGGCCTTGAGAACCCCTCTTAGTGACCATGGGAGTGATAAATCAAGTCCTGCTGTTGAACAGACTCAGGTATGTGCACCACTTTTCATTATGCTGACGTCTTTCGTCCATTACTTCAATCTCATTTTCTCCACTTGTGTTCTTTAGGCACCCATAATCAACAATCCAGATCCCCAACCAACTCCAAGCAACTTCGTCATCACCATAATTGACGATCCGGTTCCTCAACCAACTGTAGGAAGCTTCACCACCACGCTCCTCAATACCCAAGGTGAGCCAACTTATCACCCATCTTCTGATATTGACTCTGGTTTGAGTGAGATTAATCAACCTACTCCACATGTTACAGAACACACCGCACCACCAGTTCAAACCACTACTCAAAACGCACAAGCTGATGGCGCCAACTCTGATGATGATGATGCCTCAAGTCCACCACCTTTCAATCTGGCTACCTCCATGGATAAAGGTCAGTTGGTTGAAGAAGAAAGACATGAACCTGAAGTTTAAACACATAACGCCAATCCTGATCAAGCTGCGCCTGAGGAGACAAATGAACTACATCCTACACCAGCTGATGACCAGGAGAATATGCAACCAACTGCTAAAGAGTCTGATGAAGAAATGGGAGAAGAACAAGATGAAGAAGGAGAAGAATCAAAAGAGGAGGAAGAAGAACAAACTGATCCTAATCCCCACCATACTCCTTCGCCTGTGGTCCAGCAAACCCTGGCTAGCATTCCACCTCCTGGAGACTCACTGATAGCACTCAAGTGGTCGAACCCACGTGAGTACTCCAAACTAATACTCAAGCAGAAGTATGGTTCTTCTTCTTCTGTCTCTTCGACTCCAGCATCGGATGAGTTCGCCAAAATAGTCCTCCAAGCCATAAAGAAAAATTCTTCAGGGGGGACATTCACAGAATTTTGGCCTCAGACTCTACTGCAACCATTTACCTGAAGGACACCCTTGCAAAGATTGAGCTCACCACCCTCAATCCAGATGTTTCTGGTTTTCTGATAGAGTTAACTGCTGTGGTGAACCAAATAGCTGCAGAAATAAAGCTGCTTCCCTCTATCAGGAATACCATAGAGAAAACATCTGGCTGTGAGAGTGCAGCCTGGTGTGGTGCAAAAGAGGCGTACGAAGAGGTCGAACGTATGGAGGCTAATCAAAAGAAAAAGTAAGATGAGATAGCCTCCAACTAGAAGGACATTGAAGCCTGGAAGCAACAAATCACGGAGCTACAAGCCAAAATTGAAAATGCTGAAAAACGCAACCGTGATTTGCACCATTTCGACGACACTAAGATGGCTGAAGAAACAAAGAATGCTATTGATCGTATTGAGGCGGCCCAAAGGTATGAAAAAGAGCTCGCAGCAGCAAAATTTGATGAATCTTTGTGCAACGCTCGCCTCAAACATCACATAAAAGCTTTTTCTCAGTTGGCGTCGAGACTTCCCTTCTGATACTTTCGACACCTTCGTTTGTTTAATCATCATTTGTTTCTTGGCCTTTTCAGGCCTTTATGTAATGACAATTTTATTTGATTAATTCTTCATTGTTACTTTTGCCAGTAACTGCTTTCGACCCATATCGTATCATGATGCATTTTATTTATTGCTTCACGTCTAAGTCAAATTTACAATTAAGGTACTCTATCTTTTTCTTGGAAAACCACACTTTTCAGCTTTAAATTCCAAGGCATAAGGCTCTAGCTTTTAAAGTAACATTTATAGCATAGCCCTCAGGCATACTTCCAAGAATACCTCACGTGTTTCCACCGTTTGACTGGCCAATCCGATCAATACTTCGCCTCTATAAATTTCTTCCACATGACCGCGTTTTGCATAGAAGCAAACATGAATAATTCAGAGAAATCATCAGCCAAGAAAATGGCTGGAAGGGCAAAGGCAGTTGAGGAAACAAAAAAGACGGAGGCAACCAAGAAATCTGAAGTCTCCATTGGAGCAACCTCTCAAGCCAAGAAGAGAGAAACTAAAATGAAGATCTCTAAGAAAGGGCACTCCAGCACCCAAGACTCTGATGATGAACCAGATGCAGATTATATGGATTTCCTCAAATCCATAGATTGGAGAGATTATGAATAACCTTTCCTTGATTTAGAAATTATTGCATTAATTCTGCTTTGTATGCCATATTAGCCTAACTTGGCCTATTTTGGCTCTCTTTTTATTAAATAAAGCTTATGTTTTAATATGAATCTCTTGCAGCATAGGCTTATATTTTTTCAAATACTTGCCATTTAATTTCAAGACTCTTTTATCTTTGTCTAACTCTTCCACTTCATAGCTCCATTAGAGAAAACTTGTATGACTTGGAATGGGCCTTCCCACTTAGGGGACCATTTGCCCAATGTTCTATCCTTTCGATCCATAGGCAAAATCACTTTCCAAACCAATTCCCCACATGCAAAAGATTTAGACTTAACCTTTTTGTTGTAGGATTCTTCGACCCTCTTCTTTTGTCTTCTTAACAACTCCAAGGCTCTAAGCCTTTCTTCATCCAAATCCACTAATTCATTCATCATCATTTCCCAATAATTCTCAGAGGGAATCTCATGATGTCTTTGAACTCTTATAGACTGTAAATAAATCTCAACAGGCAATACTGCATCATGACCAAAAGTAAGTCGAAATGGGGTAGTGTTGGTAGCCTCTTTAGGGGATGTTCAACATGCCCAAAGAACTTGGTCTAACGTCTTGTGCCAATTTCTAGGCCTCTTTCCCACATGCTTCTTGATCAGTCCAATCACTACCTTATTGGCAGCTTCGACTTGCCCATTGGCCTGAGCATAATAAGGTGTAGAAATCAATAACTTGAAACCTATTTCTTTGGCAAACTCCTGCACCTTTCGACCAGTAAACACTGATCCTTGATCCGTAGTGATTGTTTCAGGAATACCAAATTTATAAATAATGTGATTTTGAATGAATTCAATAACATCTTCTTGACCTATATTCGCCAGTGGTATTGCTTCAATCCACTTGGTGAAATAATCAATTCCCACCAAAATATATCTTTGGTTCTTTGAAGATGCTGGTCGAATCTCTCCCACTATATCCAAAGCCCATCCTCTGAAAGGCCACGGTTTCACTATGGAATGTAATTCACTTGCAGGGATATGTTGTACGCCAGCATGAATTCGATATTCTTGGCAACCCTGAGCAAACTTTATGCAATATTTCAGCATAGTAGGCCAATACATGCCCTGTCGAAACAACAGCCATTTCATTTTTTGGCCAACTTGGTGTGCTCCACATGCCCCACTATGTACTGTCGAAAGAGCCAAATATGCCTCTGCTTCACTAAGGCATTTCAATAAGACTCCCTCAGGGGTCTTTTTAAACAATTCATTACCCAAAAGTACATAGCTTAAAGCTTGATACCTGATTTTTCGCTCTGTCGAAGCCGTTGGGTTTTGCAAATATTCAACTATGGGCTTCCTCCAATCTTCATCTGTTAAACTATCTATGGCAAAAATTTCAAAATTTTCGCCATCTATGCACCCAAGCTTAGTTGTTTCTAAGTCTGAGGGGCACAATCCAACAGCCACCACTTTACCTCTTGCTTCAATTACTTCTTGAAGGTTTTCCTTCGACACCTTGTATCCAGAGGCAATTTGAGCCAAGTCGTTAGCAACTTGGTTCTCTATTCTAGGTATGTGTTGGATGGCCACTACCTCAAATTTCTTTAATAATCTATTGGCTATCTCAAAGTACATAATGAGATTTTCTCTAACACATTTATACTCCTTTGTGATTTTTTTTATAACCAATTCTGAGTCTCCCATTATTTCGACTCTAGTTGCCTCCAATTCTAACAAAATTTCAAGGCCAGCGATTAATGCTTCATATTCAGCCTCATTGTTAGAGCAAGGTCCTTCGACCTTATACTTGAATTTTGTTGGAATTTTTTCAGGAGAAATAATGTATATTCCTACTCCTGTTCCATTTTTATGACTTGATCCATCAAAGTATAACTTCCAGGATTTTAATTCAACATAATTCAAATCATTTTCATTTATAGAGTGATCAACTATAAAGTCTGCAACTACTTGCCCTTTCACAGCTTTTAAAGGTTGATTTGTTAGGGAAAATTCTGTTAATGCTAATGCCCATTTGCCAATTCGACTATGCAAAATAGGTTTAGATAACATATGTTTTACAACATCAAAGTGAGAAGAAACATACACATCAACTGGCTTTATATATTGCTTCAATTTAGTACAAGAGAAATACAAGCATAAACATAACTTCTCAATCATGCTATACCTAGTTTCTGCATCATTTAAGACTCGACTAAGATAATAAATGGCTCTTTCGACTCCATTTTCATCCTCCTGAGCTAACATGCTCCCTAGAGTTTTATCTGATGCAGCTATATACAATCTCATACTCTTGTTTCTACAAGGTGGTGACAGAATTGGAGGATGGCTTAGGTACTCCTTGATCTTGTCGAAGGCTTCCTGCTGTAATTGCCCCCACTCAAAACCATCTTTGTTGAAACGAAGCAATGGCGAAAAAGCTTGTGTTTTGCCACTCAGGTTGGATATAAACCTTCTTAAGAAGTTGATCTTGCCCAGCAACGACTGCAACTCCTTTTTAGTTGATGGCGCTTTCGCCTCCATTTTGCCTTTGGTTTTATTCTGATTTATTTCGATCCCTTTCTTGTGGACCACAAAGCCTAGGAAATCCCCTGCCTGCACACAAAAAGTACATTTGAGAAGATTCATTTTAAGACAATATTTTCTCATCCTTTCAAAGGACTGTCGAAGATGGTCAATGTGACTTTTCCCAGAAATAGATTTTATAACAATATCATCAATATAAACTTGCATGAATGTGTCTATAAAATCGTGGAAAATTGAATTCATTGCCCTTTGATAAGTGGCACCAGCATTCTTGAGACCAAAAGGCATCACTACCCATTCATAGGTGCCTAAGGCTCCAGGGCATCTAAAAGAAGTTTTATGAACATCTTCCACAACAATGAATATTTGGTTGTAGCCAGAATATCCATCCAGCATACTAAGATATTCATGTCCTGCTGCAGAATCTATTAACATTTCTGCTACTGGCATTGAATATTCATCTTTAGGAGTTGCAGAGTTTAAATCTCTAAAATCAATGCAAACTCTCAAAGACCCATTCTTTTTAATAACAGGTACTATATTAGCTAACCATTCGACATACCTTGCAGTGCGAATGAATTTGCAACGAAGCAGTCTTTCGACTTCCTCCTTGATCTTTGACAATATCTCTGGTGCAAACCGTCTTGGATTTTGCTTGACTGGTTTTTTCCCAGGCGTCATAGGCAACCTGTGTTCAACCAACTCCCTGCTCAAACCAAGCATCTCGTCATAATCCCAGGCGAAGCAGTCCTTGAACTTTTTCAACAACTCAACCACTTCAACCTTCAACTGGGGATCAAGATTGGCACTGATGTAGGTAGGCCTTTTGGTTGCCCCCTCACTGAGGTCAACTTCTTCTAAAGGATCTTGTGCTAGCATTTTGATATTATTTGCCAACGGATCCTTCTCAAATCCTAAAGGCTCATCTTCATAGATGGCGTCGAGCCTCTGGCTTTGCTCTCCAGTTTCAACCTTATCTGGAGGTTTTGGGTCGAAGTCCTTACCAGGACCTTCTTGATATAATTCAGAAATGGCTTCGCCAGCCATATAGTCATTGGCGGCTTCCAAAGCCGTTTGTAGTTTTATTTCGGCCACATAGGCCGAAATTCTTTTTAAAGCGTCGAACTCAGTCATGATCACTGAATTCATCTCCCCATCATGTGGGCTCTATTGGAGGTGAGCCTAAGCATGGCAACCTTCCTCCTGGCACCTCCCTGTCCCATCTGAAACCTTCGACAGGGTGTAAATACAACGAATAAAATGTTTCTACATCAGGCGTAAACTCAAAATCAGCTGGAGGACATGGAGCAATGTTCGCCAGATGTTTCTCAAATTGCCTACTATCCACATGATTAATAGGCACCTTAAAGTACCCTTGATCAGCTTCAATATTTTCAACTATTCCATCTGGTCTCCAAATGGTGATTCTTTGATGCATAGATGAAGGTACAACTCCTATTCCATGAATCCACTCCCTACCCAAGAGTAGATTGTAGTTAGCTTTCGTCTCGACGACCATAAACACTGTTGGTCTGGTAATAGTTCCCACAGTGAGATCCACTTGAATCACTCCTAGAGTGGAACCAACTTTTCCTTCATAGTTCGACAGAACCATGTTGTGGGGTTTGGTATCAGTCTCAAACTTCCCAATCTTGCTCAGCAAAAATCTTGGCATTAAATTGACAGTTGCACCATAATCCACCAAAATTTTGTTGACGGGAACATTTTCTACTTTGCCAGTAATGTAAAGAGGCTTCAAATGACCCTTCATTGCCTCTGTGGGGCGTTCAAAGAAAGCATTTTGTTCTTCGACGCACCCATTGTTCATGATGTAATAACACACAGGCTTGTGTGCCAATATTTCCAATTCATCAGTTTGATCCAAGTCTTCGACCTCTGAGACTTGACCAAATTCTTTTGGCATTACTGACACCACATTCACCAGAATATCTAGAGAAGCTACAGACTCACTGTCGAAGTTATCCGTCATATTCTCATCATCTTCCACCTTATTTTTTGGCTGAACAGTGAACAACTTTCGTCTTATGGGCATCTTCTCAATTTCCCCAGCTCGATTATCAACATTGGTGCTTGACTCTCCTTGCACCTGAGCCTCCCTGATAGCCTTTCGCCTGCGTTGCTCTCATCGCCATTGTGATCTAGACATGGGGTTTTTACCCTTGTAATTTTGAGAAATGTATGCTGATTTGTTGGTGGTGTGGTTCTCTTTTCTATACTCAAATGAAGAACCTCTTTCCACATCAAATTTCTCCCACTTTTTCTTCTGTCCTCTCCCTTCAATAGGCTTGATCCAACTACCTGTGGGCACATTCGCGGCTGGTTTGAATGTACCTGGCCTAACTCCTAGTACTTGGTTTTTTAATCCTGTCGAAAGTCGTCTATAGTCAAAACCTTTGGGACTTTTATTTACCTTCTGCCCCCAGCTTCCACCAGCTTTTTTGACACCTTCTAACTTGTGGGCAGCTTTCTCATTAAAAATGGCGCTGCATCTAGGACATAACATCACTCCAGAACCTTTCTTCTAGCAACGGTGCAGAAAATCCATGATTGTCTCCTCTTGATTAGGATAAGCTATCTTGTTGCTCTCTTCTTGTTCGTCTGCCTTACTCACCGGTTCAACTTTTTGGTCTGTAATTTCGACCATATTGACATCAATTCTGTCCTTTAAGCGCATCTTGGAGAAATGGGCTTCCAGACTTTCAGTGGTCTTCGCCAGACATCCACCACTTTCTACTGCTTTTGCAGCTTTTTGGGAAGCTTCTTGCCAAGCAGCTTTTTCAGCTTCAACCATTTCTTCAGCATTAACATTTTCGACATCAGGGGATGTCTTGAAGAATTGTTCAGTAGCCATACATATCCAGTTTTCCACCAAACAACCGTCCATGTTTATCATCTCTCCTACCAACAGCAAGTCATCTTCCAATTCCTTAACAACTTGGACTTTGGGGGCATTTCTGCGCATGGCTTCATTGGTGCTGACGCTACCTGAGCTGGGGTCAGATTCTTTGGCCAATTCAACCATGTTAATGCCTTCATTGGCATTTATCTTTAATCCACTCACTGCCATATCCAAAACCTTGGCAGCATTATCCATTTCAACAAACTTATCAGCAGTCTCCTTGGCCACCAACATTAGACTGGTACCATCACCATTCAGGCCATTTGCAGCCTTACTAAAACCTTCAGTTACCACAGGATTGGTGGCGAAGTCCTCAGTGACTTCTACCATGTTGACTGACTCATCAGATCCCTCTATGGCTTCGACCATCTAAACCTCGTGAGGCTCTGTATAGTTAGCCTCTGCAACTTGCAATGGATCAGAGTCGATTTTCATCTGAGCTTTGCCTTTGTCACCAAACTTCAGCCTTCCTTCTTGGATAGCATTTTGTACGAAATCCCTGAAAAGAAAACATTGAGAAGTTTTATGACCCAAAAAATTATGGTACTTACAAAAACCTTTTTTCTTTCTTTGTTTTAAAGGTGGCATCTTAGCACCAGCAGGTACTATCATTTGCCCATCTTTAACTAACAAATCAAAAAATTTGTCACACTTAGTAACGTCGAAAGTGTATGTTTTCTTAGGAAATTTATCGTTAGATTCGACAGGATTTTTTCCATCTGAGGGAGCTAATAATTTGCAGGCATAAGGTGGACCTTGCTTTAACTCAGCAATGCCAACCTCATTTCCGTCGAAATAAGATGTTTCACCATACAGATTCTCCACATCTTCATTGCATTTGACAAAGGCTACTTTCTTACCCCTGCTGAATTTAGCCTTTTCCTCTTTCAACCTTTCTAGCTGTCGAACCCTATCAACCAACTGGGCCATGTCTCTAAGATATTGGGTATCTAATTTCTTCCTAATGGAATAATCAAGACCCCCAGCAGCCATTTCGACCAACTCATGTTCTGGCACTTGTGTAAAGCACCTGGCTTTAAGAAGTCGAAACCTATTCAGGTAATCATCAATTGGCTCAGTAACTTTGCGTTTGATGCTAGCCAATTCTTTCAAACTAATCTTAGTTTGCCCCATGTAGAACTGTTCGTGGAACAAACGTTCTAGTTGGGTCCAATTGTATATGGAATTTGGAGGCAAAGTAGTAAACCATGTGAAAGCATTCTTGGTAAGGGAGCTTGGGAAGTATTTGATTCTTAGGCTTTCGTCAGCTGCAATTTCGCCTGCTTCAATCAAATATCTAGCCACATGTTCGACGGTGGATTTAGTAGTATCTCCTGAAAACTTGCTGAACTTTGGAACCTTCGTCCTAGGGGGTAATTCTGCTTGGAGAATGTAATCCACTATAGGCAAAGTATAGTTTGGCCTGGTGAAGCCAACATTCACACCATTTCTGGTCATTATCCTTTCAACCATGGCTGCAAGGTTATTTTCTTCTGCTTGATTTCGATGTCGAACCTGTCTAAGTAATTGATCTGCATTTTGGTTCCTGTTCACCATCACTACTGGCTCTTCCTCCATCTGGTATGGCATCTGGTTTCTTGGTGGTTCGACTCTAAAATGATCAATCATCTCTTGATCTTCCAAGTTCGCCTCAGGCATCTGACGTGGATGACGTCTTGGGATATCTTCGACCATAGTTGCTCTTCGTTCCACCGCTGGTACTCCCATGAAATCAGCTATGCGTGCCACTTGTGCAGCCAATTGTTGGTTAGTTTGAGTCGTATTTTGAATCAAGGGTTGAAAAACTTCTCCCATTGTCTGAGACAACGTATGCACCATTTGCATGTTACTTTCATCCATCTGCTGTCTCAAACAATTTATGGATGTATTTGTAAGGCTAGGCGTTTGAACAGAGTAACCAACACCTATGTTCTGGTTGTTTCGCCCTCCTGATCCTGACCCTTCTAATGGCGAAGACACTACAGTTTCTGAAAATACAGGTGGAGCATTCTGCATATTTTGCATCATTGATGTAGGCATACCATAGGGTTGACTCCTTGACCCTGGATGTGGAAAACCTGGAGGAGGAACATGCCTGTACATTGATTTCCCCCAGGGGGTGTTGGTGAATTAGGACTTTGTGGTCCTATGTATTCCAACACAGGTTGGGTATATGATTTTGTATATGTTGATCCTGGTTCAGACACTACTAATGGAAGTGGCGCTTGTCCTCCTGTCGAAGACACTGGTGATGGTGTGCTTTGAGACCCCATACTGCTACTGGACTGAGTGTTTGAAATACTCCCTTGAGGATCAACTTGTTGGCTAGCATTAGTTGCCATTCTCTTAATTTATCTTCTCTTTGGTATCCCTTCATTTGTTGTGGCTAACTTCCCACTTCTCAATAACATACAACGAAAGTACTTCTTCACCAAGAAAGATAAGGTTGACAAAAAGTGTAGAACTTAGCACTGGGTCCCATTGGGCGTGCCAATTTGTTTACTGTGAATTCTGGTAAACAACCTCTGGTCTATCAATCTTAAACGAAAATTGATTAACTTGCAGGATCGACCACACAAATCCTAGGACATGTGCTAAATTTGAGAGACAAGTGTAAATGACAAATGAAAATTAAAGAGAATATTAGATGGCATGTAGATAAAAGAAAATGTGACGGAAAAACTCGCCACATAGTTGATTCTTTGCAGTGGAAGAAAATTGATTCGTTGATTCCGAATTTCGACCATGAGGAAAGAAACCTTAGGCTTGGACTTGGCATGGATGGAATGAACCCCTTTGGTAATCTGAGTACTAAACATACTTCAAAGTTTATTCTTATAATAATTTACAATCTATCTATTTGGTTATTCACATAGCGCAAATATAAGTTGTTATCTATGATGATTTCGGGGCCAAAACACCTTGGAAATGGCTAGATGTTTATCTAAGTCAATTAATTGAATATTTAAGAGTTTTATGGGAGGAAATCATTGACGTTGATGATGTGTATTCATATGAAAAGTCTAAGATGCGTGGAATTTTATTTTGCACAATCAACAACTTTTCTACATATGGTAATTTAGCTTGATACAGTGTCAAGGAGAATAAAGAGTATCATATATGTGAATCTAATACGTGTTTCCACCAACTTCAGTTTGAAAAAAACCTGCTTACCTTGGCCATCGGAAATTTCTAAAACCCAATCATCCATATCGTAGATTGCAAAAGGCTTTTAAAGGAGAATACGAGCTTGATATCTCTCATAAACCTTTAACTGTGGATGAAGTTTATAAACGAAAAGAATGTGTTAATTTTGTCATTGGAAAGAATAAAAAAGGGCTCGTTGAGAAAAATATTTGGAAAAATATGTTGGGGTTCTTTGATCTTCCATATTAGTCTAGCCTCGATGTAAGATATTGTCTTGATGTGATGGAAGTAGAGAAAAATGTGTGTGATGGTTTAATTGGAATACTACTAAACATTCAAGGCAAGACTAAAGATAGTAAGAATTTATGTCTAGATATGGTGGCAATGGGTGTACGACAACAGTTGGCTCCAAAAGAATTAGGAAAAACTACTTATTTGCCTCTAGCATGTCACACTCTATCTAAAATAGAAAAGAAAGGTTTTTTAGAGTGTTTTCATGGTATCAAAGTTCTCCAAGGAGACTCATCAAACATCGAGAAACTTCTATCAATGAAAGATCTCAAGTTATTTGGCTTAAAATCTCATGATTGTCATGTCTTGATGACACAACTTTTACCAGTGGCTCTCTGTGGCATCTTACTAAAAAATGTAACAATAACTAGATTTTACTTATTCTTTAATGCTATAGGTAATAAAGTATTCGATTTAAAAAAAAGATGAATTGGAAGATGTGGCTGCAATAATCTTGTGTCAATTGGAGATGTATTTCTCTCCATGATTTTTTGACGTTATGGTTCACTAAATTGTTCATCTAGTCACAAAAATCATATTTTTTTGGTCCAGTTTATTTAAGGTGGATGTATCCAATAGAGCCATACATGAAGATCATTAAAATATATATGAAGAATCATCACTGACTGAAAGCTTTGATCGCTGAAAGGTACATTATAGAAGAAGTTGTTGTGTTCTGTTCAAACAATTTGTCTGAAGCAGAGTCTATTGGAATTCCAAAGTATCGTCCTGATGGAAAATATGAAGGTAGAGGTACCCAAGGTTTAAATGTTATGTCAATGACTCGGGATATAGTTCTTCAAGCACATTTATATATATTGAATAATGTTGATGAAGTTCAACCTTACATATCTACTCACAAAAGACTTACTAAGAAAAAATATCCCCAAATGAGTGATAAGTGGTTGTTGAAAAAGCATAACAAGAATTTTATAAGTTGGTTTAGTCAATGGATTTCTAATGATCATAGTGCATTCGAGACAATTAAATGGATGTCATACATGCCTAAATATAATGTAGTAATTTGGATTGCTTACGAAATTAGTAATTTTTTCTTTTATACAAAATCAAAAGATGATTGTAGTACAATACAAAATAGTGGAGTTATGGTTCAGGCTGAATCCATATGTTTCTCTAGTTCGAAGGATAAGAATCCTATAATGGCATCCAGAGTATACTTTGGGTTCATTGAGGATATTTTATATATTGATTATGTTTTATTCAAAGTTCCTTTATTTAAATGCAAGTGGATTAGCAATAACATTGGTGTACAAACTGATGAGTTAGGATTCACACGAGTTGACCTTGGCAAGGCAATTTATATGACTAAACATTAATCATGGCATCCCAAGTAAATCAAGTGTTTTATGTTAATAATCCTTCTGAAAAAAGATGGTCAATTGTTATCCACAGAAAACACATTCCCCATAGTGATAAAAATCATGATTTAAAATTTGATATTATTATGACTCCTTACGCAACACATGTGCCTACTTCATATGAAGAAGTTGATACATAAAATGTCCATGCTATTCATTATGTCTTCTTGAGAGAGTGAGATGTTTTATTTGGCTCTAGGCTCATTATAGGCTTCTCACAAATTATAACAAGAGCAGGATGTGAATGGAGCATGTTATGTGTCGTTATTGTGGTAATATATGGAAACTAGTTTGTATGTGTTTAGCGACTATCGTGTTGCTAAGTAAATATGGTTGAATGTTATGCCTAGTAAATATTTTTAGGAATAGTTTCTTTCATGGAGATTTGAAGACTTGGATCCAAGTTAATTTCAATTACAAGTGGTGTGGTGTAAATGGTGTCCACTAGAGAGACTATTGGGCGATGATGCGGCATTTCCTGTAGATGTGTGTTTACTGTGAATTCTGGTAAACAACCTCTGGTCTATCAATCTTAAATGAAAATTGATTAACTTGCAGGATCGACCACACAAATCCTAGGACATGTGCTAAATTTAAGAGACAAGTGTAAATGACAAATGAAAATTAAAGAGAATGTAAATTGAACTCCACGTTCGACAATACTGAAATAAAATCTAACTGAACTCCACGTTCGACTACTTGTAATAAGGTAAAGTAAAGGCTTGAAATTTAAAGGGCTGTAAGTAAAGGGTGCAGAAATTAGAGGCGTCGAAAGGAAATGACAAGAAGTAAAAAGCTTTGAAAGTAAAATGCAACGAACTCCACGTTCTTGAAAAGTAAAGGCTGGAATGATAAAAGTGTTGTCGAAGGTAAAGTGCAGGAAAATAAAGGACTTTGAAAATAAATGCAATAGATTAAAGGCGAACTCCACGTTCCTTGAAAATAAAAGACTTTGAAAAGTAAATGCTTGAAGATTAAATGCTTGAATGTAAAAATGCAATTGAAGGTAAATGCAGAAAGTTTAAATGACTTTGAAAGTAAATTTGGCATGGAAGATAAAGTTCAAGAAATTGTAAAGGTATGGAAAGTAAATGGCTGAATCTTAAACATGATGAAGATAAATTGTATTAAGGAAGAAAATGGTGTTACATTACGTACATTCTCACGAACTCGTTTCTCTACATGCGGGTACTTTGAGTTTCTTTGAGTAACTTGTACAAGAATATGAACACCTCTATTACATAGAACTAACTCCTATTTATAGTGCTAGGAAATAACTACCAAGTGGTGGTTATTACTTCAAACGTGTGGATTTTGGCGCCTTCTCCTTGGTCTCAACTGTTCCCATGTTCAAAACTGCTCTTATTTAAATTTCAAACATTAGAAATTCCCTCCAGCCTTAGTATAACAACTGCAGTGCTTGTTTCCATATTCTCATGGTCGAAACCTTTCCAGCACTTAGCCATTTTTTGAGGTTCCTAAAGCCTCTATTCGACTCAGGCTTCACCAAAACTGGGTCGAAGCCTTCTTTACGTTAAAAATAATTTTTTAACTTAAAATAGCTTTGATTCTTTCTAGCGTCGAAAATGAGGGTTAACAATGTGGTGCAATAAAGAGTTGCATAATGACTCTTACTAGATACCGTATAACCAGGCCACCATGTTGTACATATTACAAGTGGTTATTATAGTGTGAGACAGGCGAATATTGGTATTGTTAGGGGATCGCAAGCTCTTTGTTGGATAAGCTGGAAATGACCAAGGATATGGATGGTGAAATTGAATACGGATGGTGCTTGTAAGGAAAGTAGACTACTAAATAAATTATCTATCACCTTGGTTGGGAAAAGGTTTTCATCATGGTTGGTGGTCTATAGTAATAAAAGGTGCAATTAAAGTGCAATAATTTTAACTACGGGCTAATGTACAAGGTGGAAAATTGGACAGCGTGCCACTTTTCACCACAGTTAGGCCTAACGGTCGTGGAAAAAGTGACTTGATCATGGTTTTGATTCCCAACAAAATCATTTTATAGTTTCAAAATGGCACGTTGGACTAAATTTCCCCACAATTTGGTGTTCCAACCGTAGTGAAATGTAGCGCTTTGACGTTTTCCCATGGTTAGAATTTCTAATTGTGGGAAATCTAATCTATATTTAATTTAAAAATAAATAAAAAAGGAAGGCGCCACTACTATGCTTCTACCCAAATCAGTAGAATCGTTAAACATTAAATCTAAACAACAACAACAACAACAATAATAGCAATAAAAATAACAATAACAATAACAACAACAACAACAACAACAACAACAAAAACGAAATCGATAGGATTGAAAAACATTAAATCTCAACAACAAAACAAAATCAATAAAATTGTTAAACATTAAATATCAACAACTACAACGACAACAACTACAACTACAATGGTAGCGACGACGACGACGACAACAACAACGGCAACGACAACAACAACAACAACAACAACAACAACAACAACAACAACAACAACAACAACAATGATGACGATGACGACAACGACAACGACAACAACATTGACAAAGATGACTAAGGAACATCCCGCTTTTATAATGAATAAAACATAAAAAATTTGGTTCTGGGATTTGAAGTGTTTCCTTAAGGGACCTTTCCCCGGGTTAGTAACATTGACCGAGGGAAAAGTGGCTTAAAAATAAAAATGAAATAAAGTTGCCTAATTGAATAGATTTTACCTTGATGAGTTAATTGGTCGAGGTAAAATTCATTACGAAATATACTAGTTATTGTAGTGGCAACATAGTTGGTTGTTGAGGAGTTATGAGAATTAATAAAGGGCAATGGATTGATGGTTTCTCTAAATCTCTAGGTTTGTGTAGTGCCTTTGTTTCTTAGTTATGAGGGATGTTTTAAGGATTAAAGTATGCTCAGAGTCTAGGGTTTGATGTTGTGGAGCTGGATGTTGATTACACTATTAAAAAATGTAGATTTCGTAGCAAACTTTCACCTCGGCCAAAGTATCCATCGTGGTAAAATCTATTCAATTAGTAGATTTTGTTTATTCTTAACGTTCAAGACACATTCCACTTAGATTAAATATACCAACCATGGTTAAATAACATTTCATGGGCAGGTTTTCCAACCGTGAAGAAATGTCCTTCAAGGAGACGCTTCAAATCCCAACACGTGCAGTTTAGTTTTTCATTCATTTTTAAGCCACTCTTGTGTTGAAATATCTTCATCCATTTTTACTATCTTTAAAATTTTTTCATTGAAGATCAATGTCAAGGTTCAAACATACTGTTTACCTGATAAAGTGAAACTTGACCAAGTTTTTCAAACCAAGTTTTACAATAAACTATTTTAGCGTCTTCAAAGCCTAAACCTTCAAAGTCAATAATAAAAACAACACAACAAGAAATGGTGTTATCTTGTCTGTGAACATGTAGAAATCATGTGTTGGGAAAATGTGTAGAGTTTGTGAATGGAAGATGGAGATTAAAGGCAGAATGAGTTAGGTTTAGGGAAAAGATGAATGAACGTGTTGAGTTTTTATATACAAATCTATATAACTTTTCCCCACGATTTAAAAAAAAAAATTGTTGTTAAAAGCTATAAGCCATAACCACGTTTGATAATAATAATTGTGGTAAAAAGTGTTCCTAATAAATTAAAATAGGCTAAGCTATAATTTATTTTCCTTCACAACAAAACAACTCCCTAGCTAAAACCCTTCACAATAGAACATTGCCTTGGAAAAAACCAATCTCCATAAACATACGAAACACGATTTCTTCATTAACCTTCATCATATCTTCTCCAACTCATACAAATAAAGGAAAGGAAACACAAAACTCGCAAGAAAGGTACACAAAACTCATTTCGTTGACTTCTTCTTCACATTTACGGTACATGAAACATTTCACCATTGTTCATGTTTTAATACTATTGTTGTTATTTGTGAGACCCTAAACCCTAGATTTTTAATGTTTTTGTTGTTGTTGTTTAAATTAGGATTGATTTTTATATTTTGTTGATTTTGTTAAGATAAACAATAAGTTTATTATTGATGTTGTTGTTGTTGTTGTTGTTGTTTTGTTGAGATTGAGATTGTTGGTTTTGTGTTGTTGTTGTTATTATTTATTTATTGTGACTTAGAAAAGTTTTTTTATGTTATATGTTGTTATGATTGAGATTATTTTTTTGGTTTTGTGTTTTTATGTTGTTGTGAATGATATATGTTGTTGTTTTGTTGTTGGATTTATCAATGTTTTATTTTTAATAATGTAATTTAGTAATGTTTTGAACTTAGAAAAGTTTTCATTAAATACGCATGATTTTACAAATATTTTGATTTAAATTTCAGAAAGTATTATGGATCATATTTGGATGAAAGCTAATAGATTAAGTCTGGTGTATGAGAAATGAGGTTTTGAATTTTTTGAATTAGCGGAAAGAAATTTCTTGACAATCAGGGGCGGATCTATGTAGTGGATATTGAAGGATCTTGCCCCCACAAGAATGATAAGTACCTTTAATAAATTATATTTTTATATTTTATATTTAATTAATTAGTTGAAATAGAAAATTTCTCCCACAAATTACAAAGAACACAATCTATTTTTTACATACACACAACCATATTCTTAAATGTTATTCTTGTCATTTGAAAAAAATAAAAAAGTTTTTTGTATTATTAACTATTTTTACAAATGCATTTGATTATTTATTATAGAGTCTGTTGTGAAAAACGATATCTTTAAGCAAAGTATAAAACGGTTTCTTGATAATCAAGAACCAAAACAAGGGTTAGGGTTTAACGAAAAAGGAAAAACAAGAAGAAGAAGAAGAACAACAAGGATTGGACAAATATAAATTCTGTTTACTATTCACTTTCTCATTAAAGTCACAAATGATTACAAGTGAATATCACAATTTGTCACACTCAATAAACTGAGTGTACTAGCCAATTTATAGACTAACTAGATAACTTGCAGCCCAAGAAACCTAAACAATTGGATCCTTAATACAAGGCCCAATTCGACAGAATAACATTTCGACAATACATACATACTAGAACAGACATCGACTACAGTATGTAACAATAAGGCATCAGCATGTGAACAAGCTTCGACTGCATGCTTGCCTCCTGTCGAAATACATGAAAGCTTCTCCTTCGACACAGTATGAGTTCGACCCAAATCTCATAAATCTCCACCTTGGATCTAACTCAGCAACAAGAGAGTCAACTAGCTTTCATCATGCAGCTTTATCAACTGCATACAGTGGAAGAACTTGCAACTCGGCAACGTCTTGGTGATCATATCACCAACATTATCTTCAGTCGAAACCTTCAGCACCTGGACTTCACCATGCTCGATTATCTCTCTGACAAAGTGCAGCCTCACGTCGATGTGCTTAGTTCGCTCATGATAGGCTGAATTCTTCGACAGGTGTATTGCACTTTGACTATCACATTTAACAGTGATACTTCGACCTTGAAGTTTCAGCTCCTTTGCAAAACCTTCAAGCCACAATGTTTCCTTCACAACTTCAGTGAGGGCAATATATTCAGCTTCAGTGGTTGATAAGGCAACAACCTTCTGAAGCGTCGCTTTCCAACTGATTGTTGTGCCAAACATTGTGAAAACATATCCAGAAATAGACTTTCTGGAATCCATACAACCTGCATAATTAGAGTCGACAAATCCTTCGATTTCGACTATGTTATCACCACCACAGGCTCCACCATAAATCAAGACTCTTTTCAGAGACCCATTTATGTACCTGAGAATCCACTTTACGGCTTGCCAGTGCGCCTTTCCAGGATTGGCCATATACCTGCTCATAAGGCTCACTCCATATGCTATATCTGGCCTCGTATAGACCATAGCATACATCAAAGAACCCACTACACTAGCATATGGAATGTTATTCATATAAATTCTTTCAGCTTCAGTACTCGGACTTTGAGTAGTACTAAGCTTAAACTGAGGATTTGTAGGTGTCACAACAGGCTTCGAATTCGACATACCAAACTTGTCGAGAAGCTTCCGTAGGTATGTCTCTTGAGATAAGCACAACTTCGACTGCTTTCTATCTCTCCGGATGTCAATCCCAAGAATCCTGGCTGCAGCTCCCAGATCCTTCATTTAGAACTCCTTACTGAGTTCAGCCTTCACCTTCGTTACATCCTCAACACTGTTGCTAGCTATGAGGATATCATCCACATACAACAACAACATAACAAGTGAGTTTCCAGGTCGAAATCTGAAGTAAACACAGTGATCGAACTGACTTCTAGTGAAACCAATGTGTGCCATGAACTTGTCGAATCTCCTATTCCACTGTCGAGGAGATTGTTTCAGGCCATACAAAGACCTATTCAGCTTGCACACATAATCTTCTTTACCCTTTTCTGCATACCCTTCAGGTTGACGCATCAGGATCGTTTCATCTAGATCACCATACAGAAATGTTGTCTTCACATCCATTTGCTCAAATTCCAAATCAAACTTTGCCACCATGGCCAACAGCATTCGAATGGATCTATGCTTTACAATAGGTGAGAACACATCATTGAAGTCGACTCCTTCTTTCTTAGTGAACCCCCTAGCAACCAGCCTCGCCTTAAAGCGCTTCGACATCACTCTTTCGATTCCTTCCTTGACCTTGAAAATCCACTTACAACTGACTAACCTTGCTCCTGCAGGTTTCTCAATCAGCTCCCAAGTGTTATTATCATGAAGAGATTTCATCTCGTCATCTATGGCTTTTCGTCATTCAGTCTTGTCTCGACTCCTTATAGCTTCCTTGTAATCTATAGGTTCTTCGTCAAGTACCTCGCTTGTAGAGATTAAGGTAAAAGCTATAAGATCTACATAACCAAGTCTCTGAGGTGGCTTGATGACTCTTCTCGACCTATCTCTTGCCAGTAGGTAGTCATCGACAGTTTCCTCTGCCTCTTCAACATCTTGCTCTTCGACTTCATCGGGGCTATGCACTTCAGCATCACTATGCTCCACCTCAACAGGCATCTCTACCTGTTCCAGCTCCTCTTCAGAGATTTCTGCACTTCGACCAACATCACCAGTTTTCTTGAAAGCCATTTCGACCTAATTGAAAACTACATCACAACTTGTGATACATCTTCTGTGACCTGGTTCTAGGCACCACAGCCTATAACCCTTGACTCCCTCAGGATATCCAAGGAACATGCATCTCAGAGCTCTAGGTTCGACCTTGTCTTGCCTAATGTGAGCATAGGCTAAACAGCCAAATACTCTCCGTTTATCGAGATCTGGTGGATGACCCGACCAAACTTCTTCAGGTGTCTTCATTCCCATCGCAGTTGAGGGACATCTATTTATCAGATAAGTTGCTGTCGAAACAGCCTCCCCCTAAAACACCTTCTTCAATCCAGCACTAACCAACATGCATCTAACCCTTTCAAGGATTGTTCAATTGAATCTCTCAGCTAAGCCATTTTGTTGAGGAGTACCTGCTACAGTCTTATGCCTTGCAATCCCAGACTCAACACAGTAACTGTCGAACGCTTCGTTGCAGAATTCAATGCCATTGTCGGTTCTCAACCTCTTAACCTTTCTGCCAGTTTGAGTTTCGACCAGAACCTTCCAACTTTTGAAATTCACAAAAGTTTCATCCTTCGTCTTCTGAATGAATACCCATAGCTTTCTAGAATAGTCATCAACGATGGATAGAAAATACCTTGCACCTGAGTGTGAAGGATTCCTTGCAGGCCCCCAAAGATTAGCATGAATGTAATCAAGGGATCCATGTGTTCTTTGCTTGCCTTTGTTAAACTTCACCCTACAGGATTTACCAAATACACAAGATTCACAAAGCTCCAGCTTTTCGACTTTGTCACCTCCTAGCAGGTTCTGCTTCCCCAATTCGACCAGGCCTTTTTCGCTGACATGGCCCAATCTCATGTGCCATAATTCTTGTCTTCGACACAGGTTTCGTGGATACAACATTTGTCGAACCACTTACAACCTCAGCCTCAAGGGTATACAAGCCTTGGTTTTTCACGCCTCTCAAGACTTCCTTCGACCCTTTCATGACTTTCATGATACCTTGCTCTCCTTTGAAAACATATCCCTTTCTGTCGAATTCACCAAGAGAAATTAAATTCCCCTTAAGATCAGGTACATACCTAACCCCAGTCAATAGCTTTATTAAATCATCATGGAGCTTGAATCTAATAGATCCAATACCTGCAATCTTTCAAGCTTTATTGTTCCCCAGCAGCACTGATCCACCATCTTGATCACACAATTCTTCAAACACATTCTTGTTTGGAGTCATATGTCAAGTACATCCAGAATCCATAATCCACTCTTCGCAAGAGTTGTTGTTCAACACCACAAGGACATCAGATGATTCATAACCATCTTGCACTATAGATGTGTTCCCATTGTCCTTACCTCCATGATTATTCAGGCGCTCAGGGCACACCTTTCTTGTGTGACCCTCCTTCTTACAATGATAACATTTGATATTAGACATATCACCACCATAAGACTTCTGCTGAGCCTTTCCTTTCTTCTTGTCAAACCTACCATCTTTCTTTGACGATCTTCCTTTCACGGACAACCCTTCGCCAACTGATGAAGGTTTCTTCTCCTTTCTTTCGTTCAAATCCTTCGAATACAAGGCTGCTTGAACTTCTTCAAGGGTCAGGGTCTCTCTTCCATACAAGAGTGTTTCTTTGAAGTGAGCATGCGATCTGGGCAAAGCACACAACAGCAACAGTGCTTGATCTTCATCATCGACCTTCACATCAATGTTTTCAAGATCAAGAATCAGCTTGTTGAACGAATCCAATTGCTCAATCAAAGCTTTGTCTTCACTCATCTTGAATGAATACAAGGCTTGCTTCAGGTAGAGACGATTCACCAGAGATTTGTTCATATACAAACTTTCAAGTTTAACCCATAATCCTGACGCCGTAGTCTCCTTTGATACCTGCCGGAGAACCTTATCACCAAGGCTCAACAAAATTGCGTTGTGGGCTTTCTTGATCATTACTGTCTTTTCTCTTTCCGTCAAAGCAGCATCCATGGCTGCCATTCCCTTCAACGCTTCCAAACAATCCTGCTGAACCAGTAGCGCTTTCATCTTCAAGCGCCACAGACCGAAGTCGTTCACTCCGGTGAACTTCTCGATCTCATACTTTGTTGAAGACATCTTCTCCACGCTCACCGCACCAATTTGTTGTGAAAAACGATATCTTTAAGCAAAGTATAAAACGATTTCTTGATAATCAAGAACCAAAACAAGGGTTCGGGTTTAACGAAAAAGGAAAAATAAGAAGAAGAAGAACAACAAGGATTGGGCAAATATAAATTCTGTTTACTATTCACTTTCTCATTAAAGTCACAAATGATTACAAGTGAATATCACAATTTGCCACACTCAATAAACTGAGTGTACTAGCCTATTTATAGACTAACTAGGTAACTTGCAGCCCAAGAAACCTAAACAATTTGATCCTTAATACAAGGCCCAATTCAACAGAATAACATTTCGACAATATATACATACTAGAACAGACTTCGACTACAGTATATAACAATAAGGCATTAGCATGTGAACAAGCTTCGACTGCATGTTTGCCTCCTGTCGAAATACATGAAAGCTTCTCCTTCGACGCAGCATGAGTTCGACCCAAATCTCACAGATTCTCTTTGTAGTTGAAAAATCTCAACCAGGTGATAAATATTTTACTAATTTATATCTCTTTAGTGTGGTATAAATTTTGAAAAAAAAAATTGTTATAAATTTATATTAAATTAAAAACTGATTAACATCGTATATGAGTTGATTAAAAAATATATTATTAAATTTTATTTGAAAAGTTTCCTATTGCCATCAAAAAACAAGAATAAGATATCATGTAATCATTTTTAAATCGAGCATGACATTTGAAAATTTTATTTGAATTTATAAAAAATTTATCTTCAATCAAGAAAATGGAATATTATCTAACAAAAGAAATTTCTTTAAAATTTTAACTCTGATTGCTTGATTATACAAAAATATATATTTAATTGAACTACATGTATAAAAAATTTCATATTTTATTTATATACAAATGGAGATATTCTGTTTTTTTTTTTTGACAAAGTTATGTTATGTTGTATATGGATAATATAAAATAATTCTTACACAAAATAAAAAATGTATAAATTTTTTTTTATAATTTGTAGAAGTTTAATTTTTTTTTACTAACCATTAATTTTTATAGTTAATAATTTGATTGCCCCCAACTACAAAATATTATGGATCCACCACTGTTGACAATAATGAAATCTTGTATTGTTCTTGTGTTAAATGCGGGAATATCGAAAAAATTGAAAATAAAGTAATATTCAATCACCTATGTGGTGATGGAATTAGTCAACATTATACAATATGGATGTGGCATGATGAAATGGATAAAAATCAAATTGTGATGTCACATAGACATGAAGTTGATGTAGATATGGATAATCGACAAGAAGATATTATTTGGGTTATTGGAGAAGATTCTTTTAAAAAAACTCATGTGTGTGATACTTTATGTAGTGACAACTTAAGGAATTACTCAACAATAATCTTCAAAAAAAGTTTTTCAATATATTGTTTTAGCGTCTTCAAAGCCTAAACCTTTAAAGTCATTTATACAACAATACAACAAGAAATGGTGTTATCCAGTGAGCATGTACAAATTATGTCTTGGGAAAAAATGTCCAGAGTTCGTGAATGGAAGATGAAGATTGAAGGAAGAATGAGTTAGGTTAAGGTAAAAGGTAAATAAATGTGTTTAGTTTTTTTATACAAATTTGTATAATTATTCTCTACAGTTGAAAAAAAACTATGGTTAAAAGCTATAAGCTATCCCCACAGTTGATAATAGTAACTATGGTGAAAACGTGTTCCTATTAAATTAAAATAGACCAGGCTATCCAGAAAATTATATGTGAACCACTGCTTAATCCTTGTTGAAAAACTTGTGGCTAGGGTTAAGCACTGGAGTGCTAGGCTGCTTAGCTTTGTAGGGAGAGTGCAATTGATAAATAGTGTGTTATTTGCCATGACAAACTACTAGATGGTATGGCTTCCCCTTCTAAAGAAAGTTATCCAGAAAATTGATGTTGTGTGCAGGTCTTTTCTTTAGAGTGGCGGAGGGATATAACCATGAAATCTCTTGTGGCTTGGCAAAGAGTCTGCAACTAAATAGCTCAAGAAGGCCTTAATATCATCTCAATCCATGATTGAAACAAATCTAACCTCATCAAAATTCTTTGGAATCTAAGTGGGAAAATGGATATCTTATGGATAAAGTGGATCCATTGCTACTACATAAGAAAAGGATGACCTCGTGTTTGTGCCAATCAAAGGAACATGTTCATGGATTTCAAAGGCGATTTTGAAGCAGAGAGACTACCTGCAGAATCAAAAATTTTGGCAAGTTATGCAGTAGGATAACAAATTTAACACTAGGAAAATTTACTTCATTTTGAAAGAGATCCAACCTACAGTCCAATGGAGGTATTTTCTCAGCAATAACATGGTAAGACCTAGAGGAATATTTGGTCTATGGCTTGCCTACCATGATAGATTGGCTACTAAATATCATTTGTGCAGGTTTTGAATGATTAATGATGATAACTGTTGTTTCAGTGATCAGACAGAAACCCAACATCACTTATTGTTTGATTACCCTAGCATGAGAAACACATGGCTGAAGATTCTGAACTAGCTTCAAATTCAGTATACCCCTAGAGGTTGGAAGGAAGAGCTTCAATGGATCATGAAGAAATTCAAAGGAAAAGGGTGAAGAGCTAAAGTTTTGAAATGTACTTTCACTGAGACTGTGTATGAAAGTTGGAAACATAGGAACTCCAAAATTTTTGGAGATACAGATAGAAGTATCAAATAGAAAATAACATAATAGATAGTATAGTTTTTAGAACTTGGAGTAACCCGAAGATTAGACATCATATTGCCAAGTTAATGATGTCTTAGGGTTTTGTGGTTTGTGTTTTAGTTCTCTTTGTTGGTTGGATCCTAGGGATCGCCTAGTTTGTAAATGTTTTTGGATTTTTATCAATATATATTTTCTTTCCAAAAAAAATAGACCAACCTATAGTTTATTTTCCTTTATAACAGAACAACACCCTAGTGAAAACCCTTCTCAATAGGACAATGGCCTGATAAAAACCAATCTCCATAAACATACGAAACACCATTTCTTCATTAACCTTCATCATATATTCTATAACTCACACAAATTGAAAGCTCTAAAAGGTTTGACTAAATTTTGGTAAAACACAATGTTGAACAAGATGTTCCAACATGATGAAGTCTGCTGGAAGAAGACATGTCAGACAAGATGTCCTAGCTGGTATACTCGACATCTTGGTCTGATATAATAGGTTGTTGCTAATTTGGTCCAAGATTTAAGGAGCAATCAGAACGTGGATCAAGGAATAATTAAACAGATATTTCGAGGTCCATGGATAGATGAAGATTATAAAAGGAAGACCAAAACCTAGGGTAGTGATAGTTTTTAAGAATTCTTATTAAAACTTTTGTAAAGTAGAAAATAAGGATTTAGGGTTTTGAGAGTCGTGTACTTTCTTGAGTTGTAAGTCACCCTTTGTATCGTTTGAAACATTGAGGTAGACATAGTTTTACATATTCAGAAACCTTTAGGTAATGAATTATGTATTGTTCTTGGATGAAGCTTTGAAGAAAATCCATGCATTGTTTGTTAGTCAAGAGTCTTGACTGAATATTGTATTGGAAGGGGTGTCTTTCAATTGAACAGATTGATACAGTTACCAGAGGCTGTAAATGTTAGATATCACTGAGGTGATTTAGAAATTGAGATGGGTTTCTCTTATCTAGATGGTGATTTCTAGATATAATTCTACTGGGTAGGGATTAAGTGAGGAGTTGTAAATGGGGGAGTTTAGCTCTAAATTAATACTGCTAAAGGTGAATTCATTCCTGGCTTGGTAGCCCCCAGACGCAGGTGATTTGCACTGAACTGGGTCATCATATCCTTGTGTTATTTATCTTTTTGTTTTGTTAAATTTAGTCTGCTATCTTATTTAGAAGTTTATGTCTTGACTGATGTCGAAACATCTGTCACGACATTGTTTTATGAATCTGAAGTTTCATTGAAGATTCTTGTTTCTGTCCTTGTTCAGTTTTAGCAGAGATCAATGTCTTGACATCTCTAAAGACATATGTGATCTGCATGCCAGAATTTCACAAATCAAGGAAAGGAAACATAAAACTCGAAAGAAGGGTACACGAAACTCATTTCTTTAACTTCTTTTTCACATTTCCGGTATGTGAAACATTTCACCATTATTCTTGTTTCAATAATGTTGTTGTTGTTGTTGTTGTTGTTGTTGTTACTGAGACCCTAAACCCTAGATTTTTAATGTTGTTGTTGTTTACATTGGGATTGAATTTGTATTTTTTTGTTAAGATAAGTAATAGGTTTATTATTAATGTTTTGTTAAGATTGAGACTGTTGGTTTTGTGTTGTTGTTGTTGTTATTTAGTTATTATAACTTATAAAAGTTTTTAATGTTATATGTTATTGTAGGAGAAACAATCAACAAGAATATTAGGCTTGCCAAGACAAACTTGCTGATGTTGCCTTTAAAACTTCTTATTCCACTGAGGATATATCTATTGATGATATGGTAGACTCCTATACATCTTACAGAAATACATGGGAACGAAGGAGACACACTTAATAAACTGGTAATCATGCTTGACCCGATGCTGACACATGTTACCTGACATTCTACAATCTGGTTTTTGAACAGGAGTAATGCATCTTTTCTTCGGATTTGATTGTTCACCAGTATGCATATCTTCGAAAGAACAACCATTGTTTCCCTGATCATATTTACCTACATCATCATTCGAGAACTTAAAGATTCTTCATTGTGCCCTTAGAACACTTGAGCATTCAGCTTGAATATAACCAAAGTTGTTGCTATTAAGGCATTGGATTCGTGTCCACTTGTAGGAATAGTTGAGATTTTGCCTTTCACTGTCCTTTCCTTTATGCTGAGTGCTCTTCACATTGGGGAGGACAATCTTCCTAGATCTCTTGTAAAGTTGTCTCAAGATTTTACTAAATCTCTTATTGAGCTTGGGATAATATTCAGAATTACATTCTGCTTGAACATCACTATCTTTAAAACTGTCAACAATCTTCGGAGGATTCTTTTCACAAAGAAAAATCTTGGGTTGATAAACAAATCTTCCTTCATTGAAATTCTCCATCTTGAACATAATATATCTTCCCTAGAGCTCACCCAACGGGTTGGGGTGCCTACTCTAATGCCAATTGAAATTTTGTTCCTCAGTGGATAAATGTCGAACGCGATGTCCTAGACAACTGGTTTGACAAGACGAACCATAATCACCACATAAAACACATATTCAATTGTATAAGATGATGGAGCAGAAAATCAATAAAGAATACAATAATTGGTAACTTAGTTCAATGCAAACAACACCTACTTCTTGAGGATTGGCTTCCAGCCCAAGAAATGAAATTCACTATTAGTAGCTTACTACAATTAGTCTTACAAGAAACAATAAACCCTATGTTGTTCAATGTCTCTTCCTAATACTACCCAATGACTTTCTATTTAGGATCCCCCCCTAAATATGAGAATCCCTCTCACTTTCTCTCAATCACTAAATCCCAATGATTTGTGTTTCACCTAATTATCAATTTTGAATATTACAACTCAACTAGACAAATCTTCTATGCCAAGTTACTGAAACATATAGGTGTACATAAAGATGTTTAATATACAACTCAACTAGACAAACCTACTACAATGCCAAGTTATTTAAACATAGTGTGGTGTAAATAAATTAACATGGAATCTTGTAAACCCTAGCACTATAAATTTGTTAATGTGAATGCTTGTTTTCAAATGTTGGTTTAAGCTCCTTATATATCATAATAACTCTAGGTTTTTTTCCTTAGATATTAGCTTTAATTTCGTCTAGGATTAATGCAAAATATGTTGGATATTACCTGTTCCATAAATCTCTCCAACAAAATATGATTTGTTACAATTTAAATTCAAATTTAAATCTTCATTTAAATCTAAATTTATCTTCATCCAGTTGTCAAACAAACGGCCTAATCATATTGCTAAACCAATAGCAATAAAATCTGATCCAATCTTTGACCAGAAAATCTTCTAAAAATGCAGCAACATTGACATGTTGCGTAAGACTAATATGTCGTACCAACATGTTGTGCATCGCGTCCAGCATGCGTCCCTTCTGCACCTCCATACAGTTTAAGCAAGCCAAATTAATCTTGAACACTTTGAACACTTTTCCATGTTGTTGTTTTGCATAATGCAACCAATCCAAAAGGAATAACAAAATGGAGCTTTTATACAGGCTGAGCTCTTGAACCGAAATGGCGACTTAACAACTAAATTCACAAACAAAGATCTTTAACAGGTTTCTCTTTGAACCCAAACAAGCACCCCCTTAATGGAAAATTATTCAACCAAGATAAAAATATCTCTTGGTGAATTTTACAAGATTACCCATTCTAAAATACAAATTTCCTCACCAAACCCTAAGACTTTCTCAAAGCGCAATGGCAAACCTAAAATGAGAGAAAGTGGAAAAAAATATTTTTAGATAGATAGATAGATAGATAGATAGAGAGAGAGAGAGAGAGAGAGAGAGAGAGAGAATATGTGTGTGTGTGTGTGTGTGTGTGTGTGTGAGGTGTGAGATAGATAGCTCACGATTCTGGATGTCAAAATGTGAAGGAATGGACCTTTATTTATATTCTAGTGGTTGGCACAAAAAAAGGAAAAAACCCAATGACCAAATTAATGCCTCAATCGATTGGATCCTCAAGCCAATCGATTAGGTGAGCAAAATTAATCGATTAGGAAATCCATAAATGGAAATATTTGATATAAAGTCGTTACTACTAATTAAGACATTTTCCTAATCTATTAAGGACATAATTTGAACTTACCAAATCGATTTGGAACATGTCACAATCGACTGTACATTTTTAAAAAATTGTCCAAATCATTATGATAGTTCTTGATTCAACTACCACAAATCCAAAATATTTTTAGATTGTTTTCTTTTAGAAATAGAGGCTTTAAAACATGTTTATGTATGTGTGTGCGTGTGTGTGGGCGTGCATGCTTGTGTGTGTGTGTGTGTATGATTTATCCATGCAACTTTACAAAAATTCCCTTGTGTTTTTATAAAATACGATCACTCAGACACGACTTGGCGAGCTTTCAAACGTCCTCTCTTTCACACTTTGAAGCTTCAAGACTTTTTCTAATAAGTCATTCACTAGTCGGTACACCCGTGCAATGCACGGATTTATTTGAATAATTGATAGTAAATAATTATATTTGACATATAAATAATAAAAAATAGAAATTAATAATGTAAAGAACTATTATAAATAAATAATTTTTTTTTATATAAATAAACAAGCCATTGACTAAATTAAAATTAAAAAACTATTCAAAATATGCAAAAGAAAATAATTGTTACTAAAAAACCTAAAATCATCCATGTGCATTGTTTTATATATATAATGTGATGTTAAGCGACGACAGCGATACTATTCAACAAATAAATAAAAATTATGTTTGAAATAAGTTAAACTCAACTCACAACTAATTAGTTGAATTGATCTCTCCTAATGATTGTGAAAGTATAATTTTCTTACTAAAAGATTATTTAAGAGAGTAGTTAAAAGGTAGAAATAAAAGTATGTTAAAAAATATTAAGTAAAATAAAAAACATTAGGATAGCAAGTATAACATAAAATTGGTATTTAATTATATATTGATACTATAAAATCATAAAAGAGAAGCATGAGGTTAGATATGTTTATGGGTCTAGAAAAATAAACTATCTTGCTTTATAACTATGTTACTTTATATAAGTATATTTTATTGAACTTGGAATGTGGTGTCTTTCACATAACATTAGAGTGATTTTAATGGGATGCAATCTTATGTTATTTAATTATTAATTATTAACTATAAATAATATAGTTTTTATAAATAAATAAATATTAATTAATTAATTAATTAATAGTAATAATAATTGGTGGATATTTTTATTTAAGCTAAGGTAACTTAAGTCAGGAAAATTAGTGGAGTTAGTGGGTTGATTATTCACCGGTTACTATCATCAATAATTAATAATAAATAAAATAAATATTAATAATAATAATTATTATTATTATTGTCATTATTATTATTATTATTATTATTATTATTATTATTATTATTATACAAATCAATATTTCAATGACTCTCAAACAAATAATTATAAACAATATGCAAATGTCAAATACTCAAATCCCTTAATTCAATTAAAATCAAAAAATAAAAATGAGGTTCACCAAATAAGTTATGTGAAAGTACAAATTTATCAATACAATGATAAAAACAAAAAGAAGGCAAAAATAAATAAAAATTGATGTTCTTGTTGTTCTCCTTTTTAGTTACTTGGACTTGTTCTACATAAAGAATTAAATCCATAAAATATTAATAGTAATTTTATTTGTCATCAGTCATCCTACCAAATACAATGAATCACAATAAATGACTTAAATCAATATTAAATTGATAAAATAGGAAGATTTAACAATATAATAAATTGTAAAATAAAATAATCCACAATATAATAAATTGTAAAATAAAATAATCTAACAACTTAATTGAAAAATACCTTAATTTTACTGACAAACCTTTCATTCATGACATCAAAATCTTCAAGTGTATCCAAATGCCTACTATCATTTAAGACAATATCAAAGAAAAGAAAGTTAATAGATAGTCAACATAATTTTGAAAAATATATTCATTTACACATTGCCATCTTATAAATGAAAAGCACGTCAAACATGTAAGGAAATGATAATTGCATAATGCGGAAGAGGGTAATATAGTATTGATTGAGATGTAAGAAAATTATATTTTCATGGTGGGAGGAGTATAATATAAAATTGCTTTCATGTTTCAAATATAAATATAAAGTGACGATGATGGGAAAGATATGTGGGTGTGGGTTTGGAAAGAAGTGGGTGAGTTATAACTTTCCACTAATTTTTATTTATTTTAATTAATTAATTATATTGATAATTAATATTATTTAATTAATAGAAAAATATTAGTGGTGGTCGGTAAAAAAATAAAAATAAATGTATTTTAATTAATTAATTAAGTAATAGAAAAATATTAATGATGGAGGTGGTTGCTAGAAAAATAAAAATAAAATAAAATAATAATTGTAGGAATTAAAATATCAATTTTAACCTTAGAGATTTTGAAGGGAAAAATGGAGGAAGACATTATAGGATTATAATTTAGTATATGTTCTGGACTGGGCCGGGGTCTGCCCCCCAATCGAGCAGGCCCAACCCACACGTCCTAGGATGGCCCAGCAAAGGCCTCTTAGCAAGACCAATGTCGAGCACATGTCCACCTCAACAGTGTTTGGGCACGCACGACATAGAGCATCGGGCAGAGGCGCTAAGCCTCTCCGGGCTCGCTCCTCCTCGACACTCAGGTGCTCCTCCCCACGAGAAGCCATTTCCTTCTACACATAAGAATCCTCCACGCGAGGACACATCTTTCCCCGACACGCAGGACTCCTCCCCGCGAGGACAAGGTCTCACGTAACCACCCGCTCCCGAGGGAATCGGTCTGCCCTAACTCCGGAGATCTAGGAACGGTTACCCCAGGGTGAAGACCACGTGCTGGTCTTCACTACGCCACGTAAGCCCTGGCAGTTACTTGGATTGGGCCTGGCAATCCAACCCAGTGCAAGTAATCGTTTGCCCCGCGTCGGGGGCTCTCTATAAATACCCTCTCACTTGAGAGGGTCAGGTTACACAATCTCATACACTCTAACCTTTTTTTGTACTTGCTTTTACTTGTGACCTTTGCCTTACTTGAGCGTCGGAGTACCTTGCAGGTACACCCCCCCGGCCGTCTTTCAACCTCACCAGAGCTGAAGTCCATACGACGTTGTTGGCCACTGAATAACTGTCTGATCCAGGTACGATCAGTGGCGCCGTCTGTGGGAAACATTGCTTCCCCGTTTTTCCGTCAACGATAAACCAAAGCAATCCCTTCGTTCATCACTAGCATGGCCAATAACCCGTCTGCGAACAAAGCTCTGGACACCATCCTTGCGCAACTCGAGAATGGAAACCACCGTGAGGACGCTGCTGCCCTCAATGTCGAAGAAGGCAACGTAAGAGACGGGCAGACCGCCTCCCCAGACTCCCAAGACACGGCTTACGACACCACCCGCCAGGACGACCAGCAAGTCGTCTTTCAGCCAGTTGCTCCTCCGCCTAATGCAGATTCGAGCACCGTGGCCCTATTTGCCTTGGTCAATCAGACCAACCAGCTGATCATGCACCAGAATCTCAGAAACAAAGCACTCGAGCGAGGGCGGGCACGACGATCTTCCCCGCGAAGACATCGTCGCCCACCTTCGCCTCGCCGTTCTCCTTCCACACGAAGGACCCTGTCAAAAGAATCTCGAACTCCCTCGCCGGTGCGCTAGGGACGTCGACCACGCCTCGAGCGCCCCCAGCCGACGATCTCCTAGAAGCGCCATCGTTCCCCGCCTCGGAAGGAACCCAGGCCTTCCTCAACCACCAAGAAGAGCAAGACCACCGAGGAAAGGCCGAGGAACCACTCAAGAAATTCCCCTCCGCGACAAGTACCTGGTGGACATCACCGATTCCCTTCAAGGTCCCCACCCAAAAGCGACGACGACGACCAGAGGACCCCCTTATCTTGGGAGATCATGGACGCCCCAATTCCTGCGGGCATGGAGAAACCCCCGCCACTGGGGACCTAATATGGCCTGGCCGACCCAGACGATCACGTCGAAAGTTTTGAAGCCATGCTCGACTTCAGAAACGTCAGAGGGACCATTAAGTGCAGGCTTTTCCCGACGACCTTACGGAAGGGCGCCATGACCAGGTACAAAGGTCTGGCACCCGGGTCGATCACATCCTGGAAGCAACTAAGGCAACGCTTCACCAAGCACTTCACAGTGTCTTGTCGACACCCGAAGACGGAGGCCGCCCTAGAGAGCATCTTCCAGGGGAAGAACGAATCTCTTAGGAACTACATTGAGAGATTCAACAGGGAAGTCGTCGAGGTTCATACGACCGACGACATGAAGAAGTATTTAATCATCCACGGACTACGTTTTGGATCCGATTTTGCCAAGTCCGTAGGCCTCCGCAGACCCCACCGTTTGGAGGACCTCCTCTAACGAGCTCAGTCGTACATCGAACTCGAGGAGTCGGAGGCAGCGCAGATCGCCCTCGAGTCGAGGCGCAAGGAAGGCCCCCGCGGCCACAAAGAAGACTCTCCTCCCCGACGCGGGGGGGAAAGGAAGAAGGAAGGCCGCCCCCGGGACTCCCGCGGACAAAAAGGACCAGCTGGCCTGTTCACGGAGTACACGCCGCTTAATGCTCCCCGCGCGCGAATCTTCTCCGAGTGCTCCAACTCGGAATTTCTGAAAGGAGGCGCCCGCTTTCGGAAGCCGACTCCCCCAAAATCAAACACGGACAAGTCCAAATACAGCAGGTTCCACCAGAGCCATGGACATCTCACAGAAGACTGCATCCATCTCAAAGATACAATTGAGATCCTGATCAAAGAAGGGCACTTGAAGAAGTACGCCCAGAAAAATGATACTCCTCGTCCCAGTTCTCGGGAAGCCCAAAACATTGAGGAGGCGACACCTCCTCCCGACGAGAGTCGGCTTCAGGTCGCCCTCAGCGTCACTCGACCCGAAGACTTTTTCGTCCCCGGAGACATTGAAGGCCAGGAAGCAGTTCGCAACATGTGGGCGAACTTCCCCCACGAGGACCCCATCGCTGCCCGTAGCACCTGGGAAAGCTTCCCCAAGGCAATGGTCATCTCCGGGGTGGTTACGAGAAGTTGTTCGTCGGGTCAATCAAGCGCAAATTTGACGAACTGGAGTCCGCAACATCGGCGAAGACAACTACTCTCGAGAAGGTGCAAGGGAAATCAAACCCTATCACCTTCTACCTCGAAGAGCTCCTCAGCGGAGCGGACAACGCCACTATCCCCCTCCTGGTCAGGGCACAGATGGCGAATTTTGACGTTCGAAGGATCCTTGTTGACCAGGGCAGCTCGGTCGACATCATGTACGCTCATCTGTTCGGGACTCTCCAGCTCGACGAGAGACATCTGACCCCGTACGTCAGTTCAGATCTGCATGGGTTCAACGGAACCACCACCAGACCATGGGGCTACGTTGAACTGATGGTCACATTCAGGGCCGAAGACACTGCCCGACAGGTGAAGACCCACTTCCTGGTGGTCGAATGTCCATCCCTCTACAACTGCATCCTCGGGAGAACCACCCTGGCCGAACTTACAGTGGTGCCATCAACGGTCCACCTCAAAATGAAGTACTACACGGCCAGGGGATGGGTAGTTATGATTCACGGGGACATAGACGCGACCAGGAGGTGCTTCGACGGTGCCATCAAAGGCATGAGTTCCATCGGTACCAAACCCAAGACTGGAGCAAAGTTATCCCCGGACACCAAACAGATGCCTCTCCCGCGCGTCAACGCGGTCGACCTCGACAGTAGGTTCCTGGGCGAAATCGATGAAGATGGGGCAGAAGACCTCGACCTCCAGGCGGAAAACAACGAGCGGCCTCTCCATCCAACGCGCCCCATCCCAGACGGAGACTTTGAGCTCGTGGCCCTCGGGACGATCCAGACCGTAACGTGAAGATTGGCACCGGGATCCCCGACCTGGCGAAGGAGCAACTGAAGGCATGTCTCCAGAAGAACGCTGATCTGTTCACATGGAGCGCCTCCGAGATGCCTGGCCTTGACCCCGAGGTGGCTTGCCATCAGCTCGCAGTAGATCCAGCCACTAGGGCCATAGCTCAACGTAGGCGTAAGCAGTCTCCCGAAAAAGCGGAGGCTTCTAAAAAAGCTGTAAAATACCTCCTAGAGGCGAATTTTATTTCGGAGGCCAGGTACACAACCTGGCTGTCCAACGTTGTGCTCGTCAAAAAGAATAATGGAAAATGGAGGATGTGTGTTAACTATAATGATCTTAACGGGGCTTGCCCGAAAGACGGCTATCCTTTGCCTAACATCGACCAGCTGGTCGACAATTCTGCAGGTTACAAACTGTTATCCTTCATGGTCGCCTACTCAGGATACAACCAAATTCCCATGGATAAGGTCGACAAACAGTACACGGCTTTCATGACCGAGTCGGGCAATTACTACTACAACGTAATGCCCTTCGGCCTGAAGAACACCGGTGCGACCTTCCAACGGATGATGAATAAGGTTTTCCAGGCTGAAATCGGCGACATGCTCGAGGTCTATATGGACGACATGATCGTCAAATCCGCGGAAGAAGTCGACCACGTCGCGCACCTCAATAAGGTGTTCGACACAACGAGGAGATGTCGCATGAGGTTCAACCCCGACAAATGCACCTTCAGCGTTCGGGCAGGTAAGTTCCTCAGCTTCTACCTCACAAAGCGAGGAATCGAAGCCAACCCCGACAAGTGTAGGGCTTTCTCCGAGATCCCTACTCTGGACTCAAAGAAGTCGATACAATCATTAAACGGGATGCTCACCGCCCTCTCCCGCTTCGTCTCCAAGTATGCGTAATACGCACTCCCATTTTTCAAACTTCTTCGACAAAAAGCGACGTTTGAATGGAGCAAAGAATGCAAGCAGGCGCTCCTCCACCTAAAACAAGTCCTATCGCAACCCCCGGTCCTCTCGCGACCTGAGAGCGGGGAGACACTTTTCTTGTATCTCGCAATCACGAGTGAAGCGGTCAGTGCCGTCCTCATTCAGGAAACCCCAGACGGGCAGAAACTGATTTACTTCACGAGCAAAGCCCTTCAAGGCCCCGAGCTCAAGTATCAGCAGATAGAGAAAGTCGCCCTGGCCCTCGTCACCGCGGCCAGGATGCTACGCCACTACTTCCTAGCCCACACTGTCGTCGTAAGGAATGAACAGCCTATAAGGAAACTCCTTGGACGACCAGATATGGCGGGGAGGATGCTCAGGTGGTCGCTCGAACTCGCCGAGTTTGACATCCAATACGAGGGAAGGAAAGCCCTGAAGGCTCAGGTATTGGCCGACTTTGTGGCGGAGATGACCGTCCCGGAACCTTCGACCAACGGATCCCAAAAATGGACGATCTATGTCGACGGAGCATCCAGCCCGAAGGGAAGCGGGGCGGGCATCATCCTTGAAAATGAGGAAGACATCCTGATTAAGGTATCCCTCGAACTATCCTTCCCGACGTCGAACAACCAAGCAGAGTACGAGGTTTTCCTCGCCGGGCTTCGGCTAGCCGAGGGCTTCAGCTGGCCGAGGACCTCGGCGCCAAGGAGGTCAAAATCTTCACCGACTCCCAGCTTGTGGCCTCGCAAGTCTGAGGAGAGTACCAGGCCAAGAACGACAACCTCATCGAATACTTGACCTTGGTGAAAGAAAAGATGAAAAAATTCACCTCCGCGGAAGTAACTCACATCCCTCGCGAGCACACTACCCGAGCAGATGTCTTGTCCAAATTGGCAAGCACAAAGAAGAAAGGCGGGAACAAATCCGTCATACAAGAAGTGCTTTCTCGCCCGAGCATCGACAAACCCGCTCCGGCGGCGGACGTAAACGCCATTGGTGATAGCAATTGCTGGATGACCCCGTTATACGAGTACCTCACGGCAGGCAAACTGCCCGAAGATCCCAAAGAAGCAGGGATGGTCAAGCGGCGGGCATGCTCATACACGATAGTCGAGGACAAGCTATATCGGCGAGGGTTTTCTATCCCCCTCCTCAGGTGCATCGAGGATACCAAGGTCTCCGGCATCCTACAGGAAATCCACGAGGGAATCAATGCACAGCACCTTGGCGGGCGATCGTTAGCCCGTAAGGCACTTCGAGCAGGGTATTACTGGCCCACCATGCAACAGGATGCCAAGGAACACGTCAAGAAGTGCGATAGATGCCAGCGACACGGGGACATGCACCTCGCTCCTCCTAGCGAGCTCAAAACAATGTCCTCCCCGTGGTCGTTTTCGTGGTGGGGAATGGACATCCTTGGACCTTTCGTCGTGGGATCATATCAAAAAAAATACCTCGTCGTTGGGGTGGACTTCTTTACAAAGTGGATCGAGGCGGAAGCATTGGCCAAAATCACGGCCTTCAACATACTGCGTTTTTACAAAAGAAACATCCTCGCCCGATTTGGTGTGCCCCAAGCTATTGTCACCGACAACGGAACACAGTTCACCGACAGGAACTTCCAAGACTTCGTCACCAAACTAGGCACGAAGCAACACTTCACGTTGGTCGAGCACCCGCAAACGAACGGGCAGGCCGAAGCGGCGAACAGAGTAATCCTCTGAGGATTAAAGCGTCAATTAGGCGATGCCAAACAACGGTGGGTCGAGGAGCTACACAGCGTCCTCTTGGCCTACCAAACAACCCCACATTCCACGACCGGGGAGACCCCCTTTTGCCTGACCTATGGAACGGAAGCGGTGATCCCCGTGGAAATCAGAGAACCCTCGAGGATGACAGAAGCCCCCCTCGACGGAGACGCGAACAACAAAGCCCTGAGGGAAGAGCTCGATTTCGTCGAGGAGACACGTTCGGGCACTTCTCTCCGAGATGCTTCACTTAAACAGAAAATAACTTTACGTTATAACGACAAAGTTATCAAACATGATTTTCAGATAGGCGCCCTCGTCCTATGAAGGAACCAAAAAGATTTGCGAGAAGGAAAGCACGCCGCGAACTGGGAGGGCCCGTACCGCGTCCGCGAGAAAACAGGGACAGGAGCCTACTTCCTCGAAGATCTACACGGGGAAGAACTCGCTCGACCATGGAACGCTGAAAAGCTTAAACAGTACTACAGTTAAGCACTGCCCGCGACACACTAGCACCGCGGTTACGAGGACGCACTAGGGTACAAGCACAACACCCCTATACAAAACACGATGATCAAGGGCGGCGTTGTGTGTGCACAAGCGCTTTGATCCGACGAGGACACCTCGACCGAGCTCCTCCGTCGTCGTACCTAATAGGCAGAACACCCAGCTCGCGATGGGAAGTTCACGCCACTAAGCTAAGACCCCGAACGAGCTCTTAGCCTCGTTAAAGGTCAGAATACGCTCCCGGCCACTCGACCAGCTCTCCACTCGGTCAAGGAGTATCGAAGTCGAGCAAGTCCCAAACTCTGCTACTTAGCTAAAAGTAAATAAAGTATAGCAAATACAACAGCATCACACGCAAATGAAAATATACAAACATCACACGCGCAGATAAACAAAAATGCATTAATCGGGCAGAAGCCCAGCGTACAAATATTATAAAGTATCAAAAAGCCCCTGGCACACAGGCCGGACATAAGTCATTACAAAAAAACAAATGGCGCGCAGGCCAGATAAACCGAGATCAAAAGAGAGTGGCACGCAGGCCGAACAAGAAAAACTAAACAATGATCTCGTCCTCGACCCGACGTTCATCCTCCTCGTCCTTTTCCTCTGGCAGGTCTAACTTGCCATTGACCACACGAAGGAACAGGCTAATTCTGTCGAGCACAAGCTGAACATCTGGATTCTCGGCACCGACCTGCTCCATTGCATTCTTAAAGCCTATCTCGAGAGCCTCCAGACTATCTTACTGAAGTTCCCGAATCTTAGCGATAAGGGTCGCGCGGTCGGCAAAAATTTTCTCCGCGGTGGATTCGTTCTCTGCGGGACGGACAGCGGCTTCCAATTCTCCAATCCTGGTTCGAAAACGATCACGCTCCTCTTAAGTCTCCTTCAGTGCAGCCTTGGCCTCATTCAGCTCGCGGAGGACATTGGCATAGTCCTCGTATTTGGCCTGGGCCTTTTGCAGATCAGCCGCGACCTTGTCCTTCTCCTTCTCGAGGGCAGTGTATTCATCCTTCAGCTTCTGTAACTCAGAGGCAGAGGGGCTCCCCTCGTTCAATATCAAGGCAGTCTCGATGACTCGCATCATGGCCGCAAGGTCCTCGACAAGCACCTCTCTCCTGGCCGCACCATCCATTCCTAGAACTGCCTTCACCTAGGCTTCAGCAATGACATGGGGGATTCCCCCGAAGAGATTCTACTGAAGGTGACAGGCGGGCATCAGAAACTTCTCTGGTGAGGCAGGGTCCACGAGATCCACGAGGACAAGTCCCTCGGTCCTCGCTTTCTTGGCAAGGTGCCCTCCGGAGGAAGAGAATGGCTACACTGTAGAGAGGCAGAGCCACTCATCGTCCCAGCCGACGCCGCAGCCTGAATAACATCTCGAACGCGGCTCTTGGTTCGCTTAGGTGCCCGTTCAGCGGCCAGCTTCAGGATACGTGCGGTGGCATTCGACATTTGAGCTGCAAGAGAAAAACATGAAAAAAGTTAGCACAAAGAAACAAAACTAAGTGGACACCCGAATAGGACAAGGAGCTCCTACCTAAGAACCTCTTGGCCTCATCGGGAGACTTGCACTTAAGGAGACCCCTGGTGTTTATGTAACGGGTCATGGTCATAACTCTTCCTCGAGAGTCGAGGATGTATTTTCCATCCCTCCCTACACACTCTGCCCGGTTAAAACTAGTAACATATGCGACCAGCATGGCGTACTCTCCTTTGTCCTCCTCTGACAGCTCGCCAGGTTTCACGAGGTAGTCGTCCGTACCAAGTACGAAGTGCGCATCCTCCCACTCCAGGGGACACTTGGACACAAACCTCTCCTCCCCGGAACTGTCGGTCACGATGTCATAAAGCATACCCACAGCGTCGTGCGTCGCGGGCATGACATAGTATAACATATCTTTGAAATTCCTAATCGAATCCGAGTACGCCTTGAATAGCTTCCTCGGCTGTTTGAAGGATTCCCAATTATGTCGCTCCCGGTCCGTTGAACGTTGGAGGTGGAAGACGCGGAAAAAGAGCGTGAGGGTACTCCCGATGTTGAGGTAGTCGCACACGATCTCAAATGCCCGCATGAAGGCGAGCGCATTAGGATGGAGCTGAGACCGTGCCAGGTGCAGCCGGTTGAACACTGTCATACCCCAAATTTTGACCACTAAGATTTCCCATCATTGTGCAAATCACCATCACAATATGGGGGAACCATTCTATTTCATCAGTCTCCCCAAAGATGGGTGAGCATTCCCTACAATCAAAATTAGGGTTTTAAGCCCTCTCTGAGTGCTTAGACAAGGGATCAATCAAGGAATGACATGATCTTCAACTTGTATAACCTCTCAAGCATCCACAAAGGATCAAAAGGACTCCCACTTCAAGGATTAAGCTCAAGGCTGCTCCCTTTTAGGTGGATTAAGCCTCAAGATCGACAGTGTCACCAAATTAGGGTTTTGGTCGACCAGGGCCTCCAGATGGAAATTTTTCATCTGGGCACAAGCCAATGATCCAAAACATAACCTAATATACTCGATGGAACCTCATGGACCCAAACATCAAGTCAATTTGACCTCAGGGGATGCATACATCAAAAATCAGGAATTAGGGTTTCTTGACCTAATTCACCCCTAAGTTGACTTTTAGGGCAAATCATGAGCCAAGACCTCAAGAGAGGGTTTGAGGGTCTCAAATGAACTATATTGATCCATTTGGAACAATGGATTAATCCAAGAAGCTTGAGCAACAAGTCTCAATTTCATCTGCACCACAATTAGGGTTTCGCGAGGAAAGTCAACTGTAACTTTGACTTTTGACCAGGACATGCTCCCAAACCCTAGGACATGCCTCAATACACCCTATGACACCCATGGAACATGTCCATCAAGTTTGATTTAGGTCAAGGACATGATTTCCTGAAGAATTGCACAGTTTGGAATTCATCTAATAAAAAGTCAACTGTGCACAAAAGTCAACTTTGACTTTTTGAGATTTTTCACCAAAATGGATTTTTAACCCTAAAATGATGTTAATGTATGATTTGAATCATCATTCATCAAGAAAAACCAAAGAAAGTGGGATAACTTGTAAAAGGGGTAACCATAAAACTTAGAAATTTTTCTAAGTTATGGAAAAAGTACCACTAATACACTAACTTTGGAGGGTCATAACTCCTAAACCACATGGCCATTTTTTCTCATCCAAAGATGTATTTGTAGCCCTAATTACCCTCTACAAAAAACTTCAACTAGACCTAAGTCCAATTCATTAAGGATTTTGAGTTATGGAGTGATCAAAATCAAGAAATCACACTTTGTTAAAACACTTAGTGAAAATTTCACTAAGTCAGATTTGACCTCACTTTTTGCCAAATGTAGAGGGATTTTTCACTTGGAATCAAAAGAGATCAAAACCAAACTTGTTCAAACAGTTGTTGTATCATGTAAGGGCTTTCCAAAATGGCCAAGAACATTACCAAATTCAAGTTACACCATGAGATATGACATTGGCAAGTTTCCTTGCTGAAATCTGTCAAAGGCAAGGCAGAATTTGTAACTTTGCTCGATTTGCCAAAATCAGCCAAATTCAAATGCTCCTATCCACTTGGACACCTCAGAGGATTGAATCTAAAGGGGACAATCATGGAGCCAAGCCTCCAAAGTCCATGGAACAAGAAATAGCATGTTGAACCTAGAATGGCCAAAATAGGGACAAGACTCCAAATTTGGATTGAAGCATTCAATGGAACCATCAAGGTGGCATGGACAGAGGCATTCTCATCTGAAATCAGTCAAGACTTATCCAAGACCAAGGGAACCAAAGCTTTGTGCCCTAACCTCTAGTCAATGGCTAGAGGAGACTTGGATTTTCATTTGCCAACATTGGCCAAACCTACTTACCAGCTGACATTCACTATTCCTTGCAAAACAAACTTGCTCTACTATAAATAGAGCTCAATTGTGATCAGTTTGAGTACACCAAAGCCATCTAACAGATGCTTTCCTCAAAATCTATTTCTCTTGGCAAAAATGCCTTTCTTAGCAAGGTAGCTATCGGGTTTTGAGTTTGAGAGTAATTCCAATCAAACCAATCACTCACACACCTCACATACATCATATAGAAGTGATCCAAACACTTAGATCACTTCTAAAACACCAATTTCACAAAATCACCAGCTGGTTGCTCAAAATTTCAAACAAGTTGCAGCTGAGGTACCACAAAGTGATCCAGCCAATTTCAATCAAGTCCAAGCATTCAAACACAATCCATAGGGTGTAGGGAAGCTGTTCAGGTCATCACCACTCATCTGTAACACCTCCAAATCAAAAATCACTTTGCACTTGTTGTCACGGCTTGGAGGTAAGCACATACTTGGTCATCTCTCAATCTATGCATATTTCCTCGCACAATAATTTGGCCATATGTTCATAATCATGTATGGAATGTTTTCCCTCAATTAATTGCTTTGTTTGAATCGTGTATCAAAAATCCTAGCCTTCATGCAAAAATTAGGGTTCTTGAGGATTTTTCGTGATTACTTGTTGTATGTTTAATTTAAATGAAATTAATGGACATAGACATGATCGTGAGGTTGAGACGAGCATAATGATATGTGGATTGCATGATATGATTAAGTATTCAGCGAGATTGGAGAGAAAATGCAAATCTGAGAATCCAAGAACACGCGCGTGTTCTTCAGCTTGTTCTTGGCGCCTTTTTTCCAAATTCAAATATTTGAATTTTGTGATTTTGTTTAATTGATTCAAAAATTAATTTCTCTCTGAGTTTTAATGATTTTGAGTTGATTCTTTTTTTGATAATTCATAAAAATGTTAAAACATTTTATTTTATCAAAAAATCCCAAAAATATTATTTATTTCATATAATTGATATTTTTGCAAAGAATTAATATTTTAATTGTTTTTGACATTTTAAATATTTTTTCTACATTGATTTTGCAACTTTTGATGCTTTCTAATTATTTTGTAGGTCAATACTTAATTTTTGAAGCATTAATCCAAAATCACAATTTGTTTTTCACATGTTAAACAATTTTGATCATTTTAATTGAATTTTTATTCAATTAAATACATTTTTGAAAACAAATTAGGGTTTTTGGATTAATTAAACCCTCATAAATCATTTTCAAAACACTTTGGGCCTCTAATAGAGTGTAAGACCCAATCCTTTCTTGACCAAAACATTTTGGGCCTCAGTGTATTGTATAAGTCCTGATACCGTCAAAAAACGAACGACGCGATCGTCGCCCTTTTTTGAAAAATAACCTTGGGCCTCTCCTTGAGCTATAAGACCCATTCAAAACTTTTGGGCCTCTAATAGAGTGTAAGACCCAACCCCCTTTTAACCAAAATCATTTTGGGCCTCACTTATTGTATAAGTCACTCTGCGTTAAAAGAAAACCTCGGCGCGATCGCCATTTTTAAGCGAAAAGACAACTGGGCCTACCCTCGTGTTATAAGCCCCGCTCTTCTTCTTTAAAACTTTTTGGGCCTCTTGAGAGAGTGTAAGACCCATCCCTTTGTACAGAAAAACATTTTGGGCCTCAGTCACTTGTATAAGTCCCTCTGTACAAATTCAAACAGTGTGCTCACTGATAAAATCCTGGGTCTCTCCTTGAGCTGTAAGCCCCAAATCTTTTTATTTCAAAGCACCTTCTCCTTTGATTTTGAATATACTGTTGTTTTCAATCTTTCTTTGTTGAACAACTAACCAAACAGCATGGAAGCTCTACAACCGAGTAAGTGGTTATTGCTTTCATTTACCGCTTTCATATATATATAACTGTATTGTGGGGCTGTTTCGCTGTAAGTCTCCTTTCATAAACTCATATCAACTGTGTAATAATAGTATAGATATTTCGAGTTTCCCCGGCAACTACGTCTAGCACTAGGTAAAGCCCTGTTGATCACTCTGAACTTATAGTCAAAACTGGATCCACATAGGATTACCAGACACAGTCTTCCCTCCTCTTGGGGTTAAACAATATGGAGATGTGAAAGGCAGATTCTTTTTGAACCCTTTCTCAGACTGTCACTCTTAAAAATAGACTGAACTAGATCCCCAATAGGATTACCAGATACAGTCTTCTCTTCGGCTGTCCTCATTAGGAATTGTCAAGAAATTCTATTCCCCAGAGATGAATTATTCTCGGTGAAACTTCTCTTGAATTTCTTCAAACCACAGAACTGTTCACTAAATGAATTATTCTCGGTGAAACTTTTCTTGAACGTTTCTTTGGTTTGGGACCCACGGGCTTCTTAAAAGCATCGGCCTCCTCTTTGGCATCATACAAGGACCCACAGGCTTCCTAAAAGCAACCCCGCCTCCTCTTGGGCTTAGTACAAGGACCCTACGGATTTTTAGAAGTAATCGCAGCCTCCTTTTAGGCTTCGTATAACGATCTCTTCCTCCGGGAATGATAGCCTTCTCTTGGGCATCGTACAAGGACCGATCGGCTTCTTAAAAGATTCCAGCCTCCTCTTGGGATTCGTACAAATTGTCCCGACGACCTCCTAGAGGTATAGGAACAGAACTTAATCATCTTCATAGAACAGTCCTTTCATAGAGTCTACTACTGTTTCTCAAAGCATGGTACAAAAGATGAACTCTAGACTTGGACAGTCTTACTTCCTTGAGTATCAAAGACATTCTCAAACACCCCTTCGTTAAATAGGAAGGAAACCCGTAGACTCGGACAGTCTCAATACCCTTCGGATTTCCCACTTCCTTAAAGAACAGGAATAACCCGGATCCTTGAATCAAATCCATGAGTACAGTGTAGCTCGTATAAGAACTGATTTTCTCTGTAAAAATCAGTATACTGGACCTGTCACTTAACTGAACAGTCACCATAACCTCCTCTTAGGCTTTGTATAAAGATCCTTCTCCAGTGAGTTTAGCCTCTCTCTCGAGCTTTGTACGAGACACATAAGAGACTCCCTCGTTGAGTCAATCACCCTTTCGCCTCCATCTCGGGCTTTATACGAGATACAAAAAGGTTCTTATTGAGCCAAACAAACCTTCAGCCTCCATCTCGGGCTTCGTACGAGATACAAAAAACTCTCTTGTTGAGTCAAACAGCCTCCATCTCGGGCTTTATACGAGATACCAAACGACTCCATCGTCGGGTCAAAACCTTTTAGCCTCTCTCTCGGGCTTTGTACGAGACACATATTAGCCTCCTCTTAGGCTTTGTATAAGAAAACCACTGGTTGATCCAATCAACCTTTTAACATCAAAGTTGTGCCTCGTTCACAGTACCCAAATGCAGTACACTCCTTCCCCTTCATCTAATTGCTGTAAGCGGCAAGCCTCTGGATCGTCTACATCCATGCCACTGTCCCTCTTTTAGTATGAGAAATTATTAAGGAAAGATAGCATTGCTCTACACTGAGTTAAAGTCTTCTCCTTCAGGATAAAACCCCTTCTTAGGAAATTATGGCATTGCTAGGATCCGCGTATCCCGGTTAAAGTAATTCTCCTTTAATCCTTCTTTAGAGATGACAAATTCTCTCTAAAGTCGAGGTCCTTCAGCTTCATGTCTTGGGCTTTGAACAAGACACAAATAGACCTTTCAGCTTCACATCTTGGGCTTTGAACAAGATACAAATCACCTTTCACTTGACGTCTTGGGCTTTGAACAAGACACCAAAAACACCCATTTCCTCCCATAGAATAGGAGGAACTACGAACGCTCTGATTTCCCTGTTTCGGTAAACAGGAATACGTAGGCATAAGATCGAAAGAAAAGATCTTAGCGAGCATACTAAACAAAAAAACCAAATCCCATATCTCCATCAATCAAAAGCAGTAATTCAAAAGCATCAGTCCTAACATCCTAATCCTTGTTCCCCGCCAGAAACCCTCTGTCTAGATAAAAAGAAAGAATATGGATTGGCGAAAATACAAATAACCAGTACAAAGGCCCCCCTACATTGATAGCATCGGTAACCTAACAGACCGCTGTTTAAACTCAGTATGCAAAGCAAGGTTAATTGGAGACATCTATTTCCCTTCCTTATTCAGCTCACAATAGGATAAAAAATGAATCGACCTGTAGTTTAAGCTCAATCGCAGAGAGCGACCAGCGCTTAAGAACCGCGTCCAAAATCGCTCGCTACAGAAAAAATGGCGCCCACCGTGGGGCGTGTCAAAGTTAGATCTAGGCACGGTCTTCCTTCTCTTCACTTATGTGAAAACCACAGATTGGGGCTTCCGCCGGGGAACCCATTTCTGTCAAGAACTTAGGATTCTTAGCTTTATAAGTCTAGGATTTTTAAGATAAATATATATACTGCTTTTCCTAATTGAGTATGTGTTTATTTTTCTGCTACTGGGAATGCGTGTGATGCCGCATGTGGTGAGTTTGAGTATACACTTAAGAAAAGCCAACCTTTTTTGTAGTGCAGAAACTATCGGAAATAGTTGTTACGCGATACTACCCTCATTTGAGGCTGGTGATCTATTCTCGGTGAATGGCACTTACTCTAAGATTGCACACAACTCGCTAGCGATCCGCTTGTTGTCTGCCTTCCTAGGAGAAGCTGATGATAATGAGTACAGGTACAAAAATCACCCTAGTATAAACCTTTGGGGATGGGTAGAGCCTTGACTTCATGACAACGACCCTTTGACCCCATGTTTTTTCTATGTTTTTGTGTGCTGCATTCATGCATTCATTTAATAAAACATTAAAACATTCAAAAAAAAAACTTCTCTTCTAGTCTCTCTGTTCTTTCAAAATAAACTAAGACTGTGATTGCAAATATCAGAGAAAAGGATTGCACTACTGGATTTCGGTATAAGGAGAACTCACCAGTATACCTTCAAGGTTCCAAAGCTAGAGGATTTGAGAAGGTTAGCAAGGATGATCACTAACCAAGAGGCTTTTAGAGCCAAGCACGGAGGTTCGCTACCACTGTTAAGAGTCCATGTGATTGAGGGAATCATGGATGCGCTCATTCAGTTTTATGATCCAGTTTATCACTGTTTCACATTCCCGGATTACCAGCTAGCACCAACGCTAGAGGAGTATTCTCATTTGACTGATCTACATATCACTGATCGAGCTCCATTTTCTGGACTGGAGGAAATTCCAAAGAATCAGACCATTGCAAGAGCAATCCATTTGGACGAGTCTGAGGTCAGGACTCACATGACTACCAAGGGTGGCATCCAAGGTTTGCCAGCCCAGTTCTTGACAAAGAAAGCCCTGTATTTCGCCAGTATAGGAAACATAACTGCTTTTGAAAGCATCTTTGTCTTGCTCACCTACGGATTATTTTTGTTTCCCAACATCAATAACTTCGTCGATATCAACGCTATTAAGGTTTTTCTCATTGGAAACCCTGTGTCGACTTTGCTCGCAGATGCGTATCATTCTGTACACCTGGGAAATTTGTACAGCGGAGGGGAGATCACATGCTGTGTACCTTTGCTTTATAAATGGTTTATATCTCACTTGCCCAAGTCTGCCGCTTTTTGGGATTGCAAGAGTGTCTTACGTTGGTCGTAGAAGATCATGTCTCTTACCAACTCTGATATAGATTGGTGTAATAGGATTTATGATGGAATCAGAATCATCGATCGTTGTGGAAACTTCCCCAACGTACCCCTTATAGGAACTAAGGGAGGAATCAACTACCATCCGATATTGGTTCTTCGTCAATTTGGATACCCGATGAGACACATCCCACTGGGTGTTCGTCTGGAATGTCTTTTCTTCAAAGAAGGAGAAAACGACAGAGCACTAAAGATGGAAATAGTGCACGCTTGGAAACACGTTCATAAGAAAGGACGAGAGTCTCTAGGAAAACCAGACTGTGTCTCGGTGGAGCCTTATCTCCACTAGGTACAAACTAGAGCTCTCAAGTTAAAGATGCCTTATCCTCGTTACGGAATTCTTCCGCCAAAGGAATCTGTCATGTATTTCATGACGGAAACTGAAAAGCTTCAGGTTACTCTCAACAAAGTCCAGAAGGAGAGAAGGTCTTGGAAGAACAAGTACCGCACCCTCGACATAGAGTGCATCAAAATACAACAATTACTGAAAGAGAAAGATGCTCTGATTGAAATTTTGGAGCAGCACGCTGTAGAGAATCAAGATGACCAAAGGAATTTGCTCGCTCCTTTCACCTGGCAAAGGAATGAGAACCCGACAACGGCCCAAGAGCCCCGGTCAAAGAAAAGGAAAGTACCAGAGTCAGCACCCGATTTCTCTTCAGAGAAGACTCGGGACCCATTAGCTTAGGCTTCTGTTTCTGCACTTTGTAATCTACTGTATTTCCATTTCTGTAATCCTTTGAACTTCAATAAAAAGGGTGTTTCCCCACCGTTTGATATTTGCAATCTAATTGTCGAAGTTTATTTTGATTAAACCAAAAAACAATTAATATAATCATTGCATTCATCATTCTCACATCGCGTATTCTTCTTACCTACGAATCTCACGTTTGTGTCTCGATTCTAGAGTCAAACTGTCTCATTCGTATAACACTCGGGCCAATCGTCAGAAAAAGATGGATGATCTTGAGGAAGAAAACAAAGAGTTGAAAGAAGAGATCGACGCTCTGAGAGAGGATATGAGAAAGCTTCGTAACGACATGCAAGCCATGGCAGAAGCTCAGCTACAAAGGACTGTGATCTCAGAGATCACCTCAATGCCCATAGTGGAGAAGTATGATCCTAGGTATCAGATACCGAAAGATTGCCCTTGGGGTATGCCTGTTAACTATATCCCGGAAGGATATGTTCCGCCGATCACTGAGGACCAGGGAATCACAACAGAAGCTGCTGGGCCTGAAGGTTACAAACTTCGGGAAAGCGAAGATGCCAGGGGCATACTGAAGACTCCTGAAGGTTACAAACTTCGGGAAACGCCAAGATTCACCGCCGTAGTCACAGTACCACCCCCTGTGGTGCACACTGTCCCGGGAGGACAGATTTCGCCAATACTTTCTGGTAAAAAGGAAACTATGTTTGACCGAATGGATGAATTCCAGGAACAGTTCCTGGAAATGCAGAAGGAGCTGCAGGCCATTCGCGGTCAGGATCTATTTGGGAAAGATGCCGCAGATCTCTGCTTGGTCCCCAATGTGAAAGTCCCGCACAAGTTCCGAGTGCCCGACTTTGAAAAATACAAGGGTAACTCTTGCCCTTAAAGTCACTTGACAATGTACGCTCGACGAATGTCAGCTCAGACAGAGAATCAGGACCTGCTGATTCACTACTTCCAGGATAGTTTAACCGGTGCCGCACTCAAATGGTACATGGGTTTAAACCGTGCTACGATCAGCACTTTCAGAGATCTTGGCAAAGCCTTCGTCCAACAATACAAATACAATTTGGACATGGCACCCGACAGAGATCAACTCAGATCAATGTCACAAAAGGATAAGGAGACCTTTAAGGAGTACGCTCAAAGGTGGCGTGAAATTTCCGCTCAAATTTATCCACCTCTTGAGGAAAAAGAGATGACAAAGATCTTCTTAAAAACCTTAAGCTCATTTTACTATGACCGAATGGTTGCCAGTGCGCCCAGTGATTTCACCGAGATGGTCGGCATGGGCATACGTCTTGAGGAAGCCGTCCGAGAAGGACGTTTGATAAAAGACGCTGGATCGACGAGCGGTACCAAGAAATATGGTAGTGCTCTCCCTAAGAAAAAAGAGCAAGATATTGGGAATATCTCTCTCGGAAAGCAAAGGCGACGTTATCAACCAGTAGCAGCTGTAATTCCTGCTATCAGCCCTGCGCCTGTTCCTACGTATCAACCTCAGGTTGCGCAGAGCCAACCTAATCAACAAAGGACACAACAGCCTCTTTGTAGCGAGCGATTTTGGACGCGGTTCTTAAGCGCTGGTCGCTCTCTGCGGTTTGAGCTTAAACTGCAGGTCGATTCATTTTTTATCCTATTGTGAGCTGAATAAGGAAGGGAAATAGATGTCTCCAATTAACCCTGCTTGCATACTGAGTTTAAACAGCGGTCTGTTAGGTTACGGATGCTATCAATGTGGGGGGCCTTTGTACTGGTTATTTGTATTTTCGCCAATACTGTTTTCTTTCTTTTTATCTAGGAAAAAGGTTTCTGGCGGGGAACAAGGATTAGGATGTTAGGACTGATGCTTTTGAATTACTGCTTTTGACTGATGGAGATATGGGATTTAGGTTTTTTGTTGATTGTGCTCGCTAAGATCTTTTCTTTCGATCTTATGCCTACGTATTCCCGTTTACCGAAATAGGGAAATCAGAGCGTTCGTAGTTCCTCCTATTCTATGGGAGGAAATGGGTGTTTTTGGTGTTTTGGTGTCTTGTTCAAAGCCTAAGACGTGAAGCGAAAGGTGGTTTGTATCTTGTTCAAAGCCCAAGATGTGAAGCTGAAAGGTCTATTTGTGTCTTGTTCAAAGCCTAAGACGTGAAGCTGAAAGACCTCGACTTTAGAGAGAATTTGTCATCTCTAAAGAGGGGGAAGGAGAATTACTTTAACTGGGATACGCGGATCCGAGCAATGCCATAATTTCCGAAGAAAGGGTTTTAACCTGAAGGAGAAGACTTTAACTCAGTGTAGAGCAATGCCATCTTTCCTTAGGAATTTTTCATGCTAAAAGAGGGACAGTGGCATGGATATAGATGATCCAAAGGCTTGCCGCTTACAGCGATTAGATTAAAGGAAAGGAGTTGTTGATGTTTGTGTACTGTGAACGAGGCACAGCTTTGATGCTAAAAGGTTGATTGGATCAACCAGTGGTTTTCTTATACAAAAGCCTAAGAGGAGGCTAATTTCCGCTAGGAAAATCATTATACAAAGCCTAAGAGGAGGCTATTTTGTGTTTCGTACAAAGCCCGAGAGAGAGGCTAAAAGTTTTTGACCCGACGATAGAGTCTTTGTGTCTCGTACGAAGCCCGAGATAGAGGCTATTGTTTGTTTGACTCTACGAGGGAGTCTTTGATACTCAACAAGAGAGTGTTTTTGTATCTCGTACGAAGCCCGAGATGGAGGCTAAAGGTTTGTTAAAGTTGAGTGACAGATCCAATATACTGATTTTAAAGGAGAAAATCAGTTCTTATATGAGCAACACTGTACTCAGGGATTTGATCTGAGGATCAGGGATATTTCCTTCTCTTTGAGGAAACGGGAAATCCAAAGGGTATTGAGACTGTCCGAGTCTGCGGGTTTCCTTCCTATTTAACGAAGGGGTCACTTGAGAATGTCTTTGAGACTCAAGGAAGTTAGATTGTCCAAGTCTAGAGTTTTTTTTCTTTTGTACTATGCTTTGAGAAACAGTAGTAGACTCTATGAAAGGACTGTTCTATGAGGATGACTAGGTTATGTTCCTATACCTCTAGGAGGTCGTCGGGATAATTTGTACGAAGCCTAAGAGGAGGCTGGAAACTTTTAAGAAGCCTACGGGTCCTTGTACGAAGCCCAAGAGGAGGCTATCATTCCCGGAGGAAGAGATCATTATACGAAGCCTAAGAGGAGGCTGTGAATACTTCTAAGAAGCCGTAGTGTCCTTGAATAATGCCCAAGAGGAGGCCGATGCTTTTAAGAATCCCGTGGGTCTATCATCTCCTTTCTATTAGGAGAGATAACTCTTTTAAAGATAAAAACCACTGGTAAACGTCCGAGGTTTACTATCCAGCGACTTTTAGCTTTTGAAGAGGGTTCCTTAGTTAAGGTCCAAGATTATGACCGTAGTGGGTACCCAAACCCCGAGACATTCAAGGCAAGCTATCCACAAGGAATAGATCAAGTCAGGAAAGTTCGAGAATTTGGAAGAAACTCAAAGATGCCATTCACGGAGAATACATTCATCTTGGGGAGTAGAGCTTCTTGACGATTCCTAAGGAGGACAGCCGAAGAGAAGACTGTATCTGGTGCTCCTATTGGGGATCTAGGCGTCTATTTCTACGAATAAATGAAACGGCGTCACCTAGTTCTAGACGTAGTTGCCGGGGAAACTCGAAATATCCATACTATTATTACACAGTAGATATGAGTTTATGAAAGGAGACTTACAATGAGCAGCCCCACAATACAGTTTATAATATGAAAGCAGTAAATGAAAGCGATAACGACTTACTCGATTGTAGTGCTTCCATGCTGTTTAGTTAGTTGTTCAACAAAGAAAGATTGAAAACAACAGTATATTCAAAATCAAAGGAGAAAGTGCTTTGAAAAAGAAAGATTTGGGGCTTACAGCTCAAGGAGAGGCCCAGGGTTTTATCAGTGAGCACACTGTTTGACTTTGTACAGCGGGACTTATACAAGTGACTGGGGCCCAAAAAAAGGTTTTCTGTACAAAGGGATGGGTCTTACACTCTCTCAAGAGGCCCAAAAAAGGTTTAAAGAAAAGAGAGGGGCTTATAACACGAGGGTAGGCCCAAATGATTTTTTGTTTAAAAATGGCGATCGCGCCGAGGTTTTCTTTTAACGCAGAGGGACTTATACAATAAGTGAGGCCCAAAATGTTTTGGTTAAAAGGGGGATTGGGTCTTACACTCTAATAGAGGCCCAAAGTGTTTTGAATGGGTCTTATAGCTCAAGGAGAGGCCCAGATGATTTTTTTATTTTTAAACGGGCGACGATCGCGCCGTTTACTTGTACAGAGGGACTTATACAATGAGTGAGGCCCAAAAAGTTTTTGTACAAGGGGGGATGGGTCTTACACTCTCTCAAGAGGCCCAAAGAGTTTTGAAAATGATTTATGAGGGTTGAATTAATCCAAAACCCTAATTTGTTTTCAAAATGTATTTAATTGAATAAAAATTCAATTAAAATGATCAAAAATTGTTTAACACATGGAAAACAAATTGTGATCTTGGATTAATGCTTCAAAAATTAAGTATTGACCTCCAAGTCGTGACAGCAAGTTCAAAGTGATTTTTGATTTGGAGGTGTTACAGATGAGTGGTGATGATCTGAACAGCTTCCCTACACCCTATGGATTGTGTTTGGATGGTTGGACTTGATTGAAATTGGCTGGATCATTTTGTGGTACCTCAGCTGCACTTTGGTTAAAACCTTGAGCAACCAGCTGGTGATTTTGTGAAATTGATGTTTCAGAAGTAATCTAAGTGTTTGATCAGCTCATATGTGATGTATGTGAGGTGTGTGAGTGATTGGTTTGATTGGAATTGCTCTCAAACTCAAAACCCGATAGTGACTTGCCTTAGAAGACAAAATTGGAGTGAAAGAAGAGATTTTGAGGAAAGCATCTGTTAGATGGCTTTGGTGTACTCAAACTGACCACAATTGAGCTCTATTTATAGTAGAGCAAGTTTGTTTTGCAAGGAATAGTGCATGGCAGCTGGTAAGTAGGTTTGGCCAATGTTGGCAAATGAAAATCCAAGTCTTCTCTAGCCATTGACTAGAGGTTAGGGCACAGAGTTTTGGTTTCCTTGGTCTTGGATAAGTATTGACTGATTTCAGATGAGAATGGCTCAGTCCATGCCACCTTGATGGTTTCATTGAATGCCTCATTCCAAATTTGAAGTCTTGTCCCTATTTTGGCCATTCTAGGTTCAACATGCTATTTCTTGTTCCATGGACTTTGGCGGCTTGGCTCAGTGATTGTCCCCTTTAGATTCAATCCTCTGAGGTGTCCAAGTGGATAGGAGCAATTGAATTTGGCTGATTTTGGCAAATCGACCAAAGTTGCAAATTCTGCCTTGCCTTGACAGATTTCAGCAAGGCAACTTGGCAATGTTGTATCTCATGGTGTAGGTTGAATTTGGCAATGTTCTTGGCCATTTTGGAAAGCTCTTACATGATACAACATCTGTTTGAACAAGTTTGGTTTTGATCTCTTTTGATTCCAAGTGAAAAATCCCCCTACATTTGGCAAAAAGTGAGGCAGAATCTGACTTAGTGAAAATTTCACTAAGTGTTGGAAAAAGTGACATTTTCACTTTTCAGCCACTTTGATCACTCCATAACTCAAAATCCTTAATGAATTGGAATGACTTGTAGTTGAAGTTTTTGTAGGTGATAATGAGGGCTACAAATCCATCTTTGGATGAGAAAAAATGGCCTTGTGGTTTAGGAGTTATGGTCCTCCAAAGTTGGTACCTTTGCCACTTTATTTTTAACTTAGAAAAATTTCTAAGTTTTATGGTTACCCCTTTTACAAGTTATCTCACTTTTCTTGATTTTTCTTGATGAGTGATGATTCAAATCATACATTAACATCATTTTAGGGTTAAAAATCCATTTTGGTGAAAAATCTCAAAAAGTCAAAGTTGACTTTTGTGCACAGTTGACTTTTTATCAGATGAATTCCAAACTGTGCAATTCTTCAGGAAATCATGTCCTTGACCTAAATCAAACTTGATGGACATGTTCCATGGGTATCATAGGGTATATTCAATCATGTATTAGGGTTTGGGAGCATGTCTTGGTCAAAAGTCAAAGTTACAGTTGACTTTTCTCTTAAAACCCTAATTGTGGTGCAGATGAAATTGAGACTTGTTGCTCAAACTTTTGGATCAATCCATTGTTCCAAATGGATCAATATGGTATATTAGAGACCCTAAAATCATGTCTTGAGGTCTTGGCTCATGGTTTGTCCCAAAAGTCAACTTAGGGGTGAATTAGGTCAAGAAACCCTAATTCCTGATTTTTGATGAATGCATCCCTGAGGCAAAATTGACTTGATGCATGGGTTCATGAGGTTCCATGAAGTATATTAGGTCATGTTTTGGATCATTTCCTTGTTCCCAGATGAAAATTTTCCATCTGGAGGCCCTGGTCGACCAAAACCCTAATTTGGTGACACTGGCGATCTTGAGGCTTGATCCACCTAGAAGGGAGCATCCTTGTGCTTAATCCTTGAAGTGGGAGTCCTTTTGATCCTTTGTAGTTACTTGGGAGGTTAGACAAGTTGAAGATCATGTCATTTCTTGATTGATCCTTTGTCTAAGCACTCAGAGAGGGCTTGAAACCCTAATTCTGATTGTATTGGATGCTCACCCATCTTTGGGGAGATTGATGAAGCATGATGGTTCATCCATATTGTGATGATGATTTTCACAATGATGGGAAATCTAAGTGGTCAAAATTTGGGGTATTACAGATGCCCCTATTTAATCTTCTTGGACCCGAAGGTGTGAATGACGAAGGGATTCGGGCATTCGGGGTGCAAGAGGATTAAATATCGGAATACCCAAAATTTTGATGGTGGTTATGAATGGTAGCTTACGCATTCATCTTCTTTAGCTAAGCAATGATGCTTAGAAAAGGTAAACTTCCCCTCGATCCTGGTCTCCTACCAAGAACTGGTCTCAGTCTCTTTTGAAATAAACTTCCCCTCGATCCTGGTTTCCTACCAAGGAACTGGTCTCAGTTGTGGAAACAAACTTCCCCTCGATCCTGGTTTCCTACCAAGGAACTGGTCTTAGTTTCTAATTTAAACTTCCCCTCGATCCTGGTTTCCTACCAAGGAACTGGTCTTAGTTTCTTTTGTCAATAAACTTTACTGACAAGGGACGCTTTTCGTAGCGGCTTTCCTTCAAACTTATCGCCGAATTTTCCTGGGGAGATGCCATTTGAGTGGAAAAAGTTTTGATGTCAGACTTGCTGGGGAACCCATTCGTCTAAGTTGTAGAGGTACACAAACTTCTCTGTTTTGGAGACGCCATTTGTCGATTCTACTGGGGAAAGCGAGTCTCTTGAGAGACTGTTTTCATTTGGGGTTACATCATACTTTTCTCGGGATCTTCCCGGAGAAATGCCATATGATGGGATCCAATTTTGAGGTGCCAATGACCTTCTCATCAGTGGTTTTTCGGAGCAAAACTAGCGTGCTGCCGAATCTCTGATCACGAGGCTTTCTCTGTGGATTTTCCTTAATCCGGGAAAGCAAGGATATCATCTTCAATGGCGAAGAGTGATTCTTATTGAAAGTTTTCTCTGGCTTTTCAGAGGTTCAAGTTTTCAAAGTGGTCAAGGACCAACTTCTTTCCAGAATTAAACTGGAAGCGAGGTTGTTCAGACACAGTATTTCCTGACGAGGCAAGAACTGACAACTCGATTGAGAGGACTTCTACCACTAGGGGACAGGACCGACTAGAGTGATAGTGATGCAATATGAAATGTGAATGCAAATAAAAAAATGCATGATGTATGTATGTATGTGCTGACAAAACAGACGCAACATACAGACTAAGAGATGAACACAATTGGATACTCGGCCATCGCGGGGCGAAGAAGTACCGTTGATTCAAAATAGCAATTCCACCTTGCTTAGGAGAGATAGTCCCGTTGGGAGCTATGTTGATCGGGCTTAGGAGATGAGAACTCGGCCGAGGATGTCAGACGAAACATGGTCTCTGACATTATTGATCCTTCATTCAGGAGTACAGGTTTAGAAGGAGTATTTTGATTCTGCACTTTGAAGTTCGCTTACTTCGGGAGAAGCGATCGATGTTCTTCTGATGTTCAACAGTCAAAAGAAATGCCATCTTTAATTTAAAAGCAGAAAAAGTTTAACAAGTAAATTTATTTTTGTTTTATTTCAAGAATCGATGATTAAGTTTAAACAACGTCGTTCTGTAAAGCTAAAACAAGTAAAGAATTACAAACAAAAGCACAAGGGCTCAAATTTTATTGATAAGATGGAGATCAGCCAAACGCGTGATTCCAAAGAGTATATACAAAGTTAGAAAATGGTAATTTACAGGGAAAAGGGCTACGTTGAAACATAACGACCACTATCCTTCTACCAACTTTGAATTCGGGACATCCTGAGCTTCTGTCGAAGATGACCTTGACTGGAGTTTTCCTCCGATAGATGATGCTGTAACTGCTGCTGAGGGACTTGCCTCTGTTGAACATAGTTACTTGCCATTATCCCTAATTTTTGCCTGGATTGTACTATGAGATTTCCAATCCATCGGGATGATTTTTTTTCATGTCTCTAACTTTTGCCTTGACCGCCCTTTCGGGTTTTCAATCCACCAAGACGTTTTTTTTTAGGCGAAGTATTTCTTGACTACATCAACATTCGTGGGGTAGGCAAATTCCTCTCCGTCCATGGTTGCAAGTCTCAAGGCGCCGCCTGAGAAAGCTTTCGTGACCACATAGGGGCCATCATAATTTAGGGTCCATTTGCCCCGAGAGTCAGCGAGAAATGATTGTATCTTCTTGAGCACAAGGTCTCCTTTTCTGAAAATACGAGGTTGAACCTTTTTGTCGAATGCCCTTTTCATTCTCTGTTGATATAACTGACCGTGGCATAGTGCCGTGATTCTCTTTTCTTCGATCAGGTTCAGTTCGTCGTGTCGACTTTGACACCATTCAGCTTCGGTGAGCTTAGCTTCCATCAATACCCGGATTGATGGGATCTCTACTTCTATGGGGAGCACTGCTTCCATGCCATATACTAGAGAGAAAGGGGTTGCCCCAATTCCGTTTCCATAATGATTGACTGCTCCGTCAAAGATAAGTCCCCACTGGGAACCTGGTTTTGGCCCTTCATTGGGTAGCGGTTCATCGCAATCTTTCATCTTTAGATACATGACATCTTCGTCTGGGAAGTCAAACCCGATTGATTCTTGATCGTCAATCGATTGATGAGCCAAATGATCGGCTAAAATACTTCCTTTAATGGCTTTCTGAGCATGGTAATCTATGTCATATTCTGATAATAACATCTGCCAACGGGAAATCCTTCCCGTGAGAGCAGGTTTTTCGAAAACGTACTTGATTGGATCCATTTCGGAGACCAACCAAGTAGTATGACGAATCATGTACTGGCAAAGACATTTGGCTGCCCAAGCCAAAGCGCAACAAGTTTTCTCAAGCATTGTGTACTGAGTCTCGCAGTCGGTGAATTTCTTGCTTAGATAGTAAATGGCAGACTCTTTCCTTTTAGTTTCGTCTTGTTGGCCAAGTACACATCCCATTGAGTCCTCTAGGACTGTGAGGTAAATGATCAGTGGTCTTCCTTCCACTGGAGGTGATAGGATCGGAGGATTCAACAAATATTCCTTGATACTGTCGAAGGCGGTTTGGCAATCTTCTGACCAAACGTAATCCTGGTTCTTTTTGAGTAATTTGAAAATCGGCGCACATGTCGCGGTCATAAGGAATATGAATCTGGAGATGTAGTTCAAACGTCCCAGGAATCCTCTGACTTGTTTTTCAGTTTTCGGAGAAGGCATTTCTTGAATGGCCTTGACCTTGTCAGGATCAACTTCAATTCCTTTCTGGCTGACGATGAACCCTAGTAATTTCCCCGAACGGACACCGAAGGTGCACTTGTTAGGATTCAAGCGGAGCTTGAATTTTCTTAGACGTTTGAACAATTTTAACAGATGTTCAACGTGCTCATCCTCTGTTCTTGATTTTGCAATCAAATCATCGACATATACCTCGATTTCTTTGTGTATCATGTCATGAAACAGAGTAGTCATGGCCCTTTGATAGGTTGCCCCGGCATTCTTCAAACCGAACGGCATTACCTTGTAACAAAAGGTACCCCATGGGGTAATGAACGAAGTTTTCTCCATGTCTTTCGGCGCCATTTTGATCTGATTATAGCCCGAGAATCCATCTATGAAGGAGAATACTTTGAACTTTGCTGTGCTGTCAACCAGCATGTCAATGTGTGGTAAAGGAAAGTCGTCCTTTGGACTTGCCTTATTTAGATCTCTGTAATCAATACACATTCTAACCTTTCCATCCTTTTTGGGAACGGGTACGATGTTGGCTAACCATTGAGGATATTCAGATGTAGCGAGGAAACCCGCGTCGATCTGTTTCTGTACCTCCTCTTTGATTTTGATGGCCATGTCCGGGTGAGTCCGTCTCAACCTTTGCTTTACTGGCGGACATTCCGATCTTAGAGGTAACTGATGTTCCACAATGCTGGTATCCAGCCCTGGTAATCCTGATAGGGCCAATTGAATACATCGAGAAATTCTTTGAGAAGCTTTATCAAACCCTCTCTGGCAGTTGGACTGAGCAATGCTCCGATCCTGATTTCTTTTCTCTCTTTTTCTAAACCCAAGTTTACCGTTTCCAACGGCTCTTTGTGAGGTTCGATGGACCTTTCCTCTTGTCTGAGTAGTCGGGAGATCTCTTCTAGAATTTGGTTGTCATTTTCTTCTTCAGCCTCGAATATCGGGAACTCAAAGTTGGAATAAGGCATCGGATCGTATGTTTCAACGGGGTATAAAACAAGCAATCTGCATGACGTGATGATTCGTGTTTAGAAGAGATAGAGAAAATGTAAGTGTGTGCAGTGTTTTGATTTTACTGCTTGTTTTTATTATTGAATGTATTTTAGGATTACCATTTTCTGAAAAAGCAAAAAGAGAAAACAGCAATTAATGCGGAAATTACAGAACGACGTTATTTTATTAATGAACAAGTCGAATCTTGAAACTACAGCCCTATAAAACAAAACTCACTCGCTCTGGGCAAAGCGAAGAGGGAAATTTACAAAAAGCGAGCCCTATCAAATCATCCGTTTCACCTGGGCAGGGTGAAAGGTTAAAGATGGCAATTACTTTGACTGATGAACGACCTTCGGAACCTCGACGGCAACCCATTGGCGGCGAACTCCTTGGTGAATCATAAAGTCTGGCACCTTCCTTGATTTGTCTTCAGAAATGACGTTGATTTCTGGTGGAGCAGGATCATTGGAATCTGTCTCCCAAGCAGAATTGTCGTAGGAGGATTCCTCTGTTGCACTTTGCATAGCATTGGTGCTCTCAGCTGTATCTCCCCATCCAGTTGACTGGATATCTTCGAGCCTGATACGAGAGCTTTCGGGAGCAGTGTACTTGACCATAAAGTCGTATTTTCCACTTGGTTGTCCCAGGGTGTCCCACACTTCTGTGGAACTGGAGGAGTCATCCCTCTCGATGACGTTGACCTCGGGAAAAGCATAGTTGATGAATTCTAGTCCTGAAAACGTTGCGAATTCATCTTCATGTTGAGTAGTTTCCGAATGACCTGAGTGTTGATCCCATGACATGGCGAGGACACAGGTATTCTGTTCAATGACGCTCAGCTGAGTTTCATTACTCGGCTGACTTTCTTGCCCCAAGTTTCCTGGGTAAGGCTGCCACATTGGCAGGCCATCCATCGGGCCATAGTAATTGTGGTCAAAATTGTCTTTCATTAGAGTGTCCTCCTCTAATGAATTTGGAGGAGCACGGCATCCTTCCGGATCACAATCTCTGTAGATCATTTCGACATCTGATCTTGGTATAAATCTCGGACTTTCTGCGGGATAGCAAAATGGCATAGGCACCTCTTCCTGAGACATATAGCCTTCCTTGTTAAGGTAGGACTTCCATTCTTCATCTGTGTCAGAGGGATCCACATGTTGGTCTTCACTACGCCACGTAAGCCCTGGCAGTTACTTGGATTGGGCCTGGCAATCCAACCTAGTGCAAGTAACCGTTGACCCCGTGCCGGGGGCTCTCTATAAATACCCTCTCACTTGAGAGGGTCAGGTTACACAATCGCATACACTCTAACCTTTTTTGTACTTGCTTTTACTTGTGACCTTTGCCTTACTTGAGCGTCGGAGTACCTTGCAGGTACACCCCCCCCCCCTCCGCGCCGTCTTTCAACCTCACCGGAGCTGAAGTTAATACGACGTTGTTGGCCACTGAATAACTGTCTGATCCAGGTACGATCAGTATGATATAAGCATTTGTTTGAGTCTTATTGAAGATGATTCTAGAGATATATTAAAGTTGAGTGCCATCATCAGAGGATAGAGATAATCAAAACTCTAGTTCATCAACTTGGTTTGGAGGAAGACCTTAGAAAAAAAAATTTATCTTGTATATCTTTGCCGCTTTACATAACCAATCATAAAAATCAGATCTTCAAGAGAAAACCATGATAGCTTTGATCATTTGCAAAACATGACAGTATCAGATATTGTCTAAGAAAGGGTGAATTAGACTCGCTGAAATTTTTGTGTTTTGTGCGCAAGATTATGTTCCTTTTAATTTTCTGGTTTAAAGTAAAGTATGAATGAAACTATTTTAAATGATATGAAAGTTTAAGTACAACATTTTATTTGAAAATATATGAACACTTAACAATTTTTTTTGAATTGATTTGAAAATGATTTTTGAAAGAGTTATTTGAATTTCATATGTATACAGATAGTCTAATATGTACATCCTAGGAAACCTCTATGAAATAGATGCATAATTTTAAACTTCACTCACTCATCTTACTTATATATTAACTTGAGTGTTTGAGTGTTAACGTTGCAGGTCAGCTCCTCTCTCACAGCATCGGAAATTCAAATTCATCGTTGCATCTCGAACTTCCACTCTCTAATAAATTATGGGTTTCAAGAAGAAAAAAAGTGTTGAATTAGAAATAATGGATGTAATTTTTTTTATATAAAACAATTGAAAATAACAATTAAAAAAGATATTTGTTTGAAAATGTCACCAATTGTTAATCTTCCAGCATTTATGGGCATGGGATTTGAAAAATCACATTTGAAAAGTAATCTGTTATGAATTCAAAGGAGGTGATGCCGTCACATGGAAACTGAAGGCATTTGAAAATATATATACTTGGACTTTATGCCTAGATACTTCATTAAAGTCTACATTTTTCCACACAAAAAAAATGAAAATTTGTGTTTCCATCATCGACATCATGATAAAGTTGAACGAAGGATTGCGGTAAAACTATTCTAATGACATTATATATATATATACCATTTCCACAATGGAAATTAAATAAAATCCACCAATTTCTTAACAATTCCTCCCACGCTACTGTGTGCGTGGCAAATAAGAAAGTGTATGTTTATTTTATTTTAAAGGCTTAATTTTTTTTTCTATTCAAGTTTATTTTGGTCTCAAATATATATTGGTTCTTAATTTTTTTAAATGTGTTATATTATTTTTTCTGTCTAATTAATGAAAAAAATTATAAATTAGTAACTAAATTCGTAGTTAATTATATGAAAATAAATTAGTCTAATACATTTTAAAAAGTCAATAGATTAATATGAACTTTTTTAATTTAAGAAGGCCAAATGAATCGCTAAGTAATCATACAAGATTAAAAAGAGTATTAAATCTATTTTAAAAGAGTCAAAAGTAATTTTAGAAGTGTAAAATAGATTTTAAATTGATTTTGTTTTCATAATTAATTATGTGTATATTTTGTTTTGTTTTTGAAAGAAGCAAAAATAATTCTAGAGGTGCAAAATTGACTTTGGAATTATTTTTAACTGTTTGATTCTTCTGAAGTAGAATTGATCCTGCGTTCAAAATTGATTATACTTGATGCTAGCATTTGTTGCTTTTGAGTTTAAACATGATTGTTCTACTGAAATTTGTTGTTTAACTCACTTTTACATAAATGTATTCTAACATAAATTACTTTAGATTTAACTGTAGCGGAAAATTTTGTGAGTGTAAGTTATTGATTAACTTAACTCAAAAATAAGCAAGAGTCGCCACCGCACTTTTATTTTATCCACGAAGGGAAAGGAAAAAGAGCGAACAAAACCTAAAGAGTTCTAAAAAACAAGAACAAACATAGAACGGGTAAGGGGGGTTGGTTACGCAATGGGAAAGTGTTAGCACCCAAAACGTCTATAGTACTCTATAGGAGCCCTTTGAAATATCTACCGTTTTTTGGTCTGAAAATGTTTGCTTGAAAAAGAGATTGGGGAGATGAGAAAAGAATTATTTTTTTTAGATTTTTGTGTTTGGAGAGACTTATCGCCTCATGCCTACGTACCCACGATGTGCAATGTAGGATCAAAACCTCGTAGTTCGTGGTACAAATAACAAAAATTTATTTGTTATGATTGATTTTAAATGTAAAGACAAGTCGTCATTTCCAAGCGAATAATTCCGCTTAAAGAAATGAATCATGTCTAAACTTATGAAAAAGTTTTAAAAGAAAAAGTGCAAAAAAAAAAATTGATGAGTTTTTGTATTTTTTATGTTTTTATGAAATTGTCAAAATATGGTTAATATTGATTGACATTTATTAAAGAAAACAAAGCTTAAAAAAAATCATTTGACCAAAGTCAAAGTTTTATTATAAAAGCGGTTTTAAGTTTGAAAACAAGAAGGTTTTGAAATGGGGAGAGGATTTTGAAAATTTAAGAATGGGGAGGAGAAGAAGTGACTATCCTAGAGCATAAAGTAAAAGCTAGGGAAAAGAATGATCTAACCAAAATGGAGCCACTTCAAAGCAATATTAAAAGAATTCCATCCTTAAGCAAATTGGTCAAATAAAGGCAAGTCTTCGATCAATACTCCAAGCAAAGGGATAAGAAGTCCTAATTCTAGGTCCATAAGTCCAATATTACTTCAAAAGAGGTCCATAAAGAGATCACTCCAAAGCATAGGATAGTAACCAATAGTCCAAGATGAGGAGAATTAAGTTTTTTTATGGTTTAAGCCTTTATTAGTGTTTTTGAGTCCAAATGGACAAAGGAAAAATTGCGGAAACATAAACATGATATGAAATGATAATAATGGAGCACAAAAGTAAAAGAGGTAGGGAGCGAGAAGGAAACGTAAACAAAATTAATATAAAATATTGTTAGTAAGTTAGTGATTAGTTGTTAGTATTAGTGATCAATAACAATTGAATAATTGCACTTAGGTCAAGGTTGATGAAACTCATTAGAGGATTGATAAGACCAAAGCCTCCTAACAACAAGTTTCATGAGTTTTGAACCATAAGACAAATAATCAACCATTCTTGAAAGTTTTCCGATACGGGACAAATATTGCGTTATGTTAAGCAATCGTCGAGTAATTTACGGAGTAATTACCCTACAATGAGGTCGGTCAATAGCTCTTTGTGCTAATGCATGCTAGATGAACGATATATAGATCGTCATCCGAAAGCAATACCGCACGAAAAGAAAAGTGGTAGTGATCTCGTCTCGATCGAAATTCAACAAAAGAATTCCAAAATCTTTTAGACTTTCATCGATCAAAAGAAAAGAGAAATAGATGAAGAGAAAGCCAAATTAAACCACACAAATATGTGATCTAAGGCTAAGAACAAAGGAAAGGGAAGAAAACGGAAAAAGAACTAAAACAGTCCAAAAAACAAGCATTTTTCACATTCTGGGTGCTGGTTAATCGATTAACCAACTCACAGTGTAATTATGTTAATCGATTAACCAGTGTAAACTTCCAGTTTTTGTGCAGAAACAAGCTATTAATCGATTAACCTAATTGTACATGTTTTGGTTAATCGATTAACACTGTGAAAACAGCAGAAAATCAGTTTGAAAATTGCCAAATCCTTGATCACTCATTTCTTCAAACATCTTAGGATCAAGGATTCAATTGTGCACGAATTTTGGAGTAAAACAGAAGCAAAAACCAGCAATCAACACAAATTGCAAGATCCAAAGATCAAGCAAACAAGATCAACAAAGGAACTACATTATGGAAGATGAAGATGAAGCATCAACAATGGTGAAAAGTGAATTACCAATCCAAATCAGAAAATTCTTCCAAATTGCAGCAAGATCTACACTCCAAAGCCTTGGTCTATGAACAAAAACAAGAATGAATAGAGGTTTAGCTCTAAATTAGTAAGAATCAATGTGAATTCTTACTAACTTATGAAAGAAGAAATAAGAGCTTTGGTGAATTTGTGGTTTGGGGAGAGAAATTGCAAGGGATGTGTTTGGCTATCAAAAGCTTGAAGAATGAATGAAATGAAGGCTCTATTTATAGAGTTTAGGCTTGGAAATTTGGTGGTTTGGAGTTAGGCTTGGATGATCAAAATTAGGATTGGAATTCAAATTTAGAGGGAAATCACAAAAGAGTGGTGATTAGTGAAGGTACATGGTGGGAAATGATCAAAGTGATGTAGGGAATTAAAATGAGATGGTCTAGAATATTCCACATGTGATCAAAATGGTGAAAATTGGTGCCAATTGCTGCAGAATTTGAATTTGGCACATTTTTTCAAAAATTGCACGTGTTAATCGATTAACCACTTCACAGTGCAATTAGGTTAATCGATTAACACAGTGAAAAATGGGGAAAAAAATGGCTTTTTGATGTGCTGCCTTGGCTCTGGCTCGATTTTCTTGCTTGTCAAAGAAGGCATGGAAATAAACACATGAACCTTGGAGTCCCTTGAATGATAATCAATTAAATCTTAGAAACTCTTGATCAGATAATTTTTGAATTAGTTGCAGATCAACTTTGACTTTTCTCAGATAAAATTCGTTCGAGCTGTGGGACTGTTATTTTGGCATTTTTAACCTGTTCTTCCCCTGAAAAATGTTAGTGAAAGAAAACAAAATATTTTTTTGGATTTTAATTAATGGTTAGTAAACATAAACAAATCAAACAAATCAAACGCACACAAACTCAAAGATCCCTCCAAGGCACAATCCTATCAAAGAGGGAACCAATATGTGATCTTGTTTGTGGTATGCAAAAATGCAAATGACATGTGGTATCTTAGGGGTAAAAATTAGGGTATTACAGTTGTCCCTATTTAAGTTTCTTCTATCCGGAGATACGAAGATGGGCATCTTTGTCTCGACGAGATAGAAGAGATTTAAATATAACAACAACCCAATTTTTGGCCCTAAGAGACCACAAAATGATTTGATTATGCAAATGATATGCAAACACAAGACCACTGTGGGGAAAATATGCCACAGGAGATAAACAAAAACCGGAGAGCAAAAGGAAAGAGAAAAGACTTCGCAGGGGAAAACACATCCCAACAAAGGGAGGAGACAAACTGGGGATAAGAGTATTTGGAAATAAACCACATCACAACAAGGATAAAACCCAACAGGGAAGACTTAGCACAGCAAGGCTCCACTGGGAAAAACAATACCTCAACAATGAACTGTCTCTAGTATACTAAAGAGACTAATCATCCGTCGGAGTGGAAAACCTCAACAACGAACTGTCCCATCAAACCGAAGAGACTTTCCATTCATCGGAGTCACAAAATCTTAACAACGAACTGTCCCATCGAACCGAAGAGACTTACCATTCATTGGAGTCACAAAATCTCAACAACGAACTATCCCATCAAACCGAAGAGACTTACCATTCATTGGAGTCACAAAATCTCAACAACGAACTGTCTCGTCAAACTGAAGAGACTTACCATTCATCGGAGTTACAAAATCTCAACAACGAATTGTCCCGTCAAACGGAAGAGACTTACCATTCATCGGAGTCACAAAATCTCAACAACGAACTATCCCGTCAAACCGAAGAGACTTACCATTCATCGGAGTCACAAAATCTCAACAACGAACTGTTTTGTCAAACCGAAGAGACTTACCATTCATTGGAGTCACAAAAGGTATTAACTGCATCGCCTCAGGCCTTTTCAAATAAAGGAATGCCACGAAACAGTATTGAACCTTCCAAAAGAGGAATCATACACAGATTTCAGCTGAAGGGCGCAGAATCTTCCAAGGTGCAAAATAAATGCACTCTCAATCTAGGTTTCACAGCCTAGAGATCCAAACAAAAAGTTGCAGGGGACCAAAGTTCAATCCAAGGACAAGCTGGAGAGAAACGGTCAAACAAGACTCATCCCGAGGAGGAAATATCTCAACTGGGGACTAATTTCATCCAGATAATGAACTGGAGAGGAAACTGAATCAAAAACTTGGACCTGAAAGGATGATAGCAACTGCTTTCAGACATTCAAGGTACAAGGTGATTGAATACAAAAAGAACCGCAAAATTTGCACTTTGTGGAGAATAAGAAAAAGGGATATAAATAGCATTGGAGAGCTGTCTTTTAGAACGACGCCAGACGACTACTGGCTTGCCACACTACGGGTGGACTTGGAAAACATCTTTTTGAACGACTCCATACGACTACTGGCTTGCCACGCTGCGGGTGGACTTTCGCCAATCTACGGTTGGACTTGCAGCTGATTTGCCACCCTTGGATGGACTTTTGCCAATCTACGGTTGGACTTAGCTGATGTCTTTTAAAGGGAGTCAGACGACTACTGACTTGCCACACTGCGGGTGGACTTTGCCTTCTTGCCACCCTAAGATGGACTTTTGCCAATCTGTGGTTGGACTTTGCTGATTTGTCACCCTAAGATGGACTTTTGACCGGAGATTTGTAGAATCAACGGACCTACAAAGATGACTCCGCTGGGGATAAGAGGGTAGACCATCAACTCTGAGGGTGAGGAAAAATGGCATCAGCTCTGAGATTGAAAAGAAATTTGGAGTGAACACCAACTTTTAATGTTTGAGGAAAAGGTAGACATCAACTCTGAGGTTGAGAAAAACCATAACTTCAACTCTGGGGTCGGAAGAAGGATATACGTCAACTCTGAGGTTGGAAACGAAAGGTGTCAACTATGAGTTTTGGGAAGAAAGGGACGTTCATCAACTCTGAGGTTGAGAAGAGGTACACGACAACTTTGAAGTTGGTAAAGAAAAGGATATTCATCAACTCTGAGGTTGAGAAAAGGTATACAACAACTTTGAAGTTGGGGAAGAAAAGGATATTCATCAACTCTGAGGTTGAGAAAAGGTATACAACAACTTTGAAGTTGGGGAAGAAAAGGATATTCATCAACTCTGAGGTCGAGAAAAGGTATACAACAACTTTGAAGTTGGGGAAGAAAAGGATATTCCTCAACTCTGAGGTTGAGAAAAGGAGGTGCGACAACTCTGAGGTTGGGAAAAAAGATATACAACAACTCTGAGGTTGGTGCAGAAAATGATATTCATCAACTCTGAGGTTGAGAAAAGAACCACGACAACTTTGAAGTAGGTAAAGAAAAGGATATTCATCAACTCTGAGGTTGAGAAAAGGAGGTGCGACAACTCTGAGGTTGGTGCAGAAAATGATATTCATCAACTCTGAGGTTGAGAAAAGAACCACGACAACTTTGAAGTAGGTAAAGAAAAGGATATTCATCAACTCTGAGGTTGAGAAAAGGAGGTGCGACAACTCTGAGGTTGGGAAAAGAACCACGACAACTTTGAAGTTGGTAAAGAAAAGGATATTCCTCAACTCTGAGGTTGAGAAAAGGAGGTGCGACAACTCTGAGGTTGGGAAAAAAGATATACAACAACTCTGAGGTTGGGGACGAAAGGCTTCAACTCTGAGGTTGGAGAGGGAATGTACGACAACTCTGAAGTTGGTATAAAGAGGCGTCAACCCTGAGATTAGGGAAGAGATGGCTATTCATCAACTCTGAGGTTGAGAAAAGGTACACGACAACTTTGAAGTTGGTATAAAGAGGCGTCAACCCTGAGGTTGGAGCTCTCTTCAGAGGATTGGAATCACTTTTTTAATTGTGGTTGATCTGGGCTTTCGCACAAGGTACCAAATCTGGCTTATCTTCGATGCATGTTTGAATTTTCTTTCTATGGTGTAATGCTCCACGTGAAATGGAAATGCTACGCGTTTTGAGGATGCAATGCAATGATGATTACTATATGCAAGAATGATAGGACACTCTGCCGAGGAATATGCAAAACAGAACAAGCAAACTTCACTGAGGAAGGGATCACCAATATCTGATCTTCCGTGGGGAGATAACCAACTGTACCACCAATAACTACTGGCGATGCAAACTCTGTCGGGCAACGGCAAGCTAAATTGCAAACTCTGTTGGGGAGATGCCAATAAAGATTGGACTTTGAACCGCTGAGAATGCCAATAACCATTGGACTTTGACTTGCTGGGAAATACCAAACCTGACTTTTGAGGAAGAGAATACTCTGACTTCTCACCGTCTTCAAACTGCTTGAAAATATTCCACCGTCTTACCCTGTTGAGAATGAGGAATCCACCTACACTGCTGGGGGTAAGGAATCTTCATGAAGAACCCCTTTCGATGTGAGAACGATTCTCTGCTTGGGGAAGAATATCAATTCCAACACCTTGCTAGGACAAAGATACCTTCTGGCTCCTTGCTAGGGAAGAGACTTTAAAAGCCTTAAGTCGGGAACAACTTAGCATTTTAAGTTTCTGTTGATTGACTACATACCAATTGTTAAGAGTGAACAACGGTTCCTTTAATTCTCGACTTGCCCCATACCACATGGTCTACTGGAAGAACTCATCTCAAGAGGATTTTATAGAAGACCGAGCGTTCACACTGCCCCAGGGTCTTCAAACTCTTGGAGAGATTCATCGGATCTCGATGTAACTGCCCCAGACTGTATGATTTGTGAAGGAATTTGCCCTGAGAGGACTTGTACTGACTTAAAATACTCTGCCTCAGCATTTTGAACCTTGAAGAGGTGCTTCTGATTAACCGTCTTCTGGAGAGGATAGCTTCTCATGCTTCGGGGGTGGCTTGCCTCGACATGAAGTTTGACGTGACTTTGCTCCTGATCTTCGAATGAATGCCCCAGAATAACTGCACTTCAGAGAGATTTCTCGACGTGACTACCCCAGATTGGCTACATATCATCACAACTTACTGGGGAGAGCCCACGGCAATGAATCTCTTGGCGACATGCCCCTTAATATGACTGTCCTTCAGAATTTTCAAGCATCCTAACTTGGCAGGATCAAGCTTCTCGACTGACATTCACTGTGTAAGCCTCATTGATGCTTAGGCACATGTATGCAAGCAGAACAATTTTATTATGAGAATGATAATTCTAATGCAACAAACACGTTAACCTTGAAGTTTATTGAAAATATGTCGCCAAACCCTGTGAACGAGTCACTAGCTACGACATTGATTTTTGAATGGAAAACAAAACGCACATGCAATACCAACAAAAATCTTATTAGCATAACTCATAGGAGTCAGGAACGCTATCTCATTGAAGTACGCCCTCAGAATAAACCCTGTTTCAATTAGGACTTTTAAGGGTTGTAACGTGGCCTGGTTCACGGTTTTAGAAAAAATGATTTATGGCTCAAAATTTGTTTGTACCCACCCATTCTCCTCGATGATCTCCAGTCCTACATTCAGTTAATTTGGCACAAGCGCTCATCTCTCAAAAGGATTCTGTGACGAGTGACAGTTAATGGACCCACGAGGTTTTTGGAGTGACAGTCACCCTTTTTGTGTTCAGTCTTTCGGTCACACGACTTGTTCCTTATTGAGGATTTCCTTTTGATCATTTATTTTTGTTTTTTTGCCTTTTTTCATTTCCCTGATTTTGCCTGGACTGATTCTCTTTTGAATCTTTCAATCTTGAAGTCCAACGGGATGCCTTAACTTTTGCCTAAGTCATTTGTTTTCAAGTTTCGACTTAGCGGGCTTTCTTTCTTTCTTTTTTTTTTTTTTTTTTAAACAAATCGTGTGACACTGGTTATCTGACTTGCCTGAAAGGGTTGTGACTACCTCATTACTTTGAACACTGATGGATAACCATTGTGGTTTCACATCTCTTGACCTCTTGACGGAGGAATAGAAGGTAATGGATCCTCGGATGCACATTCCTTTCGAAATTTGAACGCTCGGTCAAATTAACTGACGCCTACCCGGCCTCTGGTTAAATGTGAGGGTTTTTTCGAATGAAAAGAAACTCCTACTTCAAGGCTCAAAGGGGTTGACGAGGGTCTATCTCCGGTGTTTGGGGATTTGAAACAATGCCTGTACATCCTCCACATGGTCTTATCCAAAAGCACTTAACCGAAGATTTTGCATTTTTACCTCATCATCCTCCCTCAAGAGTTTAAGGCAAGAAAGTTGGTATTGCAATGCACAGAAACATTATATGAATGAATAAAAATGAATTACTTCAAGGAAAAAAACAAATTCATTGCATTAAAACATCATTCAGAACACAAACAAGTTTTTTAGGCATACAATGCTTTAACAAGAAATGAAAAACTACAAATGAAAATGCAGTAAAGAAGTTGAAGATTGCCATCGCTGAGGAGGCTTGATTCTGTCTGGACGTCCTTGTAAACTGAGTGCTCACTTGAGACAGGAGGCTTCAATTGATGTACATATCATCTTCAGTGAATGCAATGATCTCTGAATCCACCAGGTCTTGCACCTTGTGCTTGAACATGTTACAATTTTCAATGGAATGACCTAGTGTGTCTGAGTGATACTCGCATCTGGCATCCAGATCATAATCAAGAGGAATGGGGTCAGGGACAGGCTTGGCATCCCTTAGTTCAACCAGAGAATTCTCAAGTAGACGGGCAAGAACATCACTGTGAGGAATAGGGAGTGGATCGAACCTTCTCGCAAGCCTTCGCGATCTTTGTTGTCTCTGTTACTGAGGAGCATAAGGTCGCTGATACTGAACAGGCCGTTGAACAACAGGAGGAATATACACAGCACTAGTTTCTCCTTCATTTCCCTTGGAGGACCCAGCATAAGGTTTCTTTGCATCTTCAGCAGCAATTCGAATCTTTCCCGTTTTGATGCCATTTTCGACTCTTTCTCCTGCCAATACAAGACCTGAAAATCCAGTTGACAAACATCCAACCAATTTCTCATAATAAGGCCCCTGAAGCGTATCCATGAACATATCAACGAGCTCTCTTTCCAACATCGGAGGTTGAACTTGGGAAGCCAATTCACGCCACCTCTGGGCGTACTCTTTGAAGCTTTCGTTTTGTCTCTGAGAAAGACCCTGCAATTGTATTCTATTGGGCGCCATGTCCGTGTTGTATTGTTAGTGCTTAATGAAAGCCTCTGCCAAATCTCTCCAGCTTTTAATATGTGTTCTCTCCAAGCTCATATACCAGTCTAAAGATGCCCCAGTTAAGTTGTCCTGAAAGAAATGCATCAGCAGCTTCTCATCATTCGTATAGGCAGACATTTTGCTGGAATATGCCCTGATGTGAAGCTTAGGGCAGGTGCTTCCATTGTACTTTTTGAAAGTAGGCGCCTTGAACTTCGGAGGAACCTTCACACCTGGGACTAACCCTAAGTCATACATGTCCATACCCAAATCATTATGGCCTTTAATAGCCTTCAATCTCTCTTCGAGCATATGAAGCCTCTTTTCCGCCTCAGTAGGGAAATTCATCTCAGCATCGTAAAATTGTTCTTCCTGATCATCCACCTTCTGATGAGGAACATGAATCCTAGCGGCACTTCCTCTGGATTGACTCATAGGAGAGGGTGGAGGAAGATCAACACGTGGAGGATTCACAACTCCGCCCGGAGTATTACCAACAACATTCCCATTACCAGCCTCTGGGATAACAACAACAGTTCTTTGAATAAATGTCCCTAGTTCCTCTTGTTGTTGAGCCATGCCCTGCATCATCTCAAAGCACTGGGCCATACGAGTTTGGAATTCCGACAACTCTGCTAGCATCTGATCCATGATCCTCCTCTGATTGCTTCAAGTTGCGTAGTGGTGAGAAGTCAAGCTTGCAGTTCTGGAGACAATACCAAGTCAGAAAAAGAATTCCCAGCTCTGAATACCTGTTATGCATATGAGTATGAGAATGCAAAATGTCATGCAATGAAAATGCAAAGACACGGGATCAAGGTATCCATAAAGCTCTGGATAAGTGTTGTACTACTGTCTGAATAGGTTCACAGGTCTGCTCTGAAGAGAATACCGAAATGCCAGAATACCAGAATAATCAGAATACCAGAATACCAGGCTGATAAGTCCACACTGATAAGAAGACCAGAAAACCAGGTATGGTGAAGGTCAAAGTTACCTGCAAACCTGTAAACAACCCGCCCCTCTCACATGTGGGTACTAAGATCCTCAGTATCCCGAGCTCTCTGGTCGAGAAATGATGATATGTTCACCACTTATGGTTTGGCATTATCATCAATCGAGGAGGCCTCAACTGATTCTCCAAAATGAAAGGTCCTCAGCTTCTGGCAGTGAGGTCGAGAAGCAATAGTACATTCATCCCTCGGGGTACAGTACTATCGCCAATCGAGGAGTGCCTCCACTGATTCACTTTCAAAAAGGACATCCTATAGCAAGTTCCCAGCATTGGGTCCTCGGGTCGAGAGTCGTAATGGGTTTGCCATTTCTGGTCTGCCATTATCACATCTCGGGAGGAGTGCCGCAACTGAGTCCTCGGGAAATGGTCGCCAGAGTCGATAGCTCTCTAGATCAACATTTCGAAATGCGCAAGACACGCACGTCAAAATATCTCCCAAGACAGCCTCGTCTGGATGTGAATTTCGTGAACACCAAACGCACCAAGACGGCGTGTAGGTCCCACTACTTTCCACTCTAGTCCTAAGTGTATGCTCAAGCCTGTGTATTGGGCTTATCTCTCAAAACAACCCAACCTGCCAAACAGAAAACCAGCACAGCACAGCATAGTCCAGCATAATAATGAAATATGATGCAGTAAATGCGGTAAATACAGTAATGTACAGTAAAGCAATAATACAGTAAACAGCAATACAGTAAAAATAGTAAATACAGCATCAAAGTAAACACCCAATGAAAGAAAAACAGACAAGCGCTAGGATTGACTCGCTTAGGGAACCAGAGATTCTGGTCTCCTAAAATCCCCAGCAGAGTCGCCAGTTGTCGCTCCCGGGATTTTCATCCTAGTACAAACGCGAAAGTGGCACCGAAACAGAGTCGCCAGCAATGTGTATTTATCCCAAGAGAGGGAAAGGAAACACTGCATAAACCTGGGGGAAAGGAAAAGCATGGTCTTGCGACCAAAAGAAATGGGTTCGGGAGTCGGTTACGCGCGAGGAAGGTATTAGCACCCCCACGCGTCCATCGTACCCGATGGGATCCATGCTTGCTGCTTCAATCAAAGGGTGTAAGGAAAGGATACTGGAAAAGGAACTGCTAGCTGGAAAGGAAAAGGAACGAGAACGGAAAAGAACGAAGAAACAAATGTAGGGAAAATAAAAGAAGTGCTCGAATGGGCCCTACCCCACTGCCTACGTATCTCATCGGGAACATGAGAATCAGAGCGACGTAGTTCCCCTCACCTAAGGGAAAGTTGTTTTTGTTTTTTAGTGGAATACATCAAAGTGCGCGTTCCAGCAGTTAGGTGTTGCAGCTCGCTATAGGGAGACTTAGGCGTTTACCTGTTTGCGGTAGAAAGGACATGACGCATCCTTAAGGAATGAGTGAATGAGATGAAGAGAGAAATCCCGGAGGAAAGACGTTATTGTTTGTTTGAAATCTTTTAAGAAGAAGTGTTTTTTAAGATACTTGTATTTGTAACACGTATTGCATCCAAGTCTATGATACAGGATCGAATGCGTCGCATGGTCGTCCTAACAGGCACTACAAGAAAATTATGGTTTTACGACACAAAAATTGTGACAGTTAGTTGATAACCGTCGTAACTCTAATATAGAGACGCGTTTCACGACGGTATACACCTACCGTCCTTACAATTTTTAAAAATTAATAAATATTACGACTGTTATCATTAAACCGCCGTACAAATAAGTTCACGACTGTCTCAAGAACCGCCCTAAATTTTATGTCACGACGGTAGAACAACCGTCACCTCTTAAGCCTTTGTAACACACACTACAACTAATGGCGGATCCAGAATTATTTATCGTGGGGACTAAAAATTAATATGTGTATTTTGAATAAATAAATTATTAAAAACATTTATAAAATACAAGTATAGTAATAAATTAAACTCAAAATACATATTTTTAAAATTACAGTTAATTTTATTAAAATATTTTATGTATCAAAATTAAACTATAAAAATTAAAATTCTATATATACTCAAAATAAAACTTTAATTTTAAAAACAATTTTTATAATAAAAATTAAACTCAAAATATTATATACCTAAAATTAAAATATCAAAATTAAACTATATATCAAAATTTTATATATCAAAATTTTAAAAACTCAAAATTTTAGAAACAATATTTATAGTAAAAATTAAACCCAAAATTATAATATCAAAATTAAAGTAATACATACTCAAAATACTACATCCAAATTCTATTTTATACTACACCCATTTTAATATAAAGTATACATACCCAAAATTACCAACTTCAAATAAAAATTACCAATTTATATCAAATAAAAAAAATACAAACTTTCATTTATTAAAGAAAAATAATAGAAAAAACTAAATTTAGTTAAAATAAAATTCAAGCAACACAACAGTGAAGTTACGGTCGCTATTTTATTCTATTACAAAAGCCGCGACGGTGATTTCCATGGTCGTTCTCCACAAATTCATCTTTGCCGCAACGGTGATTTCCATGGCCGTTCTCCACAAATTCATCTTTGGCGCTAAAATTGAACATTCAATCCACTTATAAGGTTTTTTCTCTTCTTTTTCAGAAACATACGCCCTTGGAAAAAGAGGGAAACGGTAATTTCTTTCAGCCACTCACGCCGTCACTACGAATCACTGTCAAAGCAACCACCATCAATTCTAATCTTAATAGGTTTGTCTTCTCAAACTCTAATTTTGAAAAATGTGAAATAACTCGCTTTTTATATTTGGGGGTAATGGGATAGGAAGATGATGATAAAAACTTTGGCTAATAGGTTTAGAGTGAAAGATTTTGTTGTTCCAAATAGTAAATCTGAATCGGATCCTGAAATGGAAGTGGAGCCCTGAATCTGAATCTGAATCGGTCTGTTGTTCCAAATTTAAGTAGTATAGTGAAAAATATTATTGTTTTTTCTATTGATGTTAATTTGGTTTATACTCTGAATTTTGCATTCAATTGGTAAGGATTTTAATCAATAAGTGTTAGATTTCTTTGTTTGAGAGTTAAATTTGAGGAAGAAAAATGGATTGTTTATCTGTGTTTGTATTGTTGAAATAGATAAAGAATTTCATCTAAGTTTACCTGCAATTTGATGTACTTGTTTGTGAGTATAGAATCACCTTTTGAGTTGTTGTATTGTCATTTTAATTGCTTTCAATATCTTGTTTGTGAGTTTCTATGGTTGATTGAGTAATTTTTTATGCTTAAATGTTTCTATGTGCTTTGATAACTATGGCTGATTGAGTAATTTTTTATGCTTGATCCTTAACTAGGATCATGACTTCTGATCCTGTCTCTTGTCCTGCCTGCAATGATCATATGGAGTCAGTGGTTTGGATTTCAAGATTTGGAGGTTCTGGTGGAGGAATCATATTTATGATGCTACATTGGGAGCCGCAGACTTATGTGGATTTCAAGCTTGTGTTGGAGAAGCGTGTCGCCTGGCTGGTCATGTTAGGCAGTGAAACAAGTTATGTGGCACAGAATCGTTTGATGTCATTTTGTTAGTTCAGCTCTGCTCGAGTAGATCACACATTTAGAGTATTGATGTTGCAGTTCCCCTAGCAGGTCTTGTGACCGTAGCAGGCCTGGTTCTCAAGTGCAGCAATCCGCCGGTGGCTGGTTTTTTCATCTGGAGGTTCAGTCTAGTGTTACCTTCTGGTGCTGTTATTTTTGTAGGAGAGAGCTGTGGTCCTCAAATTTGGGTGATCTGGGAGTGGATCAAACTATACCTATTATCTGTTAGTTGGAAAAGTAATTTTTGTTAGCTTTTGATTCGAAATAGATAGTTTTTGGATGGTTAGGTTATCTTCCCTTGGATGTTGCAGTTGTGAGGCGGCGATGGTCCGTGCTTGGTGGCTAATGCAAGAATTCTTCCTCTGCAAGTGTTATTTTCAATATTGTGAGGTTCAGTTTAGTAAATTTTTTCCAGGATAGTGTGGTTCAGTACTAGACCTACCAGCATTCTGTCTATCTCTCTTTGTCTTTCATTTATTCTCTCTACTATCATATATTATTCCTATTATTTATTTTGTCGATAAAACATGATGCATTGCCTTTTTAACTTAGAAGTTCATAAATGAGTTCAGAAATGAAAAATGAGTTTTACTTGCAATAAATCCTTTATACTTAAACATCATGAACCCAGTCACCCAAATCACATAATGTATGTTCAGATATGGTATGTTCAGATATGGTTTGAGATATAGTATGTTCAGATATGACTATAGAGTGATGACTCTACTAAAAGTCAATTGAAATCTAACTTTCTTCTTTTTTCTACAAATATTTGGCAAAGCAAAATGGTTATGGAACAGTATGCTAATATTTGTTTACCTTCACATTTTTAAAAGAACAAATATTATTTTTTGCACATTCTTAATTCTACACATTGTGCTGATTGTGACATATTGGCTTTAACATTATGTGATTTGGGTGACTGGGTTCATGATGTTTAAGTATAAAGGATTTATTGCAAGTAAAACTCATTTTCCAGGATAGTGAGGTTCAGTACTAGACCTACCAGCATTCTGTCTATCTCTCTTTGTCTTTCATTTATTCTCTCTACTATCATATATTATTCCTATTATTTATTTTGTCGATAAAACATGATGCATTGCCTTTTTAACTTAGAAGTTCAGAAATGAGTTCAGAAATGAAAAATGAGTTTACTTGCAATAAATCCTTTATACTTAAACATCATGAACCCAGTCACCCAAATCACATAATGTATCACTACAAGAAAATTTCAGTTTTGCGTCACTTTATTTGCGGCAGTTCATGAAAAACTGCCTCTAGTCCATAACCGCGACGGTTTATGCGGCTGTTTGTAGCAACCATCGCAAGTCTACATGAAAATATACACTTGTTACATAAGGTTTACATAAGGCTTATGAAGTTTCCTTCAAACCAGTCGGTGATTTTTGACTGCGACAGTTTTGAAGATAGTTTTGTTCAACCGTCGCAGGGAAGAAATACTTCGTTTCTGATCCATTTTTCAGTACCCGCGTTCAATTTTCTATAGCCGCGCAGGGAAGAAATACTTTGTTGAACCTTGTAAGAAGCTTGGAGAGCCATCACAGTTACAAAAAGGGACATGCACTTATTCAGGATTTCCAGGTTATGTCTCTCAATCTCAAATTATTGTTACTTGTATGACAGATAGTTCAACTAACCTGCACAAAATCATGAAAGAACTTTCTGTTGTCTTTTTTCTTGTTCTCCCAATTTTGTATAATGACACCATTTGTTATGTATGATGGAGAATGAAATTGAAACTTAAGCGTAACCATTAAACTTTAGTGCTCGGTATGTTCTTTTTATAACTAATGTGCATATTGATTTTGTTTCTGTATTGACTAATGAGTACTTTTCTAAACAATTGATTATCATTGTGGATGTGGGTTTTTCATGTTGTTAACATTTTTTGGTAATTTATTAAGAAAGTCTGAAATTGAGTACTATGCTATGTTGTCAAAGCTTTGGATGTTTTATGCTCCTCACTTTTTATTTTCAGCAGTCTTAATCTGATTTTGCAATGCAATATCAAAGTGAATTTTGTTTTTGAGATCCGAGGAATTCGTGTCATCAAGATTTCTGTCAGCTTTTGACTTGATAGTTATTGATTGACTAAGTCTGGCTCTAATTATTTGTGACTCATAATTTGGACGAATAAAAGATGAGATATGTTGAGATTGTTTGAACTCTTCAATTTGATTTTTTTGTGAACAATTCTTTAATTTTTTAAGTCAAAGCTAACTTTACCATCACATGGGTTATTGCATTACCTGTTCTATAGACATGTATTATGACCTGAAAATAGTAAAAGCAATTAATGTTGTTTAAGAAAATTGATGAAAAGATGAGACTGTGTTTTATGAAATCTGTTTTCTATACCAGTGCAGTGTAAGAAAACAAATGAAAAAATGACACTACACTTGGTGCTTCAGTCATTTGACTTAAATTTCTATTATATCTCTCCATCAGGTTACTAGGCAAAGTGGTTGTGGTAACTAGTGGAGCCTCCCGAATTGGAGAAAGCATTGCTCGCCTATTCCATTCCAACAGTGCTAAAGTCTATATAGCCGACGTCGAAGACGATCTGGGACATAAGCTCTGTGACTCATGCGATCAGGTATTGTTCATGTATTAGTTCCAAGGACTAGTGCCATAACTTATTGCTCTATTGCAGTCTTCGTTTTGGGAGTATGGGAATGCATGGGAATGCTTACCAAGTCTAGCAGTAATGAAGGCTAAGTACAGGTTGAATATTCTGCCTAATTTGTGATTTTATAATTAGTTAAGGCAAAAGAAAATGGAATAATCAGTGTTCTGAACTTTTAGAATATCTAAATTTCTTATGAATCATTTCTACGAAGGTGGGGTTCACAAATGAGTGGTACATCATTTAACGAGAACAAATCTAAATTTGGTCGTGGAGCTAACATATTGTTAACATGGCATCTGGAAAACCTGAAGTGTTATTGAAGTAGTATTCCCATTTTCTTGTTTTTCTTAACAATGTAACAGGTGTTCAATTTTAGCACTGGAAGGATAATCAACAAGGCCGTATTTGACGCTGAATTTACCACCATGGACCACGATCATACTAGTCATCTCATATTTTGTGGAGATACACAGGTGTGCTGCTCTATACATGCACGACTATATCGTAATCATTAAGTTTATCTCATTTTGTTTACTTACTGGATTCACTACGCAGGGATGTATATACTCTGTAAATATGAACTCCCACACAGGTATATTATCCCGCTCTCATCGTTATCGAAGTAGCGGCAAACACAGATCTCCGATCACAATAGTGCAATATAGGAGTTTCTCTCTGCTGGCTCGAGGACCTGTGTTGTTGACTTGTACACAGGATGGAAATCTGTCTTACTTCAGGTTCAAAAACAATTAGCCATTACTCCCATTTGCATTCTCTTGTCCTAATTGAGCCCTTATGTTTTTTGGAGAACTAAATTTAGCATATTGCAGTGTGGCTTTAGAGATAAAAGGTTATTTAACTCTTCGTTGCTCGCCCAAGATAACTCGTCGGATACACAAAATTTCTAGCTTCTTTCTGCCCCCTTCTTTCTCTTGAAAAAGGAGAATTCATTGGTATGTTGATATCTCGATATCATTGAAAGCCACCGCATAGTTTTTCTGAAATTTCTTTGACTACACGGACATCACTGTTGCTCTATGTCTAACTTTCCTCTGTTATACGCAGTTGCCGGAAGTGAGGACTCAAACATCTATATCTACGATCTTACAAAGCCAAAACATACATGTGTAGACAAGTTACAGGTCGGTCTTACCTCCATCGAAGGTAAAGCTACTATTGTTACAACGAAATACAAAATGACAAGAATTTTCATGATGCAGGCTCATCGTTTTCCTGTGATGGGGATCGCTTGGAACCACGGAGAAAACTTTCTGGCTTCATCTGATTTTTACGGAATAGTAATTGTTTGGAAGAGAGAAAGAACAAATCAGAACAAGAATTCTGTATACAAATTCTGAGAGGTATATTTTGTTTTAACAAAGCTCACATTGTAATTTTATGCTATCAAAGAATAAGGCTATGTGTAAAGTAGTCATGCAAATCAATTGTAGTTTGGCTGGTCAATAAGTGGAATTTTTGATTTTGTTTTAAATAAAATATGGCTTGGTGTCTGTGTCATGTTTTCTCTAACATGTTTGCTTACAATGCTTTATTTACTTTATAAACCAAAATCAGATTTAGCTTTATAAACCAGAATTCGCTTTATAAACCAGAAACTTAAATCTAAAGCTGTGTCAGCAAAATCAGATTTAGCTGAACCAGTGGATCCAAACCAGGAAAATGTCTTAGAAGGTTCTAGAGAAAAGCTAGGCACAATTGTCTTCAAGCAGCTGATACCTCAAAAGAAGACGACACGAAGTCAACTGATATTGGAGAATTAATGTATGTCCCTTTATATATGTGCTCAGTAGTATAGTGAAAGTAGTTTAGACAACTTTTCTGATAATGTTGCTTTGGTACTTTTATATAGTTTCAATTTAGGCATACAAGTCTTCTATTTTTTTTTTTGAAAGAAGTCTTCTGGTTTCACATTGCCGAGACAATAGACATTCTAAATTAAAGCTTATGATGGCTTGTGAAAAGTTCAAAATCTGAATTGTTTTAAGTAGGATTTGTGATATTTCTTGTTGGGAATCATTTGGCGTGGAGAGCCTTGAGCTTCTACTTTTTCTTTAACTGATTTAGATCTTTCATATGCAGACCAGCAACTCGTTTATTAAAGAAAAAAAACCTCAAGATTAACTTGCATAGACCACTCGGGAGTCGAGTTGTATTCGATGATGAAGGCAACACACTTCCTCCACTAGCCAGGATTTTGGATGTAATTGTAATAGCTTTTAGCATATAAAATGACATGATGCTTGTATAAATGTAATATGATATATATGTTTAGTTGAATGAAGAATATATGTGATTTTTTGCCCCATTCTGTTCATATTTCTAAAAATAATTTTTTTTTTATTTTAAAAATAAATTACCTGCGGATTTACTTGTGGAAAGTAAATTTGCTACGGATTTACCTGCAGGTCTACCTGTGGAACAGAAATTGCGACAGTTGGAACCGTCGTAATCACAAATAAAAACAAAAATCAAATGGAAAGTTACGGCGGTTGTAACCGTCGCAATATGAATATTACGTCAGTTCTGTACCCGTCGTGATAGATAACGACGGTTGGTATGACGGTTTTGACAACCGACGCGATACGGCCTCGCGACGCACGTTTCTGCGACAGGGTTGCAACCGTCGTGACTTGAAAATTACGGCGGTTTTAACCGTCGTAACCTGCCAAAATAACCGTCGCAATCTGCTAATTTTCTTGTAGTGAGGCCGTATGCTAAACATTCTAGAAAGGTGGAGAGAAGCTCCCCTCCTTCCATTTCCCACATACAAGGCTCACATGCAATATGCATTAACCTTTATTAAGTGTTTTTGCTTTTTGTTTGAAGATGAGAAGAAAGACTCAAGGGTTAAAAAAGGTAAAATCTATGGGGAATTTCTCCTAATGTTGTCATGCATGGATATCCTAAGGTTAGTGAGGTTTGGGAACAACCTAAGTCTAAAAGGAAAGAGAAGGATAACACTACCTAATGCATATCCTACCTTACTTTAATCAAAGATTAAAGATAAACTAGGATCCCAAAGGGTGTGAGAAAGTTGTACATAAAGCATTATATCATGCTATTCACAAAAGAGAAATCAGAAATTAATCAACAATGAGCAATTGAAATTATGGTCAACAATAACCAAGTTAGAGTTAAAATGCTAAGTAAAAATCAAGATTAAATTCTAGCAAGAAAATTTAATTTGTCTAATTCTAAAATTAATCCTAAAATTAGTTCAAGGCCATTCTAAACTAAATCTAAAAAACATTAAACCTAAAGTTAAATCTAGAATTAAAACTAATATTAATCCTAAAATTAATTCCAATTAATTTCTAACTAAAAACATACTCCTAACTAGTCAAATTCTAAAATTAAATCTAACCACTAAAAGTGAGTTAACCAAAATTAGGATTAATAGTTAAAACCAAAACCAAAATTAAATTCTAATTCTCGAAGTAAAATTTAATTTCTAAAATAGTTATCCTAAGTTTATTATTTAGTCTCTAATAAAAAATAAAAAATAAAAGAAGTTAATTCGAAAATAAAACTAAATCAAATAAAAAGGAAGGGTGCAGCAGCAAGACCAGGGTGCGGATAGTGTGCACAGGCGCTGGGCTTTGTAAGATAGGCCCAAGGTTGTGTTGCTTAGCAAAGGGGGTTCAGCGAAGGTTGGGAAGTGTGAATAGAGCCAGGCGTGTGGGATTTTGTGTTAGGTCCAATGGTTTTGTTCACAGGATAAAAGGGGTGTGGCAATGTTCTAGGAGGCTGGAAAAGAAATCCGGTCGATTGGGCTTCAAACCCAATATTTGGTTCAACCCAGAAGAGAGGGGGTGCGCGAATGAAACAGGAGGTGTGGAAAGAAAAAACGCATGGGCTAGAGTTTTAGGTCCAAGGATTTGCTGTGGATCCAGGGGTGGTGAAGGAATAGCATTCGGGAGGTACGAAAATGGAAAGAAACTGGGCTCAAAACCCGACCCAAGCATCATAACACCAGAAAAGAAAACCAATAACCTAGTTCACTAACACCACAACTCAGCCGCTATCCTCTTTCTAACCTCGCCGTCATAGCCTCTCGACCACCGTCACTAATCCTCTCACCCTCGCCGGAAACAACTCCATCGTCGTGCCTCCTCACCACCATCCCTCTCTCCTCTTCTCATCGTTTCACTTTGCAAAACTCAAATCCCCACCGTCATCCTCAGCTTACACTGGAAAACCACGACACCATGCCGGAACCGAAACAAACAACCCGTCGTTCATGACTTCTCCTTCTCCACTCACGAACAACATCACCAGAATGACACCGCCACGAGGAGCTTGCTTCTTCCTCAACGACCTCAACGATTCCTCCGTCAATGGTGGCGCCGCGGACACGTCATCAAATAGATCCTCACCGTCTTCCTCTTCGAATCGCACGGCCTCCACGATCTAGTCAAGTCGCGAATCTCACAACAACCTCTGCGATCTCTCACTCTCTCACAACGGAAAATGCTCACCTCTCTCAAACGAAGTTGCAAAATTAAACAAGTCGTCGCAAATCGAACGATGCATATACGAGAAGCAAAACGCACATTAATCAAAGAACAATCACGTCATGAATTCGAAGTTTGAATTGAGAACGACTTACCTACCGGAGCAGTTCCGGTGACTCTTCAAAAATGGATGAAAACGAAGAGAAAACCAGAGATATTTGGCTCAGGTATGCGTAATTTTGACTTCGATTCTTCCGCTTTTTCCGATCTTCTGCTACTTTGATTTTGTCGCGGTTTCTTCGTCGAGAAGCTTTGAATTGTCAATTATTGATGGATGCGTAGAATTTGATTTCGGTTTCCTCGCGTTGATTGCGACGTTTGCATTGAATTGCAGGTCGAAGAAACTTGATCACCGGTTGTTGTTCAATTGATGCGACGATCATGAAGTTCGAATTGCAACTTCTCAATCTTCTTCTTCTTCTTTATTCTCTGCTGGTTATGTGAGTCTCGAATTGAATTGAGTTGCATATTTGTGCCATTTTTGTGAATTGGAATTCTTACTGGTTTTCTATAGGTGATGAATTTGGTGACAATTGAAGCTTATGGATGAGGAATTATTGAAGGTGAATCAGAGCAGAGAGATTGTGGAAGAATTGAAGATGAATCGTGAAGAAGAAGCCCCCTCCACGATCTGTTCCAGTCTTCCTTTTATAACCGAATTTGAAGGGTAGTTTTGGTATTTGAGTTGAAATTCAGTTAGAGTCTATTATAGTAGTGAAATTCTGTTATATAATTTTTGAATGAAATGCTGCTGTGTTTCTTCTATGTTAGTGAATCGTCGATGAACCGGTACGAATTCATCACCGAACTTGCATTATGTCCCTCTTTCTGTCATGAATTGAATTTCTTTTGCTGAAGTTTATTTTCCCTTTTTTTTCAATTTTCTTTCGCTGCACATTAATTTTCTTTTGTGAAGATGTTGTGCACTATTTTTTTGCTACAAACTGATGTGAGTGTCATAAGTAAAATGGGCAGTGATACTGTATCGTCATGTGTGAACAAGATGATGTGGCTTGGCTTGTAATGTAATGGGTGTTTGGATTTGAATTCAAATGGTCTATGGAAAATTGGTTGCGAGTTTGAAATAGAAATGGACAATGGTTGAAATTGTTTGAGTTGGATAATACATGACTTGAAATGTGGTTATGGATTTAAATTGGATTTGGGATTAGTTTGAAATATGGTCAAAAGAAACAAAATGGGTTTAGATTGGATATTGAAAGTGGAATTGATTTAAAATGGAATTGGTTAATCACAAATGGATATGGACCAAGAATGAATTGACTTAATGAATATTTGGATGAGTTTAGAAAAAAAGATTAAAGCGGATATGGATTAAAAGAAAAATGGATAAAATGGTTAATTGGATATTTTGTTGTAGAAAATGGTTTAAGAAAAGATTATGGAAAAAATGGATTTGAATATAGTGAAAAATATGGATAATAGAGAAGATAAAAATTGGATTTAAAAATGGTAAGGAATGGATATTGAAATAAATTTGAATGTGGAAAGAAAATTGATTAAAATGGTTGAAAATGGTCATGATGGATAGAAAATGGATAATCCAAAGAATTCAAAACCAATCACAAACTATTCACAAGCCTCTGATAAAATGGTCACAGCTACCACTGAACAATCTGGCCACTCACATGATCCACTGAAGAATCTCAACCGATAAACAGTCCACCAGCTCAACCATGAATAAAAACCTAAATCACCCAGATGTACACTGATGAACTTTGCAGAAGATGACTTGCAGAATCGTCCCGAACAGGGCAAACACTTATAACAAGAAAATCCTTCGATCCCATGTCTCAGAAAACCAATGCAATGATATGATTATGAGTTATGACCTAAAAATGCAGATGAACGCGAAGCAAAAGCCAGAAAAAGGTAGGGCAAATTTTGGGGTACTACAGCCCTCGGGGACGATCCAGACCGTAACGTGAAGATTGGCACTGGGATCCCCGACCTGGCAAAGGAGCAGCTGAAGGCATGTCTCCGGGAGAATGTTGATCTGTTCGCATGGAGCGCCTCCGAGATGCCTGGCCTTGACCCCGAGGTGGCTTGCATCAGCTCGCAGTAGATCCGACCACTAGGGCCATAGCTCAACGTAGGCGTAAGCAGTCTCCCGAAAAAGCGGAGGCTTCTAAAAAAGATGTAAAATACCTCCTAGAGGCGAATTTTATTTCGGAGGCCAGGTACACTACCTGGCTGTCCAACTTTGTGCTCATCAAAAAGAATAATGGAAAATGGAGGATGTGTGTTGACTATAATGATCTTAACGGGGCTTGCCCGAAAGACTGCTATCCTTTGCCTAACATCGACCAGCTGGACGACAATTCTGCAGGTTACAAACTGTTATCCTTCATGGACGCCTACTCAGGATACAACCAAATTCCCATGGATAAGGTCGACAAATAGCACACGGCTTTCATGACCGAGTCGGGCAATTACTACTACAACGTAATGCCCTTCGGCCTGAAGAACACCAGTGCGATCTTCCAACGGATGATGAATAAGGTTTTCAGGGCTGAAATCGGCGACATGCTCGAGGTCTATATGGACGACATGATCGTCAAATCCGCGGAAGAAGTCGACCACGCCGCGCACCTCAAGAAGGTGTTCGACACAGCGAGGAGATGCCGCATGAGATTCAACCCCGACAAATGCACCTTCAGCGTTCGGGCAGGTAAGTTCCTCAGCTTCTACCTCACAGAGCGAGGAATCGAAGCCAACCCCGACAAGTGTAGGGCTTTCTCCGAGATCCCTACTCCGGACTCGAAGAAGTCGATACAATCATTGAACAGGATGCTCACTGCCCTCTCCTGCTTCGTCTCCAAGTCTGCATAATACGCACTCCTATTTTTCAAACTTCTTCGACAAAAAGCGACGTTTTAATGGAGAGAAGAATGCGAGCAGGCGCTCCTCCACCTAAAACAAGTCCTATCACAACCCCCGGTCCTCTCACGACCTGAAAGCGGGGAGACACTTTTCTTGTATCTCGCAATCACGAGTGAAGCGGTCAGCGTCGTCCTCATTCAGGAAACCCCGGACGGGAAGAAACTGATTTACTTCACGAGCAAAGCCCTTCAAGGCCCCGAGCTCAGGTATCAGCCGATAGAGAAAGTCGCCCTGGCCCTCGTCACCGCGGCCAGGAGGCTACGCCACTACTTCCTAGCCCACACTGTCATTGTAAGGACTGAACAGCCTATAAGGCAACTCCTTGGACGACCAGATATGGCGGGGAGGATGCTCAGGTGGTCGCTCGAACTCGCCGAGTTTGACATCCAATACGAGGGAATGAAAGCCCTAAAGGCTCAGGTATTGGCCGACTTTGTGGCGGAGATGACCGTCCCGAAACCTTCGACCAACGGATCCCAAAAATGGACGATCTATGTCGACGGAGCATCCAGCCCGAAGGGAAACGGGGCGGGTATCATCCTTGAAAACGAGGAAGGCATCCTGATCAAGGTATCCCTCGAACTATCCTTCCCGACGTCGAACAACCAAGCAGAGTACGAGGCTTTCCTCGTCGGGCTTCGGGTGGTCGAGGACCTCGGCGGCAAGGAGGTCAAAATCTTCACCGACTCCCAGCTCGTGGCCTCGCAAGTCTGAGGAGAGTACCAGACCAAGAACGACAACCTCATCGAATACTTGACCTTGGTGAAAGAAAAGATGAAAAAATTCACCTCCACGGAAGTAACTCACATCCCTCGCGAGCACAATACCCGAGCAGATGTCTTGTCCAAATTGGCAAGCACAAAGAAGAAAGGCGGGAACAAATCCGTCATACAAGAAGTGCTTTCTCGCCCGAGCATCGACAAACCCGCTCCGGCGGCGGACGTAAACGCCATTGGTGACAGGAATTGCTGGATGGCCCCGGTATACGAGTACCTCACGACAGGCAAACTGCCCGAAGATCCCAAAGAAGCAGGGATGGTCAAGCGGCGGGCATGCTCATACACGATAGTCGAGGACAAGCTATACCGGCGAGGGTTTTCTATCCCCCTCCTCAGGTGCGTCGAGGAGACCAAGGTCCCCGGCATCCTCCAGGAAATCCACGAGGGAATCAATGCACAACACCTTGGCGGGCGATCGTTAGCCCGTAAGGCACTTCGAGCAAGGTATTACTGGCCCACCGTGCAACAGGATGCCAAAGAACACGTCAAGAAGTGCGATAGATGCCAGTGACACGGGGACATACACCTCTCTCCTCCTAGCGAGCTCAAAACGATGTCCTCCCCGTGGCCGTTTGCGTGGTGGGGAATGGACATCCTTGGACCTTTCATCGTGGGATCATATCAAAACAAATACCTCGTCATTGGGGTGGACTTCTTTATAAAGTGGATCGAGGCGGAAGCATTGGCCAAAATCACGACCTTCAACATACTGCGTTTTTACAAAAGAAACATCCTCGCCCGATTCGGCGTGCCTCAAGCTATTGTCACCGACAACGGAACACAGTTCACCGACAGGAACTTCCAAGACTTCGTTATCAAACTAGGCACGAAGCAACACTTCACATCGGTCGAGCACCCGCAAATGAACGGGCAGGCCGAAGCGGCGAACAGAGTAATCCTCTGAGGATTAAAGCGTCGATTAGGCGACACCAAACAACGGTGGGTCGAGGAGCTACACAGCGTCCTCTTGGTCTACCAAACAACCCCACATTCCATGACCGGGGAGACCCCCTTTTGCCTGACCTACGGAACGGAAGCGGTGATCCCCGTGGAAATCAGAGAACCCTCGAGGATGACAGAAGCCCCCCTCGACGGAGACGCGAACAACAAAGCCCTGAGGGAAGAGCTCGATTTCGTCTAGGAGACACGTTCGGGCGCTTCTCTCCGAGATGCTTCACTTAAACAGAAAATAACTTTATGTTATAACGACAAAGTTATCAAACGTGATTTTTAGATAGGCGCCCTCGTCCTACGAAGGAACCAAAAAGATTCGCGAGAAGGCAAGCACGCCGCGAACTGGGAGGGCCCGTACCGCGTCCGCGCGAAAACAGGGACAGGAGCCTACTTCCTCGAAAATATACACGGGGAAGAACTCGCTCGACCATGGAACGCTGAAAAGCTTAAACAGTACTACAGTTAAGCACTGCCCGCGACACACTAGCACCGCGGTTACGGGGACGCACTAGGGTACAAGCGCGACACCCCTATACAAAACACGATGATCAAGGGCGGCGTTATGTGTGCACAAGCGCTTTGATCTGACGAGGACACCTCAACCGAGCTCCTCCGTCGTCGTACCTAATAGGCAGAACACCCAGCTCACGATGGGAAGTTCACGCCACGAAGCTAAGACCCCGAACGACCTCTTAGCCTCGTTAAAGATCGGAATACGCTCCCGGCCACTCGACCAGCTCTCCACTCGGTCAAGGAGTATCGAAGTCGAGCAAGTCCCAAACTCTGCTACTTAGCTAAAGGTAAATAAAGTATAGAAAATACAACAGCATCACACACAAATGAAAATATACAAACATCACACGCACAGATAAACAAAAATGCATTAATCGGGCAGAAGCCCAGCGTACAAATATTACAAAGTATCAAAAAGCCCCTGGCACACAGGCCGGGCACAAGTCATTACAAAAAAACAAATGGCGCGCAGGCCAGAAAAACCGAGATCAAAAGAGAGTGGCACGCAGGCCGAACAAGAAAAACTAAACAACGATCTCGTCCTCGACCTGGCGTCCATCCTCCTCGTCCTTTTCCTCTGGCAGGACCAACTTGCCATTAACCACACGAAGGAACAGTCTAATTCTATGAGCGTAAGCTGAACATCCAGATTCTCGGCACCGACATGCTCCACTGCATTCTTAAAGCCTATCTCGAGAGCCTCCAGACTATCTTGCTAAAGTTCCCGAATCTTAGCGATCAGGGTCGCGCGGTCGGCGAAACTTTTCTCCTCGGCGGATTCGTTCTCTGCGGGACGGACAGCGGCTTCTGATTCTCCAATCCTGGTTCAAAAATGATCTTGCTCCTCTTGAGTCGCCTTCAGTGCAGCCTTGGCCTCATTCAGCTCGCGGAGGACATTGGCATAGTCCTCGTATTTGGCCTGGGCCTTTTGCAGATCAGCCGCGACCTTGTCCTTCTCCTTCTCGAGGGCAGTGTATTCATCCTTCAGCTTCTGTAACTCGGAGGCAGAGGGGCTCCCCTCGTTCAATATCAAGGAAGTCTCGAAGACTCGCACCATGGCTGCAAGGTCCTCGACAAGCGCCTCTCTCCTGGCCGCACCGTCCATTCCTAGAACTGGCTTCACCTAGGCTTCAACAATGACAGGGGGGCTTCCCCCGAAGAGATTCCGCTGAAGGTGACAGGCGGGCATCAGAAAATTCTCCGGTGAGGCAGGGTCCACGAGATCCACGAGGACAGGTCCCTCGGTCCTCGCTTTCTTGGCAGGGGTACCCTCCGGAGGAGGAGACTGGCTACACTGTGGAGAGGCAGAGCCACTCGTCGTCCCAGCCAACGCCGCAGCCTGAATAACATCTCGAACGCGGCTCTTGGTTTGCTTAGGTGCCCGTTCAGCGGCCAGCTTCAGGATGCGTGTGGTGGTGTTCGACATTTGAGCTGCAAGGGAAAAACATGAAAAAAGTTAGCACAAAGAAACAAAACTAAGTGGACACCCGAACAGGACAAGAAGCTCCTACCTAAGAACCTCTTGGCCTCATCGGGAGACTTGCACTCAAGGAGACCCCTGGTGTTTATGTAACGGGTCATGGTCATAACTCTTCCTCGAGAGTCGAGGATGTATTTTCCATCCCTCCCTACACACTCTGCCCGGTTAAAACTGGTAACATATGCAACCAGCGTGGCGTACGCTCCTTTGTCCTCCTCTGACAGCTCGCCAGGTTTCACGAGGTAGTCGTCCGTACCAAGCGCAAAGTGCGCATCCTCCCACTCCAGGGGACACTTGGACACAAACTTCTCCTCCCCGGAACTGTTGGTCATGATGTCATAAAGCGTACCCACAGCGTCGTGCGTGCGGGCATGACATAGTAGAACCTATCTTTGAAATTCCTAATTGAATCCGAGTACGCCTTGAATAGCTTCCTCGGCTGTTTGAAGGAGACCCAACTATGTCGTTCTCGGTCCGTTGAACGTTGGAGGTGGAAGACACGGAAAAAGAGCGTGAGGGTACTCCCGATGTTGAGGTAGTCACACACGATCTCAAATGCCCGCATGAAGGCAAGCGCATTAGGATGGAGCTGAGACGGCGCCAGGTGCAGCCGGTTGAACACCCCCACCTGAAAGCTGTTGAAGGGGAGACGAATACCGGCCTCTTTAAAGGCAAACTCATACATGGGGAACCTTAACCCCCGGTAATTCGAGCAGATACGGTGGGGTGCCTGGGGCTGAAAGACCGTCCAGTTCGCCTGCTCGCCCTCAGGGACGTCCTCGACGAAGGCGAAAGCGTCCGTGTTGTCGGCAGCGAAGCGTGATTGTATGCGTAGAGGCTCCTCGCCGGCCCATTCGACGACCGGACGCACGAGCTCCTCCCCAGGGATCTGTGCTGGTCCGTCCACGTCGGGTTCAATGTCTATCTAGAGAATCCCCGGAAGCCTCACGACCATTTTTTACCTGAAAAGCAGAGGAAATAGGTGAATTTGTTGGTCACGGCCAAATCCACCCTTCCACCGCCGATCAAGTGAAAGGGCAGCGAGAGCAAAGAAAATGTTCGGGGACACGGCGAACTGCCCGAGGCCGTTGCCCCCGTCCCTTCTTCGGGTCTCCAATCCTCTCACCTCACTTCCCCGTGACATTCATCGCATGTCCTCGGGGTATTCATAGGGTCCTCGGGATATTCATCTCAAGCCTCCGCCAATCCTACCGAAACCCTAGGAACGTCCCGCCGTTTTCGGCCGGAACCCTCAAGGGATTACCGGGAACTTCATCAGTTCACCAGAAAACCACCAACGGAAAGCAAAACGGAAAAGAAAGAGATCAGAAGCTTACTTGGAACGGTGGTAGAAGCCTGACCGGAGCGGTAGACGCGGCGACGTATGACGGTGAACGACGGTGGAACAGCGACGGAGATAGGAAGAAGAGGGGAGCGAAAAAGGTGGAAACGTGCAACTGACACGAACGCGAGCCCTTTTTATAGGCTCCTCGCGAGACTCGAGGATTTGCTAGGCAATCGATTACACTACCCTAGCGTAGCCGTCCTAGGAAATAATGAGGTGTGACACGTGGCACACGCTTCCCCAGGCACATCTTTTCATTCCCCAACACACGTCTTTTCATTCACCTCGTTTCAGACTTCTCATATCCCCGCGTTGTCGCCCATCCGCGGCCAGTCTAGCGCGAGCAGATCGATTTATTTATGTTTGGTTTACCAACTATTCTTCGTTTAGAGTCCCTTACCCGATTAGACACGTCCTCGACATAGTGCTGACCCTAAAGTCATTACCCTGGCACCTCAGAGCACGACTTAGGGGGCTCCTGTTCTGGACTGGGCCGGGGTCTGCCCCCCAATCAAGCAGGCCCAACCCACACGTCCTGGGATGGCCTAGCAAAGGCCTCTTAGCACGACCAATGTCGAGCACATGTCCACCTCAACAGTGTCGGGCACGCGCCATACCTCGACGGTGTTCGGGCACGCACGACATAGAGCATCGGGCAGAGGCGCTAAGCCTCTCCGAGCTCGCTCCTCCTCGACACTCAGGTGCTCCTCCCCACGAGGAGCCATTTCCTTCTACACATAAGAGTCCTCCCCGCAAGGACACGTCTCTCCCCGACACGCAGGACTCCTCCCCGCGAGGACACGGTCTCACGTAACCACCCGCTCCCGAGGGAATCGGTCTGCCCTAACTCCGGAGATCTAGGAACGGTTACCCCAGGGCGAAGACCACGTGATGGTCTTCACTACGCCACGTAAGCCCTGGCAGTTACTTAGATTGGGCCTAGCAATCCAACCTAGGGCAAGTAACCGTTGACCTCGCGCCGGGGGCTCTCTATAAATACCCTCTCACTTGAGAGGGTCAGGTTACACAATCGCATACACTCTAACCTTTTTTGTACTTGCTTTTACTTGTGACCTTTGCCTTACTTGAGCGTCGGAGTACCTTGCAGGTACACCCCACCCCCCTCGGCGCCGTTTTTCAACCTCACCGGAGCTGAAGTCCATACGACGTTGCTGGCCAGTGAATAACTGTCTGATCTAGGTACGATCAGTATGATATAAGCACTTGTTTGAGTCTTAATGAAGATGATTCTAGAGATATATTAAAGTTGAGTGCCATCATTAGAGGATAGAGATAATCAAAACTCTAGTTCATCAACTTGATTTGTAGGAAGACCTTAGGAAAAAAAATTATCTTGTATATCTTTGCCGCTTTACATAACCAATCATAAAAATCAGATCTTCAAGAGAAAACCATGATAGCTTTGATCATTTGCAAAACATGACAGTATCAGATATTGTCTAAGAAGGGATGAATTAGACTTGCTGAAATTTTTGTGTTTTGTGCGCAAGATTATGTTCCTTTTAATTTTTTGGTTTAAAGTAAAGTATGAATGAAAGTGTTTTAAATGATATGAAAGTTTAAGTACAAAATTTTATTTGAAAATATATGAACACTTAACAATTTTTTTTGAATTGATTTGAAAATGATTTTTGAAAGAGTTATTTGAATTTCATATGTATACAGATAGTCTTATCTGTACATCCTAGGAAACCTCTATGAAATAGATGTATAATTTTAAACTTCACTCACTCATCTTACTTATATATTAACTTGAGTGTTTGAGTGTTAACGTAGCAGGTCAGCTCCTCTCTCACAGCATCGGAAATTCAAATTCATCGTTGCATCTCGAACTTCCACTCTCTAATAAATTATGGGTTTCAAGAAGAAAAAAAGTGTTGAATTAGAAATAATGGATGTAATATTTATTATATAAAACAATTGAAAATAACAATTAAAAAAGATATTTGTTTGAAAATGTCACCAATTGTTAATCTTCCAGCATTTATGGGCATGGGATTTGAAAAATCACATTTGAAAAGTAATCTGTTATGAATTCAAAGGAGGTGATGCCGTCACATGGAAACTGAAGGCATTTGAAAATATATATACTTGGACTTTATGCCTAGATACTTCATTAAAGTCTACATTTTTCCACACAAAAAAAATGAAAATTTGTGTTTCCATCATCGACATCAGCATCATGATAAAGTTGAACGAAGGATTGCGGTAAAACTATTCTAATGACATTATATATATATACCATTTCCACAATGGAAATTAAATAAAATCCACCAATTTCTTAACAATTCCTCCCACGCTACTGTGTGCGTGGCAAATAAGAAAGTGTATGTTTATTTTATTTTAAAGGCTTAATTTTTTTTTTCTATTGAAGTTTATTTTGGTCTCATATATATATTGGTTCTTAATTTTTATAAATGTGTTATATTAATTTTTCTGTCTAATTAATGAAAAAAATTATAAATTAGTAACTAAATTCATAGTTAATTATATGAAAATAAATTAGTCTAATACATTTTAAAAAGTCAATAGATTAATATGAACTTTTTTAATTTAAGGAGGCCAAATGAATCGCTAAGTAATCATACAAGATTAAAAAGAGTATTAAATCTATTTTAAAAGAGTCAAAAGTAATTTTAGAAGTGTAAAATAGATTTTAAATTGATTTTGTTTTCATAATTAATTATGTGTATATTTGGTTTTGTTTTTGAAAGAAGCAAAAATAATTCTAGAGGTGCAAAATTGACTTTGGAATTATTTTTAACTGTTTGATTCTTCTGAAGTAGAATTGATCCGGCGTTCAAAATTGATTATACGTGATGCTAGCATTTGTTGCTTTTGAGTTTAAACATGATTGTTCTACTGAAATTTGTTGTTTAACTCACTTTTACATAAATGTATTCTAACATAAATTACTTTAGATTTAACAGTAGCGGGAAAATTTGTGAGTGTAAGCTATTGATTAACTTAACTCAAAAATAAGCAAGAGTCGCCACCGCACTTTTATTTTATCCACAAAGGGAAAGGAAAAAAAACGAACAAAACCTAAAGAGTTCTAAAAAACAAGAACAAACAGAGAACGGGTAAGGGGGGTTGGTTACGCAATGGGAAGGTGTTAGCACCCAAAACGTCTATAGTACTCTATAGGAGCCCTTTGAAATATCTACCTCTTTTTGGTCTAAAAAGGTTTGCTTGAAAAAGAGATTGGGGAGATGAGAGGAGAGTTATTTTTTTAGATTTTTGTGTTTGGAGAGACTTATCGCCTCATGCCTACGTACCCACGATGTGCAATGTATGATCAAAACCTCGTAGTTCGTGGTACAAATAACAAAAATTTATTTGTTATGATTGATTTTAAATGTAAAGACAAGTCGTCATTTCCAAGCGAATAATTCCGCTTAAAGAAATGAATCATGTCTAAACTTATGAAAAAGTTTTAAAAGAAAAAGTGCACAAAAAAATTTTGATGAGTTTTTGTATTTTTTATGTTTTTATGAAATGGTCAAAATATGGTTAATATTGATTGACATTTATTAAAGAAAACAAAGCTTAAAAAAAATCACTTGACCAAAGTCAAGGTTTTATTATAAAAGCGGTTTTAAGTTTGAAAACAAGAAGGTTTTGAAAAAGGGAGAGGATTTTGAAAATTTAAGAATGGGGAGGAGAAGAAGTGACTATCCTAGAGCATAAAGTAAAAGCTAGGGAAAAGAATGATCTAACCAAAATGGAGCCACTTCAAAGCAATATTAAAAGAATTCCATCCTTAAGCAAATTGGTCAAATAAAGGCAAGTCTTCGATCAATACTCCAAGCAAAGGGATAAGAAGTCCTAATTCTAGGTCCATAAGTCCAATATTACTTCAAAAGAGGTCCATAAAGAGATCACTCCAAAGCATAGGATAGTAACCAATAGTCCAAGATGAGGAGAATTAAGTTTTTTATGGTTTAAGACTTTATTAGTGTTTTTGAGTCCAAATGGACAAAGGAAAAATTGCGGAAACATAAACATGATATGAAATGATAATAATGGAGCATAAAAGTAAAAGAGGTAGGGAGCGAGAAGGAAACGTAAACAAAATTAATATAAAATATTATTAGTAAGTTAGTGATTAGTTGTTAGTATTAGTGATCAATAACAATTGAATAATTGCACTTAGGTCAAGGTTGATGAAACTCATTAGAGGATTGATAAGACCAAAGCCTCCTAACCACAAGTTTCATGAGTTTTGAACCATAAGACAAATAATCAACCATTCTTGAAAGTTTTCCGATACGGGACAAATATTGCGCTATGTTAAGCAATCGCCGAGTAATTTACGGAGTAATTACCCTACAATGAGGTCGGTCAATAGCTCTTTGTGCTAATGCATGCTAGATGAACGATATATAGATCGTCATCCGAAAGCAATACCGCACGAAAAGAAAAGTGGTAGCGATCTCGTCTCGATCGAAATTCAACAAAAGAATTCCAAAATCTTTTAGACTTTCATCGATCAAAAGAAAAGAGAAATAGATGAAGAGAAAGCCAAATTAAACCACACAAATATGTGATCTAAGGCTAAGAACAAAGGAAAGGGAAGAAAACGGTAAAAGAACTAAAACAGTCCAAAAAACAAGCATTTTTCACATTCTGGATGCTGGTTAATCGATTAACTAACTCACAGTGTAATTATGTTAATCGATTAACCAGTGTAAACTTCCAGTTTTTTGCGCAGAAACAAGCTGTTAATCGATTAACCTAATTGTACATGTTTTAGTTAATCGATTAACACTGTGAAAACAGCAGAACATCAGTTTGAAAATTGCCAAATCCTTGATCACTCATTTCTTCAAACATCTTAGGATCAAGGATTCAATTGTGCACGAATTTTGGAGTAAAACAGCAACAAAAACCAGCAATCAACACAAATTGCAAGATCCAAAGATCAAGCAAACAAGATCAACAAAGGAACTACATTATGGAAGATGAAGATGAAGCATCAACAATGGTGAAAAGTGAATTACCAATCCGAATCAGAAAATTCTTCCAAATTGCAGCAAGATCTACACTTCAAAGCCTTGATCTATGAACAAAAACAAGAATGGATGGAGGTTTAGCTCTAAATTAGTAAGAATCAATGTGAATTCTTACTAACTTATGAAAGAAGAAATAAGAGCTTTGGTGAATTTGTGGTTTGGGGGGAGAAATTGCAAGGGATGTGTTTGGCTATCAAAAGCTTGAAGAATGAATGAAATGAAGGCTCTATTTATAGAGTTTAGGCTTGGAAATTTGGTGGTTTGGAGTTAGGCTTGGATGATCAAAATTAGGATTGGAATTCAAATTTGGAGGGAAATCACAAAAGAGGGGTGATTAGTGAAGGTACATGGTGGGAAATGATCAAAGTGATGTAGGGAATTAAAATGAGATGGTCTAGAATATTCCACATGTGATCAAAATGGTGAAAATTGGTGCCAATTGCTGCAGAATTTGAATTTGGCACATTTTTTCAAAAATTGCACGTGTTAATCGATTAACCACTTCACAGTGCAATTAGGTTAATTGATTAACACAGTGAAAAATGGGGAAAAATGGCTTTTTGATGTGTTGTCTTGGCTCTGGCTCGATTTTCTTGCTTGTCAAAGAAGGCATGGAAATAAACACATGAACCTTGGAGTCCCTTGAATGATAATCAATTAAATCTTGGAAACTCTTGATCAGATAATTTTTGAATTAATTGCAGATCAACTTTGACTTTTCTCAGATAAAATTCATTCGAGCTGTGGGACTGTTATTTTGGCATTTTTAACCTAATCTTCCCCTGAAAAATGTTAGTGAAAGAAAACAAAATATTTTTTTGGATTTTAATTAATGGTTAGTAAACATAAATAAATCAAATAAATCAAACGCACACAAACTCAAAGATCCCTGCAAGGCACAATCCTATCAAAGAGGGAACCAATATGTGATCTGGTTTGTGGTATGCAAAAATGCAAATGACATGTGGGATCTTAGGGGTAAAAATTAGGGTATTACAACTGCCCCTATTTAAGTTTCTTCTATCCGGAGATACGAAGATGGGCATCCTTGTCTCGACGAGATAGAAGAGATTTAAATATAACAACAACCCAATTTTTGTCCCTAAGAGACCACAAAATGATTTGAATATGCAAATGATATGCAAACACAAGACCACTGTGGGGAAAATATGCCACGGGAGATAAACAAAAACCGGAGAGCAAAAGGAAAGGGAAAAGACTTCGCAGGGGAAAACACATCCCAACAAAGGGAGGAGACAAACTGGGGATAAGAGTATGTGGAAATAAACCACATCACAACAAGGATAAAACCCAACAGGGAAGACTTAGCACAACAAGGCTGTTAGAACAAGAATTGATTCTACATTCCTAATAGTTTTGATGATAACAAACACTTGTTATTTTAGAACTTGATGCTCCTAATTTCATTATTTATGATATGTAGGAAAGTTCTAGGAAAGTTCTAATACAAAGAGTTCTGATATAGAAGTATCTCAAAGAAGTTCTGAAACAGAAGTATCAGAAGATTCAATCTGAGCGAAGTTTAAAGCGAAGTTCTAATCAAAGCGAAGCTCTGATTTGGAAGCATCAGCCTAAGTTCTGATGACGGATGTCTAGCGCTTCAGCACCAAAGCTGTATCAAGCCAGAAACTCTGATGATTCAACGTAGACTCTGATACGCTATCCTTCTCGTTTATGAGAATCTCAAAGTAACGGATTGAATCTGTATTTTTGGAAAGAGCATTAATTAGCATTATTATCCTCTCCAAAAATAGTTCACGCGTCTCCAACGGATCAAATCTTCTCAGCTATTTAAAGGAGTCCCTGCAGATGACCAAAGTACCTTTTTGTGAGCTCATACTGTCCACAATTCTTCAATTTCACTTGCTCTTGTATTTTGATTTACATTTTGATAAAACAGTGTGTAAAAATCACGGTTGTGATAAAGCTTACTAGAAGCACTTGTTTTTTTAATTTTTTATTCCTTGAGAAAACCAAGTTGTGGTTAAACCTCAAGAAGAGTGACGGTTGTTACTGAAATTGTGTAATCGTAACTGATTAGTGGATTAAGTCCTCAAGAGAGAGGCGAAATCACCTTGGCGGGTGGACTGGAGTAGATTGAGTTCAATCGAACCAGGATAACCATTGTGTCCTTTGCATTAATTTTTTTTTAAAAACTCCAATTCAACCCCCCTTCTTGTGTTTTTTCGTTTCTTCAATTGGCATCAGAGCTCCTGGTTCTGGGTGCTAACACTTAACCGTGTCAGATAAAAGATCCTTCACGAAAAAGCACTATGGCAGAATCCGTTCAGAACTACAACGACAAAATCAGTGGCAAACCACCGGTGTTTGACGGAGAAAACTTTGATTACTGGAAAGATCTAATCGAAAGTTTCTTTCTGGCTCATGACGGTGATCTCTGGGATATGGTAACAGATGGTTACACTCACCCTGTCGGAAAAGACGGTCAGAAGATTGAAAGGAAAACCATGACTGATCAACAGAAGAAAGATTTCAGAAATCATCACAAGGCCAGAACGATTCTCCTCAGCGCAATCTCCCACACAGAATATGAGAAGATCACTAACAGAGAATCAGCCAAACACATATTTGATTCTCTGAGAATGACGCATGAAGGCAACTCTCAAGTCAAAGAGACTAAAGCTCTGGCACTCATCCAAAAGTATGAAGCCTTCAAAATGGAAGAAGATGAAACAATTGAGAAAATGTTCTCAAGGTTTCAAATTCTAGTTGCTGGACTAAAAGTTCTGAATAAAGGGTACTCAACATCAGATCATGTCAAGAAAATCATCAGGAGCTTACCTAAAGTATGGAGACCCATGGTCACAGCACTAAAACTCTCCAAGAACCTCAACGAAATATCTCTTGAAGAACTGATCAGCTCTTTAAGAAGTCACGAGATAGAACTAGAAGAAGATGAACCCCAGAAGAAAGGTAAGTCTATTGCTCTTAAATCTAAATATAAATCTGAAACTAAAGCTTTTCAGGCAGAAGAAGAAAGCTCTGGTGGCTCCTCAGAAGAAGATGAACTATCACTCCTTTCCAGAAGAATACAACAACTATGGAAAAATAGGCAACGAAAATTCAGAAACTCTAGAAGATCAAGCAGTCATTCTGAACCATCCTCTGGACACAAAAAGTCTAGAAACAAAGAGGTAGTGTGTTACGAATGCAAGGAACCTGGACACTACAAAAGTGACTGTCCTAAGCTGCAGAAAGAAAAGCCAAATAAAAAGTTTAACAAGGAAAGAAAGAAAAGTCTTATGGCTACCTGGGATAACTCGGAATCCTCTGAAGCAGAATCCGAATCAGAAAATGAACACGCGAACATTGCCCTAATGGCCAACATATCAGATGATTCAAACTTATCAGAATCAGACTCTGAGTCAGAAACTAAAGAGGTATTCTCTAACTTTTCTAGATCTCAATTAGAAGAAAGTTTGTCAGAAATTCTTGAAAACTATCAGAAACTTCAGCTCAAATATAAGAATCTGAAACATGATCTGGTATCTGAGTCTGAAGAGAACAGAAAGCTAAAAGCAGAAAATTCTGAATTAAAAGAAACTGTTTCAAAACTCAACTCTTTTGAAAAATATCAGAAACAATCTGATTCAGAAGTTTCCAGTAGTTCTGATAATATTTTAAAACATTACGACTATAACTTTCAAAAATTTCTAGCTAAAAACATAGACAGAAGCAAAATGGCTTCAATGATCTATGGAGTTAGTAGAAATGGGAGAAAGGGCATAGGTTATGTCAATCCTAGAGGAGAAGCTCCGTATAAACCCAAACGTGTTGATGATATGATCATAAAATATGCTCCTTTGAACTCTCACTTCACATATGGACACACACATGATATTAAATACACCAGTGAATCTTATTCAAATTCTATTGAGAAACCAAAACTCAATCAGAACTCTGTGAACACTAACAAACAAGGACCCAAAGAGATGTGGGTACCTAAGGATAAAATCCTATATGTTGCAGATGTCTTTGACAGCAAGATTGAAACCCCAGTCATGGTACCTGGACTCTGGATGCTCGCGACACATGACGGGAAGAAAGCATATGTTCCAAAGCCTGGAACTTAAAGCTGGAGGATATGTAGGTTTCGGAGGCAATCAGAAAGGTAAAATCATTGGCTCTGGAACCATAGGTAATGGTACTTTACCCTCTATATCTAATGTCTTATTAGTAGAAGGATTAATGCATAACTTGTTATCCATAAGTCAATTAAGTGATAACGGTTATGATATAATCTTCAATCAAAAGTCCTGCAAGGCAGTTAGTCAGAAAGATGGAACAATCCTCTTTAATGGAAAGAGAAAGAACAACATTTACAAAATAAAACTTTCTGAACTAAAAAGTCAGAATGTAAAATGTCTTCTGTCTGCTGACGACGAGCAATGGGTCTGGCACAGAAGATTGGGGCATGTTAGTATGAGAAGAATATCTCAGATTAACAAACTCAATCTGGTCAGAGGACTTCCTAATCTGAAGTTCAGCTCAGACGTTCTGTGTGAAGCATGTCAAAAAGGCAAGTTTTCAAAACCCTCTTTCAAACCAAAAAATGTTGTTTCTACCTCCCGACCATTAGAACTTCTTCATATAGATCTGTTTGGACCAGTAAAAACTGCATCCATCAGTGGCAAGAAGTATGGATTAGTGATCGTAGATGACTATAGCAGATGGACATGGGTAAAGTTCTTAAAACACAAGGACGAGTCACACTCTGTATTCTCTACTTTCTGCAACCAAATTCAGAATGAAAAAGAGTTTAGAATTGTAAAAGTCAGAAGTGATCATGGTGGGGAATTTGAAAACAAAAATCTAGAAACATTTTTTAATGAAAATGGCATTTCTCATGATTTCTCTTGTCCTAGAACTCCACAACAAAATGGAGTTGTAGAGCGCAAGAATAGAACTCTACAAGAAATGGCCAGAACCATGATCAATGAGACTAACATGGCTAAACACTTTTGGGCAGAAGCAGTTAATACAGCGTGTTACATTCAGAATAGAATCTCTATAAGACCTATTCTGGAAAAGACTCCATATGAGTTGTGGAAGAACAGAAAGCCCAACATTTCTTACTTCCATCCTTTTGGATGTACATGCTTTATCTTAAACACTAATGATCCTCTGAACAAGTTTGATTCTAAAGCACAAAAATGTTTCATGTTAGGATACTCTGAACGTTCAAAAGGATACAGAGTATATAACACAGAAACACGAAGTGTGGTAGAATCCATTTGTGTCAGATTTGATGATAAGCTTGGCCTTCAAAAGCCAAAGCATGATGAATCTCTTGCAGAAATAGAAGTTCAAATAACAGGCACTGAAACCAGATCATCAGAAAAACTGGCGAGCAAAACAGAAGGAAACTCTAATTCTGAAGAACCCATCCAGAAAAGACTGTCCAGAAGTTCTCTAACTCATCCCGAAGACAAAATTCTGGGAAAGAAGGATGACCCAATCAGAACAAGATCCTCATTCAAAAAGACGGAAGAATCTCTAGTGGGATTAGTCTCTCTGATAGAACCCACTAAAATTGACGAAGCACTCACAGACAATGATTGGATCCTCGCAATGCAGGAAGAACTGAATCAGTTCACCAGAAACGACGTTTGGGATCTAGTTCCAAAACCCAAAGGCTTCAACATCATTGGAACCAAATGGGTCTTCAGAAACAAACTAAATGAACAGGGAGAAGTTGTCATAAACAAAGCACGACTGGTTGCACAAGGTTATAGTCAGCAAGAAGGGATAGACTATACAGAAACCTTTGCTCCAGTCGCAAGGTTAGAATCTATCAGACTTTTAATTTCATATGCTGTAAATAATGACATCACTCTCTATCAGATGGATGTCAAAAGTGCGTTTTTAAATGGTTACATTGATGAAGAAGTTTACGTGCATCAACCACCTGGTTTTGAAAACACAAAACATCCAGAATATGTTTATAAACTTAAGAAATCGTTATACGGTCTAAAACAAGCTCCCAGAGCTTGGTATGAGAGACTAAGTAACTTTCTCTTAGAAAATGATTTTACCAGAGGGAAGGTGGACACAACTTTATTCTGTAAGTCATTTAAAAATCACATTCTGATCTGTCAGATATACGTAGACGATATAATTTTTGGATCCACTAAAAGCTCCTTGGGGCAAGAATTTGCTAAGACTATGCAGGCAGAGTTTGAAATGAGCTTAATGGGAGAACTCAAGTTCTTCTTGGGAATTCAAATCAACCAAACTCCAGAAGGAACTTACATACATCAAAGCAAGTATGTCAGAGACCTTCTGAAGAAATTTGAAATGTCAGAAAGTAAGCCTTCAAAAACTCCTATGCATCCCACATGTATTCTGGAAAAAGATGAGGTAAGTAAGAAAGTAGAACAGAAGATCTACAGAGGTATGATTGGTTCTCTCCTTTATTTAACTGCTTCAAGACCTGATATTCTCTATAGCGTTTGCCTTTGTGCTAGATTTCAATCAGATCCTAGAGAATCTCACTTAACAGCTGTTAAGCGAATTTTCAGATATCTGAAAGGTACTACTAATCTTGGTCTTTGCTATAGAAAGTCCAGGGAATACAAATTGGTAGGATACTGTGACGCTGACTTTGCTGGAGACAGAATAGAAAGAAAAAGTACCTCTGGAAGCTGCCAGTTTCTGGGAGACAACCTAATCTCTTGGTCCAGCAAAAGACAATCCACCATTGCACTATCAACTGCTGAAGCTGAATACATAGCTGCAGCTGGATGCAGTACTCAGATGCTCTGGATGAAGAATCAGCTTGAAGACTTTCACATTTACGAGAGTAACATCCCTATCCTCTGTGACAATACTTCTGCCATTTGTCTTTCAAAAAATCCTATTCTGCATTCTAGGGCTAAACATATAGAAATTAAACATCATTTCATTAGGGACTATACTCAGAAGGGAATTCTTTGTTTAAAATTTATAGACACAGACCATCAATGGGCTGATGTTTTCACCAAACCCCTTGCTGAAGATAGATTTAATTTCATTCTGAAAAATCTCTGTATGGAATTATGTCCAGAATGAAAACGTAATTTCTATATTTTTAACTCTCAGAACTTCTTTTCTTTTGTGAACATCTGACCAATAATTCTTCAGAAGTGAGAAGAAAGATTGCATCAGAATCTATTCAGAAGATCTGAACTTTTCATTTCAAGGATAGATCATTAAGTTCACTCTAGCAAACACGTGTCACCCTACGCTCCAGATTTTCTTTGATGATGAACGCGTGTCAAACTCTGGAAAACTGAAACGTCTGTGTTGACATATTGAGGCGCCAAGTCACATCGGTAACTGTTCCAAAAATTTCTCACGCTATCTCCCTTGTCAGAAATCATTACGGCTATTAATCATGATGTTATTGTTTTTAATTGCTATTTAAGTCTTAGTCTCTTATATATAAATGCCACTTCTAACACCCTCACACGCTCACTATCACTCATTTACTCTCTTTCGTCTTCTCCATATTATTTACATTTCTTGTTTCTGTGTTCCCAAAACCCTAAGTCTGTGTTCCCAAAACCCTAAGTCTGTGAACAATGGCCTCCAGCTCTCAACAAGCAATGTCTCAAGAATCAGCTGACCAAGTCATTGGAGAAAGGGTCGTTGAGCCCTCAAGAACTCTCCTCACCCCTTTTGCCTCTCTTGAAGTTCTCTGTGAGCTCATCGTCGATTTTGAAAGCATGAAAGACAATGGGTATGACCTTACTCCTGAGATTGAGTTTCAAGGATGGAACAAATACTTCAATCGCTTAATGGGTCCAGTTTTTCCCCAACTTGTTAAGGAATTCTGGATTTTTGCATCGGTCTCAAAACATCAAGTAATCTCGTATGTTATGGGAAAGAAGGTTGTCATCACTGAAGACCTTATTGGTAAGCTAATTGATCATGATGGATCAGGAATCAGATGCAGTGAGATGGAAAAGGGCACTGATCTTAATACTATCTCAAAAGAAATCTTCACCTCCGGTCAACACTCCAACAAAATCAAAGACCTAAAAGATCGTCACAGAATTTGGGCCAGAATCATTCTTGGGTGCATCTATCACAGGAAACCTTCAAGCTCGTCTGACTACATCAACAACGATCAACAGTATCTCCTGTACCTCATCTCCACTTTTACCAAAGCGAATCTTCCCTATTGCTTATTCAATCATCTGAAGAACAGTGTCAAAGAAACTAGAGAAGATGAAAGAACCAAGAGAGATTGGATTCCTCTAGGTAGACTTATATCAGATATTCTTACAGAGAATAAGCTGATAGATCACTTAACTGAAGCTCGGGAAATCTCTGATCTAGAAACTATTGCCGGAAGACCTCTCAATGCAAAGAATCTCAAGAAGATGAAAATCATTGATACCATCAAGAAGGATCCAACTCTAATCTCTAAGGAAGTCATCACCACCAGAAAAATTCCTCTGAAAGATTTTCCTCTTTTCTCATCAGATACTCATCCAGAAATTGTCCTCAGATATTTGGATGCATGTAAAGCTGATGGTACCCTACCAGAAGTTTCTCTGCAACAGCTCAGGCAAGCACCTCTAGAAGTTGCCCCCAGAACCTCAAGAAAAAGGAAAACCTCTGAAGGAACTCCTCAGAAAACTCCAAAAGTTGCTAAAGCTGCTAAGAAGAAAGGTAACTCCGCTTTCATTTCTATCGTCGAATCCATAATGGTATCAACATCTGAAAACCCATCATCTCCTAAACCCTCTGAAAATTCACCACCATCATCTCAAACCCAAAATCCACCACCATCACCACAAACTCTTGAGGATTTTGACATTGACATTGACCCCACTCCTTCTGATTTTATTGAACCACAACCAGAACTTGCTCAAGTTCTGTCAGACATTGGTCATGAACCTCTCTTCACTTTTTCCCAACCAGAACCAGACCATCAAACTCAACATCCTGACACTTCTATACCTGGTATCAACTGCCCTCTCAACTTCTTTCAACCTCCACCAAATTTCACCAGTCCCCCACAAACCTCTCCAGAATTTACATCACCTAATTCACCTATCCTCATCTCTGACTCTCCTCCAACTAATATCACAGATGATCCTCTCAGAACCATAATTGACCTAGAAGCTCTAGACAAGCTCACCTCAACCTCTCATAAAATAGCCATTCCCAAACCAAACCCATCTCTATCCAAATCAGATGTTGATAACTCTTTATTGGCATTCGAGGCAGAAATGCAGGAATGGATCAAATTTCTAAAGCAGGGTTGTTCGGAAAATCTGAATCCAGCTGCCTCTGACTATCTTTGGACCCAATTCAGAAAGTGGTTTAACTCTGAATCTCAGAAAATGAAGGAACTGAGCTATGACATAGCCCAACAGAACTTCTGTGACCATATGAAGATCTTCCATGAGCAGGTTCTAAGATTCTGGGAAAAGAAACCCATTCTTCCTCTAGGCTGGAAAGCTCCTATGGATTCAGAACCTCATGCACAAAACTCTGAGCATCAAACTCTGGTTATTACTGAAGTGGAAGATAAATCACCTGAAGCCCCTCCAAAGGAAGTGTCTGCAAAAAGCTCTGAGGATTTGGTAACTTCTGAAGAACCATCTTCATCCGTTCTTGTGCTGAAAACTCTGGCTGAGTTGAAGAAAGAGAATGAAGAAGTTAGAAAGAGATTGGACAAACAGGACGAGACAAACGCAGAAATTAAAGGAATGCTTGGCAAGCAAGAAGAATCCGCTAATCAGATCAAAGGCCTTCTGGAAGCATTGTTCACAAGACTCCCTCCTACTCCTCAACCTTAATTTTCTTTCTGTTTTGTTGCATTTTATCTTCTGTCATTATCTTCTGTCATTATCTTCTTTTAATTGTTCTCATGTATCTTTTCACTTTTTGATTAATGACAAAGGGGGAGAACGTAGAATATTTTGAACCATAACAGTGCACCAGGACTTTGTCTCGAACATTTTGAATATTTTAACTTCTGTTTCTACTGTGTTAAGCAAGCAGGTAACTGGCAATCAGAATCTCTTGGATATCTTAAATTAAATTATTTTTCAAGGAAATGTTCAACCCAGGGGGAGTCTTCTAACCTCAATACCCTTTAAAATTATTTATCAAAATATGAGTTTTTGTCATCATCAAAAAGGGGGAGATTGTTAGAACAAGAATTGATTCTACATTCCTAATAGTTTTGATGATAACAAACACTTGTTATTTTAGAACTTGATGCTCCTAATTTCATTATTTATGATATGTAGGAAAGTTCTAGGAAAGTTCTAATACAAAGAGTTCTGATATAGAAGTATCTCAAAGAAGTTCTGAAACAGAAGTATCAGAAGATTCAATCTGAGCGAAGTTTAAAGCGAAGTTCTAATCAAAGCGAAGCTCTGATTTGGAAGCATCAGCCTAAGTTCTGATGACGGATGTCTAGCGCTTCAGCACCAAAGCTGTATCAAGCCAGAAACTCTGATGATTCAACGTAGACTCTGATACGCTATCCTTCTCGTTTATGAGAATCTCAAAGTAACGGATTGAATCTGTATTTTTGGAAAGAGCATTAATTAGCATTATTATCCTCTCCAAAAATAGTTCACGCGTCTCCAACGGATCAAATCTTCTCAGCTATTTAAAGGAGTCCCTGCAGATGACCAAAGTACCTTTTTGTGAGCTCATACTGTCCACAATTCTTCAATTTCACTTGCTCTTGTATTTTGATTTACATTTTGATAAAACAGTGTGTAAAAATCACGGTTGTGATAAAGCTTACTAGAAGCACTTGTTTTTTTAATTTTTTATTCCTTGAGAAAACCAAGTTGTGGTTAAACCTCAAGAAGAGTGACGGTTGTTACTGAAATTGTGTAATCGTAACTGATTAGTGGATTAAGTCCTCAAGAGAGAGGCGAAATCACCTTGGCGGGTGGACTGGAGTAGATTGAGTTCAATCGAACCAGGATAACCATTGTGTCCTTTGCATTAATTTTTTTTTAAAAACTCCAATTCAACCCCCCTTCTTGTGTTTTTTCGTTTCTTCAAAGGCTCCATTGGGAAAAACAATACCTCAACAATGAACTGTCTCTAGTATACTGAAGAGACTAATCATCCATCAGAGTGGAAAACCTCAACAACGAACTGTCCCATCAAACCGAAGAGACTTGCCATTCATCGGAGTCACAAAATCTTAACAACGAACTGTCCCATCGAACCGAAGAGACTTACCATTCATTGGAGTCACAAAATCTCAACAATGAACTATCCCGCCAAACTGAAGAGACTTACCATTCATTGGAGTCACAAAATCTCAACAACGAACTGTCCCGTCAAACCGAAGTGACTTACCATTCATCGGAGTCACAAAATCTCAACAACGAACTGTCCCGTCAAATGGAAGAGACTTACCATTCATCGAAGTCACAAAATCTCAACAACGAACTATCCCGTCAAACCGAAGAGACTTACCATTCATCGGAGTCACAAAATCTCATCAACGAACTGTTCCGTCAAACCGAAGAGACTTACCATTCATTGGAGTCACAAAAGGTATTAACTGCTTCGCCTCAGGCCTTTTCAAATAAAGGAATGCCACGAAACAGTATTGAACCTTCCAAAAGGGGAATCATACGCAGATTTCAGCTGAAGGGCGCAGAATCTTCCAAGGTGCAAAATAAATGCACTCTCAATCTAGGTTTCACAGCCTAGAGATCCAAACAAAAAGTTGCAGGGGACCAAAGTTCAATCCAAGGACAAGCTGGAGAGAAACGGTCAAACAAGACTCATCCCGAGGAGGAAATATCTCAACTGGGGACTAATTCCATCCAGATAATGAACTGGAGAGGAAACTGAATCAAAATCTTCCACGAGAAATAAACTCAGTGGGGAGTTAACAAAGATAGGCATTTTCTGCTTACGGGTCGACACTCTAAATGGAGAGAGGACACACACGCTTTACGGGGATAACAACACCAGAGAGCAAAGAAACACCAACACAAATGCAAAATACAAAAATGCAACAACAATATGCCATACACAACAAATAAATGCGCATGTGATGCTTATGAATATGAATATGCTGACAAAACAGACATAAAGGATAAACAGAGGGTGGAATAAACATCACAACACCACTGAATACTCGGCTAATCTCAACAAGATGGGGATATTATTAGCAACTCTGCTAGGCATTTAGCTGAAGAAATCCTGCAAGAGATAAACAAAAGCCATCAAAAGAAAATAAATCCTACTACAAGGCTCAAACCCTATTGGAGAAAAGAAGATACTCCTTGGGGAAAGACCCAAATATCAATCTTCTAACATCGATGATCCACAAAGAGGATAATAACATAAACTCTGCTTTGAAAATGGCAGGAAAGCTGTCGGGGAATCATAACAACCCAAATCTCTGATTCTTCCTGGAAATAAAATTCACAGGAATTTTCATTTCAAAAGGATGAAGAGATCTGTTGCAGAGAAATAATGAATCCACTAGGGATCGTAGACATATAAACATCTATGCAAAAATCCACTGGGAAAACACGGCAGGTCTGCTAGAGATACGAGAACACTCTCAGAGGATTAACCAAATCTGAGCGAGACATCCTGGACTTGCTGAGAAGACAGCAACAGGTCAAACTGTGGGGGATTTTAGATCAATACTCATCATGAATGAGAGAAAACCCAACAAGTAACTAAAAGAGATATCATCAGCGACTTCACTGGGGAATAGCCATAATAGTGATGCATAATCTTCACTAGGAGGATAAATCTCTGAAAAATAATCCGGAGAGAAGTACACCTTGGACCTGCCGGGGAAATGAGAAATTAACATCACTGCTCTATGTTTGGGAAACAATCGAAACAAAAATGCACCACCTCCATTGGAGAATTATCAAGGATAAATCCCTGGGTAGAACAACCTGGAGAGAAAAACATGCACAAGTCAAGATAAAACCGGACAAGCGGCCACCGTGTCAATGCTTCTTAGAAGAAAATAACATTGCTCTCTTTTTGGTGACATCCAAAGCAACAACAACACGTCTAGAGGGTACAACTCTGAGTGAAGCTTCCTCATATGATTTCGGCTGGGGGACAGCAAAAAATGAATCTCTTCGTGGGGACCACCATTAAGGAGAAGTGGACCTCAAAACTACTCAACTGCCTGACCATAACATAATCAGCTGGAGAGGATTCAGATCAAGACCTAGCTGGGGAAGAAACCAAACAGCATTGGACCTTATGAATTCAACACATCACAACAAACCTATCACCTTGTCAACAACTGAACACATTCATAGGACCAAGCTCTGCCAAGGAAATATCAACAAACTCTACTGGGGAAATATCGATAAACTCTACCGGGGAGCTGTCAATGAATTCTGCCAAAGGAGCGAGAACGAACCCTGCTGAGGAATACATCGATCCTACCATCCTTGGAATAACCATTGATGTTCCTTTTCTCATTCATAACTTAAAGGAAAATGTTTTTATAATTTTCAAAAAATTTAATTCAATTATTCACATTTTGTTTCAAAAATCATCATAAAAAATAAATGAAATTTTGCATACAGAGACAAAATAAGAATTGCAAACAAAGGGACACAGGCCCAAATTTTATTAATAGAATGGAAGTCCGCAAATGGCGTAATTCCATGGATCATTACAAAGTTTGAAAAATGGTAAATACATGGAAAGGGTTACATTGAAATACAATGACCATTATTCTCCCTAACAACTTTGAATTCCACTGTGCCCAAAACTTCAGCTGAGGATGATTGAAGCAGAATCCTTGATAGACAATGTTGCTTTCAAATGATCAAGACTGGCCAGACGCAGTTACTTTCCATAATCCCTAACTTTTGCCTAGATTGCCCTTTCGGGTTTTCAATCTACCGGGATGATTATTTCTGTTTTTGTCTCTAATTTTTGCCTGGACCGCCCTTTCGAGTTTTCAGCCCACCGAGACGCTCATTTTTACCTAAGTCGCCCTTTCGGGTTTTCAACTTAGCGAGCTGTTCTTTTTATTTTCTAGGCGAAGTATTTCTTGACTGCATCGGCATTCACAGGACGAGTGAACTCTTCACCATCCATAGTTGCAAGAAGTAATGCACCGCCTGTCGCGGTGAAAATTGGATACCATAGTTATTGGTTAACTAGGATCGCATTTTTAATGTCACCACCGGTCTTTGATTTTATCCAAGGGAAGGGAGAAAAACCGAATTCCCAGAATGCAATGCAAATGCACTAAGATTCTAAGTTCGGGGGTTGGTTATACCTAGGAAAGGTGTTAGCATCCTAGATATCTGTAGTACTCTACAGGAACCTCTTGATTTATTTTATGTTATTTGTTTTTTTGGTTTGCTAATGGTTTAAGGGTAGGAAGACCTAAAGTTCTATTCCTAAGTGTGCTCGCCAAGATATCGCATCTTGTGCCTACATATCCTGTCAGGAGGGAATCAGAGCACTTGTAGTTCCTTATTAAGGATACTAAAATGTTTTAAAGGTTTAGGAGAGAAGATGAGTCATCATCTTAAGAAAACCACCACAGTTTTTGAAAACGTTTGTATTTTGTGGGGTATGGGATTGTATGTCCCTTCTTTGAGATGATTAACATCTAATTCTCTTGTATGGAGAATTTGGTGGGCTTAAGTTTGATTTTAAATCAAAATAAAGGGGGGCTATCCTAGGAAATCTATCCTAAGTTATCTAATTGACTTATCTTAAGGTATCGATTATGAATGCAAATGATATGCACCATGCACAATAACATGGTTATCATGCATGGGATTTTCCCTTGGATATTAATGCGATTAATTATATTAGATTAGCAAGAGTGCTAGCAAAGTGGTGCTAGTCTTGTGTCTAGTGATCAAAAGGTTGAATGCGACGCCCAAAGGCAATCGACTTACATGGATAGAAAATGGGCTCGACGTTGGATCGAGAATTTTTAATGTTTTGAAAAGGTTTAGAACAATAAAAAACATACATCATAAGCATAAGCAAAACATAATATCAAACAAGACTTAAACTATTCACACACAAGCGTACTAATAAGCGCGATGGATTCTAACGGGGAACGATTTATTAAGAAAAAAAGTTGATTAATTTTAAAAGGGATATTGAGGTTTATTATTTATTTAGAATTATGTTTTTAATTTGAAAAAAGTTAAGGATTTCTTGTTTAAAAAAAGGTTTTAATTATTACTTTAGTTTCAAAGTTATGTTAAAAAGTTAATTAGAAAAGGTTATTAAAGAGTTTTCAAATTAATTTAGAAAAGGTTTTAATTTTAATATTTTATAAATAAAAGTTTTATTATTACTTAACTTTAAAGTTATATTAAAAGTTATTAATTATTAAAAGGAAAATTATATCTAAAAGGTTCTATTATTATTATTATTATTTTAGTTTTATCTTTTAAAAAAAAGGAGTCTTATCCTTTTTTATTAAAAAGGGTTATTTAAAAAAGGAGTTTTATTTTGTTATAAAAGATATACTATTCTAAACTTATTATAAAAAGTTTATTAATTTAAAAGAGGTTTTACTTTTTGTATTATATAAAACTTAATTTTTTTTATATATTTTAATTAAAAGTTATATTATTATTTAGAAAAGGGTTATATTTTTAATATATAAAAGAAAAGTTATTTAATATAAAAGATTATAAAAAAGTTATATTTTAATATGAAAAGTTATGTTAATGTTTCTAAAGAAAAAAAAAGGGTTTGATTAATAAGTAAAACGAAAGGCTCAGGTGCTGCAAGGGAGAGAGGGTCCATCGCGGACCCCCACAATCCGTGCGAAGTGGAGGTGTCACGATCGGAGAGATAAAACGCGTGGGTGCACCGTAGGTGCCGTGTGCACGCGTACAGGAATATTGAGGCAATAAAACAAAAAACAAAGGCAGACACACAGATCCTCTCGTTCTCCTTTCTCGCTCTCTCGTTGAAAAGGGTTTTTTGAAACCCTAAGTCCTCAAATCACCGCCACTTTCCTCGCCGTCACTCTCATCTCTCTCTATCAGTCATTCAATACAAATCAAAACCCTCACCCCAGCAGTCCCAATACCCCAATCCACTATTTTTCTCAGATGATTACAAATACAATGATTGATCGAAAAAAAATGCGAAAAACGTAAAGGAAAAACAGACAGGTCGTTGATTGTAGACGAAGGGGCACGACCAAGGCTTCAAGGGTCTCTGCAGCAAGATGAGTCTTCTTACTCTTTCCTTGCTTTTATGTCGTGTTCATGTGTATGTACCATTGTGAATTGATGTGTTGTTGATGTTTATAAATTCTGGTTTGTTGTTATGAAGGGCCTTCTGGTTGTAATTTGCGTCTGGTAATATAAGGATTCGTTTTGGTTTTGATGAAGGATTGTTAAGATATGATGAGTTGGTTGTGGTAGAAGGGATTTTTGGTGTAATGATGCGTGATGATTTCCCCCTCTCCTGTGATACTGCGTGCTCTTTTTTATAGGCAGAAGATATTAAATCCCGATTTCGAAATTGAATTGAGAGATTGTGTGACAATTACGGTTTTGGAAATAATTGAAACTTTGATTTCGTTCTGATTATTTGGAAACGAGTGCTTGCCATTTTTGCTTTTGACGGATTAATACCTGAAGATTCAATTTGATATTTTGGATTCAGAAATATCAATTCCTGTGATACGTGATCAAAGGTTTCATAATTGTAGGAAATCCAGCCTTTGAGTTTTTTTAGCAGTTGCTAGAGGTTTACGATATCCGATCTGTTTCTTGATTTTATGCAGCGAATAAAATGAGAATTGGCACCCTTTGGCGAGTAACTTCAGCAACGGCTTCTCATTCGAGCAAAGGATTAAGTTGCAACCACTGAATTTTGTTGCAGTCACGGTAAAGTTAAACAGCAATGGAAAGCTTCTCATTTTGTAAGGATATTTCTTCCATATCAACTGCAGTTAGAATGCTAGCAATTTCCATACTGCATTGCGTTATACAATTCCTTGTAGCCGGAAGTATCTTAGATATGCTATTTCTATCACCATGAGACCAAATTTAGGAAATTGATTGTGAAACTGTCATTGATGTAGGTTATTGCAATTTGTTGAAGATGATGGATGAAAGTGATTGGAAGTGGTTTGGTTGCTATTCCTTCTTATGAGAGTTGAGAATGAAAGCAAGACGGGTATTTGGTCGTCATAACAATGAGCAGAATCAACTACGTATCATTCAAGCTTCCATACCAACGACGCCGAAATTTGTTGATGAATTGTTTTGTTCATGATCGAATGTACAAGGTTTGGCACAAGTGAGTGTAGTTATCACAATATTCCGTGTTTATGTCTGAATTTGGAACTTACCTCTCATCAATTGTTTTATTATGAGTGCAGGATATTGAATTAGTGATCAATTACGACAACACTGTGAAGAGGAGGAATTGTTTAGGGAAAGGCTTGGAAATGGTGAAGCATTCCTTGGAGAATTATTTGAGTCCTTGTAGGTGAGATTACATAGTTTACTGTATGAATTATGATTATTCATGCCGATTCGGCATTTGACACTGACATACAACTTTATGTTAGCAACAATTATTGTAACAGCCTTGGTAGGCGACTTTGGTTCAAGTATATTATGTGCATCCACAATTGAAGTTGATCTCATCCCCTCTCTAAGCGTATTGGTACAAAGCCAAACATGTTTCGAAATGAGGTGCGCAAGAGTTCCATAATGAGTATCTGTCTGATCTATCACTGTAGCAGCACTAAATGACGGGGGAAAGTAGTCATTTACCGCCACTATGGCTGTCGGGTGTTTAACTTAGAATCTGGCGACGTTTTGGAATCCTTTGTATTAATTTGATGCATTAAGAAATGAGACGAACTGCAAATATTCTTCATGTTTTGGATTCAAGTTTTTCTCTTGTAATTTGTATGTCTATGCGTGTCTTGTAATGTATTCCGATTGTCTTCTAAGTGACATTGGAAATTTTAAAGGGTATTCCCATCCATATTTTTGTAATCATATGTGAAATCAAAACACCTTACAGGAAGGCTGGATGTTTCTTTAATAAAATCCTTTATATGCAATCTCAACTAACCTTTCGATTTGACTCAGCATCTTCCTTTTGAATTTGTTGATCTGCCTGATGAGGAATGCTCTAATATATCCATGGTAAATAACATCTTTGAATAGTAACCAAATTATGAAGTATGAAGTAGGATAACTTGGACAGCTGTATTCGAAACTCCGAATAGAATTTGAATCTTGTAAAATTCCCCAATTTTTTTTAATGAACATGAACTAATTGGAACCTTTTAAATTCAATCAAGGAAGTTTTGCCATTCTTGTATCTTTGTAAAGATCTTTTAAACCTTGGGTTACTTTTCGATTGCTTTGCACCCTATTATTCGAAATTTGTAACAATGAATGTTCCATCTTGAGCGTATGCTTGACCTTGTAACTTTGCCTTAAATTTTAACTTTGGAGTGGCGTGTTAAGTCCTTGAATAGACTTGATGAATTTAGTCTCCTTGAACAAAAATTTCTTTGTCTTTGTTACTTGAATATGTGAATTTGAATTGGTGAATGGTGTACTTGAACCTTGGGACTTGGAATAAATATCTTGAACTTTAGAATCTTGAGTAAAAAGAACCAAAGCCTAATCTTGATTTTAATGAGATATAGCCAGGAAACCCATGTAAGACTTCTTCAAAATATTGATCCGAGAATGGCCCAAGAATAAATAAAAACTCTTAGATGTAGAAATCATATGACCACTTTAAATCAGGATTAACTGGTCATGCTCCCTGAAATGCTAGACTGTCGGAATGAGCAATATCTCCACTTGAAATTACCGCGCCTGCACGAACTGGTTAGTGATATAAGCACACATACACAGACCATGCGACCTAAAGATGCTATACCAAAAGAAAAGGGATCTTAGGGTAAAAAATTAGTGTGCGACAGATGCCCCTATTTAAGTTTCTCCTATTCGGAGATATGGAGATTAAAATCTTCGTCTCGACGAGATAGGAGAGACTTAAATACAAATATGCACAAATTTTTGGCCCTAAGATGCCGCCAAATGCACATGATATGGTATGAAGAAATGCAAGACAGAGATCCTGTGAGGAATAATGTCACAGGGGATAACTGGTGTTGAAACACAAAGAAAGAAAAGGAGCACCCGACGAGGAACAGCTAAGCAAAGCAAGACTCCACGGGGAAAGAGACTACCAACTGACAATCACAAAGTGTCTTGAGCAGTAGGGTGTCCTCCAATGAAAACAATAGTGTAGATGATAAGCAAACATGTTTCCCAGCATGGTTCAACTTCTTATTTAACTGGATGTTGCGACGTCTTGAAATAAAATGCTACGAGGTTGTCTGCCTCGAGCCAAAATCTTGAGCCAAAATCCACCTGAAAAGGGTAAAAATAAGCTTCCCCTCGTCTCGGGTCATAAGCCACGGACTGGTCTCAGTTTCTTCTTTAATAAAGCACTTCACTTGAAAAGGGTAAAAATAAACCTCCCCTAGTCTCGGGTCATGAGCCACGGACTGGTCTCAGTTTCTTCTTTAATCAAGCATTTCACTTGAAAAAGGTAAAATAAACCTCCCCTAGTCTTGGGTCATAAGCCGCGGACTGGTCTCAGTTTCTTCTTTAATCAAGCATTTCACTTGAAAAAGGTAAAATAAACCTCCCCTAGTCTTGGGTCATAAGCCGCAGACTGGTCTCAGTTCCTTCTTCAGGGATAGAATATCCACTACCAATTTATTGGGTAGTTCACAAAGAAAACATTACCTGCTACCAATTTATTGGGTAGTCGGCAAAGAAATAGATTGTCTGCTACCGATTTACTGGGTAGTCTATAAATAAAATATTACTCGCTACCGGTTTAATGGGCAGAAAAGTATTACTTGCTACCGATTTACTGGGTAGGAAAAAATTACTTGCCACTGATTTACTGGGTAGGAAAAATTACTTGCTACCGATTTACTGGGTTGGAAAATATTACTTGCTATCGATTTACTAGGTAGGAAAATATTACTTGCTACCGATTTACTGGGTAGTCAGCAAAGATAATATTACCTACTACCGATTTACTGGGTAGTCGGCAAAAGAAAAATACTTGCTAGCGATTTATTGGGTAGTCGAAAAGTAATTCTGCTACCGGTTTACTGGGTAGAATATTACCTACTACCGATTTACTGGGTAGTCAGCAAAGAAAAGATCATATGCTACCGGTTTATTGGGTAGTCCTTAGAGAAAATATTATCTGCTACCGATTTACTGGGTAGTCAAAAAGTAATTCTGTTGGGGATAGACAAACGGTCTTGAGGAGACTGCTGTTTGTCGTAGAAATCTCGATAACCAAACTGCTCAAATAA